>JAWDJE010000002.1:15000-2415000 GCA_035047345.1 Bradypodion ventrale
GGGGATTGAAGTCCAAGAACAGTCGGAGTGCCAGATGTTCGCCATCCCTGGTCTACTCTATGACCATAGCAGGATGACCTGGCCAGACTTTAGCCTGAGGTTCGGAGTCCCTCAATGAAAGACCTTCTCTTGCTTCGTTCTGTTGTGGGTGGTGGGTCCCACTGCTACTTAGGTGGAGCAATAGCAACAAGGTGTGGGTGGGTGTCTATCTTCTTCTCAACTGGGTGTAGGTTTAGGTCATCCTGTCACAATCCGCATTATGGCTTCATGCACAGCCATGTCCCCTTGTTTCACGTGTGTGGATGCGTTCCATCCCAAAGCATCCTCCTGTGCTGCTAAGAAGACACAGTCTGGGCCAAAGCAGACATGTGCGCAGTGTGGAGGGTTGAGTTCCCCATTGAGAACTTTGCGAATTTCAAGAGGATGATGTTCCTTGGACTCACTTGGGCTTTGGTATCCATGCAGGGGTGCTTAAAAGGGAGAACCTGTCCGGTCAAGCGTGTCACGGAGGTATTTTGGTAACCCATTCCATTGCCACGTATAGATGTCTAATAAATAAATAAATAAATGTAATATTCAACTCCCTCCCCTCACCTGTTCCTCTGGTCAGATAGCTCCCCCCCCCCCACCTCGTGCACCTTTTTGCCTTGCATTTTCCATCCTTTAGCAACTGACTGAAGTGGTTAAGAGGCTGACTGGGAGGTGGAAGGTCAGCAGTTCAAATCCCGAGGACTGCAGGACAGAGTGAGTGCCCGTCTCTGTCCCAGCTCCTTCCAACCTAGCATTTCAGAAGCAAGAAATTGCAAGTAGATAAATAAATGGGATTTAATCTACTTGGTGATCGTTATCACCCTTCCCTGTGTCCTTTGCCCACCCAAGGCCGCTAGTCCTCAGGTTTATCAGGTTAGTTCACTGTCACTTGAAGCTTTGCATCAAGGCATTGGCAGTAGGCGGTCTATTCCAGTGATGGGGAACCTTTGGCACTCCAGGTGTTCTTCTTGGACTTCCATTCCCAGAAGCCCAAGTCTCTGTGAATCCACACCAATGGGTTTACTGCTCAGTAAACCTATTTTTGTGGATCCATAGAGATTTGAGCATCTGTGAATTGGAAGTCCAAGAACACTTGGTGTGCCAAATTTTCGCCATCGGTCCTCGAACTTTGCTTCCGGATGTTCTTGCACTTCAATTCTCAGAAGAAGCCCTGATGAGGAGGAGTGCTGACTTGGGGCTTCTGGGGATTGAAGTCCTAGAACAGTCGGAGTGCCAAAGGTTCGCCATCATTGGTCTACTGTATGATCATAGCAGGATAACCTGGCCAGACTTTACCCTTAGGGTCGGAATCCCTCAATGAAAGACCTTCTCCTGCTCTGTTCTCTTCTGGGGAGTGGGGGTGTCCCACTGCTACTGAGGTGCAGTAATAGCAACAGGAGTGTGTGTGTGGGGTCTATCTTCTTCTCACCCCGGTGTAGGTTTAGGGCTAATTGATAATTTTGTCAATTTCCAGGGTATGTGGTTCCTTGTACTCACTTGGCTTTTGGTATCCTGTCAAGGCTGCTTAAAAGAGAGTACGTGTCCGGTCAAGCATCGCACGGAGGTATTTTGGTAACTCATTCCATTGCCATGTATAGAAACCTAATAAATAAATAAATAATAAATAAAAAGAAATAAGTGTAATATTCAACTCCCCCCCCCACACACACACACACACACCTGTAGCTTCTCCCCCGCCCCGCCCCCCGCCACCGTTTTGCCTTGTGTTTTCCCATCCTTTAGCAACTGACTCTAGTGGTTAAGAGGCTGACGGTGAGGTCGAAGGTCAGCAGTTCAAAACCTGAGGATTGCAGGACAGAGTGAGTGCCCGTCTTTGCCCCAGCTGCTGCCAACCTAGCAATTCAGAAGCATAAAATTGCAAGTAGATAAATAGTTAATAATGAGTTATGTGCCCTTTGGGGTTTAGTCATGCCTGCCACACGTCCACGGAAACGTCTGCAGACACAGATACCTGTTTTTTGTTTTGCTATATACGGAGATAAACATTGAACCCTAGCGTCAGATACTACTGGTTTTCGAGCAAGAGTGACTTTTACCTTTAACCTTTATGAGCTATTTGGTCTACTGAGACTCCACTCTTAATGTTGCTGTGGCTAAATTTTTGAAGTGTTTCCAAGCTTGCCTCCAGTTCTGCTCCCTATCCAGGTGTTCTCTTTATTCCTTTTTCCTCTTCCATATTTCCCTTTCTTTATTCCTTCCCCTCTCTCCCTTTGACTCTTTTTTCCCTTCCTTCTTTCCCTTCTGTTTCCTCCTCCCTTTCTTTTCCTTCCTCCCTCTCTCTTTCTCTTCCTGTCTTTCCTCCCTTCTGCTCTGTCTCACTCACTCTCACTCTTTCTTTCTCTCTCTCTGCTGATTGAGAATTTAATCCTGGGTCAAAATCCCAGTTTGCCTCTTCTTCTGGTTTCTATGTTTTTTGGGGGGGTGTTTGTGTTTTAGGAACTCTTAATTGCATGGTTTTGATGCTGTTCCCAATCTGGTGTTCAAAATCTTCTTCTGTAAATGTTGCCCTTGGTCATAAGCTAGTCGTATCTTACTCTTTGGGTCAGTGCTCATCTCTGTTTCTAAGCCAAAGAGCCAGAGGTGTCTATTTCTGCAGACGTTTCCTATCCGTGGCCACATGGCAAGCACGACTAGACACTGGCCGGAGCACACAGAATGCTGTTTACCGTTCCTACCTAAGTGGTCCCTATTTATCTCCTTGCAGTGTCTTGCAATTTGTAACGGCTCGGTTGGCAGGAGCTGTTGCCCCCACCCCCACCCCAAATTCTTCTCTTGCACATTTCTTCCTTCCTTACCTTTGTGGGGGTGTTTTCTTATATGTTTACCTCATGAGAGCCCAGAGGTTTTAAGGTTGTGAAGGCAGGACTTTGGTCCCTTTTTTAAATGGTTTCTTTTTCACTCCTGTGGCTTATGAAGATGATGATGATGTTCTTGTCCTTGGGCTGCTTCTACCTTCTCCCTCGCCAGGTATGTGTGTGACACGTGAAGTTCTTCTGGTTCAGCCTCTTTAATCATCATGTGGCTTTTGGAAAAGGTGCCCTCAAGTGTATTCGTGTGTTGGGGGGCAAATGCTTACCCTCTCCTCCTCCTCAGTCTTTTTCGCCCACTGGGTGATTCTAGGAAATAAAAGTTCTCATGAATGTAAAGGTGTGTTTGGCTGTAGTCGATGTCTGGTTTTTAAGCTTGAAGCTGAAACTCACACACTAGACACCTATTCTTTTCACCCTATTATTTGGGTTTCTCTGGTTCCCCCAAAAAATGCCTTTTGCATCCCTTGCCAGGAGTCAATTGGGAAGTTGGAGTGGGCTGGAATAAACATTCTTTTTTGGGTTGTTGTCGTCCCTTTTCTTTTGTGGTGCGTCATGTACTGTGAATTACTTGAAAGCTTTTTGCCTCCAGGTAGATGTGTTGACTTAGCCCCGTGATATGGCAAACCTTTGGCACTCCAGCTGCTCTTGGACTTAAAATCCAAGAAGAAGCTCAACAGTCCCCGTGAATCTACACCAATGTGTTCACTGTACCTATGCAGAGAGACTTGGCCTTCTGGGAATGGAATTATAAGAAGAACAGCTGCAATGCCAGAGGTTGGCCATCCATCACTGCAGTCTTCCCATACCCTGCTACAATCATGGGTGGTGGTAGGGAGGGCTGAAGGAAGGAGCTCCCTGCGCAAGGAATGACACATTAGAGGAGGAGGAGGAGATGTGTCAATCTCCCCAACGTCACTTGGAGGAGGACTCTAATAGGCTGATGGAACTCCTTTTTGTGCCGTATCCAATTCCAAATATTGGTGATCCTCATGGCGTTGAGCCATGAAGAGACTGTCGTGAGAATTGTATGGCATGTCCTTCTGCCTTAGCAGCGTGACACCCAGAGTACCACGGATCCAGTTGCACGATTTCCTTTGCGGTCCTGAGAGCTTTTGGCACCAGAAATTCCTCATCATCCTCATCCCCAGGGCAGGATGGATGATGCAGCTGCTGGCCTCCATCAAAGATGGATTCCAGTGTGATTTAATCTACTTGGGGACCGTTATCCCCTTCCATGTGATGTTCGCCCACCCAAGGCCGTTAGTCCTCAGGTTTGTCAGGTTAGTTCACTGCCACCCGAGGCTCGGCATCGGGTCGCTGGCAGTAGGGGGTCTATTCCAGTGATGGCAAACCTTTATCAGTCCAGGTGTTCTTCTTGGACTTCAGTTCCCAGAATAAGCTCCGATGAGGAGGAGTGCTGACTTGGGGTTTCCGGGGATTGAATTCGAAGAACAGTCGGAGTGCCAGAGGTTCGCCATCCCTGGTCTACTGTAAGAGAATAGCAGGATGACCCGGCCAGACTTTAACCTGAGGGTCGGAGTCCCTCAATGAAAGAACTTCTCTTGTTTTGTTCTGTTGTGGGTGGAGGGTTCCAATGTTACTTAGGTGGAGCAATATCAACAAGGAGGGGGGGGGGGTTCTATTTTCTCAACTGGGTGTAGGTTTATGACTCATGTCATGAGCTGCATTATGGCTTCATGCAAAGCCATGCCGCCTTGTTTCACGTGTGTGGATGCGTTCCATGCGAGAGCAGTCTCTTCTAAGAAGACACCGTCCGGGCCAAAGCTGACACGTGTGCAGTGTGGAGGCTTGAGTTGCCCATTGATAACTTTTTGAATTTCCAGAGGATGTGGTTCATTGTACTCCCTTGGGCTTTGGTATCCAGGCAGGGCTTCTCACAATAGAGTCTGTGTCCAGTGAAGCGTCACACAGTGGTATTTTGGTAACTCATTCCTTTGTCGTGTATAGAAATCTATTAAATAAATAAAGAATAATAAATAAATGTAATATTCCACTGCCCCACCTCTGGTCAGATAGCTCCCCCGCCTCTGCACCATGTTGCCATGTGTTTCCCCATCCTTTATCAACTGACTGACGTGGTTAACAGGCTGAGTGGTAGGTGGTAGGTCAGCAGTTCCCAAGCTGAGTACTGCAGGACAGAGAGAGTGCCCGTTTCTGTCCCAGCTGTTGCCAACGTAGCATTTCATAAGCCAGAATTTGCAAGTAGATAACTAGGTACTCCTGAGTTCTGCCCACTATGGGGTTTAGTTGTGCCTCCCACGTGTCCATGGAAATATGTGCAGACACAGACACCTGTTTTTTTTTTTTTGCTATATACGGAGATGAGCACTGCATCTTAGAGTCAGATACTACTGGCTTTCAAGCAAGAGTCACTTTAACCTTTACCTTTATCAGCTATTTTGTCTACTGAGACTTCACTCTAATTTAGCTGCGGCTAGGGTCAGGGCCAGGGCCAGGGCCAGGGCCAGGGCCAGGGCCAGGGCCAGGGCCAGGGCCAGGGTGAAAGGGTCAGGGCCAGGGTGAAAGGGTCAGGGCAGGGTCAGGGCCAGGGCCAGGGCCAGGGTGAAAGGGTCAGGGCCAGGGTGAAAGGGTCAGGGTCAGGGTCAGGGCCAGGGTGAAAGGGTCAGGGTCAGGGCCAGGGTGAAAGGGTCAGGGCAGGGTCAGGGCCAGGGCCAGGGCCAGGGTGAAAGGGTCAGGGCCAGGGTGAAAGGGTCAGGGTCAGGGTCAGGGTCAGGGCCAGGGTGAAAGGGTCAGGGTCAGGGCCAGGGTGAAAGGGTCAGGGCAGGGTCAGGGCCAGGGCCAGGGCCAGGGTGAAAGGGTCAGGGCCAGGGCCAGGGCCAGGGTCAGGGCCAGGGTCAGGGTCAGGGTCAGGGTCAGGGCCAGGGCCAGGGTCAGGGTCAGGGCCAGGGCCAGGGTCAGGGCCAGGGTGAAAGGGTCAGGGTCAGGGTCAGGGTCAGGGTCAGGGTCAGGGTCAGGGTCAGGGCCAGGGCCAGGGCCAGGGTCAGGGTCAGGGTCAGGGTCAGGGTCAGGGTCAGGGTCAGGGTCAGGGTCCGGGTCCGGGTCCGGGTCCGGGTCCGGGTCCGGGTCCGGGTTAGGGGTAGGGGTTAGGGGTAGGGGTTCGGGGTTCGGGGTTCGGGGTTCGGGTTAGGGTTAGGGTTCGGGTTAGGGTTAGGGTTAGGGTTAGGGTTAGGGTTAGGGTTAGGGTTCGGGTTAGGGTTAGGGTTAGGGTTCGGGTTCGGGTTCGGGTTAGGGTTTTTTGAAAATGGGTGTTACATTCGCTACCTTCCAGTCATCAGGCACAAAGCCTGATTTGAGGGAAAGATTATATATTTTGGCTAGGAGATCAGCAATTTCATCTTTAAGTTCCCTGAGAAATCGTGGATGGATGCCATCTGGTCCTGGTGATTTGTTAGTGTTTAGTTTAACAAGACATGCAAGGACCTCCTCCCTGGTTATTTCTATCTGGCTTAATTCTTCGGTTTCCCTCCCTACGAAGATAGGCTCTGTTTTGGGCATGTGGCCTCTGTCTTCTTCAGTGAATACTGAAGCAAAGAATTCATTGAGTCTCTCTGCAATCTCTGTTTCCTCTTTAATAACCCCTTGCCTTCCATTGTCATCTAATGGTCCAATGGCCTTCCTAGTTGGGTTCTTACTTCTAATGTACTTAAAGAAGTCTTTGTTATTTCTCTGAGTATTTTTAGCTATACGCTCCTCAAAGTCTTGCTTTGCTTTCCTGATTGTTGCCTTGCATTTGTTCTGCCAGAATTTATGTTTCTGCCTGCTGTCCTCATTCGGACAAGCCTTCCATCTTTTAAATGAGCTTTTCTTGCTCTTGATCACTTCCCGAACAGCTCCTGTAAGCCACATTGGAGTCCTCTTGGACTTGGCAGTGCCCTTTTTCCTTTTGGGTATGCATTCCAATTGGGCCTCTGTTATTGTTTTTGTAAACAGCCTCCATGCCTCTTGGAGTGTTTGGACTCCCTCTTTGCTTGACCAGTCTCCTCCGGGCCCCACCAGCCCGCTTCAGGCCCCGATCCAGCTTATCCGGCCCGCTTCGCGGCCCCGATCCAACATAAAGGGACGCGCTTGTTTGTTTGCTTCGTTTGTTTCTCGATTTTGGAAACTAGAAGGTCTGCTGCCCAAGGCAATGGAGGCTCTTCCTCTCCAACACGACACGATCCAGAGCAGGATCTGCTTTGCAAAAGTGCACAGGAAGGATGATGATCCAACATACATCCAAACCATTCCCATTGGGGCAGAGGGGGGGAGGAGGAAGGACTTTTAAAGCTCAAACCCCATTAAAAGCAGGCAGTAGCTAAAGAATTAAAGAATTAAAGAATTAAAATCTGGGGGATTTTAAAAAGTTCTGCCTTCACAACCAGAAAACCCAGTCCTCTCGTGGCCCTCGTCCTCAGCCAGGTAGGAACGGGGGAGGGGGGGGGTGTTTGTGGAGGGGTGTGTGTGAGAAGAAACATCTTTTTTTAAAAAAACAAACTAATGAAGAAATGTGCAATAGGAGAAGGGGGGAGGGAAACCAGCTCTTGCAATGAGATAAATAGGGACCACTTTGGTGGGAAAGGTAAACAGCATTCCGCGCATTCCGGGCAGGGTCTAGTCGTGCCTGCCATGTGGCCACGGATAGGAAACGTCTGCAGAAGCAGACAGCGCTGGCTCTTTGGCTTAGAAACAGATGAGCACTGAGCCCAAGAGTCTGATATGACTAGCTTATGAGCAACGGCAACATTTACAGAAGAAGGATTGAAGACCAGATTGGGAACACCATCAAAACCAGCCATAAAAAGTTCCTAAAACACAAACATCCCCCCAAAAAACAGAGAAACCAGAGGAAGAGGCAAAATGGGATTTTGAGCCAAGATTAAATTCTCAATCAGGAGAGAGAGAGAGAGACTGAGAGAGAGAGAAAGAATGTATGAAAGAATGAAAGAATAGAAGGGAGGAAAGAAACGAAGAGAAGAAAATAAAGAGAAAAAGGAGAGAGAAAGGAAACAAAAGGGAGGCGGGAATAGAAGGAAAAGAAGAAAGAAAAAAAGAGCGAAAGGGAGGGAGAGAGGAGGAAGGAAGGAAGGAAAATATACAAGAGGAATATAGAAGGAATAATGAGTCAAGAACACCTGGATAGGAAGCAGAACTGGAGGCAAGCTTGGAAACGGTTTAAAAATTTAGCCACAGCAAAATTAGAGTGGAGTCGCAGTAGAACAAATAGCTGGTAAAGGTAAAGGTAAAAATCACTCTTGCTTGAAAGCCAGTTGTATTTGACTCTAGGGTTCAGTGCTTATCTCCGTATATAGCAAAAAAACAACAACACAGGTGTCTGTGTCTGCAGGGAGCTCCTTCCTTCCTCCCTCCATACCACCACCCCTGATCATAGGAGGGTATGAGAAGACTGCAGTGATGGATGGCCAACCTTTGGCACTCCAGGTGTTCTTCTTGGACTTCAATTCCCAGAAGGCCAAGTCTCTGCATAGGTGCAGTGAACCTATTGATGTGGATTCACGGGGACTGTTGGGCTTCTGGGAATTGAAGTCCAAGAGCAGCTGGAGTGCCAAAGGTTCACCATTGGTTAAGCTGAAGACAAGAAGATTCCAGGCCCAGGATACACTAATAAAGACTATGACATCATACTTGACATTATATATGTAGTAGGACAGGATAAGGAGGGGGTGTTAGCTTTTGGGAATAAAATGGCTGTGACTTTCACACTCTAGTGGCCATTGCCAAACGCAGACCTATAGAATAGAACAAGATTGTGGATTCACACCTGACACTTTGAATATTTGCTCTGTATTGCCTTTTCTTTAATCCTGTATACTGTGTAAGATGCTTGCCAACTTGATGAAGTCATGATCCTAAAAAAACATATAACCACCAGATGGTTTGGCTTTTCCTTGCTGGATACTTACAAAGGGTTTCCTTCACCCTCTTGACTTAAGGGGGAAATGATGGGGGACTGATTTTTATCATTTTAATTAAATATATATCCATTATCTTAACCTATAAAACCAAGTGTTCACCGTTGGAATTGGCTATACGTTGCTATGCATCGCCCTACTGACCCGCACCCTCCCTTCGAGAGCACGGACGAATTGCCTACGCAGGTCAACGAAGGATTTAAAAATCCGGCACGGGGGCCTCAGCCCCACTAACGGCAAGAAACGCAAAGAACATCACTTCCCGAAAGTCCTTGCGCCGCGCCGCGCCAGAGCCAATCAGGCTGAGAGGCTCTCGCACAGAGCAGCGTTCGGACACACGCCGCAGCCAATCAAAAGAAAAGCATTTCAAAAAAACGCAGCACAAACACAAAGCACCAACACTTTACTACAAGCCCCAGCGCCCTGCGCGCAATGAGCGAGCAGAACGATGAGGCAGCCGGCGCGCGAAAACAAAAATAAGAAAAAGCCGATGCCGCAGCCATTCAACACCACGGGCGAGCCAGCATGGCCCGTGGGGGAAGAAAATAAAAAAAACCCGCCGCCGCTACTCTTCCGTTCGAAGGGTCAGCGGCGCGCGACAAACAAGTGAGGCGGCCGGCGCACGAAAAATAAAAGTTAAAAAAAAGCCCACCGCCGCAGCCATTCTTCCCCATGGGCGAGACAGCATGGCCCGTGGGGGAAACTCCCCCCCCGCCAACATGGCCCTTCCGTTCGAAGGGCCAGCCTGCGCGCGAAAAATACGAGTAAAAATAAAAACACCCCCGGCCGCCACTGCCCTTCTGATCGATGGGCCAGCCGGAGAGAAAAAAATTAAAGCAACCCCCCCCCCACCCCCCGCAACTGCCCTTCTTCCCAACGGGCCAGCCAGTATGGCCCGCGGGGTAAAAAAATAAACACACCACTGCCTCTGCCCTTCCTTCCCATGGGCCAGCAAGTATGGCCCGTGGGAAATAAATCACCACCACCCCGCAAATGCCCATCCTTCCAACGGGCCATCCAGCATGGCCCATGGGGAAAAATCCTCCCCGCAATTGGCCTTCCTTCCCACGGGCCATCCAGCATGGCCCATGGGGAAAAAATCCTCCCCACAATTGGCCTTCCTTCCAACGGGCCATCCAGCATGGCCTGCGAGAAAGAAAGCCACCCCCCACACACACTTGAAAAAACAAACAAAAACACAAACGGAAAACATTCAAAAACACACCAAAACACACACACAGCCAAAAAGAAACAAGAAAAAAACACACATACACCCCACCCAAAAAAACCACCCCCAACCCCCCCCAAACCCCCCCCCCCCCACAGAACTTACCAAAAGATGTCTTCCTTCTATGAGAACCGGAACACAAATGAAAAAAAGAAAACTTACCGGAAGCGACACCCAGAGGACAGAAGGTAACAAATGTAATGAGAGGCACAAAAGCTCACCACCCCCACCCAGTGGCCCAAACCAGAAACAACATTCAAAATTATTCAACAAATAAGAATAAATCTAAATTTAATCAAATAAATTATACATACATTCAAAAAAAAAAAACTAATCTCAAAAATTACCAAAACAAAACCCCTTTTCACTCTGAAAAACCAAAACAAAATAAAATATTTAAAAAAACATTTTAAAAAACAAAATTAAATATTAAACTAAATAATATTACATTAAATTAGATTAAATTAAATTTAAATTTTTATCCCATAAACATAAAAAAGTACAAAAAAATACTGCAAGCAACAAAAACAAAAAACCTTACACCACCATTTAAAACAGCCCATCACCATTAGTTCAAGAAAAAAACCAAACCCTTTAGTATCCAGCACAATTTTTAAAAGCCCGGCAACGCCGGGCAAACTATGCTAGTATGGTTTCCCCGTGCCCGGTTGGGCATGGGACGGCTGGGTAGAGGCCTCTTGAGTGAGAAGGCTCCTAGCGGTGGCCTCTGTGGGCAGCCATATCAAGGGGGGTGAATAAATTATAGGGCTATAGGGTTTGATTCACCCAATTAACATGACCTGACCAGCGATTCTACCAAGATAGCATTTCGCTGATCCCAGTTATCTATCAGAGTGATTCAATCATCTCCGAGACATAGTAATCTCCGGCACAAATAGGGCCATGTTGACCCAGCTACTAATCCCAACACAATGGTGTTGCCCCTGTCAATGTTTGCCCCTGCTAATTAACTTCCCCTGAAGAGTTTCCCCAATTAACCTGAGCAAATAGGTGATGTGATTCTCTGTCAGATGACCATTCCTACCATGGGCAGCCTTCTGCATAATATATACTGATGGTTTTCCCTCAATAAACGACTGGTCTTCACTCCATCTTGCCTCGTGTCGCTCCTTTGACCAGTCTCCTCCGGGATCCTAAGGGCCTCCTCACGGCCCAATTCCTACATCTGGTGACCCCGAGACGTGATCTACTCGAGAGTAAGCGACCCCCGAGCGGTCTACTCGTGAGTAAGCGATCAGCACAGCCAGGTTCTGCGCCAGAACCTTGTCCCATCATCCTGGAGGACAGCACAGCACTCCGGCCGGCAGCCAGCCGATCGGAGGAGTGGCCTGTGGCGAGGCATTCCAGAGAGACATTCCTACAGCTTGTTCCCGCTTTCGGGGAGGCTTGCACCAAAGGGAAAAACGCGTTCCGCTCAGGGCAGCTGTGAGCCCCTGACAGCGCAGAGGCCGCCGAGGGCCCGTGGCAGAAGGTCCACGCTCCGACAGCTACCCCAGACACTCGTCGCCAGAACTATTGCCTGTAAAAGGACGCGTCGACTCTCGGCCCGAGAAGGAAACTTCGGAGGACCCATCACAGGTAATATGGGGACTTGCTCTCATAGACCAAGTCCGTCCGCTAGCCAAAGAACTCGTGAGGAAGAGTTCAGAATCCTGGCCAGGGTTTTTAAGTTGCGATTTCACAGCGGAGAGCTAGCGAGACTTTTGGCGTACCTCAGGGAACACTGCCTACTTTACCCAGAAGTAGGTACGTTAACCCTGAAGCTCTGGGATCAGATAGGAGACTGCATCCAGCAACCCCCCAAAGCTCCAGGCAAGGTAGTCAGTACCTGGAGAAAATGTAGGAAACTCTCAGCAGAGGTAGACCCAGTCCGGATAGAGACCCAGAAAACCCCAGCGCAGTCAGAACCATCAGCCCCAAGAAGTCTCTATTCGTCATTTCAGCTTAAGCAGGGCAGTATAGGGAGCATTCCCTCAGTGACAGCTGCAGACGTCACTGAAGGAATTCATGGTATGAGAGGCCTTGGCGCTTCTCGGACAGTTAAAAGTTCCCTGCAAAGAAAGAGCTCCATTCAGCGCATGGGTGAGGAAGATCCATTCACGGGGAAATTGCCAGTGGCACAATTAGTTAGCGCCCAACTGCCGTGCTCAGCCCATCTGAAGGCAGACACACGTTCAGGCAGGGCTGCTCAGCGCCCACTGCTCACGGAAACCTGCACGGCCCCTGGCCACGCAGGGCTCCAGAGCAGACCCATTTCCACACTCAGGCGCAGAGCAGTGCCAAAACCCCAAGGCGCCTGCTTCCAGTGTGATAAAATGAGACACCTTAGAAGAGAATGCCAATCTAGACCAGGCAGATCTTCAAAAGATTGTCTTAATGCCAAATGGCCACCCTGGCATGCATCTGGCCCAGGCTAGAAAGGAGGCAGCCATCGCCCTGGCCATGCCAGAAGAACCATCCCAGCAATAGTACCCCGAGTTCCCCCAGGGCACAGGCAGAGTCTACTTGTCTCACCTTGGGAGTAGCCCAGAGAAACTTGCCCCTAAGTAAAAGCACCCAGATGGTTGTAAAATAACCAGCTGTGTATTAGCCATCTCCTCATGTGTAGTATTGAACACTGCAGATCAGGGGAGGAATGTGCGAATGCGTAAACAGATGTGTGTATGTGTGGTGCACCACTGAATGCATGTCTGCAAGAACTGCGTATGATTGCAAAAGCCTTGTCTCTGTGACCACAGTATGACTGAAAAAGTGTTCCTTGTGTGTAACTGCGTGGTAATGTCACTGTGAAATATGTGTTAAAACAGTTTGCACTCTGTTCATGGGCAGGAGCTATTTAAACTTTGAGGAAGCATGATGAGCAAAACCCTTTGCCTTGCCTGCTTAGCAGCCTAGGCAGGAGAGGGGGGGGGGAATGGGGCAGGGTGGTTCCTCCCCCTTCCCTTGAGACTCTTCTCTTTGTCAAAGGATTAAGCCTCTCTTGGAAACCGGTTTTGCAATCAGGAAAACAGATTTTTTCTTTTCAGAAGCGCGATCTGAAAACTAAAAATCACTTCTATGAGTTTTCCTCACTGTATCATAAGCTATGGGGCCCCTCCCTACGTCTGTGTTCCTCAAAACTCCATCTCTGTGTTTTAAGGTTTTTTTTTAATATCTCTTAGCGTCTTGGAGTCACGTATCTCACCAGGAGTGAGAGAATTGCATTGTCTTTATGTGTGTACCGTGTTATAATCTTGTAACCTCGGTTCTCAACCTTAAAGTCAGGGGCCAAATTCCGGGGCCTCAGGCAGCTCTGGGGGTCCGGACAGTCATCCTGCCCTTCCTCCACCACACAGCCCTTCTTGGCTTGGCGGGGGGGGGGGGGGAGTGGCAGAGCAGCATGGGCCACATCTGGCCCACTCGCCCACATCTGGCCGCAGGTTGAGAATCGTTCTAACTCTCCTTCATTCTCTTAAGGAAGACACTGTTCTGGTATTCTGTGCAAAGTAACTCGCTCATTGTACCCCTTTCACAGGAAAAAGCACGCAAACATTTTTGCGCTCTGGATCTTCAGAAAATGCTTACCTTTTTACAGGAATGAAATTCCTCTCCAGGCCTTAATTGTAACCAGTTCATTTCTTCCTACAGCCTTAACTTACTTCCTTTCCAAGTTAATTACTGATAGGGATTTTCTTGACAGGAGGATCCCAGCCAGTTGCCATGGTTACCTGACCTAATCTGATTTCGTTATGATAAGAGTTGTTGCATTCTCATTGTGCTAACTTCTGACTTGTCTTTCCTCCTTTTCTCCTTTCGCCAGTGGAACTCCCTGCTGGAAATATGTTTAACTTGTGCGTCTTTTCATTTTTTGTGTATTATCTCCTTACAGCTAGCACGTCATAGTTGGCTTGTCTTTAATAAGTATGGCACCTGGCCCACAGCACCCTCTCTAGTGGGCAGACACATTTCGCAACCTCCAGGGCACAGAGGAAGGATTAGTCCCTGAGCTCCTGAGAATGTGCAGAGTGCCACTCATTAGTCAGGACAGCCTAGGACCATTTTAAGAGTGCAGTCAGGTCACACCCTCAATCAGATACAGGCATTTTCAGGCCACCCCTTCCCTTTTTGCTGCTAGTCTAAGCACAGGCAAAAGGCTAAAGCCAGCATCTGGCACCCTTCTCACAGGAGCACCAGAATCGCTCCAGTGAAAGTGTGCATGCACACCATGAATGGATGTGCGCAGGGGGGCCTTCTTGAGAAATTTACCCAAGGGAAGCCCGGCGCTTCATGCGCCAAGGTTTGCCATAAGACCCCAGACTCGTCTCACTTCTAGCAGACAGTCACCTTGTGTGGATGAATGTCACTGGTTCCCCTTTGGGGGGGCTAGGACAGTTTTCACTTATGGGGGTCAACCCACGAGGGACAGAGGCCATCCAGGTGTGGCACATGGACGTCACACATCCCCACATTTTGGCAAATGGCAGTACATGGACGTTGGCATTAATACCTTCCCACGGTTTGTTTGGGCAACAGCACAGAAGGGAGAAACGGCTCCCCATGTGGAGCAGCATCTCCTTTCCCACTGCCAAGAGCTAACCTCGGCACCCGAAGTCAGATGACGCCCCAGCTTATAGCTCCAGGCAGCTGGCCACCTTCAGGGCCACCTGGGATATTAAGCTCACTTTTGGCGTTCCTTACAATCCGCAGGAGCAAGCGATTGTGGAACGGGTCTATCGGACGCTTAAGTCCTGCATTGACTAACAAACAGAAAGGGGGGAAACCACGTCCCATAGTTGCACAGCAATTGCTATCCTATAAGTGCAAAAACCAACTAACTCTTTCAGAATTTTTATCTCCCAAACAAGTCTCTTCCCCATGCAGGTCCCAGAGGCCAGAATCAGACCCGGATGATTGCAAAGAGCAGCACCAGTCACTGTCCTGGATGTCGTCAGCTGTCTGTCTGCCCTTATGACTTACATCTTCAAAGACATTTCTATGAACACTTTGCATACTCAGTGCTCCCCAAAACAAGACTTCTCCAAACTCAAGTTACACAGGAAACCCCACCAGGAAGAGAAGCCTCATCCTTCGAAAAGCTGCTGAATGTCTTTTTATTATCTGTAGTTGCTATTATTTATTCATGCCTTGTACAATGCTCCAGTTGGGATTTGCAAGGGACACTTGAATTTCTGTATATTGTTAATAACGGCCAGCTTCCACCAAAGGAAGCCAGACCGGCCCATGCTTGCACCGGCCCATTGCTTGGAAAGATTGAGCACCCGGTAGCCGGCAATCCCCAGTTAGTTTCACACCTCCCCATAGGTGCTAGAAAGACATTTGCACAATGCCAGAAGCTGCAGAGATAGCTTAGAATCTCCCCAGGTCACAGTAAGAGATCAATGACACATCTCGTTATCTTGCCTTGCTATATTCAGTGGGCCGGGCTTAGCCATAAGCAACGCTCGGAGAATGAATTGGTCAATTGGCTTGCCTTTTGCAAAAGCCACTAACCACACCTCCTCAGCAATAGCGCTGCTCAGCCAGGAGCAGACAGAGCTTCGCCATGCCATACTGGATAATCAAGCAGCTATCGATTATCCCCTGTAGTCACATCATTTGGGCGGCAAGTGTGTCCATGGCATGTGTTGCTTAAATCTCGCAGACTATACCCACAAGATCCAGAGCCAGCTCACCGACCTCCACACCCCAGCTAGGGACATCAAGGAGGATTCTTCATGGGGGTGGCAGGACTCCCTGTGGTTGTGGTTCCCATGGGGCTGGCTTCAGACGACACTCAAAGTGATTGTGGAAGTGATTGTGGGGGTGGTAATACTGGGCACAGCAGTGTGTTGTTTCATGCAATGTATTCCCTCACTGCCATCGAGATGTCCCCCATGGTGGGAACCCCAAAGCACCATCAGCTGATGAACGCTTCTGCGCAGGGTCGCTGGTCAGGCTCTTAATATAAATAAGTAAGGGGAGATATGGTTTCCCCGTGCCCGGTTGGGCATGGGACGGCTGGGTAGAGGCCTCTTGAGTGAGAAGGCTCCTAGCGGTGGCCTCTGTGGGCAGCCATATCAAGGGGGGTGAATAAATTATAGGGCTATAGGGTTTGATTCACCCAATTAACATGACCTGACCAGCGATTCTACCAAGATAGCATTTCGCTGATCCCAGTTATCTATCAGAGTGATTCAATCATCTCCGAGACATAGTAATCTCCGGCACAAATAGGGCCATGTTGACCCAGCTACTAATCCCAACACAATGGTGTTGCCCCTGTCAATGTTTGCCCCTGCTAATTAACTTCCCCTGAAGAGTTTCCCCAATTAACCTGAGCAAATAGGTGATGTGATTCTCTGTCAGATGACCATTCCTACCATGGGCAGCCTTCTGCATAATATATACTGATGGTTTTCCCTCAATAAACGACTGGTCTTCACTCCATCTTGCCTCGTGTCGCTCCTTTGACCAGTCTCCTCCGGGATCCTAAGGGCCTCCTCACGGCCCAATTCCTACAGCTAGTAATTATATAGAAATGTACTACACTCAAAACACATCTACAATTGTATTTATTTTATGAAACATTATAGAATTGTAGCTTGTAATATTCTTAGAAATACCATGCAACACAATAATACCGTAACAAGGTTTTTATACACTGAGTTCTGGGCATAAATTGGATATGTTTAGAAATATAAACTTGTGCACTCAAACTTATTGGGCATAACAGTTTGGAATACATATAAAGGTGGATTCATAACATTTAAATAAATATAAAAAATTGACCTACATCAATAAGAGAAGACTCAGTGATGGATGGCCAACCTTTGGCACTCCGGGTGCCCTTCTTGAATTCACAGAAGGCCAAGTCTCTCTGTGTAGGTGCAGTGAACCCATTGGTGTGGATTCACAGGGACTGTTGGGCTTCTGGGAATTGAAGTCCAAGAGCAGCTGGAGTGCCAAAGATTCGCCATATCACAGGTATAGAAGTCAACACACATCTAGCTGGAGGCCAAAACCTTTCAGGTAGTTCACAGTACATAACACACAACAAAAGAAAAGAGACAACAACCCAGAAAAAGAATCTGTTCTTTCCAGCCCATTCCAACTTCCCAAACAACTCCTGCAAGGGAAGGCAAAAATGAATCTTGGGTGGGACCAGAGAAACCCAAATAATGGGGTGGAAAGAGGCACCCCGGACAGATATTCAGGTAAGAGATCCCTGAAAGAAGCCTCCGCTCCGCTCCAGGGAGAAAGGCCAAGATTTGGAAGGACTGGCCTGAATTTGGCCTCTGGTGCCTTTTGCTTTCCTGCCACTTGCTAGATTTCAGGATTTCCAAAAGAGACCCACACAAACCTCTGATCATGCCCCAATATTATGACCCACCTTCTCCTCCTCCTCAAGGCAGTCTGAGGGCTACTCTTAAAGACGGAGAGGGAAAGATCCTACATACAAAGACATCATAAAAAATACCAGCAAGAAAAATACGAAGCAGGACTCTGGAAATGGACAGACTTGGCCTCAAATGCTGAAAAATATGGGCAGCCCAGTTTTCTCTTTTTATCTGAATTAACATAATGGATTAAAGGGGGGGGGGGGTTAAAAGGAGTGGGAATTACTTTTGGGGTGTGTGTGTGTGTGGAGAGTTTTAATTTTAAAGTGATCTTTCTGACCTGCGTCTGGGTCTCTGTCCAGTTTGGGGCAGAGGTCTTCACCCTATAGCCCATGGGTTGTGTGAGGTCCCTCCATGGGGGGCTTTCTGGATGCCCCCCCCCCAATTGACTGCTATCATCCTTATGGCTGGACTGGAGAGGGAAACTTTTTCCCTTGTCTAGATTAGATGTGATCTGGTTGCTAGACATGTAAACTGGTTTGAGAGGAAGACCAAGATAGAAAGAACATTTTTGCTCATCCTGGCTGAGGGGAAAACACCTGCATTTCTGGAATGCCTCAAACCTCTTTAAGGCAGCTGAGAAACCCTCTCTGTCCACACACACACACACACACCCCGAGTCTTGTGGCGATTTTAAGAAGAGGTCAAGCCCACTTCATTTGGTATTGGCACCCACTGCCCCCCCCCCAGTCCTGAGGGTGTAAAAAGGTACAATGCATTGATGGAATTAAGGGAGCCTGTGAGGTGGGGAATTTCTTTTTTTGAGTAAGGGGGGGGAGTCTTATGCTCAATAAAACATAATATTCAGGCCTTCAATAACTGGTCTTCAAAACGTAGGGAGAATTTAATTAGTCCAATTCTGCGGAATGCAACCCAGAACCCACACACACACACACACTGTGTTGCGGGGGGGGGGGAGATTCTGGGGCTTGGAGTACGACCTTCTCCTCCTCTGAGGCATATTATCGTGAGGAGGCCCATCATCATCTCTTTGGGTTTAATCCTGGTGCCCAAGGAGTGGGAAGAAGAGCCAGAGAGTCACACAGTGGCAGAGAATAGCTATGACTCAATCCCTGCCCCCACCACCAAATAAACATTTCCCTCGAATAATTGTCTTTTTTTAAAAAATTACCTTTGCTGCCGGTCGTTGCGGCGGATGGATCCCATTTTCCCGCCCAGCACTTGAGGCGCCTAATTGCTGGGACGCGGCTCTGTCCGTCTGTCTGGCCTCTTCCAGCCTTATCCTGCAGCGCCACCTCTTGGCCGCTCCAGGAAACAGACCCCCACCATAGATAGGCGTCACTCATAACCCCGGATGGGGAAGGGGGGAGGGGGGGCTTTAAAGGGACGCGTTTGTTTGCTTCGTTTGTTTCTCGATTTTGGAAACTAGAAGGTCTACTGCCCAAGGCAATGGAGGCTCTTCCTCTCCAATACGATACGATCCAGAGCACGATTCAGCCAGGTAGGAACAGGGGGGGGGGATTTGTGGAGGGGGGGAAAGAAGAAACATCTAAAAAAACACCCCCACAAAGGTTGTAAGGAAGAAATGTGCAAGAGGAGAATTACGGGGGATGGGAAGTGGACCCACCAAAAGCCCCCCTCGGCCACACCTGAGAGTGGCTTCACGTCTAGAGCGCGCACTGGAACTTCCGGAAAGGAATGGAGCCCCCCCCCCCCCCGCAGCCCTGCAGAGATGAGAGGAAATAAGGGGGTGGGGGGGGGTGGGAGGCAGCCAGATTGCCCACCCCCAATAAACCCCCTGGGTCTGCCAAAGCCCCCTTGCCCACCCTGGGCATCAGCCGGCTACGAACTCACGTCCAAGGCATAGAGGCGGTACTGGCGGGCATTTCCTTGGCAGTTGGCACGGATCCTCCTCAAGGAGCCTGAAAGGGGGTGGAGGAGGATGGACAACATGTTGAGGCTCAAAACCAAAGCCTCCCCCCAATCCCCCCTCCCAGGTAAAGATAAAGGCTGCCCTTGCACGAAAGCCCGCCGTAGCCGACTCTAGGGTGCATTGCTCATCTCTGTTTATAGTCAAAGAGCCAAACAAAGGAAGCGAGCACTGGTAAGTTTTGCAGTTGGAGTAGAGCTGTTTTAGAGGCCTCCACTAATTTAAATTGATAATTTAAACTGCTTAGAGCCACCTCTGTTCAAACAGAGGAAGCAGTTTGAAGCTTCCAGAAGCAGGGGGGCAGAGCCACACCAGGCCCTTCCCTGAACTGTGATTCATAGGGGCGGAGCCACACTAGCTTTTAAAAGCTCTGAGCTCTTTCATAAGAACATAAGAACATAAGAACAGCCTTGCTGGAACAGGCCACAGCCCATCCAGTCCAGCATTCTGTCTCACACAGTGGCTCACCATTTCCTTCAGGGTATTCCCAAGGAGATGCCTTCACCTGCTTAGGATTCCCTGGAAATGGCATTGAGAGATATCCTGCCTATCTCTCCAACCCGGAGGTTGTCCTTAGGTAGCCATAAAATTATAGCCATTGATAGCCTTGTCCTCCATGAACTTGTCTAATCCTTTCTTAAAGCTGCCAAGACTGACAGCTGTCACCACTTCTTCTGGCAGGGAGTTCCATAGACCAGTAATCCTCTGGGTGAAAAAGTACTTTCTCTTATTTGTTTGAGAACTAGTACCCAAAAGTTTCATGGAGTGTCCCCTAGTTCTAGTGTTGTGCGATAGGGAAAACAGTTTTTCCTTATCTACCTTGTCCACACCGTGCATGATTTTATAAACTTCAATCAGGGTCAGCCCTTTTGACTCTGCATGTGCTCTTAAGCAGAGCTGCTGCTGAGGAGAGCCAAACAAAGGAAGCGAGCACTGGTAAGTTTTGCAGTTGGAGTAGAGCTGCTTTAGAGGCCTCCACTAATTTAAATTGATAATTTAAACTGCTTAGAGCCACCTCTGTTCAAACAGAGGAAGCAGTTTGAAGCTTCCAGAAGCAGGGGGGCAGAGCCACACCAGGCCCTTCCCTGAACTGTGATTCATAGGGGCGGAGCCACACTAGCTTTTAAAAGCTCTGAGCTCTTTCAGGGTCAACCCTTTTGACTCTGCATGTGCTCTTAAGCAGAGCTGCTGCTGAGGAGAGCCAAACAAAGGAAGCGAGCACTGGTAAGTTTTGCAGTTGGAGTAGAGCTGCTTTAGAGGCCTCCACTAATTTAAATTGATAATTTAAACTGCTTAGAGCCACCTCTGTTCAAACAGAGGAAGCAGTTTGAAGCTTCCAGAAGCAGGGGGGCAGAGCCACACCAGGCCCTTCCCTGAACTGTGATTCATAGGGGCGGAGCCACACTAGCTTTTAAAAGCTCTGAGCTCTTTCAGGGTCAGCCCTTTTGACTCTGCATGTGCTCTTAAGCAGAGCTGCTGCTGAGGAGAGCCAAACAAAGGAAGTGAGCACTGGTAAGTTTTGCAGTTGGAGTAGAGCTGCTTTAGAGGCCCGCGTGCCTAACGGCGCGCGAGATTACAAACTAGTAACAAAGGAAGAATATAGTCTTACTAGGTAGAAAGGTAGTAAACGTGTACATTTTTGAGGCCCAGAATACTGCACTTGTTAAAATGGATTCTGAGGGAACAGTTGTAGTTACCTGCAATACTTGTGCCATGTTTGTGTTCTTGCCAAAGCATATGGAGAACTACACTTGTAGCAAGTGCAAGCTGGTAGCACTACTAGAAGAGAAGGTCCAGCAGCTAGAGGCCCGCATATCTAACCATCAACAAATTAAGGAGCTTGAGCTGTTCTTGGACAGAGCGGAACAGACTATGCTGGACAAAGAAGAGACAGGGCACAGTTCTGAGGGAGAAGGCCCTTCACTAACTCAGGAGGGAGATGTTTGGAGGAATGTGACTCAAAGGAGGAGAAGAGTAGGGGATCACTCTGAGAGTCTGAAATTACAGAATAAATTTGAGGCTCTTTCCCTCATCACACCTGATGAGGAACATACAGAGGAACAACTGGTTCCACCTGATGATCTCTCTTTCATCACACTTGATGATATCCAGGAAAATAAACAACAGGAACAAACTGAGGTTCTCTCCCTTAATATGGTTGATGAGGTGCATGTAGATGAACAGATTGCAGGAGAGAGGCTCCTTGTACTAGGTGATTCAATAATTAGAAATACAGAGAAATGGATTTGTGATGCACATGATAACCGTATGGTGACTTGCCTGCCAGGTGCAAAAGTTGCAGACATCCCAAGGAATCTAGATAGATTGTTAGAGAGAACTGGGAACGAGCCAGTTGTCATGGTACACGTTGGTACCAATGATGTTGGGAAGGCCAAGCGGTCTGTCCTGGAAGCCAAATTCAGGTTGTTAGGAAGAAGATTAAAGTCCCGGACTTCCAAGGTAGCATTTTCAGAAGTGCTGCCTGTCCCTCGCGCAGGACCTACCAGGCAGGCAGAGCTCAGAAGCCTCAATGCGTGGATGAGGCGGTGGTGTCGAGAGGAGGGTTTCAGATTTGTCAGGAACTGGAGAACATTTTGGGACAAGCCAAAACTGTTCAGGAGGGATGGGTTGCATTTGAACCATGATGGGACCAGATTGCTGGCACTCAACATCAAAAAGGCTGCAGAGCAGCTTTTAAACTGATAACTGGGAGAAAGCCGTCAGGAGCTGGGCAGCATCCGGTTCGGGAAAGTGTGTACTTGAGTAGTGAGGAGGATGCAAAAATTACTGAGCAGAGCAAGGAGCTAGTCACTAGCATTCTAGCAGAAGGATGCAAGAGGCAGTCTAACAATGCAACTGGACACAAAAGACTGTGTCAGAAAAGCATATATAAATGCTTGTATACAAATGCCAGAAGCCTCTGGAACAAAATAGGGGAGCTGGAATACTTAGCAATAGATAAGAATATTGATATTATTGGTATCACTGAAACCTGGTGGACGGATGATAACCAATGGGATACAGTTATCCCAGGCTACAAACTGTACAGGAAGGATAGGAAGGGGCAAATGGGAGGTGGTGTGGCCTTGTATGTCAAAGAAGTGATAAAATCATATGAATTGGAATATCTAGGTGATTTGGAGTCACCATTAGAAGCTCTGTGGGTAAGAGTACCAGGCCACAAGGATGGTCTAACAGTAGGCATATACTATCGGCCTCCGACCCAAACTCTTGAGGGAGACTGGCAGTTGGAGAATGTTGTAAAGGAGGCATCTAAAAAGGGAAGCCTGGTTATAATGGGGGACTTCAATTACCCTCAAATAGACTGGGTGAACCACACGATAAAGAGATAAAGTTCCTAGATATGCTAAATGATTGTTCCCTGGGACAGATGGTTGAAGACCCAACTAGAGGTACAAGAATCCGTGACTTGATCCTGAGTAATACTCAGGATCTGGTTCAAGATGTTAATGTGACTGATCCAATAGGGAACAGTGACCACAACTCAATTATGTTTAACTTGATCATAGACCGCAAGTCACTGATAAAATCTAACACAGAGACCTTAAATTTTCAAAAAGGAAATTTCCCAAAGTTGAGGAAACTAGTAAAAAAGAAGCTGAAAGGGAAAATTGAGAGAGTCCAAACACTCCAAGAGGCATGGAGGTTGTTTACAAAAACAATAACAGAGGCCCAATTGGAATGCATACCCAAAAGGAAAAAGGGCACTGCCAGGTCCAAGAGGACTCCGATGTGGTTTACAGGAGCTGTTCGGGAAGTGATCAAGAGCAAGAAAAGCTCATTTAAAAGATGGAAGGCTTGTCCGAATGAGGACAGCAGGCAGAAACATAAATTCTGGCAGAACAAATGCAAGGCAACAAACAGGAAAGCAAAGCAAGACTTTGAGGAGCGTATAGCTAAAAATACTCAGAGAAATAACAAAGACTTCTTTAAGTACATTAGAAGTAAGAACCCAACTAGGAAGGCCATTGGACCATTAGATGACAATGGAAGGCAAGGGGTTATTAAAGAGGAAACAGAGATTGCAGAGAGACTCAATGAATTCTTTGCTTCAGTATTCACTGAAGAAGACAGAGGCCACATGCCCAAAACAGAGCCTATCTTCGTAGGGAGGGAAACCGAAGAATTAAGCCAGATAGAAATAACCAGGGAGGAGGTCCTTGCATGTCTTGTTAAACTAAACACTAACAAATCACCAGGACCAGATGGCATCCATCCACGAGTTCTCAGGGAACTTAAAGATGAAATTGCTGATCTCCTAGTCAAAATATATAATCTTTCCCTCAAATCAGGCTTTGTGCCTGATGACTGGAAGGTAGCGAATGTAACACCAATTTTCAAAAAAGGATCCAGGGGTGATCCAGGAAATTACCGACCTGTCAGTTTGACATGTGTCCCAGGTAAAGTGATGGAAACCATCCTAAAAGATAGAATTAATAGGCACATAGAAGAGAAGGTGCTGCTAAAGGAGAGCCAACATGGCTTTTGCAAGGGCAAATCATGCCTCACTAATCTGTTGGAATTTTTTGAGAGTGTCAACAAGCATGTGGATAAGGGGGATCCAGTTGACATTGTTTATCTGGACTTTCAGAAGGCTTTTGACAAGGTCCCACACCAAAGGCTCTTGAATAAACTTACCAGTCATGGAATAAAGGGACAGGTCTTGTCCTGGATCAGCAACTGGCTAAGGGACAGGAAACGGAGGGTAGCACTAAATGGACACTTCTCCAAGTGGAGGGAAGTAAAGAGTGGGGTCCCCCAAGGTTCAGTACTGGGACCCCTGCTTTTCAACCTCTTCATAAATGATCTAGAGGTAGGAGTAAAAAGCAAGGTAGCCAAATTTGCTGATGACACTAAATTATACAGGGTAGTGAAAACTGTGAGAGATTGTGAGGAGCTCCAGAGGGATCTCTCGACATTGGGGGAGTGGGCAAAACAGTGGCAAATGAGTTTCAACATTAGTAAGTGCAGAGTGATGCATGTTGGGGCAAAGAACCCCAATTACATTTATAAACTGATGGGTTCTGAACTCTCTGCGACAAACCAGGAAAGGGACCTTGGTGTCCTGGTGGACAACTCAATGAAGGTGTAACCCAGTGTGCCTCAGCAGTGAAAAAAGCAAACTCAATGCTAGTGATCATTAGGAAGGGTATAGAAAATAAGTCAGCAAGTGTCATTTTGCCTCTTTATAAATCTATGGTGAGGCCTCATCTGGAAAACTGTGTACAGTTCTGGTCGCCATACCTCCAGAAGGATATTATGGAGCTGGAAAAAGTGCAGAGGAGGGCAACCAGAATGATTAGGGGACTGGAACACCTTCCTTACCATCTGAGGCTGCAACGGTTGGGCCTCTTCACTCTTGAACGACGACGTCTTAGAGGTGACCTGATTGAAGTTTATAAAATCATGCATGGTGTGGACAAAGTAGATAAGGAAAAACTGTTTTCCCTATCGCATAACACTAGAACTAGGGGACACTCCATGAAACTTTTGGGTACTAGTTCTCAAACAAATAAGAGAAAGTACTTTTTCACCCAGAGGATTACTGGTCTATGGAACTCCCTGCCAGAAGAAGTGGTGACAGCTGTCAGTCTTGACAGCTTTAAGAAAGGATTAGACAAGTTCATGGAGGACAAGAGTATCAATGGCTATAATTATGGATACTTAAGGACAACCTCCGGGTTGGAGAGATAGGCAGGATATCTCTCAATATCATTTCCAGGGAATCCTAAGCAGGTGAAGGCATCTGCTTGGGGATACCCCGAAGGAAATGGTGAGCCACTGTGTGAGACAGAATGCTGGACTGGATGGGCTGTGGCCTGTTCCAGCAAGGCTGTTCTTATGTGCTGTCTGTATTTGCAGACATTTCCCTGGTCACATGGCAGGCATGACTAAACACCAGAAAGTAAAGTTAAAGGTCGGCCTTGCTCAAAAACTAGTTGTATCCAACTCTAGGATTCAGTGCTCATCTCTGTTTATACCCAAAGAGCAAGACATTTCCATTGTCATGTGGCAGGCATGCCTCAACACCAGAGTGTATGGAACGCAGTTTACCTTCCCCACCAAAGTGGTACCTATTAATCTACTTGAAATAGTGTCACAGATGAAACCTTTCAATGGCTTTCAAACTTGGATGTAGAACTCTAGCCAGGAACTTGAGATGGTAAATTTGTGCTTGTTATTATAGCAACATCAATGCACATAAATATACGATAAATAAATAAATCTACCCGAAACATCTTGTTTATACTCTAACCATTGTTACATTAGGCTAGGTTGTGGCTGGAGCTAGGAGACAGATGGGTGCTCACTCCGTCGTGCAGCACCCGGGAATTGAACTCCGACCTTCCAGTCAGCAAGTTCAGCGTCTTAACCACTTCAGCCACCGCAGTCACTGCCCGGGAGGGGGCTAAATCCACTCCACAAGGACAACCTACCGCCTGGATATGTACCTGTGCTTTACCCACCACTGACACTCTAGACCCACATGGGATGGTATTTAGTGGTAGACTGCTCCTGCCCATGGAAACTCTACCAGGCATCCATGTGGCTACTCCACAAAAAACCCTCCGCCAGCCCCCAACCCTAAAATCTCCCTACAAGCTCACCGGATGCACCTCCGTCTCCGGAAGGCGATGGGGTGGCTGCAGGCCCTAGCTCGGACCCCCAACACATAAGAACATAAGAACAGCCTTGCTGGAACAGGCCACAGCCCATCCAGTCCAGCATTCTGTCTCACACAGTGGCTCACCATTTCCTTCAGGGTATTCCCAAGCAGATGCCTGTTTAGGATTCCCTGGAAATGATATTGAGAGATATCCTGCCTATCTCTCCAACCCGGAGGTTGTCCTTAAGTATCCATAATTATAGCCATTGATACTCTTGTCCTCCATGAACTTGTCTAATCCTTTCTTAAAGCTGTCAAGACTGACAGCTGTCACCACTTCTTCTGGCAGGGAGTTCCATAGACCAGTAATCCTCTGGGTGAAAAAGTACTTTCTCTTATTTGTTTGAGAACTAGTACCCAAAAGTTTCATGGAGTGTCCCCTAGTTCTAGTGTTATGCGATAGGGAAAACAGTTTTTCCTTATCTACTTTGTCCACACCGTGCATGATTTTATAAACTTCAATCAGGTCACCTCTTAGACGTCGTCGTTCAAGAGTGAAGAGGCCCAACCGTTGCAGCCTCAGATGGTAAGGAAGGTGTTCCAGTCCCCTAATCATTCTGGTTGCCCTCCTCTGCACTTTTTCCAGCTCCATAATATCCTTCTGGAGGTATGGCAACCAGAACTGTACACAGTATTCCAGATGGGGCCTCACCATAGATTTATAAAGAGGCAAAATGACACTTGCTGACTTATTTTCTATACCCTTCCTAATGATCCCTAGCATTGAGTTTGCTTTTTTCACTGCTGAAGCACACTGGGTTGACACCTTCATTGAGTTGTCCACCAGGACACCAAGGTCCCTTTCCTGGTTTGTCGCAGAGAGTTCAGACCCCATCAGTTTATAAATGTAATTGGGTTCTTTGCCCCAACATGCATCACTCTGCACTTACTAATGTTGAAACTCATTTGCCACTGTTTTGCCCACTCCCCCAGTGTCGAGAGATCCCTCTGGAGCTCCTCACAATCTCTCACAGTTTTCACTACCCTGTATAATTTAGTGTCGTCAGCAAATTTGGCTACCTTGCTTTTTACTCCTACCTCTAGATCATTTATGAAGAGGTTGAAAAGCAGGGGTCCCAGTACTGAACCTTGGGGGACCCCACTCTTTACTTCCCTCCACTTGGAGAAGTGTCCATTTAGTGCTACCCTCTGTTTCCTGTCCCTTAGCCAGTTGCTGATCCAGGACAAGACCTGTCCCTTTATTCCATGACTGGTAAGTTTATTCAAGAGCCTTTGGTGTGGGACCTTGTCAAAAGCCTTCTGAAAGTCCAGATAAACAATGTCAACTGGATCCCCCTTATCCACATGCTTGTTGACACTCTCAAAAAAATCCAACAGATTAGTGAGGCATGATTTGCCCTTGCAAAAGCCATGTTGGCTCTCCTTTAGCAGCGCCTTCTCTTCTATGTGCCTATTAATTCTATCTTTTAGGATGGTTTCCATCACTTTACCTGGGACACATGTCAAACTGACAGGTCGGTAATTTCCTGGATCACCCCTGGATCCTTTTTTGAAAATTGGTGTTACATTCGCTACCTTCCAGTCATCAGGCACAAAGCCTGATTTGAGGGAAAGATTATATATTTTGGCTAGGAGATCAGCAATTTCATCTTTAAGTTCCCTGAGAAATCGTGGATGCATGCCATCTGGTCCTGGTGATTTGTTAGTGTTTAGCTTAACAAGACATGCAAGGACCTCCTCCCTGGTTATTTCTATCTGGCTTAATTCTTCGGTTTCCCTCCCTACGAAGATAGGCTCTGTTTTGGGCATGTGGTCTCTGTCTTCTTCAGTGAATACTGAAGCAAAGAATTCATTGAGTCTCTCTGCAATCTCTGTTTCCTCTTTAATAACCCCTTGCCTTCCATTGTCATCTAATGGTCCAATGGCCTTCCTAGTTGGGTTCTTACTTCTAATGTACTTAAAGAAGTCTTTGTTATTTCTCTGAGTATTTTTAGCTATACGCTCCTCAAAGTCTTGCTTTGCTTTCCTGATTGTTGCCTTGCATTTGTTCTGCCAGAATTTATGTTCCTGCCTGCTGTCCTCATTCGGACAAGCCTTCTCCGGGATGGGACTCGGGTCGGCCTGGGTCCACGCCATGTGGTTCCAAATGAGGCTTAACGCACCGAGCTGGAATCCAGATGACACCTGTAGGAGACATAACTGCAGCATATCCTCTTCCCCATGTTACGAGTGGTGCCGGGCCCCTCCAGGAAGGGTCCGGTGGCACTCGGTAACGAACCAGCGGTCGCGGGAGAGCTTCCGAACGGCGGAAGTGTTTCTCCTGCGGTGTGCAATTGGGAAAAACATTAAGGTGATTGTAGGTGAACAACACCTTGTTCAGACAATGCTGTGCCTGACCCTGTGACTTGGGGAGGGCTGGTGGCTCCCCCCTTTCTGTTTGTTTGTCAATGTAGGACTTGAGTGTCCGATTGACTCGTTCCACAATCGCTTGCCCCTGCGGATTGTAAGGAACGCCAAAAGTATGCTTAATGTCCCAGGTGGCCATGAAGCTAGCCAACTGCCTAGAGTTGTAGGACAGGGCGTTATCGGTTTTCACGTGCCGTGGTTTGCCCATCGCTGCGAAGCAGGCTAGGAGGTGCTGCTCCATGTGGGAAGCAGTCTCCCCTTTTTGCGCTGTCGCCCAAACGAATTGCAAGAAAGTATCAATGCAAACGTGCATGTACTGCCATCTGCCAAACTGCGGGACATGTGTGACGTCCATTTGCCACACCTGGTTAGCCTCTGTCCCTCGTGGGTTGACCCCCCACAAGGGGCCCCCCGGTGCCCCTGCACAATGCTGGCAAGAGCGAACTATGCCTTGGGCTTGAGAAAGTGGCAGGTTAAACTGTCTGGCGAGCGCTTTGGCATTCTGATGAAAGAATGCGTGACTCTGAATTGGAGTAGTGAAAACACCTAACACTGATCGTTGCTGAATTTCCTTTGCGGCCGCATCCGCTCTGCTATTGCCCGCGGAGATTGGACCCGGCAGGTCCTGGTGACTTCGGATGTGGGCAATATAGAGCGCTTCCGTGCGGTTTCGCAAGTGAAATTGAGCTGTGAGGAACAGACTCAGCAAGTTTTTGTCTATCGCGGGAGTGATGTATGCCCCCGGTAGACTTGTGAAGCAAAATCCTAACATACTGAATGTCAGTAATAATGTTTAGGCGCTCTTTGGCGAAGGTGCGCAAAGCAAGGTTCACCACTGCCAACTCTGCCCACTGCGCGGACTTCTGTGGAAGAGTTAGAAGTGTGCGCCAAGCCTGGCCCTCCTGCCAAGTTAAGACACCATATGTGCGAACCCCATCAGTAAAAACTGTTCTGGCCCCCTGAAGTGGAACCAGCGAGATCAATTCATACAGGGTGATTGTCTGCGTTTGAAGCGAGACAAGTCTGGGGTCTTTTGGCAAGCGGTATGCCAAGCATCCGGTGAATCCCTCCAAGGCAATTGGAAGCGAGTCACCGAGCTGCATCAGCTGCTGAACTTGCTCCTTGGTGAATGGGACCACGATCTTTGCTAAGTCGTGCCCTGAAATGTCCCTTGCTCTCAGCCTTCCGCGGTAAACCACCGCGGAGACCAACTCTTGGGGAGGAACGATGTTTCGGGAAGAGGTGTTCGGTAAGTACACCCATTCCACGATACTCGCTCCTTTCTCGGAGTCCACTCCTAGGGCTCCAGTGAACATGGATCCGGCCCGAACGATGTACAAGTTCAGGATCGGGGCATGTGGCCCCTGAGCAATCCTGTCCACCCACCTTTGGCTGAGAATTTGGTTGACTTTCTCGAGAGCCAAGCGTGCCTCTCGAGGAATTTGTATCCAGTCTGCCGGCTGCTTACCTAGCGTTAGCAGCAAGAAGAGCGGTTTCAAAAGATCCGTATCCAGTCTGAATTACGGTCTGGCCCAATTAATGTTACCTAAAACCTGCTGCAATTCTACCAAGGTAACTGAGTCTTTTAAGTTGATCTGGGGCAAAACGGGTGCTGCGAAAGAGCGGAGAAGCCGATGACCCAAGTATGAGAAGGGCTCGGTTCTCTGCACTTTCTCTGGGGCAATGAGTAACCCTTTTCCCCCCAGGCTGGCCTGGAGGTCTGTAAACATTTCACTGCCGAGTTGCGGCACTGCGACCAAGATATCATCCATGAAATGGCATACTAAAGCTGTGGGATGAAGGTTTCGAAACTTTGCCAGTGCGTTGTGAACATAAATTTGGCACAGGGTGGGCGAATTGAGCATCCCCTGTGGCAAAAATTTCCACGCGTAACGCTGCGTGGGCTCGCTGTGGTTCACAACCAGCACCGTAAAGGCGAACCTTTCCTGGTCCCTGGGGTCTAAGGGAATGGTGTAAAAACAATCCTTTAGGTCTACGACCAGGATCTCCCAACCCTCGGGAATCATATTTGGATTTGGGATGCCGCATTGAAGCGGACCCATTGGCTGTATACATTTATTGATCTCTCTGAGATCGTGGAGGAGTCGCCACTTCCCCGACTTCTTCTTGATGACAAAAATGGGCGAATTCCAAGGACTAGTGGACTGCTCTATATGTCCTGCGTCTAGCTGTTCTTTAACCAGTTTATTTATTTATTTATTTATTTATTGTTTAGATTTCTATACCGCTTTACTCCCCGTAAAGGGAACTCGAAGCGGTTTACAATAATAATGCTAAACAATACAGAATACGAATAAACACTAAAACAAAATACAGCATTACAATATCAGAACAAATAGCAATAACAATGCAATAATCAGCAAAATAAAAGATAAATAGATACAAAATAATACAGTCAAATCCATAAAATCAATAACATAGTAACAATAAATAAGATCCCCAGAGATACAATGTACAACAGATCATAAGCCCATACAGTGTGATACAAAGCGTCTTGCCTCACAGACCACAGCCCTAACAACACAAGGTATACTTCCCTGGGCGAAGGAGTGGAGGCGAAGCAGTCCAGCTTTTTTGTATCAGCCTGAGACAGGACCCAGGAGTGAGAAGAAAAGAAAAGGCACTTCCCCCTCCCCCCGCAGCAGCAGCAGCAGCAGCAGCAGTCCTCAGGCAGCAGCAGTCCTCAGGCAGCAGCAGGTCTTCGGCTCAGCCTGGCAGCCCACAGCCCTTTATCCTCCCCACAGATGGACTGGGAAGGAAGGGCGGGGCTCCCCACAGCTGTGGGAGCAGTCCTCAGGCAGCAGCAGGTCTTCGGCTCAGCCTGGCAGCCCACAGCCCTTTATCCTCCCCACAGATGGACTGGGAAGGAAGGGCGGGGCTCCCCACAGCTGTGGGAGCAGTCCTCAGGCAGCAGCAGGTCTTCGGCTCAGCCTGGCAGCCCACAGCCCTTTATCCTCCCCACAGATGGACTGGGAAGGAAGGGCAGGGCTCCCCACAGCTGTGGGAGCAGTCCTCAGGCAGCAGCAGGTCTTCGGCTCAGCCTGGCAGCCCACAGCCCTTTATCCTCCCCACAGATGGACTGGGAAGGAAGGGTGGGGCTCCCCACAGCTGTGGGAGCAGTCCTCAGGCAGCAGCAGGTCTTCGGCTCAGCCTGGCAGCCCACAGCCCTTTATCCTCCCCACAGATGGACTGGGAAGGAAGGGCGGGGCTCCCCACAGCTGTGAGAGCAGTCCTCAGGCGGCAGCAGGTCTTTGGCTCAGCCTGGCAGCCCACAGCTCTTTATCCTCCCCACAGATGGACTGGGAAGGAAGGGCGGGGCTCCCCACAGCTGTGGGAGCAGTCCTCAGGCAGCAGCAGGTCTTCGGCTCAGCCTGGCAGCCCACAGCCCTTTATCCTCCCCACAGATGGACTGGGAAGGAAGGGCGGGGCTCCCCACAGCTGAGGGAGCAGTCCTCAGGCAGCAGCAGGTCTCCTCAGGCAGCAGCAGTTGCTTTAGGGCGACTGATTTTTCCCCCACTACCGGCCATTGTTCCACCCAGACTGGCGTGTTGGTAAGCCATTTAAGTGGCAAAGCCATTACCCGAAGGTAAGAGTGGCACCGTACTACTGTAAAATGTCTCGCCCCCAAAGGTTGATGTGCACGTCCAGAATGTGCAGCCGAATGACCGCTGTGCCGTCAGCCTTAGGGATCGTGACTTCCACCCACTCCCGGCTCCTAAACGCTTCTTGGATGCCGCCTACCCCCCACACATCGGAGACCGGCTCAATGGTCCACTCCCGTGGCCACTGGCTTTGGCTGACCACGCTGACGTCAGCTCCGGTATCCAGCAACCCTGAGAATTATTTTTTATTCAAAAATACCTCGATAACTGGTTGCTGTTTACACTCTATGTTGGTCTCCACTGTTGCTAAGACCTGGTATCCTTGCACTGCCTCACTTGCGCTCGAGCGGTCTTCTGACCCGGACCCTGCGCTGTCCCTGAGCCTTCCCTGGCTATCTGCTGGCGAGTTACAAGGAACCATAATCAGTTGCGCTAATGTGTCTCCCTTGTGAATGGTCTGGGGTAGGTGCGTCCAGAGTTGAACTTGGAGAACACCCGAAAAATTGGAGTCAACGACTCCCGGAATTACAAGAATTCCGCGTGCTCCTGCTACACTGCGAGGCAAAACTAAGCCTATGAAGCTTTTGGGTAGGGGTCCCATGTACTGAGAATCCGCCAGATAGACTGTGCCTGGCAAGTCGCATGTGACGTCCGCCTGGCAAGTCAATTCTAGCCCTGTACTACCCTTGGGGCTGGCCTGCGCCTTCGCAATGCCTGGAATGTGAAGGGAATCTAATCTAGCTCTGGCTCGCCCAGAGCAAGGGAAGCCTCTGTTTGGACCGGGGCCAGAGACGTGCCCGCGTTCCGGTTTCCCGAATTCGGACAGAATCTGGACCAATGGAAGCCTTTCTTACACTTCGGACACGGGGTGGTTGGAGCCTTGGAACGGCCGGAATGTTGTCCGCCGCTCTTGGATCGGCACTCCCTAGCGAAGTGACCGACCTTGCCACAATTGTGACATGTCAAGTCGGGACGATTACCCAGTGACTGCAAGATCTTACGGCAGTCGAGATTGGCGTTGTCTTTAGCCAATTTCATCATGAGCTCTTGTTGGGCTTGCTCATTATCGATCTGCCTACTGATCGCTTCCTCTAAGCGATTGATAAAGTCCATGTAGGACTCCTGGGCGCCCTGTTTGACTGCGGTGTAATTTTTGGCCACTTTGCCAGTTGCTGGGACTTTGAGGAAAGCCCTGAAGGCTGCCTCAGCTGACATCTGCAGGGTGGCAAGTGGCAAGTTGGTCTGCGCATTGATGGATTCGAAGGCACCTGAGCCATATAACTGGTCAGGAAGTACTGCCCCTCCCATCCTGGCAGCCCTTGCCTGAGCCTCGAGGCGATACTCGCTGTCCCATAGCAAATACTGGCTGGGGTTGAGCATCATGCGCATGACGGCTTTCCAGTCGTGCGGGATGAACATGGTGTTCTCGCACACTTGCTGAAGCGTGCCCCTAGTGAACCGACTCTGTAGTCCTGTCTCTGAAATGGCCTTCCGTATAGCCACGAGGAGCTTATACGGGACTGGTGAATGAACTACCTGCTGCTGCCCTGTGAGGGCATCCATTTCCAAGCGAATTGGACTAATCTGACTAAGCTCAGCTAGTTCTTCTGCTGGCAATTCCCCCTTCTTGATCTCTTCCTCAACTGTGCGCTGAAGGGCACTCTTAGTTCGGGAACCTGTAGCTGTCAGAGAAGCGCCTGCGCTCCCCATTCCATGCATTCCACCGGTGACGTCTGCAGCTGTCACCGAGGGAAAGCTCCCTACACTACTCTGCTTAAACTGAAATGACGGATAGAGCGCCGTGGGCGCTGATGGCTCTGCTGACGCTGGGGGTTCCTTAGCCTCTACCCGGACTGGATCTACCTCTGCTAAAAGCTTCCTACATTTACTCCATGTGCGAATTATGCCCTCTGGAGCTTTCGGGGGTTGCTGAATGCAGTCTCCTATCTGATCCCAGAGCTGAAGGAATAACGTACCTACTTCTGGGTAAAGCAGGCAGTGTTCCCTCAAGAACACCAAAAGCCGCGCTAGTTCTCCACTGTGAAAGCGTAACTGATATACCCTGGCCAGGATTTTGAATTCATCCTCATGAATTCTTTGACTAGCGGACGGACGTTGCCGCTGAGGACAAGTCCCCATATTACCTGCGGGGTCCTCTGAAGTCTCCTTCTCGGGACGAGTCGACGCGTCTGTAGTTCAGGCAATAGGTTTTGCGTGACGAATCTCTGGGTAGAGCTCGGAGCGTGGCCTGCCACCACGGGCCCTCGGTGGCCTCTGCGCTGTCAGGGGTTCACAGCTGACCCTCAGCGGAACGCGTTTTTCCGTGCTGCAAGCCGCCGCGAAAGCCGGAGCAAGCTGTAGGATGCCTCTCTGAAATGCCTCGTCGCGGGGTCGTCTTCCCGATCGGCTGGCTTACTGACCGGGCTGCCGCACTGTCCTCCGGGATGATCTGACACGGTTCTAGCGTAGAACCGGACCGCGTTGATCGCTTACTTTCGGGTAAGATCACGTCGGGGTCACCAGATGTAGGATTGGGGCCGTCAAGCGGCCCTTGGGGTCCCGGAGGAGACTGGTCAAAGGAACGACACGAGACAAGATGGAGCGAAGACCAGTGGTTTATTGAGGAAAAGACATCATCATTTATAGGCATTCAAGGCAGCGTGTGATACAATCGTCATCTGACAGAAAATCACATCACCCATTTACCCGGGTTAATGGGGAATCTCTCTTGGGGAAGTTAATTAACTAGGGCAAACACTGACAGGGGAAACCCATTGTTCGGGGCTTACACCAGGGTAAATATGGCCTCTATTTGCACTAGAGCTTGGGCTGATCTGTGAGTCAGTAATTGCCTAATACGTAACGGAGGTTAGCGATTTGCTTTCCTCAGCAGAATCGCCGGTCAGGTCAGATGTAGGTGAATCAACCCTATGATTATTAATCCGTTCCCCAATTTCCATACTGGCAAGGGCCAGTGACCAGGAACCTTCTTCGACCGGTGTAACCTCTGCCAGGGGCAGTTTGTGCCAATTGTGCATGCGGAATCCGCAGGATACAATGGCTGGATACAATCAGTTAAGGGTACTTGTCACATTTTATTCAGTACATAACATCCCTCCCCCCTAGGTGAGGACGAAGTCCTTTAGCCATTGAGGCTTTCCACACGTTCGCTTTGGCCGAGGGGTGGCCGCACTTCGGGCCGGAGTTCCTGCATTGGAGGAACGTGACTCATTAGCGGTTGGCTGCGAGTCGTGAGCCAGGGATTGGGGAGGTCTAGGTGTGGGAGTAAACTCCAGGGATGTGAGACCGGGGGCTCCAGGGACTAAAGAAAAACCCCGCTCCTTGCTTGGATGGGTGGGGGACCACTCCGAAAAATCCCCCTGGTCCCCTAACTCAAAATCTAACAATTCCTCGACATCCCTTTCTTCTAAACTGTTCCTGTTACCCGGTGGGTCAAAAGGGTGTGGGTTTGTATCATTTCCCTCCCCTCTGTTGTCTGTGTCTTCCCCTTGGGATGAACGGGTGGGGAAGAACCCTAATGCTGACTGCTCCATTTGGTCACTCACGTCTTGCCTTCCCACTACTCTGAGTTAGTCGGCGTGCCTCCTCCAGAGGAGCCCTGTGCCTGTCTCGACATTGTAGAAGACTGGCCCCGTCTGTCCGACCACTATTCCCGGTACCCAAGTTGGGCCGCCAGCCGCTTAGTTTTGGCAATGTACTGGCTGGCCGATCTCAAAACTCTTGGTGCCCCCCGTTTCTATGTTTCTACCCGTGTCCTCCACCCTGGTTGGGTCTAACCTTGAGAGAATTGTGGCGGGTTTCCTCCGCATGAGGAGCTCGGCGGGCAAGAGCCCTGACGCTAAGGGGGTTACTCGGTACCTTAACAGGAATTGGCAGAGCTGCAGGTTCAATTCCCCGGGGCCCATCCTACGCAGTGCGTCCTTCGTTGTTCGCACCAGGCGTTCCGCTTGACCATTTGTAGCGGGGTTAAAAGGGGCCGCAGTTATGTGGCAAATTTTGTTAATCTCTATAAAACCCTGGAACTCTGCTGACGTGAAAGTTGTGGCGTTGTCGCTCACAAGTACGTCAGGTAAACCAAAGCAGCTGAATACCTTGCGTAATTGCTTAATCGTTGCAGCTGACAATGTACTGGCCATTGGAATTACCTCCAACCACTTGGAGTACGAGTCCACTATTATGAGGAAAAGGGTACCTCTGAAAGGACCCGCAAAGTCCACGTGTAAGCGTGACCCCAGACCCCGGGCCGTGTCCCATTCTCTGTGTGGAAGTCGGGACTCCTCGGGGCGGGTACTCTGGCAGCTCTCGCAAGTGCCGACCATGTGCTCTATATCTGTGTCCAGTTTGGGCCACCAGACGTAACTCCTAGCTAGCGCCTTGGTGCGCACGATTCCCGGGTGGCTGATATGTAGCATCTTGAGCACCAGGGTCCTCAGAACTTTGGGGATTACTACCCGCTGCCCCCAGAGTAGGCAGCCCCTTTCTAGGGAGAGCTCGTCTCTCCGCCTACTGTAAATCCTGAATTCCTCTGTAGGGGAGCTTGCCGGCCAGCCTTTCTGTACCCATGAACTGACTAGGGCCAATGACTTGTCTTTCGCCGTAGCCTTGGCGATCTCAGCTGGCAGAATTGGGGGCGACTCTAGGGCTTCAATCAGGAGCACCTGGTGGTCCTGTTCTACCTCACACTCGGAATCCCCTGCCTGTGGGAGGGGTGACCTGGAAAGGGCATCGGCATGGCTGATCTCCTTGCCGGGGCGGTAGGTCAGCGCATACTGGTATGCGTTGAGGAAGATCGTCCATCGCAGCATCCTTGGGGACAAGATCTGCGAGGCTGGCTTATCTGTAGTGAAGATTCCTAAGAGGGGCTTGTGGTCGGTCACGACTTTGAATGGCCTGCCATAGAGAAAGTCGTGGAACTTCTTGGTTCCTGCAACGATCGCTAGGGCCTCCCTGTCAGTTTGCGCGTAGTTGCGTTCTGCCTTGGACAGGGATCTCGAATGGTATGGCACTGGGGCTTCTCGCCCGCTCTCTAGCACGTGGCAGAGGACTGCCCCCACCCCCACCGGTGAGGCATCGCAGACCAGCACAACGGGTTTCTTTGGGTCAAAGTGGGTCAAAACAGCCTCGGAAGATAGAAGCTGTTTGAGCCCCCAGAATGCCCGTTCCTGACTGTCCCCCTACCGCCAAGCCCCCATCCTTTTTGAGTAATCTACGCAACGGTTCTTTCCGGGAGGAAAGAGTGATAGAAATTTAGGAGTCCTAGGAAGGACTGCAATTCGGGCTTGGTGGTGGGGCGAGTAGCATCTTTCACTGCTGCTACCTTGGACTCTGCTGGTTTAATGCCCTCAGGGGTGATGTGAAAACCCAGAAACTCTACCTCTTCAGCAAAAAATATGCATTTATCCTTTCTCAGCCTGAGCCCTGCTTTTTTGAACACTGTTAGTACCTGGTCTAACCTCTTGGCCAATTCCTGCTCCCCACCCGCTTTTATCAGAATGTCATAAAAGTAAGGGAAAACACCTGGGAGCCCTTTCAACAATCTTTCTACAAGGGACTGAAAGATCCCCGGAGCCGAATTTACGCCAAATTGGGGGCGCTTCACTTTAAAAGCTCCCTTGTGGGTAACAATTGTCTGAGCGGAGGCTGTAGCTGGGGTTACCGACAATTGCTGGTATGCCTGGGCCAAGTCAGGCTTGGCGAAACACCTCCCCCCATGCAAGGTTGCAAGCAGGTGGCTTACCACCGGCACCGGATACGCATTTGGGCGAATTGCCTTGTTAATCGTGCACTTGGAGTCAGCGCAGATTCTGACCTCCCCGTTAGCCTTAAGTGCCGTAACAATGGGGGTTTCCCACTCGGCGCAGTCCACCGGCACCAAAATCCCCTGACCCACCAATTTGTCCAGTTCAGTCTCTATTTTGTCCTTTAGTGCGAAAGGCACTCTTCTTGGCTTCATCCTGATGGGTCGAATGTTGGGGTCCAATTTGAAAGAAACTGGGGGCCCTTTGAACTTCCCTAGCCCCTTCTCAAAAACGGCAGGGTGTGCGTTACACACCTCCATGATTGGGTCAGTCTGCATGGCGTGTATGCCTCCAATTAAAACTCCTAGGGGCCCGAACCACTGTGTACCCAGGAGACAGCAGGACCCTTCCTTTAGAACTACTAGGGGCAACTGCACGGAGCGCCTTTTAAACTGAACCTTGAACTCTCCCACCCCCAACACTGGTATACTTTTGCCCTGAACGTCCCGCAAATTAGTCTTAAGGGCCTTCAGCTTGGGGCGTGACTTTGGGGGAATGCGCAGAAATTCCCTGTGGGAGACAATGGAGTACGACGACCCCGAGACGATCTCCATCATTATTGGGACCCCCTGTACCAGTACCTCAACAAAAAACCGGGGCCGCCGCAACTGCACACTGTGGACCGCCTGGTCGTGGTCTTCGGGAACCCATCGAGATGCGCGGTGCTCCTGGGGCTCGTCGCCGAAGATGTGCCCGACCCCGTCTGTCTTACGTTGGGGCCGTTCCGCCTGGCCCTTGCCGTCATCTCGACGCCGGCTACAGACCCTTGCGATGTGCCTGTGCCGCCCGCAGTTGTGGCACTCCGCCTTCCGGAATGGGCATCGGCACCAGTCGTGGGATGCCCCGCATCCGTCGCAGCGGCGGTCCTCTCTGGCGCGGTCTCGCATCTCCGGCCTCCTCTGTACCCGTTGCTCGTCCTCGCTGAAGTCGGAGGTGGACGTGGTGGACTCGGAGGCCCCCTGTTCTCCGTGGGAAGAACAGCTGTGGACTGGGACCACCGGCCAGGGGCCCCCAACCATGGCGGTCCTGGCCCGGCACACCCGTTCGCCTTGTTGCACTGACTCGGCGGCTTGGGCGATGCGCAGGACATGCTCGAACGAGATGCTCTTGTCTTTGGCCAGTAGTTTTTTCCTGGCCCTCTCATCTCGCAGGCCCAGCAGGAGCCTGTCTCTCAGCTCCGCGCTCAGGGATGCTCCCCACCGGCAAGGCACGGCAGCCACCCGCAGGGCCGCCATGAAGTCTGCCATGGACTCACCGGCCCGCTGGCACCGCACCGCTGCTGGAACGCCAACCTTGCTGGGAACACGGACAGTTTCGGGCGAAAGTGCTTCCTCAACTCGGCGAGGATCTCATCTAGGGGCACGGCCCTGAGCGGTCTCGGCATCAGGAGGTTGGTGGCCAGTTCCAAAGTCTCTAAGCTGCACTGGGCCAGTAGAAATGCCGGCGCTGGTCTTCCTCCTCGATGCCTTCGAGGTCCATAGCGTAGAGGAACTGCTGTTCGTAGAGTTCCCATTTCTCTGGCTTCGTGGTGTCGAAGGGCGCGATGTTCACTTTTCGGGATGCCATCCCACCTTCGTCGCCAATTTGGTGTCTTGCACGGAAGACAAGAAAGAGCCGCAGTAAGGGCTAAAACACAACTTTATTGCATTGTAGTCAGAGTGAACATGAGGGTAATGGTGGACCACACAGCTCTATTTATAGCACACTGTACATTTTGAATAGCCTGGGCGATAGTTCATTGGTCACTGTTGGCGTGACGTCATGGATCGTCACGCCCAACTTCTCCAGGTGCGGTGCAGGGTAATCTGCAACAGGTGCTGCTACTGCTGCTGGCAAATGAGCTTCAACATTAGTAAGTGCAGAGTGATGCATGTTGGGGCAAAAAACTCCAATTACATTTATAAACTGATGGGGTCTGAACTCTCTGCGACAAACCAGGAAAGGGACCTTGGTGTCCTGGTGGACAACTCAATGAAGGTGTCAGCCCAGTGTGCCTCAGCAGTGAAAAAAGCAAACTCAATGCTAGGGATCATTAGGAAGGGTATAGAAAATAAGTCAGCAAGTGTCATTTTGCCTCTTTATAAATCTATGGTGAGGCCCCATCTGGAATACTGTGTACAGTTCTGGTCGCCATACCTCCAGAAGGATATTATGGAGTTGGAGAAAGTGCAGAGGAGGGCAACCAGAATGATTAGGGGACTGGAACACCTTCCTTACCATCTGTGGCTGCAACGGTTGGGCCTCTTCACTCTTGAACGACGACGTTTAAGAGGTGACCTGATTGAAGTTTATAAAATCATGCACGGTGTGGACAAACTAGATAAGGAAAAACTGTTTTCCCTATCGCATAACACTAGAACTAGGGGACACTCCATGAAACTTTTGGGTACTAGTTCTCAAACAAATAAGAGAAAGTACTTTTTCACCCAGAGGATTACTGGTCTATGGAACTCCCTGCCAGAAGAAGTGGTGACAGCTGTCAGTCTTGACAGCTTTAAGAAAGGATTAGACAAGTTCATGGAGGACAAGGGTATCCATGGCTATAATTATGGATACTTAAGGACAACCTCGGGGTTGGAGAGATAGGCAGGATATCTCTCAATGCCATTTCCGGGGAATCCTAAGCAGGTGAAGGCATCTCCTTGGGAATACCCTGAAGGAAATGGTGAGCCACTGTGTGAGACAGAATGCTGGACTGGATGGGCTGTGGCCTGTTCCAGCAAGGCTGTTCTTATGAATCTGCACCCACCTGCCTGTCACCCTGGTTGCAGACATTTTGAAAAAGAGGTGCTCTTCCGTTAGTAGGTGGGAAATGTTTACCTGTAGAAAGGCAAGGAAAAAGGAGAGCCCTCAGTGCATTTCACCCTTCCGTTTGCCAAGAGCATCGCTCCCCCACCTCTGAAACTTCCAGCATTTTAAAATGGGTGTGCATTTTAAAATAAAAATGAGAAAGCTATTTAGAGGGAAGTAAAAATGGGAAGCCTTTTTTGGGGGGCGTGGGTGTGTGTGCCAGAGATCCAGTTGGCAGGGGTCAGGCACCGTGATCTCCTGGGAACCCTCCCGACCACGACAAGAGCCGTAGACGGAAAACTGATGCATCTGGTTAGAGGTCAGCAACTGGGCTATTCCCTGTTTCCTGGGGTTTCTCTCTCTCTGTGTGTGTGTCTTTCCTTTGGATTCCCTTTGTTTTAGTCAGAGTGGGGATGATGGCCTTCCAAGTCCATCAAGAGAAACCTCCCTTCCATCGCACACACACCCAAGTCCACCCCTCGGTTAAAGGTAAAGGTTTCCCTTGCTCGAAAGCCAGTCGTATCTGACTCTAGGGTTCAGTGCTCATCTCTGTTTCAAAGCCAAAGAGCCAGCGTTGTCTGCTTCTGCAGACGTTTCCATGGTCATGACTAGAAACTGGAGCGCACGGAACGCTGTTTATCTTCCCACCAAAGTGGTCCCTATTGATCTGCTTGCAATTTCTTGCTTTCGAACTGCTAGGTTGGCAGGAGCTGGGACAAAGACTGGAGCTCATTCCGTCCTGCAGTACTCGGGAATAGGACTGCTGACCTTCCACCTCCCTATCCCTTACCCCCTACCCTCACCCTAAACCTGACACTGACCCTAACCCTGAACATAACCCTGACCATTACCATGAACCTGACCCTAACCCTAACAATGAACCTGACCATTACCATGAACCTGACCATGACATTGACCATTACCCTAACCAAGACCCATAAACCTGAACCTGACCATGACATTTACCATGACCCTAGAACTGAATTAAATGAAAACAGCAGAAATAAGGAGTGAATAAAAATAAATATTTTATTCCATTACTGCTCATTCTAATAAACATAAATACTACATAAATGAATGTCTATGTTATGCAAAAATGGCTGAAAAATGAAGTAGCCTCTAACCCATCTCAACGTTGCATTTTATACATCTACACAAAGAACAAGCAAAAGGGAACAAAACAGCTAAAGAACAATGCTTCAAAAATAATTACAGTTTCATCAATGAGTTACATACATCATTGTGGCTCAAAGAATTACACAGATTACAAGCATAATATTTTTCAAACCAAGAAAGCATATGTAAAAGATAATATAGTAAAAAAGTTCAACACCAAACCCATATTTGTAAATACATGTTCCACACATTCATCCCATTTCTCACCTATGTGAGTTTTAACAGGAACAAACAACATTATATGCATTCATAACATTTGTCACTTTTGTGAGTTTTATGATGGCTAATTAGGGTATTATTATTATTATTTATTGTGCTTATATACCGCTTTACTTGTCTACTGACTGCTCTGACTGATTCGCTTTCAGCATTCCATTCATTCTTAGGGTTTCTCTCCTGTGTGAGCTTTTAGATATCTACTTAGATGACTGCTCACACTGAATCGCTTTCCACATTCTACGCATTATTGCCATTACTTCCCTGTGTGAGTTCTTTGATGTCTACTTAGGGGAGTACGCTGACTGAATCTTTTTCCACATTCCAGGCATTCATACGGTTTCTCTCCTGTGTGAGTGTTATGATGGGAACTTAGGTAATGGCTATGACTGAATCGCTTTCCACATTCCAGGCATTCATACGGTTTCTCACCTGTGTGAATTTTCAGATGGGAACCCAAGCCACTGCTCCGAATGAATCTCTTTCCACATTCCTGGCATTCATAAGGTTTCTCCCCTGTGTGAGTTTTTAAATGATTTCTTAGGTTACCACTCTGACTGAATTTCTTTCCACATTCCAGGCATTCATACGTTTTCTCACCTGTGTGAGTTTTATGATGTTTTCTTAGGTTACCATTATCATTGAATCTCTTTCCACATTCCAGGCATTCGTATGGTTTCTCACCTGTGTGAGTTCTTTGATGTTTTCTTAGGTTACCACTAGCATTGAATCTCTTTCCACAATCCAAGCATTCATACCGTTTCTCACCTGTATGAGTTCTTTGATGTACACTTAGGTAACGGCTCTGACTGAATTTTCTTCCACATTCCAGGCATTCATACGATTTCTCAGCAATGTGATTTTTTTGATGCATACTTAGTTTACTGCTCTGACTGAATCTCTTTCCACATTCCATGCATTCATAGGGTTTCTCACCTGTATGAGTTTTATGATGGGAATTTAGGCCACTGCTGTGACTGAATCTCTTTCCACATACCAGGCATTCATAGCATTTCTCACCTGTGTGAGTTCTTTGATGGGAACTCAGGTAATGGCTCTGACTGAATCTCTTTCCACATTCCAGGCATTCATATAGTTTCTCACCTGTGTGAATTTTAAGATGAGAACGTAAGCCACTGCTCCAACTGAATCTCTTTCCACATTCCAGGCATTCATACAGTTTCTCACCTGTGTGAGTTTTTTGATGTGTACTTAGGTAACGGCTCTGATTGAATCTCTTTCCACATTCCAGGCATTCATAGGGTTTCTCCCCTGTGTGAATTTTAAGATGAGTATGTAAGCCGCCACTCCAACGGAATCTCTTTCCACATTCCAGGCATTCATACAATTTCTCACCTGTGTGAGTTTTTTGATGAGAACCTAAGCCACTGCTACAACGGAATCTCTTTCCACATTCTGCGCATTCATAAGGTTTCTCTCCTGTGTGAGTTTTTAGATGCTTTCTTAGGTGAACACTCTGCCTGAATCTCTTTCCACATTCCAGGCATTCATACGGTTTCTCACCTGTGTGAGTTCTATGATGCCTACTTAGGTCATTGCTCTGACTGAATCTCTTTCCACATTCCAGGCATTCATAGCGTTTCTCACCTGTGTGAGTTTTATGATGGGAACTTTGGTAACGGCTATGACTGAATCGCTTTCCACATTCCAGGCATTCATATGGTTTCTCACCTGTGTGGGTTTTTTGATGTCTACTTAGATGACTGCTCAGACTAAATCTCTTTCCACATTCCAGGCATTCATACAGTTTCTCTCCTGTGTGACTTTTTTGGTGTGTATTTAGGTAACGGCTCTGATTGAATCTTTTTCCACATTCTAGACATTCATACTTTTTCTCCCCTGTGTGAATTTTAAGATGAGTATGTAAGCCACTGCTCCAACTGAATCTCTTTCCACATTCCAGGCATCCATACAGTTTCCCCCCTGTGTGAGTTTTCAGATGGGAAGTTAGGTGTCCCTTCTGATTTAATCTCTTAACATACTCCATGCATTTATATTGTTTCTTACCTGTGTGAGTTCTTTGATGGGTACTTAGGCACTGCTGTTACTGAATCTCTTTAAACATTCCATGCATCTGTAAGTTTCTCCCCTATGTGAGCTTTAGGATGGGTACTTAGATAGCTGATGTCACTGCATAAGTTTCTGCATTGCAGCAATTTATATTGTTTCTTCCCTTTAAAATGTTTTCCATTTTAATCTGATTTTTTCATCCCCATCGAAAAGAAATCTGTTCCTTTTGTTCAGAACTGTTTTTGGTGAGTGGACTAGTTCATTAAATTTGAGCCAGCTTTAATTTTACTTATGACAATGAGACACTTTCCCCCTCCTTCTTAGTTGAGGCTATCACCCCTCAAAGGGACTATCGTTTCACAAACATTAAAACCCTGGACAAACTGCGTATTTTCAAATATCCTTGTTGACCTCCAAAATTCTTTTCTCCTCGTTCTGAGTATCTATGTTTCCTCTTCAAAGATGCCTTTCAAATTGCACACAATGTGGTTATATTTAGGTATGGTTTTCCTGTTTTCTGTGATGGAGAAAGAAGAGGATGATTAGTAGTTTAATTTTGTTTCATAACAATAGTTAGATCATGAGGAAATAGGGTCGGTAACTGTACATTAGGGTGGGCAAATAATATTTTTTCATTTTTTTCTTTGGGCCACCCCATAGTTTTGTTACATGTAACTACTGGATTGACTTCGTGAAATTTCAGCTTTCTATCTTTAGCTCAAGTTGTGTTTATATTTGAATTGAGATGAAAAAACGTTAACATGAGCGTTATTTGTTACAAGTACTGTATAGAACATATGTTGATGTGCTCTCTGCTGCCAGAAAATAAAGTAGATAAAGAGAGATTAAGACATTTTAACTATTGGAAATTTGTGTACAACTGATTTAGAATGAGTTACTCAACACGTAATAAAGATGTCATTTTTCTACTCGGTTGTCGAAACTTGGAGCCATTAACACAATTAAACTAACTTAAAACACTAAGACAAGTGCTATTACGTTATCACCAGCTCCAGAAGGTGTCAGGGTATTGGTTAGGGTATTCTATAAAATACCTGTCCCTTTAAGTGTACTTGAATGCTGTGATCAGGTGAATGTAATGAGAGAGTGACTTTGCAGAAACTATACTATAAATTACCACTCTCTCAGCCTATGGACTGTCCGACAACTTCTGGGTGTCTGACCATTACTGTTGACCTACTTGGTCTGATTTGCACAACTGCCTGGATAAACTGAATCTTTGTCCTCCATGAACTTGCAACAAACCTTGGAGGAGGCCTGATCCAGGAAACCTCAGCTGAGTTGCACTGAGCTCAACACACTGGAATCAAGACGCTGGAAACCAGGAGACCTAGAGACAGGAACCTGGCCGGCTTATTACTTTGCTTCCAAGCAAAGGAGGAGTTTTCACCGTAAGAAAACATTTGCAGAACTCTGTGTATGATTTCATATTGCTGTGCTATTATCTAAGAACTTTAAACCTGCCCAGAGCTAAGCTCTGCAACAACAATTCTTTGTTTGCCTTATCTGACCTTAAGAGACTTTCTTTGCTGGGGTGAATTTACTGCTTAAATTATCCAGAGACGTTATCATAAGAACAGCCTTCACCTGCTTAGGATTCTCTGGAAATGGCATTGAGCGATATCCTGCCTATCTCTCCAAACCGGAGGTTGTCCTTAGGTATCCATATAGTTATAGCCATGGATACCCTTGTCCTCCATGAACTTGTCTAATCCTTTCTTAAAGCTGTCGAGACTGACAGCTATCACCACTTCTTCTGGCAGGGAGTTCCATAGACCAGGGATCCTCTGGGTGAAAAAGTACTTTCTCTTATTTGTTTGAGAACTAGTACCCAAAAGTTTCATGGAGTGCCCCCTAGTTCTAGTGTTATGCGATAGGGAAAACAGTTTTTCCTTATCTACTTTGTCCACACCGTGCATGATTTTATAAACTTCAATCAGGTCACCTCTTAGACGTCATTGTTCAAGAGTGAAAAGGCCCAACCGTTGCAGCCTCAGATGGTAAGGAAGGTGTTCCAGTCCCCTAATCATTCTGGTTGCCCTCCTCTGCACTTTTCCCAGCTCCATAATATCCATAATAACTCCTCACTCTGCTCAGTAATTTTTGCATCCTCCTCACTACTCAAGTACACACTTTCCCGAACCGGATGCTGCCCAGCTCCTGTCGGCTTTCCCCCAGTTATCAGTTTAAAAGCTGCTCTGCAGCCTTTTTGATGTTGAGTGCCAGCAATCTGGTCCCATCATGGTTCAAGGGCAACCCATCCCTCCTGAACAGATTTGGCTTGTCCCAAAATGTTTTCCAGTTCCTGACAAATCTGAAGCCCTCCTCTCGACACCACCGCCTCATCCACGCATTGAGGCTTCTGAGCTCTGCCTGCCTGGTAGGTCCAGCATGGGGAACAGGCATCAAACCTTCCTCTCCTTCATCCTACTCTTCCTCCCTCCAGAGGGGCTATTGGGAGGGGGGAGGACAAAAGGGGGGTCTTGGTGCCCCCCAGGGTTTCTTCTTCTATTGGGGGGGGGGAGAGATCAGGTCAAAGGAAAGCAGCTTCTCCTCAGACATCAGTCAGTCCTCCCCCCCCCCCCTCGGTCCCTCCATCATGCCCAAGGGCACACAAACCTCCCTTCCCACCCACTCTCAAAACTCTAGGCCAGTTACAAGGGGAAAGGCTTGTGAGAATATGGACATCTTCAGCATGGCCTCGTATTCTCTCGCTCTGTGCGTGACCCTCCTATGGAAGACTTGGTCCAGCACAACAGCCATAACAATGTTTTTGGAACAGTAGCCATGTTAGTCTGCGCTTCAGACATATCAGAAAACAAAAACACTGCAGCACTTTAAAGAATAACTGCTATATTTACAATGTGAGCTTTCATGGCTCAATTCCACTTCATCAGACGTGATCCATAAAAGCTCACATTGAAAATATAGCAGTTAGTCTTCAAAGCCATAACAATGACACTTCTATGCTATCCCATAATGATTAGAGCCTCCTCCAGGGCTTTCACAAGATAATGAAGCATTTTGCCCGTTACCTAAATAATAATAATAATAATAATAATAATAATAATAATAATAATAATAATAATAATAATAATAATAATAATAATAATAATAATAATAATAATAATAATAATAATAATAATTAATAATTTTGTGTCAGAAATTATCCAGGGTTGAAAGGATTTTTGCTGGACAAACTTCATTCAGGGAACGTCAAAATGAGGCTCCTTTCAAAGATCTTTTTCCCACTGAAGTGGTCACTATTTACAGTATCTACTTGCAATTTCTTGCTTTCAAACTGCTAGGTTGGCAGGAGCTGGGACAGATGACAGGTACTCAATCTGTCATCCAGCACTCGGTTCTTGAACTGCCAACTTGCCAGCATTCAAACCTATCCTGGGTTGAAAGGATTGTTAGCCACTTCTTAACTACTGAGCTTCTTCACTACTGATCCACTGCAGCCATTGTCCTATCCCCTCCCAACCTACAGCTCAATCCGGCCCACGGTGGCCACCGGGGCACCTCTAGACCCACCCACCCACTGAAGTCAAAATACAGTATTTACCACTGCGGCAGCTGGAATTGCGCCATGTTAGTGGCTTCTTTCACAGCCTCCACCACTTCCCTTGGCAGCAGGAGGCTTTTCAAACCTTTTTCGCTCAATTTTGGGATTTTTCGCCACTTTTCTGTTGTGCTTCGGCAGCCAAACTGCAGCAGGCAGAGTTTACGTCAGCGCCTGGTTTCCCAGAGTGAAACCAGGAAGTCGCCAACTGCCATGGTTTGGCTACCGAAGCGCAGCAGAGAAGGGGCAAAAAAAATCTCAAAACAGAGTGAACATGCTCTGAAAAGCCTCCCGCCACCCTGGGAAGCAGTGGAGGCTGTGCAACAAGCCACTAAAATGGCACGATTCCAGCTGCTGCTACCGCGATAACGTAAGCAGCGGTTGCAGCCACGCCTCCAGCCCGCACAACTGAGAGTGGTGGTGGGAACTGGCCCATTTGGAAAACGTTGAGAACCCCTGTATTACACCAACACCTTCCAATCCCTAGATTGGCCCAGAGTCAAGTACCACCTCTTGTGGCCTCTCCTTCAATGGTTTCTGAGAAATCAAGTGATATCCTGTATATACAGTACTAGCAAAGGTTGCCCGGCGTTGCCGGGCTGTTTTAAATGGTGTTGGAAAGTTTTTGTTGTTGTTAATGTTTGTAAAGAAGAGGTTAGTCTATAATTGAAATTTTTAAAATTTTTATTTATACAAAAAAATTTTTGGATGGCCTGTTATAAACTGTGATGAGTTTTGTTTGGTGTTTTGGTTTTGTGGATGAAAAAAAGAATAAAGGATGATATACTTTTTTGAAAAACTCTTGGGGCCTTTTGTGTGGGGCTATTGTGTCTTTTTGAATTTTTTATTATTATTGTGGGCAGCAAGTGGTGCTGGTAGGGGTTATCTTGTATTTTGACTGTGTTTTCTCTCGTGGCCTCTGGGTGGAGCTTCTTCCAGTAAGTAGTCTCTTTCTTTATTCATTTCTTTTCCAGTCATTGTGGTATGAGGTCGTGTGGTGGTGAGTTTGCTGTTTTTCTTTATTTGGGGTGGTGGTGGTGGTTGGATTTTGTGGTGTTTGGCTGGGTGCTGGGTGTGTTTGGAAATGTTTGTTGTTGTTTACTTTTTTGGTGTTATTTTTGTTTGCTTGTGTGTATTTTTGAATGTTTTTGATTGTTTGTTTTTGTGTTTTTTGGTGTCCTGGGGGGGGGGGATCCCCTCTCTGCCATCTCCCCTGGCTCTGAAAGGCTTGGGGGGACAGGCTCCTTTTGTGCCCCCAAACCTACCAGACTCAGGGGACCCAGGAGAGGTGATCAAATCCAGGCTACCCTCTGATATTAAAAGGGAAATCTCATTTGGGGATTCCCCTTTAATATCAGTGGGGGGGTGGGGGTGGGATCCCCCTCTCTGCTGGCTTCCTTGGGTTTGGGAGGGTTGGGTGGAGAAAAGGGATCTGTCTCCCCAACCTTTCCGGACCCAGGAGAGCCATCGGAGAGGGGGATCCCCCCCCCCCAACCTCCATTTTTAAAGAGAAGTAACCGCTTGGTTTCTTCTCTTTAATATGGGGCGTGTGGGGGGGGGAGGGGAATCCCCTCTCTGCCAGGTCCCCTGGGGTCAGGAGGGTTGGGGAGACAGGCTCCTTTGGTCCCCCCAACCCTCTCAACCCCAGGAGAGCCATCAGAGAGGGGTTTCCCCCCCCCAACCTCCATTTTTAAAGAGAAGTAACCACTTGGTTTCTTCTCTTTAATATGGGGCGTGTGTGTGTGTGTGGGGGGGAATCCCCTCTCTGCCGGGACCCCTTGGGTCAGGAGGGTTAGGGAGACAGGCTCCTTTGGTCCCCCCCAACCCTCCGAACCCCAGGGGAGCCAGTAGAGAGGGGGAGCAGAACACCCCCCCCCCCCAGTGATACTAAAGGGGAAATTCCGATTAGGAGCTTCAGGCGCCGATGGGGAGGGGGGCTTTGGTTCCCGCGGCTTGTCGGACTTGCTCTCCCGGTGTTTTTGCTTTTGCTTTATTTTTTGGGCGCCGGCTTCCTCAGCGTTCTGTGCGCTCATGGCGCGCAGGACGCTGGGGCTTGTAGTTATGGTTTGGTGCTTTGTGTTTGCGCTGCGTTTTTTTAAAATGCTTTTCTTTTGATTGGCTGCGGCGAGTTTCCGAATGCTGCGCCGTGCGAGAGCCTCTCAGCCTGATTGGCTCTGGCGCAGCGCGACGCAAGGAATGTTGGGAAGTGAAGTTGTTTCCCTTTCTTCGCGTTTGTGGGGCTGTTGCCCCACTGCCGGTTTTCTCAATCCTTCGTTGACCTGCGGACCCAGATCAGCCGTGTGCACGAAGGGTGAGTGCAGGCAAGTAGGGCGAGGCATAGCAACCTATAGCCAGTTCCAACAGTTAACCCTTGGATTTATAGGTTAAGATGTACATTCCTGTTTCTGTTTCTTGGAACCTGCACCCGTTCAGCGGTGAATCCGGTGGCCGTGTCCAAAGTCCACCAGCTCTTGCTTCCAGTTCCCCGAAGGACAAAGGAAGGGAGAAAGGAAGAAGGCTTTGCTTGCCAACTATCAGAGGAAAGACCTCTGACAACCTTGCCAATTTTATTTGGCCTCTTTTATGCACACGTGGACTCAAGGCAGTTCACATCCCCCCTCCCCCCAAAAAAAAACCTTCCCACCAAAGGAAGATTCAAGAACTGCAGGCTTCCTGGCAGAAAGCTGCCAGCTGGTTGGCTGAGTGAGTTTGAGCACCAGGTTGTGGGGGTCAGGGGTTTGATTCCACTCTAGGCTTCCCTGGGAGAAATAGCCAACCTAGGTGGCCTTTAGCAGGCAATGCCCAGATCCATGGAGTGATTCAGAAGGAGGGAATAGAAAGAGGAAAATCATTCCTTCTGTCCAGACCTATTTGAAGACTATTCAGTGATTTCCAGATGGACTAGCCAAAATCTGGCCCTGATGGGAGACATTCTTCAGCATTCATTCCTTTTGCTCTCCATAGGTTTTGCCTAGTCTCTTCTGGCTACATATTTATAGCTCGAGAGGTGAGCAAAAATCCTTCTATCCCCCTACCCATGTTAGCCCATGTTTAAGCACTAAAAACAAGGAACATTTCATTAAAAAGGAGTAAAAGCACCAATTAAAATGGTTAGACACATCAGGATTCAACTACTTTTATTCTCCATACCTGATCTAATTCTGCTCCAAGACAGAGAAGGGGTTACAAAGTACAGATTAGTTGTTGGGATCCTTCTGGCCCCTGCAGGGAAGATCAAGGAGGGTTTGGTTAGAATCAAAGACTTTGAACACAAAACTGCTAAAAAAATAAAGGGCACACAAAAATAAGGCATCCCACCATCTGAATGACGGAAATACTGTATTCCTATTTTTGTTTATATACTGTAATCGAATGTGCTGGCAACAAAATCACACAAAATTTAACAATGGGAATCAAATTCATCAACCCATGGAGGTCTGAATTTGGAGTTACACTCAGAGTGACAGTGGAAGAAAACACTACAGGCTGATCCAACTGTGATGTAATGTCCTTAAATCAAGTCAAAATGAGGCTCAGTAGTGTGTGTGGCCTCCACGTGCCTGTATGACCTCCCTACAATGCCTGGCCATGCTCCTGATGAGGTGGCGGATGGTCTCCTGAGGGATCTCCTCCCACACCTGGACTAAAGGAAAACCCAACTCCTGGACAGTCTGTGGTGCAACGTGGCATCGGTGGATGGAGCAAGACAAATTGTCCCAGATGTGCTCAATCGGATTCAGGTCTGGGGAACGGGCGGGCCAGTCCATAGCATTAATGCCTTCGTCTTGCAGGAACCGCTGACCCACTCCAGCCACATGAGGTATAGCATTGTTGTGCATTAGGAGGAACCCAGGGCCAACCGCACCAGCATATGGTCTCACAAGGGGTCTGAGGATCTCTTCTCGGTACCTAATGGCAGTCAGGCTACCTCCGGCGAGCACATGGAGGGCTGTGCGGCCCTCCAGGGAAATGCCACCCCACACCATGACTGACCCGCCGCCAAACTAATCATGCTTGAGGATGTTGCAGGCAGCATAACGTTCTCCACGGCGTCTCCAGACCCTGACACGTCTGTCACATGTGCTCAGTGTGAACCTGCTTTCATCTGTGAACGGCACAGGGCGCCAGTGGCGAACCTGCCAATCTTGGTGTTCTCTGGCAAATGCCAAACGTCTTGTGGTCGTTAGGCCCTCATACCACCCTCATGGAGTCTGTTCCTGACCGTTTGAGCAGACACATGCACATTGGTGGCCCGCTGGAAGTCATTTTGCAGTTCTCTGGCAGTGCTCCATCTGTTCCTCCTTGCACAAAGGCAGAGGTAGTGGTCCTGTTGCTCAGTTGTTGCCCTCCTACAGCCTACTCCACGTCTCCTGATGTACTAGCCTGTCTCCTGGTACCGCCTCCATGTTCTGGACACAACACTGGCGGACACAGCAAACCTTTGTGCCACAGCTTGCATTGATGTGCCATCCTGGATGAGCTGCAGTACCTGAACCACTTGTGTGGGTTGTAGGCTCCATCTCATGCTACCACTAGAGTGAAGGCACTGCCAGCGTTCAACAGTGACCAAACCATCAACCAGAAAGCAAAGGAACTGAGAAGTGGTCTGTGGTCACCTCCTGCTGAACCACACCTTTATTGGGGATGCCTTGCTAATTGCCTCTGATGTCCACCTGTTGTCTCTTCCATTTGCACAACAGCATGTGGAATTGATTGTCAATCGGTGTTGCTACCAGGGTGGACAATTTGATTTCACAGAAGTGTGATTGACTTGGGGTTACATTGTGTTGTTTAGGTGTTCCCTTCATTTTCTGGATAAGCATACAGCCAAGTACAGTAGAACCCCGGACAACGACATGCTCGCATAACGACAATGCGTTTTTTTTAGCCATGCACCGGATAACGGTGTTAGGAAGGCAGAAACAGCACAGGATAGGTCCTCCTAGCCTCCCAGACACTCCTGGGTAGGCAGAGAGATGGACACAGGGACCCGAAGATGGTGATTTCTTTGTCTCCAACCAGCATCAACAGATAGTCCATGTCGTCCTTTTTCTGGGGTCCAGGAAGGCGATCTGCATTGTTTCCGACCACCACCACCCCCCCCCCTCGAAGCCAGAACAGCAGGGAAACCACCTTCGTCAGCTTGAGGTTTTCCCTTGCAGCAGGGGGGTGGGGGGTGGGGGTGGGGTCGTGGGTGGATGGAAACAACATGGATTGCCTCCTTGGACCCTAACACAGGCACCTGGGCTGGTGGAGAAGCCGAAATGGGTGCAAAAAGTTCCGTGGTGACTGATTCCCCTCCCCCCCCCCCGCACACGCACACACACACTTTTCGGCTTCTCCGCTGCCTCAGATGCCTCTGGGAGGCTCAAGGGACCCTATTCACTTTGTTTCTGACCACTCACAACTCCTCTCACCGCTGCTATGAGCCAAAACAGCGAGGAAACCTTTCGTCAGCTTGAGGTTTCCCCTTGCAGCAGCGGGTGGGGGGAATTGCAGGTGGATGGAAACAACGTGAATAGGGTCCCTTGAGCCTCCCAGAGGCGTCTGAGAAGCCGCAAAAGGGGGAAAACATTCCATGGTGACTTAAAAAGCCCCCCCCCCCTCACTTTTTCACTCACAGCCAAACCTTTAGGTTCGGAAGTTGCAGAAAAAAGGAAACTTTACCCCCGCCCCTTGCCGAACCATCACTTCGCTCCGCAACTTTCTATGTAGCCTAGAATCTTAGCTGTGAATGAAAAAGCGAAGGGGGGGGGGGGGGGCTTTTTCAGTCACAGCCAAACCTCTAGGCTACGTAGGAAGTTGTGGAGAGAAGGAAACTTGGGTAAAATGGGCTAAAAAATTAAGTCACCATGGAATTTTTTTTACCCATTTCAGTTTCTCCTCCATCTCAGCCCCCTCTGGGAGGCTACAGGGAGGTGTTCCATGTTGTTTCCAACTACCCATGACCCCCCCCCCTCCAAGCCAGAACAGCGGGGGAACCTCTTTTGTCCACTTGAGGCGGGGGGGGGGGGTGTTTGCAGGTGGTCGGAAACAACATGGAACGCCTCCCTCAAGTCTCCCAGAGGTGGCTGAGAAGCTGAAATGGGTGAAAAACATTCCGTGGTGACTTAAAGATTTTTTTACCCATTTCGGCTTCTCCGCCACCTCAGCCCCCTCTGGGAGGGGAATGTCCCCCCCCCCCCCCGTTTTCCACCCGCGACCCCCCTGCCCGCTGACGAAAGAGGTTTCCCCACTGTTCTGGCTTGGAGCAGGGGGTGGGGTCGTGGGTGGTCGGAAACAACATGGGACGCCTACCTGGAGCCTCCCAGAAGTGGCTGACGTGGTGGAGAAGCCGAAATGGGTAAAAAAGTTCTGGGTTTCCCCTCCGGAAGGTGAGCGTTTTTCTGCCTCCCGGTTAACGATGTTTCCCAGTTAACGACGCGACCTTGGGAACCAAGAAACATTGTTAACCGGAGGTTTACTGTATTTTAAAAAAGAGGAATGTTTCTCACCCACCACATTTTGAAATTATTCATTCATTCATTAGACTTAAACCCTACATATCTGGGATGGACTCCCACTCTAGATGGCTTAACACTATTTTAAAAAGAGCAGTGAAAAAAACACCATTAAGACAATAAAACAACCACCCACCCACCTAATTAAAATCAGAACCAAGGACCCCAAACTCTTGTGACAGAAAGTCAATATGAAGGTCTCCTATTTGATCTTCAGCAAAACAGCTAAAGGCCTACTTAAACAGAAAGGTCTTCAATTGTCTTTTAAAGGTCCCCTAAGGAGTCAACCAGATGCAGCTCCCCCAGCAGTGTGTTCCAAAGAGCTGGTGCTGCCACCAAGAAAGCCTTAAAGTGGGTAACAGACTTCCTAGCCAACCTGGGAGTCGGAACTTGGAGTTGCATTATCTGGGAAGACCGGGGGAAGCAGGCCTGACTTCTGAGGAAAGACACACCACCAAGTAGGAAGGTCCCAAACCATTTACTACTTTGGAAGTTAAGACCTGACACAGAACACAACTGGCAGCCAATGCCTTTCTGCCAAGACTGGGGAGGCATGTGCAAATTGTCTCGCCCCAGTAACCAGCCTGGCAGCTGCATTCTGAACCCATTGACGTTTCTGTATCAGGAACATGGGGAGCCCCACGTAGAGAGCATTACAGTAATCGATACATGAGATTACCACGTCTTTCCTTCAGACCTGTAGTCCACATCACTTGCTCCTATGTGTCGGCACAGCTTCAAGTGCCATCCCTGAGATTGGCTAGGAAGACTGGGATGAGGAAAAGGGCCTTCTCGGTGGCGGCACCAATGTTATGGAACGCATCCGGTTCGGGAAAGTGTGTACTTGAGTAGTGAGGAGGATGCAAAAATTACTGAGCAGAGCAAGGAGCTAGTCACCAGCACTCTAGCAGAAGGATGCAAGAGGCAGTCTAACAATGCAACTAGACTCAAAAGACTGTATCAGGAAAGCATATATAAATGCTTGTATACAAATGCCAGAAGCCTCCGGAACAAAATAGGGGAGCTGGAATACTTAGCAATAGATAAAAATATTGATATTATTGGTATCACTGAAACCTGGTGGACGGATGATAACCAATGGGATACAGTAATCCCAGGCTACAAACTGTACAGGAAGGATAGGAAGGGGCAAACAGGAGGTGGTGTAGCCTTGTATGTCAAAGAAGTGATAAAATCGTATGAATTGGAATATCTAGGTGATTTGGAGTCACCATTAGAAGCTCTGTGGGTAAGAGTACCAGGCCACAAGGATGGTCTAACAGTAGGCATATACTATCGGCCTCCGACCCAAACTCTTGAGGGAGACTGGCAGTTGGAGAATGTTGTAAAGGAGGCATCCAGGAAGGGAAGCCTGGTTATAATGGGGGACTTCAATTACCCTCACATAGACTGGGTGAACTGTTGTTCAGCACATGATAAAGAGATAAAGTTCCTAGATATGCTCAATGATTGTTCCCTGGGACAGATGGTTGAAGACCCAACTAGAGGTACAAGAATCCTTGACTTGATTCTGAGTAATACTCAGGATCTGGTGCAAGATGTTAATGTGACTGATCCAATAGGGAACAGTGACCACAACTCAATTATGTTTAACTTGATCATAGACCGCAAGTCACTGATAAAATCTAACACAGAGACCTTAAATTTTCAAAAAGGAAATTTCCCAAAGATGAGGAAACTAGTAAAAAAGAAACTGAAAGGGAAAATTGAGAGAGTCCAAACACTCCAAGAGGCATGGAGGTTGTTTACAAAAACAATAACAGAGGCTCAATTGGAATGCATACCCAAAAGGAAAAAGGGCACTGCCAGGTCCAAGAGGACTCCGATGTGGCTTACAGGAGCTGTTCGGGAAGTGATCAAGAGCAAGAAAAGCTCATTTACAAGATGGAAGGCTTGTCCAAATGAGGACAGCAGGCAGAAACATAAATTCTGGCAGAACAAATGCAAGGCAACAATCAGGAAAGCAAAGCAAGACTTTGAGGAGCGTATAGCTAAAAATACTCAGAGAAATAACAAAGACTTCTTTAAGTACATTAGAAGTAAGAACCCAACTAGGAAGGCCATTGGACCATTAGATGACAATGGAAGGCAAGGGGTTATTAAAGAGGAAACAGAGATTGCAGAGAGACTCAATGAATTCTTTGCTTCAGTATTCACTGAAGAAGACAGAGACCACATGCCCAAAACAGAGCCTATCTTCGTAGGGAGGGAAACCGAAGAATTAAGCAAGATAGAAATAACCAGGGAGGAGGTCCTTGCATGTCTTGTTAAGCTAAACACTAACAAATCCCCAGGACCAGATGGCATCCATCCACGAGTTCTCAGGGAACTTAAAGATGAAATTGCTGATATCCTAGCCAAAATATATAATCTTTCCCTCAAATCAGGCTTTGTGCCTGATGACTGGAAGGTAGCAAATGTAACACCAATTTTCAAAAAAGGATCCAGGGGTGATCCAGGAAATTACCGGCCTGTCAGTTTGACATGTGTCCCAGGTAAAGTGATGGAAACCATCCTAAAAGATAGAATTAATAGGCACATAGAAGAGAAGGCGCTGCTAAAGGAGAGCCAACATGGCTTTTGCAAGGGCAAATCATGCCTCACTAATCTGTTGGAATTTTTTGAGAGTGTCAACAAGCATGTGGATAAGGGGGATCCAGTTGACATTGTTTATCTGGACTTTCAGAAGGCTTTTGACAAGGTCCCTCACCAAAGGCTCTTGAATAAACTTACCAGTCATGGAATAAAGGGACAGGTCTTGTCCTGGATCAGCAACTGGCTAAGGGACAGGAAACAGAGGGTAGCACTAAATGGACACTTCTCCAAGTGGAGGGAAGTAAAGAGTGGGGTCCCTCAAGGTTCAGTACTGGGACCCCTGCTTTTCAACCTCTTCATAAATGATCTGGAGGTAGGAGTAAAAAGCAAGGTAGCCAAATTTGCTGACGACACTAAATTATACAGGGTAGTGAAAACTGTGAGAGATTGTGAAGAGCTCCAGAGGGATCTCTTGACACTGGGGGAGTGGGCAAAACAGTGGCAAATGAGCTTCAACATCAGTAAGTGCAGAGTGATGCATGTTGGGGCAAAAAACCCCAATTACATTTATAAACTGATGGGGTCTGAACTCTCTGCGACAAACCAGGAAAGGGACCTTGGTGTCCTGGTGGACAGCTCAATGAAGGTGTCAACCCAGTGTGCCTCAGCAGTGAAAAAAGCAAACTCAATGTTAGGGATCATTAGGAAGGGTATAGAAAATAAGTCCGCAAGTGTCATTTTGCCTCTTTATAAATCTATGGTGAGGCCCCATCTGGAATATTGTGTACAGTTCTGGTCGCCATACCTCCAGAAGGATATTATGGAGTTGGAGAAAGTACAGAGGAGGGCAACCAGAATGATTAGGGGACTGGAACACCTTCCTTACCATCTGAGGCTGCAACGGTTGGGCCTTTTCACTCTTGAACGCCGGCGTCTAAGAGGTGACCTGATTGAAGTTTATAAAATCATGCACGGTGTGGACAAAGTAGATAAGGAAAAACTGTTTTCCCTATCGCACAACACTAGAACTAGGGGACACTCCATGAAACTTTTGGGTACTAGTTCTCAAACCAATAAGAGAAAGTACTTTTTCACCCAGAGGATTACTGGTCTATGGAACTCCCTGCCAGAAGAAGTGGTGACAGCTGTCAGTCTTGACAGCTTTAAGAAAGGATTAGACAAGTTCATGGAGGACAAGAGTATCAATGGCTATAATTATGGATACCTAAGGACAACCTCCGGGTTGGAGAGATAGGCAGGATATCTCTCAATGCCATTTCCAGGGAATCCTAAGCAGGTGAAGGCATCTGCTTGGGAATACCCTGAAGGAAATGGTGAGCCACTGTGTGAGACAGAATGCTGGACTGGATGGGCTCCTGTGGCCTGTTCCAGCAAGGCTGTTCTTATGTTCTTATGTTCTTATTCCACTTGAGCTGCACCAGGCTTCCTCGCTCCAGTCTTTTAAAAAGCAATTGAAGACTATGCTTTTTGAGGAGGCCTTTGTAAATGTTTCGCCTACCCCTGACTTTTAGACTGGGGCCCGGCTTATATTTTCTTAATTGGGTGGCTTAGAATGCTGGTCTGCTGTACTTTGGCCCATTTTTATGGTCTGTTTACTGTGAGCTCTTGTTGTAGGTTGTTGTTGTTGTTGTTTGGGGGGGGTATTTTTAATAAGTCTTTTGTTGTGTAGGGGATTTTATGCTGTTAGCCGCCTCGGGTAGGGATTCATTTTTCCCTAGAGTGGCTGGTATAACTGTTACTATCTAACAAGCAAATAAACAAACAAATAAATATTCTATTTATTCTCACAAGGCTTAAATGTGCATGCTGTTTTTAATAGTCTTTCTTCTACATTCCTGAGCCTGTTCCCTTCTTTTGCCAGGTGGACTTCCACAGGAGTTGGAGATTCTTCTCTTCTTCCTCACTTCCCTTCCCAGCCTGGAGCTTTCCAAGGGGAAGAAGATGAAACTCTGCCAGGAGCAGAATCTCTTGTTGAGGAAACCCCATCATTTCTCCTCCTTTCCTCTACCAGGTGAACATTTATTTATTTATTTTAATCGCATTTCTATTGCCGCCCCCTCGCTGAGGCGACTCTGGGCGACTTGCACATTAACAATAAAACTTCACAGAAAACATTTAAAAACATTAAAAATAGGCTTTTTGAAGTTACAAAATTATAAAAAATTAAAGATTTTCTTTAAATTTTCTTCAAAAGTGCCCTCCAATACCACATAACAAAGTTGCTAGGAACTGGCAGCCCAAGCAATACCTAGACAAGCCAACTCAATGTGACTATCCCCACCCCCCAGCTGCCCCCCAGACCCGCTGCATCAGCCAGGTCTTCAGGCTCTTGCAAAAGGGGAAAAACTCTGTCTGGAGACAAAGTTCAGTTGGCAGGAGATTCCACAAGGCCAGAGCAGACACAGAGAAGGCCCTCTTTCTTGTGCTAGAGAGGCGAGCCTCTCCAGCAGATGGAACTATAAGAGAGCCCCTCCGGTCTGCTCTAGTGGGGCAGGCAGATGTCCTTGGGGTGATGCGGTACCCACATCCCATCACCACCAGAACAGCTGCATTCTGGACCAGTTGCAGCCTCTGAATGGTCATCAGGGGCAGCCCCACGTAGAGCGCATTACAATAATCAAGTCTGGAGGTGACCAGAGCGTGCGTGACCATGAGCAAGGAGTCCCAGTCCAGGAGCGGGCATAACTGGCGAATGACACGAAGTTGCGCGAAAGCCCTCCTAGCCAACACTGCCACCTGCTCATTGAGCAGGAGTTGTGAGTCCAGGAGGACCCCCAGATTATGCACCGGGTCTGTCTGGGGCAAACTAGCCTCATCCAGAACCAAAGATGGTAGCTCCCGAGATAGCACGGGGCCCCTAATCCATAGCCACTCAGTCTTCCAGGATTCAGTTGTAGCCCGTTGTCCCCCACCAGGCTCCGACAGCCTCTAGACACCTAGATAGGACTTTGACAGGATCACTAGGATCACCACGGGCCAAGATGTATAGCTGAGTATCATCAGCATACTGATGATACCTCACTCTGTGGGAATGGATGATCTCCCCCAACGGCTTCATGTAGATGTTAAATAGGAGAGGAGAGAGCACCGAGCCCTGAGGCACCCCACATTGGTGAGGCCTAGGGCTGGAATGCTCGCCCTCCAAAAGCACCGACTGGGTCCGGCCCGTCAGGAATGAGGCAAACCAGGACCACACAGTGCCCTGGATCCCCACTCCTCGGAGCCGCCCCAGAAGGATACCGCGGTCGACAGTATCAAAAGCCACTGAGGGGTCAAGAAGAGCAAGGACAGGTTTCTGCATGTGCTCTTAAGCAGAGCTGCTGCTGAGGAGAGCCAAACAAAGGAAGTGAGCACTGGTAAGTTTTGCAGTTGGAGTAGAGCTGCTTTAGACGCCTCCACTAATTTAAATTGATAATTTAAACTGCTGAGAGCCACCTCTGTTCAAACAGAGGAAGCAGTTTGAAGCTTCCAGAAGCAGAAGGGCAGAGCCACACCAGGCCCTTCCCTGAACTGTGACTCATAGGGGCGGAGCCACACTAGCCTTTAAAAGCTCTAAGCTCTTTCAGGGTCAGCCCTTTTGATTCTGCATGTGCTCTTAAGCAGAGCTGCTGCTGAGGAGAGCCAAACAAAGGAAGTGAGCACTGGTAAGTTTTGCAGTTGGAGTAGAGCTGCTTTAGACGCCTCCACTAATTTAAATTGATAATTTAAACTGCTGAGAGCCACCTCTGTTCAAACAGAGGAAGCAGTTTGAAGCTTCCAGAAGCAGGGGGGCAGAGCCACACCAGGCCCTTCCCTGAACTGTGACTCATAGGGGCGGAGCCACACTAGCCTTTAAAAGCTCTAAGCTCTTTCAGGGTCAGCCCTTTTGACTCTGCATGTGCTCTTAAGCAGAGCTGCTGCTGAGGAGAGCCAAACAAAGGAAGTGAGCACTGGTAAGTTTTGCAGTTGGAGTAGAGCTGCTTTAGAGGCCCGCGTGCCTAACGGCGCGCGAGATTACAAACTAGTAACAAAGGAAGAATATAGTCTTACTAGGTAGAAAGGTAGTAAACGTGTACATTTTTGAGGCCCGGAATACTGCACTTGTTAAAATGGATTCTGAGCGAACAGTTGTAGTTACCTGCAATACTTGTGCCATGTTTGTGTTCTTGCCAAAGCATATGGAGAACTACACTTGCAGCAAGTGCAAGCTGGTTGCACTACTAGAAGAGAAGGTCCAGCAGCTAGAGGCCCGCATATCTAACCATCAACAAATTAAGGAGCTTGAGCTGTTCTTGGACAGAGCGGAACAGACTATGCTGGACAAAGTAGAGACAGGGCACAGTTCTGAGGGAGAAGGCCCTTCACTAACTCAGCTGGGAGATGTTTGGAGGAATGTGACTCAAAGGAGGAAAAGAGTAGGGGATCACTCTGAGAGTCTGAAATTACAGAATAAATTTGAGGCTCTTTCCCTCATCACACCTGATGAGGAACACACAGAGGAACAACTGGTTCCACCTGATGATCTCTCCTTCATCACACTTGATGAGATCCAGGAAGATAAACAACAGGAACAAACTGAGTTTCTCTCCCTTAATATGGTTGATGAGGTGCATGTAGATGAACAGATTGCAGGAGAGAGGCTCCTTGTACTAGGCGATTCAATAATTAGAAATACAGAGAAATGGATTTGTGATGCACATGATAACCGTATGGTGACTTGCCTGCCAGGTGCAAAAGTTGCAGACATCACAAGAAATCTAGATAGTTAGAGAGAACTGGGAACGAGCCAGTTGTCATGGTACACGTTGGTACCAATGATGTTGGGAAGGCCAAGCGGTCTGTCCTGGAAGCCAAATTCAGGTTGTTAGGAAGAAGATTGAAGTCCCGGACTTCCAAGGTAGCATTTTCAGAAGTGCTGCCTGTCCCTCGCGCAGGACCTACCAGGCAGGCAGAGCTCAGAAGCCTCAATGCGTGGATGAGGCAGTGGTGTCGAGAGGAGGGTTTCAGATTTGTCAGGAACTGGAGAACATTTTGGGACAAGCCAAATCTGTTCAGGAGGGATGGGTTGCATTTGAACCATGATGGGACCAGATTGCTGGCACTCAACATCAAAAAGGCTGCAGAGCAGCTTTTAAACTGATAACTGGGGGAAAGCCGACAGGAGCTGGGCAGCATCCGGTTCGGAAAAGTGTGTACTTGAGTAGTGAGGAGGATGCAAAATTTACTGAGCAGAGCGAGGAGCTAGTCACTAGCATTCTAGCAGAAGGATGCAAGAGGCAGTCTAACAATGCAACTGGACACAAAAGACTGTGTCAGAAAAGCATATATAAATGCTTGTATACAAATGCCAGAAGCCTCCGGAACAAAATAGGGGAGCTGGAATACTTAGCAATAGATAAGAATATTGATATTATTGGTATCACTGAAACCTGGTGGACGGATGATAACCAATGGGATACAGTTATCCCAGGCTACAAACTGTACAGGAAGGATAGGAAGGGGCAAATGGGAGGTGGTGTGGCCTTGTATGTCAAAGAAGTGATAAAATCGTATGAATTGGAATATCTAGGTGATTTGGAGTCACCATTAGAAGCTCTGTGGGTAAGAGTACCAGGCCACAAGGATGGTCTAACAGTAGGCATATACTATCGGCCTCCAACCCAAACTCTTGAGGGAGACTGGCAGTTGGAGAATGTTGTAAAGGAGGCATCCAAGAAGGGAAGCCTGGTTATAATGGGGGACTTCAATTACCCTCACATAGACTGGGTGAACTGTTGTTCAGCACATGATAAAGAGATAAAGTTCCTAGATATGCTAAATGATTGTTCCCTGGGACAGATGGTTGAAGACCCAACTAGAGGTACAAGAATCCTTGACTTGATCCTGAGTAATACTCAGGATCTGGTGCAAGATGTTAATGTGACTGATCCAATAGGGAACAGTGACCACAACTCAATTATGTTTAACTTGATCATAGACAGCAAGTCACTGATAAAATCTAACACAGAGACCTTAAATTTTCAAAAAGGAAATTTCCCAAAGATGAGGAAACTAGTAAAAAAGAAGCTGAAAGGGAAAATTGAGAGAGTCCAAACACTCCAAGAGGCATGGAGGCTGTTTACAAAAACAATAACAGAGGCTCAATTGGAATGCATACCCAAAAGGAAAAAGGGCACTGCCAGGTCCAAGAGGACTCCGATGTGGCTTACAGGAGCTGTTCGGGAAGTGATCAAGAGCAAGAGAAGCTCATTTAGAAGATGGAAGGCTTGTCCGAATGAGGACAGCAGGCAAAAACATAAATTCTGGCAGAACAAATGCAAGGCAACAATCAGGAAAGCAAAGCAAGACTTTGAGGAGCGTATAGCTAAAAATACTCAGAGAAATAACAAAGACTTCTTTAAGTAAATTAGAAGTAAGAACCCAACTAGGAAGGCCATTGGACCATTAGATGACAATGGAAGGCAAGGGGTTATTAAAGAGGAAACAGAGATTGCAGAGAGACTCAATGAATTCTTTGCTTCAATATTCACTGAAGAAGACAGAGGCCACATGCCCAAAACAGAGCCTATCTTCGTGGGGAGGGAAACCGAAGAATTAAGCCAGATAGAAATAACCAGGGAGGAGGTCCTTGCATGTCTTGTTAAACTAAACACTAACAAATCACCAGGACCAGATGGAATCCATGCACGAGTTCTCAGGGAACTTAAAGATGAAATTGCTGATCTCCTAGCCAAAATATATAATCTTTCGCTCAAATCAGGCTTTGTGCCTGATGACTGGAAGGTAGCGAATGTAACACCAATTTTCAAAAAAGGATCCAGGGGTGATCCAGGGAATTACCGACCTGTCAGTTTGACATGTGTCCCAGGTAAAGTGATGGAAACCATCCTAAAAGATAGAATTAATAGGCACATAGAAGAGAAGGCGCTGCTAAAGGAGAGCCAACATGGCTTTTGCAAGGGCAAATCATGTCTCACTAATCTGTTGGAATTTTTTGAGAGTGTCACCAAGCATGTGGATAAGGGGGATCCAGTTGACATTGTTTATCTGGACTTTCAGAAGGCTTTTGACAAGGTCCCCCACCAAAGGCTCTTGAATAAACTTACCAGTCATGGAATAAAGGGACAGGTCTTGTCCTGGATCAGCAACTGGCTAAGGGACAGGAAACAGAGGGTAGCACTAAATGGACACTTCTCCAAGTGGAGGGAAGTAAAGAGTGGGGTCCCCCAAGGTTCAGTACTGGGACCCCTGCTTTTCAACCTCTTCATAAATGATCTAGAGGTAGGAGTAAAAAGCAAGGTAGCCAAATTTGCTGACGACACTAAATTATACAGGGTAGTGAAAACTGTGAGAGATTGTGAGGAGCTCCAGAGGGATCTCTCGGCACTGGGGGAGTGGGCAAAACAGTGGCAAATGAGTTTCTACATTAGTAAGTGCAGAGTGATGAATGTTGGGTCAAAGAACCCCAATTACATTTATAAACTGATGGGGTCTGAACTCTCTGCGACAAACCAGGAAAGGGACCTTGGTGTCCTGGTGGACAACTCAATGAAGGTGTCAACCCAGTGTGCCTCAGCAGTGAAAAAAGCAAACTCAATGCTAGGGATCATTAGGAAGGGTATAGAAAATAAGTCAGCAAGTGTCATTTTGCCTCTTTATAAATCTATGGTGAGGCCCCATCTGGAATACTGTGTACAGTTCTGGTCGCCATACCTCCAGAAGGATATTATGGAGCTGGGAAAAGTGCAGAGGAGGGCAACCAGAATGATTAGGGGACTGGAACACCTTCCTTACCATCTGAGGCTGCAACGGTTGGGCCTCTTCACTCTTGAACGACGACGTCTAAGAGGTGACCTGATTGAAGTTTATAAAATCATGCACGGTGTGGACAAAGTAGATAAGGAAAAACTGTTTTCCCTATCGCATAACACTAGAACTAGGGGACACTCGATGAAACTTTTGGGTACTAGTTCTCAAACAAATAAGAGAAAGTACTTTTTCACCCAGAGGATTACTGGTCTATGGAACTCCCTGCCAGAAGAAGTGGTGACAGCTGTCAGTCTTGACAGCTTTAAGAAAGGATTAGACAAGTTCATGGAGGACAAGAGTATCAATGGCTATAATTATGGATACTTAAGGACAACCTGCGGGTTGGAGAGATAGGCAGGATATCTCTCAATATCATTTCCAGGGAATCCTAAGCAGGTGAAGGCATCTGCTTGGGAATACCCTGAAGGAAATGGTGAGCCACTGTGTGAGACAGAATGCTGGACTGGATGGGCTGTGGCCTGTTCCAGCAAGGCTGTTCTTATGTTCTTATGTGGATTCCCACCATCCCGCTCACGACAGAGATCATCCAACAGTGCGACCAATGCAGCCTCAGTAGCATATCGGGGCCTGAATCCTGACTGAAAAGGATCCAGATAATCTGCTTCATCCAGGACCCCTTGTAACTCCGTGCCACTGCCTTCTCCAAAACATTCCCTAAAAAGGGAAGGTTGCATACAGGCCGAAAGTTAGCTAATACTATTGTTGTATATTTTTGAATGCTGTGAACCACTTTGGGTCGTTGCAAAACGAGGAACACGGTATATAAAAAATAAATTCAAATTCAATACTGTTGGGCCGAGTGACGGCTTCTTCAGGATGGGGCGCACCAACACATGTTTCAGTGGTGCAGGAAACATCTCTGGCCCTTCCCTTGTAATTCCCCAAAGGGGTGTGGGTGGGTGGGAAGGAATTATTCGTGCCTCTTTTCCTGCCCGCTCTCAACGCCCACTCAGCATTTCCCCTCCTCCTCCTCCTCCTCCTCCTCCTCCACTGCAGGCAGCTGAGCCCCGGGGCTTTTGGGCCACCTTCTCCTTCCAGGGTCTCCTCCCTCCCTCCCGTCACCCCACCCCACCCCACCCCCTCTAGGGGGTAATAATAATCAAGTCAGAGTGTGTGTGTCCCTTTCCTTGCCTGGGCACCCCTCCCCAAAATTATCCCCACCACCATCACCCCACTAATTAATTTCCCTCCTGCCATTTATCCCCCAACACACACCAACCTTCTCCGGGGCAAAGCCTCCCCCTCCTCCTCCTCCTCCTCCTCCTCCCTCCGTCCGGTCGTGTCTCTTCCACCCCGGCGCCTGCCTGCTTGCTCTTTTCCTTCGAGGGAGGAGGAGGAGGAGGGAGAAAAAGGACGGACCGGAAGGAACGCTTTTGGGATTGTGTGGTTTCCCTATGGTTTTCCCCGCCGCTACTACAAATCCCAGAACCCACCGCCAGCTTCAGCACAATCCAGGCCACGCCCCCTCCCCTCTGCCCAGCCAACCAACCATTCGCTCTCTCAGAGGGGGGCGGGTGGGGTGGGTCCTGGAGAGGAGGCGTCACGCTCTTCTCTTTGGCGGAGGGAGGGGAGGGGGGGGGGAAGAGGGTCTCCTCGTCTCGAGTCTCCCTCGCTGCTGCCATTCAGGACGCCAGGTGGGCGAGTGACTTAGGGGCGACGAGGGGGACTGTGGGTCTTATAATGGGGTGGGCGTGTGGGGAGGTTTCCCCTCCCTCCCTCCCTCCCTCCCCCCAAAGCAAAACTAAGCCTGAAAGAAGACATCGGAGGAGATCCAGATTGGGGACCCCCGAGAAATCCTCATTTCCCGGAGGTGCATGGGGGGGGGAAAGGGGGGTTTCTTTCCTCTCCTTTTAAGGTTTTGAATGATTTGGGGTTTTCCTCAGCTTGCTTCTTATCGGGAGGGGGGATTATTATTAAGGGGGGAGGAGGAGGAGTTAAGTAAGATCCCGTCATCATGGACACACACACACACACACACACACACACACACACACACACACACACACACACACACACACACACACACACACACACACACACACACACACACACACACACACACACACACACACACACACACACACACACACACACACACACACAAAAAGCTACCTCCGTGCAAGGCAAGCAGTGTGGGTGAATCTTGCACTGGTTGTTGGGTGTGGAAAGGGGGGAGGAGGAGGGGAAAGTGACTTGCCTCCTATCCCGCCCGCCTCCCCATCCCTCCCCAATCCCCAGACCAATTCCAGGAAATTCTCACACACACCCTTTGGAATATCTTGCCAAAGGGTCCCCTAAAGGTCCCCTAAAGCCAAGGGAATTATTGCCCATCCTGGAGAGGGGGAGTGGGGGGGGGGGGGGGAGAGAGAAATGGTGTGGCTCTCTCTGGTTCCTACCAATTCCCCTCCCCCCCTTTTATTTAAAGGTTTCCCTTGCTCGAAAGCCAGTCGTATCTGACTAGGGTGCAGTGCTCATCTCTGTTTCAAAGCCCAAGAGCCAGCGCTGTCTGCTTCTGCAGACATTTCCGTGGTCATGTGGCAGGCATGACTAGATGCACGGAACACTGTTTTATTTAAATGCCTAAACTCCAAGGCAGAGAGGGGGCTTTTGGCTCAAAGGCTGAAAGATCCCCCCCCCCCCTTCTTCCTTCTCAAACCTTTATTCTTTCCTTCCTCCCTTTTTTTTGGTCTCTGCAAAAGAGAAACACATGGAAATTAAACTCTATAAGATGTAAACATGCAAAAGGAACGTATTGTAACTGAATGTTTTTCTTTTCCTCCATCCAAGAAGCCTCCAAAATAATATTTTCCCCCTTTATTTCTCTAAGGGAAAGAGTGTGAATGGACTGATTTCTTTTCGCTTTCCTGGGATCCAAAGGGAAAACTCAAAAGTCCAAACGTCCGTCCAGCATTTGGCAAGGCAGGTGAGATCTCTCTCTCTCCCCCAACTTTTCTTTCTTTCTCTGGATGAGAACCATCCCTCTACAATGAGTAGAGGGTACCTTGTGGTGTTGATCTTAGTGAAGTATGACAGGTGTTTCTTTTAACCTACTCTCCCACCGCGCTTAGACTACACTCAGGGCAATTAACAAGGTTATATCTTGCACATGTTCTAGATAACGTTGGCCCAGTCTCACCAAGAGCCTTGGGGGTATCTACCACCAGGCCCTTTTCTGTGTGTGTTGAGGGACACAGAATAGGAATAGCAATTGTACAAGTGATGGGCACCAAAAAAATTGCTACCATACTGTGGGTGTGGCTAAATCTGTGGGCATGTGACTTGCTGGGGGTGGCCTTGTGAGACTGTGGCCAATCTAGTCATGACTGCCACATGGCCATGAAAACGTCTGCAAACACAGACAGCTCTGGCTCTTTGGCTGTAAATGGAAATGAACACTGCACCCTAGAGTCAGATACGACTGGCTTTTGAGCAAGGTAAACCTTTACCTATTGTTAGATCCAATACCAGTCATATCTGACTCCAGGGTTCAGTGCTCATCTCTGTTTATAGCCAAAGAGCCAGCACTGTCTGCTTGTAGATGTTTCTGTGGACATGCGGCAGGCATGACAAACCAGAATGTTGTTACCTTTTCCACCAAAGTGGTCCCTATTTATCTACTTGCAATTTCTTGTTTTTGAACTGCTAGGTTGCCAGGAGCTAGGACAGAGACGGGAGCTCAAACTGTCATGTCGGCCTTCCAGCTAACAAGGCAAGTTTCAAAACCACTGAGCTGCAGTGGCTCAAGTGGCTAAGGCACTGACTGGAAGGTGGCAGGTCATTAGTTCAATCCCCGAGTACTGCAGGACGGAGTGAGCTTCTGCCTCTGTCCCAGCTCCTGCCAACCTAGCAGTTCAAAAGCAAGAAATTGCAAGTAGATAAATAGGGACCACTTTGGTGGGAAGGTAAACAGTGTTCCATGCACTCCGGTGTCTAGTCATGCCTGCTACATGACCATGGAAACATCTGCAGAAGCTGACAGCGCTGCCTCTTTGGCTCTGAAACAGAGATGAGCACTGTACCCTAGAGTCAGATACGACTGGCTTTGAAGCAAGGTAAAGGTAAACATATCCCTTGCTGGAAAGCCAGTCATATCTGACTCTAGGGTTCAGTGATCATCTCTGTTTTACCGTGGAGCTCCCTGGGCCAGCTGCAGTCTACCTCAAAGCAGCAGTTAGTCTTTAAGGTGCTACAATGTTTTTGTCTTTTTATTTTGTTTACTCTCTGATCTGCTTGCACAGGATAAAATGGCTACCAATTCAAAAGTTTTATTCTATGCAAGCAGATCAGGAAGTAAACAAAACAAAAAGACAAAAACGTTGTGGCACTTTAAAGACTAACTGCTCCTCAGGGAGCTCCACAGCCCTCATTCCCCCCTACACCCTTGTAGCTTCTGTTTGCAATCCTGCTGGCTATAAATATACACACTGACAACTGCCTATCATAAAAATAACTTATCCAATAACAAGTACTCTAAAAAGCCTTCACAAATTATAGCCATGATGGTATTACTCTTTCAGCACTAACTGCAGACACTCGGTGTAAAATGTGCAGGTACCTATCGTACTTCTTCACAATCTAACTATTGGTATGAAACAAACTGTAAAGTGTACTCATCATCCTCTTCTTTCTCCTTCAGAGAAAAATGGGAAAAATCAGATCTAAATACAGCCACATTGTGTGTGCGTTGAAAGGCAGCGTGGAAGAGGAAACAGTCCCTAAGAGGGGCAAAAGCCACAACTAAATAGGAGAGGGAAAGTGTCTCACCATCAGAAATACATTCAAAGATGCCTCAGATATATTAAAGAGCCCATTGGGGGGAAAACTGTTTTAACACAAGAAGTATGCAAAGAGCACGTCTCTGCAAAAAAAGGGGAAAATCTGATTTTGTGTGGAAAACATTTTAAAGGGGAGAAACACTATAAATTGCTGCAATGCAGAGATTCAGTCAGAGCAGCCATCTAAGGTCCCATTTAAAAAATCTCACAGGGAAGAAGCTATATGAATGCATGGAGTGTGGAAAAAGATTCAGTCAGAGGAGCCATCTAAGTTCCCATCAAAGAACTCACACGGGGGAGAAACCCTATGAATGCATAGAGTGTGGAAAGAAATTCACTCAGAGCAGTAATCTAAGTAAACATCAAAAAAACCACACAGGGGAGAAACTGTATGAATGTATGGACTGTGGAAAGAGATTCGGTTACAGGAGTGCCCTATGTTCCCATCAAAAAACTCACACAGGGGTGAAACCGTTTGAATGCATGGACTGTGGAAAGAGATTCAGTCACAGCAGTACCCTAAGTTCCCATCAAAGAACTCACACAGGGGAGAAACCCTATGAATGTATGGACTGTGGAAAGAGATTCATTGACAGCAGTAACCTAAGTTCCCATCAAAGAAGTCACACAGGGGAGAAACCATATGAATGCATGGACTGTGGAAAGAGATTCAGTCACAAAAGGGACCTAAGTAGACATCAAAGAACTCATACAGGGGAGAAACCGTATGAATGTATGGACTGTGGAAAGAGATTCAGTGACAGCAAAACCTTAAGTTCCCATCAAAGAACTCACACAGGGGAGAAACCCTATGAATGCATGGAGTGTGGAAAGAGATTCAGTCACAGGAGTGCCCTAAGTACACATCAAAAAACTCACACAGGGGAGAAACCGTATGAATGCATAGAGTGTGGGAAGAGATTCAGTCGCAGCAGTGGCCTAAGTAGACATCATATAACACACACAGGGGAGAAACCCTATGAATGCACTGATTGTGGAAAGAGATTCATTCAGATTAGCCACCTAAATTCCCATCAAAAAATCCACACAGGAGAGAAACCCTATGAATGCATAGAGTGTGGAAAGAGATTCAGTCAGAGCAGTGCCCTAAGTTCCCATCATAAAACACACACTGGGGAGAAACTGTATGAATGCATGGAGTGTGGGAAACGATTCAGTCAGAGCAGTACCCTAAGTAAACATCATAAAACTCACACAGGGGAGAAACCCTATGAATGCATGGAATGTGGAAAAAGATTCAGTCAGAGCAGTGCCCTAAGTTCCCATCATAAAACACACACTGGGGAGAAACCGTATGAATGCATAGAGTGTGGAAGGAGATTCAGTCAGAGCAGTGCCCTAAGTTCCCATCAAAGAACTCACACAGGGGAGAAACCATATAAATGCATGGGGTGTGGAAAGAGATTCAGACACAGCAGTGCCCTAAGTTCCCATCAGAAAAGTCAAACAGGGGAGAAACCGTATAAATGCATGGAGTGTGGAAAGAGATTCAGTCACAGCAGTGCCCTAAGTTCCCATCATAAAACACACACAGGGGAGAAACCCTATGAATGCGTGGAGTGTGGAAAGAGATTCAGTGACAGTAGTGGCCTAAGTAGACATCATAAAACTCACACAAGGGAGAAATTATGAATTCAAGGAATGTCGACAGATTCAGTCATAGCAGTGCGCTAAGTTAAACACACGGGGAAGAAAAACATACAAATGTGGACAGATTCAGTCAGAGCAGTCACCTAAATAGCCAGGAACAGGAGAGAAACCACCAGCTATAAACTATTTTTATTCATATCCACGTACACATATGGAAAGAAAACATCTTAATAAATGTTATATTGAGAACATTCAATCAGGAGCAACATATAATTTCAATCAGCCTGTAAAATTGTTTAATACCACAGTCTATATTTGTAGTTTCCATATCTTAATTTTTACAAAGCATTTAATAGTTTGGAATTTTGTCATCTATTGAAATGTCTCTACCCAAGATCTACAACCTATATTTCATGGTCCTCATCGGCTTTGCATCTTTCAGTTCCAACACTGAGAATAAGCACTAGTCATTTGGCCTTTTTTCTTATTTCTTACATTTTTGTGGATCTCTCCCTTCCACTAAAGGTCTGCCAGGCCTCCTCCTCCTCAGGTAGTCACTCTATTTTGTAAATGTATAGTTTTTCTCATGAGGAATCTGTACATGTCAAGAAGCAACAGGACAGAATACGGAATGACGGGGTGGTTTGGAATAGGAAAAGGAGTAAGACAAGGCTGCATTTTATCACTCTGCTTATTCAACTTATACGCAGAGCACATAATGCACAATGCATGGATGGAAGAATCACAATATGGGTTAAAAATTGCTGGGAGAAACATCAACAATTTGAGATACTGTATGCAGATGATACTACCCTAATGGCAGAAAGTGAGGAAGACCTAAAGAAACTCCTGATTACGTTGAAAGAAGAGAGTGCAAAAGCTGGCTTGAGACTCAATATCAAGAAAACCAAGATAATGGCAACAGGCCCCATCAGTCCCTGGAAAATAGATGGGGAAGAAGTAGAAGCAGTGACAGATTTTACTTTCTTAGTATCTAAGATCACTGCAGATGGAGATTGCAGCCATGAAATAAAAAGGCGACTGATTCTTGGGACAAGCAATGAGAAACCTGGGGAATATAGTGAAAAGTAGAGACATCACATTGCAAACAAAAATTTGTATAGTCAAAGCAATGGTATTCCTGGTGGTAATGTATGGTTGTGAGAGCTGGACCATTAAGAAAGCTGAGCGCAGAAGAATAGATGCCTTTGAAATGTGGTGTTGGAGGAGGGTTTTAAGAGTCCCCTGGACAGCGAGGAGAACAAATAGGTCAATCTTAGAAGAAATCAATCCTGACTGCTCCTTAGAAGGTCAAATAATAAAGATGAAGCAAAAGTACTTTAGACATCAAATGAGAAGAGAGGATTCACTTGAGAAATCCTTGATGCTGGGAAAGGTGGAGGGCAAAAGAAGAAGGGGGGCGGCCACAGATGAGATGGATAGATGATATTGTAGACACAATGGGCACAGAGCTTGGCGGGCTGAGGAGGATGGTGGAGGACAAGAGGTGCCTGGAGGACAATGGTCCATAGGGTCGCAAAGGGTCGGAATCGACTGTGCGACTGAACAACAACATAGTTTTTCTCTATGTGTAGCTATGGGCTTGTTGGGGATAGAGAACTCTATTTGTACAACCGCCTATAATAAGCAGTGGCTCAAGTGGCTAAGATGCTGACTGGAAGGCGAAAGCTCAGCAGTTTGATACCCAAATAGTGCAACACGAAATGAACTCCCATCTTGCAAGAAATTGCAAGTACAGTACATAAATAGGGACCACTTTGGTGGGAAGGCAAACTGCGTTCCATGCACTCCAGTGTCTAGTCATGCCTGCCACAGGACCATGGAAACATCTGCGTAAGCAGACAGTGCCGGCTCTTCGGCTATGAAACAGATGAGCACTGAACCCTAGAGTTGGATACAACTGGTTTTCAAGCAAGGTGATCTTTACCTATATAGTGGACTCACTAGATGGGTGAGATAAAAACTGAATATTATAAAATGTGAATAAAATTAAACATTTACTCAGGATAAACCATATCAATGCTTGGAATATGGAAAGAGATTTAGCAATAACCATTCCATTTTTCCAAATGAAAGCAAACCCTGGCCAATTGCTAACTTTATAAAGATATAACCAATTGCCTTGTCAATATAAATACAAGTAAACATGAACATGTCATAGCAAGGATATATAGCTTTGTGGAATAATCATTAAATGTTAGCTCATTTGGGGGAGATAATAGAAATACCAACTTGGCAGGTTTGGCAAGAAAAGGGGAGAATAACATTTTTTTACAAATTAAAATGTACGCTGGCCAGGTCAATTGTAGGGCTTGGGTGCCCTGCTCATATTTTGCACAACTTTAGAATGAATTGTGTTGACAGTCTTTCAGTGGATGTTGAATCTATTATTTTTCAATATACACTGTCAGAGTAGCAACACTAATTTAATTTAATTTAATAGTCATATTTATATATGCCGCCCATTCAGGCATATATAATGGAAAGTAAAACCCATACTTACGTAAAAAGTTTCTTCTGTAGGCTTCTATGTAAATCAGGTTTTTACTTAATTTGAAGCAAACCCATAGGAAAAATGAATTTTTACATAACTCAAAGCAAGCCCATAGGAAAAATGATATTTTTTACGTAACTCAAAGCAAACCCATAGGAAAATGATATTTATGTAAATCGAAGCAACCCATAGGAAAATAAATTTTTTATGTAACTCAAAGCAAACCCATAGGAAATTGTGTTATGTAAATCAGGACATTTATGTAAAACGGGACATGGTTTTAGTGCAAAAATCATTAAGTCAAATTTTATATAACTTAAGCCATATGTAAGTAGGGGTTTTACTGTATAGTGAATTTGTAAATGTAACATATCAAGGTCTCCTGAACCATGTCAAAACGAGATGGTTAAGTATGTTCCCAGCAATTGAAAGGCTGTTACAGATGTTTGAACCACTAAAATCATATCTTCTGTCACTGGAAGCCTATTTCTGGTTTTTAAGTGCACAGATGAGTCTATTTCAGAAGGCTATAAGTAGGATTGAGAAAAAGACATTTCAGTGAAAGAGGTTAGAACAATTTTGTTGGCTGTAATGAAAACTGAGAGAAAGGCAAAATCAAGGTTTTGTTATCTTGGAAGTAAAGACTTTGTTAGCGGATGTATCAAAAACCAATTTTGTCAAATGTAAAGATGAATTAATGTCATTTTTATGAACATAAGAACAGCCTTGCTGGAACAGACCACAGCCCATCCAGTCCAGCCTTCTGTCTCACACAGTGGCTCACCATTTCCTTCAGGGTATTCCCAAGCAGATGCCTTCACCTGCTTAGGATTCCCTGGAAATGATATTGAGAAATATCCTGCCTATCTCTCCAACCCGGAGGTTGTCCTTAAGTATCCATAATTATAGCCATTGATACTCTTGTCCTCCTGAAGACACTGTAAATTACTTGACGTGGACTGAGCCTCTGTCTGATTTGAAACATTTTGATTGGGTCCTTCTATAGACTTCAAGTTTCATTATTGATGAAATAATGAGCTGTTTTAAATAAAATCATTTCTGTATTGATATTTTTAATGTGAAAGTGTCTTATAGTTGTCAGTATATTTTGCTTGTTTTAAAAAGGCTATTTTGTAGATAACTTGCCCATTTTTTGTCAAGTATAATTCTGTCCTGTTTTTGGTGGATAGAATTATCGCAACCCTAGTCCCGGCATCCATCGCTGCGAGGCCTCTTCGCCCCGCCGCAGGGAAGACCGGAGGTGGAGCGAATGTCCAGCTGCCACCTCTACGGTCTTTAAGTCCTGACCAGAGGTGTGGCCCGTGATGCCAGCAATGATGTTGGTCCCGGCATCCGTTGCTGCGAGGCCTCTTCACCCTGCAGGGAAGACCGGAGGCGGAACGAAGGTCCAGCTGCCTCTACGGTCTTTAAGTCCTAACCGGAGGCGGGGCCTAGGACGCCAGTGATGGTGTTGGTCCTGGCGTCCATCGCTGCGAGGCCTCTTTATGGCTGTGAGAGTCTCACCCCCAGCTTCTCCCACTTCCCACCGGCCAGCCAGCCAGGGGAAGGAGCACGGGGCCTTCTTCTCTGCCTCCTTTTACTCCTGTTGTAGGACTGATTCAGAGAGTGGGAAAGACCAGCTAACGTCACACCTTATTACCTTGAGAATGGCCCAGACTGTGAGCTAAGCACTGGCTAAGAAGGGTTAGTAGATATGTGTAATTGTTATTCCTATTCTGTGTCCCTCAACACACAGAAAAAAGACCTGGTGGTAGATACCCCCAACATTCTTGGTGGGGATGAGCCAACATTATCTAGAACACAACATTATATAGAACAGTAACACAAAGCAATTTAATACATCTGTAGCATTAGCAAACAAAATGTTTGTACAGTATTTTTTCCAGTATAACATATTGGGATTTATTTCAGAATTACTAAACTCTTCAGAATTAAAAACTCAAGAAAATGTTGAACAATACTTATAACACTAAGGGAAGGGTTACCAAACTGCGGCCCACGGATGCCTAATAACCTGGCCCACGCCATCCTCACCACTCCCAGAAGTATGGACAATATAGAAATTCAATAAATAAGAAGTGGAAGTAAAACACCCATGTGCTAAATGCTGCTGTAAATGCACTTGTAACTGTCATAAATGATGTTGGGAAGGCCAAGCGGTCTGTCCTGGAAGCCAAATTTAGGTTGTTAGGAAGAAGATTGAAGTCCCGGACTTCCAAGGTAGCATTTTCAGAAGTGCTGCCTGTCCCTCGCGCAGGACCTACCAGGCAGGCAGAGCTCAGAAGCCTCAATGCGTGGATGAGGCGGTGGTGTCGAGAGGAGGGTTTCAGATTTGTCAGGAACTGGAGAACATTTTGGGACAAGCCAAATCTGTTCAGGAGGGATGGGTTGCATTTGAACTATGATGGGACCAGATTGCTGGCACTCAACATCAAAAAGGCTGCAGAGCAGCTTTTAAACTGATAACTGGGGGAAAGCCGACAGGAGCTGGGCAGCATCCGGTTCGGGAAAGTGTGTACTTGAGTAGTGAGGAGGATGCAAAAATTACTGAGCAGAGCAAGGAGCTAGTCACCAGCACTCTAGCAGAAGGATGCAAGAGGCAGTCTAACAATGCAACTGGACTCAAAAGACTGTATCAGGAAAGCATATATAAATGCTTGTATACAAATGCGAGAAGCCTCCGTAACAAAATAGGGGAATACTTAGCAATAGATAAGAATATTGATATTATTGGTATCACTGAAACCTGGTGGACGGATGATAACCAATGGGATACAGTTATCCCAGGCTACAAACTGTACAGGAAGGATAGGAAGGGGCAAACAGGAGGTGGTGTGGCCTTGTATGTCAAAGAAGTGATAAAATCGTATGAATTGGAATATCTAGGTGATTTGGAGTCACCATTAGAAGCTCTGTGGGTAAGAGTACCAGGCCACAAGGATGGTCTAACAGTAGGCATATACTATCGGCCTCCGACCCAAACTCTTGAGGGAGACTGGCAGTTGGAGAATGTTGTAAAGGAGGCATCCAAGAAGGGAAGCCTGGTTATAATGGGGGACTTCAATTACCCTCACATACACTGGGTGAACTGTTGTTCAGCACATGATAAAGAGATAAAGTTCCTAGATATGCTCAATGATTGTTCCCTGGGACAGATGGTTGAAGACCCAACTAGAGGTACAAAAATCCTTGACTTGATCCTGAGTAATACTCAGGATCTGGTTCAAGATGTTAATGTGACTGATCCAATAGGGAACAGTGACCACAACTCAATTATGTTTAACTTGATCACAGACCGCAAGTCACTGATAAAATCTAACACAGAGACCTTAAATTTTCAAAAAGGAAATTTCCCAAAGATGAGGAAACTAGTGAAAAAGAAACTGAAAGGGAAAATTGAGAGAGTCCAAACACTCCAAGAGGCATGGAGGTTGTTAACAAAAACAATAACAGAGGCCCAATTGGAATGCATACCCAAAAGGAAAAAGGGCACTGCCAGGTCCAAGAGGACTCCGATGTGGCTTACAGGAGCTGTTCGGGAAGTGATCAAGAGCAAGAAAAGCTCATTTAGAAGATGGAAGGCTTGTCCAAATGAGGACAGCAGGCAGAAACATAAATTCTGGCAGAACAAATGCAAGGCAACAATCAGGAAAGCAAAGCAAGACTTTGAAGAGCGTATAGCTAAAAATACTCAGAGGAATAACAAAGACTTCTTTAAGTACATTAGAAGTAAGAACCCAACTAGGAAGGCCATTGGACCATTAGATGACAATGGAAGGCAAGGGGTTATTAAAGAGGAAACAGAGATTGCAGAGAGACTCAATGAATTCTTTGCTTCCGTATTCATTGAAGAAGACAGAGACCACATGCCCAAAACAGAGCCTATCTTCGTAGGGAGGGAAACCGAAGAATTAAGCAAGATAGAAATAACCAGGGAGGAGGTCCTTGCATGTCTTGTTAAGCTAAACACTAACAAATCACCAGGACCAGATGGCATCCATCCACGAGTTCTCAGGGAACTTAAAGATGAAATTGCTGATCTCCTAGCCAAAATATATAATATTTCCCTCAAATCAGGCTTTGTGCCTGATGACTGGAAGGTAGCGAATGTAACACCAATTTTCAAAAAAGGATCCAGGGGTGATCCAGGAAATTACCGGCCTGTCAGTTTGACATGTGTCCCAGGTAAAGTGATGGAAACCATCCTAAAAGATAGAATTAATAGGTACATAGAAGAGAAGGCGCTGCTAAAGGAGAGCCAACATGGCTTTTGCAAGGGCAAATCATGCCTCACTAATCTGTTGGAATTTTTTGAGAGTGTCAACAAGCATGTGGATAAGGGGGATCCAGTTGACATTGTTTATCTGGACTTTCAGAAGGCTTTTGACAAGGTCCCCCACCAAAGGCTGTTGAATAAACTTACCAGTCATGGAATAAAGGGACAGGTCTTGTCCTGGATCAGCAACTGGCTAAGGGACAGGAAACAGAGGGTAGCACTAAATGGACACTTCTCCAAGTGGAGGGAAGTAAAGAGTGGGGTCCCCCAAGGTTCAGTACTGGGACCCCTGCTTTTCAACCTCTTCATAAATGATCTAGAGGTAGGAGTAAAAAGCAAGGTAGCCAAATTTGCTGACGACACTAAATTATACAGGGTAGTGAAAACTGTGAGAGATTGTGAGGAGCTCCAGAGGGATCTCTCGACACTGGGGGAGTGGGCAAAACAGTGGCAAATGAGTTTCAACATTAGTAAGTGCAGAGTGATGCATGTTGGGGCAAAGAACCCCAATTACATTTATAAACTGATGGGGTCTGAACTCTCTGCGACAAACCAGGAAAGGGACCTTGGTGTCCTGGTGGACAACTCAATGAAGGTGTCAACCCAGTGTGCCTCAGCAGTGAAAAAAGCAAACTCAATGCTAGGGATCATTAGGAAGGGTTTAGAAAATAAGTCAGCAAGTGTCATTTTGCCTCTTTATAAATCTATGGTGAGGCCCCATCTGGAATACTGTGTACAGTTCTGGTCGCCATACCTCCAGAAGGATATTATGGAGTTGGAGAAAGTACAGAGGAGGGCAACCAGAATGATTAGGGGACTGGAACACCTTCCTTACCATCTGAGGCTGCAACGGTTGGGCCTCTTCACTCTTGAACGACGGCGTCTAAGAGGTGACCTGATTGAAGTTTATAAAATCATGCATGGTGTGGACAAAGTAGATAAGGAAAAACTGTTTTCCCTATCGCACAACACTAGAACTAGGGGACACTCCATGAAACTTTTGGGTACTAGTTCTCAAACAAATAAGAGAAAGTACTTTTTCACCCAGAGGATTACTGGTCTATGGAACTCCCTGCCAGAAGAAGTGGTGACAGCTGTCAGTCTTGACAGCTTTAAGAAAGGATTAGACAAGTTCATGGAGGACAAGTGTATCAATGGCTATAATTATGGCTACCTAAGGACAACCTCCGGGTTGGAGAGATAGGCAGGATATCTCTCAATGCCATTTCCAGGGAATCCTAAGCAGGTGAAGGCATCTCCTTGGGAATACCCTGAAGGAAATGGTGAGCTACTGTGTGAGACAGAATGCTGGACTGGATGGGCTGTGGCCTGTTCCAGCAAGGCTGTTCTTATGTTCTTATAAATGTTTACGACAGCCTCAGGTGCATTTATGGCAATGTTTTCTGCTTCCAGTGGCAGGATCTACATGACCGCCAACTCAATCATGTGACCAGCCCATGGCACAAAAAAAGTTTGGGAACCCCTGCACTAAGTCATGTTTAATTTTACGTTAACCAGAAGAGAGGTAACATTTAGATATTTGGGGGAAAAATTGGTATACAATTTGTTCTTCACGAGGTCTCTACCTTCCCATCAAAAAACTCACCAAGGTGAGAAAACGTTTGAATGCTTTGAGTGTTGAAACAGATTCAGTCTGAAGGGAAATCAGAGGGGACTATCTGAAAACTCACACAGGGGAGAAACCGTATGAATGCATGGAATGTGGAAAGAGCTTCAGTCACAGCAGTGCCCTAAGTAGACAGCTTTTTTCTTATTTCTTTGTTTTGAAATGCTTCCTAAGCTTCTGATGCTTTAATTTTGCTTGATTTCAATATACTTTTAAAATACCTGAGGAGATTGAAGTGATTACTTGTCTCACGTAACCTGAATCTACACTAATTTCACGTGCACCCTTTGTTCACTACTGGGATTTCAATTAGGAGTGACTGGGCACACCAATAGGAATAGTCTGACTTGCTGGGTCCAGATTGGGCCAGGGAGGAAGGATCAGGTGCAATCCCGTCGCTAGGAGGGCGGAGGAAGTCCAGGTTCTACTTGGAAGCAAGACCCACCACCAACAAATACATCAAAGACTAAATAAAATAAAATAATTGGCATCAGAGGACATTTATGATAGGGGAACAACACCCTGAAACATCTTGAAAAGGAAGGTTTTAAATTGCTTTTTAAAGAGAGCCAGTGATAAGGCCTGGCACAGCTCCACCGGTAGGGTATTCCACACCGAGAAGGCTCTTTTTCTGCTTAGAGACTTTCAAGCCAGCCTTGGGGTCGGCACCTTGAGCTGCGCCAACCGTGATGACCGGGTGATGCGGGGGGTTGCTCAGAGGGAGAGATGCTCAGATAGATAACAAGGTCCAAAACTGTATAGAGTCTTGTATGGCATTGAGAGATATCCTGCCTACCTCTCCAACCCAGAGGTTGTCCTTAGGTATCCATAATTATAGCCATTGATACCCTTGTCCTCCATGAACTTGTCTAATCCTTTCTTAAAGCTGTCAAGACTGACAGCTGTCACCACTTCTTCTGGCAGGGAGTTCCATAGATCAGTGATCCTGTGGGTGAAAAAGTACTTTCTCTTATTTGTTTGATAACTAGTACCCAAAAGTTTCATGGAGTGCCCTCTAGTTCTAGTATTGTGCGATAGGGAAAACAGTTTTTCCTTATATCTACTTTGTCCACACCGTGCATGATTTTAGAAGCTTCAATCAGGTCACCTCTTAGACGCCGTCCATCGTTCAAGAGTGAAAAGGCCCAACCGTTGCAGCCTCAGATGGTAAGGAAGGTGTTCCAGTCCCCTAATCATTCTGGTTGCCCTCCTCTGCACTTTTTCCAGCTCCATAATATCCTTATGGAGGTATGGCGGGAGGGAAGTAAAGAGTGGGGTCCCCCAAGGTTCAGTACTGGGACCCCTGCTTTTCAACCTCTTCATAAATGATCTAGAGGTAGGAGTAAAAAGCAAGGTAGCCAAATTTGCTGACGACACTAAATTATACAGGGTAGTGAAAACTGTGAGAGATTGTGAGGAGCTCCAGAGGGATCTCTCGACACTGGGGGAGTGGGCAAAACAGTGGCAAATGAGTTTCAATATTAGTAAGAGCAGAGTGATGCATGTTGGGGCAAAGAACCCCAATCACATTTATAAACTGATGGGGTCTGAACTCTCTGCGACAAACCAGGAAAGGGACCTTGGTGTCCTGGTGGACAGCTCAATGAAGGTGTCAACCCAGTGTGCCTCAGCAGTGAAAAAAGCAAACTCAATGCTAGGGATCATTAGGAAGGGTATAGAAAATAAGTCAGCAAGTGTCATTTTGCCTCTTTATAAATCTATGGTGAGGCCCCATCTGGAATACTGTGTACAGTTCTGGTCGCCATACCTCCAGAAGGATATTATGGAGCTGGAAAAAGTGCAGAGGAGGGCAACCAGAATGATTAGGGGACTGGAACACCTTCCTTACCATCTGAGGCTGCAACGGTTGGGCCTCTTCACTCTTGAACGACGACGTCTAAGAGGTGACCTGATTGAAGTTTATAAAATCATGCACGGTGTGGACAAAGTAGATAAGGAAAAACTGTTTTCCCTATCGCATAACACTAGAACTAGGGGACACTCCATGAAACTTTTGGGTACTAGTTCTCAAACAAATAAGAGAAAGTACTTTTTCACCCAGAGGATTACTGGTCTATGGAACTCCCTGCCAGAAGAAGTGGTGACAGCTGTCAGTCTTGACAGCTTTAAGAAAGGATTAGACAAGTTCATGGAGGACAAGAGTATCAATGGCTATAATTATGGATACTTAAGGACAACCTGCGGGTTGGAGAGATAGGCAGGATATCTCTCAATATCATTTCCAGGGAATCCTAAGCAGGTGAAGGCATCTGCTTGGGAATACTCTGAAGGAAAGGGTGAGCCACTGTGTGAGACAGAATGCTGGACTGGATGGGATGTGGCCTGTTCCAGCAAGGCTGTTCTTATGTTCTTATGGCGACCAGAACTGTACACAGTGTTCCAGATGAGGCTTCACCATAGATTTATAAAGAGGCAAAATGACACTTGCTGACTTATTATCTATGCCCTTCCTGATGATCCCTAGCATTGAGTTTGCTTTTTTCACTGCTGAGGCACACTGGGTTGACACCTTCATTGAGTTGTCCACCAGGACACCAAGGTCCCTTTCCTGGTTTGTTGCAGAGAGTTCAGACCCCATCAGTTTATAAATGTAACTAGCATATTTTGCCCGGCGGTGCCGGGCTTTTTAAAATTGTGTTGGATAGTAAAAGGTTCCTTTTTTTTCCTTGAACCAATGGTGCTGTGCTTTTTTAAATGGTGGTGTAAGGTTTTTTGGTTTTTTGGCTTTGAGGCGCTGCGTCCGCCTGCGGTGGACTTGCGCTCCCAGTGGGGGCTTTTTTTGGCTTTTTTTGTGTGCTGGCTTCCTCAGTGCCGGGCTGTTTGAAGTGGTTTTTTAAGGTTTTTGTTTTTTGTTTTTGGAAACAAGGTTAGTGTGTCATTTGTGTTTGTGAAAATGTTTATTTTTTAAACTGTGTTGTTATGTTGTTGTTTTTTGGATTTTAAAAAGAGGTTAGGTTGTTGTTGTTGTTTTAATTATTGTATTTTTAAAAAGAATGTGTTACTTTGTGAATTTTTGTAAAATGTTTTATTTTGGATAATAATTTTTAAAAATGAGTAAATTTATGTTTTTTTAAATTGAATGTATTTTACAGTGTTTTTTTATTTTTTATTGAAAATTTATTTTTTTATTTTATCTGTGAATTATTTTTGATGTTTTTTGGATATTTTTGAATGTTTTTTGAATTGATTACCCTATTTGTGGGGATTTATTGAATATTTGGTAATATTTTGGATGTTTTTTCTCCTTTGGCCACTGGGTGGTGGTGTTGAGCAATTTTTTGGAATTGCTTATTCCGGTGAGTCTCTTCTCCTCATTTCATTTCCGGTTTTCATCGGGGCAAGTTGTCTTTTGGTAAGTTCTCTCCGTTGTTTTTTTTAAGGTGGGTTTTTTTGGGTTGGGGGCGTTCTGTTTTTGTTTAGGGTTTTGTGTGTGTGTGTGTGTTTGTGTGTGTGTTTTTTTGAATGTTTTTGGGTTTTGGTTGGGGGTTTCTTTGTGTGTCTTTTTGAGTGTTTTTGGTTTGTTTTTTGTGCGTTCTTTTTTTTGGGGGGGTGCCTTTTGTTCTCACGGGCCATGCTTGGTGGCCTGTGGGAAGGAAGGGCACTTGCGGTGGGGGTGCCTTTTCTTCCCATGGGCCATGCTGGGTGGCCCTTGGTTAGGAAGGGCACTTGCGGCGGGGGTGCCTTTTCCCATGGGCCATGCTGGGTGGCCCGTGGGTAGGAAGGGCACTGGCGGCGGGGGTGCCTTTTCTTCCCATGGGCCATGCTGGATGGCCCTTGGGAAGGGAGCGTTGTTGCGGGGAGGGTGCCTTTCGTTCCCACGGGCCATGCTTGGTGGCCCGTTGGGAAGAAGGGCAGTTGCGGGGGGTGGGTTACTTTTATTTTTGGCGCACTGGCTGGCCCTTCGAACAGAAGGGCAGCGGCAGCCAGGGTTGTATTTTTTTTCTTCTCCACGGGCCATACTTGCTGGCCCGTGGTGAAGAAGGGCAGTTGCGGGGTGTTTTTTTTTAACTTGTTTTTTTCGTGCGCCGGCTGGCCCTTCGAACGGAAGGGCAGCGGCGGCGGGTGTGTGTGTTATTTTTCCCCCCACGGGCCATGCTGGCTCGCCCGTGGGGATGAATTGCAGCAGCGGCGGGCTTATTTTTTTTTGCTTTTATTTTTCGCGCGCCGGCAACCTCAGCGTCCTGCGCGCTAATGGCGCGCAGGACGCTGGGGCTTGTAGTTTTGGCTGCGCGTGTTTGGTTTCTGCGGCAGTTTTTCTTTTGCAGTTTTTTTTGATTGGCCGCGGCGCGTTTACGAACATTCCTTTTGCTGCGCCGCTCAGCCTGATTGGCTCTGGCGCGGCGCGGTGAAAGGAACTTTGGGAATTGAAGTTCCATTTTTTTGTTTACGACTGGGGGACTCCTGCCCCCGGGTCGAAAATTTCAACCCGACAGATACCTGCGAACCCCGTTCGGGCGAGTGAATGGAGGCTCGGACGGGGCTAGTGGGGCCTGCTGTTAACGCACCATTTTATAGGTATAGATTGGGGTTTTTTGCCCCAACGACGTGCATCACTCTGCACTTACGAGTGTTGAAGCTCATTTGCCACTGTTTTGCCCACTCCCTCAGTGTCAAGAGATCCCTCTGGAGCTCCTCACAATCTCTCACAGTTTTCACTACCTTGTATAATTTAGTGTCATCAGCAAATTTGGCTACCTTGCTATTTACTCCTCCTTCTAGATCATTTATGAAGAGGTTGAAAAGCAGGGGTCCCAGTACTGAACCTTGGGGGACCCCACTCTTTACTTCCCTCCACTTGGAGAAGTGTCCATTGAGTGCTACCCTCTATTTCCTGTCCCTTAGCCAGTTGCTGATCCAAAACAAGACCTGTCCCTTTATTCCATGACTGGTAAGTTTATTCAAGAGCCTTTGGTGCAGGGCCTTGTCAAAAGCCTTCTGAAAGTCCAGATAAACAATGTTAACTAGATCCCCCTTATCCACATGCTTGTTGACACTCTCAAAAAATTCCAACAGATTAGTCAGGCATGATTTGCCCTTGCAAAAGCCATGTTGGCTCTCCTTTAGCAGCGCCTTCTCTTCTATGTGCCTATTAACCCTATCTTTAAGGATGGTTTCCATCACTTTACCTGGGACACATGTCAAACTGACCGGTCGGTAATTTCCTGGATCACCCCTGGATCCTTTTTTGAAAATTGGTGTTACATTCGCTACCTTCCAGTCAAAATCAGGCACAAAGCCTGATTTGAGGGAAAGATTATATATTTTGGCTAGGAGATCAGCAATTTCATCTTTAAGTTCCCTGAGAACTCGTGGATGGATTCCATCTGGTCCTGGTGATTTGTTAGTGTTTAGTTTAACAAGACATGCAAGGACCTCCTCCCTGGTTATTTCTATCTGGCTTAATTCTTCTGTTTCCCTCCCTACGAAGATAGGCTCTGTTTTGGGCACATGGTTTCTCAGTGAATACTGAAGCTAAGAATTCATTGAGTCTCTGCAATCTCTGTTTCCTCTTTAATAACTCCTTGCCTTCCATTGTCATGTAATGGTCCAATGGCCTTTCTAGTTGGGTTCTTACTTCTAATGTACTTAAAGAAGTCTTTGTTATTTCTCGGAGTATTTTTAGCTATACGCTCCTCAAAGTCTTGCTTTGCTTTCCTGATTGTTGCCTTGCATTTGTTCTACCAGAATTTGTTTCTGCCTGCTGTCCTCATTCGGACAAGCCTTCCATCTTCTAAATGAGATTTTCTTGCTCTTGATCACTTCCCGAACAGCTCCTGTGAGCCACATTGGAGTGCTCTTGGAGCTGGCAGTGCCCTTTTCCCTTTTGAGTATGCATTCCAATGGGGCATCTGTTATTGTTTTTGTAAACAACTCCCATGCCTCTTAGAGTGTTTGGACTCTCTCAATTTTCCCTTTCAGCTCCTTTTTTACTATTTGGTATTTAAATGCTAATTTGTATTGAGTTAGGATCTGTATTAGACTTTGTAATTTTGTATCTTTAATATTGTAGAATTTGCCATATTGCGGAGAGTAACTCATTTGTAATTGTGGAGATTTCTATTGTAACTTATTTGTATTATTCCTCTTTGCTTACATTGTATTTTGTTATTGGTTACTGTGAATGTTGTAAACTGCTTTGAGTCTCCCATTGGGATGAGAAAAGCGGTATAGTAATTTAAATAAATAAATAAATAAATAGTTTCCTCATCTTTGGGAAATTTCCTTTTTGAAAATTTAAGGTCTCTGTGTTAGATTTTATCAGTGACTTGTCGTCTATGATCAAGTTAAACATAATTGAGTTGTGGTCACTGTGGTCACAGAGGAGCTCCATTGGCGGTTTACCGAGGTCGCTTCTGGCGCACACCTTCAGGATCGCGTGGCATCCCGACGACCCCAGGGGAAACCTCACACGGCGCGGTTGCAGCCCTTGCTCCCGAAGGAAGGAAAGGGGGTGTCGGACATTTTGCGCCCCACCCAACCGCCCCCCCCAAAAAAGAGCCGAGATTGCCTGCTTTCCTTCGCAGTTATAACTTTATCCAGAGAGGCCCAAGGGAGAGGTGAGTAAAGGATCTTGCCCCTCCCTCCCCATCCAAAGACCTGGGGCCAGAGAGAAGGACACTTCCGGAGACCACCCCCAGGAGATATCATCCACAACCACCATCACAGCGAGGCCCGAGCCGGCGCCTTTGACCGACTCCATGCGGCCGAAGAGAGGCAAGAGCTGCTGTGTGCATGCAAAGGATAAGTAATCGAACTAAAATAATATAGTTGACTAAACATAGATGGCTAATGGCAACTGACATAGTGACTGTACAAGAAACTGACTTACATAGAGACTTGATATAGTGGACTTTTTCTTTCTTTCTTTCCCTTTCATTAATTAGTTCAACTTTTACTTTGATACTATGTGATAAACTGTGATATTGTGCACGATAATACTTTGTTTTAAAACTGTTTAAACTGTGATAACATGTGTGATGGGAAAAGACTGGCGTAGAGACCGGCAAGGCACGCCACAAAGTTTGCCAAGAGAACCCTATGGACCAAAACAAAAGGCAAAACAAGGGGATGCTCAGCACAGCAGATCTGAAAAGGGGGAGGGATACGAAAGGGGGAGGAGAAATACAGTGTTGCAGGAACAATGCTGCATAGGGACATGGAATGTGAGGTCTATGAATCAAGGAAAACTGGAAGTGCTAAAAATGAGATGGAAAGAATAAGCATTGACATCTTGGGCATCAGTGAGCTAAAATGGACAGGGATGGGTGAATTCAGCTCTGGAAACCATCATATCTACTACTGTGGGCAAGAAAACCTTAGAAGAAATGGAGTAGCCATAATTGTCAATAAAAGAGTGAGAAAAGCAGTAATGGGATACAATCTCAAAAATGACAGAATGATGTCAGTCAGATTTCAAGGCAAACCTTTCAATGTCACTGTGATCCAAATATACGCACCAACCACTGGTGCAGATGAAGCCACAATGGACCAGTTCTATGAGGACTTACAACACCTCATAGAACAGACACCAAGAAATGATGTCCAAATTATATTAGGAGACTGGAATGCCAAAGTAGGAAATCAAAAAGTGGAGGGAATAACAGGCAAATTTGGTCTTGGAACACAGAATGAAGCAGGGCAAAGATTGATAGAGTTCTGCCAAGAGAACCCACTGGTCATAGCAAACATTCTCTTCCAGCAACACAAGAGGCGACTTTACACATGGACATCACCAGATGGCCAACACCGAAACCAGATTGACTACATACTCTGCAGCCAAAGATGGAGAACCTCCATACAGTCAGCAAAAACAAGACCTGGAGCAGACTGTGGCTCAGATCACAACCTACTGATCGCAAAATTCAGGCTTAGACTAAAGAAAATAGGGAAAACACAGAGACCAGAAAGATATCATCTAGACAGCATCCCTAAAGAATACACGGTGGAGGTGATGAACAGATTTAATGGCTTAGACTCAGTAGACAGAGTACCAGAAGAATTATGGACAGAGATGAGGGACATCATGCAGGAAGCAGCAAAGAAAACCATACCAAAAGAAAAGAAGAGTAAGAAAGCAAAGTGGTTGTCTGATGAGGCTCTTAAAATAGCAGAGGAAAGAAGGAACGCAAAAGTCAAAGGAGAAAGGAAAAACTACAACCATTTGAACACAGAATTTCAAAGAAAAGCAAGGAGAGATAAGGAAAACTACCTAAAAGAACAGTGCAGAGAAATGGAGGAAAACAACAAAAGAGGCAGAACCAGAGATCTTTTCAAAAAAATCGGCGAAATCAAGGGAACATTTAAAGCAAAAATAACCATGATAAGGGACAAAGACGGAAAGGAGCTAGCTGATGCAGAAGAAATTAAGAAAAGATGGAAAGAGTACACAGAGGAACTTTACAAAAAGGACCTCAACACTCCTGATAATCACAATGATGAAGAAATTGAACTTGAGCCAGACATCCTGGAGAGCGAAGTCATAAAGGCCCTAAAGAGCACTGCAAACAACAAAGCTAGTGGAGATGATGGTATCCCAGTTGAATTTTTCAAAGTGCTAAAAGATGACGGCGTCAAATTACTGCATTCAATATGCCAGCAGATTTGGAAAACAAAACAGTGGCCACAGGATTGGAAAAGATCAGTATACGTCCCAATCCCAAAAAAGGGCAATGCCAAAGAATTTTCAAATTATCGAACAATCGCGCTCATCCCACATGCCAGCAAGGTGATGCTCAAGATAATACAGGATAGACTTCAGCAGCATGTGGAGAGAGAATTACCAGAGGTGCAGGCTGGTTTCAGAAGAGGCAGGGGGACTAGAGACCACATCGCCAAGATACGCTGGATCATGGAGAAAACAAAGGAATACCAGAAACAAGTCTACTTTTGTTTTATTGACTACACTAAGGCATTTGACTGTGTGGACCACAACAAGATGTGGCAAGTAATTAAAGAGATGGGAATACCAGAGCACCTCATATGCCTCCTGAGAAATCTGTACATGAACCAAGAAGCAACAGTTAGGACAGAACATGGAATAACAGAATGGTTTGGAATAGGAAAAGGAGTAAGAAAAGGCTGCATTTTGTCACCATGCTTATTCAACCTATACACAGAGCACATAATGTGCAGTGCAGGGATGGAGGAATCACAATATGGGATTAAAATCGCTGGGAGAAACATCAATAATCTGAGATATGCAGACGATACCACCCTAATGGCAGAAAGTGAGGAAGACCTAAAGAATCTCTTGATTGGGCTGAAGGAGGAGAGTGCAAAAGCTGGCTTGAGACTCAATATCAAGAAAACCAAGATAATGGCAACAGGCCCAATCAGTTCCTGGAAAATAGACGGGGAAGAAGTAGAAGCAGTGACAGATTTTACTTTCTTAGGATCAAAGATCACTGCAGATGGGGATTGTAGCCATGAAATAAAAAGGCGACTGATTCTTGGGAGACAAGCGATGAGAAACCTGGGGAACATAGTGAAAAGCAGAGACATCACATTGCAAACAAAAATTAGAATAGTCAAAGCAATGGTTTTCCCAGTAGTAATGTATGGATGTGAGAGCTGGACAATTAGGAAGGCTGAATGCAGAAGAATAGATGCCTTTGAAATGTGGTGTTGGAGGAGGGTTTTGAGAGTCCCCTGGACAGCGAGGAGAACAAATAGGTAAATCTTAGAAGAAATTAACCCTGACTGCTCATTGGAAGGTCAAATAGTAAAGATGAAGCTAAAGTACTTTGGACATCAAATGAGAAGGGAGGATTCACGTGAGAAGGCATTGATGTTGGGAAAGGTGGAGGGCAAAAGAAGAAGGGGAAGGCCAAGGATGAGATGGCTAGATGGCATTGTAGACACAATGGGCACAGAGCTGGGAGGGCTGAGGGGGATGGTGGAGGACAGAGGCGCCTGGAGGAAAATGGTCCATGGGGTCGCAAAGGGTCGGAGTCAACTGTGCGACTGAACAACAACAACACTGTTCCCTATTGGATCAGTCACATTAACATCAGTCACATTAACATCAAGGATTCTTGTACCTCTAGTTGGGTCTTCAACCATCTGTCCCAGTTTGGTGTCTTGTACGGAAGAAAAAGAAGGAGCTGCAGTAAGGGCTAAAACACAACTTTATTGCATGGTAGTCAGAGTGAACATGAGGTAATGGCGGACCAACAGCTCTATTTATAGCACACTGTACATTTTGAATAACCCGGGTGATAGTTCATTGGTTACTGTCCGCGTGACGTCATGGATCGTCACGCCCATCTTCTCCAGGTGTGGTGCGGCGGGAAGGTTTCCCGCTCTTCAGGTATTCAGGGAAATCTGTATCATGTGAGCTGGATGCTGCTACTGGCACGAGCAGTATTATCCTTAACAGCTTGCTACAATGTGTCTCTGATTAGTTACAATGGATACAATTGCCAGATACAATCAGTTAAAGAGTACTTGTCACATTCTATTCAGTACATAACATCCCTCCCCTCTAGGTGAGGACGAAGTCCTTTAGCCATTGAGGCTTTCCGCATGTTTGCTTTGGGCGAGGGGTGGCCGCACCTCGGGCCGGAGTTCCTGCATTGGCGGAGAGTGACTCGTTAGTGATTGGCAGCGAGTCGTGAGCCGGGGATTGGGAAGGTCTAGGTGTGGGAGTAAACTCCAGAGATGTGAGACCAGGGGTTCCAGGGACTGAAGAAAAACCCCGCTCTTCGCTTGGATGGGTGGGGGACCACCCCAAAAAATCCCCCCGGTCTCCTAACTCAAAATCTAAATTCTTCGGGATCTCTCTCTTCCAAGTTGTCCCTGTTACCCGGGGGGTCAAAAGGATATGGGTTTGTCTCATTTCCCTCTCCCCTGTGGTCTGTGTCTCCCCCTTGGGATAAGCGGGTGGGGGAGAACCCTAATGCTGATCGCTCCATTTGGTCACTCACGTCTTGCCTTCCCACTACTCTACTTCGGAGTTGGTCAGTGTGCCTCCTCCAGAGGAGTCCTGTGCCTGTCTCGACATTGTAGGAGACTGGCCCCGTCTGTCCGATCACTATTCCAGGTACCCAAGTGGGGCCGCCAGCCGCGTAATTTCGGCAATGTACTGGCTGGCTGATCTTGAAACTCTTGGTGCCCCCCGTTTCTATAACTAGTAAAAAAGAAGCTGAAAGGGAAAATTGAGAGTGTCCAAACACTCCAAGAGGCATGGAGGCTGTTTACAAAAACAATAACAGAGGCTCAATTGGAATGCATACCCAAAAGGAAAAAGGGCACTGCCAGCTCCAAGAGGACTCCAATGTGGCTTACAGGAGCTGTTCAGGAAGTGATCAAGAGCAAGAAAAGCTCATTTAGAAGATGGAAGGCTTGTCCGAATGAGGACAGCAGGCAGAAACATAAATTCTGGCAGAACAAATGCAAGGCAACAATCAGGAAAGCAAAGCAAGACTTTGAGGAGCGTATAGCTAAAAATACTCAGAGAAATAACAAATACATCTTTAAGTACATTAGAAGTAAGAACCCAACTAGAAAAGCCATTGGACCATTACATGACAATGGAAGGCAAGGGGTTATTAAAGAGGAAACAGAGATTGCAGAGAGACTCAATGAATTCTTTGCTTCAGTATTCACTGAAGAAGACAGAGGCCACATGCCCAAAACAGAGCCTATCTTCGTAGGGAGGGAAACCGAAGAATTAAGCCAGATAGAAATAACCAGGGAGGAGGTCCTTGCATGTCTTGTTAAACTAAACACTAACAAATCACCAGGACCAGATGGAATCCATCCACGAGTTCTCAGGGAACTTAAAGATGAAATTGCTGATCTCCTAGCCAAAATATATAATCTTTCCCTCAAATCAGGCTTTGTGCCTGATGACTGGAAGGTAGCGAATGTAACACCAATTTTCAAAAAAGGATCCAGGGGTGATCCAGGAAATTACCGACCTGTCAGTTTGACATGTGTCCCAGGTAAAGTGATGGAAACCATCCTAAAAGATAGGATTAATAGGCACATAGAAGAGAAGGCGCTGCTAAAGGAGAGCCAACATGGCTTTTGCAAGGGCAAATCATGCCTCACTAATCTGTTGGAATTTTTTGAGAGTGTCAACAAGCATGTGGATAAGGGGGATCCAGTTGACATTGTTTATCTGGACTTTCAGAAGGCTTTTGACAAGGTCCCACACCAAAGGCTCTTGAATAAACTTACCAGTCATGGAATAAAGGGACAGGTCTTGTCCTGGATCAGGAACTGGCTAAGGGACAGGAAACAGCGGGTAGCACTAAATGGACTCTTCTCCAAGTGGAGGGAAGTAAAGAGTGGGGTCCCCCAAGGTTCAGTACTGGGACCCCTGCTTTTCAACCTCTTCATAAATGATCTAGAGGTAGGAGTATAAAGCAAGGTAGCCAAATTTGCTGACGACACTAAATTATACAGGGTAGTGAAAACTGTGAGAGATTGTGAGGAGCTCCAGAGGGATCTCTCGACACTGGGGAAGAGGGCAAAACAGTGGCAAATGAGTTTCAACATTAGTAAGTGCAGAGTGATGCATGTTGGGGCAAAGAACCCCAATTACATTTATAAACTGATGGGGTCTGAACTCTCTGCGACAAACCAGGAAAGGGACCTTGGTATCCTGGTGGACAACTCAATGAAGGTGTCAACCCAGTGTGCCTCAGAAGTGAAAAAAGCAAACTCAATGCTAGGGATCATTAGGAAGGGTATAGAAAATAAGTCAGCAAGTGTCATTTTGCCTCTTTATAAATCTATGGTGAGGCCCCATCTGGAATACTGTGTACAGTTCTGGTCGCCATACCTCCAGAAGGATATTATGGAGCTGGAAAAAGTGCAGAGGAGGGCAACCAGAATGATTAGGGGACTGGAACACCTTCCTTACCATCTTAGGCTGCAATGGTTGGGCCTCTTCACTCTTGAACGACGACGTCTAAGAGGTGACCTGATTGAAGTTTATAAAATCATGCACGGTGTGGACAAAGTAGATAAGGAAAAACTGTTTTCCCTATCGCATAACACTAGAACTAGGGGACACTCCATGAAACTTTTGGGTACTAGTTCTCAAACAAATAAGAGAAAGTACTTTTTCACCCAGAGGATTACTGGTCTATGGAACTCCCTGCCAGAAGAAGTGGTGACAGCTGTCAGTCTTGACAGCTTTAAGAAAGGATTAGATAAGTTCATGGAGGACAAGAGTATCAATGGCTATAAGTATGGATACTTAAGGACAACCTCTGGGTTGGAGAGATAGGCAGGATATCTCTCAATATCATTTCCAGGGAATCCTAAGCAGGTGAAGGCATCTGCTTGGGAATACCCTGAAGGAAATGGTGAGCCACTGTGTGAGACAGAATGCTGGACTGGATGGGCTGTGGCCTGTTCCAGCAAGACTGTTCTTATGTTCTTATGTTCTATGTTTCTACCCGTGTCCTCCACCCTGGTTGGGTCTACTCTCGAGAGAATCGTTGCGGGTTTCCTCTGCATGAGGAGCTCGGCGGGTGATAGCCCTGATGCTAAGGGGGTTACACGGTACCTTAATAGGAATTGGCAGAGCTGCACCGTTCAATTCCCCGGGGTCCATCCTATGCAGTGCGTCCTTTGTTGTACGCACCAGGCGTTCCGCTTGACCATTTGTAGTGGGGTGAAAGGGGGCCGCAGTTATGTGGCGAATTTTGTTAATTTCTATGAAACCCTGGAACGCTGACGTGAAAGTTGTGGCATTATCGCTCACAAGTATGTCAGGTAAACCGAAACAGCTGAATACCTTGCATAATTGCTTAATCGTTGCAGCTGACGGGGTACTGGTCATCGGAATTACCTCCAACTACTTGGAGTAGGAGTCCACTAATATAAGGAAAAGGGTACCCCTGAATGGACCCACAAAGTCCACGTGTAGATGTGACCCCGGACCATGTCCCATTCTCTGTGCAGAAGTTGGGACTCCTCGGGCCAGGTGCTCTGGCATCTCTCGCAAGTGTTCTCGCCTACCATGTGCTCTATATCTGTGTCCAGTTTGGGCCACCAGACGTAACTCCTAGCTAGCGCCTTGGAGCGCACGATCCCTGAGTGGCTGATATGCAGCATCTTGAGCACCCGGGACCTCAGAACTTCGGGGATTACTACCCGCTGCCCCCAGAGTAGGCAGCCCCTTTCTAGGGAGAGCTCATCTCTCCGCCTACCGTAAATCCTGAATTCCTCCGTAGGGGAGGTTGCCGGCCAGCCTTTCTGTACCCAGGAACTGACTAAGGCCAATGACTTGTCTTTCGCCGTAGCCTTGGCAATCTCGGCTGGCAGAATTAGGGGCGACTCTAGGGCTTCAATCAGGAGCACCTGGTGGTCCTGTTCTACCTCGCACTCAGGGTCCCCTGCCTGTGGGAGGGGTGACCTGGAAAGGGCATCGGCATGGCTGATCTCCTTGCTGGGACGGTAGGTCAATGCGTACTAGTACGCGTTAAGGAAAATCACCCATCGCAGCATCCTTGGGGACAAGATCTGCGGTGTTGGCTTATCTGTGGTGAAGATTCCTAAGAGTGGCTTGTGGTCAGTCACAACTTTGAATGGCCTGCCATAAAGAAAATCGTGGAACTTCTTGGTTCCTGGAACAATCGCTAAGGCTTCCCTGTCTGTTTGCGCGTAGTTGCGCTCTGTCTTGGACAAGGATCTCGAGTAGTATGCCACTGGGGCTTCTCGCCCGCTCTCTAGCACGTGGCAGAGGACTGCCCCCAACCCCACCAGTGAGGCATCGCAGACTAGCACAATGGGTTTCTTTGGGTCAAAGTGGGTCAACACAGCCTCAGAAGATAGAAGCTGTTTGAGCCCCCGGAATGCCCGTTCCTGGCTGTCCCCCCACCGCCAAGCCGCATCCTTTTTGAATAATCAATGCAACGGTTCTGCTACCGACGCCTTTCCCAGGAGGAAAGAGTGGTAGAAATTTAGGAGTCCTGGGAAGGACTGTAGTTCGGCCTTGGTGGTGGGGTGAGGAGCATCTTTCACTGCCGCTACCTTGGACTCTGCTGGTTTTATGCCCTCAGGGGTTATTCGGAAACCCAGAAACTCTACCTCCTCAGCGAAAAACACACACTTATCCTTTCTCAACCTGAGCCCCGCTTTCTCGAACACTGTTAGTACCCGGTCTAACCTCTTGGCCAATTCCTGTCCCCCTCCCGCTGTTATCAGAATTTCATCAAAGTAGGGGGAAACACCTGGGAGTCCTTTCAACAATCTTTCTACGAGGGACTGAAAGATCCCCGGAGCCAAATTTATGCCGAATTGGAGGTGCGTCACTTTAAAAGCTCCCTTGTGGGTAACAATTGTCTGAGTGGCGGCTGTAGCTGGGGTTACCGACAATTGCTGGTATGCCTGGGCCAAGTCTAGCTTGGCGAAACACCTCCCCCCATGCAAGGTTGCTAGCAGGTGGCTTACTACCGGCACCAGATACGCATTTGGGCGAATTGCCTTGTTAATCGTGCACTTGTAGTCAGCACAGATTCTGACCTCCCCGTTAGCCTTAAGTGCCGTAACAATGGGGGTTTCCCACTCAGCGGAGTCCACCGGCACCAAAATCCCCTGACCTACCAGTTTGTCCAGTTCAGTCTCTATTTTGTCCTTTAGTGCGAAAGACACTCTTCTTGGCTTCATCCTGATGGGTCAGATGTATGGGTCCAATTCAAAGGAAACTGGGGGCCCTTTGAACTTCCCTAGCCCCTTCTCAAAAACGGCAGGGTGTGCGTTACACATCTCCATGATTGGGTCAGCCTGTACGGCGTGTATGCCTCCAATGAAAACCCCCAGGAGCCCAAACCACTGTGTATCCAGGAGACAGCAGGACCCTTCCTTTAGAACTACTAAGGGCAACTGCGTGGAATGCCTTTTAAACTGGGCCTTGAACTCTCCCACCCCCAACACTGGTATACTCTTGCCCTGAACGTCCTGCAAATTAGTCCTAAGGGCCTTCAGCTTGGGGCGTGACTGTGGGGGAATGCACAGAAATTCCCTGTGGGAGACGATGGAGTACGATGACCCCGAATCGATCTCCATCATTATTGGGACCCCCTGTACCAGTACCTCAACAAAAAAACTGGGGGCGCCGCAACTGCACGCTGTGGACCATCTGGTTGCGGTCGTCGGGAGCCCGTCGAGACATGCGGTGCTCCTGGGGCTCGTCGTTGTCGAGGATGTGCCCGACCCCGTCTGCCTTTCGTTGGGGCCGTTCTGCCTGGCCCTTGCCATCATCTCGACGCTGCCTGCAGATCCTTGCGATGTGCCCGCGCTGCCCGCAGTTGTGGTACTCCACCTTCCGGAATGGGCATCGGCTCAGGTCGTGGGATGCCCCGCATCCGTTGCAGCGGCGGTCCTCTCTGGCGCGGTCTCGAATCTCAGGCCTCCTGTGCACCCGCTGCACGTCCTCGTCCTCGCTGAAGTCAGAGGTGGACGTGGTGGACTCGGAGGGCCCCTGCTCTCCATGGGAGGAACAGCTGTGGACTGGGACCGCTGGCGGGGGGCCCCCAACCACGGCGGTCCTGGCCCAGCACACCCGTTCGCCTTGTTGCACTGACTCGGCGGCTTGGGCGATGCGCAGGACATGCTCGAACCAGATGCTCTCGTCTTTGGCCAGTAGTTTTTTCCTGGCCCCCTCATCTCGCAGGCCCAGCAGGAGCCTGTCTCTCAGTGCCTCGGTCAGGGATGCTCCCCACCGGCAAGGCACGGCAGCCACCCGCAGGGCTGCCATGAAGTCTGCCACGGACTCACCGGTCCGCTGGCACCGCTGCTGAAACGCCAACCTTGCTGGGAACACTGACACTTTTGGGTGAAAGTGTTTCCTCAGCTCGGTGAGGATCTCATCTAGTGGCATGGCCCTGAGCGGTCTCGGCGTTAGGAGGTTGGTGGCCAGTTCCAAAGTCTCTAGGCTGCACTGGGCCAGTAGGAATGCCAGGCGCTGGGCTTCCTCCTCGATGCCTTCGAAGTCCATAGCGTAGAGGAACTGCTGCTCGTAGAGTTCCCATTTTTCTGGCTGCGTGGTGTCGAAGGGCGCAATGTTCACTTTTCGGGACGCCATCCCAATCTCGTCGCCAATTTGGTGTCTTGCATGGAAGACAAAGAAGGAGCCGCAGTAAGGGCTAAAACACAACTTTATTGCATGGTAGTCAGAGTGAACATAAGGTAATGGCGGACCAACAGCTGTATTTATAGCACACGGTACATTTGGATAACCCGGGTGATAGTTCATCGGTTACTGTCCACATGACGTCATGGATTGTCATACCCATCTTCTCCAGGTGTGGTGCGGCGGGAAGGTTTCCCACCCTTCAGGTATTCAGGGGAATCTGTATCATGTGAGCTGGATTCTGCTACTGGCACGAGCAGTATTATCCTTAACAACTTGCTACAATGTGTCTCTGATTAGTTACAATGGATACAATTGCGGGATACAATCAGTTAAAGAGTACTTGTCACATTCTATTCAGTACATAACACCCAGGGAACAATCATTTAGCATATCTAGGAACTTTATCTCTTTATCATGTGCTGAACAACAACAGTTCACCCAGTCTATGTGAGTGTAATTGAAGTCCCCCATTATAACCAGGCTTCCCTTCTTGGATGCCTCCTTTACAATATTCTCCAACTGCCAGTCTCCCTCAAGAGTTTGGGTTGGAGGCCGATAGTATATGCCTACTGTTAGACCATCCTTGTGGCCTGGTACTCTTACCCACAGAACTTCTAATGGTGACTCCAAATCACCTAGATATTCCAATTTATACGATTTTATCACTTCTTTGACATACAAGGCTACACCACCTCCCGTTTGTCCCTTCTTATCCTTCCTGTACAGTTTGTAGCCTGAGATATCTGTATCCCATCGGTTATCATCCGTCCACCAGGTTTCAGTGATGTCAATAATATCATACCTGACAGGCAAGTCACCATACTGTTATCATGTGCATCACAAATCCTTCTCTCTGTATTTCTAATTATTGAATCGCCTAGTACAAGGAGCTTCTCTCCTGCAATCTGTTCATCTACATGCACCTCATCAACCATATTAAGGGAGAGGACTTCAGTTTGTTCCTGTTGTTTATCTTCCTGGATCTCATTAAGTGTGAAAAAGAGAGATCCTCAGGTGGAACCAGGTGTTCCTCTGTGTGTTCCTCATCAGGTGTGATGAGGGAAAAAGCCTCAAATTGATTCTGTAACTTCAGACTCTCAAAGTGATCCCTTGCCCTTCTACTACTTCTTCTTCGAGTCACATTCCTCCATGCATTTGCCTCCTGAGTTAGTTTCCTTGGCTTTTATTTACATGAGGTATAGAACAGAATCAGGATAAGAATCTAATCTTGTGAGAGTATGAGAACTTTGTTGGGGTGGATGTGGGTTGCCTGCGTTCATAATTGGCCAAACCTTTTCCGATGGTTCGCTCGCTAGCACACGGGCTTGAGTACCAACCGGGCCTTGATGGAAAGGCAATTGGGAAACAGGCTACATTGATAGTTTGAGGGGCAATTCATATTGCCTTGACTGATGGCTCTGAGAGAAGTAGGGCAAAAGTCATGAGGTAATGACCCCAAGTTAATTACCCAAGTATCTCACCCCTGGTTGTGGGCTTAGTTGAGCAAACTAGCCGCCCGCCAGACAAGTTAATCAAGTGTAGTTACCCGGAGTCAATATAGCCAAGACTCCGAGATTAGGGCAAGAACAGTGGGTTTCGCCAAACCTGTTAATTAGTTTCCCAGTGGGGTTCCAGGATACTCAGCAACTTCCGAGTAACTTCCCAGAGCTGGCAAATGTAACTTGGCCAGCAAAATGCCACATATGCAAAGCTTTCTGTAACGAGGTCACATGCACCTTAGGCGCGTAGTACCCGGAGGCAGGGTAATAAATGCAGACCACCCGAGCCAATCGGGACTGGACTTTCACTGCACATTCGTCTCACGTGCCTTTTCTTGCGGCCAGTCACTCCAACCTCCGTGGGCCATTGCAACAGGTGGACAAAAGTGATTTAGCAACCAAACATATTTGATTAAATATTTTGATATTTAAAGTTTAGTGTGTGCCTTGGTAATCCTATGCCCCCCCCCCCGAAATTCTGAAACTGTGGCTGATAATTTTGTTTCCTTGAAAATTTATAAGTAGGCGGGGGGGGGGGTTGCTCCTAATACTTGGTGTTTGCATAAAATATTCCAAAGTGCTTTGCAGACATTATGTATTTCTTACAAAAGTGCTGTTTTGTCGATTATTTTCATACTGTAGGTAACCTAAGAGGTAGAGAGAGAGAGAAGAGAGTTTTTTTTAAAAAAAATGATCATCTGGTGAGCTTGTGGCTGAGTGAGGTCTTATTTGGAATGGGGACTTCTCTCAAGCTAAAGGAGATTCCAAAAAACAAATGTGTGCCCTTCACTCTTGACCCTTTCCTTATAAAAAAATGACCAGCAATAAATCAACTGGATTCTGGTTGCCTAATTTACCACTTAATGTCCGGTAAATCGAAGCCTGATGGAGAGCCGGTGATCTCTTATTTTTTATACATTGAAGAAGCGCAGCTCCCCCGGTGGCTTAGTGGTAAGACGCTAACCTGGCGACTGGAAGGTCGGACGGGTTTCGAACCCCGAGGCGCCTCATTCGGGGGTTGGGGGGGCTGGGTGCTCCCCTCTTAAAATCCTTTTTTCCACGGGGGGGGGGAGGAAGGGGCCGGCAGGAACTTTAGAACAACCACCTCCGGGGGGGTGGAGCAAGCCCGCCCCGCCCGCGCCCCGGCAGCGGTGGGGCGCCGCTCTAGGCAGACAGCACGCCTGTCTCTATCGCCAGGCTGCCAGCAGATGACCCTCCTTTTCCGTCCTCCTTAGCCAACCAGGGAGCACCACACACTCCACCCGCCCAACCTGTCTCCCGGTGACGCCAGGCGCGGGCGGAAGTGTCGCCGCCGTGCTGCTGCTTGAACGGACCGGGAAAGGGCAAAGGCGGCGGCGGCGGCGGCGGCGCAGACTACAGACATGCGGCTCTCGGCGGCGGCTTGGATGATCTCCCACGGGCGGGTGCAGCGGCACTTCGGGGACGGGCCCAAGGCGCGCCTCAACCTGCTGCGGAACCTCCTCACGGCCCTCGTGCGCTTCGAGCGGATCCAGGCCCCCCGCGCGCGCCTCGACGAGATGCGCTTCTACGCCGAGCACGTGAGCGAAGGACGGGGGGAGGGAGGGAGGGAGGGAGGAGGGGAGGGGAGGGGGCGGCGGCAGCAGCAGAGCCTCCCCCCCCCATGCCTCCCGTGGCCGCGGGACCGACCGAGGCAGCCCCCTCCCCTCCGCCTCCTTTCCCATCTCTCTCTCTCTTGTTTTGCCCCTCTGGCAGCTGATCGACTACGCCAAGCGAGGCGACCGGGACCCCCGCGCCATGCGCATGGCCGACTTCTGGCTGACGGTGAGGCGGCTGGCGGGCGGGCCGGGTCGTGGTGGGGAAGGAGGGGGAGGGCCGGGTGGGGCTCCCTCCCTCGTGGGGCTCCCTCCCTCGTGGGGCTCCCTCCCTCCCTCCGCTTCCCCCCCCCCCCCCGGGCTGACCCTTTCTTCATTTCCCCCCAGGAGAAGGACCTCCTCCACAAGCTCTTCAAAGTGCTGGCCCCGCGCTTCCAGCCCTACCCGGGGAATTACACCCGCATGTTCCGGATTCCCAACCTGGAGGACCTGACCCAGGCCAAGATGGCCGTCATCGAGTACAAGGGCAATCCGTTCCCGTCACTCCCGGTTCCCGGCAGAGACAGCGAAGGGACGTTGGTCAACCAGCTTCTGAAAGGCTACCGGCGGGAAAAGGAGGAGGAGGCCTTCCTCAGGAGGAGCAGGAAGCGCGGCGGCAGCGGCAGGGTGGCAGCGCCTGAGCAGATCCCCCAGCCCGGCGGCACCCCGGTCTAGAGGGAAGGAAGGAGGGCTGGCTGCCTGCCCAGTGCCCACCCTTCCCTCCTTTCTGGTGGAGGAGGGAAAGAACATAAGAGCAGCCTTGCTGGAACAGGCCACAGGAGCCCATGATCCAGTCCAGCATTCTGTCTCACACAGTGGCTCACCATTTCCTTCAGGGTATTCTTCCCAAGGAGATGCCTTCACCTGCTTAGGATTCCCCGGAAATGGCATTGAGAGATATCCTGCCTATCTCTCCAACCCGGAGGTTGTCCTTAAGTATCCATAATTATAGCCATTGATACTCTTGTCCTCCATGAACTTGTCTAATCCTTTCTTAAAGCTGTCGAGACTGACAGCTGTCACCACGTCTTCTGGCAGGGAGTTCCATAGACCAGTGATCCTCTGGGTGAAAAAGTACTCTCCAAGCACGTACTCTCCACTGGTGCCAGGGTGGTGGTAGTGGTGGTGGCAGCTGAGCTGAGCTGCCAGAGGGGCTGCACTTTAGAGGAGAGGATCTTGTATGGCGCCTCCCTGAGCAAGGCTTCCCACCAGGAGGATCCCTGGGATTGGGTTTCGCTTCTTCAAACCCTGTGGCACACAGGCTTCCTCTAGTAAGCGGAGCGGAGCCTCTTTCTGGGTGAAAACTTAACAAGCAGAGTGGTTTGAGTTTTGTGTCAGCACAAATAAACAGTGGGTACTGAGTGAGCGTCAGTTGTTTCTTTTGGGCCAGAACGGCATTTGAGGGAAAATACAAAGTTAGAAAGCTCACAGGCACTATTGGTGGCAGAGAATGATCTGTTAACATGCTCCAAACCCCACTTGTAGCAGCAGCAGCAGCAGCGGGGGGAGTATTGGTGTATATCCAAGCCCTTTCCCTTGCATTAGTGTGTTGCTGCTTGGAATTCTTCTAAACCTGATCCTCTGCATGTGCATATATTCTTGGTTTCTTAGATCATTGAGGGTAGCAGCATGGCTATTCCGGTAGCAGGCAAAAGGTTTGATTGCTCTCACTCCAGTTTCCATGACATTAATGCAAAACTAACTGGGCAGATTGGTGCCTTTGCCCTCATTTTCATCTTTTCCTCAAAGAGATAATGTTAAGTTTTACCACTTTTGATGTTCTACAGGGAACAGAATGTCCTGTTTAGATGCAGCCCTATGTTTATGTTGGTAGCAAAAGGAGGTGTGATCATGTTGAGGGGGCTTCTTTGCTTGCAGTGCAAACAGAATCTGCACATGCGCATTTAGCTTAACAGCAGGTAGTCGTCACTGCAACAGCTGCAATTACTGTTGGAACTGGTAATTTATTGCTTACGTGCTTACTGTTTTAGAAGGCAGTTCTACAAATGCAGCAAGGTGACTTTGCTTTTAATACTTCATAGTGGATTGCGTTACTCTGCCTGTATAGCTCGGGGCTTCATTTCACTGAACTCTGTGATACTTAGCCTCTGTGTAGCCCTGTATATGCTGTGATACTAGTTTTGCTTCTCATAAAAGCTTTCAGTGTTTTTAAAATAAGTCAGGCCCAGGGGAGGAGGCAGCAGTAGCAGCTGGAACTGCCATCAGAAGAATGGCATCAAGCTATACATACTTCAGGGACATTTCCATAGGACATGTAGGGCTTTTCCTCCCACATAAATGGATATAATCATTGGGAGGCCCATATCCCACTGAAACATAGGAGCATAAAGAAAAAGGCTTCCTAAAGGCAACTGGTAACTGTAGATGTTTTCTTCCTTTCTATCAGACTAATGCAGAAACTGCTATTTGTGCAGTTCTCTGGCTTTCCTGCATCAGCAGCCCCTCTCTGACATGTAGGTACACATGGAACTTCAAGCTTTTGTTAAAGTTGATTAACGGCTACTTGGACATCTTCATGGACATTTGCACAGCATACTTCCTTACATATGACAGTTATTTTCATTACATAACCAGTGGCTGTTACGAGTAACATCGTACAGTAATACCTCATACAAAGTCTGTTTCGTACAACATCGAATTCATAGAACATCGCCTAATTCCTTGAAAAAAGTTGGACTTTGTATGAGGCATTGGGGTTTTTCCCAGGTTGCATTGTGCCTGGGCAGTATAAAAGGCAGGACACATGCGTGCATTGCTCTTATGGGTTTTGCATGAGGTGAAGAGTGTTTAGGAGTTGTTTTGAGCGCATTTTTTGATTTTTTCGTCAGAATTTTTAGAAGCATTCCTGGGATTTTTGCGGCATTCTTCAGGTTCTTGGACAATCAGGGTTTTTGTAATGTATTTAGCCTTTAGACAATGATTTCTTAAAGTTCTGTCGGCTTCCTGCCTGTTTCTTTGACTTTGCCCTGAAGTCTGTGCTGTTACAGTACAATGTATCTCTATGGAAATGACGTTGTACGAGGCATCGCGGCAAGGATTTGGACGTTGTATGAGGCATCGCGGCTAGGATTTTGCATGCCTCATACAAAGTCCAAATCCGTATAAAGTCCAAACTTGTGGAACCATGTTTGGACGTTGTATGAGGTATCACTGTACTATTGGAAATACAGTAATACCTCATACAACGTCCAAACTTGGTTCCACAAGTTAGGACATTGTATGAATTCCGACTTTGTATTAGGCATGCAAAATCCTAGCCGCGATGCCTCATACAACGTCCAAATTATTGCCACCGATGCTTTGTATAACGTTGTTCCCATAGAGATACATTGTAACAGCACAAACTGCAGGGCCGGCTGCCAGTCGAACTCCGTTGGAGGCGGGGAAAGAAAGAACTTGTCTCTTGGGCGAGTTCTTTCTTTCCCCGCCTCCAGCGGAGTCCGACCGGCAGCTGGCCGGAGGAGGCGGGGAAAGAAAGAACTCGCCGCACTTGGGGCTCGTCTCTCTGGCGAGTTCTTTCTTCCCCGCCTCCTCCGGCCAGCTGCCGGTCGAACTCTGTGGGGCCTCCAAGCTGCAAGTCCAAACTCCCGCGGAAATCCTAATACCTCATACAACGTCCGGCGACGTTGTATGAGGCACCCTTTCCCCCAGAATTGGGCGACGTTGTATGGATCCGATGCATGAAGCGGACGTTGTATGAGGTATTACTGTATTTCCAATAGTTGAATATAACTGAAAGTAGAGTAAAATATAAACATAAATAAAAAGTATTTCAAATTTACATAAATATAAATGAAATTACTATTAAAGCTATTATCTTAACTTGTCATTTTTACAGGTTTTAAAAATTTATTTCAGGATATGTAAAAATATATAAAGAAGAAGCATGGCAAGGAAAAGTCTTCTGTTGCATAAATATATGGAGACTTACCTTAAAGAGTAGCTTGTTATAAGTTTTTTTTGCGTGTAATAAAGTAATTCAAAGTCACTAAGGAAGGTTTAGGAAAATTTAGGGTATTTGTGTGTATCATTTGTGTTATTCAGTTTAATTTACGGTTAGGATGTGTGCATCTTTGTTTACTTTGTTTTTGTCAATGTAGTGTAACAAGAACAAGTGTTACATAGGATTCTAAAAAAGGATTGGAAGCATCACAAGGGGTCAACCCACCAATACAGTAAATTAATAGATTTGATTTTATTGAGTTGGAAGAGGCCTTTGAGGTCATCAAGTCCAAACCCCTGCTCCGGGTGGGAAGAACCCACGCCAAAGCTGTTCTGACAGAGGGCTGATTTCTAACACTCATTTGAGTGCCTCCAGCATGCGAGTGCTCTCACCACCTTCCCAAGATCATTGTTTCTGTTGACATATTTATGGTTAAAAGTCCACTTTTATAATAGACCATGAGAACCTTACATTCTAGTATGTGGAATCAGGACAATGGGTCACAAGAGAGGGAACAGGGCAAGAGAGGACTTAATGCTGTTATGGAATGTCATTGCCTATGACAGATTGCTGTGAGGAAAGACTTCATTTTGGAGTGTCTACGGCAGGAGTTTTTAACCTTTTTAAGCCAGGGGCCGGGTCATACACCCTCAGACAGCTTTGGAGGCTGGACAGCCATTTTGCCCTTCCTCCACCAGCACATGGTGGAGGCGGTGGGGGCCCACATAAAATGGGACCATGGGCCACATCCAACCCGCAGGCTACAGGTTGAGAATTGCTGGCCTATCACATGTACCACAAATTACAAAAGAAAATAGCGCTCTGCTGCTGCTGGCTTTGCCAGTGTGCAGGCAGACCACCCAATAGTATTTTGACCATTAACCTACATAATGTGGAATTATCAGAACAATGCTCCTAAGGCAGTTGCTTTATTTCTTAAGGTGAAGATTATTCCATTTTATCTTTTCACTGCACATCAACCACCATACCAGAGGGGTTCCTCCTGTCTGTTTCTTTGCCTTAAGCGAGACCTTGGCTACTAACAAAGGATAAGGTCATAATGTCACACACACACACACCCCTTTAAGAAAGCCTTTCTGAGGCTCCAGTGTGGCTTCTCCCCACCCAATGGTTTAGTTTTGAAAACTGCAATTTCAAAAGAAAATAGTCCTTTTCCCAAGCATTCTATAGAATGAATCTCAAGATCCACAGATGCAGAACATGGCTTGTACACGTTTGCTCGATGGCACCTAAGAAGGCAGATACTTTTGCACCTCCTGCTGGTCCTCCAGGAGCCTTAGCAGGGGAGGCCAGGTGGTGGCGGCGATTTTTTTGCCTGGCAGGTGATCAGCTACGCCCAAGATCATCTCGTAGTTAATGACTCCGGGTGGTGAGCAGTCCTGATGAACACATGAAGGGCACTAGCTGGATGCATTGTGTGGGTTAGTCAGGCTCCCAAAGAATTTAGACTGGCTTTTACTACTCGAGTTCTGGTATCAGAGCCCGCATAGGACTCTTTGCTGCTTGCTGTGGAATCCTGCTGCATCAATGGATTGTGCATAGGTGGGCTGCCAGTTCAGTGGAGTGAAGAAGAAGCAGTTTGCAGCGCCCTGCAAAATGAACAGCCAGAACAGTTTGCCAGTAATTGGGGGTGGTGGTGGATCCGCACAGGGCTATCTCCACACTGCCACTTGTATGCCGCCCTGTCAGGGAACCCGACTCAGTTCCCTGACAGGGCGGCATACAAGTGGCAGTGTGGAGATAGCCCTGTGCTATCACGTGGTAAATAAGCAATATAGAATGCACAATATATACACACAAGTTAAAAATAAAAAACATAACAATATTACCCTCCGCCATGCCATCTATTATCTACAAACAAATATAAAATCTACAAAAACCTTAAAAAATTTAATTGCAGGAGGGGGGAGCCTCAGGCAAGCCAAAAGAGCTTGTTGACAATCCCGGCCCACAGACCCATTTTGCCAACCACGTCTTCAGTTCTTTCCTAAATGGTAGCAAGTGGGCCTGGAGGCGTAGTTCTTTGGGGAGGAGGTTACATAGTGTGGGGGCTATGACCGAGAAGGCCCTTTTCCTCGTGCTGGAGAGGCGAGCCTCCCCAACAGATGGTACCTGAAAGGAGCCCTCTTGGTTCGCTCTTGTGGGAGGGGTCAATGTCCTAGGGATGATGCGGTCCCTTGAGGTATGCCGGTCCGCTACCATGAAGGGCTTTAAAGGTGACAACCAGCCATGCCACTTCCTTGGAAAACACACTCCCTGAGGCAGCCAGGTGTGCAGTGGTGGTTACTGTCAAGCTTTGTTTTGGGAATGCCTGGGTTCAAAGCCCTCCCTGGTCACCAATCTCATGAGGACCTTTGGCAATTGGTCACTTCCATGACCTAGGGCCAGGATATAATTTCATCAACTAGATATGTAGGGTAGGAAGGGTAGCATTTACCTGACAGCAGTCACCAGGTTCCGATACCAACTGTCAAACAAATCCTGGTCGAAGGACAGCAGCAGCAGCGTCTTATGTGGGAAAGATAGCTGAAAAAGGAAAGTGTTTCTGAAAGATACCTGTGTGGTAGTTCTGGGCACAGTAATGACTCTGTCATTTCAAAATTCTTCCTAAAATGGTCACACTAGATCTGTGGTGATGGGGGAATGGGAGAAATCAGTGTCATGAGAAGCTGAAAACATCCTGGACTCCAGGAACCTCCACACATCTGTACACCAGGTAAAGCAAAGCAATCATACTTCTATACCATCCTATAGCGCTCGGTCCACTCTCTGGGCGGTTCATACATTAATTAGCATTTTCCCCTCAACATGCCGGGTACTCATTTTACTGACCATGGAAGGATGAGTCAACCTTGAGCCATGGTTAGGATCGAACTCACAACCTTTTGGTTGCAGGACAGCAGTTTAACCACTGCACCACCAGGGCTAACAGGTATTCCTGAGTGGGGGTTAAGGCAAACCAGGGACTTTTCTGGCCAACTGATGAGCTTTGCTTGCCGCCAGCAAAGTCAACTAATGGTACTATCCTTGCACACACACAAACACACACACACACACACCTGCCTCAACAACAAGCATGCAGTGGGTCCTTTATTGGGGACCGGAGGGGCTGGGCAAAACTTACACTGAGCAACCCTCCCTGGCTGTGGGTATGACCAAAGACCTTTTCCACAGTGCACTGGCTGAGAGGATAGGCTTCTTGGCAGGAAAACTTGGATGAATTCCAGGGATGGAGTGGGTGGCAAGGCTTGGTCATTAGCAAGATGTCTGAGAAGAGGAAAAACATCCTGGGCTGCATCTTCTCCCCCTTTGGGGGCACCACCATCAACCAGCCTTCCTGGAGGTACCAGCGCCCTGGGAAAGGTGGGGGGGGGGCGGGGGGGGGTGGAGGTGAGAAAGCACAAACGCCACGTGGGTTGATCAGAACACAAGCTCTGAACTGGAATGCTGATAAATTACCTGCCTTGACTTACTTGCCAGTGGAAACGGGTCCACTGCATCTGGGAGGGCACTGGGGGGTGCGGGAGACACAAATAGCAGGCTGAACTCTGGCATCTGCTGCTCAACCCTGACACTTGCACTACTAGAGGAACCCGAACAGCACTTGGGTAGTGAACATCCCCCAGTTGGACACAGCAGCTTTCCTAGCCTCTCCCCACAAAAGAGCCACATGGTACCCCCCCCCCCATCTCTCTCTCAGACCTTAGGAGAGAGAGACCCACCTCCCAGACCCACCAAACGTCTAGGCCTGCTTGGCTGTTTTGCTAGATGAAGGCTTAAGTGTTGCAAGGAAAGTGTAGAATAAGCAGGATAGTGACACCATTTAGTTCCTCTTGGCTTAATTGTATACATGCCTCTTAATCAAAGTGTGACTCAACAGAAAAGTAAACTCTGGCTAAAAACATCAAACCATGAAAAATTAAAGCACAATAAATAGAAAAATACAATCAAAAAATGCAAAGGCAGTAACAAGAACCACTCATGCGCAAACACGCCCACCACAGTTTACAGCAGCATTTGCAGCAGAGGAAAACCACCTGTCTGGCCCACAAAGCTGTTGGAGAGGGAGTTGTCCGGCCCGTGGTGCAGTAAAGTTGAGAACCTATGTATTAGATTAAAGGATGATATAGCTGAGGAACTCAACCTCCCTTATGTAACTTGGAGGACCCAGAATAGGGTGAGGGTCAGAGTTCCTAAATGCAAGACCCACAGGCTCAAGTGGGGCCTGCTGTCAGACAACAACACACTGTGTGAATGTGGAGAGAGACAGAATCCGGCTCATTTACTGATCTGCTGATGAATGCCAGTCGCATGCACCAATGTGGACTTAAGATTGGCCAATGACAAAGCCAATAAAATCTCTTCATTTTGGCAGTCCAGGGTTTGATCTGGACACAAAAGAAGAAGAAATGTGAATATTATAGCCAGGATCAAAAAACAAAGGATCTTGAACCTAAAGGAATGAAACATGAGGGGCTGTTGCACCTGTGGGGATGGCCTGCTGTCTTGTTGGGGATGCTACTTACTAAAAAGGCCCTCATTTGAACACGGCAATGGGACCAAGTCCAAATAACAAAACAGGGTTGGGTGGAGCATCCCTTCTTCTGGGAATCTGTGCCATATCGGATTCCAAATATTGCCTATCATCTTGGTAATCAGCCATGAAGAGTTGTTCTGGGAATGCAGCAGGGCCCTCCATTTGTGCATATTGCAGCGGTGTTAAAGCCATTTTTCCCAACTGGACCAAATTGCCCAGTTGCATACCTTCTTGGACAGGCAGTCTCTCAAAACAGTAGTTATCTCACTGGTAATCTCTTGTATCGACTACTGTAATGCTCTCTACGTGGGGCTTCCCCTGTCCCTGCTATGGGAAACTTCTATGAGTCCAGAATACAGCAGCCAGGCTGATTATGGGAGTGAGAACATTTGATTATATCCCCCAGCCTTGGCAGGCCTGCACTGGTTGCCCGTTCCGTTCCATATCAGCTACAAGGTGTTTGTGCTAACCTTTAAGGCCCTAAACAGTTTGGGACTTTCTTACCTTGTGGAACATCTTCCACTCAGGACAGTAGCCCACATCACTTGCTCCTCTCTGTTAGTGCAGCTTCAGATGCCAACCCCAAGATTGGCTAGGAAGGTCATAACTAGGAGAAGAGCCTTCTCGGTGGCAGCACCAATGCTATGGAACGCTATTCCAGCTGAGCTGCACGAGGCTCCATCTTTGCTCTCATTCAAACAATAGCTGAAAACAAGCTGTTAGAGATGCTGCCCTGTTTCTCAATGCCCCAAATAGGTTGTGCTTTTGGGGCCCTTGTTTGATGTATTAATAGCCTGGCAATTTTAATGTTTTTATTATGAGTTTTATTGTTAGTACCGTAACTTTTAATAATCCTTGACTGCTTTATTGTCATTTGCCACCCTGAGTAGGAAGGTTTTTTTCCTTAGAGGGTCAGGGAATAAGTTAAATAAATGAATGAATTAATAACCCATCCCTGTGGACTTCACCACCCAAGGCCAGGAGGTCAGGGACTCACCTGGCACCAACACATGGGTCTTCTGGCCTTTGAGCAGTTTCTGAACCCGACACATGTGCTTCAAGTTGTCCTGAAAGCTTGAGATATCACAGATTTGAAGAAATACCTCTGAGAAAGACTCCAGAACTCCTGCAAATGACCAAAGATCACCCCAGAATTTAGCAATAGCTCCCGCACCACTGGTGGGGAGATAGGAGAGGAAAGCTATTTTATTTATTTTACTTTGGTATTTATATATACTGTATGCATTTTTAAATGTGTGCCTGTTTTTAATGTGTGAGTTTGTGCTGTTAGCTGCCCAGACTAGGAAAATCCTCTAAATGGGTGGGGTATGTATAAACAAACAAAGCAGAAGAGCAATGACCAGAGTAGGTGATGACCAAGAAGTGTGTGTGTGTGTGCTCAGGGTGGGGATGTGTGTGTCTGTGCAGGCAGGGAGAGGAAAACCAGAAACTGTGCAGGGAGGTGGTTGGCTTCCTTCCTTCCTTCCTTCCTTCCGATGCCACCTATCTGAGCTTAGACAACTAAATAAGAGCATGAGCCTCACAATGGAGATGAGCCTCACATCCACGGGCTCAGATCCAGGAAGAGCTTTAGGGCAAGAACAAACATTCTTCAGGGTACACAAGATGAAAACCAAAGGGTAGGGTGGAGGAAGGAGCTAGGAGCAACATGAAAGGAGGACTTAGCTGAGGAACTTGACCTCCCCTACATGTCCCTTGGAGGCCTGAATGGCTGAGGGTTGGAGCCCCTCAATGCAAGATCAACAGGCTCAACTGGGGGCTGCTGGTGGACAATGACACACTGTGTGGATGTGGAGAGAGACAGAATCCTTTGACTCATTTGCTGGGCCACTGATGACTGCCAGAAGCATGCACCAACGAGGACTTAGGTTTGGCCAATGACAAAGCTAAGAAAGTGGCTTCATTTTGGCAGTCCAGGGCTTGATTGGGACACGGAAGAGGAAGAATAAGAACAACAACCTCTCCCCACCTTAGAGGGCAAAGATGAAGTGAAAGACCCCACCTCTCAGCTGCTGAAAGTCAGAGCTCTCTGGGTAAGTGTTCTCCACCAGATCCTGCAGCAGGTGCTTGTACCTGAGAGTTGAGAGGATAAAGCATGGGTCAGCTATAGCAGGGGCAACGGCCCCCATTGTGCCACCCACAGAAGAGAATGCCCTCCCTGCAGCAATCCTTCCCTTCTAGTGGTCCAGGCCCAGTTCGCCACATGTTCCACAAAGCACTGTCTGGCCAAGGACCTTTTGTGTGTGTGTGTGTGTCCAAAATGGAGAAGCAGGCCATGCATTTGGGGGGGGGGGGAACGGGCAGGTGCTGTAACTCCTGCAGAAGCTGCCACTCACTGATAGATCCTCTGCAGGGGCAGAGACAGCAGGTCCTCTAGACGACAACCCTTGAAGTCTGGACGGGACTCCTGAAGCTTCTTAAAGCGGGAAAAAGGTTTATTCTTCTTCACCTGTTTCTGCATGAGAGAGAGAAAATTAAGTCAGGTGGTGTGGTAGTCTGGTGCCAGGATGTTCCCCAGGCCAAGAAGCAAACCGTTTGCTAGCTGGAAATCCTCTGAATTGCCACTGGAAAGGGCTACCTCCAACGTCTTCTTGGCCTCTTCCAGTTTTTCAGCATAGCGAGTGTAGAAAATCAGCTGATGGCAGAAGCTCTCCAAGCCAAGACCCAAGTGGCCCTTCTCTAGGTGAAAAAGCAGCATCCTAGGCACAAACAGAGGGGCAAAGCTATGCTACTTCTATCCCACCCCACAGAAACACTTAGTCCACTCTCTGGGCGGTTCACACAGAGAGATTCACATCCCCCCCCCCCCAAAAAAAAAAACATGCTGGGGACTCATTCTACCAATGTCGGAAGGATGGAAGAGGCTGAGTCAACCTTGATCCCTGGTCAGGATTGAACTCACAATATTCTGGCTGCAGTACAGCAGTTGAACCCCTGCACCATGTGAGTTCTTTCAAGAGGCACCGTGAACAAAGCAGATCAGGACTAACGTTCCATCCCAGGCTCAACCTTATCCTTCCCCACACTCTTAGGAAGGGGCGAGAGATCAGGCTTGAGAGAGTATTCTTCTCAAGAGGGATCTGCAAGACTCCTCATGCTTCAAATGTTTGTGTGTGTGAGAGGGGGGGGGAGGAGGAGAGGAAATGGCCGTGAGAAGAATTGGCTACTGTTGAAGGGTTTGAAGCTTGGACCAGTTGATCAGTTGGAGAAAGACTGAACTGGATATGCTGGAATCAAAAATGGGGTAGAAAAGTGGAGACTATCAGTTTGAATGAAGACAGAGTGGTCAGAAGAAAGAGAGAGAGAAAGAAGGTTTAGAACTGGATTGCTCAGTGGGGTGGAGGGTGATTCAAAGAGGGATGATGGCATTTGATGGTTGGAAGAGGCAAATGATGACGATGGGTTTGGGTGAGATGAAGAGGGTATTTGCAGACTAAAGGTAAAGGTAAAGGTTTCCCTTGCTCGAAAGCCAGTCGTATCTGACTCTAGGGTGCAGTGCTCATCTCTGTTTCTAGACAGACTAGACAGGAGTTTTTCAAGCTAGATGTTTTAAGGCTGGTGAGAGCTTGGATGGAGCAAATAAATTTTAGGAAAGATGACAAAAGAGGAGGAGGAAGAAAGAGGAATCAGAGGAAGATTGGAAATAGTTGGAAAGGGCCATGGGATGGAAGTGGATAGGGCAAAGGAGGAGGGAATAAAGGGAGGCTGTGGTTGAGCCAGCTGGAATCAGGAGTGGGATGGTTGTGGGAGGTCTAAAGCAGGCAGAGGAGGAAGAGAGGAGGGGGCGAAGAAGAAGAAGAAGAAGAAGAAGAAGAAGAAGAAGAAGAAGAAGAAGAAGAAGAAGAAGAAGAAGAAGAAGAAGAAGGGAGTTGTGGAATGAGAAGCAATTAGTGAGGGTGCCAATCATTGATTAGAGAGAAGGAATGTGAAAATGTTCTGGAAAGATCAAGTAACTGAAGGAAGCGTTTGGAGAGAAGTTGTATAGAGAACGCTGTGCTTTGATGAAAATAACTTGTGGCTGATGGTATGGGTGAGGAATTAGAAGGAGGGGGAGGAAGGTTGAGGGTGGGAAGGGGAAGAAAAGGAAGAGAATTGAATAATATAATCTAAAACAAAGATCTTCCTCCTGGAAAGTGATGCACCTGGTTTCTCTTTCTCCATATATGCCTATCAATTGGATCACACTTAGAAACGTCTATTTATAATTATCTTAACCTATAAAACCAAGGGTTAACCGTTGGAAGTTCGTATAAGTTCCTAAGCCTGGCCCTACTAACCCGCACCCACCCTTCGTGCACACAGCCGAACTGGGTCCGCAGGTCAACGAACATAAGAACATAAGAACATAAGAACAGCCTTGCTGGAACAGGCCACAGCCCATCCAGTCCAGTATTCTGTCTCACACAGTGGCTCACCATTTCCTTCAGGGTATTCCCAAGCAGATGCCTGCTTAGGATTCCCTGGAAATGATATTGAGAGATATCCTGCCTATCTCTCCAACCCGGAGGTTGTCCTTAAGTATCCATAATTATAGCCATTGATACTCTTGTCCTCCATGAACTTGTCTAATCCTTTCTTAAAGCTGTCAAGACTGACAGCTGTCACCACTTCTTCTGGCAGGGAGTTCCATAGACCAGTAATCCTCTGGGTGAAAAAGTACTTTCTCATATTTGTTTGAGAACTAGTACCCAAAAGTTTCATCGAGTGTCCCCTAGTTCTAGTGTTATGCGATAAGGAAAACAGTTTTTCCTTATCTACTTTGTCCACACCGTGCATGATTTTATAAACTTCAATCAGGTCACCTCTTAGACGTCGTCGTTCAAGAGTGAAGAGGCCCAACCGTTGCAGCCTCAGATGGTAAGGAAGGTGTTCCAGTCCCCTAATCATTCTGGTTGCCCTCCTCTGCACTTTTTCCAGCTCCATAATATCCTTCTGGAGGTATGGCGACCAGAACTGTACACAGTATTCCAGGTGGGGCCTCACCATAGATTTATAAAGAGGCAAAATGACACTTGCTGACTTATTTTCTATACCCTTCCTAATGATCCCTAGCATTGAGTTTGGTTTTTTCACTGCTGAGGCACACTGGGTTGACACCTTCATTGAGTTGTCCACCAGGACACCAAGGTCCCTTTCCTGGTTTGTCGCAGAGAGTTCAGACCCCATCAGTTTATAAATGTAATTGGGGTTCTTTGCCCCAACATGCATCACTCTGCACTTACTAATGTTGAAACTCATTTGCCACTGTTTTGCCCACTCCCCCAGTGTCGAGAGATCCCTCTGGAGCTCCTCACAATCTCTCACAGTTTTCACTACCCTGTATAATTTAGTGTCGTCAGCAAATTTGGCTACCTTGCTTTTTACTCCTACCTCTAGATCATTTATGAAGAGGTTGAAAAGCAGGGGTCCCAGTACTGAACCTTGGGGGACCCCACTCTTTACTTCCCTCCACTTGGAGAAGTGTCCATTTAGTGCTACCCTCTGTTTCCTGTCCCTTAGCCAGTTGCTGATCCAGGACAAGACCTGTCCCTTTATTCCATGACTGGTAAGTTTATTCAAGAGCCTTTGGTGTGGGACCTTGTCAAAAGCCTTCTGAAAGTCCAGATAAACAATGTCAACTGGATCCCCCTTATCCACATGCTTGTTGACACTCTCAAAAAATTCCAACAGATTAGTGAGGCATGATTTGCCCTTGCAAAAGCCATGTTGGCTCTCCTTTAGCAGCACCTTCTCTTCTATGTGCCTATTAATTCTATCTTTTAGGATGGTTTCCATCACTTTACCTGGGACACATGTCAAACTGACAGCTCGGTAATTCCCTGGATCACCCCTGGATCCTTTTTTGAAAATTGGTGTTACATTCGCTACCTTCCAGTCATCAGGCACAAAGCCTGATTTGAGGGAAAGATTATATATTTTGGCTAGGAGATCAGCAATTTCATCTTTAAGTTCCCTGAGAACTCGTGGATGGATGCCATCTGGTCCTGGTGATTTGTTAGTGTTTAGTTTAACAAGACATGCAAGGACCTCCTCCCTGGTTATTTCTATCTGGCTTAATTCTTCGGTTTCCCTCCCTACGAAGATAGGCTCTGTTTTGGGCATGTGGCCTCTGTCTTCTTCAGTGAATACTGAAGCAAAGAATTCATTGAGTCTCTCTGCAATCTCTGTTTCCTCTTTAATAACCCCTTGCCTTCCATTGTCATCTAATGGTCCAATGGCCTTCCTAGTTGGGTTCTTACTTCTAATGTACTTAAAGAAGTCTTTGTTATTTCTCTGAGTATTTTTAGCTATACGCTAAAAATACTCAGAGAAATAACAAAGACTTCTTTAAGTACATTAGAAGAATTGAGAAATGCGCCAGTGGGGCAACAGCTCCACAAACGCGAAAAAAGGGAAACAACTTCATTTCCCAATGTTCTTTGCGCCACGCCATAATCAGGCTGAGAGGCGTGACCACAAAGAACATTGAGAAATGCGCCGCGGCCAATCAAAATCGAGCCACAGAAAAAAAAACCGCACCACAACCACAAATCACAAACCCATAACTACAAGCCCCAGAGTCCTGCGCAACATGAGCGCGCAGAACGCTGAGGAAGCCGGAGCCCGAAAAATTTTAAAAAAAACTCACCGCCTCACAGCCACGCAAAGACCAACCGCCCTTCTTTCCCTCACCAATGGCGCCTGAAGGTCCCGATTGGAGTTTCCCCTTTAATATCAGTAAGTGGGGGGTGGCGATCCCCCTCTCCGCTGGCTCACCTGGGGTTGGGAGGTTTGTGGGGACAAAAGGGATCTGTCCCCCCAACCCTTCTGGACCCAGTAGACCAGGGAGAGGGGATCAAATCCACCCCCCCAAAAAAACCCTCCATCTTTAAAGAGAAGAAACCAAGCAGTTTCTTCTCTTTAAAAACGGAGATTTTCTTTGGGGGGGGGGAAAATAGAACCCCTCTCCCTGGTCTCCTGGGTCCAGAAGGGATGGGGGGACAGATCCCTTTTGTCCCCACAAACCTCCCAACCCAAGGGGAGCCAGCGGAGAGGGGGATCACAACCCCCCCACCCACTGATATTAAAGGGGAAACCCCGATCTACTTTCACGACTCCACACAATCAAAGCACCATAACACAATAAAGCCCCCCTCCCCAACACCCGTAGTCTGGCCAGCGAAGTTGGAATTCCCGTGAAAATAAACCAACCCCCCCCAAGCCACAACAAAAAAAAATTTATAAAAATAAATAAATAACTTTTTTTAAAAAAACCTTAAAACACAATCAAATACATCCAAAAATACACAAAAACAAACAAAAACAACACCAAAAAAACAATACAAAGTAAACAAAAACACAATCAAAAACAAAACAGTCAAAAAATACAAAACCCAACCCCCCCCTCACACACAAAATAAAGAAAACAAGTCAACTCACCACCACATGTCCTACCTGCACGATGACTGGAAACAAAATGAATAAAGAAAGAGACTACTTACTGGAAGAAGCTCCACCCATAGGCCAGGAGAGAAAAAACAGTCAAAATACAAGAAAACCCCTACCAGCACCACCTGCTGGCCACAATAGTAGAAACAATTCAAAAACACACAACAGCCCCAAACAAAAGGCCACAACAGTAAAAACAAATCAAAACAATAACACAAAATCACAATTTTACACAAAAGGTCACGATAATAACAAGTCAAAAAAAATTACACAAAAACACAATTTAACACAAATCATAAACATATGTCAATAAAATAAAATAAATTATTAAAATCCTGTGCTGAGTTCTAACTCAAATAAAACCCAAAAACAACTAAACACATTTTAAAAACATTGAATGTAAAAAACATTTACTTTCACATTATTAAAATTATTACCTACGGTACAACTATTTTTTAAAAAACCAAAAACTAAAACATTATTCAGTTACATAAAACAGCCAGCCAAGCCAAAAAAAAAAAGTATAAATAAACATTTTAAAAATTACAGACTAAGCAATTTTTAACAAGCATTAACACAATTTAACCTTCCAACACAATTTAAAACAGCCCGGCAACGCCGGGCAACCTCTGCTAATAATGTATAATTATGAGAACTGTTCTGAAGAGTTAAGAACAGGAAGACTATTGTCATGATGATAGCCAATATGTGGAATGGATACGGCACCTTAAGAAGAAGAATTATGATCTTGACTGTCTAAGTTTGGCTATAGATTTTTGAGATTTGTTTGTTCACCAAAGTCCAGGAGACTGCCCCCCTTAGTGAGCAGTAACTTCCAGACAGGGATGGTGGGTAATGAGATCCAGGTGTTGTGGGGCAGAGAGAGAGAGAGAGAGAGAGAGAGAGAGAGAGAGAGAGAGAGAGAGAGAGTTTTATTAGGGCAGATGGAAATCTTCAAGATACTGTGGAGCCATTGCTTCACATTGTGTGGGGTTTTTACCTACTAAAACCACCTCCCATTACGCCCCACCACCCCATGGAACCACCATCAGGCATTACTTGGGGGGGGCGCAGACTGGCTGTTAAAAACCCTCTGCCTCTGGCTGCCCTCTTCTCAGTTTCTCCACACGTTCTGCATCAAAATGTAGACAGTGAAGAAACACGTGCTCCCAAGTCTTCTTGCATGGGTTGGCAGATGGGGCACGAAGCACCATCATCCAGCTTAAAGTGGTGTTGGTAGGCTCTGAAGCAGCCATGCCCCATAAACAGCTGCAGGAGGTAGTAATCCACCTCTCCATGCTGTCTTGTTGACCAGGCGTTATATCCAGGATGAGACAATGAATCCACCATTCCTTGGTCGATTTATCCCAGATCTGCTGCCATGGCGCTGTCCTCTCTGTCCTGGCTTTCGTGGCAATTGTGCATCGTTCCATCACCTGATTTTCTTGCCTCCGCCAGTAAATCTCCACCCGTTCCTCTGCCATCAGATCAATCGGCATCAGATGGATAAGCATCAGATGGATTGGCAATGACACACACAGCATTGTACAAGACCATTTGAAATGCCCTGGCCACCCGCAGGGAACTTCAACGGTATATCGAAGTTATTTGTCACATGTACGCAGTCCCTGCTGTGGCTTCCAACCAAATTGGGGCTGCATGCAACAACACTGAACTAACAACACTCAAGAGGAGTCTTTGGCGAGTCTGCTGTGCGTGCGTGCGTGCGTGCGTGCGAGGAGAGAAGACTGGCTGCTCATTATGGAAGAGCTCGCCCTAGATGTTTGATATCTATCCTGAGCTCGAACTGTTCTCCTGTCCAACATATGCAAGGTAATTGGCTAAGTCCTGAGTGCTCAGATCTGTCCCTGCTGTTGTTAAATGCCAGGTTGGTTAACAATATGTCTCAAATGATTTATGACAATTTTAGAAGCACCCAATCTTTTAGAAAATACTGTTGGTCAAAACAATCTTGCACTTTTAATACTTTCACCCCCTTTTCAGTACTTTCTTCCTTATAGCCACAGAAAAGAGAAAAGCACTGCAGAATTTACAAAACAATGGAAGATGTTCACATCATCTCTGCCTTCTTCAATGGGGTATTTTGCACCTTGAGCTTGTTGAACTATTCAGATAGTATTGTGAGTTTTGAATGCTTCACTGAGCAACATTCATGGTAAAGGAGTAGAAACCCTCATCTGGGACACCCTCCTCTCCAAGGCTACCACACCCATCAGCTCCATCATCATGCCTCAGATCATGGACTCCTTACTTACCGGCTAGCAGAGCAGAGAGATTCCCATGGCCCAAAAATGGCCTCCAGTGCAACTGGCTTCAGGGTGCCCTTCGCTTTCAGAATGGCCACAAAATACTAAGAGGGAGATACAGAACACAGATTTACCTCTCAACATAGTTTGCCTTAGCCTGGTACATCTTTCCTCCCCCCCCCCCCTACAGAAGGATAGCTCAATTAACAACCAACCCTACAAGGAGCAAGAGATCTGCCTGCAAGCTGTTGAGAATCAGCCACATGTTCACAGCCGGCTGCTGGCCTTCTTCCCGGATGGAGGCTCCACAGTTTGCACCCTGCAGTGCTGTCTGCCCACATCTGTTCAACCCACTTTTCTCTAAATTCAGCCAAGCTAATCCATAGGGAAGGGAAGCCCAGAATGGGGGGTCGTGCCTTGCTTGCACTGTTCTGACTGTTCCTAATGTGATCCAGCCAGAGAGGTGGGCCAGGCTCCCTGTAGCCCCACTTTTGCAACCACAGTGGGGATGGACTTGATAGTGACAGGTGTGTTAGGCTGACCCCCTAGTGTGCTGTTTACTTTCTTCACTTTCCAACAGGCTGGGTTTTCTGGAAATGTTTTCAAGATCTCTTAAATCAGCCATATCAAAATTCAAATAAAAGATTATTCACAACCATGTTTGGCATGAGGGTCAATAGCAAAAGCAAATCCATCACACTTCTATACTACTCCATAGTGCTTAGTGCATTCTCTGGCCAGTTCACAAGATAATTAGCATCTTGCCCCCAAAACCCCAGAAGGATGGAAGGCTGAGTCAACCAGATCCCTGGTGGGGATTGAACTCCGAATGTTCTGGCTGCAATACATCAGTTTAACCATTGCACCCCCAGGGCGTTAACAAGGCAAAAGATGCTGCAGAATAATTAGCCGAAGCTGCACTAACAGCTACGAGGCCCAGTCTGGACACCCAAGTCCGGTTCCACCAGAAAGGCCACCATCAACCCAACCAACCCGGAGCGAGTGAGTCCCCTAAAAAAGAGGATTCCCCCGCCATGACCAGCCCTGGGGTCGGGCCGGAGCGCACCGTGGCCACCAAGTCCAGCCGCTCCCAGTAGTCCTGCTCCGTCTCCAGCAGCTTCTGCTCCGCGCGGCGGCGCGCTCTCTCCCAGCGGCTCCTCCACGACGGCGCCGTCGGATCCAGCGCGGCGGCGGGGCTCATGCCGGACATGGTGGACGGAGGGGGGAGAGGGGGGAGGGCAGGGCAGGGGGGAGGGACGCCGCGCCAAGGCAAGGCAGCCTCGGGCCAAGAAGGCCGAGGGAGCAGCAGACCAAGGCTGGGCCTGGGGGAGGAGGGAGGCTGGGGAAAGGCGCGCGCCTTCGCTTCGGGCGAAGCCTGCCTGCCTGCCAAGAGAGCAACAATAGTAGCGGCCATAGGAACCAAGAAGAGCGACTTCACTTGACACTTCTTCTCCTACCCGCCAATAGAGCGGGGCGGTTTACTGGCAATTAGCATTTCTGCCCCCAACATGCTGCTGGGGACTGGGGACTCCTTTTACCGACCGCGAAAGGATGGAAGAGGCTGAGTCAACCTGGACCCCCGTCAGGATCGAACTCTCAACCTTCAACCCCTGCGCCCCCAGGACAAGGGAAGTGTCGCGGGTTGACTCCCCCTCCCCCTCCCCCACCCCACCGGTGGCTCTTCTTCTTCTTCTTCCGCTTTCTGCGAGCCTCCTCCGTCCGATCACACAGGGAAGAGGAGGAGGAGGAGGAGGAGGAGGAGGCAAGACCGCCCGGGGTCAAGGAAGCGCGGGGTGGGCGCCTGGGCGGGCTGAAGACAGGCCGCCCCCAACCCAAAACCCCACCCACCCACCCATCAACCCAGCCCCACCTCGACCCGGGCACCGGAAGCCCAAGAGGAGAGCAGGGCTAAGAGGTGAAGGACCCGCCACTTCGCCCCCGCCCCTCGGAGGCCTGGAAGCGGCCAAGGGTCAGGGAGGGGTGACTTCACGCCGCTGGGCAACCCCTGCTGCTGCCCACCACCACCCACCCACCCACCCACCCACGGGCGGGGCCGAGACCGACCTCGCTGGAGCTTCTGCCTCCGCCCCCCCCCCCACCCCCCCGCCGCCAACCTACCGACGGAAAAGACAAGGCAAGAAGCACACCGCGAAGAAGAAGAAGAAGAAGAAGAAGGCGCAGCTCCCGCCTCGCGTTCAAACGGCCGCCCCGCCCCCGGGCAGGGGGATCCCGCCCCCTCTGCGGGCTGATTGGGCCTCGGCCGGTGATTGGGGGCGGGCCTTGGGTGGCCGGCAGGGAGCTCGTCCTGTGGCCAGGTGTGTGTGTGGAACGTGGATTTATTTTCTCCTTGTCATAAGAATGCCGCCGCGGGTGTCTGTGGGGCCAAGTTCGTTCTACCTACTGCTATGGCTATAGGGCAGCAGCACTGCAGACCCTCCTCCTCCTCCTCCTCCTGCCAGCAACTCAACCCCGATCTTCAGGCGGCGCTGAACTGATCTGGTCAATCCCGAGGAGGAGCAGGACCCAAAGTCTTGGGTGGTGGCGAAGTGCGGAAGGAAGGAAGGGAGGGGGAGGGTCAGGGTCAGGGAGGGTCCCCAAGTGGTTTAAAATAATCCCACTCAAATCCCTCTTGGTCGGTGGACGGCCGGCCGCAGTTTCATTCCTCCTGGCCTGGCCTGGGGGCTGATGCCAAAAGCCGGGCTCAGCAGGACCAGGAAAGGGACTTGCGCAACGGGATCCGTGGCCACGGTGGCGGCCCTGTCTGTGGAGGTCGTGTTGCGATGCGGAAAGCAGGTGGGAAAAAACCTCTCTGCGTTATACTCTCCCCAGGACAGTCTGCCTGGCTGATTGCCAGGAGGAGGAAGAGGAGGAGGAGGATAGCCAGTATTTGGAATCAGATACGTCACTCAAAGAAGAAGAAGAAGACATATGTAAGCACGCACGCACATGCAGAGTCATAAGAACAGCCTTGCTGGAACAGGCCACAGCCCATCCAGTCCAGCATTCTGTATCACACAGTGGCTCACCATTTCCTTCAGGGTATTCCTTCCCAAGCAGATGCCTGCTTAGGATTCCCTGGAAATGATATTGAGAGATATCCTGCCTATCTCTCCAACCCGGAGGTTGTCCTTAAGTATCCATAATTATAGCCATTGATACTCTTGTCCTCCATGAACTTGTCTAATCCTTTCTTAAAGCTGTCAAGACTGACAGCTGTCACCACTTCTTCTGGCAGGGAGTTCCATAGAACAGTAATCCTCTGGGTGAAAAAGTACTTTCTCTTATTTGTTTGAGAACTAGTACCCAAAAGTTTCATCGAGTGTCCCCTAGTTCTAGTGTTGTGCGATAGGGAAAACAGTTTTTCCTTATCTACTTTGTCCACACCGTGCATGATTTTATAAACTTCAATCAGGTCACCTCTTAGACGTCGTCGTTCAAGAGTGAAGAGGCCCAACCGTTGCAGCCTCAGATGGTAAGGAAGGTGTTCCAGTCCCCTAATCATTCTGGTTGCCCTCCTCTGCACTTTCTCCAACTCCATAATATCCTTCTGGAGGTATGGCGACCAGAACTGTACACAGTATTCCAGATGGGGCCTCACCATAGATTTATAAAGAGGCAAAATGACACTTGCTGACTTATTTTCTATACCCTTCCTAATGATCCCTAGCATTGAGTTTGGTTTTTTCACTGCTGAGGCACACTGGGTTGACACCTTCATTGAGTTGTCCACCAGGACACCAAGGTCCCTTTCCTGGTTTGTCGCAGAGAGTTCAGACCCCATCAGTTTATAAATGTAATTGGGGTTCTTTGCCCCAACATGCATCACTCTGCACTTACTAATGTTGAAACTCATTTGCCACTGTTTTGCCCACTCCCCCAGTGTTGAGAGATCCCTCTGGAGCTCCTCACAATCTCTCACAGTTTTCACTACCCTGTATAATTTAGTGTCGTCAGCAAATTTGGCTACCTTGCTTTTTACTCCTACCTCTAGATCATTTATGAAGAGGTTGAAAAGCAGGGGTCCCAGTACTGAACCTTGGGGGACCCCACTCTTTACTTCCCTCCACTTGGAGAAGTGTCCATTTAGTGCTACCCTCTGTTTCCTGTCCCTTAGCCAGTTGCTGATCCAGGACAAGACCTGTCCCTTTATTCCATGACTCTGGTAAGTTTATTCAAGAGCCTTTGGTGTGGGACCTTGTCAAAAGCCTTCTGAAAGTCCAGATAAACAATGTCAACTGGATCCCCCTTATCCACATGTTTGTTGACACTCTCAAAAAATTCCAACAGATTAGTGAGGCATGATTTGCCCTTGCAAAAGCCATGTTGGCTCTCCTTTAGCAGCGCCTTCTCTTCTATGTGCCTATTAATTCTATCTTTTAGGATGGTTTCCATCACTTTACCTGGGACACATGTCAAACTGACAGGTCGGTAATTCCCTGGATCACCCCTGGATCCTTTTTTGAAAATTGGTGTTACAGGGGGGAAAGAGTCCTTTCCCCCCCTGCCCTTAGTGGGGGGTGGGGGAGCAGGGACGCGATCTGACCCCCGCACCCACACACGGAGGCTACGGACTGTGGACTGCCCGTCATGGCACCAGTTCATGTGGCTTGTATCGCCACCCAACCCTGAAGTGGAAGTGCTGCTGGCCCTCAATGTGCCTGCTTCTGCTTCTGCTGCTTCCGAGGGAGGGAGGGAGGGTCATGGTACTGCCCGCTCCACTGCCGTGGGTGGGATATGGGTCATCAGGCCCAAGTGGTGTAAAAAGGTTGGCACCCCCGCCCTGGCTGGCTGGGCGAAACAAAGGCACAGTTCAGTGCAGTGCAGGCAGCCTTTCTTTTGGAAACGCTGATCCATCCATCCAATACTCAGGCAGCCCAGGAGGGAGCGAGACCCAATGACAAACCACGAACGTTCGCTTGGGAGCAGCACCTCCTTAAGAACAGAAACATTGTTTGTTCCCCTTTGTGAACTAGATCTTGTCCCTTTCTTTGATGTTTGCAGATTGATACATGGTAGGCAACATTCATAAGGCCAAACACATCTTTATTGTAGAGTAAGCAATCTGAACATGAGGTAATGGCGGAGGCGCAGCTCCTTTTATACAGCATGGTACATTTGAAACTGGTTACACGGTTGCTCATTGGTTACTGTCTCCGTGACGTCATTGTGACGCACGGCGTTCTTCATCAGGTTTACCTGTGGCGGGAATATTTCCCGCGGCTGGCTGTAATTGGTTAACTTGTATCATGTGTGTAGATCGCTATCAGCTGCCTCTCAACACCATCTAGAGGCAGCGGTAGCTTGTTACTGTTGCAATATATTGGGTTACATTATTACATTCCATCTTAAAGGCATAGCATTCCATACATAACACTCCTCCCCCCTAGGATGGGACGAAGTCCCTTAACCATTGTGGTTTGCCGCATGTTCGCTTGGGCTGTACGGCAACTTGGCCGAGCTCAGGTGAACCAGGGGCTCTGTGTTCCACAGACTCTCGTCCTGCAATGGGAAAACGAGACTCATTAACTGCCTGTCGGGAACACTGCTCTGTTCACGAACTTGAGGGTGAGAAAGGAACAAACAGCTGTGACTTGAACCCTTGCTTTTCCCCCGCAGCGGCCGGGGACCTTCCTAGCTCGAAACTCGGTAGCGAGGAGGAATACCTTAATGCTGAGTCCCACCTGTCACTCTGTGCAGCGGGCGGTTCCATGGGTGCTTGTGTCGCTGTTTGGGAAGGGGTGGACTCAAAGGCCGGAGGACCGGGGGTACTCGGGACTAACTTAAAACCTCGCTTCTCGCTCGGACCAGTGGGGGACCACTCCACAAACTCCCTCCGGTCCCGAAAATCATACACTAAATCATTGGGCTCTTCCCTCCCTGGTGGGTGCAAAGGACATGGATTTGTACATGCCCCCCCTGCTGTGGGGCGGAAGGTACTCTCTGACTCTGTGGGAGTCCCCTTGTGGGGAGTACCCAATTTCTCCCCCTTGGAATAAGCAGGTGGGGGAGGACCCTAACGTTGATTCACCCGTGTTGTCTGCCCCCTGGTTTCTTTCGTCTCCCTGACTGACCCCCCTCCCTCCTCCATGACCCGCCATCTGAGTTGGTCAGCGTGTCTTCTCCACAGTAAACCCGCTCTGGTTTCTACTTTGTATGATACTGGCCCGGTCTGTTCGATCACAACCCCTGGGACCCATGCTGGGCTGTTGGCCGCATAGTTTCTGCAATGCACCGGGTCCCCTACTGCAAATACTTTTGTGCTTCCCATCTCAATATTCCTCCCTTTCTCCTCCACTCTGGTTGGATCCAACCGATCAAAAAGGGTTACCGTTCTCCTGCGCATTAGGATCTCTGCAGGCGATAGACTGGATGCCAGGGGAGTAGCCCGGTAACAGATGAGGAACTGGCACAGTTGCAGGTTCAAATCCCCGGGACCCATACGATGAAGTGCTTCTTTGGTGGTACGCACTTGGCGTTCAACCAGCCCATTAGTAGCGGGATGGAAAGGGGCTGAGGTGATGTGCCGAATGGCATTTCTCTCTAGAAATGCCTGGAATTCGGTGGACGTGAGGATACTAGCGTTGTCGGAGACAAGCACATCGGGCAGTCCGAAACAACTGAACACCTTGTGCAACTATTTTGTCATTGCAGCTGAGGATGTGTTGGACATAGGGATAACCTCTAACCACTTGGAGAAGGAATCAACCATGAGGAGGAACACAGAGCCTCGAAACGGACCAGCAAAGTCGATATGTAATCGAGACCATGGTCCGCGGGCCGTGTCCCATTCTCTGTGAGGAAGTTGGGACTCCTCGGGTCGAGAATTCTGGCAATTCTTGCACATGCCCACCAATTGTTCAATATCCGCATCTATCTGGGGCCACCAGAAGTAGCTCCTGGCCAAAGCCTTTGAGTGAACGATTCCTGGGTGGCTGGTATGCAGCAACTTGAGCACTCTTGCACATAGCGCCTCAGGAATGACCACCCACTGGCCCCAGAGGAGGCAACCCCTCTCTAATGACAGCTCAACCCTTTTCCGGAAAAACGCCCGAAACTCCTCGGCTGGCGGAGTCGTGGGCCAGCCCTTCATTACCCATATGATTACTTGGGACAGAACCTTGTCCTTCGCCGTGGCCTTGGCGAGGTCTGCGGGCCGTATGAGCGGGGATTCGAGGGATTCGATCAGCAACACTTGGTGATCTCCCTCCACCTCGCAGTCTGCTTTCCTTAGCCCTGGGAGGGGGGACTGGGAGAGTGCATCAGCGTGGTTGATCTCTTTGCCCGGGCGGTGGACCAGCGCGTACTGGTAAGCATTAAAAAAATTGCCCACCGCAGCATTCTCGGGGACAGAATCTGGGGTGTGGGCTTGTTCATGGTGAAAATCACCAGTAGAGGCTTGTGGTCGGTGACAATGGTGAACCCCCAACCATAGAGGAAGTCGTGGAATTTCTTTGTTCCAGCGACTATAGCGAGAGCCTCCCTATCTGTTTGCGCGTAATTGCGCTCTGCCTTGGAGAGTGACCTGGAATTAAAGGCTACCGGGGCTTCCCATCTGTTTTCCAACACATGGCACAGCACCGCTCCCACCCCCACTGGTGAAGCATCACACACTAATACCACTGGCTTCTGGGGTCGAAATGGGTTAAAATCGCCTCAGAGGAGAGGAGCTGCTTCACCTCTATGAATGCCTTCTCCTGGCTGTCTCCCCACTGCCAGACCGCATCTTTCTTTAAGAGATGATGCAGTGGCTCCGCTACGGATGTTTTCCTTGGCAAGAAGGAATGATAGAAGTTTAGGAGCCCTAGGAATGACTGCAGCTCTGGTTTCGCGGTGGGGCGAGGGGCATTTCGAACAGCCGCAACCTTTGAATCGGAGGGCTTAACACCATCGGGGGTTATTTTAAACCCTAGGAATTCAACCTCCCTCGCCAAAAACACATTTATCACGCCTCAATCTCAGCCCCGCTTTCTCGAACACAGTCAGGACTTTATCCAGTCTTTTGCCGAGTTCCCCCTCACTTCCCGCTGTTATCAATACGTCATCAAAGTAGGGGAGGACCCTGGGGGAGACCTTTGAGAAGGGTCCTTGTGACTGGAAAATCCCGGGGGCCGAGTTCACGCCGAACTGTAGGCGTATTACCTTGAAGGCACCTTTGTGCGTTACAATGGTTTGTGCAGCTGTGGCAGTAGGCGTAACCGTGAGCTGCTGATAGGCTTGCGCTAGGTCAAGCTTTGCAAAACATTTACCCCCATGCAATGTTGCTAGCAAATAGCTCACTACCGGCACTGAGTATGCATTAGAGTGAATCGCCTTGTTAATTGTGCACTTATAGTCAGTGCAAATTCGAACCTCCCCATTTGCTTTCATTGCCGTAACAATAGGAGTTTCCCATTCCGCAGAGTCCACTGGAACCAAAATCCCCTGGCCCACCAGTTTGTCCAGTTCTGCCTTGATCTTGTCCTTGAGGGCAAATGGCACCCTCCGTGGCTTGAGCCTGATGGATCGGATTTCTGGGTCCAGGTCGAACGAGACTGGGCCCCCCCTGTATGTCCCAAGGCTGATCCTGGGCTGCCTCTCCCAGCCTGAGGGAAGGTAAAAGCCACCAGCCCCTGGCCTGCCGAGAACACCAAGGCCACAGCTGATCCTGGGCTGCTTCTCCCAGCCTGAGGGAAGGTAAAAGCCACCAGCCCCTGGCCTGCCGAGAACACCAAGGCCACAGCTGATCCTGGGCTGCCTCTCCCAGCCTGAGGGAAGGTAAAAGCGACCAGACCCTGGCCTGCCGAGAACACCAAGGCCACAGCTGATTTTGGGCTGCCTCTCCCAGCCTGAGGGAAGGTAAAAGCGACCAGCCCCTGGCCTGCCGAGAACACCAAGGCCACAGCTGATCCTGGGCTGCTTCTCTCAGCCTGAGGGAAGGTAAAAGCCACCAGCCCCTGGCCTGCTGAGAACACCAAGGCCACAGCTGATCCTGGGCTGCTTCTCTCGGCCTGAGGGAAGGTAAAAGCGACCAGCCCCTGGCCTGCCGAGAACACCAAGGCCACAGCTGATCCTGGGCTGCTTCTCTCAGCCTGAGGGAAGGTAAAAGCCACCAGCCCCTGGCCTGCTGAGAACACCAAGGCCACAGCTGATCCTGGGCTGCTTCTCTCGGCCTGAGGGAAGGTAAAAGCCACCAGCCCCTGGCCTGCCGGGAACACCAAGGCCACAGCTGATCCTGGGCTGCTTCTCCCGGCCTGAGGGAAGGTAAAAGCCACCAGCCCCTGGCCTGCCGAGAACTCCAAGGCCACAGCTGATCCTGGGCTGCTTCTCCCGGCCTGAGGGAAGGTAAAAGCCACCAGCCCCTGGCCTGCCGAGAACACCAAGGCCACAGCTGATCCTGGGCTGCTTCTCCCAGCCTGAGGGAAGGTAAAAGCCACCAGCCCCTGGCCTGCCGAGAACACCAAGGCCACAGCTGATCCTGGGCTGCTTCTCCCGGCCTGAGGGAAGGTAAAAGCCACCAGCCCCTGGCCTGCCGAGAACACCAAGGCCACAGCTGATCCTGGGCTGCTTCTCCCAGCCTGAGGGAAGGTAAAAGCCACCAGCCCCTGGCCTGCCGAGAACACCAAGGCCACAGCTGATCCTGGGCTGCTTCTCCCAGCCTGAGGGAAGGTAAAAGCGACCAGCCCCTGGCCTGCCGAGAACACCAAGGCCACAGCTGATCCTGGGCTGCTTCTCTCGGCCTGAGGGAAGGTAAATGCCACCAGCCCCTGGCCTGCCGAGAACACCGCCTTCAGGAGGGAGACTGGCGAGAACACCTGAGGCAGGGCGGCTTCTGGACTCCTGGTTGGGCTCCAAGGCCACCTCCACCGCCTCCACCGCCTCCACCACCGCTTAGCCGGTTTCATCTTCGGGAGTAGAGGCCGTTGAGAACATTGGACATTTGTCTTCCGTCCCATGACTGGTTTCGGAGAGGGGATATTTTTCCCGGCTGTGCAGGTCCAGTGCAGCAGCTACAAGGAGGACCTTGCGCCGCCAGGACCAGGGGCGGGGAGGAGAACATCGGCTGCACCTGGGGTCGCTTGTGGCCCCAAAGATGGCGCCCCCCACCAACTCTGCAGCTACGAGCCTTGCGCTGCCAGGACTGGGGTGGGGAGGAGAGCGTTGATTGTACCTGGGGTCGCTTGCGGCCACAAAAGCGGTGCCCTCCGCCATCCCGGCAGCCACGAGCCTTGTGCCGCCAGAACTGGGGCGGGGAGGAGAACATTGGCCGTACCTGGGGCTGCTTGTGGCCTCAAAAGTGGCATCCCTCGCCATCCCTGCAGCATCGCGCCTCGTGCCACGTGGACCAGGGTGGGGAGGAGAACTATGGCCGCACCTGGGGTTGCTTGGCAGCCTTAGGGGCGGCGCCCCCCTCCCCGTCACCCCCCGTCACCCCCGTCACCCCTGCGGCCTTACAGCGCTTGGACCAGGGCCGGGAGGAGGAGACTCCCGTCATTGGAGTTCTGTCAGGGGGGGGGGTGGAGGGAGTGAGAGGGTATGTTTTAAGTGGGTTAGGGAGGTAGGGAGGGAGAGATGGCCTTGCCAGCCGGGAAGAGAGGGTGACACTCCGTCTGGGTTAATGGTGGAGGTTCCAGGGGCTCATTTAGAGGTTGTGACGGGCATGGGGCATTATAGAGGGAACCGTGGGGCGGGCTGCACTCGGGGAATGCGGGACCGATGCTTAGTATCTGTCCTGCGTTCTGGCCCCCCGGTTTCACCTCTAGGTCCCGAGCAGCTGATCCAGGGTGACCCCGCCCTTAGGCTGCTGCTGATGAATGCCAGGTTGGTCTGTAATAAGGCTCCCCTAATACAAGACTCTATTTTGGGCTGGGTCGGGGCTATAATTAACACGTCTTTTCGAGAGGGGATGTTTCCTGCACTGCTGAAACATGCTCTTGTGCGCCCCCTCCTGAAGAAGCCATCCCTCGATCCAGCAATCCTAACCAACAACAGACCTGTCTCCAACCTTCCTTTTTGGGGGAAGGTTCTGGAGAAGGCAGTGGCACGTCAGCTGCAGGGGGTACTGGATGAAGTGGAATATCTGGACCCATTCCAGTCAGGATTCAGACCTGGATATGGTACTGAGACTGCATTGGTCGTGCTGATGGATGATCTCTGGCAAGAGCGGGATGGCGGTCATCCATCCGTCCTTGCTCTTCTTGACCTCTCAGCGGCCTTCAATACCGTTGACCACGGTATCCTTCTGGAACGCCTCCGAGGATTGGTGATCCAGGGCACTGTGTGGTCCTGGTTTTCCTCATTTCTGAGGGGCCGGACCCAGTCGGTGTGGTTGGAGAGTGAGAGGTAGAGTCCTAGGCCCCTAAAATATGGGGTGCCTCAGGGCTCGGTACTCTGTCCTCTCCTATTTAACATCTACATGAAGCTGCTGGGTGAGATCATCCGTTCCCACGGGGTGCGGTACCACCAGTACGCGGATGACACACAGTTGTACATCTCGGCCCGTGGGGACCCCAGTGATGCAGTCAAAGTCCTTTCCAGCTGTCTGGAGGCTGTTGGGGTCTGGATGGGGGCAAATGGGCTACAGCTGAATCCTAGCAAGACTGAGTGGCTATGGATAGGGGGTCCTGCGTTATCCCGGGAGCTACCATCTTTGGTTTTGGATGGGGCTGTTTTGCCCCAGACCAACCCGGTGCGCAACTTGGGGGTCCTCCTAGATTCACGGCTGCTGCTAGAAGAACAGGTGGCGGCTGTGGCCAGGAGGGCCTTTGCCCAACTTCGGGTGATTCGCCAGTTGCGCCTGCTCCTGGACCGGGACTCTTTGCTCATGGTCACTCACGCTCTGGTGACCTCCAGACTAGACTACTGTAATGCGCTCTACATGGGGCTGCCCTTGATGACCATTCGGAGGCTGCAGCTGGTCCAGAATGCTGCGGCCCGGGTGGTGATGGGGTGTGGACGTTATGCCCATGCCTCACCACTGCTTCGGGGGCTGCACTGGTTACCAGTTTGTCTCCGGGTGCAATTCAAGGTGCTGGTTTTGACCTTTAAAGCCCTACATGGTAGTGGGCCAGGGTATCTTAGAGACCGCATCGCCCTAAGGATGTCTGTCCGTCCAACCAGAGCGGACCGGAGTGGTTCTCTAATTGTGCCATCAGCCAGGGGGGCTCGCCTCTCTGGCACAAGGAGAAGGGCCTTCTCCGTGTCCGCACCGGCCCTTTGGAACCTCCTGCCTGTGGAACTGCGTCTCCAGACGGAGTTCTTGCCCTTTAGGAAGGAACTAAAGACCTGGCTGGCGGGCCAAGTTTGGGGTGCGGGTGGGGATGGGGGTACCGTTGGGTGGTTGGTATAGAGAAGTGTGCCTTCCCCCAAGGTCCCTTCGGTACTTGCGCACCTTTTAGGGGTGGGTTTTTTAACTTTTAACTTTGTTTTATCATGTGTCTTTTTATGTATTTACTGTCCGCTATGTAAACCGCCCTGAGTTGGGTTGTACCTGAGTGGGCGGTATATAAGCATGAAAAATAAATAAATAAATAAATAAATAAATAAATAAATAAATAAATAAATAAGGCCCTTCTCGAAAACGGCTGGGTGTGCGTCGCACACGTCCCGCACAGGGTCAGTCCCGACGGCATTAATGCTGGACAGTTCAATTCCCAGGGGGGCGAACCATTGAGTCCCCAGGAGGCAACAGGACCCTTGTTTGATTTTTTTTGTGTAATTTCTCATTGTGATATTGCTTAATTATTTATATTTTGTATTGTATTTTTGCATATTCTGATGTTTTGATTGTATTAATTGTGTATTGCCTTTTGTAGTTTATTGTATATTTTTCTCTGTTTATTGTATTTATATATGTTGTAAGCCACTTTGAGTGGCACTTGTGTCAGGAAAGCGGGATAGAAATTAAAGTTTATTATTATTATTATTATTATTATTATTATTATTATTATTATTATTATTATTATTATTATTATTATTATTATTATTATTATTATTATTATTATTATTATTATTATTATTGAGGACCACTAGGGGCAGTTTCTCCGTGAACCCTTGAACTTGACCATAAAATCCCCCACCCCCAAAACCGGAATTCCGTAGACTTGCACGTCCCATAAATTTGACTTGAGTGCCTTAAGTTTTGGACGCGCATTGGGGGGAATGCGCAAAAATTCATTTTGGGAGATAATGGAGTAGGACGAGCCTGAGTCCACCTCCATCCTAACTGGGACCCCTTGCAACAGTACCTCAACAAAGAAACGTCGGTGTGCCAGAGACACGCGGTTCACCGTTGCATTGTCATTGGAAACCTTCCCGATGCCATCGGCCCTCCGACGTGGCTGGTCCACCGTCTCTCGGTCTCCTCTCCACCGCCTGCATGCTTTGGTGATGTGGCCTCAACGTCCGCAATTGTGGTACTCGGCTTTCCGGAATGGACACTTCTTTCAGTCATAAGAACATAAGAACAGCCTTGCTGGAACAGGCCACAGCCCATCCAGTCCAGCATTCTGTCTCACACAGTGGCTCACCATTTCCTTCAGGGTATTATTCCCAAGGGAGATGCCTTCACCTGCTTAGGATTCCCTGGAAATGATATTGAGAGATATCCTGCCTATCTCTCCAACCCGGAGGTTGTCCTTAAGTATCCATAATTATAACCATTGATACTCTTGTCCTCCATGAACTTGTCTAATCCTTTCTTAAAGCTGTCAAGACTAACAGCTGTCACCACTTCTTCTGGCAGGGAGTTCCATAGACCAGTAATCCTCTGGGTGAAAAAGTACTTTCTCTTATTTGTTTGAGAACTAGTACCCAAAAGCTTCATCGAGTGTCCCCTAGTTCTAGTGTTGTGCGATAGGGAAAACAGTTTTTCCTTCTCTACTTTGTCCACACCGTGCATGATTTTATAAACTTCAATCAGGTCACCTCTTAGACGTCGTCGTTCAAGAGTGAAGAGGCCCAACCGTTGCAGCCTCAGATGGTAAGGAAGGTGTTCCAGTCCCCTAATCATTCTGGTTGCCCTCCTCTGCACTTTTTCCAGCTCCATAATATCCTTCTGGAGGTATGGCGACCAGAACCGTACACAGTATTCCAGATGGGGCCTCACCATAGATTTATAAAGAGGCAAAATGACACTTGCTGACTTATTTTCTATACCCTTCCTAATGATCCCTAGCATTGAGTTTGCTTTTTTCACTGCTGAGGCACACTGGGTTGACACCTTCATTGAGTTGTCCACCAGGACACCAAGGTCCCTTTCCTGGTTTGTCGCAGAGAGTTCAGACCCCATCAGTTTATAAATGTAATTGGGGTTCTTTGCCCCAACATGCATCACTCTACACTTACTAATGTTGAAACTCATTTGCCACTGTTTTGCCCACTCCCCCAGTGTCAAGAGATCCCTCTGGAGCTCCTCACAATCTCTCACAGTTTTCACTACCCTGTATAATTTAGTGTCGTCAGCAAATTTGGCTACCTTGCTTTTTACTCCTACCTCTAAATCATTTATGAAGAGGTTGAAAAGCAGGGATACCAGTACTGAACCTTGGGGGACCCCACTCTTTACTTCCCTCCACTTGGAGAAGTGTCCATTTAGTGCTACCCTCTGTTTCCTGTCCCTTAGCCAGTTGCTGATCCAGGACAAGACCTGTCCTTTTATTCCATGACTGGTAAGTTTATTCAAGAGCCTTTGTTGTGGGACCTTGTCAAAAGCCTTCTGAAAGTCCAGATAAACAATGTCAACTGGATCCCCCTTATCCACATGCTTGTTGACACTCTCAAAAATTCCAACAGATTAGTGAGGCATGATTTGCCCTTGCAAAAGCCATGTTGGCTCTCCTTTAGCAGCGCCTTCTCTTCTATGTGCCTATTAATTCTATCTTTTAGGATGGTTTCCATCACTTTACCTGGGACACATGTCAAACTGACAGGTCGGTAATTTCCTGGATCACCCCTGGATCCTTTTTTGAAAATTGGTGTTACATTCGCTACCTTCCAGTCATCAGGCACAAAGCCTGATTTGAGGGAAAGATTATATATTTTGGCTAGGAGATCAGCAATTTCATCTTTAAGTTCCCTGAGAACTCGTGGATGGATGCCATCTGGTCCTGGTGATTTGTTAGTGTTTAGTTTAACAAGACATGCAAGGACCTCCTCCCTGGTTATTTCTATCTGGCTTAGTTCTTCGCTTTCCCTCCCTACGAAGATAGGCTCTGTTTTGGGCATGTGGTCTCTGTCTTCTTCAGTGAATACTGAAGCAAAGAATTCATTGAGTCTCTCTGCAATCTCTGTTTCCTCTTTAATAACCCCTTGACTTCCATTGTCATCTAATGGTCCAATGGCCTTCCTAGTTGGGTTCTTACTTCTAATGTACTTAAAGAAGTCTTTGTTATTTCTCTGAGTATTTTTAGCTATACGCTCCTCAAAGTCTTGCTTTGCTTTCCTGATTGTTGCCTTACATTTGTTCTGCCAGAATTTATGTTTCTGCCTGCTGTCCTCATTCGGACAAGCCTTCCATCTTCTAAATGAGCTTTTCTTGCTCTTGATCACTTCCCGAACAGCTCCTGTAAGCCACATTGGAGTCCTCTTGGACCTGGCAGTGCCCTTTTTCCTTTTGGGTATGCATTCCAATTGAGCCTCTGTTATTGTTTTTGTAAACAGCCTCCATGCCTCTTGGAGTGTTTGGACTCTCTCAATTTTCCCTTTCAGCTTCTTTTTTACTAGTTTCCTCATCTTTGGGAAATTTCCTTTTTGAAAATTTAAGGTCTCTGTGTTAGATTTTTTCAGTGACCTGCGGTCTATGATCAAGTTAAACATAATTGAGTTGTGGTCACTGTTCCCTATTGGATCAGTCACATTAACATCTTGCACCAGATCCTGAGTATTACTCAGGATCAAGTCAAGGATTCTTGTACCTCTAGTTGGGTCTTCAACCATCTGTCCCAGGGAACAATCATTTAGCATATCTAGGAACTTTATCTCTTATCATGTGCTGAACGACAGTTCACCCAGTCTATGTGAGGGTAATTGAAGTCCCCCATTATAACCAGGCTTCCCTTCTTGGATGCCTCCTTTACAACATTCTCCAACTGCCAGTCTCCCTCAAGAGTTTGGGTCGGAGGCCGATAGTATATGCCTACTGTTAGACCATCCTTGTGGCCTGGTACTCTTACCCACAGAGCTTCTAATGGTGACTCCAAATCACCTAGATATTCCAATTCATACGATTTTATCACTTCTTTGACATACAAGGCTACACCACCTCCCGTTTGCCCCTTCCTATCCTTCCTGTACAGTTTGTAGCCTGGGATAACTGTATCCCATTGGTTATCATCCGTCCACCAGGTTTCAGTGATACCAATAATATTAATATTCTTATCTATTGCTAAGTATTCCAGCTCCCCTATTTTGTTCCGGAGGCTTCTGGCATTTGTATACAAGCATTTATATATGCTTTCTGACACAGTCTTTTGTGTCCAGTTGCATTGTTAGACTGCCTCTTGCATCCTTCTGATAGAATGCTAGTGACTAGCTCCTTGCTCTGCTCAGTAATTTTTGCATCCTCCTCACTACTCAAGTACACACTTTCCCGAACCGGATGCTGCCCAGCTCCTGTCGGCTTTCCCCCAGTTATCAGTTTAAAAGCTGCTCTGCAGCCTTTTTGATGTTGAGTGCCAGCAATCTGGTCCCATCATGGTTCAAATGCAACCCATCCCTCCTGAACAGATTTGGCTTGTCCCAAAATGTTCTCCAGTTCCTGACAAATCTGAAACCCTCCTCTCGACACCACCGCCTCATCCACGCATTGAGGCTTCTGAGCTCTGCCTGCCTGGTAGGTCCTGCGCGAGGGACAGGCAGCACTTCTGAAAATGCTACCTTGGAAGTCTGGGACTTCAATCTTCTTCCTAACAACCTGAATTTGGCTTCCAGGACAGACCGCTTAGCCTTCCCAACATCATTGGTACCAACGTGTACCATGACAACTGGCTCGTTCCCAGTTCTCTCTAACAATCTATCTAGATTTCTTGTGATGTCTGCAACTTTTGCACCTGGCAGGCAAGTCACCACACGGTTATCATGTTTCAAATCCATTTCTCTGTATTTCTAATTATTGAATCGCCTAGTACAAGGAGCCTCTCTCCTGCAATCTGTTCATCTACATGCACCTCATCAACCATATTAAGGGAGAGAACCTCAGTTTGTTCCTGTTGTTTATCTTCCTGGATCTCATCAAGTGTGATGAAGGAGAGATCATCAGGTGGAACCAGTTGTTCCTCTGAAGGAATCGGGGCCACTGGGGTGGCCGTTTACGTCCCGGAGGAGACTGATCAAGTGACGACACGAGGCAAGGAAACAGGATCAGATCAGTACTTTATTGAGAAAAGGCAACATCATTTATAGGGGAAAAAGAGCAACGGTGGCAAGCTGTCATCTGACTGGAAAATTACCTCACCCACGTACCCGGGTTAATGGGGAACACCTCAAAGGGAAGTTAATTAACTGGGGCAAACATGGACTTAGGAGTCTCATTGTCTTGGGGATTAGGCAGGGACAAACATGGCTTATTTGCGCCAGGGATTTCCCCCGAGCCGGGAGATGGGTTATACACTTAATATTTGACAGGAGTCAGCTATCTGCTTACTTGGCAGCGTCGTAGGTCAGGTCACGGTAATTGGGTGAATCAAACCCTATACTTTATTCACCCCCCTTAATTTGGCGGCCGCAGAAACCACATGCAAGGGAGCGTCTCTCACCGCGGTGGTTCCTAGCGGGCCGTTCCATGCCCTATGGGGCATGGGGAATCCGCATCTCCCCTTTATTTTCTATTTAAGGACCTGACTGGCGACCTTGCGCAAGAGCGGCATCAGCTGTTGAGCGGGCATGACGTCACGGGATTTCTCTCTGGGGCGGCACTTGGAGATCAGCGAGGGAATACACTGAGCAAAACAACAGAGCGTAATGCCTAGTATGGCTATCCCCACCACTACCTTAAGCACCGTTTGCAGCCACCCCCAGGGAATCCATGACCACATCCAATTCCACAGGGAACTCCACCATGCTCCCCACGCGGAGCCTTCTGTAATGCCTGCAACTATGGTGTGGAGATCCGTGATCTGGCTTTGGATCTTACGGGAGTTATCAGTGAGATTGAAACAACACATCCCATGAAAAGATTCGCAACCCAGATGGTGCAGCAAGAGGAGGTAGTCAATAGCCGCTCGATTGTCGAGAACGGCACGGCGGAGTTCCGCATGCTCCTGATTGAGGAGCGCTATCGCTGTGGAGGTATGGTTAATGGCTTTAGCCAAACCGCAAGCCAAGCGGCCGATCCTCCGTGCGTTGCCGACGGCCAAGCCTGGCACGCCGACAAGGCTGACTGCTAGTGATACATACTCAGCGGGACTCATTACCCTAAAGCTGCTGTCACAAGAGCTGTCTAACTGGGTTGTGCGTGTGTGCCGTATGAGTGGGGAAACATCAACATTTGATACATTTGAGTCATTTACACTTGGGGCAATCATGTCCTTAGTAGGAAGTAACAGTGTCAAACGACTGATACAACACATTGAGTCTGACAGATTTGCAGGGATATAGTTCCATGTGAACTGGTTGCAGGTGAAAAACCACCCTGAAGGCAGGGTGACATGAGCGTACAGTGAAGTGAGTGTCTCTGGTTTATTACAAGTCCAGTTGCCGCTGCCGGGGTCAAGGCAGCGGCGCCGAGTCGGACCGCCTGAGGTGCAGCCGGTCATTCGGGTGCAAGCAGCGTCCGGGCTGACCGCCACTCGAGGGGTATGAAGAGTGGCTGCGTCAGCCGGCAAGGTTGATGTAAGTCGCAATCCCCCCCAGCGTGCATATGCTGAGAAGGTGGTGGGAGTGTGTGGGCCAAAGAATGCCCTCAACAACCAGTCGCCATCCTTGGCGCGTGCATCCAGAGCGTGGCACACGGGGATGAGACAGGTGCTGAGGATGGATGCAGAACCAATGTCCTGCTTTAAGCAAAAATCGGACTGGTTGACGAGACCCGCCAACCTTTCCCACAGGTTGTACTGCATTCGTGTAGAGAGATCTTCTCCAGGCGGCAAGCCGTCGGCCTGGATTGGAGTAGCCTGAACGCCTCCCCCCAAAAGCAGGGAAAGGGCCAGGATGATGGTGATTGCCGCTGTGTTGGCATGAATCTGGGCAAAAACTGCAGCTGCGAGATTCTCCGGTGTTGGCTCCTTCTCCTCGCGCTGGACGGCGTCCTGGGCGTCACTGCAAAGAGCCTTGACCATCCCCCAGGTGATTTTGGGCATCGGCGGCCGTTTCCTCCGGCGGATCTTCCCGGTCAGTGCGAGGTTCTTCATCTCCGGGATCGGATTCGGGCCGGTTCGGTTCCACGCCATGCGGTTCCAAATGGGGCTTGACACACCGGGCTGGAATCCAGACGACACCTGTAGGAGACATAACTGCAGCATACCCTCTTCCCCAGGTTATGAGCGGCACCGGGCCCCTCCAAGAAGGGTCTGGTGGCACTCGGTACCGGACCATAGGTCGCGGGAGAGCCTCCGAACGGCGGAAATGCCTCTCCTGCGGCGTACAATCCGAAAAAACATTAAGGTGATTGTAAGTGAACAATACCTTGTTGAGACAGAACTGAGCTTCTCCCTGTGACTTGGGGAGGGCTGGTGGCTCCCCCCTTTCTGTTTGTTTGTCAATATAGGACTTTAGCGTCCGATTGACCCGCTCTACAATCGCTTGCCCTTGCGGATTGTAGGGAATCCCAAATGTATGCTTGATGTCCCATGTGGCCATGAAGGCGGCCAACTGCCTAGAGCTGTAGGACGGCGCGTTGTCCGTTTTCACGTGCCGTGGTTTGCCCATGGCAGCTATGCAGGAAAGGAGGTGCTGCTCCACATGGGTCGCAGTTTCCCCCTTCTGTGCTGTGGCCCAAACGAACTGTGAAAAGGTGTCAATGCAGACATGCATGTATTGCCACCTGCCGAACTGCGGCACATGCGTGACATCCATCTGCCACACCTGATTAGCCTCTGTCCCCCGTGGGTTGACCCCCCACGAGGGCCCCCCCGGTGCCCCTGCACAATGCTGGCAAGAGCGAACTATGCCTTGGGCTTGAGAAAGCGGCAGATTGAACTGTCTGGCGAGCGCCTTGGCGTTTTGATGAAAAAAGGCATGACTTTGGATTGGAGTAGTAAAAACTCCCAAAACTGAACGTTGCTGAATTCCCTTTGCGGCCGCATCCGCTCTGCTATTGCCCGCGGAAATCGGACCCGGTAGGTCTTGGTGACTTCGAATATGGGCAATATAGAGCGGCTCCGTGCGGTTTCGCAAATGAAATTGAGCGGTGAGAAACAGACTAAGCAAATTTTTGTCTATCGCGGGAGTAATGTAAGCTCCCGGTAGACTGTGAAGCAAATTCCTTACATACAGACTGTCAGTTATGATGTTTAACCATTCTTTGGCGAAGGTGCGCAAGGCAAGGTTCACGGCTGCCAACTCCGCCCGCTGCGCGGACTTCTGTGGAAGAGTTAACAGCGTGTGCCAAGCTTCGCCTTCCTGCCAGGTCAGGACACCATAGGTGCGACCGCCATCAGAGAAAACTGTTCTGGCCCCCTGGAGCGGGATCAGCGAGAGCAATTCGAACAAGCTGACTGTTCCTGTCTGAAGTGAAACGAGTCTGGGATCTTTGGGCAAATGGTATGCTAAACTGCCAGTGAAGCCTTCCAAAGCTATCGGAAGCGAGTCGCCTAGCTGCATTAACTGGTGAATTTGTTCCTTGGTAAACGGAACCACAATTTTGGCCAAATCATTTCCTGAAATGTCCCTAGCTCTCAGCCTGCCGCGGTAAATCACCGCGGAAACCAGCTCTTGGGGCGGGACGATGTTCCGTGAAGATGTATTAGGCAAGTAGACCCATTCCACAATTTTCGCTCCCTTCTCTGAGTCTACTCCTAGCGCCCCAGTGAACATGGATCCTGACCGTACGATGTACAAATTCAGGATCGGGGCATATGGCCCCTGGGCGATCCTATCCACCCACCTCTGGCTGAGAACCTGGTTCACTTTCTCGAGCGCCAAGCGCGCGTCTCGAGAGATTTTTATCCGGTCTGCCGGCTGCTTACCTAAAGTTAGCAGCGAGAAGAGTGGTTTTAGAAGATCCGTATCCAATCGGAAGTACGGTCTGGCCCAATTAATGTTTCCTAAAATCTGCTGTAATTCTACGAGGGTGACTGAGTCCTGTAGATTTATCTGAGGCAAAACTGGCGCTGCAAAAGAGCGGAGAAGCCGATGGCCCAAGTATGAGAAGGGCTCGGTTCTCTGCACTTTCTCAGGGGCAATGAGTAAGCCTTTGTCCCCCAGGCTGGCCTGGAGGTCTGAAAACACTGTGCTGCCAAGCTGTGGCAACGCTACTAAAATATCATCCATAAAGTGACAAACTATGGCTTGTGGGTAGAGGTTTCGAAACCTTGCCAGTGCGTCGTGAACGTAAATTTGGCACAGAGTGGGCGAATTGAGCATGCCCTGTGGCAAAAATTTCCACGCGTAACGGAGCGTGGGCTCACTGTGGTTCACGACCGGCACCGTAAAGGCAAACCTCTCCCGGTCCCTGGGGTCTAAGGGGATTGTATAAAAGCAATCCTTGAGATCTACAACAAGAATCTCCCACCCCTCGGGAATCATATTAGGATTAGGGATGCCGCATTGAAGCGGACCCATCGGCTGAATACATTTATTGATCTCTCTGAGATCGTGGAGGAGTCGCCACTTCCCCGACTTCTTTTTAATAACAAAAATTGGCGAGTTCCAGGGACTCGTGGACTGCTCTATGTGTCCTGCGTCTAGTTGTTCTTTCACTAGCTGCTTGAGAGCAACTAATTTCTCTCCCACTACCGGCCATTGTTCTACCCAGACCGGAGTATCGGTGAGCCATTTAAGTGGCAACGCCATTACCCGAAGGTAAGGGTGGCACCGTACTGCTGGAGAATGTCTCGCCCCCAAAGGTTGACGTGCACGTCAAGAATGTGCGGCCGAATTACCGCTGTGCCCTCAGCCTTTGGGATTGTGACTTCTACCCACTCTCGGCTCCTAAACGCTTCCTGAACTCCACCTACCCCCCACACATCAGAGACCGGCTCAATGGCCCACTCTCTCGGCCACTGACTCCTGCTTACCACGCTCACATCCGCTCCGGTATCGAGTAACCCTGAGAACACTCTTTTGTTCAAAAATACCTCGATAACGGGGCGCTGCTTCCACTCAATGTTGGTCTCCACTGTCGCTAAGACCTGGTATCCTTGCACTGCCTCACTTGCGCTGTCACTGAGCCTTCCCTGGCTGCCTGCTGACGGGTGACAAGGAACCATGATCAGTTGCGCTAAGGTGTCTCCCTTATGGATTGTTTGGGGCAGGTGTGTCCAGAGCTGAACCTGGAGAACGCCTGAAAAATTTGAGTCAATGACTCCTGGAATTATGAAAATTCCACGTGCACCAGCTACACTACGGGGCAAAACTAAACCTAAAAAGCCTCTGGGCAGGGGACCCATGTACTGGGAATCGACCAGATAGACTGTGCCTGGCAGGTCGCATGTAACGTCTGCCTGGCAAGTCAGTTCTAGCCCTGTACTACCCCTGGGGCTGGCCTGTGCCCTCGCAGTGCCTGGGATGTGCCTAGAATCTAGTCTAGTTCTGGGGAGTTCTGGATCTGGGTGAAGGAAGCCTCTGTTTGGACCGGGGCCAGAGACGTGCCCGGATTCCGGTTTCCCGAACTCGGACAAAACCTGGCCCAATGATAGCCCTTTTTGCACTTTGGGCAGGGGGTGTTCGGAGCCTTGGGACGGCCGGACTTTTGTCCGCCTCCCTTGGATCGGCACTCCCTAGCGAAGTGCCCGACCTTGCCACAGGAGTGGCATGCCCCTTTGGTCTTGCCATTGCCATGAGGTCTTTTCCCCCCCTGCACCGCTGCCGCTAGCAGACCCATCTTGTAGGAGTCTGTGCCAACGTCGGAACATGCGTGGATCATGTCCGTTAAGGTTATGTCAGGGCGATTGCCCAGGGACTGCAAGATTTTACGGCAGTCCAAGTTGGCGTTGTCCTTGGCTAGCTTAATCATGAGCTCTTGCTGGGCTTGCTCATTATCAATCTGCCTGGTGATTACTTCTTCCAGGCGATTGATGAAGTCCATGTAGGGCTCCTGGGCTCCCTGCTTGATCGCGGTGTAATTTTTGGCCGTTTTGCCAGTCGCTGGGACCTTGAAGTATGCCCTATAGGCGGCTTCGGCCGACATCTCTAGGGTGGCTAGAGGCAAGGCGATCTGGGCCTGGATGGACTCAAAGGCACCTGAACCATATAGCTGTTCAGCAATTACCGCGCCTCCCATCCTGGCGGCTCTGGCCTGAGCCTCGAGCCGATACTCACTGTCCCAGATCATGTACTGGCTAGGGGTTAGCATCATCCTCATGACGGCCTTCCAGTCATGGGGAATCCACATGGTGGTTTCGCACGCCTGCTGAAGCGTGCCCCTGGTAAAACGACTTTGGAGCCCTGTCTCTGAGATTGCCTTCCGTAAAGCCATGAGAAGCTTGTACGGGACTGGGGAATGAACGATTTGTTGGGCGCCTGTGAGCGCGTCCATCTCCATTCGGATTGGACAAATTTGCCTAAGTTCAGCTAGCTGTTCAACTGACAATTCCCCCTTCTTTAGCTCGATCTCGGCGGTGCGCTGGAGGGCACTCTTAACAACTAGGGAACCTGGAGCTGTCAGAGAAGCGCCAGCGCCTCTCATTCCTTGCGTTCCTTCGGTGACGTCTGCAGCTGTCACCGCGGGAAGGCTCCCTACGCTGCTCTGCCGATAGCTAATTGACGGGTAGAGTGACGTGGGCGCAGTCGGTTCGACTGGCTTGCCTGATGACTTCTCTAACGGGGGTTCATTGGCCTCTACCCGGACTGGCTCGATCTGCTCTAAGAGTCTCCTACACTTCCTCCATGTCCTAACTATCCCTCCTGGAGCTTTCGGGGGTTGCTGAATGCAGTCTCCTATCTGATCCCAGAGCTTCAGGGTTAACGTACCTACTTCTGGGTAAAGTAGGCAGTGTTCCCTGAGGTACGCCAAAAGTCTCGCTAGCTCCCTGCTGTGAAATCGTAACTGAAAAACCCTGGCCAGGATTCTGAACTCTTCCTCATGAGTTCTTTGGCTAGCGGACGGACTTGGTCTATGAGAACAAGTCCCCATATTACCTGCGATGGTCCTCTGAAGTTTCCTCCTCGGGACGGAGATCGACGCGTCTTTGCAGGCAACAGGTTCGGACGTCTAGTGTCTGGGGTAGACCTCGGAGCGTGGACCTTCCGCCACGGGCCCTTCTAACGGCCTCTGCGATGTCAGGGGCTCACAGCCTGCCCTGAGCGGAACGCGTTTCCCTCTATGGCAACCTCCTCGAAAGCGGGAGTAAGCTGTAGGAATGCCTCTCTGGAATGCCTCGCCGCAGGCCACTTCTCTGATCGGCTGGCTGCCGGTCAGAGTGCCGCGCTGTCCTCCGGGCTGGTTTTGGTCACGGTTCAAGCGCAGAACCGGACCGCGTGGATCGTTACTCGCGAGTAGACCTCTCCGGGGTCCCTTTACTCACGAGTAAATCACGTCGGGGTCACCAGATGAAGGAATCGGGGCCACTGGGGTGGCCGTTTACGTCCCGGAGGAGACTGATCAAGTGACGACACGAGGCAAGGAAACAGGATCAGATCAGTACTTTATTGAGAAAAGGCAACATCATTTATAGGGGGAAAAGAGCAACGGTGGCAAGCTGTCATCTGACTGGAAAATTACCTCACCCACGTACCCGGGTTAATGGGGAACACCTCAAAGGGAAGTTAATTAACTGGGGCAAACATGGACTTAGGAGTCTCATTGTCTTGGGGATTAGGCAGGGACAAACATGGCTTATTTGCGCCAGGGATTTCCCCCGAGCCGGGAGATGGGTTATACACTTAATATTTGACAGGAGTCAGCTATCTGCTTACTTGGCAGCGTCGTAGGTCAGGTCACGGTAATTGGGTGAATCAAACCCTATACTTTATTCACCCCCCTTAATTTGGCGGCCGCAGAAACCACATGCAAGGGAGCGTCTCTCACCGCGGTGGTTCCTAGCGGGCCGTTCCATGCCCTATGGGGCATGGGGAATCCGCATTCCTCTGTGTGTTCCTCATCAGGTGTGATGAGGGAAAGAGCCTCAAATTTATTCTGTAATTTCAGACTCTCAGAGTGATCCCCTACTCTTTTCCTCCTTTGAGTCACATTCCTCCAAACATCTCCCTCCTGAGTTAGTGAAGGGCCTTCTCCCTCAGAACTGTGCCCTGTCTCTACTTTGTCCAGCATAGTCTGCTCTGCTCTGTCCAAGAACAGCTCAAGCTCCTTAATTTGTTGATGGTTAGATATGCGGGCCTCTAGCTGCTGGACCTTCTCTTCTAGTAGTGCAACCAGCTTGCACTTGCTGCAAGTGTAGTTCTCCATATGCTTTGGCAAGAACACAAACATGGCACAAGTATTGCAGGTAACTACAACTGTTCCCTCAGAATCCATTTTAACAAGTGCAGTATTCTGGGCCTCAAAAATGTACACGTTTACTACCTTTCTACCTAGTAAGACTATATTCTTCCTTTGTTACTAGTTTGCAATCTCGCGCACCGTTAGGCGCGCGGGCCTCTAAAGCAGCTCTACTCCAACTCCAAAACTTACCAGTGCTCACTTCCTTTGTTTGGCTCTCCTCAGCAGCAGCTCTGCTTAAGAGCACATGCAGAGTCAAAAGGGGGATGCTCCAGTCGTGGGATGCTCCACAGCCGTTGCATCGGCAGCCCTCCTTATTGCTGGTGCTTGCCTCGGTTGTCTTCTTCCAGACCTTTTGGACGTCGTCGTCCTCACTGGAGCAGGAAGCTGCTGGGGCAGAGGCCTCTGAAAATGATGGGGGGCTCGCTGGGGGTCAGGGCGAGCGCCATGCGGCCTGAATGGCCACCCGTGGCCTTTCTGCCGCAGCATTTTTTGTTCGGAAGGTTTTGATGCCGGACCTCGCCACTTCAGCCGCCTGAGCCTCCCATAGGACGGTCTGGAACGAAAGCTGCTCACGGATCATCAGCCTTCACTGGACTTCTTCATCCTTCAGACCGCACAGCAGCCAGTCCCTCAGGGATATTTCCAGGTTCTCCCAGCGGCAAGGGGCAGCCGCTGCCCTAAGGGCCGCCGCATAATCAGCCACCGATTCGCCCAGCTGCTGGTCTCTCCTGTGAAAAGCGACCCTGGCCGGGAAGATGGACATGGCCGGCTGGAAATGTTCCCGTAGGGTCGTGAGGATCTGCGGAAGCAGGACCGAATCAACCTTCCTTGGTGCGAATAGATTGATGAGGAGCCTTAGTGTCGGTAGGCCTATCTGTGCGAGGAGGCAAGACTGCATCTTCTCGTCATCCTCGATGCCCTCGGCATTCATAGTGTGCCTAAACTGGCACTCATACAGCTCCCATGATTGGGCGTCGTTGACATCGAGCTTGGATATCTTATAACTTCGGGGAGCCATATCCCACCTTCATCACCAATTTGATGTTTGCAGATTGATACGCAGTAGGCAGCATTCATAAGGCCAAACACATCTTTATTGTAGAGTAAGCAATCTGAACATGAGGTAATGGCAGAGGCGCAGCTCCTTTTATACAGCATGGTACATTTGAAACTGGTTACACGGTTGCTCATTGGTTACTGTCTCCGTGACGTCATTGTGACGCACGGCGTTCTTCATCAGGTTTACCTGTGGCGGGAATATTTCCCGCGGCTGGCTGTAATTGGTTAACTTGTATCATGTGTGTAGATCGCTATCAGCTGCCTCTCGACACCATCTAGAGGCAGCAGTAGCTCATTGTAACTGTTGCAATATATTGGGTTACATTATTACATTCCATCTTAAAGGCATAGTATTCCATACATAACACTTTCCCTTTACGAGTCTCAGCCAGTGGGTATTAAGCTGACTCTTCCACGTCCACATAAACAGCTCTCCCCCTCCCCTCCCCTTTTGCTCCCCCCTTTCCCTGCGGAAGGAACAGAGTGCAGAAGAAGCGGGGGGGGGGGGTATCCTACCTCTTCCCACCACCTGCTTTCCCTCAGGTGTCCTAAAAATGAAAGGTAAACGTTTTTCTCTCCCTCGGATCAGCGAAACCCTGACCCACAATCGACGTCCTGGTGGGGAGTCATTCATTCACTGGAGAACAGCCAGACGGCAAGCTCTAGGGGCGAAGGTGTGGATGATGGGTCATTTCCCCCCCTCCTTCACAGCCTCGCCATGGGCGGACGGACGGACATCCTCCTGCAATGGTAATGGAGTAGGGCGTAAGTGTTCAGCGACAGTAAGTCACCTATCTCCCTAAAGGGGCCAACGGGCGGATGAGCCCCTTTAGGTGGGGCGTTGACCCCCTCAGTGGGGGAAATGCCACTGGAAACCATCCTATTGGGCCCAAAGGCAAAATGAGTGGTGGAGGAACCATTTCACTATTCTGATTCCCAAAGTCATGGAGGCGGAAGAGGCCATGACCGGTGGACTGGCTGTGAAGGTGCACCTTGTCCATACCCTCAAGGCTGCTGCAGTCCATTGCTGCCCCAGTGTCAAATCCTGCATGTAGGGGGAAAATGTATACTCGGACATGAGTAGACACGGGACTGCCTGCTGTAAATTCAACATGCCCTCTCATGCTTTGCTGTAGTCAAGGATTCCCATCTTCCTTCTGAGTTTCTTGACGTGGTCTCTTGGCAGTGGTTTGGTTAGGGAGTTATCTCTCTTGTTGGAAGTCAGTCAGTTATATGAGGTTTTGCTCATTCAGCTCCCGCATGGACTGGTATTTCATGTCTATGTGTTTTGCTCAAACATTGATCTTGTCCATCTCATGATCCAACTCTGATGGTCTTCCATGAATGGCAGAGGCATCTCTTCCTAAATTCAGCAGTCCCTCAGTAGCATCTGCAACCACACCAGTTCTGTGGAAGGCAAAGCTAAAAGGCTTTTTTTTTTTTTTTACAACTAGCCCATGAGATAACAGGGGCACACAGTCATATAAAACAAATAACCACGAGTGGCTCTGGGGCATCTTAGAATCATTGGCTTGCAAGGGGCTTATGAGGCCATTGACTCCAATCCCATTGCTCCAGCACTTTCCCAGGCCATATGGGATCCTTTGCTGCATGGCTTTAAAAGCTGACCAGCTTTTCCTGACATATTCAATCTATAACTGGCTTCCTGATCACACGTCCTGCATATTTGAAAAGTGCTATCGAATCCCCTCTCAGTCTCTTTCGCCTCAAGGACTCATCTATACTCATTGGCCCCTGCCAAATCAGTTATTCTATGATTCCAGATAAACTGGGTGAAAGGAACTGCAGAAAGAACTCACCAAAAGGTGCCTTCAATTTGGCAGTTTCACATCTGGTCCAGAAATGGAAGAAGATGACGTTGGGACTCTATCGTTTATCTCTTCTCTTTTTTGCTTCCTGCTTTACCCCTTTGGGTGTCAAGGGAGATGCAAAGTTTTTGCTCTGGCACTTCTAGATGCCTCCTCTGGTGTTAGTTGGTATTCTTGTAATATTTCTCTCATGTTATTTCTCCCCCTAACTCTGGGTCTGCCTCGTGGTCTTTGTCCTTCTTCTTTTTCCACATAAGACTTGTATGATATTTTAGTGTCTTGCACGGAAGACAAAGAAGGAGCCGCAGTGGGGGCTAAAACACAGGTTTATTTCATGATGGTCAGGATGAACATGTGGTAATGGCGGAGGTACAGCTCATTTTATACTGCAGTAATACATTTGAATATTGTTGCACGGTAGCTCATTGGCTGCTACCGGCGTGACGTCATTCTGAGTCACGCCCATCTTCTCCAGGTGATCCTAGCGCGGGAAAGGTTCCCGCGGCTGCCGGCGATTGGGGAATGTGAACCATGTGAGCTGAACGCTCGCAGCTGCCCTCTATGGGCAGCTTACTCGCGTTCCTTAAACAGCTGGGTTACATTGTAATCATTGTCAGGTTACATTCATACATTCTTAAAGTAATACTGTTACATACACAACACTCCTCCCCCCTAGGATGGGACGAAGTCCCTCAACCATTGTGGCTTCCCGCACGTGCGCTTGGGGCGTGCGGCTGCTTGGTTTAGCTCAGGGGAACTAGGGGCTACGAATTCCGCAGAGTCTCATCCTGCAATGGAAAGGGGGGACTCATTAGTCGTTTGGCGGGGACTCTGCGACAACCTTGCATTGGGAGAAGGGAACGGAACATACAGCTGCGATGTAAACCCCTGCCTGTTGCCCGTGGTGCCTGGGGCCCCCCCAGCACGAACCTCGGAACCGATGAGGAGACCCTTGTTGTCTCGCCCCGGTCCCTTGCGCCTGCAACCAGCGTACTTGCGCCACCCCCTGCTGCCTGACCCGGAGTTCTAGGGGATGGGGAGAGTGCACTTCCCCCTGCTGCCTGGCTCGGGGGGCTTGGTGATATGGTATACTCTAAAGCAAAAGGGCTGGGGGGACTGGAGGTACCAGGGGCTGAACTGAAACCCCTCTTCTCGCTCGGACGGGTGGGGGACCACACCGCGACACCCCCCTGGTATGGTAACATAAAGTCAAACTCATTCCACTCTTTCAAAGTATCTTCCTCCTCGGCTGAGAATCCAGGGTATGCATTTGTACCCGAGGATGCCCCCGTGTCTCCCCCTTGGGTTACGCGGGTGGGGGAGGACCCTAACACTGATTCCTTTTCACTAGTGACTCGCCTTCTGAGTTGGTCAGCATGCCTTCTCCAGAGTAGCCCTGTGCTAGTCTCGACCCTATAGGATACAGGCCCCGTTTGTTCAATGATTGTCCCTGGGACCCACGTTGGTCCCGAGGTCGCATAGTTTCTGCAGGCGGCCAGTAACCCTTTTTGATCGGTTAGATCCGACCAGGGTGGAGGATGAAAGGAGAAATATAGTGGTAGAGAGTTCCAAAAGCTTTTCGGTAGGGGACCCGGTTCACTGCAGAAACTATGTGCCTTGGAGCGCACTGTTCCCGGGTGGCTGGTATGCAGTAGCCTCAGCACCTTTGCCCGCAACTTTTCTGGGATCACAACCCTCTGGCCCCAGAGCAAGCAGCCCCTTTCAAGGGAAAGCTCTACTCTACGCCTGAAAAATGACTTGAAATGCTCCTCGGGGGGAGTTGTGGGCCACCCTTTCCTTACCCAGGAACTGACTTGGGCCAGAATTTTATCGGCTGCCGTGGCTTTGGCGAGGTCTGCCGGAACTATGGGGGGTGAGTCGAGAGACTCGATCAGCAGGACTTGATGGTCCTGCTCTACCTCGCATGCGGGATCTCCTAAACTAGGGAGAGGAGACCGGGACAGCGCGTCTGCATGGGAGATCTCCTTCCCTGGGCGATAGACCAGCTCATACTGGTAGGCGTTAAGGAAAATCGCCCAACGTAGCATCCTGGGGGACAGAATTTGTGGGGTGGGCTTGCCTGTGGTAAAGATTCCCAGGAGGGGCTTGTGATCAGTCACAACCGTAAACTCGCGGCTGTATAGGAAATCGTGGAACTTCTTTGTTGCCACGATTATGGCCAGGGCCTCCCTATCTGTTTGCGCGTAGTTGTGCTCCGCCTTTGAAAGGGACCTGGAGTAGTACGCAACCGGGGCTTCCCGCCCGCTCTCTAACACGTGGCACAGCACCACCCCCACTGGGGATGCATCACAGACTAAAACTACTGGTCTCCTCGGGTTGAAATGAGTCAGGACAGCATCCGAGGATAAGAGCGCCTTGAGCTCCTTGAAAGCTCTCTCCTGCCTATCTCCCCACCGCCAAACCGCCTCTTTCTTTAGTAGCGCATGCAGTGGCTCCGCGACGGATGCCTTCCTTGGTAAGAAGGAATGGTAAAAATTTAGGAGCCCTAGGAATGACTGCAGCTCCAAGTTTCGCGGTGGGCCGAGGGGCGTTTTGCACAGCCGCAACCTTGGACTCAGAAGGCTTGATGCCCTCCGGGGTTATCTTGAACTCGAGAAACTCAACCTCCCTCGCAAAAAATACACATTTGTCCCTTCTCAGTCTAAGTCCCGCTTTCTCGAATACCGAAAGGACCCTGTCTAGCCTCCTCGCTAGTTCTGATTCGCTCCCCGCTGTTATCAAAACATCGTCAAAATATGGGAGCACGCCTGGAAGCCCCTTTAAAAGGCGTTCCACAAGGGACTGGAAGATCCCAGGGGCCGAATTTACGCCGAACTGTAGGCGCGTTACCTTAAATGCCCCTTTGTGTGTAACAATGGTTTGTGCAGCGGCAGCAGCTGGGGTTACTGTGAGCTGCTGATACGCCTGCGCCAGGTCTAGCTTGGCGAAACACCTCCCCCCATGCAACGTGGCCAGTAAGTGGCTAACCACTGGCACCGGATATGCATTTGGCCGAATGGCCTTGTTAATTGTACATTTGTAGTCAGCGCAAATCCTGACCTCCCCGTTTGATTTTAAGGCTGTAACAATTGGAGTCTCCCACTCTGCTGAATCAACTGGAACCAAAATCCCCTGCCCCACCAATTTGTCCAGTTCCGCCTCAATCTTGTCCTTGAGGGCGAAGGGCACTCTTCTTGGCTTGAGACGTATGGGCCGGATTTCTGGGTCCAACTCAAAAGAAACTGGGGGCCCCTTGTAAGTCCCGAGCCCCTTCTTGAAAACGTCCGGGTGCGCATCACACACGTCCCGCATTGGGTCAGTCTCTATGGCGTTAATGCCGGACAGTTCAATTCCCAGGGGAGCAAACCACTGGGTTCCCAAAAGGCAACATCTTCCCCACTTGAGAACCACTAAGGGCAGTTTCTCTGTGTAATTTTTGAACTTCACCGTGAAGTTCCCCACCCCCAACACTGGGATCCCATAGCCCTGCATGTCCCGTAAGTGTGACTTCATGGCCCGCAGCTTGGGCCGCACATTTGGGGGAATGCGCATGAACTCCTTCTGGGACAGGATGGAGTAGGACGACCCCGAGTCTATTTCCATCCTCACTGGAACCCCTTGTAACAGTACCTCTACAAAGAAGCGCCGGTGATCCAGGCTCATGCGGTTCACGCCTTCCGCGCCATCGTTGGCTGAGACCTTTCCGATGCCGGCCGCCTTTTGTTGGTGTGCTTGAGGGTGTCTCGATGTGCCCTTGTCCTCGGTTCGCCCGCGCCTGCAGACTCTGGCGATGTGGCCCTTCCGGCCGCAGTTGTGGCACTCAGCCTTCCGGAATGGGCATCTCGTCCGGTCGTGAGATGCCCCACAGCCATCGCAACGGTGACTTCCTCGCTCGCTGGTCTGGTGCCTCTCTCCGCTTTTCTTTACCTTCTGTACGTCGGCATCCTCGCTGGAGCAGGAGTCCGCCGTCGTTGAAGACTCCTCGGAGGTTGCTGGGGTGCCTGCGGGTGACCAGGGTGCCCGCCAGGCCGTTTTCGCCGACGTCCGCCGGGCCACTTGCATGGGTGACTTGGCCCTCTCAGGTGCGGCCCCTCGGGACTTGAATACGCTGACCCCGCTCCTGGCCGCCTTGGCTGCTTGGGCCTCCCACAGTACCTCATTGAACGTGAGGCGATGGTCGCGGGTCATCAACTTCCTCTGGACCTCCTCGTCCCTCAGGCCACACAGCATGCAGTCTCGGAGGGCCGTGTCCAGGTCCTCCCATTGGCAATTGATCGCCGCGAGCCTGAGGGCCACTGCGTAGGCGGACACGGACTCCCCCGGGCGCTGGTCCCGCCTGTGGAACGCGACCCGGGCCGGGAAGATTGAAACGGGAGGCTGGAAGTGCTCCCTCAGTAGCGCCAGGATGCGGTCGATGGGCACCACGTCTACCTTCCGGGGAGCCACCAGGTTCATCAGGATACGCAGCGTGGCCAGCCCCACCTGGGCGAGGAAGTGCGAGCGCATCTTCCCGTCATTGTCGATGCCTGCAGCATCCATCGCGTGCCGAAACTGACACTCGTACAGCTCCCACTGTTCTGGATCGCTGATATCAAACTGGTGAGGTTTGACCTTGGGACACGCCATGGATCCCACCTTCGTCGCCAATTTAGTGTCTTGCACGGAAGACAAAGAAGGAGCCGCAGTGGGGGCTAAAACACAGGTTTATTTCATGATGGTCAGGATGAACATGTGGTAATGGCGGAGGTACAGCTCATTTTATACTGCAGTAACACATTTGAATATTGTTGCATGGTAGCTCATTGGCTGCTACCGGCGTGACGTCATTCTGAGTCACGCCCATCTTCTCCAGGTGATCCTAGCGCGGGAAAGGTTCCCGCGGCTGCCGGCGATTGGGGAATGTGAACCATGTGAGCTGAACGCTCGCAGCTGCCCTCTATGGGCAGCTTACTCGCGTTCCTTAAACAGCTGGGTTACATTGTAATCATTGTCAGGTTACATTCATACATTCTTAAAGTAATACTGTTACATACACAACAGATATGGAATTCCAAGACATTCTCTCCAGATGGAGAAACCACTTTATTTGTTGTCTCTGGATGTAGTTTAAGATTGGTTCTATTCCAATTCACTCCTTTATAATCTCATTCCTGATTTCATCCCTTTTAGTCACTCCAGCAGCCTTCCTCAGACATCTCATTTTTGTGATGACCTCCTTTTGCTTATGTTTTATTGTAAGTGTATTGTAAACTGAGATGGGTCCCGCCTTCCCTCCCTGCCCCATTGGGAGGGATAAAGGGCCGGGGGCCGCCGGGGCCAGGCCGAAGACCGCTGCCCAGAGCGCCGCACAGCTGCGAGGGGTTCCGCCTTCCCTCCCTGCTCCACCAGGAGGGATAAAGGGCCGGGGGCCGCCGGGGCCAGGCTGAAGACCGCCACCCAGAGCGCCGCACAGCTGCGAGGGGTTCCGCCTTCCCTCCATGCTCCACCGGGAGGGATAAAGGGCCGGGGGCCGCCGGGGCCAGGCTGAAGACCGCCACCCAGAGTGCCGCACAGCTGCGAGGGGTCCCGCCTTCCCTCCCTGCCTCACCGGGAGGGATAAAGGGCCGGGGGCCGCCAGGGTCATTCAGTGGAACTGTTGAGCTGATGGCTCCATTACTTGTGGAATTTTGTCCTTTGGAATTTTGGTATTTTTGATATTGTATGCTTTTATTATTGATTATATTGTTGCTATTGCTGTTATACTGTATTTTATGGATCTTGTATTTCTAATTTTGTTTGTTTTCTCTTGCTGTAATTGAAGTGTATATTTTGCGGGTTGCGTTTTTGTAACTGTACCTTTGGAGATGGGTTACTGTATTATTATTGTGTTATTGTATTATTATTATGTATTTATTGTCCGCTATGTAAACCACCCTGAGTCGGGTTATACCCGAGTGGGCAGTATATAAGCTGCTTTATTAAATTAAATTAATTAAGTGTCCATGTCTGGCACTGATAACGCAAGGTGGGAATGAATATGCTTTGTATGAGGTGTTTCTTTGTGTTGATTGTTTGCTTATACCTGTATAATGGATGGGTGTGACATTGGCTGAGAGCTGTTGAATCATTATCTGTATTCCTAATTGTTCACCAAGTAATGTGAGTGGCATATCAGGAAGGACTCTTTAATGAGCTGCTATTTGCTGCCATGATTTATGCCCATGACGGCGATCCTTGTCACTCCAGGTGATCTTGGACTTCAATTCCCAGAAGCCCAGGTCAGCACTCCTGCTGATCAGAGCTTCTGGGAATTGGAGTTCAAGAACATCTGGAGTGCCAAGGTTCACCACCACTGTTTTATGCCATTGTAGCTATGCCAACATAAATAACCAATAGGATGTAGACCATTTCCCCCCACACATGATATCTGATGGTGACAGATCCTAACAAGTTAAGTTATTGTCCAGCTGAGGGCTGGCAAAAAAAAAGAGGTGGTGCATTTAAACAGGCTGCCAAACTAGGACATAATGTGTCACAGACCACTTCGACAGGCCGTGGCTTTTCGTGGGTCTGGCCAGAAAACATCAGCAGGGCTAGATCACAACATTGAGACTGGCGAAGTCTGGGGCTGCTGAGGATTATTAAGGAGCAGATGCTTCTCTGAAACACTATGTTTCATTTTCTCACTGTCTTATGTGTGTGAAGTTATCCTGTCTTATCTCTCCTGGTGCTTCCCCCTACCCCACATCTAGGACCCCTGGTCTCCTTTCAACAATGTTCCCCTGTTTCTCCTTGGACACCAATATTTATCAAAGGGATGTTTGCTGTGCTAACCACCACAGCTACTCCCATAAAATGATGCCCTTCAACTGGTAATCTTGGAAGCCCAAGCCCAAGTTTCTAGCTATAAGAGACAGAAGGAGGACCATGAAAGCTGCATCTTCTCCAGCGCCCTCTCCACCCCACCCCCCACCCCGGCAAGTCTGAGCAAGAATACCTGGAAGGGTGGAAAATATCGACCCAGCATGCAGCAGCGGTACCAGATAAAGTCCATGCCAGGCATCATGGGGGAGTTTGTGTGTGCATGTTGAGTTTGAAAAAAGAGAACAGGCAACATTTTCATGCCTTTGCACAAGGCACTTCCTGGCCCAGGTGTTTAGGGGAGGTGGAGGGGGGGAAGGCATCCCTCCTGTTGGTCTGTGGAAGCAAAGCAAGCTTTCCATTTGGGTATGTGCTTTCATGCGCTCTGTGTGTCTTCTGGCATGAAAAAGGGACTACCTTTATGCCCAATACAGACTGGTTAATAATTAAGCTGGCACAGAGGTGCTAGGTGATTTACATTCACACTGAACTCTAATGTGACCATGCTTTATATGCAAGGATCTGAGAAAGGTTATGGGAAAGAGCCACCTAACTAGTTTTGCCCTCTTTCCTACACCTTGAACCCCAACAGGTCATACATGAAACTGAATGGGAGCAGATGGAGCATAAACAACCAAACAGTCTTTTTTTGCACAGGACAAAATTCAGATCCTTATTGATCTGAATTTAGATATTTACAGTAGATACATGAGTGTCTTGAATTCCCTCCACTGAAGTGGTGGTGGGGTGGGGGGTGTTTATCTGCTTTAGCTTCACAGTAACAATGAGACACCACAAAAGGTGGCAAGTAGTAGCTGGCCCCTACTTGGCTGGAAGCACTGCAGGGCCATGACTGAATTTGACTGCCCAAAGGCCAAGGCCAGCATCCTCTCTGCTGCTGCACCACCCTGGCTCCAACACTGCTAACCACCCATCCACCTCCAGCCCTCTTCCAGAGGCATCCAGACCATCCAGAGGAGACACAGCAGATATTACCTGTTCGAGAGACAGTAGCACCTGGGACCGAGAACTTAAGGTTCAAAACCATGTTCAATGTTATTAACTCAGTAGCAAAGCCATTGTGGGCCTTCTCCCAGGGTGAGTGATTAATCTCTAGAAGCACTTGAAGATACAGCCAACTCATGCTTGCTGTTGTCTACCCTGATACTTGGCTAGTGGCCTTGACACATCTATCATGACTGTTGAAGGCCTGATAAGGGGAAGGTGCTCCTCCCGATGACTGCCAATATACATGAAGTGCTTCACCTCAGGTAACCTTCCCTCAGCCTTTGGCAAACCAACTTTCTCACCTAGAACTCCTGGCTGAGGTGGCTGGGCCAAGTCCTTTCCAGTTCTTTTGGGATGAAGCTGATTACACAGATCCATTTCTATCACCAATGTGGGATGTGCATTGCAGATTGGTTACCCATGGAAGTGAGCTGCACTGGAGCGGAGAACAGCATTGCATGCTCTGTCAGTGCTCTGGGAGCCCCCAATCACAGTGAACCTCTGGACTGGAGAGAGAGTGTGTGCGAGTGTGTATGCTTGAAAGGAAAGCACTGGAGTCACACAGTCTTTGTGGTTGTGCAGTGTCTTCATCACACTGATAGCACATGGACCTGGGATTGGTAGAATACTTTCTGAAAAGGGGCTTATTACTGGATTAGCTTGGAGTGACGAAACAGAAAACTCACTCCAGTGAGGACATACAATGACAGGAGATGGGTTGGTTTATACTGACCATATTATTGTGCGAGCGTGCGAGCGTGTGTGCCTGCTGGCCTGCCTGCCTGTTGATTGTGAGGAGGGACACCCAGCCCTTCATTTAATAACTACAGCACCATCACCTGCCACTCTGGTGGGGAGGGGAAAGGCAGACCACCTTCTAGTGATGCCACAAATTAGAGGGAAACAGCCATGTCAAATCAAATCATTACAGCTACATGCCTGTTTTTCTATAACCTGAGCTTAGAAAGCAGATGGAGACAAGTCCATAATTATTATTTTTTAAAATTATGGGTAAGATTCTGAAGGGAAAAGTGGGTCATAGAAGGAGTTCTGGCAGACCTTTCCTTGCTGCACAGCTCCTCAATGTGCACAGAGTCCAGCCTCTCCTCCCTCAGAGGGGATGCAGGCACTGATATCTCCCTTGCCCGAAAGCCAGTCACGTCTGACTCTAGAGGAGTTGGTGCTCATCTCTGTTACAGCCAAAGAGCCAGCATTGTCTGCATCTGCATCCATGGTCACGTGGTAGGCATGACTAGACACTGGAGTGCATGGAATGCTGTTCCATTTCTGCCAAAGTGGTACCTATTTATCTATTTGCAATTTCTTGCTTTCAAACTGCTAGGTTGGCAGGAGCTGGGACAGATGAAAGCTCACCCATCATGTAACGCTCGGGTCTCGAACTGCTGACCTGCCAACCTTCCAGTCATCTGGTTCAGTGTCTTAACCACTAAGTCAGCACAGCCCTCTTTTTACTCTGCTACTATTATACTAAATCAGCAGGGGATTTTATTTTATTTCTTTACCCCAGGCTAGGGAAGGCAGGGGTTGTTTCTACTAAACCACCTTACCAGACAAATGGTTCTTCTAAGAATTCTTGGACTATTATGCCTGCCTAGGCTCACCTACTGTCAAATTCCCTATACACTACTGGGAGAAAACACCCCACATATAATCTAATTTACAATAAGTACCTCCAAGAGGGAAGGCCAGGCATCTCGTGGTATCATTGCCTGAGTGTTACAGACTTCAGCAGAGAGTATGGGTGTAAGAGATCTGACAGAGGACTCTGGCCTGCAAAGGGGCCTTGGAGCCAGTGTGACAACTGACTGACCCACAAGGAGCCCAGGGGTAGCCCCGGGTGAGGATGGAGAGCAGTCCCTGAGTGTGGAACAGGGCTAGTCTTTGTGGGAAAACAGAAGGAAGCATATCATGCCACCACAAAACGGGCACTTCCGCCAGGCAAACATCCAGACTGAAGGGAGTGGCCAGGTTGTCTTTCTAGTAGAGGATGTCTGAAAGAGAGTTCTGAAAGAAGGGGAGGCTATCTAAGTATGAGGTGTATGCATGTGTGAGAACCAAATCCCATCATCAGCTAGGCATTGGAGAGGGTTGGCACAGAGTGTTACATGGCCCCAAAGAAAGACCCTGGTTGGCGTAGGGTGAGCCTTGCGTTTAGCACTCACAGTGTGGGGCAAATCGTCAGAGGGGCTCAACCAGAGGCGAAGGCAACAGTTCCCAGAGGTCTGTCTCATGTCTCTCTGATTCTGGCCTGATGCCTGGGCTTCTCATTGACTTCTGGGCCTGATTTAAGTTATTAGTCCTAACCTATAATCCAGGAGTTTTTATTTATTTATTTATTGTTAAATTTCTATACCGCCCACTCAGCCAAAGCCAACTCTGGGCAGTTCACAACAGTGGGTAAAAACAGATTAAAACAAATAAAACAGATAAAAACCTGCACTAAGAACCCACCCCTAAAAAGAGAGGGGTGCAGGAACTGAAGAAACTGTGGGGCAGGCATCCTCCCCTATATTAACCACCCAATGGAAGCCACCCCTCCACCTGCACCCCAAACTTGGCCTGCCAGCCAGGTTTTTAGTTCTTTTCTAAAGGGCAACAACTCCGTCTGGAGATGCAGTTCTACTGGCAGGAGGTTCCAAAGGGCCGGTGCGGACACAGAGAAGGCTCTCCTCCTTGTGCCAGAGAGATGAGCCCCCCTGGCCGATGGCACTATTAGAGAGCCCCTCCGGTCCACTCTGGTGGGACGGACAGACTCCTTAGGGCGATACGGTCTCTAAGGTAACCTGGCCCACTACCATATAGGGCTTTAAAGGTCAAAAACAGCACCTTGAATTGCACCCGGAGGCAAACGGGTAACCAGTGCAGCTCCCGAAGCAGTGGTGAGGCATGGGCATAACGTCCACACCCCATCACCACCCGGGCCGCCGCATTCTGGACCAGCTGCAGCCTCCAAATGGTCATCAAGGGCAGCCCCATGTAGAGCGCATTACAATAATCTAGTCTGGAGGTCACCAGAGCATGAGTGACCATGAGCAAAGAATCCCGGTCCAGGAGCGGGCGCAACTGGTGAATCACCTGAAGTTGGGCGAAGGCCCTCCTGGCCACAGCCGCCACCTGCTCTTCTAGCAGCAGCTGCGAATCCAGGAGGACCCCCAAGTTGCGCACCGGGTCAGTCTGGGGCAAAATAGCCCGATCCAAAACCAAAGATGGTAGCTCCCGGGATAGCACAGGACCCCTCATCCACAGCCACTCAGTCTTACTAGGATTCAGCTGTAACCCATTCGCCCCCATCCAGACCCCAACCGCCTCCAGACAACTGGAAAGGACTTTGACTGCGTCACTAGGGTCCCAACCTTTTAAAGCTGGGGCCCAGGTCATGTTCCCTTGGATAGCTTGCGGGGGTGGGGGGGACACAAACATTTTGTCCTTCCTCCACTACATATCACCTCCTGGTGTGATGGAGGCAGTGGGGAGCCACAGGAAATGGTGCCATGGGCCACATCCGGCCTGTGGGCTGCAGTTTGAGAATCCCTGCTATAATCCCTTCATGGCTTGGGATTTCAGTACATGATGGAGCATCTCTTCTGACTAAATATGCCCTGGGGCTACCCAGTCCTCCTTGGTATTATTAAGCCCCTGTCTTGGGGAGGCTGGACAAGGTCAGGCCTTCCATCCTTCCTATGCCAGACCCCTCCATCTCTCAAAAAAAATCTCGGAAACTATTGAGGGCCCAACTGCACAAAGAAGTGGTTCACCACAATCTGTTGTGTTGATCAGTCACCCAGTTGAGTCCAACCCTTTGTGACCCCATGGATGACAGCATTCCAGGCTCCTCTGTCACCTGCCATCCTCCAGAGGTCACCTAGATCTACATCCACTGCGTCAACAATGCTGTCTAGCTATCTCATCCTCTGCTGCCCCTTCTCCTTAAGCCTTCAGTTTTCCCCAGCATCAAGGCCTTCTCCAATGAGTCCTCTCTTCACATTTAGTGGCCACCGTACTTGAGCTCCTACCCCTCAATCTACCCCTTTTCTAATCACAACCTGCCTTTCTACTAACTGGATATACCAGGTGAGTTGTTTTTTTGGGGGGGGATTATTACATGGTCTACTTGGCCCAGCTGGAAGGTCCTTCTGATTATACCTATTGTGCTAAGACAGTATTTTCTCATTTTTAAAAAAATGATGCATGCATGCCAGTCTGGCCAAGTGATCCTTCTATGGTAATAGAGTAGCCCCTACTGCCAACGAATGTCAGGCAGCAAACTAACAACCTTGGGTGGCAAAGTCCACAGGGAAGGGTAATAGTCCCCAAGTGGATTAAATCCTACTTGAGTCCTTCTTGATGGAGGGCAGCAAGTTCGTCAATCCTGGCCTGGGGATAAGGAGGACTTTGCTGTCCCAAAAGGGCTCAGGACCAGAGCATGACTCACGGAACTGGGTTAGTGGCATGCATGGGTGTCACGCTGCAAGATGCAGGAGGCAAATGGAAGACCAGTGCATTACTATATTGTTCCCAGGACAATCTTCATGGCTGATGGCCAGGATGAGAGCCAATATTTGGAATTGGATACGGCACAAGAAGAAGCAAATATATGCATGCCAATTGCCAAGTGCCCCGAGTGGCTCTTGGGCCTGAGAGGCCGTGGATCGGTACAGCCAAGAGGCAAACCAGCGGGCAAGAACACGGCGGCGGCGGCGGCGGTGGCGACCTTGGCCAGGGAAAGGCCAGCCCGTCCCGTCGGGCCATTGAGTCCATGCCTCGCCCGCCCCCCCTCCCCGCCCCTCCCCTCCCCTCCGTCCCGGGCGCTCTCCAGGCTGTCCTTCCTCGGTTGCTCCAGGCGGCCCCGGGAAGTGGAGATGCAGCGCGCCCGGGAGGGGAGGCTGGGGCTGGGGCTGGGGGGGCTCCCGGCGCTGCTGCCCCTGCTGCTGCTGCTGGCTGCATTTCCCGGAAAAGCCTCGGCCCGCGGCAGGCGAGGGGAGCCGGTCGAGGAGGACCCGCCGCCTTCCCGTCCAGGTGAGGTGGAAGAGCGGCAAGGAGGGATACCGGCGGGGTCCCTTTTTCGGATCGCTAGCGCGGACCCCGGAGGAGAGGAGGAGGAGGGGGAGGACCGGCGGGCCGGCGGGCGGGGGCTCCTGTTCCGTGGGGAGGGGAGGGGAGGGGAGCGGCCCCGGGCACAGGTGTGTACCTGCTGCGGCACTTGCCGTCCCCACCGCTCTCGCCCTCTCCGAGACTCCCACTTACCCCCCCTCTCATCCCCCTTTCCCCCACCGGCCAGGAGACACTCCCGACCCCCCTCTCTCCTGCCCTTTCGACTTTTTTCCTGGCGGGGGGCGGGTGCGAAGGGCGGGGGGGGGGCGGCGAGGGATGGCCAACGGGATCCAGGCAATGCTCTGGGAATGCCTGCAATCCTTTACGGCTGGGTCAGTCCCTGAGAGCACTTGGCGTGTATCGTAAGGTGGGGTGCGAAGGTGGGGGTCGGGTGGGGAGGTTTGAGCTCAGCCTTCTTAGACCACCACTAAGCCCAATCGCATACGCTCTCCCCGCCCCCCGCCCCTCTGGACTGGCTGACCAGGAACAGGCGTGAGGCGTCTTTTTCCTTGTTCTTCTTCTTGTGCCGTATCCGATTCTGAATATTGGCCCTCCTCGTGGCGATCCTGGGAACCACACGACGCAGTGGCCTTCCATTTGCCTTCCACCTCGCTAAGAGGGAGCCAAGGGTGTTGTACTGTGACTGCTGCCCATTAGCCACTTGGGGGCTGCCCTGCCAAACCAGAGGGTCAAGAACTGCTGTTTAGTGACTGAAACGCTCTCCTGACGTGTAGCTCCAGGGAACAACGCCTAGGATGTCCACCAGGAAAGCCCATAGCAAGGCTCACAGAGCCTTCTCAGTGGGGGCTCCAATGCAGTGGAAAAGTCTCCCTCTCCAGAGCTGCAACAGATCAGGCCCTTTCTCTGGACATGACTTGTGGTTTAAAAGTTTGTGAGCTGCTTTGGGTTGCTTCCGGGTAAAGAAAGCGGGATAAAAGTGGTGTAAATAAAATAAATGATAAAATAAAAACAGTCCTTTCCCAAGGACAGTGAGGTGGGGTCTGGTCTTCTTCAGAACACAAATTACTTCTTTGAATCAATGGATTTACCCTAACCTGAATGTTGTACACAACAGTCTCTCAGGGCTGTACTAAGAGGCTTATAAAGATCTTCTCTTTTTGGACATTTAACCTTGATTGTTATTTGTTTTCTGGCTCTTTTCTCAGCGGATGTTTTAGTTTATTTCTTTTGTTTTCTTTGTTTCTGACCATTGGAGAGGTCAAATTGTCATGCACATTTTATGGCTTTTTGTTTTGCTTTGGTTTTATGCTGTAACCTGTCCAGAGTAGGAATTTGCCCCCAGATGGGTAGAAATGTATGATGATGATGATGAGGAGGAGGAGGAGGAAGAGGTGAAGGGATCTGGGATCACTAGCTAGAAGGTACTGTACAAGGCACCAGGCTCCTGGGGACCAAATATTTGCTCCTGTCTTTGTGGCAAAGGAGCCTTTGCATGGCCAAGGTGAGCCAAGGTGGGCAGATAGCCACCTTGGCACCAGAATGCCCTCAGGTGTGTTGGGAGTGAGGGCACCTGGTGAAAGCCTTCTGCTCCATTCCCTCACAAGGTGCGCGTGCGTGCGTGCGCACACTCACACACAGAGGCGAGAGTGGTTGGGCAGGAAGCTGGCTTGACTCCTGTGCCTGCCTGGGGCAATGCTCGATCTGTTGCTGCAGTTCTTGTTGAAGAAGTTGTTCTGAGCAAAAAACTGGCCAGAGGCTGGGAGGCCCACTCAAGGCAGTTCCTTTTCTTTTAGGGTGCAGAAACCAAACTCACCCCCTAAGGAAATGAAGAAAGGGGCCTTGATTTTGGACAGACACATTCACCCCAGGGAAGTCTTGCTCTTTCCAAAGGGATTTGACAGGGGTCGGGGTTGGAGAGATAGGCAGGATCTCTCAATGCCATTTCCAGGGAATCCTAAGCAGGTGAAGGCACCTCCTTGGGAATACCCTGAAGGAAATGGTGAGCCACTGTGTGAGACAGAATGCTGGACTGGATGGGCTGTGGCCTGTTCCAGCAAGGCTGTTCTTATGTTCTTATGACAGAGGCATGCTGTGCTGTTGACATGATCTTTCCCTCACTTCATCTGGCACCCTAATGATGAACAATTTTTATGCTTCCCCTAATGGGAGGTACTGCAGTGGCTCAAGTCACTAAGACGCTGACTGGGAAGCGGAAGGTCAGCAGTTCGATTCCCGAGTACTGCAGGACGGAAATGAGCTCCCGTCTTCATCCCAGCTCCTGCCAACCTAGCAGTTCGAAAGCAAGAAATTGCAAGTAGATAAATAGGGACCACTTCGGTGGGAAGGAAACAGCGTTCCGTGCGCTCCGGTGTCTAGTCATGCCTGCCACATGACCACGGAAATGTCTGCAGAAGCAGACAGCGCTGGCTCTTCGGCTTAGAAACAGAGATGAGCACTGCACCCTAGAGTCGGATCCGACTGGCTTTCGAGCAAGGGAAACCTTTACCTTTACCTTTAATGGGAGGGAGGCTGAGAAGCCTATAGCCAAAAGCCCTTGTGAGCCTTTAAGGCGCCACAGAGCATTTTGGCTCATGACACCAGTGGGGCCTGGAAGTGTCCTCCCTCTTGCCTCCACCTTTCCACCCCACCACTGCACTTGGCCATTGCCTTAGGGTGGGTAAGGAACACCCTTTGAGCTGTGGTCAGCTGCCTTCACAGCAGACTTGGGTTTTCCTGTCCCCTCCAGTTGGGCTATGGGGTGGAGGGGGGCACAGGCAAAGCCCGTTTTAGACCTAAGGCTGGAAGCATCTGCCGGGCAAGACCTTGACTCCTAGTTGAGACCAGGAGATCCAAGGCACCGTCCGGCCAGGCCCCACTGGATCAGTTTCCTGAGGATGTGGGCAGAAAGTGACAGGATACGGTAGACCCTTCCCTGTCATAGCTCCTAAAATTTGCAAGAGACTGCAGTAGAGTGAGCTCCACATACGACTAGTGTCTCTGTGGGTGTGTGGTCACTCATCTTCCTATTGAAAGGAAGCCACAAAAAGGCCCATTCCAAAGAAACCCAAATGAGCAGCAAATGACATGGACAGCACAAGGTTTATGGCTCACATTCCCTTCTTGGGAAAGTTGATAGAGAGGATGATGGCTGGCCAGCAGCAGGTATTCCTGGAGGAAACCCATCACCTACATCACTCAGGGTCTAGGTGGCTGACCCATTTGTTGTGTATTGAATTTAATTGTAACCACACGAATGAGCGAGTGTAACAATCTGTAACCACATGAATGAGTGAATGTAACAAGCTGAATCTTGCAATAGAAACAATGTAACAAACCACAATAGAACGCGAGCTAGTGACCACTAGGGGGAAATAGCGAGCGTTCAGCTCACATGGCACACATTCCTCAAATACCTTCAGCTGCGCGGGAAAGATTCCCGCCCTCACCTCACCTGGACAAGAAGGGCGTGACTAATGATGATGTCACATGGACAGTAGCCAATGCGCTATCGAAGAGCCACATTCAAATGTATAGCCACTGCATAAAAGGAGCTGTTTGTCCGCCATTACCTCATGTTCGTGCTGTACTCCATGCAATAAAGATGTGTTAGGCTAGTTTACAGCTGCTTCCATTTTCTTGATTCCCAAACACTAAACCATTGCACTGACGTAGAGGTGGGAGGGTGGAGGGAAAGTTGGCTTGTGTGTGTGTGCTTTGCAACTGAAAGAGTCAACCTGGAGCCCGTCAGGGTGGAGCTCAGAACACAAGTATTGTTTGGGCTACAGCAGCTTAACTGACATGCCACGGGGTGGGGGCTCTAAAAGTGATGGGGGGGGGAGTACCAATGCAACTTCTGGAATGAAGGACTACGCTGCTGCTGCTGCTTCAGATTTGGCCAACCTCCCATGGCTGTTGTTAAGGTTAAGGTGGTCCCAGAACTGTGGAAGAGCTGAGGATGGATGGTTGCTCCGAGTCCCTCCCCTCCCCAGCCCGGCCTTTCTTTTAAGATAAGGAGGGGGTGTGTGAAGTTTCTGAAGTGGTTGCTGACTGTGTTGGTCCATGCAAGCAGAGCAGATAAGAAACCAAAGACAAAGGGAATAGTTGGTTTGTCAGATCTGAGGAAGTAGACTTGATCCAGAAAGCTCACAGTAAAATATCGCAATTCATCTTTAAGGTGACACAACATTTTGGTCACTCTATTTAGTCTTTGTTCTGCTTCTTGCCTGGCAAGGTGTTGTGTATTGAATGGATTTGTAACCACACGAATGAGTGGATGTAACAATCTTCAATAGTAACACTGTAACCTTCTGTATGAGGACGCGAGCTAGTGGCCAGGGGGGGGGGGCAGTAGCGAGTGCCCAGCTCACATGGTACACATTCCTCAAATGCCTTCAGCTGCGCAGGAAAGATTCCCGCGCTCACCTCACCTGGACAAGAAAGGCGTGACCAAGGATGACGTCATTTGGACAGTAGCCAATGCCTGTCGAAGAGCCATATTCAATTGTATAGCCACCGCATAAAAGGAGCTGTTTGTCCGCCATTACCACATGTTCGTACTGTACTCCATGCAATAAAGATGTGCTAGGCTAGCTTACAGCTAGTTTCCATTGTCTTGATTCCCAAACACTAAACAAGGACACGAATGTTGGCACCATCCCATCCCGAGAGCCAGCTGTGGCCCAGCCTGGATGGGGAAAAGAGGTTGGCAAGAGCCAGGATCAGGCCACACTCCCTCCCTGGCTCCGATGTCCCTTGGAGAAGCAGGTCTCAGCCCCTCCCAAGAGCCTGGGAAGGAGGGTGTGTGTGATCGATTGGACAGTGGGGGGGGGGGGGGGGGTAGCAGGGTGGAAGGAAATGCTTGGCTTGGCTTGACTTGGCTTGGGAGGCCTTGTTCTTTGACTTGGGCAACCCAAGTCTCCTCCAGGCCTTCAACTCCTTGGGCTGACAGAAAGGGGAGTAGGGGCTCCTTGTTCCTTGATCTCACCGAGTGCTTCCTTCTTTCCTTCCTTCCCCAGATCCACCTGCACATGGAGCCCACGGCCACTGGAGCTATGCAGGTAAAGGTGTTGTGGTCAAGTCTGCCCTTGTTGCATTCCTCTGGGCTGTTGGCCAGGAGAGTGTGTGTGTGTGTGTGTGTGTGTGTGTGTGTGTGTGTGTGTGAGAGAGAGAGAGAGAGAGAGAGAGAGAGAGAGAGAGGTTAATGATTAGCCTGTCCTTCTCCGTCACACCTGCACTGCTACCACCTCAGGGTCACTCAAGCCCCACCCGAGTCCATCCCAGCCAGACCTAGACCTTGGCTGTCACACCCATATCTGCCCAAACCTCTGGCTTGGCATGAGAATGGGATCTCACTTCCGCCCTTCCGTGCCTAGTCCTACTGCTATGGTGGAGTGTCCCACCCCAGCTAGAAGGAAACGGGGGGGGGGGGTTTCCTCCTTCATCCCTACCCTCGCTGGCTTCCTCCCTCTCCCCCTCCCTCCTCCCTCAAGCCCCCCCATCCTGATTCCTGACTGGGCAGTGGTTCCTCTCTCCCTCCCCCACCCAACTTCAGCTCTCCTTTGATTTTCCACTGCACCGTTCACTGCCAGCCTGGCATGCCAGTGGTTGGCATGGATCTGTCCTGCTGCATGACGGATTGTTGACCCGCCTAATCCTGCCATCGCTGCACAGTCAGGCTGCTGAACGGCACTCTGGCCCATACCTGTCAAGTTTTGGGAAATTTCTGTCAAACACCCATATTTTACACTCTTTCCTGCTGTCATCCCGTATTAGTTAGACTGCAATTCGACTGGAGGTAGACTGGAGACCAGCACAGGATAAGCATAGCTGTCCAGTTTCCCATTTTGGCCAAGAAATTTCCCAAAACTTGACAGGTATGCGTCTGGCCAGCATGAACCAGCCGCCTCCCAGACCCAGCTGGCTCCCCCAGGAGGGAGAAGAGAGCCGGGGTGGCCTGCAGTCAGTTAATTCATGAGTGCTTTAGGACCACTCTGGGAAGGAAGGTCCTCCCCTCCTCCGAGCCCAGGTTGTCTTCCAGGAGCCCTCCTCAGGCCACATGGCTGTGGCTTCTTTGGCCTTCTCTGCAGCAGAGTCAGGCCAGCACAGGGGCAAGATTTGATCCCTCTGGCCAACCTTCGGGGGTGGGGGGGGGCACACCGGCCTGCCCGGATGTATGTTTGCCATCTGCTGGGTGCCTCTTTTTTTAGCCTGCTTTCTTGTTGTGTTCTAAGGGTTTTACCTTCCACATGGATTACAATGTATCTGAGCCAATGTAACCTTGCCGATAGCAACAATGTAACCTTCAGCTGTATCATATAAACCCTGTAAGAGGACGCGAGCCAATGACCACCAGCTGGCAGTGGCGAGCGTCCAAGCTCTCTTGGTCCGAACTCATCAAAGGCAACAGCGCGGGAAGCTTTCCCGCCACCACCTACACCTGGACAAGAAGGGCGTGACTCGCGATGACGTCACGCAGGCAGTAGCCAATGGGCTACCATGGCACCACGTTCAAATGTATTACTCCCGTATATAAAGAGCTATCGATCCGCCATTACCTCATGTTCCCTCTGTCCACGATGCAATAAACCTGAGTTAACCCAGCCCGAGGCTGTGTCCAGTGTCTTGGTTTTCATACACCAAATTGGCGACGAAGGTGGGATAATGGATCCCCAAGGAGCAGCCAGGGCACAGAGCGGGTTCAACATCACCAAACCGCAAGACTGGGAGCTGTTTGAGATGGACTTCCATGCGGCGCTGGTGGAGCTCAAAGTCAAGGAAGACGATGAGGAGACGAAGAGGGCCATCCTCACCAGAATGCTCGGGATGGACACCAAGCGGACGCTGGTGGGCATCATCACCCCGAAGAAGGTGAGCGAATTTAAGGCGGACGACATCATGAAGCTGCTACGGGAGCGCTTCCGACCCGCGAGGGCGATGTTTCCCGCTCGGAGCGCGTTTTGGAGGCGAGTCCAAGCGCCGGACGAGTCGGTTGAGGCATTCGTGGCCGCCATGAGGGCAGCCGCCGTCCCCTGTAAATGGGGCAATATCCAAGAAATGGCCCTCAGGGACGGCGTGCTGTGCGGCCTGAAAGACAAGGAGGTGCAGCGCAGTTTGATGAACAAGGAGCCGCCACCCACGCTGGCAGAGGTCGTTGAGGCCGCAGAAGCCGCAGAGTCCACGAATGCCGGAGTGGACGAGATGCACCAGTGGCGTGAGTGGCGTCCCAGAGCCGGCAAAGCGGAAAAACCGGTGCACGCGACTCGACGGGCCTCAAAATCGTCCTCGGAAGGCAGCGACGGCGAAGAAGTCCAGAAGGTCCGAAAGGGGGGGCGCCGCTGCGATGGCTGCGGAGCGGCCCACGAGCGCGCGAGGTGCCCATTTAGGAAGGCCGAATGTTACACCTGCGGCCGGCGGGGGCACATCGCCAGGCCATGCAGAAAACGGAAGGAGGGCCGGAGGCAGTCATCAGACCGTTCGACCAGGCCGGACCGTCCAGCGAGGCCCAAAGATGGCGTCCAGACCACGAAGAAGCAGGACGGCGTGGGCCGCGTCTCGGACGGCAGCGAGGACGACGCCCCAGTGCTCAGCGTGTCCGCGGGACAGTCCCATTACTTCGTTGAGGTACAAGTACAAGGGGCCCCTATCAGGATGGAAATTGACTCGGGGTCCTCCTATTCTATAATTCCCCAGAGGGAGTTTTTGAAAATCGACCCCCACGTGCGGCCCAAACTTAAAGCATTGAGGTCCACGCTACGTGATGTACAGGGAAACAGCATTCCGGTGTTGGGGGTCGGGAAATTTCAGGTTAAGTTTAGGAGACATTCTACGGAACTGCCCCTAGTTGTCCTCAAGGGGGGAAGTTGTAGCCTCCTAGGGACACAGTGGTTTCAGCCCTTGGGCCTGTTCATAGGGGGAGTACATTCAGTGGGGGCGGACCCAATACAAGCGGTGTGCGATGCGCACCCCGCCGTCTTTAAAAAAGGACTTGGGAAATTCAACGGACCCCCTGTAGCCTTCGACCTAGACCCGGAGGTCCGCCCGATAAGACTCAAACCGCGCAGGGTGCCTTTCGCACTAAAGGACAGAATAGAGGCGGAACTGGACAAATTGGTGGGCCAGGGGATTCTTATTCCTGTTGATTCCGCGGAGTGGGAAACTCCAATTGTAACAGCTCTGAAGGCTAACGGGGAGGTGCGCATTTGCGCTGATTATAAGTGTACAATTAACAAGGCGATTCGCCCTAATGCATATCCGGTGCCAGTGGTCAGCCACCTTTTGGCCAGGCTAAATGGGGGAAAGTGTTTCGCTAAGCTCGACCTGGCACAAGCCTATCAGCAACTCCCCGTAACTCCCGCCACGGCCGCGGCACAAACGATAGTCACACATAAAGGAGCGTTCCAGGTGTCGCGTTTACAGTTCGGCGTGAACTCGGCACCCGGCCTTTTTCAGTCGCTTGTGGAACGCCTCCTGAAGGGGCTGGAGGGGGTGTTGCCTTATTTTGATGACGTATTGATAACAGGGGGGAGTGAGGCCGAACTAGCAAGGAGATTGGATAAAGTGCTAACTGTGTTCGAGAAAGCGGGGCTGAGACTGAGGAAGGACAAATGTGTTTTTTTCGAGACCGAGGTCGAGTTTTTAGGGTTTCGGATCACACCCGAGGGTATTAAGCCGTCCAAATCCAAAGTAGCAGCCATCAAGAAGGCCCCTCGCCCCACATCCAAAACCGAACTACAGTCATTCCTGGGGCTCCTCAATTTTTACCATACATTCCTCCCGCGGAAAGCCTCCGTGGCCGAACCGCTTCATCGGTTACTTAAAAAGGAGGAGACATGGATGTGGGGTGACGAGCACGAGAGGGCGTTCATCAAACTCAAGCAACTTCTAACATCGGACGCAATCCTTACGCACTTCGACCCCAAACGGCCGGTGGTCTTAGTCTGTGATGCATCACCGGTGGGGGTGGGGGCGGTGCTTTGCCACGTGTTAGATGACGGTCGGGAGGCCCCAGTTGCGTTTTATTCAAGGTCCCTGTCCCAAGCAGAGCGAAATTACGCACAAACCGACAGGGAGGCATTAGCAATAGTAGCGGGGACCAAAAAGTTTCACGATTTTCTGTATGGCCGCCCGTTCAAAATCGTGACGGATCACAAGCCCCTGTTAGGGATTTTCACGGCAGGCAAGCCCACGCTGCAGATACTATCCCCGAGAATGTTGCGATGGGCCATTTTTCTTAACGCATACCAACACGAGTTGGAGTACCGGCCCGGAAAGGAGATCAGCCATGCTGATGCACTTTCGAGATCCCCTTTGCCCTTGTCGGACGACCAAAAAGCCAGATTAGGGAGAGACCGCCAGGTGTTGCTAATCGAGGTCTTAGACGAACCCCCAATAGTACCAGCCGATATAGCTAGGGCGACAGGCAAGGACAGAACGCTGGAGAAAGTCAGCTCATGGGTGCAGAAAGGGTGGCCAGCATCGTCCCCAAGCAAGGAATTCGACCCATTCTTTCGGAAGAAGCTAGAGTTGTCCCTAGAAAGGGGGTGCCTGTTGTGGGGCCAACGGGTGGTGGTCCCAACACCCATGCGGCCGAGGGTGCTCAAACTGCTGCACGTCAGCCACCCGGGCATCGTTCGCTCCAAAGCGCTGGCCCGCAGCTACTTTTGGTGGCCACAGCTGGACGAGGACATTGAGCACATGGTCGGCACTTGTGAGGCATGCCAGGGGTCCCGACCAGAGGCGGCCCGCCTCCCGCACAGGGAATGGGACACAGCAAGGGGGCCATGGTCCAGAGTGCACGTAGATTTCGCTGGCCCTTTCCGAGGAACCATGTTTCTCCTGGTGGTGGATGCATTCTCAAAGTGGCTGGAGGTCATCCCGGTAAAGAGCACGTCCTCCGCCACTACAATTAGCCAACTACGGAGAGTCTTTTCAACGTTCGGCTTACCCGACACTTTAGTCAGCGATAACGCGAGTTGTTTCACCTCCTCAGAGTTCGGGGCATTCATGGAGGCAAACGCCATTCGGCATGTCACATCCGCGCCGTTTCACCCGGCCACGAAGGGCCAAGTGGAACGGTTGGTGCGTACAACAAAGGAGGCGCTCCGGCGCATGGGCCCCGGGGACCTAAATCACCAAGTATGTCAGTTCTTACTAGCGTATAGGGTGACCCCCTTAGCGTCGGGTTACTCGCCGGCAGAGCTATTGATGCGGCGAAAACTGACTACGCTCCTGTCCAGGCTAGACCCCACAAGAATTGAGGATAAAGGGAAGAACGTAGGGTTGGCAGTCTCGAAAGGTTTCGCCGCCGGCGACCCTGTTCATTGCAGGAACTATGCCAGCGCAGGGCCAGCCTGGGTGCCGGGGACAGTTGTAGAACAGACGGGGCCAGTCTCGTACCGGGTCGAAACCCACACCGGTCTCCTCTGGAGGAGGCACGCAGACCAGCTGAGGCACCGAGTAAGTAGGCCAGTCAGTGAGGATCAGCAACAAGATTCAGCGTTAGGGCTCTCCCCCAACCGCTTCACCCAAGGGGGAGACAGCAGCGGACAACAGTCCCAAGCAAGGGGGGAAGGAAGAAGCAGCGGCCCCGACTCATATCCTTTTGATAAACCAGTCCTATCAGAGGCCCGGGAAGGGGGAGAGGAGTTCGCGACCGCTGCCCCCGAATGGAATTTAGATTTTGATTTAGCGAGCCGGGGGGGTTTTCAGGAGTGTTCCCCCACCCATCCAAGCGAGAAGAGGGGTTTTTCGTTAGCCCCCAGTGCCCCCGGTTCCTCCCTAAGAAAGAGCACACCTCCCAACAACGCCGCGGAGCCGCGGCAAGTCACTAACGAGTCTCCCTCTCAAATTACAGGACAGGAAACCGGGGGACAAAGAGAAGGTAGCAAACCCGGGGAAAGGCAGCCCACATCGAGACCCCAGCGTGTTCGAAACAAGCCATCTTGGCTGAGAGATTTTGTCTCCTAGGGGGGGGAGTGTTTAGAAGTATGGGCGCGAGACGTTGTCTCGTCCTAGGGGGGAGGGGTGTTGTGTTCTAAGGGTTTTACCTTCCACATGGATTACAATGTATCTGAGCCAATGTAACCTTGCCGATAGCAACAATGTAACCTTCAGCTGTATCATATAAACCCTGTAAGAGGACGCGAGCCAATGACCACCAGCTGGCAGTGGCGAGCGTCCAAGCTCTCTTGGTCCGAACTCATCAAAGGCAACAGCGCGGGAAGCTTTCCCGCCACCACCTACACCTGGACAAGAAGGGCGTGACTCGCGATGACGTCACGCAGGCAGTAGCCAATGGGCTACCATGGCACCACGTTCAAATGTATTACTCCCGTATATAAAGAGCTATCGATCCGCCATTACCTCATGTTCCCTCTGTCCACGATGCAATAAACCTGAGTTAACCCAGCCCGAGGCTGTGTCCAGTGTCTTGGTTTTCATACACCAAATTTCTCTTTTCAGACATGGCCCAATGGGCATCGGCTTTTCCCTACTGTGGAGGCCACATGCAGTCCCCCATCAACATTGACACTGGGGCCACTCTTTTCAGCCCCTCCCTTGAGGGACTCCTGCTGTCTGGCTTCGACCTGCCTCCAGAAGAGAGACTCAGGCTGCAGAACAATGGACACACAGGTGAGTGTTGTGTAGGTGTCCAGGATCAAGGCAGGGCAGGGCAGGGCAGGGCAGGGAAGGGCAAGGCAGGGCAGGGCAGGACTAGGCAAGTTAAGGCAAGGCAAGGCAGGGCGGGGTAAGGCAGGGTGGGGCAGGGCAAAGAAGGGTAAGGCAGGGTTAGGGTTAGGGGTGGGGCAAGGCAGGGCAAGGCAAAGCACAGCACAGCACAGCACAACATGGCAATACAAGGCAAGGCAGGGCAGGGCAGGGCAGGGCAATGTGACAAGGCTCACCTGGGGAAAGCAGCCAAAGCCCTGCTCGCTCATAGGGCAGTTCCCTTCTCCATCCCAGCCTCGGTTCCCCCTTGTTCTTAGACTCCTTGCAACTGCCACATATAGGCAGGACCAGAAGAACCATCATCTTGGCTGGACTCAGAAGGACTCCCCGATCTGCAGCAGGCAGCAGGCCACAAACGGGTAGCTAATCTAAGGGAACACAGGGTGCTTTTGACCATGGCCAGCTACAGGGCTCTCCCTCCCGGCTCAAGAAGCAGAGAAGTCCCAAGAGTGAGTGGGGGGTGGGGGGGAGGGGAGATGTTTTCATGGTCATGTGGCAAGAATGACTAAATGTCGGTGTGCACAGAATGCTGTTTAGCTTTCCCACTGAAGTGGTAACTATTTATCTACTTGCAATTTCTTGCTTTTGAACTGCTAGGTTGGCAGGAGCCGGGGCAGAGACAATGGGAGTTCACTCCATCATGCAGTCCTCTGGTCTTGAACTGCTGTCCTGTCAACCTTCCGGTCATCAAGTTCAGCATCTTAACCACTAAGCCACTACCTACCTTTATGAGTTTAGTTCGGTTTAAATCTGCAGCTTGTCTATCTGAGAGCAGCCCTTCTGCCCAAAAGCTGTGAACTCCCAAGAGGTGGCACAGGTAGGCTTGTCCAAAAGCCACACGGCACCACAGTCACATTGGGATGTGTCAGATTGCTTTGGGTTCTCTGGGAAAGGGAAAGGTCGTTGGGCCTGGCATGGTGGTGGTGGGGTGGTGGTGGTGGTAGTGGTTGGTGGGGGAAAGGCTCTGGTGGTGTGTGGCTGGCAGGAGCTCCACTGCTTTTAAGGACTTTCTCTGTTCCCTTTGCCCCCCGCCCCCTTTTTAAATTTTTGTCATGCCTTGAAAACGGAACCATGTTGTCCATGTGGCTGAAGTTTTGAGCCAGATCCAGACTTTGGCATCATCTAAGTATGTCGGGGACCTTCCTGTGGAAAGAAAGACTGGGAGCTCAGTCACCCACTAGGCCTCTTGCCAGGACAAACAGCCTTGAGCAGCTTTGGGCAAGTGACCCCGTCCTGTGGGGTTCCCAGATGAAGGGGAAGGGCAGCAGCTGCCCCTGAGGGCTCCATGAAGACAAGAAGCTGGGCTGGGAAAGCCACATGCTTTGGCCCCTCCGGTTTCTCTCAGAACAGCTCCTAGTTGTTCATGATCCACACACTCCAAGTTTTGGGCACTTTCTCTAAAGCATAGACTGGTCTTCTAGGTATGTTCCAGTATCCATTGGATATTTGCAAGAAGAGCTCAGCTGCCTCTTCCCTTTTGGAATCCAGCTTGAACATTAGGCATTCTCTCTCAATGTAGGATGGAAGTTCTTGTTGTGGCACTTTGAGCACCCCTTTGCATCACTATAGTTTCTTTTGTTTATTAATTTTTTTATTTATTTTCAAAAGAAAAAAACAAACATACAAAAAACAATACATCATGACAATAATACATAAAACTCATAAAAATAACACATACATGGTAGTTGAACTGATTATTTGTCATGGTGCACACACATTTAGATATCCACATTGTAAGTTAGTACTGTAACCATAACCTTCATAAAAGCTATCAATATTACAGTTATTTATTGACAACCATCAAATTCCTTCTTTTCAAATTACAAATCACCCAGTGATATTTACATTGCCCCGGAGAGTTTAGTATCTATATCATCTCCAAAACCCACTTTGAGATGGTACAGGTCTAAAACTATCCCTACCCATAAGGGAGTGATCAACAAACGGCTTCCAAATATTCCAAAATCTATTTTCCTTCAATTTATCCCTTTTTACTTTTATCTCCCATGTCAATTTGTCATTCAACGCTAAATTCCACATTTCCTTGTACCACTCTCCCGTCTGTATAGTTACATCACTTTTCCAGTTTCTGGCGATACATTGTCTGCCAGTAGTTAACATTATTTCCAATAGTTCTTTTTCCACCTTATTCAAACACATACCTTCCACATCTCTTAGCAAAATGGTATCTGATGCCAGCTTAATTTTCTTACCCATTATTTCCCCTATCTCCCCTTCTATTCTTCTCCAGAATTCGTTTATCATTTTACAGCTCCACCACATATGCTCATATGTTCCAACTGTTTCTTTACATCTCCAACATAGATTGTCCCTTTTATTGTCAATCTGATGCAACCTCAGTGGTGTCAAGTACCATTGCCACAACATTTTATAGTTATGTTCCTTAATTCTTACTGACAATGTTCTCATTATCCTCTTTTCCCACTTATTTCTCCATTCATCATTTCCTAGTTTTATATTCAGATCTTGTTCCCACTTCAATTTCAAATCTTCCTGTGGATCACTACCCTTGTTTATTAAAATATAAAGTTTACTTACTAGGCCCTTGATACTTTTCTCACCTTTTCTAATCTTTAAAACCAATTCTTCAAATTCGGTCTTTTCTCTATCTATACCTAGTTCTCTTCTGTATTTTTTATTCCAATTATCGACCTTCAATTTCTGAAGCCAATCCAAATTTAACTGTTCAAATAATTTTTTCTTCTTAATTTCATCTTCGCAAACCCTTAGCCATTCCTTCACCAGGAAAACTTCATTTTTATCCAATATTTCCTCTTTTTTTGTCTATTTTTATCGGAAAACACACAATATCCGCCAACTCCAAAATTGGGGAGAGATCTGGGATCAAATCTTTCTTTAATTTTTTCCACACCCTCATGAGTCCCCTCATCATAGTATTGCTTGTATTTATCACTTTAACCCTAGTTCCCAAAAAAATCATTTTACCAATATTCTTATAGTCTTTCATCTCCATTTCCTCCCAGATTACTTTTTCTTTTGCCAAGATCTTCACAACGTTCTTAATTTGAAATGCACGATAATACGCTAACAAATTTGGCATTCCCAAATCTCCTTCTTTCTGAGGCAGATACCAGAGTTTCTTTGAAAGCCTAGATTTTTTACCTCCGTTACAAAAATTATTGAACATCTTTTGAGCTCATTAATCTCCTTTTCCTTCAATTGGATTGCAAGTGCATCAAATAGAAAATTAATCCTCAGCAACAACATCATTTTACAAATTGCAATCCTCCCAAACCATGACAACTTCAACTTCTGAAAACTTTGTATTTTATTCTTAAATTCTGCTTTCAAGTTGTCATAGTTCAGTCTTTTAAGTTCTTCCAATCTATTTGAAATAGTTATCCCCAAATATTTCAACTTTTCTTTGATTTGCATATTAGATAACCCCGCCATCTTTTCCCTCTCCTCTTCCCCCATATTGCACAACATCATTTCTGATTTATCCCAATTTATCATCAATCCAGTTATAGCCTCAAATTCCTCTATTTGCTCTTTAATCCTACCCATTACCGCCTCTGGGTGTTTCACCATTAACAACGTATCATCGGCATACATACTCACCTTATTACCCAATATCCCTTCTATAGTTGAATCCTCTCTTATATTTTTGGCTAAAATTTCCATTGCCATAATAAACAAGATAGGGGATAATGGACAACCCTGCCTAGTACGTGCCTCAAGCTTTACCTCATCCGTAACCTCTTCATTTACTCTGATCCTAGCACTCCCTTTTTGATATAATAGATCAATTACCCTTCTAAATCTATCTCCAAATCCATAATTTCTAACTATTTCCTTGATCGAGGACCATTGTAACAAATCAAATGCCTTAAAAATATCTAAAGATAATAGACCCACCTTTTCCTTTGTCTGATTAACATTGTCAATTAAGTCTAACACCCTCCTAGTCAAATCAGCCATATGCCTTCCTTTTAAAAAACCAACTTGATCAACATTTATATATTCCCCCACAAATTCATTTAACCGATTAGCCAATATTGCTGTGAAGATCTTGGCATCCTGATTTATAAGAGAAATTGGTCTGTATGATTCCACCTTTTCCAAATTCTTTCCCAATTTTGGCAGCAGAATGATTATAGTCCTATACCATGAAGTTGGAATTTGTCCACCATCTAAAATATAGTTATATAACTTCACTAGCTTTGGAACCACAACGTCTTTAAATTCCTTGTAGAACTCTGTTGATAATCCATCATCCCCCGGGGCTTTCCCCAACTTCAGACCACTAATTACATCTTTTACCTCTTTATCAGTAACCCGTGCCTCCATTTTTCCCGGTGTTCCTGTTTAATTCCATTCCCTAACTGCCTCTCCAATATCCCTTTAAGCTTCTCAACGTCTATCTCTTTTTTCGCATATAATGCTTGATAAAATTCCTTCACAATTTTACATTTGTCACTGATCTTATTGCACCTTACCCCTTGATTGTTAACCAACACCCCAATTTCCCTTTTTTCCTTTTTAGCTTTAGCCGCTCTTGCTAATAATCTTGAATTTTTATTGCTGAATTCAAAATACTCTCTATTTAAATATATCAAGTCTCTTTTAACTTTATCTATATCCTTACCCATTAATTCTGCTTTAAGTCTTTGTAGTTTAGCGGAAAAAAATTATCCTTCTTTTTTGAATGATCTTCCTGTAGTTGTTTTATTTCTTTTTCTTTTTCCACCAGATCTGCCTTATATCTTCTGTACTTTATACTCGCCAACTTTATACTTTCCCCTCTAAAAACCGACTTCATGGAGTCCCAAACCACATTAAAGTTTACCTCTTCGTTATCGTTCCACTGCCAACTTTCCATCCAACTTTCCATAATTTGTTCTTTGCACTTTTGATTTTTAAATAAATTGGAATCATAACTCCAGCTTCTTCCTCTCCGATTATCCTTTTGTAATCTCAATTCCAAAAGTACTTTGGCATGGTCTGATTCCTTGAAAATCCCTATTTCCATTCCCTCAATATTTTTGATCATATTTTGCGTTAACAAAACATAGTCTATTCTAGAATAGGACCCATGAACGTGTGAAAAATAAGAATATGCCCTTTCCGAACCCTTGATCTCTCTCCAAGAATCCTTCAGTCCCATCGCACCCATCCATTTGTCTAAAACCTTCCCTTTCAGTCCGGTTCCACACCTTGCTAAATTCGTACAATCCAAATTTGACTTTATCAAATTAAAATCTCCGGCCACAATCATTTTTTCCATTTTTTCTAGCTCCACAACTTTTCGGACTTTTTCTAAAAATTCCGCTTGGTGTTCGTTTGGAGCATAAATATTTACCAACATTATTTCCTCATCGTCTATTTTTCATCTTACGAGCAAATATTTACCTTCCTGGTCGGCAACGCTTTTTGTTATCTCAAATCCTAATCTTTTAGAAATCATAATTGCCACTCCTCTTGCTTTTGAAGTACCAAATGCCATCTCATAATGTTGTATCCATTCCAGGAAAATTTTGTTTGTATCTTTTGACTTTTGATGCGTTTCCTGTAAAAACACTATATCAGGTCTATCTTTCTTCAGAGCCAATTCCAACCTCCTCCTCTTAAGAACAGAACCTGTACCCTTTACATTCCAGGTTAATACTTTAATATTTTCCATAATCTATTACAATTTCTTCCTTTCTAACTTCTAAACTCTCCATTGGGCATGCCACTACCAACCCCTTACCACTAAAACACAAAATTATACACAAAACACACAATATCTTTCTCCCCACTTTCTCCGGGGGAAAAAGACGCCTTCGATGACCAAAGAGGGGAGAGGGGGGACATGGAAGATGTACGTACAGATCAGCGCTTCGCGCCACCCACCTATGTATATATAAAAAAGAAAAAAAAGAAAAAGAAAAAATATTTAATGCTCACTGCTCTTTACTTGCCTCCTCCTCCACCATGATCAATGACAACTCTTCTTCTTCTCTTCCCTGCGGAGTTCCACCTGTAGCACCACCGGCATCTGCTCCCTCATACTCCCTTCTTATAGCCCCAGATTCCAACAAATCTTTCCTGAGAGTTAGCCATTCTTCCGAACCCGCTTTAGCAAGCTCCAGCAGACTCAAATATTCCAATGAATCAGTCCCCTCATCAATAACCTGCATTCTTTTCTCATAAAAGAAACGCAATTGCTGTGGAAATCTCCAATTGTACCTTACACCTTTACTCATCAACAGTTTAGTTACCGGTCTCATCTTATATCTCCAAATTCTTTCCTTCATTGAAATATCGTTATATACTTCCACATCAGAACCATCAATTTTCAGGGCGCCAGAACCAGCTTGTTTCAAGAAAGCCATTACTCCGAGTTTATCTCCCCAGTTTGCAAATTTTACCAAAACATTTCTTTGAGACGCCTTCCCTCTTCTTGGACCCACCCTATATGCACTTACAATGTCCTCCTGTACAAATTCCTTTCCCATGCTCAAATTATTTAACCACTGAACCACTCTTTCTCTTAGCTGGTCTGGCATCCTTTCAACCACCTGACGAATCACAATATTCTGCTTTCTCATCATATCTCCCACAGCATCAATCCTTTTCTCATGATCATCCATTTTCAGCTTATTCTCCCTCACCGCCTCCTGAGTCTCTTTTATTTCCTTTTTCATAGCATTCACCTCATTTTGAACCAATTTCACATTTCCTTCTATTTTTTGCAAACTTAATTCCACTTTTTTCGTAAAATCCATAACAGATGTTACCACCTTATCCTGTTTTTTCATCATTTCATTTCTATCTTTCACCCTTGAATCCTCATTTTTCTCCATCTTCTGAAACAATTTACCAATTTCCACCATAATTTGAGTATGGTCATAGAGCTTGGGTGGTGGTGATGATGACGGAGGGATCTCTTCCATTGGTGCTTTTTCCTTCCTCTTAGATTTTACCACTGGCTCCTCCTCCTTTGCTTTTCCTCTTGTACCTTTATCCATGGTGACAACCCCTAAAAAGTTTTAATGCTGCAATGTATTGTAAGTTCGTTACACTCTCCGCTTAAACCTAATCGGATGCAGCCAAAACTGACAACAGTCCCATTAATTCTGTTAAAGCTTGAAAAGAAAAAAAGGTCCAGCAAAAAATTTAATTATTATAATCCACAAAGGAGTGGGAACCAAAAACAACCCAAGCAAAAAATATTGTAATCCACAGGAAGCCCGTCCAACTCTCTATTACCTTGCTTCAAAAATCTGGGAGATCAAAATAGTTATTTGTGATCCACAGGCAGTTATACTCCAAATGCAAAGATGTGACTTCAAAATCTGCTCCGTTCCGACTCTTGCCTCGGCAACCTCCTCAGCCACAATCTTCAATTTACAGCAGCAAGGAAAAAAGTAAAGTCTCCGCCAAAAACAAGTCTTGGAGATCCCATCCGAAACACAATGCGGATCGAGTGGTACAGCTTGCGCCGCACCTCTCCCCCCGCCTGATCCTCGGACTCCGACCTCCAGTCTCCTGAAGGTGCCAGAAAATAATCTTCAATTTCGGAGCCTCATGCACTTCATTTTTCTAATAATTTTACCTTGCCACTTTGTAAATAACCACTTTAATTCACATTACTGGCGCGAGCCGATCAAAAGTCCGTGCTACTCGCCCAGCATCTTAGCCACGCCCCCATCACTATAGTTTCTGCCAGTAATGTCATCTCATCTGCATATCTTAAATTATCCACTCTCTACATATAAATGGAGTGGATAGGAAGCTGAGATGCATCTCCCTCTCTCCCCCTCCCTCTCTCTGACATCTTTTGCCAGTTGCAAACTCTTCTGTCACTGCATTCCCTGCCCTACTTTTAGACTTGCAGACACTTGTCTGGAGCATGTAAGACACAGGAGGACCAGCATGGATTGTGACACATCTTATTTTCCTGGAACCATTCATAGGTTTTCACGATCTATTCCAAATTAAGCTGCTGTGATGTAGAAAACATTTTTGTCTGAAATGCTTTTGTGCACTCCACGTGACAACATATATTTTCAATATGTTCTCTGATATGAGCCCTTTGCCCATGTGTTGAGTGAGAGAAGGAGGCTCAGCAGAGTTAGATTCTGGTGAGGAAGACCTTTCCTGGCAGGGCAGGGTGTGGATTGACAGAGCCCTGCAGAAGGAAGGCCAAAGCCAGCCTCTGGCTATGTCTGTCTGTCTTCTCCCCCCCACCCCCAACCACCAGTGGTTTTAAAGCTACCAGAGAGCATGACCCTCAGCGGAGGGGGCTTCCCGCAGCCTTACCGGGCGGTCCAGCTACACCTGCACTGGGGCACTGTGCCTGCCAGCCCTGGGTCGGAGCACACTGTGGATGGGCATCGCTTCGCCGGGGAGGTAAGACTTGTGTGTGTGTTGGGTCTGTGGAAGAGAGCCTTGGGGTCACCTGTGGGTCCTTCTCCTCTCCAGAGGGAGAAGCCCTTTGTGCTCAGGAGCACCCCTGGGGATCCTTCACCTTACAGTCCGGCTCTCCTTCAGCTGGCAGGACCAGGATGCTTGTGGATCTGGAGACTTACCTGGGCAAAGGCAGCAGAGCTCTCCCCTGCCAGGTGGCTTCAGGTAGCCACCAGGTGGCAAGGGGAATCCAACGACCATCAGAGGGAGCCCAGAGCAAAGCAGAAATAATGGCTCCGGGGTGCTTTGTAAGGCAGCAGCAGCAGTGGCGGTGGCTCTCATTGCTTTTTTGGCACTGGCATTTTTGTCTCCTGGAGAGAGAGGGTTGAGGGCCCAGGGAGGGATGGAAAGGGGCTTCTTTGTGTGTGTGTGAGAGAGGGGGGGGGATGGAGATGGTGGATTTGCCTATGCTGGACATTCTCTCTCCATCTGGTTCCAGATCCATCTGGTTCATTACAGCTCCCAGTTTAGCAGTTTCCGTGAGGCTGTCCAAGAGCCTGGAGGGCTGGCTGTGCTGGCGGCATTTCTTCAGGTGACGTTTGTTGGGAGAGTAGGGCGACCCTCCTCCGTATGGGGTGGTGGTGGTGGTGGTGGGACTCAGCTGAGCTCTGCGTGTTTACCCTCTGCTCTTATGGGGGCCACAAGATGAGCCCATTGCCTCGTGCCACAAAGAGAACATATAATAACAGCCTTGCTGGAAGAGGCCACAGGAGCCCATCCAGTCCAGCATTGTGTCTCACACAGTGGCTCACCATTTCCTTCAGGGTATTATTCCCAAGCAGATGCCTTCTTCACCTGCTTAGGATTCCCTGGAAATAGCATGGAGAGATGTCCTGCTTATCTCTCCAACCCGGAGGTTGTCCTTAGGAATCCATAATCATAGCCATTGATACCCTTGTCCTCCATGGGAGGAGCTGGAGGCTGTGCTTTGTGAAGCCCACCTAGGCAGGGAAAGGCAGAGCCATGCATTTACTATTTATTAATTTTATTCATTTATTTGTTGGATTCATATAACCAGCCTTTTCGCCTAAGCGGCCCATGGCAGTTCACAACGTCAGTTAAAACCTATCCCCAATGCTAATTAAAACTAAATACTGTAAAATTATCTAAAAGCCTCCTCAATCCCCTTAAAAAGAAGGACCACCCAGCAGGGCTAAGTAAGCAACCCGGGCTGGGTTGTGGTGCCAGTTGTATATTCTCTTTCTCTCTCTCTGACTCTTCCAGGCTGGAGCTGAGGAAAACGAGGCATATCAGCACATCCTAGAGTCCCTGAAAGAGGTCTATGAGGAAGGTAAGAGAGAGGGTGAGAATGACCTTTGCCTTCCCAGAAGGACTCCCTCCCTGGCCTTCTCTGCTCTGTGGCAACTGAGGCATCATCATCATCACCGTCATCATCCTTGGCCCTCTGCAGGGGGAAACTGCTTGTGGCATAGTGAGGGCTCTTGCCTGGCAAACACACAGAGGTGTGGGAAATGGCTTTCCAGGTGGACCCCCCAGTCCTGGCCCCATGGCCTTCTACTTGGCTGGGGTGATGCCTCTTTGCCTGGCAGGAGGGTGGCTTGGAGGGAGAGGGTGCCCAATTAAAGCCCACCTTTCCATGCAGCCAGGCCTGCAGCTGCCCAGCTGCCTGAGGGCTCCCTTGCTCAGCAGCCATGCAGTCTCTTCATCCTCCCTCCGTGGCAAGCAAGGGAGGCCGGGCTTAATGCAAAAGCCAGCTAGGGACCCTGCAGGGTTGGTTCTCTGTCACCTGGTCTTTGCGTTCCTTTTGACATTGACTTTTGGGGCCGGAAGGGGAGAGGGCACGGTCCTCGGTAGGGGCTCGTTTTGCCAAGCAGAAGAGCCACCCATGGGCGGCTCTGCTGTCGGCTGTGCAGCTGCCAGTGAGGTTGGATGGGAGGAGTCAGTGGCCCGAGAGAGTCCAGGGAGGGCCAAAGGTTGCCTCTTCTTGCCTGACCCGGCTCTGGTGGGCCACCTTGACTCACCCAGAGACATTTCTGGGGCTGAGATTATTGTGCCAAACTCTTGCCCAGTCACTTTTGTCCTGTGCACATGACAAAAGGGTAGAACAACTATGTGGGGAGTTCCTCTCTGATATCTTTGCACAGATGAATGCTAGTAGTAGTAGTAGTAGTAGTAGTAGTAGTAGTAGTAGTAGTAGTAATAATAATAATAATAATAATAATAATAATAATAATAATAATAATAATAATAATAATAATAATAATAATAATAATAATAATAATAATAATAATAATAATAATAATAATAATAATAATAAAGAAAATCCCATGGCACATGTTTTCTGCTGCTGCCCCTTTCCCATCAGAGCATGGGACTCTCTGTTGTCTCTTCACCCCACTCCATCGTGGGCCTTGTTGTTGTCTCACTGGTGGCGCGTCCCTTCTTTTCAGGGCAGGAGACATTCATTGCAGGCTTTGATGTGGCCAAACTACTTCCTCCTGACCTCAGCCGCTATTTCCGCTATAATGGCTCACTGACCACTCCACCCTGCTTTCAAACCGTGAACTGGACGGTCTTCAACCAGACCATTCAGCTGTCCCAAGAGCAGGTCTATCTGGGTAGGGGAGGGTGGGTGGGTAGGGGAAGGCGTGACTGTCCCAGAGTGGAAAGCAACTCCGTTCTGGTGGTCTGGTCTCCCTTCAGGTCCTGTGGGTCTCCTCTGCACCCCTTTCCCCACCCTCGAACCTTTGGGGTGCCTGGGCCTGGCCTGGCCTCCATGAACTCAGCTGGTTGTTTCTTGCTCTAGGTCTCCATGCTGGAGGACACCCTCCGGGGGGACGAAGACCAACCCCTCCAGGGCAACTTCCGCCTGGCCCAAAGTCTGGAAGGCCGGAGAGTTCTAGCAAGCTTCCTGGAGACCCAAACCCCAGAGGGCTGGCACCCAACAGGTGAGGAGTTCCTGAGCTCAGCCTGTCCATTTGGGGTGGAGGTGGGGGGCACCTTCTCCTGGAGCTTAGAGGGGGAGGGAGAGAAAGTCTGTGGCTTAGCCACAATTGAATCAATTCGTTTTTAACTCAATATGTCCAGGTTTCTAACAACCCATTTAACCCAGAAGCAAGCCATGATGTGTTTAGTCTGTATTGATACTTCCCACTTCCCCAATCAACTACATCACTTAAGACTAATTAATAAATAGCAAACAATGGGGCGCCTGTAACGAAGTTTAAACACGTTTAAATGCAGAGATATACATTTCTTTTCTAAAAAGAAACTCAGTGAACAACAACATTTACCACTACAGAAGTCTAAGTGAAATGATGTGGGTTTATTGAAAACCAGCAAAGTGAGAAGGGAAGCCTTCCCCGTGTCCACTTTTTGTGTCTTTTCCTAACCTTTTCTCTTTTTTCCTATCCTTTTGCTTGGCTCTATCTCGGGTGAGCGTGCCAGTGAGTGCCTTGTGCTCACCCACTGGAGGGTGTGTGGTGGGTGTGGAGAGATGCCGTCAGCGATGCACTACAAATTTTTTTACTACCATCTACTCTGTGGGCTGGCCAAATCTGGAGGGGGTGGGGGGAATCTGTGGGCATGGCCAAACATCCTGCATTATGGGCTATGGAGGTGGGTGTGGCCAACCAAGTGGGTGTGGCCTGGGCGAATTTCTGCTAGCGTCGTTGCCAACCTGTACGGTAATTACCGTACAGTATGATAATTTGGCCCTCCGTACGATGTACGACTACCGTACAGAGATGTACGGTAATTTTCAGTAATTTTCGGGAAAAAAATAAAAGATTATTTCCGGTTCCGTACTGGGTAAATGTACGGTAATTTTTGCGCAGCACCGTACCATAATTATGGTTTCCAGGTTGGCAATGCTCCGGTTCTGCAGAACCTGACAGAACCTGCTGCAGTGCATCACTGGATGCCGTGTGTGTGTGTTTGTGTGTGTGTGTGTGTGTGTGTGTGTGTGAGAGAGAGAGAGAGCGCTTGTGTGCCGTGGTCAGTAACAGGATCCTTTGTGGTCCTTTGCTGCAGATGGAGAAGGAGGCTCTCCTGGGACGTTGGCTCCCCACAGGCCTCTGGAGGGAAGAGACGGATCCCCACCTGCAGAAGGTAACAGTGTTTCTGCTCCAGCCGGAAGTGTCCAGAAGGGTATTGGGCCATTGCCAATTCCTCTTGTGGACTCTGCTGCATGGGAAGCGGTCAGTGTGGCCGATGGGGGGGGGGGCGGGGGGCAGGGCTGGGATTTCCTGCTGGACCCTCATCGAGCATGGAAATTGGTGGGCTGGGCCGGGCTGGGTGTGCCCAGGAGGGGCCCCTTCCACAGCTGGGCTTCTCCGTCGCCTGCGGCTCTTGGGAAGGATGAGGCCCAGAGCAGGGGCTGGAGAGGCCTTTGGAAAGTGCCGACCCTGCAGGCTGTCCAACCTTGGGGGGGGGGCTTTGGGGTCGGAGAAGGGAGGGCCTCCCTCCTCCTTCAGGAGAGCGGAGAGATGGGCCCCATAGCCACCTCTAACCTTTGGGGAGTCAATAATAATAATAATAATAATAATAATAATAATAATAATAATAATAATAATAATAATAATAATAATAATAATAATAATAATAATAAATTTTAATTTAATATCTCGCCCTACTCGGCACAGGCCGACAGGGCGGCTAACAGCATTTCAAATAAATATACAGAATTTTTTTATACAGAAATACAATAAATACAGAATATAACAAGGTAACATAAAAATAAGATACAAAATATACAAATTACAAATGTATAAATTTTAAAGCATCAAATCCATCATACACAGGACCAGGAGGGGGGAAAAAATTAATCAAACACACACAGGGCAGGGCTGAGTTTTTTGGGGTGGGTGGGTGGGAGTGGGGGCCTCCACTGCAGTGCCATGCTTCTAACTAGTTTTAACACGATCCTCAATATATATTTTTTGCTGACTGACTTAGATTGTAGTTTATTAATCAGTATAATATTTTACATGCATTAGATAATCTAGTTATGTATTTTGTTAACGTTTACTACTGGTTTAGTTGTGTTTGGATTTGTTCTGTTGGATGCTATTATTTCATTGGTTGTCTGTTTTTTCAGCCACAAACTGCCCAGAGTGCTGCTTGCACCAATTGGGGTGGGGTATTAAATATACTGCTGTGGGGCCATGGCTAGGGTTAGTGGCCAAAAGGCTGCGCTTGATGACCAGAAGACTGGCAGGTCAACAGTTCGAGAGGGCTGCACAACGGAGTGAGTGCCTGTCGTCTGTCCCAGCTCCTGCCAACCTAGCAGTTCCAAAGCAAGTAATTGCAAGTAGATAAATGGGTACCATGGAAATGTCTGGAGACACAGACAGTACTGGCTCTTTGGCTATAAACAGATATGACTACTGAACCCCAGAGTTGGACACGATTGGCTTTTGAACCAGTCAAGGAAGACCTTGACCTATCAAGTAAGTAAGTAAGTAAGTAAGTAAGTAAGTAAGTAAGTAAGTAAGTAAGTAAGTAAGTAAGTAAGTAAGTAACATTCACAGCTGCTGCAGCACTGACTTCTGCCCTGTGGTGTGTCTTTCAGGTGGGAGCCACTCTGTGGAATCAGGTAAGGGCGGAGAGGGCTTTGCTCACCTGCTTGAGCCCAGAGGGAGCTGCTCAAGGCTGTGCCAGCTCTTTGACTCCCTCCCCTTCTCACTTTGCCCCTAGAAGGCGCTGCTACTCCTGAGAAGCGGGCCGGATCCTCTGTGCACCCAGGTAAAGGAGGCCTTCCTTGCCCACCCTCCCTCCCCACGTCTGGTGCTGCTTGCCACCCGGCTCGTTGGGTGAGAGGAACTTTTGACCTTCCTGAGCACCCGAAGCCCTTCTGCCCACGTCCTTTCCGCCCCATGAGCAGCTCAGCAACTCTTACAAGCCTGTTTCTGAACACCCGCCATTAAACTGAATGAGCTGAGAAGAAGCTCAGCTGCTGATGCTCAGAAGAGGAGCCCCCCCCCCCCAGGGAACAGTCCCTTCTTTAGAGATGGGGGGCTGTAGCAGGTGGCCTGGATATGGGGGGCTCACAAAGGACGGGGCAGGATCTCCTGGCCACACGGGCTGAGCAGCACACAAGGACCAAGCCCCACCCCCACCCCCAATGCTGATTTCTACCCTTGGAGGCCCCGACCCACACCCACCCCTCCCCCTCCCCTTCATGTGGCTTTTCCACACAGGTGACATCCTGGCTGTTCTCTTTGGGATCCTTTTTGCCCTCAATGGGCTTGCCTTCCTCCTCTATGTCCTGAAGCACCAGAGGCAGAGGTGCAGGTGAGAGAATGTGTGTCTGCGTGTAGTGTGTGTGTTGTGTGTGTGTGTTGGAGAAGGAGAAATTACGTTACCATGCACACTACACAGCCCAGCTGCCTTTTCCTCCTGGAGGGGTGTCTTTGCCCCAGGACTCCGTTTTGGGTTATTTGTTGGGGTGGGGGGAGAGATAGTATCTGTGCTCTTGGCAGGAGGCATCCAGGCCTGGGATCTCAAAAGGGGGGCGGGGGCTGGCTGTGGCGAGGGCTGTGTATGTGAAGCCCCCCCAATGGCTTGACCTTTTCCTGGCAGATCTGAGGCTCCAGCAACCAAGGCCAGCGTCATCTACACCCCAGGCGTCCCCACGGAGGAAGAGGATGCCTAGGATCAGACTCCCCCCTTCGCTCCCCCCCCCCCCTTGCAGGCCAGGCCGACACACACACACACACAGAGAGAGAGAGAGAGAGAGAGAAGGTTAAGGCATGAAGCCGCCTAGGTTCCTCCTCAGGCCCCTTGACCAGCACCACCTCAGTTCCTCCTGGCTAGCAGTGGCCGGATCTGGCCCACTCAGGGAGGTCCTGTTGGGCTTGAGCTGGAGGAAGAACGGGGAGCTGAGCAATGTGGGGACCCTGTGCCTTGCCTAATGAGGTTCTGCCTGAGGTTCAGCCATATAAATATGACTATTAAATTAAATTAAATTATAGAATCTTTTTTTGGGGGGGAGGGGGGTATTTACTGAATACTTATTTCATAAATTCAAAGGAGTTAAGCCTGGTCAAGAATATTCAACATTTTGGAAATAGGGGATAAGATACTAACAAATGGACAGATAGGTTTATTTAGAGAGGTACGGATAAAAGAACAAGGTGGGGAGTACACATTGTAGATGTATTACTAAATGTTTAGATTTGCAAGATAAATTGTTTTGGTAATATTTAGTTTTGATTTAAATGCTGTGATGTATGTGTTTATGTTTCAATAAAAAAATAAATTTTATTGTAAAAATAAATAAATAGCTAAGTCCTGCTGCCCACCTAGCGGCAAGGTGGCTTGCAGAGGACTGTGAGGGGTGGGTGGGGTGGGTGGGTGGGCTCTTCACCATCCAATCGATATCTCCCCCCAACCCCCTTGCCCCATTCCAAAGCCTTCCGCTCTTATCAACCGTTGCCGTTTAAGTACAGGAGTTAGTGTTTAAGGTGCCACAACCATGTCTTTTATTGCTGTTGTTTTGTTTACTCTCTGATAGGCTTGAAACACAGGCCAACTAACACAGCGCCCCCTTCAGATCCTCATCAGTATATCCTTAAAGCTCTTCTCACCCAAGGCCGCCTCCTATCCAACCACCCTTTCCCCACTCTATGAACTCTGTTGCTTTCTCCATTTGTACAGAGTGATGAGAGAAGCCTCCGGAACAAAATAGGGGAGCTGGAATACTTAGCAATAGATAAGAATATTGATATTATTGGTATCACTGAAACCTGGTGGACGGATGATAACCAATGGGATACAGTTATCCCAGGCTACAAACTGTACAGGAAGGATAGGAAGGGGCAAATGGGAGGTGGTGTGGCCTTGTATGTCAATGAAGTGATAAAATCGTATGAATTGGAATATCTAGGTGATTTGGAGTCACCATTAGAAGCTCTGTGGGTAAGAGTACCAGGCCACAAGGATGGTCTAACAGTAGGCATATACTATCGGCCTCCGACCCAAACTCCTGAGGGAGACTGGCAGTTGGAGAATGTTGTAAAGGAGGCATCCAAGAAGGGAAGCCTGGTTATAATGGGGGACTTCAATTACCCTCACATAGACTGGGTGAACAAGTCTATGTTCAGCACATGATAAAGAGATAAAGTTCCTAGATATGCTAAATGATTGTTCCCTGGGACAGATGGTTGAAGACCCAACTAGAGGTACAAGAATCCTTGACTTGATCCTGAGTAATACTCAGGATCTGGTGCAAGATGTTAATGTGACTGATCCAATAGGGAACAGTGACCACAACTCAATTATGTTTAACTTGATCATAGACCACAAGTCACTGATAAAATCTAACACAGAGACCTTAAATTTTCAAAAAGGAAATTTCCCAAAGATGAGGAAACTAGTAAAAAAGAAGCTGAAAGGGAAAATTGAGAGAGTCCAAACACTCCAAGAGGCATGGAGGCTGTTTACAAAAACAATAACAGAGGCCCCATTGGAATGCATACCCAAAAGGAAAAAGGGCACTGCCAGGTCCAAGAGGACTCCGATGTGGCTTACAGGAGCTGTTCGGGAAGTGATCAAGAGCAAGAAAAGCTCATTTAGAAGATGGAAGGCTTGTCCGAATGAGGACAGCAGGCAGAAACATAAATTCTGGCAGAACAAGTGCAAGGCAACAATCAGGAAAGCAAAGCAAGACTTTGAGGAGCGTATAGCTAAAAATACTCAGAGAAATAACAAAGACTTCTTTAAGTACATTAGAAGTAAGAACCCAACTAGGAAGGCCATTGGACCATTAGATGACAATGGAAGGCAAGGGGTTATTAAAGAGGAAACAGATTGCAGAGAGACTCAATGAATTCTTTGCTTCAGTATTCACTGAAGAAGACAGAGACCACATGCCCAACACAGAGCCTATCTTCGTAGGGAGGGAAACCGAAGAATTAAGCCAGATAGAAATAACCAGGGAGGAGGTCCTTGCATGTCTTGTTAAACTAAACACTAACAAATCACCAGGACCAGATGGCATCCATCCACGAGTTCTCAGGGAACTTAAAGATGAAATTGCTGATCTCCTAGCCAAAATATATAATCTTTCCATCAAATCAGGCTTTGTGCCTGATGACTGGAAGGTAGCGAATGTAACACCAATTTTCAAAAAAGGATCCAGGGGTGATCCAGGAAATTACCGACCTGTCAGTTTGACATGTGTCCCAGGTAAAGTGATGGAAACCATCCTAAAAGATAGAATTAATAGGTACATAGAAGAGAAGGCGCTGCTAAAGGAGAGCCAACATGGCTTTTACAAGGGCAAATCATGCCTCACTAATCTGTTGGAATTTTTTGAGAGTGTCAACAAGCATGTGGATAAGGGGGATCCAGTTGACATTGTTTATCTGGACTTTCAGAAGGCTTTTGACAAGGTCCCGCACCAAAGGCTCTTGAATAAACTTACCAGTCATGGAATAAAGGGACAGGTCTTGTCCTGGATCAGCAACTGGCTAAGGGACAGGAAACAGAGGGTAGCACTCAATGGACACTTCTCCAAGTGGAGGGAAGTAAAGAGTGGAGTCCCCCAAGGTTCAGTACTGGGACCCCTGCTTTTCAACTTCTTCATAAATGATCTAGAGGTAGGAGTAAAAAGCAAGGTAGCCAAATTTGCTGACGACACTAAATTATACAGGATAGTGAAAACTGTGAGAGATTGTGAGGAGCTCCAGAGGGATCTCTTGACACTGGGGGAGTGGGCAAAACAGTGGCAAATGAGCTTCAACATTAGTAAGTGCAGAGTGATGCATGTTGGGGCAAAAAAACCCAATTACATTTATAAACTGATGGGGTCTGAACTCTCTGCAACAAACCAGGAAAGGGACCTTGGTGTCCTGGTGGACAACTCAATGAAGGTGTCAACCCAGTGTGCCTCAGCAGTGAAAAAAGCAAACTCAATGCTAGGGATCATTAGGAAGGGTATAGAAAATAAGTCAGCAAGTGTCATTTTGCCTTTTTATAAATCTATGGTGAGGCCTCATCTGGAATACTGTGTACAGTTCTGGTCACCATACCTCCAGAAGGATATGATGGAGTTGGAGAAAGTGCAGAGGAGGGCAACCAGAATGATTAGGGGACTGGAACACCTTCCTTACCATCTGAGGCTGCAACGGTTGGGCCTCTTCACTCTTGAAACAGAGCCTATCTTCGTAGGGAGGGAAACCGAAGAATTAAGCCAGATAGAAATAACCAGGGAGGAGGTCCTTGCATGTCTTGTTAAACTAAACACTAACAAATCACCAGGACCAGATGGCATCCATCCACGAGTTCTCAGGGAACTTAAAGATGAAATTGCTGATCTCCTAGCCAAAATATATAATCTTTCCATCAAATCAGGCTTTGTGCCTGATGACTGGAAGGTAGCGAATGTAACACCAATTTTCAAAAAAGGATCCAGGGGTGATCCAGGAAATTACCGACCTGTCAGTTTGACATGTGTCCCAGGTAAAGTGATGGAAACCATCCTAAAAGATAGAATTAATAGGTACATAGAAGAGAAGGCGCTGCTAAAGGAGAGCCAACATGGCTTTTACAAGGGCAAATCATGCCTCACTAATCTGTTGGAATTTTTTGAGAGTGTCAACAAGCATGTGGATAAGGGGGATCCAGTTGACATTGTTTATCTGGACTTTCAGAAGGCTTTTGACAAGGTCCTGCACCAAAGGCTCTTGAATAAACTTACCAGTCATGGAATAAAGGGACAGGTCTTGTCCTGGATCAGCAACTGGCTAAGGGACAGGAAACAGAGGGTAGCACTAAATGGACACTTCTCCAAGTGGAGGGAAGTAAAGAGTGGGGTCCCCCAAGGTTCAGTACTGGGACCCCTGCTTTTCAACCTCTTCATAAATGATCTAGAGGTAGGAGTAAAAAGCAAGGTAGCCAAATTTGCTGACGACACTAAATTATACAGGGTAGTGAAAACTGTGAGAGATTGTGAAGAGCTCCAGAGGGATCTCTTGACACTGGGGGAGTGGGCAAAACAGTGGCAAATGAGCTTCAACATCAGTAAGTGCAGAGTGATGCATGTTGGGGCAAAAAACCCCAATTACATTTATAAACTGATGGGGTCTGAACTCTCTGCGACAAACCAGGAAAGGGACCTTGGTGTCCTGGTGGACAGCTCAATGAAGATGTCAACCCAGTGCGTCTCAGCAGTGAAAAAAGCAAACTCAATGTTAGGGATCATTAGGAAGGGTATAGAAAATAAGTCAGCAAGTGTCATTTTGCCTCTTTATAAATCTATGGTGAGGCCCCATCTGGAATATTGTGTACAGTTCTGGTCGCCATACCTCCAGAAGGATATTATGGAGTTGGAGAAAGTACAGAGGAGGGCAACCAGAATGATTAGGGGACTGGAACACCTTCCTTACCATCTGAGGCTGCAACGGTTGGGCATTTTCACTCTTGAACGACGGCGTCTAAGAGGTGACCTGATTGAAGTTTATAAAATCATGCACGGTGTGGACAAAGTAGATAAGGAAAAACTGTTTTCCCTATCGCACAACACTAGAACTAGGGGACACTCGATGAAACTTTTGGGTACTAGTTCTCAAACAAACAAGAGAAAGTACTTTTTCACCCAGAGGATTACTGGTCTATGGAACTCCCTGCCAGAAGAAGTGGTGACAGCTGTCAGTCTTGACAGGTTTAAGAAAGGATTAGACAAGTTCATGGAGGGCAAGGGTATCAATGGCTATAATTATGGATACCTAAGGACAACCTCCGGGTCAGAGAGATAGGCAGGATATCTCTCAATGCCATTTCCAGGGAATCCTAAGCAGGTGAAGGCATCTCCTTGGGAATACCCTGAAGGAAATGGTGAGCCACTGTGTGAGACAGAATGCTGGACTGGATGGGCTGTGGCCTGTTCCAACAAGGCTGTTCTTATGTTCTTATGAATGACGGCGTCTAAGAGGTGACCTGATTGAAGTTTATAAAATCATGCACGGTGTGGACAAAGTAGATAAGGAAAAACTGTTTTCCCTATCGCATAACACTAGAACTAGGGGACACTCCATGAAACTTTTGGGTACTAGTTCTCAAACAAATAAGAGAAAGTACTTTTTCACCCAGAGGATCCCTGGTCTATGGAACTCCCTGCTAGAAGAAGTGGTGACAGCTGTCAGTCTTGACAGTTTTAAGAAAGGATTAGACAAGTTCATGGAGGACAAGGCTATCAATGGCTATAATTATGGCTACCTAAGGACAACCTCCGGGTTGGAGAGATAGGCAGGATATCTCTCAATGCCATTTCCAGGGAATCCTAAGCAGGTGAAGGCATCTGCTTGGGAAGGAATACCCTGAAGGAAATGGTGAGCCACTGTGTGAGACAGAAGGCTGGACTGGATGGGCTGTGGCCTGTTCCAGCAAGGCTGTTCTTATGTTCTTATGAGAGAGGTCAGAATGATGAGCTTGGCCTTCGCCTCCAGTGGCATATCTCTTGGCACGGACTGGGTGCTCTTCTCTCCTTCCTTCATTGCTGGCTCTTCCTCTTCCTCCTCCTCCTCCTCCTTGATTTCTGGACTGCAGTTTCCATCTGGATTGATGACTGAATCAGGCGAGACAATCTATTTTAATTTCTTCACTTCCAATGTTCAAGTTATGTAATCTGTCTGTACTCATGATTTTTGCCTTCTTGGTATTCAAAACAGCATAGGTTGGATCTCTCACAATGATCAAGCACTGAAGCACAGCCACTTTCTTTTGGAACAATCCATAGATTTTCATGGTCCATACATTCAAAAGCTTTGCTTTACTGTATTAGACTCAAGAGTAAGTTCTTTCTGAATCCCTCCCACTATCTTCCAGGGTCCAATCTATATTTATATTATTATTAGTGCCTCTTTCTTTTTGGAACACAGCTGAAACATCAGGCATCTGTCTCCATATAGAAAAAAAGTCTTTGTTGCAAAACCTGAAGCATCAATTAATGCAACAGTCCTACAATTACTGCACTCCTTTCTTGGGATTTGGGACATATACTGGGCCATTGTTTTGTTTTCCTTGGTTGTTGGCACAATCTCGTTAGAATTTAGAGATATTCAGTTTCTGTGGTTTGGAAAGTTCCCTCTGGTGATTTATTGATCCTAAGTGCTTTGAGGATGGCTTTCACTTTGCTTTCTAAAATCATCTCTCTTTTTTTCAGAATTCTTCTACAAAGCAATATTTCATTTTTATATCTGTTAGTTTATATCATGTCAATATTTTATCTTGGTCATTCAGTATGTTTTTCCGTTGAAGGGGAAGAAAAGAAAGGCATACCAATGCTAAGTACTCCCTACCTACACAGAAAACTCCAGAAAGGGTTGCTGTGAGCCAGAATTGACTTGAAAGCATGCACTTAATATTATTATTATTAATCTAGGACTAATTTTCCCTTTGATTTACTAAATCTTATGACTGTGATCCTGTTCCCCTCTTTTGCAACACTTTTTCTTTCTTTCTGTGGGACAGCCAGTTGCTCTTTTTATTCTAGCCCCATTTCCTTTGGCTTCTTGTCTGTCCTTAACAATATGAACAGTTTCATCATCAGCATTCATCGAGTCCAGGCTTTCCTTTCGACTTTTGTATTCTTCTGTGATAATGCATCTGGATTCAATCCACAATTCACAACAGTTTAGTCAGGAAAATTTCTTCTTTATATGGAACTTAGCTTTATTAGACATTTTGTTTAAATTATATTTTGGTATTAGGATTCTTTTTATAGTGATTAAATGATGCTAACAATTCACGGTGAGTACCAAAGACTGCTTCTCATGCTGTTCTGTCACTGGGAATATTGCTTCCCAATATTCAAACATGTTGCAGTCTACTTGATTTCTGTAATGCCCATCTGGTGATGTCCATTTGTACAGTCACCTAGGTTATGGCCGAAACCATGGATTTGCAACAAAAAGGTTGCTGGTTTCACAGAAATGAGTTTGTAACATTTAGTTCTGACTTATTTCCTATTCTGGGATTCCAGTCACCTATGATTATAAGCAGCTCATGTTCGAGTGTAGGGCCAGTTTCCTCCTGGACACTAACATACATGTTTTCAGTTTGTTCTTCGTCAGGGTCTGTAGCTAAAAAGTCAGACTTAAATGGTTGTAATGTTGATGTGTTTTCCGAGGGGTCTCAGCAATAGGATTCACTGATTCTTGTGTGAAAGCTTGCATCCTATTCTGCATCTCTATTATTATTATTATTATTATATTATTACTATGCTCACATTTATATGCCACCCACTTGACTATGCGACTCAGGGTGGCTAACAGAAATGCAAATCATAACAGCGAATAAATTCCATAACAGTAAATCTCCAGTTGGATGATTGCCTTAGAAGAGGCTGACTATGCTGAGAGGCTTTCTGCAAGATGCAATACGTATTATTCAGTCAGAGGTGACATTATCGCCCCTAACCACCTGTGCTCCATTTTGCCTCAACGTTAGTCATCCCTTTTCTTCTGAGCCTGCCAGTTCCAGAGTGGAACAAACACGTTGTTGTCTGACTGAAACTATCCCATTACACTCCACTTTAGTTCACTGACACTAAGCCCTGAAATGATGAAATGTCCATATTCTTGCTTTATAGTTTAAGACATCACCAGTTCCACATTCCGATGTATGCCTTGTGCAGCAGTGGATTGTCCTTTCACTGCTGTGCATGTCAGCCACTTGCTGTCCTTGAGGATTAAATCTAATTGCCATTTGTGACAGAGCTGTCTGTCTTTGTCCTTGGCTCTTCCCCAGCAAAGCCATTGACCCAGCAGCCAGAAATGTGGCCTTAGGAGTGGCCAGCAATAGCAGACTGGAGGGGGGAGGGGGTCTATGAGGGGCCATGTTTCAGCCCCACCGCAGAAGTGATTTTTACCTCCTTCGGCATTCCTGGGAGGGCCACTGGCATCCTGGCCTACCTCCCATTGGATGAACCACTTGGGTCTGGGGCTCCCCTCTAAGTAGCACACACTTGTTTGGGTTGACCTCTCTTTATTGGTAGAAAAGCAAAGAGCAGAGAAGGAAACCCTCACCCTCTCCTGGCCCCGGGCAAGCTCCCTGCCCTGGCATCTGCTACAGCCGCCCCTTCTGTCTTCTGTCAAGCAGCACTCAGCAGGGGCCCTCAGGGCAGATGACCAGCACTCTCGCCCTGCCCCCCCACTCCCACCCCCACCCCCAGTTCCTAGCATTCAACCAGAGGCTGAGAAGCCGTCTCCAAGGCCAAGGAGGCTCCTGCCATCCTTGGCTTCATGGTGACATGATCCAGGAAGGCCACCGTGGCTCCACCTTGCAGGGAGAAGGTCTCAATGGCACCCAGGATGGACTTGGCCGAGAGGGGTTGGGGAGGAGCCGGTATTGGGCCCAAAATGCTCCTGAAGGCACAGCAGTGTCCGGTCCCTCTCCTGCCAATCAGAGGCTTTGGGGCCGCGGGAGGCCGCTCAGGATCCTGGCTGGGTGGTGGTAGTCGTCGTCCTGCTCCGTAGGCCTGGGAAGGACAAAGGAAGAGTCAGAGAAAAGGAAACAGGGACAACCAGAGCCCAAAACAGCCCTGCTAGGCTCTACTTCCGCCTCCCTCACAAGACTGACCACTTGCAGTAAAAATTATTATTTACATGTATTTTTTTTATTTGCAATTTTAAATGTACTGTTGTGGAAGTGTTGTAACTTTTCAGAAACCTATGCTGCTTAGGAGCACTGAGTGAGCTTTATTTAACCTCGGAGCAATTCTTAGTAGCATCCTGTTGCGTTAGAGACGGATCCCCAGGGTCAGGACGTGCCCTCTGCTTTTTCCTTTGTGCCTTCCGGAAGGGTAAGAGGAAGCCACAACATTGCAGGCTCTGTGAAGCAAGGGCAGAGACTGGCAGAGAAATACTGCATGCCCCCGCCCCCCACCCCATCCCTGTTCTCTGCTGGTTCTGATCCTCAGTCAGCCTGTCCATTCATAGAAATAATCTACGTATTATAATATAAATAAATACATAAATTTCATGTCAGAAATTACTCTGGGTTGAAAGGATTTTTGCTGGAGACTGAGGCTCTTTTCATGTCCTCAAGATCCGTCGTGCACTTGGGTATTTAAACTCGACCTTCCAGTCTCCAAGGTCAGTGTCTTAAGCACTAAGCCACTGCGCCAATCTACATATCAAAAACCCTATTTAAGTGCTGTGATTCCCTAATAAAGACAAACATCTGCTTCTGACACCCCCACCCCCTGGGGTTCTGTCTTCTGCAGAGCATTTTGTGGTTGGTGTTATTTGTTCTCAATTCTGTTAGAAAGTTGGGTGAGGGCTCTGCAATCCTTTGGGTGACGCCCCTGGGGTCTGAGCCGCCTAAGCTGTGCTAGTCCTACTCACAGAGGAGGAAGTGGTGCATGTTCTGCTTCGAGCCTCCCGAGAGGAGGAAGGCCCAGACAGCCAGCGCTGCCATGATCAGGTAGGCCGGGAGGAGGCTGCCCAGGTAGAAGGGGTTCCAGAAGGTCTGTAAGAGGAGAGCAAACAGGGGTGGTAGGTGAGGGTCAGGGTGGGCTCCCCCCCGTGGTAGGTGAGGGTCAGGGTGGGCTCCCCCCCGTGGTAGGTGAGGGTCAGGGTGGGCTCCCCCCACACACACACGCACACACAGGGCCGCCATCAGAAATTTCTGGGCCCCATACTGAGCAATCCTATTGCCCCTCACCCCCCAACACACACTTTTCTCTCTCCTCGCATTGGGGTGGCGGCTGCGGCTGGAATACACAATTTCCCAAAAGAAATCGATGGGCAGTTGTATCCAACTTTAGAGTTCAGTGCTCATCTCTGATTACAGCCAAAAAGTCAGTGGCCTTGATCCACAAAAGCTCACAATGAAATACAACAGTCAGTCTTTAAGCCTTGCTTGAAAGCCAGTTGTACCCAACTTTAGAGTTCAGTGCTCATCTCTGATTACAGCCAAAGATCCAACGATGTCTGCATTCGCAGATGTTTCCATGGACATGTGGCAGGCATGACTAGACACCGGAGCGCATGGAACGCTATTTACGTTCCTAATGATGAGCTCCCGTCATCCCTCCCAGCTCTTGCCAACCTAGCAGTTCTAAACCAAGAAATTGCAAGTAGATAAATAAGGATATCTACTAGCAATTTCTTGCTTTCGAACTGCTAGGTTGGCAAGAACTGGGAGGGATGACGGGAGCTCATCATTACACACACGCGCGCACGCACGCACACACACACACACACACACACACACACACACACAGAGAGAAAGAGGAAGAGAGGAGACTCACCGGAAGTTGCAGCTTCGCCTCCCGACAGGAGCTCTGCTGCTGCTCTGGAGCCGAAGCAGCCGCTGCCGGGTGGCCTCCCTCCTTCCTGCGCCAGGGCGGGGGAGCCGTCGTTTCACCCACCCACTGCCCTACTGCCGCCGCTTGCCCAGGGCCGAAGCCTGAAGGTTCCTGGAGGAAGCAGCCCCAGTGTGCACAGTCTCTTTCAGACCAAGCCTGGCGCAGCGTGCCTTGTGGTCAAGGCTTCAGCCCACGAGGCGCGCTGTTCCCGGTCCGGAAGAGACCGTGCACCGGGGCTGCTTCCTCCAGGAACCTTCGGGCTTCGGCCCTGGGTGAGCGAGGGTGCGAGGCACATGTGGAAGCAATTGCCGAAGGCCGTGCACGCAGAAAAGATGTACAGACACAGACAGATCCTAAAGCGCGCGCCCCGGCAAGTTTCCCCTAGCCAGACCTATGCCGCTCTGGGAGGAGGCGGAGCCCTCTGGCGGTGGCGGGGCATGCGCAGTGGTGCCATGCATAAAGAAAGTTAAAATAAAATTTAAAAAATTAAAAATGAATTTTTAAAAAACAAAATTAACTTAGCGCCGTCGGGCTCCTGCCAGCTCTGGGCCCAGGATGACAGTCCCCCCTGTGCCCCCCCCTGACGGCGGCCTTGCACACACCCTGAGGTCCATGAAGGTCTGTAGGGTCCTGGGAAGTGACTTGGCCATCTGACTTTCCCACCTGTCACAGGGCCTTCAGGAAAGGCCACTTCCCCCCTCCCCTCCCCTCCTGTATACTGATGCCTGGGGGGAGGGGGTCAGCCACTTCTCTCTTTCCACCCTACCCCACTTTCAGACCTCTACAAGGTCTGGCCTTCCTGCATGAAGGACCCCGTCTTCCAAGAGGAGAGATACAAGTTGCATTTTCTCTTCCTCTGAGGTAGTGAATTGGGCAGAGAGAGCTCAGGTGGGGGCCTGGAGTTCCTTGGGAGAGCACCCCCTAACCCCCACCCCAGGTAACATCCCTTGCAACCCACCCACCCCGATTCTCTCTCAGCACCTCAGGAGTGAAAGGGGCCAGGGAGGGGCTGGCAGGCATGCCCATGCACGTGTGCGTGTGTAGCCTTTGGGGCTGCACACCCTGTCCACTCACAAGGCTGGAGACGATGAGGTGGGTGAGCACCACGGCGGCCACCTCCCACCAGCGCCGGGTCTCACAGCCATGGAAAAAGATGATTCCCCAGAAGGTATGGAGCAGGATCAGCACTAGAGTCATGAAGGCTGTGGGGAGACGACCAGTTAGAAGGCAGGGTGGGTCAAGGTGGGGGCAGGCAAGCAGGCAATGGGGTTTTCAGGGGGGGGGGGAACGACAGGTGGACCTACCAGACGTTAGGAAATACAGCTGAGAGTCCCCGTGAATGCCCACAGTGCCAGGGCCCAAGGCATCGGACAGCAGGTTGATCATGGAGAAGGCCCCACTCATCAGCCCAAAGCCAAGGCCGGCCACTGCAGCCAAGGAGGGAGGAGAGAGAGAGAGAGAGAGAGACAGGAGCACACCGGTCAGACCAGAAACCATTTCATTTCATTTATTAGATTTATATCCCGCCCTACTTACCAAACTTGTGACTCAGGGCGGCTTACAATAAAGAACATATACAGTATAATTACAAAGTTACATGTCAATATCAAAATGACAAAACATTAATTTTAACAAGAAAAACCACCTGCCTCTTTGCCATGCAGGCACCTTCATGCCCACTACGTCCAGCTGCCAGAGCCACTCAATGCCCTCCTCTCCAGAGAACAAGATGATGGTCAAGATTGCCCTCTCCTCCCCCCATTCCCCCCCCCCCAAATCTGGCCGCTTCCACCTCCCAACACACGTACCATACGCCATCTGCTGGATGGAGATGGGAGAGCAGTCGTCATCGCTAAGGGCCACGAGCCCCTCAATGGCCTTCCTGGGAAAGAGAGAGCGAAAGAAGCCCAAGTCCACACCTTCTTCTACCCACCCAAGAAGGGCCACTCTGGGCCGGCCTCCATCTTTTCTGGCTTCTCCCCCTTTCAGAGCCCACCATTCCAATGTCCTTGGTTTGCAATGTATACAGAGAGAGAGAGAAGCCCAAGGGACCCTCCCTCCCTCCTCTCTCTCCTCCAGCCCAGATCCACAGCAGAGACGCTTCACCCACCGTAGGAAGTCCCATCACAGTAGCCTGGGGGCAGGGGCGCGGTGTGTGTGTGTGTGTGTGTTTGCACAGGGCCCGGGCAGCCTGGTTCAGCTTCTCACGTGGCCCTGGCCTTCCCCAGGGAACCCCAGAGCACCTCTGAGGTGGACTCACACCCCACTGGCTGTTTTCAGAGCTGGGGGCTGGCACCTGACTGGCTCATGGCTAAGCCAAGAGGCGGCACACACACACATCATGACCTCTTCTGGGCACACGCACTGTTTGTCACTGCACGGCTATGCTGCAGCTCAAGCACCGGGTGGGCTGGGGTGGGGTGAGGGGGTGTCGGGCAGGCTTGGCAAGCGGGGTGCGGCGGCGCTGGGCTCAACTTTCCACAGCACCTCCAAAGCAGGCCAGGAAAACGGCCCACCCAAAACTCAGGAGGGGCACCCCTGCCCTGCCCTGCCCTGCCAGTCAGAGCCAGCAACACTGAGCAAGATGGAGAAGCACTTTGGCTCTGCTCTCGCCACCCCCCATGAATCAGCATCCCAGGCGGCCAGGAAGGCCTCAAGGGGAAGCCACAGCCTGGCTCACTGTTTGCCTCTGGCCCTGAAAGGGGGGTGGGGGGGGGAGAGGAGAGCCACCCCCACCTGTGGATGGCCCCATCCTCCACACTGACGCACAAGCCCTCTTGAAAGCCACCCAAGGCAGAGGGACGCCCCAACCCCCACCTACCACAACCCCCAAAGCTTCCTTCTTTGCTTTTCCACACAAAGAAGCACCCACTTTACTGTTGGTCTGTTGGGATGGTTTTGCCCCTGGACCTCTAGTTCCAGTGGATCCCCTACATAAAGATCCAGGGAGCAAAAACCTCTCCACATCCAGTTTCTCTCCCGCCCACCCCCCACCCACCGGGACAGTTTGTTTGTTAGTTTTTGTGTCAGAGATTACTCTGGGTTGAAAGGATTTTTGCAGGGGACGCCCAAATGAGGCTCCTTTCATGCCCTCCATCTTGTGCAGCTCTCGGGTATCGAACCTGGTCCTTCCAGTCTCCAAGCACCCCTTGCCCACTGAGCCACCAAGGGAGCCGTTCAGGCCACTCTCCAGAGCCTGCCTCATTAGCCTTTCCATCCCAAAGCATGGCTTTCACACCTTGATCCTTTTTGGCTTACCATCTTCTACACTATCTATATCTGTCTCCCCCTTTTTTTGAAATTCAAGCACCAAATCTGTAGGTCCAGTGTGGAGACAACACCAGGTGGAAGGAAGCTCCTTTCCCAAGCCACTTGAAATGGACACATCCCTCCCCAGCCCACCCCACCCTGAAATCTCCCCAGTTGATTGATGACTTCTTCCTGGCTTCATCATCTGCCCGACTCTGGGTCTGCCCTGGGGGCCGAGAGCGCCTGCTGGCCCTGGCCTTTCAGTGCGAGGCAGAGTTGCTCCCAGGGCAGATCGGGAGGCATGAGACAATCCTGGCAGGCTGTTGGGGAGTTTTCCTGGGGCAGGATTCTGCATGCCCCCCCCCCCCAAGTTGCTGTCTGCTTTTCCCTCTCCCCTCCCCCCCCCCCACTGCACATTTGTGAGTCCTAGGAGGCCCTCTTGACTTCCCAAGCTCAGAGTGGCGGAAGCCACGGAGTGGGAGCCCCGGCTTCTTCCAATGCAGAAGCCAAGTTGTGTCCCGGGGCTGCCCAGGTGAGATCAGCTGGCCCTTTCTGCAACAGACGGCTTTTGGGGGTCCTGATTTCGGTGACCTCCAAAGGGCCTTGGACATGGCTCTCTTGCCCAAGTGCCGTAAAGCAACATTGCCTTGGCATTTTCTGAAGGATTTTAACTGCCTTAAGGGATTGGAGGGGGGGGGGGATCTGAGACTGGCCCGTCCATGCAACACAGGGACACCCAGGGGCTAAAAGGGGCCATGGGGAGTGAGGGGGAGGAACGTGCATCACCCACACTTCCCTGTGGGAAGCTACAATTCCCAAAGTTAGTAAAGTGAGGGCCCAGCATGTATTTTGGGGGCAAAGTGGCCATGGCTGTATGAACCTCCCTCCCACGGTGTGCGCTAAGCACTCTAGGGTGGTGCATATAAGCGCCATTGCTATATCCTTGTTGATTACAACAATTTTAAAATAAAAGAATCCTCGTTAAATACAACAACATTCTAAACATGGGCCACCTACAATGTCTGTCTCTGCCTCTACTATGCTCCATCCGGTCCTTCTTTGTGGTCTCTCTGTGAATCCACACAAATGGGTTTACTGTGTGTATGCAGTGGAGTCACAAGTGACCCTGAAGAAGGGCAGCTACAGGTAAGCAACCTGTCATGGTAGAGGGGGGGGGAGAGAGAGAGAGAGAGAGAGTGTGTGTGTGTGTGTGTGTGTTAAACTGCAGCCCAAACATTGTGAGTTCAATCCCAAACCGGGATAAGGTTGACTCAGCCTCTTCCATCCTTCCGAGGTGGGTAAAATGAGTCCGCAGCATGTTAATGAAAGCAAAGTGCTAATTACTCTGCGACCTGCCCAGAGATTGCACTACCAAGGGCGGGGGCGGGGTGTGTGTGTGTGTGGCAGTAGGGGAGCGGCGTCTGGACTGGCAGCCCCCCAACCCAGCAGGGCAAGCGAGGCGGGGGCCGGGGCCTCTGTCAAGGGACCCCTGGAGGGAGGGAGGGAGGGACAGACAGACAGACAGACAGACTCCCTCCCTCCCTCCCTCCCAGTCCCGGGTCGCCTCCCTCCTCCTCCCTCCCTCCCTCCTCACCGGAGGAGCTTGTAGTAGAGGAAGCGGAAGGCCTCCTGGAGCAGCACCGAGAAGACCACGCCGAAGAGCAGGAGGCCCGTCTGGAGAGGCCGGTCCGAGGGGTCGCTGGCCGCCCTCGCCACGAACCACACCAGCGAGGAGAGCAGCAGCGACACCAGCCAGAAGAAGGCCCTGCTTGGGGAAGAGGGAGGGAGGGAGGGAGGGAAGGCCCGGTCAGCAGCCACGGAAGGGAGAGAGGCAGGCAGGCAGGCAGGCAGGCAGGCAAGGAAGGCCCCGCGCCCGCCGTCCCCTTCCCCCTCCCCTCCCCCTCCCCCTCCCCGCGGACAGACCCGGCGATGAGGATGATGACGCGGAGCGGCTCGGCCACGACGGTGAGGATGAAGAGGGCCAAGGCCGGCCCGAAGGCGATGAAGGCGCAGCCGAAGAAGACCGCCAGCGTCATGGCGGCTCAGGCGGCACCCGGGCGGCGGCGCTCCTGGCTGGCAGCGTCGCAGCAGCGAGCCACCCCTCCCCTCCCCTCCCTCCCTCCGTGGCGTCACACCACCTCGGGCGCCCCGCCCCCTCCGGGAAAGGCAGGGAGTCCTTCGCCCCGCCCCTCCTCCTCCTCCTCCTCCCTGGGCGTTCCTTCCTTCCCGGCTAGGACAGGAGGCGTGACCTCCCGCCGTTTAGGGCCTCCACTTCCGGTCTTCCGCAAAGACCTCCTCTATCTAGGCCTGATGACACACCGGAAGTAGCCTTGAGCTGAGGGAACCGCCTGCCTTTATTCTGTCCCCGTCCCTCTTTCTTGAGCCTCGTCCTCCCTCCGGTCTGGTCTCCTTGCGCTCCCCCCCCCCCCGTCCTGCTAGTGGCCGGGCCGGGCCGGGCCGGGCCGGGCCGGCTGTCTGTGTGTTGTTTCCAAGAAGGCCTGGAGGGGGTTTGGACTGTGGGCCGAAATAGAAAGGGGTTTCAACAGGGGGAAGGGGGGCGGGAGAGAACATGTAGAGGTCTGCAATACTGATGAGCACTGAGCACTAGAGTCGGATACGACTGGCCTCCGAGCAAGGCAAGGGCGACCTGCCTCACAACACATTAAGACAAGAAGGCCCAGACCTCCTGAGCCAAGACGCGAGTCTTCTCTTCCGGCTAGCAAACAAGGAGGAAGGAGGAGGAGGAGGAAAGGCCACCAAGGCTGCTGGGCTTCTTCAGGCCCGTCGTCCAGACCGTTGCCTTCTGCTCTGGGGGGTTTCCTCAGGGCCTGCCTGCCGCCTTCGGAAGAGCCTGACCGTCCACAGCAGCCACGTTTAAGGAGCTTTAAAAGCTGAAGGGGCTGCAGTGGTTTAGTGGTTAAGACGCTGAACTGGATGGCTGGAGCTAGGTCAGCTCCCATCGTCTGTCCCGGCGGCTCCTCCTGCCAACCCCGCAGTTCCAAAGCAAGAAATTGCAAAGCACATAAATAGGTACCACTTTGGTGGGAAGGGTAAACTGCATTCTGCGCACTCCAGTGTCAAGTCATGCCTGCCACATGACCACAGAAACATCTGTGCTGGCGCTTTGCCTCTAAACGGATTCATGAGCCTCAGACCTTGACCTTTATGTAAAAGCTGAAGGGGTGCCCAGATAGCTGAAAGTCCTGCAAGCCAAGCCACCCAAAGAACAGTTGGGGAGTTACTGGGCAGGTTACTTTGGCCTGAAGAAGAGAAGGCCAAGAGTTGGCAGGAGACTCTCCTTTCAAATGGGAACTTGGGAAGGCAGAAGATGGTGCTGTGGCTTGTTAGTGGCATCCCACAGAGGGAGGGAGGCAGGCAGGCACCAGGCCAGCGGGTTGAAATAGCAAGAAAAGTCTGCTCAGGTAGTGATCAAGCAACATCTCCTGACCAGAAGAGCTGCAGGCAGGGCAGAGGGACAACTTGTGGAGCTGGGCAAGGTTGCCTTCGTTGAAGGTGTTAAACCAGGGGTTCTCAACCTTTTTATGCTGGGGGCCGGGTCATGCTCCCTCAGATAGCTTTGGAGATAGCGTTTTGCCCTTCCTCTACTGCATGGCACTTCCTGGTGTGGTGAAGACAGTGGGGGGGGGGGGGGGCACATGAAATGGTGCCATGGGCCACATCCAGCCCACAGGCCACAGGTTGAGAATCCCTGTGTTAAATAGAGAGGTAGAGGTGGGCTTCCAAAGTCCAGAATAGTTTAGGTGTGGCTTTCCAGTATCAGCCAGTAGTTGGTGACTGATCGTGTCCTTCCTGCGTCTGCCCCTGAATAAGTCTAAAAATCCATCCCGGGGCTGCTCCTCTGAAGTGGACAAAAGGGCCAACAAAACAGTAGCCCGAGCATTACTCTCTCCCACTCCACTTGTTGTGGAGAGATACAGAATCCATTGGCTGGTCTGCCAATCACTGCAAGAAACATGCAGTGATGGGGACTTAGGTATGACCAACAACAAAGTGAGGAAAGTGGCTTTATTTTGGAAGAAGATGCTGCCACTTGTTTTCTCCTCACATGTCTCGACATGCCCAGCTTTGAAACAGAGATGAGCACTGAACCCTAGAGTTGGATACAACTGGCTTTCGAGCAAGGGAAACCTTTACCTTGGCACAGACCGATCTCGTTGCTCTGGTGCATGACCTGGTGTTTGAAGCTTGTACATAAGTAGCCAGCTTGGAATTGGCCAGGGATAGAAGTGGACTCCCACATACCTCTCCTTTAGCCAGAGAGGCTAGACTTAAACTACTGTACTGTGTTGGGAATTACCTTATACAGGTATTAGCTATTATATTACATTAGTTTAATGCTAAACTGCTTTAAGTTTTTAATACTGTTACAAAAGGGAGCTTCAGGACCAACAGGATCCATTATAACATTGAAGGGTTTCGGCCGTTCAGTGGTTGCCTGGTGGGAGATGGTAAAACATCCCTTTGCCCTCTTTAGCTCTCTATCTGATCTTTCTGGCCTTCTGGAAAAAAACTGTAAACCAGGCTCCAGTAAAATCCAGTAGAAGCCTGGATGACATGTTGTATGTGTGAAAGGTTAGGACAAGCGGGCCCAGACAATCTGTCGCCAGATAAAGTGTATACAGTGTATGCCTTCTTATGCTTTCTTATGCTTTAACCTATTCCCTAGAAGATTGATCGTATTACATGACCTGTAGTTTGTGCAAATCACGTGACTACATTAGGTACATGTGATTTTAGGATTTTAGGAATAAATATGGGCAGGCTTCCTCTGTTGGTTGTTCTGCCTCCTTGCACCCACATCCTGGCATGTGTGTCCATCACAACAGGGTGTCTCTCCTCCTCCCCCCTCCCCAGGACTCTAGCTTTAGTGCGTATAGGTGAAGAATAGATTTAAGGGATTAGACTTGACAGACAGAGTGCCTGAAGAATTATGGTCTGAGGTTCACAACATTGTACAGGAGGCCTCAATTAGAACCATCTCAAAGAAAAAGCAATACAAGAGAGTGAAGTGATTGCTTGATGAGGCTCTTCAAATAGCTGAAGAAAGAAGGAAGGCAAAAAGCAAAGGTGAAAGAGAGAGACTTGCTCAACTGAATGCAGAATTCCAGAGAACAGAAAGGAGAGATAAGGAGGCCTTCTTAAATGAACAGTGCAAAGTAACAGAGGAAAACAACAGAAGGGGAAGGACTACAGATTTCTTCAAGAAAATTGGGGAAATTAAGGGAACATATCAAGCAAAAATGGCCATGATAAATGACAAAAACTGGCCTACTAACAGATGCAGAAGAGATGAGGGAAAGATTGCAAGAATACACAGAACTCTACAAAAAGGACCTTAATGTCCCTGACAATCACAATGGTGTGATCGTTGACCTTGAGCCAGACAGTTTGGATAGTGAAGTCAAATGGGCCCTAGAGAGTATTACTAACAACAAAGCTAGCGGAGATGATGGTATTCCAGTTGAGCTACTTAAATGTTGCACTCAGTATTCCAGCAGATTTGGAAAACACAACAAGACAAAGGATTGGAAAAGGTCAGTCTATGTTACAATTCCAAAGAAGGGCAATGCCAAAGAATGTTCAAATTATTATACAATTGCGCTCATCTCACATACTAGCAAGGTCATGCTCAAGATCTTACAAGCTAGGCTTCAGCAGTATGTGGATCGAGAACTTCCAGAACTACAGGCTGGGTTCCGAAGAGGCAGAGGAACTAGAGACCAAATTGCCAACATTTGATGGATCATGGAGAAAGCAAGGGAGTACCAGAAAAAATGTCTACTTCTGTTTCATTGACTACACCAAAGCCTTTGACTGTGTGGACCACAAATAAACTGTGGTAAGTCCTTAAAGGGATGGGTGTACCAGACCGCCTCACCTGTCTTCTGAGAAATCTCTGTATGTGGGTCAAGAAGTAACAGTTAGGACAGAATATGGAACAACTGATTGGTTTAGAATAGGAAAAGGAGTACAACAAGGCTGTACAATGTCACCCTGCTTATTTAACTTACTAGCATATTTGTGCCGGGCCAGCCGGGCATTTTTAATGTATGTGTTGGTGGTTAGGGGTGGTTTTGGGTGTGCACAACCCCCCCCCCCATACAATACCACTCCAACCACCAACACACACATTAAAAATTCCTGGCAAGGCAGGAGTGTCGTGTGTTTATTGTGTGTGTGTGTGTGTGTGTGTGTGTGTGTGTGTGTGTGTGAGAGAGAGAGAGAGAGAGAGAGAGAGAAGCAGTGTCTGTGTGTGAGAGAAAGAGTGACAGATGGAGTAGACCACCAGAGGGGGTTAGTGAATTAGATAGAGCGAGGGAGGAGACAGTCAGAGGAGACAGGTTGGGAGGCAAGGTTTGTTGTGTGTGTGTGTGTGTGTTTGTGTTGGTCGGTGGTTGGGGCGGGGGGGGAGGGTTGTCCCGTAGTGGGTGGGTGGGTAGTGTTTCCTGTGGTTGGTAGGTGGGTGGGTGGGCTGGGGGAGGGTTTCCCGTGGTGGGTGGGCGGGCCAGGGGGAGGGTTTCCTGTGGTGGGTGGGTTGGCTGGGGGGAGTGTTTCCCGTGGTAGGTGGGCCGGGGGGAGTGTTTCCCATGATGGGTGGGCTGGGGGGAGGGTTTCTTGGGGTTGGTGGGTGGGGAGGGTTTACTGTGGTGGCTGGGTTGGTGGGTGGGGAGAAGCACCGGCTTTTTTTTCCGCCCCTGCAGGTGTGGAGGTCTCCACGCTCGCAGGGACGAAGGAGAGGCCAATGCTTCTCCTTACGCAGAAGGCCACGGCGTGACAGGAGGGAAAGAATTTCAGAGACCCATCCGGAGCCAGCAAAAGGTAAGTGCGGTTGGTGGGGGTTTTGGAGTGGGGGGGGGGAAGCAAGATGGGAGAGGGTGTGGTTACCGGGGCCGTGGTTCCCCCTCCCCCCCACTCCATAACCCCCACCGACTGCACTTACCTTCTGCCGGCTCCGGATGGGTCTTTGAAAATCTCCCTCCCGTCGCTCCGTGGCCTGCATGCGGAGAAGCACTGGCCTATCCTTCATCCCTGCAGGTGTCAAGGCCACGTCACCCGCAGGGACGAAGGAGAGGCCGGTGCTTCTCCCTACGCAGAGTGCCAGGAGGGAAAGTTTCAAAGACCCATCTGGAGCCGGCAAAAGGTAAGTGCGGTTGGTGGGGGTTAGGGAGGGGGGGCTAGGTGGGGGGCCACGTCTCTCCCTCACTCCCTAACCCCCACCAACTGCACTTACCGTTTTCTGGCTCCGGCTGGGTCTTTCAAAGTCTTTCCCTCCTGGCACTTTTTTTTTAAAGTCAGTGCGCCATGCGTTCCCGACCTCTTCTGCGCTTGCGTCCCTCAGCCTGATTGGCTGAGGGGTTGCACAGAGCAGAGGACTCTGGAACTTGTAGTTTTATTTTTTGGTCGCATTCGTGGGGCTGTTGCCCCACTGCCGACTACCGGACCATTGTGGCATTCTGCGGGCCGGGTTAAGGCGAGTACAGGCGGTTCGGTTAGGGATGGTTGGGCTGGGTGCGGGAGCCTTTGTTACATTCCAACGATTAACGTCTCTCCTTATAGGTAAAGATATGCAGAGTACATCATGCGTAATGCAGAGCTGGAAGAAACACAGGCTGGGATTAAGATTGTTGGGAGAAATATCAACCACCTGAGATATGCAGATGATGCTACTTTAATGCCAGAAAGTGAAGAAGACCTAAAGAGCCCTTTGATGAGGGTGAAAGAGGAGAGCACACAAGCTGGCCTGAAACTTAACATAAAAAACCCCAAGATCATGGCATCGGGCCCCATCACTCCCTGGCAAACAGAAGATGAAGAAATGGAAGCAGTGACAGACTTTACCTTCTTAGGATCTGCAGCCATGAAATAAAAAGATGATTAATTCTTGGGAGGCGAGCTATGGCAAACCTTGGCAGCATAATAAAAAGTGGAGACATTACCCTGCCAACAAAAGTCCACATAGTCAAAGCAGTGGTGTCTTCCCAGTAGCCATGTATGGTTGTGAGAGCTGGACCCTAAAGGCGGCTGAGCACAGAAGAATAGATGCCTTTGAACTCTGTGGTGCTGGAGGAGGCTCTTGAGTGTCTCCTGGACCACCAAATGAGAAGACTTACTGGAGAAGGCCCTGATGCTGGGAAAGATTGAAGGCAAAAGGAGAAGGGGAAGGCAGAGGATGAAATAGCTAGATGGCATCATTGATGTGGTGGGTGTAGATCTGGGTGGATTACGGAGGATGGCAGATGACAGAGGAGCTTGGTGTGCAGTGGTCCACGGGGTCACAAAGGGTCGGACTCGACTGTGCGACTGAACAACAACATATAAGTGTAATTGCTCTACTTTGCATTCTGCTCTCCTTGTGGGCCCCTGAGGCTGCAGTCTGTTCTGCCTGAGCCTGTCCCCACCCCGCAAGTGGACACACGTGCGCAGAGACTCTTTCGCTGTGGAACTGGCTTTATTGATTGGGCTGGTGTGAAGGGGGAGGGATGTGAAGAGGCAGAGCCCCACAGGGGCCAGTACAGGCCTGGGGCAAGAGGGCGGCATCCCTTTTCCTGGAAGTGGTGGTGGGGGCAACAGCGTTGGTGGGCAGGCGAGCGAGCCCAGGTGGGGAGGCCACAGCGGCCGCTGCCCCTCAGAGGTTGTTGAGCTCCAGCAGCGTCTGGTCCAGGACTTGGTGGATGCCAACATTCTCCTCCTTGGCCTGGGCCAGGTTCTCTGAAAACACAAGGCAGGCAGGCACCCAGCCCCATTCACACCCCAGAGGAAGTGCCCACCCCAGAGAGAGAAAGAGACAGAGAGAAGACACATGTTCACACACACACACACACACACACCGAGGGAAAGGGTCAGTTCAGCAGCTCCACTGGGGAGGATCCAATATCAGTTTCCCAGCCGTTTGGGCTGCCAAGCAGGGCAGCAGGAGGGCCCAGAGGGAAGACCTCTTTGCCATTGGGCCCCAGTTCCCGAGAGACCCAGCACTGACCAGCCATGATGGAGCTCAGGTGGAGACCCAATCCATGAAGAACAGCAGCAGCAGCAGCAGCAGCAGCAGCAGCAGCTCAGGAGAGAGAGAGAGACACACGCAGAGGGAGAGAAGAGGGAGCCCCCACCCAGCAACATGCCCATGGAGACACCAGAGCCCTGGCAGTGCAGGGGTTAAACTGTCGTACTGCAGCCAGAAGGTTGGAAGGGCTCAAGGTTGACGCAGCCTCTTATCATCCTTCTGAGCTTTGCCAAATGAGGGCCCAGCTTGTGCTTTGGGGGGGGGGGGGAGGGATGGGGCAAAGTGAGGACTCATGACCAGGTGAACTGCCCAGAGGGAGGGGGCACTGGTCACTTCCATGGGAACATGGCCTACATAAGTGTCTTTGCTATATTACTCTTAAATGTAAGAAGTTTTAAATAGAACGATCCTTGTTAATTTTCTGGAATTGTAGTTGTGTTAGTCTGTGTTTCAGGCATATCAGAAGAAATAAAACATCAAAAATACTGTAGCACTTTAAAGACTAACTGTTTTACTTCAATGTGAGCTTTCGTGGATGAAGTCCACTTCATCAGACATGGAAGTGAGAGACTTCATGGCATCAATTTATACACATCAGGTTCCAGGTGTGTGTGTGTGTGTGTGTGTGTGTGTGTCAGATGATTGGTTATAGCATACAAGTCAATGTGGCTTCATACAATTGATCATGGCAGATGATCTCTGGCTGTTATTCAGATTAGCTGTGAATAGCTCATCTGAATAACAGCCAGAGATCAGCTGCCATGATGGATGAAGTGGACTTGATCCACCAAAACTCTCATTGAGATAGAACAGTTAGTCTTTAAAGTGCTACAGCATTTTTGTTTTGTTTGTGCTCTGAATCCTTGTTAAATTAACAATGTTCTAATTATAGACTATCTACAACATTTATTTCTGCCCCTTTGCTCCATCAAGTTTTTCTTTGTGGTCTGTGATTCCACATGAATGGGTTTACTGCATGGATTCACAGGTGACCACAAAGATGAACAGTTACAGGTAAGGAACCTGTCATTAAAGATCCCTGGTGGCCATGCAGGGGTTAAAACTGCTGTCCTGCAGCCTGAACATTGTGAGTTCGATCCCAATGGGATAAGGTTGACATTGTCAACAAGCTCCCCTTTCTGGCTCGCCTGAGGCTCCCCCCTCCTATAACCAATTTAAATGTTAATGTTATGCTGATTTTATATTTGTTTTTAGATAGCCAAATGGCACAGCTGTGGGCAATATTGCCAAATGTTCTTAAGGGGTTTTAATTGTTTTTTCTATTGGTTTTAACTTGTTTCATTGTACAGCCAGTGAGGTGTTTGCTGGCCTATGTACACCGCCTAGAGTCCACCGGATTAGGGCGGTATATAAATCTATTAAATAAATAAAAATAAATAAATAACACTGAGTTCGATCCTGATGGAGGCAAAAGGTTGACTCAGCCTCTTCCATCCTTCTGAGGTTGGTAAAATGAATCCTGAGCATGTTGGGAGCGACAATTCCAATTACTCTGTGAACTACCCAGAGGTGGCATGAAGGGCTTATATGGGGTGGTTTATGATTGGAATTGCTCTTGCTCTGGAGGAGGGATGGATCTGCCCTGAATGGGGGTGGGTGGGGGGCTTCCTGGGGATACTGGGAGATTAGCAAAGGACATGCCCTCATCCACCCACCCACCCACCCCAATGCCCCTGTAAGAGGGAGCCCTGTCTCTCTATGGCAGCGTGGGTGGGTGGGTGGAGGAAGGCAGGAGGTCACTTGAGGTCAGTGATGGAGGCCATCCAGAGCTGCCTGCAGTTGGCTGGCAAGGAGACGGTGTTTGTCTGCCTCCTGCCTGGAGCGCTCTGGAGGAGAAAGGCAGAGATCCGTGGCAGCAGGAAAGAGAGAGGAAGGAAGGAAGGAGTGTCAGTGCAGAAGGAAGGCAGCCCCCCTCCCCCTTTGCTCCCAGGGGCCTCCTGCCCCACCCCCTCCCCTCCACATGGCAGCCCAGCCAGACCACCTGACCCCCCCCCCCCACCTCCCTGGGCAGGCTGGAGGTTAAAGAAGAAATTTGGTAGTGATGGTTGAAGTGGGGGTGGGGGTGGTGGCTTCCATAGAAGAAGCTGTTCAGGATCGCTTCACTTATGTCAAGGGAGTGTCTGCCCCACATTTCCATGCCATGGGGCTGGCATAAGGAGGCTCTCTTTGGACTCCCAAAGAACCCCCTGCCCCCAGCCAGCCTCCTGGAGTTGGTGCCCCCCTGCCCACCCCAGGGCAGAAGAGGCCACCCCACTTCCCCAATGGGAACCAGGTGCCCGGCTGAGCCCCACCAGCCCCCTGAGTGGGGAGGAGCAAGAGACGGATCAGGCCCGTGAGGAGACAGAGGGTGGTATGGAGAGCGCGTGAGCAAAAGAGAGCCGGAAATGGAGGGAAGCGAGAGAGGAGAGAGATTGTTTCCAGAGAGCGTTTATTGAACCAAAGTTTGAAGAAAATGAGAACAGAGTTGAGAAATGTATCACGGATGGCTGAACAGGCAGGCAAACTTGGGGGTGGGGGACCCACTGGAGGGTGTCATTCCATCTCCTCTCCACCCCACCCCACCCCACCCCAAGGGCATGAAGCTCCCACTTTCCCAACCAGACTGGCCTCCACACTTGACCCCACCCCACTGCACTACCCCAAAGGCACTTCTGGCAAAGAAAAAGTACCCCCTGCCCCACAGGCTGCCCCCAACCCCCTCCCCTCCCTCTCCCAAGTATGTACAAGGGGGGGCACAGAGTGAGTGAGCACAGTGCGCTGGGGGGAAGAACCCATAGGAAGAGGAATGGAGTTGGGGGCGGGGGGGGGGGGGTAGATAGACAAATAGGATAGACAGGCAGACACCGGTGGGGAGGGGGAAATGTGGGGGGGAGGGGGCTCAGAGGGAGGTGATGTCATTCAGGGCGTTGTCCAGCTCTTCACTGATGGCTTTGTACTTCATCTTCTGTGCATAGACCTCATCTGTGGGGTGGGGGTGGGGGGGAGATGCAGTGGCCCAGCGGAGTAGTGTGTTGGGGGTGGGGGGTGGAGGAGAAAAGAGTGAAGGTGAGAAGGAGCAGTGGAGGAATGAAGAACGGAGGCAAGAAGTGATGGAGAGGAAGTGGGGGCTCTCAGACAAACGCCCCACCCACCAACCCAGGTCAGGCACAATGCACACACACAACCTCCTGGGCTGGGTCTGATCCTCCCCGCCCCGCTTGCCCTCCAGAAGAATGGACTGCCTCTTACCTTCCAAGTCATCAATGGTCTTCTCCAACTTTGCCACTGATCTCTCAGCAAATTCTGCCCGTGTCTCAGCCTGGGGGGAGGGGCAGAGAAAGGAGGGGGTGAAGAGCACATTGGGTGGGAGGGGGGTTTCTTGTGCAATGGTGTTGTTTTTGCAAGTTAACCCCCCTCTCCTCCATGCCTGCCTCCACTTAAGCAGCACCTTCAAGCAGTTATGGCCATTGCTCACCAATCCAATGCCCAGAGATGCCCTGGCATGCATTAGCCCCAGTGGGCTTCCACCTAGTCTCTGAAGTTGCCATGCAAGCCCTAGAAGTGAGGAGGTCTCTCTCTCTCCCCCCGCCCTTTCCAATCCTTCCCTCACCCTCCTGACCCTTCAGCCCCCTCCATCATGCCACCACCGCCACCCTGGGCACAGCACTGCAGCCGTTGGCTACTTTGAACAGCAGCACCGCCAGGGCGTTTCTTGGTGGGCAGCAGCCATTGGGAGGTTCCTGCTGGCCCACCCAGTCAAAGGCAAGCAGCATCTGACAACCAGGTGCCACAGGAGTGGAGGGCAGAGGCCACTGTCTCCATTAGCTGGCCGACCCAACTACAAGCCTCTGGGGACAGCCAGGCAGCGGAGCCCCAGCCACGTGCTCTTCCAGGGGGGGGGGGGGGGGGTCTGTGCCAGGACCCCCTGCTCTGGTGCCCCCCCCCCCCGAGAGGGCCATGTGCCAACAAGTGCTGTAGCCCTTGATAGGCAAGCCATCTGAATTCCCAAATGCGCTCTGGTGGATCAAACCCCCTTCGTCAGATGCAGGAGCCTTGGCAGTCTGAGGAAAGGGATTTGGGTGCACAAAACCTGGCCCTAAAATGAAGCTCTCCCTCTTTCCAGGGTGAGGACATCATCAGTCATCATCCTTCTCCTCCCAGGTGTCAGCTGTCCAGGGCTAGATAGTCTAGGTGGGGCTCAGGGCTTCCTCTGGCCCTTCCCTGGCCCTTGGGATCCCAGCCAGGGAAGGGCTTCCCCGGTCGGACCTTACCCAATGCCAGAAAGCAGAAAGGCTGCCGTGGGCAAGGCAGTGGCACCTCTGGGGCAACTAGGGCAGCCGGGAAGAGTCCCACCCCCCACCCCACCCCCCCACCCACTTCCTGTGCCTCTCCTCGGGCTGGATCTTGCCTTTCAACAGACCTAATTCTATTTGTTTGTTCCTTCTTAACGAAGAAGCCACGCAGAGGGAAGGGGCCTCCCAGGCCCAGCCGCCTCTTACCTCCTTGAGCTTGTCGGTCAGCAGTTTGATCTCCTCCTCGTACTTATCCTCCTTGGTGGAGTACTTGGTGGGGTGGGGAGGGGAGGGGAGAAAAGGGGAGATGGAGTCACCAGCACTGCCAGAAGGGACCCCCTCCCTCCCTCCCAAACCCACTTCTTCACCAGCCAAGGTCTCAATCCCTGGCTTCACACACTGGACCCCCATCCACCCACCCACCCCACCCCACCCCACCACATATCTTAACCCTGTGAGATCCTCATCCACCCCAGGGGTCACTTGCCCCCCAACCCCCCATGGGCTCCTGCCCCCCCTACCTTATCGGCCTGAGCCTCCAGGGACTTGAGGTTGTTGGTGACAATTTTCAGCTCCTCTTCCAGGTCCCCACATTTACTGTGTCCCCAGAAAACAGACAAAGAGGCAGAAGCCCAGGGTGGAAGGAAGGAAAGAGGGAGAGAGAGAGGTGTGTGGGGAGGAGGAGAGCCAGTTCAGAGAAAGGAGGGAGAGCCCAGAGGGAGGGAAGGGCCTGCTGGCCATTCAGATGAGGAGGAGGAGAAGAACTCACTCGCCCAGGCCCCCACCTGACACCAGCTTCAGGGATCCTTGGTGTGTGTGTGTGTGAAATCAGCTGTTGTCCTTCCCCTGGAGAATAGGCTGATGGGGAGCCCTACAGCGGCTCACAGACACCACCACCCCATAATAAGCCCAAAGAATGGCATGCAGAACTCCTGGGGTTTATGGAGGTAGACAAGCCAAGACAGGGTGTCTAAGCTCAACAGCCTCAACCCACTCCCTCCAAGGGGGTCACAGAAAGCTACCCCCCCACACACACACACACACTACCCAGGTGCCTTTCCTTCCAAGCTCCCCTCCCCTGTGACACACACACACACCCCTCCTTCTTGGCAGTCCCCCCCCACACACACACACACAGGCTCATTCTGTCAGGTAGGAGAACCCTGCACTAAGCTCGCCCCTGGGGTTTTCAGAGGGCCCTTCAGAGACCAGCTGACCCCCAATCATCATACATCCCATCATCCTACCCCTCCCCAAGGGCCCCTTTGCCCACCCTCCCTTCTCTCCAGGCAGCCCATGGTCAGCAGTGACCCGAGGGACAAGATCTGGGCCCAGAATGGAGGAGACCACCAGGAGGAGAGATGATGGAAGGAAAGGAGGAACGAAAAACAGGAGGAAGAAGAGCTCCAGGTGGAGGTTGGCAAAAGCAGAGGGAGCTACCAGGGGGGCAGCAGCAGAGCTCAGGCAGAGCAAGTGAGCGAGAGTGGGGGGTGGCGGAGAGGGCTGTGCTGACCCCCCCTGCCCCGCCCTGCTCAGTACCTCTTCCTCTGAAGCCACCAGGGATTTCAGGGCCTGATCCATGGCACGGAGCTCTTCCTCTAACTGCCTGGAGCGGCTGGAGAAGGAAGGGAGGACGTGGGCAACATTGAGTGATGGGAGGAGAAGGCTTGGAGCCACAAGGAGAGGGAGGGGCCCTTCGACAGGAGGGCATGGTGGGTCTGCTGGGGGGGGGGGGGTCGGGGGCTTGGGTCTTATTGGTCTGCTTGTTTGGCTTTCCATGAATCCTCTCCTGCTGTGGGTCTCCCAACCTGGACCACAGAGGTTTGGGGGGAGGTGGGGGGAAGATAATGGTGCTTTCCACCCCCTCCAGATCCCCACCATGGAGCAGAGAAGGTGGGGGAGCTGTGGCAAATCTCCAGGCCACTCCTGCCACACACACACACCCAGCTGGCTCATCAGGATTGAACTCACAATCCTTTGGCTGCAATACAGCAGTTTTAACCCCGCGCCACCAGGGCTCCTCTGAAGCCTTTCCTTAAGATGCCCAAAACAACCAAGTGGGAGGCTTCTCTCTCTTGCTCTTCCTTCATCCGCCTGGCATTGAAGGAAATGGCGCCTGTGATTTCCAACCAGAGATGTCACTGGGATGGGGTGGGGGTGGGGTGGATCTCTTTCCACCCCTGGTCAGAGGCTCATGAGTCTGGGTTCCCTATCTAGCTCATCCTTCCAGCTATGTTGACCAGAAAGGGCCCCATGATGAACACCGGAGCCTTTTTTTTTGGGGGGGGGGGTTGGGGGTGTTCCTCTCCTCCTTCTTTTTCTGGAGTGCCAGATGTGGGGGTGGGGGTCACTCACCTCTCGGCCACCTCTGCCCTCTCCTCTGAGCGCTCCAGGTCCCCCTCCAAGATCACCAGCTTCCGCGCCACCTGCCACAAAGGTTGAGCCTGGGGTCAGCCTCCCAGGTACCTCAGCTGTGCCAGAGGCTTCACACCACCTCACACTATGCCCCCCTCCCCTGCGCTGGAGCTCTGCTGCCCACCCCCCACACTTTACCTCCTCATATTTGCGGTCAGCCTCCTCCGCGATGTGCTTGGCCTCCTTCAGCTGCATCTCCTGGAGCTCCATCTTCTCCTCATCCTTCATGGCCCGGTTCTCGATGACCTTCATGCCCCTGTAGAAGATGATTTGGGGGGGGGGGGGAGAAACCCACAAGGTCAGCAAAAGGCCAGGGGTCGGTGGGGGGATTATCTATATGGGCCCCTGTGCTGAAGGCTCATGGAGCAACCCACCCCCTTGGGATCTAACCCCACCTGCCCCTTGACCTGTCCCTGGATTTCATCACACAAACATACACCTGCCTTCTGTTTCCAAAGATGTCCATTTCCGTGTGTGTATGTGTGTGTGTGTGTGTGTGTGTGTGTGTGTTTTTCCACTCATTTTCTAATTTCATCTCCCCTCTGGGGATTTGAACCAACAACCTCCTGCTTACAGGGCAAAATTGCAACCTCTAGGCCACAGTGGCTCCACTATCAACATAACTGCTTTTGGTAATCTTACAGTATAAGAGAGAACTCTATGTTAACCAGAGAGGATATCATTGCTTTAAAAAATCGGTTTGGTGGGAACTTGTATAATGACCAGAGACAAGGCAGGAAGAAGCCCCCCCCCACATCCTGCTGGTGTCATAAAAACATATAAGAACAAGAACATAAGAAGAGCCTTGCTGGAACAGGCCACAGGAGCCCATCCAGTCCAGCATTCTGTCTCACACAGTGGCTCACCATTTCCTTCAGGGTATTCCTTCCCAAGCTGATGCCTTCACCTGCTTAGGATTCCCTGGAAATGGCATTGAGAGAGATCCTGCCTATCTCTCCAACCCGGAGGTTGTCCTTAGGTATCCATCATTATACCCATTGATACCCTTGTCCTCCATGAACTTGTCTAATCCTTTCTTGAAGCTGTCAAGACTGACAGCTGTCACCACTTCTTCTGGCAGGGAGTTCCATAGACCAGGGATCCTCTGGGTGAAAAAGTACTTTCTCTTAGTTGTTTGAGAACTAGTACCCAAAAGTTTCATGGAGTGTCCCCTAGTTCTAGTGTTGTGCGATAGGGAAAACAGTGTTTCCTTATCTACTTTGTCCAAATTTGGCTACCTTGCTATTTACTCCTACTTCTAGATCATTTATGAAGAGGTTGAAAAGCAGGGGTCCCAGTACTGAACCTTGGGGGACCCCACTCTTTTCTTCCCTCCACTTGGAGAAGTGTCCGTTGAGTGCTACCCTCTGTTTCCTGTCCCTTAGCCAGTTGCTGATCCAGGACAAGACCTGTCCCTTTATTCCATGACTGGTAAGTTTATTCAAGAGCCTTTGGTGTGGGACCTGGTCAAAAGCCTTCTGAAAGTCCAGATAAACAATGTCAACTGGATCCCACTTATCCACATGCTTGTTGATACTATCAAAAAATTCCAAGAGATTAGTGAGGCATGATTTGCCCTTGCAAAAGCCATGTTGGCGCTCCTTTAGCAGGAGAGCCAACATGTCACCACCCCACCCCTGTCTCCCCTTAAGTTAAGTCCCGTGCAGCACTGGCTTGGCTTCTCCCTTCCTGCCCTTTGGTTAAGAAAAAATAAAATAAAAACAAAATTCTGCCCTCAGGGGCAGAGACGGGGTGGAGAGGGACATTGCCTGATTGCCTGATACATCAGCACACCTGCTGCTTGAGAACCACTTGTGGGTGTGGTCAAAATTGAATAGGGAAGCCAAGGTTCCCCCTCTCCTTCCCCCTCTTTGTCCATAGCCCCCCCCCCCCCCACCTCTCGCTCTCGTCGGCCATCTTCTCCGTCTCCTCCAACTTCTGCAGAGCAGTGGCCAGACGCTCCTGGGCCCGATCAAGCTCCTCTTCCACCAGCTGGATACGTCGATTCAGGGAGGCCACCTCTGACTCAGCCTGGGAAGAGAGAAGGCCACCGGCCCAGAGGTTGGGTACACCAGAGCAATCCGCAAGAGAAATGACACTTCTCTCCTACCCCATAGAAGGGCTTAGCACACACTCTGGGGGGTTCACAAGGTCATGAGCTTTTTTTTGCCCCCAACACCCTGGGGATTCATTTTACTGACCTCGGAAGGAGGGAAGTGGCTAAGAGTTAACTTGGAGTCCCATCAGGATTGAACTCACAACATTCTGGCTGCAGGACAGTAGTTTAACCCTTGCACCACCAGGCAAGCCCTCTCATCCCAGGATCCCGATCCCTGGCAGGTGACCTTGGCAGACCCCTCCCTCCCCCTCCTGTGTCTTGGCCAAGGATGATCTTCCAAGGAGACCCCCAAACAGGCCCCCTCCTCACACCCACATTAAATTTAAACTGGATTCAAAGACCGCCTTGTTAACAAATTTTGAAGAGATTAAAGTAGATGAAAATATGAAGGACCTGTTGTCCATTTTCTTGACAATAGCAAGACAACAGATAGCATAAAATTGGAAAAAATAACCTAAATTTAGAAATGGATAACTGGTATAAAGAAATTTAGGAAACAGCACTGAATGATAAACTTACATGGGAATTGAATTTTTAAAAAGGTATAATTAGAGAAAACAAGTTTTGGGATACAGTATTTGGAAGCCCTTTTTGGAACATATGGTGAATAATAGCAAACATGGTAGACCGGTACCAGATCAATTGAGTTTTTGGGAAAAAACATCTATACCTATAAAATGGTGCATTAACCGTTGGAATGTGACAAAGGATGTTGCACCAGGCCCCACTAGCCCCGTCCGAGCCTCCGTGCACTCGGCAGGAGCCCCCCGGACGCAAACAAAAAAAGGAAACTTCAATTCCCAACATTCCTTCGCCGCACCGCACCAGAGCCAATCAGGCTGAGTGGCGCAGCAAAAGGAACGTTCGGAAACGCGCCACGGCCAATTTTTAAAAAAGCCGCAGGGGAAAAAAAACGCTGCAGTAACCAAACACGTGCACGCAAAACTAAAAACCCCAGCGTCCTGCGCGCCATTAACACGCAGAATGCTGAGGCAGCCAGTGCATGAATAATAATAATAATTTTTAAAAAATGCCGCCGCTGCCCTTACTTTCCACGGGCCAGGGATCGAGCCTGGCCCGTGAAAAAAAAGACCACCCCCCATGCCCTTTTCTTTCCACAGGCCAGGCTTCAAGCCTGGCCCGTGAAAAAAAAGAGCACCACCCCTTTTCTTTCCACGGGCCAGGGATGGAGCCTGGCCCGTGGAAAAAAAAGACCAACCCACCTGCCCTTTTCTTTCCACGGGCCAGGGATCGAGCCTGGCCCGTGGGAAAAAAGACCACCCCCCGCCCTTTTCTTTCCACGGGCCAGGGATCGAGCCTGGCCCACGAAAAAAAGACCACCCCCCACCCTTTTCTTTCCACGGGCCAGGGATCGAGCCTGGCCCGCGGAAAAAAAGACCCCCCCAAAAAAAAAGTACACACAAAAACAGTCAAAAACAGTCAAAAAGAAACACAAAAACATCCAAAAAGTAGCCACAAAAACATGACAAAGACCCCCCCCCCCAAAAAAAAAAACCCCAACAACAACAACAGAGAGCTTACCAGGAGACGTCTTCAGTCCATGACGACCGGAACTCAACTGAGAAAATAAAGAAAATACTTACCGGAAGCGACACCCAGAGGACAGTAGAGAAAAATTGTAGAGAGGAAGAAAAGCTCACCACCCCCACCCAGAGGCCACAAGAGAAAAAACATTCAAAAATATTGAAAATAATAAGATTAATTCCCAAATTAATCAAATAAGTTATCAAAACATTCAAAAATATTCACACTAATCTCAAAAAATACCAAAAACAAAACAAAACAGAAATCACTTTTCACTCAAAAAAACCAAAAACAAAAAAATAAATAATGTGTAAAAATAAAGATTTAAAAAAACAAAATTAATTTTTAAATTAATTTTTTTAAAATTTACATTAAATAAATTAAATAAAATTAAAATGTGCATAAACATAAAACAAAAACGTTCCAAAACCAATTTAAAGAGCCCGGCACTGAGGAAGCCGGCGTGCAAAAAATAAAACACACAATGGGAGCGCAAGTCCGCCACAGGCGGACGCAGCGCCTTGAAGCCACAAAATCACAAAACCTTTCAACACCATTTAAAACAGCCCAGCACTATTGGTTCAAGGAAAAAAACTTTACTATCCAACACAATTTTTAAAAGCCCAGCACCACCAGGCAAAATATGCTAGTTAGATCAATAAAATAGCATATAGTTGATTCCAGGGCATTGTAAATATCACTAGGGTGAATGTTTATTGTTATAAATGTATAAGAAATTGAAAAGGAAGAAGTGGGATAAGTTTGATAAATGATATTGAAAGAGTTTAAGAAAATTGTATTACTATTAAAAATGAGTTTTAGAAATATGCGGACTTCTATTATACCTATTGCACCCATTATAAATGAGATAAGTGGTTTTTCTTTATTTTTATATTTTATGTTTATTGTTTAATGGTATGTTTATGAGTTAAATTCACCCACACCCACACCACCATTTCCTCAAAGAGCCCAACCCTCCTGGCTGCACTGGGTGGGGTTCAAGGCCCGTCCCATCATCCTGCCCCTCCCTCCCATCATCCATAAGAACAGACTTGCTGGAACAGGCCACAGCCCATCTAGTCCAGCATTCTCTGTCTCACACAGTGGCTCACCATTTGCTTCAGGGTATTATTCCCAAGCAGATGCCTTCACCTGCTTAGGATTCCCTGGAAATGGCACTGAGAGAGATCCTGCCTTGCTCTCCAACCCAGAGGTTGTCTTTAGGTATCCATAATTATAGCCATTTATACCCTTGTCCTCCATGAACTTGTCTAATCCTTTCTTGAAGCTGTCAAGACTGACAGCTGTCACCACTTCTTCTGGCAGGGAGTTCCATAGACCAGGGATCCTCTGGGTGAAAAAGTACTTTCTCTTATTTCTTTGAGAACTACTGTGTTTCCCCACATATAAGACACTGTCTTATATTTTTTAAAACTCCAAAATTAGCACAAGGTCTTATTTTCAAGGGATGTCTTATTCTTCCATGAAGAAGAATACCAGTCTCGATCGCACTTCCCCACTCACGCTTCCCTTGGTTGTGAGTGGGGAAGCGCAATCGAGACTGGCCTCAGCTGTGAGGCGGCTGGCGTGGCCCATAAGAAGGCCTGCCGTGTCGGAGTCTCGATCCCGCTCTCACCAGGGGAAACTACGCTTGGTTGTGAGCGGGGAGGCAATCGAGACTCCGATGCGGCAGGCTTTCTTATGGGCCACGCTGGCCGCCTTACAGCCAGCAGGTAAGGAGGTCTTATTTTTGGATGGGGCCTTATATTTCAAAGGCAGGGGGGGGAAAGGGGGGTGTTCTATTATGGGAGGGGGTCCTATATTCGGGGAAACAGGGTAGTACCCAAAAGTTTCATGGAGTGCCCCCTAGTTCTAGTGTTGTGCGATAGGGAAAACAGTTTTTTCCTTATCTACTTTGTCCACACCGTGCATGATTTTATAAATCAGCGTGCATCCACCATCCTGCCCCTCCTGCTGCTGTACTAGTTGGCTTTGAGAACCCATTCACTGTAAACAGGGCTGGAGGGGTAATGTGGGGAAAGATCAGAAGCAAGAAGAGTGGGTGGTGTGGGAGCAGTCAACTGTGAGTGGCAGAGGAAGCTCCCACACACACACACACACACCAGGGCAAAACCCTGGCAGCCCAGCATGGGTCATTCTTTCTTTGCCACTTGCAAGTGGGGACCTTCGCCCCATCCCTTCTCCTGACATCCTGGATGCTTAGAAAGGTTTACATCAGGGGTTCTCAACATTTTCTTGCTGCTGGCTGGACACGTGGTTCCCCCCCCCCCCACTATAAACGCTGCCGTAAAATGCGTCTGCAGCTATTGAAAATGTGTAAAAGAAAGAATCTTGCTTATGCCATAAAAATGCATTTAGACACCCATTGTTGTCTGTTTTTGCCGCTTCTGGTGGTAGCAGGTGCATTTACAGCACATTTTTGGCTGCTTATGCTGCTTCTGGTGGCGGTGGCAGCAGTGTGAGCGAGGGCAGCGGGCCACATGAAATGGCGCCACAGGCTGGGGCCAACCCATGGGCCATAGGTTGAAATCCCCTGGCGTAGGTGATGCTAACATGGCGTGGGGAATGGGGCTGGACATTAGAACAGCCTTGCTGGAACAGGCCACAGCCCATCCAGCCCAGCATTTTGTCTCACACAATGGCTCACCATTTGCTTCAGGGTATTATTCCCAAGCAGATGCCTTCACCTGTTTAGGATTCCCTGGAAATGGCATTGAGAGATATCCTGCCTATCTCTCCAACCCTGAGGTTGTCCTTAAGTATCCATAACTATAGCCATGGATACCCTTGTCCTCCATGAACTTGTCTAATCCTTTCTTCAAGCTGTCAAGACTGACAGCTGTCACCACTTCTTCTGGCAGGGAGTTCCATAGACCAGTGATCCTCTGGGTGAAAAAGTACTTTCTCTTATTTGTTTGAGAACTAGTACCCAAAAGTTTCATGGAGTGACAATCCACGCACACCCTCCCTCTCCTCATCACTCTGTGCTCCCTGAAAGGGGAAGGAGGGAGGACTCTCCCCTCACACACCTGCGAACCACTTTCATGTTGAGGAGCACAAAGCCTCATTTGGGGGGGGGGAGGGGAGGTCTTTTCTATGCAGCACCTGACACTGCAAAGGCAACCAGAGGCCTGAGGCTCCAGACCCCCATCCCCCCAGCCTATGGCCAACATTTACCCTCCGACCAGCCACTTGGGCAACTGGGAAGGCTGGCCAGGGGGGGAGGGAGTCAGGGGGGTGTTGACTAAAGCAACAGGAATTCAGAGTCACTCCGGAAAAGGAGTGGCTTCCAGTTCAATTGCTCTTGCTGGCTGGTGGTAGATTTCCTTTTTATGGGCCCCATAGGGAAGCAGGGGCTGGGAGGGGGGAATTTCCTTTTCCACTTCCCCCAACCCCCCAGCTTCTGGCTGAAGGGAAAGGAGGCACCAGGCAGCCCTCTCCCCCTCCCCCCCATCAACCAGCCTACATTCATAGCTGGGGAGGAAGGGGGAGTCTATCACAGCCAGGCTGTGCCCAAGAAGAGACCCTCTGGAAGGGGGTGGCTGGACAAAGAACCCCGGTCACTTCCCCGGTGGAGCCCCCTAAGCTGTTGGCTCCCTGCTCTGAAGGGACCCCAGCCAAGTTGCTCTGCACACACACACACCCCTCACCAGGAAGGCCCCACCCCCACCCCCACACAGCTGGCAGGGCCAAGCAAGGGTCAAGCCTTTCTCCCAAGCCCACCTCCTTGGTGTGAGGGGGTGGGATGGGGGTAGTGGCTGGTATAGTCCCTCCTGGAGAGGACCATGCCCTGGTGAGTTCGATCCTGATGGAGATCCAGGTTGGCTGTCAACCTCTTTCATCCTTCCGAAGTCAGTCTATGGGTTCCCAGGCATGTTGTGGGGGAAGGCTAATTAACTTGTGAACCGCCCAGAAAGGGCACTAAGGGCTTATATGGGGCAGGTATAGAAGTGTCGTTGCTATTGCTCATGACCCAAAACACACACACACACACACACACACACACACACACACACACACACACACACACACACACACACACACACACACACCTCTCTTTCACGGACTCCTGGCAGCAAGGGGGGGGGGGCGACGGAGCCAAGGTGCCGCTTGAGGCCCAGCCCGGCTGAAAGCAAAGGAGGGCTAAGAGCCCCCCTCCCTTCCCCGTGGCCCCTCCTGAGCATTGCAGCCCCGGGGCGGGGGCGGGACGAGCGCGGGAGTCGGCGGGCGGCGAGGCCTCCCCTGGCCAGAGGCCGGAGGGGTTCGGCTGCTGCTGCCTCGGAGGAGGAGCCGTCGTGGGCGAGGCTCCTTTCGGGCCCCTTCGCTGAGTAAGCGAGAGTCGGGTCCGTCCAGGGCTGCGGAGGGGGGGGGCAGAGGGGGAGACCGCGCGCCCCCCTTCCCGGCCATGACCGGCCCCAAGTTTGCAGCACAGACCAAGGCAGGCCCCGGAAGATGCTCAGGCCGGCGCACTTCGAAGATTTCCCCGCCCCCCGTTTCCACCCCCAAGTTACCCCCGACGGGGGTGTGGGTGGGGGGCGGGGGGCGGCGGCCGGCCGGCCAGGCTGCTCACCCGCTCGCGGGCCTGGCGCTCGGCCTCGGCCTGGCGCTGGAGGAGTCCGGCGCGCTCCTCGGCCTCGTCGGCCACTTGCTGGAGGCTCTGGATCTTCTTCTTGACCGCCTCGATGGAGCCGCTGCTGCCGCCGACGGCCATGATCTTTCCGCGCCGCCGCAGGACTGGAAGCGGCGGGGGGGGGGGGGGGGTCGGCCTGGCGCGGGGTCGGGGGGTTCGGCCGGTGCCTCGCTCGTTTCCCTGGCCCGGCGGGATCGGGGGTGGGGTGGGGGCCTCTGGGGCACGGCGGCGGCGGCTGCTGCTGGGGCTGCTGTTCCGCCTCCTCCTCGGCCCACCGGGCGCCGCCTCCCCCCCCGCCCCCATGGGCGGGTCGGCGGCCTTTCCCTGCCTTCAAGAGGCAGCCCCGGGGCTCAGTGCTGCGGCTCCGAGTCTGGCTGGATTGGAAGGAAGCGGCGGCAGAAGGCGGTCAGGGGAGTCCGGCTGCTGCCGGGGGTGGCCCGCGCTGTGGTGAGCGGGAGGGGGGTAGGGGGGGTTCACTGACCTGGCGGCGCGGCGCTCCGCCCCCGCCCCCTCCCCGCGAGAAGAAGCGCGGAGGGCCGGAGGGATGCTGCCGCCGCCGCCTGGGCGGCCTTTGGCCCGGGGTCGAAGAAGCAGTGACCTGCGAGCGAGGGGCTTTATTCCTCTCGGCACCCCCCACCCCCACCCCGGGAATATTGGCAGCCTCGCAGTTCCCACCGGTCAGCTGGGAGGCTCGTCCCGGGAAGGACGGGTCGGGGTGGGGGGTTAGGGTCAGGGTCAGGGAGGGTAAAAAAGGCTCCCTCGCTGGCAGCGACCCCCGCCTGCCCCCCCCCCGCCTCTTCTTCCTCTTCCTCTTCCTCCTCGCAGACTGCCAAGGCGCCCGCCTGCCTGCCCGCCTGCCTGCCTTCGGGGACTCCGGGCGGATCTTTGCCTCTTTGTCTTCTTTGGCTCCGGCTTCGTCTCTCTCTCTCTCTCTCTCTCTCTGGCTCTCCCATTTCTTTTTCTGGCAACTACGGGAAGCCCGCCAAGATCCCTCATGCTCTGAGGAGGGGACGGGTCGCCTGGGATTGGGTGGGTTTCCCGCAGCCAGCAGGGTCTCTTTGGATCTCATGCCATCAATGTTCAGGTGAGGCAAAGACATCTGCCAGTCTGGCCAGGTAGTTACCCTGCTATGTCCATAGAGCAGACCCTACTGCCAGCAGCGACTCCATGCTGGCAGCCTTGGGTGGCAAAGTCTGCAGGGAAGGGTGAGGAGGGTCCCCAAATGGATTTAATCCCACTTCAGTCAATCTTGATAGAGGGGAGCACCTTCATCCATCCTGGCCTGGGGCTGACTAGGAAAACCTTGTGTACCTAAAGGGCTCAGAACCAGAAAGTGACTTGTGGAACTGGATCCGTGGTACTGTGGGTGTCATGCTGCAATGGGGAGGGCAAAGGGAAGGCCAGGACAATCTTCAAAGCTGATGTCCATGATAAGAGTCAACTTTTGGGATTGGATATGGCACAAGAAGAAGAAGAAGAACCACCACCCTTCAGGCTGCCTGGCCAATGGGTGGCAGAGGCCAAGAAACTGTGCCTCCCTGGAGAAAAGCCAGCAAAGTGGTCAAGCGGTGCCAGATGGACACTCTGTGCCTAGAAACCCTGGGAAAGGTTGTCGTGAATGTCAGAATTGACTTGACAGCACTGAGTTGGGCCTCAGAAGCAGGACAGCTGGATGCCAGTTGAAGCTTCTTTCCGTAGAGGAGACTGGAGGAGACTGCAAATACCGTACTGGGTACTGGGGTTTCATGACACGGAGTCTGCACAAATTGAGATTTACCTTGCAACTCACGAAGCCACTCAGCTGATTCTTCACAGCTCATCTTTGAGGATGTGAGCATTTGTGGTTGGATTGATTCAAAATCTTGATCCTTTGTCAGGGTTTATGGAATGTGAGGAATCTCCACTGGATGCCCAGACCAGGATGTGGCCCGCTTCCACAGTGGTCACCTTGACTTCTCTCTCGGGGAGGTGCCTTGTAGACGTCAATGGAGGCCATTTGCCACTGGCAGGAGTGGCACCTTAGCCTTGTGGTGCCACACTACAGCTTCAAGGGTGGGGGTTCCATTGATTCAGTCCAGTTAGTCTCACACTGCTACCACCACTGCCCACCTCCTGGGCCTCCCTTGGGCTACCTGCTACATCATGGGCAAAGGCCCTCCCCATTTCCTGGGCACCTGCCCAGTCCGACAGTGGCAGTTTCCCCCCTCCTGAAGAAAATATCCCTTGACCCAGCTGTCCTTAACAACTACAGGCCGGTTTCCAACCTTCCCTTTCTGGGTAAGGTATTGTAGAAGGCGGTGGTGCGCCAGCTGCAGAGTGTCCTGGAGGAAGCGGATTATCTAGACCCCTTTCAATCAGGATTCCGTCCCGAGTATGGTACGGAGATGGCATTGGTCACACTGATGGATGATTTCTGGCGGGAGCAGGATGGTGGTTATCCATCCGTCCTTGCTCTTCTTGACCTCTCAGCGGCCTTCGATACTGTCAACCACGGTATCCTTCTGGAACGGCTCAAAGGACTGGGGATCCAGGGCACCATGTTGTCCTGGTTTTCCTCTTTTCTGGAGGGCCATACCCAGTCGGTGTGGCTGGAGGATGAGAGGTCCAGCCCTAGGCTTCTCAAGTATGGGGTGCCTCAGGGTTCAGTGCTCTCTCCTCTCCTATTTAACATCTACATGAAGCCACTGGGTGAGATCATTCGTTCCCACGGGGTGCGGTACCATCAGTACGTGAATGACACTCAGTTGTACATCTTGGCCTGTGGGGACCCCAGTGATGCCGTTGAAATCCTATCCGGATGCCTGAGCAAGACAGAGTGGGATAGGTGGGTGGGATATGGGTTTTTTAAAAAAATGGGTGGGATATGGGTCTTTTAAAGTTTTTTTAATGTGTTTTTAGAACTTGTTGTAATGCCGCCCTGAGTCAGGTTCTGCCTGAGTGGGCGGCATATATAAATATGACTTAAATTAAATTAAAACTGGGGGAGAGGGGCTAACAAGTGCAAAGATTTGAGGAGGGGGTTCTAAGAGGAAAAGCTCTACTTCACTTGAAGCAGGAGAAGCCTGCTTGGTGGTGGGGCTTTAAGGGAGGGCATTTGTTCTCTTCACTGTTGCGTCCACAGAACCTGTTTTTTTCTCCTCCTCCCGCCCTCAGAATTTGGGCTCCCCTCTTTCCCCCTCCCCCATTTTAGGGACGGTGCTCTTTGAACCAAGGCTGTTGGTTTACTGCCTTCCTCCTGGTACATGATCTGTGCCCTATTGGGTCCTTTCTGTTTCATGAAGAAGGCTTTATGGACCCATTCCCTCTCAACAGGTTGGGCAAGCTCAAGGCCGGGCTTCCTTTAGGCGGGAGTCTATCCCTCACAAGCTGGGCTGTCCCGTTGTTTTCCACTGTCGCTTCCAAAATAGGATGGATTCAGTCCAGTTAGTCCAGTTAGTCTCACACCCAGCAAGCGCCCAGGTTTTGTTGGCTCTCAAAGCCATGCCTTTGCCTTCTTCCATTCCACAGCATCTCCAACTTCTCTCCTTCTGCCTCTCTTTCTTTTGAGGCTCAGGTTTCTTCACCCTCCCACTTCTACACCCATGTGGCATAACTGGAGGAAATGGGGGACAGATGGGCTTTGTTCTCCTTTCATCTTCTGGATCCAGGACCACTTTGATGGATTAGGACAACAATTTCAGTTTCTTCATTGTCACACATCTGTCTCTCTCTGTGTGAGATCAGATTACTTCCAATTTATGGTCATTTCATGCCTCAGTGTCCTCCAAAATGTTCAATCAGAGCCCTTGCTCAGTTTTTATCAACTTAAGGCTAGGGATACCGTCCATCCTTCTTCCTCTTCCTGCCTTCAACTTTTCCTACCATGAGGGTCTTTTCCTGGGATTCTTCCCTTCCCATCGTGTATCCAAATACTGTACCATGGTCTCCATTTAGTCCAATTGGATTCGAGTGGCCTTCCTTTGCCCTGGGAACCTGCTTGCCTGCCTCCCTTCATTCGGGCGAAAGGGGCCTCGCGATCCAATAGACGGAGACAACCTGTGGTGGGCCTTCCTAGAGCTTGCAAAAGCCCCGCTCTTAAACCTCCGCTCCGAGCACAGAAGGGCCAAGGAGGCTGGAGGACCCCGGCCCGGAATGCGCGAGAAAGGCGGCTTGCACGTCAGAGGACGGGGCAGCGGCGGGCCTAATCCGTGGGCGGGCGGGCAGGGAGCCTCCGCCGCCTCCCCCCCGCCCCGCTTCCGCGGAGCTCCGCCCCTGCCTGCCCCCCCCCCCCAATTCCCAGAGGACCGCCGGACAGCCAGCCAGTCTCCTCCTCCCGGCTCAGGGAATCACCAAATATGAGCAAAGGCCGCGGCGACGGGGCTGGGCCAGGGCCAGGCTGGTTACTCGCTGGTCGACGGCCAGGCTGATCATCCATCACAGTCCCAGGCGGGCTCGCCCGGGAGTGGACGGAGCGGGGCTTTCGGGGTTGGGGGAAGATGGCGCCCAGAGACCGGGCAGGGGGTGGGGTGGGCAGGGGCGGAAATCCCGCATCAGACGCCCTTCCCCGTAGGGCCACCCAAGGCCTCCTCGGGCGGACAAGGCAACCACCACCACCCACGATCGGCGGCAGCTGCTGATGCTTTCGCTCGACTCCGGCGGCGGGGGGAGGATCAGCACGCCCCCCCCCCCTTTGCCCAGCTTGCGCGGTCGCCTCGGAGGCCGGGACCGGCGTGGCTAATTATTCCGCCGGCGCATCCCGCCCGGAGGGCAGCAGGGCCCCGACGGCGTTCCTGCCCCCGGCAGCCCACAGGGCTGGCCTTTGGCCGCGGGGACTTCGTCTCGGGGCGCTGCGAGAGGGCGGGCGGGCGGGCGGAGGTTTCCCGGGCCAGCGCCCTCCGCTCCCCCCCCCCCCTTTCAGGGCAGTCCTGGAGGCGCCCCTTGGCGGCGATTGCCTTTCAGCCGTCGTGCCTCCAGTGGTCCGGCTCGGGTTTCAGTCAAGAGCCGGCCCGGCCCGGGAAGAAGGGCCTGGCACTTATTTATAGGGTGTCAATTGCTCTCCGAAGCCCGGCGCGTGGTGCCCGCCGTGTTGCCACCTCGGGGCCCACCAGCGCCTGGCTCTCGGGGTGGGGGACGCTTCGCCCGCTCGGAACAGCCCCTCTCTCACACACACGCACACGCACACACGCACACACACAGAGGGACAGCTCATTCCAGCCTGATCATCTCAGATGCCCTGAGGCTACGAGACGGGACCAACCCCTCTTTTTTTTTCCCCTGCCGGGCCCGGGTTCCTCCTTTCTCCCCCCAGCCCCCCCTCCCGTCCCCTCGGCGCCCAGCCGGGGCCAAACTCACGTCCGCTGCTTTCTTCTCGGCCAGTTCCAGTTTCTCCTGAGCTTCCTTGACGGCCTCCGAGTATTTCTCCACCTCATCTTCGGTTCCCTTCAGCTTCTTCTGCAGCCCCTGTTGCTCTTCCTCCAGCTACAAGGGAGCGGGAGGGGGGGGGATCAATGGACTGGGACTACAGCTCCCATCACCGGGCGGGTGGAGGAGTCTGGGAACTGTAGGGCGAGGAAAGGAAGGTTCCCAAGCTCTGAGGGTTATTCCCATCTCGATGATGGGGAAGAGATGGAGGGGGAGAGGCTTCCTCCGCCCCATCTCCGAGTGAGTCTTGCCAAAACCTCCCCACCCCCCACCCACCCACCCTCCCGGGAACTCCGACTCCCCACCCTGCCTGGTCGTGGTCCCCCTCCCTCTCCCCCAGGAAATCACCCCCCACCCCCGCTGTGTGCTTCCTAGCTCCGTGGCCTTGGGGGATGGTGGGTGGGGAGGCGGCAGAGGCAGCCGTCGGGCAGGCGGGGTGGCGGGGCGGCGCTCACCTGCTTGCACCGGTCCTCGGACTGCTTCTTGTCGGCCTCGGCTTGCTCGGCCCGGTCGATGGCGTTCTCCTTGTCCAGCTTCAGCATCTGCATCTTCTTCTTGATGGCTTCCATGGCGGCGGTGGCTGGAGCGGGCGAGACCCGACGGGGCGGACGGCAGAGAAAGGGCGAGAGAGAGAGAGGCGAGAGCGCGACCGGGAGCAGCGGAGACTGGCGGGGCGCCCCGAGCCGCTCGCGCTGCCTAAGAGCCGGGGAGGGGCCGGGCGGGACCTCCTCCCTGGCGGCCAGCAGCACCTTTTAGGGGCAAGCGGGCAGAGAAGGGACCGGCCGGCCCACGATCTACCGCCCGCCCGCCCAGCCAGCCAGTCGTTCGCGGGATGGAAAGGCCGGCTGCCAAGGAGGCGAGTCCTGGGCCATTTGTCGCGCCCCCACCCCCCTCCCCAGCCCTCCCGGACCCCCAGCCCCCCCGCACCGGCCTCGGCCGCCTGTCACACAGCCGTGCCCGGCTGGCAATCCCGAAGGCAGAAGAGCGCTAGCAATTCCATGTCTTTACCGCCCCATTGAAGCGCTTATTATTCGTGGTGCCCGCCGCCTGGAAAGGTTCACAAGGGAATTCGCCTTTTGCTCCCATCATGCTGCGGACTCACATGTGGCCGACTTCAGAAGGATCTCTTCTTTTTCTTTTTTTCTTTCTTTTGTTCTTTCTTTCGTTCTTTCTTTCTTTCTTGTCCCGATCAAACCCTGCGCTGGCAAAATGAAGCCACTTTCTTGCCTTTGTCGTTGGCCATAATTAAATCTTCACCTGAGCCCCCCCCCCCTCTCTCGCCAAGGATTCTGTATCTCTCCACAGTCACACACAGCGTGTTGTTGTCTGCCAGGAGCCCCCCCTCCCCCCTTGAGCCTATTGGTCTTGCACTTAGACCCTCAGCCTATTCAGGGTCCTCCAAGTGACGTTAATGGGAGGTTGGGTTCCTCAGCCAAATCCTCCTCCTTTAATGTCGTTCCTTGTCCAGTGAGTTCCTTCTTCCTCCATCTTCTAAATTGATTTTGCTCTTGTGCACCCTCAGGAATATTTGTTCTAGCCACAAAGCACTTCCTGGATCTGAGCCAGTGCACTTTCGGTTCAGAGTATGTTGAGGGTCCTTCTCTTCTTTAATTCTCTCAGCTTCCGCTGCTACTTCTCTCCTGATCTTTTTTTTTTGTTGTTGTTGTTCAGTTGCACAGTCGATTCCGACCCTTTGCGACCCCATGGACCATTGTCCTCCAGGCACCTCTGTCCTCCACCATCCTCAGCTCGCCCAGCTCTGTGCCCATTGTGTCCACAATACCATCTAATCTTTGGACGCCCCCTTCTTCTCTTGCCCTCCACCTTTCCCAGCATCAAGGCCTTCTCAAGTGAGTCCTCCCTTCTCATTTGATGTCCAAAGTACTTTAGCTTTATCTTCACTATTTGTCCCTCCAATGAACAGTCAGGGTTGATTTCTTCTAATATTGACCTATTTGTTCTCTTTGCTGTCCAAGGGACTCTCAGGACTCTCCTCCAACACCACATTTCAAAGGCATCTATTCTTCTGCACTCAGCTTTCCTAATGGTCCAGCTCTCACACCTATACATTACCACCGAGAATACCATTGATTATTTTCTCAACTGGTGCAGGCTTGAGTCACTCTATGCATGGCTTCATTAATAGTGATGTCAATTTGTTTTGTGTACCTGGATGTGCTCCATACTGGAGCAGCATGCTCTGTTGTGGAGACACTCAGGGCCAAAGCTGATGTGCGCAGCATGGATGGTTGCGTTCCCCATGTATAGTTTGTGAGTTTCCTGATGATGTTGTACCTTGTACTAACTTTGGCTTTGGTTTTCAGGCACTGCTGCTTAAAAGAGAGTGACCTGCCAAGTGTCACACTGAGGTATTTCAGTGTTGAACAATGCATCCAGCTCAACCATCCCTGCCTTTCAGTTTTGAAGGTGGAAAGCACTCGCTTGAGTCTTACTGAAGCTGAAAGTAATTACTTAAATATTGTTTCATCCTTTCTGAGAGTGGCAGCCATGTCCTCAAGCCCTGTATGGGCTTGCTTACCACCACCACCCCACCTGCCCCCATGGAGGATTCCTCTGCCCACGGGTTCAGACAGAGGAATCTATCTGAATTATATTGCTATAATTATGGATACTTAAGGACAACCTCGGGGTTGGAGAGATAGGCAGGATATCTCTCAATGCCATTTCCAGGGAATCCTAAGCAGGTGAAGGCATCTCCTTGGGAATACCCTGAAGGAAATGGTGAGCCACTGTGTGAGACAGAATGCTGGACTGGATGGGCTGTGGCCTGTTCCAGCAAGGCTGTTCTTATGTTCTTAATCAGGGATTTCTCAGTGGCCATGCTGGGTGTCTGACCCGGCCCTCCTGATCCTCAGTGTGGGAGCATGGCGGCCACTCTGATGTCCTGCTGGATTGACATGAGAATAGGCCAGGGGTGGGTGGGCTTGGTCCCACCCTCTCCCCAATCCCCAGGGACCCTTGTGTGACTAAGAGCAGAAGAGAGCTGGGGTTGCCGTGCCTCATGAAGGCCTGTTTTGTGGTGCTGTTGCAGAAATGCCCACTTGCCAGTCTGCAAAGGTGCTAAAGATGGCTCAAATGCTCTGTCCTGTCCTGGACCTTCCCCTTGACCAGGCTCTCTGCACCTGTTGGAGAGCTGCCTGCCAAAAGCGGAGAGTTAGCAGCCGGAATGCTCGGACACACTGGATATGGCAGATAGCCTTGGTGAAGAATGGGTCAAGCAGCATGCCTGCCACTCCCTGAGCCCCTTATCCATGCTGGGGCCTTGGGACACCCTCCCCCCCCCCCACTGCTGTCATTCTGCAGCAAGGGCTTTCCCCGTCCATTGGCTTTGTGACCTAAATTGGGCCCAATCCTCTTGCAAAGCAAAGGGGCTGGTCCTAAGCACTTTGGGCCCAAAGTCCTGTGGACTGGAGTGTGCCCTGGTGGGCAGTGGCCACTCCCGCCTGAGAGGGATGGTGGGGAATCAATTGACCAGCACCAGGGAGCCAAGGGACTGCTCATAAAAGAAGGGCCAGGGAGACCTGGTTTCGGGTGGGAGGGGGGATTTGAAGGTCATTCTGCTTTGTGGTAAGACCTTTTAAGGCTTCTCTGGCCATCAGCTTGCTTGCCCCCCCACCTTCCCTTTGTATCACCAGGTCTAGGAGTGGGGTGGGAAGTGAGTATTGCCTCTTTGCCTTTGGAGTTACATCTCCTACCTCAACCTCAGAGCTGAGAGAGAGACATTGGGAAGGATATTGAGTGAAAGAACTGGTGTGTGGGTGTGTGGGTGTGGAGGATGAACAGACATAAGGGCAGCTCCTCAAAAACACCCACCCCTCCTTACTCAGAGTTTTCCTTCTTCCAGCCCTCGACTGGGAGCCTGAGAGCTCTGCAGAGGATCTGCTGCAGATCACCCAAAGGTCCCCCTCCCCATCCCCCCCAATACTAGAGATGGGTTGAAGAGAGGAAGGCCAAAGGCAGGGTCCCAGGCACTCTTGGCCAGTCAAACATGCAGCTGTGGAATCAGATGTTTTGGGTCACCTTGAGAAGCACCTGCTGGCAGCCCTCAGGGGCCCAACCCAGAGCGGCCCAATCTAGAGTATGGACCTTGAGCCTCTCACACCTCAGACAGACTTTGCTTCTAACCTGCACCCAGCAGGGTAAGTCTCAAGGGTCAGGGTAGCCCATCTTGAAGATGCCCCTGCCAGGGCTGAGCTGGGGAGCTGCCCAGGAGCGGCGATGATGCCCCTGGGCTCCACAAAGCCTCCACCACCCTTGGAAGGCTTCCCAGCTGGGGACCCTGCTGAGTTTCAGGGGGAGGGATGATGTTACAGGGCCAGTGCGGGTGGAAGGGCCCAGTTTGGCATCCCTCCTTCCCTGAGGCTCTGGCTTATGGTGGCCCTATGAACATAAGAACAGCCTTGCTGGAACAGGCCACAGCCCATCCAGTCCAGCATTCTGTCTCACACAGTGACTCACCATTGGCTTCAGGGTATTATTCCCAAGCAGATGCCTTCACCTGCTTAGGATTCCCTGGAAATGGCATTGAGAGATATCCTGCCTATCTCTCCAACCCGAAGGTTGTCCTTAAGTATCCATAATTATAGCCATATGAAAGGAGAGTGACCCAAAATGCCTGTCCTTCTAACCAAAGAATGTCAGCCAAAAGGAAGCAACTCTCTTGCCTCCCGCCAAAGTATGCTGCTCTAGTATGGAGCACATCCACACACATGAAACATTGGAGCTCACTGGACAAGGGACAACATCAAAGGAGGTTATGGCTGAGGAACTCAACCTCCCACTACGTCATTTGGAGGCTGAGAGTTGGCGTGCATAATTGCAAACCAACATGCTCAAGTGGGGGCTGCTGGCAGACAGCAACACTTGCTGTGTGAACGTGAAGAGAGGCAGAATCCATTAGGCTCATTTGCTGTACTGCCAATTACGAATCATGTATCGATGAAGATTTAATTTTGGCCAACAACAAAGCCAAGAAAGTGGATTCCTTTTGGCAGTCCAAAGTTTGATCTGGACATGAAAGAAGAATTTCAGCTTATAGATCACTACAGGGTGCAGGCACTCTCTGGGCAGTTTTCAGCACCTCTTCAAAAGAGGACCCGGGCGACAGAGGTCTTTAAAAGGATGCGATTCTCCAGGGCCAGAATAACCGAGACAGTAAAAGAACATGCAAGGTAGTGGTGGTGGTTGTAACTTCAGAGCCTATGTCCATCATTTTGGAGGATTACCAGACAACAGGCCCTGGACGATGGAGGGGAGCACATATCTCCCACTTTTTGGTGATGGGAAGAAAGAGGGTCTGGACACCTGTGACTAGATTAGCTTGACCAGAGTATCAGGAAAGGTTCTAGAAGAGAGTAATTCCCTAAAGTGTCTGTCAGTGAGCATTTAGGAATGAACTCTGCAGGGAGTTTTCAGAGCCTTTCTCAAACCCAGGTCCATGCCAGGCAATTATTCTCTCTTTGTCTAAAAGAGGTATGGACTTGGTAGATCAGGGGAAGGCTGTGGATGTAATGTATCTCGAGTGTAGCAAGGCTTTTGACAAGGTCACCCATGATGCTCTTGTGACCAAGCTGGCAAAATGGGAGTTACATGATCCTGATGTTCAGCAGATGTTGAGCTGACTGGCAGGCAATAGAGCTCTCAGTAATGACCCCTTGTCGTCCTGGGAGGAAGGAAGAGGCAAGGTGCTCCAAACTTCTCTCCTAGGTCCTAGCGATATAAACACCTTGGACAAGGAGTTGGACAAAGTGCTCTTCAAATTTCCCCAGGACCCTACACTGACAGAGTAGCAAGTAGTACTTCAGAAGAAAGCGTCCAAATCAAACTAATCATAAGAGCTTGGAGAAAAGACCCAGACCCAACACCATGAGGAAGGAGTGCCTTTTGCCAAGGGACGGGGGCAGCCTTAGAGGGTGGAGGGGGTTCTTTCATGGGAGGTTTTTAAGGTGAGTTAGATATTAGTAGGAACACTTTTCACAGCCCATAGGACACCATTTCCAAAAGAACTGTGTTGGCTGCCAGTACACCTCTGGTTTGACAAGCTATATAGTCCTTGAGGGATGTTCATTCCCCCACCCCCACCCCCTCCACACCTATTTGATCCCCAAAGATCTGATAGAGAGTGCCTCCTCCATGCCCTGGCTTGGAGATGCATGAGAAAGCCAATACCTTTATTGGATCACTTTGAAAAACCAAACGTCATGTGGGCTTTCATAAGTCAAGGCCACTTCTTCAGGCAGGCAGGCAGGCACCAATCTCATGTGGGTAGTACAAGAAAATTCTCAATGAGAGTCCCAAAAGTTCATGGCAAGATGTTGTGCCAGGCTCTGATTCACCATTTTCCTGTACTATCCACAAGAATTTGGTGCCTGCATGAAGAAGTGAGCTTAAATCACAAAAGCTTGTGTAATATTTGACTTTATAAAAAGCGATCCAATAAATGTATCACCTCAAGTAGCTAAGACAATGACTGGGAAGTGGAAGGTCAGCAGTTCGATTCCCAAGTACTGCAGGACGGAATGAGCTCCCCTCTTTGTCCCAGCTCCTGCCAACCTAGCAGTTTGAAAGCAAGAAATTGCAAGTAGATAAACAGGACTACTTCAGTGGGAAGGTAACAGCATTCCGTGTGCTCCAGTGTCTAGTCATGCCTGCCATATGACCACGGAAATGTCTGCAGAAGCAGACAGCGCTGGCTCTTCGGCTTAGAAACAGAGATGAGCACTGCACCCTAGAGTTGGATATGACTTGCTTTCGAGCAAGGGAAACCTTTACCTTTACTTATAGAGGGAAAGGCTTTCCTCAGCAGCAACACCTCAGCTATGGATCTGTTTCCCTCAAGCGGGTTGTCCCCAGTTCAGTTATTCTGGGAGGTCTTTCAGGATAAAGGCCATAGAGGCTTCCTTGTTGTTATTGCTTTTAATGCATGTGTCCAGTTCTTAATGGTTTAAATTGTTTTAAAATGCTGGATTGTCTTCATTTTTGGTTTTATTGCTGTACTCCATCCCTAGATTGTAGAAAAAATTGCAGAATAGAAATATTCTAAATAAATAAATAATGCACATCTGTCAGGGATGATTTAACTGTAGATTTCCTCAAACTGATTGTACTGTATGTCAGTAAAGGTTATCTACTCTCTCTCTCTCTCTCTCTCTCTCTCTCTCTCTCTCTCAGATTGATGACACTTGGGGATCCTTTCCTACTCTACAGTTTTATGATCCTATGACAATGAATTTCAACATGGAAAAATGCAATATTCTATACCCAGTCTCCCAAAACCAGCTGCATAAATATAGATAGAGAGACTTGGTCATAGTGCATGTGAAGAAGATCTAAGCAGACTTCAAGTTAAACGTGGATTAACTGTGTGATGTACTAACACACACCCCAGAAATAAACCCAAGGAAAAGAAGGGGGAAAGGGAAAGAAAGCAAGGGAAGAAGGAGAGGGCGATTGTAGGCCAAATTGTGGCCACAGAATTTTGCTTTGATCACACCTTCCTGGGGATCCTCTGTCAAGACTGTTGATGGGTTGGAAGATGTCCAGAGGAGAGGACCAGAGGTGCTGAAAGGCCTGGAAACCAAACCCCATGAGGAGGAGGAACAGTGGAGGGGGAAGGGGAGGGGCAGCTGGGAGGGAGAAGAATGGCCTGGGGCATCATCTTCAGTATCTGAAGAAGGGCTCTTGGGTGGAAGGGAGGGGTCAAGTTTGTTTTCTCTGAAGTCAACTGAACTGATGGACCAAACTGTGGCCCATCAGTAAATGAGTAGGAAGAGCTTTCTGCTTGTAAGACCTGTTCAAGAATGGAATGGGCGGTTTCCAAATGTAGTGCCCTCTTCTTTCTTCTTCTTCCTCTTCTTCATTGATGTTGTTAAACAAAATGTGGATGGACACATGTCAGTGGAACTCTACCTGTGGATTTACTGCCTTGGCAGGCAGGACTTTCCTGCTCTGTGACTAGATGATTCTGTGTGAATCTGCTCTGATGGGATCCTGAGGAAGATTCAGGCAATGGGCTCTGTGCCACCTCCCCTTCCACCCACCTCCATTTCACCTGTTGAGGCCCCAGGTTTGATATCAAGCGGGCGGCATCTCCAGGTGATGCCACCTGGGCCAGTCTACACCTGGGAGGCAGCACTGAATGGGCAGTTTGGCACAAGCCCAAGCTGTTGGGACTGATTTTCCAAGGCATGGGAGGTATTTTCCTTTCCTAAACGACAATTTCTGAGCCATCTTCCTGGAACAAATTGTACTGGAACGCGTCCGTCCATCCATCCAACTAGCAACATCCTTGGCCTGGAAGGACTGGGCAGTGAGGCCCCTCTTGCCCTTCTTCTGGAGGAGGTGGGGCAACAAGTGGGTCAAAAGCCCTGCCCTTTGGAGCTTGTGGGGCTGCAGAGCTTTCGGTTGACAACTCACTCTGCTTTGGCCTCTGCTTTGGCCATTGCTGGCCAGATGCATGCCAGGGTCATTTGGGAAGACCTTCAACCACATGAACTGACCCCCTACCCTACCCTACCCCACCACCACTACGACCACCAACAACCAACCAACCATGCCTGCCTGCCTGCCTGCTTCCTATTAGAGCTCCGGAGAACAGATTTTCTAGTGGCTTCTCTTCTGGGACCTTTCCTGGCAAAAGTGCCCTTTTTAACAGAGGGGTGGGCCACAACTCTTGATTTGGGGTTGGGGGTGGCTCTTACACCCCTCATCTGCCAGAGAGAGAGTTATTCCTTCTCTTGTATGCCAGGGTGGGGTGTGTGTGTGTGTGGACTTGATCTTTTGGCTGGAACACAGGTGGGCTGCTCTCTATCTGCAGTCTTGTGCCCACCTAGTGCTTGGCTGCAAGGACTCATTAAAAGGCTGGGTCCATCTGGAGCTGGTGACCCCACGGCTCCCCCCACTCTGCCTTCTCAAGGGGTGCCTCTTCCTGCTTCTGTTACTCTTCTTTTCCAGCAGTCAGTCAGTCAGTCAGTCAGTCAGTTAGTGTCTCTCTCTCTCTCTCTTTCTCCAGGCTCTGCCTTTCCATCATCTTTCCTCTGCTCAGGTGTGAGAAGAACTAGGAAGGGGTCTGCAGAGAAGAATGGAAGAGATCAATATGGGGAGTGGGGGTAGCAGGAGTGTAGAACAACAACCCCCTTCACTCCAGAGCAGAGTCAGGCCTGTACCAATCCATCTGCTTCAGAGCAGATCAGCCACGTTTCCCACAGAACAGATGGCCTCAATGTGGCCTTGAGTGTTTTGAGGGAGAGGGGAGCAGGGGCTCTTTGTGGGATTCCCCCCCCACCCTCTGGATCCTTCTCTCTCCCCCACCCTCCCAAAATGCCCTTGACTCCTCCAAGCCTTGAGACCCAAGGGCATTTGCTTTGCAAAGCTGGGGAGGGCATGGGAGGTGCCCATGTCTCTCACCTGCTCCAGGATGTCAATGTAGCCCTCCCCCCTCGCCCTCCCCCTTGCTGGCTGCCAGGTCTTTGCCACCTGGGTGAGAACCCAGTTCAGCGGCCAGCTGGAAAGGTGAGAAGACTGGCTCCCATCCAAGCTGGCCTGTTGATGCAACATTGAACAATGTTAGAGAAACATGGTCTAAAATACTATTGTATAACATTGTCTAGAATGGGCTAGTAGTGAAATTGACTAAGGTAGCGTCATTTCCTGCTTTTGTGGAGCCAGCTGTTATCTGGAGATACAATGTATCCAGTTCAGCTTAGCAAGTTACAATGTATGCAAACATAACAGGGAACAATGTATATTCAACTGACAAAATGTGATTTATGGCTGGTTGTGAACATGAAAGCATCAGGAGAATGGGAAAGTACTGGTGGACTTGGGATTCTGTTTCCACCACCCTATATAAGCCCTTCGATTTTTGGAATTAGGCGTGGCACTTCAGAGAAATCTGTAGAGTGTGTGCCCGGCTTTTTCTCGATCAATAAACCAAGCTGTTTTCACCACCCTCCGATTCTGAGCTGGTCCAGGGATAAGGTGACTCCAGTGCTGTGTGGCTGAGCAGAAAGCGAATGGGGGGAGGGAGAGAGAGAGAGAGAGTTTAGCTTTGCATGCCAACAGCATTGCCCAAAGTACTTGCCATTCCAAGGCTTGGCTGTGGCAACTCAGAGTTTGGAGGCTTTGCATTCAGAGAGCCTGTCCCAGAGGTTGTTCCAAAATGTCGGGTGCGGGATGCACTTGTTCTGCAGCATAGCACTGCCGGGCTGGTTCAAGAGAAGTCCTGCCTGCCAACGCCAGCTCTGGGTCTCCACTGACCCTGAATTTTTCCAAAGAAAGCTACTGCCCATGCCTTAGCAAGCCAGTTCATGAGGCTGCAGAGGTGGCCGAAGGATTTCCAGCTGCCACGGCCACTACCCCTTGTGCAGTTGTGAGCATCGGCACAGCTGAGTCTTCATGTGGTAGATCTTGGGTTTTATTGACCAATAAGGGAAGTGACAGAAGGACTTTGCAGAATCTCTCCTGGGTTATGGTCACTGCAGAGCCTGCATCCTGACCTTCTCTTCAGGCAAGCTCAACCACCCTCTCTCCAGCCACCTGGTGACACCTGAGAGGAGCCAGGGAAGCAGCATTCCCAGCCAGCTGTGGCAGGACAGGTATGGATCTCTGGGGCTTGGATCTGAAGAGGTCGCTTTCAGTCTCCAGCCATGGAGGAGGCCTGGCCAGGCCTAAGCGATGCAGGGGAGCAGATCCTGGGGGAAACCTCAGTGGCCTGCAGGGCAGAGAGACCTACTGGCACCACGGCTGAGTCAGAATGACTCCCCACTCCTAACCCTCTTCCTCCCCCTCCCCCTCCTCCTCTGCTGGCTAGGGCAAACCTCAGCCCTTCTTTCCCTGAGGGTCCATTTCCTTGCTCAGAGGAGCCTTCAGCCCTAGGGGAAGGACTTGCTCACATGCTTGAGGGTGGGAGCAGAGAATTGGGACCCTCCACACCAGACTGCCTTGGGAGGGAGGTGTATGCATGTGTGTGTGTCTGTGTGCGCGCGCGTGTGTGTGCGCACGTGTGTGTGTGTGCGCACACTGCTACTATGAGAATGATAACTCAAAAAGGCACACACATACACCCAAAAAAAGGAATGGATGTTGGCCTTCCTCAATATCTAGGGCAGCATTTGTCTTTCTTGGGAAGGGGAGTCTGCCATTTTCACATCTGTCACTTGCTCCCTTTCCCTGGTTGTGCAGTGATTAATTGATGTACTGCAGCCAGAATGTTATGAGTTCGATCCTGACCAGCAAATGGCCCCTTCTGTAACAGACCAATCATCCTCTGGAAGGGCTCCTCTGTATGTGTATGTGTGTGTGTGTGTGTGTGTGCACGTGCGTGCTTGTGCGTGTGCGCATGAGTCCAACCATCTTGGGTCCTGGCTGTCCCAAGGACTTTACCACTGCTCCTGGCACCAGCCCTCCCCTTCCCAGGAGGGAAGAAAAGCCAAAGGGTCCTGGCTGGCTCCAAGACTTTGCTGCCCACCCGGCCCTCAGAGTCTCGCCTTCATTATTCCAGACTCCTTCTCCCCCCCCCCCCTCCCGCCATGGCCATGGAGCCGATGATGCTGTCAGCACTGATGTTCTTGCTTTTTCCCTTGGCTTGTTACGCCTGGAGGGAGGTGCAGGTTATGAGTGTTTCTTTTTTTGGTAAAATCGTATATATTGCCTTTGATATGTTTTTGCTGCTCTGTATATTGTATTATTGTGGACCCTACTGTACTGTATTTTTGTGCTTATATTGCATTTTTGATCTTGGGATTGTATTGACTTTATTGTATTATTTATATCTTCTGTATTATTGCATACTTATTTTGTGATTTGTAAACCACCTTGAGTTGCCTTAGGACAAGGAAGGTGGTATATAAATAATAAATCGAATCGAATCGAAAATCGAATCTGTCCGTGCATGCATGCATGTGTGTGTTCATGTGCACTTGCACATATGAAGTGAGTGCGTGTGTGTGGGGGGGGGGAGGCATTTTGCTGGCTTCCTGGCCCAGAGTGACAGCCCTCAGGGAGCCTTTTAGAAACCGAGTCATGGGCAAGGAACCCAATGCATCTTGCCCTTCGAGAGCAGCAACTGGGGCTTAACTGAGCCTGGGATCAGGCAGCTGGCCTCACTCGGAATGCTCCGTCACTTCAAAAGCCTCCCCACCCCCCACCCCTGCAAGGCTACTGGATGGCCCGCTCCCCGCACTTGGCATGCTCCCCTTCTCTTGAGGTCAAGGGCCTTCAAGGAAGGCCTGATCCTGCATGCTCGAGGTTTTCTGTGCTTTCCAGTCTGGCCGTGTTATCCTGTTATGGTCATAGAGTAGACCCTACTGCCTGTGACTGCCTACAGCCGATGATCAGGTGGAAGTTAACTAACCTGATCACCTCAAGGACTTAGGGCCTTGGGTGGCAAAGTCCACAGGGAAGGGTGGTGGTCCTCAAGTGGATTAAATCCCATTTGAAATCTTTTCGATGGAGCTTCATCCATCCTGGCCTGGGGATGTTGATGAGGATTTTGTGTGCCAAAAGGGCTCAGGACCAGAAAGTGACTCACAGAACTGGATCCGTGGTACTATGGGTGTCACTCTGTGATGTGGAAGGCCACTGCATTATTATATTGTCCCCAGGACAGTCTTCATGGCTGATTGCCAGGATGAGAGCCAATATTTGGAATTGGATATGGCACTTGAAGAAGAACATGTGCTTTGGAAATCTGTCCCCTGCTCCCTTTGCCTTTCAAAAGCTGCCTGACCTGAGGAAGAAAGGAAAATGCCCTGAAAGCAACAGGAAAATCCACAGGCCGAGGCTTCTGCCCAGAGAGAGAGAGAGAGAGAGAGAGAGAGAGAGAGATTTTCTTGCTTTCATGGAGTCTGACTTCCATCCATGGACTAGGAAATACTGTGGTCTGGATCACTCTAAACATGAACTGTCAGTGTAAGAAGAGATCCAAGCCGCTCTGAGTTGGCCTGTGCTGAGTAGAGCGGGGTATAAATCTAATAAACATAAACATTAAGCTTTGCAGGCATGCCTATGGTTCACATAAGAGCAGCCTTGCTGGAACAGGCCACAGGAGCCCATGATCCAGTCCAGCCTTCTGTCTCCCACAGTGGCTCACTGTTTGCTTCAGGGTATTCTTCCCAAGCAGATGCCTTCACCTGCTTAGGATGCCCTGGAAATGGCATTTATTGAGAGATACCCTGCCTATCTCTCCAACCAGGAGGTCGTCCTTAAGTATCCATAATTACAGCCATTGATACCCTTGTCTATGTGGTCCTCTGGTCATTGCTGGAAGGCAACAAGTTGTGATGGCTGCCAACTTTAAAACTGGCTGTCTGTCTGTCTGGCTTGGGGGATGGGTGGGCCACTAGCCAGGCTACTTCAAGCCAAGCCCCCACCCCGGCCCTTCAGAGGCCAGGGCCGTGATGGGTGGGGTGGGGGTAGAGACGGGCTCAGGGCTGGACTGGGAGGCCACCACTGTCTTTGCCCCGGGGCTGAAGGCGGCTCCTTGCTGTGGCTTCGCCTGGCCTGGCCGTGGGTCCCGTCTATTCCTGGGGTGGGGTGGTTTGGGGTGGGGGGCGGGAGAGAGAGAGGGAGGGGCTAAAGAGGCTTCCTTCCCAGGGAAGAGCTTCTGGCTAGCGGGCACCAGAGCGCCAGCCGGGGCTCAGGAAAGGCCAGCAGGTGGGCACAAGCCCCTCCCCCGTCAGTCTTGGAGTCTTGGGCCCCCCTGCCCCTTCCCCGGCGGCTCTTCCCGCGCTTTCTTGCCGGGGTCTCCCCTCCCTCCCTCCCTCCCTGCCTGCCTGCCTTGGGCGTCCGCCCCGTCGTCGTCTTCTTCGCGCGTCTTTCTTGGTTCTACCACCGCTTCTCCCAACCCAACCGCGGCACCCCCAGGGACTCCTTCACTTCCTCCCAGGCAGGCGGGGGGCGGGGGGCGGGGGGCGGCGGCGGTCGGAGCCCCCCCCCTCTCTCTCTCTGGACAGCCTAAGCCCCATCATCCTAGCGAATGAATGCCTTGGAGGAAGAAGAAGAAGAGGAACAATCGCTCTCTCTCTCTCTCTCTCATCCCTGTGGGAGGGAGGGACCCGATTTACCCCCGTGGCTCCACAAAGGGTCTCTGCGCGTCAGCCCCACCCCCCCACCCCAGGGCAACCACTCTCTCTCCTAGCAATGAAATGAACCTCGCACGGCGGCGTGTGGGTAGTTCTGCAGCCAGAAGGTTGTGAGTTCCATACTGACAGCGCTCAAGGTGGACTCACTGCTTCTCCCATCTTTCGGAGGTCGGTCAAATGAAGAGCCAGCATGCATGAGAGAGAGGGAGGGAGGGAGGGGCAAAATGCGGATGCCTAAATTGTGAACCGCCCATAAGAACAGATTTGGCTTGTCCCAAAATGTTCTCCAGTTCCTGACAAATCTGAAGCCCTCCTCTCGACACCACCGCCTCATCCACGCATTGAGGCTTCTGAGCTCCGCCTGCCTGGTAGGTCCTGCGCGAGGGACAGGCAGCACTTCTGAAAATGCTACCTTGGAAGTCCGGGACTTCAATCTTCTTCCTAACAACCTGAATTTGGCTTCCAGGACAGACCGCTTGGCCTTCCCAACATCATTAGTACCAAGCTGTACCATGACAACTGGCTCGTTCCCAGTTCTCTCTAACAATCTATCTAGATTTCTTGTGATGTCTGCAACTTTTGCACCTGGCAGGCAAGTCACCATACGGTTATCATGTGCATCACAAATCCATTTCTCTGTATTTCTAATTATTGAATCGCCTAGTACAAGGAGCCTCTCTCCTGCAATCTGTTCATCTACATGCACCTCATCAACCATATTAAGGGAGAGAACCTCAGTTTGTTCCTGTTGTTTATCTTCCTGGATCTCATCAAGTGTGATGAAAGAGAGATCATCAGGTGGAACCAGTTGTTCCCCTGTGTGTTCCTCATCAGGTGTGATGAGGGAAAGAGCCTCAAATTTATTCTGTAATTTCAGACTCTCAGAGTGATCCCCTACTCTTCACCTGCCCAGGGAGGGAGGGAGGCTGTCCCTGGCCGCCCTAGACGCTGCTGCTAGGGAGAACGGAGAGTGGTGTGGGGTGAGGGTGGGGAGTGGGGAGTCCCTAAAAATGGGAGGGCTTCGCTTTGGGCTCTGCTTTGCTGCCTCGGGAATCGAACTGCTGACCTTCCACCTCCCAGTCAGCGTCTTAGCCACTTGAGCTCCCGTCGTCTGTCCCAGCTCCTGCCAACCTAGCAGTTCGAAAGCAAGAAATTGCAAGTAGATAAATAGGGACCACCTCGGTGGGAAGGTAACAGCATTCCGTGCGCTCCGGTGTCTAGTCATGCCTGCCACATGACCACGGAAATGTCTGCAGCAGCAGACAGCGCTGGCTCTTCGGCTTTGAAACAGAGATGAGCACTGAACCCTAGAGTCAGATACGACTGGCTTTCGAGCAAGGGAAACCTTTTGCTGCCTCCTCCCCTGCCCTCTCTCTCCCCCTCTCTCTGTCCCCCCTCCTTCCTCCTCCGCGTGACGGGCCGGGGACAGGTGTGGGCTGGGGAAGGGGCTCCTCCTGCCTCCCCACCCAAAGGCGGACCAGCCCCGGCCGGGGGTTATTTCTGGTCCTGGGCTCAGCGCAGGCAGCTGAGGATTAGGGGCACCTCGACATGCCACGGACGCCGCCGCCGCCTCTGCTCACCAGGCCTGCCTGCCTGCCTGCCTGCCTGCCACGCTCTGGGGGGCGATTCGGGGCGCTTTGCCCCCCTTATTGGATGAAAGCTTTGAGGGGAGGTGGAAGGGACAGCCAAGGCCAAGGGCAGCCCCGCCCAGAGAGACGCCCCTCCTGCCCCCGCCCCCAAGTGAAAGAGTGGATGGAAGCCCCCTCCTGCCCAGTGTGGCTGTGATGGCATTCATTATGGATCGTGAGCAGGGAGGGAAGAGTTATTGCTACCCCCCCAACACCCCCCCTACTCTGCTATGGAAGTGGTGACCCTCCATGAGCCTCCCAGGGGAGAGCCAGTGGGTCTCCCACAAAGTGAGCCCAGGTCATGGATTGGCCACACTGGAGCCACACTGGCCACGTCCTTGGGAGGTGACCATTCTAAGATGCTTCTCGCTTGTCAAGTGACTGAGCCAAGAATCTCCCATCTCCTAACTGTGTACTTGGGCCCCACCCAGGAGTAGAACTTGGCACTTGTTGTAATAGATCACAAAGCTCCATATGAGTCTACAGTTATTGTGGTTGTAGGGAAAAGGCAAACACTATTTTAGGCTGCATCAGAACCACAGAATGACTGAGTTGGGAGGTGGGGTGGGGGTGGGGGGGTGGGGGGCTTTGGGACTGTGTAGTCCAGCCCTTTGCTCAATGCAGAGATCCAAAACAAAGCAGAGGGTTGTTTTTCAGCTCCCTAACTCTTTCAGCTCCCTAGCTCCTGTGTTAGAGCACTCACCTCACCTCCTGAGGTACTATCCTTGAGTCCACTATCCTTGGTTCCACGGTCACAGAGGTCTAGTCTTCAAAGCCCATGAGGCACAACTAGCTATTGTCCATAGTTAGGCCTCATGTAGATCACTGTGTTCAATTCTGCACACTACACGTTAAGGATACAAACAGACTAGAGCAGTTCCAGAAAAGGGCAAGAAGGATGATGAGAAGACTCCAGCTGATCAGGGCTTCTGGAAATTGAAGTCCAAGAACAGTTGGAGTGTCAAGGTTGGCCATCACTGCCCTAGTACAACAGACTGAAGGAACTGGACAGGTTTAGCCTGGAGAAAAGGAGGCTGAGAGGAGAGAGGATGACTGATGATGATGACCGGAGCGGACCGGAGGGGCTCTCTAATTGTTCCATCTGCCAGAGGGGCTTGCCTCTCTGGCACACGAAGGAGGGTCTTTTCTGTGTCCGCACCAGCCTTAAGAACATAAGAACATAAGAACAGCGTTGCTGGATCCAGTCCATGATCCAGTCCAGCCTTCTGTCTCACACAGTGGCTCACCATTTCCTTCAGGGTATTCCCAAGGAGATGCCTTCACCTGCTTAGGATTCCCTGGAAATGGCATTGAGAGATATCCTGCCTATCTCTCCAACCCCGAGGTTGTCCTTTGGTTTCCATAATTATAGCCATTGATACCCTTGTCCTCCATGAACTTATCTAATCCTTTCTTAAAACTGTCAAGACTGACAGCTGTCACCACTTCTGAACCTTGGGGGACCCCACTCTTGACTTCCCTCCACTTGGAGAAGTGTCCATTGAGTGCTACCCTCTGTTTCCTGTCCCTTAGCCAGTTGCTGATCCAGGACAAGACCTGTCCCTTTATTCCATGACTGGTAAGTTTATTCAAGAGCCTTTGGTGCGGAACCTTGTCCAAAGCTTTCTGAAAGTCCAGATAAACAATGTCAACTGGATCCCCCTTATCCACATGCTTGTTGACACTCTCAAAAAATTCCAACAGATTAGTGAGGCATGATTTGCCCTTGTAAAAGCCATGTTGGCTCTCCTTTAGCAGCGCCTTCTCTTCTATGTGCCTATTAATTCTATCTTTTAGGATGGTTTCCATCACTTTACCTGGGACACATGTCAAACTGACAGGTCGGTAATTTCCTGGATCACCCCTGGATCCTTTTTTGAAAATTGGTGTTACATTCACTACATCAGCCTTGTGGAACCTCCTGCCAGTAGAGTTGCGGGAGCAGATGGAGCTGCTGCCTTTCAAAAGAGAATTAAAAACCTGGTTGGCGGGGCAGGTGTGGGGCTCAGATGGAAGAGTGGCCCCCGCCTGTTGGCTTATAAAATGAGGCCCCCCATATTTTGAATGTGGTTATTTTTAATAGGTGGGTGGGTATGCTGGGGTTTTAATTGTTTTTAATATGTATGTTTTAATCTTGTTGTGAGCTGTCCTGAGTCGGGTTTGCCTGATTGGGCGGCATAGAAATTTGAACAATAAACAAACAAACAAACAAACAACTAAATAGCACTCTTCAAATACTGGATAGTTATGTATACAGTGGAGGGGCAGGATCTGTTCTCCTTCGTATAGTTTGTGAATCCCCACTCATGGGTTATGCGCCTGCGCAGAACGGAGATCGGAGGCTTGAAAAGCTATTGGTCTAAAGTTTTGGCGGTAAGACCGCCCACCGTACCGCCCACCCTGAGGCGCCCGCGCGCCATTTTACCTCAGTTCTCTTCTTTCCGCCGTAGCAGCAGGACGATCGTTGAGAGCTTCTCAGTTTTTATCGCCCTTCTGAGGGAAAGCTTTAGCTAATTTCAGCAATTTTTGACGGCAATCTTGTCCCACGGGCAGGATTGCCAACCCGGCGCTGTTTCTTCTTTCGAGTGGACTCAGTAGCCAATTTTTTCGCATCGATCACCGTCTCCCCCCTCAAGGGGGTGGCGGCTGGTCCGCCCTTCGGGGTATTTGCTCCCAGAAACTTCCACTGGAAGAATTTTTTCTGCGGTTGATGGCTGCAGCTTTTAAACAGTGCACGGCTTGCCTTAAGAAGTTCCCGGCTTCCGACGGCCACAGCCTGTGCCTCTTTTGTTTGGGAGAGTCGCATCAGAGCCAGTCCTGCCCGCATTGCAAAAAGTTTACGCGCCTCGCGGTGCAGAACCGAAGCAATCGCCTCAAGGCTCACCTGATGGAGCTCGCTCTGGCTCCCGCTGCGTCTGCTTCCACGTCTGCCGCTGCCTCCCAGCCGCCGCCGGCTTCTTCCTCCATGCTTCCGATTAGGAAGAAGAAAAAGAAGGACAAGAACGGTGAGAAGAAGCGCAAGCGTGAGTCAGAAAAGAGACGGTCGCTTCCTCCCACCCCGCGCACACCCGCCTCTCCCGGGCCTTCGCCGCCGTTCTCGACCGCCCGATGTCCTTCTCCGGGGTCCTCCATCTGGGGAGGTCGGTCGTCTTCCGGGTCACCTGAGAAAGGACGCAGGGCTGGGGCTCCAGCTCGCCCACTTCAGGTGCTCCCCTCTCCTCCTCGGGGAAGAAATTGTTCGCCGAGGCAGGCCTCCGTCTCCCCAAGGCCCAGGACGCCGACAGACGACGCGGTCGTCACCGTTCCGACGACCGTTTCGCCGACGCCGGCACCGGCCACCGTTTCGACACCCACCGTTTCGTGGGCCACCATCCCGCCGGCCACCGTGGCTCTACCGTCAGCGGACTCGGACGCATCCCAGATGGCTCTCGTTCGAGAAATGTTCCAGGTCATGGCGTCGTTTGCGACCAAGTTCCAGACCTCCATGCCTGCGGCCTCTGCGGCTCCGGTTCCGACCACCGCAAGCCCCGGGCATGCCGGCCCTGCCGTGGCCCCACCGACCTCCCGTGAGTCGAGTGCCCGCTCCGCCGGCCCACCCAACCCGTCGTGGTGTGGTCCGGACGTTGATGCGGCGGACTCCCATCCCGCCAGCCCGCCCAGGCCGTACTGGCGCGGTCCCGACGTGGATGAAAGAGTTCCTCCCTCGTCCTCCGATGAGTCCAGCTCGTCGTCGGAGGAGGACGAGGGAGACGTCGACGCCGAGCGCACGCCGGAGCAGACTATCGGCGCGGTGGACCCACCGCGTGGTGAGGACCAACGCTCGCTGACCGCCATGCTCACAAGGCTGGGCACCGCACTCAACCTCAAAGTCGATCAACCGCCGCTGGAGGGTGAGGATCAGATGACCGCGAAGCTCGACAGACGTGCTGTACGGCCGGTCCACATAACCATGCTCCCCTCCATGATGACTTCGGCGAGGGCGACATGGAGAAAACCATTGGCGGTGCACTCCGTTTCGTCCAGGCTCGACAGCATGTACCGAGTCCTGGACGAGAACGTCGAGTTCCTGCAGGCTCACCCCCTGCCGAATTCCCTGGTGGTCAAGGCCTTCCAGCATAGGACGGCCACCAGCGGGTTCCCGGTCCCATCGACGCCGGAGGGAAAGAAACTGGACGCGGTGGGACGTAAGTTCTACGCCACCGGCTCCCTATTCTTCCGTGCCGCCAACTACTCGGCCGCCATGGGCCTGTATCAATCTCACCTCTGGGAGCAGGTGAAGGTTGAGACGGCGAAACTGCCCGCCGACGCCCAAAAGCGGATCGACGCGCTGGCCACCAAGGGGGACTTCGTCGCCGAGCAGCTGATGCGCACTGCCCGGCATATCAACGACTATGCGGCGAAGGACATGGCCTCCGCAATCTACCTCCGTCGCCATGCTTGGCTCAGGGACACCTCCCTCGATGACGCTATGAAAAAGCTCATCGAGGAGTTTCCCTTCGACGGGCAGGGCCTCTTCGGTCAGGATACCGATAAGGTCCTGAATGAGATGCGCCAGACCAGTTCCACGGCCAAGTTCCTGGGGCTCACCACGCCGGCTCCGCCCGCCAGGCCGAGGTTCCAGCCTTTCACACGGCGGTTCCAGGGCAACCCGCAGCAGCAAGGACCGACGGAGCAGCCTAGATCCAGCTCCTACAAACAGCGGCGTCAGCACAAACCCCGCTACCGACCCTACGGACAGGACAAGCGTTCTGGCGCGAGGTCCAAGTCCCGCGTTTGAAGCTGCGACGGCCGAGTCTCTCTCGCTCCACATCCCGTACCTCCCCCTCCGGAACTTCCTCCAGGTATGGTCGGGCATCACGGACGACCAGTGGGTCTTAAAGATCTTGTCCTCTGGCTACGCCATCGAGTTCGTGCGGGTGCCTCGGGTAGGAAGACATCGTCTCAAAAACCTCGTCCCCCCATTTGGAGGAAGAAATATCAACCCTTCTCTCCAAGGGAGCCATCGAGCGGGTAACACCGTCCGACTGGGACAACGGTTTCTACTCGAGGTACTTCGTGGTCCAGAAGAAGGACGGAGGCCTTCGCCCGATCCTGGACCTACGCCGCCTGAACAAATGCATCCACACCAGGAAGTTCCGGATGGTGACCCTGCAGACCGTCCTCCCCCTCATCAACAAAGGGGACTGGTTCACAGTCATAGACCTCAAGGATGCTTACTTCCACGTCTCCATCCTCGAGGAACACAGACGGTTCCTCCGCTTCCGCATCGACAATTCCGTGTACCAGTACCGGTGCCTACCGTTCGGTCTGGCCACGGCACCGCGGGTCTTCACCAAATGCATGGCTCCGGTGGCTGCATTCCTCCGCCAACGGAGCATCAGGGTCTTCCCGTACATCGACGACTGGTTGATCGTCTCCCCCACCAAATCGTCAGCCGTTCGGGACACACAATATACGGTCCACCTCATGGAGAGTCTCGGCCTCAGGATCAACTTCACCAAATCGAAGTTGATTCCCTCTCAACGCGTCGAGTACATCGGAGCGGTACTCGACTCGCTTGCTACGAGAGCCTACGCCCCCCAGAAACGTTTACAGGACATTGCGCAGGGGGTGAGCGAATTGCGCACCAAACCGTGCATCCGGGCGAAGAAGGCTCAAAGACTTCTAGGCCTGATGGCCTCAACGACGGCAGTGATTCCCCACGCCAAGTTGAAATTCAGGTCCCTGCAATCGTGGCTCCTTCACGAGTTCGACGCACTTCGGGAGAGCCAGTCCAAACGGTTGACCCCGTCTCCAGAACTGAGGGACCAGCTGCTGTGGTGGTCTACACCACTCAACGTGGCCACGGGGAAGAGCTTCTACCCCCCGCAACCCTCATTGCAGATACTGACCGACGCAAGCAACCTCGGCTGGGGCGCTGCTTGCGGGACTCTCACGGTCAACGACACCTGGACACCACACGAAACGGTGCACCACATAAATTACTTGGAACTGCTGGCCATTTGGAAGGCCCTGCGTTCCTTCGAGACTCTGCTCACCGGCAAGGCGGTTCAAGTGGCCTCGGACAATACCACGGCGGTGGCGTACCTCAACAAGCAGGGAGGAACACGGTCCACCACCCTCCTGTACCTTGCAGTGCAGTTGTGGGAATGGTGCCTGGAGAGGCACATTTTCCCAATTGGAGTGCACATTCAGGGCACACTGAATGTTTTGGCAGACCACCTGAGCCGTCTCACCTCGACGACCCACGAATGGGAGCTGGACGACGGGGTGTTCCAGTCGCTTTGCGAGGCCTGGGGAACGCCGAGCATCGACCTCTTTGCATCGGAGTCCAACAGGAAGCTCAGCAGGTACTGCTCCAGAGCAGGCATCGGACTGAACTCCGAAGGCGATGCCTTCATGAAACGGTGGGATCAGGACTATCTCTATGCCTTTCCTCCGTTTCCTCTGGTCCAGAAAGTACTCACCAGGATGTACCAACACAGAACCAATGCAATCCTGGTGGCGCCGGCATGGCCGCGCCAACCCTGGTTTCCGCTACTGTTGCGCATGTCGTCACAGTATCGCACACTGCCGGAGTCACCGACGCTTCTCCAAATGGAGCACGGCCAGCTGCACCATTCGGACCTGCCCAGCCTCCACCTCACCGCGTGGAGGATAACCCCAGACTGTCCAGGATCCTTGAGCTAGCGCGGCGCCCTTCCACAAGGAGGTCCTACGCTTCCAAATACAGGCGCTTTTGTGCTTTCCTGGCTTCCCAGCACATGGCCCCCCCACAGGCGGGACTGCAGGACGTTTTAACCTACCTACTCCATTTGGCGGAGTCTGGCCTTAGCATCACCTCCATCCGAGTGCACCTCGCAGCAGTGGTGGCGCACTCCCCGGCTGGTTCGCCCGCTGCTGGGGCTTTCCGTGACCAAACGGTGAAACGTTTTCTCAAGGGACTACGGAACGCTTTCCCTCCAGTCAGGACTCCTACAGCTCAATGGTCACTGTCTACCGTGCTCAACGCGCTCACCAGGACCCCTTTCGAGCCCATGGCCACCAGCGATGTTCGCCTCCTCACATGGAAAACGGCATTTCTTGTGGCTATCACGTCAGCACGACGAGCTGGAGAACTGGTTGCCCTGAGAGCAGACGCACCATTTCTCCAATTCTTCAACGACCGCGTCGTTCTCCAAGCGGACATCACCTTCCTGCCCAAGGTGGTCTCCAAGTTTCACATGGCACAGACTATCTCCTTGCCAGCTTTCTTCCAGAACCCCTCTAACGTCCAAGAAAGGACTTGGCACACGCTGGATGTGAAACGAGCCTTATTGTTTTACACCAACAGGACAAGAGAGTTCAGGAAGTCACAACGCCTCTTCGTGGCTTATGGGGGAAAGTCCAAGGGTGAACCCATTTCTGCTCAAAGGTTCTCCAAATGGATCACTTCTACCATCTACCTGGCCTACGAGTCAGCGTCACTGCCACCTCCACCGCATGTCAGGGCGCATTCCACCAGGGCGGTGGCCACATCCACTGCCTTCCTGGAGGGCACACCGCTTGAGGACATTTGTAAGGCTGCCACATGGTCCAGACCTTCCACATTTGTCCAGCACTACAGGGTGGACACCAGAGCCACTGCGGACGCCAGGCTTGGCCGTGTCGTCCTCACCAGAGGGCTCCGGACTCATCGCCCCTGACGGGTCAACCTACCGCATCTTCATCGCATCGTGGGATCATCTCATCCGACTGCCCACCGACCAAGTGAGTGTGAGCTTGCTAATCTCCCATGAGTGGGGATTCACAAACTATACGAAGGAGAAAGTTCGGTTTCACTTACCAGTGATAACTTTCGTTCTTCGAGTATATAGTTTGTGAATACACACTACCCACCCTGCCTCCCCTCTTGAGCTGCACGGATGAGATCAATTGGTTTATCCTGTGCTTGGCTTAAGTATGGAACTGAGGTAAAATGGCGCACGGGCGCCTCAGGGTGGGCGGTACGGTGGGCGGTCTTACCACCAAAACTTTAGACCAATAGCTTTTCAAGCCTCCGATCTCCGTTCTGCGCAGGCGCATAACCCATGAGTGTGTATTCACAAACTATATACTCGAAGAACGAAAGTTATCACTGGTAAGTGAAACCGAACTTTCTCCATCATTCCAGAGTGCAGCAGACACAATAATGAGCCAGATGTTGGTGACATATGAGGAAGAAATCTTCTTAATTGGTAGAGCAGTAGTACAATGGGACCCATGACTTTGGGAGGTAGAGACAGCTCCAACACTTTCTTTATTCATGTCAGGTGCACCACCAGCATATAATAACACACAGAGCTAAAATTAACACATCTAAAAACAAAATAGAATTCAAAAGGGCTAGATGACATCTGCCCAATATATTCCTTCGATGTTGACCGATATCACTGTCCATTTGGTTAAAATGTCTCTTTGTAATCATTTCTACTTCTGGTGCTTCTGGGTTGAAATGATTAGTTGGTGAAAAACCTCCATTGCCGGTGATAAATCTCCGCTGCCAACGGGATGCCTGAGGGCTGAAGTAGAAGCATTCAAGAGAATGCTTCTATAAAGTTCGGTTTCACTTACCAGTGATAACTTTCGTTCTTCGAGTATATAGTTTGTGAATACACACTCATGGGTTATGCGCCTGCGCAGAACGGCCGATCGGAGGCTTGAAAAGCTATTGGTCAAAAAGTTTTGGCGGTAAGACCGCCCACCGTACCGCCCACCCTGAGGCGCCCGCGCGCCATTTTACCTCAGTTCCATACTTAAGCCAAGCACAGGATAAACCAATTGATCTCATCCGTGCAGCTCAAGAGGGGAGGCAGGGTGGGTAGTGTGTATTCACAAACTATATACTCGAAGAACGAAAGTTATCACTGGTAAGTGAAACCGAACTTTCTCCTTCGTATAGTTTGTGAATCCCCACTCATGGGAGATTAGCAAGCTCACACTCACTTGGTCGGTGGGCAGTCGGATGAGATGATCCCACGATGAGGTGAAGATCCAGCAGGTAGACCCGTCAGGGGCATTGAGTCCGGAGCCCTCTGGTTAGGACGACACGGCCAAGCCTGGCGTCCGCAGTGGCTCTGGTGTCCACCCTGTAATGCTGGACAAATGTGGAAGGTCTGGACCATGTGGCAGCCTTACATATGTCCTCAAGCGGTGTGCCCTCCAGAAAGGCAGTGGATGTGGCAACCGCCCTGGTGGAATGCGCCCTGACATGCGGTGGAGGTGGCAGTGAGGCTGACTCGTAGGCCAGGTAGATGGTAGAGGTGATCCATTTGGAGAACCTTTGAGCAGAGATGGGTTCACCCTTGGACTTTCCCCCATAAGCCACAAAGAGGCGTTGCGACTTCCTGAACTCCCTAGTCCTGCTGGTGTAAAACAATAAAGCTCGTTTCACATCCAGTGTGTGCCAAGTCCTTTCTTGGGCGTTAGTGGGGTTCTGGAAGAAGGTTGGCAAGGAGATAGTCTGTGCCATGTGAAACTTGGAGACCACCTTGGGCAGGAAAGTGATGTCCACTTGGAGGATGACGCGGTCGTTGAAGAACTGGAGAAAGGGTGCGTCTGCTCGCAGGGCAACCAGTTCACCAGCTCGTCGTGCAGACGTGATAGCCACCAGGAATGCCGTCTTCCATGTGAGGAGACGAACATCGGCGGTAGCCATGGGCTCGAATTGGGTCCTGGTGAGCGCGTTGAGAACGGTGGACAGTGACCATTGGGCCGTCGGTGTCCGGGCCGGCGGAAAAGCGTTCCTTAGTCCCTTGAGGAAGCGCTTTACCGTTTGGTCACGGAAGGCCCCCGAAGCGGGCGAACCAGCCGGAGAGTGCGCTACTACTGCTGCGAGATGCACTCGGATGGAGGTGATGCTAAGGCCAGACTCCGCCAGATGGAGGAGGTAGGTTAAAATGTCTTGTAGTCCCACCTGCGGGGGGGACATTTGCTGGGAAGCCAGGAAAGCACAAAAACGCTTGTATTTGGAAGCGTAGGACTTCCTTGTGGAAGGGCGCCGTGCTAGTTCCAGGATCCTGGACAGTCTGGGGTTATCCTCCACGCGGTGAGGTGGAGGCTGGGTAAATCTGAATGGTGAAGCTGTCCGTGCTCCATTTGGAGGAGCGTCGGTGATTCTGGTAGAGTGCGATACTGTGACGACATGCGTAACAGCAGCGGGAACCAGGGCTGGCGAGGCCATGCCGGGGCCACCAGAATTGCATTGGTCTTGTGCTGTAGCATCCTGGTGAGCACCTTCTGGACCAGAGGAAACGGAGGAAAGGCATAAAGATAGTCCCGATCCCACCGTTTCATGAAGGCATCGCCCTCGGAGTTCAGTCCGATGCCCGCTCTGGAGCAGTACCTGTTGAGTTTCTTGTTGGACTCTGAGGCAAAGAGGTCTATGCTCGGCGTCCCCCAGACCTCGCAAAGCGACTGGAATACCCCGTTGTCCAGGTCCCACTCGTGGGTCGTCGAGGTGAGACGGCTGAGGTGGTCTGCCAAAACATTCAGTTTGCCCTGAATGTGCACGCCAATCGGGAAAATGTGTCTCTCCAGGCACCATTCCCAAAGTTGCACTGCAAGGTAGAGGAGGGTAGTAGACCGCGTTCCTCCCTGCTTGTTGAGGTATGCCACCGCCGTGGTATTGTCCGAGGCCACTTGCACCGCCTTCCCGGTGAGCAGAGTCTCGAAGGAACGCAGGGCCTTCCAAATGGCTAGTAGTTCCAAGTAGTTTATGTGGTGCACCTTTTCGTGTGGCGTCCAGGTGTCGTTGACCGTGAGGATCCCGCAGGCAGCGCCCCAGCCGAGGTTGCTTGCGTCGGTCAGTATCTGCAACGTGGGTTGCGGGGGGTAGAAGCTCTTCCCCGCGGCCACGTTGAGTGGTGTCGACCACGACAGCAGTTGGTCCCTCAGTTCCGGAGACGGGGTCAACCGTTTGGACTGGTTCTCCCGAAGTGTGTCGAACTCGTGAAGGAGCCACGATTGCAGGGACCTGAATTTCAACTTGGCGTGGGGAATCACTGCCGTTGTTGAGGCCATCAGGCCTAGAAGTCTCTGAGCCTTCTTCGCCCGGGTGCACGGTTTGGTGCGAAGTTCGCTGACCCCTTGCGCAATGTCCTGTAAGCGTTTCTGGGGGGCGTAGGCTCTGGTAGTAAGCAAGTCGAGTACCGCTCCAATGTACTCGACGCGTTGCGAGGGAATCAACTTCGATTTGGTGAAGTTGATCCTGAGGCCGAGACTCTCCATGAGGTGGACCGTGAATTGTGTGTCCCGAATGGCCGACGAGCTGGTGGGGGAGACAATCAGCCAGTCGTCGATGTATGGGAAGACCCTGATGCCGCGTTGACGAAGGTAGGCAGCGACCGGAGCCATGCACTTGGTGAAGACCTGCGGTGCCGTGGCCAGACCGAACGGTAGGCACCGGTACTGGTACACGGAGTTGCCGATGCGGAAACGGAGGAACCGTCTGTGATCCTTGAGGATGGAGACATGGAAGTACGCATCCTTGAGGTCTATGATCGTGAACCAGTCCTCTTTGTTGATGAGGGGGAGGACGGTTTGCAGGGTCACCATCCGGAACTTCCTGGTGTGGATGCACTTGTTCAGGCGGCGCAGGTCTAGGATTGGGCACAGCCCTCCGTCCTTTTTCTGGACCACGAAGTACCTCGAGTAGAAGCCGTTGTCCCAGTCGGGCGGTGGTACCCGTTCGATGGCTCCCTTGGAGAGAAGAGTTGATATTTCTTCCTCCAAATGGGGGGACGAGGCGGTGAGACGATGTCTTCCAACCCGAGGCACCCATGCGAACTCGATGGCGTAGCCAGAGGACAAGATCCTCAAGACCCACTGGTCGTCCGTGATGCTCGACCATACCTGGAGGAAGTTCCGGAGGGGGAGGTACGGGATGTGGAGCGAGAGAGACTCGGCCGTCGCGACTTCAAACATGGGACTTGGACTTCGCGCCGGAGCGCGGTTTGTGTTGACGCCGCTGCTTGTAAGCGCCGGACCTGGGCTGCTCCGCGGGGCCCTTCTGCTGCGGGTTGCCCTGGTATCGCCGCGTGAAGGGCTGGTACCTCGGCCTGGAGGGCGGAGCCCCAAGAACTTTGCCGTGGAGTTCGTCTGGCGCATCTCGTTCAGGACCTTGTCGGTATCCTGTCCGAACAGGCCCTGTGCGTCGAAGGGAAACTCCTCGATGAGCTTCTTCATAGCGTCATCGAGGGAGGTGTCCCTGAGCCAGGCATGCCGACGGAGGTGGATGGCGGAGGCCATGTCTTTCGCCGCGTAGTCATTGATGTGCCTGGCTGTGCGCATCAGTTGCTCCGCGACGAAGTCCCCTTCAGTAGCCAGCGCGTCGATCCGCTTCTGGGCGTCGGCGGGCAGCTTTGCCGTCTCTACCTTCACCTGCTCCCAGAGGTGGGACTGGTAGAGGCCCATGGCAGCCGAGTAGTTGGCAGCGCGGAAGAAGAGGGACCCGGTGGCGTAGAATTTGCGGCCCACCGCGTCCAGCTTCTTCCCTTCTGGGGTCGAAGGCACCAGGAACCCGCTGGTGGCCGTCCTGTGCTGGAAGGCCTTGACCACCAGCGAATTCGGCAGGGGGTGAGCCTGCAGGAACTCGACGTTCTCGTCCAGGACTTTGTACATGCTGTCCAGCCTGGACGAGACGGAGTGCGCCGAAACTGGTTTCCTCCATGTTGCCTTCGCCGACGTCAACATGGAGGGGAGCATGGTTATATGGACCGGCCGTACCGCTCGTCTGTCCAGCTTGGCGGTCATTTGGTCCTCGCCTTCCAATGGTGGCTGGTCCACCTTGAGGTTCAGGGCGGTGCCCAGTCGCGTGAGCATGGCGGTCAGGGAGCGTTGGTCCTCACCACGCGGTGGGCCAACCGCGCCGATGGTCTGTTCCGGCGTCCTTTCGGCGTCGACGTCTCCCTCGTCCTCCTCCGAAGACGAGCTGGAGTCATCGGAGGACGAGGGAGGAACTCTTGCATCCACGTCGGGACCGCGCCAGTACGGCCTGGGCGGGTCGGCAGGATGGGAGTCCACCGCATCGACGTCTGGACCACACCATGACGGTTTGGGTGGGCCAGCGGAGCGGACACTCGACCCACAAGGGGTCGGTGGGGCCACGGTAAGGCCGGCATCCCCGGGGCTTGCGGTGGTCGGGACCGGAGCCGCAGAGGCCGCAGGCATGGTGGTCTGGAACTGGCTCGCGAACGACGCCATGACTTCGAACATACCCCTGAAGAGTGCCATCTGGGGTGTGTCCATGGTCGCTGGTGGTGGAGCCACGGTGGTCGGTGGAATGGTGGCCGACGGAACGGTGGCCGACGGAACGGTGATCGACAGAACGGTGGCTGTCGGTGACGAAACGGTGGCCGGAACGGAGACTGCCGCTTCGTCTGTTGGAGTCCTGGGTCTCGGGGAGACGGAGGCCTGCCTCGTGGGCGAACAAACCCTCCCTCGGGGGGGAGAGGACAGAACCTGAAGTGGGCGAGCTGGAGCCCCAGCCCTGCGTCCTTTTTCAGGCGACCCAGAGGATGACCGTCCTCCCCAGATGGAAGACCCGGGAGACTGACAACGTGCAACAGAAAATGGAGGCGAGGGCCCGGGAGATCTGGGCGTGGCGGGGTGGGAGGGAGCGAGCGTCTCTTCTCCGACCCGTGCTTCCGTTTCTTCTCCCCATTCTTGTCCCTTTTCTTCTTCTTCCTGATCGGAAGCGTGGAAGAAGAAGCGGGAGGCGGCCGGGAGGCCTCGGCGGAGGTAGAGGCGGCCGCGGCGGGAGCCAAAGCGAGCTCCATCAGGTGAGCCTTGAGCCGGTTGCTTCGGTTCTGCACCGCAAGGCGCGTAAACTTCTTGCAGTGTGGGCAGGACTGGCTCTGATGCAACTCTCCCAAACAAAAGAGGCACAGGCTGTGGCCGTCGGAAGCCGGGAACTTCTTATGGCAAGCCGTGCACTGTTTAAAGGCTGCAGCCATCAACCGAGGAAAAAATTCTTCCAGTGGAAGTCCAAGCGGGTACCCCGAAGGGCGGACCAGCCGCCACCCCCTTGAGGGGGGAGACGGTGATCGAAGCGAGGAAGCAACTGAGTCCACCCGAAGGAAGAAACAGCGCTGGGGTGGCAATCCTGCCCAAAGGACAAGATTGCCGCGAAAAATTGTTAAATTTGCCAAAGGCTTTCCCTCAGAAGGGCGAGAAAAATTGAGAAGCTCTCAACGATCGTCCTTCTGCTACGGCGGAAAGAAGAGAACTGAGGTAAAATGGCGCGCGGGCGCCTCAGGGTGGGCGGTACGGTGGGCGGTCTTACCGCCAAAACTTTTTGACCAATAGCTTTTCAAGCCTCCGATCGGCCGTTCTGCGCAGGCGCATAACCCATGAGTGGGGATTCACAAACTATACGAAGGAGAAAGTACAGTGTTCAAAAAGTATGTTGTCTTGGTTTGGCATGGTAGCATTTTGTAAAATGATGTTGCTACCGAGACTTAATTTTTTATTTGATGCCCTGCCAATCCAATTTAAGGATAAAAAGATTATGGAATATCAAAATTTGTTTAAGAATTACTGTAATGGAGGAAACAAACCAAGAATATCAAAAAAATTGTAGTATTTATCTCAGAAAGAAGGAGGACTAGGATTGCCGAATGTTAAGAATCATTGTAGAGCTTTTCAAATAAAGAATATTGTGAAGGTTTTAATAAAAGAGGTTGTAATCTGGGAAAAATTGAGTTGAAAGAATTAGATCAAATTGGTAAAGCATTATTTTTAAATAAAGACATGGGTAAAATAGGACTTCAACACCCCTGTTAATCACAATGATAAGAACATTGAACTTGAGCCAGACATTTTGGAGAGTGAAGTCAGAAATGCCCTAAAAGCACTGCAAACAACAAAGTTAGTGGAAATGATGGTATCCCAGTTTTATTTTTCAAAGCCCTAAAAGATGATGGAATCAAATTATTGCATTCTATATGCCAGCAGCTTTGGAAAACAAAATAGTGGACACAGGATTGGAAAAGATCAGTATACGTTCCAGTCCCAAAAAAGGGTAATGTCAAATAATGTAGACGAACAGATTGCAGGAGAGAGGCTCCTTGTACTAGGCGATTCAATAATTAGAAATACAGAGAAATGGATTTGTGATGCACATGATAACCGTATGGTGACTTGCCTGCCACTGGTTTCACCGTTGGAGAATATGTGTCCTCGTAGTCATCTGGGTATCGTTGAGTGAAACCTTGGGCCACTAGTCTGGCCTTGTACAGGATCTGTTCGTCCTCTAGCTGTTTGACCTTGAATACCCACTTTGTTCCCACCGTCTTTTGTCCTTCAGGCACCTTTGCGGGTGTATATACGTCGAGGTCTTCGAGACTTTCCATTTCCTTCTCCATGGCCGCCCTCCACTTGTCCTGTTCTTCAGGTGGTAGCTCTGCTATGTCTTCGTAGCTCGCTGGTGTCTTGGGGTAGGTCTCCATGCTCAGAACATAATCCTCCAGTCTTCTCGGGGTTTGGTTCTTGGTCGACCTGGTTGACCTTCTAGGCGCTTCTTTTGTGGGACTTGGGGATTCGACATCTCCTGCGTCTGTGGTGCTTGTGCGTGCTCCTTGTGTTTCAGACTTGCCACATGTTGTATCTCCAGGTTGGTCAGGCCTTGCCACAGGCAGTGCTGCCTTGACCCCTTCATGCTCAGGGTTGCTCATCAATACTTCATTCGCGTGTATCTTGCCCCAGTTCGCGTGCTCATGGAATGTGGCAGATCTTGAAACTACCAGCCTCTGGTTGTGGTCTATGAACCGGTACGCCTTCGAACCTGGCTCATAGCCTAGGAACCTTAGCCTTCTGGTTATTTTGTCCCCTTTCTTTCTAAGTTGCTTGGGTATGTGCACGTCTGCAGGTACGCCGAAGACGTGGAGGTGCGCCAGCTTGGGTTTCCGGTTATACATTGCTTCGTAGGGTGTCTTACCGAGAACACTAGACCATAGCCTGTTTAACGTGTAGTTGGAGTACAGCAGCACCTCTCCCCAATATGAGAAGCTTAGACCTGCGTCTTCTATCGCACACCTGATCATGGTTTGTAGTACCCCGTTTCTTCTCTCAGCCACACCATTTTGGAAGGCTGAGAATGGTGCAGTCTTGAAATGCAGCATCCCCTTCTCCTTTATCCATTCTTCAAACTCTTTTGACAGGAATTCCGAACCTCTGTCCGTCATCATTTGCTTCACGTTCATGTTGTGTTGGGTCCACACCATTGTGTGGAATTCCTTAAACTTGCCGAACGCCTCGTCCTTACTGTTAAGTGTGTACACGTAACCGTACCTGCTGAAGTCATCAACTATTGTTAGGAAAAATCTCTTCTGGCCTATTGATCTTCTAAGAGGTCCTACCAAATTGAGGTGTACGAGCTGGAATGGGTGGTCTGACTTCCTGGCCGAAGTTTTTGGTCGTGGCTCAGTTTTGGACTTCGAGCTCTTGCATACAGAACAGTCCAGGTAGTTCTTGCAGCCTTTGACCTTCAGTCCCTCTGAGCATTCCAACATTTTCTTGACGGTGGGAAAACCTATGTGTCCTAACTTTCTGTGCAGTAAGTGTGCACACTCATCATGATCTGGTTTCCCTATGGTTATCCTTGGTGTTTTTTTCTTCGTTCTGTTGACCTCTGCATCCCTGGGGGAGTTGTGGAGGTCATCCGCTTCCGCTTCTGGTCCTTCATTTTGTTGTTCCTCGGGTTCATCTGATGTGCCTTCCTGTGCTTCTTCTTCTTCATTACTGTCGAGCGATCCTATGGTGACTTGTTTCTCTTCGTCTTCCCCTCCAATGAAGTATGGTAGTCCGCCTATGATTTCCACTCTTCCAATTTCCTTTCCCCTTCTTTCAATGGATGCTTTCTTGTTTCCGAAGATTATTCTCAGGTCTGAGTCCTCCGTGAGTCTAGTGGCTGCTAAAACATTGTATGGGATGTGTGGGGCATAAAGGACGTCTTGGACCACCCCAATTTCAGGGATGTGTATGTCGCCTCTGCCTTCTACCTTAGCGTGTGCCTGATTGGCAACCTTGATGCTAAAAGAGTCTTCTTCAAAAAAATCAAATATCTCTCTGTGGCATGATGTGTGTGTGTTGGCCCCGGAATCGATCAGCCAGCGTTGCGGGCGGGTGCCCGTGGGCCTGGTTGTCTCATGGCGTCTACCTCCTTTGCCGTGTTTCACTGCATTTATAGAATCAGGCTCGTGTCTCTCTTGGTCTCTTTGGGGCCTAGGTCGCCTGCCTGGACTGGGTGATCTCCACCGTCTATTCTCTCTATCCTCGTTGTCTCTCAGTTTGTTTGAGTACTCGTCTCGTGACTCGCGTCTCAGCCGCGGTGTGTCATCATGGCGTGTTCGGTCATGTGAAGGGCTGTATCTTGCATCCCTCCTGTCCTTGGCATATTTTGGGCAGTCTCTTTTAATATGTCTTCTGGAACCACATGTGTAGCATTCCCGTGTTGGGCTGGTTTGCTCTGTGAATACTGCCCTCCTGTGTGGCCTGTCTTCCCTACGTGTTGTGGGTTCTGTGAAAACTACCCTTTTGTGTGGCCTATTCTCCCTGCGTATGGCGGCCCTGTCTCTCCTGAGGTTGTCTTCGGCTATGAGTTTCCTGGTGATATAGTCCAGTGTGACATTGTCACCGCTGGTGTTGTCTAATTGGGTCAGGAAGTCGTCCCAACTTGGGTCGAAAGAATTGTAGATGATGCTGATTAGGTGCTGTTCAGTAACGGTTTCACCCCTTCTTATGAGATCAGACCTCATGTTGCTTAATCTCATCAGATGCTCACCCATGCTATCTCCCTCTTTAATCTTGTATGCGTACAGCTCCCTCAGCAGTAAGCACGTTGTGCTCCTGTTCTTGCAATAAAACATGTTATATAATTTCCCCCAAACATCATAGACAGTTGACTCACTTGGAATACACCCATACATAGTTGCATCTATGGTACCCAAAAGCAGGCAAAATGCCCTGTGATGCAGTCTGTCCACCTCCATGGACCATGGCTTCTCTGGTGGGTCTTGAATTAGGTGTAAAGCCCCCTCCCTCATTAACAGTACCTGAAATTGTTGGTTCCAGTCCATAAAGTTCTTCCCAGTCATGCCGAGGGTTGGGAAGTTATTTGGCAGTTGGCTCTGTTGGGCTTGGTTGCTTGAATAGTTCTGGTGTCCTGGGCTGCCTTTAAACTGGCAGAAGGGTGTGGGGACGCATATTGTTGGTTTTGAAAGTCCCGCCTGTTCCCCATTTGGTTGCCAGTAGGGGGAGCCCATTCTCCTCTCGGGTTCTCCTTCTTCGCCAGTGGGGGAGCTCTGCTGCCTTATCTGCGGCTGCGCAGAGCTCATTCCTCGTTGGTCTTCGAGGTGGGTGGATCTCTGTTCCGGAGGTCCTGCTTGCCTTGGCTGGAGCCTTGCTGGAAGTGCAGCTCCGTCGCTGGGGCTGCTTTCCTGGTTGGGAGGCCAGGCGGAGTCGTAGGAGGGACGTCTCCTTCTTTGTTGGGCTGGGGGAATTCCGTAGCGCCAGGACTCCGCCTCCTCAGATCGTGGCCTGGCATGGGGGTCTGCATCATCCTCGGAGCCTCTCCCGCGGTCGGATCGGATGGGCAAAAGGTCTCGGTAGGTTTCTGCTTCTCTCATTTCCCTTGCTTGTGTTCTCAGTTCCCCATGCCCCTCGCGTCCGCTTTGACTTTTTGTCATGGGTGAATCCTCTGCCCCCCCTTGAGACTCAGCCATGCGGCTGGTGGTGTCCCTTTTAGGCGCTCTTGGGGTTTCCCACTCCCCTTCTATTGTCTGGGGGCTGAGGATTGGCATGGCCCATGTTTCTGGGGTGCGTGCATCCAGCCTCCCGGGTGCCAGGGTCCCTTCCTTTTTATGCATTGCCGGCCCGCTTGGGTTGTCCCTGGGTATTGGTAGCCCGATGGGGTTTCCCACCAGATGATTTGAATCTGAGGCCACCATCTGTAATTGGTCGGCCAGATTTGGGATCGGTGTTGTGTCTGGTGTTCCCGCCACAGAGGTCCCCGGGGTGGAGCTTACCGCGCTGTCGTTGGAATGTTCGCCTCCGTCGTTTATCAGGGCCAGTAGCTCTGCCATGGAGATTGTCTCTTTCCCGGCGATTATTTTCTGGAGCTCGGTTACCTGGATCGTGTGCTGGTCGTCTCCGGTTTTGGATCCATCTTTGAGCCCCTTGGGTTTGGCCTGCATCTTGGCCCCTCCTTTGCTCGTCTGGGTCTTCCGTTTGGTCATTTTTGCTTCCTGGGGTTAATTATGGGCAAAACGAATCCTCTGCTACCAATTTGTTAGAGGGTTTCCGAAGGTTCGGCCCAAAGACCCCAAGACTCATTCATTGCCTTTATAGTTCTTTATTTCCACTGGCCGCATGGCGGTCAGTGATGATCAGTGGTCAGGATAGGAGAGGGGGTCGTTGGGTAGGTGAGGGTCCTTTAATAGGGTTAGGTGAGGTCAGAGGAGGTCAGAGGGGGTAGGGTTACACGAGCGGTGCATTACGGTACATGTAGTTCATGGCAGTATGATATCACCCCTGACACATACCCAAAAGGAAAAAGGGCACTGCCAGGTCCAAGAGGACTCCGATGTGGCTTACAGGAGCTGTTCGGGAAGTGATCAAGAGCAAGAAAAGCTCATTTAGAAGATGGAAGGCTTGTCCAAATGAGGACAGCAGGCAGAAACATAAATTCTGGCAGAACAAATGCAAGGCAATAATCAGGAAAGCAAAGCAAGACTTTGAGGAGTGTATAGCTAAAAATACTCAGAGAAATAACAAAGACTTCTTTAAGTACATTAGAAGTAAGAACCCAACTAGGAAGGCCATTGGACCATTAGATGACAATGGAAGGCAAGGGGTTATTAAAGAGGAAACAGAGATTGCAGAGAGACTCAATGAATTCTTTGCTTCAGTATTCACTGAAGAAGACAGAGACCACATGCCCAAAACAGAGCCTATCTTCGTAGGGAGGGAAACCGAAGAATTAAGCAAGATAGAAATAACCAGGGAGGAGGTCCTTGCATGTCTTGTCAAGCTAAACACTAACAAATCCCCAGGACCAGATGGCGTCCATCCACGAGTTCTCAGGGAACTTAAAGATGAAATTGCTGATATCCTAGCCAAAATATATAATCTTTCCCTCAAATCAGGCTTTGTGCCTGATGACTGGAAGGTAGCGAATGTAACACCAATTTTCAAAAAAGGATCCAGGGGTGATCCAGGAAATTACCGGCCTGTCAGTTTGACATGTGTCCCAGGTAAAGTGATGGAAACCATCCTAAAAGATAGAATTAATAGGCACATAGAAGAGAAGGCGCTGCTAAAGGAGAGCCAACATGGCTTTTGCAAGGGCAAATCATGCCTCACTAATCTGTTGGAATTTTTTGAGAGTGTCAACAAGCATGTGGATAAGGGGGATCCAGTTGACATTGTTTATCTGGACTTTCAGAAGGCTTTTGACAAGGTCCCACACCAAAGGCTCTTGAATAAACTTACCAGTCATGGAATAAAGGGACAGGTCTTGTCCTGGATCAGCAACTGGCTAAGGGACAGGAAACAGAGGGTAGCACTAAATGGACACTTCTCCAAGTGGAGGGAAGTAAAGAGTGGGGTCCCCCAAGGTTCAGTACTGGGACCCCTGCTTTTCAACCTCTTCATAAATGATCTAGAGGTAGGAGTAAAAAGCAAGGTAGCCAAATTTGCTGACGACACTAAATTATACAGGGTAGTGAAAACTGTGAGAGATTGTGAAGAGCTCCAGAGGGATCTCTTGACACTGGGGGAGTGGGCAAAACAGTGGCAAATGAGCTTCAACATCAGTAAGTGCAGAGTGATGCATGTTGGGGCAAAAAACCCCAATTACATTTATAAACTGATGGGGTCTGAACTCTGCGACAAACCAGGAAAGGGACCTTGGTGTCCTGGTGGACAGCTCAATGAAGGTGTCAACCCAGTGTGCCTCAGCAGTGAAAAAAGCAAACTCAATGTTAGGGATCATTAGGAAGGGTATAGAAAATAAGTCAGCAAGTGTCATTTTGCCTCTTTATAAATCTATGGTGAGGCCCCATCTGGAATATTGTGTACAGTTCTGGTCGCCATACCTCCAGAAGGATATTATGGAGTTGGAGAAAGTACAGAGGAGGGCAACCAGAATGATTAGGGGACTGGAACACCTTCCTTACCATCTGAGGCTGCAACTGTTGGGCCTTTTCACTCTTGAACGACGGCGTCTAAGAGGTGACCTGATTGAAGTTTATAAAATCATGCACGGTGTTGACAAAGTAGATAAGGAAAAACTGTTTTCCCTATCGCACAACACTAGAACTAGGGGACACTCCATGAAACTTTTGGGTACTAGTTCTCAAACAAATAAGAGAAAGTACTTTTTCACCCAGAGGATTACTGGTCTATGGAACTCCCTGCCAGAAGAAGTGGTGACAGCTGTCAGTCTTGACAGCTTTAAGAAAGGATTAGACACGTTCATGGAGGAAAAGGCTATCAATGGCTATAATTATGGCTACCTAAGGACAACCTCCGGGTTGGAGAGATAGGCAGGATATCTCTCAATGCCATTTCCAGGGAATCCTAAGCAGGTGAAGGCATCTGCTTGGGAATACCCTGAAGGAAATGGTGAGCCACTGTGTGAGACAGAATGCTGGACTGGATGGGCTGTGTCCTGTTCCAGCAAGGCTGTTCTTATGTTCTTATGTTCTTATGAGACTGGCAGTTGGAGAATGTTGTAAAGGAAGCATCCAGGAAGGGAAGCCTGGTTATAATGGGGGACTTCAATTACCCTCACATAGACTGGGTGAACTGTTGTTCAGCACATGATAAAGAGATAAAGTTCCTAGATATGCTAAGTGATTGTTCCCTGGGACAGATGGTTGAAGACCCAACTAGAGGTACAAGAATCCTTGACTTGATCCTGAGTAATACTCAGGATCTGGTGCAAGATGTTAATGTGACTGATCCAATAGGGAACAGTGACCACAACTCAATTATGTTTAACTTGATCATAGACCGCAAGTCACTGATAAAATCTAACACAGAGACCTTAAATTTTCAAAAAGGAAATTTCCCAAAGATGAGGAAACTAGTAAAAAAGAAGCTGAAAGGGAAAACTGAGAGAGTCCAAACACTCCAAGAGGCATGGAGGCTGTTTACAAAAACAATAACAGAGGCCCAATTGGAATGCATACCCAAAAGGAAAAAGGGCACTGCCAGGTCCAAGAGGACTCCGATGTGGCTTACAGGAGCTGTTCGGGAAGTGATCAAGAGCAAGAGAAGCTCATTTAGAAGATGGAAGGCTTAGAACATAAGAACATAAGAACAGCCTTGCTGGAACAGGCCACAGCCCATCCAGTCCAGCATTCTGTCTCACACAGTGGCTCACCATTTCCTTCAGGGTATTCCCAAGGAGATGCCTTCACCTGCTTAGGATTCCCTCGAAATGGCATTGAGAGAGATCCTGCCTATCTCTCCAAGCCGGAGGTTGTCCTTAGGGATCCATAATTATAGCCATTGATACCCTTGTCCTCCATGAACTTGTCTAATCGTTATTCTAAATGAGCTTTTCTTGCTCTTGATCACTTCCCGAACAGCTCGTGTAAGCCACATCAGAGTCCTCTTGGAACTGGCAGTGCCTTTTTTCCTTTTGGGTATGCATTCCAATTGAGCCTCTGTTATTTTTTTTGTAAACAGCCTCCATGCCTCTTGGAGTGTTTGGACTCTCTCAATTTTCCCTTTCAGTTTCTTTTTTACTAGTTTCCTCATCTTTGGGAAATTTCCTTTTTGAAAATTTAAGGTCTCTGTGGAGATTTTATCAGTGACTTGCAGTCTATGATCAAGTTAAACATAATTGAGTTGTGGTCACTGTTCCCTATTGGATCAGTCACATTAACATCTTGCACCAGATCCTGAGTATTACTCAGGATCAAGTCAAGGATTCTTGTACCTCTAGTTGGGTCTTCAACCATCTGTCCCAGGGAACAATCATTTAGCATATCTAGGAACTTTATCTCTTTATCATGTGCTGAACAACAGTTCACCCAGTCTATGTGAGGGTAATTGAAGTCCCCCATTATAACCAGGCTTCCCTTCTTGGATGCCTCCTTTACAACATTCTCCAACTGCCAGTCTCCCTCAAGGCTTGTCCGAATGAGGACAGCAGGCAGAAACATAAATTCTGGCAGAACAAATGCAAGGCAACAATCAGGAAAGCAAAGCAAGACTTTGAGGAGCGTATAGCTAAAAATACTCAGAGAAATAACAAAGACTTCTTTAAGTACATTAGAAGTAAGAACCCAACTAGGAAGGCCACTGGACCATTAGATGACAATGGAAGGCAAGGGGTTATTAAAGAGGAAACAGAGATTGCAGAGAGACTCAATGAATTCTTTGCTTCAGTATTCACTGAAGAAGACAGAGGCCACATGCCCAAAACAGAGCCTATCTTCGTAGGGAGGGAAACCGAAGAATTAAGCAAGATAGAAATAACCAGGGAGGAGGTCCTTGCATGTCTTGTTCAACTAAACACTAACAAATCACCAGGACCAGATGGCATCCATCCACGAGTTCTCAGGGAACTTAAAGATGAAATTGCTGATCTCCTAGCCAAAATATATAATCTTTCCCTCAAATCAGGCTTTGTGCCTGATGACTGGAAGGTAGCGAATGTAACACCAATTTTCAAAAAAGGATCCAGGGGTGATCCAGGAAATTACCGGCCTGTCAGTTTGACATGTGTCCCAGGTAAAGTGATGGAAACCATCCTAAAAGATAGAATTAATAGGCACATAGAAGAGAAGGCGCTGCTAAAGGAGAGCCAACATGGCTTTTGCAAGGGCAAATCATGCCTCACTAATCTGTTGGAATTTTTTGAGAGTGTCAACAAGCATGTGGATAAGGGGGATCCAGTTGACATTGTTTATCTGGACTTTCAGAAGGCTTTTGACAAGGTCCCGCACCAAAGGCTCTTGAATAAACTTACCAGTCATGGAATAAAGGGACAGGTCTTGTCCTGGATCAGCAACTGGCTAAGGGACAGGAAACAGAGGGTAGCACTAAATGGACACTTCTCCAAGTGGAGGGAAATAAAGAGTGGGGTCCCCCAAGGTTCAGTACTGGGACCCCTGCTTTTCAACCTCTTCATAAATGATCTAGAGGTAGGAGTAAAAAGCAAGGTAGCCAAATTTGCTGACGACACTAAATTATACAGGGTAGTGAAAACTGTGAGAGATTGTGAAGAGCTCCAGAGGGATCTCTTGACACTGGGGGAGTGGGCAAAACAGTGGCAAATGAGCTTCAACATCAGTAAGTGCAGAGTGATGCATGTTGGGGCAAAAAACCCCAATTACATTTATAAACTGATGGGGTCTGAACTCTCTGCGACAAACCAGGAAAGGGACCTTGGTGTCCTGGTGGACAGCTCAATGAAGGTGTCAACCCAGTGTGCCTCAGCAGTGAAAAAAGCAAACTCAATGTTAGGGATCATTAGGAAGGGTATAGAAAATAAGTCAGCAAGTGTCATTTTGCCTCTTTATAAATCTATGGTGAGGCCCCATCTGGAATATTGTGTACAGTTCTGGTCGCCATACCTCCAGAAGGATATTATGGAGTTGGAGAAAGCACAGAGGAGGGCAACCAGAATGATTAGGGGACTGGAACACCTTCCTTACCATCTGAGGCTGCAACGGTTGGGCCTTTTCACTCTTGAATGACGGCGTCTAAGAGGTGACCTGATTGAAGTTTATAAAATCATGCACGGTGTGGACAAAGTAGATAAGGAAAAACTGTTTTCCCTATCGCACAACACTAGAACTAGGGGACACTCCATGAAACTTTTGGGTACTAGTTCTCAAACAAATAAGAGAAAGTACTTTTTCACCCAGAGGATTACTGGTCTATGGAACTCCCTGCCAGAAGAAGTGGTGACAGCTGTCAGTCTTGACAGCTTTAAGAAAGGATTAGACAAGTTCATGGAGGACAAGGCTATCAATGGCTATAATTATGGCTACCTAAGGACAACCTCCGGGTTGGAGAGATAGGCAGGATATCTCTCAATGCCATTTCCAGGGAATCCTAAGCAGGTGAAGGCATCTGCTTGGGAATACCCTGAAGGAAATGGTGAGCCACTGTGTGAGACAGAATGCTGGACTGGATGGGCTGTGTCCTGTTCCAGCAAGGCTGTTCTTATGTTCTTATGTTCTAAGGGTGGGCTAGGTGGTGGGGAGGGGGCATGGTCGTTGGGGGTTAGGAAGGATGGGCTAGGTGGTGGGGAGGGGGCATGGTCGTTGGGGGTTAGGACGGGTGGGCTAGGTGGTGGGGAGGGGGCATGGTCGTTGGGGGTTAGGAAGGGTGGGCTAGGTGGTGGGGAGGGGGCGTGGTCAGTGGGGTTAGGAAGGGTGGTCTAGGTGGTGGGGAGGGGGGCATGGTTGTTGGGGTTAGGAAGGGTGGGCTAGGTGGTGGGGAGGGGGGCATGGTCGGTGGGGTTAAGAAAGGTGGGCTAGGTGGTGGGGAGGGGGCATAGGTGGTGGGGGATAGGAAGGGTGGGCTAGGTGGTGGGGAGGGGGGCTTTAGTGTGTTATGGTGCTTTGATTTATGGAGTTGTGAAAGTAGATCAGGTTTCCCCTTTAATATCAGTGGGTGGGGGTTGCGACCCCCCTCTCCGCTGGATCCCCTAGGGTTGGGAGGTTTGTTAGGACAAAAGTGGTATGTTGCCCCAACCCTTCTGGACCCAGGAGACCAGGGAGAGTGGATCGATTCCCCCCCCCCTCCTTAAAACAACTCCGTTTTTAAAGAGAAGAAAAGACGGAGGTTTTTTTAGGAGGGGGGGATCGATCCACTCTCCCTGGTCTCCTGGTTCCAGAAGGGTTGGGGCAACATACCCCTTTTGTCCCCACAAACCTCCCAACCCTAGGGTAGCCAGCGGAGAGGGGGATCGCAACCCCCCCCCCCACCCACTGATATTAAAGGGGAAACTCCAGTCAGGACCTTCAGGCGCCGTGGGTGAGGGAAAGAAAGCTGGCTGGTGTTTGCTTGGCTGTGAGGCGGTGAGTTGTTTTTCTTTTTAATTTTTTGGGCGCCGGTTTCCTCAGCGTTCTGCGCGCTTATGTCTCACAGGATTCTGGGGCTTGTACTTATGGGTTTGTGATTCGTGGTTGTGGTGCGTTTTTTCCCCCTGTAGCTCGATTTTGATTGGCCACGGCGCGTTTTTCAATGTTCTTTGTGGTCGCACCTCTCAGCCTGATTGGCTGTGGTGCGGCGTGGCACAAAGAACATTGGGAAATGAAGTTGTTTCCCTTTTTTCGTGTTTGTGGGGCTGTTGCCCCACTGCCTGTTTTCTCAATCCTTTGTTGACCTGCAGACCCAGATCAGCCATGTGCACGAAGGGTGAGTGCAGGCAAGTAGGGCGAGGCATAGCAACCTATAGCAAGTTCCAACAGTTAACCCTTGGTTTTATAGGTTAAGATACTCTTCCTAATGATCCCTAGCATGGAGTTTGCTTTTTTCACTGCTGAGGCACACTTCATTGACACCTTCATTGAGTTGTCCACCAGGACACCAAGGTCCCTTTCCTGGTTTGTCACAGAGAGTTCAGACCCCATCAGTTTATAAATGTAATTGGGGTTTTTGCCCCAACATGCATCACTCTGCACTTACTAATGTTGAAGCTCATTTGCCATTGTTTTGCCCACTCCCCCAGTGTCAAGAGATCCCTCTGGAGCTCCTCACATTCTCTCACAGTTTCCACTACCCTGTATAATTTAGTGTTGTCAGCAAATTTGGCTACCTTGCTTTTTACTCCTGCCTCTAGATCATTTATGAAGAGGTTGAAAAGCAGGGGTCCCAGTACTGAACCTTGGGGGACCCCACTCTTTACTTCCCTCCACTTGGAGAAGTGTCCATTGAGTGCTACCCTCTGTTTACTGTCCCTTAGCCAGTTGCTGATCCAGGACAAGACCTGTCCCTTTATTCCATGACTGGTAAGTTTATTCAAGAGCCTTTGGTGCGGAACCTTGTCCAAAGATTTCTGAAAGTCCAGATAAACAATGTCAACTGATCCCCCTTATCCACATGCTTGTTGACACTCTCAAAAAATTCCAACAGATTAGTGAGGCATGATTTGCCCTTGCAAAAACCATGTTGGCTCTCCTTTAGCAGCGCCTTCTCTTCTATGTGCCTATTAATTCTATCTTTTGGATGGTTTCCATCGCTTTACCTGGGACACATATCAAACTGACTGGCCGGTAATTTCCTGGATCACCCCTGGATCCTTTTTTGAAAATTGGTGTTACATTCGCTACCTTCCAGTCATCAGGCACAAAGCCTGATTTGAGGGAAAGATTATATATTTTGGATAGGAGATCAGCAATTTCATCTTTAAGTTCCCTGAGAACTCGTGGATGGATGCCATCTGGTCCTGGTGATTTGTTAGCGTTTAGTTGAACAAGACATGCAAGGACCTCCTCCCTGGTTATTTCTATCTGGCTTAATTCTTCAGTTTCCATCCCTACGAAGATAGGCTCTGTTTTGGGCATGTGGCCTCTGTCTTCTTCAGTGAATACTGAAGCAAAGAATTCATTGAGTCTCTCTGCAATCTCTGTTTCCTCTTTAATAACCCCTTGCCTTCCATTGTCATCTAATGGTCCAGTGGCCTTCCTAGTTGGGTTCTTACTTCTAATGTACTTAAAGAAGTCTTTGTTATTTCTCTGAGTATTTTTAGCTATACGCTCCTCAAAGTCTTGCTTTGCTTTCCTGATTGTTGCCTTGCATTTGTTCTGCCTGAATTTATGTTTCTGCCTGCTGTCCTCATTTGGACAAGCCTTCCATCTTCTAAATGAGCTTTTCTTGCTCTTGATCACTTCCCGAACAGCTCCTGTAAGCCACATTGAAGTCCTCTTGGACCTGGCAGTGCCCTTTTTCCTTTTGGGTATGCATTCCAATTGAGCCTCTGTTATTGTTTTTGTAAACAGCCTCCATGCCTCTTGGAGTGTTTGGACTCTCTCAATTTTCCCTTTCAGCTTCTTTTTTACTAGTTTCCTCAACTTTGGGAAATTTCCTTTTTGAAAATGTAAGGACTCTGTGTTAGATTTTATCAGTGACTTGCGGTCTATGATCAAGTTAAACATAATTGAGTTGTGGTCACTGTTCCCTATTGGATCAGTCACATTAACATCTTGCACCAGATCCTGAGTATTACTCAGGATCAAGTCAAGGATTCTTGTACCTCCAGTTGGGTCTTCAACCATCTGTCCCAGGGAACAATCATTTAGCATATCTAGGAACTTTATCTCTTTATCATGTGCTGAACATAGACAGTTCACCCAGTCTATGTGAGGGTAATTGAAGTCCCCCATTATAACCAGGCTTCCCTTCCTGGATGCCTCCTTTACAACATTCTCCAACTGCCAGTCTCCCTCAAGAGTTTGGGTCGGAGGCCGATAGTATATGCCTACTGTTAGACCATCCTTGTGGCCTGGTACTCTTACCCACAGAGCTTCTAATGGTGACTCCAAATCACCTAGATATTCCAATTCATACGATTTTATCACTTCATTGACATACAAGGCCACACCACCTCCCGTTTGCCCCTTCCTATCCTTCCTGTACAGTTTGTAGCCTGGGATAACTGTATCCCATTGGTTATCATCCGTCCACCAGGTTTCAGTGATGCCAATAATATCAATATTCTTATCTATTGCTAAGTATTCCAGCTCCCCTATTTTGTTCCGGAGGCTTCTGGCATTTGTATACAAGCATTTATATATGCTTTCCTGATACAGTCTTTTGAATCCAGTTGCATTGTTAGACTGCCTCTTGCATCCTTCTGCTAGAGTGCTGGTGACTAGCTCCTTGCTCTGCTCAGTAATTTTTGCATCCTCCTCACTACTCAAGTACACACTTTCCCGAACCGGATGCTGCCCAGCTCCTGTCGGCTTTTCCCCAGTTATCAGTTTAAAAGCTGCTCTGCAGCCTTTTTGATGTTGAGTGCCAGCAATCTGGTCCCATCATGGTTCAAATGCAACCCATCCCTCCTGAACAGATTTGGCTTGTCCCAAAATGTTCTCCAGTTCCTGACAAATTTGAAACCCTCCTCTCTTCTGTTCCCAGATAACATGACAAGACTGTGCACTGGTCCCCTCCTGTTCCAGCAAGGCTGCTCTTATGTTCTTATGTTAATGTTCAAATTATTGTACAATTGCTCTCATCCCACATGCTAGCACGGTGATGCTCAAGATAATACAGGATAGACTGCAGCAGGATGTGGAGAGAGAACTACCAGAGGTGCAGGCCGGTTTCAGAAGTGGCAGGGGAACTAGAGACCACATTGCGAACATACGTTGGATCATGGAGAAAACAAAGGAAAATCAGAAACAACTCTACTTATGTTTCATTGACTACACCAAGGCCTTTACTGTGTGGACCACAACAAAATGTGGCATGTAATTAAAGAGATGCGAATACCAGAACACCTCATATGCCTCATGAGAAATCTGTACACGAACCAAGAAGCAACAGTTAGGACAGAACACGGAATGACAGAGTGGTTTGGAATAAGAAAAGAAGTAAGACAAGGCTGCATTTTATCACCCTGCTTATTCAATCTATACACAGAGCACATAATGCGCAATGCAGGGATGGAGGAATCACAATATGGGATAAAAATTGCTGGGAGAAACATCAACAATTTGAGATATGCAGACAATACCACCCTAATGGCAGAAAGTGAGGAAGATTTAAAGAAGCTCATGATTACGTTGAAAGAAGAGAGTGCAAAAGCTGGCTTGAGACTCAATATCAAGAAAACCAAGATAATGGCAACAGGCCCCATCAGTCCCTGGGAAACAGATGGGGAAGAAGGAGAAGCAGTGACAGATTTTACATTCTTAGGATCAAAGATCACTGCAGATGGAGATTGCAGCCATGAAATAAAAAGGCAACTGATTCTTGGGAGGCAAGCTATGAGAAACCTGGGGAACATAATGAAAAGCAGAGACATCACCTTGCAAACAAAAATTCGCATAGTCAAGGCAATGGTATTTCCAGTGGTAATATATGGGTGTGAGAGCTGGACCATTAGGAAGGCTGAGCGCAGAAGAATAGATGCCTTTGAGATGTGGTGTTGGAGGAGAGTTTTGAGAGTCCCTTGGACAGCAAAGAGAACAAATAGGTCAATATTAGAAGAAATCAACCCTGACTGCTCATTAGAAGGGCTAATAGTAAAGATGAAGGTGAAGTACTTTGGACATCAAATGAGAAGGGAGGATTCACTTGAGAAAGCCTTGATGCTGGGAAAAGTGGAAGGCAAAAGAAGAAGGGGGTGGCCAAAGATGAGATGGATAGATGGTATTGTAGATGCAATGGGCTCAGAGCTGGGCGGGATGAGGAAGATGGTGGAGGACAACAGAGGTGCCTGGAGGGCAATGGTCCATGGGGTCGCAAAGGGTCGGAATCGAGTGTGTGACTGAACAACAAAAAACAGTTACAGTAATACCTCATACAAAGTCCACTTTATACAACATCGGATTCATAAGAACATAAGAACATAAGAACAGCCTTGCTGGAACAGGCCACAGCCCATCCAGTCCAGCATTCTGTCTCACACAGTGGCTCACCATTTCATTCAGGGTATTCCCAAGGAGATGCCTTCACCTGCTTAGGATTCCCTGGAAATGGCATTGAGAGATATCCTGCCTATCTCTCCAACCCGGAGGTTGTCCTTAGGTAGCCATAATTATAGCCATTGATACCCTTGTCCTCCATGAACTTGTCTAATCCTTTCTTAAAGCTGTCAAGTCTGACAGCTGTCACCACTTCTTCTGGCAGGGAGTTCCATAGACCAGTAATCCTCTGGGTGAAAAAGTACTTTCTCCTATTTGTTTGAGAACTAGTACCCAAAAGTTTCATTGAGTGTCCCCTAGTTCTAGTGTTGTGCGATAGGGAAAACAGTTTTTCCTTATCTACCTTGTCCACACCGTGCATGATTTTATAAACTTCAATCAGGTCACCTCTTAGACGCCGTCGTTCAAGAGTGAAAAGGCCCAACCGTTGCAGCCTCAGATGGTAAGGAAGGTGTTCCAGTCCCCTAATCATTCTGGTTGCCCTCCTCTGTACTTTCTCCAACTCCATAATATCCTTCTGGAGGTATGGCGACCAGAACTGTACACAATATTCCAGATGGGGCCTCACCATAGATTTATAAAGAGGCAAAATGACACTTGCTGACTTATTTTCTATACCCTTCCTAATGATCCCTAGCATTGAGTTTGCTTTTTTCACTGCTGAGGCACACTGGGTTGACACCTTCATTGAGTTGTCCACCAGGACACCAAGGTCCCTTTCCTGGTTTGTCGCAGAGAGTTCCGACCCTATCAGTTTATAAATGTAATTGGTTTTTTTTGCCCCAACATGCATCACTCTGCACTTACTGATGTTGAAGCTCATTTGCCACTCTTTTGCCCACTCCCCCAGTGTCAAGAGATCCCTCTGGAGCTCTTCACAATCTCTCACAGTTTTCACTACCCTGTATAATTTAGTGTCATCAGCAAATTTGGCTACCTTGCTTTTTACTCCTACCTCTAGATCATTTATGAAGAGGTTGAAAAGCAGGGGTCCCAGTACTGAACCTTGGGGGACCCCACTCTTTACTTCCCTCCACTTGGAGAAGTGTCCATTTAGTGCTACCCTCTGTTTCCTGTCCCTTAGCCAGTTGCTGATCCAGGACAAGACCTGTCCCTTTATTCCATGACTGCTAAGTTTATTCAAGAGCCTTTGGTGTGGGACCTTGTCAAAAGCCTTCTGAAAGTCCAGATAAACAATGTCAACTGGATCCCCCTTATCCACATGCTTGTTGACACTCTCAAAAAATTCCAACAGATTAGTGAGGCATGATTTGCCCTTGTAAAAGCCATGTTGGCTCTCCTTTAGCAGCGCCTTCTCTTCTATGTACCTATTAATTCTATCTTTTAGGATGGTTTCCATCACTTTACCTGGGACACATGTCAAACTGACAGGTCGGTAATTTCCTGGATCACCCCTGGATCCTTTTTTGAAAATTGGTGTTACATTCGCTACCTTCCAGTCATCAGGCACAAAGCCTGATTTGAGGGAAATATTATATATTTTGGCTAGGAGATCAGCAATTTCATCTTTAAGTTCCCTGAGAACTCGTGGATGGATGCCATCTGGTCCTGGTGATTTGTTAGTGTTTAGCTTAACAAGACATGCAAGGACCTCCTCCCTGGTTATTCATACAACATCGCCTAATTCCTTGAAAAATGTAGCCTCATACAAAGTCTCTGTGACTTTGTATGAGGCATTAGGGCAGTACAAAAGGCAGGATGCATGCGTGCATTGCTCTTGTGGGTTTTGCATGAGCTTGTACAAAATGGATGATTGGCCGCATGGCTGCAGATTAACACTGTGCTGCATGATGGGGCAATGTTAACTTTTAAACCTGTACTTCATAAAGTTTTCAAAAGTTAAAAACTTGTTGTATGGATTGTCCCCTAAAATCAGGGTTGTTTGACATGTTTTTGTAATGTATTTAGCCTTTAGAGGATGATTTCTTAAAGTTCTGTCATGTTCCTGTCTGTTTCCTTGACTTTGCCCTGAAGTCTGTGCTGTAACAGTGCAATGTATCTCTATGGAAACGACATTGTATGCGGCACCGCGGCAAGGATTTGGACGTTGTATGAGGCATCGCGGCTAGGGTTTTTGCATGTCTCATACAAAGTCCAAATCCGTATAAAGTCCAAATTTGTGGAACCAAGTTTGGACGTTGTATGAGGTATCACTGTATTAAGAATAAAATGTTAAACACAATGACAGATGTATGGAAGAAAGTGAAGAAGAAATTAGCCCCAGATACATCTCTGATTATAGAAATGGAAGATATGAAGAATTTCCTGATAAAATAGATAAGAGGATAAAGGAAGTCTGTTAGAAATGATGTGTTCCTGTTGAAAGACTGAATATGGATTTTTTAAGACAGAGGGGAAACACTAGAGACATTTACACAAATGCGGTCAAACTGGTTTCAGATCGGGTTAGTAAATAAGTGGAATAATAAATATTTGAGGGAAACCGGTTTAGAAAGGTGTAGGATGGAATTTGAGGAATTGGTATTAAAGATAAGAAAGGATGAAATGGGAATTAAGGCCTTGGTGAGTAAGATATACAAGATTTAATATTTCAATTTCAATTTGTTCGCCGCCCACTCAGACAAAAGCCCGACTCAGGGCGGCTTACATAATCTAAAACCCCATACAATAAAAGCAGTTAAAACCCCCCACCCACATTAAAAGAATCCCACCCACCCAGAGAAGCAGAGAGAGGGTCCATCTCATGGTACAAGCCAGCGGGCAGGAGCCACATTGCCCTCAGGGCCCCACACCTGCCCCACCAGTCAGGTCTTAAGTCCTTTCCTGAAGGGAAGCAGCTCCGTCTGCAACCGAAGTTCTACTGGCAGGAGGTTCCAAAGGGCCGGAGCGGACACGGAAAAGGCCCCCCTCCTTGTGCCACAGAGGTGCCCCCCCCGGCTGATGGAACAATTAGGGAGCCCCTCCGGTCCGCTCTGCTTGGACGGACAGACGTCCTTAGGGCGATGCGCTCTCTTAGGTATCCTGGCCCACTACCATGTAGGGCTTTAAAGGTCAAAACCAGCACCTTGAATTGCACCTGGAGGTCAATTGGAAGCCAGTGCAGCGCCCAGAGCAGAGGCGAGGCACAGGTATAACGCCCACACCTCATCACTACCCAGGCTGCTGCATTCTGGACCAGCTGCAGCCTCCGAATGGTTGTCAAGGGCAGCCCCATGTAGAGCGCATTGCAATAGTCTAGTCTGGAGGTGACCAGGACATGTGTGACCATAAGCAAGGAGTCCCTATTCAGGAGCAGGCACAACTGGCATATCACACGGAGTTGTGCAAAGGCCCTCCTGGCCACGACTGCCACCTGCTCTTCTAGCAGCAGTCGAGAGTCCAGTAAGCCTCCATCAACACACGAATCAGTCTGCTTCTACAGACGTTTCCGTGGTCATGTGGCAGGCATGACTATACACCGAAGCACACGTCAAACCATCTATGACAAAAAAAACTCTGCATCTGCATCCCAAATAAACACACAGAGAGACACAATAACCAGATAAACATATCATAAGAAGGAACATACCTTCCCACAATAAAAAAAATAACCCCCCCTCCGGCAAAGCCGGAAGCTCCCTTCCCCTCCAGGTGAGGTCCTTGTGCACGGGTGCGTGTGTGTCTGTGTTGTGTGTATTGTGTTGTGTGTGGTTGTGTTGTGTGTGTGTGTACCCCCCAAAACCACCCAACCACCAACACCCAAAAAAAACCCCTGCTAGTATATATATAAAACAGGAGTGTTTGTTTGTATGTGATCTAAAGGCTCTGAAAACCCTGGACGGATGTTGCTGAAATTTGGCACGTTAGTACCTTGGGCTTGGGAGATCAGCACTGTGGGGGTCAAAAGCCCCATGGGGGTGTACAACCCCCCCAATTGGAAAGCAGTTGATCTATACAATGTGTATGTTTCCCAGTGATGTAACTCTGCGGCAGTGGCCACGGTGGGCGAAGCCAAGGAGGGAGGGAAGGTCCGAGGGCTCCTCAACGGCTGCGTACCGCTCTCTCACTAGGTGGCCAGACACATGTATGGGAAGGATGAGGGTGGTAAGTGACCATCAATGGAGAAGTGGGACGGCCAAGAGATGGACGAAGGGAGGCAGGGTTGACCCACATGCACCCCATGAGGTTTCCAAGAAAGAAAGGCTGGCCTACATTAAAGAAATGAAAAACCCGAGCAAAGCCAGGTAATCAGCTAGTAATAAAAAAATGTGTTGGAGATGTAAGAATACACTGGGTACTTATGAACACATGAGGTGGAGTTGTAATGTGCTAAAAGATTTTTGGACAAAAATTGAGGCAGAAACTTCAAGAACAATGGGGATAGGCCTCCCCCTGACCTCTCTGCGTCTGGACTTGGCACCTGCCCCTGGCTGGCAGCTCCTGCTCTGCCCAGCATTCTTTCCACACGGTCTCTGGATGCCCAATGCCACAGGGAGCCTCCCATAATAGCTACAGACGGCACTGAGGAGGAGACTGGAAAGAGCCAGAGCCTCCCCCCCGCCCCCCGTCCACCTGGAAGGGGCAAAGGGGCCTTTGGCAGGGAGTGGTGGGTGGTGGGTGGAGACAGGGACGTGGTGGCAAAGGACCAAGCAAGGGCTTTTGTGGGGAGCTGTGAAGGTGACCTTGTCAGCCAGGCAGGTTCCTGTTCCAGATTGATGACTCCAGCATGAAGCCTGTAGCACATTGTGTCAAGAGGCCCTTGCTTAAATTTAGGATACCTATAAAACAAAACACAGCTCACACATTGATTGACTTTGCCACACAACACACATTCACTCTACCATGAAGTAGTGCGTAAGACAGCTCTGCCTGCATGTGCATCTTTACTCTTTGGCATGCATTGAACACTTCAATGAGGTGTTAGCAAGTCTCTCTGAGTGAACATTTTTTGAACATCCATGCGAATGCACGGAATATTTAAATTTGGATTTTCATTCTAACCGCGCATGGTGGTCCGGGGGCTCCCAGAGATGTGGGGCCCGTAACATTTGCTACTCCTGCTATATGGCTGATCCGGCACTGATGGCCACCCTCTCCAAAACACAGAACTGCAGAGCGGGAAAAGAAGGAGCTTCGAAGCTCAACCATTCCAGGCTCTGCCGTCCCATGACACACAAGCGCACACACAGGGGAGTGCAAAGGTCTGGAGGAGTTGAGAAGGGTGGGGGGCACGCTTGGTACCTGATAAGGATGTAATGTATACATGTGAATAATATTGTGTAAGATACATGAAACTATGTCTTTAAGGGTTTCAACAGAGCAGCACCCAGCTGAATTCACCGAGTGGGTGACTGTATAAAGCCATGTTGCTTCATGCCAAAAACTGCTGTATGCCTACACTACTGGATGCATGCTGGCCGGACTGCTTGCTAGCTTGACTGCCTTATGGCCATCACTGTTTTGCCTGGAGGAAAAGGCTGCTGGCTTTGCTGGAGGAGAGGAAGGGCCAGAGCAGTCTTCAGAGCAGTCTGGAACTCAACTGAAGGAACAAGCCTGGGCAAAAAGGGCTTTGCCCAACCTACAGCCGGCCAGGAGAAAGCTGGAGCTGCTGTGAGTACTTTTACTGCGCCTCAGGACTTCAAGTAGTGCTCACAAGGACTTACAGACTGTTTATCTGCCAGAGAGGAGTCTGTTGTTTAGGTTATCTTTAGGAACAACTCTGCTGAGTAAAAGCGGTTTCTGCTGCACTGTTGCTCTGCATCTCTGCTTGTTATTGTCTGGGAGAGAGAGAGAAAACCACACGGGCACCGCCGCTGCTGCCAAAAGCGAACTGCTCAACTCTGCATGATTCGAACCCAGACCACAACACCTAACAGTACCAGCCAATGGAACCTCCCACCTGCCGTTCAGGTGCCCATGTGGCCTTCTGTTGCATCCCTGCAGCCATGCCAGCTCTCTTCTACGGGAAGCAAGGCAGGAGCTACACAAAGGCAGACACCCTGGCCACTTGGCATCTGCCCCATCTCTCTCTCTCTCTCTCTCTGTGACGACTTCCCCTCCTGATGGCTGCAAGATTTCTTCCAAGTGCCCTGGTGGTGGTGCAGGGGTTAAACTGCTGTCCTGCAGCCAAAGCTGCTGACATTGTAAGTTTGATCCTGACAAGGCTCCACTGCTTTTCCCATGACCAGGTGGGAAAAGAAGCCTCATGGGTTGGCAATATCTATATATATCTATACGGATACCTAAGGACAACCTCTGGGTTGGAGAGAGAGGCAGGAGGATATCTCTCCATGCCATTTCCAGGGAATCCTAAGCAGGTGAAGGCATCTCCTTGGGAAGGAATACCCTGAAGCCCATGGTGAGCCACTGGGTGAGACAGAAGGCTGGACTGGATCATGGGCTCCTGTGGCCTCTTCCAGCAAGGCTGTTCTTATGTAGGAACCAACCCGGGTCAAAGGAGTCAGATTGCAAGGGGTGGGGTGGGGCAGCCCATGGGCAAGGCCTGTGTCCAGTCTGCCGCAGCCTTTCCCTTCCCCACATAATCCACACAGACCCCCAAGCCAAGTCTTCTTCCGTGGTTGCCTTCAGTCTTTCGGAAGAAGAGAGCACCAGATGCCCTTTCCCGACCCAGGCCCAAAGGCCTCCTCCTCCTCCTCCTCCCACAGCAAGAGCCACAGGCAGGGCGGAAGGGAGGGAGGGCTGGCCGGCCAGACTGACGTGGCACCCTGGCCATAGCACACCTGCTCCCACTGTGCCAAGAGGATGGCCGTGGCGATGGGCCTCGGACGGCCTCAGCTGCTTTGCACAGGGTGGGCAGAGGGTGTGCCAAGGTGGCTGCTAAGCCCCCCCCCCCCCCCAATCACTCGGACACCAATGTTGCAGGGAAACCAGTTTATTCAGGCCATCCCTCTTTGGGCATCCTGGGGTGGGGGTGGGGGCAGGCACCCCCCCTCCAACCCTGATTCCTTGCCAGGATTTTTGCAGGAAGCTTTGCTGACAGAGTGTCAGAAGTAGAAAAGGCTGGAAGCCGAGGCGCATGGGACGGAGGGAGGGAAGGAAGGAAGGAAGGAGCCAAGCGTGGCAGCGGCAGGCTGGGTGCCACAGAGCAAAACCATGGCCACAGCTGCCAGGGAGGCACTGGGGGTGGGGGGTGGGGTGGGAGAGAGCAGAGCCAGAACTGTGGTGACGGGGGGGGGGGGAATGATTGTTCTGGGCCCACCCATTAGGCACTTGGGAATTAAGAATAGCAGCAGCAGTGGGGCAATACAAGGGGGGGGGGGGGAAGAGGTGAACTGCAGACAGAACTCCCCCCCCCCCAGTCAAATTATTATGAAGGGAGGGGTTCCATCCAATGTAAGGCAATATTGGCGGGGGGAGGCCTCCCCATCATTGCATAGCCAGGATTGGGGGGGACAGCTTCCCCCCTCTGGGAGCCCCCCCCAAACAGGATCAGGCACAAAGAGCCCCCCCCCCCCCCCAAGGCACAAAAGTCCTGAAAGAAAAGGCAAGAGGAGGCGCCCCACCCCCCCCAAAAGGCAGTCTGAGCAGTGGCACGTGGCAGGCCGTGGCCTTTGGGCCTGGTGCAGGAGTCGCTGGTGCAGTGGGGCTGGTGATGGGGTGGGGGTGGGTCTGAGAGTGGGGCCCACCATGGTTCAGGGAGGGGGGGGCTTAAATAGGGAAGCAGCAGGCGGTGGCCGTGGCGGTGGAGCCCCGTGGCTGTGGCAGTGGTGGCTCAGTTCTGCCCTTCATCCCGCAACTCCGAGGGCAGGAACTTGTACTGCTGCTGCCGGATCATGGCCAGCCTTTTGCGCGCCTCCTCCAGTTCCCGCTCCTTGCGAAGCATCTCCTCTTGGGCAGCGATGATCTGAGAGGAAGAGGAAGGGAGGGAGGGAGGCTTCACTCACACTCCAGGCGGGGGCACCAGAGTCCCCCCCCCCGTGAACTGTGTGCCTCATCTGCCCCCCCCCCATCACACACACACACACACACACACGCCCTTCTCTGCCCTGCCCTAACCTTGCCCGCCCCCCTCCGGGTGCTCACCTGCGCAATGCCCACCACCATCCGCTCCTTCACCACCACCGTCTCGTTCTCACTGTCCTGAAAGGCAGCCGCTTTCTGGGCCGCTTTGACCAGGTTGTCTGACGCACGCTTGACCGCATTGCCAGCCGCCTGAGCAGCGCAGGGGGGAAAAAGGGGGGGGGGGGGAGAAGGAGAGAGAGGGAGTGAGTCCATGGGCAGGTGGGAGGACACACACACACACACACACAAGAACCCACTCCCCAGAGTTGGCTTGAAGGGGGGGGGCAAGATCTTGCGAGTAGTCCTCACCCACTCAGCCCCCAGGATAGAGAGGCCACCCCCAACCCACAGCACCAAGGAAGGAAGGAGAGAATGGAAGACAAGAGAAGGAAGGAACAGATGATGGAGGGAGGGGGGGCTCCCTGAGCCATGAAAGCCCCCCCCCTCTCCCCCCCCCAGTCTGTCCAGTCTGTCTTCCTGGGCATCTCTTTCCCTATTGCAAAGGGAGGGGGAGGCCTTTAGGAAGCCATTGCCCCCCCACCCACCCACCCACCCCCGTTGCTGCCCTTTGACCTCCTGCTGCTGCTGCTCACCTGCAAGCGCTTCATGGCCTCGGAGTCCTGGTCAGCCTTGACCTTGCAGGCCACCAGCAACTGGGCAGTGGAGGCGGCCACCTGCTTGGCTGAAGAGATGAGCTTCTCCTCGCTGGCGTGGCCTTGGACCGCCGCGTTGGCCGCCTCGCACAGGTTGTTGGTGGCTGCGGCCACCATCCGGGCCTTGTAGGAGGTGGGAGGGAATTGGAGGGCTTGAGCCACGGGCGTCTGGTGGTTCCTGACCCACCGCGCCAGGCGTGCTCCCCTCCCGGCCCCCCTGCCAGGCTGAAACTCATGAGGGAGACCACGTGCTGGATCCCTGGGAGTGACGGGGTCAATGAGGGACCGGGGGTATGCGGCGGGGGGGACGGGGCTCACGTCCTCTTCTCCATCAGGCCTTGCTTGCCCCCCCCCCCCAGGCACTATCTGGACCCAGGATCAGGGTAGCTCTTCCCAGAGCAAGGCCACATCTCTCTCCCCGCCTCCCCCCCCCCCCCCCCGGGGCAAAGCAGACCTCGGGAGTTTGACATGAGGTACCTCCTGGCATGTTTTTTTTTTTTTTTGGGGGGGGGGTGATCCAGCTTTTGTCAAGTATTGACTTGGGGGTGGGGGACAGACTGAAAGAGAGCCTCCCCACCACCCCTCGGACATTGCTTCTCACCACTCTGGCCCTTCGATACTCACGGCTGAAATGAGGCCTTGGGACCACTGACCATCGTCCAATGCATTGGCTGGAATGGCCCCCACCTGGCAGAGAGAGAGGAGAGAGAAGGGGGCACAGTGTGTGTGTGTGTGTGTGTGTGTGTGTGTGTGTGTGTGTGTGTGTGTGTGTGTGTACGTGTGTGAGGCCAACCCCCCCCCCCCCTGAGAACTTGGTCCTGCTGGTCCCCCCCCCCCCCCCCCCCCACTCACACTCACCTTCCCTTGGGCCACCAACTCCCTCTGGGCAGCAGAGGCCGCTTTGACCAGGGCACTGGTGGCCGCAGCAATAGACTTGGCGGCCTCCAAGATCTGCTCCTCAAAGTTGAGGCTCTCGTCCGCCTGCTGTGTTTCGGGGGAAGAGAAGAGTCCAGTCAGTCAGAAAGAAAGGACTTAGGGGTTAACGGGGTGGGGGGTGAGGGTTTGGGCCAGCCTTCTCACCACTGCCTGGCACTGTCCACCCCCCACCTCAGCACCAATCCAGCACAGCCTGCCTTGGTCATTCATGCATTCATTCATTTTATATCCCAACCATCTGTGCTATTTCCCCCACTCTAGTTAGCAGCCAGTGTGAAACCAGGAACTCTTTTGCCCCATAAGAAAAGACCCGAAGGTCTCCCTCAACCCCCCCCTTCCCGGGAAGCAACCCCCCTCCCCCGATCACCCCACCCCCCACCCGGCACAGTGGGATGATGCAAGAGCAAGTGTGTGGCTCCATTCAAGGCCACTGGGGGAAACTGGCAGAGACCCTAACCCTTCTACCCCACCCGCCCCCCTTGACTGTCCCTTGGGCTCACACCAGACCCCTGCACTGGACCCCAAGGCTGGGCCACGTGGCCTCATGATAGTGGGCCTGGGGGTGGGGGGCCCCTGGGGGAGGGGGTGTCCTGACCTTGGGCTTGGCCCGTGGCTGCAACTGCTCCAGCTTCTTGGCTGCTGCCTCAATGGCCGCTGCGGCCCCCAGCAGCTCGTTCTCAGCAATAACGGTGGGGTCTTCGGGGTCCACCCATTCCGTCCCTTGGGGGGGGGGCATGAGAGAGGAGGTGAGAAGGCAGAAGCATAGAAGACTCCCCCCCCAATTCCCCCTCCCTCTTGCTACCTCCTTGGCAAAGCCATTCATGCCACACCCCACATCCCTTCTGAGTCCTCCAAGGGGTCTCCCGTTTACCCCAATGCCCCCTTCCCAAATATGCCTCCCCCCACTTGCCTACCTTTCATGGCTTCTGCCGCCTGAATGAGCTCCGTCACGGAGCCGGCCACCCGCTTGGAATAGGCGGCCAGTTGCTGCTTCAGGTCGTGGCTGGGCTTCTGGAGGACCTGGGTGATGAGTGGGGGGGGGGGGGAGGGACTGAGTGCTCAGCCCAATGCCCACCCAGGTGCCCAGGCCCCCTGACCCCCCTTCCTCACGTTAATCACACGGCAAGCTTCTCCCTTGCCAGGACACTCCACGGCACACGGTTAGGGCTGGGTGGGTGGGTGGGTGGGGTTAGGGTTTCTTCCAGGAGAAGAACAGAGGCTTTCTGGGGCCCCTCCCTGGCAACCCGCCCTCCCTCTACACACACACACACACACACACATGGCACGCCAGTGGGCAAGCACTTCCATGCAGGCCCCACACAGCATACTCACCGGCTGCCCACCCACCGGAGAGGAGGAAAGAAGAGACTGGTCATTGGGGAGGTCAGGGTGGGGACCCTGGAGTGGGGGGTCAGGGGGTTGGACACTGCCCCTCGGGTGTCCAGGGAAGGAGTGGCACTTACCACCAGCACGTGATCCAGGAGCTCCAAGTAGCCACTGGCACACTCCTGGCCAAAGCGGAGCGCCCGACGCCGGACCTCCCCGCTGACTTCAGGGTGGTAGGCAGCCTCCTGGGGAAGAGAGAGAAGGCCGGAGCAGGGGGGGGGGGAAGGAGGATCAGGACCACCGCCCAGGTGGAGAGAGACACTCACACACCCTCTGGTCTGTAGGTGCCCGGGCGGCTAAATACCCCTCCATCACGAAGGCCAAGAGGTCTCGCCCTGAAGGATTCCTGACTGCCATCAAGCGACAGAAGAGCTGGCAAGGCCTTTACCCCCCTCTGCCCCCACCCACCCACCTATGGGGCTCTCACCTTGCAAGAGTGCAGCATTTCGGCAATGGCGCGGCGGCTCAGGTTGGCCGTGGCGATGACGTCTTCCTGGCGGCACGAGTTGCCGGCGGCCACGGCCTTGGCGGTGGCCATGGTGATGCCTTTGGTCATGCGGATGAAATCCTCAGGCGTGGAGGTCTTGGCCGGAGGGACCTGGGAGCAGAACTCCTGGAGGAAGCACAGCCGGGGGGGGGTGTTTGGTCAGGCCGTGTGTGGTGGTGGTGGTGGTGGTGGTGGTGTCAGGCCAGGGGGTGGGGGTGGGGGCAAAGGTTCCTCCTCCTCTCAGCCACATCAACACTCACAGCCAGCTCTTGGCGGATGTGCTCAATGGTGGCCTCCAGTGCGCGCGTCCCCTTGGTGGCCTCGTCCTCAACGGCCTTGACTGTCTTCAGCAGAGATGTGACGTTGGTCACCATCACCTGGGGAGGAAGTTGGGGTAGGGGGGGCAGGTTAGACTCATGGGGGCAGGAGATGGGTCACTCCTCCCTGAGCCCCCACAGGGTCCTCTTGGCCCCCCCATTCCCACCCCCACCCCCTGATCTCTGACCTTTGCAGAGTTCTTCAGCTGGTAGACTGCAGGGTCATCGGCGGACTTCCCTGCGGCGGCCTTGGTAGCGCTGATCAGGTCTCCCAGGGCTTTGGCCACGTCCTTCACGGCGTTGATTAGGACCACCTGAGGGCAGCACCAAAGAGGAAGGAACGGGGTGGGGTGGGTTTAAGCTGAGAGGCTGGAGGGAGTGGCCAGAGCCAAGACCGGGAGCCCAGCCCAGCCCAGCCCCTGGGGGGTGGTGGTGGTGTGGTTGGTCCCCCACAGGGCTTTTGCCGCCTCCCCCCCTCCGGTCACCTGAGTCTCAGGATCCTCGGAGCCCAAACTGGCCGCCCCCAGTTTCACCACCTCTGCCAGGCGGGTGATGGTGGCCACTGAGGACTGGGCAGCTTGGGCCAACTTCTCTTGGCTGGCGGTGGCATTCTGCACCAGCACCTTGGTGTCCTCCACCAGAGCCTTGGCCGTCTTCAGGATGCCCTCCCTGCCACCAAGAGAGAAAGCGAGAGTGGAAGTCAGAGACAGGGAGGGAGAGAGGGTGGGCAGCCAGGTAGGCACGAGAGCTCTGGGCTGCCCCCACCACCACCACCACCCTCACCACCACCACCCCTCCAGGGCCGGGACCTACCGGTGGTCAGCAAAGGTCTCTGCGTTCTCCCGGTTGAGGGTGCCAGCCGTGGCAAACATGATGGTGGTGTCCAAGTCAGCGATGATGCCCGACACAGCACTGGCCGCCGTGATGCAGGCCTGGGTGCCCCGGTTACCCGCCTGCAGGGCTGCCAGGACGTGGGACACCTGGCCAGGAGGAGGGGGGGTTAGGGAGAGAGAGATAGAGATCATGTGTGTGTGTATGTGTGAGAGAGAGCCATGAGTGGTCCTTCTGTGGGTCTTTCTGGGAGGGGGGCAGGCAAGGCCTGGATTTGCAGGGGAAGAGCCCAAGGAGGAGGCAGGGAAGGAGCCCCAAAGGAAGAGCCAGAAGAGCAAGGAGACTTGCCTAGGCAGACACCCCCTCCCCTCTGCCCCACCCCTCACCACAGCCCTTCCTCCAAGGGCACTTCTATGTGGCCCCAGTGCATCCACTGCCCGCCCTCCCTCCCCTCTGGGCACTTTGCAAGGGAATGAGCCTTCTGTCCTCATTTGACTGACCTTGGAAGGATGGAAGAGGCTAAGAGTCAACCTGGATCTCATCAGGATCGAATTCACAACATTGTGGCTGCAGGACAGCAGTTTAACATGCCAGCGCCAGTAGTGCTTGGGTGGTCTAGCGCGCGCACGTGTGAGTGTATTATTGCCTCCCTGCCCTCAGTACCTTCTCAGAGACGCGACGGGCACACTCGATCAGCTCCTTCTTGGTGTAGGCATCACTCGGGCTGCACTGCAGGGCACCAGCCTTGGTCACCAAGGCAGCACATCCATGGCCCAACTCCTGCACGCGGTTCTTGATGTGGGACCCGATCTGGAACCGAGGATAGTGGTCAATTAAAGCAGGGGCCCAGCCCAGAAATCCATCTGCCACCCCTTGCTGGCTCTGTGCCAATGGACAACAACCCCCCCCCCCCCCCAGTCTTTTGAGAGTTCAAGTCTTCTTCTTCTCCTTCTCCAGGTGCCGTATCTGACTCCAAATATTTGCTCTCATCATAGAATCCTAGAATGATTGAGTTGGAAAAGGGTGTGCAGGTGTGCGGAGGTGGGTGGGTGGCCTTGGAGGCTCAATGCTGAAATCTGAATCAACACAAAAATAGGGCCAAACGGTGCAGATGCAAATGAGAGAAAGGAACCATTTGAGGCAGGAGTATCTTTCGAGTCTCTTTTACTGTATTTTACGCGTCTCCTAGCTTCAGGGAGGAAAACATGATGAGCTTAAAGATATTAAAACACATGGTACAATGTTTGCAATATATATTGTGTGTCGATTGATGTATTCATGAGAAATAATTTTCTTTTTCTTTTAAAGGCACAGTAAGGAGGCAGAAATGGCTTGATAAATTGTTGCTGCAGAGAGAAGCATTTTATATTCACCCTGTGTCTGAAGACTTTGGTTCCGTCAGGTTTGAATCATGACGTTGGACCTTTCCTGTTCCTTATAATCGTCATTTGTATGGCTTATAATTGTGAACATGTTGCCACTTTACATAATCAAGCCATTTCTGCCTCCTTACCATACCTGTCAAGCGCAGCTCTGGAGATTGCGGGACCTGTGCAGAACGTTTCTGCGCAGGTCCGTTCTACGCATGCGTAAAAGCCTTCTACGCATGTGTAAAAGCGACCTGCACAGAAACGTTCTGTGCAGGTTGTTTCTATGCATGCGTAGAAGGCTTCTACACATCCCCTTCTGCACAGAAGTCTTCTACGCATGCGTAAAAGCTTTCTACACATGCTTAGAAGGGTTCTACGCATGCGTAGAAAGGACCAGCGCAGAAGGGATGTGCAGTAACTCCTTTTCCCCCACTGCCAAATTACGGGGTAGTGGCAGCTCCGGGCGGGAAAGGAAGAAAATCGACACAGAAATATGGGAAATCGCGGCCAATCCAGGATACTTGACAGGTATGCGCCTTCCTGTTCGGATGTTTTCCCTCCCTGAAGCTAGTGGATGCATAAAAAAACTCTTGGTGTGTATTATTATGTTTAGATACAGTACCTTGGCTTAAGGCTCACAGCTGAACTAAATTGTGTTGCCAGAGTGTATGATTTTGTTTTCATTTTATTGTCTACAGAAAAATACTTGAGATTATCCCCTGATGAGGAAAAATCCTTTTTGAAAAACTGGCAATACAGTTTTGATGATACCTATTGTCATCTCTTCCTTCCTTCGCATTCTTGCAGCAAAAGAGACTTGGAAGATACTCCTGCCTCAAACAGTTTCTTTCTCTCATCGGAATCTGGATCAAAGCACATGGGACAGACGGTGGTTGTTCCCCCATTTCCCCCTGAATGCTTCCACAGCGTTGGCGCGCTTCACCACCTCCGGAGGCAACCATGCGCTCCCCTGCCGTACTACTGCTCTAACCATTAAGAAGGTTTCCCTCCGACTCCGCCTAGATCTGGTTCCCTTTTGTTATTCTGGGATGGTGGAGAAGAGACCTTTACCTTCCTCTTGAGGAGGAGCTTGGAGGAATGCTTGCGGCCCTTCTCTGGACCTGCTCTACTAGGTTGCCACCTTCCTTAAACTACAGTGCCCAGAATTGGACACCGTGCTTTAGATGTGGTCCAATCAGCGCTGAGTAGATGTCGACTAGTGGGGTTTGGTAACTAGATGTTTCTTAATGCAGCCTAAAACAGCATTGACCATTGTTGCAACCAACCAACCCCAACCCCAACCCCAACCCCTCCCATGGCACTGTTGACTCATCTTTAGCCTGTGATCGACAACCATTTCCAAACCCTTCTTGCTTGTAGGTGTTACTAATCTAGGTATTGCTCATCTTGTAACTGTGCATATGGGTCCTCCCCCCGCCCTCACCGGTGTAAATCTTTGCACGTATCCCTGCTAAATGTCACTCTGTTGGTTTCAGCCCAGTGTTCCAGCCTATGGAGCTCAGCCATGAAGATTGTCCTGGGAACCAGAGAATGCCGTGGCCTTCCACATCGCAGCGTGACACCCAGAGAGTACCACGGATCCAGTTCCTTTGAGTCACTTTCTGGTCCTGAGCCCTTTGGGCACACAAAGTCCTCCTCCTCAGCCTCCCAGGCCAGGATGGATGAAGCTGCTGCCTGCTCTCCATCCAGATGGGTTGAAGTGGGGCCATTTAATCCGCTCAGGGACTCTCATCACCCTTCGTTCTCTGTGGACTTTGCCAGTCAAGGCTGCTAGTCCTCAGGGCAGTCCCGTTATTTAACTGCCACCGTACAATCCGTATTGAGTCGTTGAGAGCAAAAAGAGATCTCCACGCAGTCATTGCAGGCCAAAAAGGTACCCGGGGTATGTGCGTCAGTTACCCTACCCCACCCCTTTTCTCTTCATAGAAAGCCCCTGGGCGGGTGGGTAGGTGACTCTCACCTCCTCATTCTCAGCCGTGATGGCGGCTGGCTTGGCTTGCAGTGCCAGGTGCCCATAGTCGCTGGTGAGCTGGTGGGCCAACGTGCCCAACTCGTCTGGGTTGGTGGTGGACTTGGTGACCTGCCAAGTGGGAGGGAAGTGACTGTCAGGAACCTGGGGGGAGCAGAGCCCTCAAAACCAAGCAGGGAGGGAGCAGAAGGAGGCCAGGAGATGGGTGGGGGTCTTCTGTCCCCTACTTCTTCCCCCCGCAACCACAATTCTACTCACCATCTCCTGGACTGTCACAGCAATGGCCTTGGCCGTCTTGACCATGGTGGTCTGGTAGTCCACAAAGGAGCCCTCCGGCTCCCCGCCAGGGCCTTCGTCCAGCTGCAGAGGAAACAAGAATTGCCTTCGGCAAAGGCCCCCCCATGCCCCCCCCCGAGGGCCAAGCCCTGCTTCCGGGGGGCCATCCGGCAGAGGCAAAGGCCACACACACCACGGCCAGACAACAGAGGCCCCCCTCTCTGGCCTGGGAGGATGGACACGGATGTTCCCCGGGGCCCTCCGGGGGAGGAGGAGATTAATCATCCTCAGTCTCCAAGAGGGAGTTTGACAGAGAAACGTCCATATCCTGGGCTAGAAATCCCTGCCCACCCTAACCCTAACCCACAAAGTCCCTGCCCACCCTAACCCTGACCCATGCGCCCACTCAGGGCCTGCCCCACATCACAGCCCAGAAATTCCCCCTGCAACTGGACTCTGGTGCCAAAGTGGGCCTTTGCCCGCGCCAGCTGAGAGTGGGGCAGCAAAAACCCCAGCCGACCCCCAGCCAAGAGGGTTTGGGGTCACCTCCATCCTAACCCTAAACATCCTCCTCCTCTTTTATTAATCGATTAGTCATCTGACCCATATCAGGTTATAATAAACTACATTAGATAAAATACGATTACATAAAACAGGATAAAAACAGGTTAAAAGTAGGATGACACAATGACAATGAAATGAGACATGAAATTTGCTCAACATAACTTATCAATAATATATCTGTCGCCTTGACATGCAAGCCCTCCCTGAGGAATAAAACGAAGAGCTGGAGACGTGGTTGGCAAAATGGGTCTGGGGGCCGGGGATTGTCAACAGGCTCCCCTTTCTGGGTCGTCTGAGGCTCCCCCCCCCCACTCCTGAAACCAATTTTAATGTTAATGTTATGCTGATTTTATACTTGTTTTTAGATAGCCAAATGGCACAGCGGTGGGCAATATATGGCACAGCGGTGGGCAATATTGCCAAATGTCCTTAAGGGTTTTTTAATTGTTTCAATATTGGTTTTAACTTGTTTCATTGTATGGTCAGCCTATGTACACCGCCCAGAGTCCACCAGATTAGAGTGGCATATAAATCTATAAAATAAACAAACAAACAAACAAACCACCTTCTCTTTTGATCCCTGTGGTGGGCTCTGGGGTCTCCCTTGTGATGCTTCAGAAGAAAAGGTGGGGGGGGGGAGAGGCCCTGACCCCACACCCCAGAGCAAATGCCACTGGCCACAGCCTGTGGAGCAGCAGGTAGAGGACCCAGCCCACCTCCGACCGGTCCCCTCCCCTCCCCTCCCTTCCTCTGCCTCACCTGGCTGATGGCTTGGGTGATAGAGTCCACCATGCCACCCACCACGCCGGCCGCGCTGGCTGCCTCGTCCAGGGTGGCCGTCAGGTCCTCCACCGCCTCCTTCATCATCTGCGCTGCCTCATCCAGGGCTTCCTGCGTGTGGGGGGCTTGCTGGAGGTGGGGGGGGGGAGAGGCACCGCCCGTCACTCCCAGGGAAGACTCATTACTCCCCCCCCCCGGGGAGAGGGGGCGGAAGAGGCTTCATGCTGCCTCCACCCCACCCTCCAGGGTCAGAGGGGGCCGATGCTCAGGGCTGGGGGTCGTTCCCTCCCTCCCGCACACTGCCCCCCCCCCCCCCGCCACAGCACCTTGGGGTTCCCTCCGGCCTCCTTGGCCGTGTAGAGCATCTGGAGGGCCGACTCGGCCATGGTCTTGGTCTGGTCCAGCAGGTTCATCTGCTGCTGGTGGTTGAGCATCTTGGAGGCCGACCCCACCGAAGCCACCACCAGCGGCTCAAAGTACTGGGCCAATTGGGAGACCTGGTTGGGCATGGGGGAGGGGGAAGGGTTGGGGGAGGGGGGGAAAGAGAGAGCCAGAGGTTGAAAGAGTGGCTCTAAAGAGGAAGCACGCACGTGCACACGCACACACGCACACACACACACACCAGCTCTGGGGTCAAAATAGGCATGGCAATGAGAGCCTTCTTTCCCTCCCCCTGGAAGGTCTTAGAAGAAGGTCCCCTCCCCTCCCCCCCTCCCCCCCCCCCGTTGCCCCCTAGAAGGTCCCCTCTCCTCCCCCATCTCTCTCTCTCTTCCCCCCTGGGTGGGAGTTTCACCAGAGCCTTCATGAGCCTTTCAATCCCCCCCCCCCATTAGCATGCCAGGGACTCATTTGACCCACCCAGAAGGAGGGAAGAGGCTGAGAGTCAACCTGGATCCCCAGTCAGGGTTGAAATCACAACCTTTTGGTTGCAGGCCAGGAGTTTCTAACCCCTGCACCACCAGGTATGGAAGGGGCAGGTGGAGCAGGTCAAAGTCTCCGGCCAGCCTGCTTCCCCGCACTGGAGGGCAACAGGGTGGGTGGGGGGTGAGAGACGCTTGGTAACCTAGCAACCCCAGGCTCCACCTTCCTTTTGGATCAAGCCCCCACCACCACCACCACCACCACCACACTTGCCTTCCCCCTGCACCCCCTTACCTTGTGGCCCAGCTGGGAAGCCTCGGCTCGCGCTGCACTGGCCACCGGCTCAATCAGGTGGCTGATCTCCTGGACGGCGGTCAGCATTTGGTTGTGTAAGGCCTGGGGGGGGGGAGGGGGGCATAAGGTCATCTGAGGCCAGTAGCCCATGCCAATGGGGCACTGCCCAGTCCCACCCCAACACTGTGACGGTTCCCCCAGGGCCGGTGGTAGCCCGTGGCCCGTGGCCTGGCTCACCTCCTGGGAGATGCCCTCACGGGGCGCCAACTGCTGGCTAATGGCCGCCAGGGAGGCCTGGTCCACATCCCGTATGCACTTGCTCAGCACCTCAATGGCCTCATCGCATTCACGCTGGCCGGGCGCATTCTCCCTGCGGAAAGGACCACAGCCCCCCCCCCCCCCCCCCCAAGTCAGTACACGTGAAAGGTGCCAGTCACAGAGAGGACGACACACGCACGCGCGCACACCCACACACGCAGAGAGCCTGAGCCCAGGCTGCCTTGGGTCCCTCCTGCCAGCCCTGCCCCCCTCCCCGGGTGATAGGTAGAGGGTTTGGGGGCCCCCAAAGAGAGCCAAGGGTTGCCTTGGCCACAAGCAAAGCTCCTCCTGTGGCCCCCCCGGACACCCCCCCCCGAAGGCCCCCGCACCTCATGTTGGTGATGAGCTTCTTGATGGAGTCAGAGACGGTCCTGGAATGTCCGGCCAGGACTGACCACTTGGGCGGGTCCTTGGGGTTGACGGCCAGTGAGCGGGCGGTCTGGATGAGGCCGGCTGAGCTCTCCAGCATGGTCTTGGCCGAGGAGACCATTGGCTCCATGGCTCGGCGGCCCTGACGGGAGGAGAGAGAGCGGGTGGGTCCAAGGGGGGAGGGCAAAAAGGGGGGACCCCCCATCGGGAGCCCCTCCCTGGGAATGGGGCCCCCCACCATCCTTGCCCTCTCCACCAGACCTACCTCTGGGCTGATCTGTGCAGGGACGGTGGCAAACTCTGGGTTGGAGGCAAAGGCCGTCAGGTTGTCCACGGCTTCGATCAGGGGGGCCGTGGCTTCGCGGCAGCGCTGGCGATTCTCAGGGGTGAAGGCCCCGTCCAGGGCCTGCAGGAGAGAGATACACCCCCCCAGAGGAGAAGGCTGACCATCAGGATCCCCCAAGGCCGCCTCCCTCCACACCAGCCAAGGAAGGGTCAAAGGCTGATTCTTCTGGCAGAAGACAACAGCAGTCAAACATCTGGCACTCCAGCTGTGGCTGGGCAGCTGCTCTCATCGCCCACACACTGGCTGGAAGGGGCACCCGATCCCCCTCCCCAATCTCTGGGGATTCATGTGGCAAAGGCTGGAGCCGCTCTGCCCGTGTGCCAACCCAGGAGAGCTGGCAGCCCAGAGGGCCGAGGGAGGGGACGCACTGAGGGCCGAAGAGCAAAAGGACCCCAGAGGGTGGGATGGGGGAGGGTTCTCCCTGCCCCCCTCCACCTCCACCACCTCAGCCCCCCCTTCCATACCTTGATGGTCTTGACCAGGTTGGCGGTGCTGTTGGCCACCTCCTTGGCCGACTGGACAAACTGGCGCTTGGCCACAGGGTTGGCCGTGTGGGAGGAGGCCAGGCGGCAGGCGTTGCACAGGGCAGAGGTGTGCTTGGCCACGATGGTGGCCGCTGACAAGACCTGCGGGGGGAGGGGGAGGGCTGGTCTTAGCCAGATGGACGGCTGGCCACAGGAGACTGGCACACTCACACCCTTGGCAGCCACACCTCCCCCAAACCACATGGACCAGCCAGTGCCCTCTACGCAACCCTTGGAAAGAGATGCCTCTGGCCATCATACCCCCACTTCGATTTAGGGGTGCAAACCCCCACCTACAGACAGGGAAGTCTGCCCCACTCACCTGGGCCTGGGTGCAGGCGGGGTCAATGAGGTTCTGGCAGGCCATCTGGATGGCTTGGTTGGCCCTGGCAAACTGGGTGGGGTCCACCAGGCCCTGCTGACCGGCCTGGCTGTTGGGGTCAGAGATGCCCACCAAGTAGGCAGCCTGGTCGGGGAAGGGAGGCAAGCGGTCAGTGGTCAGCAGGACAGGAGCCAAGGGGGGAGGTGCTGGGGAGAAACTGACCCCCCCACCCCCACCCCTACTCCGGTGCCACAAAGGGGGGAGGCGCATGACCCTCACCCAGCCCACCCTACCTGGGCTGCAGCTTCTGTGAAACCACAGAGGGCTTTGGAGGCGGCGCTGATGGACTCGCCAAACTGTGGGAGTTTGCTGTTCTTGGCGTTGTGCGAAATGCCAGCCATGGCCTCGCCCAGGACCTGCATGGAGGGAGGGAGGGAGCAGAGATGGAGGCCCCCCAGCAGCCAGACCAGAGAGGCAGGGGGGAGGGGAGGGGAGGGGATGTCCATGAACAGGGAGCCCCAAGCAGCCACTCTGCACCGCACTGCCCTCCTGGCATTGCCCCTACAGACACACCCCGCCCCCTGCCCCCTTCTTCCCAGACCACCCACCCACCCAGCCACCCACCTTGGAGTTCTCCATCACGCTGTCCAGGCAGCTGAAGTAGGAGAGGTCGTTCACTGCCTGGCTGGGGTTCTCCAGCAGTTCTCGCACCGTCTTTTGTGGGGGGGGGGGGGGGGGGGGGGGGGGGGAGAGAAGGAGGGAAGGGACATCACATGGATCATTGCTCCTCTGCCCAGCCAGACCCCCCCCCCCGCTCCCACTGACACCCCCCCATCCTGACCCCCCCCCTCCTCACCTCCAGCTCGCGCAGGGCGTTATCACACTCCTTCTGCCCAGGGGCTTGTTGGGTGCACATGGTGATCAGCTGGTTGATGCTGTCAGTCACAGCCCTGCAATGATTGGGTGGGGGGGAGGGGGGAACCAGCCAGTGAGTGCCCCCTCTGTGCCCCCTGCGCCCAGACCCGCAGGACGTCCCGCATGGAGGCCTCTCCCCGCTCCCTCCAGTCCTACCTGGCTGCAGCCGCCAGCTGGTTCTTGAGGTTGGGAGCGGCTGGGTCGGCCGATAGGGCCTTGGCGGCCAACATGAGCTTACTGGAGGACATCGAGATGCTCTTCAGGTTGGACACCACCTGGCCCTGGGCCTCCTTCGACTGGGATGGGGGGAGAGAGAGAAGGGTAAGGGTGGGGTGCATGTGTGTGTGTGTCCAGAAAGGGACATTGCCCACCCTGGCACTGAGCTGGATGCCATGCTGCCCCCCCCCTCCACACACACACAGAGCATCCTTCTGGGGCCCCAGCACTCACAGCCAGACACCCGGAGGGGCTCATGACACAAAGCCAGGCTTTCCCTCCCACTCCCACCACCACTGCGTAGAGCAGGGATTTTCAACCTGTGGCCCATGGGCCAGATGCTGCCCGCAGCACCATTTCATGTGGCATCCCATGGCTTCCACCACACCAGGAAGTGCCATGTGGTAGAGGGAGGGCAAAATGGCCGTCCGGCCCCCAAAGCTGTCTGAGGGAACCTGACCCAATGGCCCCTGACTTAAGAAGGTTGGGAACTCCTGCCATAGAGACTCAGGGCAGGCAAGATGTCCCGTGCAACCCTGCAGGCAGCGGCTAGAGACAGGAAAGGCTCGCCTGACCTACAGGAAGCTGTTTTGCATTGCTTGCCTGACGCTATTTGCATGTATTAAGGCTTTTGTTTTGCTCTGGCCTTTTCTCTCTCTCTCTCTTGGTTTTCTGCCTTTGGAAGAGGAAAAATGTCTTTGTGAGCGCCTCCATCTTCCAGGCCACGTGTCTGGAAGAAAGACTTGACTTCTTTCTAAACCAACTTCACTAAGACTCCTGAGCACACATGTCTCTTCTGACATCATTTTGAGAGTAAATGCTATTTTTCTTTCTCTCAAGTACCTAGTCCAGGTGTGTTTATTATCTAGGTTCAAAGGGAGTGAACTGGGAGACTTGCATTTGAACATAAAATTCTCTAAAAACCTGCCCGTTTTGCTGTGCAGCTGCTACAAAAAACTTAATAGGACTGAGGGCCGAGGAGGAGGAGGAGGCAGTGGTGGTAGCCCTGGTTCAAAGGCAAACCACTTCGTATAGCGGTTCTAGCCCCGCTCCCGGATCTCTCTCACACACACCCTCCAAACCACCCTTTCTGTAGGTTGGGCCAAGTCCAAGTCAAGCCCGCAGACCCTCCGACGGGCTAAGGAGAACCCCGGGACCCCACCACCGGAGAGAGGGAAACTGCTGGGGTGCCCCTCTGCCCACTGGGCCAATGACAGGTGCCCCATCAATGACCCCAGCCCCCGCCCCCTTCTTGGGCTTCCCCTTGGCGGCCGCCCATCCTCCGCAGCACTTACCGGGGCCTGGCCGGCCATCTCCACTCCGGCCTGCAGGAACTGGCTGAAGTCCTGGCCAAACTTGCCCGAGGCCTTGGCCAAGTCCTGTGGCGTCCCCCGCGAGGCCTGGACCAGCTCACTGGCCGACTGGTTGAGCCCGGCTGCTGCCTGGTTGAGCTGGCCCTGGGCTTCCTGGAAGTTCTTCCCGCTGGGTGGAAACTGCCGGAAAGGGGGGGGGGAGGGGGGAGGCAAAACTCAGCTCCGGCCATGCAGGGCCGAGGCAGGATGGGCTGTGGGTGGGACGTTGGACACTCTGAGGATAGCCATGGGTGAGGCCAACAGCCCTGCTGGAGGGAGTGTCTGCCCCACCCACCCCGATGCGCACACTAGGCATCGGCCATGGCTGCACATTGACGGGCAAGCCTTTTACGCCTCAACAGGGGACCGCAGCGGCTTAGTGGTTAAGATGCTGAACCTGACGACTGGAAGGTCGGCATGTCATAAGAACATAAGAACATAAGAACAGCCTTGCTGGAACAGGCCACAGCCCATCCAGTCCAGCATTCTGTCTCACACAGTGGCTCACCATTTCCTTCAGGGTATGATTCCCAAGGAGATGCCTTCACCTGCTTAGGATTCCCTGGAAATGATATTGAGAGATATCCTGCCTATCTCTCCAACCCGGAGGTTGTCCTTAAGTATCCATAATTATAACTATTGATACCCTTGTCCTCCATGAACTTGTCTAATCCTTTCTTAAAGCTGTCAAGACTGACAGCTGTCACCACTTCTTCTGGCAGGGAGTTCCATAGACCAGTAATCCTCTGGGTGAAAAAGTACTTTCTCTTATTTGTTTGAGAACTAGTACCCAAAAGTTTCATGGAGTGTCCCCTAGTTCTAGTGTTGTGCGATGGGGAAAACAGTTTTTCCTTCTCTACTTTGTCCACACCGTGCATGATTTTATAAACTTCAACCAGGTCACCTCTTAGACGTCGTCGTTCAAGAGTGAAGAGGCCCAACCGTTGCAGCCTCAGATGGTAAGGAAGGTGTTCCAGTCCCCTAATCATTCTGGTTGCACTCCTCTGTACTTTCTCCAACTCCATAATATCCTTCTGGAGGTATGGCGACCAGAACTGTACACAATATTCCAGATGGGGCCTCACCATAGATTTATAAAGAGGCAAAATGACACTTGCTGACTTATTTTCTATACCCTTCCTAATGATCCCTAGCATTGAGTTTGCTTTTTTCACTGCTGAGGCACACTGGGTTGACACCTTCATTGAGTTGTCCACCAGGACACCAAGGTCCCTTTCCTGGTTTGTCGCAGAGAGTTCAGACCCCATCAGTTTATAAATGTAATTGGGGTTCTTTGCCCCAACATGCATCACTCTGCACTTACTGATGTTGAAACTCATTTGCCACTGTTTTGCCCACTCCCCCAGTGTCGAGAGATCCCTCTGGAGCTCCTCACAATCTCTCACAGTTTTCACTACCCTGTATAATTTAGTGTCGTCAGCAAATTTGGCTATCTTGTTTTTTACTCCTACCTCTAGATCGTTTATGAAGAGGTTGAAAAGCAGGGGTCCCAGTACTGAACCTTGGGGGACCCCACTCTTTACTTCCCTCCACTTGGAGAAGTGTCCATTTAGTGCTACCCTCTGTTTCCTGTCCCTTAGCCAGTTGCTGATCCAGGACAAGACCTGTCCCTTTATTCCATGACTGGTAAGTTTATTCAAGAGCCTTTGGTGTGGGACCTTGTCAAAAGCCTTCTGAAAGTCCAGATAAACAATGTCAACTGGATCCCCCTTATCCACATGCTTGTTGACACTCTCAAAAAATTCCAACAGATTAGTGAGACATGATTTGCCCTTGCAAAAGCCATGTTGGCTCTCCTTTAGCAGCGCCTTCTCTTCTATGTGCCTATTGATTCTATCTTTTAGGATGGTTTCCATCACTTTACCTGGGACACATGTCAAACTGACAGGTCGGTAATTTCCTAGATCGCCCCTGGATCTTTTTTTGAAAATTGGTGTTACATTCGCTACCTTCCAGTCATCAGGCACAAAGCCTGATTTGAGGGAAAGATTATATATTTTGGCTAGGAGATCAGCAATTTCATCTTTAAGTTCCCTGAGAACTCGTGGATGGATGCCATCTGGTCCTGGGGATTTGTTAGTGTTTAGCTTAACAAGACATGCAAGGACCTCCTCCCTGGTTATTTCTATCTTGCTTAATTCTTCGGTTTCCCTCCCTACGAAGATAGGCTCTGTTTTGGGCATGTGGTCTCTGTCTTCTTCAGTGAATACTGAAGCAAAGAATTCATTGAGTCTCTCTGCAATCTCTGTTTCCTCTTTAATAACCCCTTGCCTTCCATTGTCATCTAATGGTCCAATGGCCTTCCTAGTTGGGTTCTTACTTCTAATGTACTTAAAGAAGTCTTTGTTATTTCTCTGAGTATTTTTAGCTATACGCTCCTCAAAGTCTTGCTTTGCTTTCCTGATTGTTGCCTTGCATTTGTTCTGCCAGAATTTATGTTTTTGCCTGCTGTCCTCATTCGGACAAGCCTTCCATCTTCTAAATGAGCTTTTCTTGCTCTTGATCACTTCCCGAACAGCTCCTGTAAGCCACATCGGAGTCCTCTTGGACCTGGCAGTGCCCTTTTTCCTTTTGGGCATGCATTCCAATTGGGCCTCTGTTATTGTTTTTGTAAACAGCCTCCATGCCTCTTGGAGTGTTTGGACTCTCTCAATTTTCCCTTTCAGTTTCTTTTTCACTAGTTTCCTCATCTTTGGGAAATTTCCTTTTTGAAAATTTAAGGTCTCTGTGTTAGATTTTATCAGTGACTTGCGGTCTATGATCAAGTTAAACATAATTGAGTTGTGGTCACTGTTCCCTATTGGATCAGTCACATTAACATCTTGCACCAGATCCTGAGTAATACTCAGGATCAAGTCAAGGATTCTTGTACCTCTAGTTGGGTCTTCAACCATCTGTCCCAGGGAACAATCATTGAGCATATCTAGGAACTTTATCTCTTTATCATGTGCTGAACAACAGTTCACCCAGTCTATGTGAGGGTAATTGAAGTCCCCCATTATAACCAGGCTTCCCTTCTTGGATGCCTCCTTTACAACATTCTCCAATTGCCAATCTCCCTCAAGAGTTTGGGTTGGAGGCCGATAGTATATGCCTACTGTTAGACCATCCTTGTGGCCTGGTACTCTTACCCACAGAGCTTCTAATGGTGACTCCAAATCACCTAGATATTCCAATTCATACGATTTTATCACTTCTTTGACATACAAGGCTACACCACCTCCTGTTTGCCCCTTCCTATCCTTCCTGTACAGTTTGTAGCCTGGGATAACTGTATCCCATTGGTTATCATCCGTCCACCAGGTTTCAGTGATACCAATAATATCAATATTCTTATCTATTGCTAAGTATTCCAGCTCCCCTATTTTGTTCCGGAGGCTTCTGGCATTTGTATACAAGCATTTATATATGCTTTCCTGATACAGTCTTTTGAGTCCAGTTGCATTGTTAGACTGCCTCTTGCATCCTTCTACTAGAGTGCTGGTGACTAGCTCCTCGCTCTGCTCAGTAATTTTTGCATCCTCCTCACTACTCAAGTACACACTTTCCCGAACCGGATGCTGCCCAGCTCCTGTTGGCTTTCCCCCAGTTATCAGTTTAAAAGCTGCTCTGCAGCCTTTTTGATGTTGAGTGCCAGCAATCTGGTCCCATCATGGTTCAAATGCAACCCATCCCTCCTGAACAGATTTGGCTTGTCCCAAAATGTTCTCCAGTTCCTGACAAATCTGAAGCCCTCCTCTCGACACCACCGCCTCATCCACGCATTGAGGCTTCTGAGCTCTGCCTGCCTGGTAGGTCCTGCGTGAGGGACAGGCAGCACTTCTGAAAATGCTACCTTGGAAGTCCGGGACTTCAATCTTCTTCCTAACAACCTGAATTTGGCTTCCAGGACAGACCGCTTGGCCTTCCCAACATCATTGGTACCAACGTGTACCATGACAACTGGCTCGTTCCCAGTTCTCTCTAACAATCTATCTAGATTTCTTGTGATGTCTGCAACTTTTGCACCTGGCAGGCAAGTCACCATACGGTTATCATGTGCATCACAAATCCATTTCTCTGTATTTCTAATTATTGAATCGCCTAGTACAAGGAGCCTCTCTCCTGCAATCTGTTCATCTACATGCACCTCATCAACCATATTAAGGGCCAAGTGCTGCATGACAGAGTGAGCGCCCACCATCTGTCCCAGCTCCTGCCAACCTAGCAGTTTGAGAGCAAGAAGTTGCAAGTAGATAAATAGGTACTGCTTCAGCAGGAAAGGTAACAGTGTGTCTAGTCATGCCTGCCACATGACCACAGAAACATCTGCAGATGCAGACGGGACTGGATCTTTGGTTATAAACGGAGATGAACACTGAACCCTAGAGTCTGACACAACCGGCGTTCTAGCAAGGGAGACCCCATGACCTTTTCACACACACACTCCATGTGCAAAAGATCTTCTCCCACCCAAGGAGCCCTGGTTCTGCCCCCCCAAAACAAACAAACAAACAAACAAACAACAGTCCAATTCTCTCCACTTTCCCTCTAGGTTTGGGATGTGACCTGTATTTCCGTATGCTGGATGGTATAGAAGAAGTGTGCGCTCTCTGATGCAAAGAAAGAAAGAGAGAAAGAAAGAGAGAAAGAAAGAAAGATAGAAAGAAAGAAAGAGAGAAAGAGAAAGAAAGATAGAGAGAAAGAAAGAAAGGCTCCCTCCCTTCCTCCCTGGCATGGCTCACACCCTGGCGGAGTCCCTTGTTCTGAGAAAAGCAGCAGCTCAAGGTATACGGGTGGACAAAGCCTCTGCCTGGAAGGGCAGCCACTGCCCGGCATTACCCCCAACGCCCCCCCCCTTTGAGAAGACGCTTGCTGCCACCGCCACCACCGCCACCACCACTGTCACCACCGCCGCCACCACCACCCCGGAGGTGATAGAAAGCCAGACTCACCGAATCCGCCAGGAGCCTCTTGCTGGCTTCGCCCACGGTGCGGATGGCGGCGTCCACATCCCTCTGGCCCGGCAAGCAGCTGACGCAGCGGTTCAGGGCTTGAGAGACGGCCTTGGCCACCTGCCAGGGGAGGCCAGAGAGAAGAGGGTCAAGCAAGCCCCTTGGGGTCAAAGGCTGCCCTCCCTCCCGCCCCACCCAGAGGGGACCCCCGGGGAGGAGGGGGAGGGGCTGACCTGGGCCAAGCGTTGCTGGCTCTCGGGATCCCCCGGCTTGGCCACTGCCTTCCGAGCCTCCTCGATCAGCTGCCCGGCCTTGTCCATGACGTCTCCGGCGCACTCCAGCATGGCCGCCTGGACCTGGGGGTCCTCCGAATGGGCTGCCACCCCTCGGGCTGCTTGGCTGAGTGAGCGCAGGGCGTGCGCCAGGTCCCGGGCCGCCATTCCTGGGGGGGTCAGGAGGGGCAGTGGGCAGAGCAGAAAGAGACAGGGGGGGCAGAAGCCAGTGGGGCTTGCAAGACCCCCTCCCTGCCCCCCCAACCCATTGCCTCTTTCCTCCCCAGGGCCCAGGAAGGGCCGCATCTTTTCTCACATCCACCAGTGGGGGGAGGTAGGGGGCCCTGAGAAGAACTGGGGGTCAGGGTTGTTTCAGGAGGGTCCCTGGGTGGTCTCAGAGTTGGAAGGGACCCTTGAGGCCATCCAGTTCAACCCCAAGGAAGGAGCCCAAATCAAAGCAGGCCTGGCAGAGGAGGGGGGAGGAGAAACTTGGCTACTTTTCCTCTTCAAGCCCCCCCCCCCCCGCCACTCCTGCTCTAATGGGTGGCGGAAACCTTGCAGGGGGCTTCCCTTGGCATTCAGCCGAGAGCATGGGGTGGTGGGGGAACCTTTGCCTGACGGAAAAGGACACGTTCCATTAGCTGTAATCAAATGATGCCACATACAAGAACCTTTAATTAAAAAAAGGAGCCAGCCGTATCCGACTCTAGGGTTCAGTACTCATCATCTCTGTTTACAGCTAAAGAGCCAGCACTGTCAACGCCTGAAGACGTTTCTGCAGCCATGTGGAAAGTCATGACTCGACACGGAATGTTGTAACCTTTCTCGCTATTTATCTACTCACAATTTCTTGCATTTGAACTGCTAGCTTGGCAGGAGTTGGGGCAGAGACAGGTGCTCGCTCTGTCATGGAGTACTTGGGTATTGAACTGCTGACCTGCCGACCTTTCAGTGGTCGAGGCTCCGTGTCTTAACCACCCAATTTAATAACTTAATCATTTCAAAACAATCAGGACCACGGCTGCACTTAAGGACCTAGAAGGACGCAGGTGGCCTTACGGCCGCTGGTTCCTGACCCCCTCCCCTGGCCTAGAGCCTAGATGTTCTTCCCGTTGTTCCAGCCCCGTGATGATGCCTCCTGCATTCTGGGATGATGATGATGATAATGGAGAAGGGACCCTGCCTTTCCTCCTCCAATCTCTGAGCAAAGGGGGGGGCATCTATGGGGGCTCAAACTCACGGGATACAGTGGGAGGGAGGCAGGGCTGGGCCTGGGTCTCTCTCTCTCTAACATGCCCAACCCATGGCTGGAAAGCCCAGTGGCCCACCTGTGTAGTTCTCGTTGCCCTGGGCCACCTCCCCCAAGACCTGGGCGATGGCGGAGCTGACGGCCTTGGTGCTGTTCCCCAGTTCCTGGGCACATTTCTCCATCTGCAGAGACAGGCAGGATCCGGTGGGGGGGGGGGGGGGCGGTGGGGGGCAGGGGAGAGACACACTTAGCACAAACAGACCCTCTGCAACCTTCCACACAACCATGTGGTTTGTGGCCACCTCACCCTCCACTGACCAACGCTGCCCCCCACCCCACCCCCGTGACCCTCCAACTCACCGTCTCCCCAGGAAGAGGCTTGAGCTTCCCCTCCCGGGCGGCTGCCTTGGCTTCCTGCAGGTCCCGTTCCAGGCTCTGCACCAGGCTGAGGGCAGAATCGATCTCCAGGGGTCCACAGGCCTCTTGAGCCTGACACAAAAGATGGGGTGGGGGAGGGAGAGTCACCCAAGACAGCCAGAAGACCCCCCCCCGCCCCTGTGGAGTGCAGACAAGAGGACACCCCCCCCTCCCTGCCACAGCCTTTAAGGCAGGGAATCTCAACCTGTAGCCTGGGGTCCGGATGTGGCCCATGGCACCATTGCATGTGGGGCCACCACTGCCTCCACCACACCAGGAAGTGCCATGTGGTGGAGGAAGGGCAAAATGGCCGTCCGGGGGAGCGTGACCCAATGGCCCCCTGGCTTTAAAAGGTTGAGAACTCCTGCTTTAAGGAAATAACAGCGAGCAATTCTATCGACCACCTCCCAGCGCTTAGGGCCACTCTCTGGGCGGTTTACAGAATAATTAGCATTTGTGCCCTCATTAACATGCTGGGTCCTTATTTCACTCATCTTGGAAAGGTGGAAGAGGCTGAGAGCCAACCTTGAACCCTGTCAGGATCGAACTCACAACCTTCTTGGCTGCAGGACAGCAGTTTAACCCCTTCTGCAACACCTGGGCACTTTGGCCAGAGTGGACCGACTGAAGGGGCTTCCCTACAACCAGGACCCTTCCCCCCCTCCAGAGCCCATGGATGGAGAGCCTGGAAAGGGGGAGGGGGGAGAACAGGTACCCCCCCCCATGGCCCTCCCTCCCTCCCTTCCGCCCTGCCCTGCCAGGTGGACCCCACTTACCTTCTGGGCAGCCGTGCGGAGCTCAGCAAGGGCCCCGGCCAGGTTCTTGGCGCATTGACTGAGCTGCATGGCTGAGGCCTGGTCTGCAATGGTGGGCACCGTGGCCTTCGAGGCTACCACCATCTTCCCCCCGGGCTGTGGAGGGGAGGGGGAAAGGGGGGGAGTTGTGAGAAGCCACGTGGGCAGGCAGGTGGGCAGACACCCCACACCCCACCCCCTTTATGGCACACGTCACCCACACCCACCCTGCAAGGCCCTGTATGGCTCACCTGGAGGAAGTTCTGGCTGGCCGAGATGAGGGCCAGTTGGGCACTGGGACTGTCCGGCTGAGACTGGCTGCCACGCACCCCCTGGACCAGCATCGGGATCTGCTCAGCCACCACCTGAGAGAGAGAGAGCGGGAGGAATGGGCAAGGTCACTCCGGACACTGACCAGGAACAGGAAGGTGTTAAGCTGTTCCTTAAAGATAGATGGACCCCTGTTTCCACCACCCCCATCTCCCGACACACACACACTGACACACCTGACACACACACGGACACACCCGACACACCCGAACACTGACCTTGCAGCTCTGGAGCAGCTGCTGGTGGGCCGAGGGGTTCTTGTTGGCGGCCGTGGCATGCTGGGCAGCGGCAATGGTCTGGGTGGCAGCCGCGGCAGCCAGTTTGGCGGCATGCTGTGAGGAAAGAGCCAGCAAAGGGGAGGCGTGAGTCTGGGGAAAGGCTGGCATGCCCCACCCACCCTGCCCAGGCCTCGCCCAGGGAGACCCCACCCCACCCTCACTCCTACTGACCTCCAGCCTGTGGACCAACTTCTTCTTGATGGCGTTCTGGGCCGCGGCGTTGGTGGCCATCCGGAGCCCTTCGGCCGCCTCTCGCAGGCGCTGCTGCTGCTCCTCACTGTCCGGGTGGGCTGCGGCTCCCTGGTAGGTAGGGAGGAGGGGAGAAAAAGGGACACCCCGCCCCCAGCCCCAGTCAGAAATGCCCCACCAGGACCCCCTTCTGCCCCTCCCCAACATGCCCTGCTAGCACCCGGTGTGTGTGTGTGTGTGTGACACTTGGATGAAGGCCGAGGCCAACAGCACCGGGTGTGTGTGTGTGTCTTGGGGGGGGGGGGGTGTCTCCCTTCCCACGATAGGCCTCGGATGGGACGGGGGGGGGTGCAGGAGGACTCAGAGCGCCCAGACCACTACTGTCCACGGACTGGCCCTGAGCCCCCCCACCACTCCATCTCAGCTTGAATCTCCCCTCCCCACCCCCCCCACCCCGAGGGCCAAACCTTGGCTGCCTCCACCATCTTGGCCGTGGCGTCCGCCAAGATTTTGGCCGCACTGAGTAGTTTCCGCGAGTTCTCCAGGTCGGTTTCTCCTTCAGCGTCGGCCTTGATGGCATTGACCAAGTCAGAGGTGGCCTGAGCCAGGATCCGAGCCTGGCGCACCATTTCCCCTGAGAAAGGGAGGGAGGGAGAGTAAGGGAGGGTGGGCCATGGACAGACCCCTCCCTTCTCTTAGGGAGCAGCCCCCTCCCTCAAAGAACCCCCAGCCACTGCTCCTCCCCCTCACCGGCATCCCCCATGGAGCTGAAGATGTTCTCAGTCACGTTGAGGATGGTGTCGGTGGCCTGGTCGTAGCGTCCAGTAGGTGGCCCTCCTGTGGCGTGGTGCTTGATGTGCTCCAGGAGGTCATTGAGGGCCTGAGTCACGGCTGTGGCCGCCACTCCCACCTGTTTCAGGAGCGGCTCGTCGGCCGTGGCAGCCTGGGAGGCCTCCACGCAGCCCTCCACCGACTTGGCCACCAGCTTGCCCGCCTCCACCAGCTGCTCCTGGCACACCGGGGAGCTGATAGTAGGAGCCACAACCTGCCGGGAAGGAGGGGAAAGTGGCCACGGGTTCAAAGGGGCAGAGAGAGGCCCCCACCCACCCAGGGCATGGCCTGCCTCTCACGGCCACCAGACTCAGCCTATGGCCACTGCCGTCTGAGGCACAAAGCCAATGGGGATCTCCTGGGGGCCATGTGGCCAGCCTGTGGCCTACCTTGCCACCCATCTTCCACTCACCTTGGTGCAGGCCACCAGCTGGGAGGTGGAGAGGGCGCACTGGGTGGCTGCGGCGATCACTTGGGTCTGCAATGTGGCCTCCTCTGTCTTCTGAGCCACGTTCTTCGCCTTCAGCACCAAGGCAGCCGCTGCACTGGCCACGGCTTTGGCCAGCTGCATCAGCATGTCCTGCAAGGGAGGAGCGGTCAGAGGGAGCAGAGGGTCTGACTCTGTCAGCCCTCTCAGGGTGGGAGGGTGGGCGAGAGGGTGGATCATCTGCCACTGCAGGCAGCCCCACACCAGCCAGCCAGCCACGGCCCACCAACGACGCTATTCCTCCCTCCCTTCCTTCCCTTCTCTCCTTCCTTCCTTCCTTCTTTCCCTTCTCTCCCTGCCAAGCCAGCTCTGCCTCCTCCCACCTCAGGTTTCTTCCCTCCAGCCCACCCAACAGCCCACCCCCCCTCCCAGGCCTCCTGGGGATGATGGTGCTCCAAGCCCGCCACCAAGACCAAAGACCAAAAGCCCCTGCAGCCACCGCTTGCCCAAGCTCATTGAGGGGAGGAGGGAGGGGGAGGACGCCGAGGCTCCCGATGCTTAGATCCCTCTGCTGCTACTGCTGAAGGAGGAGGAGAAGGAGGAGAAGAAGGAGAAAAAGGAGGAGGAGGAGGAAGAAGAAGAGGAAGAAGAAGAGGGAGGAGGAGGAGATGGGGAAGAGGAAGAAGAAGAGGAAGCTGGAAAGGGGGTGGGGTGGGGCGGAAGAGGCGGCAGGGCTTGTGCCCAAAGTAGGCCCTCCTGGGCACAACACAGCAGGCTGGCAAGCCAGGTGGGCACGGAGAGTGGCTGTGAAGGGGTAAGAAGGCCATTGTGTGTCTTGCCCCCCCCCCCCCCCGCACTTAAGAATGGATCCTAATGGCCTTTCCCAAGGGATCCACTTTGCCTTGGGGTGGGGTAATCCATCCATGGGAAAGGAGGGGGAGAGAAGGGGATGCAGCAGAGGGAGCCAAACATGGGCCTGGCCTCAGGGGTGGGGTGGGGGTGGGACAGAGAGGAGAATAATCCCCCTCCTCACGGTCCTCATGCCCCATGGCCAAAGAGGCATGAGAGAGAGAGATTGAAGGGGGGGGAATGCCTTGGCCCAGCCAGGGGGGGCTCAGGGCCCTTTACCGTCTTTGGGTCAGGGGCCAAGGGGGTCCGGGGGCTGGAGTGGCTCTCTGTGATCTGCACATGAATCCGCAACACAAGAGACGTTATGGGGCCAAAGGGGGGCTTCCCTTTACCACCCCCTGCCCTGCAACCCCAATCCCCTTTGCCAGTCCCGACCTCAGGGGGGCCCTGGCCCCACATCTTCTCCCCCCTCCTCTCTAGGAAGACCCCTCTCTCAGCCCAAACATTTGGACCCCTCTGGATCATAAGCCGCACCAGTCCACATCACACATGCACGCACACACACTCACCTGGAAATGGGGGTCCGTGTCGCTCTCCCCGATCTGTTGGAGCAACTCCCCGCTCGTCTGCCCGACGGCACCGGCGGCCTGGAGTAGGTTCTGCCGGGGCTGAAGGACAATGAGGGTTCAAGGTGGGTCAGCTGGGGGGGGCACAGACGTGACTCTGGCAGGGGAAACCAGTGGCTTCTCCACCCCCGCCTGTGGCTTCTCCACCCCTGCCGTGGCCCACCTCAGCGCTGGCGGGCTGTGCTGTCTTCAGGAGGTCCGAGACGGCCCCAGCCAGGTTTTTGGCCGCCTGGAGCAGCTGCCGCCCGCTGCCCCCCTGGTCCTCCATCAGGGCGGCCAGCAGCTTCACCCCCCGGGACATCTCGGTCAGGTTGGAGGAGATGGTGGTCACGGCGCAGCCCACGGCCGTGTAGTCGGTCTCCGCCGGGTCTCCAGCTGTCAGGTTCACCACAGAGGCCGTGCCAGCCGTGATGGCGTCCACCTGGGAGTGGATCTCGTGGCGGGACTCGTCCATCTTGTTCTTGCGCCAAGCCTTGGAGGCCTGAAGAGGAAGCCAGGGCAGAGGAGGGAGGGGTGAGAGGTGTGGGGTGGGGTGGGGTGGTCAGCTACTAAATGCCTCTCTCTCCCTCTCTTTTCCTCCCAGTCATGTCCCATTGTAGGGGGCTGTGATGATCTCCATTTACAACCAAATAACCAGCCAGCCTTCTCTGCCACTGCAGACGCTTCCGTGGTCATGTGGCAGACAAAACTAGACCCCCAATTGCATGGAAGGTCTTTACCTTTCCTGCCGAAGCGGCACCATGCTTTCAAACTGCTCAGTTGGCAGGAGCTGGGGCAGAGCACAGGAACTCACTCCATCGTGCAGCACTCAGGTCTCAAACTGCTGACCTACCTGCCGACCTTCCAGTTGGCAAATCCAGCATCTTAACCACTCAGCCACCACAGTCCAGACAACCACAGCGGTCTTTACAGTAATGTTTGTTTTACGTGCCATTCCTACAAGACTTTTTGCTTTGCCAACGATTCATGCAAGGTTAAATATGTGTCTGTGAAGATTTCCTTCTGACCTTTGCTTTGCCACCAAGACCCCATGGCTGATGCCCCCCTGCTCCCCTGCCCCCCCCCCCCCCCCCGCGCCACACTCACCGCATCCTGGCCCAGGGGAGGAAGCGTCTCAAAGTCGTCCAGGTTGGACTGGGCAGCTTGAACTGCCTGCATGCTGGAGTTGATGGTCCCCGTCAGGGCCTGCTGGGCTGAGGTCTGCAAAAGGGGGCAGGTGGGGGGAGGAATAGGATGGATCCAGGTTCAACAGAGGAGAAAAAGGAAGCAGCCCTTGCCACCCTGACAAAAGCACGGTAGGCCCTGAGCAGGCACAGGTATGGGGGGGGGGACCCCCAGCCAACTGTGGGGATGGGCAGGAGACGAGGAAAGGGCCAGAGGCTGAGAACTCCAGGGAGGAAAGGAGGGAGGGGGCAAATGTGGGAAGGGTCTGTGGGGGCAGCCCCACCCTTAGGCCATGCCACAGGCCACCAACCCCAGGCCACCCCCACACCCAAGATTAGTGGAGATGCTTCCACCTCACCCCCACCAAAGAGGGGAGACCCCCCACCCCTCCATCCTGGCTCCTTACCAGGGGGGGCATGTGCCCTCGGTGCATCTGTCCGCTGGTGATCTGCTGCTGGGCCTGAGGCATGGTGCCCATCTGGAAGTTCTCGGGGCCCCCTGCCCCAGGACGGATAATAGCCGGCAGGGCCACGGAGCCATGCTCGGCCTTGTTCACCTGGTTGAATTGCTGTTGGAGGACGGTGGACCTGCAGATGGGTTGGGGGATGGGGTGGGGGGTGAGAGAGGAGACCCATTATTGTGCCAGACAGACTCTGTCTACAGCCACTGCCCCTCTCAGTTCTCCCGGCCTCAGCATGGCTCCACACATGGGGTGTTGCAGGAAAATAACCTTATATTAGTTATTATAGTATATTAGTTTGGTGGTAACTACTTTAAAGTTTTCTATACCTTTCTGAAAGGGGGCCACTGGACTCACATGGTTCAGTATAACATTAAGAGTTCTTTCTTAATGGCTGCCTGGTGGAAGATGATACAAGCATTCCTTTGCCTCTTTGAAGCTAAGCCTGGGTGACATGCTGTATGTGAAAGGTTAGGTCAAGCAGGCTCAGACACTCGTGCACCAGATAATAAAGTGTATGCCTTCCTATGCTTTTACCTATGCCCCAAAAGATTTATTGTTATGTCTCTTTGCTATAGCATGATCTGTAGTTTGTAAAAACCATGTGATTGCCTTATGCACACGGGGGTTTAGGAATAAATATGGGCAGGGATCCTTTGTTGGATTGTCTTGCCTCCTTGCACCCACAACCTGGTGTGTGTGTCCATCACTACACAATGGCACCCCAGATGGGACTCTGAAAACCACCAGACTCGGAAGAAAAGAAAAAACTTAAAGACCATGAGTGCCTGTCTGCCTGCAGCTGACTGACTGCTGTCTGAGTGCCTGCCTTACTTCCCATAAGAAGGACCCTCAGCTCTCATCTTGCCCCGTCCGAGAGAAAAGGACTACAGTGTGCACCACTTTTCAGGTAAGATGGGAGCCTCCCTTAGCGCGAAACAGACAAAGCATGTTAGGGAATTAAGCTATTTCCTGACAAAAATTGGTAGGGATGTTCAAAAAGTCATCTGAGGGATTTGACTCATTACATAGGGGAGCATTGTCCTTCTTATCCTGAGAAAGGCTCATTGGCATTGAAGGACTGGATTAGGGTGGGGGTAACTTTATACGAGGAACCCTGAGCCCCGGTGGCGATTTTAATGACTTGGCACATATGCAAGCAAGCTGTAGAGGAAGTGGGGGTTGAGTCACCGGCGGCGACCCATGGAGTGGCTGCCATGTCTGTGGTAACATCAAATCCACCCAGCTATACAGCCACTAGCTATCCCCAGACAGCACAATTGGTTCCCCCCACAGCTCTGGAACCAGAGACAGATCTTTTTGCTTCTCTTCCATTGTCTCTCCTCCCCCCACACCGTTTCCTCCCCTTTTCCCCTGACTTCTTCACATGGAAGAACTCTCCCTCCTTCTCGAGAGATTTGGCCGGTCCATTTCTGTTGGAAAATAACTTTGTATCAGTTTGGTGGTAACTGCTTTTAAGTTTTCTATACCCTACTGAAAGGGGGCTGCTGGACTAACATGGTTCAGTATAACATTAAGAGCTCTTTCTTAATGGCTGCCTGGTGGAAGATGGTACAAGCAGGTTTTTGGGTTCTTGTTTTTAGCTGCGGTTGTTTTAATTGTTTTTATATTGCAATTTTTTATCTATTGTATTTTCTCTCTTTCCCCTTCCCCCTTTTGTTGTTAGCTGCCCTGAGTAGTGTACCCACCAGGAGGGCAGGATATAAATGTTTAAAATAAATAAATAAATACATAAATTAGGGTGGGGGTAACTTTATACGAGAAACCCCGAGCCCCAATGGCGATTTTAAAGACTTGGCAGATATGCAAGCAAGCTGTAGAGGAAGTGGGGTTGAATCAGCGGAGGCAACCCATGGAGTAGCTGCCATGTCCCTAGAAACATAAAATTTCCCTAGCTACACAGCCACCAGCTATCCCCAGCCAGCACAATTGGTCTCCCCCACGGCTCCGGAACCATAGATTTTTTCGCCTCTCTTCCATCGACTCTCCCTCCGTTTCCTCCTCCTCCTCCTCCTACGTTCCCTCTCAGCTCAGAGCTGATTCCTTTTCTCTCTCTCCCTCCTGCCTCTGTTCCAGCTGACATAAGAACATAAGAACAGCCTTGCTGGAACAGGCCACAGCCCATCCAGTCCAGCATTCTGTCTCACACAGTGGCTCACCATTTGCTTCAGGGTATGATTCCCAAGGAGATGCCTTCACCTGTTTAGGATTCCCTGGAAATGGCATTGAGAGATATCCTGCCTCTCTCTCCAACCCGGAGGTTGTCCTTAAGTATCCAACATTATAGCCATTGATACCATTGTCCTCCATGAACTTGTCTAATCCTTTCTCAAAGCTGTCAAGACTGACAGCTGTCACCACAACTTCTGGCAGGGGGTTCCATAGACCAGTAATCCTCTGGGTGAAAAAGTACTTTCTCTTATTTGTTTGAGAACTAGTACCCAAAAGTTTCATGGAGTGTCCCCTAGTTCTAGTGTTATGCGATAGGGAAAACAGTTTTTCCTTATCTACTTTGTCCACACCGTGCATGATTTTATAAACTTCAATCAGGTCACCTCTTAGACGCCGTCGGTCATTCAAGAGTGAAGAGGCCCAACCGTTGCAGCCTCAGATGGTAAGGAAGGTGTTCCAGTCCCCTAATCATCCTTCTGGTTGCCCTCCTCTGCAATTTTTCCAGCTCCATAATATCCTTCTGGAGGTATGGGGACCAGAACTGTACACAGTATTCCAGATGGGGCCTCACCATAGATTTATAAAGAGGCAAAATGACACTTGCTGACTTATTTTCTATACCCTTCCTAATGATCCCTAGCATTGAGTTTGCTTTTTTCACTGCTGAGGCACACTGGGTTGACACCTTCATTGAGTTGTCCACCAGGACACCAAGGTCCCTTTCCTGGTTTGTCGCAGAGAGTTCAGACCCCATCAGTTTATAAATGTAATTGGGGTTCTTTGCCCCAACATGCATCACTCTGCACTTACTAATGTTGAAGCTCATTTGCCACTGTTTTGCCCACTCCCCCAGTGTCAAGAGATCCCTCTGGAGCTCTTCACAATCTCTCACAGTTTTCACTACCCTGTATAATTTAGTGTTGTCAGCAAATTTGGCTACCTTGCTTTTTACTCCTACCTCTAGATCATTTATGAAGAGGTTGAAAAGCAGGGGTCCCAGTACTGAACCTTGGGGGACCCCACTCTTGACTTCCCTCCACTTGGAGAAGTGTCCATTGAGTGCTACCCTCTGTTTCCTGTCCCTTAGCCTTCCATGAGCTGGCAGCGGGGGGGGGGGGGGGAGGAAGAGAAAAATCCAGGGAGGGGAGGGAGAAATCCAAAAGCCGAACGTGAGGCAGAAATAGAAACAGAGAATTCAAGGGGGAGAGCAGAACAGACAGACAGAGGGGAAGGGGGAAAGCTGTGTGAGTGTGCTGGAGAGAGCAAGACAGACTGGGGGAGGGAAAGAGAGCTCACAGCTTAAGGCACCCTCCTTGATGGGAGAGCCGGCAGGGTGTGTAGCAATTTCCCCCCCACACACACCTCTCCCTGCTTCCACCAGTTCTTCAGCAGGAAGCTTCCAAGACATAGGGCAGGGGGAGGGAAGCATTTCTCAAGCAGCAGAGGGGGGGATCAGACATCTCTGTTGGCAGGTAGGGATCAGCCTGTCAGAATTCATGACACAGAGACAGAGGCAGAGGGAGGAGAGGCCCCAGAAGCAGAGAGTGAGGCAAAGCCCCGGCCCTTTCCTGTTTCCATCTGCTTTTTAGCTGAGAGTACATTCCAAGCTGTGGAAGAGGGGGAGAATCAGGACGGAGGGAGGAAGAGGCTCGGCTGGGCTTCTGTTTTGAGTCAGCTTCAGAGCACTCCATGCTTTGAGCAGGCTGAAGTCAGCCTTGTAGATCGGGTCAGGGCAATGAATTTGCCGGCAGTTCCAAAGCAAGCGGAGGCAGATTTTCCCCTTGTGGGGCCAGCTGCAGTCTGGGATGATGAGGTGTGTGTGTGTGTGTGGGGGGGGGGGGGGGGGGTTTGAAGGGCAAAGCTAGCATGACCTGGCCAGTTCCTTAAATGATTTCACAGCTCCCCCTGGCAAGGGCACAAGTCCTGCACTGGGGGGCTTGTTATTTCACTCCCTAGCAGCATTACCCTTTTGGGGGGACAGCTCTGAAGGAGTCTGCTGAAGGCATCCTTATACCTATAGCCACTTATGCCAGTTTCCTAGCATAAGGCCCTCTGAAGGCTACATGCTTCATTTACCATTTCCAGAGTTCTATTTCTATGCAAAGGCTAGATTTTGGCTTAGCAATTTCCCTTGCTTTGTCCTTTTGCCTAATAATTTTTCACAGCATCAAGGCTTTCTCCAGTAAATCCTCCCTTCTCATTTTATATTGATAGCCATAGGCTTCAATAATTCACACTTTTTCACATCCAATAATTTGGATCAACTCTCATTTTCACTGGTTAGCTATTGTTTATAAGTCTCTTAGTTCTCTCTTTCTTTCATCAACTGATGCTGCTTTTCTTTTGCAACCAGCTTTGACTTGTGCTACTTCTCATTATGTGTTCCTCAGATTTCTCATAGCTTGTCTCATATTAATCACCTTTTCCTTTCATGACTACAGAGATGAGATGCCCAGGAAGTGAAGTCTGCACTTCTTCATCTATTTTCCAGGGCCTGATTAGGCTTATTGCCATTATCTTGGTTTTGTTGTGCCTGTCTCAAATTGTTGATATCTCCTATAGCAGTATTGATGCAACTTAGCTTGCTCTTTTTCTTATTTCAGGCCATCCTGTCATTTTGATTCATGTGCAGATGGATCTCCCATGAGGCATTTCTGGTCCACCTGACTCCTTTAAGCCCAGCCTGCAGGCCACGTCCCAGGAAGGATTTCATTCTCAATATGCACTTAGCTTTGGATAAATTTTCCTTCTCACTGGTTAACAGCCATTTTCATAGTATTCCTATCATCTTTATAAGACTTCCTTCCATATTATTTTAGCCTGAAATTTTCTCATTTTGCTCCAAATTTAAGCTTGTTTTTTTCCTATAAGCACCTTTTGGCAATTTCTAAATGCCCTGTATGTTTAGCTAGGGCTCATTATTTCTGCTAGAGTTTTCTACAGCTTGTTGGTTAGATAAACCCTTCACTGTTTTCACGTCATTTGCAAAACTTTTTTCTCCATCAACTGATGTTGCCTCTCCTTGGATCTGAGCTCCTTCCCAATTTTGGATTTTTTGCACTCCATGCAGTATCCTCCATAATGCCACAGTGCCTCTCCCATAACAATTAAAAAGAAAGAGGATAGATGTTTACCAGTCCATAGCACAATTTGCCAATAGCACCCAGTTTACACTTTCCAGTCAGCATGGGGTACGGTGCCAGTCCTCTGCCATGGGGCCTGCTTCCCTCCTCCTGGGGGGGGGGGGGTAGGAATTTTTGTGCTTTATTTATTTATTTATTTATGCACATTTATATCCCGCCCTCCTGGAGGGTACACCACTCAGGGCGGCTAACAACATAATAAAAATTACAATAAAAACAATAAAGCAACAATAATTAAAAAAGGTCTAACAACCCCAATTAAAACCAACATTAAAAACACCAACATATCATTATTAACAAACAACCCACACCCACCCTACCCCCGTTAAAACAGAATAACCAAGCCAGGGAACAGCCCACCACATAGGCTAAATCAGCCACCGGGCTTGACTGGTAGAGTCAAGCGTGCCCCAAACTTGCTGGAAGAGCCATGTCTTCAGCATCTTCCTAAAGGGGAGTAGTTACGTCTGGAGCTGCAACTCAGGTGGTAAGAGGTTCCACAGGGCTGGGGCAGACACGGAAAAGGCTCTTTTCCTGGTCCCAGTAAGATGTACCTCTTTCACTGATGGAACCACCAGTGAGCCCCTCCTGTCTGCCCTAGTAGGACGGGCTAAATTCCTTGTGGTGACGCGGTCTCTTTTTGCCCCAACGTGCATCACTCTGCACTTACTAATGTTGAAACTCATTTGCCACTGTTTTGCCCACTCCTCCAGTGTCTGGAGCTCCTCACAATCTCTCACACTTGTCACTACCCTGTATAATTTAGTGTCGTCAGCAAATCTGGCTACCTTGCTATTTACTCCTACTTCTAGATCATTTATGAAGAGGTTGAAATGCAGGGGTCCCAGTACTGAACCTTGGGGGACCCCACTCTTTACTTCCCTCCACTTGGAGAAGTGTCCATTGAGTGCTACCCTCTGTTTCCTGTCCCTTAGCCAGTTGCTGATCCAGGACAAGACCTGTCCCTTTATTCCATGACTGGTAAGTTTATTCAAGAGCCTTTGGTGTGGGACCTTGTCAAAAGCCTCCTGAAAGTCCAGATAAACAATGTCAACTGGATCCCCCTTATCCACATGCTTGTTGACACTCTCAAAAAATCCCAACAGATTAGTGAGGCATGATTTGCCCTTGCAAAAGCCATGTTGGCTCTCCTTTAGCAGCATCTTCTCTTCTATGTGCCTATTAATTCTATCTTTTAGAATGGTTTCCATCACTTTACCTGGGACACATGTCAAACTGACAGGTCGGTAATTTCCTGGATCACCCCTGGATCCTTTTTTGAAAATTGGTGTTACATTCGCTACCTTCCAGTCATCAGGCACAAAGCCTGATTTGAGGGAAAGATTATATATTTTGGCTAGGATATCAGCAATTTCATCTTTAAGTTCCCTGAGAACTTGTGGATGGATGCCATCTGGTCCTGGTGATTTGTTAGTGTTTAGCTTAACAAGACATGCAAGGACCTCCTCCCTGGTTATTTCTACCTGGCTTAATTCTTCGGTTTCCCTCCCTACGAAGATAGGCTCTGTTTTGGGCCTATTTGCTTTATGTATTACTCATATTCATTTAACCATAAGTATTTCAGTTATGTTTGCATATTAATTGTTTTAGCTTTCACAAAGGTCATCACCATCAACAGACCTGAGGCAGAATTGTTCTACCTGCATGATGCCATTGGGCTCATATTCATTTATACTCTATTGTCCTTGCTTGTACTTTGTATAGCCATTCTTATAGCCTGCTGCTGTTTCATCCAATGCATTCCTTCTCTGCTATTAAGATGTATGCCTACCTTTGAATCTGCTTACCACATGCACCCAAAGAGCAACTCCCTCCTCTGCCTTTACACAAAACATTGCAATCAGTTGGCCACAAACAATAAAAAGAAGAGAATATGTAGAAAAATAACCTTATATTAGTTATTATTGTATATTAGTTTGATGGTAACGGTTTTTAAGTTTTATACTCTTCTGAAAGGGGGCTGCTGAACTCCATGTTTCAATACTGTATAACATTAACATAAGAACATAAGAACAGCCTTGCTGGAACAGGCCACAGCCCATCCAGTCCAGCATTCTGTCTCACACAGTGGCTCACCATTTCCTTCAGGGTATTCCCAAGGAGATGCCTTCACTTGCTTAGGATTCCCTGGAAATGGCACTGAGAGATATCCTGCCTACCTCTCCAACCCGGAGGTTGTCCTTAGGTAGCCATAATTATAGCCATTGATAGCCTTGTCCTCCATGAACTTGTCTAATCCTTTCTTAAAGCTGTCAAGACTGACAACTGTCACCACTTCTTCTGGCAGGGAGTTCCATAGACCAGGGATCCTCTGAGTGAAAAAGTACTTTCTCTTATTTGTTTGAGAACTAGCACCCAAAAGTTTCATGGAGTGTCCCCTAGTTCTAGTGTTATGCGATAGGGAAAACAGTTTTTCCTTATCTACTTTGTCCACACCGTGCATGATTTTATAAACTTCAATCAGGTCACCTCTTAGACGCTGTCGTTCAAGAGTGAAAAGGCCCAACCGTTGCAGCCACAGATGGTAAGGAAGGTGTTCCAGTCCCCTAATCATTCTGGTTGCCCTCCTCTGCACTTTTTCCAGCTCCATAATATCCTTCTGGAGGTATGGTGACCAGAACTGTACACAGTATTCCAGATGTGGCCTCACCATAGATTTATAAAGAGGCAAAATGACACTTGCTGACTTATTATCTATGCCCTTCCTAATGATCCCTAGCATTGAGTTTGCTTTTTTCACTGCTGAGGCACACTGGGTTGACACCTTCATTGAGCTCTCGTCCATCAGGACACCAAGGTCCCTTTCCTGGATTGTCTCAGAGAGTTCAGACCCCATCAGTTTATAAATGTAATTGGGTTTTTTTGCCCCAACATGCATCACTCTGCACTTTAAGAGTTCTTTATTAATGGCTGCCTGGTGGAAGATGGTACAAGCATTCCTTTGCCTCTGTGAAGCTCTCTAGCTAATCTCCTGGCCTTCTGAAAGAGCTTGTTTGTGTAAACCAGATGCCATTAGGAGCCTGGGTGACATGCTGTATGTGAAAGGTTAGGTCAAGCAGGCTCAGACACTCATGCACCAGATAATAAAGTGTATGCCTTCTTATGCTTTTACCTATGCCCCAAAAGATTGATCGTTATGTCTCTTTGCTATAGCATGATCTGTAGTTTGTAAAAACCACGTGATTGCCTTATGCACACGGGGGTTTAGGATTTTAGGAATATGAGCAGGGGGTCCGTTGTTGGATTGTCTTGACTCCTTGCACCCACAACCTGGTGTGTGTGTCCATCACTACAGGGTGTCTCTCCTCCTCCCCGCTCCCCAGGACTCTGGCTTTAGCGGGTGTAGGGAACACCATACACCCCCCAACCCCCAGGCCCCCTTACTTTTTTGGAGAAACCGAGTCCTCCAGCATGGTGGATTCCTCGTCACCTTCCATCCCAAAATGATCCTTGCTCTTTTTCTGCAAGCCACAGAGAGGGGGTGGGGGGGTGTCAGTCCTCCGTCTGGGTGGGCAGAGGGATAAGTGGTTCCTCCTCCCCACCCCCAGAAGGGTCAGGACATTTGGATGCACCACAGGCAGAAGGTGCCACCTCACTCACCCCACTCCCCATCATGGGAAGGTCAGCCCCCTTGAAGTAGGGCCAGGGCCATGAATTCCAGGGCCTGCGATCTCCCCACTCCCCCCCCCCAACCATCCTTCTGTAGATCAGAAACTGTGGGGAGGGGGTCCTCTCTCTGTGTCTCTAGGGCAGGGCCGGCCTTCCTGCCTTCTGCCCTCCTCCTGGAGCTCTGCCACCCCACAGGGCAGAGGAAGGGGTTCCCTTGGGCAGGGGCACTCACTGGCCTCGCCAGGCCTGCCCTCCCTCCCCTTCCTGCCTGGGGGCACTTAGCCAACCACAAGTGGGGCAGGCAGAGAGGGAGTCACAATGGGGGCAGGATATGGGCCCTGTGGGGCAGCCCTCCCTGCTTGTAGGGCATGAGGGGAGAGAGAGACAAGAGGTGCTTTGCCCTACCCACCACCACGAGCCTCACCTTCTTGAGGATGATGTCAATGTAGCCGGCAATCAGCTGGGCAATCTGCTCCCCTTCGGTGGTCTGGACGGAGTAATAGCCGTCCTGATAATCCCCAAAGTCCTGCCCCAGAAAAGCAGAAGCAGAGGATGGGGCGGGAGGGGGGGAGGGAGTCCTCTCGGCCCACGTGCCACCTCCCTTTCCATGCTCTCTTCCCAGCAGTCCCCCTCCTTTGCTCGTCCCCCCCCGCCCCCCTCTGCCCAGGACAAGAGGTGAAGTCCGGACCCCTTTGGCCAATGGGGGCAGCAATTTAGGGGTGGAGGGGGTTGTGAGGTGGGTCCGATGGCTCAGGTAGGGTCTCAGAGCGGGGGGGGGGGGGGTATCTGTCTGTCTCTTACCAAGGTGAAGCTCTTAGGGGAGGCAGCCCAGCGCTTGATGTTGGTGAGGCTCCACTCCTGAATGACCTCCTTGGTCTTCTCATCCACCCGCATCACGCGCTCCTTGGTGATGCCCAGCAGGCGCGGGACCAGCTTGTTCTTGCCCTTCATCTTCTCCTATTGGGGGGAGGGGGTCATCACAGGCACCAAGGGTCACACAGCAATACTGGCCTTTACACACACACACACACACATCTCACACACACACACCAGCTGCTGGAATCCACAGCAAAGCCTTGGGGGGGGGGGAACACCACTGGGGGGGGGTCTGCAGAGAGACCAACCTGAGCTCATCGCTGCCCTGCACCACCCCCATCCCCAGAGGAGGAGGAGGAGGGTCCCACCTAGGCTGGGAAGGGGGGGGGGTTGCATGCTTTACCTTGACCAGGAAGAAAGAGACCCCATAGGTTTTGAGGGATCTCGCCAGCTTGACGTAGCGGACTTTGGCCTCGATCTCACTCATGTTGCCGCAGTTCTTGTGAGCCTGAAGGCAAAGCAGGTGAGTCTGGCACACCCTCCTTCTCTCTCACACCCCACAGGGCCCCTGCCCCACACTCTCCCTCTTGGCTGATGTCCCAGCCCAAAGACCCCTCCTCCAGGGGGAAAGGGTGGGCGGGAGCCACTCCTGGCCCTGGGCACACAGAGGCCTGATCCTGGCCCCTCACCATGAAGATCTTGCGCTCCCCCTTCTGCTTGATGTACTCTTTGGGCAGAAAGTCCTTCAGGCTGAAAAGGAAGGAGGGGGGAGAGGTGAAGGCCGAGCTGGAGGGTGGGGACCCTTGCCCACTCAACCCCCTGGCACAGTAGAGAGAGAGAGAGAGAGTGGGCAGCCCCTCCGGGCGAGGGAGGGGCGGTGGTGGTGGGAACTATGACCCACTCCAAGCCAGGATTCACCCTCTTCCCCCACCCCCCACCCACAGGGCCCCACTTACTCCAAAAAGCCTGGCTTATGCTTCTGCTCATTGTGGGAGCCAAACTGGACCTGGCACTGGTAGCCGGCAAACTCACAGGCCTTGTCGAAGGAGACTGGGTGCGACCCGTTCAAAATGTCATCGCGAGCCTAAGGGCAGAGAAGGGGGCCAACATTAGCAGCCTGTCCCCACCCCAGGGGTCCAGCCTGGAAAGGCTCTGCCGGCAGAAACTCCCCCCCCCCCCCCAAAGTGTGATGAATTCAGACGGAGCCTTTGCTTTTGTGAGTTTAAAATGGATGCTGTTGTTTCCTTCCTTCCTTCCTTCTGAAGAGGGGGTGAAGAGAGGCCTTGGAACTTGGCCTTCGGGCCAGGAGCAAATCCCTTGTATCTTCAATAGTCAAAAGATGCTAGGACTGTGAAAACGGGAGGAGGAACGTTGGACAAAGAGCACCGAGTGTTATTGGGAAAGAGAGAGGAAGAGGAGGGACATAGGAAAGGTGGGTTTGGTTATTATCTTAGAAGGTTAGAGAAGAAACCGCATTGTTGTTCAGCATGTTCAAGGCAGGAGGAGAAAAGGGTTTACCTACGATTGCTGGTGAGTAGAACAGTACAAAGATCTAATCCCGATTGTGCTACCTGGTTAAGTCAGAAGGGCCACCCCCACACACACACCTGAACGTAGAGCAGGTTGAGCTGGACCGGGTCACGTGAATCGACGTTCTGGTCCGAGTAGAAGAACTTGCGCCGCAGCAGAAGGGTCTCACTGTCGTCAATGCCCTGTTCCCGCAGCGTCCGCCCGTGGTCCAGCCAGTTCACTGTGCAGGGAGGGGAGGGGAGGGGAGGAGAGGATGGCATTGGTGGGGAAGGTGGCCAAGGCTGTTCACTCCCCCCCCCCCGCTTCCGCTGCTACACACACCATCCCCACCCCTACCCCCTATCCACCCCTGGGCTGGATCCCGCCCCCTCCCGGGTTCCTCACACTCGTCGTCAGTGTGCAGCTTCTGCTTGAGCTTCTCCATCTTCTTCTCATCGCGCAGGAGGGTCTTGTCCTTCCGTAGGGTCCCCGTCGGCTCCTCCTTCTTCTCCTCCACCATCTCCCGCACCAGAGAGTACTCGTCATAGTTGGTGATGCCTGCAGAGGGGAGAAGCAGGAGGTAGGGGTGTGTGCGTGTGTGTGTGCGTGTGTGGCTGCTCCGGGGTGGGGGGTCTGGGCAGGCCCAGAGGTCCATCTTGGCTTTCCAGGCAGAACAATAGCCATAACCATGAGGCTGCTAGACCTGCCCCATAGAAGGAGGGCTGAGAAGGGCCCTCCCTCTCTGGGCAACAGTTCACAAGGGAATGAGCCATTTGCCCTTATTCTCATGCTGGCTCCTCTTTCGACTCACTTTGGAAAGGTTGAAGAGGCTACGAGTCAACCTTGAAACCCGTCAGGATCAAACTCACAATGTTTAGGCTGCAGTGCAGCAGTTTAACCCAGGCGTAGGAGAAACATTCCGGGAAAGAGGGTGGCCATGATCCCCCCCTCTCCTCAGTCAATCCCCCCCCCCCCGGGTGGGCATTGGGGGAGGGGCTTCCAGGCCACTCACCAATCCTGGCACAGATGGTCATCAGCATCTCTGTGACCGTCTTGGAGTCATCCACCATGACCGTCTTGACGGTGCCGTCCAGCATGCGGATTTTCAAGGGCCGGTGCTTCTTCTTGTACTCCATGGTGTCCTGGGCCATGTATTGGGGGGGGGGGGGGGGGAGATGGCCGGCATTCAAACTCAGGGTGGGGGGAGGGGGGCTAGCCATTCAAGCTCAGGCCGAGCTTGAAGAGGAGGGTGGGGTGGCCAGGGAAGCGACCGAAGAAGACCAGCAGCCACAGATGACCACAAGCCAGCATGACTGTCTGCTCCTTCCAGGACCAGCAGGTGTGGGGAGAAGGGGCCGCTGCCCGACCCTCATTCTGCTCTGTGGGGACTCAGCCCCTTTGAGGCATCCAACCCGCTGTGGGGCTGACAGGGGGCGGGGAGTGCCACCCTGGGGCCTTTGAGCCCACCCAACCGTACGGAAGCCCTTCCGAACATCTTCAGGCAGACGAGCAATGAGTCCAGATTCCTGGTGGGAGGCTTCGGGGTGGGGGTGGGGGTGGGGGTGGGCTGCAAGGGTGAGGGTCTCTTACCCCATTGCGAAGCATGTAATAGTCCAAGGCCTTCCCAGCTTCCAGCCAGATGCCTTTCTTTGGGTCTTCGTCTGACAGGAAGAGGCCAAAGTCATTGGCTAAAGAAGAGCAGAAAGAGAGAGAGAGAGAGAGATGGATCTGGGGAGCCCCAAGGGATCCCATCCACTGTCCCCCCCCATTCCCACTCCCACTTGAGGGTCACAACCATGAGCTGCTCCTGCTGCCTTTCTACCCCTGCCTGGAGGGAGGCTTGGGGGGGGGGGCTGATGCTCTCTGCCAATGCCTCCAGACAAGCACACAAATGCCACAAGTAAGAGTCATTAAAGCTGCAAGCAAATCCCCCAAATAGGGCAGGAGTCAGGAATAATTGACAAGCACAGAACCCCAAAACTACAGGCCAACCTCCCTGCGATGCAAGTACACAAAGTGATTTCAATACTATTACATTGTATTTGGGAACAGGGGCCGTAGGAAATGAACAAATAGAAACGTAAAAGTGAAAAACAGAATGTGTGTCCTCTGGGGTGACGGGGGTGTATCCTGCACCATGGAAACATGCTTTGGTGCGCCCCCTCCTTAAGAAGCCAGCGCTCAACCCAACAATAACGGCCAACTATTGGCCAGTACCCAACCTCCCCTTTTTAGGGAAGGTTTTGGAGAAGGCAGTGGCGCGGCAGTTACAGGAGGTTCTGGATGAAGCGGATTATCTGGACCCCTTTCAGTCAGGATTCAGGCCTGGATATAGTAGAGACTGCGTTGGCCGTGCTGTTGGATGATCTCTGGCGGGAGCGGGATGGAGGTCATCCCTCCATCCTTTCTCTTCTTGACCTCTCAGTGGCCTCCAACACAGTTGACCACAGTATCCTTCTGGAACGGCTCTGAAGAGTGGGGATCCAGAGCACTGTGTGGTCCTGGCTTGCCTCATTTCCCACAGGGTGAGGAATCATCAGTATGCTGACGATACTCAGCTGTACATCTCAGCCCGTGGTGATCCTAGTGTTGCAGCCAAAGTCCTATCCACGTGTCTAGAGGCTGTCGGGGCCTGGATGGGGGACAACGGGCTACAACTGAATCCCAGCAAGACTGAGTGGCTATGGGTCGGGGGGCCCTGCGTTATCTCAGGAGCTACCATCTTTGGTTCTGGATGGGACTATTTTGCCCCAAGCAGAGCCAGTGCGTAATCTGGGGGTCCACCTGGACTCGCGACTCCTGCTCGATGAGCAGGTGGCAGTTGTGGCCAGGAGGGCTTTCGCACAACTTCATGTCATATGCCAGTTATGCCCACTCCTTGATCGGGACTCCTTGCTCATGGTCACACACACTCTGGTCACCTCCAGACATGACTATTGCAATGCGCTCTATATAGGGCTGCCCTTGATGACCATTTGGAGGCTGCAACTGGTCCAGAATGCAGCTGCCCGGGTGGTGATGTGGTGCAGGAAGTATGCCCGTGCCTCAACACTGCTTTTGGGAGCCGCACTGGTTATGCCTCCGGGTGCAATTCAAGGTGCTGGAAATGACCTCTTAAGCCCTACATGGTAGTAGGCCAGGATACTTAGGAGACCGCGTCACCCTGAGAACATCCGTGCGTCCCACCAGAGCAGGCCGGAGAGGCTCTCTCAGTGTGCCATCTGCTAGGGAGGTGCGCCTCTCTAGCACCAGAAGGAGGAGGGAGGGTCTTCTCAGTGTCTGCTCCGGCCCTATAATGGCACCTCCTGCCCATTGAGCCGCGTCCCCAGACGGAGATGCTGTCCTTCAGGAAAGAAGTAAAAACCTGGCTGGCAAAGCATGTGTGGGGCACCAGCGATGGGTTGAGCCCTGCCTGCGGGCTGATTTAGTAAGGACAATCTCTCCCTCTTTTAATCTCTAGGGGTCGGAGTAATTTTTGGTGGCCGTTTTAATGGGTTTTATTGGTTTTTAAAATGTGATTGGTTTTATTTTCTGTGAGGCGCCCAGAGTCTTCAGAGTTGGGCGGCAATATAGACCAGAAACATAAATAAATAAGTAAGAGCAATGGAAGATCCAGCCAAAGGAGGGCAAAAGGGGAGGCGAAGGTGGAGAAAGGCAGCCTGTGTAGCCTTTACGGGCAAGCAATGTACGCACCACCACCGCATGTACGTGGAAAGACCTACTCAATGGCCAAGAGAAGACTGCTTACTATTTCAACATCTTCATTTCTTTTGAATTTTACTTACTGTATTTCATCTACAGACATAATTTTAAACTGGGCCAGGCTGTGGGAGGGAGGGAGGCTCTTGCCTCAGAACCCTTTTGGGTTTTTTACCTGCCACAGGTGGGCCCAGAGGTATCTGTCAGACCACATGTGTCATCCAGCCACTTTGGCCTCCCCCCAAGGATCTCCAAGACCCTCCTCCCCCAGTCATATCTGACTCTAGAGGGTAGTGCTCATCTCCATTTAGAGCCAAAGAGCCAGCGCTGTCTTCGTCTCCAGACTCTCCATGGTCATGTGGCAGGCATGACTAGACGCTGGAGTGTTGCGGAACACTGTTACCTTTCTTGCTGAAGTGGTACCTGTTTATCTACTTGCAGTTTTCTTGCTTTTGAACTGCTCAGTTGTCAGGAGCTGGGACAGACAATGGGAGCTCACTCCATTGTGCAACACTCAGGTCTCAAACTGCTAACTTACCAACCTTCTGGCCGTCAAGCTCAGCATCTAAAGCACTAAAGCCACTGCAGTCACCCATTGAAAACGAAAGGGAAGAAAATAAATTCTTCACAAGGAATGGCGATCTTTTTCCATCTCTTCTCTTGCTAAAGGCCTCCAGTTTTCACTCCATGGGGCTGGGGAGGGTCCACTACTACAGCCTCTCTTCCTCCCCCCCCCCCCCAGTACAGCTACTGGACTACCAGCCACATGAGAACACAAGTCCACTCTTCCACATGCACATGCCCCCAACCCTGCCCATGCGAAGTAGGGGACCAAAAGACACCCTCCCTCCGCCCTGTGTGGGGAGGGGGCACTGCCAGCCTCCCTGCCAGGAAGCAAGCTGGGAAAGGGCAGTGGGCATGTGGCCCACCCGGAGAGGCTTACGCTGGCCCATCTGCGCCTCTGGGACTCGCTCGCGGATGATCCGGCACGCGTCGTACACCATGGTGGAAGGCTCGAACTGCATGGTCTTGACCACATTGCCAATGCTGATCTTGAGCGACAGGGCAACCATCTTGGCAGCCGGAGGGAGGGTCCCCGCTCTGCTTCACCTATGGAACCAAAGAGGCAGGGGGTTACCACGGGGGAGCCTCGGGACACCAGCGGCGAGTAGGTTTTTACCCCAGAACCGGCTCAGAGGACGCCCTTTCCACCCCCTCTCCCACCCTGCCAGCCGTTCACAGAATAATTAGCCTGAAACCAAAAATCCCTAAAATATCAATTTTTCCTTGCAGGTTTGCTCAACAAATCAATTAACCGGGTACCCTGGAAGGAAACCAGATGTGGTTTATTGATAGCGGACACCAACAAATGAGTTTCGCACTCAGGGCCAACTGGAATAGTAGTTTTGGCCAAGAGAATCGGAAGAGGGAGGCAGTGATACATTCTGGTTTACTGGGAAATGTCATCCCGAAGATCCAAACAGATAACCGGTAAGGATAGGATAAAATGTGTAAATTGAATTCTTAATAAAAGAATGAAGAGTTCCTGACATAAAGGTTGAGAGTCTTGGTTTTGGGCTTCCGGGGCTGGGAGAAAATGGGGAGGGGAAATGTAGGTGGTTTGGTAAAGAAAATTATTTGTCATGTTTTATGCGCAAGCCACCCTTGACGAAAGGGCAGCGATAGAAATGTGAGTAATAAATAAATAAATAAACTCAGGGGGGAAGGAAGGGAAGAAATGTTTAAGGGAGGATTCAGGACTGCGAATATCCCAATAGGATCCTGGGGTGAGGAAATCCAGAACTGCAGAGCTGCAAACTCCCTTCAGGGTGGTATTTCAGGGATTTCCGCCCCATTATTTCACATGGAATTACCTGGGGCGCCCTTTCACCTCAGGATTGCCCCCACTGAACTCTGAAGAGCTAACAAAAGCCTGCGCCACCGCCACCGCCACCACCACCACCTCACCCCTGTGGTAGGAATGCTGTGGCCACGCACTGCCCCTAAGTGGACTTGTGCCCCACTGGGGTCAAAAGGAAATGGCAACATACATTTGTGGGGTTTGAACACAATTGTGTGAAGGGAGGAACATTGGCTCCATGTTGAACGAGGCCATTTCCAGGCTTCAGTGGAATTAAATCAAAGCTATGGAGAAAACCAAGGATTTGAACCCACAGCCATGACTGTCTGTGGTCCCAAAAGACTGGGAAGTTTTAGACTCCAAATTCAGGTTTCCAGCGAGCTCAAGTGGCTCAGATGCTGACTGGGAGGCGGAAGGTCAGCAGTTCGATTCCCGAGTACTGCAGGACGGAGTGAGCTCCCGTCTTTGTCCCAGCTCCTGCCAACCTAGCAGTTCGAAAGCAAGAAATGGCAAGTAGATAAATAAGGACCACTTTGGTGGGAAAGGGAAACAGTGTTCCGTGCGCTCCAGTGTCTAGTCATGCCTGCCACATGAAGCAGACATTGCGGGCTTTGAAACAGAGATGAGCACTGAACCCTAGAGTCGGATACGACTGGCTTTTGAGCAAGGGAAATATTTGCCTTTAGCGAGCAACAAAATTTTGGGAAAGAATGATTAAATATTATTTTATTCAGATTTACTTTGAATAGCCCCTCTCAGCCTACAGTGCAGACGTGAGACTTCAAAGGGGAAAATGAAGTCAAGGTCAAGATCAAGGCCGCCCTTCTTGCTTGAAAGCCAGTCATATCCAACTCTAGGGTCCAGTGCTCATCATCTCCACTTATAGCCAAGGACCCAGCGCTGTCTGTGTCTGCAGTCATTTCCATGGACATGTGGCAGGTGTGCCCTTAGACACCGGAGAGTATGGAACACCGTTTACCTTCCCACCAAAGTGGTACTCATTTATTTACTTGCAATTTCTTGCTTCTGAACGGCTGACAAAGTTGCAAAAGTGGATACATTGTTACCATCTTGGAATGCCTTTGAAGCCCGTAGCTCCAATACAAGCCAATGGAGAAGATGCACGCTCTCCAAGACCGAGGGTTGGATGGGGAAAATTCAAACGACAGGCAGAGCCAGGAAAAGTGGGAGTTCGATTCCCGATTCCACTGGCCAAGCAAGGCTGACAAGGGGAATAAGCTTCCATGGGAGAGAAAGTGAGCGAAGGCCAGGGCGCTCTAGCTTACCCTCTCTTGCACCGTGTGCGAGGGGGCGGGGGCGGGGGGGGGGCAACCGGGGCATGGATGTGTGATGTGCATGCTTGTGCATACTCATGGGAAATGTGTATCATGTGCAAAAATGCATGGAGAAAATACATAAAATCCACGGATCCTAGTAAATAATGCATACGAAAACCCAGCCAACCTATTCTTCCTCTTTCAAGCCCTTTTGCCCCCATTCATATGGACTGGGGATGCCTTTGGCTGACCTCAGAAGGATGGAAGAGGCTAAGAGTCAACCTTGATCCCTGCTCAGGATTGAACTCACAACATTTTGGCTGCAGAACAGCAGTTTAACCCCTCCTGCGCCACCAGGGCAAATCAAGGCTCAACCCTCACTGAAAGCCAACACTCGAAACATTTCATTTATTATTTGTACCCCGCTTTCCTCGACCCAAAGGGCGACCCAAAGCGGCATTTACAACATAGAAAAAGTATACAAAATACAGTATATCAAAATGCAATACAACAAATACTAAAAAAGAATAGTTGCAAATGCAAATTACAGTTACAAGTCAGAAAATGCAATATCAGTAAATGCAAATTATAGGAGACAAATTAGACAAGTACAACAAACAATACAATAACAAGCCCTTACATTCAGACGGCGAGGCGGCAGTTCTTAAAGTCCGCGTCATAGCTGAAACATCACGTTTTGGGCATATTGCAAAAATACACACAACCCCAAGACTCACAAGAGAGACAATAATGGTGGGGAAAGCCAGAAGGCAGCAGGAAAAGAGGAGACCAAATAGGACAGGGTGTGTGTGTGTGTGACTCCACAAAGGAAGCCACGGCCTTAAGTTACACGGTTGCTACAGAAACAACCCAGAATCAACACGGTTGCTCCTCCTGTAAGTCAGAAATGACGCAATGCCACGTCACAACCACCGGCCACTTCCTCCACCTCAGACCACGCCTGTGATGAACTCTAGGGTGGGAGGCAGACACTCCAGGCTTTCCTTCTGGGAGAGAACTTCATGCCACGCAAAAACATCAACCTGAAGGAGGCATAAAACAGATCCGGAGAGAACTGATGCCATAGATAGTGAACCTGGAGTCAGCGAGGGAGGGGGCGGGGTGGGGTGGGGATGGGGGTCTAGCCACATATAGGTGGTCTAGCCACAACTCAGGCTGGCAAAAAGCAACTTTGAGCATCATTCACGTCTCCCCTAACAATGTAAAAGAGGGCGTAAATCTAGGAAGAGCTATGCAGGTAGGCGGTGGGTCACCCTGGACATGCGCAGGTGTCCTGAGGAAGGGACCCCTCTGCCCACCCCCACCCCAGGAGAGGCACTGGTCTGTCCCAAAGGCACCAATCCAGAAGGGGAAGGCTGTGGTTGGGGCGCCCGGCTGGCAAGCTATCTAATGGCCCCCTGGCTGGCCCTGGGCGGGCGGAAGAGCTGAGTCAGCCTGCGGTGGCCACCTGGCCACAAGAGGAAGGGGACAGCTAGGCCTGGTGGCCTGATAAGCCCTACAGGCAGCCCAACCACCTCTGGGCAAGAAAAAAACCAGCAGCAAGGGAGCGGGGGAGAGAGAGGGGGAAGCCTCCCCCCCAAACCAGCAACACCTCTTCTCTTCTGCCCACATGGTGGGAAGGAATGGAGGGTGGGGCTCGCAGGCTACCATTCAGCCAGGACCCCCCCCCCCCAAATTTTTTTACCAGGTCTCAACCCCCCCCCCCCCCGACTCTTCTGGAGAGTCTTAGGCTCAGATGCACCCCTCCTGGGACAAGAGCAGGGGGAATCTCCCCCCCCCCTCCTTGAAAAGTCCTGGCCCTGCCTTCTCCACACACACACCATGCTGGCACGCCACCCCCCACCCCCCAACAAGGCCTTCATAGGAAGCGAGAGGCTCCAGCCTGTGGGAGTCTCCCATGGCTGGCGGGGGAGAGCAATGCCAGACCTCCCCAGCCCAGGCACGGCATCACACAGAGCCAGCTCCAGATGGTGCCAGGATGCCCACAGCCATGCCCTGTCCCAGCACATGTTGGGAGGGGGGGGGCTGGACCTAACAAGCCACCATGCCACCACCCCTGTGCCACCTACCTGGCTTTTCCAGCAACAGAGGCAGCTCCAGTGGCCTTCCTTCCTTCCTTCCTCTCACCCCCAGCCGAGAAATGGCCTGCCTGGCAGGGCTTCCCCTCCCCCACCCCCCGTCCCCTCCCCACCCACCAAGGCCTTCCTTCCTTTTCCCTCATCCTTCCTGCCACCACCCCACCCCTCTTTCTTGCCCTGAACTGAGGTCCATGGAAGACCTGCTGTGCTCCCAGGGACGGGGCGAGCCGCATCTTGGCCAGAGGAGACTTTTGCACCACAACCACACCCCACACCCCTATACATACATACATGCACCCCAGAAGCGGAGAGAGGCAGCCCTTTTCATGGCCAAGCCTAAGAGCCCTCCCTGGGGGCATAGAGGTTAAATTGCTGTACTGTAGCCTGAACGTTGTGAGTTCGATTATGACCAGAGATCCAGGTTGACTCAGCCTCTTCCATCCTTCTGAGCCTGGGAAAATAAGAACCTAGCATGTTAATAGGGGCGGGGGGGGGCAGATGCTAATTAACTTGTGACCCACCCAGAGAGTGCACTAAGTGTTATGGGGGGGGGTGTAGGAGGGGGGTATTAGAGTGTAATGGCTTTGCTTTGCTTCCTGTTCAGGCTGGATGAGCTCTAAGATGCTTTAAATTGTTGACTACTATTCTAGTTGTCAAACCCACCCTGAGATCTTTTGATAGTGAGTGGGATACGGAGCAATAGTATTGTTTCCGCCCCCCCCCTTCCACAACCCATTCATGTGGAGTCACAGAAACCACCAAGAAGAACTTGACAGAGCCTCGGGGCAGAAATAGACATCATAGATAGCCCATAACTAGAACATTGTTATATTTAACAAGGATTGTTATGCATTTAAAAATCATTGCATTGAGCAAGGACACTTCTATCCTGCCCCATAGAAGTGCTTAGTGCCCTTTTTGGGTGGCTCACAGGGTAGTTAGCATTTTGCCACAAACCTGCTGGGTCCTCATTTTACCAGCCTTGGACAGATGGAAGGCTGAGCCCACCTGGATCCCGTCAGGATCGAACTCACAATGTTCTGGCGGCAGGGCAGCGGTTTAACCCCTGTGCTACCACTACCAGGGCTCTTATCTCTTATGGAGATGTGCAAGGGGGCCGCGCGGGGGGGGGGGTGTATCTCTGGTTTCAACTCCCAGTTCTTCTGGTTCCTGTCCAACTGAATTTATTGATGCAAGCCTGTTCCTTATGGGCTTCAGGTTCATCAAGAATGTTGTTTAAATTATATTTTGGCACTCGGATTCTCTTAGGGTTCTTTTCCAGCTTTACTCTCATGTTGGATATTAACTGTTTGTGATCTGTGCCACAATCTGCTCCTGGTCTTATTTGGGCAGGGAGAATAAAAGCTTCTCCACCCCCTGCTTCCAGTCACATGGTCCTTCTTGATTTCCGTATGGATGGACCCCCCCCCCTCTCTCTCTCTCTGGTGAGGTCTACCGTACAGCCACCTGGCCAGTGGCTTGAAGCAAACTGGTGCTTCTATCCCCGCTCCCCATATCAGCCCTTAGTGCCCTCTCTGGGTGGTTCACAATTAGCATTTTGCCCTCAACACGCTGGGGACTCATTTTACTGACCTCGGAAGGATGGAAGAGGCGGAGAGCCAACCTGGAGCCCCATCAGGATCAAACTCACAACATTTTGGCCGCAGGACAGCAGTTTAACTCTCCTCCTCCTAAAAACAGACTGTTGGCTTCACAGAGCAACAGGAATCGTTCTCTTGCTTCATTTCTGTCTCTTAGACCAAACGTCCCAGCCCCGTTGGGGTCTGCTTTGTTCCCTGCTTCTGCCTCCCAGTCCCCGGTAAGATGAGAAGCACGCCTTCTTTTGGCGTGGGATTAATTTCTCTCTTGCAGGCTTGCATAAAATCTTTCCATTTTAATTACTAACGCACACCAAGTGGCAAAGGTAAACCCTAAATTTTCCTTACCCCCCAAATCTCTTTGTACAGACAGCCAGATATGAAATAGGAGAGAAAGTGCTGGAAGAAGCGTTTCCTAGGTCAGAAAGCACACCATCAAAGACTGGGGGAGAAGAGAAAAGGACCAGTCCACTGGGGGTGGGGGTGGGGGTCCCAAACCTCTCTCCTGCCCTTGCTTTGCACCACCATCAAGGCACGCCCAGCACTTGCAGCCCTGCACAGGGTTTCAGCACCCATGGCCACCACTGAGCTCCCACAGCCAGGTGGGGGTGGGGGTGGGTGGGTGGGGGTTTGAACTGGCCCTCCAGACTCTCTCCTGAGTGGTCCAGAGCTCCTGTTTGGACTGGACGTCTGTGGCAGGATGAAGAAAGAAGGGGAAAGAGCCCGGCCACGGCCGGCCTGGAAGTGAAGTCGGGAAGGAAAGACCTGGTGGAGTTTTGGAAGATGGCTCACGCTCACCCACACCCACACCCTCCCTCACTCACTCACTGGCAGCCCTGCAGCCTCTGCAATCCTAATTTGGCTTCTAAATAACTCTCGGCCTCTGGCCCCACCTAAAAGTAAACCCCTTTTTGCCAGGACAGAAAACAGACCTGCCTGCCTGCCTCCCTCCCTCTTGACTCCAGTGGCTGGCTGGCCTGCCTGCCTGCCTGCCTGCCCCCCGCCCCCCCACCTGCCCCACAGCTTACCCCCCAAAAAAGAAGGCTAAAGTCAATCGCTACATTTTGCATTTTCAAAAACTGGGGAAACCGTTACACCTATTCCTTTGCTGCAGCAACAATGGCTATAAACTCAGATCTGGTTAGAGCAGGGGTTCCCAACATGGGGCCCAGGACCCACCGGGGGGGACTTCAATTCCCAGAAGCCTCAGTCGGTCCATTGGCAGATCATTGCTTTGGGGAATTGACTTAGGATTCTGGGCATTGAAGTCCAAACATCAAAGGTTGGGGAACCCCCTGGGTTAGAGGTCTTTTCTTCCCGCCAGAGCCCATCCATCTGAACCTCTGGTGTGTGTGTGGGGGGGGGGGCACACATCTGGCAATACAGAGTTTCAGCAACTCAGATTCTCTCTCTTTTGTGCATGTGTGCACGCGCACGCACGCATGCACACGGCAGACAAGTTTGGGGTTAGCCAGGCCAGGAGAGAGTAGAGGGGAAGCCCAGCAGCAAGGAAAGGCTTGACCAGTTCTAACTAGGAGGGTTTGCACCCCATCAAGTTGGTTCTGACTCACAACAACCCTTTCCAGGGTTTCCTAGGCAGAGAGACGACCCCCAAAGGGTTCCCTGACCCTTTCTCCGGGGGTGGGGGTGGGGGTGGAGCGCCCTGACCCCTGGCTCTGTAGACAACCCCTGAGCTGCCCTGACCGCCTTCCAGGCAAGAGCTCTTCAGATGTTTCCAAAGGGTTATCTCCTACTACTGGCCCTCCGTCTTCTTTTTGCTTTGCTTTTCAGGCTAGCCCTGCCCACGTCCTTCCTGGGGCTTGGATTCCAGAAGGCGGACGACTGTTCTGGCCCCCTTCCTTTAGCCACATGTTGCCAGCTCCTTGGCGTTCTTCTTCCAGTGGAGTGACCAGGACTGGACCTGGGATTCCAGGGGCGCAGAAGAGAGGCGGCGCTCTGGCTTCCTTTGACTGGAGACTCAACCAACTGACCGACCGACCACTGACTGGTTGAGTGATTACATTGGGAAGATCCTCTTTTGGAACGGACTCTCCTCTCATTGGGAACTCCCAGTGGTTGAGGTATTGGACTGCAGCGACCAGGGTTAGGGAACTTTATCTCCCCACCCACCCACCCACTGTCTATTCTTGGAGAAGAGCCAACCTAGGTAGCTTTGGGCACAGAAGTCCCAGGGTGCCCCCAGAGGATGGGGCTGGTAAACCACTTCAAAGCACTCACCCCTTGGGAAACCCTGGAAAGGTTCACTGTCATTCAGAAGAGAAATGGGGAACGGACCAAGCCTGTTTTCTCAAGCCCCAGAGTAGAAGGGACCTTAGGTTCAAATTCCACGATGCTGGCCAGCTGGTGCAGAACGCAAAGCCCTGTCCTTGGCAGCCCCAAAGCTGGCCAGCCGGGTTGGATGCCTGAGAAACGGGACCAGAGGTGGGTTGCCAAGGAATCTGCTTGGGGGGGGGGGGGGGACAGAAAGAAGGCCAAGGCCGGCAGGCAGGGTCCCTTTGCCCTACGGTTTCATTGGGGCTCCACAGCCATGGTGGGGATGGGGGTGGGGGCAGCCCCCAAGAACCAAGGACTCCCCCTCTGAGGAAAGGCTGGGACAGAGCCACCCAGAGGCCCAATCCTGCCCCTTCCACTTCCACCATCTCTGCCATCCCTTCCTCAAGCTTCCCTGTCTCCATGACATGAGCTGGACGGCCAACCCAGAGAGCTCCTGGGCTGGCCAGGCGGAGGCCAGGGCCCACCCAAAACTATCTTTGCTATGAGGGTGGCTGGAGGAAGGGGGCAGGAGGGCGGGCGGGCGGGCGGGCGAGGAGCTGGCTCTGCGCCTTGACAGGAAGCTGCGCAAAGCCCAGTCTGGTTTCTGCCTCCATGCAGCTGATGCGTTCGTTCGTAAGGCAGGCCAGGCCAGGCAAGGGCCCCTCTGTACATGCTGCTGTATTAATAGCTCTGTAGAGAAAAGCGGAAGTATCAGCCCACGAGGGAGCCACAGGCGGCCACCCCCACCCCACCCCCCAAGACAGGCAGGAAGCTGACAGCAGCACTTGAGCCAAGTTCCTCTTGCCTCAGGAACCATGCGCAAGCAAGTGAGCAAGTCAGCCAGCCCTCCCCACCCCAACTCCCCTCCCGCATGCACAAACCCTGGGGAGGTGGTAGAGTTTACTGCTGCTAAGCACCAGCGTGGGCTCTCAAGCATGGCAGTGCTAGGTAGGAAATGCAACTTCACCATCCAGCCAGAGGGACCGCAGGGAGCAGCTGCAGTCGGCACGAGAGAAATCTCCACAGCCCCACAAGTGCTCCAAGCCCCCTTTCCATGCAAGGCTCCAAACCTCCACCACACCCCCAACTTCCCCTCCCTTCCTCCCCACTCTTCTGTTGTCAATGCCTGTCAGCCACAACAGGAGAAAAACACAACAAGTTCAATGTGTGGCCCTCTTTCCATCCCCCCCACCCCCCACTGCCCAAAATACTTTGAAGGATGTCACAACTTTTCTCACAAAAGATCTTCTGCCTTTCCTTCTTAACAGTGAGCTCGGAAGGTTTGGAAACAATGCCCTAAGCCAGAGTATCTGGGTGCCACTCTGGATCAAATCCTGCCTTACAAAACACACAGCCAAAGAGAAAGTTGCTTACAGAAATAACATAACTTTTGGAAGCTGGCTGGTTCTGTTTGGGGTGCATGCCCACAAACAAGAACAACGGCTCTGTCCCTATGCTATTCCTTGGCAGAATTCACTACGTAACTCTGTGTGCTATAAATCAGCACAAGCCAAATGAGTAGATGCAGCTCTTCATGAATCATGCAGGGTTATTACTGGCTGCCTGAAACCTCCCTCCATGGGGAAAGTCATGCAAATAACAAACAGAATAAGGTAATATGGCATCAAATCCATCTGCTTCGTGGCCTCCAAGCCCCTAGGTAAAGGTAAAGGTTTCCCTTGCTCGAAAGCCAGTCGTATCCGAATCTAGGGTGCAGTGCTCATCTCTGTTTCAAAGCCCAAGAGCCAGCGCTGCCTGCTTCTGCAGATGTTTCCGTGGTCATGTTGCAGGCATGACTAGACACCGGAGTGCACGGAACACTGTTACCTTCCCACTGAAGTGGTCCCTATTTATCTACTTGCAATATCTTGCTTTCGAACTGCTAGGTTGGCTGGAGCTGGGACAAAGACGGGTGCTCATTCCATCCTGCAGTACTTGGGAATCGAACTGCTGACCTTCCACCTCCCAGTCAGCATTTTAGCCACTTCATCCACTGCAGCCCTAGTTGACTGCTAAATCATGGTGGGAAATTCTGGCAGAACAAATGCAAGGCAACAATCAGGAAAGCAAAGCAAGACTTTGAGGAGCGTATAGCTAAAAATACTCCGAGAAATAACAAAGACTTCTTTAAGTACATTAGAAGTAAGAACCCAACTAGGAAGGCCATTGGACCATTAGATGACAATGGAAGGCAAGGGGTTATTAAAGAGGAAACAGAGATTGCAGAGAGACTCAATGAATTCTTTGCTTCAGTATTATTCACTGAAGAAGACAGAGACCACATGCCCAAAACAGAGCCTATCTTCGTAGGGAGGGAAACCGAAGAATTAAGCCAGATAGAAATAACCAGGGAGGAGGTCCTTGCATGTCTTGTTAAACTAAACACTAACAAATCCCCAGGACCAGATGGCATCCATCCACGAGTTCTCAGGGAACTTAAAGATGAAATTGCTGATCTCCTAGCCAAAATATATAATTTTTCCCTCAAATCAGGCTTTGTGCCTGATGACTGGAAGGTAGCGAATGTAACACCAATTTTCAAAAAAGGATCCAGGGGTGATCCAGGAAATTACCGACCTGTCAGTTTGACATGTGTCCCAGGTAAAGTGATGGAAACCATCCTAAAAGATAGAATTAATAGGTACATAGAAGAGAAGGTGCTGCTAAAGGAGAGCCAACATGGCTTTTGCAAGGGCAAATCATGCCTCACTAATCTGTTGGAATTTTTTGAGAGTGTCAACAAGCATGTGGATAAGGGGGATCCAGTTGACATTGTTTATCTGGACTTTCAGAAGGCTTTTGACAAGGTCCCACACCAAAGGCTCTTGAATAAACTTACCAGTCATGGAATAAAGGGACAACATGTCTTGTCCTGGATCAGCAACTGGCTAAGGGCCAGGAAACAGAGGGTAGCACTAAATGGACACTTCTCCAAGTGGAGGGAAGTAAAGAGTGGGTTCCCCCAAGGTTCAGTACTGGGACCCCTGCTTTTCAACCTCTTCATAAATGATCTAGAGGTAAGAGTAATAAGCAAGGTAGCCACATTTGCTGACAACACTAAATTATACAGGGTAGTGAAAACTGTGAGAGATTGTGAGGAGCTCCAGAAGGATCTCTTGGCACTGGGGGAGTGGGCAAAACACTGGCAAATGAGCTTCAACATTAGTAAGTAAGAGTAATGCATGTTGGGGCAAAAAACCCCAATTACATTTATAAACTGATGGGTTCTGAACTCTCTGAGACAATCCAGGAAAGGGACCTTGGTGTCCTGATGTACGAGCGCTCAATGAAGGTGTCAACCCAGTGTGCCTCAGCAGTGAAAAAAGCAAACTCAATGCTAGGGATCATTAGGAAGGGTATAGATAATAAGTCAGCAAGTGTCATTTTGCCTCTTTATAAATCTATGGTGAGGCCCCACCTGGAATACTGTGTACAGTTCTGGTCGCCATACCTCCAGAAGGATATTATGGAGTTGGAGAAAGTGCAGAGGAGGGCAACCAGAATGATTAGGGGACTGGAACACCTTCCTTACCATCTGAGGCTGCAACGGTTGGGCCTCTTCACTCTTGAACGACGACGTCTAAGAGGTGACCTGATTGAAGTTTATAAAATCATGCACGGTGTGGACAAAGTAGAGAAGGAAAAACTGTTTTCCCTATCGCATAACACTAGAACTAGGGGACACTCCATGAAACTTTTGGGTACTAGTTCTCAAACAAATAAGAGAAAGTACTTTTTCACCCAGAGGATTACTGGCCTATGGAACTCCCTGCCAGAAGAAGTGGTGACAGCTGTCAGTCTTGACAGCTTTAAGAAAGGATGAGACAAGTTCATGGAGGACAAGGGTATCCATGGCTATAATTATTATGGATACTTAAGGACAACCTCCGGGTTGGAGAGATAGGCAGGATATCTCTCAATGCCATGTCCAGGGAATCCTAAGCAGGTGAAGGCATCTCCCTTGGGAATAATACCCTGAAGCAAATGGTGAGCCACTGTGTGAGACAGAATGCTGGACTGGATGATGGGCTCCTGTGGCCTGTTCCAGCAAGGCTGTTCTTATGTTCTTATTCAGCACAACTTGAAGGCTCTCAAGCCCAAGAGGAGGGGAGGCTAAAGCTGTAGGGAGAAAAACCAGCCCCCTTTCCTTGCAGATCAGACCAGTGGGCCACAGAGTGTCTCCTGCAGGGAGAAGATCCTGGCTGGACCCTCTGGAGGTCAATGGAGGTAGAGATTGAAGCGGGGCAGGAAGAGCAATGGAAGATCCAGCCAAAGGAGGGCAAAACGGAGACACGCAGTAAAGTGGGAGGTGAAGGTGGAGAAATACAGCCAGTGTAGCGGTCTACGGGCAAGCAATTTATGCATCACCGCATGTACGGAAGAAGATCGAATGCATGATCAAGATAATGCCATTGGAGCCATGTACTTCTTCTAAGCCTAGCGACAGGGACATTTGAGAAAGGAATGGCTAACCCTCAGGCTCAGGCCTCTCAGTGGCACCAGCTGCCTTCAAAGACGACCAAGTCACCCAATGACCATCTGCCTCTCCTGCCTTCCTCCCAGGCCAAAGACCAAAAGAGTACCGGGCACCTAGATGTGCTTTCCACGCGGGGGGGGGGGGGGGGGATTCTGGCTTCCAAGCTGGCTGGCTTGGCTGGCTGGGAGCCCTGGGTCATTGACTGCTCACCTGGGGGGCAGGCAATGCCCCTGGTTCCTAGCATTTAGCTCTGGCGACCCAGAACAGGTGGGCTGCGGGTGGGGAGCTTTGCTCCAGCCTGGCAGCGCATCCCCCAACCCACTGGGAATGGTTCACGGAAGACCAAGTCCCCCAAAGGAACCTCTCCCCGCACCCTCCAGAAGCCAAGGGACAGTTAGCAAGCTGGCACAGCCAGAGGCGGCTTGGCAGTTTCTCCCATGGCCAGCAGTCTGTCACAGGGTGGGCTGGGCCTGAATCCTCCCACAGCATCCCTCCCCCTCCCCAAGAAAGCAAAAGGAGACCCCCTCCTGCTTTTCATCCCCCCCCCCCCATCCAACCTCTTCCCTAGCCTGGGCTCCTACAGCAGGGACACGAAACCACCCTATAAGTCCCACAAGGTTAAAGGAAGAGTGCATGGGGGGGAGAGACATCCCCCAATCCCCTTTCAGCCCCCCTGGCTCCCCCGCCTTGAGAAGAACTATGCACAAAATCACTCAGTGAAACCCCAGGCGTCTAAACACAACCCCACATAAGCAGCGGGAAAGAGACCCCCGACTCCTTGACCTGTGTTCCTTGACCTGTGTGCAAGATGGGGGGGGGGGGGGGGAGAAGTATCAGGGTAGCACAGGATCGCATGTGCAAAGATTTGCTCCCTCCCCCGCAAAGGGGAAAGGAAGCCAAAGCCACGGACTGGTCAGCTGGGGGGGTGGGGGAGGGAGGCGAGGCGATGTGCCATTCTGCCCCCAAACCACACGCATGGTGGGGGAGTCCAGGCTGCCTCCCTCCTTCCTTCCCACCTCTGCTCCTCCTTTGGTCCTCCTCCGGCCAGCAGATTCCAGCCGCCAGAAGGAACTGCGCCGAAAGCGGCCCCCCTCCCTTCCCACCCACCCCCACCCCCGCCCCACAGACCACAGAGAAGTAAACAATGATTGCTACCAAATATGGAGCTTGCAGCCACAGGGCAGGCAGGCAGGCAGGGAAGGGCCCTGTCTGTCTGTCTGTCCAGCAGGCAGAGCCAGAAGAGGCTGCTGGGAGGGTTGGGGGGCAAAGGCAGGAGCCCAACAGAGGGAATCTATCCACTGCAAAGGCCCTGGGGACCCCCCACCCCACCCCACTTCCGTGGGACATGGTGCCAATCTCCCCAGTTTCCTTCCCCCGGGGCCCCCGCCCCACAGAGAGCAGGAGTTCCTGGCATTCCAGCCATGGGGGGGGGGGGAGGACAGCCCTTTCCTGGAGTCCCAAAGAGAGAGAGGGGGGGGGAGGTTCGAGGAAGGGTCCTGCAAGGCTTTCCCTGCCTGCTTCTCCTTGGCACATGGTGGCCAGGAGTGGCTGTCAAGCGTGGCATCCTGCAGAGAGTGCACGAGGGCCTTGGGTGGCACCCGGTGCCCGCTGGGGGCCATCCACAAGGAAGAAGAAGAAGAGGCTCAAACGCAGTGCCAGCAGGGCAAGGGCTAGCGATGCTCCCTGTGGGCACCACGGCTACCTTGGCCTCAAATCACCAGCCCTTTGCCAGGATCCGTGCTGGGTGTGTGTGTGCCATCCTGAGGCGGAAACCAGCAGGATGCAAGAGGCCAAGGCGGGGTGGGGGTGGGGGGTAAGCACATGCTCAGCCTCCCATGCCAGGGGATGCAGAAGGGGCTGCCCAGAAGCCCCACAAAGGGCCAGGCTGGCCACAGTGAGATCCCCACCCTCCCCATGCCACAGAGTGCCCTTGGGTGGGATGGGCAGCTGGGCATCAGAGGGGGTGGGGTGGGGGTGGGGGGGATGGACAGACGGACACTCCAGCCTCTTGGCCCCAAGGAGGCAGAGCCAGAGGTCTCCACTGAGGAAGCCTGCCCGTAGGGGTGCAGCTAGTGACCCACGGGTTGCCCCTCCAACTCCACAGGGCCCCCTCCCCACCCCCTCTGCTTGACCAGGGTAGGGGGGGTAGACAGAGCCGAAGGAAGGGCTGCTGCCCTCAGAGAGGAGAGGTGGGGCGGGTGGGGCAGGGCTGCGCCCTCCTGGAAGAACCCTGGTGCGCAGGGGTTAAACTGCTGTCATGCCACCAAAACGTTGTGAGTTCGGTCCCGACGGGCGTTAAGGTTAACACTCAGCTTTCCATCCTTCCGAGGCCGGTAACATGAGGACCCAGCGTGTTGGGAAAGGCAAAAGGCGAATTCCTTTGTGAGCCGCCCAGAGAGCGCCAAGGAGAAAAGTTCAGGGAGAAGTGGACGGACTTGCCCTGGCGCTGGCTGGCTAATTGCGGCGCCCCCACCCCACCCCACCCCACCCCACCCCAGGACACGGTCACGGGAGGCATGGGAGGAGGAGGGGGAGGGGTGGGGGGCGAGGAGGAGGAGGAGGAGAAGCAGCTCGCGGGGCGGGGAGGGGAGGGGCGGTGCGCCCGGTGGCGGTGATGACTCACTTCCTGCCATCGGGGCCCGACCGAGGGAAGCGGAGGGGGGGGGGAGAGGGGGGGCCGGCAAGGACGGAGAGGGCCCGTCTCGCTTCAACACCACCGAACGCGCCCCCCGCACCACATTTCCCACCCCCCAGAGAGAAGAAGGCGGCGGGGGGGAGGGGCAAAACAGACGGGCAACCGGGCGGAGGGAGGGAGGGAGGGAGGGCCCGGGACCCGGACAGAAAGCGCCGAACCCCCCCCCCACCGGGAGACACAACCCCCACCCACCCCCCACAGCAGCAGCAGCAGCAGCAGCAGCCGAGCCCCGCCCCGCCCGGCCCGAGTAGTGCAAGGCGGGGCGGCGGAGGAGGCGAAGCGGCGGCGCAAGCGCGGGAAAAGTCCCTCGTCCGGCGGAGGGGGGGAGGGAGGGGCGCCTCGGGGTCCCCCCCCCCCAGGGAAGGGGGGCCTTTCCCAGGGGAGACGGAAGGAGGCACGCACGCATACCACCGGGCGCTCGCGGGAGTTTCCCTACCTGGGAGGGGGACGCGGCGGCGGCGGCGGCGGCGACTGCGGGGCGGGCGGGGCGCGACCGTGTGTCGTGGGTGGGGTGGGGGGCGGGGGCTGTGGGGGGGGGGGGGCGCCACCTCCCCCTTTCCCCGCCCCCGAAGGAAAACGCCCGGGCCCCGCCTCTCAAAAGGCAGGCCCCGAGGGCAGGGAGGGCCTTCCGGCGGCCATGTTGGAAGCGGGCCGCCCTCTTGGCTAAGGGCGGAAGCGCAGCCCGGGCGGCCATCTTGCTCTCGGGCCAGGGAATTGGAAAAAAGACCAAGGCAGATGACGACGAGCCGTGGGGGGTGGGGGGGGTGGGGGTGGGGTTCTCCGCCCGCCCAAAGTGTTGCTCCGGCCCCGGGCCGCGCCGCGCCGCCCGCCCCATCTGTCTGGTCCCCCCTCGTCATGGGTCAAGGGCGCGGCGGAAGAAGTAGTGGCATGGCATGATGCCACCCCCCCCCCCTCCCCCAGGTTGGCTAGGAGCAGGGGTGGTAGTGGTGGTAGCCACGCGAGTCTGTGCAAGCATGTGCAAGCATTTCAGAAGGTAAACAAAACAAAAAGACACGTGGCGGCCCCTTGAAGATGAACAACTGCTGTACCTGTATTTCAAGGATAGCTTTCGTGGATCAAATCCACTTCGTCAGGCATTAAGTGTGGAATAATTGGGGTGGTAGAAAAACACCCAGGAGCATAGAAGAACCAGAAAAGACAGGTGCTTGGATAAGTGTGGATAATTTTGGATAGTTGTATTTTGTTTAGGTTTTATTGGGTTGATAAGTGTCTCCCCCCCCCTCCCCCCCAATCTCGTTGTTCTGTGCAGGACAATGATAATAAAGATCTGTCTATCTATCTATCTATCTACCCAGAGGATCCCTGGTCTATGGAACTCCCTGCCAGAAGAAGTGGTGACAGGTGTCAGTCTTGACAGCTTCAAGAAATGATTAGACAAGTTCATGGAAGACAAGTGTCTCCATGACTATAATTATGGGTACCTAAGGACAACCTCCAGGTTGGAGAGAGAGGCAGGATACTATCTCTCAATGCCATTTCCAGGCAGGAATCCTAAACAGGTGAAGAAGGCATCTCCTTGGGAAGGAATACCCTGAAGCCAATGGTGAGCCACTGGGTGAGACAGAAGGCTGGACTGGATCATGGGCTCCTGTGGCCTGGTCCAGCAAGGCTGTTCTTATTTAAACGTCTGAACTGTATGTATACATCTAATAAAGTATATTAACTATTTAGAAAGTTTGTTTTGATATTCAATATGAAATAAGGAGTACATAGCATGTGTGACCACCCTGATCAGATATCAAGACCCCACCCCACCCCCACCCCCACCCCAGCAAGAAGAAGGAGAACTCTGGAGGGCACTCTCTGCCTCCATCTAGTGTCTATATGATGCAATTGCCAATGGCTTGCAAATAATTGACAGGTCCCCTCCTTGGGAGCCAATGGCATACAAACACATAAATGCAATGCACAACAGATTAGTGTACCTTTTTTTAGGGTCCTGGCAAATACTGTATCTCACATCCCGCTCTTGTCAGGACCTATATACAAAAAGGTCATCTACATACACCAGGACTTTCTCCATCCTCCCTTTGGTATCCCTTGTGAAGGTACATTTATCAGCTGGACATGAATGGAAACCTAGTGATTTGAGTGTCTCAGTCAGACAGTTGTACCACATTCTGTCTGATAGTTTGAGGCCGTACAAACTCTTCTTCAGAAGCCAGGTGTGGCCTTCCCGTTTTTGGAATCCAGGGGCTCTTCTGATGTAAATTTCCTCTTTCAGATGAGCATGTAAATAAGCGGTTTGCACATCGTACTGAAGAATGTATTCCCCACGTGCAGCTGTGGTGACTAGAGCTGCCCTCACACTTTCCACTCTCACAGTGGGGGAGTATGTTTCATCGAAGTCCTGCAAGTAATGCTGTGCATAGCCTTGGGCTACCAGACGGACTTTATATAGGAGTTTGTTATTTGGCATTGGCTTATAGACCCAACGAGTGCCAATTGCCTTCCTATTTTTTTTGGAACTTCCATGGGGATGAAAACTTGCAATTGTTTGAGACTGTCCATTTCCCTTTCCATTGCCACTCTCCACTTACTCCACTTACTCTGTTCTTCCTCAGGAAGTTGTAGTACATCTGTGTATGTTTTCGGGACCACGGTAACACTGTTGATCAAAGCAACACAGCCAATGTCCATCCGTTGGGGTGGTACCCCTTTATTGGAGCATTTTGAACATCTGGGAAATCACCACTCACCATCATCACTCATCCGGAGCATCGGTGTAAGAATTGGAGTTGCCAGATGCATCTTTCCAATCAAAATAAGTTGAGCCTCTGTCCCATGTGCTGCGAAGATATGGTTGTTGTGGTGAGTTGGGAGGTGTGAATTCACCCAGGGATTGATTATCCAAATCGTTAGAGTCAGGTAGGTATTCATCTTCACTTGTCTGTTGTCCTGAGTTTATTGGTTCATTGGTTCATCCTCTTCAGGTTCTGCTTGTTGTCCAGTGTCACTACTAATAGGAGAATAACCAGGAATGGATTTTCAACCAATTTGATCCCTCCTCAAAAGAAGCTGACCTTGAGACAATAACAAAGTTATTCTTGTCTACAAATTTATGCCTTGCTGCTGGTTGCATCTTAACCTATAAAACCAAGCGTTAACCGTTGGAACTTCACATACGATCCTAAGCCAGGCCCTACTAGCCCGCACCGACCATTCGTGCACACGCCCGAACTGGGTCCGCAGGTCAACAAAGGATTGAGAAATGCGCCAGTGGGGCAAGAGCCCCACAAACGCGAAAAAAGGGAAACAACTTGATTTCCCAACGTTCCTTGCGCCGTGCCGCACCACAGCCAATCGGGCTGAGAGGCGCAAGCAAAAGGAACGTTCGGAAATGCACCGCTGCCAATCAAAAGAAAACCTCAGGGGGAAAAACAACGCAGAAGCCGAAAATGCAAATGCCAAACTACAAGCCCTAGCGTCCTGCGCGCCATGAGCACGCAGAACACTGAGGAAGCTGGCAAGCGAAAAATAAAAATAAAAAGCACACCGGGAGCGCAAGTCCGCCGCAGCCAGACAAAGCACCTCACAGAAGAAGAAAAAACACAGGGGGGGTCAAGGGGGGAAAAGGTACTGCCCCCCCTTGAAAGTCAACCCATTCCCAGGTAAGCAAAGCCATCGGATGGCGCTCCGTCCGCTGACTTTACTTACCGCAAAAGGGTTTCCCTTTCAGCGAGGCCAAGCCACGGGAACCAAAAACCCCCTCCCCAAGGGCGCCTGAAGCTCCCGATCGGAGTTTCCCCTTTAATATCGCGTGGGGGGGTTGCGCTCCCCCTCTCTACTGGCTCCCCTGGGGTTGGGAGGGTTGGGGGGACAAAAGGTGTCTGTCTCCCCAACCCTCCTGACCCCAGGGGACCCGGCAGAGAGGGGATTCCCCTCCACACACACACACACACACACACACACACACACACCATATTAAAGAGAAGAAACCAAGTGGTTACTTCTCTTTAAAAACGGAGTTTTTTGGGGGGAATCCCCCTCTCCGATGGCTCTCCTGCATCCGGAAGGGTTGGGGAGACAGACCCCTTTTGTCCCCCCCAACCCTCCCAAACCCAAGGAAACCAGAGGAGAGGGGGATCACACACCCCCACTGATATTAAAGGGGAAACCCCAATTGAGATTTCCCTTTTAATATCAGAGGGAGGGCTGGATTCGATCCCCTCTCCTGGGTCCCATGAGTCTGGAAGGTTTGGGGGGACAAAAGGGGTCTGGACCCCCAACCCTTCCAGAGCCAGGGGACACAGCAGAGAGGGGATCCCCCCCCATAGGACACAAAAAAACAATCAAAAACATCCAAAAATACACAAAAGCAACCAAAAATAACACCAAAAAACAATACAAAGTAAACAAAAACAAAATTTTCCAAACACACACAGCACCCAGCCAAACACCACAAAATCCAACCCACCCACCCCAAATAAAGAAAAACAGCCAACTCACCACCACACGACCTCACTCCACGACGACCGGAAAAGAAATGAATAAAGAAAGAGACTACTTACCGGAGGAAGCTCCACCCAGAGGCCACGAGAGAAAAAACAGTCAAAATACAAGATAACCCCTACCAGCCCCACCTGCTGGCCACAATAATAAAAACAATTCAAAAAGACACAACAGCCCCACACAAAAGGCCCAAAGAGTAAAAATAAGTTAAAAACATAACACAAAATCACAATTTTACACAAATAAAAAACATATGTCAATAAAATAAAATAAAAACTATTCAAAAATCCTGTGCTGAATTTTAACTCAAATAAAAACCAAAAACATCTAAACACAGTTTAAAAACATTTATTGTAAAAAACATGTACTTTCACATTTTTAAAATTATTACCTAAGGTACAACTATTAAAAAAAATACATACTAAAACATTATTTGGTTAAAAAAAATTTTTTTTAAAAAAAGTATATCATCCTTTGTTCTTTTTTTAATCCACAAAAGCAAAACACCAAACAAAACTATCACAGTTTATAATAGCCCGCCAAAAAAAAGTGTATAAATAAAAAAATTAAAAATTTCAATTATAGACTAACCTCTTCTTTACAAACATTAACAACAACAACAAAACCTTCCAACACCATTTCAAACAGCCCGGCAACGCCGGGCAACCTCTGCTAGTAACCTATAAACCTGAGCCTCCTCGACACTTTGCCCCCCTTTCTTCTGAGTTGTTTAGGGATATTGACAAAGGTATAGGAGTCAAAAATTCTCAAGTGTGCGAGACTAGGTTTACTTCCATGGACCAGGAAGTATGGTGTCTGGTTAATGGCACTACTCCATATTCTGTTGACTATATAATTAGCTTCTGCCCAGAAACCTTGGCTCATGTCAGCATCTGCCAGGAAACAGTTCATCATATTCTGCAGTACACTCTTCCTTCTTTCTGCAATGCTTTTCTCCGAAGGGGTGTGAGACGACAATTTAAAATGGAGGATGCCTCCCAGTTAACAACATTTCCCGGTTAATGACACGACGTTGGGAACCAAGGAACGTCGTTAACCAGGGGTTTACTGTACCAGCTGATAAGGGTACCTCGCACGTTGGAAAGAGACCTAAGGTATAGTAGCAGTTTTTAATTTTGCTGCCTTACAGATGGCACATTCCAAATAGTTATCACAATCCTTTACCTTAAGCGCATCAGAAAAATCTTGCATTTTCCGAACAACCGGGGAGCTGGCATGGCCTAGCCTATGGTGTAATAGATGTGCACAATCCAAATGTAAATGTAAACCAAATGTAAAGATTTACCCATGCACATTTGTCAACTTCATGTACCTTATCATTAGAAACCTTGGTCAGTTTGGTAATGACAGTAGGCACTGTATTAACCGTCACCTTAGACTTCCTCAGGGCTGGCTGAGGAATTGTGTCCTGAATGGGCTCAGATTTCTTGTGCTTTTGAATCTCAGTTTTTGGGCAAAACTAAGGTAAACCATTGATGTTTACAGTATCACCAACAATGTCACCACTTTCAAGAACATAACGACCACCTTTCTCAAATATCAGTTTCACATTTTTATCCTCCGGCAACTTTAAAATACTTAAAAGATTGTTCTTTATGGAAGAAACATACAGTGCCCCAGTAACATCTCCTATACCTGGCACATTGATCACTCCTTCCCCAGTTACCTTTACCTTGTCCCCAGTGGCTACTTGTACTGAGGACTTGAGTGGATGTAATACCTTAAAGTGGTGCTTTTCATTCAGTGATGCACTCCCAAAAAATTTACTACCACCTCTGTGGGAGGGGCCAAATCTGTTGGCGGGGCCAACGCAATGGGGTATTGAGGTGGGCGTGGCCAGCCAGGTGGGTGTGGCCTGGGGAATTTCTGCTACCAGTTCTCCCGAACAGGACAGAACCTGCTTCAGTGCATCACTGTTTTCATTTGCTATATGCAGACACCCCTGAATCAAGAAGCCAAAGCCGCTCAGTATCCTGTACCTGGGAGGTGGTACACCCTTATCGCCTCGGCTGATAATCACCCAGTTTCGGGTAACCAGGTCCCTCCTGGGGGGGAGGGCGGTGCCTGGTTGGCAGGGTTCGGCTGAGGACTTTACAAACCATCTGGTGGAGAAAATCAATCGGATTCGCTCTGGGCTCAATCCTGGCGTGGTTGAGGAGAGTCGGGGGGGGGGGGACCAGAACACGATCTTGCGGTGTTACCTGGGATCAGTTTGACCCTGTTGTCCCTGATGAAGTGGACAGGCTCCTTGCAGCTGTTCGTGTCACTACCTGCCCTTTGGATCCCTGTCCCACTTGATTGGTGAAGGCTTCCAAGGAGGTGACAGGTAGCTGGGTCGGAGTGTAAGGATTTAGGAATGGTTTTGCTGAAATGACCACAGACGCCAGAATAAGTTTAGAAGCCTTATTGATTATACATCTCCTGTATCTCACAGCATCCTTAGGGAGGACGCCACTAGACTGGGGTGCCTCGTGGTGAGGTGATCTTGGTTTTATATGGGGTTATGGTGAAAGGTCAGTAGGAGGGGTGAGGTCGGAGGTCAGAGGGTAATGGTACATTATGGTCATTGATGATGAAGGACATTGAGGTATTCTTTATCTGACATGGAGCAATAATAAATTCATAGTTGCGGGAGGAGGTGTTTCCAGCACCTCTGAAACATGCTTTGGTGCACCCCCTCCTGAAAAAAAATCATCTCTTGATCCAGCGGTGCCATCAAATTACAGGCCAGTCTCCAACCTCCCCTTTTTAGGGAAGGTCCTGGAGAAGGCAGTGGTGCGTCAGCTGCAGGGTGTCCTGGATGAAGCGGATTATCTGGACCCTTTCCAGTCCGGATTCAGACCCGGGTATGGTACGGAGACGGCATTAGTTGCGCTGATGAATGATCTCTGGCGGGAGTGAGATGGCAGTTATCCGTCTGTTCTTGCTCTCCTTGACCTCTCAGCGGCCTGATAACATTGACCACAGTAACCTTCTGGTACGACTCAAAGGGTTGGGGATCCAGGGCACTGTCTTGTCCTGGTTTTCCTCATTCCTGAAGGGTCGGACCCAGTCGGTGTGGTTGGAGAGTGAGAGGTCCAGCCCTAGGCTCCTCAAGTATGGGGTGCCTCAGGGCTCGGTGCTCTCTCCTCTCCTATTTAACATCTACATGAAGCCACTGGGTGAGATCATTTGTTCCCACGGGGTGCGGTACCATCAGTATGCGCATGACACTCAGTTGTACATCTCGGCCCGTGGGGACCCCAGCGATGCTGTCAAAGTCCTATCGGGCTGTCTGGAGGCTGTGGGGGTCCGGATGGGGGCCAATGGATTACAGCTGGATCATAGCAAGACTGAGTGGCTGTGGGTTCGGGGGCCTATGTTATTCCGGGAGCTGCCATCCTTGGTCTTAGACGGGGTGTCTCTGCCCCAGACGGACCCAGTGCGCAACTTGGGGGTCCTGATGGATTCTTGACTGCTGCTAGAAAAGCAGGTAGCGGCCGTGGCCAGGAGGGCCTTCGCACAACTTCATGTGATACGCCTGTATGGGGTGGGTGGGAGTTTTACGGGAGGGGGTTGTTTTTTTTAACTGATTTTATTGTATGGGTTTTTTAGTTTATGTAAGCTGCCCTGAGTCGGGCTTTTGTCTGAGTAGGTGGTGATGGGGCTATTTTGCCCCAAACAGACCCAGTGCGCAACTTGGGGGTCCTCCTGGACTCTCGACTGCTGCTAGAAGAGCAGGTGGCGGTCGTGGCCAGGAGGGCCTTTGCACAATTCCGTGTGATATGCCAGTTGCGCCTGCTTCTGAATAGGGACTCCTTGCTTATGGTCACACATGTCCTGGTCACCTCCAGACTGGACTATTGCAATGCGCTCTACATGGGGCTGCCCTTGTCGACTATTCGGAGACTGCAGCTGGTCCAGAATGCAGCGGCCTGGGTAGTGATGGGGCGAGGGCGTTATGCCCGTGCCTCGCCCCTGCTCCAGGAGCGGCACTGGTTACCAGTCTGTTTCCGGGTGCAATTCTAGGTGCTGGTTTTGACCTTTAAAGCCCTGTATGGTAGTGGGCCAGGATACTTAAGAGACCGCATCACCCTAAGAACATCTGCTCGTCCAAGCAGAGCGGACCGGAGAGGATCCCTGATTGTTCCATCGACCAGAGGGGCTCACCTCTGTGGCACAAGGAAAAGGGCCTTTTCCGTGTCCGCTCCGGCCCTTTGGAACCTCCTGCCAGTAGAACTTCGGTTGCAGACGGAGTTGCTGCCCTTCAGGAAAGGACTTAAGACCTGGCTGGTGGGGCAGGTGTGGGGCCCTGAGGGCAATGTGGCTCCTGCCCGCTGGCTCTTGCCATGAGATTCATCCTCTCTCTCTCTCCTGTATGGGGTGGGTGGGAGTTTTACGGGAGGGGGTTGTTTTTTTTAACTGATTTTATTGTATGGGTTTTTTAGTTTATGTAAGCTGCCCTGAGTCGGGCTTTTGTCTGAGTAGGTGGTGAACAAATCAAAAAATTAAATTTAAATTAAATTAATTAAATTGTCACGTGTGATACTACAGAATGGGTATCCCTTATGGCTACCCTTATTATGCTTAGGTCCAGCCGTATTAGCTCTAGAGCGAGGGCATTGCCTTTCAAAATCACCTTGCATGCCACAATCAAAGCAGGTGGGAAGGGCATTAATCCTTTCACGGCTATCCTGGCGCCACCTTTGCGGCCTAGGCCAGTGGTATGCTCCCTTCATGTCTTGTTCTTCCATATCTCTACGCCTTAAATCTTCCTCAATAAAGCGACCAGAAAAATACTCTACAGTCCTTTGTTCCCAAGAAACCCCTTCTAGAGAAATAATAAAGAAACTTCAGGATTTGTCCAGAGAGTTCAACATCACACTAAGTAAAGAGGATTCAGGAAGAGGCTCCCCCCCCCCCTTTGTATAACCTCATGGCTTTAATTGTTGCCAAATGTTCCCCCATTTTGACCCCAGGTTTAAATTTTGTTTTTCAGTCTCATCCTTTGTGACCCCATGGACCATTGCCCTCCAAGCACCTCTGTCCTAGAACACTAGAACTAGGGGACACGCGATGAAACTTTTGGGTACTAGTTCTCAAACAAATAAGAGAAAGTACTTTTTCACCCAGAGGATTACTGGTCTATGGAACTCCCTGCCAGAAGAAGTGGTGACAGCTGTCAGTCTTGACATCTTCAAGAAAGGATTAGACAAGTTCATGGACGACAAGGGTATCAATGGCTATAATTATGGATACTTAAGGACAACCTCCGGGTTGGAGAGATAGGCAGAATATCTCTCAATGCCATTTCCAGGGAATCCTAAGCAGGTGAGGGCATCTCCTTGGGAATACCCTGAAGGAAATGGTGAGCCACTGTGTGAGACAGAATGCTGGACTGGATGGACTGTGGCCTGTTCCAGCAAGGCTGTTCTTATGTTCTTCTGTCCTCCACCATCTTCCTCCTCAGCCCACCCAGCCCTGTGCCCATTGTGTCTACAATACCATCTAGTCATCTCATCTTTGGCCGCCCCCTTCTTCTTTTGCCCTCCACCTTTCCCAGCATCAAGGCTTTCTCAAGTGAGTCCTCTCTTCTCATTTGATGTCCAAAGTACTTCAGCTTCATCTCTACTATTTGACCTTCTAATGAGCAGTCCGGGTTGATTTCTTCTAAGATCGACGTATTTGTTCTCCTCGCTGTCCAGGGGACTCTCAGGACTCTCCTCCAACACCACATTTCAAAGGCCTCTATTCTTCTGCGCTCAGCTTTCCTAATGGTCCAGCTCTCACACCCATACATTACCACTGGGAATACCATTGCTTTGACTACGCAGACTTTTGTTTGCAAGGTGATCTCTCTCCATTTAACTATGTTCCCCAGGTTTCTCATAGCTTGCCTCCCAAGAATCAGTTGCCTTTTTATTTCATGGCTGCAATCTCCATCTGCAGTGATCTTTGATCCTAAGAATGTAAAATCTGTCACTGCTTCTCCTTCTTCCCCATCTATTTTCCAGGGACTGATCGGACCTGTTGCCATTATCTTGGTTTTCTTGATGTTGAGTCTCAAGCCAGCTTTTGCACTCTCCTCCTTCAACCTAATCACGTCTGCATATCTCAAATTGTTGATGTTTCTCTCAACAATTTTGATCCCATATTGTGATTTAAATTTATAATTATGAAAAATTCTTGATAATCTACTGGGGGCAGCTATATTGTTACTATGGAACAAATTATACAAGGCAGTCCAGACTTCCTGAGCAGTGAGCCCATCAGAAAGACTGACAGAAAGTCTAACAATGCAACTGGACTCAAAAGACTGTATCAGGAAAGCATATATAAATGCTTGTATACAAATGCCAGAAGCCTCTGTAACAAAATAGGGGAGCTGGAATACTTAGCAATAGATAAAAATATTGATATTATTGGTATCACTGAAACCTGGTGGACGGATGATAACCAATGGGATACAGTTATCCCAGGCTACAAACTGTACAGGAAGGATAGGAAGGGGCAAATGGGAGGTGGTGTGGCCTTGTATGTCAAAGAAGTGATAAAATCGTATGAATTGGAATATCTAGGTGATTTGGAGTCACCATTAGAAGCTCTGTGGGTAAGAGTACCAGGCCACAAGGATGGTCTAACAGTAGGCATATACTATCGGCCTCCGACCCAAACTCTTGAGGGAGACTGGCAGTTGGAGAATGTTGTAAAGGAGGCATCCAGGAAGGGAAGCCTGGTTATAATGGGGGACTTCAATTACCCTCACATAGACTGGGTGAACTGTCTATGTTCAGCACATGATAAAGAGATAAAGTTCCTAGATATGCTAAATGATTGTTCCCTGGGACAGATGGTTGAAGACCCAACTAGAGGTACAAGAATCCTTGATTTGATCCTGAGTAATACTCAGGATCTGGTGCAAGATGTTAATGTGACTGATCCAATAGGGAACAGTGACCACAACTCAATTATGTTTAACTTGATCATAGACCACAAGTCACTGATAAAATCTAACACAGAGACCTTAAATTTTCAAAAAGGAAATTTCCCAAAGATGAGGAAACTAGTAAAAAAAGAAGCTGAAAGGGAAAATTGAGAGAGTCCAAACACTCCAAGAGGCATGGAGGCTGTTTACAAAAACAATAACAGAGGTTCAATTGGAATGCATACCCAAAAGGAAAAAGGGCACTGCCAGGTCCAAGAGGACTCCGATGTGGCTTACAGGAGCTGTTCGGGAAGTGATCAAGAGCAAGAAAAGCTCATTTAGAAGATGGAAGGCTTGTCCGAATGAGGACAGCAGGCAGAAACATAAATTCTGGCAGAACAAGTGCAAGGCAACAATCAGGAAAGCAAAGCAAGACTTTGAGGAGCGTATAGCTAAAAATACTCAGAGAAATAACAAAGACTTCTTTAAGTACATTAGAAGTAAGAACCCAACTAGGAAGGCCATTGGACCATTAGATGACAATGGAAGGCAAGGGGTTATTAAAGAGGAAACAGAGATTGCAGAGAGACTCAATGAATTCTTTGCTTCAGTATTCACTGAAGAAGACAGAGGCCACATGCCCAAAACAGAGCCTATCTTCGTAGGGAGGGAAACCGAAGAATTAAGCCAGATAGAAATAACCAGGGAGGAGGTCCTTGCATGTCTTGTTAAACTAAACACTAACAAATCACCAGGACCAGATGGCATCCATCCACGAGTTCTCAGGGAACTTAAAGATGAAATTGCTGATCTCCTAGCCAAAATATATAATATTTCCCTCAAATCAGGCTTTGTGCCTGATGACTGGAAGGTAGCGAATGTAACACCAATTTTCAAAAAAGGATCCAGGGGTGATCCAGGAAATTACCGACCTGTCAGTTTGACATGTGTCCCAGGTAAAGTGATGGAAACCATCCTAAAAGATAGAATTAATAGGCACATAGAAGAGAAGGCGCTGCTAAAGGAGAGCCAACATGGCTTTTGCAAGGGCAAATCATGCCTCACTAATCTGTTGGAATTTTTTGAGAGTGTCAACAAGCATTTGGATAAGGGGGATCCAGTTGACATTGTTTATCTGGACTTTCAGAAGGCTTTTGACAAGGTCCCGCACCAAAGGATCTTGAATAAACTTGCCAGAGTCATGGAATAAAGGGACAGGTCTTGTCCTGGATCAGCAACTGGCTAAGGGACAGGAAACAGAGGGTAGCACTAAATGGACACTTCTCCAAGTGGAGGGCAGTAAAGAGTGGGGTCCCCCAAGGTTCAGTACTGGGACCCCTGCTTTTCAACCTCTTCATAAATGATCTAGAGGTAGGAGTAAAAAGCAAGGTAGCCAAATTTGCTGACGACACTAAATTATACAGGGTAGTGAAAACTGTGAGAGATTGTGAGGAGCTCCAGAGGGATCTCTTGATACTGGGGGAGTGGGCAAAACAGTGGCAAATGAGCTTCAACATTAGTAAGTGCAGAGTGATGCATGTTGGGGCAAAAAAAACCAATTACATTTATAAACTGATGGGTTCTGAACTCTCTGCAACAAACCAGGAAAGGGACCTTGGTGTCCTGGTGGACAACTCAATGAAGGTGTCAACCGAGTGTGCCTCAGCTGTGAAAAAAGCAAACTCAATGCTAGGGATCCTTAGGAAGGGTATAGAAAATAAGTCAGCAAGTGTCATTTTGCCTCTTTATAAATCTATGGTGAGGCCCCATCCATCTGGAATACTGTGTACAGTTCTGGTTGCCATACCTCCAGAAGGATATTATGGAGTTGGACAAAGTGCAGAGGAGGGCAACCAGAATGATTAGGGGACTGGAACACCTTCCTTACCATCTGAGGCTGCAACGGTTGGGCCTTTTCACTCTTGAACCACGGCGTCTAAGAGGTGACTTGATTGAAGTTTATAAAATCATGCACGGTGTGGACAAAGTAGATAAGGAAAAACTCTTTTCCCTATCGCATAACACTAGAACTAGGGGACACTCGATGAAACTTTTGGGTACTAGTTCTCAAACAAATAAGAGAAAGTACTTTTTCATCCAGAGGATCACTGGTCTATGGAACTCCCTGCCAGAAGAAGTGGTGACAGCTGTCAGTCTTGACAGCTTTAAGAAGGGATTAGACAAGTTCATGGAGGACAAGGGTATCAATAGCTATAATTATGGATACTTAAGGACGACCTCCGGGTGGGATAGATAGGCAGGATATCTCTCAATGCCATTTCCAGGGAATCCTAAGCAGGTGAAGGCATCTGCTTGGGAATACCCTGAAGGAAATGGTGAGCCACTGTGTGAGACAGAATGCTGGACTGGATGGGTTGTGGCCTGTTCCAGCAAAGCTGTTCTTATGTTCTTATGACATATAGAGCAGTATCAATAGAGCTTAATAGAGCTGTGTAAGCCCTTTTATGTAGAAATTCAATAGAACAAAGTGGGGGAAGGGAAGGCGACTGGCTTCTGCCCTTACACCCAGGTGAAGTGATGAAAACCATCTTAAAAGATAGGATTAATAGGCACATAGAAGAGAAGGCGCTGCTAAAGGAGTGCCAACATAGCTTTTGCAAGGGCAAATCATGCCTCACTAATCTGTTGGAATTTTTTGAGAGTGTCAACGAGCATGTGAATAAGGGGGATCCAGTTGACATTGTTTATCTGGACTTTCAGGAGGCTTTTCTCCAGGTCCCGCACCAAAGGCTCTTGAATAAACTTGCCAGAGTCATGGAATAAAGGGACAGGTCTTGTCCTGGGTCAGCAACTGGCTAAGGGACAGGAAACAGAGGGTAGCACTCAATGGACACTTCTCCAAGTGGAGGAAAGTAAAGAGTGGGGTCCCCCAAGGTTCACTACTGGGACCCCTGCTTTTCAACCTCTTCATAAATGATCTAGAGGTAGGAGTAAATAGCAAGGTAGCCAAATTTGCTGACGACACTAAATTATACAGGGTAGTGACAAGTGTGAGAGATTGTGAGGAGCTCCAGAGGGATCTCTTGACACTGGGGGAGTGGGCAAAACAGTGGCAAATGAGCTTCAACACTAGTAAGTGCAGAGTGATGCACATCATTGGGGCAAAAAACCCCAATTACATTTATAAACTGATGGGTTCTGAACTCTCTGCTACAAACCAGGAAAGGGATCTTGGTGTCCTGGTGGACAACTCAATGAAGGTGTCAACCCAGTGTGCCTCAGCAGTGAAAAAAGCAAACTCGTTGCTAGGAATCATTAGGAAGGGTATAGAAAATAAGTCAGCAAGTGTCATTTTGCCTCTTTATAAATGGTGAGGCCCCATCTAGAATACTGTGTGCAGTTCTGGTCGCCATACCTCCAGAAGGATATGATGGAGCATGGAAAAAGTGCAGAGGAGGGCAACTAGAAGAATTAGGGGACTGGAACACCTTCCTTCTCATTTGAGGCTGCAACGGTTGGGCCTTTTCACTCTTGAACAACGGTGTCTAAGAGGTGACCTGATTGAAGTTTATAAAAACATGCACGGTGTGGGACAAAGTAGATAAGGAAAAACTGTTTTCCCTATCGCACAGCACTAGAACTAGGGGCCACTCCATGAAACTTTTGGGTACTAGTTCTCAAACAAAAAAGAGAAAGTACTTTTTCACCCAGAGGATCTCTGGTATATGGAACTCCCTGCTTGAAGAAGTGGTGACAGCTGTCAGTCTTGACAGCATCAAGAGAGGATTAGACAAGTTCATGGAGGACATAAAAACATAAGAGCAGCCTTGCTGGAAGAGGCCGCAGGAGCCCATGATCCAGTCCAGCATTCTGTCTCACACAGTGGCTCACCATGTGCTTCAGGGCATTATTCCCAAGGAGATGCCTTCACCTGCTTAGGATTCCCTGGAAATGGCATTGAGAGATATCCTGCCTATCTCTCCAACCTGTAGGTCGTCCTTAGGTTTCCATAATTCATAGCCATTGATACCCTTGTCCTCCATGAACTTGTCTAATCGTTATTAAAGAGAAGAAATAACCGGTTTCCTGGCAGCGGGGGGAATCCCCTCTCTGCTGGGTCCCCTGGCTCTGGAAGGGTTGGGGGGCGGGGACAGACCCATTTTGTCCTCCCAACCCTACCAAACCCAGGGGACCAGGGAGAGGGGATCGATTCCACCCCCAAAAAATATTCCGCTTTTAGAGAAGAAACACCTTAGTTTCTTCTCTTTAATATGGGGTGTGTGTGTGGAGGGGGGGACCCCCTCTCCCCCGGGGTCCCCTGGGGTCAGACTCAGGAGGGTTGGGGAGACAGACCTCTTTTGTCCCCCCCACCTTCCCAACCTGAGGAGAGCCAGAGGAGAGGGGGATCGCAACCCCCCACCTACTGATATTAAAGGGGAAACTCCGATCGGGTTTTCCCTTTTAATATCAGGGGGTGGGGTGGATTCGGTCCCGGAGGGTTTAGGGAACAAAAGGGGTTTGTCCCCCCCCCCGCCCCCAACCCTTCCGGACCCATGGGAGTCAGCAGAGAGGGGGATCGCAACCCCCCACCCCAGCCCCTGGTCTTAAAGGGGAAACCCCGAGGTCCTTTCACGACTCCACACAATCAAAGCACCCTAAGGCAATGTTTGGGGGCAAGTATGACGTGGCGGACTGTCAGATTAGTCCGCTTCAAGTTTGTGACGTCATGGTCACCTCCTGTTTTATTGTCCCTCCATGAGTCCGCACACCACTCTGAGGTCTGCCGGAGTGGACTTGATCCACAAAAGCTCTCTCCCGTTTCATTCACGTATACAGACAGATTCAGGGGGTCTGGGAAAGGGGCCCCCGCCTTTCGCTCGCCCCCTCCCCTCCCCTCCAGGATAAGACCCTCCCCCTCTCACCCCCCCTCCGCGGTGGGCAGCGGCCAAGGACGGAAGGGAGGGGAGGGGGCTGGCCCCACCAGGCGGCCCCGTGAGCCCGGGCGGGGTAGAGGGGGGGGGATTTCCCGGGGCGCGAGTGACGTGGGCAGGAGCCAATGCGGTGCCGCCTCTGCCTGGTGCCGCCCCTCCGCGAGCAGGAGGGGCGGGCTCTCAGCCTGGAGGGTTCCGAGTGACGTCACTCTTGCCGTGTTGGAAGCGGAGGAGGAGCTGCAGGCGAGCCGAGAGCCGAGCCGAGCCGAGCCGAGCGGGCAGGTAGAGGGAGGGAGGGGCAGGTAGAGACCCCGTCTCTCGCCCAGGCCCGGGGGTGGGGCTCCTTCGGCTCCCTCCCGAGACCCCCGCCCCCCCCCTTGCTGAGCCACCGAGGGAGGCGGCAAGTGCCGGCCGCTTGGAAGGCGTGGCGGGGGTGGGGGGTGGGCGCCGAGCCTACCGTAGGTCGTCCTTTGGCGGAGGGGGGAGGGGGAGGGGGGGAGGGGAGGGTCTCTCTCTTCCGAAGAGCCCCTGTTGCCCTCCCTGGCGGCGTTGAGTCCGCGGGGTCAGGCGGGCGGGCGGGGTGTGTGACGTGTGTGTGTGTGTGTGTTGTAATGATCCGTGGGAGTCAAGGTGCGGAATGCAAGGAAGGCGAGGCGAGGCGAGGCGAGTGCATGGTGGGGAAAGCCAGCCCCGCACCCTCGGGTGGTCTGCATGTATCCCATTCCTGGATCTCACGCGCACCACAGCCTGTGTGAGAGAGACCCCGTGACGGAAGGCTTCTTTTCCTAGCATCTTATTGGCGAAGTACATTTGCCAGGCTAAGAAGTTACTGCGTGCCTAGGTTAGCCATGGGTATGCTAATCAACAGGAACAGTGGAACTGACTGTTCTTGCCTGTCTGGAGTTCTTGCAAACACCAGGCATCTTTGCTGTCTCTAGTTGTTTGGTCTAACTGTGGTTTGGTGTCTCCTAGGATGTGAGTAATCTTCCGTGTGCTGTTTACTAGTCACTGCGACATTTGGGTGACACTTAACCGACATCCACTCAGTGCTCCCAGCCAAGGAGACATGGAGTCACTTCTGCTGATGCACTCTTAGCCCATGCCAGCTTCCTCTCCTGGAAAGGCCGGTTGGTTTTCTGCTCGTGTGCGAGCCAGACGACCCCATCGGGAAAGGGAGCTGACCAATCAGTGACCCACAGTGTGCGAGTGTGCTCTCCCAGGGAGGGAGGGAGGGAGGGGGGCGGCCGGCCGTGGGTCAAAGGCGCCTCTGCCCGCTGCCTGCCTGGGGGGACGGAGTGCCTCTCCTCCTCCTCCTCCTCTTCCTCCTGCTGTCGAGTCGAAGGAGCCGGGCGGCTCTCCCTCCCAGTCCCTCCCAGTCCCTCCCAGTCCCTCCTCCTCCTGCCTCCTCCTGCCTGTCTTTCTTTCTTTCTTTCTCCCCAGCCCAGCAGCCCAGAGTCAGGTTGCGGCGCCCAGCCCCAGTCGGAGGCGACGATGGCTGCGCTGGGAGGAGGAGGAGGAGGAGAGCCCGACCCCCTGCTGGACTTCCTCCGCCTCCTCCAGGGAGACTCACCCGCCGAGGCGCCTGGACACCCGGGGCAGCGGCAGCAGCTCCTCCCCGCCCAGGACCTGCTGCTGGAGGAGTGGGACCTGCCAGAGGTGACCCACCCTGCGGGGTTAGGGATGCTGTGGGGTGGGGCTGGAGGGGGAGGGGCTTGGGGGCGCCCTGGCCTCCTCTTCCTCCTCCTCCTCCTCCTCACAGCTTCTGTCTGGGCAGGTGTGGGAGGAAGGCTCCGTGGATGACCTCCTGCAATGCCTCTTGAGCCCCTTCGTGGAGGAAGGACTGGGGGGCCTTGGTGATCTTGAGCAGCCCTCCAGTGGCACCACCAGCAGCAGCAGCAGCAGCAGCAGCAGCAGCAGCAGCGACAGCCTGGCCAGAGAAGAGACGCGGCCCTGCAGCCCCCCCAGCTGGGACGCCTCCCTCCCTTGCAGCCCCCCCAGCTCCGGAAGCGTCCAGTCTGACCACAGCTACTCTTTGCACTCAGAAGCCCCTGGTCAGGAAGCCCTGCACTGCCCCATGGAGAGCGAGGTGGCCATTGACCTGGGTGAGCAATGGAGCGGGGGGGGGGATGGAGAGGGTGGGTCACGACCTTTGACCTGGCCTGGCCTGGTCTTGGCCCTCAGCTGGCTGACCAGGTGCCCAGGAGTTCATGGGTTCGATGCCAGCCACGCAGCCTCAGAATACCTGCCTGGGCTTTTAGCTGCCAGGCTCCCTCTCTCCCAGGGCAAGCTTGGTCCTCCTGCAGCCCTGAAGCTGACTCCAGTGGCTGCGCGGCTGGCTGTGGTCGAGCTCTTCCTGTCCCAGAAAGGCTGTGATAAGTGGGGGTGGGGTGGGTGGGTGGGTTGTGTTCTTTGCAACATGGTGGGCACAAGGGCATCCTTGCCCAGGGTTGCGCTTCCTGACCCTAATATCATGGGGTGTTCTCCTGCTGCAGAAATGTGGGGTGAAGTGGAGGCATCAGACAGTTCCCAGCAGAGCAGCAGTCCTTCTCCCGGTGTGGCCGTGGCCATGGAAGAGCCTCCCAGTGCGGGCCCACAGGTATGGGCACCTGCCACCCCCTGCTGGTTCCAGTCACTCTGGGCCACCCCTCCCTAGTCAAGCCATCCATCTCCCCCGGCCCTGGGAGGTTGGGGTGGTGGTGGTGTGACCCTGGCGGTTTCTCTGCCCAGCCACGACTCACCCAGGTGCCTTCTGGGACTTTTACAGTTTGTTTCCCCCCTGCTGGTCCTGACGGAGGAGGAGAAGAGGCTCCTGGAGAAGGAGGGGGCCTCCATCCCCGCCCACCTGCCCCTCACCAAGGTGCGTTTCAGGCGGGAGCCCCACATGGAGACATACAGTCCATGCTGAGACACCCAGAGAGCTCTGCCATACCTGCCAAGTATCCTGGATTGGCCGGGAAATCACGTATTTTGGCCCTCCTTCCCCCTCTTTCCCGCCATCATCCCATATTGGGGTGACCGGGGAAAGGGGTTTCTGCGCATGCACGTCCCAGGGGCAGCGGTGTGCATGCATGAAGAGGTTTCTGTGCATGCACAGAAACCCCTTTGCACATGTGTGCCCCCAGAGGCAGCAGTGCGCATGCACAAAGGGGTTTCTGCACATGCGCGCCACACCTGGAGAAGTTCCTGGATTTCTACGGAAACAACTTGACAGGTATGAGCTCTGCATGTGTGCGGTGTCTGGTCATAGATGGGGTGGGTGGTTGGACGGATGCGGGGAGAAGAGAAGGTTACATTCTATGGAGTCTTGCCCCACTGTTCTTCCCAGTTGGTAGCCCCACTGAGGCAGCCACCTTTGACCCAATGACACCTTACCTTCTCCCTGCGCTTGGTCTTCAAAGCAAAGGGAGGAGACCGGCCACCCCCTTCTGCGGAGGCCACAGCAGGAGAGAGCGGCCTTTTTTGCACCTTTCTCGTCCTGACCCCCAGAAGCGCAGGACGGTTCCCTCCCTGCTGTTGGGGGGAGGGGGGAGGCTGGCCCTCTCTGTGCCGTGCCGGGGGTGGGGTGGGGGGAGAGGGGCTCCAGAGGCCAGCCTGGCAAACTCACCCTTTCCTCGGTGCTTTGGCTACAGGCTGAGGAGCGGGTCCTGAAGCGAGTGCGACGGAAGATCCGCAACAAGCAGTCGGCGCAGGACAGTCGTCGGAGGAAGAAGGTCTACGTGGACGGCCTGGAGAGCAGGTGTGTGTGTGTATGTGTGTGTGTGTGTGTGTGTGGGGCACGATCCAGGGCTGGGCTAGGCTGGGCTGGGGGGTGGACAGACCATGCGGGGTGTTGGTGGGGTGGGGGAATGGTTTCATCACGATCCGTTTCCTTCTGACCCTGTGGTTTCCCTGCAGGGTGGTGGCTTGCACGGCTCAGAATAATGAGCTTCAGAAGAAGATGCAGCTGCTGCAGACACAGAACATGTGAGTTTGGGAGCGGGGGCGGGGGGGGCAGGAAGGAAGGATCCCACCCGGAGCTTCACTGCAGCGGCTGTGGACCTTCGTGTCCTCCACACCCACCCTGGAGCCGTTGGACTGGGCCGTTGGCATGGCACAGGGCAGGCTGGTGGCTAATGGCAGCTGTAAGGCTGAAGCCCGGCTGCCCCGAGAGCCTGGCCTTCAGTCCAGGAGGTCTTTTTGTGTGTTTTTTTCAGGGGGTGGGGTCTCTACAGGGATGAGGGGCAGGCACAGACTTGGGGCTCCTGGAGGCTCACCCTCCCCTACCCCCAAATCTGTCTTGGCTGCAGGTCGTTGCGGGAGCAACTGCAGAAGCTGCAGGCCCTGATACAGCATTCCTCCACCAAGACCGCCACAGCCACTACCTGCGTCATGGTGAGTGCCCCTCACCCCATTCTGCCAGCCCCATAGAAGGCTCTCTTGGTCTCAGGTGTCCTCCCTCCCACACACACACACACACACACACACACACATACTCACACGCTCTCTTCTCCAGGAAGGGCAGCCATTGCAATAGATGCAGGTTTAACCCAACACAGCTTGGAAGGGCCAAATCCTCCTCCACTTCCTTACACACCACACCTTCTGGGCGTGTGTGTGTGTGTGTGTGTGTGTGTGTGTGTGTGTGTGTGTGTGTGTGTGTGTGTGTGTGTGTGTGTGTGTGTGTGTGTGTGTGTGTGTGTGTGTGTGTGTGTGTGTGTGTGTGTGTAGGACGCCTCTAGAAATACTCCAGTGGTAGCATTGGGCCTGGGCTTGGGGTTCCAACATAGTTCTCTTTCCAAATAAACAGGCCTACAAAGGTTCTATATTTTAATGGGTATATTGTAAGTCTCTCTGGTTATAGCATAGGGCTGTGATGGCGAACCTATGGCATGTGTGCCAAAGATGGCACACAGAGGCCTTCCAGCAGTCACTCGCAATGTCAGGGTAAGCCCCGCCGCACACCACACCACTGCCAGTGGCAGTGCTGCTACTCCACACACACACCGGCTCCCTCCCAGTGATAGGGGAGGCTGAAATCCCACCCAAGAGGCACAGTGTGTGTGTATGTGTGTGTGTGTGTGTGTGTGTGTGTGAGAGAGAGAGAGAGAGAGAGAGAGAGAGAGAGAGAGAGAGAGAGAGAGAGAGAGAGAGAGAGAGAGAGAGAGAAAGGGTGTTCATCACCTCACTTTGTCCCTGCAATGCCTTTGGGTAGGAATTTTAGCCTCCTCAGTGGTGGAGGGAGGCGGGTGGCTGGGGAGGAAGAGAGGGCAGCCACAGCGCTGGGCAATGAGGAAGGCACAGAGAGCGCGCTCTCTTCTCCTCCCTTTCACCCGCTGTCAAGCAAAGGGGCTGGAACGGAAGGGCGAGAGAAGGTGCAGAGAGCGCTCCCGCCTTGCCCGGTGTGGTGGTTTTGCAGCAGTCATGCAGGGCTTTTTCAGTGGCAGGAGGCAATTCTGGGGGGCGACAGGGGCTTCAGGGGGGCACAAAGTTTGGTGGTGCACATGTGCACCATGAAGCACGCAGTGACGTCACGTGTGTACCCACGGCCCACCACCTCACGTGTGATTCCAGCCCCATTCCCCCTCCCCTTTTTTAGCACCCAGCCTCTAAAAGGTTTGCCAGCACTGGCATAGGAGGAGGAGGAGGAGGAAGGCTTTGCACCCTAGTCGTCCACACGTTAAAAGAATAACGCTTAACTTGATTCAGGCTTTGGCCTCACCAAATCTGCGCACTACATTTTTACTAAGCTCTCCTCGGACCTTTGCTCCTGCCGTGAGGCTCTCTGCCACATATGGTGGGAAAGAGGCCTCTCCCTTTTATGCCTCTGACCATCCCTCACCTCTGGCCTCTCCTGTGGAGGATCCCAGCCAGTCATGTCCATCCAGTTCTGATAGCCCATAATGCAACACTGCCACCTCTCTCCAGTGAACAGCACACAGAAACCCACCACAACACTATTTAAACAAACAAACAAAAAAACCCACACACAGGCCCCATATGTCTCTCCCATGAGACCCATGGCTACCTGCTCAGGTGTCATTCATCTTGGGTCGAGGGGGCGGGGCCCACCGTCCTCCAGGTTTGGCTCCCCCTGAGCCCCTCCCTGCCTGCCTGCCTGCCTGGGAGACTCTTGCTGACCCCCCCCCCCCCCCACTCTCTTCTGCACCCCCCTCCCTCCCTCCCTCCCTCCCTCCCTCCAGGTTCTGCTTCTGTCCTTCTGCCTGATCCTCTCGCCCAACCTGCACCCTTTTGGGGGCCAGGAGCGGCAGCTGGAGCTCCGCGGAGGTAAGTCTCGGGTCTTCTGACCCCAGGATGGGGTGGTGTGTGTGGTTGTGTGTTGCGGGCCTGGGTGTTTGCGGGCCTCCTGAAGATCGTGCAGAGAAGTAGCACAAGCGACACCCGCCCAGCCTCAATGTGGCAGTTCGTCTAGATGAGGGATAAGAGGGCAGGATCCCTGCTGGACCCCCAAGGCACGCATGACCTTTGCTTTCTGTCCTTTTTTTCTGGAGGCCTTTCCAGAAAAGATAAGACAGAAGCAGGATCTGGCTGGTGGGGAGGGAGCCCCCCCCCCCCCCCCCGCAAGAGCAGCAACTTCTAGGCACACACGGACACACCCTTCCTCCTCCTCTTTGCCCCCAACATGCTGGGGACTGTCTTGACCGACCTCATGGAAGAGGTTGAGTCGACCTTGGCTCCCGTCAGGATTGAACTCATAACGCCTGGGCTGCCATTGGTGGGGGTGGGGAGGCAGAGAGGAGGGGTTGGACTTTTTTCCTATTCTTTCTGGATACAGCACTCAAAGAAGACCTATTTCCTATCCTGAGGTGCTCCCGGGGTTGCTTTTGGGGTGCCACTTGGGGGGGGGATGGGTAGCAAAGAGCTCAGGGACAAAGAACAACCCTGTCCAATTGGGAGGTGGGCATGAGTGGAAGAGGCCACTGGTGGAGGGGGGGGGGGGGAGAGAGGAAGTGCCTCCCCCCCCCACACACACACACACAGGCAGAAATGGGGAAGCTGAAGGGTGCGCTCTGGGTGGCCCTTGTCCTTCTGAACCCCTGGGGGCTGGCCTGAGAATTGGGGAGGGAAGGGGGTGGCAAAAGGTTCTGGGCCTGTTTCCTTGCAAGGATGTCATAATGGGACCAGGGTGCCCAAACTACGGCCCATGGACCTGATCCGACCTATTGCGCCAATTAATCTGGCCCTCGGCACCTTTTCTGCTCCTCTAAAGTAAAGTGTGCATGTGCACAGAACGCTGCCGTAAATGACCTGTGGCTCTCGTAAATGTGCACATGCGTGTTTTATTTCCTTTTCTGGGTGGGAGGAACCATGGGACTGGCATGCTCAACCACGTGACTGGCCCGTGTCCTGAAAAGTTTGGGCTCCCCTGGCCTAATGCCTGACGCCTGCCTGCCCCCCTCCCCCCCCACACACACACCAACTGTACCACTGCCCTTCCTTCCACAGTGCTCTCTCGGAGGCTGCGTGAATTCCCGAGCAGTGGCGTTCAGATCCCGGCTGAGGCCCCCCAGCCCACACCAACCTCCTTTTTGGGACTGGCTGAGGAGAAAATGGACCCCCCAGGAGAAGCTCCTGCAGAGTCTGCACGGAGCCTCAACCGGTCTCTTGGGGTCCCCCAAGGCCCTGTGGAAGAGCAGCCCCTGCCGGCCAATGGCGGTGGTGGCGGTGGCAACTCTTCCTCTGATGCCCCCTCCTCACCTCTACCTGAGGCCCGTCCGTTGCCTCCAGAACTCTTGGGGAAGAAGGGGGCAGCCCTCCCTGCGGACCCTGCTGACACCCAGAAACATGGCTGGGTGGAGCATGGCACTCATGTGGTGATCATCCAGCAGCGCCACGCAGATGAGATGTGAGTGGCCTGGACAGCAGCCACTTCCTCTGCCATGCAAGGCCCGAGGCACATGCTGGACTTTGCTGGGGGCGGGTGGGGGGCCAGCAGTGGACAAGTGGGGGACCCAAGCTTTTCCATAGATTGCACTGCTTGGGTGTCAGGGAACTCTGGTCTGATTGGGGTGCAGTCCATGTGGACAAGAGGGTGGACCCTGGTGTAATCCTGGCTGACTTGAGCCATGGGTTTGAATCCCCACCCCCAAAAAAAACCTCTTTCTTTCCTTTCTTTGTGGTCTCACTAAATTGGAGATGGGAAGAGGCAGCAGTGAACCCATGAAACTATGGCCTGTTTAGAATCTCTGCAGGCTCAACATTTCTTCCTACCAAAAGGAACTGCTTTTCCCCACTCTATCATAATATCTATGGCTGAGCTGAGCTGTGTGAGTGGGTGGCGTGTAGTTGTTCAGTCTGTCCGTCCCTTCTGCCTGAGTGATTCAGTTGTTCAGCCCAGTTCATTTGCTTTCAGACTCAAAATGCAAAAGTTAGTAACTTAGTTCTCGTAACCGTTGCTTGCTGTAGAGATTGTTTTGTTCTTTCTGCTTTTTGTAATCAATATCAAATGAATCGATGTATTATATTTGTGTCTTCTATGTGATAGCTTTATTTGAACATAAGATTTGTAAGTAAATATTTTTTCCTTACATTAATGCTGTGCCTCAGTATTTGTACAATAGTCAAACTAAGAGGAAAGTGGTATTGGGGGAATTGAGGAAGGCTTGGATTTCTTGACATGTAACCTTGATCCTTGGCTATATCCTAGTGACGGCACCCTGCAAAGATCCTCTAGCACAAGGGTGGCCAACCTTTTTGTGCCATGGGCCGGACCCCGCCCCCTCTGACAGATGTACTGGTTGGAGGCGTAGTTCTACCTGCCACTTCTGCCACATCCTGTGGCAGCGGTGGCGGCGGGTGCAATCCCGGCATGGTTCCTGCTCTTTCCCCCACTTCTGCCCCTTTCAGTGGTGGCAGGAGTGAGGGCGGCATACTTTCAAAATATTTTTGGCTGTTTTCGTGGCATTTGCATCCGTTTTTGCTGCATCTGCCGCACTTCTGGCGCATTTTCGGAGCTGACATTGGGGGCTGCAGGATCCTCACTGCAGGCTGGATGAATTGGCATCATGGGCCATGTCTGGCCCACAGGCTATAGGTTGGGACCCCCTGCTCTAGCATCTCTTCCTTCCCGATGGGCTTTGCATTTGGCCCCTTGGAAAGGCTGCCCTTCCTTCCTTCTGCTCAGACCTTTAGAGCAGGAATCCTTTGCTCACGGATGGAGGCTCCTCTGCTTAGTTCCTCTCTATGGCAGCCATCCTTTGCCCCCTTCCCTGCCCACCTTCCCTGCTTTCAGACCCCAGGACCCAAGCGTTCATGGTGTGTGTGTGGGGGGGGGGGGGCATCATTTCCCTTCCCATGTAAAGGGAGGAGAGGTACTGCCTCTGTCACTACTGCAGCTGCAGGCCTGGTGGGGGCAGTGGGGGGGGGTATGGGGAACCGAAGAGGGTGGTGCCATTTCCTTGAAGAATGGGCTGCAGGGGCGGGGGGGGGGTGGCGCGGATATGATGGAAGGCTGTATCTGGGAACATGCCCAGGGGGTGTGGGGTGTGCCGCTGCTGCAGACAAAGCCACCATTCTTTCCTCCCCCCCCCCCCCCAGATCTGAGTACTGGACTCCAGATGAGAGGGCTGGCCCAGGAAAGCTGCCCCGGGGGCATACCTGCTGCCCAGGTGCCTCCCAGAGCGGCCCATCTAGGTTGGCCCTCTCCCCCCTGCAGAGTGACAGCCCATCCCCTCGGCCCCTCCTCTCTGGAAGAGAGCCTCCCTGCCTGTGTAGTGATGGCCCCTGCCAGGAAGCCTCTTCTCTGGATCCTGCCCCCCTCCTCTCTGCCCCCCCCCCCCCCTCCAAGCTTTCTCCCTGAGCCAAGCCTGCCTTCTGGATTGGAGCTGCTGCTGACGTTGTAAGTTCAGTCCTGATGGGGGTCAAGGTTGACTCAGCCTCTTCCATTCTTCCGAGATTGGTAAAATGAGGACCCAGCATGTTGGGGCCCGAAAGTGGCCATTCCCTTGTGAACTGCCCAGAGACTGCACTGTGGCTTGTTCAGGGAATGGGCCACCGGAGCGAGCGAGCCCTCGAGGGCAGGGCAGGGAAGGGGTTTCAGGAAGAAAGGAGGCAGCGTTTTTTAGGATCCTTTTCTTAGAAGAGAAGAGAGCCTTGATTGGCCAAGGAGGGCAAGCAAGGACCACACCAAGCAGGGCTGTGCTGTGCTGGCAACGTTTATTGAGAAAGAGGCCCGGGCCAAAGGGCAGAGAAGGGACGCCCGAGGCGGGGGCAGGAGGCGTGGCGGCGGGTCCCCCTCCCACGCGTGGCCGCCGGAGCCGTTCAAGGAAGCGCCTCCGAGCGAGGCTCTCGCCGTCACTTGACTCGCACGAAGACGTTCCTGCCGACTCTAGGGAAAGCGGAGGGGGGGGGGGATCATCATCTCCACGCTGGGCCCGAGGAGGAGGAGGAGGAGGCGAAGAAGCTCAGAGTCGGCGCCCAAGAAGAACTCACTCCCTAGTGGTTCCCAAAGCTCTAGAGCAAGAGGGGCGGGCGGGCGGAGAGGTGGGGGGTGGAGTGGAGTTGGGGGGGGGGTGCGTGTCCCCTCTCGCCCTCCTTCCTTCTCCCCGGTGCTGAGGGTACGGCGCCCCCTCCTGCCGTGAGCCCGCAATGACAGCGGAGGAGCAGGGCTCGACCTCCCCTTCGCCCAACACAGAGGATGGGTCATCATCATCATCATCATCATCATCCCCTGAGGGGGCGCTCCGTGTTCCTCCCCCGTCACCGCCGCTGTGCGGGGTGAGGTGGGGTGGGGGGTCTATGCCAGGTTAGGCGCGGGAAGAGGAAGGGGCCGGGCCGGGCCGCTGCTTCTGCTTCTGCTTCTGCTGCCGCTGGGAAGCCGCCTTCAAACCACATGAACCTCCTCCTCGCGGGGGTGAGGGAGGAGGGCGATGGCCACCTAGTAGCCCCCCCCCCCCATACTTTTCTTACGTGGGGAGCGAGAAGTGCCCTCTGTGCCCGGGGGGGGGGGCGGTTTCTTTAAAGGGGAGGGAAGCAGAGCAGGCAGTTTGACAGCGGAGGATTTGGGGGCCGGGGCCAGGAATTCCCCCCCCCCGCCGCCTCTTCTCCCCCCCCCCCCCCCAGCCCTGGACTGACCTGGTGGCCTTCCAGTCCTCTCCGTGGCTTTCGGCTTCGGACCTCAGGAGCCAGGCGGTCTCCAGCGTCTCCTGTCCGTCAGCATCCACGAAGCATTGCCCGGTGAAGACCGTGACGGAGTCTGTGCGGAGGACCAAAGGGGGGGGGGGAGAGGCTTTGGTTCAGGCGGGGGGTGGGGGTGGGGGAGTTGTGGCCCACTGGGCGCGGAGGAGAACTTGGGAGGGACGTCTCTCTCGCTCTCTCTCTAACCAGACAGAGCGACGTCCTCTTCCTCTTCCTCCTCTTAGCAGGATTCCCAGGGAAGGGGGGGGGGCATAAGTGGGGGAGAAGAAGGAAGGGGGGGGGTCGGCTGACGCAGGGCTTCTGGGCTGCAGGGTCTCTCCCCCCCCCCCCTCTCACCAGCGTCCTCTTTGTTTTATTTTGGGGTTGTTGTTTTTCTTTGGGGGGTGCTCCCTGCCCGAGATGCCACTGGAGAGGATTGCAGGGCCGTCGGGGAAAGGGGGGTGGGTGGGGAGGGGAGGGCGACTCCGGCTCCCCCCCGCCCCCCATTGGCTAGGCGGCTCCCACCCGGAGCGGTTTGCGTGGGGTGGCAGCACCGTCTGTCTGTTCTGGGGCCGGGGGGCCTCCCCTCCCCTCCCCATCCCCCGGGCGGGCGAGCGCTTACCGGAGAAGCTCCAGTGGACGGTGAAGCCGAAGGTGGGCTGAGCCCGGTTGGAAGGGTCCCTCTGGAAGCCTCTAAGGGGGGACCTCTGGATGGGCTTCGAGGTGGCGGTCACGGCAGTCAGGTAGGTGCCGGCGAAGACGCCTCCGTCCTCCACGGCCGAGATGTTCATCTGGGAGCCCAGGTCGTTGACCCACGTCCCCGTCAGCAGGCACTGGAGGGGCGGGGTGGGGGGCAGACGAAGCGGTTAGGCCAAGCCGCCAGGCTAGACAGGGGCCCCCTCCAACGGACCAGACCCCCCCTGCCAACCTGGGGGAAGAGCCAGCGGAGGAAGGGAGCAGCAGCAGGGGGGGGGGACCCGCGGCTCCTGCGCCTTCACCCTCCTCGCCACGCCCGCCCCCTCCGCAAACTCTGGGGGGCTGGGAAGGCCTCTTCTTTGGCGGCGACGCTCCGCTCAGAGGGAAGAAGAGAGACCCTCCGCCTCCGCCTAGTTCCAAGGGGGAGGGCATTTAGGCCGCCCTTGCCCGAAAGCCAGTCGTCTCCGACTCTCGGGTTCAGTGCTCATCTCCGTTCACAGCCAAAGAGCCAGCGCTGTCTGCGTCTGGCAGGCGTTCCCGTGGTCATGTGGCAGGCATGACTAAACACCGCAGTGCACGGAATGCTGTTCCCTTTCCTGCCGAAGCGGTACCTATTCATCTACTCGCAAAGTCTTGCTTTTTTAAACTGCTAGGTTGGCAGGAGCTGGGACAGGCGACGGGAGCTCATTCCGTCATGCAGCACTTGGGTTTCAACCTGCCGACCTTCCTGTTGTCAGGTTCAGCGTCTTAACCGCCGCAGCGTCTTAACCGCCGCAGCCCCTGGAGCCCAAGGGAGGGGCACGAAGACATCTCGTCCCCACCGCTGTCGGCGGAGCAGCCATCGGAAGGAAGGGGCGCCAGTCCTCTCTCCACCGGTAGTACTAGCCCCACCAGCCCAGGGGGGAGCCGCTGAGGGGGGTGGAAGGGAGGGGGGTCCTTCCTGCTGCCACTGCTGGCCCTCTCGGGGCTCCCGTCACGCTCATCCACCCAGGGCTCCTTGGGCCGCCTGCCTGCCCGCCCGCGGAGGGAAACCCTGCTGCGGAGAGCACCTCGCCACCCGATCTCTCGCATTGGCTGGCGGGCAGCGGAGGGTGAGAGAGGGGCAGGGCGCTCCCCCGCTGCCTGCCTGCCTCTGCCTGCCTGCCTGCCTGCCTGCCTCTCCCGGAGCGAGCCCTGCCCGGCCCTACCTTTGCCGGGGTCCGGTCCGCAGGGGAGGCGGCCAGGACGAAGGAGGACCCGTCGGGGCCCGAGAGGAGGAGGAGGAAGCTGGCCAGGCCCAGGGCTGCGATGCTGCCCAAAGGAGAGACCGCGGACTGCGTCATGCTGGAGATGCGGAGGAGGAGGAGGAGGAGAAGTTCGACAGGGTGCAAAAGCGGAGGCCGGAGACTACGATGCCCCGCCGGCCAGCGGCCCAACGCCTTTTGTAGCCACGGCGCGAGAGGGAAAGTTCCTTGGATTTACGCAATCGAGGAACGCCCCGTCGGAGCCGGGATGGAGGGGAGGGGGGGGGGAGGCCGAGAAGGGCGCGCCCGGAGGATTCCGTCAAGAAGTGTGTGGGGCTGAGGGAGGGGGGGCTAGGAGGGGGGGCTGCCCAGCTGGTGGCTCTTGGGACTGGAGAAAGGAAGGGCCGCGCCTGCCAGGAAACCGGTTGGCAGAGGAGAAGGGGGAGGGGGCACCAGAGGGACTGGCAGTTTAATTTAATTTAATTTAATTTAATTTAATTTAATAGTCATATTTATATATGCCGCCCACTCAGGCAGAAGCCGAGTCAGGGCGGCATTACAACAAGTTCTAAAAACACATAAAAACACTTTAAAAGACCCATATCCCACCCACCCATCCCACCCACTATAAAAAGAAGAAGAAGAGAGAGTTCTTAATGGTTTCCATAAACCAGCAGGCGGGGGACCGTGTTCCCATTCGGGCCCCCCCACACTTGCCCTGCCAGCCAGGTCTTCAATCCTTTCCTGAAGGGCAGCAATGCTCTTGGAAGTCTTAGATCTGTTGGCAGGAGGTTCCAGAGGGTTGGGCGGACACGGAGAAGGCCCTCCTTCGGGTGCTGGATAGATGTGCACCCCTAGTTGATGGCTCTATTAGAGAGCCCCTCCGGTCCGCTCTGGTTGGACGGGCAGACACTCTTGGGACGATGCGGTTTCTAAGGTATCCTAGCCCACTGCCATATAGGGCTTTAAAGGTCAAAACCAGCACCTTGAATTGCACCCGGAGACAAACTGGTAACCAGTACAGCTCCCGAAGTAGCGGTGAGGTGCGGGCATATCGTCCGCATCCCATCACCACCCGCTAAACGGGGTGGGGTGCGTGTGCCCCCCCCGCCCTCCCAGAAGTCCAGCTGCTGGACTTCGCTCGGCAGTCCGGTGGGCACGCGGGCCTTTCTCCCTGCTGGCACTGCGCCCCCTCCTCTCGCTTGGCAAGAGGGGGGCTGCGCTTCCGATGCACGGGCGCAGAAGGGCAGCCCCTTCCCCACCACGGGATGGCAGGCAGGCAGGCAGGCAGGCAGGCGCCTGGTCCACGCCGGGTCCTCCTCTCTCAGTCTGCACCCGAAGAGCTGGCCGCCGCCGCCGCCGCCGCCGCCGCCCCCCTTCCGGGCAATCGCGGGATGCCCCGTGGAGGCAGAGGGAGCCCATCCTAAGGCCCTCAAGGCATCTTTCCCTGGGCCACCCGTGCACGCGCGCGCGTTAGGGCCGTAGCCAGCAGCACTCTAGAGGTGGGTGGGCACATATTTTTTCAGGATGGGCAACAATGTCACACAGACATGTGTGTGTGTGTATATACTCTATGTGTATATATACTCTATGTTTAATATATAAATATATATACACACAGAGTATATATATAAGCATCTGTGAATTTGAGGGGGGGTAAAATGCTAACTCGGGGGTGGGCAAAGCCCCCCCTGGCCACCTCCTGGTTGCGGCCCTGGCGCGCGTGTGTGGGTGCGTGTGTGTCTGTCTGTCCGAGCCCTGCCTTTCCTCCGCAGGCATCCTGTCTGTTGGGACTTCTTCGCCCCCATGGGCTGCCCATATTAGCAGGGCACGTGGGGCTCCTGGCACGCACGAGGGCATCTCAAGGGCTCGCCTTAAGGAGGAGGCACTTGCAAGGCTGGATTTTCCAGGGTTTGTCCCTTTCTGTTTCGGTCACCTTTTCGCTCGGGGATCCACCCTCGGAGTTCCAGGAACCCGAATCCCGGACGGCGCAAGACGACGATGGGCTGCCCTGGGGATCCCCGAGCCTGTCTGGCTGAACTTGGGCCTGGAAGGGCGAGGAGCCCTGAAGGCCCGGGATGCCAATGGCTCCCCGCTTGGCATCATCCTCCGGGGAATCCAGGCGCCCGCCGTCGGGGAAAGAGGAGGAGGAGGAGGAGGAGCGCCAACCCTTCCAGGCGCGCCAAGCAAAGGAGAAGCAGCGCTTTCCCCCAACTCCCCCCCCCCTTCAAGGAAGATTTGAGCTCTGGGGCCTCAAACAAAGCCCCCCCCCCCGCCCCCCTGCCAGCCCCAGCCCTGCGGGGCAATTCCTGGCAGGGCAGCGACTTCTCTGCAGGAAATCTGAGTCAACGGTTCCCTTTTGGCCTCTGTGTTTGTGTTCCTTTCCCCGAAGCAAGGAGGGCAGGAGGAGGAGGAGGAGGAGGAGGAAGGCTGCGCCCTGGCCTTGGTTTGCCCCACGACAGCTTCCCAAAGGCTCTTTCAGTCCAGAGCCATCCCCCCCCCTGCCGCCCGCCCCACCCCAAAGCTTGCTCAACACTGGACTTCTGCTTTCAAGCCTGCCTTCCTGACAGCCCTTGGCAGCTGGCCAGTCTCCCCCCCCCCCCTCCACCCATACTGGCAGGTTGGGGGAAATCCATCTCTCTCCCTCTCTGGGCATGGAAGAGCCACTGCCAACCTGCCCATTGGTGCCCCAAGCAGAGCCTGGGTTAGACAGCTGGGGGCTGAAGAAAGAGTGGCAGAAGTGGAGGCAAGCAGTGCCAGGCAGAGCCGGGGCTTTGGGCAAGGGAAGGAGCGGGCTCTACCCTTTGGTTGGGACTGCTGAGTGCGCTCAGCTTCTCTCTCACACACCCCCTCCACCATCATCATCGCACCTCTTCTGTCACCTGCCATGACTCAGTCCAGGTGTAGCCTTGGGTTCAGGGGCAACTCAAACTTTCAGGGGAGAGGTAAGAAGCAGCCCAGCGTCTCCAACTCTCCCTGGCAAGGAGAGGTCCAAGTTGTAAAGGGACCTTGATTTGGAATTTGTCCATGAAACGCTGGGGTGTGTGTGTGCAAATTCTTGTCCTTGTGGAAATAGTCAAAACAATCTAGCAACATAAGCACTGAAGGGAAGATGATGGATGCCTAAAAGTTGGGATCTTATGGGAGGAGAGAGAGAAAAGGATGAAAAGTGGGTTTTGTTAATCGTATAATAGAGGAGAGAAACACCACGTTTTAATTACAAGATGGATGACTTGTGAATTGAAAAAGAAGAGAAATATACTGTACAATAGACCCTCACATAACTTATAGGGGAAACATTGTTGTGCGGTTTTCAATGGCAGCTGCGCCATCTAGCGGCAAAAAACTGTCATTATCCACACAACGACGTTAAAAAAATGTTAATCCGCACAACGGTTTTTCGTCGTTGTGCAGATAGTCACATGGCGAGTGATGATGCGTCGGTAAGTGGAAATGACGCTATTCGAACGCATCGTTAATCGAGGGTCCGCTGTACTCTTGTTTGTATTTGCTGGCTATGGCAGGACATAAGAGTTAGCCATTCCCTATTCGTTTAAACAATAGGAAACCTTTCTGGCAGCCTCCTTCAGAACCAGAGATCCCATGTGACAATGAATGGAAAGAACGGTTACAAAAGAGTGGGCTGTATACAAATGATAAACCAGTTCCTGACAATACAAAATTGTTCATCTATGCCAGGGGCTGGCCAACCACTTTAAGTCAGGGGTCGGGTCCTGCTGGACTGGCGGACTCTCTTACGACAGCCATAAACAATTCTGATGCATGGCTGTAAGGAGCCAGATTATTTGGCACCATTGGCTGGATCCGGCCAATGGGCGGTCCACGTTGGCCGTACAAGGATCAGGTTTTGATGAGGTAGCTGGAAAACCTACTGGGGGCACTTGGAAGAATTAGGACAGTATTACAACACCAACCATTTGAGGCCTAATCCAAGCAAGACTCAAGTGTGTCCTCTTATCCACCTTCAAAACCGAGAGGCACGGGTTGGTTTGTGTGTTATTACGTGGCAAGGGAACCGATTACAGCACAAAACACCTCGGTGTGAACCTTGACGGGACACGCTCTTTTAAGCAGTCCTGCCTGAATACCAAAGCCAGAGTGAGTACAAGGAACATCATCATCAGGAAACCCATGGTCTATAAATGGGGAAATTCAACCATCCACACTGCTTACACCAGCTTTGGCCCTGAGCATTTGCTCGATTTCTCGCCTGATCTTAGGTGGAGTGAGACCAATAAGAGGAGATATATTCCCTCAGCTGGCGTAGGTTTGAGGCATCCTGTTGCTATACGTATGGCTTCATTAACAGTGATGTCAACTTGTTTTGTGTGTGTGCATGCGCTCCATACTGGCACAGCATACTCTGCTGCAGAGACGCTCAGGGCCGAAGCTGATTTTTTTGCAGCATGGATGGCTGAATCCCCCATTTGTTTTTTGTGAGTTTCCTGATGCTGCTGTTGCTTGGACTTACTCTGGCTTTGGTATCCGGGCAGTGCTGCGTAAAAGAGAGCGAGTCTCTGCTCAAGCGTCAAGCCAAGGTATTTGGGTGAACAAGGCCTGTCAAAGGAAGACGCAAAGGAGCCTTTTCCACAGTCAGGGTTTTATTTTAAATTAAAGTTATTATTCAGCATCTAAAAATAATTTTCCTGCAACCCGGATTGTGTAGTGCTTGATTGATTATGTGCAAATCATGTGGGGAGGTGGGTGTAGAGAAAGTGGAGCTTCGAGGAGTGGGCCTCATCATGGCTCACCCAAGAACCCCCCGACCTCCCCCCCTGAAAAAGTGCTGCTTCCCTCAGCCTGATCAGCGGGTGGCCGGGGGTCCTTCATATCCACCGGGGTGGGGGTAGGTGGGTGGGTGGGTCAGAAGAGCTCTCAGAGAGGCAGGACCTCCCCTCCTCACCCCATGGAAGGGTACAAGGGGGCAGATTCACAGTACAGAAGTGAGGGGGAGGGCTGCTGATCTACCCCCCCTCCCTGCCCCACAGGAGTCAGAGGCCGCCACGGCTCCCTAAGAGGCAGAAGACCAAGGCCACGGGACTCCAACCACGGCTCTCCTTGCCTGGTTCAAAGGCTTGCAGAGGTGCCCGCAGGGGTGGCAGGGCGGGGGAAGGCCTTCTGTGCTGCTGCTTGGCGTTCCAGGGCCAGCTGCATGCTCCAGATGCTGAGGGGGCGCATGTAGGCCAGGGAGCGGTAGATCCTGCGCTGGCAGTAGGCCTCAGGCGTCTGGAAGGCCATGCCCAGCTGCTCCCAGACCGTCCGGTAGCAGCCCTCAGCCGTGTGGAAGCCCTCCTGGACCAGACCCTGTGGTGGTGGGGGGTAAGGGGGAGAGAGAGAGAGAGGGGGGGGGGGAAGACCCCGCCCCTCTCAGCCATTAGTCACAAACGGACACCCACGGACAACCAATGGTGCCTCCAACCCCTGCCCGCGGGGCCCTTGACCCACCTCCTGGATCATGGTGGCTGCCAGGGCATAGACCACGCCCACCCACACCTCATCTGACTGCACGCTGGAGGTGTCCGGCACTCCGCTGGGGCACATGCCATTGACAGCCCCCATGGTGCCCTTGGAAAAGCCCAGCACGTTCATCTCAAAGATGGTCTTCAAAGCACTCTGCACGTGGCTCTGGGGAAAGACCTGAGAGGAAGAGGAGGGTGTGGAGGAAGGCCTTCTTCGGATCAGCCACCTGCGAGGCCAGGAACAGACTTGGGGCTCCCCAAGCAACTGCCCTTCCTTGCAGCATGCGGTGTGTTCCCACCCCCACCCTAGCTTGAAAGCCAGCTGTGTCCAACTCTAGTGCGCATCTCCACTAACAGCAAAAGAGCCAGCCTTGTCTACATCTGCACACGTTTCCGTGGACATGTGGCAGACATGACTAACACATAGGACACTGTCAAAGTGGTCCCGATTTCTCTACTTGCAATTCCTTGCTTTTGAACTGCTCGGTTGGAAGGAGCAGGGATAAACGATGGGAACTCACTCTGTCGTGCAGCACTCAGGTCCTGCACTGCTGACCTTCCAGTTGCCAAGTTCAGCATCGTAACCACAAAGCCACCACAGTCCCTTATGAACGTCTGAAGGCCAGCAAAGCGCCTGCGCCTTTGGAGGGTCAAGCGGCCGCCACCTCCGGTCCCACTCACCTGGGAGGGCCCCACGCCAAGGCCACAGGCCCGGAGGAACCACTGCCCGGCCAGCTGGTCTGACATGATGCTCTTGGAGGAGGGGCCCCCACCGCTGTCGTAGTTGTAGTATTTCCCTGGGGATGGGGTGGGTGGGAGAGGGTGAGCCTTTGGCCGAAGGGGGAGGGTCGGTGTGACCCCCCACCCCGAGCCAGCGGTAGGTAGGGGAGAGGGCTGGCCGGCCAGACCAGGCTGACCGGGACATACCGTTCCAGAGCAGCCTCTCAAAGGCCTCGGTGCCCTTGGCCAGGATGGCCGCATATTTCTGCTGGGCTTCTCCCTCGCCCAAGATCTCGGCCATTCGGCACATCATGCAGACGGCGGCCAGCCAGAGACTCCCGCAGTAGGCGCTGCCAAAGCAAAGGAGAGGCACCGGGTGGGCAGAACCTCCTTCCCCAGGGGCCTCAGAAACCGCAGGTTACCCCCACCTCCCGAAAGAGAAAGAGACCGGCAGCGGGGGGGGGGGGGGAGAGAACTCCAGAGGGAGGGGCAGGAAACCTCTGGCCAAGAGAAGAGAGGGAGGCAGCTGCAACCATCAGTCAGCCTGAGACACACACACACACCCAACACACACCCAACACACACACACAGGAGAGAGACACCACCCCCACCCCCCCTCCTGAGCCACAGCATGGTGGGACTGCAGGAGACCAACTCTCTGAGGAAGAGGAGGAGGTGGCCCAGAGAGATGAAGGGGGGGGGAGAGGAGGAGGGGCTTCCTGGCCTGACCCCCCCCCCTCCTGCTGCAAAGGGCAAAGAAAAGGCTCAAGAAGGCAGAAGCAGCAGCAGCCCCCCCACCTCCTGGCCCATCCCCCCCCCAAACACCCCCCACCCTCAGCCCCAGCAGGCAAGAAAGCTGGCTGCATCATCCGCTCCCCCCTGAGCCAAACCCCCCTCGGGCACCAGCACGATCTTGAGGGAGGGGCACATCAGCTGTGGGAGGGGAGGGGAGGGGAGTGGGGGGTCTCCTCTGACCATACCTGTCAACCGTGGCTCCGGACAATCCAGGACCTGCACAGAACGGTTCTGTGCAAGTCGCCTTCTATGCATACGTAAAAGGCTTTTATGCTTGCGTAGAACCCTTCTACACATGCATAGCCTTCTACGCATGCGTAGGGTTCTATGCAAGCGTAAAAGCCTTTTACGTATGCATAGAAGGCGACTTGCACAGAAGGAATGCGCAGTACCTCTTCCCCCCCCCCCCCCCCCCGCTGCCAAATTCCAGGGTTTTGGCAGCTCCGGGCGGGAAATGGTGCAAATCGGTGCCGAAAAACGGGAAATCCCGGCCAATCCAGGAAGGTTGACAGGTATGCCTCTGACTCCAAAACCCCTCATGAGGTGGTGGTGGTGGTGTGTGTGTCTGCTGTATTCAGTGGCCTTTGGAGGCTGAAAGGGAGGGGCCCAGACTTTCCCTTGTACGTGTACGTGTGTGTATGTGTGTGTGTGTGCATCATCTCTGAGTATCCCAGCAACCTCCTCTCCCGCTACCTAGAGCACCCCCACCCCTTGCTGGCTCTCCCTTGCCTTCTTGTAGCCATGCCCCCCCCCCCCCAGTTCCATCCAGGACAGCCTTGCAGGCAGGGGGGGTGGAGGGCCCAGGGCCGCCATCAGGGCAGCAGGACACCAGGGCTGCCGTATAGGGCCCAGAGCTGACAGGCGACAGAGAAAGGTGTGTGTGTGTGTGTGTGTGTGTGTGTGTGGGGGGGGGGGGTTGCAATAGGATTACTCAGTATGGGGCCCAGAAATTCCTGATGGCGGCCCTGGCGAAGGCCAACGGGTGGGTGGGTGGGTGGGGGGGGGGAGGAGGGCACTCAGTCCCACTTCCCTGGAGTGGGGTGGGGGGGTTGCTTCAAATGCAGGGGGGAGGAGGAGGGGGGATTGGGGGTAGTTCCTTCTCCCTCTGGATGGGACGCCGAAGGGCTCTGGCTTCAGGGGTGGGTGGGTGGGTGGAGGAGGAGGAGGAGGTGGTGGTGGGGTTTGAGGACCAGCAGAGAGTGCTTCTCTACAGAGCTTAGCACTCCACAGGAACAACCCCCCCCCCCCCCCCACAACATGCTCCACGCTTTTCTTCCATGTGGGAAGTGTAGCGTAGAGTCATCAAGAGAGTGCACAGACCCTCCATCCCACCCCCTAGGATGGTTTTCAAGCAGAGGTCAGAGCCCCCCACCACTGTGGGGAGCTCTCTGGTGCAGTGGCATTTTCCCTCTCAGCAGCAGCTCGACCCCTGGGGTCCCCTCCACAACTATATCACCTCCCCCCACCAGGAGAAAAAAAGATATGGCTGCCAGGGCACCGAGAGCCCCTCTCCCTCTTATGTGCAGCATGCGCATGTGTGTGTGTGTGGGGGGGGGGGAGAGGAGTGCCCACCCATCTGTCCAGAGGCAAAGCTCAGCTAGTGAGCAAAGCACCCCAGCAGTGGCTGTGCCCCCCCCACCAGGACCCCCTGCTTCCCCCTGACCTTTCCCCCCAGCCTTCCTCACCTGGCCCCGTTCACCACCCAGGCATCGTAGGTTTGGTCAGCACAACCAGAGTTTTCGATGAGACCGTCCCCATCCGTGTCGAACTGCAGCGCTGTCTCCATCACTGCCTGCAAGGAAGAGGCCGGTGGGTGGGGGCTTCATGGGCTCCATCTTTCTGCCGGCAAGGTCCTCCCTGGATCTCCCCCCCCCCCGTGCCCCCCACCACTCCCTCTGATGGCCGAGCCGCCCTACCAGGCAGACGGCCCACATGTCCCGCAGGTAGGCCAAGTCCTGCGTCAGGCAATAGTCGCGATACACCTGCAGCACAAACTTCAGGTTCAAGTCCCTCCAGGTGGCCGTGTCGTGGATCAGGTAGGCGTTGACCCGCTGCCAAGGCTCATCGTCTAGGGGGAAGGCACAGAGGTGTCAGAGGAGACCCAGTCAGGCACCCCCCACACACACACACCGACCCTGTCCTGTGTGTGAGGGGGGGGTGGCAGAGGCTCACCCACACAAGCCGCCCCCCCCCGCCTGTTCCCCTGGGGAGCCCCATCAGACCCTGCAGGGAGCCCCTCCCTCCCATGCAAATCCAGAAGGGACAAGAAGGATGTCATGCCACCACCTGGTTTACGGCCCCACCATCCCACCCCAGAGGTTCCGGACTACATTCCATGCCCAGGTGGCTGGTGCAGCCCTGGGTTGCCAAAGAGGGGGGAGAGAGTGGGGCAGAACCTTCCAGGCAGGTCAGACCTAGAGATGGGGGCAGCTCCTCTGTGGAAAAAGGGGGCGGGGGCAGCAAAGGAGGCCCAAAGCCCTGGAAGGCTAGGATGGGATCAGAACTGGCGTGGTGGTAGTGGTGGTGGTGGAGGAAAGGCTGGTGGGGACCCTCCTTGTTTTACCAGAAGCAGCTGGATGGGACCCCCCCCCCCCGTGGTTCAGCAGTGGGCCCTTTACCTGTGAACCAGCCCAGGGCCCCACCTGGCAGATGCCCCAAATGGGTTGTTGGGGTTGGGGGTGGGTGGGTGGGTGGCTGTGGAGGGGGTGGTGGAATGCTCCCCCCTCTGAGCATGAAGAGCAGCCTGGCTAAGAGTGCCTCCTCACCCGGGTCCCCGATGTCGTGGGGGACCACGTTCCGCAGCTTGACGGGGGCCGTTTGGCCACTCATCAGGTAGAGCCGAGGGTGCAGGTCCTCACTCAGCACAGCAGCCGCTGGACAGGGAAGAGGAGGAGGAGGAGGAGGAAGACCCCCTCAGAGCCAGGCCCAGGCAAGCGGGGTGGGGAGGCTCTTTGAGGGAGGGCCCCCACAACCCATCCCTGGGCTGGGAAAGGGGAGGAAATGGTGAGAGGGAGAGGTCCAGGGGGAGAGGTCTCACCCACCCATGTCGTACTGCAGGCTGAGCTCCACCTTGGGCCACAGCATGGCCAGAGCAAAGGAGGCATAGAAGTGGACGTCGTAGGTGTTGTACATGCGGTACTCCTGACCTGGCAGGTGGAATCGGGGCAGGTCAGTCTGGCTCCCTCCCTCTGGCCTCTCCCCCCACCCCCCACCCCCGTCCTTACCTTCCAGGTAGGCAAATCTCCCATACTCCTGCAGGACAGGGAGCAATTGGGTGAGCCTCCCCTGCGAGGCCTCCAGGGCGGCTGCGTCCTCAGGCAGCAGTTCCACCCAGACGGTGCCCCCATCCGACAAGAAGTAGAGTTCATTGAAAAGGGCCGACTTGTACCAGGCGGGCAGGTTGCTGCAGGTGGGGGGTGGGGAGGTAGGAAAGGATGTCTGCTGACCTGAGGGGCCCCCACTGACACCCCCCCCCCCACTATCCCAGGACAAGGAGGGTAAGGGGCAGGACTTGTGGGGAAGGGGTGTCACCTGTGGCAAGTGTCTCCCCCCACCTGGACCCCTCCCCTGAGGGGAAGAGCCCCTCCCCCACTCAAGGAACAGCATCGCCAGCAAACAAAGCCCCCCCTTCCCTCCCTGGGATCAGGGGTGGGGGGTAAGGGCCGGCTGGGCAGGCCAGAGAAAGGCCAGTGGGTCACTCCTTTGGGCTGCTCCCTTGCCAGGTCAGACTTACCAAGGTGTGTGTGTGTGTGTGTGTGTGTGTGTGTTAGATCTCGGAAGGGGAAGGCCCTGAGGCTATGGACCCCCCACCCCACGTGGTGGTGGTGGAGGAGAGAATGCAGAACCAAAAGATGGGGCAGCCCCCTCCCCCTCCCCAAGGCAAAGCCGAGGCCAACCTCTCCCCCCCCCTCCGATTGGGCCTGCCTTACCTGTCCTCCAGGATGGGCCTCTGCCAGGCCTCAATCTTCTCCTCCCACCCCCTGTAGTGGGTCAGTGCGTAGTGGGAGAGGGTGGGGCAGGCGTCCCCCTCCTGGCCAAAAAAGCGTGTGTAACGCCTGCAGCACAAGCAGCGAGAGAGAGAGAGAGAGAGAGAGAGAGAGAGAGAGAGAGAGAGAGAGAGAGAGAGAGAGAGGAGGAGGTCGGAGGAGCCCACCAGGAAAGGAAGGGAACCCATGGGGTGGGGAGGGGAGAAGGACAGCCCCCACCCCACCCCGGTCTCCATTCATCCAGCAGGATTCAGACCAATGCAAGGGAGCTGGGAGAGCTTTGGCCCCCTGGTGTGCAAAAGGGGGGGGGGGAGGAGGCAGGATTTCCCCCTCCCAATCCACCCTCCAACCCACCCACCCCTCTGTTCCTTCCTTTGCTCCCTTCATCCATCCATGAAGAAACCTCCGGTTGGAAGGCACCCAATGCAGGCTGGCTTTGGGCCAGAACACGGTGGTGCCCCCCCCCCCCTACAAAGCCCCCCTCCCCTCCCACAGGAGCCTACCTGAGGTGCTCCTTCTCCTTGGATCCAAAGTGGATGCGTGGCATATCCCAGGCCAGGCCAAACTCCAACGTCCCACGCCCCCCGTGGGCTGGCACAGTACAGGTGGCACAGACGGCGGCGGCGCAGGCCTCCCCCTTTGCCGTGGGGGGGCTTTTCCCTGGGAGGGAGGGAGAGACGCACTGGAGGTCAAAGCCTTTGGGCCCCCTGGCCCCACAGCGGGGGCCCCACGCCTCTGGCCCTGAGCTCACCTGGCGGGGATGCCAGTTTGCCATCTGCCAGGAGGTCTTGCCACACGTCTTGTCCGGAGCCCGCCGGGTCGAATGTCGTGAGGTGGCTGACTGTCGTGCCCACCTGCGGTGCAGGAGGAGGAGGAGGAGGAGGAGGGAAAGGGGACAATCCAGGCTTCAGGGAAGAGGCTTTCAGGGGCCGCCTTTCTGTCTCAGCCACCCAGGACACGAGTACCCCCCCCCTTGCCCCCAGGCCTCCGAGGAGAACAGCAGGGAGCCCACGCTGGGCAAGGGGCAGCGGGACATTTTACCCACCTCAGAAGGATGGAAGAGACAGACACACAACCTTTTGGCGATAGTTCTGCACTTCCATCACCCTCCCTCCCAGTAGGATCTTTCCTCAGGCAACCGGACTCCAGAGATGCCCAGACCATCTTCTGCCCCCCCCCTCCCTTTCGGCCTCTAGCTGCTTCCCGTCCCCCCCCCCTTCCAGGAAGGAAAGGAGAGAATAGGCAAGGCAAGAGAAAGAAGCCCCCCGCCCCCCCCCCGCCCGATTGCCCTTCCCCTGCCCTGTACCTTTTCCCGGGCGGAGATGGCCAAGGTGTAGGAGTTGACAGGCAGGCAGTGGTGCAGCATCACCCCCCGGGTGCAGCGCCCGTCCTGCTGGAGGCAGAAGGGCTCGTTCCAGTGGCCCCCACTCCGGTCGCCCTCGGAGCCCGTGCCGTTCAGGAAGGTGAACATGAGGGAGACCTCGGTGGCCTCGTGGCTGTGGTTCTCTACCTCCCAGACAAAGACGCCCACGGGCAGGCTGGTGTCCTGTGTGACGGAACGGGTCACAAAGTTACTCAACATGGAGCCTCTTGGGTTTTGGCACGCTCTTAGACTGTGGCTTTGTTTTCTTCTCTGCAAAGGCCTCGTAACTCTCTCTGCTGGGCTTATCAAGCAGGTGGCCTTGGAAGAAGCTTCTCAGAGGAGCTTCAGGCCCGTGTTTCGTCTTCTTCTTCTTCTTCTCCAGGCCTGCAGTGTCCGCTTGCGCCAACCCCCCGAGCCTGGGAACACCAGGCCTCCCTTGGCAAAGGGCAATGAAGGAGGGGCTCTTCCTCCCCTGGCTCTTCCTGGCGCCTCACCCCCCCTCCCCAAGTAGGTACCAAGGTGATGTTGACAGGAGACCAGGAGGTACCCCTGGGCATCCTAGGGCTCCTTTCCGATGATCAGGGAGCCCTAAGGACGCCTCCTCCTCCCCCCCCCGGGCCTGGCCACACCCCTCCCTCCTTTTGATTTTGTTTCACCCTCTGCCTGGAGGGCTTCCCAGGACCAGGCAGAATCCCAAAGGCTGGGGGTGCAAGAGAGAGAGAGATCAGGACCCTCCGGCCGGCCAGCCGGCCTTCACCCACAGATGCAGCACAAGGGAGTCATCAGCCGGTGGGCAGCCCAGTCTCCTAGGGAGGCTCCAGAGGCCCCTGCTTGACCACACCGTGGCCATGTCAAGCTCTTTTAGCAGGGGGGGAAGGGGGTCCTTCCTAGGCGGTGCCCTCTCCCACTCCAAGGAGAACAAGAGGGCAAAGGGTGCCCGCCTGGCTCCTCAGCTGCCCTCTCTCTCTCCTCCTCCTTTCCCAGTCTGTTCCCTCCATTCCAGTGAGCAAGCAAACTGGGGGCCAGTGCAGCACATCCCCCAACCCCAAGACCCAACCACCAGAGCAGCCTGTGTATTCCCACCCCCCACCCCCGGTTCTCCCCACCACCTCATTCCCCAAACACGGAGTGTGCCAGAGCCATAGCCTTCACCTGCACACGGAGGAGCCCAGGTTGCCTCCACCAGAGACCCCACCCCGCTGACCTCTGGCGCCAGGAAAGGACTGGGTGAGGGGGAGCCCACCCAAGCAGAATCCAAGACAGGCCAATGGGGGTGGGGGTGGGCTGCCATCCCATCTCCTCTGACCCCCTGGGAGCCCTCCTCGATCCCCTCCAGCAGCTCCTTTGCCTGATTCCTGCACAGGGAGTGCGGGCACAAACCCCACAGCTGCAGGACAGGTGCACAGGAAGCAGTGGTTGGGCCTGGGAAGACCTGCCTTTCAGCACCGTCTTGAATTGGGAACCTCCTAATCCAGTGATGGCGAACCTTTGAGAGACCGAGTGCCCAAACTGCAAACCCAAATCCACTTATTTATTGCAAAGCACCAAAACAGCAACAGGCCTCCCATTGGGCTGTTGGCTAGGAGGTGGTGCAAACTCTGTGCTGCAGTGACTGCATGAGTGCCCACAGAGAGGACTCTGAGTGCCACCACTGTCAGCATGCCACAGGTTGGCCACCACTGTCACTTAATCCCTGCTGGTAAATCTTGTTTGATGGAGAGCCAGTGAGGAGAGTGGGGTGGGGTGGCTCTCCTGGTGCGATGAGGTCTCTTTGTGCATGCTCAGGAAACCCTTCTTGCCCTTTCCCAGTACTCTGCGCCTTCCTCCAATGAGTGAGTGTTACAGTGGGTGGGTGGGTGGGTGGAAATCCCCCTCTAGCCTCAGATTCCTCAGACACCCAAGAACACTCAATCCCCTCCTCCCCTCCACAGCCCCAAGGGAGGAAAGGTAGGGATTGGGGCCACCCGCTCACCCACCTGGTAATCGTGTGGGATGATAGGGGTGACCTGCCGACAGGTGAGCACCACATCCTGCCCGGGCAGCTGGTAGACGGTCCAGGCGCGTGGGTAGAGGGCGTGGTAGAAGGCGTAGTGGCTGCAGAAGCCCCAGTTCCAGCCCGGGAGGCTGCTGGGCCGATCTACTGAAAGCACCTGCTGGTAGACCGTCCGGCCTTTCCGGCGCAGGCAGACGGTGAACTGGGGAGGGAGGGAGGGGAGTGGTTAGTGGCCAGGTGCCCCCTTCCCCTGCCCACTAGGACAACCTTCATGGATAAGAGAGGGTGGACAGAGGGATGGGTGGGTGGTGAGGGGGGGGGGGGCAGCTGGCCAAACAAGTGGGTGTTTCCCAGGCCGCCAGGGGTGGGGGCCCTGATCCTCTCCCCCCTTCCCCCCCACCTACCTGGTCAGCCACCACCGCCTTGTAGTGGTAGAGTCCGGGGTTCAGCTGCCACCGGCAGAAGTCGCCCCGCCAGCCGCGGGTGATGGTTCCTCCCCCAAAGCCCCCCAAGGGGCAGCCTAGGGGGAAAATGAGGGGGGGGGGGTCAAGGCTAGACCACACTCTGGGATGGGGGGGGGGAGAGGGCCAGGGCTTTGCTGCCATCCCTCCATGCAGACAGGGAAGAGGGGCTCAGGTACAAGATGGGGTCACAGGGCAGGACCCCCCCTCCCTCCCCCCCCTCCCCCCCCCAAGGCCTAAAGCAACTCTGCACCATAGATCTGATGGAGCTCCTGGGAGTTGAGGAGGTCGATGAAGGGCAGCCTCCTCTCCACGCGGGTCCTCCGGTACCACCACCTGAAATAGCTGCCGGGAGGGAGAAAAGAGGAGCCTCAGGTGGGCAGGAGGGAGGGAGGGGCTCAGGGCCCCCCCCCTCCACGAAGCCCCCCTCCCGCCCCACCCTCGCCCTCGAGGCTTCTCCTGCCTGGGCCAGACCAGGGAAGCAACAGCAATTAGCAAAGGCAATGAATGTAAAGGTAAAGGTTTCCCTTGCTCGAAAGCCAGTCGTATCCGACTCTAGGGTGCAGTGCTCATCTCTGTTTCTAAGCCGAAGAGCCAGCGCTGTCTGCTTCTGCAGACGTTTCCGTGGTCATGTGGCAGACATGACTAGACACCAGAGCGCACGGAACGCTGTTACCTTCCCACTGAAGTGGTCCCTATTTATCTACTTGCAATTTCTTGCTTTCAAACTGCTAGGTTGGCAGGAGCTAGGATGAAGACGGGAGCTCATTTCCGTCCTGCAGTACTTGGGAATCGAACTGCTGACCTTCCGCTTCCCAGTCAGCGTCTTAGCGACTTGAGCCACTGCAGTATACAATGAATGTACACAGGTATATATTGCACCTGTGCCCCCCCCACCCCCACCCCCCCTTCCAGTGCCATAGCCCCATAGTGGCGTGGGGTGGCGTGGGGGCCTTTCCGTCTCTGGGCGGTGAGTGGTTCAGAAGACGAGCCTCAGCCCTTGGCCCATAGCCCCAGCCAGGGGCCGCCGCCTCCGCCGCCTCCGCCTGATGGCACCCACCGGCCATGGAAGGAAGGAAGGAAGAGGCTGAGTCCACCCTGAGCCCCGTCAGGATCGAACTCACAACGGTTGTTTTTTTATTTTTGTTTTTTTGCTGCAGGGTAGCAGTTTAACCCCTGCGTGGCGCCCGTAAGGGTCTCCCCCTCTTCCCCCTCCCCTTTCTTTGCCCCGGAGGGGGCGGGGCTTTTGGGTGGTGGTGGTGGGGGGCGGGGCTCCCTGGGCCCCCCCCAGGAAAGGAGAAGGGCGCCCCCCTCCCCCCCCTCTCTCTCGCCACCCACCGGAAGGCGAGTCCGAGGTGGCGCAGGGCGTGGCCGGGGCGGATGTCCGCGGCCTGGTAGGGCTTCCTGCGCTCGGCGAAGCGGTGGGCCAGGCACAGCCTCCAGCCCCACCCGGGCACCCCCAGCCCCGCAGCACCGCCCTCGTAGCCGCGCATCAGCCCCCACGCCCCCGACGCTTCGGCCCCCCCGCCGCCGCCGCCGCCCCCCGGAGTAGTAGTGGCCATCCTGGGGAGGGCGCCGCCGCCGCCGCCGCCGCCGCCGTGCCTGGCCTTCCTCCTCCTCCTCCTCCTCGGATCCCGCAGCAGCCCCAGGGAGGGAGGGAGGGAGGGAGCCAGAAGAGCTCACTGGGGGGCGGGGCGGACCCTGGACCCTCCCCCCCCTCCCTCCGGCTTCCGCCGCCCCCGCTGTGGTCAGGTCAAGAGGAGAGGACACGCCTCCTCCTGGGCGGAGCAGCACTCGCCACGCCCACGGCCCCCACTCCTCCGCCCCTCCCCAGCGGGCCCGCAAGGCCAAGGGACGCGCGGCGGAGAAGCCCGAGCGCCCCCGAAGCCCCGCCGCCTCCTCCTCCTCCTCCTCCTCCTCCTCCTGCTGCTGCCGCCGCCTCCCGGCCCCGCCTCCCGGCCCGTGTGGTGTGGTGTGGAGTGGAGGGGCCTGGAGCCTCCGCCGCCGTTGCCCTTGCCGCCGCCGCCGCCGCCATGATCGAGGTGTGTGCCCGGCTGGTGCGGGGCGCCGTCTTCCTGGCCGGGGAGGGGCTGGAGTGCCTGGTCACCTTCCGCAACCCGCTCCCGCCCGACGCCACCTCCGCCTCCAGGTAGGGAGAGGGAGAGGGAGAGGGAGGAGAGGAGGGGCCCCAAGGCAGGCAGGACAGGGCAGGGCAGGCAGGTGTCCCTCAGGGAGGGAGGGAGGGAGGGGAGGGGCTCCTCCCTCCCGCTCTCTCTCTCTCTCCGAGGGAAAGGGGACCCGAGCAGCAGCAGGAGGGCCGGAGCCTGAGGGGGGGGCGGGGGGGGAAGAGGAGGCTAAGGTTAGGGAGTGGTTTTTTTGGGGGTGTGTGATGTTGCCCCAACAGCCTCCTGCCAAGCCCCCCCCCTTCCTCCTCCCCATGCCTTCCCTCTCCCCCCCCCCCCTCTTCCTTTCCCTTGTGGTTGTTCTTCAGTCGCACAGTCGATTCCGACCCTTTGCGACCCCTTGGCCCTCCAGGCCCCTCTGTTGCCCTCCGCCATCCTCCTCCTCCTCAGCCCGCCCAGCTCTGTCTGTGCCCACTGCGTCCACAATGCCATCTATCCATCTCATCTTTGGCCTCCCCCTTCTTCTTTTGCCCTCCACCTTTCCCAGCATCAAGGCCTTCTCAAGTGAATCCTCCCTTCTCATTTGATGTCCAAAGTACTTTAGCTTCATCTTTACTATTTGTCCCTCCAATGAACAGTCAGGATTGATTTCTTCTAAGAATGACCTATTTGTTCTCCTTGCTGTCCAGGGGACTCTCAAGACTCTCCTCCAGCACCACATCTCAAAGGCATCTATTCTTCTGCGCTCAGCTTTCCTTATGGTCCACCTCTCACACCCATATATGACCACTGGAAATACCATTGCTTTGACTATGCGATTTTTTGTTTTCAAGGTGATGTCTCTGCTTTTCACTATATTCCCCAGGTTTCTCATGGCTTGTCTCCCCATAATCAGTCGCCTTTTTATTTCATGGCTGCAATCCCCATCTGCAGTGATCTTAGATCCCAGGAAAGTAAAATCTGTCACTACTTCTACTTCTTCCCCATCCAATTTCCATGGACTGATCAGGCCTGCTGCCATTATTTTGGTTTTCTTGATGTTGACTCTCAAGCCAGCTTTTGCACTCTTTTCTTTCAACCTAAGCAGGAGCTTCTTTAAATCTTCCTCACTTTCTGACATTAGGGTGGTATCGTCTGCATATCTCAAATTGTTGATGTTTCTCCCAGCAATTTTTATCCCAACTTGTGATTCCTCCATCCCTGCAGGGTTGATTGCTTCCAGGGGAGGGGGCTCTGAAATGCCCCCTCCCCTGCCCCCATATCTTTCTCGGCTTCCTGAGCCCAAAGGAGGGCCTTTTGTCACTTAAACTCTCAAAAAGATGAACAGCTTTTAAGTGAATGGAACAGCCAGAGAGGTTTTGAAATTGGAAAAAGAGAAGTTTTTCCCAATGATAGCATAACATTACATTCCTTTCATGACCATGACACAGCGTGCACAGCAGTTCCTGACTGATTCTGTGGGATGAGCATTGGATGAAGCCTTTCTCCTGTGCATGAGCCGCCATGCGCACACCCGTGTGCTTCAGTCCCAGATGGTGCAAGGGGGGGGGGGCTGCCACATGTTTATTTATTTATTTATTTCCATTTTTATGCCGCCCACTCAGGTAAGAACCTGACTCAGGGCAGCGTACAACAATTAAAAAACATATAAAAACAGGTTAAAAACCCCGTCATCCACCCATCAATCCACCCTCCTACTCCCACCCATACCTGTCAAGTTTTGGATTTGGAAATAAGGGAAATTTCCCAGCCAATACGGGATACTTGACAGCTATTCTTATCCTGTGCTGCCCTCCAATGGCGGCAATAGGGCATTGCAGTCTAATTAATAAGGGATGACAGCAGGAAAGAGGGTAAAATAAGGGGTTTTCCCGGCCAATAAGGGATACTTGACAGCTATGCTACGGTCTGCTCTGGTTGGGCGGGCAGACACTCTTGGGGCGATGCGGTCTCTCAGGTATCCTGGCCCACTGCCATGTAGGGCTTTAAAGGTCAAACCCAGCACCTTGAATTGCACCCAGAGACAAACTGGTAACCAGTGCAGCTCCCAAAGTAGTGGGGAGGCACGGGCATAATGTCACCACCACTTGCGCTCAATGTTACCTACTATTCATCAACTAACGTATTCTACGACATACACCGTACCCTGTCCTCTTTGCTTTGTCATGTACTTTCTAGCATGTTCAGTGGCCAAGATGTCTGCTTGTACTTCAGATAAGAAGACCCTTTTGGTTGTGCTCCTCAGTAAACTAGTTGTAAACAACGTTTCACTAGAGAGGGTTTCACAATTCCAAGATGGCTCTGCTCATGCTGCAGTCTGATCGCTTACATTGTGTGCGTTGCTTTGTAAAGGAATATGCCCACAAACTAAATACACGCTAATTAATTCGCTAGAGTGTCAACCTCAGCCTCCCCCTTCCACCCACACCCACCCATCCACCCCATGTCCCTTGAGCTGCACATGATGTCCCCCCCACTCACACGCTTCTGCCAGGAGCTGTTCCTTCAGAAACCCCATCGCCTCTCTTTGTTTTGCGGGGCGGGGCGGGGGTCTCAGGGCGAGATGGGGGGGGATACCCAGTCTGACCTTCTCTCTCACCCTCCCCTGGTGCCCTCTTTCCCCAGTGAGATGCTGGCTTGGGCCAGTGCTCAGATCCACTGCCAGTTCCATGCCAGCGAGAGCCGGGTGGCGCTGCCTCCACCTGAGGAGAGCAGGCACGACGTCCAGGCCGAGAAGGAGACGGTCTTTGTCCCCAACAGAGGTGAGTGGGGGCGGGGGAGGGGGTGAGTGGGGCTGACCCCCCCTGCCCCGCTGGGTCCAAGGGCCCAGGGCCACTCTGTGCCAATGACACCCCTTCCCTGGCAGGGGAACGGGGCCAGTGCATCCTGTCGACACCCCCCAAGATCCTCTTCTGCGACCTGCGGCTGGATCCAGGCGAGTGTAAGACCTGTGAGTACCCACCTTCTCCACATGTTAATGAGGGAGGGAGGGAGGGAGGGGTGGAGGTGGCCCTTCACACCCTCAGGTTCTGGGGTGGGGTGGGGAAATAAGGCTGAGAACTCCATTTTTTGGATTGGGGGGGAGGTCCCTGGCTGGTCAGGCCTCATCTTCCTCCCCCCCCCCCCATCAGACTCTTACTGCGAGACCCTGCCGGTGGACGGCCCCCCTTCCTTCCGTGGGCAAGCGGTCAAGTATGTGTACAAGCTGACCATTGGCTGCCAGCGGGTCAACTCTCCCATCAAGCTGCTGCGGGTGCCCTTCCAGGTCTTGGTGCTGCACGGTAAGGCCTCACCCACCCACCCACCCACCCACCCCCCCCCCGACTGTGGCTTCAGCCAGGGCTTCAGCAGTGGCCTGTGCGTCCCTTTTTTAGGGCTCAAGGACTGCCCCTCGCCCCAGGATGAGGCTGTGGCCCCCTCCAACCCTTTCCTGGAGGACGAGGAGGGGGCCACCAAGAAGGATTCGCGGTTGGCTGACTTGGCCACGGAGCTACTGATGGCGGCCACCTCCCGACGGAGCCTACGTAAGTCAGTCCAGACCCCTTTGAGTGGCCCTGGCCGGTGGGTTTTGAGGTGAGGTGCCCCTTGGCCTCCCCATAACCCATCCCCCCCCCCCCACGGTCCGTTTCCTAAAACCAACAGCTGGGGCCCTGTGTTGTCCGTCCGTCCATCTGTCTGCAAGGTCCTGTGACAGCAGCCCCCCATGCCCTCTGGCCAGTGGGGTGTGTGTGTGTCACCCCTCCTGTTGCCATGGCTTGAGTTTATGCCAGGGATTCTCTCCAAGCCCATCCAAAGGCCAGACAGAAGACTGACCGAAGGGAGTGGGACGGAGGCCTCTTGACCCATCCTGGTGGGAGATCCGGAAGCAGGACATGGGAGACCCAGGCCCCCCTTTCCTGCCACATGGGTGACCAAGGCCCACCTTTCCTGCTGCCACTCCTTTTGCCACTTTTCCTTTCGTTGTTGCTATTGCTAAAAGCCTTCAAGTCATCTCCGAGTTGTGGCAATGCTGTGGAGGAGTCACTTTTAAGACTAACTGTTATATCATAACGTGAGCTATCGTGGATCAAGTCTGCTTGTTTCGATACGGTTGTTCTAATTGTGAGTATGCACTTCTGCCTGGTAAGATGGAGTCGAATACTGCTGAGAGGTTGACGTGTGTTGCTTAGTCATTTTATGTGTTTCAAAATCACCTCCTGTATGTTGGGTTAGATTTAAGATTTGAACCGTGCAGCCTCTGCCAAGTATAACGCCCGGTTGTTTTGCATTTAGGGCCCTGTTGTAGGCGCCAGGCGATTCAAGCACTTAGTGCCCAAGTGAAATAACCAGGGAGGAAGTCCTTGCATGTCTTGTTAAACTAAACACAAACAAATCACCAGGACCAGATGGCATCCATCCACGAGTTCTCAGGGAACTTAAAGATGAAATTGCTGATCTCCTAGCCAAAATATATAATCTTTCCCTCAAATCAGGCTTTGTGCCTGATGACTGGAAGGTAGCGAATGTAACACCAATTTTCAAAAAAGGATCCAGGGGTGATCCAGGAAATTACCGACCTGTCAGTTTGACATGTGTCCCAGGTAAAGTGATGGAAACCATCCTAAAAGATAGAATTAATAGGCACATAGAAGAGAAGGCGCTGCTAAAGGAGAGCCAACATGGCTTTTGCAAGGGCAAATCATGCCTCACTAATCTGTTGGAATTTTTTGAGAGTGTCAACAAGCATGTGGATAAGGGGGATCCAGTTGACATTGTTTATCTGGACTTTCAGAAGGCTTTTGACAAGGTCCCGCACCAAAGGCTCTTGAATAAACTTACCAGTCATGGAATAAAGGGACAGGTCTTGTCCTGGATCAGCAACTGGCTAAGGGACAGGAAACAGAGGGTAGCACTAAATGGACACTTCTCCAAGTGGAGGGAAGTAAAGAGTGGGGTCCCCCAAGGTTCAGTACTGGGACCCCTGCTTTTCAACCTCTTCATAAATGATCTAGAGGTAGGAGTAAAAAGCAAGGTAGCCAAATTTGCTGACGACACTAAATTATACAGGGTAGTGAAAACTGTGAGAGATTGTGAAGAGCTCCAGAGGGATCTCTCGACACTGGGGGAGTGGGCAAAACAGTGGCAAATGAGCTTCAACATCAGTAAGTGCAGAGTGATGCATGTTGGGGCAAAGAACCCCAATTACATTTATAAACTGATGGGGTCTGAACTCTCTGCGACAAACCAGGAAAGGGACCTTGGTGTCCTGGTGGACGAGAGCTCAATGAAGGTGTCAACCCAGTGTGCCTCAGCAGTGAAAAAAGCAAACTCAATGCTAGGGATCATTAGGAAGGGTATAGAAAATAAGTCAGCAAGTGTCATTTTGCCTCTTTATAAATCTATGGTGAGGCCCCATCTGGAATATTGTGTACAGTTCTGGTCGCCATACCTCCAGAAGGATATTATGGAGCTGGAAAAAGTGCAGAGGAGGACAACCAGAATGATTAGGGACTGGAACACCTTCCTTACCATCTGAGGCTACATAGGTTGGGCCTCTTCACTCTTGAACGACGGCGTCTAAGAGGTGACCTGATTGAAGTTTATAAAATCATGCACGGTGTGGACAAAGTAGATAAGGAAAAACTGTTTTCCCTATCGCATAACACTAGAACTAGGGGACACTCCATGAAACTTTTGGGTACTAGTTCTCAAACAAATAAGAGAAAGTACTTTTTCACCCAGAGGATTACTGGTCTATGGAACTCCCTGCCAGAAGAAGTGGTGACAGCTGTCAGTCTTGGCAGCTTTAAGAAAGGATTAGACAAGTTCATGGAGGACAAGAGTATCAATGGCTATAATTATGGATACTTAAGGACAACCTCAGGGTTGGAGAGATAGGCAGGTTATCTCTCAATATGATTTCCAGGGAATCCTAAGCAGGTGAAGGCATCTCCTTGGGAATGCCCTGAAGGAAATGGTGAGCCACTGTGTGAGACAGAATGCTGGACTGGATGGGCTCCTGTGGCCTGTTCCAGCAAGGCTGTTCTTATGTTAACATAAGAACATGTTCTTATTATGTTCTAAGTGGCATACTCTGTACTACTGTACTACAGTCCTAGGGAGAGCGGTCTGTCTCTGTCCCTTTGGGGGTCTGACATTTCTTAGCCTTTTTTCGGTATATCAATTATTTTTGTTTTCTGACATGTTTTAGCAACTTGTTTACTCATCAAGCCATCATTATTTTATTTTTTATTCTTTCTTAGATTTTTATGCCACTCAGGGCGGCGCACAATGGTAAAAACAGATAAAATACAGTAAAATATAACAAAACAGATTAAAACCCTCACTCGACCACCCACCCACCCACCCACCCACCAACCATCATTAAAGCAACGTTAAACAGTGGTGCCTCGGTTCTGCCTATTCGCATTGACAGCTGCCTTTCTTTCTTTTCTTTTTTGAAACACAAGGCTGTGTTTTCCTTTATGAAGCCACAATGTCTCTTCTATCTTTGTCTCCTTGTTTTCAGTGGGCTTCTTCCTCTTCTTATTCCCTCCAGTGAGTTGTTCCTTCTTGTCAAGTTTGCAAAAGAGGGCAGCCTCAGTTTCCCAATTTTTGCATCTGGGCTTGTGCTTGTCAGAGTATTCAGATTTGTTCTGTATTTTTTTTCAAACCCAGTCTGCCCAGGTGATCCTGCTAGAGTCATGGAGTAGTAGACCCTACTACTGCTAGCGACTCAACGCCAGTTGTCAAGTGGCAGCTAACTCACCTGACCACGCTGAGAACTGACGGCCTTGGGTGAGAAAGTCCACAGGGAAGGAAGGAAGGGTGACAGTCCCCAAGGGGATTAAATGGTCCCACTTGACTCCCTCTGGATCGAGGTCAGCAGCTTCATCCATCCTGGCTTGGGGAAGATGATGATGAGGAGGACTTTGTGTGCCGAAAGGGTTCAGGAAGTCCAAAAAGTGACTCGTGGAACTGGTTCAGTGGTCCTATGGGTGTCATGCTGTGATGTGGAAGGCCACGGCATTCTATGATTCCCAGGACAGCCTTCATGGCTGATCGCCAGGATGGTAGCCAATATTCGGAATCAGATACGGGACTTGAAGAAGAGGAGGAGGAAGAAAAAGAAGAAAGCAGCCTGCTGTCTTGGTCCTCCTGGGGATGGCACCGTCCAGCTTACGGGTTCCTGCCTGTGTGTGTGTGCACGCGTGCGTGCGTCACTGAGGCCTCATCTTTGCCCACAGACTTATACAACATCAGCAACTCCTGTGGCAAAGTGGGAACCTTCTGCATCTTCAAGACAGTCTACAAGATTGGGGAGGATGTCATTGGGACCTTCTGCTTCTCTGAGGGAGACATTCCCTGCCTGCAGGTGAGGGGGATTCCCAGGGACCCCCTCCTGGTGGTGGTTTGGGGGGTGAGGGGTGTTTTGGCTTGGTTTGCTGGTGGGTGGGGCTTGGCTCACATTCCCCTCCCACGGCTTTGGCTAGTACTTGGTGAGCCTGCAGACAGAGGAGCGGGTCCAGGAGCCGTACCAGCGACGTTGCGGGCAGCCCGTCTCATACAGCACCCACGCCCGGCACCAGGAGTCATGCCTGCACACCGCCAGGACCAGCTTCAGCTTGCCCATCCCTCTGAGTTGTGCCCCTGGTTTCAGCACCAACATTGGTAAGTCTTGCCCCTTCTCCGTGACCCCATGGGCTACCTGAGGATTTGTTCCCTGATCTCCTGCTGGGACGCATTGCAGGGACAACCCCCCCCCCCCCCAGGGTGGGCCCAAGGGTGGAGGGAGGGGGCCCTTGGCCCCGGCTGCGTGTGTGTTTGGTTTCATCTGGCCTCCTTGGCTCCAGGTGAGCTCTCTTCTCTTGCTGTGGCTCTGGAGGAGCCCCATCCACCTCCTTCTCCCTCCTCTCTCTCTGTCTAGTGTCCCTCAAGTGGAGGCTGCACTTTGAGTTTGTGACCGCTCGTGGGTCAGGGAAGATGCCCACTGCTGCTGCTGCTGCTGCTGCTGCTGCTGCCACCTCCTCCAAGGTCCCACCGGAAGCCCCTGGCTGGGTGGGGGTGGAGCAGATGGAGGTGGACACCCTCACCTGGGACCTCCCCCTCCAGGTGCTGCCCACCAACCCCCTCCTGGCCTCCTACGTCTCCCAGTTTCCCAGCTCAAACGCACTCACCCTCTGAGCAGCAGCAACCCCAGAACAGGCAACCCGAGTCTTTGGCCAAGGAGGTGGAAGAGGAGGAGGCCCCAGGTTGCCCAGGCTGTGGCCTCCGGACTGTCTGTCTTTCTGTCTTGGGAGGGTCTTCCGAGTGCCCCCACCACCACACGCAGTCCTCTGCCCTGCATCTCTCCTCTGCCTCTTGTGTCTGCACAAATGCAGCAGTGTGGCAGCCTGGGATGGGGAGGGGGCACTGATTGACTGACTGGCAGGTGGGTGGGTGAGCGGCTGCGCAAAGCCTTGCACTGTGGAGGGTTTTCAGACCGCTGGTGTGAAGTGAAGGTGCCTGAGAGAGAGAGAGAGAGAGAGAGAGAGAGAGAGAGAAAGCCTGGGCTGGGTGGGGGAATGAACCCTTTGCCCTTGGGAGGCACGAACCCCTGCTTTGTGGGTAAAAAGAGCGGAGTGTGGGCACTGCCCCTGCGTGGTGAGGAGCCAAAGGGTGTCCAAGGGCTTCTTGGGGCAGGGAGCCTTTTGTTAGCAGAGTCTGGGATCCTAAAAGGAAGAGCACAGAAATGGGGAGAGATTGGCCCAGTCTCGTCTTTGACCCTTGGATTTCTCTTCACAGCATTTGGTGTGATAAATGGTGTTCCCTGTGTAATAAAAACCCAACCAGGGCGCCTCAGAAGTCTTGGTTCTATGCCCGGCTGATAAGGAAGGCCATTGGAAAGGGTGTGTGTGTGTGGGGGGGAGGGGGTGTTTCACCACCACCCTCGAAGGGTCCCGTCCCAGTAGCTCAGCTCAGTATCTGCATCTTTCATCCAGGTATTGAGGTGGGAGTGGGGAATAAAAACAACCCGTTCAGCTCATCCTGTTCTACAAGCTTTATTATTATGATTTATTACACCACCCATCTGGGATATTTCACACTCTGGGTGGTGTACAGGCAAAGAAACAAACTTTATCAACTGCTTCTAAATAAAATCTCCCAAGATATTTCAAACTTACTGCAAGCACATGACAGGCACGTGAGTACAGAAATCTCTATAGTAACACTCAGTTATGGTAAATTGCAGGTATGTAGTTAAAATATGAAGATTGCAAACAGGAGCACAGAAATAAGAATCCAAAATGCATTATACCTCTGTACGTGAAATCATGCTTTAAAAGAAAGATACAAATGCATTATAAAATGCAGCTGCATACAATTTAAACAGCATCCTAAATCTAATCCAAAATTACCTGTTTAATAAAAAAAGAAAAGCCTCAGGGTCTAAAACCGGGGTGCTCAAACTACGGCCTGTGGGCCAGAGCCAGCCTCTGACACCAATTCATCCGGCCCACACCACCCTCATTGCTCCCAGAAGCAGAAGTAAAATGTGCCTGTACTGGAGGTTCCGGGAGCAGCGAGGATGGCGCAGGCCAGATGAATTGATGTTGGGGGCCAGATGTGGCCCACAGGCCATACTTTGGGCACCCCTGATTTAAGCAGAGAAAATGGCACTTATTTATCTCATCCTGTTGCAAAACAGATTGCAAGGCATGTTTTACTTCCACTCCTGGTGGGAGGAACCATGTGACTGGACCGCTGAACCACGTGGCTGGCCCACGGCCTGAAAAGTTTGAGCACCTCTGGTGTAAAAGTCAAAAGAAATAAAGCATTTCTAAGCTCTTTCAGCATGATTTAAATAAGAACACGAAAACATTCAATTTAAACATCCGCCCCATTCTTGCCTGCTTTATCTAAGGAGAATCGCACGATGTTGATGTTATGGTGATGGCTTCTGGAAGGAAGCCAGTGGTCCAGATGCTATGTGGGGCCAGCAGGGCCTTTTCCCTTGAAGCTGCTGCTGTTCTATGCTGCTGTCCCCCCCCTCCTCCTCCTCCGCCTCTCTTCTTGCTCTGCCTCCTTTTCTCACGTGGTTTTGACATTCTGCTTCTTAGTCATGGCCTCAGGAAAGCAGTTTGTGACTCCCACTGATGCTCCCCCTTTTAACTGCATTCAATAACTGCATACGCTAAATGCTGCTATTAGAAATAACCCCATTATAGTATTGTACAATTGCGCTCATCTCACACGCTAGCAAGGTCATGCTCAACGTCTTTAAGAGCTAGGCTTCAGCAATATGTGGATTGAGAACTTCCAGAAGTACATTGTGGGGTCCGTAGAGGCAGAGGAACTAGAGACCAAATTGCCAACATTTGCTGGATCGTGGCGAAAGCAAGCGAGTACCAGAAAAAATGTCTACTTCTGTTTCATTGACTACACCAAAGCCTTTGACTGTGTGGACCACAAGTAAACTGTGGCAAGTCCTTAAAGAGATGGGAGTTACCAGACCACCTCACCTGTCGTCTGAGAAATCTGTGTATGTGGGTCAAGAAGTGACAGTGTCGACAGGATACAGAACTACTGATTGGTTAAGAATAGGAAAAGGAGTACGACAAGGTTGTATATTATCACTCTGCTAATGTAACTTCTATGCAGAGCACATCATGCGTAATGCAGGGCTGGATGAAGCACCAGCTGGAATTAAGATTGCTGGGAGAAATAACCTGAGCTATGCAGATGACATGACCCTAATGGCAGAAAGTGAAGAAAACCTCAAGAGCCCTTCGATGAGGGTGAAAGAGGAGAGCGCAAAAGCTGGCCTGAAACTATGGCACATCACTCCCTGGCAAGCAGAAGGGGAGGGAATGGAAGCAATGACAGGCTTCACCTTCTTGGGATCTAAGATCATTACTGCAGAGGGTGGCTACGGCAACCATTGAATAAAAAGAGGATCAATTCATGGGAGGCAAGTCATGGCCAACCTAGGCAGCCTAATGAAAAGTAGAGGCATCATCCCCCTGCCAACAAAAGTCCGCCTAGTTAAAGACCATTGTCTTCCCAGTAGTGATGTATGGCCGTGAGAGCTGGACCCCAAGGGAGGCCGAGCAAGTGCTATACTGTTGTTGTTGTTGTTGTTGTTGTTGTTCAGTCGCACAGTCGGTTCCGACCCTTTGCGACCCTATGGACCATTGTTCTCCAGGCACCTCTGTCCTCCACCATCCCCCTCAGCACTCCCAGCTCTGTGCCCGTTGCGTCCACAATACCATCTAGCCATCTCATCTTTGGCCTCCCCCTTCTTCTTTTGCCCTCCACCTTTCCCAACATCAGGGCCTTCTCAAGTGAATCCTCCCTTCTCATTTGATGTCCAAAATACTTTAGCTTCGTCTTTACTATTAGCCCTTCCAGTGAGCAGTCAGTGTTGATTTCTTCTAAGATTGACCTATTTGTTCTCCTCGCTGTCCAGGGTACTCTCAAAACTCTCCTCCAACACCACATTTCAAAGGCATCTATTCTTCTGCGTTCAGCTTTCCTAATTGTCCAGCTCTCACATCCGTACATTACCACTGGGAATACCATTGCTTTGACTATTCTAATTTTTGTTTGCAATGTGATGTCTCTGCTTTTCACTATGTTCCCCAGGTTTCTCATGGCTTGTCTCCCAAGAATCAGTCGCCTTTTTATTTCCTGGCTGCAATCCCCATCTGCCGTGATCTTTGATCCCAGGAAAGTAAAATCTGTCACTGCTTCTACTTCTTCCCCATCTATTTTCCAGGAACTGATTGGGCCTGTTGCCATTACCTTGGTTTTCTTGATATTGAGTCTCAAACCAGCTTTTGCACTCTCCTCCTTCAGCCCAATCAAGAGGTTCTTTAGGTCTTCCTCACTTTCTGCCATTAGGGTGGTATCGTCTGCATATCTCAGATTGTTTATGTTTCTCCCAGCAATTTTAATCCCATATTGTGATTCCTCCATCCCTGCATTTCGCATTATGTGCTCTGTGTATAGATTGAATAAGCAGGGTGATAAAATGCAGCCTTGTCTTACTCCTTTTCCTATTCCAAACCACTCTGTCATTCCATATTCTGTCCTAACTGTTGCTTCTTGGTTCATGTACAGATTTCTCAGGAGGCATATGATGTGCTCTGGTATTCCCATCTCTTTAATTACTTGCCACATCTTGTTGTGGTCCACACAGTCAAATGCCTTAGTGTAATCAATGAAACAAAAGTAAACTTGTTTCTGGTATTCCTTTGTTTTCTCCATGATCCAACGTATGTTGGCAATGTGGTCTCTAGTCCCCCTGCCTCTTCTGAAACCGGCCTGCACCTCTGGTAGTTCTCTCTCCACATGCTGCTGAAGTCTGTCCTGTATTATCTTGAGCATCACCTTGCTGGCGTGTGGGATGAGTGCAATTGTTCGGTAATTTGAGCATTCTTTGGCGTTGCCCTTTTTTGGGATTGGGACGTATACTGATCTTTTCCAATCCTGTGGCCACTGTTTTGTTTTCCAGATTTGCTGGCATATTGAGTGTAGTAATTTGACGCCATCATCTTTTAGCGCTTTGAAAAATTCGACTGGGATACCATCATATCCACTAGCTTTGTTGTTTGCAGTGTTCTTTAGGGCCTTTATAACTTCGCTCTCCAGGATGTCTGGCTCGAGTTCAGTTTTTTCATCATTGTGGTTATCAGGAGTGTTGAGGTCCTTTTTGTAGAGTTCCTCTGTGTACTCTTTCCATCTTTTCTTAATCTCTTCTGCATCAGCTAGCTCTTTTCCGTCTTTGTCCCTTATCATGGTCATTTTTGCTTTAAATGTTCCCTTTATTTCCCCGATTTTTCTGAAGAGATCTCTAGTCCTGCCTCTTTTGTTGTTTTCCTCCATTTCTTTGCACTGTTCTTTTAGGTAGTTTTCCTTATCTCTCCTTGCTTTTCTTTGAAATTCTGTGTTCAGAAGGTTGTATTTTTTCCTTTCTCTTTTGACTTTTGCCTTCCTTCTTTCCTCTGCTATTTTAAGAGCCTCATCAGACAACCATTTTGCTTTCTTATGCTTCTTTTCTTTTGGTATGGTTTTCTTTGCCGCTTCCTGCATGATGTCCTTTATCTCTGTCCATAATTCTTCTGGCACTCTGTCTATTGCGTCCAGGCCATTATATCTGTTCATCACCTCCACCGTGTATTCTTTAGGGATGCTGTCTAGGTGATATCTGTCTGGTCTTCTTGTTTTCCCTATTTTCTTTAGTCTTAACCTGAATTTTGCGATCAGTAGGTTGTGATCTGAGCCACAGTCTGCTCCAGGTCTTGTTTTTGCTGATTGTATGGAGGTTCTCCATCTTTGGCTGCAGAGTATGTAGTCAATTTGGTTTCGGTGTTGGCCATCTGGTGATGTCCATGTGTAGAGTCGCCTCTTGTGTTGCTGGAAGAGAGTGTTTGCTATGACCAGTGCGTTCTCTTGGCAGAACTCTATCAATCTTTGCCCTGCTTCGTTCTGTACTCCAAGACCAAACTTGCCTGTTATTCCCTCCACTTTTTGATTTCCTACTTTGGCATTCCAGTCTCCTAATATAATTTGGACATCATTTCTTGGTGTCTGTTCTATGAGGTGTTCTAGGTCCTCATAGAACTGGTCCACTGTGGCTTCATCTGCACTAGTGGTTGGTGCATGGAATAAAGCAGGGCAGGCAAGGGAGGAGGAAGACCAGCCGGGCGGGGAGAGGCCAGCCAGTCGCCCCAACGCGAGCCCTCCTAAGCCGGTCCCCACCATTTCCAGCAGGGCAGGTGAGGGAGGAGGAAGACCAGCCGGGCGGGGAGAGGCCAGCCAGTCGCCCCAACGCGAGCCCTTCCGAGCCGGTCCCCACCATCTCCAGCCGGGCCGGTGAGGGAGGAGGAAGACCAGCCGGGCGGGGAGAGGCCAGCCAGTCGCCCCGACGAGAGCCTTTTCCAAGCCCTGAAAACAACCAAGCGCCGAAGGAGAGGTCCAATTGGCAGAAGGGAAGAAGGCAAAGGAGTTAAACCAGGGGGTGAGACTCAGAGCCCCATACAAAGGATAAGTAGTTAAATATGCAGAAATGTTGATGACTTAATATAGTAACTCACATAAAGACTTTAAAATGACTTAATATAGCAACTGACATAGAGACTGTGCTTTAAAGTGTGATAATATGCATGATAATATGTTGTCTTAAATGTTTTTAAACTTTTAAAAACTGTGATAAAATGTATGAGGAGAGAAAAATGGCGCAGACACCGGCAACCACGCCATAAATCTTGCCAAGAGAACCCTATGGACCAAAACAAAAGGCAAAACAAAGGGGCAGGCTAGGTGATACAGGATGCTTAACACCACAGAGGGGAGAAAGGGGAGGGACAGGAAAGGGGGAGGGGAAATGCAATGTTGTAAGGAGCAATACTGCATAGGGACATGGAATGTGAGATCAATGAACCAAGGTAAACTGGAAGTGGTAAAAAATGAGATGGAAAGAATAAGCATTGACATCTTGGGCATCAGTGAGCTAAAATGGACAGGGATGGGTGAATTCAGCTCTGGAAACCATCATATCTACTATTGTGGACAAGAAAACCTTAGAAGGCATGGAGTAGCCATAATTGTCAATAAGAGAGTAAGAAAAGCAGTAATGGGATATAACCTCAAAAATGCTATACTGTATGAGGAGTAAAGTATTGAGGGAATAGAAGGTAATAAGATAAGTTTATACGCAGATGATACTTTGGTAATTATGAAACATCCTATGGAGGGATTCGAAAGGATACAGGTACATTTAAAGGAATTTGAGGAATGTCAGGTTTAAGAATAAATTGGGATTAATTTGAGATGATACTGTGTAATATAGATAAGGAAGAAAAGATAAATATAAAGTACAGGTAAGGGATAGTTTGAAATATTTGAGGATAAATATCTCAAATAAATTTGATGACCTCAAGAGATTAAATTATGAAAAACTAAAGAAATTAAAGATAAAATTCAGCAATATAGAAAGTTGAAGCTATCTTGGTTTGGCAGGGTAGCATTGTGTAAAATGTTATTACCGAGACTCAGTTTTTTATTGGATGCCCTGCCAATCCAACTCCAGGGTAAAGGAATACCAAAATTTATTAAATAGTTACTGTAATGGAGGAAGTAAGCCAAGAAAATCGAGGAATTTGTGGCATTTATCCCAGAAAGAAGGAGGTTTGGGATTGCCGAATATTAAGAATTATTACAGAGCTTTTCAAGTGAAAGATATTGCGAGGGATCTGGTAATCTGGGGAGAAATGGAGGTGAGAGAATTAACTCACAACAGGTAAAGCAGTGTTTTTAGTTAAAGATACAGTATAGGTAAAATAGTTATTAAGAATAAAATGACAAAGACAATGTTGGATGTATGGAAGAAGGTGAAGAAGGAACTAGCCCCAGATACATCTCCGATTATAGAAATTGGGGATATGAAAAATTTTCTGATAAAAATAGATAAGAAGGGGAAGGAAGTTTTTCTTAGAAATGATGTATTCCTGTTGAAAGACTGGATACGGGTTTGTAAAGAGAGAGAGAAAAAATTAGAGATATACACAGATGAGGTTGAATTGGTTTCAGATAGAATTAAATGCAGTAAAACCCCAATTTACAAATGCCTCGAGTTACATAAAATTCAACTTGCATAATGATTTTGTGCTAAAACCATGTCCCGATTTACACGATTTCCTATGGGTTTGCTTTGAGTTATGTAAAAAAATATTTTTCCTATGGTTTTGCTTCAAGTTACATAAAATTTCATTTTTCCTATGGGTTTGCTTTGAGTTATGTAAAAAAATATTTTTTCCTATGATTTTGCTTCGAGTTACATAAAAATTTGATTTAAGCAAAAGCCTATGGAATAGACTTTTTTCGTAAGTAGGGGTTTTACTGCAAGTGGAAGAGCAAATATTTGAGGGAAACCAGTTTGGAAAGGGGTAGGGCGGAATTTGAAGAATTGGTATTAAATATAAGAAAGGAAGAAATGGGAATGAAGGGATTGGTGAGTAAGATTTTAAGCCAAGAAGGTAGATCACAAGAAATATTGAGAGAAATTTGGGAGCAAGACTTAAATGTTAAAATTACAGAATCTGCTTGGAAAAATAAATGGAAGAAAGGGATTATGAGAACCATGTCTGTTAGCGTAAAGGAACATAATTGTAAAATGTTATGTAGGTGGTACTTGACCCCGGTTAGGTTGTATCAGCATACCTGTCAAGTTTTGGATTTGAAAATAAGGGAAATTTCCTGGCCAAAACAGGAAACTTGGCAGCTATGCAGCTATCCTGTGCTGGCCTCCAGTGGCGGCATTAGGGCATTGCAGTCTGACTGACAGGGGAGGATGGTGGGAAAGAGGGTAAAATAAGGGAGTTTCCAGGCCAATATGGGATACTTGACAGCTATGTGTATCAGATGGATAAGAATAAAAATAAAATGTGTTGGAGATGTAAGAGTACCACTGGGAACTTATGAGCACATGTGGTGGAGTTGTAATGTGGTAAAAGATTTTGGGGGGGAAATTGAGGAAGAAATTGCAAGAATTATGGGGATGAGACTTAAATTGGGGTCGAGTACGGCTTTTCTGACAGACATGGTAAATATGAATATCGATAAGGATAAAAAAGAGTTATTATCTATAATATTGACAACAGGTAGTGAGTGTATTGCAAGAAATTGGAAAAATGATGTGATTTTAAAAATCGAAGATTGGTATAAGGAAACGTGGGAACTTGCTTTGAATGATAAGTTAACATGGGAATTGAATTTTAAAAAGGTATAATTAATGAATACAGATTTTGGAAAATTTGGCAACCATATGTGGAATTTACATTTATTAGAGGTGAAGGTGGCAGGACAGCACCAGGCAAAAATGGGGTTTTGGAAATCATGAAAGATTACTGTGAGGTACCGCATCCTCCAGGGCAATGTTCATTTCACTTGGGTGTGTAATTATGAACTTTATTTTGTTTTTTTGTTTTATTTTTGATTATGTAGTACACTATTGTGATAGAAACATAATGAGCTTTTATTATATTATATAGTAGTTACAAGCATAAATATATAAATAAAAATACTTAAGAGTGTAGAATTGGATTGACATTTTTGATAAGAAGAATATATTAAAAGAAAGAAATATATACTACACTGAATATTGATGAGTTTTAAAATGTATTAAGATTTTTTACTGTGTTATAATGTATGATGATTAAGTGTGTATTCTTGTTTGTATTTTTATATATATTTGTATTTTTCTTTTTTCTTGTTCTGTTTGTATTGTTATTTTAAAATTTAATAAAAATTAAAATGCAAAAGAAAAGAAAAGGGAAGGCTGAGCGCAGAAGAATACCTGTGGTGCTGGAGGAGAATGTAGAGAGTCCCCTGGGCAACAAGGAGATCAAATCAGTCCATCCTGAAGGAAATCAACCTTGGCTGCTCCTTGGAAGCACAGATACTGAAACTGAAGCTCAAGTACTTTGGCCACCAAGTGCGAAGAGAGGACTCACTTGAAAAGGTCTTGATGCTGGGAAAGATTGAAGGCAAAAGGAGAAGGGGCTGGCAGAGGATGAGATGGCTAGACGGCACCGTTGACACAGTGGGCATAGATCTGGGCGGGCTGCGGTGGGTGGCAAGCTGGCAGAGGAGCCTGACGTGCAGTGGGTGGGCCACATGGGGTCTCCAACGATCAGACTCGACTGTGTGGCTAACTCCCGCCCTTACTCTTGCTGTTCTGTCCTATCTTTCTTTATTTTACAATGGCTCTTCAACTTACAGTAAACTCGAGGAGGTGAAAACAAACATTGGCCACTCTTGCTTGGCATCTTTGCCTTCCTTTTAATGACCTTGCTTAGCAGAACAGCCTGGGGCTTTCTGCCGTTCTTCTTGTAAAATGTTCGGGCACTCTGACAGGATGATGCCAACATCAACCCTAGAGGGAAGAAAGAGAGGATTTAAGAAGAGCTAAAGTGCCAGAACTGCCCTCTTCCTGGGGGGCGGGAAGGGGGAGGCAAGACCAGCCCCAGACCTGTCCAGAAGGATGTCAAGGGATGGGACAGGGACCAGTTAGGAGGAAAAGGCAGAGGAACTGGAGGCTCCTTCCAGGGCGGGGGGGGGGGGGGGAATCCAAATTCCGGATCTGGCAGCGGTCAGTGGTTGTGTTTCTGGGTAGGCCAAGTTCATTGTGACCTGGTGGGACTTGTTTACAAGATTCCTCAAATGCTTTTCACAGAATGGTAGAAACCAGAAGGATCTCAACTGGTAATGCAAGAAACCTGCTTTTCAGCTGCTGCTCCTGCTGCTGCTCAGGAATCCCCACACCAACACCACCACCACCCCATAGGTGAAGAAGCTTTTGTCTCAAACCAGCACAACATAAAGCTGGCAGCAGGATGAGGTCCCCTCCCCCCCCCAACTCAGTGAAGCTGAGGAGATCCTTCCCAGATAATGGGGGGGGGGGGGGGAAGGGAAGCAGGATTGTTCCCAAGGGAGGAGAATGAGCTCTGGTGGTGCAGGGGTTAAACTGTAGTGCTGCTGCCAAAATGTTGTGGGTTCAATCCTGGCCAGGCTTCATGGTTGACTCTCAGCCTTTCCCATTCTTCCAAGGTCCATAAAATGAGTCCCCAGCAAGTTGGGGGGCAAAATGCTAATTCCCTGTAAACCACTCAGACAGTGAACACCCCCCCCCCCCCTAAGTTGGACCAGGTGTGGAAGTGTCGTCATTGCTACTGCTATAGCCTTGTTAAATAGAACAATTTTAAAATATAACAATCTTTCTTAAATAGAACCATTGTCTATTTCTGCCCCTAGGATATGCTATCAAGTTCTTCTTCGTGGTCTCTGTGAATCCATGCGAAAGGGTTTAGGTGCATGTACGCACAGTAAAACCATTTGTAGGAAGAAGAACAACAGTTACAGGTGAGCAACCTGTCATTCTAGAGCCCTGGTGGTGCAGGGGTTAAACTGCTGTATTGCAGCCAGAAGGTTTGGAGTTTGATCCTGACAGGGATCAATGTTGACTCAGCCTTCCCTCCTACCAAGGTTGGTAAAATGAGTACCCAGCAAGTTGGGGCAAAAAATAATAATGCAATTGACCTTGTGAACCACCCAGAGAGTGCCGTAAGCACTCTGGGCGTGGGATATAAATCTAATTGCTATTGTTATTCCCCTCCAAAGCGGAGAAGGGCCTGCTTTGCTCCTGGGGGGCCTTTACGGGCCAGAGAAGTTGCCCCGCCTGAGAGCCATCCTCAGTGGAGGGAAGGGAACGAACACCTTTGAGAGGACCCAGTTGTTCAGGATGGGTTTTGCCAGAGGAAACCCCGGGAGGCCGAGCCGAGCTTGGGTCTCTGTTCCCATGGAGCGCCACCCCCCACCCCCCGCCTTGCAAATCAGCCCCTTGCCTTTGGGGTGAATTTAAAACCCCGTCCTGCCTCTCCGCCAGATTTCCCCCCCCCACACATCTGGCCCAATTTGCTTTCTGCTTGAACCCCGAGTTTGATGCCCTCTTCAGCTAGAACCGGACAAGTCATTTGACAGCTCTGGTTTCTAAAACCAAAAGGCTTCGAAAAGCCAAGAGGCTTTTTTTTGGGGGGGGGGGCATGGAGGTGAACATGCAGGATTGGGTGGGAGCTTCTGTGGGCCACAGCTTTCCCTGCTTCCAGGGCCATGCAGGGCTAAATCCAGCAGAACCAAGCTCCTTCCTGGGTATCAGCCAAGCCTGCCACAGGAGGAGCATGGAGGGGGGGGGGGGGCTGGCCGGCCTGTGAAACTAAGGGCTGGCCAGATTTCGGGGAGGAGGGCTGTGCCAATTGACTGACCCATTAACTATCTAACCCAGGGGTTCTCAACCTATGGCCCAAGGGCCAGACCCAACCTACGACACCATTTCATGTGGCCCACGTCACAGCCAGCAGCAGAAGCGGAAGCATTTATGACAGCCATAAATGTGCCCATGGCTGTCATGAAAGCATTTATGACAGCTGCAGATGCATTTTTGTGGCAGCGTTTATGGTGGGGAGGGGACCGCCATTCTGGCCCACTCAGCTGTTTGAGGGTGTGTGTTCTGGCCCATGGCCTAAAAATATTGAGAACCCCTGATCTAACCCATTCATAAATAGCTGATTTGAAGGGAGAAATCATCAGTCTCACCAGGGTCTTCCTCGGCAGGATCAAAAGCCAAAAGAGCCACTACCCTAAAGAACATGTTGCTAGCGACCCATTGAAGCACCCCACCCCACCCCACCCCAAAGCCTCTGCAGCAGGGAGAATTCAAGGCAAGCCATTCCCTAACGGGGGTCTCTGGCGATCTCCGTCCGCCCACCTGGGCAGATTCCTGTTTGCACTCCAGAATCCCCTTTTGTCTCCCCTCCTCCTCCTGACACCCAAATGGCTCCAGAGTCACCCCAGAGGTGTTTTCACGGCTAGGAGTTGCTGCTGCCAACGCTGCTGCAGGGGAGGATGAGGAAGAGCCCAACTTAGAGCTTCTCTCTTTCCATCCTCCTCCTCCTCCTCCTCCTCCTCCTCCTCCTCCCAGAGGAGCCTCTTGGGCTGCCCAGAACCAGCTCTCTTCCGCCTCCTCTCCAGCAAAGGTGGTGTTGTTGTTGTTGACAAGGCAGCCCCGACGTGGAAACCATGATTTGGCTGACCCAGCGGCTCCGACAGTGACAGAGGTCACCTGCGGTGGTGGGGGTTGTCTTGGCTGCTTGCCCCAGCCATGGTGTTTATGCAAGGGGACTGAAATTTCCTCCAAGAAGGGCCTCCATTCATGAGGGATCAAAAGGAGATTGACGTTGGCCAAGGAATCATCATCGCAGTGGGAAATTCCTGGCGGGCGGGCAGGCAGGGGTGGGCGGCAGTCTCTCTGTCTCTCTCTCTCCAGGTCCTGGGCCTTTTTTCTCTTAGCTTTTGGGTCTCTTCAAAACAGGCGAGGATGAGGAGGAAGGCAGGGAGATGGAGGCCCAGATGCCTTTGGGGAGAAAGTGGCTGCCTTTGCCTCAGTGCCCAAAGACTCCAGAGGGTGGAAAGCCACGGGTGGAGTGTGGGCACAATGAGCCCCCTTGGCGGGAGGGACGGGGAGAGAGACTGTGCATGAGGTTCTTTCACGAAAGCAGAGACACACAGAGAGGTCCTGTGCAATCCCAGCTAAAAGGGGAGATGCCAGTCGGGCAAAAGGCAGCTGCATTTTAGGGACTTCATTTTGCTTTGCATTGGGCAGCATTTTCAAAAAAGAAAGAAAGAAAGAAAGAAAGGCAGCGTCTGTCTGTCCTTAGAGGAGTTGACCTGGGTGTGGCTCTTAAGGACCCCCACCCCCTTCCCATAGAGGAGAGCTGCACTGCACCACCACCCCACCTCACCCCACCCCACCCACCACCCCGGCATTTACCAGGGGTGTGTGTGTGTGCTGGGTGGAGCAGAACAATAGGATAGAGATTAATGCTAAACCTTGTATGGTGAACAAGAAGCCACCATTCAAATATGGAGAGACAGAATGGCATCCTGTACTGGCAAAGGTATAAGACATAAGAACATAAGAGCAGCCTTGCTGGAAGAGGCCACAGGAGCCCATGATCCAGTCCAGCTTTCTGTCCCACACAGAGGCTCACCATTTGCTTCAGGGTATTCTTCCCAAGCAGATGCCTTCACCTGCTTAGGATTCCTGCCTGGACATGGCATTTATTGAGAGATATCCTGCCTATCTCTCCAACCCGGAGGTTGTCCTTAGGTATATCCATAATTATAGCCATTGATACCCTTGTGCATTTTAGCCTCTCATCTTTTCAGTTCATCTGCAGAACATGGAAAGCTGAAATTGAACAGGAAGAGCTTGCACTCCATGGCCTGAAGGGGAAAAAGGGCCCCTGTTCCAACTGGGTGATTCTATGAAAATTCCTGCTTCAAGGTCCGTGGAAGATTGGTCTAGGCAGGGTTTGGGAAATCTCCTACAGATTTCAAATCTTCTATTACCAGAGACCAAAATCCTTTCTGGGCTGATATTTCACAACAGCCAGCCCAGGTAGCCCAGCCCCAGGTAGCAATTAGTCCAAAGTTGCAAATGTAATGTAGTGTTGGCCTTTAATCGAGGTACCTTCATTAGACACATAATCCTTGGTACTCCAAAAATGACACCTTGGTAAAATATTTAAAAATGTACTTAAAAGAATCTAAAAGTTGCAAAGAATAAACATTCCAAAACATCACGAGAACACAGCTGTTACGTAAAAAAGAAAATCAGTTTTCCAAAGCAGGGAAATCCCATATCCTAAATAAAATAATAAAGATCTAACTAAGCCCTAATACTGCACATCTTCTGCAGATATCTTAATTCTAAGTGATCAATATGCAAAGCACATTGCCTGGCTCTCAGAGGTGACTCAGAGGAATCCACTCTATAGCAGAAGCTTCCCAAGCAAGAACTAGGAAGGACTAGCTAGAACTACATCTCCCATCTGGCTGCAATTAATTCTCCTCCTCCTCCTCCTCGTCTTTCATCCTAGAATTAACCACTCAGGCTGTCGTTGTCATTAGATACTATTTGTATCTGAGCATACATTTTTTCCTGGATGTCATTTTCTCAGTTGATGATGGATGTGTCTCTGGTGACTCAATAAGCTGATCCTAGCATGAAACATGCGACCACACACATTACACTGAATAGATAGATGGTGGAGGAGGGCATAGTTGAGTTTGACGAAGCCTCCGTGCTTGTTGCTTAAATTCTTCGTGTCTGGCGTTCTCCTTCAAAGTGCTCGGTAGTAGCAAAGAGGGTTTGGTGCCAAAGTGGGCAATCTACAGCCGCTGCCTCCCAAGTTTGTGTGTTTACACCTGGGCACCTTCCTGGTTTGTTTCAGCTGGTCCTTATAGCGCTTCAAAGGAGCTCCAGGAGGTCTCGTACTGGAGCAAACTTCTCCATAAAGATTTTGACGAGGAAACCTAGGGCCGTCCATATGGCGGTCATGCCCTATCCGTCTAAGAGGATGGCCTATGAGGGAAGCATCAGTGCTGTTTAGATTTGCCTTCTCGAGAACTGCAATGTTGAACTTGATGTTTAAGATGGACCTTAGCTTCTGTTGGTGAAAACGCTCAAGCTTTTTGATGTCTTGGCAATAGAGGGTCCATGTTTCACAGCCATACAATAATGTCAAGATAACAACAGTTTAGTATACCATGAGCTTAGTCTCGATTGTCAAAGCTTTGTTCATGAAGACCCGGTGTGACAGACAAACAAAGGCAGAATGGGCAGCACCAATTTTCTTCACCATATCCTGTTTACAGGTGCAATTTTTAGACAGGATGCTACTAATGTAAGAAAATGGGTCTACCTGTTCCAGTCTCGAATCTGAGATAGTAATACTGAACTCTGGAAGGGCTGTCCATGGGTTAGGTTGTGCAAGTACCTACACACACCATGGAGGTAGAATAAAAGGGGAGATGGCGCTACAGACTTCATGCTGTAAGTTGCTTTGAAGCCAGTGGGCGTGACCTGCCGCCATATTAGATGCCCCAAAACATTACCTCCATGACATTAGCAGACTACTGTTTACGACTGCTTCTTGTTCTTAATTTCTGTCGTAATAAATAAAACTACTACAGTAAAAGTAAACAGCACAACCAAAATTCATGTATGTAAAGCTGGCTTGAGACTCAATATCAAGAAAACCAAGATAATGGCAACAGGCCATATTAGTCCCTGGAAAATAGATGGGGAAGAAGTAGAAGCAGTGACAGATTTTACATTCTTAGGATCAAAGATCGCTGCAGATGGCGACTGCAGCCATGAAATAAAAAGGCGACTGATTCATGGGAGACAAGCTATGAGAAACCTGGGGAATATAGTGAAAAGCGAAGACATCACATTGCAAACAAAGATTCACATAGCCAAAGCAATGATATTCCCGGTTGTTATGTATGGGTGTGAGAGCTGGACCATTAGGAAAGTTGAGCGCAGAAGAATAGATGCCTTTGAAATGTGGTGTTGGAGGAGAGTTTTGAGAGTCCCCTGGACAGCGAGGAGAACAAATAGGTCGATCTTAGAAGAAATCAAACCTGACTGCTCATTAGAAGGTCAAATAGTAAAGCTGAAGCTGAAATACTTTGGACACCAAATGAGAAGGGAGGACTCACTTGAGAAGGCCTTGATGCTGGGGAAGGTGGAGGGCAAAAGAAGAAGGGGACAGCCAAAGATGAGATGGCTAGACGGTGTTGTGGATGCAGTGGGCACAGGGCCAGATGGGCTGAGGAGGAAGGTGGAGGACAGAGGCGCCTGGAGGACATTGGTCTATGGGGTCGCAAAGAGTCGGAATCAACTGTGCGACTAAAGAACAAAAACCGTTTGAACGCGTCTACTTACGAATGAAATGTGATTCCTTTACACTTCAGACTGCAATCAGAATGATTAGTCCACCCGTAAACGACACAAGCTGGCATTTTGGATCAAAATTCTTTCACGACTCTACACAATTAAAGCACCATTAGCCAATGTTTTGGGGTAACTAACATGGTGGACTTTCAGATTAGTCGGCTTCAAGTTTGTGACGTCATGTCAACTCCCCTTTTATTCTACCTCCATGGTATGCACACACACAGAGCTCTGCTTCAATCGGTGGGTGATTGGAAAGGCACCTGAGAGGCTGTTTTAATGGAGAACCCTCCTAGACATGCCATCACGAAGTGCCTGGACCAGATCTACAAAATGCTCAGGGCAACCAAAGCACCTCAGCACAGCCCACATAGCAGGTCGCAGGACAAAATTGAATGCTTTTTCCAGGTCATAAAATACTAAAAAAGAACGGGTTCTGTTGTTGTTCTCTGCATTTTTTCTGAAGTTGTCTTGCACAAAAGACCATGTCCGTTGTGCCTCGGGAAATACAGAGACCACCATGAGATTCTGGGAGGATACTTCCGGAGATCATTTGCAGGCGACTGAGCAGGATTCTTGGGGAAATCTTTCCAGTGATGGATAGCAATGCTGTGCCATGACAGTTGCCACAGGTACTATGACCACCTTTCTTAAAGATGGTGATCATGGTGGCGGCATTCTTAAGGTCATCAGGCACTTTACCAGTTTCCCAAATCAATAGAATTAACCAATCAGGCGACATTGCACCATAGTAATCAATTTCCTCCCTCCAAAGTTCCCTTTCCCATGAGAATGCTTTATTGCTCACTACCGTGGAATGCTCGTTGGGACACCTGTGAAAAGACAGCTTAGAAAAACAAGGCATTTTCTTCTCATTTCTTCTCCTTTCATTCCAGATGTTCACCCTCTCCTGGGAAAGTGAACAGTCCCGCAGCCATCTTTAAATCCAAGCCAACTTTCTGGTGAATTAAGGAAATGTCATTTTCGTGTCAGAGATTACTTTGCGTTGAAAGGATTTTTGCAGGGGGTGTCCGAATGAGGCTCCTTTCATGTACCCCATCATGCAACTCTCAGGTACCAAACCTGTCTTTCCAGTCTCCAAGCCTTAACCACTAAGCCACAGGGGGAGGTGCATGACAGAAACATCGGTAACTTAAGCTATGCAGATGATAGCATTTTAGTGGCAGAATGCAGCAATGAGTTGAAATGACTTTTAATGGAAGTAAAAGGAGAAAGTGCCAAAGCAGGACTGCAGTTGAACATTAAGAATACAAACTATCGTAAGGACACTAACAAATCCCCAGGACCAGATGGCATCCATCCACGAGTTCTCAGGGAACTTAAAGATGAAATTGCTGATATCCTAGCCAAAATATATAATCTTTCCCTCAAATCAGGCTTTGTGCCTGATGACTGGAAGGTAGCGAATGTAACACCAATTTTCAAAAAAGGATCCAGGGGTGATCCAGGAAATTACCGGCCTGTCAGTTTGACATGTGTCCCAGGTAAAGTGATGGAAACCATCCTAAAAGATAGAATTAATAGTTACATAGAAGAGAAGGCGCTGCTAAAGGAGAGCCAACATGGCTTTTGCAAGGGCAAATCATGCCTCACTAATCTGTTGGAATTTTTTGAGAGTGTCAACAAGCATGTGGATAAGGGGGATCCAGTTGACATTGTTTATCTGGACTTTCAGAAGGCTTTTGACAAGGTCCCACACCAAAGGCTCTTGAATAAACTTACCAGTCATGGAATAAAGGGACAGGTCTTGTCCTGGATCAGCAACTGGCTAAGGGACAGGAAACAGAGGGTAGCACTAAATGGACACTTCTCCAAGTGGAGGGAAGTCAAGAGTGGGGTCCCCCAAGGTTCAGTACTGGGACCCCTGCTTTTCAACCTCTTCATAAATGATCTAGAGGTAGGAGTAAAAAGCAAGGTAGCCAAATTTGCTGACGACACTAAATTATACAGGGTAGTGAAAACTGTGAGAGATTGTGAGGAGCTCCAGAGGGATCTCTTGACACTGGGGGAGTGGGCAAAACAGTGGCAAATGAGCTTCAACATCAGTAAGTGCAGAGTGATGCATGTTGGGGCAAAAAAACCCAATTACATTTATAAACTGATGGGGTCTGAACTCTCTGCGACAAACCAGGAAAGAGACCTTGGTGTCCTGGTGGACAGTTCAATGAAGGTGTCAACCCAGTGTGCCTCAGCAGTGAAAAAAGCAAACTCAATGTTAGGGATCATTAGGAAGGGTATAGAAAATAAGTCAGCAAGTGTCATTTTGCCTCTTTATAAATCTATGGTGAGGCCCCATCTGGAATATTGTGTACAGTTCTGGTCGCCATACCTCCAGAAGGATATTATGGAGTTGGAGAAAGTACAGAGGAGGGCAACCAGAATGATTAGGGGACTGGAACACCTTCCTTACCATCTGAGGCTGCAACGGTTGGGCCTCTTCACTCTTGAACGACGGCGTCTAAGAGGTGACCTGATTGAAGTTTATAAAATCATGCACGGTGTGGACAAGGTAGATAAGGAAAAACTGTTTTCCCTATCGCACAACACTAGAACTAGGGGACACTCCATGAAACTTTTGGGTACTAGTTCTCAAACAAATAAGAGAAAGTACTTTTTCACCCAGAGGATTACTGGTCTATGGAACTCCCTGCCAGAAGAAGTGGTGACAGCTGTCAGTCTTGACAGCTTTAAGAAAGGATTAGACAAGTTCATGGAGGACAAGGCTATCAATGGCTATAATTATGGCTACCTAAGGACAACCTCCGGGTTGGAGAGATAGGCAGGATATCTCTCAATGCCATTTCCAGGGAATCCTAAGCAGGTGAAGGCATCTCCTTGGGAATACCCTGAAGGAAATGGTGAGCCACTGTGTGAGACAGAATGCTGGACTGGATGGGCTGTGGCCTGTTCCAGCAAGGCTGTTCTTATGTTCTTATGTTCTTATGACAGAAGAACTCAACAATTTTAATACTGGCAATGAAGAGATAGGGAAAGGCTTTGTTCACCTTGGTTCAATCATCATCTCAAATAGGGGTTGCAGCCAAGAAATCAGAAAAAGGCTGAGATGTGGAAGGGCAGCAATGAAGGCACTGGAAAAGATCCTCAAGGGTAAGGATGTTTCACTGGAGACCAAGGCCATTGATACGCTTGGATTCTCAATCAGTGTATGCAAATGTGAAAGCTGGGCAGTTAAAAAAATAAATTAAATAAATGCTGACAGGAAAATCAATTGCCTGGCTTGAAATCTGGTGCTGGAGGAGAGCTTTGGGGATCCACTGGACTGCCAGGAAGAGGAACAAGTGGCCCGGCAGGGAAAGCACCCCACAACTGTCTCTGGATTCAAAAAGGATGAAGGGAGATGAGCATACCTGTCAAGTTTCAGGAAATTTCTGTCAAATAAGGAAAATTTCCCATCCAAAACGGGAAACTGGACAGCTATGCTTATCCTATGCTGGCCTCCAGTCTAATTGCAGTCTAACTAATACGGGATGATGGCGGGAAATAGTGTAAAATATGGGGGTTTGACAGAAATTTCCCAAAACTTGACAGGTATGGAGATGAGGGTGCCCTACTTTGGTCACATCGGGAGAAGGAGGCACGACTCTCTCTAGAAAAGACAATCCCGCAGGGAAAGGTGGAAGGCAGCAGGCAAAGAGGAAGGCCAAAGGTGAGCTCGCTTGACTCCCTGAAGGAAACCACGGGCTTCAGTTTACAAGAGCCAAACAGGGAGGTTGAGGGCAGGGTGTTTGGGAGATCTTTTGGAAGCTTGTTCTTAGGGTTGCCCTGAGGCAGAGGTGACTTGGTGGGCTCCTCTAACAACCACAGCCCCTTCCAAAGGGCAAAAGCAGCTCAACTCTTCCTCCTCTGGGGAAGGAGGGCAGGCAGGAGATGCTGAGAAGAAGAAGAAGACGATGGGGCCCCAGATTAGGGTTCCTTAGTCAGCTCTGGAGCTCTGGTGGGGTTGTTTGTTTGCTTAACACCAGCTTTTTTTCCTGCTTCCCCCTTCCCTTTTAGACTCTGTGCAATGGGGCAGGAGAGCTTTAGCCTTGACACCACCTTGTTATGACTCTTCAGTTGGGGGGGGGGGGTTGTTTTGTTTTTAAAAGAGAGCAAGGTTGCAAAACATGTTAACAGGAAAGCTGAAGAACAGCAATCTATAAGCATTGCTTTAGGAAAACAGCCAACAAAAACCTGATGGTGGAGTTGCTGGCAGAGATCAAGACATAAGAACATGAGAACATAAGAGCAGCCTTGTTGGAAGAGGCCACAGGAGCCCATGATTCAGTCCAGCATTCTGTCCCAAAAAGTGGCTCACCATGTGCTTCAGGGTATTATTTCCAAGCAGATGCCTTCACCTGCTTAGGATTCCCTTGAAATGGCATTTATTGAGAGATATCCTGCCTATCTCTCCAACCCGGAGGTTGTCCTTAGGGATCCATAGATTATAGCCATGGATACCCTTGTCCTCCATGAACCTGTCTAATCCTTTCTTGAAGCTGTCAAGACTGACAGCTGTCACCACTTCTTCTGGCAGGGAGTTCCATAGACCAGGGATCCTCTGGGTGAAAAAGTACTTTCTCTTATTTCTTTGAGAACTAGTACCCAAAGGTTTCATGGAATGTCCCCTAGTTCTAGTGTAATGCGATAGGGAAAACAGTTTTTCCTTATCCACTTTGTCCACACCGTGCATGATTTTATAAACTTCAATCAGGTCACCTCTTAGACGTCGTTGTTCAAGAGTGAAGAGGCCCAACCGTTGCAGCCTCAGATGGTAAGGAAGGTGTTCCAGTCCCCTAATCATTCTGGTTGCCCTCCTCTGCACTTTTTCCAGCTCCATAATATCCTTCTGGAGGTATGGCGACCAGAACTGTACACAGTATTCCAGATGGGGCCTCACCATAGATTTATAAAGAGGCAAAATGACACTTGCTGACTTATTTTCTATACCCTTCCTAATGATCCCTAGCATTGAGTTTGCTTTTTTCACTGCTGAGGCACACTGGGTTGACACCTTCATTGAGCTCTTGTCCACCAGGACACCAAGGTCCCTTTCCTGGTTTGTCGCAGAGAGTTCAGACCCCATCAGTTTATAAATGTAATTGGGGTTCTTTGCCCCAACATGCATCACTCTGCACTTACTAATGTTGAAACTCATTTGCCACTGTTTTGCCCACTCCCCCAATGTCAAGAGATTCCTCTGGAGCTCCTCACAATCTCTCACAGTTTTCACTACCCTGTATAATTTAGTGTTGTCAGCAAATTTGGCTACCTTGCTTTTTACTCCTACCTCTAGATCATTTATGAAGAGGTTGAAAAGCAGGGGTCCCAGTACTGAACCTTGGGGGACCCCACTCTTTACTTCTCTCCACTTGGAGAAGTGTCCATTTAGTGCTACCCTCTGTTTCCTGTCCCTTAGCCAGTTGCTGATCCAGGACAAGACCTGTCCCTTTATTCCATGACTGGTAAGTTTATTCAAGAGCCTTTGGTGCGGGACCTTGTCAAAAGCCTTCTGAAAGTCCAGATAAACAATGTCAACTGGATCCCCCTTATCCACATGCTTGTTGAGACTCTCAAAAAATTCCAACAGATTAGTGAGGCATGATTTGCCCTTGTAAAAGCCATGTTGGCTCTCCTTTAGCAGCGCCTTCTCTTTTATGTGCCTATTAATTCTATCTTTTAGGATGGTTTCCATCACTTTACCTGGGACACATGTCAAACTGACAGGTCGGTAATTTCCTGGATCACCCCTGGATCCTTTTTTGAAAATTGGTGTTACATTCGCTACCTTCCAGTCATCAGGCACAAAGCCTGATTTGAGGGAAAGATTATATATTTTGGCTAGGAGATCAGCAATTTCATCTTTAAGTTCCCTGAGAACTCGTGGATGGATGCCATCTGGTCCTGGTGATTTGTTAGTGTTTAGCTTAACAAGACATGCAAGGATCTCCTCCCTGGTTATTTCTATCTTGCTTAATTCTTCGGTTTCCCTCCCTACGAAGATAGGCTCTGTTTTGGGCATGTGGCCTCTGTCTTCTTCAGTGAATACTGAAGCAAAGAATTCATTGAGTCTCTCTGCAATCTCTGTTTCCTCTTTAATAACCCCTTGCCTTCCATTGTCATCTAATGGTCCAATGGCCTTCCTAGTTGGGTTCTTACTTCTAATGTACTTAAAGAAGTCTTTGTTATTTCTCTGAGTATTTTTAGCTATACGCTCCTCAAAGTCTTGCTTTGCTTTCCTGATTGTTGCCTTGCATTTGTTCTGCCAGAATTTATGTTTCTGCCTGCTGTCCTCATTCGGACAAGCCTTCCATCTTCTAAATGAGCTTCTCTTGCTCTTGATCACTTCCCGAACAGCTCCTGTAAGCCACATCGGAGTCCTCTTGGACCTGGCAGTGCCCTTTTTCCTTTTGGGTATGCATTCCAATTGAGCCTCTGTTATTGTTTTTGTAAACAGCCTCCATGCCTCTTGGAGTGTTTGGACTCTCTCAATTTTCCCTTTCAGCTTCTTTTTTACTAGTTTCCTCAACTTTGGGAAATTTCCTTTTTGAAAATTTAAGGTCTCTGTGTTAGATTTTATCAGTGACTTGCGGTCTATGATCAAGTTAAACATAATTGAGTTGTGGTCACTGTTCCCTATTGGATCAGTCACATTAACATCTTGCACCAGATCCTGAGTATTACTCAGGATCAAGTCAAGGATTCTTGTACCTCTAGTTGGGTCTTCAACCATCTGTCCCAGGGAACAATCATTGAGCATATCTAGGAACTTTATCTCTTTATCATGTGCTGAACAACAGTTCACCCAGTCTATGTGAGGGTAATTGAAGTCCCCCATTATAACCAGGCTTCCCTTCTTGGATGCCTCCTTTACAACATTCTCCAACTGCCAGTCTCCCTCAAGAGTTTGGGTCGGAGGCCGATAGTATATGCCTACTGTTAGACCATCCTTGTGGCCTGGTACTCTTACCCACAGAGCTTCTAATGGTGACTCCAAATCACCTAGATATTCCAATTCATACGATTTTATCACTTCTTTGACATACAAGGCCACACCACCTCCCATTTGCCCCTTCCTATCCTTCCTGTACAGTTTGTAGCCTGGGATAACTGTATCCCATTGGTTATCATCCGTCCACCAGGTTTCAGTGATACCAATAATATCAATATTCTTATCTATTGCTAAGTATTCCAGCTCCCCTATTTTGTTCCGGAGGCTTCTGGCATTTGTATACAAGCATTTATATATGCTTTCCTGATACAGTCTTTTGAGTCCAGTTGCATTGTTAGACTGCCTCTTGCATCCTTCTGCTAGAATGCTAGTGACTAGCTCCTCGCTCTGCTCAGTAATTTTTGCATCCTCCTCACTACTCAAGTACATACTTTCCCGAACCGGATGCTGCCCAGCTCCTGTCGTGTGGTATCCGCGCACACAATTGGCATACTGTCCCTGACAGAACCACGGTTCAGGAGAACGCTCCCTTGAGCCTTGGTTCCAAAGGGACAGAAATTGGGGGAGCGGAATATTAGATAGGGTTTAATTCACCCACAGCTGACCTGACAAGCAGCTCGGACAATAGGAAGCTGAATGACTAACTCGCTAGTCATGTAATAGGTAATATCGCATCCGCGGATTACCCTAAGTCCTGAACCAATAACAGCCACATGTTTACCCCAAGATAGTTTGGAACAATGGATTTCCCCTGTCATTGATTAAGTTAGTTAATTAACATCCCCTGAAGAGTTTCCCAATTAACTCGTGTAAACATGGCATGTGGATCTTATCAGATCGCAGTTCTTTCGGAGAGCAGCCTGTACATGATATATACTGAAGATTTTCCCTCATTAAATCACTGGTCTTCGCTCCACCTTGCCTCGTGTCTCGTTGCTTGACCAGTCTCCTCCGGGACCCAACGGCCGCTCCGTGGCGCCGATCCAACACTGTCGGCTTTCCCCCAGTTATCAGTTTAAAAGCTGCTCTGTAGCCTTTTTGATGTTGTGTGCCAGCAATCTGGTCCCATCATGGTTCAAGGGCAACCCATCCCTCCTGAACAGATTTGGCTTGTCCCAAAATGGACCAATCTGACACATCTGAAGCCCTCCTCTCAACACCACCACTTCATCCACGCATTGAGGCTTCTGAGCTCTGCCTGCCTGGTAGGTCCTGCGCGAGGGACAGGCAGCACTTCTGAAAATGCTACCTTGGAAGTCCGGGACTTCAATCTTCTTCCTAACAACCTGAATTTGGCTTCCAGGACAGACCGCTTGGCCTTCCCAACATCATTGGTACCAACGTGTACCATGACCAGGTACCTTAGAGACTGCATCGTCCCAAGAGTGTCTGCCCGTCCAACCAGAGCGGACCGGAGGGGCTCTCTAATAGTGCCATCAACCAGGGGTGCACATCTGTCTAGCACCCGAAGGAGGGCCTTCTCCGTGTCCGCACCAACTCTCTGGAACCTCCTGCCAATAGATCTAAGACTTCAAAGTGAACTGCTGCCCTTCAGGAAAGGAGTGAAGACCTGGCTGGCAGGGCAGGTGTGGGGCCCAAATGGGACTACGGTTCCCGCCTGCTGGCTTCTGTAAGGACTGGGAACTCTCTCTTCTTCTTTTTTTGTATAGTAGGTGGGATGGGTGGGCGGGATATGGGTTTGTTTTTAAAGTGGGTGGGATGTGGGTTTTTATAGTGTTTTATGTGTTTTTAGAATTGTTGTAATGCCGCCCTGACTCGGCTTCTGCCTGAGTGGGCGGCATATACAAATGCGACTATAAATAAATAAATAAAATAAATAAATGACAACTGGCTCGTTCCCAGTTCTCTCTAACAATCTATCTAGATTTCTTGTGATGTCTGCAGCTTTTGCACCTGGCAGGCAAGTCACCATACGGTTATCATGTGCATCACAAATCCATCTCTCTGTATTTCTAATTATTGAATCGCCTAGTACAAGGAGCCTCTCTCCTGCAATCTGTTCATCTACATGCACCTCATCAACCATATTAAGGGAGAGAACCTCAGTTTGTTCCTATTGTTTATCTTCCTATATCTCATCAAATGTGATGAAGGAGAGATCCTCAGGTGGAACCAGGTGTCCCTCTGTGTGTTCCTCATCAGGTGTGATGAGGGAAAGAGCCTCAAATTGATTCTGTAACTTCAGACTCCCAGAGTGATCCCCTACTCTTCTCCTCCTTTGAGTCACATTCCTCCAACCATCTCCTTCCTGAGTTAGGCAACGCCTCTCCCGACCAGCAGCAGCAGCAGCGGCTGAAGCCTTGGGAAGAAAACTGGCAATAAGGCGATAAGGCGAACCTCCCCCACCCCCCACCACAGACATTTGCATCTTTGAGCCCAGAGAGGGTGGAGAGGGAGAGACCTGGTGCCAGGGGTGGGTGGGTGGTAGTGGGGGTGGGGGAGACACACAAGGCAACCTGCCCTGCCTGCCTGCCCACCCTGGCTGGCTCTCCCTTATTGTGGCTACTGAACCGCCCTTGGAATCCGTCCCAGATATTTATTTCCAGGGTTAAAGCCGTCAGAGCCCTTCGAGAAGAAGACAAGCCGGTCTGGCGAAGCAGCTTTGAGTGCTGACCTCAAGCAGAAGGAATGCAATGGAAGAAACCTCGCCAAACCGGATCTGGACCCCAGGTGGAGACGATTTGACACAGGGAACGTTGGCTTCTCGGCACAGGAGATCTTTGTAAAACAAACCCAATAAGGAAGCATGAAAACAGAGGCCTTTAAAAGCATTTCTCCCCTCTGATAAGGCTGCCTAATTTGAGTTTTTTTAAAATTAGGTCATTCACTCGTACCCACTTGTTTTTATCATTAATTACCGTAATTTATTTTATTTATTTTACAAAATTTCTACCACGCCTTCCTCATCCATGGATGACTCAAGGCGGCTTACATCAATCACAGTTAAAAACAAACAAATTTAAAACAACAACACCCCCCCAACCCCCCCATACCCCCCTAAACCCTTAAGAATAAAAGTACACAGCAAGATTTAAAAACTGTTAAAAAAGTGTTGTGTCCTAATGGTTTAACCTTCCTCATGGATAACAATGTATCTGAACCAATGTAACCTTGCCTATGGGCAACAATGTAACCTTCAGCTGTATCACATAAACCCTGTAATAGGACGCGAGCTAATGACCACCAGCGGACAGCAGCGAGCGTCCAAGCTCTCTCGGTCCAAACTCATCAAAGGCAACAGCGCGGGAAGTTTTCCCGCCACCACCTACACCTGGACAAGAAGGGCGTGACCAGCAATGACGTCACGCAGACAGTAGCCAATGGGCTATCATGGAACCACGTTCAAATGTGTTACTACTGTATTTAAAGAGCTATTGATCCGCCATTACCTCATGTTCCCTCTGACCACCATGCAATAAACCTGAGTTAACCCAGCCTGAGGCTGTGTCCTGTGTCTTGGTTCTCATACACCAAATTGGCGACGAAGGTGGGATTATGGATCCCCAAGGAGCAGCCAGGGCACCGAGCGGGTTCAACATCACCAAACCGCAAGACTGGGAGCTTTTTGAGATGGACTTCCAGGCGGCGCTGGTGGAGCTCAAAGTCAAAGAAGACGATGAAGAGAGAAAGAGGGCCATCCTCACCAGAATGCTTGGGATAGAAACCAAGCGAACGCTGGTGGGCATCATTGCACCGAAGAAGGTGAGCGAATTCAAAGCAGACGACATCATGAAGCTGCTGCGTGAGCGTTTCCGACCCTCGAGGGCAATGTTTCCCGCTCGGAGCGCGTTTTGGAGGCGAGTCCAAGCGCCGGACGAGTCGGTTGAGGCATTCGTAACAGCCATGAGGATAGCCGCCGGCCCCTGCAGATGGGACGACCTAGAGACGGCCCTCAGGGACGGAGTGCTGTGTGGCCTGAAGGACAAGGAGGTGCAGCGCAGCTTGATGAACAAGGAGCCACCACCCACGCTGGCAGAGGTTGTAGAGGCCGCGGAAGCCGCGGAGTCCACGAATGCTGGAGTGGACGAAATGCACCAGTGGCGTGAGTGGCGTCCTAGAGCCGGCAAAGCGGAGAATTCGGTGCACGGAAAGTCCGGACAGTCGGTGCACGCAACCCGAAGGGCCTCAAAGTCGTCTACGGAAGGCAGCGACGGCGAGGAGGTCCAGAAGGTCCGAAAAGGGGGGCACCGCTGCGATGGTTGCGGAGCGGCCCATGAGCGCGCAAGATGCCCATTCAGGAAGGCCGAGTGTTACACCTACGGCCGTCGGGGGCACATCGCCAAGGCGTGCAGAAAACGGAAGGAGGGCCGGAGGCAGTCACAAGACCGTTCGACCGGACCGTCCAGCAAGGTCCAAAGATGGCGCCCAGACCACGAGGAAGCAGGACGGCGTGGGCCGCATCTCGGACGACAGCGAGGACGACGCTCCGGTGTTCAGCGTGTCCGCGGGACAGTCCCATTACTTCGTTGAGGTACTAGTACAAGGGGCCCCCATCAGGATGGAAATTGACTCGGGGTCCTCCTATTCTATAATTCCCCAGAAAGAGTTCTTGAAAATCGACCCCCACGTGCGACCCAAACTTAAAACGTTGAGGTCCACGCTACGAGATGTACAGGGGAACAGCATTCCAGTGTTGGGGGTCGGGAAATTTCGGGTCAGTTTTAAGAGGCATTCTGCGGAACTGCCCCTAGTTGTCCTTAAGGGGGGTAGTTGTAGCCTCCTAGGGACGCAGTGGTTTCAGCCCTTAGGTTTGTTCATAGGGGGGGTGCATACCGTGGGGGTGGATCCAATACAAGCGGTGTGCGACGCGCATCCCGCCGTTTTTAAAAAAGGACTTGGAAAGTTCAAGGGACCCCCTGTAGCCTTCGACCTAGACCCGGAGGTCCGCCCGATAAGACTCAAACCGCGCAGGGTGCCGTTCGCACTAAAGGACAAAATAGAGGCGGAACTGGACAAACTGGTGGGCCAGGGGATTCTTATTCCTGTTGATTCCGCGGAGTGGGAAACTCCAATTGTAACCGCTCTGAAGGCTAACGGGGAGGTGCGCATTTGCGCTGATTATAAGTGTACAATTAACAAGGCGATCCGCCCTAATGCATACCCGGTGCCGGTGGTCAGCCACCTGCTGGCCAGGCTAAATGGGGGAAAGTGTTTCGCTAAACTCGATTTGGCTCAAGCGTATCAGCAACTCCCTGTAACTCCCGCCACGGCCGCGGCACAAACGATAGTCACACATAAAGGAGCGTTCCAGGTGTCGCGTTTACAGTTCGGCGTGAACTCGGCACCCGGCCTTTTTCAGTCGCTTGTGGAACGCCTCCTGAAGGGGCTGGAGGGGGTGTTGCCTTATTTTGATGACGTGTTGATAACAGGGGGGAGTGAGGCCGAACTGGCAAAGAGATTGGATAAAGTTCTGACTGTCTTCGAGAAAGCGGGGCTACGACTGAGAAAAGACAAATGTGTTTTTTTCGAAACTGAGGTTGAGTTTCTAGGGTTTCGGGTCACGCCAGAGGGTATTAAGCCATCCAAATCCAAAGTAGCCGCCATCAAGAATGCCCCTCGCCCCACATCCAAAACCGAGCTACAGTCATTTCTGGGGCTCCTCAATTTTTACCATACCTTCCTTCCACGGAAGGCGTCCGTGGCCGAACCACTCCATCGGTTGCTAAAAAAGGAGGAAACATGGATGTGGGGCGACGAGCAAGAGAGGGCGTTTAAAGAGTTGAAGCAACTCCTAACATCTGAGGCACTCCTGACGCATTTCGACCCCAAACGGCCAGTGGTCTTAGTCTGTGACGCATCCCCGGTGGGGGTGGGGGCGGTGCTTTGCCACGTGTTGGACGACGGAAGGGAAGCCCCGATAGCGTTTTATTCAAGGTCCCTGTCCCAAGCAGAGCGTAATTACGCACAGACCGACAGGGAGGCACTAGCGATAGTAGCGGGAACCAAAAAATTTCACGATTTTCTGTATGGTCGGCCGTTCAAAATCGTGACTGACCACAAGCCCCTATTAGGAATTTTCACTGCAAGTAAGCCCACGCCGCAGATCCTGTCCCCAAGAATGCTGCGGTGGGCTATTTTTCTCAACGCATACCAGCATGAGCTGGAATACCGGCCCGGGAAGGAGATCAGCCATGCCGACGCACTCTCGAGGTCTCCTTTGCCCTTGTCGGGCGTCCAAAAGGAAAGGGCAGAAAGAGATCACCAGGTTTTGTTAATAGAGGTTTTAGACTCACCCCCAATAGTACCAGCCGACATTGCCAGGGCCACAGGCAAGGACAGAACGCTAGAGAAAGTTAGCTCATGGGTGCAGAAGGGGTGGCCAGCGTCATCCCCAGGTACGGAATTCGACCCATTTTTTCGAAAAAAAAATAGAGTTGTCCCTAGAGAGGGGCTGCCTTTTGTGGGGCCAACGGGTGGTGGTTCCTACGTCCCTGCGACCGAGGGTACTCGAACTGCTGCACGTCAGCCACCCCGGCATCGTCCGGTCCAAGGCGCTGGCCCGGAGTTACTTCTGGTGGCCACAGCTGGACGCGGACATTGAGCACATGGTCGGCACTTGTGAGGCATGCCAGGGCTCCCGACCAGAGGCGGCCCGTCTTCCGCATAGGGAATGGGACACAGCAAGGGGGCCATGGTCCAGGGTGCACGTAGACTTCGCTGGCCCATTCCGTGGAACAATGTTTCTCCTGGTGGTGGATGCATTCTCCAAGTGGTTGGAGGTTATCCCAGTAAAGAGTACGTCCTCCGCCACTACAATTAGCCAGCTAAGGAGAGTCTTTTCCACGTTCGGTTTACCCGACACTTTAGTCAGCGATAACGCTAGTTGTTTCACCTCCGCTGAATTCAAGGCATTCATGGAGGCAAACGCCATTCGGCATGTCACATCCGCGCCGTTTCACCCGGCCACGAATGGCCAAGTGGAACGGCTGGTGCGTACGACAAAGGATGCGCTGCGACGCATGGGCCCGGGGGACCTAAATCACCAAGTATGTCAGTTTTTGTTAGCGTATAGGGTGACCCCCTTAGCATCAGGTTACTCGCCGGCAGAGCTGTTGATGCGGCGAAAACTGACCACGATCCTGTCCAGGCTAGACCCGACGAGAGTCGAGGACAAAGGAAAAAACATAGGGTTGGCAGTCTCGAAAGGTTTCGCCGCCGGCGATCCTGTTCACTGCAGGAACTACGCCAGCGCAGGTCCAGCCTGGGTGCCAGGGACGGTTGTGGAACAGACGGGGCCAGTGTCGTACCGGGTCGAGACTAGCACCGGTCTCCTCTGGAGGAGGCACGCGGACCAACTGAGGCACCGAGTGAGTGGGGGGCCGGTCAGTGGAGCTCAGCAACAGGAGTCAGCGTTAGGGTTCTCCCCCACCCGTTTAGCCCAAGGGGGAGACAGCAGAGGACAATGGTCCCAATCAAGGGGGGAAAGCAGCAGCCCCGACTCATACCCTTTTGATACGCCAGTTCTATCAGAGGCTGGGGAAGGGGGAGAAGAGTTCGCGACCGCTGCCCCCGAATTTAATTCTGATTTTGATTTTGCGTTCGCGACCGCTGCCCCCGAATTTAATTCTGATTTTGATTTTGCGAGCCGGGGGGGTTTTCGGGAGTGTTCCCCCACCCGTCCGAGCGAGAAGAGGGGTTTTTCGTTAGCCCCCAGTGCCCCCGGTTCTTCCCCAATAAAGCACACACCTCCCAACAACGCCGCGGAGCCGCGGCAAGTCACTAACGAGTCTCCCTCTCCACTCACAGGGCAGGAAACCAGGGGACAAAGAGAAGGTAGCAAAACCAGGAGAAGGCAGCCCACACCGAGACCCCAGCGTGTTCGAAATAAGCCATCTTGGCTGAGAGACTTCGTCTCATCATAGGGGGGGGGGAGTGTGGTTTCGAGACTTCGTCTCATCCTAGGGGGGAGGGGTGTTGTGTCCTAATGGTTTAACCTTCCTCATGGATAACAATGTATCTGAACCAATGTAACCTTGCCTATGGGCAACAATGTAACCTTCAGCTGTATCACATAAACCCTGTAATAGGACGCGAGCTAATGACCACCAGCGGGCAGCAGCGAGCGTCCAAGCTCTCTCGGTCCAAACTCATCAAAGGCAACAGCGCGGGAAGTTTTCCCGCCACCACCTACACCTGGACAAGAAGGGCGTGACCAGCAATGACGTCACGCAGACAGTAGCCAATGGGCTATCATGGAACCACGTTCAAATGTGTTACTACTGTATTTAAAGAGCTATTGATCCGCCATTACCTCATGTTCCCTCTGACCACCATGCAATAAACCTGAGTTAACCCAGCCCGAGGCTGTGTCCTGTGTCTTGGTTCTCATACACCAAAAAAAGAATTAAACAATACAAAGAATGAGATTAAAAGCTAAAAAAGTTAAAAAGTTTTTTAAAAGGGGGGAGGGACAGGGGAGGAATAAAAAAACAGACAGGTGTGTTATCCAACAGGCCATCATCACAGCTGTCGGGCCCAATACCCGCTGGCAAAGCCAAGTCTTAGGTGCTTTCCTAAAGGGGAGCAGCTCTGTCTGGAGGCGCAGTTCTTCTGATGGTAAGAGGTTCCACAGGGCCGGAGCAAATACCGAAAAGGCTCTTAAGAACACAAGAAGAGCCTTGCTGGAACAGGCCACAGGAGCTCATCCAGTCCAGCATTCTGTCTCACTCAGTGGCTCACCATTTCCTTCAGGGTATTATTCCCAAGGGAGATGCCTTCTTCACCTGCTTAGGATTCCCTGGGAATGGTATTTATTGAGAGATATCCTGCCTCTCTCTCCAACCCGGAGGTTGTCCTTAGGTATCCATAATTATAGCCATTGATACCCTTGTCCTCCATGAACTTGTCTAATCCTTTCTTAAAGCTGTCAAGACTGACAGCTGTCACCACTTCTTCTGGCAGGGAGTTCCATAGACCAGGGATCCTCTGGGTGAAAAAGTACTTTCTCTTATTTGTTTGAGAACTAGCACCCAAAAGTTTCATGGAGTGTCCCCTAGTTCTAGTGTTATGCGATAGGGAAAACAGTTTTTCCTTATCTACTTTGTCCACACCGTGCATGTTTTTATAAACTTCAATCAGGTCACCTCTTAGACGCCGTTGTTCAAGAGTGAAAAGGCCCAACCGTTGCAGCCTCAGATGGTAAGGAAGGTGTTCCAGTCCCCTCATCATTCTGGTTGCCCTCCTCTGCACTTTTCCATGCTCCATAATATCCTTCTGGAGGTATGGCGACCAGAACTGTACACAGTATTCCAGATGGGGCCTCACCATAGATTTATAAAGAGGCCAAATGACACTTGCTGACTTAGTTTCTATACCCTTCCTAATGATCCCTAGCATTGAGTTTGCTTTTTTCACTGCTGAGGCACACTGGGTTGACACCTTCATTGAGCTGTCCACCAGGACACCAAGGTCCCTTTCCTGGTTTGTCGCAGAGAGTTCAGACCCCATCAGTTTATAAATGTAATTGGTTTTTTTTTTTGCCCCAACATGCATCACTCTGCACTTACTAATGTTGAAGCTCATTTGCCACTGTTTTGCCCACTCCCCCAATGTCAAGAGATTCCTCTGGAGCTCCTCACAATCTCTCACAGTTTTCACTACCCTGTATAATTTAGTGCCGTCAGCAAATTTGGCTACCTTGCTTTTTACTCCTACCTCTAGATCATTTATGAAGAAGTTGAAAAGCAGGGGTCCCAGTACTGAACCTTGGGGGACCCCACTCTTGACTTCCCTCCACTTGGAGAAGTGTCCATTTAGTGCTACCCTCTGTTTCCTGTCCCTTAGCCAGTTGCTGATCCAGGACAAGACCTGTCCCTTTATTCCATGACTGGTAAGTTTATTCAAGAGCCTTTGGTGCGGGACCTTGTCAAAAGCCTTCTGAAAGTCCAGATAAACAATGTCAACTGGATCCCCCTTATCCACATGCTTGGTGACACTCTCAAAAAATTCCAACAGATTAGTGAGGCATGATTTGCCCTTGCAAAAGCCATGTTGGCTCTCCTTTAGCAGCACCTTCTCTTCTATGTGCCTATTAATTCTATCTTTTAGGATGGTTTCCATCACTTTACCTGGGACACATGTCAAACTGACAGGTCTATAATTTCCTGGATCACCCCTGGATCCTTTTTTGAAAATTGGTGTTACATTCGCTACCTTCCAGTCATCAGGCACAAAGCCTGATTTGAGGGAAAGATTATATATTTTGGCTAGGAGATCAGCAATTTCATCTTTAAGTTCCCTGAGAACTCGTGGATGGATGCCATCTGGTCCTGGTGATTTGAAAGGTCACCACCATATTCTTCTGGTCCCCACCATATTTGCCTCTTTAGTGGGCAGGACCACCACTGAGCCTCTCCAGTCCGCCCGTGTAGGACGGGTGGAATATCTCGGGGTGATGCGGTCCCTTAAGTATCCTGGTCCACTGCCATGTAGGGCTTTAAAGGTCAAAACCAGCACCTTGAATTGCACCCGGAGGCACACTGGTAACTAGTGCAGCTCCCGGAGCAGTAGTGAGGCATGAGCATAACGCCCACATCCCATCACCTCCCGGGCAGCCATGTTCTGGACCAGCTGTAGCCTCCGAATGGTCGCCAAGGGCAGCCCCATGTAGAGTGCGTTACAGTAATCCAATCTGGAGGTGACCAGAGCGTGAGTGACCATGGGCAAGGAGTCCCGGTCTAGGAGCTGGCACAATTGGTAAATAACATGAAGTTGTGCAAAGGCCCTCCTGGCCACAACTGCCATTGCTCAGCAAGTAGCAGTCCTGTGAGTCCAGGATGACCCCCAAATTATGCACCAGATCTGTCTAGGACAAAGATGTCCCATCCAGAACCAAAGCTGGTAGCTCCCAGGATAACACGGGACCCCGAACCCACAACCACTCAGTCTTGCCGGGATTCAGCGGAAGCCTGTTGTTCCCCATCCAGACACAAACAGCCTCCAGGCACCTGGTTAGGACTTTGACTGCCACACTCGGGTCCCCACGGGCTGCAATGTACAATTGAGTGTCATCAGTGTACTGATGGTACCTCGCCCCATGGGAACGAATGATCTCACCCAGCAGTTTCATGTAGATGTTAAACAACACAGGCGAGAGTACCGAGCCCTGAGGCACCCCACACAAGAGGGGCCTAGGGCTGGACAACTCGCCCTCTGAATACACTGACTGGGTCTGGCCCATCAGAAATGAAGAAAACCAGGACAACACAGTGCTCTGGGCCCCCAATCCTTGGAGCCAGCCCAGAAGGATACCGTGGTCGACAGTATCGAAAGCTGCTGAGAGGTCAAGAAGAGTGAGCACAGAGGGATTTCTCCCATCTCGCTCCCGCCAGAGATCATCCATGAGCTAGACCAATGCAGTCTCAGTACCATAACCGGGCCTGAATCCTGACTGAAACGGGTCCAGATAATCTGTATCATCCAGAACCCCCTGGAGCCATCACACCACTGCTCTTTCCAAAACCTTCCCCAAGAAGCCACCGAGCCCCGAGAGCCACGTTTCATCTTCGGCTCCCTTCCCTGGCCCGCCCGGTCAGGGAAGGTGGGAGCCCAGCTGGAACAGTTTGCCGGACGCGGGGCTATGAATAGCCGCCGCCACCGAGCCCCGAGAGCCACGCTTCATCTTCGGCTCCCTTCCCTGGCCCGCCCGGTCAGGGAAGGTGGGAGCCCAGCTGGAACAGTTTGCCGGACGCGGGGCTATGAATAGCCGCCGCCACCGAGCCCCGAGAGCCACGTTTCATCTTCGGCTCCCTTCCCTGGCCCGCCCGGTCAGGGAAGGTGGGAGCCCAGCTGGAACAGTTTGCCAGACGCGGGGCTATGAATAGCCGCCACCACCGAGCCCCGAGAGCCACGCTTCCTCTTCGGGTCCCTTCCCTGGCCCGCCCGGTCAGGGAAGGTGGGAGCCCAGCTGGAACAGTTTGCCGGACGCGGGGCTATGAATAGCCGCCGCCACCGAGCCCCGAGAGCCACGCTTCATCTTCGGCTCCCTTCCCTGGCCCGCCCGGTCAGGGAAGGTGGGAGCCCAGCTGGAACAGTTTTTCCCAGTAGTGGGGACTTTAGGGCTTCGGTGAGAATGTTTCGAAGCCAGGGGTTTTTCATGGACGGGAGGGAACTGAGGGTTTGGGCTATTGTTCTGGGGATTCAGTACTGTATTTAATGATATTTTGAATAATTTATATTTGTATTTGCTTTTGCACTTGCATTGGTGTAACTGTTTAATGAACTGTATTGAATATATTGTAATGTATTGTGATATATTGTATTTTTTTTGTGGGATTGTTATGCTGTATTACTGTGTTGTATTCCTATCTTGTAAACCGCATTGAGTCGGTCCTAGGGCTGAGAATTGCGGTATATAAATTTAAAAAATAAATAAATAAATAAATAAGGTTGGAGATTGGTCTGAAGTTTGAAATAACCGTGGGGTCGAGCGATGAGCTTTGGTTTGGGCGAGGATTCAGGCTGGGTTGAGTTGCTGGGATTTGTATTTGCATGTAACCTCCCAGAGTAGGAGCTTGCCACAAAATAAGGTGGCATGTGTGTGTGTGTTGATATCATTTAATATAGAAATAATTGGGGGGGGGGCGCTATTAAATGGAGAGCTCTAATAATAAGAAAAGCAAAAATGTCAAAAGAAATGGAGTTCAGGAAACTCTTTAAATTTTTGGACAGTAGTTTGGCACTGAAAAGGAGGAATCATGTTGAAAAACCAGCTGTCGATGAAGAAGGAAACTGGGGGGGGGGGGAGACTGAATCACCTCTCTGCCATATTCAGAGGGGCTCCTCATCCAAACTCCTGTATCAATGTCTGCAGAAGCACACGATATCCCCATGCCTTGGGCTCAAGGCTTACCGGAAATTAGATCCTTACAAGAAAGGACTCCAAGATGTTATGGCTGGAGACTCCTCTTGAAGAGACTAAAGCTAGTTTTGTTAAATCTCCGCAAACCAGCAGGGCTCAGCTGGACTTTGGCAACTCTTTGGGAAGCTGCCTTTTCCAGGGGAGTTCTCACCTTAGTTAACTTGAGATAGGTGGAGTAGTGTAGGAATCGGGGCCGCTAGGACGGCCATTGGGTCCCGGAGGAGACTGATCAAGTAACGATACGAGGCAATATGGAGCGAGATCAGATCAGTGGTTTATTGAGGGAAAAGCATCATCATATATAGATCAGAAGGCAATGCAGGAAAGAATCGTCATCTGACAGAAAATCACATCACCCATTTACTCGGGTTAATGGGAAATCTTTCTTGGGGAAGTTAATTAACTCGGGCAAACACTGACAGGGAAAAACCATTGTCTGAGGCTTACACTAGGGTAAATATGGCTTCTATTTGCACCAAGGATTAGGCTGATCCGTGAGTCAGTAATTGCCTAATGGGTAACGGGAGGTTAGCGATCTGCCTTCTCAGCAGAACCGCCGGTCAGGTCAGCTGTGGGTGAATAAACCCTTATGATTAATCCACCCCCCTTAATTTCTGTGCCCGCAGAGCCCACGGGCCAGGAGCGTTCTCGACTGAAGTGGCCTCTGCGAGGGCCGTTCCATGCCAACCGGGCATGGGGAATCCACATCTCCCCTTTCTCTATTGTTTAGGAACCTGACAGGCGACTCTGCGCAAGAGGGGCATCAGCTGATGAGCGGGAATGACGCTTCGGGGTTCCCCCCATGAAAGGCACCTTGATAACAGTGAGGGAATACATTGCATGAAACAGCATCCTGCTATGCCTAGTATTATCACCCCCACAATTACTTGGAGCGTCGCCTGGAGCCACCCCCATGGGAGCCACGACCACAAGGAACTCCACCAATCCCATATCGAACCCTGCTTAATGTTCTTGACTAGGGTGTGGAGGTCCGTGAGCTGGCTCTGGACCTTGCGTGAGTTGTCAGTGAGATTGAAGCAACACATGCCATGGACAGATTCGCAACCCAAATGATGTAACAATAAAAGATAGTCTATAGCTGCTCGATTGTCAAGAATGGCATGGCGAAGCTCTGCCTGCTCCTGGTTGAGCAGCGTTATCGCAGAGGAGGTATAGTTAATGGCTTTTGCTAATCCGCAAGCCAGTTGATCAATTCTCCGGGCGTTGCCGACGGCTAAGCCTGGCACGCCAAGTATGCTGACTGCCAACGAGACGTATTCAGCTGGACTGAGAACCCTAATGTTGCTATCACATGAGCTGTCTAACTGGGTGGCACGGGCATGTCGTATGGGGGAGGAAACATTTGAAACACTTGTGCTTGGGGTAATCATATCCCTAGTGGGGAGTAACAGTGTCAAGCGACTGATACAACATATAGCATCTGATACATTTGCGGGAATGTAGTTCCAAGTATACTGATTACATGTAAAAAACCATCCTGAAGGTAGGGTAACATGAGCATACATTGAACCAAGTGTCTGTGGTTTGTCACAAGTCCAATTGCCGCTGCCAACTTCGAGGCAACGACGTCGGGTTCGGCCGACTGCGGAGCAGCCGGTCATTCGAGCACAAGTAGAGTTCGGACTGACCGCCACTCGAGGAGTGTGGAGAGTGGCTGCATCAGCCGGCAAAGTCATTGTCAGCCGCATTTCCCAGCGGGCATATTCCGAGGAACTTGCTGGGTTGTACGGGCTGAAAATCCGTTTCACTAGCCAGTCGCCATCCCTGGGGTGCGCACCTGGAGTGTGGCACACTGGGATGAGACAGGTGCTCAAGATTGAGGCAGAACCAATGTCCTGCTTCAGGCAAAAATCGGACTGGTTGACGAGACACGCCAACCTTTCCCATATGTTGTAATGCATCCGGGCGGAAAGGTCTCCGCCTGGCATCAAATCGTTGGCCTTCAGTGAGGCAGCCTGAGCGCCTCCCCCCGCAAGTAGAGAGAGGATCAGGATGATGGTGACTGCCACAGTGTTGGCAGTAATCAGGGAAAAGACTGCAGCTACGATGTTCTCCGGCGTTGGCTCCCTCTCCTCGTGCCGGATGACGTCCTGGGCCTCAGTGCAAAGAGCCTTGATCATCCCCCAGGTGATCTTCGGTGCTGTCATCTGTGGCCGCTTCTTCCGACGGATCCTCTCGGTCAGAGTGAGGTCCTCCATCTCCGGGATCGGACTCGGATCGGCCTGGGTCCACGCCATGTGGTTCCAAGTGAGGCTTGACACACCGAGCTGGAATCCAAACGACACCTGTAGGAGACATAACTGCAGCATACCCTCTTCCCCAGGTTACGAGTGGCGCCGGGCCCCTCCAGGAAGGGTCCGGTGGCACCCGGTATCGGACCATCAGTCGCGGGAGAGCTTCCGAACGGCGGAAGTGCTTCTCCTGCGGTGTGCAATCCGAAAAAACATTAAGGTGATTGTATGTGAACAATACCTTATTCAGACAATGCTGTGCCTGACCCTGTGACTTGGGGAGGGCTGGTGGCTCCCCCCTTTCTGTTTGTTTGTCAATATAGGACTTGAGTGTCCGATTGACTCGTTCCACAATCGCTTGCCCTGTGGATTGTAAGGAACGCCAAAAGTATGCTTAATGTCCCAGGTGGCCATGAAGGCGGCCAGCTGCCTGGAGCTGTAGGATGGGGCGTTATCGGTTTTCACGTGCCGCGGTTTGCCCATTGCCGCGATGCAGGAAAGAAGGTGCTGCTCCACGTGGGAAGCAGTCTCCCCTTTCTGCGCCGTTGCCCAAACGAATTGTGAAAAGGTATCTATGCAAACGTGCATGTACTGCCATCTGCCAAACTGCGGAACATGCGTGACATCCATTTGCCACACCTGATTAGCCTCTGTCCCTCGTGGGTTGACCCCCCACGAGGGCCCCCCCGGTGCCCCTGCACAATGCTGGCAAGAGCGAACTATGCCTTGGGCTTGAGAAAGTGGCAAATTAAACTGTCTGGCGAGCGCTTTGGCATTTTGATGAAAGAATGCATGACTCTGAATTGGAGTAGTGAAAACACCTAACACTGAACGTTGCTGAATTTCCTTTGCCGCCGCATCCGCTCTGCTATTGCCCGCGGAAATCGGACCTGGTAGGTCTTGGTGACTTCGGATGTGGGCAATATAGAGCGCTTCCGTGCGGTTTCGCAAGTGAAATTGAGCTGTGAGGAACAAGCTCAGCAAGTTTTTGTCTATCGCGGGAGTGATGTATGCTCCCGGTAGACTGTGAAGCAAATTCCTGACATACTGACTGTCAGTAATGATGTTTAGGCGCTCTTTGTCGAAGGTGCGCAAAGCGAGGTTCACCGCTGCCAACTCTGCCCGCTGCGCGGACTTCTGTGGAAGAGTTAACAGCGTGCGCCAAGCTTGGCCCTCCTGCCAAGTCAAGACACCATATGTGCGACCCCCATCAGTAAAAACTGTCCTGGCCCCCTGAAGCGGAACCAGCGAGAGCAATTCGAACAAGCTGACTGTCTGCGTTTGAAGCGAGACCAGTCTGGGGTCTTTTGGCAAGTGGTATGCCAAGCATCCGGTGAATCCCTCCAAAGCAATTGGAAGTGAGTCACCGAGCTGCATTAATTGCTGAACCTGCTCTTTGGTGAATGGGACCACGATCTTTGCTAAGTCGTGCCCTGAAATGTCCCTAGCTCTCAGCCTTCCACGGTAAACCACCGCGGAGACCAATTCTTGGGGAGGAACGATGTTTCGGGAAGAGGTGTTCGGCAAGTACACCCATTCCACGATACTCGCCCCTTTCTCGGAGTCCACTCCTAGGGCTCCGGTGAACATGGATCCTGCTCAAACGATGTACAAGTTCAGGATCGGAGCATATGGCCCCTGAGCAATCCTGTCCACCCACCTTTGGCTGAGAATTTGGTTGACTTTCTCGAGAGCCAAGCGTGCCTCTCGAGGAATTTGTATCCTGTCTGTCGGCTGCTTGCCTAAAGTGAGCAGCGAGAAGAGCGGTTTCAAAAGATCCGTATCCAATCGGAAATACGGTCTGGCCCAATTAATGTTCCCTAAAATCTGCTGCAATTCTACCAGGGTGACTGAGTCCTTCAAGTTGATTTGGGGCAAAACTGGTGCTGCGAAAGAGCGGAGAAGCCGATGACCCAAGTATGAGAAGGGCTCGGTTCTCTGCACTTTCTCTGGGGCAATGAGTAACCCTTTCTCCCCCAGGCTGGCCTGGAGGTCTGCAAACATTTTGCTGCCGAGTTGCGGCACTGCGACCAAGATATCATCCATGAAATGGCAAACTAAAGCTGTGGGATGAAGGCTTCGAAACTTTTCCAGTGCGTTGTGAACATAAATTTGGCACAGGGTGGGCGAATTGAGCATGCCCTGTGGCAAAAATTTCCACGCATAACGCTGCGTGGGCTCGCTGTGGTTCACAACTGGCACCATAAAGGCGAACCTTTCCCTGTCCCTGGGGTCTAAGGGAATGGTGTAAAAGCAATCCTTGAGATCTACAACTAGGATCTCCCACCCCTCGGGAATCATATTTGGATTTGGGATGCTGCATTGAAGCGGACCCATTGGCTGTATGCATTTATTGATCTCTCTGAGATCGTGGAGGAGTCGCCACTTCCCCGACTTCTTCTTAATGACAAAAATAGGCGAATTCCAAGGACTAGTGGACTGCTCTATGTGTCCTGCGTCTAGCTGTTCTTTAACCAGTTGTTTTAGGGCGACTAATTTCTCTCCCACTACCGGCCATTGTTCCACCCAGACCGGCGTATCGGTGAGCCACTTAAGTGGCAACGCCATTACCCGAAGGTAAGCGTAGCACCGTACTGCTGTAAAATGTCTCGCCCCCAAAGGTTGATGTGCACGTCCAGAATGTGCGGCCGAATGACCGCCGTGCCGTCAGCCCTTGGAATCGTGACTTCCACCCACTCCCGGCTCCTAAACGCTTCTTGGATGCCGCCTACCCCCCACACATCGGAGACCGGCTCAATGGCCCACTCCCTTGGCCACTGGCTTCGGCTGATCACACTCACATCAGCTCCTGTATCTAATAACCCTGAAAATGATCTTTTATTCAGAAATACCTCAATAACTGGGCGCTGTTTCCACTCAATGTTGGTCTCCACTGTCGCTAAGACTTGGTATCCTTGCACTGCCTCCCTTGCGCTCGAGCGGTCTGCTGACCAGGACTCTGAGTTGTCCCTGAGCCTTCCCTGGCTATCTGCTGGCGGGTGACAAGGAACCATAATCAGTTGCGCTAAGGTGTCTCCTTTGTGAATTGTCTGGGGTAAGTGCGTCCAAAGCTGAACTTGGAGAACGCCTGAAAAATTGGAGTCAATGACTCCTGGAATTACAAGAATTCCGCGTGCTCCTGCTACACTGCGGGGCAAAACTAAACCTATAAAGCCTTTGGGCAGGGGTCCCATGTGCTGGGAGTCCACCAGATAGACTGTGCCTGGCAGGTTGCATGTGACGTCTGCCTGGCAAGTCAATTCTAGCCCTGTACTACCCTTGGGGCTGGCCTCTGCCTTTGCAGCGCTCGGAATGTGATCGGAATCTAGTCTAGCTCTGACGAGCTCAGAGCAGGGGATGTCCCTGTTCGGACCGGGGCCAGAGACGTGCCCACATTCCGGTTTCCTGAACTTGGACAGTATCTGGACCAATGGTAGCCTTTCTTACACTTCGGACACAGGGTGTTTGGAGCCTTGGAACGGCCGGAATTTTGTCCGCCTCCCTTGGATCGGCACTCCCTAGCGAAGTGACCGACCTTGCCACAATTGTGGCATGCCCCTAGATTTCTATTCTTAGGTCTTCTACCCCCTTGCACCGCTGCTGCTAGCAAACCCATTTTATAGGATTCTGTGCCAACGTCGGCGCAAGCTCTAAACATGTCCGTGAGAGTCAAGTCGGGACGATTACCCAGTGACTGCAAGATTTTACGGCAGTCTAAGTTAGCATTGTCTTTGGCCAATTTTATCATGAGCTCTTGTTGGGCTTGCTCATTGTCAATCTGCCTACTGATCGCTTCCTCTAAGCGATTGATAAAATCCATGTAGGGCTCCTGGGCTCCCTGTTTGACTGCGGTGTAATTTTTGGCTGCTTTGCCAGTTGCTGGGACCTTGAGAAAAGCCTTAAAGGCAGCCTCGGCTGACATCTGAAGAGTGGCTAGTGGCAAGTTAGTCTGCGCATCGATGGATTCGAAGGCACCTGAACCATATAACTGGTCAGGAAGTACTGCGCCTCCCATCCTGCAGCCCTTGTCTGAGCCTCGAGGCGATACTCGCTGTCCCATAGCAAATACTGGCTGGGGTTGAGCATCATCCGCATGACGGATTTCCAGTCGTGCGGGATGAACATGGTATTCTCGCACACTTGCTGAAGCGTGCCCCTAGTGAAGCGACTCTGAAGTCGTGTCTCTGTAATGGCCTTCCGTATAGCCATGAGAAGCTTATACGGGACTGGTGAATGAACTACCTGCTGGGCCCCTGTGAGGGCATCCATTTCCAAGCGAATTGGACAAATCTGACTAAGCTCAGCTAATTCTTCTGCTGGCAATTCCCCCTTCTTGATTTCCTCCTCTACTGTGCGCTGAAGGGCACTCTTGGTCTGGGAGCCTGTAGCTGTCAGAGAAGTGCCTGCGCTCCTCATTCCATGCATTCCGTCGGTGACGTCTGCAGCTGTCACCGAGGGAAAGCTCCCTACACTACTCTGCTTAAACTGCAATGACGGATAGAGCGCCGTGGGCGCTGATGGCTCGACTGGCGCTGGGGGTTCTTTGGCCTCTACCCGGACTGGATCTATCTCCGCTAAGAGCTTCCTACATTTACTCCATGTGCGAATTACGCCCTCTGGAGCTTTCGGGGGTTGCTGAATGCAGTCTCCTATCTGATCCCAAAGCTGAAGGGTTAACGTACCTACTTCTGGGTAAAGCAGGCAGTGGTCCCTTAGGTACACCAAAAGTCTCGCTAGCTCTCCACTGTGAAAGCGTAACTGAAATACCCTGGCCAGGATTTTGAACTCCTCTTCATGAGTTCTTTGGCTAGCGGATGGACATTGCCGCTGAGGGCAAGTCCCCATATTACCTGCGGGGGTTCTCCGAAGATTCCTCCTCGGGACGAGCGACGCGTCTGCTGGGCCAGGTAATAGGTTTTGGCGACGATTCTTTGGGTAGAGCTCGGAGCGTGGTCCCCTACCACGGGCCCTCGGTGGCCTCTGCGCTGTCAGGGGTTCACAGCTGACCCTGAGCGGAACGCGTTTTTCCGTTACTGCAAGCCGCCGCGAAAGTCGGGAGCAAGCTGTAGGATGCCTCTTCTGTAGTGCCTCGCCGCGTGGGCCGTCTTCCTGATCGGCTGGCTTACCGACCGGGCTGCCGCGCTGTCCTCCGGGACGATCGGATGCGGTTCAAGCGCAGAACCGGACCGTGTGATCGCTTACTCTCGAGTAGATCACGTCTCGGGGTCACCAGATGTAGGAATCAGGGCCGCTAGGACGGCCGTTGGGTCCCGGAGGAGACTGATCAAGTAACGATACGAGGCAATATGGAGCGAGATCAGATCAGTGGTTTATTGAGGGAAAAGCATCATCATATATAGATCAGAAGGCAATGCAGGAAAGAATCGTCATCTGACAGAAAATCACATCACCCATTTACTCGGGTTAATGGGAAATCTTTCTTGGGGAAGTTAATTAACTCGGGCAAACACTGACAGGGGAAAACCATTGTCTGAGGCTTACACTAGGGTAAATATGGCTTCTATTTGCACCAAGGATTAGGCTGATCCGTGAGTCAGTAATTGCCTAATGGGTAACGGGAGGTTAGCGATCTGCCTTCTCAGCAGAACCGCCGGTCAGGTCAGCTGTGGGTGAATAAACCCTTATGATTAATCCACCCCCCTTAATTTCTGTGCCCGCAGAGCCCACGGGCCAGGAGCGTTCTCGACTGAAGTGGCCTCTGCGAGGGCCGTTCCATGCCAACTGGGCATGGGGAATCCACAGAGTAGCCATGTATATAGTTCAGTGGCCTCCATGCCCAGGGAGAACCACATTCAAAAAAAGGCAGGGGGAGCGGGGGGGGGGAGGCTCAGCTTAAAGTGGTGTATGACTCCCAATGCTGCTCTCAGTGAAACTGGCATATCTGTAGTAGGAGTTCCTCACTCCTGCCACTGGGGTTTTGTTGCTCAGTCTATGCTAAAATCCTCAAGAAGTAGGAAACTACAGTACAGGATATTATTTTAATTGATGTAGACACTACCAAAAAATCTCCTACAGGTAGAGATTGAGGTGATGCCAGGAAGTCCCATGTGGTGTAGGAAGGGCAAAATGGTTGCCCGGCTCCTGAAGCTGTCTGAGGGAGTGTGACCTGGCCTCCCGGCTTTAAAGGGTTGAGAACTCCAGCTATAGATAGAGCTTTATAGAGGAGAACTGAAAGAGTGACATCAGGTGGAGAAGGGGATGGGACCTTTGGGAATATCTGAAGAGAAGAATCTCCTTGACGCCTTCCATGAAGCATAAATGATGGGATGGGTACTTTTATATATCACCCTTTTGGTTCAAGACCACTCAAGGCTGTGAAGAAGTAGATTAAAACAGCCATGTAAATAAGCCAATTAAAACAGAGAAGAGACCCGTTGAAAGCAACTAAGTGAAGAGATACAACAGGCCACAAACAGTCCAAGCAATGAAACAATCATAAGAACATAAGAACAGCCTTGCTGGAACAGGCCACAGCCCATGATCCAGTCCAGCATTCTGTCTCAAACAGTGGCTCACCATTTGCTTCAGGGTATTCCCAAGGAGATGCCTTCACCTGCTTAGGATTCCCTGGAAATGGCATTGAGAGATATCCTGCCTATCGCTCCAACCCGGAGGTTGTCCTTAAGTATCCATAATTATAGCCATTGATCCCCTTGTCCTCCATGAACTTGTCTAATCCTTTCTTGAAGCTGTCAAGACTGACAGCTGTCACCATTTCTTCTTTTGGCAGGGAGTTCCATAGACCAGGGATCCTCTGGGTGAAAAAGTACTTTCTCTTATTTGTTTGAGAACTAGCACCCAAAAGTTTCATGGCGTGCCCCCTAGTTCTAGTGTTATGCAATAGGGAAAACAGTTTTTCCTTATCTACTTTGTCCACACCGTGCATGATTTTATAAACTTCAATCAGGTCACCTCTTAGACGTCGTCGTTCAAGAGTGAAGAGGCCCAACCATTGCAGCCTCAGATGGTAAGGAAGGTGTTCCAGTCCCCTAATCCTTCTGGTTGCCCTCCTCTGCACTTTCTCCAACTCCATAATATCCTTCTGGAGGTATGGCGACCAGAACTGTACACAGTATTCCAGATGGGGCCTCACCATAGATTTATAAAGAGGCAAAATGACACTTGCTGACTTATTTTCTATACCCTTCCTAATGATTCCTAGCATTGAGTTTGCTTTTTTCACTGCTGAGGCACACTGGGTTGACATCTTCATTGAGTTGTCCACCAGGACACCAAGGTCCCTTTCCTGGTTTGTCGCAGAGAGTTCAGACCCCATCAGTTTATAAATGTAATTGGGGTTTTTTGCCCCAACATGCATCACTCTGCACTTACTAATGTTGAAGCTCATTTGCCACTGTTTTGCCCACTCCTCCAGTGTCAAGAGATCCCTCTGGAGCTCCTCACAATCTCTCACAATTTTCACTACCCTGTATAATTTAGTGTCGTCAGCAAATCTGGGTACCTTGCTTTTTACTCCTACCTCTAGATCATTTATGAAGAGGTTGAAAAGCAGGGGTCCCAGTACTGAACCTTGGGGGACCCCACTCTTGACTTCCCTCCACTTGGAGAAGTGTCCATTTAGTGCTACCCTCTGTTTCCTGTCCCTTAGCCAGTTGCTGATCCAGGACAAGACCTGTCCCTTTATTCCATGACTGGTAAGTTTATTCAAGAGCCTTTGGTGCGGGACCTTGTCAAAAGCCTTCTGAAAGTCCAGATAAACAATGTCAACTGGATCCCCCTTATCCACATGCTTGTTGAGACTCTCAAAAAATTCCAACAGATTAGTGAGGCATGATTTGCCCTTGTAAAAGCCATGTTGGCTCTCCTTTAGCAGCGCCTTCTCTTCTATGTGCCTATTAATTCTATCTTTTAGGATGTTTTCCATCACTTTACCTGGGACACATGTCAAACTGACAGGTCGGTAATTTCCTGGATCACCCCTGGATCCTTTTTTGAAAATTGGTATTACATTCGCTACCTTCCAATCATCAGGCACAAAGCCTGATTTGAGGGAAAGATTATATATTTTGGCTAGGAGATCAGCAATTTCATCTTTAAGTTCCCTGAGAACTCGTGGATGGATGCCATCTGGTCCTGGTGATTTGTTAGTGTTTAGTTTAACAAGACATGCAAGGACCTCCTCCCTGGTTATTTCTATCTGGCTTAATTCTTCGGTTTCCCTCCCTACGAAGATAGGCTCTGTTTTGGGCATGTGGTCTCTGTCTTCTTCAGTGAATACTGAAGCAAAGAATTCATTGAGTCTCTCTGCAATCTCTGTTTCCTCTTTAATAACCCCTTGCCTTCCATTGTCATCTAATGGTCCAATGGCCTTCCTAGTTGGGTTCTTACTTCTAATGTACTTAAAGAAGTCTTTGTTATTTCTCTGAGTATTTTTAGCTATACGCTCCTCAAAGTCTTGCTTTGCTTTCCTGATTGTTGCCTTGCATTTGTTCTGCCAGAATTTATGTTTCTGCCTGCTGTCCTCATTCGGACAAGCCTTCCATCTTCTAAATGAGCTTTCTTGCTCTTGATCACTTCCCGAACAGCTCCTGTAAGCCACATCGGAGTCCTCTTGGACCTGGCAGTGCCCTTTTTCCTTTTGGGTATGCATTCCAATTGTTCAGTCGCACAGTCGACTCCGACCCTTTGCGACCCCATGGACCATTTTCCTCCAGGCGCCTCTGTCCTCTACCATCCCCCTCAGCCCTCCCAGCTCTGTGCCCATTGTGTCTATAATACCATCTAGCCATCTCATCCTTGGCCTCCCCCTTCGTCTTTTGCCCTCCACCTTTCCCAACATCAATGCCTTCTCAAGTGAATCCTCCCTTCTCATTTGATGTCCAAAGTATTTTAGCTTCATCTTTACTATTTGACCTTCCAATAGCAGTCAGGGTTAATTTCTTCTAAGATTGACCTATTTGTTCTCCTCGCTGTCCAGGGGACTCTCAAAACCCTCCTCCAACACCACATTTCAAAGGCATCTATTCTTCTGCGTTCAGCTTTCCTAATTGTCCAGCTCTCACATCCATACATTACTACTGGGAAAACCATTGCTTTGACTATTCTAATTTTTGTTTGCAATGTAAAGTCTCTGCTTTTCACTATGTTCCCCAGGTTTCTCATCGCTTGTCTCCCAAGAATCAGTCGCCTTTTTATTTCATGGCTGCAATCCCCATCTGCAGTGATCTTTGATCCTAAGAAAGTAAAATCTGTCACTGCTTCTACTTCTTCCCCGTCTATTTTCCAGGAACTGATGGGGCCTGTTGCCATTATCTTGGTTTTCTTGATATTGAGTCTCAAGCCAGCTTTTGCACTCTCCTCCTTCAGCCCAATCAAGAGATTCTTTAGGTCTTCCTCACTTTCTGCCATTAGGGTGGTATCGTCTGCATATCTCAGATTATTGATGTTTCTCCCAGCGATTTTAATCCCATATTGTGATTCCTCCATCCCTGCACTGCGCATTATTATTATTAGGTCCAATTGGGCCTCTGTTATTGTTTTTGTAAACAGCCTCCATGCCTCTTGGAGTGTTTGGACTCTCTCAATTTTCCCTTTCAGCTTCTTTTTTATTAGTTTCCTCATCTTTGGGAAATTTCCTTTTGGAAAATTTAAGGTCTCTGTGTTTGATTTTATCAGTGACTTGCGGTCTATGATCAAGTTAAACATAATTGAGTTGTGGTCACTGTTCCCTATTGGATCAGTCACATTAACACCTTGCACCAGATCCTGAGTATTACTCAGGATCAAGTCAAGGATTCTTGTACCTCTAGTTGGGTCTTCAACCATCTGTCCCAGGGAACAATCATTTAGCATATCTAGGAACTTTATCTCTTTATCATGTGCTGAACAACAGTTCACCCAGTCTATGTGAGGGTAATTGAAGTCTCCCATTATAACCAGGCTTCCCTTCTTGGATGCCTCCTTTACAACATTCTCCAACTGCCAGTCTCCCTCAAGAGTTTGGGTCGGAGGCCGATAGTATATGCCTACTGTTAGACCATCCTTGTGGCCTCGTACTCTTACCCACAGAGCTTCTAATGGTGACTGCAAATCACCTAGATATTCCAATTCATACGATTTTATCACTTCTTTGACATACAAGGCTACACCACCTCCTGTTTGCCCCTTCCTATCCTTCCTGTACAGTTTGTAGCCTGGGATAACTGTATCCCATTGGTTATCATCCGTCCACCAGGTTTCAGTGATACCAATAATATCAATATTCTTATCTATTGCTAAGTATTCCAGCTCCCCTATTTTGTTCCGGAGGCTTCTGGCATTTGTATACAAGCATTTATATATGCTTTCCTGATACAGTCTTTTGAGTCCAGTTGCATTGTTAGGCTGCCTCTTGCATCCTTCTGCTAGAGTGCTGGTGACTAGCTCCTCGCTCTGCTCAGTAATTTTTGCATCCTCCTCACTACTCAAGTACACACTTTCCCGAACCGGATGCTGCCCAGCTCCTGTCGGCTTTCCCCTAGTTATCAGTTTAAAAGCTGCTCTGCAGCCTTTTTGATGTTGAGTGCCAGCAATCTGGTCCCATCATGGTTCAAATGCAACCCATCCCTCCTGAACAGATTTGGCTTGTCCCAAAATGTTCTCCAGTTCCTGACAAATCTGAAACCCTCCTCTCGGCACCACCGCCTCATCCACGCATTGAGGCTTCTGAGCTCTGCCTGCCTGGTAGGTCCTGTGCGAGGGACAGGCAGTACTTCTGAAAATGCTACCTTCCAAGTCCGGGATTTCAATCTTCTTCCTAACAACCTGAATTTGGCTTCCAGGACAGACCGCTTGGCCTTCCAACATCATTGGTACCAACCATGCACACCGTGCAGGAGGAGTCAGAATAGCATAGATAAGCCTCTCTGAGAAGTTCAGCCTTTACACATTCCCAGGATTCCTGGAGGGAATATTAGCCAGGCCATTATATGCAGGAAGGGTCTTCCAGGTCATTGGAGCCACCACCACCAAGAAGGTCCTGTTCTTTGTCAGAACCTTCTGGGCATTCCTCAGGGTAGGCTCTCACAAGCCCTGATGCCCAGGAATACCTGAGGGTACTGAGGTGCAAGCCATGAAACTGGAAGAGCTGAGCTTTTAAAGCTCAAACTGATAAAAAGAAGGAGGAAGAATGGTGGCTTCAAGGGCCACTGCCAAAGCCCGCAAGGCACTGAGCGCTCTGCCAAGAGGGAGGGGGGGTGGAGGAGTTGACCCAGCACTTCAGAGCACCAAGACAGACCGCAGCCTGAAATGCAAGCCTACCAAGGAATGATTCAACCCTCTGCTCACCAAATTCCTCCCACAAGTCACTTCCAGGGACAGGATTCCCACTTTAAAATCAGAAATGGTTTCCTGCCTACTTGGACCCAGATAAGAGCACTGGATAAGGAGGAAATTGATTTTGCCCTGAGAGAATGGCACACCCTGCTGAAGATGAGAGGGTTGGCACAGAGCTGTCTCAAAAGCGGGGTGGGTGGGAGAAAAACTCCAGCGAGAAACAGTGTTCCTTCCATCTACCACGGCCTTGATACCCTGGTTCAAGAACAGCAGTAATGACACTTCTATAACCCCCTCCCCCCCTAAACTCTTAGTGCACCTGCTGGGCAGTTTACAGGGAATTAGCATTTCTACCCACCCCCACATGCTGGGCACTCATTTGACCCACCTTGGAATTATGGAAGAGGCTGAGTCAACCTGGATCCCTGTTCAGGATCAAACTTACAACCTTCTGGCTGCAGGACAAAAATTTAATCCCTGGGCCACCCGGGCTCATGGGCAAAGGTATCCAACTTCTCAGGGTTTCCTGCTAGGATGCCAAGATCCCCCTCTGACTAACATTTAATCTGTCAACAAGGCCGTCCACCCACCCACCAGCATTTCTTTTCCCTGGATTGCTGGGGGTTGGCAGGGTAAAGGGGATGGTGGTGGTGAAGCCTTCCTGCCTTCCTTCCTTCCTGCCTTCCTTCCTTCCTTCTTTCTGAGATTTAATTTGGGAATACACAGTATACTCTTCCTCCAGGAGACCTGGGTGAAGGACGAGTGGAAGTTGGACGATCTGGCCATTGTTGGCAGCTGAGCCGCCTGAGTCCAGGTGAGGCCAACCGAAAGGAGGCCTTGGGTTCCTGGTTTCCATCTCTGCTTTAATTCCCTTTCTTGTCCAGTATTGCCACTGCTTCTGCTTCGTGTCTAGGCTAGAGAGGGGAAAGGGTCAACATGATGAAGGCACCTTTAGGCGAGTTCATTCAGCAGTTCCTTTCTCCTGGCCCAGGGTGAGAAAGAGGAGCGTTGCCGTTATTACCAGGGGGGTTATTAAGAAGGTACATGACACTTCTTCTCCTTCTTCTCCTTCTTCTTCATCATTGTTCATTTCCCCTCCTTTCGCACGAGGAGGCGCCCAGTAGTCCCATCGATCGCTGCCAAGCCTGGGTGGGTTTGAGCTGGACAAGAGCGCCTCCTGCTGGCCTCCCCCCACCCACCCCCAACCCTTCCGGCACCTACTACCACCTACCAGCGGCTGCCGTCGCAGGGCTACTACTCGGGCTGCTGGTGCTGAAGGAAGGCGCTGCCGCTGGAAGGGTCCGCCCGCCCGCCTCTCTGGGCAGCGAATGCCGCCATGCCGGGTGAGAGAGGGGGCGGGGGGGGCGGCGGGAGAAAGTGTCCTAGACCACACCACCCCATTAAGGTGACCCTGCTTGCTGTCCTTGCCAAGCAGACAGACAGACAGACAGACATCCAGACGCCTCCTCGTCCCCCTTCTAGTTCTTCTTTCCCCTCCTCATCTTCTCCTTCTTCAGCCATTCGAAGCGCACTGGTAAGGAAAGCCTGACCTTGCAGGGGGCCACAGGCTCCCTCCCTCCCTCCGTGGTGCGCAGGCAGCCCCCAGGAGGGACTGGGAGGAGGGGGGCAGGGGGGGCAGGAGCTGCGCAGCTGGTAGGCTGGGTGGAGGTGGACCCTCCTTATAATTGCTCCCCTTGCAAACTCTAGTGGACACACTGTGGAAGTCCTGGAGCGCTGCCAGCCTTTGGTGGTGGAGTGGATGGAAGCCAACAAGCTGAAACTGAACCCTGATGAGATGGAGATGCTGCTCTTGGTTGGTTGGTTGAATGGGCATCTCCCCAGGCTTGGGGGAGGGAATTACAATCCCATTAAAGGAGCAGGTTCACGGCTTGGGAGCCATAATCACCACCAACCTTTGTTGGAATCAGGCAGCTCAAGTCAGAGTTGAAGAGCAGTTGACGGAGCAGGTTCAAATTCACAGAGGTGTGCGGCAAGGCTGTGTGTTGTCCCCGACACTGTTCACTATACAGTGATACCTCATACAACGTCCAAACTTGGTTCCACAAGTTTGGACTTTATATGGATTTTGACTTTGTATGAGGCATGCAAAATCCTAGCTGCGGTGCCTCATACAACGTCCAAATCCTTGCTGCAATGCCTCATACAACGTCATTTTCATAGAGATACATTGTACTGTAACAGCACAGACTTCAGGGCAAAGTCAAGGAAACAGACAGGAAACTGACAGAACTTTAAGAAATCATTGTCTAAAGGCTAAATACATTACAAAAACATGTCAAACAACCCTGATTGTCCAAGAACCTGAAGAATGCTGCAAAAATCCCAGGAATGCTTCTAAAAATTCTGATTTAAAATTCCCAAAAATCCAAAATCACGCTCAAAACCACTCCTAAACACTCTTTGCCTCATGCAAAACCCACAAGAGCAATGCACGCATGTGTCCTGCCTTTTATACTGCCCAGGCACAATGCAACCTGGGAAAAACCCAAAGCCTCATACAAAGTCAAGCGACTTTGTATAAGGTAACTTTTTCCAATAAATTAGGCGATGTATGAATTCGATGTTATATGAAGCGGACTTTGTATGAGGTATTACTGTATATTCAGAGAGTATTTCTTCAGAAGCACTGTCAGATTTAAACATTGGCATTAAAATTAATGGGGAAGGCCTGAATAACATCCAATATGCTGATGACACAGTGTTGTTGGCCACAAACCTTGCAGAGCTTCAGTTGACCCTGGATTGAGTTAGAGCTTCAGGTGCAGAATATGGTTTGGATCTCAATGTCAAGAAGACAAACTAGCTGGTTATAAGCCGAACACCAGCTCAAGGCAAGCTAATGGCAGGAGCACAAGACATCGAAAGAGTGGATAAAATTGCCTATTTGGGGAGTATGTTAAATTAAAATTGGGATTCCGGGGTAGAGATTAAAATATGAATAGGAAAAGCAAGATCCACCTTCATAAAAATGTGACACTTGTTATGCAATAGAGATCTAGCTCTTGGTACAAAGATCCGGAGTCGTCATGTGGACATTGAGTAAAGCATCTGAAAAGAGAATTGAAGTTTTTGAAATGTGGCTCTACAGATGGCTGCCAAGGATATAATCATACCTGTCAAACTTCCCGGATTGGCCGGGATTTCCCGATTTTCGGTGCCGATTTGTGCCATTTTCCGCCTGCAGCTGCCAAAACCCCGGAATTTGCAGCGGGGGGAAAGATATACTGCACATCCCTTCTGCGCAAGTCGCGTTCTACGCATGAGTAGAAGGCTTTTACGTTTGCATAGAACCCTTTTACGCTTGCGTAGAACCATTCTATGCTTGCGTAGAAGGCTATGCAAGCGTAAAAGGATTCTACGCAAGCATAAAAGCCTTCTACGCATCCGTAGAATGCGACTTGCGCAAACTGTTGTGCACAGGTCCCGGATTGTCTGGAGCCGTGGTTGACAGGTATGGATATAATGAGTTGATCATGTGACTTTTCTTATTCAGTTGCACAGTCGATTGCGACCCTATAGACCAGTGGTTCCCAAAGTGGGGCATACGCCCCATGAAGGACTTCAGTTCCCAGAAGCCTAAGTCAGTACACTGGCTGACCAGTGCTTTGGGGAATAGACTTAGGCTTCTGGGAATTGAAGCCCACAAACTAAAGTTTGGGAAACACTGCTATAGACCATCGTCCTCCAGGCACCTCTGTCCTCCACCATCTTCTTCAGCCTGCCCAGCTCTGTGTCCACGATGCCATCTAGCCATCTCATATTTGGTTGCCCTCTTTTTCTTTTGCCCTCCACCTTTCCAAGCATCAAGGCCTTCTGAATTCTCTCTTCTCATTTGATGTCCAAAGTACTTTAGCTTCATCTTTACTATTTGACCTGTCTGGAGCTGCGTCTCCAGACAGAGTTACTGCCCTTCAGGAAACAGTTCAAAACCAGTCTGGCAAAGAAGGTGTGGGGAAGTGGTGATAGATAGGGTAATCACTAAGGCCCACCTCCCCCAGCTGGCTTATATAAGGGGGGTGCTCTCATTTTAATTAGATTTTTAATCTGTGGGGGATGGAGCTCAAAAAGGCCACTGCGGCAGGACTTCACTGCCTCCCCCCATCCCCGACTTACTTGTGGCTGGGGCAGAGAGCCCATCGCAGTATTGTGACATGGTATTGTTTGTATTAAATACTGTACAGTATATTGTTTGGATTGAATATTGTATAATTATTGTGTATTGAGTATATTGTATACAGTATTTGTATATATAGTATGATTGTTGTGTGAGCCGCCCTGAGTCGGGCTTCCTGATTGGGCTGCATACAAATGTGACAATTAAATTAAATTAAATTAAACTAGCCTAGCGCTAGGGATTCATCACCCTCCCCTCTTTCAGGCCTTCAGGAAGGCAAGTAAAGTGATGATCTTTAAAGAGGCCTTTGAAAACATTCTTCCCTTAGAAAGGGTTGCTGGGTCAGATAAGCTTATTAGGATTTCTTCTTCTTCCTTCATTCTGCAGTTCTTTTTGCCTGACCTGGTGTGAAAAAGATGTGCCCCAGGGTATGCCCAATTGACTCGAGGAGACTTTCTAAAGAATTATAACCAGAGAGGAGCGAGGCCGACTGATTCTTCACAGAAGGAGCAAGAGTTTAGGAAGGCTGTCAAAGCAATTTATTTATTTATTTAAGTTTATATGCAATCGGAAGGAAGAAATAAATCACGGCGGAGTGGTAGAGTAGAACATGTCCAGCTGCCGAGGAGCTACCAGCAAAGGCCAGGAAAAGGCCCACAGCCTGGAGGGGGACCCCAGCCCAGGGCACGGCGGCACCCACTGCCCCTCCATTCTCGGCTCCCGATCCGGCCCTGGGTCCGCGGCCTCCTCCCGCCACGTGGGGCCGCCCGAAGCCGAGACCCCTGCCTGCTGCCCTGCCTGCCTGCCTGCTTGGGGCGGCCATTCCTCCTCCCCGGCAGGCTGTCCCTCATCCCGGACGGAGCGGACCGAGCCGAGCCAGGGCGTGGGCGTGTGCGTGTCAGGGTTGCGCTCCACCAGGGACAGCCGAGCGGGCGGGATGCAGCAGGGGGCGCTGGCCGAGCGTCTGGGGGCGTCGAGGCGGGTAGGATAGGGCGGCGGCCTCGGGTGGGCGGCCGGGGCTGCCTGCCGAGGGGGCGGCCTCTCCCTGGTAGCCGAGCCGCGGGCCGCCCGCAGCCAGTCGGGATCCGGCCGAGGAGGGGGCGCGAGCAGCAGCAGCAGGAGCCGCCGGAGGAGCTACCGGGACGAGGGAGGAGAAGGCCCGGCCGGAGGCAGCCAGGCAGGGCAGGGGGGCGGCGGCACAGCAGCAGCTTAGCAGCTCCAGAGGCCGGAGAGGGGCCGCGCGGAGGAGGAGGAGGAGGAGCCCGGCGGCCCGTCGCCCCGCCCGTGGGCGCCCAGGGTCCCGCTCTATGGCCCGGCCTGGGCCGCCGCCGTCGGGGCCGCCGCCGCCGCCGCCGCTGCTGCTGCTGCTGCTGTTGGTCGCCTTGGCTGGGGGGCCGCCGCGGGAAGCCGCCGCCGCCGCGGTGCCGGGTCCGGGGAACGGGAGCGCCTCTTCCTCCGTGCCGGGCCCGTGGCTGACGGTGGCGCTGGTCCTGCCGGAGCACAACCCGAGCTACCCGTGGTCGTGGGCGCGCGTGGCGCCGGCGGTGGAGCTGGCCCGGGAGGCGCTGGAGCCCGGGCTGCGCGCGGCGGGGCTGGCGCTGCGCACCGTCTTCGCCACGTCGGAGCTGCACGGCGCCTGCTCGGAGTCGGTGGCGCCGCTCCAGGCCGTGGACCTCATGCTCTACCACGACCCGGACGTGCTGCTGGGGCCCGGCTGCGTCTACCCTGCGGCCGCCGTGGCCCGCTTCGCCGCGCACTGGCGCCTGCCGCTACTCACCGCCGGCGCCGTGGCCTCGGACTTCAGCCACAAGCGCCAGCACTACGGGACGCTGGTGCGCACGGGGCCCTCCGCCCCCCAGCTGGGCGCCTTCGTGGCCCACCTGCACCAGCGCTTCAACTGGACGGCCCGCGCCGCCCTCCTCTACGTCGACCGCAAGAGCGACGACCGGCCCTTCTACTTCACCATCGAGGGCGTCTACCAGGAGCTGCGCTTGGCCGGACTCACCGTCGGGTACCACACCTACTACGCGCCCCCGCCGCGCCAGGAGGAGGGCAGCAGCAGCAGCAGCAACGCCACCGGCGGCAGCCCCCCCGCCCCGCCCGCCGCCGGACCCGCCACCTCCGCCCCGGGCAGCGGAGGAGGGGCCACCCCCGGGGGCGGCGGGGGCGGCGAGGGGGGCGACGAGGGCGGCGGCCCCGAGACGGCCATCCAATTCATCAGGGCCAGCGGGCGCGGTAAGTCAGTGCCAACTGCCAAGGGGGGCACGGGCGGGCGGGGGGGGGGAGGGAGGGAGGGAGGGGGGAGAGTCCGCAGGCGTCGCGTCGTCTTTGCCCTTCTGGCTGCGGCCTGGCGTCGCGGCTCCTTTGTCTGCCGGCCGAGTCAGTGGGGCGCAAAGCCTGGGGGTGGGGGTGGTGGGGAGCCTGACCGGCCCTTCCCCGAACCCCCCCCCTCCGCCTTAAGGAAGGAGCGTGGCCGGAATTGGGCGCAAGGCACCCACCCACACCCACTGGCGTGATGGGGAGGAGAAATGGGGGGGGGCGCTGTGGTATAATAGGGCGCCCCCCCTCCCCGCCATCTGGCCCGAGGAGGCCTTGGGCTTCTCCGCGCTGGGTTCGCCCTGCTTCCCAACCTAGACCTACACTCCCCCCCCCCCCCCCACACACACGCACACTTTCCGGTGGGACGCAGGAGGGGGCAGCCCGGCCAGTGCGAAAGGAAGGCGCGAGCCCTTCGGGACGGGCAGGGGGGCCCCAGTGTCTCCCCAGGGGGTGGGGTGGGTGGGGGGCAGGACCCGCGAGGGGGCACACGACGGCAGGACAGAACCCCCGTGGGGGAGGCCGCAGCCCGGGTGCGTGGCCTGGCTTGGGCCGCAGAGGGGGGGGCGGGGGGGGCGGCGGTTCCTCCTGCAGCTGCTGTCTGTCGTCTCAGCACCAGCTCCCCCCTCCCCTGTCAGGGCCTCCACGATCCCCCCCCCCCCGCGCGCTGCTCCCCCCTCCCTCCCACAGGCCTGCCCCTCTTGCTTGCCTTATTTGTTTACATGTGCATCTATATCCCACCTTTTTGATGCAAGCACCACTCAGGGTGGCTTACAAGATCTAAAACGAAGAATGCAACAACATAAAACACGTTTTGAAAAACCTAAAATAATAATCATCATCCCAAAATAGCTGAAAGAGACAAAACCAGAAAGTCTCAGGGCATCCTCAGGACGTAATAACGCTATTCAGAGAGTCCTATTGACAGACAGGGCCCAGGAGGGGAGAGGGGCTGGGGGGCGCACGGTGGTACCAGGCAGAGTGCAGTGGAGGCCGGCTGGCCGACCCATAGATGGGGAAAGGGGGCCCGGGGCGCAGTGGCTTCCGATGACTAGACTTTTTCAGGACCAGGCTCCCCCCCCCGCCCCCCCCCCCCCCAGCTAAGCAGTTGAGTTTCCCCAGTCACACACGTAGCAATGGTTTCCACCATCCATTTTCACCCAGCAAAGGAGATGTTAAAATCCATCCCAGTCTTCATCCTGAAAAGAAGAGAAGTCGGCTGGGGGGTGGGTGGGTGGGAAGGGGCATTTGGAAGACTCTTTTCTGGACTTTCTCTGGGAGAGGGAGGGAGGGAGGGAGAGATCCCTGCTGGGATGCCCTCTGTGCACACAACCAGCTTTTTAGTGTGTCAGGTACAGTAGTGATAAAAATAAGACATCAGAAGAGCAATATAACTGGAGCCGAGCCTTTGCAGCCTGAGAGGTCAGTCAGGAGCTGTGGAAGGCCCTTGGCAATCCTCCTCAGGGACAGCCAGAGAAAGGGGTGGGGTGGGGGGGAGGGGGAGGGATTTTGAGAGTCTTTCCTAGACCGTGCGTGTGTGTGCGCATGTGTGTTTGTGAGAGAGAGGGAGGGGGTACTGTACATTCGAGCTTAGTCAAGCCAATGACTAGATCCAAGGTAAGTCAAAATCTTGGGTTTTTTTAAAGTCCAGTCTGGTGGGAAAGGATGGTTCAGGGGTGGTTGGGTTTCTTTGCAGGCCAGGTCTGCTGTGGGGGAAGGAAACCAGGTAGAGCAGGAGCATAGAAAGACCTGCAAGTCCAGGTGGGTGTGTTGACCACTCAAGTGTGTAAATGAAATGAAGCACCACTCTTGTTATGATTTGAGGAACTGAGCAAGATCAAGGTGGACCACTGGATGGCTTCTGGGCCAGCCTTTTTCCCCCTTTGGCTATCTGCCCCTGAAGTTCAGATTGCGGGGGGCGGGGGCTGGTGGACCCTCTCCTGACACCATTGCAGTTTCTAAGGCCTGTCCTGTAACCACTGAGTCTTTGGTTAGAGGCCACTTTGTTACGCCCATTCAAACTGTTGTGGGGCTGGACGGTCCAGTTTTACATTGGGCAGCTAGTCTGGGCTTGGCACGGAACAGTGGCTGGTCACCAAACTGGACTTAAACATGTCATTGTGGTATGTGGTCCAAGGCTGTAGGCCTCCAAGTGACGATCAGATGGTCACCTGCCAGATTGGGTTTGATAGGGGTTCCTCCATTCAACAGGGGCTGAGAGAGAGAGAGAGAGAGAGTGCGCATGTGTGTGGTCTCATGGGCCCCTCACAACTCTAGGATCCTTGGTTGTTAATGTGCTGCCAAGCACCTGACTTGTGAACAAGTGCCCCAGAAGGAGGGGGTGATGCCTGCCCCCCCCTTATCATTTCCTGCTCTTGAGAGTTTTGAGGCTTGGTTTTATCTGGGAGCCACTTCTTTCTCCTGGTAGTCCAAGGTACCTGCCTCATCCCCCCACCCCCCTCCACAAGCTATCCTGCAGCACTAGATTGAGAATGAATTGACCTTTATACAGTAAAACCCCTACTTACGAAAAAGTCCGTTCCGTAGGCTTTTTCTTAAATCAGTTTTTATGTAACTTGAAGCAAACCCATAGGAAAAATGAAATTTTTATGTAAATTGGAGCAAACCCATAGGGAAATGAGTTTTTACGTAACTCGAAGCAAACCCATAGGAAAAAGAATCTTTATGTAACTCGAAGCAAACCCATAGGAAATCGTGTAAATCAGGACATGGTTTTAGCACAAAATCATTATGTAAGTCGAATTTTATGTAACTCGAGGCATGTAACTGTATCATGTTGGCTTTCTTCACTCTCTGTCTCCCATCCATCCACAGGACTGTATTTGCAAATACAGAAGGGATGCAGGTGGGACATTTCATATATGTTTCTTTGGTCATGGCTTCTTAAGTGTCTTCTTCATTATCTTGTTTTCATGCATCAGTTCTTTAGTTTACATAAAAGGGAAAACTTCTTTCATGCTCTTAAACTCTGCATTTCCCATTTGTGTTTTCTTGCACCCCTAAATCCCGAAAGAGCCTTTTAAAAACCCTACCAAGAAGTAGCAGGGCAAAAGAGAACCAATCTTAGCAAGCAAACAGTGCATGAGCAAGAAAAACAATTAAAAGTCCCACCAAAATGTATATCTTTAAAAGAATTAACACACAATAAATTAGCCAAATAACCATTTTGAAAACCCAGTCGAAAAGGGAAAGTATCCCCCACATGCAGAAGAGAGAAAACCACGAGAAAGCACAAAATGTTTGCCTTCCCCTCCGTTATTAAACACCAATCTTTTGTATTTGAGCAGTTCTCTTTCGAGAATCAACAAGAGAATGCAAATATTGAAAAAAGGAAGAGAGACCCTCATTTATGTGTGTGTGTGCATGCGCGTGTTTCCCCCCCATAGTGGGAAAGCATGACATTGGCATCCCTAGACTACAGGAGGTGTGGAGGGTCTCGGCTCTGGGTTCTCCAGCAACACAGCCTTTTACCCTCGACCATCTTCTCCAGTTCCTTCCTTGCGACCCTTCTTGAGATCAGACTTCTTCTGGTTTCTTCTTGGCTGCAGTCCACATTTGGACTGATGACCGAACCTAAATGTACAAAACCTTTCACTGTTTCCATTTCTTCATTATCAACGCTAAAGTTGTGTAGCCCTTCTGTTGTTGAGATTTTTGTCTCCTCAGTATCCAGCCACTGTTGCCTTCTTCTTGGGGGACCTGTAATCCCATTCTCATCCCATGGGCACTCCATTTCCTCTGGGTCTCTGTGCCTTTTTGTGGCATTGCTCCTCTGGAGACTTTCAGATGACTTCCAGGAGATACTTTAGATGTACAAAGTTCTAAAACTAGCTGTGCCTCCCTCTAGCCGTTGAGGTCGTTTAAAGCCCCAGGGGAACCTGCTCTATTCACAGACAAATCCCCTTCTGGTGGGTCACTGGATCGTGGGACAAACAACAGTCTCACAATTGCCTATTGGCATGATCCTTATCTGATCCTTATCTTGATAGCGTGATTCTTTATCCTCTGGCTGCCAACATGTCAGGAAGCGCTTTTACTACAAGTAGGACTTCTTGCCCACACGTGGTTGGTTCCTGCTTCTGAGCTGCTGCCCTCGTAGCTAAGCAACCCAGGAAACTAGCTTAGTGTAAATACGGTAGCGCATAGCCAAGTAAACACTCCAGTCATCCTCAGGTAGCTCAAAAATATATTGTGATCAGAGTAAGTTACAGAAGAAAGTTTATCAACAGTTCAGAAAGCACATCAAAGTAAAGAAAGCTTATCTAATTGTGAAAGCCCTGAGGGCCCATCCCGCTCTTTCTCTCTCTTACCAGCCTACATGTTTGCTCAGCCTCAGCAGCACCTCCGGACCAAGAGAACCTCTTGGCTCCTCCCTCTGGGTTTTATCTCCTCCCTTAGGGTCCACCTCCTTGCCATTCCTCTAAAGGAATCCAGCCAATGACCATACAACATAACATATCCATCACAACATAACATATCCATCATTTCTTCCAACCCAGGAGGCTAGCATGATGTTGAATTCCAATCCTTCTAAGGAATGTGTTACATGTCCCCAACTTGCATGAAAATCTCCAACTCGGAATGAGGTTGAACCAGGGTACAAATCATACCCTGAGAAGGTGTTCACTTTTCCACCCAGTTTTGTGCCTTCAATAAATTTGATGAGAATTCCCTGCAGTCCCTCATACAAGCCATTTAAGAAAATGTTGAAGAGGAAAGAGGCCCCCCTCCCCCCCCCCCGGTACCAAGCTTTGTGGGACTCCACTTGTGACCCCCCCCCCCCCCAACTTGAGAAGGAGCCATTAATAAGAACTCTTCGAGTATGATTCTGTAACCAACTGTACCTCCACACGACACTTGTGCCATCCAGGTCATACACAGTGAACTTGCTAAGCACACTATTGTGGTGGTGCGCTTTGTCAAAGGCTTTGCTGAAGTCAAGCTATATCAAGAACATTCCCACTGTCCACCAAAGAAAAATGAAATCAGATTAATCTGGCAGGATTTGTTTTTGAGCCACCCATGTTGGCTTCTAGCGACTACTGCATTGCTTTCAAATTACTTCCAGAGTGACCATTTTGTAACCGTGTGGGATTGACATCAGTCTGACTGGCCTGTAATAGTTCCCCAGTTCTTCCTTTTTGCCCTTTTTGAATATAGGGGCAACACTGGCCTCTCCCATTGTTGGGTACTTCACCCGCCTACCACGATTTCAAGAGAAGGATAGAAACTGGCTCTGAGATTTCTTCTGCCCGTACCTTCAATATCCTTGGATATTGCAGTTCATCTGGCCCTGGGGCTTTGAACTCATCCAAAGGAACAAGGGATTCCTTGACTATGGGTTTATCAATCTCAAGCTGGAGTCCTATCCCCTCCCTTTGTGCTTTATGTTTGCCTGAAAGGGGGAGGGGGGGATGTAGGCTACCTTTTGTGGGGGGGGGGGGGGCAGGGGAAGTGAGCTGAAGTAGGAATTGAGCCCTCCTGCCTTTTTTTGGCCATCTGTTAGCAGGCGCTTGAGTTGGGAGGGCGCATCAGCAAACGTCTGAGGACACATGTAGATAATAAACACAGTGAATGAAGCAGATACACTCTCTGTTGTGCAGAGTTATTTTACTGGTGGCAAAAACGAAGGCTTCAAGGTTTCCCAAAGGTGTGTACAATAAACAGCAGTAGTCTCAAAAGTAAACAAAACAAACAGCTTTTCCTCTTCTTACCAGTCAGTTCAGTCACTGAGGAAAACAGTCCGAGTGTACAATCAGGAAAGCAAAGCACAAAGCAGCAATCTGTAAGCTTGCGTAGCAGCAACAGACGGTCAGCATTCAGTTGACGTGCATCTCGCCAGTCTTTCAGTAGTTCCCGCTTCCAGCAGCCTTCCAGAATAGTGGCGAGCAGGGAGCCTTCAGCATTTGAGCACTCCGCTTTTGAGCATTCAGCTAAAGCAACTGTGGCTAAGACCCTTCTTTTAAGCACATGGTTCACAAGCTAATGAGCTAATCCATTCAACCTGCTTTTCCAGATAGGCTTTGACCTGACCCTTGAAGCCCTGGGGCTCTCCCCGTTCCTTCCGAGCTTCCAAGACCGGCCTGCTCTGTGGAGATCCCCAAGGCGCCGAGTCCAGGAGGCCTAAATGTCCTCCTTCCTGCAAACCCTGCAGCAACCTGGGGCTTACCTGCATTAACAGAGCCCAGCAAGTATTGTGGAGCATCTTATGTGGAAGCGTGTGTCTAATGGCTTAACTCTTGTCTTACCCCCTCTTCCAAAGAACAGGCGTCTTGATGAAGTCAAAGTTGTTTATTGTTCTTGAAGCATAATGTAGAAATAACAGTTCATTCGTTGGTTCAGGAAACACAAATACAGCAGAATAAGAATACTAATCAAAAAGTACAGGTAGGGAAATCCGCACTCAGGACTTCCCCCGTGAAACAAAAGGGAAACCTGACTGATCTAAGTAATCATGACTAAGCTTGGGTTGGAGTCAGGACTCAGTGTTAGAGCCCCTCTCTCCCTTCTGAGGTGTAACTCTCAGAAACCCCAAACTCGAATCTCATCCCCAAACCCATGTGCCTACAAGAAAGACATGAGCTTGGCCCTCCTAATTAGCATACAGCCAATTAGGGCCCAGGGGTTGTATAAACACACCCTGGTTCCCATAACAAATGTCTGGTGTTCCCAGGCTCGGGAGGTTGGCGCAAGTGGACACTCCACGCCTGGAGAAGAAGAAGACAAAACATGAGTCTGAAGCTCTGAGAAGCTTCTTCCAAGCCCACCTGCTTGATAAGCCCATCAGAAAGAGTTACGAGGCCTTTGCAAAGAAGCAAAGCTACATTCTAAGACAGTTTAAAAACCAGAGAGACTCCATGTTGAATAACTTGTGACCTATTCCATCACAACATACATTAAGTACTCTTAAAGTGCTATGGCAGAAGTATATTATCCTGCCCAATACGTTAGGCAAATACTTATGATATTTATTTATTTATTATTTAAAATATTTCTATCCTGCTTCCCTCACTTGAGAGTGACCCGAAGCGGTTCAACAAAATGATTAAAACAACAATAAAACAATTAACAACCCCCCATCCATAGACCAATTAAAAAAAACCCTTTTAAAACCATCTAAAAAAATATCCCTTGTCAGGGTGCTAAGTGTTTGCCCCATGGTTGTATAGGCTATTTATACCTGTTATATGGTGTGCGTTATCACTTTAAGTGAGTTACAAATGGCCAGCACAGCTGGCTCAAGTGGTTAAGACGCTGACTGGGAGGCAGAAGGTCAGCAGTTCAAAACCCGAGTACTGAATGACAGAATGAGCTCCCGTCTTCGTCCCAGCTCCTCCTGCCAACCTAGCAGTTTGAAAGCAAGACATTGCAAGTAGATAAAATAGGGACCACTTTGGTGGGAAGGTAAACAGCGTCCCGTGCACTTCGGTGGCTATGCTAGGCATGCCTGCCACATGTCCACGGATATGACTGGCTTTGGAGTAAGGGTGACCTTTCCCTGCCCCTTACTGTCCCCCCCCCCCCAATTGAGCAGCTGAGCTACTGTTGCTTTCCCCTGCCTTTCCCCATCCTCTTGTTTTGCCTTCCTAGCGCTCTCCCTGCCATTCGGTGCTCTTCCTTTGTAGCCTGCCTGAGTCCAGAAGGTGGAAGAAGGGTCAAGACCTGGCTTGGGGCAGCCAAACACTCTTGGTTGTTGGTTTTTTGGGGGGTGGGTGGGTGGGGAGGGCCCTGGGGCAGGGAGTCCTTCAGATCCGTGTTGCATAGGCAGATGTCAGGCTGACCTTGACGCTGCCCCTCCAAGGGGAAATTGGGGGTCTCTCCCTGCAGATCTCCCCGGTGTGTGTGTGTGTGTGTGTGTGTGTGTGTGTGTGTGTGTTGGTTGGTTCTGGGGGAGGCACCTGAGCAGCAGGCGGCTTTGCTGATGGAGTACCCGCTGCCAGTCCCAAAGGCATGGATTGACCCCTGGCCATCTGTTCTTCTCCTCTGAGAGGGAGGGAGCCTGCCTTCAACCCCATTTTGGGTGCTGGCTGTTCTGCTCCTGGGTGGGCCGGATGATCCTTATGCCCAAGGAGCCGGCTGAGCCCCAGCTTTGGAGAGAACTGAATTGAAACCAGTGTGTGCATGCACGTACACGCACATGTGTGTATCTGCAGCTGAGTGGCGCATTCAAGGCAGGGTATGGTCCAAGCCAGCCAGGAAGTGCAGTGTGTTTGTGTGTGTGTGTGCGGGTGCGCGCGCACACCTTGGAGGGCTGCCTGCTCTTTCTCTCTCTCTCTTTGTGTGTCCCCTGGCCCTGAGCACAGGCTATGCTGCTGCTGGGGGGGTTGCCTTGGTGTGTGCGTGCGTGCATGTGTGCAAGAGAGCAGGGAGGGCAGTCTCCTCCAGCTGGCCACAGGCTCTAGGGCGCCTGGTCTTCCACCCCACCCCACCCTTGCCTGCTTCCCCCCATTGGTTTTGCTCAACAACATGTCCCTGCCAGCTGGACCTGCTTGTGGGAAGGGGGGAATGGATCTGGTGGGTGGGTAATGCTCACAGGCTGGGTTTGGAGAGGCCTCACTACCTACCATTGCAGGCAGGCAAGGAGGGAGGGAGGGAGGGGGGGGGCTGGAAGGGGGCTGCCATGTGCCTGGCAAGGAGCCGCCCCCCCCTCCTTCCTGTAAGTGGAGCTGCCCGCTGGGCCCCTCTGTTTCCAATTACGGAGCCAGGCAGGAGGCCCTGGAATCCAGGAACCTGCACATTCATTCCCTACCCACCCCCTCCCTCCTCTGGCACAACCACAGAGCCAAACATGTTTTCGAGACCTTTCTGGCTCCGTCCGCCCGTCCGTGGGCTGTGCCAGGCAGGGCCGCCATCAGAAACTTCTGGGCCCCATACTGAGCAATCCTATTGGGCCACACACACATAGTAATGTCACCGTTATGGCCGGCGGTGGCGGCAGGGCCCCTGTCAGCTCCGGGCCCTATACAGCACGACTGGTAGTACTGCCCTGGTGCCGGGGCAGGAGGGGCAGCGGTGGCGGCTGGAGATTCCCTCCTGGCACTGACCCCTCCCTCTCCCTCTGGCCTTCTTGGGCCAAAGAGTGGCCTTACTCACCCTTGCTTGCTTAAAACCCGCCACTGCCATGCGCCACTGTTGTGTTCTAATGGTTTTACCTTCCACATGGATTACAATGTAACCTTGCCTATAGCAACAATGTAACCTGCAGCTGTATCATATAAACCCTGTAAGAGGACGCGAGCTAATGACCACCAGCTGGCAGCAGCGAGCGTCCAAGCTCTCTTGGTCCGAACTCATCAAAGGCAACAGCGCGGGAAGCTTTCCCGCCACCACCTACACCTGGACAAGAAGGGCGTGACTCGCAATGACGTCACGCAGGCAGTAGCCAATGGGCTACCATGGCACCACGTTCAAATGATTACTGCTGTATATAAAGAGCTATCGATCCGCCATTACCTCATGTTCCCTCTGTCCACGATGCAATAAACCTGAGTTAACCCAGCCCGAGGCTGTGTCCTGTGTCTTGGTTTTCATACACCAAATTGGCGACGAAGGTGGGATAATGGATCCCCAAGGAGCAGCCAGGGCACAGAACGGGTTCAACATCACCAAGCCGCAAGACTGGGAGCTGTTGGAGATGGACTTCCAGGCGGCGCTGGTGGAACTCAAAGTCAAGGAAGACGATGAGGAGCGGAAGAGGGCCATCCTCACCAGAATGCTCGGGGTGGAAACCAAGCGGACGCTGGTGGGCATCATCGCTCCGAAGAAGGTGAGCGAATTTAAGGCGGACGACATCATGAAGCTGCTACGGGAGCGCTTCCGACCCTCGAGGGCGATGTTTCCCGCTCGGAGCGCGTTTTGGAGGCGAGTCCAAGCGCCGGACGAGTCGGTTGAGGCATTCGTGGCCGCCATGAGGGTAGCCGCCGTCCCCTGCAAATGGGACAATATCCAAGAAATGGCCCTCAGGGACGGCGTGCTGTGTGGCCTGAAAGACAAGGAGGTGCAGCGCAGCTTGATGAACAAGGAGCCGCCACCCACGCTGGCAGAGGTCGTCGAGGCCGCAGAAGCCGCGGAGTCCACGAATGCTGGAGTGGACGAGATGCACCAGTGGCGTGAGTGGCGTCCCAGGGCCGGCAAAGCGGAAAATTCGGTGCACGGGAAGTCCGGACAATCGGTGCACGCAACTCGACGGGCCTCAAAATCGTCCTCGGAAGGCAGCGACGGCGAGGAGGTCCAGAAGGTCCGAAAAGGGGGGCGCCGCTGCGATGGTTGCGGAGCGGCCCATGAACGCGCGAGGTGCCCATTTAGAAAGGCTGAATGTTACACCTGCGGCCGTCGGGGGCACATTGCCAAGGCATGCAGAAAACGAAAGGAGGGCCGGAGGCAGTCACCAGACCGTTCGACCAGACCGGACCGTCCAGCGAGGCCCAAAGATGGCGCCCAGACCACGAGGAAGAAGGACGGCGTGGGCCGCGTCTCGGACGGCAGCGAAGACGACGCCCCAGTGTTCAGCGTGTCCGCGGGACAGTCCCATTACTTCGTTGAGGTACTAGTACAAGGGGCCCCTATCAGGATGGAAATTGACTCGGGGTCCTCCTATTCCATAATTCCCCAGAAAGAGTTCTTGAAAATCGACCCCCACGTGCGGCCCAAACTTAAAACATTGAGGTCCACGCTACGAGATGTACAGGGAAACAGCATTCCGGTGTTGGGGGTCGGGAAATTTCGGGTTAATTTTAAGAGACATTCTGCGGAACTGCCCCTAGTTGTCCTCAAGGGGGGAAGTTGTAGCCTCCTAGGGACACAGTGGTTTCAGCCTTTAGGCCTGTTCATAGGGGGAGTACATACGGTGGGGGTAGATCCAATACAAGCGGTGTGCGATGCGCATCCCGCCGTTTTTAAAAAAGGACTTGGAAAGTTCAAGGGACCCCCTGTAGCTTTCGACCTAGACCCGGAGGTCCGCCCGATAAGACTCAAACCGCGCAGGGTGCCCTTCGCACTAAAGGACAAAATAGAGGCGGAACTGGACAAATTGGTGGGCCAGGGGATTCTTATTCCTGTTGATTCCGCGGAGTGGGAAACTCCAATTGTAACAGCTCTGAAGGCTAACGGGGAGGTGCGCATTTGCGCTGATTATAAGTGTACAATCAACAAGGCGATCCGCCCTAATGCATACCCGGTGCCGGTGGTCAGCCACCTTTTGGCCAGGCTAAATGGGGGAAAGTGTTTCGCTAAGCTCGATCTAGCGCAAGCCTATCAGCAACTCCCCGTAACTCCCGCCACGGCCGCGGCACAAACGATAGTCACACATAAAGGAGCGTTCCAGGTGTCGCGTTTACAGTTCGGCGTGAACTCGGCACCCGGCCTTTTTCAGTCGCTTGTGGAACGCCTCCTGAAGGGACTGGAGGGGGTGTTGCCTTATTTTGATGACGTATTGATAACAGGGGGGAGTGAGGCCGAACTGGCTAGAAGATTGGACAAAGTACTAACTGTGTTCGAGAACGCGGGGCTGAGACTGAGGAAGGACAAATGTGTTTTTTTCGAAACCGAGGTCGAGTTTTTAGGGTTCCGAATCACACCCGAGGGTATTAAGCCATCCAAATCCAAAGTAGCAGCCATCAAGAAGGCCCCTCGCCCCACATCCAAAACCGAGCTTCAGTCATTCCTGGGACTCCTTAATTTTTACCATACATTCCTTCCGCGGAAAGCGTCCGTGGCCGAACCGCTTCATCGGTTGCTTAAAAAGGAGGAGACATGGATGTGGGGTGACGAGCACGAGAGGGCGTTCAAAGAACTAAAACAACTCTTGGCTTCTGATGCAATCCTAACGCACTGCGACCCCAAACGGCCGGTGGTCTTAGTCTGCGATGCATCACCGGTGGGGGTGGGGGCGGTACTTTGCCACGTGTTGGATGACGGAAGGGAGGCCCCGGTCGCGTTTTATTCAAGGTCCCTGTCCCAAGCAGAGCGAAATTACGCACAAACCGACAGGGAGGCGTTAGCAATAGTAGCGGGGACCAAAAAGTTTCACGATTTTCTGTATGGCCGCCCGTTCAAAATCGTGACGGATCACAAGCCCCTGTTAGGGATTTTCACGGCAAACAAGCCCACGCCGCAGATCCTATCCCCGAGAATGCTGCGTTGGGCGATTTTTCTCAACGCATACCAACACGAGTTGGAGTACCGGCCCGGAAAGGAGATCAGCCATGCTGATGCACTTTCAAGATCCCCTTTGCCCTTGTCGGACGACCAAAAGGCTAGGGTAGAAAGAGACCGCCAGGTGTTGCTAATTGAGGCCTTAGACGCACCCCCAATAGTACCAGCCGATATTGCTAGGGCGACAGGCAAGGACAGAACGCTGGAGAAAGTCAGCTCATGGGTGCAGAAGGGGTGGCCGGCATCGTCCCCAAGCACGGAATTCGACCCATTCTTTCGAAAAAAACTAGAGCTGTCCCTAGAAAGGGGGTGCCTGTTGTGGGGCCAACGGGTGGTGGTCCCTACATCCATGCGGCCGAGGGTGCTCAAACTGCTGCACGTCAGCCACCCGGGCATCGTTCGTTCGAAAGCGCTAGCCCGCAGTTACTTTTGGTGGCCACAGCTGGACGCGGACATTGAGCACATGGTCGGCACGTGTGAGGCATGTCAGGGATCCCGTCCAGAGGAGGCCCGCCTCCCGCATAGGGAATGGGACACAGCAAGGGGGCCGTGGTCCAGAGTGCACATAGATTTCGCTGGCCCATTCCGAGGAACCATGTTTCTCCTGGTGGTGGATGCGTTCTCCAAGTGGCTGGAGGTTATCCCAGTAAAGAGCACGTCCTCCGCCACGACAATTAGCCAGCTACGGAGAGTCTTTTCCACGTTCGGTTTACCCGACACGTTAGTCAGCGATAACGCGAGTTGCTTCACCTCCTCGGAGTTCGGGGCATTCATGGAGGCAAACGCCATTCGGCATGTCACATCCGCGCCGTTTCACCCGGCCACGAATGGCCAAGTGGAACGGTTGGTGCGGACAACAAAGGATGCGCTTCGGCGCATGGGCCCGGGGGACCTAAATCACCAAGTATGTCAGTTCTTATTAGCGTATAGGGTGACCCCCTTAGCGTCAGGTTACTCGCCGGCAGAGCTCTTGATGCGGCGAAAACTGACCACGATTCTGTCCAGGCTAGACCCGACGAGAGTCGAGGATAAAGGAAAAAACATAGGGTTGGCAGTCTCGAAAGGGTTCGCCGCCGGCGACCCTGTTCACTGCAGGAACTATGCCAGCGCAGGGCCAGCCTGGGTGCCAGGGACGGTAGTAGAACAGACGGGGCCAGTGTCGTACCGGGTCGAGACTAACACCGGCCTCCTCTGGAGGAGGCACGCGGACCAACTGAGGCACCGAGTGAGTGTACCAGTCAGTGGGACTCAGCAACAGGATTCAGCGTTAGGGTTCTCCCCCACCCGTTTAGCCCAAGGGGGAGACAGCAGCGGACAACAGTCCCAAGCAAGGGGGGAAGGCAGAAGCAGCGGCCCCGACTCATACCCTTTTGATACGCCAGTTCTATCAGAGGCCGGGGAAGGGGGAGAGGAGTTCGCGACCGCTGCCCCCGAAGGTAATTTTGATTTTGATTTGGCGAGCCGGGGGGGGGTTTCAGGAGTGTTCCCCCACCCATCCAAGCGAGAAGAGGGGTTTTTCGTTAGCCCCCAGTGCCCCCGGTTCCTCCCTAAGAAAGAGCACACCTCCAAACAACGCCGCGGAGCCGCGACAAGTCACTAACGAGTCTCCCTCTCCAATTACAGGACAGGAAACCAGGGGACAAAGAGAAGGTAGCAAACCCGGGGAAAGGCAGCCCGCATCGAGACCCCAGCGTGTTCGAAATAAGCCATCTTGGCTGAGAGACTTTGTCTCCTAGGGGGGGGAGTGTGTTTAAGTGTGGGCTCGAGACGTTGTCTCATTCTAGGGGGGAGGGGTGTTGTGTTCTAATGGTTTTACCTTCCACATGGATTACAATGTAACCTTGCCTATAGCAACAATGTAACCTGCAGCTGTATCATATAAACCCTGTAAGAGGACGCGAGCTAATGACCACCAGCTGGCAGCAGCGAGCGTCCAAGCTCTCTTGGTCCGAACTCATCAAAGGCAACAGCGCGGGAAGCTTTCCCGCCACCACCTACACCTGGACAAGAAGGGCGTGACTCGCAATGACGTCACGCAGGCAGTAGCCAATGGGCTACCATGGCACCACGTTCAAATGATTACTGCTGTATATAAAGAGCTATCGATCCGCCATTACCTCATGTTCCCTCTGTCCACGATGCAATAAACCTGAGTTAACCCAGCCCGAGGCTGTGTCCTGTGTCTTGGTTTTCATACACCAAAGCCACCCCTCCCCACTCCCCCAGGACAGTCCTTTGGGGAGAGAAATGCAGCATAAAGACTTCCCCCTTGAAAGCTGCCGGGTCCACTGACCTTGCCAGGGCAGTTCAAGGGTGGCATGGGGCACGGGGGCAGCTGGGAGCCCTGTGGCCGAGTGAGCAAGAGTCTGACCTCCCAGGCGGAGAGATTCCAGGTGTGGCGGGTGGCGGCGGCAGGTGCTTTTCCAGGTGGAGCCAACCAAGGGAAGCAGCCTCGTCCTTCCTCTCCGAAGGCGGCGGCTGCCGCCTTTTCCTTAGGCAAGTCTTTTGGGCCAGGCCATCCTTAGCAGCCACAGGCTGGGGCTCCCTCCCAGTAGGCATCACCCCTAGAACTGACCGAAGGCGGGTCATGAGGCTTTTGGTCTCCCTCCGCTTTGGCCCCTGATGGGTCAGCAAAGCTTTCGGGAGGAGAGGTCTTTCCTCCGCCTGCCCAAGGGATGCAACTCGGGTCAGAGGGCAAGATAGCTGCAGGGTGGGGGTGGCCACAGTGCTGCGGCCCCTCCTAACCTGCAAGGAAATTGTTGGGATGCCTCCTGCCAGAAGGACACAGGCAGACCTCACTGTGGGCCGCACTGTGCCCTCTCTGATGCTTGCTTAGGATTGTAGAACCAGAAGGGACCCAAAGGGACCTTGAGTCAGAATGCATGTATGTGCATTGGTGCCACACCTCACAGGCAGACACGCCATGAACCAGGAAATCCACACCTCAGACAGGTGGTTCTCTAACCCTGTCTTTCAGGGCTGCAGTGTTCAGTTGGCAGGCAGCTCTTGCGGCCAGAACATCTCCCTGTCGTTCTTGAGACCATTCCCCGAGGGGTCCTGGGAGCTCTGAAATCAGGAGGGCAAAGCATGAATGGCCTTCCACGTGGCACAGCCCTTTCTTTGAAGGTGGCTGCCACAGACAGGCCTTGGCCTTTTCTGCTGCAGGCTAAGCTGAGCCGCCTCCTCCTGTGGCAATTGTGCGTCGTTCCGTCACCTGATTTTCTCACCTCCACCGGTAGATCTCTGCCCGTTCCTCTGCTGTCAGGTGGATCGGCATCATATCGGCAATGACACAGACGGCATCATACGAGACCATTAGAAATGCCTGAGCCACCTGCAGGGAACTCCTACGGTATATTGAAGTTATTTGTCGCATGCATGATGTCCCTGTCGTGGCTTCCAACCAAGTCGGGGCTGCATGCAGCAACACGGAACTAACAACGCTCGAGAGGAGTCTTCAGCAAGTCTGCCGCGGGCCTCCAATATTTGTCATGATCCTTGTCAATGCATTACATACTGCTCTGGCCCTTGCGCTCACAATTTGCAAATGCTCATCAAAGCATAGCCTGGCATCTATCTGGACACCCAGGTATCGTAATGACGGCTGCGAGAGTATACTGCAGCCTCCAACAGTAAGGGTGATGGTCTCCCTAGCTTTCTTATTGGCCACAAGAACTACCTCAATTTTATGATCTGCTAGGTGTAAGCCAGCTGATGAGAGCCACTGACGAATTTTGGCAACACACTCGTTAGCGGTTTGGACAACTTCCTCCAGATGTTTGGCAATAACCACTACCGCCACGTCGTCTGCAAACCCAACTGTCCTTGTCCCTACTGGCATAGGCAACCGAAGCACCCCATCATACATAATATTCCAGAATAAGGGACCAAGCACTGAACCTTGTGGAACACCTCCAATGATGTTATAGGTTTGAAGTCCGGCATTGGTGTTATACATCAAGTTTCGATCTGTGAAATAACTCACAATTAAGCATCTGATGTACTCCGGAACCTCCATCAATCTAAGCGCATCCAGGATACGATCCCAGTTCGCTGAATTGAATGTGTTCCTCACGTCCAAGGCGACGATAGCTCAGTACTTCTTGGCCCCTCCCTTCCAGCATTTTCCTTCTCTGGCCTTGCGGGCAATATCTATGACTATGTTGATGGCATCCATGGTAGATCTCGCCTTCCGGAATCCATGTTGGCTTTCAGACAATCCACAAGCTCCTTCACTGAACTCCTCCATCCGGTTGCAGATGATCCTCTCGAGTATCTTACCTGCCGTATCCAGCAGGCATATTGGTCGATAAGATGATGGATTGTTCAACAGCCTTTTCCCTTTCGGGAGAAGGACCAATTTCTGCAATTTCCCCCGGCTTGGGAAGATTCCCTGAGAGAGACACACATGTCATACATCTCTAGGAAGATTTCTGGTTGGGACCTGATGGCGGTTTTAAGAGCAATGTTGGGGACACCATCCGGGTCAGGGGCCTTCGCATCCCCGATCTTACTGCAGGCCCTGATCAGCTCCTCTTCCAAAATAGTTGGCATGTTGAAGCGACGATCAGCCGGCACATCCTCGGTATAGGTGAATCCTAGTTGGCCTGGGAATTGAGTAGCCACTATCTTTTCGAGCAGCACTGGCCAAGATGGTGGGAACATTGTAGAGCTTTTTAACCCTGCCATTACCGTCTTATACGGCCTACCCCATGGGTCGCTGTCGGCCATATCGCACAACTCCTTGCACATGCAGTTCTTGCTGTCCCTGATGGCTCTCTTCAGCCCCCTACCCCCACCCCTCGCGCCTCCCGATGTCAAAGCCTCAGAGCTTTAGACTCCTTGCTACCTCGGGCATGCTGTGCCTTTTGCCGAGTGCGGTGGCACATGCGGGCACAATTTTCTCCAGGAAAGACCGCAAGTACTAAGAACAGGATTCACCTGGGTCAAAGTGGATGACATCTACATATGCAGTGTTTACGCTCCACCAAGTGGCTCACAAGATGAATTCGAGGCTCTGCTGAACACTCTGGCTGAGGATGTGAGAGGTCAACGGCCACACATTATTGCAGGGGATTTTAATGTGTGGGCCACAGAAGGGCGTAGCAGAGAGACCAATAAGAGAGGTGCTTCACTCCTGGACTTTAGACGGAGTCCTCCTTAATAATGGTTCAACTGCTGTGTGTTTAAGGGGAGGAGGAGGAGGACCTCCTTACGGGGTTGCTGCAGCTGCTTCTCCCTGCTTTGGGGGTTTCCCCACATGCTCTCCAGCATGGAGGCCTGTGCTCCAAGGCCTGAATCTCTCCCCCCCCCCTTGTGACTTCTTACACACAGTCTCTTTCCTTCTTGTTCATGTATTCTCCTTTGAGTAAGTGCTGACCTTCCACCACTCCATGTCAGCTACAGGACTCATTCTGGCCCTTCCAGATAGCTGTGGTGGTAAAACCTGGAAGTGTGTTGGGGCTGGGGGGGGAGAGAAGCCCCCTTTACTGTATGGGACCAAAGACAACAGGACAGCCGAAGGGTTGGCTTAACTCAGGTTTATTGCATGAGGACCGGGTGAAGCAAGAGGTAATGGCGGTGATACATCTCTATATATACAGTAGGGTTTAACATTTGAATCTTGTAGCACGGTAGCTCATTGGCCGCTACCGGCGTGGCCTCGCCCAGGCACGCCTCTCTTCAGTAGTTCTTCTTTCCTGCTGCTGAATGCGGGGAAGGATTTCCCGCGGCTGTCCGTGATTGAGCAATGTGAACCATGTGAGACTGAACGCTCGCAGCTGCCCTCTATGGGCTGCTTGCTCGCGTTCCTTTACAGCTGAGATACCTTGTAAATGGAGTGGTTACATTCTATCAGTACAGTGACATGCATACACAACATCCCTCCCCCCTAGGATGGGACGAAGTCCCGCAACCAATGTGGCTTGCCGCACATGCGCTTGGGGCGTGCTTGCGCCTGCCCTAGTACAGGAGAGCCTGTGATCCCTGACTCCGTGGGTGCTTGTCCTGCAACGGAAAACGGGGATTCATTAGTGGCTCTGTGGGGCGTCTGTGCCTGCCTTGCGCTGGGGGATGGGAATGGAATGAACAGCTGAGAAGTGAACCCCTGCCTGTTTCCCTCGGACCCCGGGGACCCTCCTATCGTGAACCGCGGGACCGATGAGGATGCCCTTGTGGTTCTGCTACCTTCTGTCCCCCGCTCGGGGGACCTTGAGACTGTGGCGGATGGACTCGCCGTCGCCTCCTGTCTTGGGGGTGTTGGTCTCCGGGCCATTGGCGCTATGTTGCACTCTAACTCACAGGGGCTACTGGGACTGGAAGTACCAGGGGCTGAACTGAAACCCCTCTTTTCGCTAGGACGGGTGGGGGACCACTCCGCTAACTCCCCCCGGTACTGTAAATCAAGGTCTAAACTTCTTGGGGAATCTGTGTTTTGGGGAAACTTCCGAGGGTTATGTGCGAGATCGGGGCTCTTCCTTTCCGCCGCAAACTCCCGCAAAAGATCTCTGAGGATCGATTCCCTTTCCTCCCCCCTTGGTGGGGACCCATGTCCCCCTTTTTCTCCCCCTTGGGTTAAGCGGGTGGGGGAGTACCCTAACGCTGATTCGTTGCTACTCTCGTCTTCGTCCTGCTTTCCGGGGACCCTACGCCTTAGTTGATCCGCGTGCCGCCTCCACAGGAGGCCTGTATTGGTCTCTACGCGGTATGAGACGGGGCCGGTTTGTTCTATCACAATGCCGGGCACCCAGGCTGGTCCCGCGCTGGCGTAGTTCCTGCAATGCACGGGGGCGCCTACGCTGAAACTCTTTGAGGAATCCATCTCTACATTTCGCCCTTTGTCTTCTACTCTGGTGGGGTCTAGTCTGGAGATTACCGTGGCCAGCTTCCTGCGCATTAGCAACTCCGCGGGGGAGTACCCTGACGCTAGTGGGGTGACCCTGTACCGTAGCAGGAATTGGCATAGTTGTAAGTCAAGATCTCCGGGGCCCATGCGCCGCAGCGCGTCCTTAGTGGTACGCACGAGGTGCTCTACTTGGCCGTTGGTGGCCGGGTGGAAAGGGGCGGAGGTGATGTGCCGAATGGCGTTGAGATCCATGAATGCCCTGAACTCGGCGGACGTGAAACAGCTAGCGTTATCGCTGACGAGGGTGTCGGGTAAACCGAACGTGGAAAAGACCCTCCGTAACTGTTTAATTGTTGTGGCCGAGGAGGTGCTCGAGACTGGAATGACCTCCAGCCACTTGGAGAACGCGTCCACCACAAGGAGGAAAAGTGTTCCCCTGAACGGGCCTGCAAAATCTACGTGTACCCGGGACCAGGGCCCCCTTGCTGTGTCCCACTCCCTATGTGGCAAGCGAGCCTCTTCTGGCCTGGAGCTTTGGCACGCTTCGCAAGTGCCGACCATGTGCTCGATGTCGGCGTCTAGCTGGGGCCACCAAAAGTAACTGCGGGCTAGTGCCTTAGAGCGGACGATCCCGGGGTGGCTGACGTGCAGCAGTTTAAGCACCCTCGGCCGGAGGGACGTGGGGATCACTACCCGCTGTCCCCACAAAAGGCAACCCCTCTCTAGGGACAATTCTAATTTCTTTTTGAAAAATGTGTCGAATTCCGCTGCTGGGGAAGACACGGGCCACCCTTTCTGTACCCAGGAGCAAACTGCAGCTAACGTTTTGTCCTTACCGGTCGCTTTGGCGATGTCGGCCGGTACTACTGGAGGGGAGTCTAGGACCTCTATCATTAAGACCTGGTGGTCCCTCTCTTCCTCGCCCACGTGGCAGCAATCCCGGGGAATGGGGGACCTCGACAGGGCATCCGCATGGCTGATCTCCTTCCCGGGCCGGTACACCAACGCGTGCTGATACGCGTTGAGAAAAATGGCCCACCTGAGCATTCTCGGGGACAGGATTTGGGGTGTGGGCTTATCTGCGGTGAAAATGCCTAGCAGGGGCTTATGGTCAGTCACTATGGTGAAGGGGCGGCCATACACAAAATCATGAAATTTCTTGGTCCCCGCAATTATCGCTAGTGCTTCCCTGTCTGTCTGGGCGTAGTTTCTCTCCGCTTGGGACAAGGACCTAGAGTAGAACGCTATCGGGGCCTCCCTCCCGTTCTCCAGCACGTGGCATAACACCGCCCCCACCCCCACCGGGGATGCATCGCATATCAGGACCACTGGGCGTTTGGGATTGAAGTGGGTCAGTACAGCATCTGATGCCAGGAGTCGCTTCAGGTCATTGAAAGCCTTCTCATGGTCGTCGCCCCACCTCCATGCCTCGTCCTTTTTTAACAATTTGTGTAGCGGTTCCGCCACGGCTGCCTTCCGAGGAAGGAAGGAGTGGTAGAAGTTGAGCAGCCCGAGGAACGACTGGAGCTCGGGCTTGGAGGTGGGGCGAGGGGCCTTTTTGATGGCGGCCACCTTGGATTGGGAAGGCCTTATTCCCTCGGGAGTAATGCGGAACCCTAGGAACTCGACCTCGGTTGCGAAGAAGACGCATTTGTCCTTTCGCAACCGCAACCCCGCCTTTTCGAATTTTTCCAGGACCTTTCCCAACCTTTCTGCCAATTCGGCCCGGCTCCCCCCTGTAATCAATACGTCATCAAAGTAGGGTAACACCCCCTCTAGCCCCTTCAGGAGGCGTTCCACGAGTGACTGGAAAATCCCGGGCGCCGAATTCATGCCGAATTGGAGGCGCGATACCTGGAACGCCCCTTTGTGGGTGACTATGGTCTGCGCAGCAGCTGCGGCGGGGGTGACCGGGAGTTGCTGGTAGGCTTGGGCCAGGTCGAGTTTGGCAAAACACCTCCCCCCGTGCAACCTGGCCAACAAGTGACTGACTACCGGCACCGGATACGCATTGGGGCGGATCGCCTTATTGATGGTGCACTTGTAATCAGCGCATATGCGGACCTCCCCGTTGGCCTTGAGCGCCGTTACAATTGGAGTTTCCCACTCCGCAGAATCAACAGGAACAAGAATCCCCTGGCCCACCAATTTGTCCAACTCCGCCTCTATTTTGTCCTTTAGTGCGAAAGGCACTCTGCGCGGTTTAAGTCTGATTGGACGTACTCCAGGGTCCAGGTCGAAAGTCACTGGGGGGCCCTTGAATTTTCCGAGTCCCTTTTTGAAAACCTCGGGGTGCGCATCGCACACGCTCTGAATTGGGTCAGTCCCGGCGGCGTGTACTCCCACGGCGTGCACCCCCCCAATGAACAACCCCAGGGGCTGGAACCATTGAGTCCCGAGGAGGCTGCATTTACCTCCTTTGAGGACGACTAGGGGAAGCGTTGCGGTGCGTTTTTTGAACTGGACCTGGAATTTCCCAACTCCCAACACCGGGATGCGGTTCCCTTGCACGTCCTTCAGCGTGGCCCTCAACGCTTGGAGCTTGGGCCGCACGTGGGGGGCTATCTTTAGGAACTCTCCCTGGGAGATGATAGAGTAAGAAGAACCCGAGTCCACCTCCATCCTAACAGGGGCCCCTTGTATTACTACCTCAACGAAGTATCGGCGGTGCTCCATGGATACGCTGAAAACCGGAGCGTCGTCCTCGCTGTCGTCGGAGATGCGTCCGACGCCGTCCCGCTTCCTCGTGGTCCGGGTGCCGTGGTCCTTGGGCCTCGTGGTGCGGTCCTGCCTCGCCGAACGGTCTGGGGAACTCCTCTTGGCCTCGCGCCGCTTCCGGCAGACCTTGGCGATGTGCCCGCGCCGGCCGCAGTTGTGGCACTCAGCCTTGCGGAACGGGCATTTGGCGCGGGCGTGGGCGGCGCCGCAGCCGTCGCAGCGCCGGCCCTCCTTCTGGACCCTCCGGACGTCCTCGTCGTCGCCGCTCTCCGTGGACGAGTTCGAAACCCGCCGGGCCGCGCGCACCGAGCTCTCTGCCTTGGCGGTTTTTGGTCGCCAGTCCTGGAGCTCTTGCACGCCGGCCGTCGTGGCTTCCGCGGCCTGCGCCGTGTCGAGGACCTGTTGCCACGTGGGAGGCGGCTCCTGTTTCATCAGCGCGCGCTGGGTCTCGGTGTCCCTCAGGCCGCAGAGCAGGCAGTCGCGGAGGGTGACTTCTGGGGTCTCCCACTTGCAGGGGCTGGCGGCCAGCCGCAGGGCCGCGGCGAACTCGGCGACCGATTCCCCGGGCGCTTGGACTCGCCTCCAGAACGCGCTCCGAGCGGGGAACATCGCTATCGCAGGCCGGAGGTGGGCGCGCAACACAGCCAGAAGCTCTTTGGCTTTGAAGTCGCTCACCCTCCTCGGCGCGATCAGGTCGACCAGGGTCCTCTTTGTCTCGTGTCCGAGCATGCGGACGAAGATGGCCCTCTTCTTGTCCTCATCTGAGACTTCGAGCTCCACCAGCGCTCCATTGAAGTCTATCTCAAACAGCTCCAAGTCTCCCGGCTTCCTGATCTCGTAGCCGGCGCATGTCTTGGTCCCGTGGGCAGCCATATCCCACCTTCGTCGCCAATTTACTGTATGGGACCAAAGACAACAGGACAGCCGAAGGGTTGGCTTAACTCAGGTTTATTGCATGAGGACCGGGTGAAGCAAGAGGTAATGGCGGTGATACATCTCTATATATACAGTAGGGTTTAACATTTGAATCTTGTAGCACGGTAGCTCATTGGCCGCCCCCACAGCTGTTTCCAGTCAGCACCGCTGGCTGTTCAAACACCAGAAATGAACCCACTCTTACTTCTAAGCAAGTGGACTGGATCCACAAAAGTCCATGTTGAAGGACAGCCATAAGGTCCCCCCCCCCCGGGTGTTTCCTTTGGCTTTTGGCTGGCGACCGACTGACCGACCAAGGGGGCTGACCTCCTGATGGCCAGGACTGGCTACAGAGTCATTGATTAGGGGCTCTCCACCTCCACCACCACCACCCATGACTGGAAGTTGCTTGAGCTCTTGTGACCAGGGCCACTTCCTCCTCCGTTCCCTTGGTTTGATTTGGTGTGAGAAAGATTAGCCGGCATGGTTGCCATTCCCCAGGCTGTGCCCGTTGCACCCACCATCCCTGAGGAGGCCCTTTCTGTGTACCCCAGCATGCCACTGAGCGAATGGAAGGAGCGCTTGCATGGCCTTTCTAAGGTCTATCTAGAGCATGTCTCATGTTAACTGTGTGTGTGTGCAGAGTGTACATGTAGTGTGTGTGTGTGTAGGTCTCCTCCAAAGGAGGGGGGCATGAAGAGGCTGCAGTTGAATGCATGGCCTCTTGTGAGTCTAGCAGGTCAGTTGGGGTGGGGTAGGGTGGGGGGTGTCAGCTCAGCCCCCTTCTTTCAGGAGTGGTTCCAGTGCCTTTTTAACGGGCTGGGAGGGCAGGATAGTCCAAAAGAGGACTGACCTCCTGCTGGCAAAACCTAGCCAGCCAAGTGGCGGGTGGCGGGGGAGCCCAACTCTCCATTCTCCATGAGAGGCCCCCACCTGACACCTCCCTGGGAATCTGCCTCCTCTGTATACTCCTTAGTGTAAGAAAACCCCCTTGGCGGGGTGGGTTGGGGTGGGCTTTCTTTCCTGGACCAAGGAGAAGGAATTCACCCTATGCCCGCCATGCCTCTGAGGCAGACCCTCCCCATGGCTCCAAACACCACCCCCACCGCCTCTTACTCACTGTGCCATGTGTGTTTGTGTGAACTGGGGGGGGGGGGGAAGGGGCAGAGGACCTGCTGCGCACCAGCATGTGGCCCATTGCCCTTCCCAGGGATAAAGGAGCGGTGGTGGTGCCGTAGGACCTTTGGGTGAATTCAATAATTAGGCGATTCAATACTAGGCGATTCAATAATTAGAAATATAGAGAAATGGATTTGTGATGCACATGATAACCGTATGGTGACTTGCCTGCCAGGTGCAAAAGTTGCAGACATCACAAGAAATCTAGATAGATTGTTAGAGAGAACTGGGAACGAGCCAGTTGTCATGGTACACGTTGGTACCAATGATGTTGGGAAGGCCAAGCGGTCTGTCCTGGAAGCCAAATTCAGGTTGTTAGGAAGAAGATTGAAGTCCCGGACTTCCAAGGTAGCATTATCAGAAGTGCTGCCTGTCCCTCGCGCAGGACCTACCAGGCAGGCAGAGCTCAGAAGCCTCAATGCGTGGATGAGGCGGTGGTGTCGAGAGGAGGGTTTCAGATTTGTCAGGAACTGGAGAACATTTTGGGACAAGCCAAATCTGTTCAGGAGGGATGGGTTGCATTTGAACCATGATGGGACCAGATTGCTGGCACTCAACATCAAAAAGGCTGCAGAGCAGCTTTTAAACTGATAACTGGGAGAAAGCTGACAGGAGCTGGGCAGCATCCGGTTCGGGAAAGTGTGTATTTGAGTAGTGAGGAGGATGCAAAATTTACTGAGCAGAGCGAGGAGCTAGTCACTAGCATTCTAGCAGAAGGATGCAAGAGGCAGTGTAACAATGCAACTGGACACAAAAGACTGTGTCAGAAAAGCATATATAAATGCTTGTATACAAATGCCAGAAGCCTCAGGAACAAAATAGGGGAGCTGGAATACTTAGCAATAGATAAGAATATTGATATTATTGGTATCACTGAAAACTGGTGGACGGATGATAACCAATGGGATACAGTTATCCCAGGCTACAAACTGTACAGGAAGGATAGGAAGAGGCAAACGGGAGGTGGTGTAGCCTTGTACGTCAAAGAAGTGATAAAATCGTATGAATTGGAATATCTAGGTGATTTGGAGTCACCATTAGAAGCTCTGTGGGTAAGAGTACCAGGCCACAAGGATGGTCTAACAGTAGGCATATACTATTGGCCTCCGACCCAAACTCTTGAGGGAGGCTGGCAGTTGGAGAATGTTGTAAAGGAGGCATCCAAGAAGGGAAGCCTGGTTATAATGGGGGACTTCAATTACCCTCACATAGACTGGGTGAACTGTTGTTCAGCACATGATAAAGAGATAAAGTTCCTAGATATGCTCAATGATTGTTCCCTGGGACAGATGGTTGAAGACCCAACTAGAGGTACAAGAATCCTTGACTTGATCCTGAGTAATACTCAGGATCTGGTGCAAGATGTTAATGTGACTGATCCAATAGGGAACAGTGACCACAACTCAATTATGTTTAACTTGATCATAGACCGCAAGTCACTGATAAAATCTAACACAGAGACCTTAAATTTTCAAAAAGGAAATTTCCCAAAGATGAGGAAACTAGTAAAAAAGAAGCTGAAAGGGAAAATTGAGAGAGTCCAAACACTCCAAGAGGCATGGAGGCTGTTTACAAAAACAATAACAGAGGCCCAATTGGAATGCATACCCAAAAGGAAAAAGGGCACTGCCAGGTCCAAGAGGACTCCGATGTGGCTTACAGGAGCTGTTCGGGAAGTGATCAAGAGCAAGAAAAGCTCATTTAGAAGATGGAAGGCTTGTCCGAATGAGGACAGCAGGCAGAAACATAAATTCTGGCAGAACGAATGCAAGGCAACAATCAGGAAAGCAAAGCAAGACTTTGAGTAGCGTATAGCTAAAAATACTCAGAGAAATAACAAAGACTTCTTTAAGTACATTAGAAGTAAGAACCCAACTAGGAAGGCCATTAGACCATTAGATGACAATGGAAGGCAAGGGGTTATTAAAGAGGAAACAGAGATTGCAGAGAGACTCAATGAATTCTTTGCTTCAGTATTCACTGAAGAAGACAGAGACCACATGCCCAAAACAGAGCCTATCTTCGTAGGGAGGGAAACCGAAGAATTAAGCCAGATAGAAATAACCAGGGAGGAGGTCCTTGCATGTCTTGTTAAACTAAACACTAACAAATCACCAGGACCAGATGGCATCCATCCACGAGTTCTCAGGGAACTTAAAGATGAAATTGCTGATCTCCTAGCCAAAATATATAATCTTTCCCTCAGATCAGGCTTTGTGCCTGATGACTGGAAGGTAGCGAATGTAACACCAATTTTCAAAAAAGGATCCAGGGGTGATCCAGGGAATTACCAACCTGTCAGTTTGACATGTGTCCCAGGTAAAGTGATGGAAACCATCCTAAAAGATAAAATTAATAGGCACATAGAAAAGAAGGCGCTGCTAAAGGAGAGCCAACATGACTTTTGCAAGGGCAAATCATGCCTCACTAATCTGTTGGAATTTTTTGAGAGTGTCAACAAGCATGTGGATAAGGGGGATCCGGTTGACATTGTTTATCTGGACTTTCAGAAGGCTTTTGACAAGGTCCCACACCAAAGGCTCTTGAATAAACTTACCAGTCATGGAATAAAGGGACAGGTCTTGTCCTGGATCAGCAACTAGCTAAGGGACAGGAAACAGAGGGTAGCACTAAATGGACACTTCTCCAAGTGGAGGGAAGTCAAGAGTGGGGTAATAAAAGAGATAAGTTATGTTGGAGATGTAAAGAATTTGATGGAACATATGAACATATGTGGTGGAGTTGTAAAAAAATAAGGGATTTTTGGGGAAGAATAGAAAATGAATTTGGTGAAATATTGGGTAAAAGTGTTAAGTTGGTGTCGGGTACTATTCTTTTAACGAATGTGGAAGATCTGGGTTTAAACAAGGAGGAAAAAGAATTACTGGAAATTGTATTGACAACGGGTAGACAATGTATAGCCAGAAATTGGAAAAACGATGTAGATATTCAGGTTGGAGAATGGTATAAAGAAATGTGGAGTTTAGCATTGAATGATAAATTGACATGGGAGATTAAAGTCAAAAGAGATAATTTAAAAGAGAATAGATTCTGGAACATATGGAAACCGTTCGTGGATCACTCTATTATGGCAGGTGATAGTTCAGGACCAGTACCATCCCAAAGAAGTTTCTGGACTTGAGTAGAAAATAAACTCTCCGGGCATTGTATATATTCACAGGGTGTTTTTTTTTTTTTTTACTGGTTAAAAAGATTAGTGGTAGTACAGAAAGTTTTTCTCTATTATTTTGGACTTTGAAATAAAGGTTCTTAATATTTGGTGGTTGAATAGTAGTTAATGAATATAGATATTGTTATGTGCTAGCATATAGTAATGTTTGTTAGTATGATATTACGGACTTGTTAGTGTAATGTATTGTTAATGTACTGTTAATGTTTTCTTTTTTTTCTGTATGTTTATTAAAAACTTAATAAAAAAAATTTAAAAAAAAAAGAGTGGGGTCCCCCAAGGTTCAGTACTGGGACCCCTGCTTTTCAACCTCTTCATAAATGATCTAGAGGTAGGAGTAAAAAGCAAGGGAGCCAAATTTGCTGATGACACTAAATTATACAGGGTAGTGAAAACTGTGAGAGATTGTGAGGAGCTCCAGAGGGATCTCTTGACACTGGGGGAGTGGGCAAAACAGTGGCAAATGAGCTTCAACATCAGTAAGTGCAGAGTGATGCATGTTGGGGCAAAGAACCCCAATTACATTTATAAACTGATGGGGTCTGAACTCTCTGCGACAAACCAGGAAAGGGACCTTGGTGTCCTGGTGGACAGCTCAATGAAGGTGTCAACCCAGTGTGCCTCAGCAGTGAAAAAAGCAAACTCAATGTTAGGGATCATTAGGAAGGGTATAGAAAATAAGTCAGCAAGTGTCATTTTGCCTCTTTATAAATCTATGGTGAGGCCCCATCTGGAATACTGTGTAAAAGTTTTGGTCGCCATACCTCCAGAAGGATATTATGGAGTTGGAGAAAGTGCAGAGGAGGGCAACCAGAAGGATTAGGGGACTGGAACACCTTCCTTACCATCTGAGGCTGCAATGGTTGGGCCTCTTCACTCTTGAACGACGACGTCTAAGAGGTGACCTGATTGAAGTTTATAAAATCATGCACGGTGTGGACAAAGTAGATAAGGAAAAACTGTTTTCCCTATTGCATAACACTAGAACTAGGGGGCACGCCATGAAACTTTTGGGTGCTAGTTCTCAAACAAATAAGAGAAAGTACTTTTTCACCCAGAGGATCCCTGGTCTATGGAACTCCCTGCCAAAAGAAGAAATGGTGACAGCTGTCAGTCTTGACAGCTTCAAGAAAGGATTAGACAAGTTCATGGAGGACAAGGGGATCAATGGCTATAATTATGGATACTTAAGGACAACCTCCGGGTTGGAGCGATAGGCAGGATATCTCTCAATGCCATTTCCAGGGAATCCTAAGCAGGTGAAGGCATCTCCCTTGGGAATAATACCCTGAAGGAAATGGTGAGCCACTGTGTGAGACAGAATGCTGGACTGGATGGGCTCTTGTGGCCTGTTCCAGCAAGGCTGTTCTTATGTTCTTATGAAAGAAGAGAGCTACTCTTGCGGGTCCACTCCCTGCCTGCCTCCAGTGCTTCTGGGCACCAGAGAGGGCCATAGGGGACCAGACTGGCCTCCCGACCCTCCCTTTGGCTGGCTGGCTGGCCGGCCAGAAGGCCAAAATCAACGGCAGAGGCAGGGTCAGCCTGTTCTCAGTTTTGGGGCCCCCTGGGGTCTCCTGTGAGGCTTCTCTGGCACCTTCCTCTCAGGTGGCCTTCCTCATTCTGACCTTCCCCTCAGGGGCCTCATTCTCAGGGGTCTGTCGCTGCCTCTGCTGCACTCAGAAGTGGGTGCATTTACGTCAGCCATAAAATGCAAACGCACCCATAGCTGTTGTAAACACGGAAGTGGGTGCATTTACGTCTGTCTGCTTCCAGGGCTGTGTGGTCGGTCCCACTCTGCTGTCCAGAGGCATGGACTTACATAAAAGGTTGGCCGCCACCCCTGCCCTATGGAGGGGTCTCCAGCCGGGGCGGTCTTGGTTTGCCTTGCTGTGTGCCTCATCGTCTGGGTCTTGTCTTGGCCACCCGTCTCCTGCTGCCTCTGCTTGGGACATGCCTGGACTGCTGAGCCCCTCTCCTGCCCCCTCTGGGTCTTGTCGGGCATGGACTCCCCCACCCCCTCAAACCACCCCATGGCTTCCTGTCTGGGTCTGAGGGGGCCATGTAGTGTTGTGTGGTGTGCTTCCTTTGGCAGTCATCTACCTGTGTGGCCCTCTGGAGATGTTGCAGCAGGTCCTGCACCTGGCCCAGGAGGAGGGCATGGCCCAGGGAGACTACGTCTTCTTCTATGTCGACGTCTATGGGGAGAGCCTGCGAGCCGAGGGGGGCCGGGGGAGAGCCAAGCCCTGGCAGAGCAAGGAGGGCCAGGACCCAGGGGGAAGACTGCGGGAAGCATTCCGGGTAAGTCCAGCCCTGGGCCATGGAGGGTCACTGGGGGCAGGGGTGGGGAGGATGCCTCTCTCTGGGGCCACTCTGTGGGCTAAGGTGGTGGTGGTGGAGGAGAGTGAGCATGGGTCTGGGTGAGGCAGCCCTAAAAGATGGCAGAGGGAAGCACCTCTGGAGGGAGGGAGGCAGGGAGGGAGACCTGTGGGGAGGACCTCAGCAGGGCCGAGGCAAGGGGCCACTGCCTGCCTTAGGGGTCAGGTGCATGGCACCCTCCAAGGGGAGGGGCTGCCTTGCCCCCTGGCTGGCCCTTCCCCAACCTCTGCCTGGGGCTTCCCTTGCAGACAGTGCTGGTCATCACCTACCATGAGCCTCAGAACCCGGAATACCAGGCTTTCCAGCGCGAGGTGATCCTGCGTGCCCAGAGGGACTTCCACGTGCAGCTGAACGACTCGCTGGTAAAGCTTCTTGCCCAGCCCCCCCAGCCCCCCCAGCCCCCATATTCTGGTGGGTTCCTTCCAGGGTGGAAACTTTTCACGCTGGAGTTTGAGCATCCCTGGCCTGGGCCTTGGCAGTGGGGCTGGGGGTGGGACAGGGTTAGGGTCCCGTCTGGCCCTGTTGATCTGTCCGGGTTCTCTTGTGCTGCCCTGGTGGGTGGGAGTTCAGTTGTGCCACCTGAGAAAGGCTTGATTGAAGGGGGAGGCGCACGCCCTCCGTTTGAAAGGCTCCGCTTGACCGCTCTGTTTCAGCAAAGCTGGGGCTGAGTTGGAGCGGCCGGAGGCTCTGGGACGTGTTCCAAGGAGGAACCCTAATCTCAAAGCCTGGGCCCACCCCACCCCAGGCTTGCTTCCTTGCCCCCTAGTAACTGGGGTAAAGCATCCAGCAAGCGAACCTATGGTATGGTCTGGCCCAGGCTGAAGCAGGCAGTAGTGGGGCAAAGTTTGGACCCAGAGTACCCACATCTGCTGCCGGAAAGGCACCCACCACCCATATGCAGGGATTTCCTGCCCCCCCCAACCGCCTCCTCTGGGCATGGATTCCCACCCTCCAGGGGCAGGAAAAAACTCCAAAAGAGGTCCGGAGGAACTGACCGTGGCCTCTTGGCCCAGGCTGAGCCCAAAGAAGGAGCATATGTATTGGGGGGGGGGGGGGGGGGGGCTAGAGTCCCACTTGTGTATGGGTCATCACAGTTAGGGGGAGAGGCGGAGGGGATCCTATCCTCTGCCTGGGAGAGCGACCCATACATGCCACCCCACCCCCCATTCATGGCCCTTGGCTGAGGGGGTGGCTGACCCTCTGGGGCTTTTCCAGCAGGAAGGGGGGAGGGGCTCTGTGTGACAAGTATTTGAGGGGGGGGAGATCTTTGCTGTGGGAAAGGATGCCTTGAGCATCACAGAGATGCTATCAGCTCTCCTGGGGATGGGGGCTAGGGTGGGGTGGGTGGGAACACAGTGCTCTGTCTCCCCATATAGGCATGCAAAGAGTGTGTCCCTTTGCTTGGGCCCCCTCCCTCCCTTCGGACAGGATTTCCTGCCACTCCCCCGCTCAGCAGCCCCCTCCCCCAAGGGTCCCTAGGGGGGTCTATTTCTGGCCTCCCTCCGGCCTCCCCTCACCCCCCTCCTCCAGCCTCAGAGGCAGGGCTGTAGACAGGATTCTAGATGTGGGGTGGGTGGGTGGGGGGGATATTTTTTAAGGATGGGCAACAAAGGGGAGGAGGCAAGGGGGGCTGGGGGCTGGGGAAAGAGACTCTATGGTTCAAGGGGAACCTGACACCCCCCCCCCGCCCCGAATGGCTGCCCCCCACCCTTGTGGGCACTGGATGGGCTCCAGCCCTGATTCCCCAAGGAAAGGGCCAAGCCCTGTGTTAGGTGGCAGTGAGGGTGGGACTGGTTGGACAGGGGTGGGGTGGGTGGGTGGGTGGGTGGGTGGGTTGTTGGATCTGCCTCACTCCCCCCCCCCCCCCCCATGGCAGAAGAACCTGGTGGCCGGCTGCTTCCATGATGGACTCTTGCTCTACGCCATGGCGCTGAACGAGACCCTGGCCGAAGGCGGCACGAAGCGCAACACCAGCCGCATCCTGGAGAAGATGAAGGGGCGCAAATTCCAGGGTAGGGGAGGCTCGTGGGGAGGGGGCAGGACAGGGGCCTCCTCCCAAGGCACCCCACGGTTATAGCCATTACATGGCCAGGCCCCGGGTGGGTGGGTGGGTGTGGGGGGGCGTTTTTCTGCCTGGTACCAGAGCAGAATGATTCCCTAGCCATGGCAGGCTCTTTGATGGGGAGGGATGGAGGGCAGCAGCCAGAGGGCCTGAAAGTGGGGGGAGGGTCTAAAGGAGCCCCCCCCCCCAGCCCTTGCCCCCCCCAACTGCAAAGAGGCTCCTTGTGTCTCCCCTGCTGTGCGTGTGGGTGAGAAAGGCAGCCCCAAAACTCAATGAAGCCCAAGAGGGATGTGGTGGTGGTCTTTCCTCCTCCCCCCTCCCCACTGCAGGTGTTACCGGGATGGTCAGCATGGACGACAACAATGACCGGGAGACGGATTTTGACCTGTGGGCCATGGCAGACGCAGAGACCGGGGAGTACCAGGTGGGGGGGGGGGAGAGACTGGACCTCAGGGAGACATACACCCCTGGCCCCTGGCCCTATGCTCAGCCCTGCATGAGGTGTGGGCAGAGGATTGGGGAGGGGTGGGAGAGAGGACCCCCACCCATTCCTGCTTGCTTCCTGAGGAACTGGTGTTTCAGGGTGGGTGGGGGGCTTGTGGGGAGCCCTCCATGGGGTGGAGTGGGGAGGGTGCCTGGGCTCTGGCCCAGTGACCCACATGGCAGCCCTTCCCTCTTCCCACAGGTGGTGGGTCACTACCTGGGGTCGGAGAAGCAGATGACCTGGCTGGGGTCCATCCACTGGCTGAAGGGAGCCCCCCCACTGGACAACCCACCCTGTTTTGATGCGGATGACCCCTCCTGCGATGAAAGTGGGTACATACAAGGGGGGAGGGGGTGTCCAGCTGTGGGTCTTTCAGTCTTGCAGGGAGGAGGGCACTGGGGTGTGTGTGTGTGAGTTGGGGGGCATCTTCAGGAAGGCGGCCTACTGCAGGGGAGGGGTCATGCATGCCACTGATAGGTGGGGGCTTTGGTCCCCCCCATCCGAGGGGCACCTGGTGGTGGGTGGTGGAGTGATTCTTCCCCCCCCCTCTTCTCCCCACTGTGGAAGCCCTCCCTCACCTGCCCTGCCCTCTCCTTGCAGGTCCCCTCAGCACCCTGGCCGTGGTGGCCCTGGGGGCCGGCCTGACCTGCCTGATGTTTGCCATCTCCAGCTTCCTCATCTTCAGGTGGGGGGCCCTCCCTCCCTGAGCCCCCCAGGGTGGTGGTGGTGATGGTGGTGGTGGTGGTGGTAGTGGCAGCTCATGGCCTTTGAGGCTCCAGGGGCTGTGCCAGTGCCCAGCCTGCCGGGTAGCAGGGCTAAAGGGGGTGGGGGTGGGGAAGCACAGTGGCTTGGCTTAGGGGGGCATTTGGGCCTTGACCCCCCCCTCCTGTCTCCTGAGGCCATGGGGTGGGGGTGGTTGTTGTAGAAAATGGGTGGGCTGGGGAAGTGAGCTCCGAGGGGGAGTGGGCATGGGCAGGGGTCTGTGTTGGGCCAAAGGAGGTGCAGAGGAAGGATGTCCAGTGTCCAAACAGACTAAAGAGAGATGGAAAGAGGAGGACGAACCCCTTCCTCTCTCTTGGGCTTCAGGGGGTCAGTTCTGGGGGCCAGAGCCAGGCAGGCCCATCCCAGGCCCTGACCCCCCTCCCTCTTGGCTTCCCAGGAGGAGCATTGGTGGGGGTGGGGGTGGGGAGTTTGAGGCTGGCCCATAACTCTCTCCTGTCAGGATAAAGCCCCACACACGTCCCACTATCCTCGGACTCCTTCCACCTCCGTCTTCCAGAGACCTTTTACCCCTCCCAGAAGCCCACACCAACCTTTTGTGCTGCTTCAGAGTACAGGAGGTTCTGCTCCAGCCTAGAGAAATCTAGGATAATCGGTTGCAATCACTGACTGTTTATGCTTACAAACCAGCCAGATCAGGTAGGACATGCAGTGTGAATTCACTTAATGGTAATCCACAAAAGCTCACTTTAAAATTATATATAGCAGTTAGTCTTTAAAGTGCTGCCATCTTTATGTTTTTGTTTTCTGATATGCCTGAACCACAGTAACACAATTACAATTCCCAAAAAAACACTTAAGGGTAGTTTTAGTGGTTGAAAAGTTCAGGAACAGGCAGAAAACAGGAAAAAGGAACATTTTTCCTACCCCCTTTCCTAGAATAAAACTAGAAAAAACATATCTAGCTCTACGTCTCTGGCCCGGCCCGGCCCGGCCCGGCCCAGCCCAGCCTAGCCCTGCTAACACATCTAATTACATTTTGCTAGTGTTTACTCACAAGCATGTATTGTGGCAAGTAATCCTAAATCCCAGCCACACCATTGCCTTCCTTTCTCACATGCCAATAGAACAAAACCCCACCTTTCCCCTTCCAGGGGTTTAACCAATTAAAGCACATCATCTTCCTTCTGGTCTCACAGTTTTCAGCCTGTTATGACTACATTCAAAGCTCCTGCCCAGGGAATTAAGAACTCAAAGAAACTACTTTACTCATTAAAAGCAAAAGCCCCTATTTAAATTCGTCACATCTCACACACGCACCCCATGCTTTCTCTCTCTCTCTCTCTAGAAAGCTAATGCTGGAGAAGGAACTGGCCAGCATGTTGTGGCGGATCCGATGGGAAGAGCTGCAGTTTGGGAGTTCGGAGCGCTATTACCGGGGGGCAGGAAGCCGCCTCACCCTCTCACTGGTGGGTGTCCTGGGACTCCAAGGGTGGGTGTCCTGGGTGGGATGTAGCACCTCCCCTCCCCTCCCCTGTGCAGTGGTCAAGCTGTCCAGCTGAGGCTTCCCCCTTCCTTCTCCCGCCATCCAGAGAGGCTCCAGCTATGGCTCATTGATGACGGCTCACGGGAAGTACCAGATTTTTGCCAACACGGGTCACTTCAAGGTGAACCATTTGGAGCGATGGTGCTCTCATCCCCCCCCCCCCCCCCCCCCCGTTCCTTGGGAGCCATTGGGAAGGGGAGAATATGCTCAGCCCTCCTCCTGTGACTACACTGCCCCCCCCCCCCCCCGGTCTCTTGCAGGGGAACGTGGTGGCCATCAAACACGTCAATAAGAAGCGGATTGAGTTGACGAGGCAGGTGCTCTTTGAACTCAAACATGTAAGTCCTGGCTGGGCAGGTCAGAAGCGGGTGGGGGTGGGGGTGGGCAGTGTTGGTGTGGGGCAGGCACAGGGCAGCAGGACCCTTGCCACATAGGCTCTCCCCGCCTTCCCTGCTCCCCCTCACCACACACACACACACACACATACACACACACACACACACACACACCTGTCATACCCAACCCTGTCTAATAGCTGCCCTGGTCTCTCCTGGCTCCAGATGAGGGACATCCAGTTCAACCACCTGACCCGCTTCATTGGTGCTTGCATTGACCCCCCCAACATCTGTATCGTGACAGAGTATTGTCCCCGGGGCAGCCTGCAGGTGAGGAAGACCCAGTAGGGCGTTTCTCCTGGCCGGGGGTGGGGGTGGGGGGAGGAGAGGGAGGGAGTCCATGCAAGGGCCTTTGGGGAGGGGAAGCAGCAGCCCAGAGGTGGCTGGTCGATAAGTGGGGGAAAGGAAGGGCCACCCCACCTCTGGCTGGGTGGTGGGGCTGACCTTGGTTGTGCTGGTCCTCCGCTTGACCTGGCCGTCTCTCTGTGCCCCTCCCTCCCCCACTCAGGACATCCTGGAGAACGAGAGCATCAACCTGGACTGGATGTTCCGCCACTCCCTGATCAATGACCTTGTGAAGGTGGGGGACACATAGACCAGACCCCCACCCCCACCCCCTGGAAAGAGGGGTTTGCTCAGGCCTTCCCGCTGCATTGGGCAGGGGAGGGGGGAGGTCTAACCCTGTCCTTCCTGCCGTTCTGCTGGGCGTCCACACACTGGTTGCTGACTACACCTGAAATGAGTTCCTTGCGCCACCCACACCCCCCCCCGACCCTTCTTGGGCCAGCCAGGGAACCTCTTGGCACAGGACTCCCCGCTGCCTGCCCTGACCGCCAGCAGGTGGTCCTGACTGCCAGGTGGGGGAACGGCGGGAGAGTTGTGTGTCTCCCCAGCCTGCTTGTCCATCTGTCTCTGTCCATCTGTCCGTCCTCCGCAGGGCATGGCCTTCCTCCACAACAGCATCATTGGCCACCACGGCAGCCTCAAGTCGTCCGACTGTGTGGTGGACAGCCGCTTCGTGCTGAAGATCACCGACTATGGCCTGGCCAGCTTCCGCCAGAGCCACGAGAGCGAGGGCAACCACGCCCTGTATGCCAGTGAGTGCCAACCCACCCACCCCTCCCGCAAGGCTGGGGCCTGCTGGGACAGCCAACCCTTGCCCTGCCTGCCCCACCTCAGTCTGTGGACCCCACAGGTAGGCTCCAGGCCACTCTGCTGACTCCCCTTCCCTCACCCCCCCCCCCACCAGAGAAGCTGTGGACGGCCCCTGAGCTGCTGCAGAAGGGGGGGCTGGCACTGCCAACCCTGGCCATGCAGAAAGCGGACGTCTACAGCTTTGGCATTATCCTGCAAGAGATTGCCCTGCGCAACGGAGCCTTCTTCATCGAGGGCATGGATCTCAGCCCCAAAGGTGAGCACAAGGGCTGTGTGTGGAGAAGACCTCCCCCCCCACACACACAGGGGGAGGGGGACAGTGCCCTGCTGTGGCCGACACAGCCCCCCCACCTCACAGACCTCTGGTTGCTGGAAAGCCCTTCCTTCCTGGGGTGGGGGTGAGCTCTTTTACTCTCTGGGGAGGGACCCCCCTTCTCTGCATGGCCTCTCCAGGGACCCACAAATCCTCAGCGGACATGGGACATGCACACACACACACACCCCTCTGCTCCTCACGCAGGCCACTGGGGCGGCGGCAGTGTGTATGGGGCTTCCCTCTGGGGAGGCATTAGATGCCCACCTGACAGACAAGCAGGCAGGCAGACAAGGGTGGGTGGTTGGGGTGAGACCCTTCCCCGCAAAGCCAGGAGGCGTCCAGTATGGCGAACTGGGAAGCAGCTAGGTGCACAATTGAACATGGGGAGGGCTTTTTGTATGACTGGATTCTGTCCTGGGGTGTGTGTGTGTTCCACACACGCAACACCTCCCTCTGCCCAGAAAGTGCCAGGCGCTGGGAGGCATCGTGCAGCTTCTCCCCTGCCCAACAAGTGGGCTACCCAATCCCATCCCGTTCCCTCTTCCTGCTGGGCTGTGGTCTCTTGAGGTTAAATTTGGGGAGACACCCCCCCCCTCCTGATTTCAAGTTGGGCTCTTTCCTTCCATGCTGCCCGGGAAGGGTCTGGGGCTCAGGTGGCGGGGGGGGGGGGGGGAGAAGATCCTCTAGCCTTGGGCAAAGGAGGCGGCTCCTAGCGTTGGTCCTGGCTGGCAGCGCCATGCTGGGCAAACCCCTCTTGGCACTCCTGCTGCTAACTTGGTGACCCTGGCTCGCCTTTTGTCTGTCTGTCTGTCCCCCGCCTCTCCTTCCACCCCCACCCCCACCCCCAGTGAGCAGCTCATGCCTTCATAGTCATCACTGCGTCCTCCCACCCCATAACACACACACACACTTTTTCTCTCTGGGCCACGCGTGGCCCCTCCATTCCACCAATCTATGCATTTATGCCTCTGCCTCCCCCCCCCCCCCCGGCGCCCCACATGCCTGCCTTCCCTCACAGAGATCGTGCAGAAGGTGCGCAACAGCCAGAAGCCCTTCTTCCGGCCCACCATCAACACCCGCCTCCACAGTGAGGAGTTGGCCGTCCTGATGGAGCGCTGCTGGGCTCAGGACCCGGCCGAGCGCCCTGACTTTGCCCAGATCAAGATCTTCATCCAACGGTTCAACAAGTGGGTGTGGGAAGGGGTGGGGGAGGCAATGGGAGGCATGGGTGGTGAAGCTCAATCCCGGGCGGGGAGTCAACCTCCCCTTCATCAGGACTGGCATTGCCCCCCTCCGCTGCTGGTACTGTGAGGAGGGGTCAGCACAAGGGTGGGGGTTTCTCCAGCAGGAGGTGCCACAAGCACTCCCTCTCACCAACACACATGCACTCACATGCTCCTAAGATGACGTGTCGTGTGTGACCTCCCCCCCCAACACACAGCCTTTTCTGCCCCATTCCCCATCCTTTTTGCTTTCATACTAGAAAGGGGGGGGCGAGAGACCTGTGTAAGGGCCAAATCTGCCACCCCCACATTGGGACCCTGGCCCTGGGGATGAGCCTGGGGTGGGCTGTGCTCCATCTCCCCAACATGGCCCCCCTGCCCTTCCTCTCTCTCTCTCTCTCTCCCTCCCCAACAGGGAAGGTGGGACCAGCATCCTGGACAACCTTCTGTCGCGCATGGAGCAGTACGCCAACAACCTGGAGAAACTGGTGGAGGAGCGCACGCAGGCCTACCTGGAGGAGAAGCGTAAGGCAGAAAACCTGCTCTACCAAATCCTCCCCCAGTGAGTTCATGGCAGAGGCCTCGGGATGGGTGGTGGAGTGGGTCAGTCCCCCCCCCCCGGTCCCTTTCACTGCATGGGTGGCAGGAGCTTCTTTCCCACCCTGAGCCACCCATGGCAGAGACTGGTGGTGGTGGTGGGGTGCATTGGGGGCTGGCAGGTGACTTAATGTCCATTCCGCCCCCCCTGCCGTTCTCACCCCCAGCTCTGTGGCCGAGCAGCTGAAGCGTGGGGAGACGGTCCAGGCAGAGGCCTTTGACTGCGTCACCATCTACTTTAGCGACATCGTGGGCTTCACCTCTTTGTCTGCCGAGAGCACCCCCATGCAGGTAAGCAACGGCCTAAACCTCCCCCTGCCCCCAAACGGAAGCCCAGGTTGCCAACAGGAAACTAGTCTAGGGCAGGGATTCTCAACCTGTGGCCCATGGGCCAGATGCAGCCCATGGTGCCATTGCATGTGGCCCCCTACTGCCTCCACCACACCCGGAAGTGCCATGTGGTAGAAGAAGGGTAAAATGGCCCTCCTCCCTCTGTGGCCAATGCCCAACACTTGGCGTCTCGTCCATTGCCCACCCCCACCCCGGCGCTTCTCTCCCTGACTGTCACCCCCTCCTCTTGGCATTGGCACCTGAGCCCCCTTCCTCCTCCTCCTCCTCCTCAGGTAGTGACCCTCCTCAATGACCTCTACACCTGCTTTGATGCCATCATCGATAACTTTGATGTTTACAAGGTGAGTCTAGCAGGGAGGTGTCCGGGCAGGTGTACTGTCCTCTCCCCCCCGCCCCCCACACCCCTTGCGACACATCTGGCAGGAGCCCTTGGAGGCAGCCAGGCTCACCGTCCTCTGGCTGCAGGTGGAGACGATTGGCGATGCCTACATGGTGGTCTCGGGCCTGCCGGTCCGGAATGGGAAGCTGCATGCCCACGAGATCGTCCGGATGGCCCTGGCCCTGCTCGAGGCCGTCCAAACGTTCCGCATCCGGCACCGGTCCAACGAACAGCTGTGCCTGCGCATTGGCATCCACTCAGGTAAGCCCAGGAGGCGGGAGGTGCTCTCTTGGTGGCACTGCCTGCCCCCCCGCCTCTCCCCAGGAAGATCCCCTAGTTGAGCTGCCCCCTTTCCTCTTTCCACAGGGCCAGTGTGTGCCGGGGTGGTAGGCCTCAAGATGCCACGCTACTGCCTCTTTGGCGACACAGTCAACACAGCATCGCGCATGGAATCCAGCGGGGAGGGTAAGTCCCGTCCCCCCACCCCTTTCCCTGCCTCTCCACTGGCCCTTGCAAACCTTCCCAGACCCTTCCAGGAAAGCGGGGGGGGGGGGGGGGGGGAGAGGTCTCTGTGTGTGCATGTGTGTGCGTGTGAGAGAGAGAAGCCCCCCCCCCATCACTCCCTCCTGGTCCTACTGACTCCTCCCCACCCACCCCCCCCACCCCTTTCCTGGTTTGTTGCAGCCCTGAAGATCCACGTCTCCTCCAACACCAAAGAGATTCTGGATGAGTTTGGCTGCTTTGAACTGGAACTGCGGGGAGACGTGGAGATGAAGGTGGGCATACTTTGCCCACTGGGCACCGGCCATTTCCCCCCCCCCACACACACACACACTTTGCTTCTCCCCCTGGGGAGATGGGGGATCAGCAGGGCAGACACGGGGAGGAAGGCCCCCACTGTTGCTTGGGGGACCGAAGGAGAGGGTGGTGGTGGTGGTGGTGGTGGGGGAAGACTGGCAGTCGGGTAGATGGCTGCCCCACAAACCACCCTGTTTCTCTCCCCCCCCCCCCACCCCCATGGCAGGGCAAAGGGAAGATGCGGACGTACTGGCTGCTGGGCGAGAAGAGCGTGGTGGGGATCTGATGGGCCGGGGTGAGGTGGGGGCCCTGCCCTCCTCTGCCCTCCTCTCTCCCCCCCTCCCCAAGCTAGAGAGGCATTGAAAACCAACCCTGCTTAAGAGGCCAGAGAGTGGGTGGCCTTTCAGGGGAGGGGCTCCCTGACCAAAGAAACCACAGCCTAGCCTGCAGACACCCCACCCCACCCCAACCTGGCACCAAAGACCGCCATAAGAGCCCTGGGCGCCTGCCCCCACCCCTTGGGACATCATCCTCCAGAGCCAGGCTGCCCCTCCCCGTCATCCTCATGACTCACCCCCAGCCTGGGAAGGGCTGGTCTCCCACCCGGCTGGTACCCCCTCCATCTGCTGCTCAGCTGGCTGAGCCCCAAACACCCCCCCCCCCTCCGCACCAAGAGCCCACCTGCAACTCCCCCCCCCCTTTCTGGATGTAAATATAGAAATCTAGCCTCGGTGCAAAATATTTTGTGAAATACAGACTTTTTAACTGGGGCAGCTTCTGTCTTTGTCTCAGAGTGGGATGGGTAGAGGAGGGATTGGAGGTGCAGCCCTCCCCTTGGGCACAGTGAGCTCCATGCCAATGCAGTGCCCCCCCCCCACGTTCTCCAGCCTTCTTGGCTATGTATTAGGAGGGGGGGCTTCTATAGAAGGAGCTGAAAACATCTGGGCTTGCTAAGCAAAGGGACCCAATGCCAGAGGAGGAGGAGGAGGAGGAGGAGGAGGAGGAGGAGGGTGGCAGTAGCAGCAGCAGGTGGCAAATTCCTGTCCCCACCTGTGCAATACGGGAGTAACACCATTTGGCCCTCCACTCCTCAAATAAGGACCAGGCCAGGCCAGGCGGCAGGCAGCCTTTTTCGTGTCTTTAGAGCTTGGGGTAGTTCTCTAGGTCGTGGGGCAACGGCTGGTCCAGGTACTCCGTGATGGGGGTGGTGAACGTGGCACACTTCTTGAAGGGGGTGTCCCCAGTCTGGACATTGGAGACGCCCTGGAGAGAGAGAAGGAGCAAATGTGCTTATGAAAGGTAGGTCACTGTGGGCTCCTCTGCTCACCTGGCTTGCCAGGTGGCATGGGTGGGGTGGGGACAGGTCAGTCCAGAACATTCCTTGGCCCATGGGAGGAAGAACCAGAAGCCAACGGGCAGGACCACACCACCACCACCATTTTCAGCCCCATCCCAAACCTTTGAAGGACAAACCCCCTCCTCCTGTCCCTGCTGGGGAGGGGGGCAGGGTGGGTGCGGGGGGGGGAGGAAGGTCACTCACCGGCACCTGCCGGGCATGCTCCATCCAGAAGGTCTGTGGCTGCTCCAGGCGGTAATCATGCGGCTGGGGAGAGCAGAAGGACACACGTGGCAATTGAACGCTTGGCACCAGGAGAGGGGTGTATCACAGGTGATGGAGGGAAATGTAGCGGATGTGATGCAGACTGCCAGAGAGCCCCTCTCACCTGGGCAGGGGCAGGGGCCACAGAGAGGAAGCCCTCTCGGCGGTAGTCTCGGTGTGTGACAGACTGGGACTCCATCGGGGTGTGCGCTGCGGCTACCTTCTCCCCAAAGATGTCCTTGCTGCAGAGAAACACAAGCACGGGTGGCAGGAAGGAGGCTGTTTTGCATTGGCATCATCCCCCGCTCCCATGGCCGCATCTCCTCCTCACCTCATCTCACCTGTGTTTCTGGACCAGAAGCCACTCCAGCATTGCCGCCCGCTGCCCTAGAAGGGGGGGGGGGGGAGGGAGGGCAGCCTGGTCAAGACAGTCCGGTGGGGGGAGAGAACGTGTCCGCAGGAAGGGCCCCTCCCTCCCCTCCCCTCGCCCACCTCGCACGGGGAGTCCGGTCCGCCAGGGTCTCCGGTAGGAGTCCTTCATGGTGGTGCTGGTGGGCGACCCCGCCAGGACGTCCAGGGTGAGCAGCCCGCGGTGCCCGTGGCGGAAGAGGGAAGCCTCCGTCACCCCCTGCTCGGCCGCCTCGGGCGGCACCCGGTCCAAGGGGTTGGTGGCTCTCTAGTGGGGCGGGAGGGAGAGAAGGGAAGGAGGGGGGGCACGTGTGGGGCAGAGCACCCTCTTTCACCTCCCCCGTCCCGTCGAAGCCCCCCCCCGGGGGGCAAAAGAGGGGGGGGGGAGTTTCGGGGTGCCCTCCTCCCCGCCCGCCCCCTCTGGCCGCCCACCTCCTCCTGCCAGTTGTCCAGCAGGCACTTGCCGCGGGGAAGCAGCTCCCGGGGAGGCGCCCCCAGGGCCGCCCCCTCCCCCAGCGGGGCTCCGGGCAGGCCCGGGCACGACGGGATCAGCACCGCCGCCTCCTCCGGGCCCCACCCCGCGCCGAGGGGCTGGAGCGCCCCCTCTTCCTCCTCCGGCGGCACCTCGACGGCGGCGGCGGGGTCTCCTCCATCTCCTCCCCCTTCCTGCTCTTCTTCCTCCGGCGCCCTTCCTCCTCCTCCTCCTCCTGGGGGGCCGTCGGGGGGCGGCCGGTCCAGCGCCGACTCCCGCCTGCGGACAAGGGGCACCGCCCGCGTCAGGAGGCCCCGCCGTCCCGGGAGGAGAGATGTCGTTTCTCCCGCCACGACAACCCCCCCGCCCCCCGGCCCGCCTCACCCGTCCAACTCCATCCCGACGAACGGCGACCGCACGTGCGCCGTCGCCGTGGAAACGGTAAACGCGCGGGGGGGGGGCGGTGGCGAAGGCAAGGCCCCGGCCCTCCCCTCCCCCATTGGCCAGGCTCGCCGGTGGGGCGGGGCTGGGCTCTGTCTCGTCTGAGCCCGGGCTTGGCCGCCGATGCCCCTCCTCGCCAAACGACGGGACCTTTGGGGGTGCCCTGACCAGGCGCAGGGGGGGGGGCGGGGGGGGGGCGGCGGCGGGCACGGGAGAGCCTAGGAGGTGGGGTGGGGGCCAGCAGGGACAGGGCCGTAGCGGGGCAGGGGGGGGGGCAAAACCCTCCTGAGTTAACAGCCCCCACCCACCCCGGGATGCCAATGAGAGATAGATGTGTGACATTGTTGCCCCCCCCCCCCAAAAAAAAATAATAATAATATAATGCACCCCTGAAAACACCTGCAAATACATACAGCGCTGGCTCTTTGGCTGTAAATGGCGATGGTCACCAAACCCCAGAATTGGATACGACTGGGTTTTGACCTGCCTTGCCTTCTGGGGGGGAAGGGCTGAGCAAACGGGGCCTCCTCCTCCCCCAGGATAATGGAGGGATGCCCCCCCCCCCCCGCCCAGGCAGGCTATTCTTAGCAGCCAGAGTAGGATGGACCCTGGCCATCATGACAACAGCAGGCTATGCTACTAACCAGCCCCCTCCCCCTGGCATATGGTTGGCAAAGCGGGTCTAGGGGCCGGGGTGGTCAACAAGCCCCCCCCCCCTTTCTGGCTTGTCTGAGGCCCCCCCCTCTTGTTCTTGGTTTTTTAAAATGATTTTTTAATGATTATATCGTTTTTAATGTCATGCTGTTTTTATACCCGACTATTATAATACACTCTACATGGGGCTGCCCTTGATGACCATTCGGAGGGTACAGCTGGTCCAAAATGCGGTGGCCCGAGTGGTGATGGGGTGTGGGCGTTATGGCCGTGCTTCACCACTGCTCCGGGAGCTGCACTGGCTACCGGTCTGCCTCCGGCTGCAATTCAAGGTGCTGGTTTTGACCTTTAAAGCCCTACACAGTAGTGGGCCAGGATACCGGAGAGACCGCATTGCCTCAAGAGTGTCTGCCTGTCCAACTAGAGCAGACCAGAGGGGCTCTATAATTGTTGCATCTGCCAGAGGGGCGCACATCTATCTCATACGTGAAGGAGGGCCTTCTCCGTGTCCGCACCAGCACTCTGTAACCTCCTGCCAACAGAGCTAAGACTACAGACAGAACTGCTGTCCTTCAGGAAATGTGTGGAGACCTGGTTGGCGGGGCAGGTGTGGGGGGGCCCTAATGGGAATACGGCCCCTGCCTGTTGGGCCACAACATGATAGCAATTAGGTGCCATCTCTTCTCTTTTTTTATAGAGGGTGGGGTGGTTGGTTGGGATAATTGGGGGTTTTATGTGTTTTTATATAGATAGATAAATCTTTATTGCTATTGTCCCCTTGCAGGAACAATGAAATTTCTCGGTTGCTATATATCAACTCGAATAAGGCATACCCCATAATTTAAAACAGCTACAGAAACACCAGTTAAGATAGGTAGTACAATACAATTTTAAAATTTAAAATAAGATGACTTCAGAGTCCAGAGTTTCCATTTAAGGCCAAAATTGCTCTGGAGAAGAAACTGTTTTTGAGACGGCTCATTTTTACATTCATTGTTCTATATCTCCGTCCCGATGGCGGAAGCTCAAAGAAGCAGTGGCCAGGATGCGATGGGTCTCCTACTGTATCTAATGCCTTTCTGTGGCACCTGATGGTGTAAATTTGTTCTAAAGTGGAGAGTGGACAGCCGATGATACTCTCCGCTGTTTTAATAATTCTGTGCAATATTATCCTATCCCAATGAGTACTACTCCCATAGCACACACATAAGTCATAAGTGAGCATGCTCTCAATAGTGCAGCGATAAAAGGCAAGCAGCAGCTTATATGTTTTTGAAGTTGCTGTAATGCACCCTGAGTTGTGTTCGCCTGAGTGGGTGGTGTAATAATAATATAATAATATTTTTAAATTCATATCCCGCCCTACTCAGCACAGGCCGACTCAGGGCGGCTAACAGCATTTCAAATAAAGATACAATATAATTATACAGAAATACAATGGAGTAAAGCAATAAATACAGAATATAACAAGAGATCAATAAGGCACAGCCGGGAAAGGGGGGGGAGCACTAATTATGTTGGAAGGGCATTTAGCTGTTTTTTAAAATATATTTTTTAAAAATTGTTGCTGAGCAGCCCATGAGGTGTTTGCTGGACTGCGTCCACCGCCCAGAGTCTATTGATTGGGGAGGTATATAAATAAATCTACTGTAGATAAATAAGTAAAAGGGAGACTTTGGTCTTAGGACAACCGGCAGTTATGACAGTAAAGCAGCTACTGCAGATGAAAGAGCAACACTGCCGATGTTGCCAGATGTTTCTCTCTCTCTCTCTCTCCAGTTGAAGTTGGGTCTCATAGGGCGCTTTCCAGCTCAGTCATGCTACGATTCTAAGAGGCCTCAATGGGGATGTTGTAGAGCGCTGTTTGAAGGGTGGGGCGGTGCTGCTGCTACTCTCGGTCTGGTCGGCTTTTTTTTTTAATGTGTATGATTTTGTGTGTGTGTGCAGGTTTGTGTCTGAGTGGTGTCTGTTCCACCTTGGGTGACCTGTCAAGAGTCCAGGTGTGTAACAGAGTCTGGCCTCCTGATGGCACCACGCTCGCTCGGCCTCTCTGACACAGCCAGCCCCTTTCAGCCACATTAAGGTCTCCTCCCAAAGAAGGGGAATGTCATGCAAGCCACCGCCAAAGATCTGAAGGGCTGTCACGTGGGAAATGGGCGGTGGGGTGGGGTGGGGGCATTCCTTTCTTTTCCTTCCTCTTGGTTCAGAAGGCTGGAAGCAACTTGTTTCCAGAGGACCCCAAGTATAGGTTCAAATGACCAAAAAGAGGAGAGATTTAATCAAAACGTTAGGAAAAGCTTCTTAGCAGAGGTCAGATGACTGCCAGCCAGGGATATCCCTTCTTTGGCAGGGAGCTCGACTCAAGGGCCTCCTCCTCCTCCTCTCTTGGGCCCCATTCCAGTTCTGATCCTATGAAACAAGATGACCAGGTCTTGAAGGTATGGTTTAGATAGAAGGAACTAGAAATGACCCTTCAGAGTCAAGCAGGACGAATGGAAACCAAGGCCAAGCGTTTCCATACCAACAGTATTCCCAGCTAAATGCAAATGTTGACAAGAAAAACAACCCAGAAATAAACAAATTGGTGGTACTAGGGGAAACACCCCCCCCCCCCCAAAACCTGGATTCCCTCTTTAGATAGAAGCAACAGTAACTTCAGCTGAGGCTGCTGTCCCGTGGATCAATCCCGAGAACAGGTGACTGGCTGGAAGCCACAACAATACAAGTGGGAGGCAGAAGGAAAAGAGGAAAATCCAGCCCGAGATGGAATAACTCAATAAAGCAAGCCATGGCTTTTTGTTTGCTAGCCCTTGAAACAGGACTCTTTACAACAGAAGAACCTTTTGAAGACCAGAAGCCTGAGAGGGCCTCGGGGTTGCATAATAAATAAAGCTGTGTTAACCTGGAGTCTATTGTGGGGAAACCAAGAAAGGGCCTCCTGGCCTGTGACTTTTGACTTCCAAGGAGAGGAAGCCTGGCACTTTTCTGCCCAAAGAGCTGCCCCCCCCCCCACTTGCCACATCAGGGTCCTATCCTTTGCTAGCAGCTAATCATAAAGCCTCGTCTTCCAAGCCTCGTCTTCCCTTTCAGCTCTGTAAGCACAGCTTTCTACTTATTGACAGCATGCGCCAGATTTGGATTGTTAACTGTTTTTCATTCTTGGGGGGCCTCATACTCTCAAAAAGCCCCCCCCCCCAACAACCGTCATCCAAGCCATTGACTTTGCATCAAAGTGTTCGGCAGAAGCCAAGGGCTTCACTGGCAGAGAACTCATTTACCTTGACCGGGGGATCTGTGATAGAAAGGAAAGCCAAGCTAAACCCTTGAGATGCACCAATAAGTCGACCCAAGGCCATTACAGGACCTGGAAATCCCAGTGCAATGGATCAGATGCCGAAGGCTGGCATTCCAACCCCTGCTCAGCCACAGAAAGAAGGTGGGGGTGGTAAAAATCACGCCTTAAATGTCTTAACTTACCTGGGAAACCCTATCAGGGCTGCTTGTAATAATAATAATAATAATAAATTTAAATTTATATCCCGCCCTTATCGGCACAGGCTGACTCAGGGCGGCTAACAGCATTTCAAATAAAGATACAATATAATTATACAGAAATACAATGGAGTAAAGCAATAAATACAGAATATAATAGGTAACATAAAAATAAGCTACAAAATATACAAATTACAAATGTATAAATTTTAAAGCATCAAATCCATCATACACAGGACTAGGAGGGGAAAAAAATCAAACACACACACACACCAGGGCTCGCCATCCATGACGGAGCCCAAGGCTCAACGTCCACAATAGAGCCGGGGCTCAGTTGTGCATGACAGACCCCAAGCTCAGCATCCACAACGGAGCCGGGGTCAATGTCCCTAACGAAGCCACAATGGAACCCGGGACCCAGCAAAAGCGAGACATGTGTCAACGTCGGCGCTGCTTTTGGGGCCGCGGTTTGTACTGCCCCAGCTACGGGCGTGTTTTCTACCTACCAGCCAGGCAGGGCTGGGAGAGAAGCGACGGCGCCCACAGCTGAAGCAGCTTCCATCCCCACGCTGGTGGTGTGAGCGCTGGGGAGAGAGGAGCCAGTCATGAGTTGATGGCAATCCATACAGGTCTCCAGGAAGCAGCATCAGGCTGAAGGCTGGGGGCCTGTTGAGGGTGGGCAGGGGCAGCTTCTCTGGGAAGAGAGGGAGGCATCTTGGGATTTGCCCCATTGGTCGGCAGGCCCTTCCAACTCCCACGGATGAACCAGCAGCAAACTCAGCCAGGTGACCCTACAAGGGCCCCCTTGGCTCCTGTATCTGCCGTGGAAGACCCTCCAACCTCCCCCCACATACACACACACACAGCTGCAATGAGAGAAGAGCAGTTTGTAAAGTTTTGGAAGATTCCTGAAGAAGGAGCCCCTGCGATGCCCGACCACTCCTAGGCAGGCCATGCTCAAGGAAGGGAACTGGGCACAGTGGGGACAGGCAGTGAGGGACCCCACCCCCATGCCAGGCCCACCATGATCCTTCAGCTCAGCCGGCCACAGAGGAGGAGAAAAGCCTGGCCTTACCCTCCTTTGTCTTTCTCCTTCTTCCTGAACCAGACAGGGCCTCCTCTTTTAAAGCCACCTTTGGCCACAGCCACTGTTGTGTTGCAGGCTTGTGTTGCCACATGCTCAGGGGGTGGCCTGGCAGCATCTGCCCTGCCCTCGTTCTCTCTCATGGGAGGGAGGGGAGCCAGGCTGAATTTAACACGTCTGCAGCACGTGGGAAAGTGGACCCTGTGAGGTGGGTCTTAGAGCTGACTGGGAAAAACAGGTGTGTGTGTGCGCGCGCACGCATGCGCGTGAGAGAGGAGCAAAAAGGGCAGTCAGTTTAAGCTACAACCTGAAAAGAGTTAGCATTTATTTACTTGTTAGATTTGTATAGCCACCTTTTTCGCCTAAGCAACCCAGGGCGGCTCACAACAAAACTTATACCCAATGCTAATTAAAATGCTAATTAGTACTTGAAGAGAATTAGTTAGAACCTGAAGAGAATTCGTATTGAAGAGAATCAATGAGAGCTTAGAGAGAATGAATTATAACATCCTTTCTTGTATTGTGTATTGCTATCCTCCTCCTATTCCTCTTTTCAGCCTATTTCCTTTAGTCTTTTACATGGGGTGGGAGTAGGAGGGTGGGTTGTCGGGTGGTTGATTTGGGGTTTTAATCTGTTCTTTTTTATATTTATCTGTATTGTTATTTGCTCTGATTGCTGTACGCCGCCCTGAGTCGGGTTTACCCGAGTGGGCGGCATAGAAATCTCAGAATTAAATTAAAACTAGAGCCTGGAGAGAGCAAGTTAAGTTAGAAGCTGAGGAGAATTCGATGGCATATGAAGAGAGTAAGTTAGAATATGTTTTTATTTTAAAGAGATACGAAGGGTTGTTTTATTCTACCTTTGTAACGGTTGTTCTGATGCTTTATGCTTCTTGGACATTTCGTTGTAGTTTTAAGCATTTTTATAAGTGTCACTTTGGGAGCTAGAAGGATTGGGAGCCCCTTGAAGAAGGTACCTTGACAAGAGAGGGCCAAACGCTCCCTCTCCCTTTATTCGTTCTGATTGTGCACTTCCGGCCTGCCTGGTCAGACTGTTGTGCATTAGTTACAGGAAGAAGCCCAGGGGAGAAAGATTTCCCTCACCCACCCCTGGACTCCACACACCTCGGATGGGGCAGAGGCTTTGGGCCAGGATCCTGAAGAAAGGAGGTGGTAGGAGATATATGTGGGGGGTGGACTACAGAACCTCCTTTAGTTGGACCAGAGGGTTTCCTCTCCCCCACCCTGTGTTCTTTGCACCCTCCCCCCCCATGCCCCCCTCCCTCCCCCCTCTAAAGGGGGCACCCCATTTGCCCCCCTCCCTCCCAGAGCTCACCCTGGAGGCCCCCAAAGGCTCAGGCTGAAGACCTAACACAAACCACCTGGCAGCCATTCTCCCTCGCCCCCAATTTTCTGGCCTGCCCCCTTTCCCACTAGACAGCCCACCCCCCTCTCTTCTCCAGAGGAGGGAGAGGGAGAGACAGACAGACAGACTCTCTCTCTCTGTCTCTCTGTGCCCTGCCAAGACTTGGCCTGGGAAGGAGCTACACAGGGTGACCGACCTCCCTGCTTGCCTCGGGTGGCGCAGAGGTCACTTGTGTGCCTGCGGGTGGGTGGGGGACCCTTCTTCCTTAGGCTCCCCTCACCAAGGGGGCTGGAGGGGGGCTCCGGACCCCCCCTCCTCTGGGGTCCCTGCTCTTGCTCTAGCCCTGCCAGACCCCCCTGAAGGCTGTCCTTCAGCCCCCATCATCATGTGCCCCAGATGACGGCCTCAATCCGGTCACAGTACGAAAGACGACTTTATTTCGCGACAGCCTTTCCTTCTTGGGGGTGGGGGTGTTCAGCCCGGCGGCCAGCGCATCTGGCGGCCCCCCAGCACGTGGAGGTGGAGATGATGGACGGACTGCGCCCCGTCCTTCCCGTCATTGACCACTGGTGGAAGAAGAAGAAGAAGAAGAGAGGAAGGAGGGCGGGAGGGAGGCTGTCTCGGTGGCTGGCCCTAGGAGTACCCAACCCACAGAAGGAAGGAAGGAAGCCTCTCAGCCACGGCCCCCCCCCCCCAAATCTGCCCCGCAGGTTCGAATCCCGCCGAGTGCCCAGCAATGCACTCCTGGGGGGTGGGGCAGGGAGGGCTCGGCTCGGCCGCCCACCGAGGTCCGGGACGCTCACGGACGGACGGGGGGTGGGGGTGGGTCTGGCAGCCACTCACCCACGCGGTAGCCGTCGTCCAGGCCCTGGGCTCGGGCCACCTGGGCGGCCACCACCAGCAAATGGCCCAGGAGCTGCGGAGTAGAAGCGGATCAAGGGCGGCGGCGGCGGCGGCGGCGGGGAGGACAGGCAAGGGGAGGCAGGCAGGCAGCCAATCCTTCCCTCCCCCCCACACGCAGGGGCCCTGGTGGGTCGGAGGCCGGCCACCCCCACCTCCCCCCCCCCCGTGTCTCACCTGAGCGTCGCTCTCGGCCACGCGGCTGATGCGCGGGATGGGGCGCCGGGGAATCACCAGGAAATGCACGGGGGCCTGGGGGGCCACGTCGCGGAAGGCCACGCACTGGAGGGGGGGAGGGGAGGCGGAAGAAAGAGAGAGAGAGGGGGTGTGTGTGTGTGTGTGTGTGTCGGGGGGGGGCGCAGTTCTTCTCCCAACTGCCCCTCTGACACGCTCCTCTCCCCCCACCCCCGCAGCAGCCCTTCGGCGTGGCCCTCTGCCCATGCTCAGGAGCCAGGGGAGGGAAGGGAAGCGCTCGCCCACCTGGTCGTCCTGGTAGAGGAGGGTGGCCGGGAGGGAGCCGTCCAGGATGCGGCTGAAGACGGTGCTGGGGGTCCCGCCGCCCTCCTCGGCCGCCCGCTGGGCTCGCTCCACCTCCCCCGCCGCCCCTCCGTCCCCGCCGCCCGAGGCAGCTGCGAAGGCCCGGCCCTGTCGCAAAAGAGACTGGAGAAGGGAAGGGACTCGGCGTCAGCGTGGAGGAGGGAGAGGGGCCCCACCGGCCAGCCCCCCCCCCTCCAACGTGTCCCCCGCCCCTCACCTGCCCAGCAGGGGGGCGCCCCCCACCGCCCAGGAGGAGGAGGCAGAGCGCCCGCCGCGCCGCCATCAGCCCCCCCATGCCTAGTACTACTACGGCCCCGCCCCCTCCGAGCGGGCAAAACTCCGCCCCCTAAGGGGGAGGGACTCTCTTCCCCCCCCTCCCCCTGGCAAGAGAGAGAGGTCCCTCCCCTTTGCCTGGAGCATCTTGGGAGGGGGGGGGGAGCCAGTCCCAGAGCAGCCCCCCATCTCAAAGGCAGGGGGGGGGGGGGGGAGAGAGAGGAACGCATCGCAGTCCCCCCCCCCCCCATTCCACCCCCTTGGGCAGATTCCCAGCCCTGATGTCTAACCCTCCCCTCCCCCCCCCACCAGACCCGCAAGTAGGGGTCCTGCTAGAACCTGCCCCATACATGCCTCCCGCCCCCACGAGTATTCCTCTGCACCATTTGAGACTGAAAACTCACCCCCCCCCGCCACCCCCACCCCATAGAGGCTCCTTCCAAGCGCCTGGTCCTGTGGGCAAAGAGCAGCAGGTACCCCTCCCTCCCTCCCTCCCTGGTTTACCCTGGCTCTGATCCTGGGGTGCCAATGTGATCGAGAGAGTCCCCCCCACACACACACACACAAAAGGGAGGGGCTAAAGACAGGCAAAATCAGGGCAGGGGACCAGCGGCCACCTTTATTCCAAGTCCCAGCAGTCTGGGCAGCCAGCCCCCACCCCCTTTAATTGGGGGCCCTTCTCCCCCTCCACAGCCACAATGTAAAGGAGGGACTCACATAAGGTGCACGATGGGGGGCCTTTCTGGCACATGGGTGGGGGCCCAGCCAGACCCCCCCCCCCCCAGGTGCCTTCCCCTCTGCAGGGTGAGTGTGGGTGTGTGTTCTTCAGAAGCCCATCTGAGACTGTTTGCGCAGGGAGCCCTGGGATGACGGGAGGTGGCGCTGACTCCCGCCCCCACCCAGGGAGGAAACCTGGCTGGCAGGCAGGTCTTCCGGGGGCTCCGAGGGCTCGACCCAGATGGCCAGATAGTCTCGGAGGGTCCGGCGGCGCTCCCGGGGAATCCCCCGTGCCTGCAGAGTCTGGGAGGAGAGCAGATCTGAGGTGGTGTCCTGGGAAGAATCCAGTCTCGACTCCTGGGACGGCTCCGGGAGGGAGGCGCCTGGCTGAGCCCGGGGGTCCGCTTCGGCAGTCTCGGCTGGGGGGTGCTGGGGGCCGTCCACCCCCACGGAAGCCCCACCCCCACTGCTAAGCCACCCGGAGGAGTCGCTGGGGTCCGACTGGTAGCTGGTGGAGGAAGTGAAGCTGCCCAGGAGGCTCCGGGTGCCTCGAGCCCTCTTGCGCCGCCTCCGCTGCTCCCGCAAGGCTTGCCGCTTCTGTGCCACGCTCGAGCCCAGCCTCTCCTGCCACCAGTCCCCCCAGCAGCCAGCCCAGGCATGTGCCAGCCGCTCGCCAAGCTCGTCCAGCTGGGCCAAGGGCTCTGGAGGTGAGGGCGGGGGGCCCTGGTCCCGCCGATCCCCTAAGGGGCAGAGGAAGAGCTTTTCTCGCATGGCCCTGCGCAGGCACTGGCGGGCCTCTCCATAGAGGGGTGCGTCCCCTGTCCGCTCCCGCAGCACTTGACGGGTAAAGAGGTGGTCCTGGCCGAGAGTCGCTGAGGGGGGTGCCCGGCCCTGGGCTTCTGGGGGCAGCTCTGCCCAGCAAAAATAGAAGTCCCTCAGCCAGCGCCGGTATGAGGAGGAGGAGGAGGAGGAGGCAAAAGATGCCTGGGGCCATGTGGGGCCCGTCCTTGCCCGCTGGGAAGCCTCCTCACAGATCTCGGCTCTCCTTGAGCTTCCTCTGGCCTCGTCCAACCCAGAGGGAGCCTCGGGGTCCTGGCCAGACTGCCTGTCCGGAGGCCCCCCAGGAGTCACGTCTGGAAGATGGTGGAGCAATGGCTGGTAGAAGAGGTCTCCTGCCTCGGACAGCTGGAAGGCCAGCAGAACCTCCGTCTGGTCTCGCTGGCCGAGGGCGCAGGTGATGCCTGGAAAGGGGTGGGGGAGAGAGGGAGGTGAGTGGGGTGGGGAGGACCCCCCTCCCCGATACACACACACACAGAACCCTCATTGCCCTTTTTGGGCAGGTCACAAGTTAATTAGCATTTTGTCCTCAAACATGCTGGGGACTCATTTGGCCGACTTTGGAAGGGTGGAAAAGGCTGAGTCAAACTTGATCCCCACCAGGGTTGAACTCACAATGTTCTGGCTGCAGTGCAGCAGTTTTACCCCTGTGCCACCAAGGCTCCCCAAAAGGTGTTGGGGAGGAACAGAGAAGATACACACTCACAAATGCACACACCAAAAACCTGGTCTCCACCCTTGAGGGCACTGGCAGGGGAGAGGGAGGATGGAGGATGGAGCCTGTCCTCTGGATTCTGATGGGTGCTCCAATGCGTTTGTGAGGTGTGGAAAAGGGACGCCCAGGTTCAGGCACAGGTGCCCTGAGATGCCCTGAGCCCACCACCCGCTGCTGCCGTCGTGAGCCCAGGCAAGCGAGCCCAGCCTCGCCCAAGCAAGAGGAGCCCAGAGGATCATCCTGGCTCCACTGACTCGGTATGAAACCAAGTGGGCGTTTACGTGCAAAGAGCAGCATCTATTCCAGCAGACCACAGTGCTCGGACACAAGGGTGCCAGCAAGGCAGGAGGTCAAGGGTAACCCCCACCCCCCACCTGCCCTGGCTCCCAGATGGCCCACACCAGCGGAGACCTTGGATTCCAGGGGCAGCCCCGGAGAGCCTTCGCTTCCATCAATGGCTGCCTCCTCACTCCACCCAGTGCCCCTCTGCATGCCAACCCTAAGGCATTCCCTGGCATGCAGAAAGGGAACCAGCACCATCTGAGCAGGAACTGAAACCAGGCAGCAGCACTCCGTGGTAAGTGGACCCGGGAGCTAAACTGAGGCGTTGGCACCACTGGCTTCAAGTAGCAGAATGGGGTGTGGGTGTGTGTCAGGGATGGCACAGGGTGCAAACAGGCGGGGGTGTGCCACAGAAGGTGCCAGCCCAAGGGCCACCAGGGAAACAGACCCATTGGAGGCCTTACGGAGCGGGCGCACTCGAGTCAGGAGCAGAAAGGAGGTGGTGTTGACTGTGGGTGGGTGGGGGGGGGGTAGGGTGGGGGTGGGAGGAAGTCTGCCTTCTGCTTGCCCACCTGCCTCTGCCAGCTCCTCATCTATGCCCGCAAGCAGCACCTGAGCCCTTCTGGCTAACTGGACTCAAGGGCTGCCCTGCTCTTACCTGGGGGGAGCAGGAGGTGCCCAACCATTCAAAGAGCAGAACCAGTGCCACATCATCAACCTTGAACGCCCTGGCAGGGTGGAGGCAGAGCATCAGCCCCCCACCCCCCGTCCCATACCTTGCATTGGTGCAGTGAGGCGTTGGTGCAGGGCGTTCTCTTCCACAGGCAGCTGAGTGGGGAAGTGGGGCAAGCAGTCCTGGATGGCAGAGACTTTCTGTGGGGGGCCTAGCAGCTGGCAGGGGGTGCTGAGGCCTCCTGTGGAAAGAGGGGTGTTAAGAGAACTAGGTGGCTACAGAAACCCCAAGCCACATGGGCCAGGCGTGTGTGTGACACCTGGTGGCACACTGCACCCCCCCCCCCGGGGTAGCCTACCTACCTGCGTATTGCAGCAGCAGCAGCTCCTGGGAGTGGCAGGTGCCCAGCAGCAGCTTGTGGCTGCGCCCTGGAGTGCCAGCTGGTGTGAGGTGGGCGTAGATGGGGGGGCGGCACATCATGTGTTCCCAGCGCAGGAGAGGCACCAGTGGGAAGCGCTCATCCAGCATATACAGCGAGAACTGGAGGGGGGAGAGAGAAAGCATTCAGAGTGTGCCCCCACCGATGGGGCGGGGGCATGAGGGCCTGCAAATGCCACCAACCAAGAGAGTTATTGGTGCTCCCTTGACAATAACAACCGGAGAGAACCATTGCCCGTTGTGGGCTCCGGAGTCACACCTGGGCCTGGACCGGGGAAATGGCACTTTCTCCCAAGCACCTCAACTCAACACAACCCGAGTGGGCCAAACTCCCACCCAAGGTCCCTTGGGGGACAGACCTTTCCTTCAGGTGCCGCCAGTTCCGTTGTGCAGGACCTGGAAGGGTGGAGGAGTTGCAGGGATGGGGCTACAGCCAGGCTAGGGCAGTGGGTGGGCTTCGCCCCCCCCCCCGGAAGTCACCAGGGCAGGGGGGCAAGAGCAAGCCAGGCCAGGGTGAGCCATTTCCAAGGTGGTGGGGTGGGGGCTTGAAGGCTGGGCAAAGGGGTGTGTGTGCAGCTCTCTGGAGGGAGGGAGGGGGACTCTGGCCCTTACCTGGGTGGCCACCAGGTGGTGGTAAGGCTGAGCCTGGCCCAGGTATCTGGTGAGGACCAGGCGCTCCCCACGCTGGCAGTCGGCTTCTGCCCCCACCTTGAAGAGTTCAAAATGGGAACTGGATGGGGCCTGGAAGCACAGGGAGATGCTCAGCAATGGTAGGACAGGAAACCCCCACTCCACCCCCACCCCTCTTAGCCACGCGCAGGTCACGACTCTTCCAGCCTGGGCCACCTGCTGGAAATGTAACCTGCACCCTCTCCCCTCACTCATAGTAATGACACCCCCCCCCCAACCGGTAGCCAAAGACTCACCCTCTGGTCAACACCCACCAGACCCGTGCGGTCGGCCAGTGTGAGCACACAGGGGTGGGCAGTGAACTCACTCCAGCGCCAGGGCGACAGGTCGCGGAAGAAGGTGGTCTGCTGGTCCTGGTAAAGGAGTCGGGGCCTAGAGAAAAAGAGGGCTCAAGCAAGCGCAACGTGGGCAGACCCCCCCCCCCCCCCAATGCAGGAGGCCTGGCAGGGACGCCTCCCTCTGCCCTCCTGGCCAGGCGGCTGGGACCCAAGGCCTGGCAGCTTGCCTGGGTTCTGGCAGGAGGGAGACCCCGGCTTCCCAAGGTCACGGGCCCCACAGAACCAAAGGGAGGAGAAAGATGCCAGGCACCATAAGAACCTGGATGCACAAGAGTCCTCTTGGCCCTGAGCAGAGGGCTTTTTTTTTGGGGGGGGGGGGGGAAGACCCTCCAGGAGGAAGTTGGGCCCAGAGCCCCTTCAGAGCCCAGAGACGTCCCCCTGCCTCCCCCCCAGCTTTCATGACTTGCTTTTCAGAGGAGGATTTCCAAGAGCATGTTTCCCTCCTTCCCCTTCCCCACCTCAAGCCCATCACATGGGCACCCCCTAATTACGGGCTATGGGCAATGTCTGTTTCTGGCCCTGGGCTTGGCCAAACTCTTATTCCCTGTGGTCTCTGTGAATCCACACGAATGGGTTTACCTCCTCAAGCATTAAGACCCGAGTGACAAGAACATGCCCCTCCCTCCCTGGAAGGCAAGCGGAGGCTCCCTGCGGGGCTGCCCTCTCCTCCCAAGGAGACCCCTACCCCAGCCCTGCAACTCCAACCTCCTCGGAGGAAGAAACTGCTCACCTCGCCTCAACGTCCCACAGGTAGAGAGCACCCCGATGGGTGCTGAAGGAGAGTTCCCCCGGCAGGTGAGGGCTGGGGAGAGAGAGAAGAGGTGTGAAATGTGGCACACTTCTCCCTGTTAAGGTTCACTTTGTTGTGCTCCTGGTGCCCTTAAGCAGGACAAGGGATGGGTCAGGGGTTGCACGGATGGGGCTGTAGCCAGGCCAGTGGGTGCCCCGGGGGTCAAGCCGAACAAGGTCTTTTTCAACTCTGCTCCTTATTTCCAAGGTACAGTATTCGCTTTTCCACCCAGTTTGGTGTCATCTGCAAATTTGGTGAGAATTCCCTGCACTCCCTCCTCCAAGTCATTTAATGAACATGCTGAAGAGGAAAAAGCTCCCCCGCCCCCAGGACAGAGCCTTGTGGGGCTCCACTCGTGACCGACACACACACACACACCCCGCCCCACCACTCCCAGTTTGAGAAGGAGCCTTTACAGGGTTTATACAAAACTTCAGTTTCAAATTTCCCTGACTTTTCCCTGATTTCCAGACCCCAAAAAGCATGTTTTCCCTGACATTTAAGGAATTATTTTCCAACTCTACCGGCTAGCTCGAGGGTGCGGCGCAAGGCGGGAGCGGCGCGGCGGCACACAGGCTGGGTTGGCCAAGCCGCCGGGCAGAGGGGAAGGGAGGTCTGTGGCCAGCACTCCAGCGTGCACAATGGGACAGGATGGGCGGCGCGTGGCTTGCGCAACACGGCAACAAATGCGACACGTACGAAAACCATGGAAGTGTCCGGCTTACTCCGAAAAATCACGACTTACGCAGTTTTCCAGAACAATTTCTGCTTTTCCTTGACTTTTCCCTGATTTCCAGTTTTGTATCAACCCTGCATTAGTAAGAACTCTCCGAGTACTGGATCTGTAACCCACTGTGTGCCTCCACCGGACACTTGCGCGATCCAGGCCACACCCAGCTAACTTGCTAATAAATCAGAATATCGTGGGGCACTTTGTCAAAGGTTTTGCTGAAGTAGTACATTAACGGCATTCCCGCTGTCCACCACGGAAGTTACCAGATTGAAAAAGGAAATCAGATTATTCTGGTAGGATTTGCTTTGGACCAATAATTGCCATGTTGGCTTCTAATTATTAATGCATTGTTTCCAAGGAACTTGCAGAGCAACTGCTTTCTCATCCGCTCCAGAATTTTCCTCCGGTTGATGTCAGTCTGACTGGTTTGTAGTTGCCCATTCCCCCCCCCCCCCTTTTTAATTTTATCATTTAGAAAACACAAACTATACAGATATACAAAAATAATAACCATATGTAAAAAACACATTTTAAAAAGAAATACAGTGGAACCTCATACAACAATTGCCCCGTATAGCAATGAAATCACATAACAATTAGTTGTTTTTTTTTTTGGGGGGGAATGGTGTCCCACATAACAATTTTCCAATGGGAAAAACCACTTAGCAAAAAAATCGTCGTACGATGCATGTATCGTATAGCAATTGTTTCGTACAACAACGAGCCCCATGGAATGGATTAAAATCGTTGTATGAGGTACCACTGTACATTTATATTTGCTTAATATAGCATCTATGTTAATTTTTCATCAATATTTATAATAAAAACAATTTAACAGTAACTACATTGACCTTTGACACATGTACCCTCCACCCTCAGGACCTTCTCTTCTATTCCATTGTACTGTACTCAATTTTCCAATTTGAATTCAATATACCTATCCCTATTTCCAAAAACTAATCCTTTCTTGACCAGGTTGGAACCCTTTAAATTATTAAAAAAGAGAATCAACTACCATATCTCCCAATATTAAAAAAGATCATAATTTTTTTATCAACCCCTTTTTTACTTATCATTCAACGCTATGTTCCACATTTCCTTATACCACTCTTCCAAATTTAAGGCGGTGCATACTTTCCAATTCTTTGCTATCCATAATCTCATAGCCAAGGGATTGCTGTGGGCTCAAGTGGCTAAGACGCTGACTGGGAGGTGGAAGGTCAGCAGTTCAATTCCCAAGTACTGCACGGTGGAGTGAACTCCCGTCTTTGTCCCAGCTCCTGCCAACCTAGCAGTTCGAAAGCAATAAATTGCAAATAGATAAATAGGGACCACTGTGGTGGGAAGGTAACAGCGTTCCGTGCGCTCCGGTGTCTAGTCATGCCTGCCACATGACCACGGAAACATCTGCAGAAGCAGACAACGCTGGCTCTTTGGCTTTGAAACAGAGATGAGCGCTGCACCCTAGAGTCGGATACGACTGGGTTTCAAGCAAGGGAAACCTTTACCTTTATTTTAATCTCATAGCTGTTATCATAACTGTAATCAATTCTTTCTTATATTTGTAAACTGTTATATCACTTAGATTAATGAGTATAGTACAGCAACCTTTCCAAGGATAGCATTCGTTTCCTCAAACACTTTCCCTCATGCGTTACACGCCTCTTTACACATCCACCATAAATGTAAATAAGTCCCACCACATTTTTTACATTTCCAACAATCTTTGGATAATTATGACCATATGGATGCAATCTCACTGGTGTCAAGTAGTTTATGTTTCTTAATTCTTACTGGCATGTTGTTTCTCATAATTCTATATGATCATATTTTATTCCATACTTTAGAATTTATATCTAATTCACATATTTCTCTTAATATTGTATAACTAGTTCCTCCTTTATTTAATATATTATGTATTTTGCTTATTATTCCTTTCCCAGGGATTTCTTTCTTTTTACCCTCTTCCAACCATCTAGCACTTCACCCGCCCTCCATGATATTAAGGACATGATAGATGGTGATTTTTTTTAGATCTCTTCAGCCAGTTAGCTCAATATCTTTGGATGCAGTTCATCCAGCCCTGGGGTTATTAATTCATTCAAAGTAATAAGCTATTCCTTAACAAATAAGAGAAAGTACTTTTTCACCCAGAGGATTACTGGTCTATGGAACTCCCTGCCAGAAGAAGTGGTGACAGCTGTCAGTCTTGACAGCTTTAAGAAAGGATTAGACAAGTTCATGGAGGACAAGAGTATCAATGGCTATAATTATGGATCCCTAAGGACAACCTCCAGGTTGGAGAGATAGGCAGGATCTCTCTCAATGCCATTTCCAGGGAATCCTAAGCAGGTGGAGGCACCTGCTTGGGAAGAATACCCTGAAGCAAATGGGGAGCCACTGTGTGAGACATAATGCTGGACTGGATGGGCTCCTGTGGCCTGTAATCCAGCAAGGCGGTTCTTATGTTATGTTCTTATGTTCTTAACCGGTTGACCCCCATATTTGCAGTTTTATCATACCAGAACTCCTCGCTGAATAATGACTCCAATTGTCCATGGGGTCACAAAGGGTCGGAATCAACTATGCAACTGAACAAGGTATCCAAGGTAAGATATCTGCAGTTTAGGTTATCTGCTGGTCTAAAGATACAGTAAAGGTTTCCTTTGCTCGAAACCCAGTCGTATCTGACTCTAGGGTTCAGTGCTCATCTCTGTTTCAAAGCTGAAGAGCCCGCGCTGTCTGCATCTGCAGACGTTTCTGTGGTCATGTGGCAGGCATGACTAGACACGGGAGCGCACGGAGTGCTGTTTACCTTCCGGCCAAAGTGGTCCCTATTGATCTTCTTGCAATTTCTTGCTTTCAAACTGCTAGGTTGGCAGGAGCTGGGACAAAGTATTCAACAACAAAAATCCTGAAATGTATATTTCTTTGATGCATTACCAGAGCTGACCACTAGAGGCTACTGTCAGCAAAGTAAAATATGGGTTGCTGTTATCCAAGGGAGGGCATCTAGCAGCTGAGAGGCCTCTCTCTGGATACTGTATATATGTGTGTGTGTGTGTGTGAGAGAGAGAGAGAGCGTGCACCTGCGCATGGGGTCGCAAATGCTTCTGTCCATCTGATATCAGCCAGAGTAAGTGTTCTTTCTGCCAAGCAAGCAGTGATCTTTCAAGTGAGCTCATGAAATGGCGCCCCTGGAAACACCTAATATTAAAACTGCCTTCCTTCTCAGCAGGAACATCCCATTCGCTACACTGTGGACGGAGACGTCTATTGATTTTATGCTATGGACGTGAGTTGGCTTTCTTGGATGGGTTATTTTGGGATATTGTATAACTGAATAGTGCTAGTTGCTAAACTGGCTGATATACAAATATGAGAGAGACAGCGCAGCACTGGTTATATAACTCGGAAATATGTATTATGCATTTCTGCTTTTTTAATTGAACATTTCTGGGCCTATGGATAAATGAAACCACAATTACCAAACTCACAGAAATGGGGGTCTACTGTACTTAAGAGTCCACATTCTTCTGCTTTATAGTTTTCCTTTAATCATTGCATTGTACTGCTAGAAATCCACTGAGTTTTCCTCAGCATTTTAAAAATACTGTGCCTTCATTTCGTGTAACTTTTTTTCTAGCTTATTTGCTATGATTTAAATAAACCTTCACATTGATTGCACCTGTGAATAGCCTCAGATCATCTCTGGTTACACCTTTGGCCCACTGGGGCAAATGAAGGACCACCTTTCCCCCCAGGCAGGCAGGTGGCAGAACAAGCTCAGAGCTGATGGAGGCCTCATTAAATCATCAACCCACTGCCAGAGATTCAGAATTTTTGCACCACTGAACTCCACCATGAGTGGGATTGCCAAAAGCCACACCACATTTTGGAGGGGTGCAGGGACAAGGTGCTTACCTGACTGCGAGGGAGCAGCAAGTATCCTCTGTGCGAACAACCTGGAGGGACTCAGGGGGGTCGCCAGGCCGCATCCTCCACAGCCCACAGTGATGGTCTGAACGTACTCCAAGGAAGTCTAGGTTTGAAGGAGATCAGAGAAACACCCAGTTAGGACTGAACCCTGTATTAGTCAGGAACAGGTGACCGGGGTGGGTGGTGGAATGTTCTACTCACGGCTGCCATCCACTTGGGCCGCTCCCACCTGCCGGACTGCCTCGCTGAGTTCAAACTGGGCAGGGGGGCTCTGGATTCGAGGTTTCAGGGAGCCCTGGAGGGTGGACACGAAAGCCACATCCTGGAAGCCTGGAGCAGCAGCAGCAGCTAAGGAAAAAAGCCAGGGCCCCCGCGGGGTGCAGGTGTGGAAGAGACCATCATGGGAGGGGCTCATGCAGTTTGCCCTGTGGAAAAGGGTTGGAATCAGCCACCACCACCCCTCCTCTTCCCAGCCTCTTCGGACTGGGCGGATCCTGTCTGCTAGAGGATACAGAGCTGGCTCATGGCCTCGCCAGCCGGGTGCACCAGACACCCTCCGCGTGTGGGTTCCCAAGGGTGACCATCGGGCAGCCACCCCAGAGCGCCCACGGTGGGGGTGTCATCAAAGGCAAGGCATCTCCACCGCTGTGCCAGGTCCTCGTGCAGCTGCTGCGCCATCCAGTCCAGCGGCAGCTCAAACAGCCAGTCTCGGTACAGGTGGGTGACCGTGCGCAGGTACTGCTTAGTCCTGACCAATGGACACCTATGGGATGGTGAAAGGCAGGGGCTGAAGCCGTCAACCTAGCTGGGGCTTAGTGGGGAAGCTCACTGTCCCCCCTCAACCCACCCCACTCCTTCTCCCCCATCTGCCCCCCAGGAACTGAAGACCCAATGAGCCGATTCAAAGGCTGGGCAGGAACTGGGGGCAAAGGAGAAGGGATGCCCTCTGCCTGTGTCCCTCCTCTTGGCAAGACAGGCATCAGCTCCCCCAGTCCAGGACTCATGGATGATGGGCAGATGCCAAGCCCAAGGGCCCAACCTCGGCCCCAAGGGACACCATCAGGGGTCAGCTTGGCTTCAGGGAGGAGCGCACAGCAAGCAGCTCACCTTTGGGAGTGGCCCTGGGCTTCCAGGTTCTTCAGCAGGCGGGTCACGCTGCAGACGGTGTCCTGTGCAGCAATCTGCAGTGGATGGGGGCCCGGGGAGTCAGCAGGTGGGGAGGGAGATGGATAGACAGACAGCAGGCCTGGAGCCCCACGGAGCATCTGTGCCAGGCTGACACTCCAGAGGCAAGGGGAGGCACCTGCTGCTTGGAGCCAGGAGGAATCCCTTCACCCCACTGGGGCATGGGGGCATCACAGCAGGATCCTGGGGGTGGTTGGCCAGGAAATACCCTGGAGTAGGGTCTCTTGCTTGTGCCCACAGGCTTCAGGAAAGCAAGACCCAAGCACCGCTACCCCTGGGCACCCCTGGCACTGGGTGAAAACTAGAGCATGAAGAGGGGCACACCAGACCTGAAGAAAAGCTCAGCCCTGATGCAAGGCAAAGGACTTGGATGGGAGGCGGACTCACTGGGATGTAGGACTTGCCCAGGTTGAAGTGCGGGTGCAGCAGCCGGCCAGTGGCACCAAAGGCCACGTCTGGGTGTTCTAGGAAGAAGGTGCCCAGCTGGAGGGGCACAAAGAGAGAAAGAGAGGTGAGGATGAGGGGGTGGGTGGGTCTGGCTCCGCCTCACAGCCTCCCCCCCCCCGGAGGACCCCCAGGATACCTGATCCGTGAAGCGCAGGGCGTTTCGAGCCCCCGTGTGGGTCTCCTTGGCTACCCGCTGAATCCGCCCTTGGAACGTCACGTCTTCGGGGGTCACTGCCGGGACGCTGCAGCCTGGAGAGGGCAGGGGGTTAGAGAGGGCAGTGCGTGCCACGTGGCTGCTGGTGCCCAGCGGAAGGGCTGCCAGGCAGCTGCTGCCCACCCGGCCAGGCTCTCACCGACGTTGGGGGGCTTAAGGGGCACAGGGGCGGCCATAGCGGGGGTCCAGCTCTCCCGGGCGGTCTTGCTGTGTTGGGTCGTGAACTCTGGCCAGGTCTGGGGAGGGAATGGAGAGAGAGAGAGAGAGAGAGAAGGGGTTTGCATTGCAAGCACCAAGGCCCCGCCCCCCCCGCGACCCCTTTGATGGCCCCTCCCCCTTGGGGTGTTTGATGGCCCGGGCAGGACTCTGAGCCTGCTGGCACTGCTGGCCTTGGGCGCCAAGGGCTGCCCGGGGTGGGGATGGACTCTGAATTGGGCTGCCCTGTCCCCACCCGCCTCCCCGAGGCTTCATGGGGGGAGGGAGGGAGGGGGCCCCCGCCCCATCTCTCTGCCCCCCTCCCGGCCCAGGTAACACCCCTCCCGCCCCCGCCCCGACCGACCGAGCCTCCCTCACCTCCGCAGGACCCTTCCCTTCCCGGGGGGCCCCGAGCCCCACTCGCCCGTACTCGGCCCAGCCGGCCAGCAGGGGGCTCCCGCGGGAGGCCGGGCGCTCAGGGGCCCCGACGCAGAAGCCGCTGGGGAAAAGCGGGCTCGGGAAGGCCGCCATGGCCCGCCCGGAGGAGGAGGAGGAGATAAAGAAGAAGGACGAGGCCCCCCTTCCTTGTCCCTTTTTCTGCCGCCCCACCGGTCCGGAGACCGAGCCGGGCTCGAACTCGCCACACCACCGCTCACGAGGAGCGCAGCAGCAGCAAGAGAGACGCGGAGGAAGCAGTAGCCAGAGCGGCCGGAAGCGGAAGCGGAAGCCGGGCTGGCGCGGACGGACTGCGGCCCTCTGGCGGGCGGAGGACCGAAGGCAGCGCTCTTCCTCGGAGGGCGGGCATCTCCTCTAGCCACGCCCCCTCCTTCCCAGCCACGCCCCTCCTGCCCGGGCGGGCGGGGGGAGTAAGTAACTAGAGAAGAAATTGAATGTTTGCCTGGGGGAATGCTTTGGTCACCTTGACTGAAGGCACATTAGATTTCCTCCTTGGAAGGAGCCGTTGATTAAGGGTCAGAGGTCAAAGGTATCCCAGTGATGATGTGAGGAATGAGGAGGAGGGACTTTGCTCCTCCGGACAGAAAAGCCCACCTGACCTGGGTGTTCATTGTCTATTGTCAGGGATCCTCAACCTGCGGCCCATGGGCCGCTTGCAGCCTGTGTGGCACCATTCCATGTGGCCCACCACCACCACCACCACCACCACCTCCACCACACCAGGGAGTGCCATGTGGAGGAAGAAGGGCTAAGCTATCTGAGGGAGCGTGACCCGGCTGGCCCCCGGCGTTAAAAGGTTAAGAACACCTGTCCTATAGCGTGAGGAGCTCCAATTGCCCCTCCTTCCGACAGGTAGAAGGAAAGTGACTCACAGCGCCTTGACTCCCACCTTGAACGCTCTATGGAATCCCAAGACATTCTCTCCAAAGGGGGGAACCACTTATCTGTCACCTCTGCAATGTAGTTCAAGATTGGTTCTGTCCCTTATAATCTCATTCCTGATTTTGTCCCTTCTGGTCACTCCAGCAGCCATCTCATTTCTGTGGTGGCCAACTTTTGCTTATGTTTTGTGGTCAGTGTCCATGTCTGGCACTGGTAACATAAGGTGGGAATGAATAGGCTTTGTATGAGGTGTGTCTTTTGTGTGGATTGGCGTTTGCCTTGCATTGCAATAGGATGATATTTCCCTAATCCTGACCCCTAATCCTGACACTGGCTTTCCCTTCCCTTAATTTAATTTAATTTAATTTTCGCGCTTATATACCGCCCACTCAGGTGCAACCCAACTCAGGGCGGTTTACATGGCGGACAATAAATACAATATAATAATACAATGACACAATAATAATACAGTAACCCATCTCCAAAGGTACAGTTACAAAAAATTCAATTACAGCAAGAGAAAACAAACAAAAATTAGAAATACGATCCATAAAATACAGTATAACAGCAGTAGCAACAATGTAATCAATATAATCAAAGCATACGAAATCAAAATATCTGTTAGAACGTGGGGCTGCAGTGGCTCAAGTGGCTAAGACACTGACTGGGAGGCACAAGGTCAGCAGTTTGATTCCCAGATACTGCAGGATGGAATGAGCCCCCGTCTTTGTCCCAGCTCCTGCCAACCTAGCAGTTCGAAAGCAAAAGATGGAAAGTAGATAAATAGGGACCACTTCAGTGGGAAGGTAAACAGTGTTCCGTGCGCTCCGGTGTCTAGTCATGCCTTCTGCATGACCACGGAAACATCTGCAGAAGCAGACAGCGCTGGCTCTTTGGCTTTGAAACAGAGATGAGCAGTGAACCCTAGAGTTGGATACGACTGGCTTTCAAGCAAGGGAACCCTCTGTTAGAAACAAGCCTTTAGGATTCTTGCTATTTGTTTGGTTTTTAATCACGTCATAAGAACATAAGAACAGCCTTGCTGGAACAGGCCACAGCCCATCCAGTCCAGCCTTCTGTCTCACACAGTGGCTCACCATTTCCTTCAGAGTATTCCCAAGGAGATGCCTTCACCTGCTTAGGATTCCCTGGAAATGATATTGAGAGATATCCTGCCTATCTCTCCAACCCGGAGGTTGTCCTTAGGTAGCCATAATTATAGCCATTGATAGCCTTGTCCTCCATGAACTTGTCTAATCCTTTCTTAAAGCTGTGAAGACTGACAGCTGTCACCACTTCTTCTGGCAGGGAGTTCCATAGACCAGTAATCCTCTGGGTGAAAAAGTACTTTCTCTTATTTGTTTGAGAACTAGTACCCAAAAGTTTCATGGAGTGTCCCCTAGTTCTAGTGTTGTGCAATGGGGAAAACAGTTTTTCCTTATCTACTTTGTCCACACCGTGCATAATTTTATAAACTTCAATCAGGTCACCTCTTAGACGTCGTCGTTCAAGAGTGAGGAGGCCCAACCGTTGCAGCCTCAGATGGTAAGGAAGGTGTTCCAGTCCCCTAATCATTCTGGTTGCCCTCCTCTGCACTTTCTCCAACTCCATAATATCCTTCTGGAGGTATGGCGACCAGAACTGTACACAGTATTCCAGATGAGGCCTCACCATAGATTTATAAAGAGGCAAAATGACACTTGCTGACTTATTTTCTATACCCTTCCTAATGATCCCTAGCATTGAGTTTGCTTTTTTCACTGCTGAGGCACACTGGGTTGACACCTTCATTGAGTTGTCCACCAGGACACCAAGGTCCCTTTCCTGGTTTGTCGCAGAGAGTTCAGACCCCATCAGTTTATAAATGTAATTGGGTTTTTTTGCCCCAACATGCATCACTCTGCACTTACTAGTGTTGAAGCTCATTTGCCACTGTTTTGCCCACTCCCCCAGTGTCAAGAGATCCCTCTGGAGCTCCTCACAATCTCTCACAGTTTTGACTACCCTGTATAATTTAGTGTCGTCAGCAAATTTGGCTACCTTGCTTTTTACTCCAAACTCTAGATCATTTATGAAGAGGTTGAAAAGCAGGGGTCCCAGTACTGACCCTTGGGGGACCCCACTCTTTACTTCCCTCCACTTGGAAAAGTGTCCATTGAGTGCTACCCTCTGTTTCCTGTCCCTTAGCCAGTTGCTGATCCAGGACAAGACCTGTTGTCCCTTTATTCCATGACTGGTAAGTTTATTCAAGAGCCTTTGGTGTGGGACCTTGTCAAAAGCCTTCTGAAAGTCCAGATAAACAATGTCAACTGGATCCCCCTTATCCACATTCTTGTTGACACTCTCAAAAAATTCCAACAGATTAGTGAGGCATGATTTGCCCTTGTAAAAGCCATGTTGGCTCTCCTTTAGCAGCGCCTTCTCTTCTATGTGCCTATTAATTCTATCTTTTAGGATGGTTTCCATCACTTTACCTGGGACACATGTCAAACTGACAGGTTGGTAATTTCCTGGATCACCCCTGGATCCTTTTTTGAAAATTGGTGTTACATTCGCTACCTTCCAGTCATCAGGCACAAAGCCTGATTTGAGGGAAATATTATATATTTTGGCTAGGAGATCAGCAATTTCATCTTTAAGTTCCCTGAGAACTCGTGGATGGATGCCATCTGGTCCTGGGGATTTGTTAGTGTTTAGCTTAACAAGACATGCAAGGACCTCCTCCCTGGTTATTTCTATCTGGCTTAATTCTTCGGTTTCCCTCCCTACGAAGATAGGCTCTGTTTTGGGCATGTGGCCTCTGTCTTCTTCAGTGAATACTGAAGCAAAGAATTCATTGAGTCTCTCTGCAATCTCTGTTTCCTCTTTAATAACCCCTTGCCTTCCATTGTCATCTAATGGTCCAATGGCCTTCCTAGTTGGGTTCTTACTTCTAATGTACTTAAAGAAGTCTTTGTTATTTCTCTGAGTATTTTTAGCTATACGCTCCTCAAAGTCTTGCTTTGCTTTCCTGATTGTTGCCTTGCATTTGTTCTGCCAGAATTTATGTTTCTGCCTGCTGTCCTCATTTGGACAAGCCTTTCATCTTCTAAATGAGCTTTTCTTGCTCTTGATCACTTCCCGAACAGCTCCTGTAAGTCACATTGGAGTCCTCTTGGACCTGGCAGTGCCCTTTTTCCTTTTGGCTATGCATTCCAATTGAGCCTCTGTTATTGTTTTTGTAAACAGCCTCCATGCCTCTTGGAGTGTTTGGACTCTCTCAATTTTCCCTTTCAGCTTCTTTTTTACTAGTTTCCTCATCTTTGGGAAATTTCCTTTTTGAAAATTTAAGGTCTCTGTGTTAGATTTTATCAGTGACTTGCAGTCTATGATCAAGTTAAACATAATTAATCCCAAATGTCATATCCAGAAAAACTAGAAATAAAACCACATCAGAGGCACACAAAGGAGCTTTCTGGGTTGAAAGGATTTTTGCTGGAGGAACTTTGCTCAGGGGAGGGGACGCTCGAATGAGGCTCCTTTCATGTCCCCAAGACCTTTTCACACCAAGTAAAGGTAAAGGTAAAGGTTTCCCTTGATCGAAAGCCAGTCACATCAGACTCTAAGGTTCAGTGCTCATCTCTGTTTCAAAGCCAAAGAGCCAGCTCTGTCTTCTGCAGATGCCTCCATGGTCATTTGGCAGGCATGACCAGACACCGGAACGGACAGAAAAGCGGTCACTATTTATTTATTTACATTTATACCCTGCCCTTTTGATCCAAGCACCACTCAGGGTGGCTAACGATATGTAAACACATTACACACACAGACACACACACACACACACAGACACACACACACACACACACACACACACACACACACACGGGCACTCATTCCATCATGTAGCATTTGAGTCTTGAACTGCAGACTTGCTGACCTTCCAACTACCAAGGCGAGTTTCTTAACCACTAAGCCACCGCAGTCCCCAAGTGATTACCTCCAAAACCCAAAATCAGGGGGTCCTAAACTTTTTTTTTATGACACAGGCCTGACTACGCACCCTGGACAGCTGAGCAGGCTGGGCCACACACCCCGGAAGCGGACACATTTATGGCAGCCACGTCCGTGTTTATGACAGTCATGAGCGTGTTTATGCATGCACAGGCATGTTTAAATGTGCCCACTTCCACGTATGGTGGAGGCGGCACAGGCCACATGAAATGTTGCTACTGGCCAGGGCTGGCACACAGAATGTAGGTTGGAAACCCCTGCCCTAAATGGTTTAGGACAGGGTGGCCAACTTTTTTGTGCTGTGGGTCTGACCATGCCTCTGGGAAACTGCTGAGCAGGCTGGGCCATACACCCGGTTGCAGAAATGGGCTCATATACGGCTGATGTACGTACGGGTCCGGCCCGTGAGCCATCGGTTGAGAACCCCTGGTTTAAGACCCAAGTTCCCCCTGAGTGTTTCTCCAGCAAGAAGAGCAAGATGGACAGGATAGGCTTTTATTGGTTTATATAATGTATATGCCACCCATCTAGGAGGTGTTCCTACCCCAGGTGGTTTACACTTAATTTTATATATATATATATATATAATTAATTAAGTGTAAACCACCTGGGGTAGGAACACCTCCTAGATGGGTGGCATATACATTATATAAACCAATAAAAGCCTATCCTGTCCATCTTGCTCTTCTTGCTGGAGAAACACCCAGGGGGAACTTGGGCCTTTGGCCATGGCGGTGGGGGTGACAACAGGCCCCCTCCTTGCAACAGGGGCAGAAAAGGGGGCAGCCTTTCCTTGATGGCTTGCTTTGTTGAAAAAGCCCATTTCCTTTTCAAAGGCTTCTCCTTCTTCTGTGTCCCATGCCTGCCTGTCAAGTTTTGGGTTTGGAAATAAGGGAAATTTCCCAGCAAATATGGGATACTTGACAGCTCTGCTTATCCTGTGCTGCCCTCCAATGGCGGCAATAGGGCATTGCAGTCTAATTAATAAGGGATGACAGCGGGAAAGAGGGTAAAATAAGGGGTTTTCCTGGCCAATAAGGGATACTTGACAGCTCTGCTTATCCTGTGCTGCCCTCCAATGGCGGGAATAGGGCATTGCAGTCTAATTAATATGGGATGACGGCGGGAAAGAGGGTAAAATAAGGGGTTTTCCTGGCCAATAAGGGATACTTGACAGCTATGCTGTGTCCAAATCCAACCCTGGACTGCCAAAACGAAGCCACTTTCTTGGCTTTGTTGTTGCCCAAACTCAAGTCCTCACTGGAAGCAAGGGGCGTCAGACTCATGAAGCGGGATCCCTCGCCAAGGGAAGGCTGCCCATCTGCCCTAGAAGAGACCTGGGGGCCGCCTGGTCCCCTCTGGTGGGCATTTTCCTTCAACCCCCCCCTTTTTTTTGGAGGGAGAAGCCAAATATCTTCCCTATCCAAAGGACTCTCACTCCTTTCCCCACTCTTTTCTGCTTGGCCGGTGTTTCAAGAACAACCCCCCACCCCCGGTCCACATGGCCAAGGAGGATGGGCACTGTGTTCTCTTCCCTGGCATCCGGGTCAGGAGAGAGAGAGAGGGAGGCAAAGGGGGAGGTGATGAACCAGCCCAAAAGCCTGGCATTCATTTGGGGCATGGGGGGGGGGGGGGTCCCTTTGCAACCAGGAGGTTAATAGCCAAAGGTCTCTGTTACCTGTAACACTCAAAACCAGTCCTCTGTGGGAAGACTCTGCCGGATGGACTTTTCACTCACCAGGACTGCCAGCCCCCCTCCCCCCGAAGCACCCTCCCGGCTGGGCTTCTCCCCTTTGCCCCCACCTCCACCCCCACTGGCCCTGGGCTCAAGAGGAAGTGGCATCACCACTTCAGCACTAGCACAATGGCCGGACAGGGGCCAGAGGAGGTCATGGGCCAAAGAGGAGCATGGGTTGGTGACCTGGTCTGGACTTCACGGGGAGGTGGGGCGCTCAGGCCAGAGAAAAGTGCATTACCCAGATCCCACTTGCTTCTCTGCTCTGGGGCTGCTCTGTTGATGCCACCATTGCATGCCCCAGACAGACCCGGTATGCAACTTAGGGGTCCTCCTGGATTTGGGGCTGCTACTTGCAGATCAGGTGGCGGCTGTGGCCAGGAGGGCTTTCGCACAGCTTCGCGCCATCCGTCAGTTGCATTCGCTCCTGGACAGGGACTCCCAGTTCAGGGTCACACACGCTCTAGTCACCTCCAGGCTAGATTATTGCAATGCGCTCTACATGGGACTGCCCTTGACACCCATTCGAAGAATGCAGTTGGTCCAGAATGCAGCAGCCTGGGTGGTGATGGGGCACGGGCGTTATGCCGGCGCCTCGCCACTGCTTTTTGAGCTGCACTGGTTACCAGTTTGCCTCCGGGTGCAATTCAAGGTGCTGGTTTTGACCTTTAAAGCCCTGCATGGTAGTGGGCCAGGATACCTAAGAGACCACATCATCCCATGAGTGTCTGTCCGTCCAACCAGAGCGGACCGGAGGGGCTCCCTAATTGTCCCATCTGCCAGAGGGGTTCGTCTCTCTGGCACACGAAGGAGGGCCTTTTCCATGTCTGCACCGGCCTTGTGGAACCTCCTGCCTGTAGAGTTGCGGGAGCAGATGGAGCTGCTACCTTTCAGAAAAGACCTAAAAACTTTGTTGGCGAGGCAGGTGTGGGGCCCGGATGGAAGGGTGGCCCTCGCCTGTTGGCTTATTAAATAAGTCCCCATTTCTTTTAATTGTTCAATGCAGGCAGTTTTAATGTGGGTAGTTTAAAGATGAACGGGGTAAGTGGTTGGGTATGTTGGGGTTTTAATGGTTTAATTGTTTTTATGTATGTTTTAACTTGTTGTAAGCCGCCCTGAGTTGGGTTTACCTGATTGGGCGGCATAGAAATCTGAATTTTTTTAAAAAAATGCCCACCTGGGAGGGTCCTGACCAGTGGTAGGCATCAGCAGGTTCGCCCTAGTTTGCCAGAACTGGTAGCAGAAATTTTGGCTGGCCCCACCCATCCAAGTTTTGAAATAAAGTACAGTAAAACCCCTACTTAAGAAAAAAAAAGTCCGTTCTGTAGGCTTTTGCTTAAGTTGGTTTTTTATGTAACTCGAAGCAAACCCATAGGAAAAAATGAAATGTTTATGTAAATTGAAGCAAACCGATAGGGAAATGAATTTCTACGTAACTCGAAGCAAACCCATAGGAAGAAGAATCTTTATGTAACTCGAAGCAAACCCATAGGAAATCGTGAAAATTGGGACATGGTTTTAGCACAAAATCATTATGTAAGTTGAATTTTATGTAACTCGAGGCATATGTAAGTTGGGGTTTTACTGTACTGTAGTCCTAATTCGGGTGCAATGCAGGGTTTTCCCCCTGGCCATGCCCACCATACCACACCACAGTGTGGTAGTAAATTTTCTGGAGTGCACCCCTGGTCCTGACCCCTGCTGCCCACCCTCCATGCTCATCCAGCCTGCTGGACACTCTTGCCCAAGGAACAGCAGTGGGTCTTTATTGCAGTGGTGGCTGGGGCGTCTCCCGGGCGCCCCCCCCTCAGGCCTTCTTGTCGTCTTTCTCTGCCAGCCTCCGGGGTCCTGAGGGGGGAAGAGGCAGAGCGCGTGAGCCAGAGGGGGCTGGCAGGGCCTGGGGGAGGAATGACCCCTGCAGCGCCTGGAAGGCCAAGTTGTCCTGGAGGCGCCCGGTCAGCACGGCGTTGCGCAGTTCAGGCATCTCAGCAAAGGGCAGGTAGGCTTCACCTGGGGGGGAGAGAGGCCAGGTGGGACTGGGACTGGGGGGCAGGGGAGAGGAGGGGGCCTAGGGGGAAGGGAAGCTGCAAGAGGTGGTTTAGAAAACCTCCGCAGCACACCCCCCCCCCACTCCCCCACCCCCATCCTGACCCAAACACGTAGTTTGCCTCATCTGCCAGTCTGGGATTTCATTTGGACTTCCTGGGGGGTGGGGTGGGGGGGAGTGATGGGGCTTCTCCATGAAACTACAGAGACAGGATGAGGAGGCCCCCGCCCGTGGGTCTCGCTCCCTGGGAACCAAGACCTAAGGATGGACCTGATCTTCCTTAGCAACTGCAGTGGGCCAAATCCAGCCACCCTGAGGTCTCTCTCTTTCCCGCTCTCTCTTTCTGTGTACAAGTACTACGTGCAAAAGACACACAGGCACTGTGTTGAGTTGCCACCTATGGACTTCAGGTTTGTGTATTTACGTCACCCTTTTGCATGCGGTCCAAGGTGGAGGCACATGAAATGGCGCTGGGGGTCACATATGGCCCACAGTCCGCAGGTTGAGCATCCCTGGTTTAACCTGTTTCTTCTTCTTCCTTTGGGTCCTGATCAAACCCTGGACTGCCAAAAATGAAGTCACTTTCTTGTTGGCCAAATCTAAGTCCTCATGGGTGGAGGTTTCTGGCAGCCATTGGCAGGCCAGGTAATGAGCGCATGGATTCTGTCTTTCTCCACAGTGACACACAGCGTTTCCCTGTCCGCCAGCAGCCCCCACTTGAGTCTGTTGGTCTTGCATTGAGGGACTCTTGACACCCAGCCTACTCAGGGTCCCCCGATTGACTGACGTAGGGGAGGTCTAGTTCCTCAGTCATAGATATCCTCCTCCTCCTTTAATGTCCTTCCTTGCCCAGTGAGCTCTTTCCTTCCTCCATCTTTGTTATGTATGTACAATGTCGTTTTAAGAAATGTATGAATGTAACCTGACCACAATTACAATGTAGCACAGCTGTTAAAGGAACGCGAGTTAGCTGCCCATAGAGGGCAGCTGCGAGCGTTCAACTCACATGGTTCTCATTCCTCAAATCACCGGCAGCCGCGGGAACTTCCCCGCACCATCAAACAACTACAGAAGATGGGCGTGACTTGGACGACGTCACGCCGGTAGCAACCAATGAGCTACCGTGCAGCAAGATTCAAATGCATTGTACTACTGTATATAATGTGATGTACCTCCGCCATTACCACATGTTCATCCTGATCATCAATGAATAAACCTGTGTTAGTCCTTCCTGCGACTCCTTCTTTGTCTTCCGTGCAAGACACCAAATTGGCGACGAAGGTGGGATCGATGGCGAATCCCAAGGTCAAGCCGTACCAGTTCGATGTCAGCAAGCCCGAACAATGGGAGCTCTACGAGTGCCAGTTTCGGCACGCGATGGAAGCCGCGGGCGTCGACGACGACGCGAAGATGCGCTCCCACTTCCTGGCTCAGGTGGGGCCAGCCACGCTGCGTATCCTGATGACCCTGGTGGCCCCCCGGAAGGTGGACGAAGTGCCCCTCGACCGCATCCTGGAGAGGTTGGGCGAGCACTTCCAGCCGCCCGTCTCGATCTTCCCAGCCCGGGTCGCGTTCCACAGGCGAGACCAGCGACCGGGCGAATCCGTGTCCACCTACGCGGCGGCCCTCAGGCTTGCAGCGGTGCACTGCCAGTGGGATGACCTGGACCAGGCCCTCCGAGACCGCATGTTGTGTGGTTTGAGGGACGAGGAGCTCCAGAGGAGGCTGATGACCCGCGACCACTGCCTCACGTTCAACGAGGTACTGCGGGAGGCCCAAGCAGCCGAGGAGGCCAGGAGCGGGGTCAGACTGTTCAAGTCCTGAGGGGCCACGTCCGAGAGGGCCAAGTCACCAGTACAGGCGGCCCGGCGGACACCAGCGAAGACGGCCTGGCAGGCCCCCAAGCCGCCCGCCGGCACACCAACGTCGTCCGAGGAGTCGTCCACGACAGCGGACCCCTACTCCAGCGAGGACGACGACGTCCAGAGGATCAAGAAGCGAGGTGAGAAGCGGCAGACCCGCGAACGGCAGGACCGCCGCTGCGACGGTTGTGGGGCGTCCCACGACCGCACGAGGTGCCCGTTCCGAAAGGCCGAGTGTCACAACTGCGGCCGAAAAGGGCACATCGCCCGAGTATGCAGGCGCGGGCGAGTCGAGGACAAGGGCAGTTCCAGCCATTCCCAGACGCAACAACGAAAGGCGGCCGGCACCAGGAAGGTCTCAGCCAGCTACAGCGAGGAAGGCGTGAACCGCGTGGGCCTGGAGCACCGGCGGTTTTTCATAGAGGTACTGTTGCAGGGGGTCCCAGTGAGGATGGAGATAGACTCGGGGTCATCTTATTCCATCCTGTCCCAAAGAGAGTTTATGCGCATTCCCCCAGAGAAGCGGCCCAAACTGTGGGCCATGAGATCTCACCTACGGGACGTGCAGGGAAATGGGATCCCGGTGTTGGGGGTGGGGAACTTCAAGGTGAAGTTCAAGAACTACTCCGAGAAACTGCCCCTAGTGGTCCTCAAAGGGGGGAGGTGCTGCCTTTTGGGAACGCAGTGGTTTGCTCCCCTGGGAATCGAACTGTCCGGCATTAACGCCACCGAGACTGACCCAATGTGGGACGTGTGCAATGCACACCCGGACGTTTTCAAGAAGGGGCTCGGAAAATACAAGGGCCCCCCGGTTTCCTTTGAACTGGACCCAGAAATCCGGCCCATCCGCCTCAAGCCAAGGAGAGTGCCCTTCGCCCTCAAGGACAAGATCGAGGCGGAACTGGACAAATTGGTGGGGCAGGGGATTTTGGTTCCAGTTGACTCGGCGGAGTGGGAAACGCCGATTGTTACAGCCCTCAAGTCAAACGGGGAGGTCAGGATTTGTGCGGACTATAAATGTACGATAAATAAGGCCATTCGGCCAAATGCATACCCGGTGCCCGTGGTCAGCCATTTGCTGGCCACGTTACATGGGGGGAGGTGTTTTGCCAAGCTAGATCTGGCCCAGGCATATCAGCAGCTCTCCGTAACCCCGGCTGCTGCCGCCGCGCAAACGATCGTAACGCACAAGGGGGCGTTTAAGGTAACGCGCCTTCAGTTTGGCGTGAATTCGGCCCCCGGAATTTTCCAGTCCCTCGTGGAACGCCTTTTAAAGGGGCTTCCAGGCATCCTCCCATACTTTGACGACGTGTTGATAACAGCGGGGAGCGAACTAGAGTTAGCAAAGAGGCTAGATGGGGTCCTCTCAGTGTTCGAAAGGGCAGGACTTCGATTGAGGAGGGACAAGTGTGTATTCTTTGCGAGGGAGGTTGAGTTTCTAGGTTTTAAGGTAACCCCGGACGGAATCAAACCCTCCGAGTCCAAGGTTGCGGCCGTGAGAGACGTCCCTCGCCCCACCGTGAAACCGGAGCTGCAGTCATTTCTAGGGCTCCTAAATTTCTATCATTCCTTCCTGCCTCGGAAGGCATCGGTTGCGGAGCCACTGCACGCGTTACTTAAAAAGGACGCGGCTTGGCAGTGGGGGGACAGGCAGGAGAAAGCATTCAAGGAGCTTAAGTCACTCCTATCCTCGGATGCTGTCCTGACCCACTTTGATCCGAAAAAACCAGTGGTTTTAGTCTGTGATGCGTCCCCAGTGGGGGTGGGGGCGGTTCTGTGCCACGTGTTGGAGAGCGGGAGGGAAGCCCCGGTGGCGTACTACTCAAGGTCCCTCTCGAAGGCCGAGTGCAATTACGCGCAAACAGATAGGGAGGCCCAGGCCATAATCGCGGGAACGAAGAAGTTCCACGATTTCCTATACGGCCGCGAGTTTACGGTAGTGACGGATCACAAGCCGCTTCTGGGGATCTTCACTACCGGCAAACCCACCCCGCAAATTCTATCCCCCAGGATGCTGCGTTGGGCCATTTTCCTCAACGCCTACCAGTATGAGCTGGTCTATCGCCCAGGGAAGGAGATCTCCCATGCGGACGCCCTGTCCCGATCCCCTCTCCCTAGTTTAGGGGACCCCACATGCGAGGTAGAGCAGGAACACCAAGTCCTGCTGATTGAGTCTCTCGACTCACCCCCCCATCATCCCGGCCGACCTCGCCAAGGCCACAAGATACTGGCCCAAGTTAGTTCCTGGGTTAGGAAAGGGTGGCCCACTACTCCCCCCGAGGAACATTTCAAGCCATTTTCAGGCGCAGGGTGGAACTTTCCCTGGAAAGGGGCTGTCTACTCTGGGGCCAACGGGTAGTCATCCCAGAGAAGCTGAGGGCTAAGGTACTGAAGCTACTGCATACCAGTCACCCCGGGATCGTGCGCTCCAAGGCTCTGGCCAGGAGCTTCTTTTGGTGGCCCCAGATAGACGGGGATATAGAACGCTTAGTGGGCACGTGTGAGAGCTGCCAGAGCTCCCGGCCCGAGGAGTCCCAGTTACCCCATAGGGAATGGGACACGGCCCGCGGGCCATGGTCCCGGATTCATGTCGACTTCGCTGGCCCCTTCCGCGGGTCCATGTTTCTGCTGGTAGTCGACTCCTACTCCAAGTGGTTGGAGGTAATCCCCATGAACAGCACGTCCTCTGCGGCAACCATTAAACAGTTGCGCAAGCTTTTTGCCTGTTTCGGCCTGCCAGATGTCTTCGTTAGCGATAACGCTAGTACCTTCACGTCTGCAGAGTTCAAGACTTTTATTGAGAGAAACGCCATCAGGCACATTACCGCTGCCCCGTTTCACTCCACCACAAACGGTCAGATAGAGCGCCAAGTGCGCACTATGAAAGACGCACTGCGGCGCATGGGTCCCGGCGAGTTGAACCCGCATCTGTGTCAGTTCCTCATCTGCTACAAGACAACCCCCTTAGCTTCAGGTTTTTCCCCAGCCGAACTCCTCATGAGGAGGCGTCCGGTAACACTTTTTGACCGGATGGATCCGTCCAGGGTGGAGGATGAAGGGAGAAATATAGACATAGGGGGAGAGAGCTCCAAAAGTTTCTCGGTAGGGGACCCGGTTCACTGCAGAAACTACTCAGCCTCGGGGCCAGCGTGGGTACTTGGGACGATTGTTGAGCAAACGGGGCCGGTATCCTACAGGGTCGAGACTAGCTCAGGTCTACTCTGGAGAAGGCACGCCGACCAGCTCAGAAGACGAGTCACCGGTGAGGGGGAATCAGCGTTAGGGTCCTCCCCCACCCGCATTACCCAAGGGGGAGACACGGCGGCACCCGCGGATACAAATGCATATCCTCGGTTCTCAGCCGCAGAGGAGGATACCTTAGAGGAGAGGGATGAAATTGATTATGAGTTGCAGTACCAGGGGTGTGTCGCGGAGTGGTCCCCCACCCGTCCTAGTGAGAAGAGGGGTTTCAGTTCAGCCCCTGGTACTTCCAGTCCCCCCAGCCCTTTTGTTTTAGAATATACCATAGCTCCAGCCCCCCGGAAACAAACACCTCCAAGACAGGCAACAGGGGGAAGTCCGCCCACCACAGCCTCCAGAACTCCCGGGCAGGCAACGGGGGGTGGCGAGGCCACGAGGGCCTCCTCGTCGATCCCGAGATTCGTACTAGGGGGAACCCCAAGCCCCTCGAACGGTAGGCAGGGGTTCACTTCCCAACTGTTCATTCCATTCCCGTCCCCCAATGCAAGGTTACCGCAGACTCCACACCGAGCCACTAATGAGTCCCCCCTTTCCGTTGCAGGACAGGACTCCGCGGAACCAGGAGCCTCCGGCTCCCCTGTGTTAAGTCAAGCGGCCGCACGCCCCAAGCGCTCGTGCGGCAAGCCACAATGGTTGAGGGACTTCGTCCCATCCTAGGGGGGAGGGATGTTATGTATGTACAATGTCGTTTTAAGAAATGTATGAATGTAACCTGACCACAATTACAATGTAGCACAGCTGTTAAAGGAACGCGAGTTAGCTGCCCATAGAGGGCAGCTGCGAGCCTTCAACTCACATGGTTCTCATTCCTCAAATCACCGGCAGCCGCGGGAACTTCCCCGCACCATCAAACAACTACAGAAGATGGGCGTGACTTGGACGACGTCACGCCGGTAGCAACCAATGAGCTACCGTGCAGCAAGATTCAAATGCATTGTACTACTGTATATAATGTGATGTACCTCCGCCATTACCACATGTTCATCCTGATCATCAATGAATAAACCTGTGTTAGTCCTTCCTGCGACTCCTTCTTTGTCTTCCGTGCAAGACACCAAAATCTTCTAATTTGGTTTTGCTCTTGCCTACCCTCAAGTTGGAGTCCCTAACAGTAAGACCAACATGCTTAAGTGGGGGCTGGTGGCAGACAACAACATGCTGTGTGAATGTGGAGAGTCTGACCTGGTGAAGCAACAATTCTCCCCCTTCAGCTTCAGCATGGGCTCAATATGAGTGGGGTGTGGGGTGGGGGTGGGGGGGGGAGAGAAGGGGAAATCTCCTTATCTCTTTTTGTTACACCAGTAAAAATTTCATTCCACCAAATAATAGCCCCAAGCTTTGCCTCATTGGGAAGTCACTGCAACCCATGAAGGAGGAATGTGGCCTCCCTTCCCCTCTGTCCATCTATGGGGTGGGCACACAAGGGGCCTCTGGCTGACCAGCTCCAGGTTCTTCTTCTTCTTCTTCTTCCTGTTGCCTGTGGTGGCCCAGCATGTGTTCGGGGGCCTGGTGGGGCCAAACCCATCCTCCTTTCAGTGAATAAGGGGCTGCAGCACATCTCTTATGGCAGGGTCACTTTCTTTGAATCCTAAAATCACTGAGTTGGAAAGTGGGGAGCTTGAGGCCATCTAGTCCAACCCCCACTGCTCATGGCAGGAATCTGAATCAAAGCAGGTCTCACAAAAGGGTGGCTTTCCAATGCTCTCTTGAAGGCCCCCAAGCGTTAGAACGCTCTCCCACGTCCAAAGGTCTTGGGTTCCTTTGTCTTACTGCTCTAACAGTTAAGAAGGAAGAATGTGTGTGTGTGTGTGTGTGTGTGTGTGTGTGTGTGTGTGTGAGAGAGAGAGAGAGAGAGAGAGTGTGTAATTGTTCAGTATATCTGCACTGTGGTCGATTCTGTGGTAGATTGAGCCATCCAGGTTTCCCTCATGGTTTGCATGGGAAAGTGGGGGACTGGGAGGGAGAGTTTGGGGTGCTGAGAAGGTGCCTCTCACAGAGGGGACCCCAAGGCCCAGGCAGGAAGAGATGAACAGCCTTAGACCAGAAGCACCCAGGGGGTGGGGATGGGGGATCTGATCCAGGTCAGACAAAGCAAAGTCTGGAAGGGCCAAGGGTGGGTCACCGCAGGCCCCCCTGCCCCCACCTTTTGCCCACCCTTTCACCCTAACTGTACCGTATGGCCGTCCCCCTTTGCGGCGCGTCTCCTCCGATTCAAAGAAGGTTTCGTGCTCCTCCCAGCGCCGGTCGCAGGCGGCACACAGGAAGTTGGAGGTGAAGGCCATGCAGGAGCAGCCTGGAAAGTGGGCCAATGCCCTGGTCGGTCAGTGCCAAGGCCAGAGGCAGGGTGGGGCCTGGTCAAGCCAAGGGCCGGTGCCTTTGGGCAGCTGACCGCAGAAGCATTTAGTAGGCCATGGGCTTGAGGGCGGGGGGCAGCCTCCCAGGCAGGCCAGAGCTGCCAGGTTCTCTCAGGGGCTCCACCTGCCTGCCAGGGCCCTATGCCATGGGTGGCACATACCAGCCGGCTTTCCTGGGTCCTTTGGCAGATGGTGCCTCAGCAGACTTGCTTCTTCTTAGGCAAGGACCCTCTACCTCCACCCCCACCCCCATCGCCCTGCCGGCTCTGACTTTTGTTCCTGCATGCCAGACATTCCTTTCAAGGGCAACAATGCCACCGAGGCTTGGGCACGTAAGGACGCCTGAGTGGCAAAAGGCTCGGGCACACCCACCTCGGGCATAGCAGGCACGGGCTCCAGTGGGCATGTGATCTTCATGGGTGTGTTTGCACCGACATCGGGCTCGCCAGGCAGCTGGGTCAAAGCCGGTCCTTCTCCGCAGCCAGAATTCGCCCACTTCCTCTGGGTGCGATGGGATAAAGGTGAAACCCTGGCACTTGCAGTTCACCTGGGTACAGGGCACCGTTGCCTGCCTCTCTGATACAAGCATGGTGGCATCATGTCAGCAACAGCCTGAACATTCTTGGTGTGTATGTGCGTACACATAGGGGAAGCAGAATCAGAGCCCACTGGAGATGGACCCTCTGTGTTTCAGGGGGCGGGAGGGGGGCAGGGAGAGAATAACACCTTTGTGCAATGCTTGCAACTACTCTAGTGACCCTGTTGGCAGTGGCAAACCTTACTGACATGGGGCATCTATCTGTGCAGTCTGGGCCTCTGGGGGAGGGTGTACTCACCCCCCTCCCACCCTGCAATGCTGAATTTAGGGGTTTTAATTGCATATGATCCACCCACCCACATTATGTGTCCTCCCCACTGCGCACCTTTAGCTCCCTGCAGAAAAAAATACTGGAGAGAGAGAGAGGTTCTCCCCTCACTCTGCACAGTAGGGTCACTGCATGTTTACACCTGACCAGCTGCTGTTCACGGCGCACCACACCATTCACTGAGGCTGCCTTGTTGTTCCAGAGCTGAGGTTTTTTGGGAGAATCAGTTTACCCCAAACCACGTCCAGTGCCACAGAGGGACTGAGCAGCCTCTGGATCAACCCACAGTGAGCAAGCAAGAAGGGTTTGGCCTTTGGGCAGACAGATGCTTCCGGCCGTGGGGTTTCTTGGCTGCCACTCTGAGTCACGCTGGCACCAACTAAAGGAGGAAGGGCTGGCTTTCCACTCCTTGGGCAAAGTTCTGCCTCTGCCTTGGCCCTGGGGGACCCTGAGGGGCAGAGTGGGGGGGCATACAGAGGCTCCACCCCCTACATGCACTGAATGGCAGCTGCACGGGAATGGAGCAAACCTGGTGGCGGTGGTGGCGGCGGCCCTCCTGGCCTTGGCTCTGCTCCTCATGCCAATGTGCCCTTGCTTACCTACACAGACCTGGTGCACCTTCAGCTGATGCCCACAGAAACACTTGGACTCATCACCTACACGGAAACAGTCCCACAGGTATTCGGGGCAGCGCCAGCCAATGTAGAGGCCTGTGGGAAATGCAGCACTAGAGGCAAACTGTCTTGGGAGGGGGAGATTCCCACTCCCAGGTGAACTCCCCTCCCCTGCCTGCAAACATCTGTGCAGTGCTTTCCCACCTGAAGAGCTGCCAGTGCTGCTGCCACCTTCTTCCTTAAGGCCTTGGCTTTGCCCCCCCCCCCCGCTTGCCCACCCTGGTCTGTGTGTCTCCCCCCCCCCCCAGCCCCTGGGGGAAGGATCTGGGACAGGGAGGGAGGCCCTCCTCACATGGGTGCAGGAGGCATGGTTTGGGGACTTGGTTGCTGAGATTTGAGGTACCCTCCCGGCCTCCTCCATGTTCAGTGGCCCCAGTTTGAAATCTCCCGTAAGGTGAGACTCAGCGCCAGGCAGCCTCCCAGGTCCCTGACCCTCCCTGGGAATGGAGGTTACCTCTTTGGTCATGGGGTCTAGTTTGGGGGTGTCAGATCCCAGGGTGTTCCATGCATTACCTGCAGGGAAAGAGGGAGAAACCAGGGGCTCCTCGGAGACCCAGGAAGCAAGAGGGAGAGGCCCAGCAGCATGGTGGCCTGGCTGGGAGGGGAAATGGGGGGACGGGGGGGGGGAAATGCCTAGCTGAGCAGCAAGAGCGGCCGACTCTCCTCCTCCTCCATGCAGTTAGGGCAGGTCTCAATGGCCCCCTCACCACCCTGGGAACCTGGCAGGGAACCAGGCTGGCCTCCCACCTGTCTCCAGCGACCTCAGGGCCGCCTCCTTTTCCAGGTGGAAGAGCGCTTTCACGTTCCGGCCAAAGTGTTCGCGGTGCATCGCTTTGGCCACCGACACCAGCTCAGCCTTCTCTGCTGGGACCACCGGCCTCACAGTGTAGCCTGGGAAGAGAAAGGGCCTGGCTCAGGGGCCCCTCCAGGGAAAGCCCAGCCGGGGCCCTCCCTTTGGGGCTCCCGGTCCCGTCTCCCTTCTGAGGTATAGGTGGGCCACAGGAAGAGAGCACTGGTGGCAGAATGGTTTAACTGCTGTACTGCAGCCAAAACATTGTGAGTTTGATCCGGAAGGGACACAAGGTTGTCGAAGCTTATTCCATCCTTTGGAGTTCAGTCAAATGAGGACCCAGCATGTTGGGAGGGGTGGTGGCAAAAGGTTAATTCCTTTGTGAACCGCCTGCCCAGGGAGTGCATCAAGCGCTTCTATGGGGTGGAATTGCTATGGCTCTATCCTTGTTAAATATAACAATCCTTAATTAAAATAGCAGTGTTCTAATGATGGGGTACCTACACAATGTCTCTTTCTGACCCCCCCCCCCCCTCTCTCTCTGTCCAGTTCTTCCTTGTGGTCTCTGTGAATCCACATGAATGTGGGGTCACAGGGGAGGGACCACGAAGAAGAAAAAGAATACTTACAGGTAAGCCACCTGTCATTCTAGAGCCCTGGTGGCCCGCAGGGGTTAAATTGCTGTGTTGTAGCCAGAATGTTGTGAGTTTGATCCTGATGGAGACCCAGGTAGACTCTCAGCCTCTTCCCTCCTTCCGAGATCGAGTCCCCGTCCAACGCCCCCCCCGCCCCCCATCATCATCATCGTTGCCTCCCGGCGGAAAGAAGGGTCCCGCTTGCCTCTCCCTCCCTCCCTCTCCGCGGCGGCCAGCCCCCCCCGTTCCTTCCCGGACCAGGGGGGCCGCCTCCCCCCCCCCAGGTTCCCCTCCGCTTCCCTCCGACCTTCCCCTCTCCCCGTCCGCCCGGCCCCACTCACTCAGGGGCCGCTTCTTGGCGGGTGCCTTCCCGGGCGGCCCCGAGCTGGTCTCGGCAGCGGAGGGGCTGGCCTCGGACTCCTCCGTGGCGGTGGCGGTGGCGGGCTCTTGGCTGGTCCCGCCGCCGGACTCCGCCGCCGCCGCCGCCTCTTCCTGGCGCCGCTTCCAGGACATCGGGGAGGTCGGGGGCTGGGGCGAGGAGGACGAGGGGGGCCCCCGGCCCCCGCCTGCCCCGGAGGAGGAGCTGGGCCTGGAGCTCTCCCCCTCCCCCTCCTCTTCGGGCGGGGCCCCCGATCCGGAGGAGGTCTCTCCCCCCTCGGAGCTGGGCAGCCAGGTTGCCTCGCTCGGGACCCCCTCCCCGTCGGGGCTGCTGGAGCCAGGCAGGGGCGTCTCGTCCCCATCCTCCTCCTCATCTCCGCCGCCTTCGCCGCCTTTGCCCTCGGTGGACGCCGAGCGGCCCAGGAAGCTCTCCTCCTCCACCTCCGGGGCCGACGAAGAACTCTCCCGGCGGAATCCCTCCGACTCTTCAGCGGATCCCGCAGCCATTCTGCCGACTCTGGGGGGGGGGGGCAAACGGGAGAAGGGTCGTCGCGGTGCCCGGCGGGGGATCGGGAGGGGCCAGAGCCCGGGGATGGGGTGGGGCGGCTCCCGGGGGGGGGGAGGAGGGGGCCCCCGCTGATTCATCCCCCTCCTCCACCACCACCCCGTAAACCAGAGCGGCGCGGCCACGACGGTGGCGCTCCCCAGGGGCGGCGGGGCTTCCCGGAGATACCGGGCGTCGTAGGCAGCAGCGCCCGGGGAGTCGGCGAGGCAGCCCCGCAGGTGGAGCGCCCCGAGGGAGAAGGGACGGGGGGGCGGCGCCCCCCCCGACTCACCGTCCCTCTGGGTGGCTCGCCTTGGCAGAATGTCTCTGGCCGGAAGAGGCCCCGCCGCTGCTATGGACACGGGCAGGCAGCCGTCGGGCAGCCTGCATCGCCTTGGCAACGGACGGAGGCCTCGCGCTTGGCCCGGGACGAAGCTTGCCGGGTTCCAGACTAGGGTGTTCTTCTTCTGTGCCCGGGCAATTCCCGGGGCGGGGCGGGGGGGCGGGGGGGGCAGGCTGGGAAGCGTCCTCCGCCTCTGCTCGAGGGAGGGAAGGAAGGAGGCTTCTCCGCCGCTACTTAACTCCCTCTCGCTCTCTGGACACGTCCAGGTGGGCTTTGATGGGCCCAGACTGTCGTCTTCACCACGGAGGAACCCCTGAGGGAATCTACAGACCAGACCAGTCAGCCTGACGTCAATCGCAGAGAGGATTCCGGAGTCCGAGCAGATTTCTCTCATCCTGTCAGAAGCACACGAAGGTGCTTTCGGGGTTGAAAGGATTCTTGCCGGAGGAAGTCCGCTCTAAAGCGGGTAACTCCACGTGCACTTAGAAAACAATGTGGTAATAACTGGAAGCCAACATAGGTTGGTCAAGAAGCGACCCTTCCAGAATAAGCTCAGCTCATATTTTTCGATTAGGCAACTTCCTTGGTAGAACATAGGAACATAAGAGCAGCCTTGCTGGAACAGGCCACAGGAACCCATCCAGTCCAGCCTTCTGTCTCACACAGTGGCTCACCATTTCCTTCAGAGTATTCTTCCCATGCAGATGCCTTCACCTGCTTAGGATTCCCTGGAAATGGCACTGAGAGATATCCTGCCTATCTCTCCAACCCTGAGGTTGTCCTTAGGTATCCATCATTATAGTCATGGATCCCCTTTTCCTCCATGAACTTGTCTAATCCTTTCTTAAAGCTGTCAAGACTGACAGCTGTCACCACTTCTTCTGGCAGGGAGTTCCATAGACCAGTAATCCTCTGGGTGAAAAAGTACTTTCTCTTATTTGTTTGAGAACTAGTACCCAAAAGTTTCGTGGAGTGCCCCCTAGTTCTCGTGTTGTGCGACAGGGAAAACAGGATTCCCATTTCCAGGGAATCCTAAGCAGGGGAAGGCATCTCCTTGGGAATAATACCCTGAAGGAAATGGTGAGCCACTGTGTGAGACAGAATGCTGGACTGGATGGGCTGTGGCCTGTTCCAGCAAGGCTATTCTTATGTTCTTATGTTCTTAAAACAGTTTTTTCTTATCTACTTTGTCCACACTGGGCATGATTTTATAAACTTCAATCAGGTCACCTCTTAGAGTGAAGAGGCCCAACAATTGCAGCCTCAGATGGTAAGGAAGGTGTTCCAGTCCCCAATCATTTTGGTTGCCCTCCTCTGCACTTTCTCCATCTCCATAATATCCTTCTGGAGGTATGGCGACCAGAACTGTACACAGTATTCCAGATGGGGCCTCACCATCTTAACCTATAAATCCAAGGGTTAACCGTTGGAACTGGCTATAGGTTGCTATGCCTCACCCTACTTGCCTGCACTCACCCTTCCTGCACACGGCCGATCTGGGTCCGCAGGTCAACGAAGGATTGAGAAAACCGGCAGTGGGGCAACAGCCCCACAAACGCGAAGAAAGGGAAACAACGTCACTTCCCAACATTCCTTGCGCCGCGCCGCGCCAGAGCCAATCAGGCTGAGAGGCTCTCGCACGGTGCAGCATTCGGAAACGCGCCACAGCCAATCAAAAGAAAACCATTTTAAAAAAACGCAGCACAAACACAAAGCACCAACCCATAACTACAAGCCCCAGCGTCCTGCGCGCCATGAGCGCGCAGAACGCTGAGGAAGCCGGCACCCAAAAAATAAAACAAAAACAAAGGGAGAGCAAGTCCGCCAAGCCACGGGAACCAAAGCCCCCCTCCCCATCGGCGCCTGAAGCTCCTAATCGGAGTTTCCCCTTTAATATCACTGGGTGGGGGCGGGGGTGTTGTGCTCCCCCTCTCTACTGGCTCCCCTGGGGTTGAGAGGGGGGACAAAAGGAGTCTGTCTCCCCCACCCTCCTGACCCCAGGGGACCGGCAGAAAGGGGATTCCCTGCCCCCCACACACACATGTCCCATATTAAAGAGAAGAAACCAAGTGGTTCCTTCTCTTTAAAAACGGAGTTGGGGGGGGGAAATCCCCCTCTCTACTGGCTCCCCTGGGGTTGAGAGGGTGGGGGTACAAAAGGAGTCTGTCTCCCCCACCCTCCTGACCCCAGGGGACCCGGCAGAGAGGGGATTCCCTCCCCCCCCCCCACACACGCCCCATATTAAAGAGAAGAAACCAAGCGGTTACTTCTCTTTAAAAACGGAGTGGGGGAGGGAAATCCCCCTCTCTACTGGCTCCCCTGGGGTTGAGAGGGTGGGTGGGGGACCAAAGGAGTCTGTCTGAGAGGGGATCCCCCCCAGCACACCAAAAAACACAAAAACAAACAATCAAAAACATTCAAAAATACTCAAAAACAAACAAAAATAACACCAAAAAAAGTAACAACAAACATTTCCAAACACACCCAGCACCCAGCCAAACACCACAAAATCCAACCACCACCACCACCCCAAATAAAGAAAAACAGCTAACTCACCACCACACGACCTCATACCACAACGACTGGAAAAGAAATGAATAAAGAAAGAGACTATTTACTGGAAGAAGCTCCACCCAGAGGCCATGAGAGAAAAAACAGTCAAAATACAAGATAATCCCTACCAGCAGCACTTGCTGCCCACAATAATAATAAAAATTAAAAAAGACACAATAGCCCCACACAAAAGGCCCCAAGAGTATTTCGAAAAAGTATATCATCCTTTATTTTTTTCATCCACAAAACCAAAACACCAAACAAAACTCATCACAGTTTAAAACAGGCCATCAAAAAAAAATTTGTATAAATAAAAATTTTAAAAATTTCAAATATAGATTAACCTCTTCTTTACAAACATTAACAACAACAACAACAAAAACTTTCCAACACCATTTAAAACAGCCCGGCAACGCCGGGCAACCTTTGCTAGTAGATTTATAAAGAGGCAAAATGACACTTGCTGACTTATTTTCTATACCCTTCCTAAGGATCCCTTTCTTTTTCCACTGCTGAGGTGCACTGGGTTGACACCTTCATTGAGGGGGGGCCAACAGGACACCAAGGTCCCTTTCCTGGTTTGTCACAGAGAGTTCAGACCCCATCAGTTTATAAATGTAATTGGGTTTTTTTGCCCCAACATGCATCACTCTGCAATACTAATGTTGAAGCTCATTTGCCACTGTTTTGCCCACACCTCCTATGTCAAGAGATCCCTCTGGAGCTCCTCACAATCTCTCACAGTTTTCACTACCCTGTATAATTTAGTGTCATCAGCAAATTTGGCTACCTTGCTATTTACTCCTACTTCTAGATCATTTATGAAGAGGTTGAAAAGCAGGGGTCCCAGTACTGAACCTTGGGGGACCCCACTCTTTACTTCCCTCCACTTGGAGAAGTGTCCATTTAGTGCTACCCTCAGTTTCCTGTCCCTTAGCCAGTTGCTGATCCAGGACAAGACCTGTCCCTTTATTCCATGACTGGTAAGTTTATTCAAGACCCTTTGGTGTGGGACCTTGCCAAAAGCCTCCTGAAAGTCCAGATAAACAATGTCAACTGGATCCCCCTTATCCACATGCTTGTTGACACTCTCAAAAAATTCCAACAGATTAGTGAGCCATGATTTGCCCTTGCAAAAGCCATGTTGGCTCTCCTTTAGCAGCGCCTTCTCTTCTATGTGCCTATTAATTCTATCTTTTAGGATGGTTTCCATCACTTTACCTGGGACACGTTAAACTGACCGGTCGGTAATTTCCTGGATCACCCCTGGATCCTTTTTTGAAAATTGGTGTTACATTCGCTACCTTCCAGTCATCAGGCACAAACCCTGATTTGAGGGAAAGATTATATATTTTGGCTAGGAGATCAGCAATTTCATCTTTACGTTCCCTGAGAACCCGTAGATGGATGCCATCTGGTCCTGGTGATTTGTTAGCATTTAGTTTAACAAGACATGCAAGGATCTCCTCCCTGGTTCAGGGGCGTAGGAACTATTTTTGCTGGGGGGGGGGCAACTTTGAAAAGGGCCCTGCTCCTAAGGAAAGGGCCTGCACTTTTTGCGGGTTGGGGGGGATTGCGGATTGGGTGGGTGGGTAGAGACTTGAATTTCCTTAAAAGAGCATATGAAGGTGTGAGAATTGTGCCAGAAGGGAAAAAGCAAGCTGGAAACAAGTGAAATTTAATTTCTATTAATGAAGACTACTCATTCCTTCTAATTTTTTAATTATTATTTTTTACTATATTAAAACATATAACACACCAATTACAATAAATACACTACTGAAATGTCAATGAATAATCTAACTATTAATAATAAACGACATATTAATCTTAAATACACCAAAGCCATTTATATCAGACTCTTGCAATTCAGTGCTCATCTGTTTCAAAGAGCCAACGGGTCATGTGGCAGGCATGTCTTTTTTAAAATAAATAAATAAATCCTTCAGGTAAACATGTGGCAGGCATACTTCCCCCCCCCCCCCTCATGGCTCACACAAACCCCCTCTCTCACCTCTCCCCCACCCCTGCATTCTTACCTGTCCTCCGTATCCCCCCCACACCCATACACCACCCTCCCCATCGGCAGCCTGCCCGTGAGAGAAGGCCTACCTGCTTGGCATTCATTCCCCTGGGCAGACGCAAGGCTGGATCCCTTTGCTTTGGCCTCGCCCATCTCTGTGCTGTGGCCTCCTCGTGTGTTGGCTGGGCTAGCTGCCTGAGCCTGGAGTGCTGCAGCTTCACCCGTCTGGGGTGGGTGGGGAGGAGGGGGAGGCAGAGCCTTCCAAAAGGCCCAGACTGAGATTGGATGGGGAGGAGGGGTGAGGTGGAGCCTTCCAAAAGACCCAGACTAAGATTGGATGGGGAGGAGGGGTGATGCGGAGCCTTCCACAAGGCCCAGACTGAGATTGGATGGGGAGGAGAGATGAGGTGGAGCCTTCCAAAAGGCCCGGACTGAGATGGGTGGTGAGAGGAGGAGACTTCCTAGTTCCTCCAAAATGGCCCATGGCTGCATGGCAATTTCGGTGTGTGTGGGGGTGTTTGGCCCTCCCTGCCCCCCACTTCCAACTCCCATGGGGGAGGAGAGGCCCCAGAAGCAGAGAGTGAGGCAAAGCCCTGGCCCTTTCCTGCTTCCATCAGCTTTTTAGCTGAGAGCACATTCCAAGCTGTAGAAGAGGGGAGAATCAGGGAGAATCAGGATGGAGGGAGGAAGAGGCTGGGCTGGGCTTCTGTTTTGAGTCAGCTTCAGAGTATTTCCACTCTGTGCTTTGAGTAGGCTGAAGTCAGCCTTGTAGATCGGATCAGGGAATTTGCCGGCAGTTCCAAAGCAAGCGGAGGCAGATTTCCCCTTGTGGGGCCAGCTGCAGTCTGGGATGATGCAGGTGGAGGGGGGGGGTGAAGGGCAAAGCTAGCATGACCTGGCCAGTTCCTTAAATGGTTTCACAGCTCCCCCTGGCAAGGGCACAAGTCCTGCACCAGGGGTGGGGCTTGTTATTTCACACACCCCAGCAGCATTACCTTCTGGGGGGGGGGGACACAGCTCTGAAGGGGTCTGCTGAAGGCATACTTATACCTATAGCCACTAAAGGCTTTTTTCAGTTTCCTGGCATAAGGCCCTCTGAAGGCTGCATGCTTCGTTTACCACTTCCAGAGTTCTATTTTCTATGCAAAGGCTAGATTTCAGCTTAGCAATTTCCCTTGCTTTGTCCTTTTGCCTAATAATTTTTCACAGCATCAAGGCTTTCTCCAGTAAATCCTCTCTTCTTATTTGATATTGATAGCCATGGTTAATGATCTCTACAGCATCTAAGCTTTCTCAAGTGCATCCTCTCTGCTCATTTGATCTCAGCTTTATCTTTGCTACACAGCCATGTGCTGTTGATTTGTTCACTTGGCTGTTCAAAGGTACTCTCTACCACATTTAGAGGCACTTGTTTTTCTGCATTCAGCTTTCCTCATGGTCCAGCTCTCACATTCATGCATTATGCCTAAGAGAGTGAAGTCTGCACTTCTTCATCTATTTTCCAGGGCCTGATTAGGCCTGTTGCCATTATCTTGGTTTTGTTGTGCCTGTCTCAGATTGTTGACATCTCCTATAGCAATATTAATGCAGCTTAGCTTGTTCTTTTTCTTCTTTCAGGCCATTCTGTCATGCCTCGTTCACCCGGTGCCCCCAACAAGGACAACTGCCCACACCTGCAGAGCCCGGGAGGACTGAAAGGGCCGATGCCAGAGCCACCAACTCCAGGGCTGGAGCATGCCTTGCTCGCCCAGCACCCCCCAAGGACAACTGCCTGCACCTGCGGAGCCCAGGAGGACTGATAGGGCTGATGCTGGAGCTGCCGACGCCAGGGCTGTAGCATGCCTCGCTCGCCCTGCACCCCCCACAGAACAACTGCTTGCACCTGCGGAGCCTGGGAGGACTGAAAGGGCCGATGCCGGAGCCACCGATGGCAGGGTTGGAGCACGCCTCGTTCACCTGTCACCTCCCCAGGACAACTGCCCGCACTTGTGGAGCCCGGGAGGACTGATAGGGCCAATGCCGGAGCCGCTGATGCCAAGGCTGGAGCATGCCTTGTTTGCCCAGCGCCCCCCCCCCCCCAGGACAACTGCCCGCACCTGCAGAGCCTGGGAGGACTGAAAGGGCTGATGCCGGAGCCACCGACGCCAGGGCTGGAGCATGCCTCACTTGCCCCCCCCCCCCCCCGGACAACTGTCCGCACCCGTGGAGCCTGGGAGGGTGCGAGGCAAGAGTGAAGAACATCACCGCTGCCTCTACAGCTGCAGCCGCTCCTGGGGCCAATTGGACTGCTGCCGCCGCTGCCGAGACCCTGTGCTCCTTCCCCCGAGTTGGCGGGGGGAGTAGAAGCACCTGCACCAGTTTTTTGTGGCCATAAGGACTCTGTTGTTGCCATAGCTGTTGTCGACACTGAGTTCTTTGAGCCTTGGCCTCGTTTTGCATGTCACATTATTTTATAATTACTTTGTATTGATGTATGACTGTGTAATTTGTAACTAGACCCTTTATTGTATTTTGTATTTTGCCTTGTTATACAGTATTCTGATTTTGCTATATTGCATTTTTATTTAAATATGTTGTAAGCCTCCCTGAGTCGGCCTGCGCTGAGGAGGGTGGGATAATAATAAAAATCGAAATTGAAATTCCATGTTCTGTCTTAACCGTTGTTTTTTAATTCATGTACAAACTCCTTATGAGGCATTTAAGGTGTTCTGTCAGTCCCATCTCTTTAATTACTAACTACCTTTTTCTTGTGGTCCACACAAAAGCCTTGGTTTCTGACATTCTTGTGTTTTTTCCATGATCCAATGTGTGTTTATGTTTCCTAGTCCACCTGCCTCCTTTCCCCAGGCAGGATTTCATTCTCAATATGCAGTTAGCTTTGAATAAATTTCCCTTCTCACAGGTTTTCATAGTGTTTATATCATCATTATAAGACTTCCATATTATTTTAGCCTGAAATTTTCTCTGCATTTTGCTACAATTCGGAGCTTGTTTTTTCCTCCTGTAAGGCTAGAATTCTCCACCGCTTATGGGTTACATAGATCCTTCACATTTTCCAGCTCATTCCCCCAAATCATTTCTTTCATCAAATAATGTCACTTCTTTGCTGGAACAGTCCATCTCTGGATCGTCTGCACTCCATGGGGCATCCTCCATAATGCCACAGTGCCTCTCCCATAACAATCAAAAGAAAGAGGATAGATGTTTACCAATCCATAACACAGTTTTCCAATAGCACCCAGTCTACACCTTCCAGTCAGGGTGCCATTGATCCCTTGACCCAGCCTGGGGTGGGGTGCCAGTCCTATGGCACAGGGCCTGCTTCCCCCCTCTTAGGGGGGGAAAAGGAATTTTTGTGTTTTCTCCACAGATCGGCTGCTGTGATTCCGGATCCAGCCCACGGATCTCTTTGGAGCTTTCCAGGCATCGGGACCACCATAGGACGCAGACACCAAGGCCTTTGCAGCCCAGTCCAGCAAGCCCACCTGATGCAGTATAGCAACTGGGTCCATTTCACATATTGCCCAACCTTTTCACCTTTTCACCTGTGTTTTACTGATGCACTCTTCCACCTGCAGCCCCACTTACAGGGGGTCTTTCTTTGGACAGCAGCCAGCCCCACCTGCCCAGGACTTGGGTGCAGGGGCTAACCTATAAGCTGTATCAACACCTATGGACATTGCCAACAGTAGCTACTCCTGCTTGCAGCCACATCCTGCCAAACCCCAGATGTCTTGGTCCTCATTTCTACACACTTTGACATTTCCATTGCCATACCAGCCACTATTGCTTGCAGCAAGACAAAGACATTGCCATATCCCAGATGTCTTGGTTCCTCATTTCTACAAGTCCAGCTATTAATTATATTTATTTATTTATTTATTTAGTTGTATTTATATATGCCGCCCACTCAGGCAGAACCCGACTCAGGGCGGCATTACAACAAATTCTAAAAACATATAAAAACACTTTAAAAACCCCATATCCCACCCACTTAAAAAACCCCTTATCCCACCCATCCATCCCACCCACTCTAAAAAAAAAAGTCTAGTATAATGCATATGTTTGCCACAAGCTTCCTCAGGAATCTATGCACATAAAAACATATACATATCATAACCATACAATATCTACACCAATATATAATATACAATATTACATATATATACATCATATATACAACAGGGAGCACTGCAGAATTTTCATTGAGGCTCAGACGCGAATAAAATTAAATATTCATTAAAATTATAATACCTTGAAGAAACTATATCTACATTGCAAGCAGGTAATTTACTTTAAATGCATTTCCCTGTTGTATATATGATGTATATATATGTAATATTTTATATTGCTGTAGATATTGTATGGTTATGATATGTATATGTTTTTATGTGCATAGATTCCTGAGGAAGCTTGGAAAAGCCAATTTATCTGGAAAGGGCTTCGGGTCTACTTGCGTATTAAAGCATGCTTTAGAACATTGACAATTTGCATTACTTTGATATTTCGCCGCAAACGGTTTTCTTGTTCCTGGGATTCTCACCGTTTGGCCCTCTTTTTCCTGGACTTCCATTACCCTCACATAGACTGAGTGAACTGTTGTTCAGCACATGATAAAGAGATAAAGTTCCTAGATATGCTAAATGAATATTCCCTGGGACAGATGGTTGAAGACGCAACTAGAGGTACAAGAATCCTTGACTTGCTCCTGAGTAATACTCAGGATCTGGTGCAAGATGTTAATGTGACTGATCCAATAGGGAACAGTGACCACAACTCAATTATGTTTAACTTGATCATAGACCGCAAGTCACTGATAAAATCTAACACAGAGACCTTAAATTTTCAAAAAGGAAATTTCCCAAAGATGAGGAAACTAGTAAAAAAGAAGCTGAAAGGGAAAATTGAGAGAGTCCAAACACTCCAAGAGGCATGGAGGCTGTTTACAAAAACAAAAACAGATGCTCAATTGGAATGCATACCCAAAAGGAAAAAGGGCACTGCCAGCTCCAAGAGGACTCCGATGTGGCTTACAGGAGCTGTTCGGGAAGTGATCAAGAGCAAGAAAAGCTCATTTAGAAGATGGAAGGCTTGTCCAAATGAGGACAGCAGGCAGAAACATAAATTCTGGCAGAACAAATGCAAGGCAACAATCAGGAAAGCAAAGCAAGACTTTGAGGAGCGTATAGCTAAAAATACTCAGAGAAATAACAAAGACTTCTTTAAGTACATTAGAAGTAAGAACCCAACTAGGAAGGCCATTGGACCATTGGATGACAATGGAAGGCAAGGGGTTATTAAAGAGGAAACAGAGATTGCAGAGAGACTCAATGAATTCTTTGCTTCAGTATTCACTGAAGAAGACAGAGACCACATGCCCAAAACAGAGCCTATCTTCGTAGGGAGGGAAACCGAAGAATTAAGCAAGATAGAAATAACCAGGGAGGAGGTCCTTGCATGTCTTGTTAAGCTAAACACTAACAAATCCCCAGGACCAGATGGCATCCATCCACGAGTTCTCAGGGAACTTAAAGATGAAATTGCTGATATCCTAGCCAAAATATATAATCTTTCCCTCAAATCAGGCTTTGTGCCTGATGACTGGAAGGTAGCGAATGTAACACCAATTTTCAAAAAAGGATCCAGGGGTGATCCAGGAAATTACCGACCTGTCAGTTTGACATGTGTCCCAGGTAAAGTGATGGAAACCATCCTAAAAGATAGAATTAATAGGCACATAGAAGAGAAGGCGCTGCTAAAGGAGAGCCAACATGGCTTTTGCAAGGGCAAATCATGGCTCACTAATCTGTTGGAATTTTTTGAGAGTGTCAACAAGCATGTGGATAAGGGGGATCCAGTTGACATTGTTTATCTGGACTTTCAGAAGGCTTTTGACAATTTCCCACACCAAAGGGTCTTGAATAAACTTACCAGTCATGGAATAAAGGGACAGGTCTTGTCCTGGATCAGCAACTGGCTAAGGGACAGGAAACAGAGGGTAGCACTAAATGGACACTTCTCCAAGTGGAGGGCAGTAAAGAGTGGGGTCCCCCAAGGTTCAGTACTGGGACCCCTGCTTTTCAACCTCTTCATAAATGATCTAGAGGTAGGAATAAAAAGCAAGGTAGCCAAATTTGCTGACGACACTAAATTATACAGGGTAGTGAAAACTGTGAGAGATTGTGAGGAGCTCCAGAGGGATCTTTTGACACTGGGGGAGTGGGCAAAAACAGTGGCAAATGAGCTTCAACATTAGTAAGTGCAGAGTAATGGATGCATGTTGGGCCAAAATACCCCAATTACATTTATAAACTGATGGGGTCTGAACTCTCTGCGACAAACCAGGAAAGGGACCTTGGTGTCCTGGTGGACAACTCAATGAAGGTGTCAACCAAGTGTGCCTCAGCAGTGAAAAAAGCAAACTCAAGTCTAGGGATCATTAGGAAGGGTATAGAAAATAAGTCAGCAAGTGTCATTTTGCCTCTTTATAAATCTATGGTGAGGCCCCATCTGGAATACTGTGTACAGTTCTGGTCGCCATACCTCCAGAAGGATATTATGGAGCTGGAAAAAGTGCAGAGGAGGCCAACCAGAATGATTAGGGGACTGGAGCACCTGTTCCAGCAAGGCTGTTCTTATGTTTAATGTAAAAGGTTAGGTCAAGCAGGCACAGACACTTGTGCACCAGATAATAAAGTGTATTCCTTCTTATTCTTTTACCTATACCCTGGAAAGATTGATTGTTATGTCTCTTTGCTATAGCACGATCTGTAGTTTGTAAAAACCACATGATTGCCTTATGCACATGGGGTTTAGGATTTTAGGAATATGAGCAGGGGGTCCATTGTTGGACGTTCTGCCTTCTTGCACCCACATCCCTGTGTGTGTGTGTCCATCACTACAGCTTACTCCTTGACAGGCAAGCGATGGCCAACCTAAGCAGCATCATAAAAAGTAGAGAGACCCCCCTGCCAACAAAGGTCCTCATAGTTAAAGCAATGGTCTTCCCAGTAGTCATGTATGACTGTGAGAGCTGGACCCTAAGGAAGGCTGAGCGCAGAAGAATAGACACCTTTGAACTCTGTGGTGCTGGAGGAGACTCTTGAGACTCTCCTGGGCTACAAAGAGATCAAATCAGTCCATCCTGAAGGAAATCGACCTTGAATGCTCCTTGGAAGGACAAATACTGAAACTGAAGCTCAAGTACTTTGGCCATCCAATAAGAAGAGAGGACTCACCTGAGAAGGCCTTGATGCTAGGAAAGATTGAAGGCAAAAGGAGAAGGGAGCGGCAGAGGATGAGATGGCTAGATGGCAGCATGAACACAGTGGGTATCGATCTGGGCGGGCTATGGAGGATGGCAGATGACAGAGGAGCCTGGTGTGTGGTGGTCAATGGGGTCACAAAGGTTCGGACTCAACTGTGCAACTGAACAACAACAACAACAGCAAGGTCTTATAAGGGGCTGTGGTAGCTTAGTGGTTAAGACGCTGTTCTTAACAACGGGAATGTCAGCAGGTTAGCATTTCGAGACCCAAGTATTGTGCAACAGAATGAATTCCCGCCATCTTCTCCAGCTCCTGCCAACCTAGCAGTTTGGAAACAAGAAATTGCAAATAGATAAATAGGTACTGCTTCAGCAGGAAAGGTAACAGTGTTCTGTGTGCTTTGATGTCTAGTCATTCCTGACACATGACCATGGAAACGTATGCAGACAGCACTGTCTCTTTGGCTGTAATTGGAGATGAGTACCGCACCCTAGAGTCTGGCATGGCTGAATTTCGAGCAAGGGAGACCTAATTCTTCCAATTAGCAATTATTCAGTTTCACACTTCCTTTCCTTTCTACACTGAAAGCTTCTCCACTTGAAGTTTATTCTTGTGGTTTGAGATTAGCGTCAAAGTAGGTGTTTAGAAAGCCACACACAAGTGGACCCTCCTAGTGAGCAAATCAGGCCTCAACTGTCTCTGTAGGCAAAACTTTAATTTAATTTAATTTAATTTTTAAACTTATATGCTAGAGCTGAGACTGTCCTACTTTGGGAAATTCATGAAACGAAAGCAAAAGCTCTCTGGGAAAGAGCCTGATGCTGAGGAAGGTGGAGGTAGCATCAACAGGAGGAGGAGGAGAAGAAGGAGAGGAGGAGGAAGAAGAAGGGCGATTCCTTGGCTCTCCTCTAAAAGGAAGAAGCTTCTGCTGGGAGGCTGGCCTTGGGTTTGCAAGATCTGAGCAGGGCTGTTGTTAATGAAATGACCTTGCATAAGGTCACCCGAAGTCAGAGCAAAAAGGTTCAAACGATGGAAATAGATGTTAGAACAGCGACTCTAGATGATGAAGAGGAGGAGGAGGGGACTTCCTTCTACAAGACTTCTCAGATTCATTATTTACATTTGATACAGCAAACTTTGCTTTTTATCTAAATGCAGTGTGATTCCCAATTTTTTGTTTGCTTTTCACTCCTGAGAATCTCTTCAAAAGCTCTCCTCCCCCCCACCCAATATGTCTTTGTCTCGTTGCCCCCGTTATGCAGATAGCTGCAGGCATCACTCCAGTACCATCTGCGCCCCTTTGAACTCTGCAAATGCAATCATGATGCAGGGCAATCTTTCTCGTCTGTAAACCAAAGTATTTCTTTATTTACAAAAATTTTACCCTGTTTTGATGTAGGCAGATTGATTGCACACCAGCCGGCAGATGGGCTAAACACTACTTTATTGTAACATGGTCAATCTGTACATGAGGCAATGGCGGAGCCTTGCCTCTTTATATATGGTACATAATACATTTGAATTTCACTCAAAGGCGCCTATAGGTTGCAGTATCGGTGACGTCTTTGTGACGTACTGCTTATCTGACATAGTTCACCTGTGGCAGGAAGGTTTCCCGCGCTAGTTACTCATTGGGTAAATTGGAGCCACATGAGCTCCATCAGCTGCGCTAATGGCGAGCAGCTGAACTGCATGCATACACAACATCCCTCCCCCCTAGGATGGGATGAAGTCCCTCAACCATTGTGGGGGCCGGCGGGTGCGCTGCGGTTGGCCAGTTGATTCAGCGGTGCTGCCGAAATCAGCTGTTGTGCCTGAACCTTCCCCCTGGGAAAACTGCAGTGTCCCATCGAATCCTGGCAAGGGCAGGGATGGGGTATCTCTGTGTAGGGGAGGATGGGGGGACCTCTGGGACAACTCAAAACCCCGCTGATCACTGGGACGAGTGGGGGAACACTCACGAAAACTCCCCCCATCCTGTAACAAAAAATCAAACTGGGGTTGTTCATCTCTGGGTTGGGAGACGGTCTCCTGTGGGTCTATGCGGCCTGTTAAGCTGAGTCCTGTATTCCCCCCTTGGGTTACGTGGGTGGGGGGCAACCCTAACGCTAACTTGTCACAATACCCACTTTCCCCCATGGCTTCCATGACTCTTCTCCTAAGCTGATCGGCGTGTCTCCGCCACAGCAACCCCGACCCTGTCTTTACTTGGTACGATACGGGTCCGGTTTGTTCCACCATTTCCCTGGGTACCCACGCTGGCCCTGAGCTCACATAATTTCTGCAGTATACTGGATCGCCTGATCCGAACACTTTCCTTTGATTTACCGCCACATTCGTGCCTCTATCCTCCACCCTGGAAGGATCCAAGCGGTCAAACAATGTTGTGAGTCTTCTTCGCATCAGGATCTCCGCAGGGGATTGCCCCGACACAAGCGGAGTAACCCTATAGCACAGGAGGAATTTGCAGAGCTGTAGCTCCAGATCCCCTGGTCCCATCCTCCTTAGTGCCTCCTTTGTAGTGCGGACCAGGTGCTCTACTTGACCATTTGTGGCAGGGTGAAATGGAGCAGAGGTAACATTCCTGATCGCATTCCATTTGAGAAATGCCTGAAATTTGGCGGACGTGAATGTGGTCGCGTTATCTTAAATTAACACATTGGGCAGGCCAAAACACGTGAACACCTTTCTAAGGTGTTTGACTGTGGCTGCGGAGGACGTGTTTCACACTGGAATGACCTCCAGCCATTTTGAGACCGCATCAACCACTAACAAGAACATTGTACCCCGGAAGGGCCCCGCAAAGTCCACGTGGACCCTTGACCATGGCCTGTGGGCTGTGTCCCACTCCCTGGGGGGTAATCTCTGCTCCTCGGGCCGTGAGTGTTGGTAACTCTCACACGCACCCATCAACTGCTCTATGTCCTTATCTATGTTGGGCAACCAGAAATAGCTCCTAGCTAGAGCTTTCGACTTCACAATCCCCTGGTGACTCGTGTGTAGCAAACGGAGCACCTTGGCTCGAAAAACCTCAGGAATTACTACCCTCTGGCCCCAGAGGAGGCATCCACTCGAAACGTTTCCTGAAGAACGATGCAAGTTCCTCAGATGGGGACATTGCAGGCCAGTCCTTCTTTACCCATGCCAACTCCTGGGACAGAACCTTGTCTTTGGCGGTTGCCCTGGCGATATCTGAGGGCACGATGGGGGGCGAGTCACGAGACTCTATGAGCAGCACCTAGTGATCTTGCTCAACCTCGCACTCGGATTCCCCCAGCTCCAGTAAGGGAGACCTGGAAAGCGCATCCGTGTGAGCGATGTCTTTCCCTGGGCGGTGTACCAGCGTGAACTGGTATGCGTTTAAGAAAATCGCCCACCCTAACATTTGTGGGGATAGAATCTGGGGAGTGGGCTTGGCCATGACAAAGATTCCCAGGAGGGGCTTGTGGTCTGTGACAATGGTGAACTCCCTCCCATACAAGAAATTATGGAATTTCTTCATCCCTGCAATGATTGTGAGGGCTTCCCTATCCATCTGTGCATAGTTTCACTCTGCTTTCAAGAGGGATCTCAAGTAGAACGCAATCGGTGCTTCCCTCCCATTCTCGAGCACGTGGCAGAGGACAGCCCCGACCCACACCGGTGAGGTATCGCACACAAGTACTATGGGCTTTCTGAGGTCGAAATGAGTTAATATCACCTCGGAAGAGAGGAGCCACTTTAACTCAATGAATGCCCACTCTTGAGCCTCCCCCACTGTCAGACTGCATCCTTCTTCAGTAAGCGGTGCAGCAGCTCCACCACGGATGCCTTCCATGGGAGGAAGGAGTGGTAGAAGTTCAGGAGCCCTAAGAACGACTGTAGCTCTGGTTTGGCGGCTGGTCTGGGGGTGTCCTGTACCACCACAACCTTGGATTTCGATGGTTTTACCCCGTCGGGGGTGATTCGAAACCCCAGAAACTCAACCGCGTTTGCGTAGAACACACATTTGTCCCTTCTCAGGCGTAACCCAGCCCTCCCGAACACAGATAGTACCTGGTCTAACCTCTGGGCCAGCTCTGACTCATCCCCAGCTGTTATCAATACATTGTCAAAATATGGCAAGACCTCGGGGAGACCCTTAAGGAGGCATTCCACAAGCACCTGAAATATCCCGGGGGCTGAGTTCACGCCGAACTGGAGGCGCGTCAACTTAAACGCACCCTTGTGCGTAACTATTGTCTGGGCAGCTGCGGCTGCAGGTGTAACTGTTAACTGTTGGTAAGCCTGTGCTAGGTCCAACTTCGCAAAGCATTTACCCCTGTGTAACTTGGCAGCAAGTGGCCAACTACCAGCACCAGGTAGGCATTGGGGTGAATTGCCTCATTGATAGTACACTTGTAATCAGCACAAATTCTAACCTCCCCGTTAGATTTCATGGCAGTTACAATCGGTGTCTCCCAATCTGTGGAGTCCACCGGAACCAAAATCCCCTGACCCACCAGTTTGTCCAGTTCCGCTTCGATTCTATCTTTTAGTGCAAAAGGCACTCTTCGTGGCTTGAGCCGTATGGGGCAAATGGAAGGGTCAATATTAAAGTCCACTGGAGGCCCCCTGTACTCCCCAAGTCCTTTCTTGAAGACTGCGGGATGTGCATTGCACACATCCTGAATGGGGTCACCTTGGATGGTGTTGATGCCAGTCAGTGCAATGCCCAGCGGTTCGAACCACTGGGTCCCTAGAAGACAACTGGACACCCCCCCCCCCCCCCTTAAGAACCACCAAGGGCAACTTCCTCGTGAAGTTTTTGAAACGGACGGTGAAATCTTCCACCCCCAGGATCGGAATGTAGTTACCCTGAATGTCCTGCAAGTTTGTCCTGAGGGCTCTCAGTTTTGGGCGGTCCCTAGGGGGTATTCGCAGGAACTCCATCTGTGAGACTATAGAATAGGCGGTCCCTGAATCCACCTCCATCTTTATCTGGACCCCCTGCAACAGTACCTTCACACAAAAACGGGTGCGTTGGTTCGACACACATCTCACCACGATGTCCCCCGCATGCACTTTCCAGATGGCCTCATCCTTTCGGCCGTAGCGGCTGGTCCGGTCAGGGTCTCGGCTTCTGTGTTGTCTGCACACCTTTGCTATGTGTCCCAAATGTTCACAGTTGTGGCACTCTGCCTTCTTGAAGGGGCATTTCTTCCGGTCGTGTGAGCCCCCACACCCCTCGCAGCGTCGGCTTGCTTCGGTGGTATCTCTCTTTTCGGATGGCCTTTTCCTCACCTTCTGGACCTCTGGTTGGCTCTTGCTCTCGCTGGATCTCAAAGAGGATGTGGCGGCGGCGGCGGCGGTGGCTCTCAACTCTCGTGCACGATGAGACGAACATCTGAGGGCTTGCACCGCAGAGCTTCCTGGGGCTGTGGACCTTGTTCTGCATGCCCGCACTCTGCCCTTTACTGCTTCAGCAGCTTGCGCGGCCTGCAAGACCTGCTCGAACGTGATGTCCTCGTCTCAGGCTAACAGTTTCCGCTGAGCCTCTTCATCCCGCAGGCTGAGTAGGAGATGGTCTCGCAACGCCTCAGCTAGGAAGGCTCCCCACTGGCATGGAACAGCTGCCAGCTTCAGCGCGGCTATGTACTCTGCCACAGTTTCTCCAGGCCGTTGGTCTCGCTGGCTAAACGCCAATCTTGCTGGGAACACAGACACCTATGGGCAGAAATGTGTCCACAGCGCAGCGAGAATTTCGGCCAGGGGTACTGTCTTGAGTACCCTTGGCATCAATCTTCTCTGCGTCCATCGCGTACAGAAACTGTTCCTCGGAGAGGTCCCATGACTCCAGCTGGGAGGTATCGAACAGAGAGAGGCTGACCCTATGGGATGCCATTATCCCACCTTCGTCGCCAATTTGATGTAGGCAGATTGATTGCACACGGGCCGGCAGATGGGCTAAACACTACTTTATTGTAACATGGTCAATCTGTACATGAGGCAATGGCGGAGCCTTGCCTCCTTATATATGGTACATAATACATTTGAATTTCGCCCGAAGACGCCTACTGCATACCTGACATAGTTCACCTGTGGTGGGAAGGTTTCCCGTGCTAGTTACTCATTGGGTAAATTGGAGCCACGTGAGCTCCATCAGCTGCGCTAATGGCGAGCAGCTGAACTGCATGCATACACAACACCCGCCTTCCTCATCCTTGGAAGACCCAAGGTGGCTTGCATAAAGGTTAAAAAAGACATACAAGTTTAAAACAACAACACCCCCCCATTCCCTCCCTAACCCCTAAAAGAAAAAAGAAAAAACACAACAGGATTTAAAACTATTAAAAGTTTAAAAATTAAAAGATATTAGAATAAAATTACAAAGATTTTAAAAAGTTTTAGAAAGGGGGGGGAGGGGAGGGATAAAACTAGACAGGAATGATTCAAGACAGGCTATCATACCAGCCAGCAGGACTGTGCTGTCACAGCTGTCAGGGCCCCACACCCGCTGGCACAGCCAGGTCTTGAGTGCCTTCCTGAAGGGGAGTAGCTCTGTCTGGAGGCGCAATTCTGGTGGTAAGAGGTTCCACAGGGCCGGGGCAAATACTGAAAAGGCTCTTCTCCTGGTCCCCACCAAATGTGCCTCTTTAGTGGGCGGGACCACCACTGAGCCTCTCCGGTCCACCCTTGTAGGACAGGCAGAATACCTAGGGGCTATGCGGTCCCTTAAATATCCCAGTCCACTGCCATGTAAGGCTTTAAAGGTCAAAACCAGCACCTTGAATGCCCTAAACTGCTGGAATGTGTATGTCAAAATTGTTTCCCCATCTTTTGAATATTTCAACATCCAATTTAATTTCATCTTGTGGTAGCAATGTGAGATGAACAATGTCTTCAAATTGTAAGAACATAAGAACAGCCTTGCTGGAAGAGGCCACAGGAGCCCATCCAGTCCAGCATTCTGTCTCACACAGTGGCTCACCATTTCCTTCAGGGTATTATTCCCAAGCAGATGTCTTCACCTTCTTAGGATTCCCTGGAAATGGCATTGAGAGATATCCTATATCCTGCCTATCTCTCCAACCTGGAGGTTGTCCTTAGGTATCCATAATTATAGCCATTGATACCCTTGTCCTCCATGAACTTGTCTAATCCTTTCTTGAAGTTGTCAAGACTGACAGCTTGTCACCACTTCTTCTGGCAGGGAGTTCCATAGACCAGAGATCCTCTGGGTGAAAAAGTACTTTCTCTTATTTGTTTGAGAACTAGTACCCAAAAGTTTCATGGAGTGTCCCCTAGTTCTAGTGTTGTGCGATAGGGAAAACAGTTTTTCCATATCTACTTTGTCCACACCATGCATGATTTTATAAACTTCAATCAGGTCACCTCTTAGACGCCGTCCGTCGTTCAAGAGTGAAGAGGCGCAACCATTGCAGCCTCAGATGGTAAGGAAGGTGTTCCAGTCCCCTGTGCATGTCTCAGTCCGTGCAAAATTAAAGGGCCAAGTATTCCTTCATCACAGTCCTGGCTATTGTCTTGTTCCCCCCCCCCCCAAATGTCCTGCATTGTGTTGCCATAGGTTCACCATGCATGTCCCCAATGAAAAGCTTCAATTCTCTGACATGCAATTATTTTGAGATTCCACCGCCATCGTGGATCCTGGCCCCGGCTGGGGCGAAGAGGCCCTTTCCCGCCATTCCACCTGCCGGGACTCTCGGACCCGTCCCCCGGACTTAAAAGGGGGGGGGGGCAGGCTGGATTTCTCTGCTGGGGTAGTGTTGTGTCCAAGTGTTACTCACTTCAAAGGGACACAGCGCGTGAACTGGATCCGCCAAAGGGGCGCCCTCTTCAAAGGAGGGGCACATATCAAAGCGGAGCTGGAGACCAAATGGGGTAATAAACTGGAGTGTCCGCTGGTATGTTTCCTTGTTGTTGTTGAAACGGAAAACCGCTGTATATAAGATACCATCTTTCCCCTCATGCTCAGTCTTGTCTCCCGTTCTGAATAAAGAGTCACTATGCTTAACCCACACGCTGCGTTCTAGTCTACTTCTTGCGAGAATCTAACATTGGCGACGAAGGTGGGATATGGCTGTTACTGCATCTTCAATCGGACCGTTTGACATTGCAAAGCCGGAGGCATGGCCCATGTACGAGATCCAGTTCGAGAACTTTGTAATCGCTGGGGAGATCGAGGATGAAGGGCGACAGAAGGCGTTGTTCCTGGCCCATTGTGGGTTGCCCACGATTGAGCTGGCCGGGCATCTGCTGCTGCCGCAGGCACTGAGGGAATCCCCATTGACCGACATCCTGCCGGTGCTCCGAGAACACTTCAAGCCTGTCGTTTCCATCTTCCCAGCCAGGGTCGCCTTTTACCGGCGAGATCAGAAGGAGGGGGAGTCGGTAGTTGAGTACGTTGCGGCTCTCCGACAGGCTGCCGTGCCGTGCCAATGGCATGACCTGGAGGAGGCCTTAAGAGACCGGCTTCTCGTGGGCCTCAGGGACGAAGCTACTCAGCGGCGGCTGATGAAGAGAAATAGGTTGACTTTTGCCCAGGTCCTGGAAGAAGCCTTGGCGTCCGAGGCTGCACACGCCGGGGTAAAAATCCTCCATGCCGAAACTGCTGCTCCTGCCCGTGGTGAGTCGGCCGTCCAGCTGCAGCAGTGCGCTACTCCAGTGGATACAGACAATGCGTCAGAGGAGGGTACTGTCGGGAGGGTTCGCCAGCAAACCCCCCAAGCTTCAAGGAGCAACATCGCGCCATGCCAAGGCTGTGGGGGAAGGCACCTCCGCTCACGGTGCCCGTTCAAGACGGCCGAATGCCACAAGTGTGGGCGGAAGGGGCACATTGCACGGGTGTGCCGCCAGCGATCCGAAGGTCACCCCGGGGACAGAGGTCAGTGCAGGACGGAACACCCAATTTCCAAGGTCCGCGTTGGAAGGAAGACATCATCTGGTGTACAGTCAGTGTCCGGGAGGTTCTTCGTTGATGTTCGCCTCCAAGGGTGTCCCGTCCGCATGGAGATCGACTCAGGATCTGCCTACTCAATCATCTCACAGAGGGAATTTTTTCAACTTCCTCCAGCAGACCGGCCGAAACTGCGGGCTCTGCAGGTCAACCTGACCGATGTGCAGGGTCGACACATTCCAGTGTTGGGAATCGGAAATTTTGATGTGCGGTTCAAGGCCATCTCAGCAAAGCTTCCCCTAGTCGTGGTGAAAACCGGTAGGAATAACCTTTTGGGCGTGCAGTGGTTTGGGCCCCTGGGTATTGGGTTTTCGGGAATTAATGCGGTTAAGGCCAACCCCATTCAGGCTGTGTGTGAACGCTATCCAGATGTTTTCCGTCCTGGGCTGGGTACGTTCAAGGGGGCCCCTGTTAATTTTGAGCTGGACCCAACTGTCCAACCCATTCGCATGAAGCCACGGAGGGTGCCGTTTGCCCTTAAAGACCGCATTGAAGCGGAGTTGGACAAGCTGGTGGCACAGGGCATCCTGGAGCCCATGGACTCTGCTCCATGGGAGACACCGATAGTCACTGCTATCAAGGCGAACGGGGACATCCGCATCTGCGCGGACTACAAATGCACGATTAATAAGGCTATCCGAGATAATTCTTATCCTGTTCCAGTGGTTAGCCATTTGCTGGCCACCCTCCATGGGGGAAAGTGTTTTGCTAAACTGGACTTGGCCCAAGCATATCAGCAAGTGCCTGTTAGTCCGGAATCTGCGTTGTGTCAGACTATTACTACTCATAAGGGTGCATTCCGTGTGAACCGTCTTCAGTTCGGGGTTAGTACGGCTCCGGGTCTTTTTCAGGCTCTTGTGGAAAGGTTATTGAAGGGTCTCCCTGGGGTGCTGACTTTTTTTGACGACGTGTTGATATCTGGGACAGACAAGGGGGACCTGGCCACTAAGCTGGGGAAGGTGCTGGAGCGTTTCCAAAATGCGGGGTTGCGGGTAAAAAGGGAGAAGTGTTGTTTTTTTGCTCATGAGGTTGAATTCTTGGGGTTCAAAATCACCCCTGCCGGCATCAAGCCCTCTGAATCCAAAGTTCAGGCAGTCCGGGAAGCCCCACGTCCCACTTCTAAGACGGAGCTCCAGGCATTTTTGGGTCTCTTAAACTTCTATCACCCCTTTCTACCCCGAAAGGCGACTGTAGCTGAGCCCCTGCATCAGTTGCTGAGGAAACAGGCGGTGTGGCAGTGGGGGCCTCCTCAGGAAAAGGCGTTCCGTGAAGTCAAGGAGCTGTTGACTTCGGATGCTGTCCTTACACATTACGATCCGAAGAAGCCCCTTTTGCTTGTATGTGATGCCTCGCCGGTGGGGGTTGGGGCTGTTCTGTGCCATGACATGGGGGGAGGGAAAGAAGCGCCTATCGCATATTACTCCAGGTCGTTAACGGTGGCTGAAAAAAACTATGCTCAGATTGATAGAGAGGCGCTGGCCATAATCGCTGGAACGAAGAAATTTCATGACTTCATTTACGGGAGGGCTGTCACGATTATCACAGACCACAAACCGCTCCTAGGTATTTTTGTGCCAGACAAGCCCACCCCCCAAATCCTGTCTCCGCGGATGTTACGCTGGGCAATGTTCCTTCAGGCGTACCAGTACACGCTCCAACATCGCCCAGGTATCAGCATTAGCCACGCGGATGCTCTGTCTAGATCCCCTGTTGAGTATGTGGGTCGAATTGAGGCGGAAGGACAGGTCCTTATGTTGGATGTGTTGGACTCTCCCCCGATCTCCGCTGCTGACATAGCGGCCCAAACAAAAAAAGACCCCCTCCTGTCAAAGGTTGTCATGTGGGTTCAGAAGGGGTGGCCATTGTCACCGACCCCTGAGGAATTCAGGGTGTTCTACTCCAAGAGAAACGAACTGTCACTGGAGCGGGGTTGCTTGGTTTGGGGGGACAGAGTAGTCGTCCCATCTGCACTACGGAGTAAGGTGCTCCGCACACTCCACGTTAGCCACCCAGGTATTGTCAGGTCAAAGGCGCTAGCGCGAAGCTACTTCTGGTGGCCCCGATTGGACCTGGACATTGAGGCTTGGGTGGGGAAATGCAGGGAATGTCAGGCGTCAAGGCCCGAAGAACCACGTCTTCCCCGCAGGGAATGGGATACGGCCAGAGGCCCCTGGTCTCGGATTCATATAGATTTTGCTGGACCTTTCAGGGGAACAACACTTCTGATTATTGTAGATTCCTTTTCCAAGTGGGTAGATGTCATCCCAGTGTCAGGAACTTCCTCTGCCACCACAATCCGCAAATTAAGGCGGGTCTTTAGTAATCTAGGCCTGCCCGACATCGTGGTGACCGACAACGCATCGAGCTTCATGTCGGCAGAATTCCAGGATTTCCTAAATCGTAATGGGATTAGACACATCACGGCTGCTCCTTTTCACCCTGCCACAAACGGTCAAGCCGAGAGGCAGGTACGGATGGTCAAAGACGCGCTCTCACGCATGGGACCTGGGGATTTGGAGCTGCAGTTGTGTCAATTTTTGCTGTCCTACAGGGTCACCCCATTGGCCTCAGGGTTGTCGCCAGCCGAACTGTTAATGAAAAGGAAGCTGCCGACTGTTTTTGACCGTTTAGATCCTCAGCGCCAAGAGGATCGGGGCCTAAATGTAGACATTCCGACTTTAAAAGGTTTTGAGGTTGGGCAACCAGTCCACTGCAGGAATTATGCCAACGGGCCTCCATGGTTGGGGGGGGGGGAAGTGTTGGAACAGACTGGCCCGGTGTCTTACAGAGTGCAAATGGAGAATGACGCGATTTGGAGGAGACACACAGATCAAATGCGGCTCCGGGTCCTGGGGCAGAACTCTAACTCCGGCCCAGGGAGGGAGCCACAAGGGGAAACAAGGGGAGATATGGAGAATGATATGGAGTGGGATTTAATTAGTGACCCTCTGCCCACGTCTTCCCCAGGGCCCGAGGCGGGAGGGGAAGCTACCCCGAGCTCAGAGGCAGGAACGGAAGGGGGGGCCACTCTGAGCTCTCCCCCACTTCCGAACCAGTTGGGGTGTCCGTTGAGCCTACCCTGGTGCCAGAGACGCACGGGCGGCCCAGACGAGTTTGTGGGCCACCCATCCGTTGGGGAAAGGTTGTTTCTCACTGAGGGGGGAGGGATGTTGTGTCCAAGTGTTACTCACTTCAAAGGGACACAGCTTGTGAACTGGATCCGCCAAAGGGGCGCCCTCTTCAAAGGAGGGGCACATATCAAAGCGGAGCTGGAGACCAAATGGGGTAATAAACTGGAGTGTCCGCTGGTATGTTTCCTTGTTGTTGTTGAAACAGAAAACCGCTGTATATAAGATACCATCTTTCCCCACATGCTCAGTCTTGTCTCCCGTTCTGAATAAAGAGTCACTATGCTCTGGCCTGGCCTTTGCCGCTTCGGAGGCGCAGCAATCACCCTTTCCGGCTGGAGAAGCGGAGCCTCTTGGCGCGCCTTTCCCATTGAAGGCACTTTCTCCGGCGGGCAAGCCCGGGGCGGCTGAGCGGAGACCCGAAAGGGCGAAGAAGGGCACGGGGGGCACGGGGGGGGAGCCGGCGTCGGAGAGGCGTCGGGCCCCCCACCGATGGCCCTTCCCCGGCGCGGCCCCGGAGCTCTGGATCTTGGCTCCGGATGGAGGCCTTGCCTTCGGCTCCTCCGGCCACGGGGCAGTGGAGGGGGCCGCCGCGGCTGCTACACTTGGGGCAGGCAGGCAGGCAGGGCGGTGGGGGGGGGGAGGAGGGAGGGGGAGGGAGAGGGATCGACCTGCCTGTCCCCTCGGTCTCTCCCCCGCCGCGTCTCCCTCCCCCAGCGTGCGACTGGCACCTCGGGCAGCCAATGGGCCGCAGCGTCCCCGGCAGCTCCGCGCGAGCCTGAGCCAATGGGGAAGGCGCGGGGGCTCCGGGGGCCGCGGGCCGTGACGTCATACCCGCTGCCGCCGTGGCCCGAGCCCGAGTGCGGCGGCGCAGCCAGCGCGGGGCTCGGCTCGGCTCGGCTCGGCTCGGCTCGGCTCCGGGCGCAGCAGCATGGGCCCGGCGGCTCTTGGGCCGCTCCCGCTGTTGCTGCCGCTCGTCTCCTGGCTCAGCCTCGGAGCCCCGGTCGGTGAGTGCGGGGCGGGGGGGGGCGGAGGAGGAGGAGGAGGGGGGGTCCGTCTTCCGGACCGCGGACCATCACCCGAGGAGCGCGAGCGCGGCGGCTGAGCCGGCGGAGCTGTCCTGGCGGCGTCGGTGCTGAAGGCCAGGAGGAGTTCCCCCCCCCCCCATCCCCATACCTCCGCGGGGCCAGTCTGGCCAGCGGGGCCCTGACTCGGGATCGGCCCTTCCCACACGGGGTGGGTGCTCGCTCGGGAAGCACTCCGGTCCGGCTGCCGGTCGGGCCTGGGTGGGAGCTCTCCACGGGTCCGGTGCTGAAATGGCAAGCAGGCAGGCAGGGAGAGAGGGAGGGTCGCCCCTCTGGCCTCTGCGGAGGAGGGAGGGAGGGAGGGGGCCGCTTCCGCCGCCGACCCCCTTGGGAAGCCTTGTGCCCGGGACCTCTGGGGCCAGGCGAAGGGACAGGTCTCTGCCTCCAGGAGCTTACAGGACGTCAGCCAGGGCAGGGCAGGGCAGGGCAGGGCAGGGCAAGGCCCACGGAGAGCCAGGGTCCTTCCCGTGCTCTCAAAGCGGGGGCGGGGGGGGGGGAAGACGTTGGAGAAGAAATATGGAGGCGTGCGCATGGTCCCCCTCGACCTCCTCCTCCTCGGGGGAGACGGAGCCTCTTCCTTTCCTGGCTTCTTCCCTGTTCAAATTCAGTCCCTGAGGCGAATGTCTTGGCTAGGAACGGAGGCGCAGCGACGCTATCTACTGAAGGGTTGGCCTTTGCCACCGAGGCAGGCTCTCCCTGGCTGAGGCGGGATTCAAACCCGGGGACCCTGAATTGCAGTCTGGTCACTCTGCCCACCACCCCCTCTGGCAGTTCAACAGGTGCGTCACGAGGGCAGCTGGGGGGGGGGGGGGCTCGTGATCCATGATTTTCTTTGCCCCCTCCCTTAGGATCCGTTGCCCACTCTTCCTCCCCCCCTTCCAAGCCAGAAAGGAGTGGGGGGAGGGCAAGGCCTTGAGGGGGGGGGGGTTTGACCGGGTGGCCAGCAGTTGCCTTGGAAGGCCTACTTGGTCACCTCCTTCCCTCAGTGTGTGTGCGTGTGTGCGCCCTGACCCTGTCACCTGCGGCACAAAGCATTTAATGACCTGGTAGTAAGAAATTGCAAGTAGATCAATAGGGACCACTTCAGTGGGAAGGTAAACAGCATTCCGTGCTCTCCGGTGTTGAGGCATGCCTGCCACGTGACTACGGAAATGTCTGCAGGCACAGACAGCGCTGGCTCTTTGGCAATAAACAGAGATGAGCCCTAGAGTCGGATGCGAGACTGGCTTTCGAGCAAGGGCGACCTTGACCTTTCCTAATGGATGGCTTAATTCGGCCAGAAGGACGAGATCCTTTCCGTGGGGCGGGAAATGGCTTCCCCGAACTTTAAGAGAGAAGTGCGTTCATGGCAGCCCAGCCTCCCTCCCTTTCCTGCTGGCCACGCGTGGGCCCAAGAGCGGCCTCCCCTCGGCGGCGGCGGCGGCGGCGGTTGTTTGCAGGCTTTCTGCCTGGCTGGCCTCCTCCCCTACCCCCTCCCTAGCAGCTTCGGGGGAGGGGGGTCGCCTCCCTAGCCAAAACCTCCCCCTGCAACCCCCCTGCTTTGTCTTCTCGGAGAACCTCTCCTGGCTGTCTCCAGTGGGAAAGAGGTGACGCGTGTCTTTGCCCAGGAACGAAAGAATGAAAGACCGACTTCTGCCTATTAAAGAGCGTCTTGGCGGAGCATGTCCACTTCCTCAGACAAGATCAAGAAAGCCCCCATTCAAACATAGCACTAGGGAAGGGGCTTTGCCTGGGCAATGTCCCTCAGGGACCATTAGCTCAGTGCCTTCTTCCAAACCCAGAGCATATGGGGTAGGTGGGGCAGCCTGCAGGGTTGTTGTTGTTGTTGTTGTTCAGTCGCACAGTCGATTCCAAACCTTTGCAACCCCATGGACCACTGCCTGCCAGGCCCCCCTGTCCTCCACCATCCTCCTCAGCCCACCCAGCTCTGTGCTCATTGTGTCTACAATACCATCCCTAGCCATCTCACTCTCTGCCATCTCCTTCTTCTTTTGCCCCCACTTTTCCCAGCATCAAGACTTTCTCAAGTGAGTCCTCTCTTCTCATTTGATGTCCAAAGTACTTTATCTTTACTATTTGACCTTCCAAGGAGCAGTCAGGGTTGATTTCTTCTAAGATCAGCCTATTTGTTCTCCTCAGTGGTCCCGTGGGAGCTTTCCTAAACTGAGCGGGGGGCCTGCCTTAGCCTCACAGTGTTTGGAGGTGGCAGCCAGGTGGGGGTGGGGGGTGTCACACCCAGTCTGTGCAAAATGCCACTTCCTGGTTGCTTGTTTGCTCACCGTCACCACCTGTTCCTTCCAGAGAAGAGCACCTACTCCCTCAAGGAAGAGCACAGGAAACCTGCCTCCCCACTCTCTGCAGAACTGGGTGGGGAAGGAAATGCAGCCGGGTGCAGGGAGGAAGAGTCTGCCCCCCCCCCTGCACCTGCCTGCACCCGCTGGTTTAGCCCAGGGCTCTCTCTCTCTCTCCTGGTCCCATCAGGCAGCTTGGTGGTGGAGTCCTTTCTTCCCAAGCTCCAGAAGGCCCTTCCAATCACTTGCAAATCATTGTTACCTTTTGAGGGGCCACAGGTACCCAGAGCCTCCGGCCAATGGGCCTTCTTCTCCGCATCCGCAGGGGAAGGCAGAGGATTGGGGCCTTCAATGTGCCTGGAGAAGAGGATTGCCATGGCTGGTCGCCAAGATGTTCACCTATAATTTGGATTCGGATACGGCAGAATAGGGCTGCAGTGGCTCAAGTGGCTAAGACGCTGACTGGGAGGCAGAAGGTCAGCAGTTCGATTCCTGAGTACTGCAGGATGGAATGAGCTCCTGTCTCTGCCCAAGCTCCTGCCAACCTAGCAGTTTGAAAGCAAGAAATTGCAAGTAGATCAATAGGGACCACTTTGGTGGGAAGGTAAACAGAGCTCTGTGCACTCCGGTGTCTAGTCATGCTTTCCACATGACCACGGAAAGGTCTACAGAAGCAGACATCGCTGGCTCTTCGGCTTTGAAACAGAGATGAGCACTGAACCCTAGAGTCAGATACGACTGGCTTTCGAGCAAGGGAACCCTTTACCTTTACCTTACGGCAGAATAAAAATAAGAAGAGGAGGGTCCAAGAGGCTGAGAAGAGGCAGTGCCTGAGTCTCCTTCCTTTAATTCATCCATACATCCATCACCAACCCTTCCTTCCTTCCTTCCTTCCTTCCCCTGAGCCTTGGTTGTCAAAAGCATCCACTTCACCCTGGGTTCTGTGCAACAAAAGCAAACCCCCCTCCTATTATGCTCTCCCCCAATCCTCTCCTGTTCTTGTTGGCTATTTCCTCCTGCTCACAAGTCTCTCTCTCTGTGTGTGTAGTGGGGGGGGGGGGCTCTACTCAGACCATGGCCAAGGCCAGGCTTCTGCCAGGTGAGCCAGATCAGGCTCCTTAAGTGCGCGCGCACACACACACACATCCTTCTCCCCCTTCTCAACCTGCCATATTGAGAATAGCAGAATATTGTTCTTTGCCACCAAGAGCAAAGGTGGTACCGAGGGTGGGCTGCACCCCAAGCCCTGAACTGAAGGGAAGGCGGTGGCTCCTCTTGACTGTGGCCCCACCACACATTTTAATCTGCACCCCCAGGATCTATATACCTGTGAGCCGAGGGCCTGCCTTCATGGGTGGAGTGGCACATAGGCTCTTGTCTATCAAGAACTGGGGGCATCAGATCCCATGGCAGTCTTCAGAGGTGGAAAGAGAGTCTCCTTGCCTAGGCAAAGGGATGGTCCAGTGGCTGAAGAACCAGGGGTGAGGTGAGGGTGGGGGCTAGGCAAAGTCTGAAGAGGAAGGCTAGGAGGAGAGAGAGGTGCTGGGGAGCGGGGGGGGGGGAGGGACGGCAATAGGACCTCTGCCCCAGAAATCTCACCACCCCCGCCCCACCTTAGCTCTGCCCTGAGAGGAGACCCTGCACCAGGGCCGTAGCCAGAGGTGTGGGGCCAGGGGGGTGAAAACCTTCCTCCTGAGCTAACAGCCTGCTCCCCCAACCCATCCCATGATGCCAATGTTATATATGTGAGTGTGACATTGTTACGCCTCTTGCAATCACCCCCCACCCCTTCAAATCTAGAATCCTGGCTATGGTCCTGCCCTGCACTTTGCTTCCTATCTAGATTTGACCCCTCCCCATCCACTTTGCTTCTTGACCAGGCCCCTGCTGGTTGATCCCTGGGTAGCCAAAGGGCCCTCCTATGCTTTCTCCCAGGGAGGGGAGGTTATGGAGGGGTGGCATTTTACCTCCCCACAGAAGACAGGGGCTTGTGTATGGTGGGATGCCAGGAGGGCCTGTGTCGCTCCCACTTCCCTCCCTGGTGACCTGAGCATCAATCAATCAATCAATCAATCAATTTAATTTATATCCCGCCTTCCTCAGCCGAGGTCGACTCAAGGCAGCTAACAATATAATCATACAAAATAACAATACAGAGGTGCTATACAATAAATCTCAAATAGAGAGCAATACAGGTAAACATAGTATCAAAATGCAAAAATACCCAAAAACTACACAACATAATTACATAGAGCATAACCCTGCCTTCTCTCTCTCTCTCTTAGGGGGGCTCTTGGTCACAGACTACTTCACCCGGACCCCTCGCAAGCTGAACGCCTTCCGCTCCTTCACCAGTATCGAGCTCTTCCATTTCCGTATCCCTGAGGACACGGTGGTGGCCGTCTGGAACCTCATCACCTTTAAAGAGCAAGGAGGCACCTTTGGGGACCAGTGTCCAGACCGGAGCATCACCGTGTGAGTCCAGGAGCAGAGCTGGTGGGTGGGTAATGCCCCTCCCCGGGGTGGGGTGGGGGTGGGGTCAGGGTCTTGCCTGCAATAAACCAAGGGCTTTCCACTGCATCCCGCTTGCCTCCTGGCCACCAGACGGTCACAACTGGCCAACCGGACACTGGTCCCTGAGGGGAATGACTCTGCCTTCCGGAGGACTCTGGGGCTGAGGGCAGCCGATGGGGCTCAGCTGGTGGCGAAGGGTTTGTTTGTTTGTTTGTTTGTTTTATACCTTGCCCCAGTTGGGTCAAGCACCACTCTGCGTGACTACAGTAATCAAAGAACAGCAGCCCACAATACAGTCGTATATATTTTTAAAAAGAACCATCCAAACAAGATAAAAATAGATGATAAATATTAATAAGCATTAATTAAAGCATTAATAAACTACCAGTACTACCGAGATGACATTAATACATTTAGAGTCTTGCAATAATAAATAACTTATTTTTCCTGGAAGTTCAGCAGGTCAGCATTCAAGACCCAAGTGCTGCACTGTAGAGTGAGCTTCTGTCTTTGTCCCCACTCCTGCCAACCTAGTACAGTACTTTGAAACAAGAAATTGCAAGCAGATAAATAGGGACCACTTCTTCGGTGGGAAGGCAACAGCACTCCAATGGCTAGTCCTGCCCGCCACATGACCACGGAAACGCCTGCTGATGTAGACAATACTGGCTCTTGGGCTGTAAGTGGAGAGAAGCCCTGGACCCTAGAGTCCAACACGGCTGGCTTTCCAGCAAGGGAGACCTTTTGAGTGGGCTTCCTGGGACCTGGCCGTGGGACCCTTGGGGCTGCCCTTTCGCCAGAAGCCACGGACCCCTGTCTCTGTCCAGCCAGGCAGAGCCTCTGATGGATCATCCCCCACCCTGATATTTCTACCTCCATGAACTTGCTCTGCCTGGGGGAGACTGCCAGAGGGTCCCCCCCTTTAAACATGTGCCACAAGCTTTTGGAGCTGTTGCATCTGTATCACACAGTCCGGCCATTTGGGATTCTCATGGAACACCCCCCCCCCTGCCACCGCCCACCCCCTTTCTGCCCAGGCCTCCTGCTTCTGCCGGAGCGTCATTGGCAACAGGGCCGCCATCTGTTGTCTGCGCTCCTGGGGCTGAGATTTCAAGAAGAGAAGAAAACAGTCCCCCGCATTCCGTCACCCTTCTTTGGCTCCTTCAGTTCCAAGCTACATGCGCATACACACCACACACACACACACACACACACACACACACACGCACGCACGCACGCACGCACGCACGCACGCACACGCGCGCGCGCACACACACACACAGAGGACTAAAAATCAAAAATCAATATTAATAACCCAATACTGAAATGAAGCTTCAGGAGAGAGAACAGAAGGATGGACGGACACACACACCATAGTAGCATGAGGGCTGAGAGGCAATGCTGCCTCTTCCCCTTGTTTCTCCCCCTGCTAATTAGGAGGGGTGTGTGTGAGAAAGAGATTGGTTGCCTCCCTCCCATCTGTCTCCTTTGCAGTCCTGGGGGGAATAAACCTTGCCAAGAACCTTCCCTCCTCTCTCTCTCTCTCTCTCTCTCACACACACACACACATGCACACTCACACTCCAGCTCTCACAGACCCAAGAGGGACCTGGCCTTGGAGCCCCTGCCATCCCTGTGCTGGATGAGAGGAAGACAGACCAAAAGAGGGGCCTTGGGTGGGGTGGGGTGGGGTGGGGCATGGGTGGGGATTGCTTGTTCTTTCTGTTTTAAAGAGGAACTGTGCAGAAGCCCATGGGGAGAAGCTTCTCAGGGTCTCCCTGGGAGTCAGGGCAGCGGCTACTGGGGCTCCTTTGAGCCTAGACACCCCAACTCCAAACAGGAGATTAGACTGGCTGATTTTAACCCCCACCCCCGGCTCTCCCTGCCCATTGCTTGCCTTTTTTTCTCTGAGCCGAGCAGAGTTGCCCACCGGACCTGCCATCCTCTCCCCCCCCCCGCCCCCCAACCAGCCCACTGGGCTTTCTCCTAGGCAAAGGAGTCAGGAAAGGGGTGCAGTTATCTGATCAACCTGCCGGCAGAAGCCTGGAGTTTAAGATAAGTCAGGAATTTAAGATGTGCAGGTGACGGCATCTTTCCAGCTGAAAGCAGCAATCAGTTGGGATGACTTTTAAGGAAAGTAAAGGGAGAAAATGCCAAAGCAAGACTCCAGTTGAACATTAAGAAGACCAAAAAAAAAAAGTGACTATAGAAGAACTACATAACTTTAATGCTGACAATGAAGGGATAGTGAATGGTTTTGTATACCTTGGTTCAATCAGTCTTTCTTTATTCATGTCCGATGTACCACCAGCATATACCTGTAATAACATACAAGGCGAAAATTAACACATCTAAAGCAAAATAGAATCAAAAAGGACTAGATGACATCCGCCCAATATCAGGCCACATCAGCAGCATTTCCTCTTGCCAACATAAGGTCCTCCTTGATGCACATTGAGGGGTGTCGTGTGCATTGTATCACATGAGAGATAGTTTGTACTTCTCCGCATTCACACAGGCTGTTGTCATCTACAGGGAAACCCCACTTTCTCAGAGTAGCCCTTGTTCTTCCTACCCCTGCATGCAGTCTGTTTTAAGCTTTCCACACAGGCCATGGTTGTTCTTGGCCAGACGATAGAGAGTCCTGTGGTTGTGCCCAGTTATCTAGTATCTCCTTGCTCACCTTCCATAGTTCTAAGGTGTTCTGTGGGGGACGGTTATTTGGAGGGGCAGAAGTTGTGAAGAAGCGATGCCTTGATTTCAGTCTCTGGTGATCAAATAGAAGGCATGTTTCCGAGGATCTTGCTTTGACCTACTCTTTCTGAGTAGCACTTTCTTGACGGGATTTTGATGGAGGAGGGATGCCAGCTAAGTCGTGCACTTTTTGTATTGGAGTTGGTTTTAGGCATCCTGTGACCAAACTCGCTGTCTCATTTAGGGTCACATCCACATGCCCTGCATGCATTAATCTGTACCACACTGGGCGTTAGCATACTCTCCTGCAGAGTAACATAAAACTAGTGCAAAAGTTCTTAATGTGTGTGGTTTGGCACCCCAACTTGTGCCTGTTATTTTCCTCAGAATATTGTTCCTGGCAAAAACCTTCTGTTTGGTATTATGACAGTGGGTCTTGAGAGGGAGAGTTTGATCCAGGCCAACTCCCAGGTATTTGGGGGTGATGCAATGTTCGAGCCTGGTGCCATTCCAAGTCACCTGCAGGTTCCTTGATGCCTCATGGTTTTTCAAATGAAAAGCACAGAGTTGAGTTTTTAGGCAGTTTGGCTTCAGTTGGTTATCCCTAAAGTATATAGTCATTAAGTTCAAAGTTAAACCATTGACCCAGGTGGAGTCTGTAGCCAGGAAATCAAAAGAAGAATGAGTGTTGGAAGGGCAGCAAATGTGGTGATCCAGCCCTCCTCCGACTTTGAAGAAGACCTGGATCAGGGGGCACGCCCTACGCCCAATCCAGTTCTGCCTGCACCCGAGCCCGAGGATGCCCTGAGCCAGGGGTCTCAGCCTCCACCTGGCCCAAGTCTGTTTTCCCCAGCAGCTGACCTGTCCGATCTGGAGTCTGGCTCTGACAGTGACCAGCCCTCCATCAGGGAAAGGTCCAGAAAGGAGTTACACCTGAGACACAAGCAGGCTAGAGCGAAGTACCAAAGAAGGTTCCCAGCTGATATCGATTAGCTGGGAGGCTTATAAGCAAGCTTCTTGCAGCCTGCCAGCATCGGTACAACTCTTGCCAACATCCTGCTTGACTCCAGACTGCCTGCCTAGACCCTGACTTCTCTGCCAACCCTGGAGATGCCCCTGGACACCCTTTGGATTAGACTACTGACTCGGACTACCGGTAAACAAACCTCAGCTTGCCTTTTGGACTTTGATATCTGGACTATCCTCGAACCAGACTCTCTGTGTAGTGCCACTGTGCGGCGACTGTGCCTGCCTGAGTGGTTCAGCACATCAAAGAAGGAATGGCTGTGGCAGGGGCGAGGGGCATGGAATCATTGAGTGTAAGGATGTATCACTAGAGACCAAGACCCAAATCCTCCACACTCTTGTATGGTTGCTCATGAGGAATGAGGACAGTTTTAACAAAAAGCAGATAGGTAAAGAATTGATTTGTTTGAACTGTGGTGCTGGAGGAGAGCTTTGCGGATACCCTTGGAGTAAGTCAAGCCTGAACTGTCTCTGGAAGCCAACAATGATGAAGCCAAGTTTGTCCTGCTCTGGACACTTCATGAGAAGGAGGCAAGACTCTCTGGAAGGGATGATCATGCTGTGAAATGTGGAAGGCAGCAGGGAAAGAGGAAAGTCAAATGTGAGATGGACAGACTCCCTAAAGGAACCACAGTTTACATTCCCAAGAGTTGAGCAGAGTTGTCAAAGGCAGGATATTTTGGAAATTGTTCATTCATAGGGTCACCAGAAGCCAGAGATGATTTTATTGGCACATAACAACAACATCAACAACAACCCAGCCAGCCCCTGCCCCGCCGCCCCCCCCCCAATGCCAGTGTCTTCAGCTTCTCCCTCTTGCCAGAGAACAACCTTTGCCTTTCTCGCCCCACCCCATTTCTTTCTCTCTCAATCTCTCTCTCTTCTTGGCAGGTATTTCCGCTCAGGGGCCCCGCCGGTGATTAGCCCGCTGCAGGCCCACTTCCCGAGAGACACTGCAGTGCCCGGCTCCTTTGCCCTCACACTCACCTGGGCGCTGCCCAACCGAACCACGGGTGTCTTCAACATCACCAGCCCATTGCCTGGGGACTGGTTCCTGGCGGCTCACCTGCCCAAGGAACAGGGCAAGATCTCTGTCAAGGTGGGAGCCCAGGAAAACAGCATGGCCGGTCCTATTTGTGGGGGAGGTGTGTGTGTTCCTGACCAGGTTAGAACAGAACCCAGTCTGGGAGGCTGGGTGGTTGGGATTGGTGAAAGCCCCTGAGATGGGACATCATGACTTGGACCCCTAGGCAGGTGAGGCAGAGGCGCATGGATGGGTGGGCTGTGGGTGCCCCTCCCTGTGCCCCTGACTGGCCCGTTCTGCTGCTGCTGCATCAGGTCCAGCTGCTGAGGCCTTCCTACCTCAAGTGAGGGCAGGGAAGGACAGGCTGCCTGGAAACCCCCCACCCCCCACTGCCAGGAAGGCTTATCTTTGCCCATGGCAGTCAATAAGTCTGGCCTGAGGACTCTGGTGCAGCGGCTCCCACCCCGCCCCCCTCCACCCAATAGGGAAGGCATTTCTTCTCTGAGGAGACCAACTCCCCTCCCATCCTAAAAGATAGAATTAATAGGCACATAGAAGAGAAGGCGCTGCTAAAGGAGAGCCAACATGGCTTTTACAAGGGCAAATCATGCCTCACTAATCTGTGGGAATTTTTTGAGAGTGTCAACAAACATGTGGATAAGGGGGATCCAGTTGACATTGTTTATCTGGACTTTCAGAAGGCTTTTGACAAGGTCCCACACCAAAGGCTCTTGAATAAACTTACCAGTCATGGAATAAAGGGACAGGTCTTGTCCTGGATTAGCAACTGGCTAAGGGACAGGAAACAGAGGGTAGCACTAAATGGACACTTCTCCAAGTGGAGGGAAGTAAAGAGTGGGCTCCCCCAAGGTTCAGTACTGGGACCCCTGCTTTTCAACCTCTTCATAAAAGATCTAGAGGTAGGAGTAAAAAGCAAGGTAGCCAAATTTGCTGACGACACTAAATTATACAGGGTAGTGAAAACTGTGAGAGATTGTGAGGAGCTCCAGAGGGATCTCTTGACACTGGGGGAGTGGGCAAAACAGTGGCAAATGAGCTTCAACATTAGTAAGTGCAGAGTGATGCATGTTGGGGCAAAGAACCCCAATTACATTTTTAAACTGATGGGGTCTGAACTCTCTGCGACAAACCAGGAAAGGGACCTTGGTGTCCTGGTGGACAACTCAATGAAGGTGTCAACCCAGTGTGCCTCAGCAGTGAAAAAAACAAACTCAATGCTAGGGATCATTAGGAAGGGTATAGAAAATAAGTCAGCAAGTGTCATTTTGCCTCTTTATAAAACTATGGTGAGGCCCCATCTGGAATACTGTGTACAGTTCAGGTCGCCATTCCTCCAGAAGGATATGATGGAGTTGGAGAAAGTGCAGAGGAGGGCAACCAGAATGATTAGGGGACTGGAACACCTTCCTTACCATCTGAGGCTGCAACGGTTGGGCCTCCTCGCTCTTGAACGACGGCGTCTAAGAGGTGACCTGATTGATGTTTATAAAATCATGCACGGTGTGGACAAAGTAGATAAGGAAAAACTGTTTTCCCTATCGCACAACACTAGAACTAGGGGACACTCCATGAAACTTTTGGGTACTAGTTCTCAAACAAATAAGAGAAAGTATTTCACCCAGAGGATTACTGGCCTATGGAACTCCCTGCCAGAAGAAGTGGTGACAGCTGTCAGTCTTGACAGTTTTAAGAAAGGATTAGACAAGTTCATGGAGGACAAGAGTATCAATGGCTATAATTATGGATCCCTAAGGACAACCTCCGGGTTGGAGAGATAGGCAGGATCTCTCTCAATGCCATTTCCAGGGAATCCTAAGCAGGTGAAGGCATCTCCTTGGGAATAATACCCTGAAGGAAATGGTGTGAGTCACTGTGTGAGACAGAAGGCTGGACTGGATCATGGGCTCCTGTGGCCTCTTCCAGCAAGGCTGTTCTTATGTTCTTATGTTCTTAGCCCTCCTTCCCGGGGCTTGTCACCAAGGCCAGGCTCTCCTTCCTCTCCTTCTATGGGCCAGGAAGTTCATCCAGGCTGTGCCCGGGGCTGATTTCGACCAATAGGATGCTGGGTTGGGGCACTTCTTCTTTCTTTTCTTTTCCTTTTTTTTTGGGGGGGGGGGGGAGATTTAAGGACCCTGGGCTTTTATTGGGTGTGTGTGAATCCAACTCATAAATGAAGGAAGAAAGGAAGGGTCCGCCTCGCCCTCCTTCTGTGGAGACGGGCTGGACACGGGCAGGAGAGCTGCCTGCTTCCGACGGCGTTCCCCCTTCCATCCCGCCCGACCCCCGACCCCGCCCCGCCTCTACCCCCGACCCCCGACCCCCTCCTCACTCCCTCTCTCTCTCTCCCTGCCAGGGTCTGGCCGAGGACTGCCAGTACCTCTTCCAGCCTCAGCTGATCGTCCAGCGCCTCCTGGGAATCAGCGTCCTCTACCCGGGCTACGTGACGGACCATGCCCTCGTCCGCCACAACCGCTCCCTACTCTGCAAGTGAGTGCCAGCCAGGCGGGCAGGAATCCGGTGGGGGAGGGGGAGGGGACCCCGGTGTGGGGCACGGCCGGGGGTCAGGAGGAGGGCCGCTGTTTCGGCCTCCGGGGCGCAGCGGGTCTCCTTTCGCCGCGGGATACCCGAGTCCTGCGCCGACGACGCTCCACCGGCCCGCGACGTCCGGGCCGTCCGGGCTGTGTGTGCGCGCGTGTGGGGAGCCCTCCTTTCGAGCCGACCGCGGGAGGGTGGGGGTGGGCGCTCGGCCCGGCGGGACCTGAGATGCTGTATTGCAGCCGGACCCTGAAGGAAGGGGGGTGGGGGGCTTCAGGTTGGCTCAGGGTCTTCCCTCCTCCAGGTGTGGGTCAAGTGATTCCCCAGCATGTTTGGGAGGGCAAACGATGCGACTGTCCGTTTGTGAGAGCCGCCCACTCGAGACAGAGGACTCTCTAGCTAATCAGGGCTTTCCTGGGGGGGGGGGGGCGCTCGGGATGGACATGTGACGGCTGCTGTCTCTCTCTCTGTCTCGACCCCCCCCCCGCCGCCCCCCTCTCGGCTCCTCCGCCTCATCTCCTGCCCGCAGAGTCTTCGTGCCCAGCTACACGGCGCAGGTGGTGCTGGAGGTGCGCAACTGCCACGGGGCAAACCTGAGCGGGGGCGAGGGCGGCGGGGGTGGCTGCCCGCTGTGGCTGAAGGCGCGCGCCAAGGCCCCCCCGCTCCGCAACTCCACCGCCGCCGCCGACTGTCGGGAGCGCCGTCCCTGCCGCCTGGCCCTGCCGCTGCCCGCCTGGGAGCACTGGTACTACCTGCTGGTGGAGAAGGACCCCGGCCTGGCCCCCGCCGCCGCCGCCGCCACCCTCCGCTTCCAGCTGGCCGTGCGGCTCACGGGTGAGTGCGAAGTGCCGGGCTCAGCGCCCCCACTCCCCACCCCCACCTCCCAGGCAAAGGGAGGCCCTTGGGTTGCCTGTCCCGAGGGGGGTGGGGGTGGGAGACGATGACCAGCCCCTCCACCCCCCACCCCGCTCCCCTCCCGACTCCTCCTTCTCCCGACTCCTCGGCCAGACTGCTCCCGGACCGGCTTGGGGGGTCCCCGCGCCCTCGTCCCGCTGCCCAGCTCGAGCCTGAACCTGCCGCACTCCTTCGGCTCCCCGGGGGGCCCGGCCGTGGCAGAGCCCCCGGGCCCTTCTCCTCTCCCGCCGCAACGCCCCGCCGGCCGCGACCACTGCTGGCCCATCCGGCCCACCCTGCGCAACGAGCTGGACACCTTCTCCGTCCACTTCTACATCTTCTTCGGCCCCAACGTCTCGGTGCCCCCCGACCGGCCGGCCCTCTTCGCCATCCGCCTCCTGCCGGTTCTGGACAGCGGGGGCGTCCTCAACCTGGAGCTCAAACTGAACGTGGTGCGTCTCCGGCGGGGGTGGGGGGAGTGGGGTGGGCTGGGGATAGAAGAGTGTGCCCCCCTTCCGTGAGGATAGGGGAGGGAGGGGGGAAGTTCGGGCCCTTGGGGGAGGGGCCTGAGGGTGGCCGTTCATCAGGTATCGCACAGACCCCTCCCCCTCCCCAGCAGGCCACCTGCTTCTTTAGGGCCATAAGGGGGGCGCAAAGCAGATTTTGTAACGTGTCCCTCCCCCCTTCAGTCCTCTCTGCGGGGCGAGAACGTGACGGTTTTTGCCTGCTTGAACCACGAGGTCCCCTTGGCATCGGAAGAGAACTCGACCGTCACCTGTGAGACAGGTAAGGGTCTGACAACGCCCTCCTCTCCAGTCCCGGTGGAGGAACTGCTTTGAGGGCCTCCCCCCCCTTTCACTTTCTGCTGGGATGGAACTGGGGCAGAGGGTAGGGTGGAGGTGAGGAGGAGGAGGAGGGGCTTTCTTGCTCACCAGCCCTTTTTCCTTGGCAGAACTCCTGGCTGGTTTCCTTCTCTCCATCCATGCCAAGGCTCCGCTCACCCGCTTGAGGATCCCCTACCCACAGACGGGCAACTGGTACCTGAGCCTGCGCTCACTCTGCACCACGGACAGCGGGTAAGAAGGGAGCAAAGGCAGACAGAGTGGGGGAGGGACAGGTGCCCGCCCCAAGCAGATCTGCCACTGAACCTCTCGTTGAGTAGAGCTGGCACAGCAGGCACATCACCCTAGGGTTCCCTCGAAAGAAAGGGCTGTTCAGGCACTGCTGGGCCGCATCACCCCAGGAAAGCCCAGGAAGGCTCCAACTCAAGGTGAATTCATTAGCTTTACACTGTGGGTACCGGTGGTTGGGCTCATCAAGAGTTAATCCTCTTAATTTGTTTCTCCTTAAAAAGGGGGGCACATTAATTTCTTTCTTTTTTAAACACGAATGCCAAGCACAGCACAAGGGGTAGCTTGATTCACCCTCCCACAGAAGTTCATTCCCAAAGATCACCCAGGCAGAGGCTTAGAAACAACAATCCCTTCCATGCCCCACCCCCCCACACACACATATTTTGAGGAGTCTCTTTGCCCAGGCAGCCTCTGGATCCTCCTGCATCTGAAGTGTCCCCACAGAGGACGGGTGTCAGCCACATTTCTTCTGTGGTTACTGCTACCTAACCTCAGGATGTTCCAGGGCTAAGTCTGTTCCAGGGCTAAGAAATGGAAATGGAGGCAAGAGGCAGTGGGTGGTACAAAGCAAAAGGGGTTTTATTTTGCTGCCAGAAAAGCACAGCCACAAAGTGCCCAGAAAATGGTCAAAATGCCTTTCTTGGGCTGCCAAGCCTCGATCTCAGTGGCCCAGGACTGGTTACCTGTAAGGTCACTCAAAGGAGGGTTTGAAGACCCTTCACTGAAGTTCAGCCCCTGCCCAGTGGACCAATTTCACTCACTTTCACTTCTGCTGTCTCCCTGTGGCTTCTTCTTCTTCTTGTTGTTGTTCTTCTTTCTCTTCCTCTTAGCTTCTTCTTCCTCTTCTTCGCCACAGGCAGGAGCCATGTGGGAACGTGACAGCCGAAGTGTATTTGCGAACCTACCTCTCCCCCTGCATCAACGATTGCGGCTCCTATGGCCAGTGCAAGCTGATGCGCACCAACAACTACCTGTATGCTGCCTGTGAATGCAAAGCAGGTGGGTTGTGGGCAGGGAGGGGTGGGTTGTGGGTAGGGAGGGGTGGGTAGGGAGGCTGGAGTGTGTGCCAATGGTGGCTCTGCCATCTTCCCTCACCAACCCTGGCTCTTGCCACAATGCAGTGGGGCAAAACAGCCTCTTCCGGGGGAGTGCTGAGCCACCTCTCGTAGGTTCTGGAGAGTGCGATCTGGGCGTGTTTGCTTCAAAGGGAAGTGAGCAGAACTTCTCTGCCCTGTTAGGTTTTGTAGCAGTAGCTGCTGCAGAGCAAAGCACCTTTTGGGCCTTTCATGTTTGAAGCAAGTCTCCCCAGCCCCCAGCAACCCCCAGCTAATAAACACACTGGGAGAAAAAGGAAGAAAAAATAGCCTTTACTTACAAGATGCATGAGCTCAGAAGTTCTGACAGGGTGCCATCAGGTCAATAGCAAAGGCAGGAAATTCAAGCATGGTAGTTTTTTTAAAAAGAGGTGGGTAAAGATGGCCTTTCCTCCCAGCCATGTGAGTTTGGGAAGATGGAGGCACTCAGAAAAGCATCTTCTCCTTCCAGAGGCAAAACCACAAGGGATCAAAACAAAGGAAAACCACCAGACATGCCAAGAGGGTGTCCTGTGACCCCTTGGGCGGGAAGACAGGAACTCTCCTAGTTGGCTACATAGGGATAAACAATGCAAACAAGTCTCTTTAGGTCTGACCAGTGTTTAGTTCCAGTACTGACATCATGCTGGGGTGCCCCTCTCCTCTCCCTGAGGAAGACTCAGCCTGCCCAACTACCAGGGACTCTGGCCTTTTTAACCCCTTGCACGGATGTCCTTGCAGTGCTAATGCTGAGCCTCAAAGGCAGGTTCCACTAGTACGAAGCGAATCCCAGCCTCCAGGGAATAACTCTGGGGTTCCCCTCCCAAAGACCCAGGGATAATTTTAAAAAGCTAAGTTCTCCTCCATTCACCAACAGGAGTAGTCAGCCAGGGGCCAAACCTCAAAATCCCGAGCATAGCATTGGATGGCTTGTCCTGTTTGGGGGGGGGGGCGGGCTGTATGACTGATCTCTAAATGCCTTGTTGCATATGTTTAAGAGGTGGGGGTGGAGGTGCACAGACTCCCCCCTCCCCCAGAGCCAGTACCTCTCCCTGCCCAAGAGGCCAGCACTTTTGTGCTTCCTGCCACTCAGAAGTGGCACTCGTGGCAGCAGCAGTGGAGGGTGAGGGTGGGGAGCAGGTGAGGTTTTCCTCCCTCCCAGAGGGCTTCTGGGGGACTTGGCTGAGAGTGAGGCCTGGGGGTGGCCCCTTTTGGCACAGAGGGGTGTTCTTAGAGGCTTGCCAGAAGGTGCGCTGAGCTCTGGGGCAGATGCTCTCATCTCATCCAGCCTTGCCAGAGGAAGAAGAAGAAGAGGAGGGGAAGAGAAGCTGCTGGCCCAGCCTGCCACCCTCGCCCCTCTGCCCCACTTCTTGTGTCCTGAGGCCTTCTCGGCTCCCGGCCCTGACTTCTCCCCCATTCATCCCCCAGGCTGGAGTGGCTGGGGCTGCACAGACAATGCCGCAGCCTTCTCCTATGGCTTCCAGCTGCTCTCCACGCTGCTCCTCTGCCTGAGCAACCTCATGTTCGTCCCACCGGTGGTCATCGCAGTGCAGAGCAGCTACCTCCTGGAGGCAGTGGTCTACATCTTCACCATGTTCTTCTCCACTGTGAGTGTGTGTGTGTGTGTGTGTGGGGGGGGGGGGGTCTTGCCTGTTCTCCCAGGACATCTGGGGGCTTAACTGGGAAAGAGACTCTCTCTCTCTCTCTCTCTCTCTCTCTCTCTCTCTCTCTCTCTCTCTCTCTGTGTGTGTGTGTGTGTGTGTAGGGATGTGGAGGGGGGAGGGGTGACTGGCCTCTGCCCCTTGGGGCAGGTTGGGGGATTAGCAAAGCCACTCTAAAGGAGCCTGCCTTCATGCACCTCTTCTTCTTCTTCTTCTGTGTCCCGATCAAACCCTGACCTGCCAAAATGAAGCCCCTTTCTTGGCTTTGTCATCCTCATTGCTGCATGTTTCTGACAGTAGTCAGCAGACCAGCAAATGAGCCAAAGGATTCTGTATCTCTCCACATTCACATCGTGTGTTATTGAGCCCCATTTGAGCCTGTTAGTCTTGCGTTGAGGGATTCCAACCAGGGTCCTCCAAGTGATGTTGGGGAGGTTGGGCTCCTCGGCCATATAGATCCTCCTCCTTTAATGTTCTTCCTTATACAGGGAGCTCCTTCTTGCCCCACCTTCTAATGTGGTTTTGCTCTTGGGTTCCCTCAAGAGTGTTTGTTCTTGCCATAAAGCTCTTCCTGGAGCTGAGCCTTCCATCCTTCTGAGACTGGTAAATGAGGACCCAGCATGTTGGGAGCAAAATGTTAATTGTGAACCACCCTGGGAGGGCACTCAGCGCTTCTATGGGGCATGAAAGAAGTGCCATTGCTGTTGCGCCTTCATGCACTGTTGGAACTGCCTCTCTTTTGACCAGCTCTTCATCAAATGGTCACAGCAAACATGCTGTTGCCGCTTCTGGCTGTGGCCTTTGGCTGTGAATTCTGCAGGGTTGCTGGGCTTGGCAGGAAGGTATTAGATCCGGCCCTTATAAGCACCAGTCCAGGACAACAATGAACAAACAGCAACAGGCTTTATTTAACAGTCAAATAGAGGTGAGCATACAAGGTGTTCCGGATCCTGAGATGGCTATACAATCCTAGCGGAGTCAGTCCCTCTGGACTCTTACCCGGCAATTAATTTAATTTAATTTTAATTTAATTGTCACATTTATATACCGCTCACTCGGCCAAAGCCAACTCAGGGCAGTTCACAAAAAAATTAAAAAAACACATGTTAAAAACAGTTAAAACTACCCACCCCCTAAAAACAAGGGCTGCAAGATCCAAAGGCACCATGGGGAAGAGTTCTACACCAACCACCCAATGGAGGTTACCCTTCCACCTGCACCCCACACTTGACCCGCCAGCCAGGTTTTAAGTTCTTTTCTGAAAGGCAGCAATTCCGTCCGGAGACCTAGCTCTGTTGGCAGGAGGTTCCAGAGGGCCGGTGCAGACACGGAGAAGGCTCTCCTCCTTGTGCCAGAGAGGCGAGCCCCTCTGGCTGATGGAACAATTAGAGAGCCCCTCCGGTCCGCTCTGGTTGGACGGACAGACGTCCTCAGGGCGATGCGGTCTCTTAGGTAACCCGGCCCACTACCATATAGGGCTTTAAAGGTCAAAACCAGCACCTTGAATTGCACCCGGAGACAAACTGGCAACCAGTGCAGCTCCCGGAGCAGTGGCAAAGCACGGGCATAACGCCCACACCCCCTCACCACCCTGGCTACCGCATTCTGGACCAGCTGTAGCCTCCGAATGGTCATCAAGGGCAGCCCCATGTAGAGCGCATTGCAATAATCTAGTCTGGAGGTGACCAGAGCGTGAGTGACCATGAGCAAGGAGTCCTGGTCCAGGAATGGGCAATAAACTAGCTACCATAGAAGCGTAGCATAATGGAGGGACCCAGGCTTAGCGCTACCGGCTACCTGTAGGGAGTAGGAAGTATAGATCTGGTCCGGCCCCACCCTTGCTTACCCGTGGAGCTTATATAGTGTCTCCCAGTGGTGGCTCCTGGATACAAGGTTGTGACCTGCCGGACAAACGTAACTAACCAATAATTACAGGGTATATATTTAAATTTTAATTTAATTTAATTGTCACATTTATATACCGCTCACTCGGCCAAAGCCAACTCAATACACAACAGAAGGAGAAGAAGACCCTCCTTTTGCCAGCTCTGAACCTGTTGCCGGTGGATTCCTCTTGGATGGATGACTATCATTGCCTTCGATACCTGCGATCATGCATCTCTACGTGTGTTCTTGACCTGGGTTGTCTGCCTACTAAAGAAGGAGGCCTTTCCCAGGAGCAGGGGGGCAGCTGGGGGTCAGGAGGAAGAGAAGAAGGGGAGTCCATGCACTGACTAGCCCCCACCCTCTTTTCTCCCTCCAGTTCTACCACGCCTGCGACCAGCCAGGTATTGTGGTCTTCTGCATCATGGACTATGACGTCCTGCAGTTCTGTGACTTCTTGGGCTCCCTCATGTCTGTCTGGGTCACGGTCATCGCCATGGCCAGGCTCCAGCCTGTGGTCAAGCAGGTGAGGGAGAGGAAGAGCAGTGGGCTCCCCCAGCCCTAACCTGGCCACAAGGGTGGCAGGAGGGGGCAGAGCAGTGCACCTGGGGTTGGTGTCATGGGGTGACAGTGGCTGTAGCCATGGACGTCCTCAGGGACCTTAGGGTGGGGTGGGGGGTGCATGCCATCAAAGGCTGAACCTGGGGTGGTGGTGGTAGACCCTGCAATCAACTCCTTGCTCTGCTGGAGATTCACAATGACCCCCCTCCCTCCTTCCCTCCCTGTTGTCCTGTGTGGGCAGGTGCTGTACCTGTTGGGTGCCATGTTGCTCTCCATGGCCCTGCAGCTGGACCGCCATGGCCTCTGGAACCTGCTGGGCCCCAGCCTCTTTGCCTTAGGGATCATGGCTATTGCTTGGGTAAGGACAAGAGGGGGCTGTGTGTGTGTGTGTGTGTGTGTGTGTGTGTGTGTGTGTGTGTGTGTAGACACACTCCCCGCATGGCTCTTGCTTACACTGGCCTGCCAAGCAGCCCATTGAAGATCTGGGAAGGATCTGACCACTGGAGCCGTGGTGCTGGGAAGGTTCCTGGAGGGGAGGAATAAATCCAGGGCCCTGGACAGGCTCAGGACCTCCTGCCGCACCACCTAGGAAGGAAGCTGTGCTCCAGAGAGCTTCATCCACCAAGACAGTGAGTGGGGCCTGCTTCTTAGAGGGCAACCCGCCTGCGCAACCCTGGGGTTGGGGGCTCTGCACCTTCTTTGTCATTCGGAAGAGGTGGCTGAAATGCCCTGGAATCTCAGGGGAAGAATTGGCCAGTTCTCCTGGGGCTGCAGTGGTTAAGACGCTGAACTTGACGACTGGAAGGTCGGCAGGTCAGCAGTTCAAGACCTGAGTGCTGCGCGACATCCCAGCTTCTGCCAACCTAGCAGGTTGAAAGCAAGAAATTGCATGTAGATAATGAGGCACCGCTTCTGCGGGAAGGCAATTCTGCGTGCACTCCTCCTTGCTGTCTAATTCTGCCTGCCAAATGCCCACGGAGACAGCGCTGGCTCTTCTTTGGCTGCAAACAGAGATGAGCACCGCCCTCTAGAGTCGGACACTACTGGCTTTCGAGCAAGGGCGGCTTTCCTGGGACGGGGGCTATTCCTGGCTGCCTCTCCCCCTACCACCCACCCACCCACCCACCCCACCTGCCTCTCTCCCCCGCTTTCTCTCTCTTCTTGGCCCGCCCCGCAGACGGCCCGGAGCGTCCGCCGCCGGCACTGCTACCCTCCGACGTGGCGGCGCTGGACCTTCTACCTGCTGCCCGGCGCGGGGATCGCGGCCTCGGCGGTGCTGCTCTACGCCTTCGTGGAGACGGAGGAGAACTACTTCTACATCCACAGCATTTGGCACATGCTGATCGCCGGCAGCGTCGGCTTCCTGCTGCCGCCCCGCCGCCGCCGCCGCCGCCGCCGCGCCAAGGCCAGGGGGGCCCCGCGGGGCGCTCTGGACGGCTCAACGCCCCCGCCGGCGCCCCCCCACTCCTCTCGCCCCCCTCCTCGCAGCAAGGGCGGCTGCGGCTACCAGCTGTGCATCAACGAGCAGGAGGAGCTGGGGCTGGTGGCCGACCCCCAGGAGGAGGAGGAAGAGGAGGAGGAGCCCCCCGGGGGCGGCGGCGGAGCCTCCTCCTCCCCCTCCTCCTCCGTCACCAGCGTCTGCACCAGCTGATATGGGAGGAATGGGGGAGGAACGGAAAACGGAACAGAAGGAGTCCGCCTGGAGGGGACGCAAGGGGCGGGGCGGGGGTTGGTTTGGTTTTTTGGGGGGGGGCCGCTCTGGACAGACTGGAAGCGACGGAGGAGGGAGGGGCCGTCAATGCGTGGATGAGACTCTGGGTCGACCCCCCACCCCCCACCCCCACCCTCCCGTCTCTATTCACATATTGGCTGAAGACACGACTCGGACAGCCGTCCTCTTCCTCGAATGGGCCTGAGAAGGGGGCAGCAGATGGGCGGGGGGGGGAGGTCTTCCCCACGGGGAGGACAAGGCTCGGGCCCACTGCTGATTCTGAACCAGGGCGGGTGGGAGGGCAGGAGGCACCCTCATTGCTCCACACATTGCACTGCGATTCCTCCCCCACCCCAAAACACACACAATACACCAACCCAGAAGCCAAGCCGAGCTATAGCAACCAGAGCAGGCTGTGTTTTGGGGTGTGTGTATCTTTACTTATGACACTGGATGGGGGGGGGAATTCGGGCCCTGCATAGCTTTGGGTGTGCCCCCCCTGCTTCTAAGCTCCCCCCCCCCCCAATGACACTCGCAAGGCAGGGGATGCGGTGGCCTGCTGCTCCCACTTCCTTCCCAGCATGGTGAATTCCTTGAGGCGGGTCTTGCGGGCAGTAGCCGAGAAGGGGGTGCCCTCAAATGCAGCCCTGGTGTGGCCGCCCATGGCAAGAAGAGCCTCCAGGGTGGGGCTCAGAGGCCTGGGGGTGAACTGGGGTCCCATCTTCCACCCTGGCATCTGTGGCCCCCAACCTCTTCCTTTCCTTTGAATGGACACTGGGACCCAGGGAGAATCCGGCTGGACCTAACCCTTAAACCTCTCCTCAGGCCTTGCCAGTGTGTGAGGTGGGTTGTTGCCCCCTCGGACCCACCCCTACTTCTCCCTGGGGCTCTCCCCCATGGGGATGCAGCTCTTCCCATTGGCCCATATCCTCCTCCCCGTTCCTCTATTCCAGAAGGGCCACTGCTGAATGTGAGGCCCCAATGGGGCTGCAAGGGGTCAGCAGGGTCCCCACAATGGTACCAGCAGGTCACTCCTGCACAGGGGTGGGGGTGGGGACCTTCCACGCCCAAGGGAGAGAGGGAGCTGCTTGACCAAGAGCCTGGCAAGGCAGGCCATGGAGGGAACCCTAAGAGAACCCTGGGCCAGACGCTCCCCGCCCCTTTCCAGCACTTGCATGGTGCATTTACATGCAGCACAGTCTAAACAGGCAGAGATACCAATGATGGTTGTGTGCGTGCATGTGCATGTGAGAGAGAGGGGGCACAGTGGGAATTTGAGATCAGCAGAGACAGTAGCATTAAAGGTCCCTTTAGGAATCACCTCCACACACCTTAGGTGCCACCTGCAGGGACAGGAGAGAACAACGGAGCCTCTGCTTCACCCAGATAGCCCCAGAGAAGCAGTGGCCTGGACTCCCCTCAGCTGCTCCAGGGAGGAGGCATCAAGGCCCAGCCAGGGCCGTAGCCAGTGGGCGGCCAGGGTGACCTTCGGCCACCCTGAGTTAGCTGTTTGTCCACCCTTAAACTCCCGACTGCTTATTGTTGCCCACCCTGAAACAATATTCGCCCACCCCACATCTAGGATCCTGGCTATGGCTCTGGGCCCAACCCCAAGGAAAGGAACCTGCAGTGACCCTAAGGCATTTCTGAGGGAGGGAGGGAGGAAGTGCCCAGAAGCAAACCACCATCCACCCCACCCCCACCCGTGCTTAAGGTGGCACAGTGGGTCCATGGGGGCATCCTCTTTCTTGGAAGCAGGTCTGGTGGCATCTCTCCATGGGGGAGGGTGCAGCGACCCCCCCTGGCCAGCTGGGCAATGGCACTTGGCAGGAAGGGGGCCTCCGATAGGAGCAGCGGGCGCCTTTCCGCTGAAGCCCCCTCCCCACGACGATGGCATCGGCCTGCTGAGAGTCACCCAAAGGAGGCAGGGGCGGAGCTCCAGGGGATCCAGATTCCTGCCTCCCCCCTCCTCCTCCCCAAGCACAGGATGATGGGGGCAACATCCTCTGGTTCTCAGGCAAACGATGTGCCAATCTGTTGGAATGGCTGGCTGGAAGGAAGACACGTGGAGGCAACCGTGCGGTGAAGTCCAGCCCCGACCAGAGTCGGGGGTATGTATTTATTACCCTGCCTTGGGGTTGTGACACGTGCCTAGGGCACTCGTGCCACCCCTATACAGAAGGCTTGCATACATGGCGTTTTCCGGTGGTCAGCTACAATGCCAGCTCTTGGAAGTTACCCTGTGGTTAATGGACAATCCGCACTTAATTGCCTTGGGCTGGCGAAACCCATTGTTCCTGCCCTAATCTCGGAGTCTATGCGTATTGACTCTGGCCATCTGACTTTGTCCCCTGTTTGTCCCGTCTTGTTTGCCCTCAGCCTGGGTTACTATGGCTGGGTTACTATGGTGTCATCTCTAACTAGCCAGCCTTATCTTTCCCAATTTCCTCTCCAGCAGAGCCCCGTTGGTCCCCGGGTCTGTTGCCGCCGAGTGAACCCCTGGGGAGAGGTTGAATTGCCAATTATTCCCGGGGCAACCCACACCCATCCCCTAACCGCAACACACACACCCTCCGTCCTCAGGGAGGCTGGAGGGGCGGGGGGGCAGGGGGGGGGGGCTTCGTTCGTCCTCCTTCCCAGACGTGGTTCCTGCATCCATCCAATCCTTGCGCCTCCGCAGGAGGAATAAAGCAGCCGATTAAACGCAAACTATGCTGTGGGGTGCTTGGTTGGCTCAATTCTCTCTCTCTCTCTCTCTCTCTCTCTCTCTCTCTCTCTCACACACACACACACACACACACACACAGACCCTCCAAGGCGCCGCCAGGCAGGACCCTCCTCCGCCTCCTCTCCCCCTACATAAGAACAGCCTTGCTGGAAGAGGCCACAGGAGCCCATCCAGTCCAGCATTCTGTCTCACACAGTGGCTCAGCATTGGCTCCAGGGTATTTTTCCCAAGGGAGATGCCTTCACCTGCTTAGGATTCCCTGGAAATGGCATTGAGAGATATCCTGCCTATCTCTCCAACCCGGAGGTTGTCCTTAGGTATCCATATAATTATAGCCATGGATACCCTTGTCCTCCATGAACTTGTCTCATCCTTTCTTGAAGCTGTCAAGACTACCGCCCAGGGCGTGGGGTGGTGGGCGCACTGGGCAGGAGGGGCCAGGCAGACCACCTCGACCCCTTCCCCCACCCCCGGGGGTCTAAGCCGCGGACTTCTCACCCCACCCCACCCCACCCCCGGGGTGGGGCAGCAGAGGGACTAGAGACCACCTAGAGGGGGGAGGCTGCCCTCCCCTCCCCCGCCCCCCCCCCCCCCCCGCGCACTGCCCGGCCAGAGGAGGCTCCTCAAAGCAAGGGCGAAGGCAGGCAGGCAGGCAGGCAGGCGAAGGCTGCTCCTTCTTCTTCGCTGACCCTCCGGTGGTTGCCATTCCCGGGCACTGCCGCCTGGGGTCGCCCTCTCTCTCACGCGCGTCGGAGGCGCCGTGGGCCGCGGCGGCCCATCCCCATGGCATGGCCAGGCAGGGCGGGCACCGGAGCGGAGCCACGCCCCTTTCCCCCGTCCTCGCCGCGGCGCCTTGTGGGAGGCGTAGTCCTCCCTCGCTCCCCACTCATCCGACTCCCGGACTCCAAGACGGACGCGATGCAGCGGCGGTGGGGCTGGTGGCGGTCGGGGGGCCTGTGGCTGCTGGGGGGCCTCCTCTGGGCGGCCTCGGCGGGAAAGTACTCGCGGCAGGCCAACGAGGGAGGGGCCCCGGCCTCCGCTGCCCCCTCTGCCCCCGCCGGGGGGGACCCTTCGCCGCCCCCCGAGTTCCGCCTGGTCCGCCTGAACCAGGTGTGGGAGAAGGCGCAGCGGGTGAGTGGTTGGGGTGGGGCGTCTCGTGGGGATGGTGGGGCCACCGGGCGGACGGAGAAGCGTGTCGGGTGGGTGGGCATGGGTGGGCATGGGACTGGGAGGCTGGGATCCTCTCTCTCCCTCTCTCTCCCTCCGGGAGGGAGCCTCCTCCTCCTCCTCCTCTGACCGACCCCCCCCCATTCCTCTCTGGGGGGCTCCATACCCCCCCCCCCGTCCCCCCATTCTCCGGTCCAGCAGCAGCTCCATCTCTCGGCGGTGGCTCGGGCGGAGCTGCACAGCGACCTCCGGATGCAGGAGAAGGAGGAGCTGCGCTGGAAGAAGCTCAAGGCCGACGGGCAGGACGAGGACGGGCACCGAGAAGCCCAGCTCAGGCGCAGCCTGGACGGTGAGAGGGGAGGGATGGCAGGCAGGGAGGGGTGGCAGGCAGGCAGGCACGAGACCCCCATCCATCCTGGCCCTTTAGGTTAAAGACATCCCCCACCACCACCACCACCACCACCCATGACTTAGACTCCTCGTTGTCATTTGGAGGATTTCCCCAACCCTGTCTGTCTCTTATCTCCCTTGTAACTAACGGGGGTGTGTTTCAAACGAATGGCAACTTAAGCCACGGCCCCCCCTTTAAAAAAAATCCTCTTCTTCCCGGGCCATCCTGCTCCTCCTCCTCCTCCTTTGCCACTTCTGCTTCTTACAATACTGACCCTGTTTCAAAAGTTCGTTTGAGGCTTTTCATTTTCCTGTCTTAAGCTTGTACTATAAGTCCCATGCTGCACTTAAATTTTCTTACAGCAAGCTCAGTGCGTCAGTGTGTGTGTGTGTGTGTGTGTGTGTGTGTGTGTGTGTGTGTGTGTGTGTGTGTGTGTGTGTGTGTGTGTGTGTGTGTATGGGGGGTGAGTCTGAGGTCCTGGGGCAAGGCAGGCTGGGTGGAGGGCAGGGGTGGCCCAAGGAAGGGGCCTGCCCCCCCCCCCCCCGGGTGGACTCAGGGCAGAAACCAACCGCCACCACTCCTGGGGAAGAAGGGCTTCCCTTTTCTTTAGTGCCTGAAGCACTCCCTCCCCCCCAAGCAGCAGCTGAGATCCTTGTGGACCCTCCCCACCTCCCTCCCTCTGCCACTGCCCAAAAGAACCCCCTCCCCATGGGAGTCGGACCAGGGGGGGGGCAAGAGAGCCCAATACTGTATATCAGAGATTAAACAAACCAGCAACAAAAGCCAAACAATGTTACAGCCCATTAAAGACTAACTCCTGTGCTGTCGTTTAATGTGACATTTCATGGATCAAATCCACTTTGCCAGACCTACGAGTGAGACTTCAAGGAATCAATTTATACACACACTAGGTACAGAGAGGCACACAAGGGTTGGCCAGCCTAGCAGAAAAGTAGCCTTTTACAATTGGCAATAATGGGAAATCCCCAGGAAGGGTGGATGGGTGGGTGGTGTTACAATGTTCCACATGGGATTGTTTTTTTGTTTCCTCTCTGATATGCTCACACAGACTAAACAGGGCGACCACTTCAAAGAGAGGTCGAGTGCCTGACTGGAGCCTAAATTGACTCTGATGTTTTCCTCCCAAGTCCTTCTTGTGGTGAACTTTCAGTCCACTCTTAGCCAGAAGCCCAGAGTCCGAAGGCCAGTTCCCCATTGCTTACTTTCCTAGTCCCTATCCATTGTGTCCCTAATCTGGAGAAGAAAGACACACACACACACACACACAAACAGCACTATCTTATCTCCAGTCACAGGTTATGTGGCTTCTTGGAAAGGCCTTTCCCACGGGAAGGCATTGTGACTTCTCCATCTTGGCCTTATACAGCTGCCCTTTCTCTTAAAGGGAGGGTGAGAGACTGTCTCATTTGGGATTATCATTTTTTTGGAAGTGGTTGCCATGTTAGTCTGTGCAAGCATATCAGAGAGTAAACAAACCAAAAGAACAACAAAAGACTTAACACCTGTATTTAAACGTGTGCTTTTGTGGAGTGGACTTGGTTCAAGAAAGCTGACATTTAAATACAGGAGTTAGTTTTCAAGGTGCCACAATGTTGTTGTTTTTTGTCTTTTTGGTTCTTTTGCTTTGTCTCGTTTTGGGTTCACCCGCATCCAGGGTATTTTCTCCCTCTTTCTTTTGTGCCTTGAGTAGGGACCATTGGCAAAAGCAAAAGGAGAAAAGAAAAACCAAAGTAAAATGTTGCAGCCTTTCAAAGTCGAACTAGTTTATTTCAGTGTGAGTTTTTTATTTTGGATTAAAACCCATCTCTTTTGCCCATGAAGTAATATATTTTAATTAGGGAAGCTCAGCTGATATTGACGCTGTAATCTTTTCATTGCTAAATTAAGAGGTCATTGTTTGTTAATGCTATGTGTTAGTCTCAGAGAGTACAGTATACGTCTTCTTTTTGAAAATCTGTAGGCAAGCTTTCAGATGAAATTTAAAGAGAGGAACTTGGAAGTGCAGAAAGTTGGCTGAGTGTTTTAAGGAGATATACTTCATGACTTTAAAAGTATCTGTGCAAAACCATAGGTCCAGCCTTTTGTTTTACAACTTCCAAAATAGGCGAGTCAGATCAGGGAGTCCCAAAGTGCCTGAAGAGACTGCCGGCCTGCTTTCCTGGTCCGGGACAGGCCGGCTCTCCATTGGCTGAATGAGGGCCGATTCCCTCTGGGAATCCAGGTCTCCTTTTTCCTACAGCAACTCCTTAGATGCCGGTGGGATACCCGTGAAGGACTAGAAGCTGGCCTCTAGGCACTGATGAGTGGACTGGTTGTGGGCTTTTCTCCTGCTCTCGGAGCAGAAGCACTCAGGTTCAGAGTTGAGAGAAAGGCTCTGTGTGCTGTTGCTTTGTTTCCATTCCAGTCATTCTGGTTAAATATGGAATGAGTGGGAAGAAAGATATCCCGCTGGGGGCAACAAACTACATCAAAGATGGCCTGGAAGGAGGAGGAGAAGATACCCTGGATGACCCCCGGCTGGAGAAGTTGTGGAACAAGGTTTGTGTCTTCGATTCTTAATTGGAGTGTGTGCGTGTGCGTGTGTGTGTAAGAGAGAGAGAATGCGGGTTTCCCCCCATGTTTGCATGGGTTTGGCATCCAGTTTTTCCCTCTTGAACTAAAAGCTACTCCCCTTGAAACGGGCACCTGCCATCCTCTTAGGAACTGTTGTCTTCCAGTGTTGGCCTGTTGCCCCTAAGGCTGCTGAATTGATGGAGGAGGGAACCGCCTTCTCAACCACAACATCTACCCTTCCTATTATTTTATCATATGATGAACTTAAGTTGTCTACATTAACATTGATCTACACAGTAATCACAAATTGTCCATCTCAAGTTCCTAGCTAGAGTTCCACATCCAGGTTTGAAAGCCATTGAAGGGCTTCCTCTGTGGCACTATGCAAGTCCTCCAATGTGCCTCCAAATGTGCATAAAGGACACCTAAGTATAATGTGGTCCATGGTTTGGTCGTCTTCTCCACAGTCACATGGGGGGGGGACTTCCACCCCCCTGTGGTCAGAGTGGCTTTGCATCTACCACAGCCGGTCCTCACTCTGTTCGGCATCCTCTACTGCCGTCTTGGAAGGGGAAATCCAGCTGGCCCTTCTCAAGGAATTCTTGGCTATGGGACGGTGGGGAATCAGGGCTAGGTGTTGCCAGAGTTCCATCTATCCTGCCTAACAACCAGAGACCCAAAGGTGGGCAGAGGCCATGGCTAACTCTCCCTGGCGTCTTTCTGGCATCCTTCTTGGTACTTGGCAGAGGCCCATCTGCTGCTTCCTCGGGCTATGGGAGCCATTCCCTTCCTCCAGGCTGATGGTCTTACCTCCTGTGCATTAGGGCTACACTTTGCCCTCTCTTGACCCTGGGAAACCAGAGGAGGAGGAGGAGGAAGAGGAAGAGAGCCTTCAGTGGTCATTAGCTGGAGGTGAGGCACCAAAGCTCAATTTCCTCAAGACAATAAAGGCTATGACCACATGCATCCAGTGAGTAGAACTGCGTCCCAAGTGTTTATTCCCCCAAAGTGCAGGATGGATGCTTTTCGCCAGGCTGCCTCGTTGAGTCCTGGGTAGCAGCAGATCCATCATCCTTACATGTTTCTCTTGGCTCTTCCTTCAAGGCAAAAACCTCAGACAAGTTCTCCAAGGAAGAGCTGGAGAAGTTGTGGAGGGAGTTTAAGCACCACAAAGAGAAAGTCCATGAATACAATATTCTGCTCGAGACTGTGAGACGGGCCGGAGGTAATAAGACATTTGTCTCCTTGGCTATTTATTGTATTGTTTTATTTTGCTGCTGTTAGCCACTTTGGGTCACCTTCAGGCTGAGGGAAGCGGGATATAAATTAAACGATGATGATGATGATGATGAGGTGGAGGTGGTACATGTGCATGGGGGGGAGCTGAATCCAGTTGTCGTTTTGAAGTCTGGAGTTCTGGGCTACATATCTTTTGTCTGTCACAATTATTTTCTTTCTTCATATTTAAAATAAAATAATTGACATAGCCAGCACCTGTGAAATTCACAATAGACAGTAAGCAGTCAGGATAGTGCAATAAAAGAATTGCCCCATGTTATGATAAAGATTACATAACATCAAAAAAAGACACTTAAATAGCAGCAAGTCCATGGCGGCCAAGTGTTGTCCTGCTGGGCCACTTACCGTTTCATGGAGGGTACACGTGTGGTGCGGCTGAGGTGGGAGGGAAACCCCTAAAGCCCTTCCGCCAGTGCAGCACACAGTCTGCCGGGCTATGGACATGCAATGGATTGCACAGTTGTTTGGCGCATTCCCTTGATGTGGGGCACAGTGCTTAACACAGGCATGTCAGCAAAACTTTATGGCGGATACCCAACCTGGTAGAGTGGTGGACTGGGACTCTGGAGGCCTGGGCTCGAACCCCCACTCAGCCAGGGAAGCAGGACAGAAAACACTGACATAAACAGGATCCTGGCCAATCATGCTTAGAAGTGGCCTGTTCCAGCAAGGCTGTTCTTATGTTCTAAGTGTTCCTCTTCTCAACTGTGTTTGAGCCAATCAAAGGCTGACCCTAAAACATTCAGTGTCTTGTTATCTAGTGAGGTTCCTCTGTGACACGTGAAATGTAGCATTTATTTATTTACTTATTTATTTAAATTCAAATTTTTATGCCGCCCAATCAGGTAAACCCGACTCTGGGTGGCTCACAAGTTAAAACATACATAAAAAACAGTTGAGCCATTAAAAACCCAATATACCCACCCACCTATCCCATTTATCATTAAAAGACTACCCACGTTAAAAACTGCCTGCATTGAAATTAAAAGAAATGGGGACTTATTTAATAAGCCAACAGATGGGGACCATCCTTCCATTTGGGCCCCACACCTGCCTCGCCAACAAGGGTTTTAGGTCTTTTCTGAAAGGTAGCAGCTCCGTCTGCTCCCGTAGCTTTACTGGTAGGAGGTTCCACAAGGCTGGTGCAGACATGGAAAAGGCCCTCCTTCGTGTGCCAGAGAGACGAGCCCCACTGGCAGATGGGACAATTAGGGAGCCCCTCCGGTCTGCTCTGGTTGGACGGGCGGACACTCTTGGGACGATGCGGTCCCTAAGGTAACCTGGTCCACTACCGTGTGTGACAATCTGCTTACACCCATGCCAAGCTTTTTCAGCTTTCTGACAATGGGATTGCAATAGTGTGCCAGATCTGGCTCTCTAGGCCAGATTTGGCTGTCTCTGTTCAGGCTCCTCCATCAGGCAAATCACGTAGCGTCGAGCATAGAACTCACTCCAAGTCTCTTCAGGCATTTTCATAATTGAATTACAAGCACAGCAAAGTCCCAAAATACATTCCAGTAAAAGATCAAAAGCACATAGTTACAGCAATCTGTTGGGGGTGGGGTGGGGTGGGGTGGAGAAGGCTGGTTGCCCCCCCTTCTTTCCAAGAGACTACATTTTGGCTGTTTGCCAGCCAGCTTTCCAAGAGCGACCCAATGAATGAATGTGGGAAGGTGTTTTCCTCCCGGACAAGACTCCTCCCATCAGGATTCTCCCTTTGACCCTCCTCTTTAGGGTTTACCCCCAATGACCTTCCAGCAAGAAGACAGGTCAATCACACACCAGGTTCCACCCCTTCTTCCCCAAGTCTGCCATGTGGCTATGACTACCAGGTGTCGCCATCTTGCAGGGGCATCTCCCCCACCCTTCTTCCAGGAGGCGGGAAACATGGAATGAGGACCTTCATTCCATGACACCATGAAGGGCTTTAAAGGTCAAAAACAGCACCTTGTACTGCACCCGGAGGCAAACTGGTGACCAGTGCAGCTCCCGGAGTAAAGGTGAGGCACGGACATAACGCCCACACCCCATCACCACAAGGGCTGCTGCATTCTGGACCCAACGTCCAGTACTGGGACCCCTGCTTTTCAACCTCTTCATAAATGATCTAGAGGTAGGAGTAAAAAGCAAGGTAGCCAAATTTGCTGACGACACTAAATTATACAGGGTAGTGAAAACTGTGAGAGATTGTGAAGAGCTCCAGAGGGATCTCTTGACACTGGAGGAGTGGGCAAAACAGTGGCAAATGAGTTTCAACATTAGTAAGTGCAGAGTGATGCATGTTGGGGCAAAGAACCCCAATTACATTTATAAACTGATGGGGTCTGAACTCTCTGCGACAAACCAGGAAAGGGACCTTGGTGTCCTGGTGGACGAGAGCTCAATGAAGGTGTCAACCCAGTGTGCCTCAGCAGTGAAAAAAGCAAACTCAATGCTAGGGATCATTGGGAAGGGTATAGAAAATAAGCCAGCAAGTGTCATTTTGCCTCTTTATAAATCTATGGTGAGGCCCCATCTGGAATACTGTGTACAGTTCGGTCGCCATACCTCCAGAAGGATATTATGGAGCTGGAAAAAGTGCAGAGGAGGGCAACCAGAAGGATGATGAGGGGACTGGAACACCTTCCTTACCATCTGAGGCTGCAACGGTTGGGCCTCTTCACTCTTGAACGACGGCGTCTAAGAGGTGACCTGATTGAAGTTTATAAAATCATGCACGGTGTGGACAAGGTAGATAAGGAAAAACTGTTTTCCCTATCGCACAACACTAGAACTAGGGGACACTCCATGAAACTTTTGGGTACTAGTTCTCAAACCAATAAGAGAAAGTACTTTTTCACCCAGAGGATTACTGGTCTATGGAACTCCCTGCCAGAAGAAGTGGTGACAGCTGTCAGTCTTCACAGCTTTAAGAAAGGATTAGACAAGTTCATGGAGGACAAGGCTATCAATGGCTATAATTATGGCTACCTAAGGACAACCTCCGGGTTGGAGAGATAGGCAGGATATCTCTCAATGCCATTTCCAGGGAATCCTAAGCAGGTGAAGGCATCTCCTTGGGAATACCCTGAAGCACATGGTGAGCCACTGTGTGAGACAGAATGCTGGACTGGATGGGCTCCTGTGGCCTCTTCCAGCAAGGCTGTTCTTATGTTCTTAACTGCAGCCTCCGAATGGTTGACAAGGGCAGCCCCATGTAGAGCGCATTGCAATAATCTAGCCTGGAGTTGACCAGAGCATGTGTGACCCTGAGCAGGGAGTCCCGGTCCAGGAGCAGACGCAACTGATGGATGACGCGAAGCTGTGCGAAAGCCCTCCTGGCCACGGCTGCCACCTGATCTACAAGTAGCAGCCCCGAATCCAGGAGGACCCCTAAGTTGCGTACCGGGTCTGTCTGGGGCAAAGCAGCCCCATCCAAGACCAAAGTTGGTAGCTCCCTGGATAACACGGGACACCCCCCCCCCCATCCAAAGCCACTCAGTCTTGGAGGGATTCAATTGTAGCCCGTTGTCCCCCATCCAGACCCCAACTGCTTCCAGACATCTGGATAGGACATTGACTGCATCACTGGGGTCCCCATGGGCCGAGATATATAACTGGGTATCATCAGCATGATGATGATACCTCACCCCATGGGAACGGATAACCTCACCCAGCGGCTTCATGTATATGTTAAATAGGAGAGGAGAGAGCACCGAGCCCTGAGGCACCCCATACTGTAGGGGCCTAGCGCTGGACCTCTCACTCTCCAACCACACCGACTGGGTACGGCCCTCCAGAAATGAGGAAAACCAGGACCACACAGTGCCCTGGATCCCCAAACCTTTGAGCTGTTCCAGAAGGATACCGTGGTCAACGGTATCGAAAGCCGCTGAGAGAGCCAGAAGAGCCAGGACGGATGGATGACCCCCATCCCGCTCCCGCAAGAGGTCATCAACCAGTGCGACCAATGCGGTCTCTGTACCATATCCAGGCCTGAAACCAAACTGAAAGGGGTCCAGATAATCCGCTTCATCCAGGACCCCCTGCAGTTGTTGCGCCACCACCTTCTCCAATACCTTCCCTAAGAAAGGGAGATTGGAGACCGGCCTATAATTAGCTGGAACCGCTGGGTCGAGAGATTGTTTCTTCAGGAGGGGGCGCACCAAAGCATCAAAGCTAGATGTTTCCAATTTTCTCAAAAGAATACGATATGAACTGAAAGTCTGTTTAAGTGAGACCACTATTTGTTTGTTTAGACTTATTTAACCTTTCCCTCGTCAAGGCAACTCCCAGGTGGTTTACAATGCAAGAAACCACACTGACATAAAAACACTCCAACACACAATACGCTTAAATAAAAACATCATGAAACTCTAAAATCTAAAAATCTTTAAACTCTCAATCTAAAAACCTAAAAACCAGATGGTAGACTGATTGTTATTTGGCCTTAAGACGGTCTTCTGCCATAAGTAGAAATATCAGAACAGTCTATTTTAACATTTTGACTTGTTTTGAGTTTGGCCTACATATTTGCTCCCCATGTGTCCCTTTTCCTCAGGTGGGTTCAGGAGCAAGACCCACCACCAATGGGTCTGCCAAGGGGAATTTGCACCAGGGCTTCTGTGATGTCTGTACTTTCACCACCACCACCACCAGGCCTACCAGTGACTCCTGCTGCATGACGCGCACCGTTTCCCCCCTGCAGTTGACCTTTTCCTTCAATTTTCAGACAGCCATAAGAATATGATCAGCCCGATGGAAGAGGAGGAGGAGGAGAGGAGCCTGTTCAAGGAGGAGCTGCTGCGGAATAAGCACTCCGAGGTCAAGGAGAAACTTCACAGCATCAACCAAGGCTTTGAGCGCTTGCGAAGGCTCAGCCACCAGGGCTATGATGATGATCCCAGCAGTGGTACGTGGGACACACACCAGACATGCACACGCACATGCACGCACGCACGCATGCACGCACGCACGCACACACATACAGGGCACTCTGGCCTTCCAAAGCCTCCGGGTCAAATGCAGGTGGATTTTGTCCCAACAGCTGCAAAGGGTACCAGGCCAAGGTCTTTGTTGGGAGCAAGAAACAGGACATGTCTTGGGTTAGGACTCATTTGCTCGAGGCAGAACAGCTGCCAGGCATTCACCTTCTCCCCGAGAGCTGCTCGTTGTTTTGGGACAGCTTTAGAAAGCTTTCTTAATATTTCTCCCTCCAGAATTTGAGGAGCCCCGAGTGATCGACTTGTGGGATTTGGCTAAATCAACCAATTTTACGCAGAAAGAGCTTGAATCACTGCGAGTAAGTTTCCTAAAGCCAATGTGGTTTTCTGTTGGATCCCCCCCCCCCAGCTAAATCCCGGTGAGCCAGGCATTCCCATTGGTCATTTTCTTGGATGGCATGGATACCTAACTGGGTGGTGGTGGTGGTGTGTGTCTCTTCGGGTGGGTTTTGATGCATCTAAGCAGGTGGCCCCTTCTGTTTTGGATCACGTGAGTGGCCCAGACAAGAGGGGCCGACGGGCCACAGGGCAACGTGGCTTGAGCGGTGAGCCCTGCAGCCCGTCCACCCCCAGCTATGCCCTTTGTCCAGTCTGGGTGCCTCTGTGCCACTCTAGGAGGAGCTGAAGCATTTTGAAGCCAAAGTGGGAAAGCACCATCATTTCCAGAAGCAGCTGGAGATCTCTCACCAGAAGCTGCGGCACATGGAAGGAATGGCCGACAACAAGGAGCACCTGGGGAAACACAAGGAGAAATATGCTCTCCTGGAAGAAAAGACCAAAGACCTGGGGTACAAGGTCAGGAGGGGGAAGGGTTCCTCAGTGCGGGGGGGGGGGGGGTGTGGTTCTCCAAGGACAGGGCCAGTGCTTGGGAGGGCAGAGCCATGTGTGAGTTTCCTCGGGAGGGGGTGGGGACCCTGAACACTTTTCGTGCCCTTTGTAGCTGACTCTCTACTCGCCGGAAGACCATGGAACGCTCAGACTTTGTGAGGCCGCAAGCCGCACTGTGAGCAGGAACCGGCCCTTGATCAGCGCGGCCTAAGGGTGTGCTCTCTCTTGCCCGATTTAGTGCGGCAGAGAAAGACTGGTCCAGCTAATCTGGCTCATAGGTTCTGGGGGAAATGGCAATAAGGCCAATTAATGTTGCAGGTGTTATTGGGCTGCACAGACCTCTGGGACAGTAAACGCCATTTCCCACAGAACGACACCCTTATCTGTAACTCAGGGGAGAACTTTCTGGCCTTGGAAAGATGGTGTGCGTGAGGGGAGCCCAGTTACCTTCCTCTTCAGAGAACTTTCACCATTTCTGGCTGGAAAGAGGCGAGCAGGCCTGGTGCTCCTCCGGACAGCTGGAAAAAAGCCCACGAACTTCTCAAGAGAAAGTTGCTATCTTCCTTTTAACGAAGGCCCTTTGTATTTTTAAGCCTCCCCTCTCTATCTTGCTCCGGTTTGGCTTAAGGAGCAAGAAGAACTAAGATTGACTCAAAAGCCAATTTAAAGAGTTTATTAAACTAATAGAATAAAGTTCCAATAAATGCACATAATACCATTAAACAGAAATAACAGAAATAAAAGAAAGTAGCATAGCAGTACCTTATCCTAATCTACACTAATCTGTGGCACTCTCCGGCGCCCCATCAGAGATGGGTTCGATAGCTTCCTCGATGGTTAGGAAGCCTATCGATGCATGGAAGTGTGCATATCTCTAGAGAGGGAGAGAGATCTCCCTTTTGATTGAATTAAGTCTTGTTTTTATACCTTTTCTGATGGGAAAACGTAGATAGCAAGTCCTAATTGACTTGTCAAAATGACAACTTCTTTACGTAGATCAAAGATCCAGATGGTACCTTATCAGTGTTCTCCATCTAAGTCCGTGAGCGAGAACATCTTCAGGGTCCTTTCCCTAGGGATGGCCTTGAGAACTGGCCACAAGGCAGCTTTCCATCATCTTCTAGAAAATGGTGGAAGGTTGCTCCCAATATGGATTCAGTTAGGCTAAGTGTACTAGGCTCAGAGTTAAATGAAATTAACTACATAGTATCCTAACATGATTGTTGTTGTTCAGTCGCACAGTCGATTCTGACCCTTTGCGACCCTATGGACCATTGTCCTCCAGGCGCCTCTGTCCTCCACCATCCTCCTCATCCCTCCTTAGTTCTGTGCAACCTACATAAAACAATAATAAATAACATTTAAAAAAACATCATCTTGTCATGGAATCACAACACCCTTAAGTGCCTGCTTGAGCTCCAGGGTGTGCCAGAGGAAAGACAGAGCATGCTGGCCCTGAAGCATCACTCTGGCAACACCTGGGGTGCCCGAGAAGAACAACCCCGCCACTCCCAGCCAATCATCTTTTTGCCTCTCATGTGGGCAAAACAGCAACAGCAGCCTAGGGGCCCCTGGGAATTTCAAGGACTCTGGCAGCCGAGCTGCACCATCGGCCTTCACCGGGTGGAGGCTGGCAGCTGCCTACGCCCTCTGACTGTCGGTTACTGCCTGGGTTGGCAGATGAGGGCACCGGAGGGGGACCCTGGGCTCCCTGGTCTAGCATTCCCTCAGGCCTGGTGCTGGGGAATAGGCCATGCCAAGGCCCTGATGGGAAGCCGGCACGAGGAGGAGGGCTCAAGAGAGAGCTTGCCTGGGGAAAAGCCGGGGTGGGGTGGGCTCTTTATTCCCACTCTTCGGCCCTAGAGAACTCCCCAAGAGCAACAACCACTGACCCGTAGAACTCGGTAGAGCTACGCTAATCATTCACTCAAGTTACCCTTTCTTGAAAGAACAGCTACCAGATTTTAAAAGAGGGGCATTGGCTCATCAAAACGGCAAAAGTGACCCAGGTTTTTCATTAATGACAATAACTGCAGCAGTGTTTGAAACATAAAAAATTGGAGAAGGGATCATGAGATGAGTAAGGTAATAAAGTAATACGTGAAACTACAAAAATAATAAAAAGCATAATAATGATATACTTTATCATGGTAAGGGGAAAAGTCACTAATGTCATTAAATAAATGCCAAATAGGTATAACGTCTGTAAAGGTACAGCTACCCTCTGTGCAAAGGCTCTTAAAAGCAAAGACTGAATAAATGTTAATTGCAAAAGAAGAGGTGTGGTGTGCTATAGCTGTGGGTGGGCTAAGCTAGGACACATTGCTTGCCTCAACAGGAAGCCACAAGAGTTTCAGAAGCAGAATGATGATTAGTCTCTCCAGGCTGGCAGGATTAAGAAAACTCTCGCCAGAGTGGTCAGAAAAGGGATTCTAAAGCAACAGGGCTGCTTGGATCAGGCCAAAGTCCAGCTTAATCAACTAACTGCACAAGAGGGGAAACAAAGGCCAATCGTTCCCTCTCCCCCCCCCCCCCCCGCCCCCACAGTCATGCTGCCAGAGGTTGAAAGGAAGAGGCCGAGGGAGGTGGGGTGGGGGTCTCTGCAAACAGAGGGGCTTTTCTTTTTTCTCTCCAAGGACAAAGTGCAAAGTGAGCAGAGAAAGTGAGGGCAGAAGAAGAAGACCACGAAGACCACGAAGTGGCTTCTTTCCTTCCCTGGGTCTTTCCTGCAGTTGTATTGATAAATAGCGTCTGTGCTATTGGAAAGTTCCCTGCAGTTTCCGTGGTTTCCGCTTATACTGATTGTGTTAGCCATTATATGCTGTTGACTGAAAGTGTTCGTTCTTTCTTCCCTTCTTTGTAATTGAGACCCATCGGGGCAGGAGGGATCTGTAGCCACCCAGCTTTACCCCTAAGACGAGGGTCAGCTCAGGCAAACGGTTCTAAATCATTCACATTCACATTCTTAAACAAGGCATTCACTGTGAGAAAAGCTTCGGTCTTCAGAGAAACCACAGGAATTAAAAGAATAATTTGGATTTTAAAAAACAACAATTCTCTCTCAGGCGTACGGATGACTGTGGCTAGTGTAGAAAGTCTCTTTATACACAATGAAATATTCACCGTTGATTGTATAAAGACAGTAGAGGAAATAGTACAATGAGAGGCTGGCATATTGATATAAAATGCCTTCTTCTCATTGATTACCTAGCCGACACTATTATTTCAGAGCCAGGCAATTCCAAATGAAAGTCTGTCTGTGGAACTTTGCAGTGGGGTTTTCTGTTCTGTTGCCTTTTTCCCTCCAGACACTTGAGGAGTCTCCTGTCTCTTTGCACTTTTGTCGTTTGGAAACTATGGTGGTGCAGTTGCAAGAAGTCCAGTAAAGCTAAAGCAATTCATTGCATTTATTAGGAACGGTCATTTCAGCTCACAGGAAAGACTGGCCTTTCGTAGCCCTTCCAGGTCTCCAGCTTCCAGAATGTAGAACAGCGGGTGCAGCGGTGCCCATGCCTTCTTCTGGTGGTGGTGGTGGGGCTTCCCCTGGGCAGTGGGCCGGTCACTGTGTGAGTAGCATGGCAGACCAGGTCGTCGGCCTTTGACCTGGCCCAGCATGGATCTCCAGTTTGTGAGGCCTGGCAGGGGCCTCCTTGGTCTTGCCTCAGTCCTTGCCCTCCTTTCTGAAATAGGTCTGGGAGAGCCATGGCCGCCTCCCACCCTCCCTCCCCCCGCATTACACTGGCTCCTGCAAACGTGGGCATTTTCGTTGAATTATTATTGTTTCCTTAGTAGACAGAGAGAAGTGAAGATCTGGTTAAGACTCAGGGTGAGGGGTTTTGAAAGCCCTGTGGGGTGTCCTGAATGCTCTGAGAGACTTCCTGTATTCAGGGGTGCTGAGGCGGGCAGTGCTCTCTGCTGCCTTCCCTCTTCAGCTCTTTGGCCATGAATGGCTTGACTCAAGGCCCTGATGGGTGGATCCTGTAGCAGCTCCCCTGGGCTCACCTCTGCAGTCAAAACATCTGGATCCTATGAAGGCACACACACCCCGGCCCCTCTTGGGCTCCTTGTTCTCATTTCGGTCAGATTCATGAATGAACAAGAGTGGGGGAAACCCCTTTGAGCCCCTCCAATAAACAGGTGCAGGTGGGGAAAGCCGATTTGTCTCTAACACACACACACACCTGGCCAAAGCCTTTGGCAGGACCCTGTGGAGGGCAGTGGGTCAGCAGTCAGTGCCGGCCTGCTCAGGAGTCAGGTAAGACACTGTGTGGTTTGATGGTTGTCTCGCCATCTTGAGTTGCCCTTTGGCATTGAAATGCAACAATCCCAAAGCTCATCTAAATATCTCTTTGTCTTCTCAGGTCAAAAAACACCTGCAAGACCTGTCCAGCCGGATTTCTAGAGGCCTTCAACACAATGAACTTTGAAGCTCTCTCGTCAGTCACCATAGCGTAGGATCTCTCCCCCACCCCTCCCGTGGTCGAAAACAGAAGACTGAATCTCTACTGAATTGTACCTAGTGGCTTAAAATCCAGATGTGAAATGGTCCTTGCTAACCAGAGGTCATTCCCTTGTTGTGTCACTTTCTCCACTCCTTCCTGGCACTCTTTCACACCCCTGCAAATCATGCTGTGGTTTTCCCTGTATACCTCTGAAGAAAAGAAGCTTTTGAGAGGAGGCAGCCGGAAGGAAAAGGGAAGTGGAGGGAAATGATTTTGCCTCCTATGAAGTATGAGTGGGTTGAGGAGGGCTGGGGGGCGGCGGGGGGAGTTTCAGAATTTGGGCTGGGCTCCTTTGCTTTGCCTACAAAAGGCTCAGGTGGTAACCCCATGCAGTGGCTCTGCTCAGAAGGAGTGAGAGAGCCCCCCCTCTCTGCTGGGCTTCCCTGGGGAGGCACAAAATCCCTGCTGGCTTGGTAGGAGGCACCCGGATGCCCTGGGAGGGACTCCTGCATTGCCAGAAATGGAAGGAGGTTGTGCTCTTTCTCCTCTACCTGGATTTCAGCAGCCACTGTGTTACTTTTTTCTTTTTAATAAAGGAATAAAACAGGACCAAGCGGTGTGACCTCTGAGCGTGGGACTGGCCATTTCTGAGACCTCCTGTGCCTTCTCTGGTGGCCCCTTCCCTTCCCTTCCCTTGCCAGCCTGCTTAAAGGTTGTGTTGAAAGTGTAGAGCACAGATGGTAAGAAGAGGTGGCAGAGGAATGGGTCAAGTGGGAGGCTCTCTCCTCCTCCTCTTCCTCCTCTGAGACTGGCTGGAGGAGCAGGAGGGAGGGCTGCCTGCCGTGGTCAGTCTCGGTTGCTGTCCTGCCTCCCACTCCTGGGGGAAGGTGTGGATTCTTTCCCTTAGAGGGCTGGGGTCCTCCTGCTTCTCCCTCCCACTTCAGAACACACCTGCAACTCCTGTTTCTTGTCATCACCCAGGTGGGTGGGTGGGTGGGTGGAGCAGGTGTCTGTCTGGACTCACCTGACTCCCGGAGAAGCCAGTCCGGCAGAGGCGCTGCTGTGGCTGAGGGGCAGCTTTCTTGCCAGCCCCTCCTTGGGAGTGCGTGAGATGCCATCCGAGGAAGGAAGGAAAGCAGGGGTGGGAGAGAGAGAGACAGTGGGTGGGTGGGTGGGTGGGTATCACTGGCTAAGAGTGGGCAGAGGAATGGGTCAAGTGGGAGGCTCTCTCCTCCTCCTCTTCCTCCTCTGAGACTGGCTGGAGGAGCAGGAGGGAGGGCTGCCTGCCGTGATCAGTCTGCCCTTCAGGAAGCATCTGAAAACATGGCTGGCTGGGCAGGTGGGGGTCCTGAAGATGTCGTGACCCCCACCTGCTGGTTGGTTTAATATCAAAGTAATCTTCCACTTTTTAATGTGTGGGGGTTTTAGCGGGGTAATTTGTTTTAATGGGGTTGTTCTTGTTTTAAGGATCTTAAGATTGTATGCCGCCCAGAGTCTTTGTGAGTTTGGCGGCTATATAAATATGAATATAAAAAGGACGAAGGGAAACCTTCTGTTATCAGATGCAAGGCCAAGGGGATAGACAGAGAGAGAGAGAGAGAGAGGCCATGGCTGGAACATTTCCTTCTGTGCCTAGGTTACCTCTATTTATTTTTAAAATGGGGGAGGAACCACCACCCCACCACCACCACCCATCCTGCTCTCCTACTCACTCCGGCACCTCTGCTTCTGTGCTTCTTCGTTGTCTTGGTTGTTTATGGAGGCTGAAGGAAGGGCTCGGGAGCCTCTACTATGGAACGAGAGGGGACCTCCATATTCCCTACAAAAATGCCCATTTTGCACTGCTAGACTCTAGAGGCTGGCAGCGCCACTCTCCACAGGGTAGCTCTGGAATCCATCCCTTACCGTGGCTTGGGGAAACAGGTGGAAATCCATAGGTGTAGGTTTTAAAGACATTTACCAGAAGTTCAGCCTGGGAAGAACAAATTGGCAAAGGAAGGATGGTGGTAGAGACGAGAATGCTGGAAACATTTCGGAAAATGGAGTGCAAATGAGACATCACTCTTTTCACGTCCCTTGAGGAGATCCTGAGGGAGCCTCCCAAGATGGAGTTCCGAAATGCCTACGGGACAGGCCAGAGACTCTCTGTGTTAAGATCCTGGCTATAGTGGTGTCAGTTTAACCAATTCTGGTTTTGTTTCTCATTGTACCCTGCTGCGCTGGCTCTTTGGCTATAAACAGAGATGAGCACTGAACCTTAGAGTCAGATATGACTGGCTTTATTTTTTATTATTCAAAGTTATATATTGCCACCCAAATCGAGCAACTCTGGGCAGCATAACAACAGTGAAAACATTATTACAATCACAAAACATTAACAACCCTTAATAGACCTTAATAACCTTTCAAGCAAGGGTGACATTTACCTTATCCTGCTTTTAATGAATGGAGGCATTCTGTCAAGTATATGCAATAGAAACAGCAGCCCCCCCTTCCCTATCCACCGAGAGGAGACTTCTCTGCCTAGCGTAGGAGGAGAGGAGAGTTCAGGGGCATCTGCTTAGCCCAGAAGATGGCAGAGAGGTGGGTGGGTGGGGGCCTTAGGCACATTGCCGTCCAGGTGGAAGGAGGCCTTTCTCCCTTTTGGGCTCTTGGGTTAGCCACCGTCCACTTCCTTGCATGCGGCAGATTGTGCACCCACAGAGACAGAAAATATGTGCATGGGTGTGGAGAGAATACACAAATTTACAATGAACTTAGGTGAAAATGCAAGAAGTTTAGCCAGAGAGTAAACAAAAGACAAAAAACATCATGACACCTTTAATGTATGGGACCAAAGACAATGAAACAGCCGAAGGGTTGGCTTAACACAGGTTTATTGCATGATGATCCGGAGGAACATGTGGTAATGGCGGATGGGTAGCTCAATATATACAGCTGGCTATACATTTGAATGTGGCTCGTTGACAGTCTATTGGTTGCTGCCTGCGTGACGTCATAGACGGTCACGCCCTTCTTGTCCAGGTGAGAGGTGGCGGGAATCTTCCCGCGCTGCTGATCCAGGGTGAATCTGAGCCATGAGAGCTGGACGCTCGCTATTGCCATCTAGTGGTCACTAGCTTGCGTCCTCTTATAAGGGTTACAGTGATACAGCTGAAGGTTATAATGTTGCACACAGAAAGGTTACATTGTTACCACATGGCTAGGTACATTGTTAAAGGTACAGCTTTACAGAACACAACATCCCTCCCCCCTAGGATGAGACGAAGTCTCTCAGCCAAGATGGCTTATTGCAATTGCGTTTGGGCCGTGATGTGGGCTGGCCTGCCCCGGGGGCGCTACCGCTTCTTTGTTCCCTGGTCCCTTGTCCTGTAACGGGAGAGGGAGACTTGTTAGCTGCTTGCCGTGGCTTGGCGGCTTTAGGGAAGGGAAAAACTCCATTGTGGGCAGACCGGGGGCGCTCAGGGCTAACGAAAAACCCCTCTTCTCGCTTGGACGGGTGGGGGACCACTCCGAAAAACTCCCCTGGTTCTGAAAATCAAATTCTAACTCAGTTGGGGTATCCGCATTTGTGGGGGAATTCCGCGAGGTATGTGCGGGGTCGGGTTCCTCCTCTTCCGAAAGATCCCGCAGGATATCTATGAGGACATCCTCCCTTTCCTCCCCCCTTGGTGGGGACCCGCGGCTCCCTTCTCCTCCCCCTTGGGCTAAACGGGTGGGGGAGAACCCTAACGCTGAGTCTTGTTCCTTTTGGTCTGTGCCCTGCTCACCGGGGACCCTGCGCCGGAGCTGGTCCGCGTGCCGCCTCCACAGTAGACCTGTGGTGGTCTCCACGCGGTACGAAACGGGGCCGGTTTGCTCCACGACAACGCCCGGCACCCAGGCTGGGCCCGCGCTGGCGTAGTTCCTGCAATGCACGGGGGCGCCTACGCTGAAACTCTTTGTGGCCTCTAGCCCGATGTTCCTTCCCTTGTCTTCCTTTCCCTTGCCTCTTTATAAATCTATGGTGAGGCCCCATCTGGAATACTGTGTACAGTTCTGGTCGCCATACCTCCAGAAGGATATTATGGAGTTGGAGAAAGTACAGAGGAGGGCAACCAGAATGATTAGGGGACTGGAACACCTTCCTTACCATCTGAGGCTGCAACGGTTGGGCCTCTTCACTCTTGAACGACGGCGTCTAAGAGGTGACCTGATTGAAGTTTATAAAATCATGCACGGTATGGACAAAATAGATAAGGAAAAACTGTTTTCCCTATCGCACAACACTAGAACTAGGCGACACTCGATGAAACTTTTGGGTACTAGTTCTCAAACAAATAAGAGAAAGTACTTTTTCACCCAGAGGATTACTGGTCTATGGAACTCCCTGCCAGAAGAAGTGGTGACAGCTGTCAGTCTTGACAGCTTTAAGAAAGGATTAGACAAGTTCATGGAGGACAAGTGTATCAATGGCTATAATTATGGCTACCTAAGGACAACCTCCGGGTTGGAGAGATAGGCAGGATATCTCTCAATGCCATTTCCAGGGAATCCTAAGCAGGTGAAGGCATCTCCTTGGGAATACCCTGAAGGAAATGGTGAGCCACTGTGTGAGACAGAATGCTGGACTGGATGGGCTGTGGCCTGTTCCAGCAAGGCTGTTCTTATGTTCTTATGTTCTTATGTCTTCTACTCTCGTGGGGTCTAGCCTAGTGAGGATGGTGGTCAGTTTCCTGCGCATTAAGAGCTCCGCGGGGGAGTATCCTGACGCCAACGGGGTCACCCTGTATCCTAGCAGAAACTGACACACTTGTAGGTTGAGGTCCCCGGGGCCCATGCGCCGCAGCGCGTCCTTCGTGGTGCGGACGAGGCGCTCTACTTGGCCATTGGTGGCCGGGTGGAAGGGGGCGGAGTTGATGTGCCGGATGGCGTTAATCTCCGTGAATGCCCTGAACTCAGCGGACGTGAAACAACTAGCGTTATCGCTAATTAAGGTGTCGGGTATGCCGAACGTGGAAAAAATTCTCCGCAAATGCTTAATCGTCGCGGCCGAGGAGGTGCTCGTGACTGGGATAACCTCCAACCACTTGGAGAAAGCGTCCACAACAATGAGAAACAGAGTCCCTCGGAACGGGCCCGCGAAGTCTATGTGTATCCGGGACCACGGCCCCTTAGCCGCATCCCACTCCCTGTGGGGAAGACGGGCCTCCTCTGGTCTGGAGCATTGGCAACTCTCACAAGTGCCGACCATGTGCTCGATGTCAGCGTCTAACTGGGGCCACCAAAAATAACTACGGGCCAGCGCTTTGGAGCGCACAATTCCGGGGTGGCTGACATGCAGCAGTTTGAGCACCCGCGGTCGTAGGGACGTGGGGATCACCACCCACTGGCCCCACAGAAGGCACCCCCTCTCTAGGGAGAACTCTAGTTTTTTCCGGAAGAACGGGTCGAATTCCGCTGCCGGGGACGACGCGGGCCACCCTTTCTGCACCCATGAGCTAACCTTCGCCAAGGTATTGTCCTTGCCGGTCGCTTTGGCGATGTCGGCGGGCAATATTGGGGGTGAGTCTAGGACCTCTATAATCAGTACCTGGTGGTCTGGCTCCTCCCCGCCCACGTGGCAGCTATCCTGGGGAAGGGGGGATCTCGACAGGGCGTCCGCATGGCTAATTTCCCTCCCGGGCCTGTACACCAACGTGTGCTGATACGCGTTGAGGAAAATGGCCCACCTAAGCATCCTCGGGGACAGGATCTGTGGCGTGGGCTTATCTGCGGTGAAAATGCCTAGCAGGGGTTTGTGGTCCGTCACGATAGTGAACGGGCGGCCATACAGAAAATCGTGAAATTTCTTCGTCCCCGCAATTATCGCTAGCGCTTCTCTGTCTGTCTGTGCGTAATTTCTCTCCGCTTGGGACAGGGACCTGGAGTAGAATGCTATCGGGGCCTCCCTTCCGTTTTCCAGCACGTGGCACAGCACCGCCCCCACCCCCACCGGGGATGCATCACAGATCAGGACCACCGGGCGTTTGGGGTTGAAATGAGTCAGTATGGCATCAGACGCCAGGAGATGTTTCAGCTCACTAAATGCCCTCTCTTGGTCATCGCCCCACTTCCATGCCTCGTCCTTTTTAAGCAGTTTGTGTAGCGGTTCAGCCACTGCTGCCTTCCGGGGGAGGAAGGAGTGGTAGAAGTTGAGCAGCCCAAGGAACGACTGCAGCTCGGGCTTGGAGGTGGGGCGAGGGGCCTTCTTGATGGCGGCCACCTTAGATTTGGAAGGTTTTATCCCCTCAGGAGTCACCCGAAACCCTAGGAACTCAACCTCGGTCGCGAAGAAGACGCATTTGTCTTTTCGCAGTCTCAACCCCGCATTTTCGAATATAGCCAGAACCTTTCCCAATCTCTTGGCCAGTTCAGCCCGACTCCCCCCCCCCCCCCCCCCGTTATCAACACGTCATCAAAATAAGGCAACACCCCCTCTAGCCCCTTCAGGAGGCGTTCCACAAGTGACTGGAAAATTCCAGGCGCCGAATTTACGCCGAATTGAAGGCGCGTCACCTGGAACGCCCCCTTATGGGTGACTATGGTCTGCGCAGCAGCTGCGGCAGGGGACATCGAAAGCTGTTGGTAGGCCTGTGCCAAGTCGAGTTTGGCGAAACACTTCCCCCCGTGCAACCTGGCCAGCAGATGGCTGACTACCGGCACCGGATACGCATTAGGGCGGATCGCCTTATTGATGGTGCACTTGTAATCAGCGCATATGCGGACCTCCCCATTGGCCTTTAGTGCTGTTACAATTGGAGTTTCCCACTCCGCAGAATCAACAGGAACAAGAATCCCCTGGCCCACCAACTTGTCCAGTTCCGCCTCTATTTTGTCCTTGAGTGCAAACGGCACCCGGCGAGGTTTGAGTCGTATTGGGCGGACCTCCGGGTCTAGGTCGAATGTCACTGGGGGCCCCTTGAATTTCCCCAGTCCTTTTTTGAAAACTTCGGGGTGCGCATCACACACCTCCTGTATCGGGTCAGTCCCAACGGCGTGCCCCCCAGTCCCCACGGCATGCACCCCCCCAATAAACAAACCCAGGGGCTGAAACCATTGAGTTCTGAGGAGGCTGCAATTCCCCCCTTTAAGCACGACTAGGGAGAGAGTCGCGGCGTGCTTCTTAAATTTGACCTGAAATTCTCCAACCCCCAACACTGGAATACTGTTCCCTTGCACGTCCCGTAGCGTAGACCTCAATGCTTTGAGCTTGGGTCGCATGTGGGGGGCAATTCTCAAAAACTCCCTCTGGGAAATAATTGAATATGAGGAACCCGAGTCAATTTCCATTCTAATGGGGACCCCTTGCACCAGTAGCTCAACAAAGTAACGGGGGTGTCCCGCGGACACGCTGAATACTGGGGCGTCGTTCTCGCTGCCGTCGGAGATGCGGCCCACGCCGTCCCGCTTTCTTGTGGCCTGGGCGCCGTCTTTGGGTCTCGTCGGGCGGTCTTGTCCCGCTGCACGGTCTGTCGAGCTCCTCCGGGCCTCGCGCCTCTTCCTGCATACTTTGGCGATGTGCCCGCGGCGGCCGCAGTTGTGACACTCGGCCTTTCTGAACGGGCATTTGGCGCGGTCGTGGGCCGCTCCACAGCCGTCGCACCACCGGCCCTCTTTCTGGACCCTCCGGACGTCCTCGTCGTCGCTGCTCTCTGCGGACGATTTCGAAGTTCGCCTGGCTGCGTGCACCGATGACTCTGCCTTGCTCGTCTTCGGCCACCAGTCCTGGAGCTCTTGCACCCCAGCCTTTGTGGCTTCCGCGGCCTGTGCCACTTTCAGGACCTCCTGCAACGTGGGGGGTGGCTCTTGGTTCATCAACGTGCGCTGAGTTTCGGCGTCGTTCAGGCCGCATAGCACGCAGTCCCTGAGGGTGATTTCGGCGTTCTCCCATTTACACGGGCCGGCAGCCAGTCGCAGGGCCGCCACGAATGCGGCGACCGTCTCCCCGGGCGCTTGGACTCGCCTCCAGAATGCACTCCGAGCAGGAAACATCGCCGTCGAGGGCCGGAAATACTCGCGCAGCATCTGTAGGAGATCTTTGGCCTTGAAATCGCTCACCCTCTTCGGTGCGATCAGGTCCACCAAGGTTCTTTTGGTATCTGGCCCGAGCATCCTGGTGAAGATGGCCCTTTTCTTTGCCTCATCCGTGACTTCGGATTCAACCAGTGCTCCCTGGAAGTCCATTTCGAAGATCTCCCAGTCTCCCGGTTTCCTGATTTCGAAACCGGCGCATGTCTTGGTCCCGTGGGCAGCCATTATCCTACCTTCGTCGCCAATTTAATGTATGGGACCAAAGACAATGAAACAGCCGAAGGGTTGGCTTAACACAGGTTTATTGCATGATGATCCGGAGGAACATGTGGTAATGGCGGATGGGTAGCTCAATATATACAGCTGGCTATACATTTGAATGTGGCTCATTGACAGTCTATTGGTTGCTGCCTGCGTGACGTCATAGACGGTCACGCCCTTCTTGTCCAGGTGAGAGGTGGCGGGAATCTTCCCGCGCTGCTGATCCAGGGTGAATCTGAGCCATGAGAGCTGGACGCTCGCTATTGCCATCTAGTGGTCACTAGCTCGCGTCCTCTTATAAGGGTTACAGTGATACAGCTGAAGGTTATAATGTTGCACACAGAAAGGTTACATTGTTACCACATGGCTAGGTACATTGTTAAAGGTACAGCTTTACAGAACACAACAACACCTTAAAGACTTTCATAGATCAAATCCACTTCATCAGTCATAAGAGTGGATTTCCATGGTATACATTTATACATCTGGTACAGAAGCCCAGAGTAACTGGGCAAAGTTGGTTGGTTCAGGAGATGGATATGCAAACCAATTAGTTATTTACAACCAGTAAGAAAATGCCATCAGTCTGTCTTTCTATAGCGGTGAATCTGATAGAAGGCAGTCTTAGGAGCCAGGCTTGCAAAATGGACATTCCGATACTACACATCGCTTCATGAGTCCACTGAGGAAGCTGTATGGGATAGGCACAGCCAGAGGACAATCTCCCTCTCCCCACATGTTTAAGTCTGCTCTGCAAGGTGAAATGTAACCCCTGAGATGTGGCATTTTAAAATTTGAGAATGTCCCAGAAACCCCTGGCTAATATTCATACCTTTGCGATGGCAAAGCCAAGGTAGGACATCTCAGCAATCCAACAAACCCAGGTCAAGGGATGTCCCCGTTGTCTTACAAGCTCCGGTTGGGCCAATTCCACCTTGCTGGTTTTAAAACTGCCCCAGAATGGACCCCCTGTTGTTTTCAGTGCAAGAAGCTCAAAGGCCTCTGTTGGAGGATGGTGGGGCCATGTGGGAATCTGATAGGGATGAACCATATGCCAAGGTCATGAGAGTGCAAACACTCCTGTTTGGCTTCTGAGTTTCCCCCGAGAGATGTCCTGCATCCCTTTACTATGTTTCAATTTTCCATGAAAGAATGTCAGTACGCATGTAATCAAGGTCTAAGCTTCTACTATGGAGAGACTGATCACGCAGGTTTCACGAGGCTAGTATGCTGTCTTAGCTGCTCTAACCAATCAGGACTCTAATCACGTACTGTAGCTTGCATGATTCTCACACAGTACCCTAATGTTAGAAATAATGTATGCCGAATGTAACCTACAGCTGAATACTCTCTGTTGTTCATTATGTAATCCATTTTGCTCCCTTTCTACTGAATGCACTATTGTTCCTGTATTCTTATCTGCTACTGAATTTTGGCAATAAAAGATACTGCTTGGGGTTGTTCAAGAGAGCTCTCCCCAGGCAGCGGCTGGACCGTATCTCTGCCTGGGCATTTCATGGTATCAGGATTTCCTCCTGCAACAAGTGGTGCTCCATGTGAGGCAACAAATAACGATCGCTCACCCTTGCCTGGAAAATAGGCCTTGAGACGCGTCCCTCAGCTTTGGCTCCCAGGGTGAGTAACAATGGGTCAGAAACTAACTTCTGAACAACAACAACATGCTTTGTTGTTGTTGTTCAGTCGCACAGTCGATTCCGACCCTTTGCGACCCTATGGACCATTGATCTCCAGGTACCCTTGTCTACCATCCTCCTCAGCCCGCTCAGCTCGGTGCCAGCTGCATCCACAATGCCATCCAGCCATCTCATCCTTGGCCGTCCCCTTTTTCTTTTGCCCTCCACCTTTCCCAGCATCAAGGCTTTCTCAAGTGAATCCTCTCTTCTCATTTGGTGTCCAAAGTACTTCATCTTCATCTTTACTATTTGACCTTCTAAGGAGCAGTCAGGACTGATTTCTTTCAAGATTGACTTATTTGTTCTCCTCGCTGTCCAGGGTACTCTCAAAACTCTCCTCCAACACCACATCTCAAAGGCGTCTATTCTTCTGCACTCAGCCTTCCTAATGATCCAGCTCTCGCATCCATACATTACCACCGGGAATACCATTGCTTTGACTATACGGATTTTTGTTTGCAAGATGATGTCTCTATGTTCCCCAGGTTTCTCATGGCTTGTCTCCCTAGAATCAGTCGCCTCTTTATTTCATGGCTGCAGTCACCATCTGCAGTGATCCTAGATCCCAAGAAAGTAAAATCCATCACTGCTTCTACTTCTTCCCCGTCTACTTTCCAGGTGCTGATAGGGCCTGTTGCCATTATCTTGGTTTTCTTGATGTTAAGTCTCAGGCCAGCTTTTGCACTCTTTTCTTTCAACCTAATCATGAGCTTCTTTAAATCTTCCTCACTTTCTGCCATTAGGGTGGTATCGTCTGCATATCTCAAATTGTTGATGTTTCTCCCAGCAATTTTTATCCCATATTGTGATTCCTCCATCCCTGCATTGCGCATTATGTGCTCTGTGTATAGGTTGAAAAGGTAGGGTGATAAAATGTAGCCTTGTCTTACTCCTTTTCCTATTCCAAACCATTCTGTCATTCCGTGTTCTGTCCTAACTGTTGCTTCTTGACTCTTGTACAGATTTCTCATGAGGCATATGAGGTGTTCTGGTACAGTAATACCTCATACAAAGTCTGCTTCATACAACATCGGATTCATACAACATCGCCTAATTCCTTGAAAAAAGTTACCTCATACAAAGTCGTGTGACTTTGTATGAGGCATCGGGGTTTTCCCAGGTTGCATTGTGCCTGGGCAGTATAAAAGGCAGGGCACACGTGTCCATTGCTCTTGTGGGTTTTCCATGAGGCGAAGAGTGTTTAGGAGTAGTTTTGAGCATGATTTTGGATTTTTGAATTTTTTCGTCAGAATTTTTAGAAGCATTCCTGGGATTTTTGCAGCATTCTTCAGGTTCTTGGACAATCAGGGTTGTTTGACATGTTTTTGTAATGTTTTTAGCCTTTAGACAATGATTTCTTAAAGTTCTGTCAGTTTCCTGTCTGTTTCCTTGACTTTGCCCTGAAGTCTGTGCTGTTACAGTACAATGTATCTCTATGAAAATGACGTTGTATGAGGCATCGCGGCAAGGATTTGGACGTTGTATGAGGCATCACAGCTAGGATTTTGCATGCCTCATACAAAGTCAAAATCCCTATAAAGTCCAGACTTGTGGAACCAAGTTTGGACGTTGTATGAGGTATCACTGTATTCCCATTTCTTTAAGTACTTGCCACACTAGAACACTTTAGAACAACATGCTAAAGACCTAGAATTTCTAGTGAACAAATGTAATCATAAGAATGAGAAACATTGAGAATGTGCTTTTGAAAATTGCTGAAGAATGGACTGATCGGGCTATGGCTTGCTCTGTGGTCTACAGAGACCTGAATGGGCAGGGAGACAAAATTGCAGTGTCAGTTCATGAAAGGGATTGGGTAGGATAGAACCCTAGAGTAAAAGTCTGTAGCCCAGGTAGAAATGGAAGCACTTAACCCAGGGTGACTGATAAGGCAATCTGGGAAATCATGACTAAAAATTGATCAGTAAGGTATGGGAAAACCATGTTCCTTCTGCAGGGAGTAGAAGGAATATGCAATTTGAACACATGAATGTGTGCTGAGAATGTGGAGTGTGTGGGTGCCCAGAGAATGTGGGAATAAGTGAGAGAATTTGTGTTTGCATGATTGTGTGTGATGGTATTTGTGATATGTTGGGGTCTTGTTCTAAAAATAATAATAAGAATGTTGATTGTGAATTCTGTTCATGGTTTGATACCTTGTTTTTTTATCTAGAGGAACATAAAGTGGGTAGGTCAGTAACTTAGAAATTAAGTATATAGCAGGGACATTAAGTTTGAATACAGCCATTCTTTTAAACAGGGTGTGGAAATGCAATTAGTGACCCACCTGGGTCACAGGAAATTTTAGTTTGCAATCATTAAGAAAAAAATTTGAAAAATAAAAAATGCATGTTGCCTAGCCCTGAATCTCTCCTCATGCCTTTAGGGTATAGAAGAAGGAAGACTCTTATCATGTTGGCTCATTTTGCCATTTTTGGAAATGTAAATTCGGAAACACAGTGGTTGCAAAAATGGGATGCTTGCACACACATAGTTTCTCCTCACGTCCTACTGGACAAATTAATCAAGTTGTGGGTTTTTTTTCTTATGGGAAATGTTACAGAAAACAGTATCCGAACATGTGGTTACTCATTTATCTGTATAAGATAGACAAAGTTGGTTAAAAGTGCTCCACATCAGTTTCATTTGGGAATTGCATTGAATGGTTTTGAGGGGAGAAGAAATCACTCCCCCTCCTTTTCTGCTTGGCTCAGAGCAGGCAAATGCCTGTGTAAACCAGGCTCTCTTCCTCCTCACCTTTTTTTCACAGCACAGACTGGCCAGCTGTCTGTGGCAGAGGGGTGGAGAGAGAAGCTAAAATCTGGTCTCTTGGCTGACCAGGATTGGGGGAAGGGAATTGCTTTTTGTTAGTCCACCCCCAGAGTGTAGATAAAACCATTTGGAGATTTCCTGAATGTGATTCCGCTGGTTAAGGTCATCGTGAGCATAACATTTTGGTGAAATAAGGATCCTTTTTTTAAAATGACATGTCTAGTCAACTTATGCATTTTCATTTCTACAGTCCCTCATCACAGCTTCTTTCCAGAGAATTAATCATTTATTCTTTCAGGATTGCTATTTTTGTCTCAGAGGAACACAGCGTTCCCTCTCCGTTCATCAGCCTAGGACTGATAAAATAACTTTGGTACAAGTTTGAGCTGGAATTGCCCAGCCAGGTTATTTATTTCTTGCTGTTAGAGTAACAGTTTGCATTTTTCAGATTAACATTTATTTGCTTTCACAGGCACTGGTGGAACTGATTTTGATGCTTTTTCTTGTTTTCTCCCTATAACTGTTGCTGAACATCATAATCTCATGGAAACCTGTAGTGCCTATCAATTAGCATTTGCAGACTATGTTAATGAAATTTCTTTTTCCACTCCTAAGGATCCACGTTTGCAGTTTATTCATCAGGTGCCTTGCCGCATATTTACTTTACAGCAGGAATGTCCTCTCCCTAATGCTTTCTTTTCAAACCTTTGCTGACGTTCCGTTCAATCTCTTTGTTGACACTCAGTATGTCTATCGTCTGCTTAAAACACTTCCTACTGCCTATATTACTCCAGCTCTTGATCATTCTCTACTTTTGCAATCTCTGCACCTACAGAATTTACTCTGTGACCATTGTCATCCTTACTTTGTTGCACATGTCTGCTCCCACACAGGTTTTGCAGATGCTATTTCTCTCGGCAATGCTGCTGCCGATTATGCTCTCCATACCTTGCCTTTATTCACTGATCCTGTTCAAGCTCATGCCTATTTTCACACTAACGCCACATGTTTATCCCTCATGCGCAGGCTACGGACATTGTCTCTGCCTGCCCCTCTTGCTCTCTATCACCTATTTCCTATCCTTTTGCTGCTGTCAACCCTCAAGGTCTTGTACCTGGTGCGGTTTGGCAAATGGATGTTACTCTCGTTCCTGCTTTCGCTCCTCTTTCCCATCTCTATGTCACAGTAGATAGCTCATCACACGCTGAAATCTCTCCTTCATAAACAATTGAAAGGAAGGGGTCTCACCCCAGCCGAAGTCCCTAAGGCTTTGGCCAAGGCACTGTTCATGCTCAATCATCTCCTGACCCACCATGGTTCCACGCATACCCCAGTGGAATGGCATTTCCGCCAGGAATTGCAACTGGAAAGACCCCTAGTCACTTTCAAGCAACCACCTAATCCCACTAGGGAGGGTCCCGCCCCCTTAGTAATCGACTTGTGGGATTTGGCTAGATCAACCAATTTTATGCAGAAAGAGCTTGAATCACTTTGAGTAAGTTTCCTAAAGCCGACGTGGTTTTCTGTTGGATTCCCCCCCACCCCCAGCTAAATCCCGGTGAGCCAGGCTTTCCCATTGGTCATTTTCTTGGATGGCATGGATACCTAACTGGGTGGTGGTGGTGTGTGTGTGTGTCTCTTCAGGTGGGTTTTGATGCATCTAAGCAGGTGGCCCCTTCTGTTTTGGATCACGTGAGTGGCCCAGACAAGAGGGGCCGATGGGCCACAGGGCAACGTGGCTTGAGCGGTGAGCCCTGCAGCCCGCCTACCCCCAGCTATGCCCTTTTCCAGTCTAGGTGTCTCTGTGTCACTCTAGGAGGAGCTGAAGCATTTTGAAGCCAAAGTGGGGAAAGCACCATCATTTCCAGAAGTACATAAGAACATAAGAACAGCCTTGCTGGAACAGGCCACAGCCCATCCAGTCCAGCATTCTGTCTCACACAGTGGCTCACCATTTCCTTCCTCCAAGTAGCTGGAGATCTTTCACCAGAAGCTGCGGCACATGAAAGGAATGGCCAACAACGAGGAGCACCTGGGGAAACACAAGAAATATGCTCTTCTGGAAGAGAAGACCAAAGACCTGGGGTACAAGGTCAGAAGAGGGAAGGGTTCCTCAGTGCGGGGGGGGGGGGGTTCTCCAAGGACAGGGCCACTGCTTGGGAGGGCAGAGCCATGTGTGAGTTTCCTCGGGAGGGGGTGGGGACCCTGAACACTTTTCGTGCCCTTTGTAGCTGACTCTCTACTCGCCGGAAGACCATGGAACGCTCAGACTTTGTGAGGCCGCAAGCCGCACTGTGAGCAGGAACCGGCCCTTGATCAGCGCGGCCTAAGGGTGTGCTCTCTCTTGCCCGATTTAGTGCGGCAGAGAAAGACTGGTCCAGCTAATCTGGCTCATAGGTTCTGGGGGAAATGGCAATAAGGCCAATTAATGTTGCAGGTGTTATTGGGCTGCACAGACCTCTGGGACAGTAAACGCCATTTCCCACAGAACGACACCCTTATCTGTAACTCAGGGGAGAACTTTCTGGCCTTGGAAAGATGGTGTGCGTGAGGGGAGCCCAGTTACCTTCCTCTTCAGAGAACTTTCACCATTTCTGGCTGGAAAGAGGCGAGCAGGCCTGGTGCTCCTCCGGACAGCTGGAAAAAAGCCCACGAACTTCTCAAGAGAAAGTTGCTATCTTCCTTTTAACGAAGGCCCTTTGTATTTTTAAGCCTCCCCTCTCTATCTTGCTCCGGTTTGGCTTAAGGAGCAAGAAGAACTAAGATTGACTCAAAAGCCAATTTAAAGAGTTTATTAAACTAATAGAATAAAGTTCCAATAAATGCACATAATACCATTAAACAGAAATAACAGAAATAAAAGAAAGTAGCATAGCAGTACCTTATCCTAATCTACACTAATCTGTGGCACTCTCCGGCGCCCCATCAGAGATGGGTTCGATAGCTTCCTCGATGGTTAGGAAGCCTATCGATGCATGGAAGTGTGCATATCTCTAGAGAGGGAGAGAGATCTCCCTTTTGATTGAATTAAGTCTTGTTTTTATACCTTTTCTGATGGGAAAACGTAGATAGCAAGTCCTAATTGACTTGTCAAAATGACAACTTCTTTACGTAGATCAAAGATCCAGATGGTACCTTATCAGTGTTCTCCATCTAAGTCCGTGAGCGAGAACATCTTCAGGGTCCTTTCCCTAGGGATGGCCTTGAGAACTGGCCACAAGGCAGCTTTCCATCATCTTCTAGAAAATGGTGGAAGGTTGCTCCCAATATGGATTCAGTTAGGCTAAGTGTACTAGGCTCAGAGTTAAATGAAATTAACTACATAGTATCCTAACATGATTGTTGTTGTTCAGTCGCACAGTCGATTCTGACCCTTTGCGACCCTATGGACCATTGTCCTCCAGGCGCCTCTGTCCTCCACCATCTTCCTCATCCCTCCTTAGTTCTGTGCAACCTACATAAAACAATAATAAATAACATTTAAAAAAACATCATCTTGTCATGGAATCACAACACCCTTAAGTGCCTGCTTGAGCTCCAGGGTGTGCCAGAGGAGAGACAGAGCATGCTGGCCCTGAAGCATCACTCTGGCAACACCTGGGGTGCCTGAGAAGAACAACCCCGCCACTCCCAGCCAATCATCTTTTTGCCTCTCATGTGGGCAAAACAGCAACAGCAGCCTAGGAGCCCCTGGGACCTTCAAGGGCTCTGGCAGCCGAGCTGCACCATCGGCCTTCACCGGGTGGAGGCTGGCAGCTGCCTACGCCCTCTGACTGTCGGTTACTGCCTGGGTTGGCAGATGAGGGCACCGGAGGGGGACCCTGGGCTCCCTGGTCTAGCATTCCCTCAGGCCCGGTGCTGGGGAATAGGCCATGCCAAGGCCCTGATGGGAAGCCGGCACGAGGAGGAGGGCTCAAGAGAGAGCTTGCCTGGGGAAAAGCCGGGGTGGGGTGGGCTCTTTATTCCCACTCTTCGGCCCTAGAGAACTCCCCAAGAGCAACAACCACTGACCCGTAGAACTCGGTAGAGCTACGCTAATCATTCACTCAAGTTACCCTTTCTTGAAAGAACAGCTACCAGATTTTAAAAGAGGGGCATTGGCTCATCAAAACGGCAAAAGTGACCCAGGTTTTTCATTAATGACAATAACTGCAGCAGTGTTTGAAACATAAAAAATTGGAGAAGGGATCATGAGATGAGTAAGGTAATAAAGTAATACGTGAAACTACAAAAATAATAAAAAGCATAATAATGATATACTTTATCATGGTAAGGGGAAAAGTCACTAATGTCATTAAATAAATGCCAAATAGGTATAACGTCTGTAAAGGTACAGCTACCCTCTGTGCAAAGGCTCTTAAAAGCAAAGACTGAATAAATGTTAATTGCAAAAGAAGAGGTGTGATGTACTATAGCTGTGGGTGGGCTAAGCTAGGACACATTGCTTGCCTTAACAGGAACATAAGAACATAAGAACATAAGAACAGCCTTGCTGGAACAGGCCACAGCCCATCCAGTCCAGCATTATGTCTCACACAGTGGCTCACCATTTCCTTCAGGGTATTCCCAAGGAGATGCCTTCACCTGCTTAGGATTCCCTGGAAATGGCATTGAGAGAGATCCTGCCTATCTCTCCAACCCGGAGGTTGTCCTTAGGTAGCCATAATTATAGCCATTGATAGCCTTGTCCTCCATGAACTTGTCTAATCCTTTCTTAAAGCTGTGAAGACTGACAGCTGTCACCACTTCTTCTGGCAGGGAGTTCCATAGACCAGTAATCCTCTGGGTGAAAAAGTACTTTCTCTTATTTGTTTGAGAACTAGTACCCAAAAGTTTCATGGAGTGTCCCCTAGTTCTAGTGTTGTGCGATAGGGAAAACAGTTTTTCCTTATCTACCTTGTCCACACCGTGCATGATTTTATAAACTTCAATCAGGTCACCTCTTAGACGCCGTCGTTCAAGAGTGAAAAGGCCCAAACGTTGCAGCCTCAGATGGTAAGGAAGGTGTTCCAGTCCCCTAATCATTCTGGTTGCCCTCCTCTGCACTTTCTCCAACTCCATAATATCCTTCTGGAGGTATGGCGACCAGAACTGTACACAGTATTCCAGATGGGGCCTCACCATAGATTTATAAAGAGGCAAAATGACACTTGCTGACTTATTTTCTATACCCTTCCTAATGATCCCTAACATTGAGTTTGCCTTTTTTCACTGCTGAGGCACACTGGGTTGACACCTTCATTGAGCTGTCCACCAGGACACCAAGGTCCCTTTCCTGGTTTGTCGCAGAGAGTTCAGACCCCATCAGTTTATAAATGTAATTGGGGTTCTTTGCCCCAACATGCATCACTCTGCACTTACTGATGTTGAAGCTCATTTGCCACTGTTTTGCCCACTCCCCCAGTGTCAAGAGATCCCTCTGGAGCTCTTCACAATCTCTCACAGTTTTCACTACCCTGTATAATTTAGTGTCGTCAGCAAATTTGGCTACCTTGCTTTTTACTCCTACCTGTAGATCATTTATGAAGAGGTTGAAAAGCAGGGGTCCCAGTACTGAACCTTGGGGGACCCCACTCTTTACTTCCCTCCACTTGGAGAAGTGTCCATTTAGTGCTACCCTCTGTTTCCTGTCCCTTAGCCAGTTGCTGATCCAGGACAAGACCTGTCCCTTTATTCCATGACTGGTAAGTTTATTGAAGAGCCTTTGGTGTGGGACCTTGTCAAAAGCCTTCTGAAAGTCCAGATAAACAATGTCAACTGGATCCCCCTTATCCACATGCTTGTTGACACTCTCAAAAAATTCCAACAGATTAGTGAGGCATGATTTGCCCTTGCAAAAGCCATGTTGGCTCTCCTTTAGCAGCGCCTTCTCTTCTATGTAACTATTAATTCTATCTTTTAGGATGGTTTCCATCACTTTACCTGGGACACATGTCAAACTGACAGGCCGGTAATTTCCTGGATCACCCCTGGATCCTTTTTTGAAAATTGGTGTTACATTCGCTACCTTCCAGTCATCAGGCACAAAGCCTGATTTGAGGGAAAGATTATATATTTTGGCTAGGAGATCAGCAATTTCATCTTTAAGTTCCCTGAGAACTCGTGGATGGATGCCATCTGGTCCTGGGGATTTGTTAGTGTTTAGCTTAACAAGACATGCAAGGACCTCCTCCCTGGTTATTTCTATCTTGCTTAATTCTTCGGTTTCCCTCCCTACGAAGATAGACTCTGTTTTGGGCATGTGGTCTCTGTCTTCTTCAGTGAATACTGAAGCAAAGAATTCATTGAGTCTCTCTGCAATCTCTGTTTCCTCTTTAATAACCCCTTGCCTTCCATTGTCATCTAATGGTCCAATGGCCTTCCTAGTTGGGTTCTTACTTCTAATGTACTTAAAGAAGTCTTTGTTATTTCTCTGAGTATTTTTAGCTATACGCTCCTCAAAGTCTTGCTTTGCTTTCCTGATTGAGCTCTCCGGTGCCCTGAGTTTCAGAAGCAGAATGATGATTAGTCTCACCAGGCTGGCAGGATTAAGAAAACTCTCGTCAGAGTGGTCAGAAAAGGGATTCTAAAGCAACAGGGCTGCTTGGATCAGGCCAAAGTCCAGCTTAGGCAACTAACTGCACAAGAGTGTCCCAGAACGGACCCTCTGTTGTTTTCAGTGCAAGAAGCTCAAAGGCCACCTGCCCTCTTGGAGGTCCCTTCCCCCACCTGGCTCTCTACCTGCGCTTTTGCCTGGTCCCAGGAGGAGGGAGCTTTCTGATGGACACGGCTCCTGAATGACGCCAGAGACAACCCCCAGGCGCCCCTCTGGCCGGGTTCATTAGGAGCCGGTCACGGCAGGCCTGCCTTTGACTTCCCTGGGGGAAGCTAACCACCTTCTTCTGTACCTGACTCCAAATACTGGCTATCTTGGCAATACATTCTTCAGTTCCTTTTGTTTGATCTGGTGTTAGAAAGATTAGCCCACAAGGTTGCCACCCAGGGCATGCCCACCTGTATTCACAATCTTCGTGGGGGCTCAGCCATGAAAATTGTCCTCTCAGAAAGAAGGAGGATTGGGAATACCTAATTTAAGGAATTATTATAGAGCTTTCCAAATTAAGAATATTGTGAAACTTTTAGCAAGGGAGAAGGTTGTCTGGGAAGAAATAGAGATGAAGGAGTTAAAAATGGGTAAAGGGATATTTCTAGGTGACAAGAAAGGGAAAATTAGTGTTAAAAATAGAATGATGAAAACAATGTTGGATGTTTGGAACAAGGTTAAAAAGAAATTGAGTCCAAAACTATCTCCTGTAATAGAAATAGATGATATTAAAAGTTTTCCGATACAATTAGATAATAGTTTGAAGATGGTATTGGAAAGGAAAAATGTTTCTTTGCTGAAGGACTGGGTCCGTGCCTGTAAAGATAGTGAGAATAAAGCAGTAATCTATTCACAGTTGAATTTGAACTGGTTTCAGAAGGTAATGTTGGATAGATGGACTGATAAATACAAGGAAGAAATTAGTTTAGAGAGGGATAAAACAGAATTTGAGCAATTGTTGTTAAAGATACGAAAAGGAGATATGGGATTAAAGGGTATAGTGAGCAGGATTTATAAAATTTTAAATAATGAAGGTAATCCACAAGAAACTTTGAAGTCATGCTGGGAACAGGATTTGAACATAAAAATTCAGGAAAAAATTTGGAAAGATAAGTGGAGAAAAAGATATATGAGAACTATGTCGGTAAGAATGAAAGAGCACAATTATAAAATGTTATGGAAGTGGTATTTGACTCCTGAGAGATTATTTCAAATGGACAATGCTAAAAGTAAAATGTGTTGGAGATGTAAAAACTCTTAAGGAACATATGAACATATGTGGTGGAATTGTAAAGTGGTAAAAGAGTACTGGGGAAAAATTGAGAAGGAAATATGTGATGTTATGGGGGTAGAATGTGAATTGAATTTAAATATGGTGTTGTTAACAGATGTGGAGAATTTGAAAGTAAATGAAGACAATAAGGAACTAATAGCTATTATGCTGATATCAGCTAGAATGTGTATAGCAAGGAGTTGGAAACTTGATAGAGTTCTAAAAGTAGATGAATGGTATAAAGAGATGTGGGATCTTGCATTGAATGACAAACTGACATGGGAGATAAATAAATATAAGGGAAAATTTAAAGAAAATAGATTTTGGAAAATTTGGCAACCTTTTGTGGAATGCTCATTGAATGGAGAGCAGAGTGATAGCCTTGTACCAGATTATATATATTTTTGGAAATGGTAAAAAAGGCAATATCCCGCAGACTCTTACAACTTGTAAATACACAGGGTGATTATTAGTGTTTATGTTATGTTTAATGTAATTGGATTTGTAAAAATAGAATATGTTTTTTTCTTTTCAATTATGTGTTTTCTTTTCTGTATCTTCTTCTTTTTTGTAATGCTTATCTTTTTATATTCAATAAAAAAATTATTAAAAAAAAGAAAGAAAATTGTCCTGGTCACAGTATAATAATCCAGTGGCCTTCCATTTGCCTTAGACATCACAGCATGACACAAGGACCACGGATCTGGTTCTGCAAGTCCCTTTCTGGTCCTCAGCCCTTTTGGCACACAAAGCCCTCATCATTAGCCCCAGGCCAGGATGGATGAAGCTGCTGCTCTCCATCCAGATGGATTCAAGGGAGATTTAATCCATTTAGGGATCACCACCCTTCCTTCCTCCTGCCAACCTAGCAGTTCGAAAGCAAGAAATTGCAAGTAGATAAATAGGGACCACTTTGGTGGGAAGGTAAACAGTGTCCCGTGCGCTCCAGTGTCTAGTCATGCCTGGCACATGACCACGGAAACATCTGCAGAAGCAGACAACGCTGGCTCTTCGACTTTGAAACAGAGATGAGCACTGAACCCTAGAGTCAGATACGTCTGGCATTCGGGTAAGGGAAACCCACTTTCATTTACCTACTCTTCCTTCCCTGTGGACTTTGCCACACAAGGCCATTAGTGGTCAGGTTAGTTAATCACCGCCTGATGATCTGTGCTGAGTCACTGGCAGTAAGGTCTACTACTCTATGACCATAGCAGGATCCCCTAGCCAGGTTAACCTTGGGGCTTCTGGAATGGCCCCCACCCCAGTGGCCTGAATGGGCCTCTTATGTACCTTTGTTTTCATAGGATGGGAGTGGGGAATGCTCTGTGGGCCCTGGCGTTGAAGAACCAGGTGCCCTCCATGGATCGCAGGTCACCCAGTAGGCTTGTTGGGACTGTCATTTCACCAACAGGGAGAACTGCATCATCTCTTTCCTTTGCTGGTGACAGCCTTTGCCTTTCCTTCTGCTTAGGAAACACCAGCAGAGGAGTAGCCTTGGGGACCCGGTCCAAAGGGGAAAGGAAGGATCCCAGGGCTGGGGGCTCTTCTGGCCCTCAGCCAAGCCCGGTTCCCTGTCCTGGAGGCAGGGCAGCCCCTTATGCTGTGGGTTGGGACCGTTGAAACAGGTGGGCTGACCAACCTCCCAGGTGAGGGGTGAGGCAGCTGCCCTGTTTGCCTTTGGCAACCTCTTTGGGGCTCTCTCAGTGCCTTCCTTCGCTTCCCTGCCTTTGAGTGCCCTGGGGGCTCCCAGGGGAGGAAGACCCAAAGAAGCTTTCCCATAGGAGCTTCTTTTGGGGGCCCCCTCGAGCCCCCCTGCAGCCTCAGATGCCAATGGAGTTGCCTTGGGAGGTTCTGCGAAGCTGTGCTGCCAGCCCAAGCTGGAGCCATTGGTCCTTGTGAGCTCAGCTCCTGGGCCCACAAAGCCCCCCTCTGCCTCCTCTTCCCCAGGCTAAACATGCCGGGTTCTTCTTCCATAGGGCTTGGTTTCCAGCATCCTCTGATCATCCTTCTCGCCCTTCTCTGGACCTGCTCTGGTTTGTTTGCATCTTTCTTAGAGTGTGGATGTCCAGAATTGGACACTAGATGTGGCCTAACTAGTGGCTGAGTAGAGGGAGGCTAGGAGGAGGAGTACCGCACCGGCTTTGGGGGACTATCCTTCTCTTAATGCAGCCTAAAACAGTCTTGGCCATGTTTGTAGGTACGCCACACTGGGGGCTCTGACTGAGCCTGTGACCTACAACCCTTCTGGCCTTCTGGCCCACTTGCTGCCCTCCTTGGACACTTTCTTTTCCCACTTTCATTCCCTCTCTATTAGTCACGGCTGTCTTCTGCGGCTAAGAAGGTGCCACATCCGCATACAGTATCTGGAATTATTATTCTACATTCTCTGGGGATGTGGAAAGTGAGAGTCTTCAGGGAAACTTTCTGCCTGATCCGAAGAAGGGCCCCGTGGAAACAGTCTGGACGGAGTCCTCTCTCATGCAAGCAGATGCAAAAGGCGAAGAAGAAGCCGGAGCAGGCAGCCGGCAGTGAGGAGGAGCCCCACAAGGAGATAGGAAGGAGGGGGGCGCTGTGGGGAGTGTGTGGGTGTGGGTGTTAGCGGAGAAAGACCCCTTGGCAGGGAAAGGCTCAAAACGGACATCCCCGCCATCCTGGCACGGGGGAGGGGGGGAGCCAGGCCCGTCTGTTGCCCTCACCAGCCACTCCCAACCCAACACCCACCCACCCCCCCGCTGCGGGAGAAAGGGGGCGGGCTGTCCATTCCTGGCCCCCAACAGACACTTCCCTTTCCACCCTCCTGCGGGGGTGTTTTAGTGTCTTGCACGGAAGACAAAGAAGGAGTCGCAGGAAGGACTAACACAGGATGAACATGTGGTAATGGCGGAGGTACATCTCATTATATACAGTAACACCATTCATTTGAATGTTGTTGCACGGTAGCTTATTGGCTGCTACCGGCGTGGCCTCGCCCAGGTCACGCCTCTCTTCTTGTAGTTGTTTTCTTTAGCTCCTGATCATGTGGGGAATTTCCCGCGGCTGTTCGTGATTTGGGCAATGTGAACCATGTGAGACTGAACGCTCGCAGCTGCCCTCTATGGGCGGCTTGCTCGCGTTCCTTAACAGCTGAGATACATTGTGATTGTGGACTGGTTACATTCATATATTTAAAGTAACATTGTACATGCATACATAACATCCCTCCCCCCTAGGATGGGACGAAGTCCCTCAACTATTGTGGCTTGCCGCACGTGCGCCTTGGGCGTGCGGCCGCTTGACTTAACACCGGGGAGCCGGTGGCTCTTGATTCCGCGGAGTCCTGCCCTGCAATGGAGAGGGGGGACTCGTTAATGGCTCGGCGTGGCATCTGTGATGACCTTGCATTGGGGGACGGGAATGGAATGAATAGTTGGGAAGTGAATCCCTGCCTACCGTTTGAGGAGTTTGGGGACCCCCCCAGTACGAATCTCGGGACCGACGAAGAGGCCCTCATAGCCTCGCCACCCCCCGCTGCCTGTCCGGGCGTGCTAGGGACAGTGGTGGGCGGACTCGCCCCTGCTGCCTGTCTTGGGGGTGTTGGTCTCCGAGGAGCGGGAGCAATGGTATACTCTAACACAAAAGGGCTCGGGGGACTGGAAGTACCAGGGGCTGAACTGAAACCCCTCTTCTCGCTAGGACGGGTGGGGGACCACTCCGCTACATCCCCCTGGTACTGCAACTCATAATCATCATCAAACTCATCCCTCTCTTTGAAAGTATCCTCCTCTGTGTCTCCCCCTTGGGTAATGCGGGTGGGGGAGGACCCTAACGCTGATTCCCCCTCGCCGGTGACTCGCCTTCGGAGTTGGTCGGCGTGCCTCCTCCAGAGTAGGCCTGAACTAGTCTCGACCCTGTAGGATACCGGCCCCGTTTGCTCAACAACTGTCCCTGGCACCCACGCTGGCCCCGAGGCCGCGTAGTTCCTGCAGTGAACCGGGTCCCCTACCGAAAACTTTTTGGAGCTCTCTCCCCCTATGCTTATATTTCTCCCTTCATCCTCCACCCTGGACGGATCCATCCGGTCAAAAAGTGTTACCGGACGCCTCCTCATGAGGAGTTCAGCTGGGGAAAAGCCTGACGCTAAGGGGGTTGTCCTGTAGCAGATGAGGAACTGGCACAGATGCAGGTTCAACTCACCGGGACACATGCGCCGCAGTGCGTCTTTCGTAGTGCGCACTTGGCGCTCTACCTGACCGTTTGTGGCGGGGTGAAACGGGGCAGCGGTTATGTGCCTGACGGCGTTCCTTTCCATAAATGTTTTGAACTCTGCCGACGTGAAGGTACTAGCGTTATCGCTTACAAGGACGTCGGGCAGGCCGAAGCAGGCAAACAGCTTGCGCAACTGTTTAATGGTTGCGGCAGAGGAAGTGCTGTTCATGGGGATTACCTCCAACCACTTGGAGTAGGAGTCGACGACTAGGAGAAACAAGGACCCGCGGAAAGGGCCAGCGAAGTCCACATGGATCCGGGACCATGGCCCGCGGGCCGTATCCCACTCCCTATGGGGTAACCGGGACTCCTCGGGCCGAGAGCTGTGGCAGCTCTCGCACGTGCCCACTAAATGCTCTATGTCTCCGTCTATCTGGGGCCACCAAAAGAAGCTCCTGGCCAGAGCCTTGGAGCGCACGATCCCGGGGTGGCTGGTGTGCAGTAGCCTCAGCACCTTGGCCCTCAGCTTCTCTGGGATAACCACCCGCTGGCCCCAGAGCAAGCAGCCCCTTTCCAGAGAAAGCTCTACCCTGTGCCTGAAGAACGGCTTGAAATGCTCCTCGGGGGGAGAGACGGGCCACCCTTTTCTCACCTAGGAACTAACTTGGGCCAGGATCTTGTCGGCCGCCGTGGCCTTGGCGAGGTCGGCCGGCATGATTGGGGGTGAGTCGAGAGACTCAATCAGCAGGACTTGGTGTTCCTGCTCCACCTCGCATGTGGGATCCCCTAGACTAGGAAGAGGGGATCGGGACAGGGCGTCTGCATGGGAGATCTCCTTCCCTGGGCGATAGACTAGCTCATATTGGTAGGCGTTGAGGAAAATGGCCCAACGCAACATCCTGGGGGATAAAATTTGTGGGGTGGGTTTGCCGGTAGTGAAGATCCCCAGAAGCGGCTTGTGATCCGTCACTACCGTAAACTCGCGGCCGTATAGGAAATCGTGGAACTTCTTTGTTCCCGCGATTATTGCTAGGGCCTCCCTATCTGTTTGCGCGTAATTGCGCTCGGCCTTCAAGAGGGACCTTGAGTAGTACGCCACCGGGGCTTCCCTCCCGCTCTCCAACACGTGGCACAGGACCGCCCCCACCCCCACCGGGGACGCATCACAGACTAGCACCACTGGTTTTTTTGGATCGAAGTGGGTCAGGATCGCATCCGAAAACAGTAGTGACTTAAGCTCTCTGAATGCCCTCTCCTGCTTGTCCCCCCACCGCCAAACTGCATCCTTCTTAAGTAACGCATGCAGTGGCTCCGCGACCGATGCCTTCCGAGGCAGGAAGGAGTGATAGAAATTTAGGAGCCCTAGGAATGACTGCAGCTCTGGTTTCGCGGTGGGGCGAGGGGCGTCTCTCACGGCCGCTACCTTGGATTCGGAGGGTTTGATTCCGTCCGGTGTTACCTTAAACCCTAGGAACTCTACCTCCCTCACGAAGAATACGCACTTGTCCCTCCTCAATCGAAGTCCTGCCCTCTCGAACACTGAGAGAACCCCATCTAGCCTCTTTGCTAACTCTAGTTCGCTCCCCGCTGTTATCAACACGTCGTCGAAGTATGGGAGCACGCCTGGAAGCCCCTTTAAAAGGCGTTCCACGAGGGACTGGAAAATTCCAGGGGCCGAATTCACGCCGAATTGAAGGCGCGTTACCTTAAACGCCCCCTTGTGCGTTACGATTGTTTGCGCGGCGGCAGCAGCCGGGGTTACAGAGAGCTGCTGGTACGCCTGGGCCAGATCTAGCTTGGCGAAACACCTCCCCCCATGTAACATGGCCAGCAAGTGGCTGACCACGGGCACTGGGTATGCATTTGGCCGAATGGCCTTATTTATCGTACATTTATAGTCTGCACAAATCCTGACCTCCCCATTGGACTTGAGGGCTGTAACAATCGGCGTTTCCCACTCCGCTGAATCAACTGGAACCAAAAACCCCTGCCCCACCAATTTGTCCAGTTCCGCCTCAATCTTGTCCTTGAGGGCGAAGGGCACCCTCCTTGGCTTGAGGCGGATGGGTCGGATTTCTGGGTCCAGTTCAAAGGAAACCGGGGGCCCCTTGTATTTCCCGAGCCCCTTCTTGAAAATGTCTGGGTGTGCATTGCACACGTCCCGCATTGGGTCAGTCTCGATGGCGTTAATGCCAGACAGTTCGATTCCCAGGGGAGCAAACCACTGCGTTCCCAAAAGGCAGTTTCTTGGAGTAGCTTTTGAACTTCACCTTGAAGTTCCCCACCCCCAACACTGGGATCCCATTCCCCTGCACATCCTGTAAATTGGATCTCATGGCCCGCAGTTTGGGCCGCTTCTCTGGGGGAATGCGCATAAACTCTTTTTGGGACAGGATGGAATAAGAAGACCCCGAGTCTATCTCCATCCTCACTGGGACCCCTTGCAACAGTACCTCTACGAAGAACCGCCGGTGCTCCAGGCCGACACGGTTCACGCCTTCCTCGTTGTAGTCGGCAGAGACCTTCCTGGTGCCGGCCGCCTTCCGTTGTTGCGTCTGGGGGTGACTGGAGCTGCCCTTGTCCTCGGCTCACCCGCGCCTGCATACTCGGGCGATGTGTCCCTTTCGGCCGCAGTTGTGGCACTCGGCCTTCCGGAACGGGCACCTTGTGCGGTCGTGGGCCGCCCCACAACCGTCGCAGCGGCGGCCCTGCCATTCTCGGGTCTGCTGCTTCTCACCTCGCTTCTTGATCCTCTGGACGTCGTCGTCCTCGCTGGAGTAGGGGTCCGCTGTCGTGGACGACTCCTCGGACGACGTTGGTGTGGCGGCGGGCAGCTTGGGGGCCCGCCAGGCCATCTTCGCCGGTGTCCGCCGGGCCGCCTGCACTGGTGACTTGGCCCTCTCGGACGTGGCCCCTCGAGACTTGAATAGCCGGACGCCGCTCCTGGCCTCCTCGGCTGCTTGGGCCTCCCGCAGTACCTCGTTGAACGTGAGGCGATGGTCGTGGGTCATGAGCCTCCTCTGAAGCTCCTCATCCCTCAAACCACACAGCATGCGGTCACGGAGGGCCTGGTCCAGGTCGTCCCACTGGCAATGCACCGCTGCAAGCCTGAGGGCCGCTGCGTAGGCGGACATGGATTCGCCCGGTCGCTGGTCTCGCCTGTGGAACGCGACCCGGGCTGGGAAGATCGAGACGGGCGGCTGGAAATGCTCACGCAGCCTCTCCAGGATACGGTCGATGGGCACCTCGTCCACCTTCCGGGGGGCCACCAGGGTCATCAGGATCCGCAGCGTGGCCGGCCCCACCTGAGCCAGGAAGTGGGAGCGCATTTTCGCGTCGTCGTCGACGCCTGAGGCTTCCATTGTGTGCCGAAACTGGCACTCGTAGAGCTCCCATTGCTCGGGCTCGCTGACATCGAAGTGGTACGGCTTGACCTTGGGATTCGCCATCGATCCCATCCTCGTCGCCAATTTAGTGTCTTGCACGGAAGACAAAGAAGGAGTCGCAGGAAGGACTAACACAGGTTTATTTCATGATGGTCAGGATGAACATGTGGTAATGGCGGAGGTACATCTCATTATATACAGTAACACCATACATTTGAATGTTGTTGCACGGTAGCTTATTGGCTGCTACCGGCGTGGCCTCGCCCAGGTCACGCCTCTCTTCTTGTAGTTGTTTTCTGTAGCTCCTGATCATGTGGGGAATTTCCCACGGCTGTTCGTGATTTGGGCAATGTGAACCATGTGAGACTGAACGCTTGCAGCTGCCCTCTATGGGCGGCTTGCTCGCGTTCCTTAACAGCTGAGATACATTGTGATTGTGGACTGGTTACATTCATATATTTAAAGTAACATTGTACATGCATACATAACAGGTGTCAAGGGGGGCTTCCCCGCCTTGACGCATGACGGACTCAACTTCTGCTTTCCCTTCCGACGGCTCGGAAAGCGCGTCACGCGCAGAGACCTTCCCCCGGCCGGGCTCTGTCTTTTCCCCCTCGGGGATCCCCGAGCGCCTTCGGCCAGGAGCGGCTCCTCTCAACGCCGGCATCATGGCTCAGGGGGTGACTTACGCGGACCTGCGCTTTGCGCGGAGCCCCCCGGAGAAGAGCCCCCCGGCAGGTACGGACTCCCCCCTCCCTCAGGGCAGCCCCCCCTGCCAGACCCCTGGAAGTACCTTCTTCTTCCCCTGACCCAGGCTTGACCCTCCCCTCCTCACTCCCCCCTCCCCAACATTTAACCTCGTAGGGTCCGACGGCGACGGGGAGGAGTTCACCTACGAGAACGTCCGGGAGGCCCCGATCCGCGAAGAGGCGAAGGCAGCTCGCGGCAACTCCCCGGAGACCCCTGGTGAGAGAGAGACAGACAGACAGACAGAGACTCGCTCCCTTCCTTCTTTCTCTGCCTCCTCTCCCCCCCGCCGCCCCCATCCCTGAGCCCTTGGTGAAGTGCCTTGGTTGGTTGGCAGTTCGCTCCAGAAGAAAGGGCTCTGTCTGTCTGTCTGTCTTTCTGCAGAGACCCCGCTCGTCCGGCACCCCTGGGCGGCCGGGGTGGGTGGTGGGTGGGGGAGGCTTAGCGCGTCTCTTCTTCCTGGGGGTCTGAGTGGACCAGGAATTGGGGGGCTGTGGCTGTGGGACACGCCCCAAGAACCCCCCCCCCCCGGTGAATTCTCCAGGGCTGACAGGGGGCGTTGAACCCAGGCTCCCTGAAGCCTCGTGTGGGGACCCTCTCTGCGGGACATCATGCACCCCCTCCCCCGCCCCGGATAGCACCGGGCTGTTCCCTGCTCTGCTTCGCCACTTCAGCTCCGGTTGGGCCACGGCAAGGACCGGAGCGGAGGCGAAGAGCCGGAGCTTAGCAGCCCCGAGGGGGCCCTGGCGGGGCCTTTGGCGCTGCTGCATGGCCCGGCCCAGGACTGCTCACGCACCCCCCCACACACACACACTTTTCGAAGAGCGGGTCCCTGTTTGAGTCGGAGGCGTTTTGTGCCTCAGACCAGACTCGGATCATTCCCCACCCCCACCCCCCACCCCGGTTTCCCTTGCAGGGCTGGTGGTCCGTTGGAGCTGGAGTTGGGTCCGGAGCCGGCGCGCCGTCTGGGTGCCGGTGATGGGCGCCTGCCTCGTCCTCCTGGCCAGCGCCGCATTGGGGCTCTGGATCCGCTGTGAGTGGCCGCGGGGGGGGGGTGGGCTTCCGGCCACAGGGCAGTCCCGAGGGAGGGTGCGAGCGAGGGTCAAGAGGGCAGCGGGCATGCCAAAGCCCCGGCCCTGGCCCGACCCAGCCAGCCAGCCAGCCAGAGCGAGGGAGGGAGGGAGGGCGCGGGGTCCATATGCCCCCCCCTGCCCACCCTGACCTCTCCGAAGAGTGGCGGTGGGGACGGACCGGACGGCTCATGCCGTGAAGGGCCAGGCCAGACTCCCGGGCGCCTGACACGCGAGGGTTCTCCTGGAGGTGGCGTCGGGGCAGTAGTCTATCCGTGCCTGCCTGCGCTTGTCCATGTTCCCCGCGTCTCCCCCAGTCAGGGCGGGAGGAGCAGCAGCGGGAGAGGCGGGAGGGAGGGCACGGGGTCCACTCCCCCACCCCCCAGGGTGGCCTGACCCGAAGACTGGCGGCCAAGGGAGGAGGCGTCTACTTTGCCTGCCAGGGGCTCCTCCAGCTGGGAAGGGCCAGGCCAGCCGAGGCTCCTCCTGGGCGGGGGGGGGGGTGTCTTCACTCTCCCCTCCCCCCTTGCCCGCTTGCGCTTGCCCACCTTCCCCGCCTCGTCTCCCCCCTCGCTGCAGCCTGGCAGGTCTCGGAGCAGCTCCATCAAGCATCGCGACGGCACGCCGAGGAGCGCCTGGTCCTGGCCGAGAGGATCGACACCCGCGAGCGGCAGCTGGAGGAGGCCCGGGGGGAAGTGGGCGCCAGCAGGCAGAGCCTTTCGGAGCTCTGGGCAGACAGAAACCGGACGGCGCAGCGGCTGCAGGAAAGCGAAGCGGAGCTGAACCGGTCCCGGAGCAGCCTGGCTCTCCTACGCCAGGAGAAGGAGCAAGTGGAGGAGGCGCTGCGCCAGGCCAGAGCCTGCCAGGGGATGGGTAGGATGCTGCTGTTTCCAGTGTTCAGACGCGACACTGCCACCCAGCCTGGGAAGGCCTCCCACAGCTTTAGGGAGTTGGCCTGAGGCACTCTCTAAGCAGAGGAATGTGGTCAGCGTGACCTTGAAGGGCCACCCATGGGGGTGGACGGAGAGGCCATGGGACCCCTCATGCCTGAAACCATGGGAAGGGTGAGTCGGGGGTGGGGTTGGAGAGCTACAGTTTGGGCCCCAGGGTCAGAGGTGTGTGTGTGTGGGTGCTCATCAAACCCAGCTTCCCGCTTTTTCCCTGTTTCTCCCACCTCACCCCCAGTCTGCTGTCCGCGAGGGTGGGTGTTCTTCCAGCAGAAATGCCTGTGGGTCTCTCCAAGCTGGAAGACCTGGGAGGAAAGCAGGGAGGACTGTGAGCGGAAGGGATTTCGGCTGGTGATTCTGGAAAAATCCCAGGAGGAGACCAGAGGCCTTTGGAATACCCTCATGGCAAATGGTGATAAGGTAGGTGTCAGGTAAGGCCTCCTGGTGTGGCCAGAAGACCCCAGAGCTGTAAGAAGACTTCTTCTTCTTCTTTTTTCATGTCCAGATCAAAATTTGGTCTGCCAAATTGAAACCAGTCTTGGAGTTGGTCAAAATTAAATCTTCATCGGTACATATTTCTGGTAGCAATCGGCAGACCAGTCAATGAACCAATGGATTCTGTATCTCTCTCCACATTAACACACAGTGACGAAGGGGAGGTTGAGTTCCTCGGCCAGATCCTCCTCCTTTAATGTCGTTCCATGCCCATTGACCTCCTTCTTCCTCCATCTTCTGATTTGGTTTTGTTTCTTCTTGCCCTAAAACTCTTTCTGGTTCTGAGTCGGTGGGCTTGAGGCTCATCTCCATTCAGAGGGTGTCGAGGGTCCTTCTCTTGCTGAGTTACTTCTCTCCTGATCTTAGGCTGTATTATTACAGAGAGTGAGGTTGCATCGCTTCTTAATTGAGACATAAATCCATCTGATGCAGCTTGCAAGTGGCAGGATGAGGGCGGAAACTCCAACATGGACATCAGGACATTCAGGAGGAAGGAAGGAAGGGTGTTGCCAATGGGAATGGCCCCTCCCAAAGCCCCCACCTCAGCTCCTTTGGTGGAGGTGCCCAGAGAAGGCCCTGTGGGTGAAGGAGGGGCCACTCCTATAGGCACCCATAATGTCAACACACAACTGCATGCAGTCAAATCAATTCTGACTTAGGATGACTTTTCTCAAGGTGTTCCAGGTAGAGAATACACAGAAGTGGTTTCCTATTATCTCCCTTTATGTGTGTGTGTGTGCGTGTGTGCGTGCCCTGGGATGACTGTGCATTTTCCCCAAGACTAATTATTTATTATTAATATTAATATTTATTAGTTCATAGGCTGGCTCCTCTCCCAGGAGGCCAAATTTGCAGGTGTGCGTGTGTGTGTGTCTTGGGAATCTGAACTCCCAACCTCTGGCTCTGTTATTATTTATTATTAATATTTATTAGTTCAAATTTATATTGCTGCCCACTCACTGTAGCAATTCAGAGCGGCTTACAAACAATACATTACATTACAATATGTCAACGGGGCCTCAGGTAGATGGGCGGCGAAGTCCTCAACCTGCCCTGGCTTCTTCTTCATCATCTGTTAATACAATGAATGAGAAGGATCTTGAAATTGTTGTCGATCACAAGTTGAATATGAGTCAACAGTGCAATGTGGCTGCAAAAATGGCCAACGCTCCAAAACCCATGAGTTGCTACTATTTGTCCCCTTCTGTCCAGCACTACTGAGACCTCCATCTAAAGTCCTCATGTGTCCAATTCTGGGCATCCACACTTTAAGAAAGATGCAGGGAAAGGGCAAGAAAAAGAGGCTCAGAGGATGCTGGAAATCCAAGCTAGGAAAGACTGGAGGAACTGGCCAGGTTTTGCCTTGTGAAAAGGAGACTGAGAGGGGAGAGGATGATGATGATGATGATGATGGCACTCTTGGAATACCTGGAAGATCATCATAAGGTGGAGAAAAGGCAGGTCTGTTCTGGAGGCAGTGAAGAGAAAGTCAGGCCACCCTCTGCCAGACCTGCTTTGATTTGGATTCTGTATCGAGCAGAGCTTTGGGCTGGATGGCCTCATGGGGTCCCTTCCAACTCAGAGATTCAATGATTAGAGAGACTCGCCTCTCTAGCACAAGAAAGAGGACCTTCTCTGTGTCCGCTCCGGCCCTGTGGAACCTCCTGCCTACGGAACTTCATCTCCAGGCAGAGCTTTTACCCTTTCATAGGGGTGTGAAGACCTGGCTGGTGCAGCAGGTGTGTGTGTGTGTGGGGGGGGGGCACGGTGGACTGGCTAGTCTTAGCTGTCCCTTGAAGTTTGGAAGGCAGCCTTGGGGTTTTAAGGAACTGTTAAGATATTTTTCAGATTTTAATTGTTTTTAAATGTTGATGTTTTTATTGTTTTACTATAAGTTGCCCAGAATCACCTCGGTGAGTGGGGCAGCGCTAGAAATCTAAATAAATAAATAAATAAATGGTCAGTTGGTTCCCTGTTCTCTCCTTGTTCTTAGTCCTTTTGGCAATTGACTCCCTTCTGGATTGGTCTTCAACGGGACAGGCGCTCTACATCTCCATGGTTGTGGCTGGATGGGTCCAGTTACACGGGGTAAGTGGAGGTGAGAGAGGGGCCTTCCCCTCCTTCCCAGGCGCCTCTCTTTGGGGCTGGCCAAGCCCAGGCCTCGGCCCTCCCCTCCTCCACTGGCCCTCTTGGGGCTTTTCTGCCTTCCTGCCTCCTTTGCCTTCCTTCTGAGCATCTCCTGCCTTTCTCCCAGGAACAAAAGGCTGCAGGATGGCTTGCTTGGATCAGGGTGGCTCCTTGCACTGCCCCATCCAGCCACTCAGGGGGGAATGCCCTGTGCCAGGAACTCACAGAGTTTAGCTGGCAAAACCCCAGGCGAGTACAGGCAAGGGAGCTCTCTCTCCCTCTCCCTCTCTCTCTAAGAGTAGAAACTAGTAGGGTCAACTCACCGCAGGGAATTATCTGCAATGTCAGCATGGCTCATTCCAAGGAGATGCACAGCCCGCGAAGGGAGGGAGGGAGGGATGGAGCAGCTTGTCCAAAAAGGAACAGAAAGGGAGAAAAAGGGACATTTTATGTGCCTCTAGAGATGCAAGGAGAGGCACCATGCGAGGGAGCATAGAAGGATGGCAGAGAGTGTTTGAGTGAAACACAATGACAGCAATTGCTACAGACCCTTAAGCCGGGGGTGTGGGGTGTGGGGGAAGATGACCACAATCTCTGAAAGGCAAAAGCAGGCACTGCGTTTTTTGGGGGGGCGACCCAAGAGGAGGAGGGGGTTCCCGAAGCCCATTGCAGCTCAGATTCCTGTGTCCGGCAAGCCAGATGTTGCTCTGCATCCTGCAAGGTCCTGTCACTGCCCATGTGGCGTGTTCCTTATGTGCCAAATCAGGCACATGGTGGCCATGGGATGGATCTGTGACCTGGTCTCCTTCACAGCCCTGCCCAGCCCTTGCCACTCAAACCCATGGCTTCCTTTAGGTAGCCAATCCAACTGGAAGCCTGGCCTTCCTCTTCTCCTGCTGTCTTCTGCCTTTCGCAGCATGCTTGTCCTTTCCAAGGAGCGTCTTCCCTTCTTCTTCTTCTCCTTCTTCTCCTTCTTCTTCTTCTTCTTCTCCTCCATGAGGGACCCAAAGAAGGTCAGCCTCATTTTTAATTCTAGAGAGAGGCACAGTCTTCTAAACAAAGATAATTTTAGCGAGACTGGTTATGACTTTTGGTTTTTGCCACTACAGAGTGGGATTTGTGTTACTTTGTTTTATTGTATGTCTGTGTTTCATTTTGTAAACTACCAAGAGTGGGTAAAATACCCAGAGAGGTAGTATAGAAATCTACAAGAAAATAATTACCTTTAGCAGAAGACATTTCTGTGTTACAGAGAAAGGCAGGGTAAAAATAAAACTTGAAATGAAATGAAATTGTATCGTAGATCACAGTATATTCAAAATCTCTTCTCTCCCCCCCCCCCTTCCCCAAATTTCCCTTTTGTTTCCTTCTCTCTCCTCCTTCTGCCGCTTGTCCCGGCTTTCTCTCCTCATTTTGCCTTTCCAGAAGTGAGCTGCCTCAGTACTATGCCTATGGAAACAACAAACACTGTGGGACGCTGCAGGAGGGGGCTCTGCATAAGCACAGCTGTTTGGAACCTCATCAATACATCTGTGAGATGGCAGCCATACCTGCACAGCCAACCCAAACTCCCAGGCGGGCATTAAGGGCAAAGAGCCGAGAGGGTCCCCGAGAGTAATGAGGAGCAACTCTCAGGGGCCCCTTTGGGGATGGTTTAAGAGCAGCCTCTGCAGTGAATCATAGAATCATAGTATAATGGAAGGGACCCAGGAGGCCATCTAGTCTGGCCACTGCCCTGTGAGACCTCCGGACCTTTTCCACCTGGACTTGCGAGAGACCTCTGGCAGCTGTGGCAGCAGCAGCGCCTTCATCTGCGGCCAGGGCGGTGTCGTGTGTGGCAGGCCCGCCGTTGGTTGAGCTATAGCGGAGTGGGAGCTTCAGAGCTGTGGAACGGGGGAATGGGGGCTTGGCCACACAGGGGCCGGTGGCAGGGGTCTTGGTGTGGCGGAGTCTCGTGTCCCCTTTGTTCCCTGGCGCTGTGGACTTGGCCACGGACTTTGTCGCAGGGGCATGGGGCTGGACATCGCCCCCTGCCCAGCCTAGACTTTGGACTCTGAGGCCTGGACTCTTGCAGTCAAATTCTTGTTTTGGGATGTTTTGACTTGGGTGACTTTTATTATTGTCTGCTAATTGTATTCTGCTAATTGTATCTTGCTCTCTAGTGTATGCTAATTGTATCTTGTTTTATATTGTATTGGATGTGATATTGTTGTTAGCTGCCCTGAGTCGCATTTGCGAGTGGGTGTCATACAAGTCCAAATTAATAATAATAATAATAATAATAATAATAATAATAATAATAATAATAATAATAATAATAATAATAATAATAATAATAATAATAATAATAATAATAATAATAATAAAGAATCCTGGCTATGGCCCTGAATAGCACCATCTGCCTCGAGAGGTGTTCAGTGCTCCAGTGCTGGGAACATTCAAGAGCAAATTGGAAAGCAGCCTTCTGCCAGATCTGCTTTGATTTGGATTCCTACCTTGAGCAGGAATGTGCTGGACTCAATGACTTCCAGTTCCATGTTTCAATGACTCCAAGATTCACCAGGCTGGGCATTACAGCAGTGAGGTGTGTGTGTGTGTGTGTTTTATGTGTGTTCATGGCAACGTGTGGGGAGAAGGTGGATTTCATCATCTCCTTTCCTGGGGACAGGGATGTATATTGAACATTTGCAATCTGTGGGTCATTGTTTTGTTTTCCATATTTGCTGGCAGATTCTTGTTAGGATGTTGACAAATTTGGTCTCTGCAACTCAGAAAAGTTCTGTTGGTGTCCCATCTACGCTAGGTGAATGATTTCTCCCAAGTGCTTTGAGATCAGATTTTTCCTCCAAAATTACAGGTTCTTTGCTGAATATCATTTTTATGAATACATCTGACATACCTAAAATCAAATAAAGGCAGGAGGAAAAGGTAGCAAAGTTATCGCCTTCCTCCTGCATTTATTTGCTTTTATGTATGGATCACACAGCTTGTCTTCACTTGTATGTCATGCCGGTATCCAAAGCAGATTATGGGTGCCCGTAATGGCATGGGTTGATAACACTGGCATTCAGTGGGCCTTTTGGAAGGCTGTGTCTGAGGCATTTTAAAGCTTGCAAGGGGTGTATGCATGACACATGAGTGACCACAACCTCCCCCCCCCCCACACACACACACATCCCATGTGAAGTTCCTGGGAAAGGCCTGGGCTGGTGACCCAGTGGGTGCAAGGCGCTGTCAGACGACGCTACCAGCCAGGGGAAGGTATGAGTCCAGAGGGTGGGGACTGGCTGTACACCCCTCCCAGAGCAGCAGCAGCAGCAGCAGCAGTAGCGACGGTTCCCCCCTCCCCCCATTGAGTACTAGCTGGAGGAGCAACCTAGCTCCAGCCACTGGTTTACAGGGATCATACTGGTGCTTGGTGTGGTAGGGATGCCCTGCCTAACCATTTCTGCCCTGGGAAGGTCCCCAGAGAGGCCGAGGAGAGCTTTCACTTCTTGGTACTGAACATCTGCATGGCTGGGGGCGGGCAGAGAGGCGTGGCTTCATGCTTGGCTGGACCCATCTGCCTGGGACAGTGGCCCAGTTCCCACCATGGCCAGGCCAGGTTCAGCTTCTTCTTCCTCTGTGTTTAGGCCAGATGTGAAACTGTCAAAATGAAGGCACTTTTGGGTGAGTTCATTCTGCAGTTCCCTTCACCTGACCAAGTATGAGAAAGATTAGCCAGCAACAGAAGGTTGCTGTTACAAGGGTAGGCCTGATAAGAACATAAGAAGAGCCTTGCTGGAAGAGGCCACAGGAGCCCATCATCCAGTCCAGCATTCTGTCTCCCACAGTGGCTCACCCTTGGCTTCAGGGTATTATTCCCAAGGAGATGCCTTCACCTGCTTAGGACTCCCTGGAAATGGCATTTATTGAGAGATATCCTGCCTATCTCTCCCACCCGGAGGTTGTCCTTAGGTATATCCATAATTATAGCCATTGATACCATTGTCCTCCATGAACTTGTCTAATCCTTTCTTGAAGCTGTCAAGACTGACAGCTGTCACCACTTCTTCTTTTAGGATGGTTTCCATCACTCTACCTGGGACACATGTCAAACTGACAGGTCGGTAATTTCCTGGATCATCCCTGGATCCTTTTTTGGAAAGGGTTTGAAAATTCCACAGTCTTCCAGGAGGCTCTTTCTCTATGTGTAAGGCAACCTGGACTCCTCTTGCATGCCGGGGGTGCCTCACCTCTCTGCTCAGCCGCTTCCCCTAAATGTGGGGTATTCACACATATAATTGGAAATAAAACAAGTGACCCACATGTTATTTTGAGAGAAATTTGGGAGAAGGGTTTGAAAACCAATATCTCAGGGGAAAAATTGGGGAAATAAATGGGTAGGAAGAATTATGAGGAATTTATCGATAAAAGTTAAAGAGAATAATTTTAAAATGTTGTGGTGGTGGTACCTGGCACCAGTTCAGTTAAATCAATTTAATCCCAATTAGTAAATAAAATGTTGGAGATGCAAACAAATTTGGGGTCATATATACATAGGTAAAGGTAAAGGTTTCCCTTGCTCGAAAGCCAGTCATATCTGACTGTAGGGTTCTGTGCTCATCTCTGTTTCAAAACCGAAGAGCCAGCGCTGTCTGCTTCTGCAGACATTTCTGTGATGTTTTATAACAGATTTTAGGAAGAAAGTAGAAGTTGAAATTGTGAACATAATGGGAATTACCTTAAAGTTGGATAGAAAAAGTATTAATAACAGATTAATAACAGATTTAGAAGAGTTATTATGGGATGTATATAAGAAGGAAGTAAGGTTCCTGGGATAAGGCATTACACCCCAAGCTATCATGCCCTTTGACTCCAAGGTGACGGCCATGCGGAATGCACCCAGGCTGAAATGTAAAGCCGAATTGAAATCATTTCTAGGATTGTTAAACTTCTATCATGCTTTTCTCCATCGCAAAGTCTCAGTTGCCGAACCATTACATCGGCTTCTTAAGAAAGATACTCTTTGGCACTGGGGACATTGCCAGGAGAAAGCGTTCCTAGAACTTAAAAGGCTCCTATCTTCAGATGTTGTATTAACTCATTTTGATCCTACCAAGGAAGTTGTACTTGGGTGTGATGCATCCCCTGTGGGGGAGGGAGCTGAGTTATGCCATGTACTAAGTGACGGGAGGGAAGCCCCCGTAGCATTCTATTCCCATTCACTCTCAAAGCCTGAGAAAAATTATGCTCAGACAGACAGGGAGCCGTTGGCAATCGTGGCAGGCACTAAGAAATTCCACGATTACCTTTATGGAAGGCCTTTTACCATTGTAACTGACAGGAATGACCGCCCACTGGCCCCATAAAGGCAACCTCATTCCACTGACAATTCCAAACAGGTAAAGGTTTCCCTTGCTCGAATGCCAGTCATATCTGACTGTAGGGTTCAGTGCTCATCTCTGTTTCAAAACCGAAGAGCCAGCGCTGTCTGCTTCTGCAGATATTTGTGTGATGTTATTATAACAGATTTTTGGAAGAAAGTAGAACTTGAAATTGTGAACATAATGGGAATTACCTTAAAGTTGGATAGAAAAAGTATTAATAACAGATTAATAACAGATTTAGAAGAGTTATAATGGGATATATATAAGAAGGATTTGCTATCCATTCTTTTATCTGTGGCAAGTCAACAAATTGCAAAAAATTGGAAAAATAACATGAAATTAGAATTGGATACTTGGTACAAGGATGTATGTGAAATAGCACTGAATGATAAATTGACATGGGAATTAAATTTAAAAAGATATATTGAAAGAGAATAAATTTTGGAATATTTGGGAACCTTTTGTGGAGTACATGTTGAAGGATAATAAAGGTGGCAGACCAGTACCAGAAATAATGAGTTTTTGTGGAAAATAGGAGAATCAGTTGATATTCCCATGGGAATTCCAAGGTGAATATTAACACAGGGTGAATATTGTTTTTCTTTTTCTATAATTTATTTTTTAAAAAATCTTTATTATACTTGTCTTATATTTTCATTACTAAAGTTACAATCACTAAGCTAAGACAATTTAAGGTTTCATAGATTTAAGAAAAGGGTGATAATATATGAAAGAACAGATCTAAAATGAAACGATTTTGTGGATTTTTTTTGTATTCTGATTTGAGTCTATTTTCATGATTTTTTAAAAAGAATTCTGTATAACTTAAAAACAATAATTTTTTTTTAAAAAGTTCCTTTTCATTTTTTGTACCTTTTTTTTGTGTTCCTGATATTTTCTCTTCATATAATAAAGCTGATTTTTTACTACCTAATATATTGCTCCCTAATCTATACATTGCTCTTTCCTACCTGACCTGGTTGGTTTGTAAGCATAACCGGCCAGTGATTGAAACCTGTCATGGATCTCTCTAGCCTGGAGCGGGACCTCATGTCCTCTGAAGCAGCACAATAGTCTTATGCTGGATTCCTAAATGGGTGGAGGTCTCTGTCAGGTAGAATGAACTCCTATGGTAGTGGGACAATGGGTTTTATTATCCTTACACCCTCTGCTCCCCCAGCTGGCCTTTTCCTTCTTTCGCCGGTCAGCCACAACAACCACTTTGCAATGGGTTGAGAAGGAGGGAAGACAATATCCTCGCGGCCCTGGCAGGAGAGCTCAGCCTCAGTGGGCGAAACATCATGTGGCTGCTGCAGAGCCAAAGGCTGGGGGGTCCTTCCTCCCTGGGAGTCCCTGCGCATCCCTTTTATTCATTCATTCAATTTTAATTTATACCCTGCCTTTCTCTGACCGAGGCCGACTCAAGGCGGCAACAACATCTCAAACAATCTATACCTATAAATCTGAGTGATAACCATTGGAATGTGACAAAGGATCCTGCACCCGGCCATACTAGCCCATACCGAGCCTCCTGCAATCGCCCGAACCTGGTTCAGAGGTAACTGTCGGCTTGAAAAATGCACCAGTGGGGCAGGAGCCCCCCGAACGCAAACAAAAAGAAAAGACTTCAATTCCCAATGTTCTTTGCGCCGTGTTGCGCCACAGCCAATCAGGCTGAGAGACGCGAGCAAAAAGAACGTTGGGAAACGCGCCGCAGCCAATTAAAAATAAGCTTCAGACAAAAAACCGCTGCACGAACTACGAGTCCCAAAGTCCTCTGTGCTGCGCAACCCCTCAGCCATTCAGGCTGAGGAGCGCGAGCGCAGAAGAGGCTGGCAAAGTGCGGCATGACGATTTTAAAAAAAAACCGCCGGGAGGGAAATATTTTTAAAGCCCCCCTCCCCAATGCCACCTGAAGTGCCGCTGGGGTTACGGCAACCCTAGGAACGAGAGACCCCACCCACCCCCACCCCCTCCATGTCCTTTTCCTCCATAGCTCTTGGCTCCACTCCTGCAAGTGAGAGTTGGCACCCACTGGTTTGTCTTGTTGGCAGCTCCGGGTGGCCACCGCCAGGCTCTCCTCCTCCCGCACCTCCTTTCAAACGACTCACACACACACACACACATCTTCTTTCTTTCCTGTCCGGCTTCCCCACCCGTCTAGGGTGATTGGGGGGGGGGGGGGGTCATACGATGGGCGACCCGACTGGAGTGAGGGATTGACTAGAGGAGGAGGATTGTAAACCCAAATTTAAGCCCCGTTTGTTAGATGGATTAGCAGGGGATCGTTCAAAACCAAAATCTAATTCTGTGGATGAATAAGACAACTCAGGGTCCCTCCTGTGTGTACTAAGAGTGGAGGGCGACTCCAAAAAAATTGGTCATCATCAGTAAAGGAATCCAGAGTGCTAGGCTGGGACAGTGTAGGGGTACACCTGACCGGAATAGGGGAGTATTCCACAAATTCCCCTTGAAATCGGTTCCTAGAAGACACTTCTGGGTCAATGTTGGCTGGCTGCTGACTATGACCTCTGCCCCCTGGGTTTAAACAGGTGGGGGCCACCCGTAGCGTTGAGTGTCTGCATTCGTCTTGTGGGTCCAGTACTCTGGGTCTCAATTGATCCGTGTGCCTCCTCCAGATCAGACCAGTGGCTGTTTCGATTCTGTAAGAAACAGGACCAGTCTGATCGATCACAAACCCAGGCACCCACGTAGGGCCACCAGCTGCTTAATTGTGGCAATGTACAGGGTCTCTGGACGAGAAGCTCTTCTGGTGTTGGATTGCTATATTTGTGCCTTTGTCCTCTACCCTAAGAGGGATCCAATCTGTCCAGCAAGGATGACAGTTTCCGTTGCTGGAGCAATTCTCGCAGGGGACAGCCCTGAGGCAAGGAGGGTGAGCCTCTATGTGAAAAGAAACTGGCATAACTGGAGCACCAAATCCCCTTCACCCATACGCCAAAGCGCATCTTTAGTTGTGTGCACCTGCCACTCTACCTGGCCATTGGTGGCTGGATGGAATGGGGCGGCAGTGATGTACCTAATTGCATTCCTTTCCATGAGGGATTGGAATTCTGCAGATGTGAATGTGGACACGTTGTCGGACACCAACACATCTGGAAGTCCAAATGCTGCAAAAAGCCTTCTTAGGTACATTATCGTGGTGGCTGAAGTGGTATTAGGCACCCTAATCACTTCCAGCCACTTAGAGAATGAATCCACAACCAACAAAAATAGGGCACCCCTAAATGGACCTGCAAAATCTATGTGCAACCTGGACCACGGGCCCCTAGCAGAATCCCATTCCCGAGAGGGAAGGTGGGATTGCTCTGGGTGATAGGATTGATAACTGGTACAAGTGCCGACCATCTGCTCTATGTCTTGGTCCAGTCGAGGCCACCAAAAGTAGCTACGGGCAAGGGCTTTGGAACGGAGAATTCCCGGGTGACTTGTGTTAAGTAGATGTAAAACCTTTTTCCTGAGAGTGACAGGAATGACCACCCACTGGCCCCATAAAGGCAACCTCATTCCACTGACAATTCCAAACACTTGCGGTGGAATGTTCTGAATTCCTCGGCTAGAGGAGAGACAGGCCAGCCTTTTTGTACCCAAGACATTACTTTAGTCAATGTTACATCCTTGGCCGTAGCTATGGCTATATCTGAGGGGACGACTGGGGGTGAGTCGAAAGCCTCAATCATAAGGAACTGGTGGTCGCTTTCGATCTCGCAATCGGCTTCCCCGACCCCTGGCAGTGGAGAACGTGACAGGGCATCAGCGTGGCTGATGTTCTTGCCGGGCCTGTGCACCAAAGTAAAATCATATGCATTTAGGAAAATTGCCCAACGCAACATCCTTGGGGAAAGAATCTGAGCCGTGGGTTCCCCTTTCAGAAAGATTGCAAGGAGGGGATTGTGGACAGTTACAATGGTAAAAGGCCTTCCGTAAAGGTAATCATGGAATTTCTTAGTGCCTGCCACGATTGCCAACGGCTCCCTGTCTGTCTGAGCATAATTTTTCTCAGGCTTTGAGAGTGAATGGGAATAGAATGCTATGGGGGCTTCCCTCCCGTCACTTAGTACATGGCATAACTCAGCTCCCTCCCCCACAGGGGATGCATCACACCCAAGTACAACTTCCTTGGTAGGATCAAAATGAGTTAATACAACATCTGAAGATAGGAGCCTTTTAAGTTCTAGGAACGCTTTCTCCTGGCAATGTCCCCAGTGCCAAAGAGTATCTTTCTTAAGAAGTCGATGTAATGGTTCGGCAACTGAGACTTTGCGATGGAGAAAAGCATGATAGAAGTTTAACAATCCTAGAAATGATTTCAATTCGGCTTTACATTTCAGCCTGGGTGCATTCCGCATGGCCGTCACCTTGGAGTCAAAGGGCATGATAGCTTGGGGTGTAATGCCTTATCCCAGGAACCCTACTTCCTGTGCCAAAAACACACATTTGTCTCTTCTGAGATGTAGACCAGCCCTCTCGAAACATGAGAGGACTTGATCGAGCCTGGCCGCTAGTTCGACGGTGTCCTTAGCGGTGATCAGGAGAAAAGCGTGATAGAAGTTTAACAATCCTAGAAATGATTACAATTCGGCTTTACATTTTGGCCTTGGTACATTTCACACAGCCGCCACCTTGGAGTCAGAGGGCATGATACCTTGGGCTCGATCGAGCCTGGCCGCTAGTTCGACGGTGTCCTTAGCAGTGATCAGGACATCGTCAAAATATGGCAGGACACCAGGCAAACCTTTTAAAATACATTCTACAAGATATTGAAATATTCCAGGGGCTGCATTCACCCCGAATTGCAGTCTAGTTACCTTAAATGCCCCCCTATGCGTTACTATGGTCTGGGCTATGGCAGCAGCAGGAGACACAGTCAATTGGTAAGCCTGGGCAAAGTCAAGTTTTGCGAAGCAATTTCCTCCATGCAAGGAGGCAAGAAGGTGGCTTACCATGGGCACAGGATATGCGTTCGGGCAAATAGCTTTATTGATGGTACACTTGTAGTCAACATATATCCTGACCTCCTCATTACTTTTCAAAGCAGTCACTATTGGTGTCTCCCACTCTGTGGAGTCCACCGGCACTAGGATGCTCTGCCCCACCAGTTTGTCCAGCTTGGCTTCTATCTTCTCCTTTAAAGCAAAGGGTACCCGGCGTAGCTTCATCCGGATGGGCCGGACGGTTGGGTCAAGCTCAAAGTCCACAGGGGGTCCTTTGTATAACCCTAAACCCTTTTTGAACACCTCAGGATGTGCAGCACAAACGTCCCAGATTGGGTCAGCGTCTATTGCGTGAATGCCAGAAAGCCGGATTCCCAGGGGCCTAAAGCATCGGGTCCCAATAAGACAGTTAGTGCCCTGCTTAACTACAACCAATGGCAAGGAGGTGCGAATGTTTTTGAATTCCCCACCCCCAGGAACAGAATCTGGCAACCTTGCACATCCCGGAGGGAAGTTTTAAAAGATTTGAGCTTGGGCCAAGAGGCAGGGGGAATTCTCAAAAACTCCCGCTGAGGGATTATGGAAAAGGTAGTACCTGAATCCACCTCCATCTTGAAGGGGACATCCTGCAGGCTCAGGTCTATAAAGAAATGCTTGCTGTTGATGCCCACTTGGCATGGCTCAGGCTCTGGTGACACTTTGGCGGTGGACATTTTGTGGTGATGACTCTTCTTGGACTTAGATGCTGGAGTTCTTTGCATTCGCTGTCGGCATACTTTAGCAATGTGCCCTCATCACCCACAGTGTGGCATTCTGTGGTGCAGGAGGGGCACTTCCTGCAGTCATGTCGGGCTCCGCAGCCATCACACTTGCAAAGGAATTTCTTCTCCTGATCGTCACGGTGCTCTTGGTGCTTTCGTCAGACCGCTCGGACTTCTCCCTCTGCGTCGCTGGACTCCAATGAAGAGGTGGAACCAAGTGAAGCTGAGGAGGATGAAGATGAATTTTGCTGAGCTTGCACAGCTGAGTCGGTGGCACTGGTGGTGGAGTGGCGATGCCGGAAAAGCTTGATGCCAGACCATGCGGCCTCAGACGCTACTGCCTTTTCTAGGACAGCCTTGAAAGTTAGTGTCTTCCTGATCATGAGGCGACATTGAGCATCTTTGTCCCTCATGACGGCCAGCAGACGGTCCTGGAGTGCTTCTTCAGTGTTGTCCCACTTGCATGGGGTGGCAGCAATGCGTAGAGCAGCGGTGTAGTCTGCAATGGACTCCCCAGGTTGCTGCTCCCTTCTGTGGAAGGCCACCCTGGCCGGAAAGATCGAGACCTCTGGCTGAAGGTGTTTCCTCAGTGCAGACATGATTTCTGCAAGCAGCACCACATCCACGTCCCTTGGGAGAACGAGGTGGGTTGCCAGCTCAAGCGTCTCAGAACCGAACTGAGCGAGGAAACATGAGCACTTCTGGTCTTTGTCGGTGATCTTCTGTGAGGCCATTGCGTGGCAGAATCGGCGTTTGTATGTTGCCCATTTCTCTGGATGTGCTGGGTCAAATGGGCCTAGGTTGCTGCCATGTGGGGACGCCATCCCACCTTCGTCGCCAGTTTCATGTTCAGGGAATGAAGAAGCAGACAAGTGAAGTAGTGAAATTCAGGTCTTTAATAGTTGGGTTTGAACCCAGTTTGGATTGGGCAAAACTCTGAGTTATGTACACTATAAACAGTAACAGTAACAAGCAACAATAACAGTAACCGTAACAATACAACAAGCCCATTGGCTAACGGAGTATGCACATTTTCGATCCCCTTTTTTGCATAAGAACAGATACATGAGAAAAGATACATTCCGCTCCTGTCAGAAAACACAGTTAACATACATAACAGAGTCCTAAGGCCATTGGGGGAAGTGGGGGGGGAGTGCCTTTGGGGGCAGTTCGCTCCAGAAGAAGGGGCTCTTTCTGCAGAAGCGTCCCACACGCCGAGGGCGGCAGCGATGGGGTGGGGCGATGCTTAACGCGTCTCCTTCCTTCGGGCTGAGCTGAGCGGCCCAGGAATTGGGACCGGGGGGCTGTAGGAAACGCCCCGGCGAATTCTCCAGGGCTGAGAGGGGGCGTTGAACCCATCTGCCCCGTCCTCGAGGCCTCGTGGGGACCCTGTCTGCGGGAAATCCCCCCCCGCCCCGCGCTCCGGCTGTGTCGGGGAGGACGGGCGTGGAGGCGCAGAGCCGGAGCTTAGCCGTCCCGACGGTTCCCTGGTGGTGCCTTTGTCTCTGTGTGGCCTGGCCTGGCCGGGGCCAGGGTGGCGCGTGCCCCCCTTTGAAGAGCGGTCCCCTGCTTGGCTTCTTTTTCGCGGGCTCCGAGGGTGCACTGAGGCCAAGGCGGCGTTTCTGGCCCGGACCAGGTGGTTCAAGTCAGGCCGGGCTGGGCTCATCCCCACCGGTCTCCCTTGCAGGGCGGGGCCGCTGGGGTGGGAGTCAGAGTTGAGTCCGGAGCAGGCGCGGCATCTGGGTGACGGTGCTGCTGGGCGCCTGCCTCGTCCACCTGGCCAGCGCCACTTTAGGGCTCGGGATCCGCTGTGAGTGGCTGCAGGGCGGGGCGGGGGGTGCTTTCCGGCCACAGGGCAGTCCTGAGGGAGGGTGCGAGTGAGGGTCAAGAGGGCAGTGGGCGGGGGGATGCCAACGCAATGCCCCTAAAGAGGGAGCCTGGCCTGACCCACCACCAGTCCAGGCGGGAGGAGCAGCAGCGGGAGAGGAGGGAGGGAGGGAGGGTACGGGGGTCCACTCCGCCACTCCCCAGGTGGCCTGACCCGAAGACTGAGTTGGCCACCTGCCCTCTTGGAGGTCCCTTCCCCCACCTGGCTCTCTACCTGCACTTTTGCCTGGTCCCAGGAGGAGGGAGCTTTCTGATGGACACGGCTCTTGAATGACGCCAGAAACAACCCCCAGGAGCCCCTCTGGCCGGGTTCATTAGGAGCCGGTCACGGCAGGCCTGCCTTTGACTTCCCTGGGGGTAGCTAACCACCTTCTACTGTACCTGACTCCAAATATTGGCTATCTTGGCGATACATTCTTCAGTTCCTTTTGTTTGATCTGGTGCTAAAAAGATTAGCCCACAAGGTTGCCACCCAGGGTATGCCCAACTGTATTCACAATCTTCGTGGGGGCTCAACCATGAAAATTGTCCTGGTCACAGTATAATAATCCAGTGGCCTTCCATTTGCCTTAGACATCACAGCATGACACAAGGACCACGGATCTGGTTCCGCAAGTCCCTTTCTGGTCCTCAGCCCTTTTGGCACACAAAGTCCTCATCATTAGCCCCAGGCCAGGATGGATGAAGCTGCTACCCTCCATCCAGATGGATTCAAGGGAGATTTAATCCATTTAGGGATCACCACCCTTCCTTCCTCCTGCCAACCTAGCAGTTCGAAAGCAAGAAATTGCAAGTAGATAAATAGGGACCACTTTGGTGGGAAGGTAAACAGTGTCCCGTGCGCTCCAGTGTCTAGTCATGCCTGCCACATGACCAAGGAAACATCTGCAGAAGCAGACAATGCTGGCTCTTTGACTTTGAAACAGAGATGAGCACTGAACCCTAGAGTCAGATACGACTGGCATTCGGGTAAGGGAAACCTTTACCTACCCTTCCTTCCCTGTGGACTTTGCCACACAAGGTCATTAGTGGTCAGGTTAGTTAATCACTGCCTGATGATTTATATTGAGTCACTGGCAGTAGGGTCTACTACTCTATGACCATAGCAGGATCCCCTAGCCAGGTTAACCTTAGGGCTTCCGAAATGGCCCCCACCCCAGTGGCCTGAATGGGCCTCTTCTGTACCTTTGTTTTCATGGGATGGGAGTGGGGAGTGTTCTGTGGGCCCTGGCATTCAAGAACCAGGTGCCCTCCATGGATCGCAGGTCACCCAGTAGGCTTGTTGGGACTGTCATTTCACCAACAGGGAGAACTGCATTATCTCTTTCCTTTGCCGGTGACAGCCTTTGCCTTTCCTTCTGCTTAGGAAACACCAGCAGAGGAGTATCCTTGGGGACCCGGTCCAAAGGGGAAAGGAAGGATCCCAGGGCTGGGGGCTCTTCTGGCCCTCAGCCAAGCCCAGTTCCCTGTCTTGGAGGCAGGGCAGCCCCTTATGCTGTGGGTTGGGACCGTTGAAACAGGTGGAATGACCGACCTCCCAGGTGAGGGGTGAGGCAGCTGCCCTGTTTGCCTTTGGCAACCTCTTTGGGGCTCTCTCAGTGCCTTCCTTCGCTTCCCTGCCTTTGGGTGCCCTGGGGCCTCCCGGGGGAGGAAGACCCTAAGAAGCTTTCCCATAGGAGCTTCTTTTGGGGACCCCCTCGGGTGCCCCTGCAGCCTCAGATGCCAATGGAGTCGCCTTGGGAGGTTCTGCGAAGCTGTGCTGCCAGGCCAAGCTGGAGCCATTGGTCCTTGTGAGCTCAGCTCCTGGGCCCACAAAGCCCCCTCTGCCTCCTCTTCCCCAGGCTAAACATGCCGGGTTCTTCTTCCATAGGGCTTGGTTTCCAGCATCCTCTGATCATCCTTCTCGCCCTTCTCTGGATCTGCTCTAGTTTGTTTGCATCTTTCTTAACAGTGTGGATGTCCAGAATTGGACACTAGATGTGGCCTAACTAGTGGCTGAGTAAAGGGAGGCTAGGAGGAGGAGTACCGCACCGGCTTTGGGGGTGCCACATCCTCATACTGTATCTGGAATTATTATTCTACATTCTCTGGGGATGTGGAAAGCGAGAGTCTTCAGGACAACTTTCTGCCTGATCCGAAGAAGAGCCCCGTGGAAACAGTCTGGACGGAGTCCTCTCTCGTGCAGGCAAATGCAAAAGGCGAAGAAGAAGCCGGAGCAGGCAGCCGGCAATGAGGAGGAGCCCCACAGGGAGATAGGAAGGCGGGGGGCTTTGGTGTCTTGCACAGAAGACAAGAAGGAGCCGCAGTAAGGGCTAAACACAACTTTATTGCATGGTAGTCAGAGTGAACATGGGGTAATGGTGGACCAGAGAGCTCTATTTATAGCACACTGTACATTTTGAATAGCCCGGGTGATAGTTCATTGGTCACTGTCCGCGTGACGTCATGGATCGTCATACCCATCTTCTCCAGGTGCGGTGCAGGGGAATCTGTATCAAGTGAGCTGGATACTGCTACTGGCATGAACAGTATTGTCCTTAACAGCTGAATACTGCTACTGGCATGAACAGTATTGTCCTTAACAGCTTGCTACAATGTGTCATTGATTACTTACAACAGATACAATTGTTGGATACAATCAGTTAAAAGGGTACTTGTCACATTCTATTCAGTACATAACATCCCTCCCCCCTAGGTGAGGACGAAGTCCTTTAGCTATTGAGGCTTTCCGCACGTTCGCTTTGGGCGAGGGGTGGCCGCACTTCGGGCCGGAGTTCCTGCATTGGAGGAACGTGACTCGTTAGCAATTGGCTGCGAGTCGTGAGCCGGGGATTGGGGAGGTCTAGGTGTGGGAGTAAACTCCAGGGATGTGAGACCGGGGGCTCCAGGGACTAAAGAAAACCCCCGCTCTTCAGTTGGATAGGTGTGGGACCACTACGAAAAATCCCCCCGGTCCCCTAACTCAAAATCTAACAACTCCTCGAAATCCCTCTCTTCTAAACTGTTCCTGTTACCCGGTGGGTCAAAAGGATACGGGTTTGTCTCATTTCCCTCCCCCCTGTGGTCTGTGTCTCCCCCTTGGGATAAGAGGGTGGGGGAGAACCCTAACGCTGACTGCTCAATTTGGTCACTCACGTCTTGCCTTCCCACTACTCTACCTCTGAGTTGGTTGGTGTGCCTCCTCCAGAGGAGCCCTGTGCCTGTCTCGACATTGTAGGAGACTGGCCCCGTCTGTCCGACCACTATTCCAGGTACCCAAGTAGGGCCGCCAGCCGCTTAGTTTCGGCAATGTACTGGCTGGCCGATCTTGAAACTCTTGGTGCCCCCCGTTTCTATGTTTCTACCCATGTCCTCCACCCTGGTTGGGTCTAATCTCGAGAGAATCATGGCGGGTTTCCTCCACATGAGGAGCTCGGCGGGTGTTAGGTTCTCGCAAGAAGTAGACTAGGAAGCAGAGTGTGGGTTAAGCATAGTGATTCTTTATTCCGATTGGGAGACGAGACTGGCTTATGTGGGGAAAGATGGTATCTTATATACAGAGGTTTCCCCATTCAACAACAAAGGAACATACCAGCAGACAATCACAGTTTACTACCACCATTTGGTCTCCTGCGCCGCTTTGAAATGCACCCCTCCTTTGAAGAGGGTGCCCCTCCGGCGGATCCACTTCACGCACTGTGTCCCTTTGAAGTGAGGTAACACTTGGACATTACATCCCTCCCCCCTCAGTGAGAAACAACCTTTCCCCAACGGATGGGTGGTCCACAAACTCGTCTGGGCCACCCGTGCGTCTCTGGCACCGGGATAGGCTCAACGGACACCCCAACTGGTTCGGAAGTGGGGGGAGAGCTCATAGTGGCCCCCCCTTCCATTCCTGCCTCTGAGCTCGGGGTAGCCCCCCCCTCCTCGGGCTCTGGGGAAGACGTGGGCAGGGGGTCACTGATTAATTCCCACTCCATATCACTCTCCATAGCTCCCCTCGTTTCCCCTTGTGGCTCCCTCCCTGGGCCAGAGTTAGAGTTTTGCCCCAGGACCCGGAGCCGCATTTGATCTGTGTGTCTCCTCCAAATTGCGCCATTCTCCATTTGCACTCTGTAAGACACCGGGCCAGTCTGTTCCAACACTTCCCCACCCAACCATGGAGGCCCGTTGGCATAATTCCTGCAGTGGACTGGTTGCCCAACCTCAAAACCTTTTAAATTCAGAATGTCTATATTGAGGCCCCGATCCTCTTGGCGCTGAGGATCTAAATGGTCAAAAACAGTCGGCAGCTTCCTTTTCATTAACAGTTCGGCTGGCGACAGCCCTGAGGCCAATGGGGTGACCCTGTAGGACAGCAAAAACTGACACAACTGCAGTTCCAAATCCCCAGGTCCCGTGCGTGAGAGCGCATCTTTCACCGTCCGTACCTGCCTCTCGGCTTGAACGTTTGTGGCAGGGTGAAAAGGAGCGGCCGTGATGTGTCTAATCCCATTACAATTTAGGAAATCCTGGAATTCTGCCGACATGAAACTAGACGCGTTGTCGGTCACCACGATGTCAGGCAGGCCTAGAGTACTAAAGACCCGCCTTAATTTGCGGATTGTGGTGGCAGAGGAAGTTCCTGACACTGGGATGACATCTACCCACTTGGAAAAGGAATCTACAATAATCAGAAGTGTTGTTCCCCTGAAAGGTCCAGCAAAATCTATATGAATCTGAGACCAGGGGCCTCTGGCCGTATCCCATTCCCTGCGGGGAAGACGTGGTTCTTCGGGCCTTGAAGCCTAACATTCCCTGCATTTCCCCACCCAAGCCTCAATGTCCAGGTCTAATCGGGGCCACCAGAAGTAGCTTCGCGCTAGTGCTTTTGACCTGACAATACCTGGGTGGCTAACATGGAGCGTGCGGAGCACATTGTTCCGAAGTGCAGATGGGACGACTACTCTGTCCCCCCAAACCAAACAACCCCGCTCCAGTGACAGTTCGTTTCTCTTGGAATAGAATACCCTGAATTCCTCAGGGGTTGGTGGCGATGGCCACCCCTTCTGAACCCACATGACAACCTTTGACAGGAGAGGGTCTTTTTTTGTTTAGGCTGCTATGTCAGCAGCGGAGATCGGGGGAGAGTCTAACACATCCAACATAAGGACCTGTCCTTCCACCTCAATTCGACCCACATACTCAACAGGGGATCTGGACAGAGCATCTGCGTGGCTAATGCTGATACCTGGGCGATGTTGGAGCATGTACTGGTACGCCTGAAGGAACATTGCCCAGCGTAACATCCGCGGAGACAGGATCTGGGAGGTGGGCTTGTCTGGCACAAATATACCTAGGAGCGGTTTGTGGTCGGTGATAATCGTGACAGCCCTTCCATAAATGAAGTCATGAAATTTCTTAGTTCCAGCGATTATGGCCAGCGCCTCTCTATCAATCTGAGCATAGTTTTTTTCAGCCACCGTTAACGACCTGGAGTAATATGCGATAGGCGCTTCTTTCCCTCCCCCCATGTCGTGGCACAGTACAGCCCCAACCCCCACCGGCGAGGCATCACATACAAGCAAAAGGGGCTTCTTCGGATCGTAATGTGTAAGGACAGCATCCGAAGTCAACAGCTCCTTGACTTCCTGGAATGCCTGTTCCTGGGGAGGCCCCCACTGCCACACTGCCTGTTTCCTCAGAAAACGATGCAGGGGCTCAGCTACAGTCGCCTTTCGGGGTAGAAAGGAGTGATAGAAGTTTAAGAGACCCAAAAATGCCTGGAGCTCAGTCTTTGAAGTGGGACGTGGGGCTTCCCAGACTGCCTGAACTTTGGCGGCACACCCGTGCAATGTGCCCCTTCCGTCCACACTTGTGGCATTCGGCAGTCTTGAACGGGCACCGTGAGCGGAGGTGCCTGCCCCCACAGCCTTGGCATGGCGCGATGTTGCTCCTTGAAGCTTGGGGGGTTTGCTGGCGAACCATGCCAACAGTACCATCCTCTTCCGCATTGTCTGTATCCGCTGGAGTAGCGCACTGATGCAGTGGGACGGCCGACTCTCCACCGGCAGGAGCAGCAGTTTTGGCATGGAAGATTTTCACCCCAGCGTGTGCAGCCTCGGACGCCAGAGCCTCTTCCAGGACCTGGGCAAAAGTCAACCTATTTCTCTTCATCAGCCGCTGCTGAGTAGCTTCGTCCCTGAGGCCCACGAGAAGCCGGTCTCTTAGGGCCTCCTCCAGGTCATGCCATTGGCACGGCACGGCAGCATGTCGAAGAGCCGCAAAGTACTCAGCGACTGACTCCCCCTCCTTCTGATCTCGCCGGTAAAAGGCAACCCTGGCTGGGAAGATGGAAACGACGGGCTTGAAGTGTTCTCGGAGCACCGCCAGGATGTCGGCCAGTGGGGCTTCCCTCAGTGCCTGTGGCAGCAGCAGATGCCCAGCCAGCTCAATCGTGGGCAAACCACAATGGGCCAGGAACAACGCCTTCTGTCGCCCTTCGTCCTCGATCTCCCCAGCGATTACAAAGTTTCAAACTGGATCTCGTACATGGGCCATGCCTCCGGCTTCGCAATGTCGAGCGGTCCGATAGAAGATGCAGTAGCAGCCATATCCCACCTTCATCGCCAATGTTAGGTTCTCGCAAGAAGTAGACTAGGAAGCAGAGTGTGGGTTAAGCATAGTGATTCTTTATTCCGATTGGGAGACGAGACTTGCTTATGTGGGGAAAGATGGTATCTTATATACAGAGGTTTTCCCATTCAACAACAAAGGAACATACCAGCGGACAATCACAGTTTACTACCACCATTTGGTCTCCTGCGCCGCTTTGAAATGCGCCCCTCCTTTGAAGAGGGCACCCCTCCGGCGGATCCACTTCACGCGCTGTGTCCCTTTGAAGTGAGGTAACACTTGGACGTTACAGCGGGTGAGAGCCCTGATGCTAAGGGGGTTACACGGTACCTCAACAGGAATTGGCAGAGCTGCAGGTTCAATTCCCCAGGCCCATCCTACGCAGTGCGTCCTTCGTTGTTCGCACCACGCATTCCGCTTGACCATTTGTAGCGGGGTGAAAGGGGACCGCAGTTATGTGGCGATTTTTGTTAATCTCTATGAAACCCTGGAACTCCGCTGATGTGAAAGTTGTGGCGTTGTCGCTCACAAGTACGTCAGGTAAACCGAAACAGCTGAATACCTTGCGTAATTGCTTAATCGTTGCAGCTGACGATGTACTGGCCATTGGAATTACCTCCAACCACTTGGAGTAGGAGTCCACTATTATAAGGAAAAGGGTACCTCTGAAAGGACCCGCGAAGTCCACGTGTAAACGTGACCCCGGACCCCGGGCCATGTCCCGTTCTCTATGCGGAAGTCGGAACTCCTCAGGCTGGGTACTCTGGCAGCTCTCGCAAGTGCCTACCATGTGCTCTATATCTGTGTCCAGTTTTGGCCACCAGACGTAACTCCTATCTAGCGCCTTGGAGCGCACGATTCCCGGGTGGCTGATATGCAGCATCTTGAGCATCCGGGACCTCAGAACTTCGGGGATTACTACCCGCTGCCCCCAGAGTAGGCAGCCCCTTTCTAGGGAGAGCTCGTCTCTCCGCCTACCGTAAATCCTGAATTCCTCCGTAGGGGAGCTTGCCGGCCAGCCTTTCTGTACCCATGAACTGACTAGGGCCAATGACTTGTCTTTCGCCGTAGCCTTGGCGATCTCAGCTGGCAGGATTGGGGGCGACTCTAGGGCTTCAATCAGGAGCACCTGGTGTTCCTGTTCTACCTCGCACTCGGGCTCCCCTGCCTATGGGAGGGGTGACCTGGAAAGGGCATCGGCATGGCTGATCTCCTTGCCGGGGCAGTAGGTCAGTGCGTACTGGTACGCGTTGAGGAAGATCGCCCATCGCAGCATCCTTGGGGACAAGATCTGCGGGGTTGGCTTATCTGTAGTGAAGATTCCTAAGAGGGGCTTGTGGTCGGTCACAACTTTGAATGGCCTGCCATAGAGAAAGTAGTGGAACTTCTTGGTTCCTGCAACAATTGCTAGGGCTTCCCTGTCAGTTTGTGCGTAGTTGCGCTCTGCCTTGGACAGGGATCTCGAATAATATGCCACTGGGGCTTCTCGCACGCTCTCTAGCACGTGGCAGAGGACTGCCCCCACCCCCTCGGTGAGGCATCACAGACCAGCACAACGGGTTTCTTTGGGTCGAAGTGGGTCAATACAGCCTCGGAAGATAGAAGCTGTTTGAGCCCCCGGAATGCCCGTTCCTGGCTGTCCCCCCCACTGCCAAGCCGCATCCTTTTTGAGTAATCTATGCAATGGTTCTGCTACGGACGCCTTTCCCGGGAGGATAGAGTGATAGAAATTTAGGAGTCCTAGGAAGGACTGCAATTCTATCTTGGTGGTGGGGCAAGGAGCATCTTTCACTGCCGCTACCTTGGACTCTGCTGGTTTTATGCCCTCGGGGGTTATTCGGAAACCCAGAAACTGTACCTCTTCAGCAAGAAACACGCACTTATCCTTTCTCAACCTGAGCCCCACTTTCTCGAACACTGTTAGTACCCGGTCTAACCTCTTGGCCAATTCCTGCTCCCCTCCAGCTGTTATCAGAATGTCATCAAAGTAGGGGAAAACACCTGGGAGCCCTTTCAACAATCTTTCTACAAGGGACTGGAAGATCCCCGGAGCTGAATTTACACCGAATTGGAGGCGCGTCACTTTAAAAGCTCCCTTGTGGGTAACAATTGTCTGGGCAGCGGCTGTAGCTGGGGTTACCGACAATTGCTGGTATGCCTGGGCCAAGTCTATTTTGGCGAAACACCTCCCCCCATGCAAGTTTGCTAGCAGGTGGCTTACCACTGGCACCGGATACGCATTTGGGTGAATTGTCTTGTTAATCGTGCACTTTTAGTCAGCGCAGATTCTAACCTCCCCATTAGCCTTAAGCGCCGTAACGATGGGGGTCTCCCACTCGGCGGAATCCACCGGCACCAAAATCCCCTGACCCACCAATTTGTCCAGTTCAGTCTCTATTTGTCCTTTAGTGCGAAAGGCACTCTTCTTGGCTTCATCCTGATGGGTCAGATGTCGGGGTCCAATTCGAAGGAAACTGGGGGCCCTTTGAACTTCCCTAGCCCCTTCTCAAAAACGGCAGGGTGTGCGTTACACACCTCCATGATAGGGTCAGCCTGCACGGCGTGTATGCCTCCAATGAAACTCTTAGGGGCCTGAACCACTGTGTACCCAGGAGACAGCAGGACCCTTCCTTTAGAACTACTAGGGGCAACTGCGCGGAGCGCCTTTTAAACAGAACCTTGAACTCTCCCACCCCCAACACTGGTATACTCTTGCCCTGAACGTCCCGCAAATTAGTCTTAAGGGCCTTCAGCTTGGGGCGTGACTTTGGGGGAATGCGCAGAAATTCCCTGTGGGAGACGATAGAGTACGATGACCCCGAATCGATCTCCATCCTTATTGGGGACCCCTGTACCAGTACCTCAACAAAAAACCGGGGCCGCCGCAAGTGCATGCTGTGGACCGCCTGGTTGCAGTCTTCGGGAACCCGTCGAGCTGCACGGTGCTCCTGGGGTTCATCGTCGAAGATGTGCCTGACCCCGTCTGCCTTTCGTTGGGGCCGTTCCGCCTGGCTCTTGCCGTCGTCTTGATGCCGCCTGCAGACCCTTATGATGTGCCCGCGCCACCCGCAGTTGTGGCACTCTGCCTTCCAGAATGGGCATTGGCTCCGGTCATGGGATGCCCTGCATTCGTCGCAGTGGTGGTCCTCTCTGGCGCGGTCTCGAATCTCAGGCCTCCTCTGCACCTGTTGCACGTCCTCATCCTCGCTGAAGTCGGAGGTGGACGTGGTGGACTCGGAGGGCCCCTGCTCTCCGTGGGAGGAACAGCTGTGGACTGGGACCGCCAGCGGGGGGGCCCCAACCGCGGTGGTCCTGGCCCGGCACACCCATTCGCCTTTTTGCACTGACTCGGCGGCTTGGGCGATGTGCAGGACATGTTCGAACGAGATCCTCTCGTCTTTGGCCAATAGTTTTTTCCTGGCCCCCTCATTTTGCAGGCCCAGCAGGAGCCTGTCTCTCAGCGCCTCGGCGTCAGGAGGTTGGTGGCCAGTTCCAAAGTCTCTAGGCTGCACTGGGCCAGTAGAAACGCCCAGCGCTGGGCTTCCTCTTCGATGCCTTTGAGGTCCATAGCGTAGAGGAACTGCTGCTCGTAGAGTTCCCATTTCTCTGGCTTCGTGGTGTCGAAGGGCGCGAAGTTCACTTTTCGGGACACCATCCCACCTTCGTCGCCAATTTGGTGTCTTGCACGGAAGACAAGAAGGAGCCACAGTAAGGGCTAAACACAACTTTATTGCATGGTAGTCAGAGTGAACATGGGGTAATGGTGGACCAGACAGCTCTATTTATAGCACACTGTACATTTTGAATAGCTCGGGTGATAGTTCATTGGTCACAGTCCGCGTGACGTCATGGATCATCACGCCCATTTTCTCCAGGTGCTGTGCAGGGGAATCTGTATCAAGTGAGCTGGATACTGCTACTGGCACGAACAGTATTGTCCTTAACAGAACATTCCTACAATGTGTCATTGATTACTTACAATAGATACAATTGTCAGATACAATCAGTTAAAAGGGTACTTGTCACATTCTATTTAGTACAACAGGGGCGCTGTGGGGCATGTGTGTGTGTGTGTGTGTGTGTGTGTGTGTGTGACGGACATCCCCGCCATCATGGCAGGGGAGAGGGGGGGGAGCGAGGCCCGTCTGTTGCCCTCACCAGCCACACCCAACCCACCCACCCCCCCTGCGGGAGAAAAAGGGCGGGCTGTCCATTCCTGGCCCCCAACAGACACTTCCCTTTTTTTCCCCTGCGGGGATCTCGAGGGGGGCTTCCCCGCCTTGACGCATGACCGGCTCAACTTCTGCTTTCCCTTCCGACGGCTCGGAAAGCGCGTCACGCGCAGAGACCTTCCCCCGGCCTGGCTCTGGCTTTTCCCCCTCGGGGACCCCGGAGCGCCTTCGGCCCGGAGCGGCTCCTCTCAACGCCGGCATCATGGCTCAGGGGGTGACTTACGCGGACCTGCGCTTTGCGCGGAGCCCCCCGGAAAAGAGCCCCCCGGCAGGTACGGACACCCCCTCCCTCAGGGCGGCCCCCTCCCCTGCCAGACACCTGGAAGTCCCTTCTTCTTCCCCTGACTCAGGCTTGGCCCTCATCTCCTCACTCCCCCTACCCAACACTTAACCTCGTAGGGTCCGACGGCGACGGAGAGGAGTTCACCTACGAGAACGTCCGGGAGGCCCCGATCCGCGAAGAGGCGAAGGCAGCGCGCGGCAACTCCCCGGAGACCTCCGGTGAGAGACAGACAGACAGACAGACAGAGACTCGCTCCCTTCCTTCTTTCTCTGCCTCCTCTCCCCCCCGCCGCTCCCATCCCTGAGCCCTTGGTGAAGTGCCTTGGTTGGTTGGCAGTTCGCTCCAGAAGAAAGGGTTCTGTCTGTCTGTCTGTCTTTCAGCAGAAACCCCGCTCGTCCGGCACCCCGAGGGAGGCTTAGCGCGTCTCTTCTTCCTGCGGGTCTGAGTGGACCAGGAATTGGGGGGCTGTGGCTGTGGGAGACGCCCCAAGAACCCCCCCCCCCGGTGAATTCTCCAGGGCTGACAGGGGGCGTTGAACCCAGGCTCCCTGAAGCCTCGTGTGGGGACCCTCTCTGCGGGACATCATGCACCCCCTCCCCCGCCCCGGATAGCACCGGGCTGTTCCCTGCTCTGCTTCGCCACTTCAGCTCCGGTTGGGCCACGGCAAGGACCGGAGCGGAGGCGAAGAGCCGGAGCTTAGCAGCCCCGAGGGGGCCCTGGCGGGGCCTTTGGCGCTGCTGCATGGCCAGGCCCAGGACTGCGCACGCCCCCCCCCCCCCCCCCACACACACACTTTTCCAAGAGCGGGTCCCTGTTTGAGTCGGAGGCGTTTTGTGCCTCAGACCAGACTCGGATCATTCCCCACCCCCACCACCCACCCCGGTTTCCCTTGCAGGGCTGGTGGTCCGTTGGAGCTGGAGTTGGGTCCGGAGCCGGCGCGCCGTCTGGGTGCCGGTGCTGGGCGCCTGCCTCGTCCTCCTGGCCAGCGCCGCATTGGGGCTCGGGATCCGCTGTGAGTGGCCGCGGGGGAGGGGGCCTTCCGGCCACAAGGCAGTCCCGAGGGAGGGTGTGAGCGAGGGTCAAGAGGGCAGCGGGCATGCCAACGCCCCGGCCCTGGCCCGACCCAGCCAGCCAGCCAGCCAGAGCGAGGGAGGGAGGGAGGGCGCGGGGTCCATATGCCCCCCACCCGCCCGCCCTGACCTCTCCGAAGAGTGGCGGTGGGGGCGGACCGGACGGCTCATGCCGTGAAGGGCCAGGCCAGACTCCCGGGCGCCTGACACACGAGGGTTCTCCTGGAGGTGGCGTCGGGGCAGTAGTCTATCCGTGCCTGCCTGCGCTTGTCCATGTTCCCCGCGTCTCCCCCAGTCAGGGCGGGAGGAGCAGCAGCGGGAGAGGCGGGAGGGAGGTAGGGAGGGCACGGGGGTCCACTCCCCCACCCCCCAGGGTGGCCTGACCCGAAGACTGGCGGCCAAGGGAGGAGGCGTCTACTTTGTCTGCCAGGGGTTCCAGCTGGGAAGGGCCAGGCCAGCCGAGGCTCCTTTTGGGGGGGGGCAGTATTCCCTCGCCCTTGCCCACCTGCGCTTGCAAGGGGGGCCCTTGCCCGCCTTCGCTTGCCCACCTTCCCCGTCGGATCTCCCCCCTCACTGCAGCCTGGCAGGTCTCGGAGCAGCTCCATCAAGCATCACGACGGCACGCCGAGGAGCGCCTGGTCCTGGCCGAGAGGATCGGCACCCGCGAGCGGCAGCTGGAGGAGGCCCGGGGGGAAGTGGGCGCCAGCAGGCAGAGCCTTTCGGAGCTCTGGGCAGACAGAAACCGGACGGCGCAGCGGCTGCAGGAAAGCGAAGCGGAGCTGAACCGGTCCCGGAGCAGCCTGGCTCTCCTGCGCCAGGAGAAGGAGCAAGTGGAGGAGGCGCTGCGCCAGGCCAGAGCCTGCCAGGGGATGGGTAGGATGCTGCTGTTTCCAGTGTTCAGACGCGACACTGCCACCCAGCCTGGGAAGGCCTCCCACAGCTTTAGGGAGTTGGCCTGAGGCACTCTCTAAGCAGAGGAATGTGGTCAGCGTGACCTTGAAGGGCCACCCATGGGGGTGGACGGAGAGGCCATGGGACCCCTCATGCCTGAAACCATGGGAAGGGTGAGTCGGGGGTGGGGGTGGAGAGCTACAGTTTGGGCCCCAGGGTCAGAGGTGTGTGTGTGTGGGTGCTCATCAAACCCAGCTTCCCGCTTTTCCCCTGTTTCTCCCACCTCACCCCCAGTCTGCTGTCCGCGAGGGTGGGTGTTCTTCAAGCAGAAATGCCTGTGGGTCTCTCCAAGCTGGAAGACCTGGGAGGAAAGCAGGGAGGACTGTGAGCGGAAGGGATTTTGGCTGGTGATTCTGGAAAAATCCCAGCAGGAGATCAGAGGCCTCTGGAATACCCTCATGGCAAACGGTGATAAGGTAGGTGTCAGGTAAGGCCTCCTGGTATGGCCAGAAGACTCCAGAGCTGTAAGAAGGCTTCTTCTTCTTCTTTTTTCATGTCCAGATCAAAATTTGGTCTGCCAAATTGAAACCAGTCTTGGAGTTGGTCAAAATTAAGTCTACATTGGTACATATTTCTTGCAGCAATCGGCAGACCAGTCAATGAGCCAATGGATTCTGTATCTCTCTCCACATTAACACACAGTGATGAAGGGGAGGTTGAGTTCCTCGGCCAGATCCTCCTCCTTTAATGTCGTTCCACGCCCAGTGACCTCCTTCTTCCTCCATCCTCTGATTTGGTTTTGTTTGTTCTCGCCCTAAAACTCTTCCTGGTTCTGAGTCGGTGGGCTTGAGGCTCATCTCCATTCAGAGGGTGTTGAGGGTCCTTCTCTTGCTGAGTTACTTCTCTCCTGATCTTAGGCTGTATTATTACAGAGAGTGAGGTTGCATCGCTTCTTAATTGAGACATAAATCCATCTGATGCAGCTTGCAAGTGGCAGGATGAGGGCGGAAACTCCAACATGGACATCAGGACATTCAGGAGGAAGGAAGGAAGGGTGTTGCCAATGGGAATGGCCCCTCCCAAAGCCCCCACCTCAGCTCCTTTGGTGGAGGTGCCCAGAGAAGGCCCTGTGGGTGAAGGAGGGGCCACTCCTATAGGCACCCATAATGCCAACACACAACCGCATGCTGTCAAATCCATTCTGACTTAGGATGACTTTTCTCAAGGTGTTCCAGGTAGAGAATACACAGAAGTGGTTTCCTATTATCTCCCTTTATGTGTGTGTGTGTGTGCGTGCTTGCGTGTGTGCCCTGGGATGACTGTGCAGTTTGCCCAAGACTACATAGGCTGGCTCCTCTCCCAGGAGGCCAAATTTGCAGGTGTGCGTGTGTGTGTGTCTTGGGAATCTGAACTCCCAACCTCTGGCTCTGTTATTATTTATTATTAATATTTATTAGTTCAAATTTATATTGCTGCCCACTCACTGTAGGAATTCAGAGCGGCTTACAAACAATACATTACATTACAATATGTCAACGGGGGCTCAGGTAGATGGGCGGCGAAGTCCTCAACCTGCCCTGGCTTCTTCTTCTTCATCTGTTAATACAATGAATGAGAAGGATCTTGAAATTGTTGTCGATCACAAGTTGAATATGAGTCAACAGTGCGATGTGGCTGCAAAAATGGCCAACGCTCCAAAACCCATGAGTTGCTACTATTAGCCCCCTTCTGTCCAGCACTACTGAGACCTCCATCTAAAGTCCTCATGTGTCCAATTCTGGGCATCCACACTTTAAGAAAGATGCAAACAAACTAGAGCAGGTTCAGGGAAAGGGCAAGAAAAAGAGGCTCAGAGGATGCTGGAAATCCAAGCTAGGAAAGACTGGAGGAACTGGCCAGGTTTTGCCTTGGGAAAAGGAGACCGAGCGGGGAGAGGATGATGATGATGATGATGATGATGGCACTCTTCGAATACCTGGAAGATCATCATAAGGTGGAGAAAAGGCAGGTCTGTTCTGGAGGCTCGCCTCTCTAGCACAAGAAAGAGGACCTTCTCTGTGTCCGCTCCGGCCCTGTGGAACCTCCTGCCTACGGAACTTCATCTCCAGGCAGAGCTTTTACCCTTTCATAGGGGTGTGAAGACCTGGCTGGTGCAGCAGGTGTGTGTGTGTGTGGGGGGGGGGGCACGGTGGACTGGCTAGTCTTAGCTGTCCCTTGAAGTTTTGAAGTCGGCCTTGGGGTTTTAAGGAACTGTTAAGATATTTTTCAGATTTTAATTGTTTTTAAATGTTGATGTTTTTATTGTTTTACTATAAGTTGCCCAGAATCGCCTCGGTGAGTGGGGCAGCGCTAGAAATCTAAATAAATAAATAAATAAATAGTCAGTTGGTTCCCTGTTCTCTCCTTGTTCTTAGTCCTTTTGGCAATGGACTCCCTTCTGGATTGGTCTTCAACGGGACAGGCGCTCTACATCTCCATGGTTGTGGCTGGATGGGTCCAGTTACACGGGGTAAGTGGAGGTGAGAGAGGGGCCTTCCCCTCCTTCCCAGGCGCCTCTCTTTGGGGCTGGCCAAGCCCAGGCCTCGGCCCTCCCCTCCTCCACTGGCCCTCTTGGGGCTTTTCTGCCTTCCTGCCTCCTTTGCCTTCCTTCTGAGCATCTCCTGCCTTTCTCCCAGGAACAAAAGGCTGCAGGATGGCTTGCTTGGATCAGGGTGGCTCCTTGCACTGCCCCATCCAGCCACTCAGGGGGGAATGCCCTGTGCCAGGAACTCACAGAGTTTAGCTGGCAAAACCCCAGGCGAGTACAGGCAAGGGAGCTCTCTCTCCCTCTCCCTCTCTCTCTAAGAGTAGAAACTAGTAGGGTCAACTCACCGCAGGGAATTATCTGCAATGTCAGCATGGCTCATTCCAAGGAGATGCACAGCCCGCGAAGGGAGGGAGGGAGGGATGGAGCAGCTTGTCCAAAAAGGAACAGAAAGGGAGAAAAAGGGACATTTTATGTGCATCTAGAGATGCAAGGAGAGGCACCATGCGAGGGAGCATAGAAGGATGGCAGAGAGTGTTTGAGTGAAACACAATGACAACAATTGCTACAGACCCTTAAGCCGGGGGTGGGGGGGGGAAGACGACCACAATCTCTGAAAGGCAAAAGCAGGCACTGCGTTTTTTTGGGGGTGACCCAAAAGGAGGAGGGGGTTCCCGAAGCCCATTGCAGCTCAGATTCCTGTGTCCAGCAAGCCAGATGTTGCTCTGCATCCTGCAAGGTCCTGTCACTGCCCATGTGGCGTGTTCCTTATGTGCCAAATCAGGCACATGGTGGCCACGGGATGGATCTGTGACCTGCTCTCCTTCACAGCCCTGCCCAGCCCTTGCCACTCAAACCCATGGCTTCCTTTAGGTAGCCAATCCAACTGGAAGCCTGGCCTTCCTCTTCTCCTGCTGTCTTCTGCCTTTCGCAGCATGCTTGTCCTTTCCAGGGAGAATCTTCCCTTCTTCTTCTTCTTCTTCTTTTCCTTCTCCTTCTCCTTCTCCTTCTTCGTCATGAGGGACCCAAAGAAGGTCAGCCTCATTTTTAATTCTAGAGAGAGGCACAGTCTTCTAAACAAAGATAATTTTAGCGAGACTGGTTATGACTTTTGATTTTTGCCACCACAGAGTGGGATTTGTGTTACTTTGTTTTATTGTATGTCTGTGTTTCATTTTGTAAACTACCAAGAGTGGGTAAAATACCCAGATAGGTGGTATAGAAATCTACAAGAAAATAATTACCTTTAGCAGAAGACATTTCTGTGTTGCAGAGAAAGGCAAGGTATAAATAAAACTTGAAATGAAATGAAATTGTATCGTAGATCACAGTATATTCAAAATCTCTTCTCTTCCCCACCCCCACCACCAAATTTCCCTTTTGTTTCCTTCTCTCTCCTCCTCCTGCCGCTTGTCCCGGCTTTCTCTCCTCATCTTGCCTTTCCAGAAGTGAGCCGCCTCAGAAGTATCCCTATGGAAACAACAAACACTGTGGGACGCTGCAGGAGGGGGCTCTGCATAAGCACAGCTGTTTGGAACCTCATCAATACATCTGTGAGATGGCAGCCATACCTGCACAGCCAACCCAAATTCCCGAGCAGGCATTAAGGGCAAAGAGCCGAGAGGGTCCTCGAGGGTACTGAGGAGCAACTCTCAGGGGCCCCTTTGGGGATGGTTTAAGAGCAGCCTCTGCAGTGAATCATAGAATCATAGTATAATGGAAGGGACCCAGGAGGCCATCTAGTCTGGCCACTGCCCTGTGAGACCTCCGGACCTTTTCCACCTGGACTTGCGAGAGACCTCTGGCAGCTGTGGCAGCAGCAGCGCCTTCATCTGCGGCCAGGGCGGTGTCGTGTGTGGCGGGCCCACCGTTGGTTGAGCTATAGCGGAGTGGGAGCTTCGGAGCTGTGGAACGGGGGAATGGGGGCCTTGGTGTGGCGGAGTCTTGTGTCCCCTTTGTCCCCTGGCGCTGTGGACTTGGCCACAGACTTTGTCGCAGGGGCATGGGGCTGGACATCGTCCCCTGCCCAGCCTAGACTTTGGACTCTGAGACCTGGACTCTTGCAGTCAAATTCTTGTTTTGGGATGTTTTGACTTGGGTTACTTTTATTATTGTCTGCTAATTGTATTCTGCTAATTGTATCTTGCTCTCTAGTGTATGCTAATTGTATCTTGTTTTATATTGTATTGGATGTGATATTGTTGTTAGCCACCCTGAGTCGCATCTGCGAGTGGGTGGCATACAAGTCCAAATTATTATTATTAATAATAACAACAGCAGCAGCAGCAACAACAACAACCTCTCCCCCCTCTGCTCAATGCAGGAATCCACACCAAAAGCAGTTCTGACCAGAGGGTTGCTTTCCAATTGCCCCTTGAATGCCACCAGTGTTGAAGGGATCACCAACACCTCCTGAGGTCACAGGTGACATTGGAAAGGTGTGGTGCGGGCGGGGGGAGAGCTTCCCACCGAGGCCTTTGCTTTGTTTTGCAGCCTAACACACACATAACACACACGCACACACACCAAGTTACTGGTCATCCTAGCTCTCCCCCCTCCCCCTAATGCAGAAGGAAGCACCACTCCCCATTCTGCCAGCCAGGTAGAACCAGGATGTGTGCACAGAAAAGACTCTTGAGGACTTACCTGTTTTTGGCTTGAGAGACAAGCCAGGATGAAAGGACAGGGGCAGAAGCTACCTTTATTGACCCTAGGAAGAAACTGGACATGTTTAGCCTTGAGAAAAGGAGACTGAGAGAGGATAGGATGATGGCACTCTTCACATACCTGAAAGATGGTCATAAAGAGGAAGGGCAGGATCTCTCCTCCATCATCCCAGAGTGAATAACAGGCTCAAACTGCAGGAAGCCAGGAAAAACACTCTTAGCTATTAGAGCAGTAGGGCAATAGAACCAGGGATGGAGCCAGAGAGGGGCGGCGGGGGTGGGTGGGGGGGACACTCTTCAGCTAACAGCCTACCCCCCTCTCCCAACAAGCCCCATGGCACCAATGTTATATATGTGAGTGTGACATTGTAGGCCAGCCTGGAAAATTTTTGCCCCTCCTGAACTCCCCCCCCCAATAATAATAATAATAATAATAATAATAATAATAATAATAATAATAATAATAATAATAATAATAATAATAATAATAATAATAATAATAATAATAATAATAATAATAATAATAATCTAGAATCCTGGCTGTGGCCCTGAATGGCACCATCTGCCTCGAGAGGTGTTCAGTGCTCCAGTGCTGGGAACATTCAAGAGCAAATTGGAAAGCAGCCTTCTGCCAGATCTGCTTTGATTTGGATTCCTACCTTGAGCAGGAATGTGCTGGACTCAATGACTTCCAGTTCCATGTTTCAATGACTCCAAGATTCATCAGGGTGGGCATTACAGCAGTGAGGTGTGTGTGTGTGTGTGTGTGTGTGTGTGTGTGTGTGTGTGTGTGTGTGTGTGTGTGTGTGTGTGTGTGTGTGTGTGTGTGTGTGTGTGTATGTATGTATGTATGTATGTATGTATGTATGTATGTATGTATGTATATATATATATATATATATATATATATATATATATATATATATATATATATATATATATATATATATATATATATATATATATATCGTATTTATTCGAGTATAACGCGCACTCGTGTATAACGCGCACCCCTAATTTTCCATGAAATATTGGTATAAAATTTTTTTTCACACGCCTCGTCTCCCGCGCCACCCAATCAGATCCCGCCAGCCGCGCGCCCCTGGGCCCGTGGGTGGGGCAGACGGTGCATCTCAGCAGTGCCTACCGTACTCGGCGCCGGCTCCTTGAGTCGCGCGGCCCGGGTAGGCGTGGAGCACGCCGCGGCCCTCTCCCGTAGGGTTCCCTTCTCGGCGGGTGCGTGCAGGTGAGCGGCGGCGGCAGCGGGGCCTGGGAGGAGGGCCGCGGCGTGCTCCGCGCCTACCCGGCGCCGGCTCCTTGAGTCGCGCGGCCCGGGTAGGCGTGGAGCACGCCGCAGCCCTCTCCCGTAGGGTTCCCTTCTCGGCGGGTGCGTGCAGGTGAGCGGCGGCGGCAGCGGGGCCTGGGAGGAGGGCCGCGGCGTGCTCCGCGCCTACCCGGCGCCGGCTCCTTGAGTCGCGCGGTCCGGGTAGGCGTGGAGCACGCCGCGGCCCTCTCCCGTAGGGTTCCCTTCTCGGCGGGTGCGTGCAGGTGAGCGGCGGCGGCAGCGGGGCCTGGGAGGAGGGCCGCGGCGTGCTCCGCGCCTACCCGGCGCCGGCTCCTTGAGTCGCGCGGCCCGGGTAGGCGTGGAGCACGCCGCGGCCCTCTCCCGTAGGGTTCCCTTCTCGGCGGGTGCGTGCAGGTGAGCGGCGGCGGCAGCGGGACCTGGGCGCCTGGGAGGAGGACCGCGGCGTGCTCCGCGCCTACCCGGCGCCGGCTTCTTGAGTCGCGCGGCCCAGTCCTCGTGTATAACGCGCACCCAAACTTTGAGCCTTTTTTTGGGTATAAAATTTTGCGCGTTATACACGAATAAATACGGTATATATATATGCAGGAGAAACGGAGAAGGGGGATTTCATCATCTCCTTACCTGGGGACAGGAATGTATATTTTTAGTGTTTGGGAATCAAGACAATGGAGGCGGCTGTAAGCTAGCCTAACACATCTTTATTGCATGGAGTACAGCATGAACACGAGGTAATGGCGGACAAACAGCTCTTTTTATACGGTGGCTATCCAGTTGAATCTGGCTCTTTGACAGGCATTGGCTGCTGTCCAAGTGACGTCATCCTTGGTCACGCCTTTCTTGTCCAGGTGAGGTGAGCGCGGGAATCTTTCCCGCGCAGCTGAAGGCATTTGAGTGATGTGAACCATGTGAGCTGGGCGCTCGCTATTGCCCCCTGGTGGCCACTAGCTCGCGTCCTCATACAGACGGTTACAGTGTTACCTGTACCCATTCGTGTGGTTACAAATACACTACATTCAATACACAACATCATTGAACATTTCCAATCTGTGGGTCGTTGTTTTGTTTTCCATATTTGCTGGCAGATTCTTGTTAGGATGTTGACAAATTTGGTCTCTGCAACTCAGAAAAGTTCTGTTGGTGTCCCATCTACTCTAGGTGAATGATTTCTCCCAAGTGCTTTGAGATCAGATTTTTCCTCCAAAATTACAGGTTCTTTGCTGAATATCATTTTTATGAATACATCTGATATACCTAAAATCAAATAAAGGCAGGAGGAAAAGGTAGCAAAGTTATCGCCTTCCTCCTGCATTTATTTGCTTTTATGTATGGATCACACAGCTTGTCTTCACTTATATGTCATGCCAGTATCCAAAGCAGATTATGGGTGCCCGTAATGGCATGTGTTGATAACACTGGCATTCAGTGGGCCTTTTGGAAGGCTGTGTCTGAGGCATTTTAAAGCTTGCAAGGGGTGTATGCATGACACATGAGTGACCACAACCTCCCCCCCACACACACACCACATGTGAAGTTCCTGGGAAAGGCCTGGGCTGGTGACCCAGTGGGTGCAAGCGCTGTCAGACAACGCTGCCAGCCAGGGGAAGGTATGAGTCCAGAGGGGGGGTGGGGACTGGCTGTACACCCCTCCCAGAGCAGCAGCAGCAGTAGCGGCGGCTCCCCCCCCCATGAGTACTAGTGGGAGGAGCAACCTAGCTCCAGCCACTGGTTTACAGGGATCGTACTGGTGCTTGGTGTGGTAGGGATACCCTGTATCACCATTTCTGCCCTGGGAAGGTCCCCAGAGAGGCCGAGGAGAGCTTTCACTTCTTGGTACTGAACATCTGCATGGCTGGGGGCGGGCAGGGAGGTGTGGCTTTATGCTTGGCTGGACCCATCTGCCTGGGATGGGCCCAGTTGCCACCATGGCCAGGCCAGGTTCAGCTTCTTCTTCCTCCATGTTTAGGCCAGATGTGAAACTGTCAAAATTAAGGCACTTTGGGGTGAGTTCATTCTGCAGTTCCCTTCACCTGACCAAGTATGAGAAAGATTAGCCAGCAACAGGAGGTTGCTGTTACCAGGGTAGGCCTGATAAGAACATAAGAAGAGCCTTGCTGGAAGAGGCCACAGGAGCCCATCCAGTCCAGCATTCTGTCTCACACAGTGGCTCACCATTTCCTTCAGGATATTGGTCCCAAGGAGATGCCTTCACCTGCTTAGGACTCCCTGGAAATGGCATTGAGAGATATCCTGCCTATCTCTAGATCATTTATGAAGAGGTTGAAAAGCAGGGGTCCCAGTACTGAACCTTGAGGGACCCCACTCTTTGCTTCCCTCCACTTGGAGGTGTCCATTTAGTGCTACCCTCTGTTTCCTGTCCCTTAGCCAGTTGCTGATCCAGGACAAGACCTGTCCCTTTATTCCATGACTGGTAAGTTTATTCAAGAGCCTTTGGTGTGGGACCTTGTCAAAAGCCTTCTGAAAGTCCAGATAAACAATGTCAACTGGATCCCCCTTATCCACATGCTTGTTGACACTCTCAAAAAATTCCAACAGATTAGTGAGGCATGATTTGCCCTTGCAAAAGCCATGTTGGCTCTCCTTTAGCAGCGCCTTCTCTTCTATGTGCCTATTAACCCTATCTTTTAGGATGGTTTCCATCACTTTACCTTTGACACATGTCAAACTGACCGGTTGGTAATTTCCTGGATCACCCCTGGATCCTTTTTTGGAAAAGGTTTGAAAATTCCACAGTCTTCCAGGAGGCTCTTTCTCTATGTGTAAGGCAACCTGGACTCCTCTTGCATGCCAGGGGTGCCTCACCTCTCTGCTCAGCCGCTCCTCCTAAATGTGGGGTATTCAAACACACACACACACACACACACACACACACTATATAAAATTGGAAATAAAACAAGTGACCCACATGTTATTTTGAGAGAAATTTGGGAGAAGAATTTGAAAACCAATATCTCAGGGGAAAATTGGAGAAATAAATGGGTAGGAAGAATTATCAGGAATTTATTGATAAAAGTTAAAGAGAATAATTTTAAAATGTTGTGATGGTGGTACCTGACACCAGTTCAGTTAAATCAATTTAATCCCAATAAATTAAAAAAATGTTGGAGATGCAAACAAAATTGGGGTCATATATACATAGGTAAAGGTAAAGGTTTCCCTTGCTCGAAAGCCAGTCATATCTGACTGTAGGGTTCAGTGCTCATCTCTGTTTCAAAACCGAAGAGCCAGCGCTGTCTGCTTCTGCAGACATTTTTGTGATGTTTTATAACAGATTTTTGGAAGAAAGTAGAAGTTGAAATTGTGAATATAATGGGATTTACCTTAAAGTTGGATAAAAAAGTATTAATAACAGATTAATAACAGATTTAGAAGAGTTATTATGGGATGTATATAAGAAGGATTTGCTATCCATTCTTTTATCTGTGGCAAGTCAACAAATCGCAAAAAATTGCAAAAATAACATGAAATTAGAATTGGATACTTGGTACAAGGATGTATGTGAAATGGCACTGAATGATAAATTGACATGGGAATTAAATTTAAAAAGATATATTGAAAGAGAATAAATTTTGTAATATTTGGGAACCTTTTGTGGAGTACATGTTGAAGGATGATAAAGGTGGCAGACCAGTACCGGAAATAATGAGTTTTTGGGGAAAATAGGAGAATCAGTGGATATTCCCATGGGAACCCCAAGGTGAATATTAACACAGGGTGAATATTGTTTTTCTTTTTCTATAATTTATTTTTAAAAAAATCTTTATTATACTTTTCTTATAATTTAATTACTAAAGTTACAATCATTAAGCTAAGACAATTTAAGGTTTCATAGATTTAAGAAAAGGGTGATAATATATGAAAGAACAGATCTAAAATGAAACGATTTTGTGGATTTTTTTTTTGTATTCTGATTTGAGTCTATTTTCAATTTAAAAAAATTTAAAAGTTCCTTTTCATTTTTTGTACCTTTTTTGTGTTCCTGATATTTTCCCTTCATTTAATAAAGCTGATTTTTTACTACCTAATATATTGCTCCCTAATCTATACATTGCTCTTTCCTACCTGAGCTGGTTGGTTTGGAAGCATAACCGGCCAGTGATTGAAACCTGTCATGGATCTCTCTAGCCTGGAGCGGGACCTCATGTCCTCTGAAGCAGCACAATAGTCTTATGCTGGCTTCCTAAATTGGTGGAGGTCTCTGTCAGGTGGAATGAACTCCTATGGTAGTGGGACAATTGGTTTTGTTATCCTTACACCCTCTGCTCCCCCAGCTGGCCTTTTCCTTCTTTCACCGGTCAGCCACAACAACCACTTTGCAATGGGTTGAGAAGGAGGGGAGACAATATCCTCGCGGCCCTGGCAGGAGAGCTCAGCCTCAGTGGGCGAAACATCATGTGGCTGCTGCAGAGTCAAAGGCTGGGGGGTCCCTCCTCCCTGGGAGTCCCTGCGCATCCCTTTTATTCATTCATTCAAATTTAATTTATACCCTGCCTTTCTCTGACCGAGGCCGACTCAAGGCAGCAACAACATCTCAAACAATACAATATAATACAGTACAATTCAAAAAGCAATATTCAAAGTCAAAATACAATACAAAATATCACATCAAAAATAAGCATAATATCATACAATACAATTCAAAAAATCACATCAAGAAAATAACATACATTATAAAGACCACAACAATCAACCTCAACCACCCAGCAGTCACAAAGGCACCCCGCAATTCAAACGTCCATGAGGGCAGCTGCGCTGGCTGCCGGTGATGGCTGAATGGGTCCCACTTGCCTCTTTCACCCGCAGGGCTGACAGGGACAGGAGGAGTCTAGGTTTTATGCAAATCTGGGTTTCGACTCAGCCCTTCTTCATTGTGGCTCTCACGTCAGTGCCCTCAAGTCCTCTCCGACTGACTTACGGCAACCCTAGGAATGAGAGACACCCCCAGCATGTCCTTTTCCTCCACAGCTCTTGGCTCCACTCCTGCAAGTAAGAGTTGTCACCCACTGGTTCGTCTTGTTGGCTGCTCCGAGTGGCCACCTGCAGGCTCTCCTCCTCCCGCACCTCCTTTCAAACGACTCACACACACACACACACACACACACACACACACACACACACACACACACACACACACACACACACACACACACATCTGCTGTCTTTCCTGTCCGGCTTCCCCACCCATCTAGGGTGATTGGGGGAGTCTTGGTCTTCAACGCTAGGAGGGCCTTCCTCCTTCTGTCCCTCTTTGGTGTATGAAAACCAAGACACAGGACACAGCCTCGGGCTGGGTTAACTCAGGTTTATTGCATGGTGGTCAGAGGGAACATGAGGTAATGGCGGATCAATAGCTCTTTATATACGGTAGTAACACATTTGAACGTGGCTCCAGGATAGCCCATTGGCTACTGTCTGCGTGACGTCATTGCTGGTCACGCCCTTCTTGTCCAGGTGTAGGTGGTGGCGGGAAACTTCCCGCGCTGTTGCCTTTTGATGAGTTTGGACCAAGAGAGCTTGGACGCTCGCTGCTGCCCGCTGGTGGTCATTAGCTCGCGTCCTATTACAGGGTTTATGTGATACAGCTGAAGGTTACATTGTTACCCGTTGGCAAGGTTACATTGGTTAAGATACATTGTTATCCATGTAGAAGATCACTCCATTAGGACACAACACTCCTCCCCCCTAGGATGAGACGAAGTCTCGAACTCAACACTCCCCCCCCCTAGGATGAGACGAAGTCTCTCAGCCAAGATGGCTTATTTCGAACACGCTGGGGTCTCGATGCGGGCTGCCTTTCCCCGGGTTTGCTACCTTCTCTTTGTCCCCTGGTTTCCTGTCCTGTAATTGGAGATGGAGACTCGTTAGTGACTTGCCGCGGCTCCGCGGCGTTGTTGGGAGGTGTGTGCTTTATTGGGGGAGAACCGGGGGCACTGAGGGCTAACGAAAAACCCCTCTTCTCGCTTGGATGGGTGGGGGAACACTCCCGAAAACCCCCCCGGCTCGCAAAATCAAAATTAGAATTAAATTCGGGGGCAGCGGTCGCGAACTCCTCTCCCCCTTCCCCGGCCTCTGATAGAGCTGGCGTATCAAAAGGGTATGAGTCGGGGCCGCTGCTTTCCCCCCTTGTTTGGGACTGTTGTCCGTTGCTGTCTCCCCCTTGGGCTAAACAGGTGGGGGAGAACCCTAACGCTGAATCCTGTTGCTGAGCTCCACTGACCGGCCCCCCACTCACTCGATGCCTAAGTTGGTCCGCGTGCCTCCTCCAGAGGAGACCGGTGCTAGTCTCGACCCGGTACGACACTGGCCCCGTCTGTTCCACAACCGTCCCTGGTACCCAGGCTGGACCTGCGCTGGCGTAGTTCCTGCAGTGAACAGGATCGCCGACGGCGAAACCTTTCGAGACCGCCAACCCTATGTTTTTTCCTTTGTCCTCGACTCTCGTCGGGTCTAGCCTGGACAGGATCGTGGTCAGTTTTCGCCGCATCAACAGCTCTGCCGGCGAGTAACCTGACGCTAAGGGGGTCACCCTATACGCTAATAAAAACTGACATACTTGGTGATTTAGGTCCCCCGGGCCCATGCGCCGCAGCGCATCCTTTGTTGTACGCACCAGCCGTTCCACTTGGCCATTCGTGGCCGGGTGAAACGGCGCGGATGTGACATGCCAAATGGCGTTTGCCTCCATGAATGCCCTGAACTCAGCGGAGGTGAAACAACTAGCGTTATCGCTGACCAAAGTGTCGGGTAAACCGAACGTGGAAAAGACTCTCCTTAGTTGGCTAATTGTAGTGGCGGAGGACGTGCTCTTTACTGGGATAACCTCCAGCCACTTGGAGAACGCATCTACCACCAGGAGAAAAATGGTTCCTCGGAACGGGCCAGCGAAGTCTACGTGCACCCTGGACCATGGCCCCCTTGCTGCGTCCCATTCCCTATGCGGGAGGCGGGCCGCCTCCGGTCGGGAGCCCTGGCATGCCTCACAAGTGCCGACCATGTGCTCAATGTCCGCGTCCAGCTGTGGCCACCAGAAGTAACTCCGGGCCAGCGCCTTGGAACGGACGATGCCCGGGTGGCCGATGTGCAGCATTTTTAGCACCCTCGGTCGCAGGGACGTAGGGACCACCACCCGCTGGCCCCACAAAAGGCACCCCCTCTCTAGGGACAGCTCTATTTTTTTTCGAAAAAATGGGTCGAATTCCGTACCCGGGGACGACGCCGGCCACCCCTTCTGTACCCATGAGCTAACTTTCTCCAGCGTTCTATCCTTGCCTGTCGCCCTGGCAATGTCGGCTGGTACTATCGGGGGTGAATCTAAAACCTCTATTAACAAGACCTGGTGGTCTCTCTCTGCCCTTGCCTGCTGGACGCCCGACAAGGGCAAAGGAGACCTCGAGAGTGCGTCTGCATGGCTGATCTCCTTCCCGGGCCGGTATTCCAGCTCATGTTGGTATGCGTTGAGAAAGATAGCCCACCGCAGCATTCTTGGGGACAGGATCTGTGGCGTGGGCTTATTTGCAGTGAAAATTCCCAGCAAGGGCTTGTGGTCAGTCACGATTTTGAACGGCCGACCATACAGAAAATCGTGAAATTTTTTGGTTCCCGCTACTATCGCTAATGCCTCCCTGTCGGTCTGTGCGTAATTACGCTCTGCTTGGGACAGGGACCTTGAATAAAACGCTATCGGGGCCTCCCTTCTATCGTCCAACACGTGGCAAAGCACCGCCCCCACCCCCACCGGGGATGCGTCGCAGACTAAGACCACTGGCCGTTTGGGGTCGAAATGCGTCAGGATTGCCTCAGATGTTAGGAGCTGCTTCAACTCTTTAAAGGCCCTCTCTTGCTCGTCACCCCACATCCATGTTTCCTCCTTTTTTAGCAAACGATGGAGTGGCTCGGCCACGGACGCCTTCCGTGGAAGGAAGGTATGGTAAAAATTGAGGAGCCCCAGAAATGACTGTAGCTCGGTTTTGGATGTGGGGCGAGGGGCGTTTTTGATGGCGGCTACTTTGGATTTGGACGGCTTAATACCCTCTGGCGTGACCCGAAACCCTAAGAACTCAACCTCAGTTTCGAAAAAGACGCATTTGTCTTTCCTCAGCCGCAGCCCCGCTTTCTCGAACACAGTCAGTACTTTATCCAATCTCTTTGCCAGTTCGGCCTCACTCCCCCCTGTTATCAACACGTCATCAAAATAAGGCAACACCCCCTCCAGCCCCTTCAGGAGGCGTTCCACAAGCGACTGAAAAAGGCCGGGTGCCGAGTTCACGCCGAACTGTAAACGCGACACCTGGAACGCCCCTTTATGTGTGACTATTGTTTGTGCCGCGGCCGTGGCGGGAGTTACAGGGAGTTGCTGATAGGCTTGTGCCAAATCGAGTTTAGCGAAACACTTTCCCCCATTCAGCCTGGCCAGAAGGTGGCTGACCACCGGCACCGGGTATGCATTAGGGCGGATCGCCTTGTTAATTGTACACTTATAATCAGCGCAAATGCGCACCTCCCCATTAGCCTTCAGAGCGGTTACAATTGGAGTTTCCCACTCCGCGGAATCAACAGGAATAAGAATCCCCTGGCCCACCAGTTTGTCCAGTTCCGCCTCTATTTTGTCCTTTAGTGCGAATGGCACCCTGCGCGGTTTGAGTCTTATCGGGCGGACCTCCGGGTCTAGGTCGAAGGCTACAGGGGGTCCCTTGAACTTTCCAAGTCCTTTTTTAAAAACGGCGGGATGCGCGTCGCACACCGCTTGTATTGGATCCACCCCCACTGTATGCACTCCCCCTATGAACAAACCTAAGGGCTGAAACCACTGCGTCCCTAGGAGACTGCAACTTCCCCCCTTAAGGACAACTAGGGGCAGTTCCGCAGAATGTCTCTTAAAACTGACCCGAAATTTCCCGACCCCCAACACTGGAATGCTGTTCCCCTGTACGTCTCGCAGCGTGGACCTCAGCGTTTTAAGTTTGGGCCGCACGTGGGGGTCGATTTTCAAGAACTCTTTCTGGGGAATTATAGAATAGGAGGACCCCGAGTCGATTTCCATCATGATAGGGGCCCCTTGTACTAGTACCTCAACGAAGTAATGGGACTGTCCCGCGGACACGCTGAACACGGGAGCGTCGTCCTCGCTGTCGCCCGAGATGCGGCCCACGCCATCCTGCTTCCTCGTGGTCTGGGCGCCATCTTTGGACCTCGCTGGACGGTCCGGTCTGGTCGAACGGTCTTGCGACTGCCTCCGGCCCTCCTTCCGCTTTCTGCATGCCTTGGCGATGTGCCCCCGACGACCGCAGGTGTAACACTCGGCTTTTCTGAATGGGCACCTCGCTCGCTCATGGGCCGCTCCGCAACCATCGCAGCGGCGCCCCCCTTTTCGGACCTTCTGGACCTCCTCGCCGTCGCTGCCTTCCGTGGACGACTTCGAGGCCCGTCGGGTTGCGTGCACCGACTGTCCGGACTTTCCGTGCACCGAATTTTCCGCTTTGCCGGCTCTAGGACGCCACTCACGCCACTGATGCATCTCGTCCACTCCAGCATTCGTGGATTCCGCGGCTTCCGCGGCCTCTACAACCTCTGCCAGCGTGGGTGGTGGCTCCTTGTTCATCAAGCTGCGCTGCACCTCCTTGTCCTTCAGGCCACACAGAACTCCGTCCCTGAGGGCCATCTCTAGGTTGTCCCATCTGCAGGGGGCGGCGGCTATTCTCATGGCTGTTACGAATGCCTCAACCGACTCGTCCGGCGCTTGGACTCGCCTCCAAAACGCGCTCCGAGCGGGAAACATTGCCCTCGAGGGTCGGAAGCGCTCACGCAGCAGCTTCATGATGTCATCGGCTTTGAAATCGCTCACCTTCTTCGGTGCAATGATGCCCACCAGCGTTCGCTTGGTTTCTATCCCAAGCATTCTGGTGAGGATGGCCCTCTTCCTCTCCTCGTCGTCTTCTTTGACTTTGAGTTCCACCAGTGCCGCCTGGAAGTCCATCTCAAAAAGCTCCCAGTCTTGCGGTTTGGTGATGTTGAACCCACTCTGTGCCCTGGCTCCTTGGGGATCCATGATCCCACCTTCGTCGCCAATTTGGTGTATGAAAACCAAGACACAGGACACAGCCTCGGGCTGGGTTAACTCAGGTTTATTGCATGGTGGTCAGAGGGAACATGAGGTAATGGCGGATCAATAGCTCTTTATATACGGTAGTAACACATTTGAACGTGGCTCCAGGATAGCCCATTGGCTACTGTCTGTGTGACGTCATTGCTGGTCACGCCCTTCTTGTCCAGGTGTAGGTGGTGGCGGGAAACTTCCCGCGCTGTTGCCTTTTGATGAGTTTGGACCAAGAGAGCTTGGACGCTCGCTGCTGCCCGCTGGTGGTCATTAGCTCGCGTCCTATTACAGGGTTTATGTGATACAGCTGAAGGTTACATTGTTACCCGTTGGCAAGGTTACATTGGTTAAGATACATTGTTATCCATGTAGAAGATCACTCCATTAGGACACAACACCCTCGTAGCCTCATAGATGATCTGTCCCATCCCAGGTGGTCCATTGCTGCCCTTGCTGGCTCTCAAAGTCTTCTGCAGGTTTATTGTACCTTTAAGAATGTAACCTTGCAAAAGAGTCTCTGTGTAACAATGTAACTCAATGTAAACCAGCTGCAATTACAAGCGATTCAGCTGCCAGTAGATGGCAGCTGCAATAGCTCAGCTCACATGGTCCAAATCACCCAATCACAGTGTCACTGACACCATATGTCACTGACACCATAGCCAATGGGCGCTCTTGGAGCATACCTGTCAACCATCCCGATTTGGCTGGGAAAACCCCGTAATTTGACGTCGATTGACGTCATAACCCGCCCGTGCTGCCAAAATCCCGTAATTTGGCAGCGGGGGAAAACACTTTCCACGCATGCGCGGAAGTGCTATGCCGCTTGCGCAGCCCCTATGCAGGGGCTGCAACCCCTAGGGTCTGCGCAAGCGGCATAGCGCTTCCGCGCATGCATGGAAGGGGTAAAACCCTTCCACACATGCGTGGAAAGCGACCTGCGCACAAGCGATGTGCGCAGGTCCCGTTTTTCCGGAGCCATGGGTTGACAGGTATGTCTTGGAGCAGGATTTAAATGTACTGTACAGTATAAAAGGAGCTGCGCCTCTGCCATTACTGCATGTTCAGATTGCATACCTTATAATAAAGATGTGTTTGGCCCCCTGAATGCTGCCTATTGCGTATCAATCTTGGAACATCAAATTGGTGACGAAGGTGGGATTATGGCTTCTCACAGCATCAGGCTACCTCCGTTCGACATCAAGAAGCCAGAGAAATGGGAACTGTACGAGTGCCAGTTCAAGCATGCGATGGCCGCCAAGCACATCAAAGGTGAGGAGCAAATGCACTCCTGCCTCCTCGCCCAGATTTGCCTTCCCACACTAGAGCTGGTGATGCACATGATGATGCCCCGAAACATCAAGACGGTCCCACTCACGGTGATATTGGAGGCGCTCCGAAACCACTTTCAGCCGAAAGTGTCCATCTTCCCGGCCAGGGTCGTGTTGCACAGGTGAGACCAGTACCCGGGTGAGTCCGTGGCCGATTACACTGCTGCCCTCAGGCTAGCCGCTGCCCCTTGCTGTTGGGGTGACCTAGAGGAAGCCCTGAGAGACTGCCTGCTGTGCGGACTGCGGGACAAGGAAGTCCAGAGGCGACTGATGGCACGAGAACACCTCTCCTTCCACTCCGTCTTGTGGGAGGCTCAGGCGCCTGAAGTGGCGAGGTACGGGGTATGGGCCTTCAGGGGGAAACCTGCCGCACCTGGGGGGTCCGGGTCCATGATGCAGGCCACCCGATGTTCGCCATGCCACTCTTCCAGCTCATCTTCCTCTCCGGAGGCCTCTGCAATATCGGGGTCCGGCACGACGACAACAATGACATCCAGAAGTTCCAGAGGAAGGCGGCCCAGAAACATACCAGCGACAAGGCCCACCACTGATGCGATGGCTGTGGAGCGTCCCATAACTGGAAAAGGTGCCCTTTCTGGAAGGCCGAGTGCCACAGCTGCAGACACCGAGGCCACATCGCCAAGGTTTGCAGGCGATGGCGGAGAGAGGACCAGGAGCCAGCTGAGTGCCCTCGATGGAAAGGAGACAGCATTGGGAAGATTTCTGTGGATGAGATGACCGTGAGCCGTGTGTCCAATGCACACCGACGCTTCTTTGTTGAGGTACTGTTACAGGGGGTCTGAGTTAGGATGGAGGTGGACTCAGGTTTGTCCTACCCCATCGTGTCCCAGAAGGAATTTCTGTGCATTCCCTCCAATGCGCGCCCAAAATTTAAGGCCCTAAAGACTACTTTGCGGGATGTTCGGGGCAACATGATTCCTCTTTTGGGGGTGGGGGAGTTCAAAGTCAAGTTCAAGAGCTTCACGGAGAAGCTGCCCCTAGTGTTACTGAAATGGGGGTCCAGCTGCCTCCTCAGGAGCCAGTGGTTCGCTCCTTTGGGTATTGAACTGTCCGGCATAAATGCCATAGAGACTGATCCCGTGCATGATGTGTGCGATGCACACCCAGCAGTTTTTGAGAAGGGGCTCGGAAAGTATAGAGGGCACCCGGTCTCGTTCAACCTGGATCCAGCAATCCGACCCATCCAGCTCAAGCCACGATGAGTGCCATTCACCCTCAAGGACAAGATTGAGGCAGAACTGGGCAAACTGGTGGGTCAGGGGATTTTAGTTCTAGTGGACTCTGTGGAGTGGGAAACCCCAATTGTGACTGCCATGAAGTCTAACGGGGAGGTTAGATTTTGTGCAGACTATAAATGTACAATTAACATGGCTATTCGCCCTAATGCATACCCGGTGCCGGTAGTTAGCCATTTACTAGCCATGTTACATGGGGGTAAATGTTTCGCTAAGTTAGATCTGGCACAGGCCTATCAGCAGCTTACAGTCACACCTGCTGCTGCAGCTGCGCAGACAATCGTAACGCACAAAGGTGCCTTTAAGGTAACACGCCTACAGTTCGGCGTAAATTCAGCCCCCGAGATTTTTCAATCTTTAGTGGAACGCCTCCTCAAGGGTCTCCCCGGGGTTCTCCCCTATTTTGATGATGTTTTGATTACTGCGGGGAATGAATCGGAACTTGCCAAAAGACTGGATAAAGTTCTTACAGTATTTGAGAAAGCGGGGTTAAGATTGAGACATGATAAATGTGTGTTCCTAGCGAGGGAGGTAGAATTCTTAGGGTTTAAGATAACCCCCGATGGTGTTAAGCCCTCCGACTCAAAGGTTGTGGCTGTTCAAAATGCCCCTCACCCCACCGCAAAACCAGAATTGCAGTCCTTCTTAGGGCTCCTAATTTTCTATCATTCCTTCTTGCCAAGGAAAGCTTTTGTAGCGGAGCCGTTGCATTGTCTTTTAAAGAAAGACGCAGTTTGGCGGTGGGGGGACAGCCAAGAAAAGGCTTTCAAAGAGTTGAAATGGCTTCTCTCCTCAGAGGCAATCTTAACTCATTTCGACCCCAGGAAGCCCGTGGTGCTAGTTTGCGATGCTTCACCAGTGAGGGTGGGGGCAGTGCTGTGCCACATGTTAGAAAATGGGCGGGAAGCCTTGGTTGCCTTTTACTCCAGGTCACTTTCTATGGCAGAGCGCAACTATGCGCAAACAGATAGAGAGGCTCTTGCGATAGTCGCTGGAACCAAGAAATTCCGCAACTTCCTCTATGGTCGGGAGTTCACCATTGTGACTGACCATAAACCTCTGCTGGGCATCTTCACCATGAGCAAGCCCACACCCCAGATTCTGTCCCCAAGGATGTTTCGTTGGGCCATATTTCTAAATGCTTACCAGTACACACTGGTTCACCACCCGGGCAAAGAGATCAGCCATGCTGATGCACTTTCCGGTCCCCCCCCTCCCAGAGCTAGGGGAACCCGAATGCGAGGTGGAACAAGATCACCAAGTGCTGCTGATCGAGTCCCTCAATTTACCACCCATGGTAACCACAGATCTTGCCAAGGCTATGGTGAAGGACAAGGTTCTGTCCCTAGTAATCTCATGGGTAAAGAAGGGCTGGCCCACGACTCCACCAACTGAGGAGTTCAAAGCATTTTTCCGGAAAAGGGTTGAACTTTCAATAGAGAGGGGTTGCCTCCTCTGGGGCCAACGGGTAGTTATTCCTGAGGCACTGCATGCAAAAGTGCTCAAATTGCTGCACATCAGCCACCCGGGGATCGTGCGCTCAAAGGCTTTGGCCAGGAGCTATTTCTGGTGACCCCAGATAGATGCTGACATTGAACACATGGTGGGCACTTGCAAAAGTTGCCAGAGTTCTCGACCCAAGGAGTCCCAACTTCCTCACAGAGAATGGGACACAGCCCGCGGTCCATGGTCTCGGTTACTCATCGACTTTGCTGGTCCGTTTCGAGGCTCCATGTTCCTCCTCGTGGTCGACTCTTTTTCAAAATGGTTGGAGGTCATCCCAATGTCCAATACCTCCTCTGCCGCAACCATTAAACACTTGTGGAAGCTGTTTAGTTGTTTTGGGCTACCCGATGTGCTTGTCTCTGACAACGGCAGTACTTTCACTTCCTCCAAATTCCAGGCATTCCTAGGGAGGAATGCGATTCGGTACATTACTTCAGCCCCTTTCCACCCCGCAACGAATGGCCGGGTTGAGCGCCAAGTGCGAACAACTAAGGAGGCACTTTGGCAAATGGGCCCTGGGGATTTAAATTTGCAATTGTGCCAATTTCTCATCTGCTACAGAGTAACTCCCCTGGCATCCGGACTCTCACCTGCAGAGCTCCTCATGCACAGGAGACCAGTTTCCCTTTTTGATCAGTTGGATCCGACCAGGGTGGAGGATAGGGGAAGGAATATAGAAATTGTTCACACCAAGGTATTCGAGGTAGGGGACCCAGTGTATTGCAGAAACTATGTGGCCGCCGGCCCAACGTGGGTCCCAGGGGTTGTGATTGAACAGACCGCACCAGTGTCCTACCAGGTAGAAACAAGTACGGGTTTACTGTGGAGGCGACACACCGACCAGCTCAGGCATCGGGTCACAAATGCCCAGGGAGATGAAGGTATGGGTGAGTCAATGTTAGGGTTCTCCCCCACCTGCTTATTCCAAGGGGGAGGTACAGCGAACAGCCCACGAAGGGATCCTTATATCAATTCCTTTCACACCAGTCGAGGGGACCCGAATCCCTGTCTCTTTCACCTGTGGCAGACGGGCTCTGAAGATTGCAAGAGCCCAGACCCTGACAGTGTAGATTTTGAGTTGCAGGACTGGGGGGGGAGAGTTTTCAGAATGTTCCCCCACTCATCCAAGCGAGAAGCGGGGCCTTGAGTTCACCCCAGTAATCCCCCATCCTTTGGTTTTCAAGTCTTCCTCTACTCCCTGGCAAAAGAGGCAATTTTCTGTTGAGTTGCCCATCACTCCGAGTAACAGGCAGGACTTTTCGTTAAGGCATTCTTCTCCCCTTCCAGGTTTTGATTTCAAGCGATCCCCTGCTCCTTCTGAAACAAAACAGGGTTCTGATTTACAGTTTGCCCTCCCAAGTTCCTCTTCTGAATCGGACCAAGCCTTCCGACATGCCGCTAACGAGTCTCGTTTTCCCGTTGCAGGATGAGAGCCTGCAGAACTCAAATCCCCTAGTTCTCCCAAGCCCGGCCTAACTGCCATAAGGCCCAAACACACATGCAGGCCACCACGATGGTTGAGGGACTTCGTCCCATCCTAGGGGGGGAGGGGTGTTGTGTATGTAACATTGTACCTTTAAGAATGTAACCTTGCAAAAGAGTCTCTGTGTAACAATGTAACTCAATGTAAACCAGCTGCAATTACAAGCGATTCAGCTGCCGGTATATGGCAGCTGCAAAACATTCCCGCCACAGGTAAACCTTATAAGGTGTGCAGTACGTCCCAATGACATCACTGACACCATAGCCAATGGGCGCTCTTGGAGCGGGATTCAAATGTATTGTACAGTACCCATAATCCCACCTTCGTCACTAATTTGATGTTCCAAGATTGATACGCAGTAGGCAGCATTCAGGGGGCCAAACACATCTTTATTGCAAGGTATGCAATCTGAACATGCAGTAATGGCAGAGGCGCAGCGCCTACTGCGTATCATAAGAACATAGAACATAAGAACAGCCTTGCTGGAACAGGCCACAGCCCATCCAGTCCAGCATTCTGTCTTACACAGTGGCTTATCATTTCCTTCAGGGTTTTCTCAAGGAGATGCCTTCACCTGCTTAGGATTCCCTGGAAATGGCATTGAGAGATATCCTGCCTATCTCTCCAACCCCGAGGTTGTCCTTAAGTATCCATAATTATAGCCATTGATACACTTGTCCTCCATGAACTTGTCTAATCCTTTCTTAAAGCTGTCAAGACTGACAGCTGTCACCACTTCTTCTGGCAGGGAGTTCCATAGACCAGTAATCCTCTGGGTGAAAAAGTACTTTCTCTTATTTGTTTGAGAACTAGTACCCAAAAGTTTCATCAAGTGTCCCCTAGTTCTAGTGTTGTGCGATAGGGAAAATAGTTTTTCCTTATCTACTTTGTCCACACCGTGCATGATTTTATAAACTTCAATCAGGTCACCTCTTAGACGCCGTCGTTCAAGAGTGAAGAGGCCCAACCGTTGCAGCCTCAGATGGTAAGGAAGGTGTTCCAGTCCCCTAATCATTCTGGTTGCCCTCCTCTGTACTTTCTCCAACTCCATAATATCCTTCTGGAGGTATGGCGACCAGAACTGTACACAGTATTCCAGATGGGGCCTCACCATAGATTTATAAAGAGGCAAAATGACACTTGCTGACTTATTTTCTATACCCTTCCTAATGATCCCTAGCATTGAGTTTGCTTTTTTCACTGCTGAGGCACACTGGGTTGACACCTTCATTGAGGGGGGTCCACCAGGACACCAAGGTCCCTTTCCTGGTTTGTCGCAGAGAGTTCAGACCCCATCAGTTTATAAATGTAATTGGGGTTTTTTGCCCCAACATGCATCACTCTGCACTTACTGATGTTGAAGCTCATTTGCCACTGTTTTGCCCACTCCCCCAGTGTCAAGAGATCCCTCTAGAGCTCCTCACAATCTCTCACAGTTTTCACTACCCTGTATAATTTAGTGTCGTCAGCAAATTTGGCTACCTTGCTTTTTACTCCTACCTCTAGATCATTTATGAAGAGGTTGAAAAGCAGGGGTCCCAGTACTGAACCTTGGGGGACCCCACTCTTTGCTTCCCTCCACTTGGAGAAGTGTCCATTTAGTGCTACCCTCTGTTTCCTGTCCCTTAGCCAGTTGCTGATCTAGGACAAGACCTGTCCCTTTATTCCATGACTGGTAAGTTTATTCAAGAGCCTTTGGTGTGGGACCTTGTCAAAAGCCTTCTGAAAGTCCAGATAAACAATGTCAACTGGATCCCCCTTATCCACATGCTTGTTGACACTCTCAAAAAATTCCAACAGATTAGTGAGGCATGATTTGCCCTTGTAAAAGCCATGTTGGCTCTCCTTTAGCAGCGCCTTCTCTTCTATGTGCCTATTAATTCTATCTTTTAGGATGGTTTCCATCACTTTACCTGGGACACATGTCAAACTGACAGGTCGGTAATTTCCTGGATCACCCCTGAATCCTTTTTTGAAAATTGAAAATATCAATCTTGGAACATCAAATTAGTGACGAAGGTGGGATTATGGGTTCCCACAGCATCAAGCTACCTCCGTTCCACATCAAGGAGCCAGAGAAATGGGAACTGTACGAGTGCCACCGCCACCACCACCACCACCACCCTCTCCATGTCCTTTTCCTCCACAGCTCTTGGCTCCACTCCTGCAAGTGAGAGTTGGCACCCACTGGTTCGTCTTGTTGGCAGCTTCGGGTGGCCGCCGGCAGGCTCTCCTCCTTCCTCCCGCACCTCCTTTCAAACGACTCACACACACACACACATCTGCTGTCTTTCCTGTCCGACTTCCCCACCCGTCTAGGGTGATTGGGGGGGTCTTGGTCTTCAACGCTAGGATGGACTTCCTCGTTACCTCCCTCCCTCCTAGCCTCATGGATGATCTGTCCCATCCCAGGTGGTCCTTCATTGCTGCCCTTTCTTGCTCTCAAAGTCTTCTGCAGGTTTATTGGCTGCAGCCCCCCCCCCCCCCCGTTTGGATTGAGGGCGGAAGAACCGAGAGCTAGCTACGGGAATCTCTCCCTATTTCTCCCTACCTGCTCTAGTATAATGTGTTTGCACCGTGGGGGGTGGGGGAGTGGCACGTCAAAACGGACAGCCCCGCGTTCCTGGCGAGGGGAGGGGGGGAACAGAGCGAGACCTGTCTTTGTGGGGTGGGGGCAGCGGGAGAAAGAGAGGAGGGACTTTCAATTCCTGCCTCCAAAAAGAAGCTTCCCCATTTTTTTCCCCTGCGGGGGTGTCGAGGGGGGCTTCCCCGCCGTGACGCTCGACCGGCCCAACTTCTGCTTTCCCTTCCGACGGCTCGGAAAGCGCGTCACGCGCGGACACCTTCCCCCGGCCGGGCTCTGCCTTTTTCCCCTCGGGGATCCCCGGAGCACCTCCTCTCAACGCCGGCATCATGGCTCAGGGGGTGACTTACGCGGACCTGCGCTTTGTGCGGAGCCCCCCGGCAGGTACGGACACCCCCCCCTCCCTCCCTCAGGGCGGCCCCCTCCTCTGCCAGACCCCTGGAAGTCCCTGACCCAGGGCTGGCCCTCCCTTCCTCACCACCTCCACCAAATAACCTGGCAGGGACCGGCGGCGGCGGCGGGGAGCTCACCTACGAAAACCTCGGGGAGACCCAGATCGGCCAAGAAGCGGCGGCGGCGGCGCGCGGCAACTCCCAAGAGGAGACCCCCGGTGAGTGAGTGTGAGAGAGAGAGGGGGGGAGAGAGAGAGAGCCCGTGGGGGCCACTGCTCCCTTCCTTCTCCGCCCCCGCCCCCCCCCCCCCTCTGAGTCTTTCGTGTTCAGGGAATGAAGAAGCAGACGAGTGAAGTAGTGAAATTCAGCTCTTTCTTAGTGGGGTTTGAACACAGTTAGGGTGGGGCAAACCTCGGACTCATATACACTATAAACAGTAACAGTAACAATAATACAACAAACCCATTGGCTAACAGAGTGTGCACATTTTCGATCCACTTTTTTGCATAAGAATAGATACATGAGAAAATATACATTCCGCTCCTGTCAGAAAACACAGTTAACATACATAACAGAGTCCTAAGGCCATTTGGGGGAAGTGGGGCGGGGGGGGGGGGAGTGCCTTTGGGGGCAGTTCGCTCCAGAAGAAGGGGCTCTTTCTGCAGAAGCGTCCCACACGCCGAGGGCGGCGGCGTTGGGGTGGGGCGATGCTTAACGCGTCTCCTTCCTTCGGGCTGAGCTGAGAGGCCCAGGAATTGGGACGGGGGGGGGGGGCTGTAGGAAACGCCCCAAGAACGCCCGGCGAATTCTCCAGGGCTGAGAGGGGGCGTTGAACCCATCTGCCCCGTCCTCGAGGCCTCGTGGGGACCCTGTCTGCGGGAAATGCCCCCCCCCCCCGCCCGCCCGCGCTCCCGCTGTGTCCGGGAGGACGGGCCTGGAGGCGCAGAGCCGGAGCTCAGCCGTCCCGACGGTTCCCTTGGCGGTGCCTTTGGCTCTGTGTGGCCTGGCCTGGCCGGGGCCAGGGTGGCGCGTGTCCCCCCGCCCTTCGAAGAGCGGTCCCCTGCTTGGCTTCTAGTTCGCGGGCTCCGAGGGTGCGCCGAGGCCAAGGCGGTGTTTCTGGCCCGGACCAGGTGGTTCGGGTCAGGCCGGGCTGGGCTCATCCCCGCCGGTTTCCCTTGCAGGGCGTGGCCTCTGGAGCGGGAGTCGGAGTTGGGTCCGGAGCCGGCGCCGGCGTCTGGGTAGTGGTGCTGCTGGGCGCCTGCCTCGTCCTCCTGGCCAGCGCCGCTTTGGGGCTCGGGATCCGCTGTGAGTGGCCGCAGGGCGGGGCGGGGGGGGGCCTTTCCGGCCACAGGGCAGTCCCGAGGGAGGGTGCGAGCGAGGGTCAAGAGGGCAGCGGGCGGGGGGATGCCAACGCAACGCCCCTAAAGAGGGAGCCTGGCCCGACCCACCACCAGTCCGGGCGGGAGGAGGAGCAGGGAGGGAGGGAGGGCCCGGGGGTCCACTCCGCCACTCCCCAGGTGGCCTGACCCGAAGACTGGCGGCCAAGGGAAGGGGCGTCTGCTTTGCCTGCCAGGGGCTCCTCCAGCTGGGAAGGGCCAGGCCAGCCAAAGCTCCTCCTGGGTGGGGGGGCTGTCTTCACTCCCCCCCCCCCTTGCCCGCCTACGCTTGCCCACCTTCCCTGCCTCGTCTCCCCTCTCGCTGCAGCCTGGCAGGTCTCGGAGCAGCTCCATCAAGCATCGCGACGGCACGCCGAGGAGCGCCTGGTCCTGGCCGAGAGGATCGACATCCGCGAGCGGCAGCTGGAGGAGGCCCGGGGGGAAGTGGGCGCCAGCAGGCAGAGCCTTTCGGAGCTCTGGGCAGACAGAAACCGGACGGCGCAGCGGCTGCAGGAAAGCGAAGCGGAGCTGAACCGGTCCCGGAGCAGCCTGGCTCTCCTGCGCCAGGAGAAGGAGCAAGTGGAGGAGGCGCTGCGCCAGGCCAGAGCCTGCCCAGAGATGGGTATGTCATGTATTCCTCCTCTCCCAGAGAAGACCCTCCTCTCCCCTATTTCTTGCCTCCCTCGCCAAGTCTGGGTGCCTGCCATGAATTAACAAAGGCCAGCCTAGTCCTCAGGATCCGGCTTCCCCTTCGGGTACCAGAAAGAGCCTCAAAAGAAGAAGAGGAGGAGGAGGAGGAGGAGTGTGGTATTTTTGAGACACAATATGTGCCTTCATTTTGGCAGTTTCATGTCTGACCTAAACACGCGGAGGAAGGAGAAGTTTCCCCTGAATGGTCAAGAAAAGGTGGGACTCCAAAGCCCCCCCCCCCTCTGTTGCCCTCCCTCCCTCCAGCTTCCCTTCCTTGAAGGTGACTTCTCTGGAGGCTTCTCTATTTACCACCTGGCTCCATCTTTGAAGTAGACTACTGCTTCTTTGGACGGACAAACACTGAAGCTGAAGCTCAAATGCTTTGGCCACCCAATGAGAAGAAGAGAAGCCTCCCTGGAGAAGGCCCTGGCGCTAGGAAAGATTGAAGGCAAAAGGAGAAAATGGGCCGGCAGAGGATGAGGATGAGATGGTTAGACAGCATCATGGATACACGGTGGACGTAGCTCTGGGCAGGTGGCAGAGGAGACTGACCTACTATGTGATCTATGGGGTCACAAAGGGTCAGACCCAACTGTGTTGACTGAACAGCAACTTTACATCTTCTTGTGGAACTATAAAGAGTTGGCTCTAAAAAACATAACTCTGCACAGCTCTAATTCTGGCCACAAGTTGTCACCGTGCTTTGCTTCCTTTATCTGAACATCTTTCCACTGTGCATGTGTATCAGCCCAACTCCTCTCTCTCTCTCTCTCTCTCTCACACACACACACACACACACACACACACACACACACACACACACACACACACACACAGAGTCTCCCTTCTTCTCCTCTTCCTGTCACCTCCTCCTCCTCCTCCTTTGTAATCAGCCTGTGAGGAAATTTTGAAATTCCCTTTTCAGTTAAAAAGCAGAAGTACAAACAGTGTGAGGAAACCAGGTTCTACCCCCTCATCACATCTGACACGTTATGTAAAAGAATCAGTTCTAAAAAGCACTTTGATTAGAAAGGGGGAGGGGAAAGCATTTTACTCACAGTTTACTTGAAGTTACATAGGCAAATGGAGAGGATAAGAAATAATAAATAAAATTATCAGTCCATCCTGGGAGAGCAGAGAGCCATGTGCCCTCATGCGTCATGCCCAGGAGCAGCCAAAGAAGAGAGAAGAAGGCAAAGGCCGGAAGAGAAAGGCGAGAGAAAGAGGCAGGGATCTCTTTTAAATCCAAAGGCAGGAAGAACCTAATTGGCTGGTGTTGAAAGACAGACAGGCATCTTAGCCCAGGAAAGTCCCACTCAGATACACCCATTGCCAGGAGGAGCATGTGAGATTGTTGAAACTCCACCAAGTCTCGGTCTCCTCTTTGCAGAGACAGGCGCAGCAGCTGACAGCCCCTTCCCCTCTTCCGGGTAAAGTACCCAGAGGAGAGAGGGAGGAAGAGCAAAGGACAGGTTCAAAGGCCTGCTTGGTAGATGTTGCAGAGTCCACTGACACACTGCGGAGGCCAAAGGCCAGCTGAGGACTCTTCTCCTCCCTTCTGGGCTGGCATGCTGGCACTGGGTTGAACTGGGCAGGTTGGCCCTGGCTCAGCTGGGTGGCAGCAGCAATGTTGGGCAGCAGACAGGTGCATGATTAGCTTCTACAAAGGAAGAGCATTGCATGGTATGTGAGAGGAACACTCTGCCACCCCTCTGGCAAGCCCTTCTCTTTCATGCTGGCAGGCCTATGAGAGAGGAGGTGAGGCAGGGTGGCCTGTGGCTACTCTGGCTCAGAGAAAAGCACCCACAGCCCACCTGGAAAGAATTTGGCATTCATCCCTACAGGAGGAGAATGGCTTCCAATTCAAAAGACCAACTTCCAGGCCCACTCTGAGTTACTTTCCTCTGGTCCCAGGGAACCCTGCAAGATCTGGGCTGTCCTGTTCTCCGAGGGGGCAGGCAGGGCCATGGGGAAATCGGGGAGGGGGGCTGCCAGAGAGCAAACTGGGACCCAGGGCCTCAAACACTCCAAGACTGGAGGCCCTGAAGCTCCAAAAGGAAAGTCAAGGGAGTCCCAAAAGACATCCACAGGCACAAAGGATGTGCTGGAGACACAGGCAAGAGCCAGGCAGCCTTTCTCTCACTTGCAGCTGTCAGCCTCTGGCTTGGGAATGGTCCAGCGGGGCTCCCACAGCACCCAGAGGCAGGCCTTTGGCACCTCCAGTCTACTCCCCAGCAACAGCAGTAGGAGGAGGTGATGGTGGACTTCTTCTCCTGAGGAGACACTTCCATACAATCAAAGCCTCACTGAGTTGGAAGGGACCCATAAGGCCATTGAGTCCAACCCATTCCTGCTGAAGGCAGGGAGCCACAACAACAACACAGGTAGGGCAGAGGGTTGCTTCCCCATTTTCTCCTGAAGGCCTACATAAGAGCAGCCTTGCTGGAAGAGGCCACAGGAGCCCATGATCCAGTCCAGCATTCTGTCTCACACAGTGGCTCACCGTTTGCTTCAGGGTATTATTCCCAAGCAGATGCCTTCACCTGCTTAGGATTCCCTGGAAATGGCATTGATAGGGGGCGCCCGGGTGAGCTTGCCGCTGCCGCGCATCCTGCCCCGGTGGGGGTGAAGAGGGCCATTCCACCGGCCACTCCACCTGGCCGCTGTTCTTTGGGCCCCACTCTCCCCCTTGGACTTGGAGGACTCTAAAGGCAGGGAATTTCGTGGGTGGTCTTGGATATTTCTTGTTATTCCTTGTTATTAATTGTATCTTTAATATTGTTTTTTAATTATATTGTTGTTATGCTGCATTTTCTGAATTTTGTGCCTTTGATATTGTGTTTTTGAATTTTCTGTAAGCCGCTTCGAGTCATCCATTGGATTGAGGGAAGCAGGATACAAATAAAACATTATTATTATTATTATTATTATTATTATTATTATTATTATTATTATTATTATTATTATTATTATTATTATTATTATTATTATTATTATTATTATTATTATTATTATTATTATTATTATTATTATTATTGTCGTTGTCGTTGTCGTTGTCGTTGTCGTCACCGTTGCCGTCGTTGTCGTCGTCGTCATCGTCATCGTCATCATCATCATCATCATCATCATCATCATCATCATCATCATCATCCTGTCTATCTCTCCAACCTGGAGGTTGTCCTTAAGTATCCATAATAATTATAGCCATGGATCCCCTTGTCCTCCATGAACTTGTCTAATCCTTTCTTAAAGCTGCCAAGACTGACAGCTGTCACCACTTCTTCTGGCAGGAAGTTCCATAGACCAGGGATCCTCTGGGTGAAAAAAGTACTTTCTCTTATTTGTTTGAGAACTAGTACCCAAAAGTTTCATGGAGTGTCCCCTAATACTAGTGTTATGTGATAGGGAAAACAGTTTTTCCTTATCTACTTTGTCCACACCGTGCATGATTTTATACACTTCAATCAGGTGACCTCTTAGAAGCCGTCGCTCAAGAGTGAAGAGGCCCAATCGTTGCAGCCTCAGATGGTAAGGAAGGTGTTCCAGTCCCCTCATCATTCTGGTTGCCCTCCTCTGCACTTTCTCCAACTCCATAATATCCTTCTGGAGGTATGGCAACCAGAACTATACACAGTATTCCAGATGGGGCCTCACCATAGATGTATAAAGAGGCAAAATGACACTTGCTGACTTATTTTCTATACCCTTCCTGATGATCCCTAGCATTGAGTTTGCTTTTTTCACTGCTGAGGCACACTGGGTTGACACCTTCATTGAGTTGTCCACCAGGACACCAAGGTCCTTTTGAGGAGCCCCATGTTTTGCTATGGAGCCTTCGGCCAAGTCCATCCTGTTAGGCCAAATGGCTCCAGGGGGTGGAGGGCTCCCTCCAACCCATCCCTTTGTTTAGCTAATGGGTCACAGTGAGCTACAGAGTCAGATCGAGGACTTCCAAGGGTGGTGGTGGTCTTCTCCTCCTCCTCCTCCACCTCCTCCTTCCCCCCATCAAACCCTGGACTGCCAAAGTGAAGCCACTTTCTTGGCTTTAAGGGTCCTCTAAGTGACATAAGGGAGGTTGAGTCCCATATCCTCCTCCTTTCATGTTGTTCCTTGTCCAGTGTACTTCTTCCTCCATCTTCTAATCCCATCTAAGGGTGCTGGGTCTGCATGATCCAGCATTCCTGCCGTCATGTCAAGCCTGGGTGGGGGTGGGGAGGTTCTGCTTTGATGTTGATGGAGGACTCCTCTGGCAGGCCCATAACATGCATCCCCTGGTGCAATGGAGCATTGCTGCATGTCCTTTGAAGCATCACTTTTTCCCCTTGTGGCAATAGGTGTAGAAACAGCTTTGAACCACCTGTCAGGAGTTATCCCTGCCCCCCCTTCCACCTTGGAAAAGTTCTCCCCACCACCCACCCAAGGCCGCCCTGCTTGGCAGGACTTTTCTTTGGAGTCTTCTCTCTCTCAGTGCTCGGAAAGACCTTCGCCACACTGACTGGGCAGAAATACAGCCCCCAAAGCCAGGATCCTTCCTGTGCCAGAGGGAGAGACCGTGGCACAAGCAGTGGCTCCAGCCACGGAGCCTCCCTCATGGCATTCCCTCTCTTTCTCTCCAAGGCTGGGAGTTCTTCCAGCAGAAATGCCTGTGGGTCTCATCCAGTGAAAAGACCTGGGAGGAAAGCAGGAAGGACTGTGTGCAGAAGAGTTCTCAGCTGGTTATTTTGAAACAACCCTATGAGGAAAGAGAGATGTGGAATGCTTTGCGCACAAAAGACACAGAGGTAAGAAAGCATCAGGAGAGCATCTTGTGGGCTCTGGGACTCCCTTGAGTCAAGTCTTGCTCAGCCCACAGGAAGACTCAGTGGGGCAGCCAACGTCTTCCCCCAGCGCAGAAGGGGAAAAGAAAGGGGAAACCAGCCGGGGGTCTCTCTCCTGCTGAGAAGGGGGTGGGGGTTGTCCTTCTGCTATCAAGCCTAATGCTTCTTTCTTTATTCATGTCAGAGGCACCACCAGTATATACAGTAAAACCCCTAATTACATAAAAAGTCTGTTCTGTTGGGTTTTATGTACGTTGGTTTTTTACTTACCTCAAAGCAAACCCATAGGAAAATGATATTTATGTAAATCGAAGCAGCCCCATAGGTAAAATGATTTTTTACGTGACTCGAAGCAAACCCATAGGAAATTATTACTACTACTACTTAATTATGGAAATTGTGTTATGTAAATCGGGACATTTATGTAAATCAGGACATGGTTTTAATGCAAAAATCATTACGTAAGTCAAATTTTATGTAACTCAAGGCATATGTAAGTCGGGGTTTGTTCGATCCGCAGCAAGAAGTACGCTAGCCAGCAATGTGTGGGCTAAACACAGAGGTTCTTTATTCAGGTCAGGGATCGAGACTCGGGGGAAAACATACAGGGAGGGAGGTGGTATCTTATATACAGTGATACAACACCCAAACTTGGTTCCACAAGTATGGACTTTATACGGATTTGGACTTTGTATGAGGCATGCAAAATCCTAGCTGTGATGCCTCATACAACGTCCAAATCCGTGCCGTGATGCCTCATACAACGTCGTCTCCATAGAGATACACTGTACTGTAACAGTACAGACTTCAGGGCAAAGCCAAGGAAACAGACAGGAAACTGACAGAACTTTAGGAAATCATTGTCTAAAGGCTAAATACATTACAAAAACATGTCAAACAACCCTGATTGTCCAAGAACCTGAAGAATGCTGCAAAAATCTCAGGAATGCTTCTAAAAATTCTGACGAAAATATTCAGAAAAATCCAAAATCGCGCTTAAAACCACTCCTAAACACTCTTTGTCTCATGCAAAACCCACAAGAGCAATGCATGCATGTGTCCTGCCTTTTATACTGCCCAGGCACAATGCAACCTGGGAAAACCCCAATGCCTCATACAAAGTCATGTGACTTTTTTCAAGGAATTAGATGATGTTGTATGAATCTGATGTTGTATGAAGTGGACTTTGTATGAGGTATTACTGTACAGTGATTTTACCATTCAGCAACAAGGTATATGCCGGTGGAACAATCACAGTTTACTACAGACATTTGGCTCTTTTGAGACTTCTTTGAAATGCGCGCCTTTAAAGAGGCGCACCTCCTGCTGTCTCTTTTCAAACACAGTTTGTCCCTTTGAAGTGAGGTAACACTTGGACATTACAGGGTTTTAGTGTAATAACATACAAAGCTAAGATTGACATATCTAAAACAAAAAGGAATTAAAGGACTAGATGACATCCGCCCAATATCAGGTCACTTCAACAGCATTTCCTCTTGCCAACATATGGTCCTCTTCAGTGCATGTTGCAGGGCATTGTGTGCATTGTGTCATATGGTTGATTGAAAGCAAGAAATTGCAAGTGCCGGTAGATAAATAGGGACCATTTCGGTGGGAAGGTAAGCAGCGTTCCATGCGCTCCGGTGTCTAGTTATGCCTGCCACATGACCACGGAAATGTCTGCAGAAGCAGACAGAGCTGGCTCTTCAACTATGAGACAGAGATGAGCACTGCATCCTAGAGTTGGATACGACTGGCTTTCGAGCAAGGGTGACCTTTACCTTTACTTGCTCTTGCCTGCATTCATCTACAGGAAAATCTCATTTTCTCAGATTAGCCTTTGCTCTTCCTATCCCGGCACACACAGTCTGTTTAAAGCTTTCCACACAGGCCATGGTTGTTTGTGGCCAGGCGGTAGAGAATTGTGTGGTTCTGCCCAGTTATCTGGAAGCTTCTTACTTTCCTTCCAAAGTGCTAGGGCAGTCTGTTCAGAGGAGCAGAAGTTGAGAGGAGACTGTGCCTTGATTTCAGTCGAGAAAGAGTGGGCAGAAGCCAGATCCTTGGAAACACACCTGCAATTTGATCACCATCTACCAAAGCCTGATGCTGAACATGACATGAGAAAGAGGAGCCTGTTCCCACTAGATGTTCCACTGGCCTGCAAGAGAAGGATCCTAGACAACTTCTGAATGGATATAAGACTCAAGTCTGTCGGCTCAGATCCAGGAAGAGCTTTGTGGCAAGAACAAACATTCTTGAGGGGACGCAAGAGCATGACCAAATTAGAAGACGGAGGGAGAAGGAGCTCACCAGACAAGGAACAGCATGAAAGGAGGAGGAGATGGCTGAGGAACTCAACCTCCCCTGTATTGGCTGAGCGTCGGAGTCCCTAAATGTAAGGCCAACGGGTTCAAGCTGGCTGGCGGACAACAACATGCTGTGTGAATGTGGAGAGAGACAGAATCCACTGGATCATTTAATGGTGTGCTGATTCCTACAAGAAGCATGGACCGATGATGACTTAAGTTTGGCCAATGACGAAGATGCGAGTGGCTTCCTCTTGGCAGTGCAGGGTTGGATCCAGACCAGAAGGGAGGAGGAGGAGGCAGAGGAGGAGACTAGCCTTTTTAAAAAAAGGACAGCCTTTTTGCTTTTCTTTTTGTTGTTGGGAGGTGGGGTGGGGGTGGGTGGGTGGGTGTCTGCAATCATGATCCCACTTCTCTAAAGTTTCACTTCAGTTGTCTTTCCAGAAAGGCTGGTGAAGTGGAGTAGATGTGGGGGAGGAGGGCGAGGAGGGGTTTTTGTTTCACAGCCCAAGTGAAAGTGGAAGCCTCCCCCCCCCACCCCACCCCCAGGGTTGCTTTCCCTTTCCATGAGCCATCTTGTTCTCACAGTCTCCTTGGGGGGAAATCTAAGGAACATCTCTTCATAGAAGCATTGAGAACTCACATCTTCCACATCCTTTGGAACCCAAAACACTCACAGAATACAAACACACAGGATCAAGTAGAGAGGTTGAGAAGAGAGGTGGGTGAGTTTGCTGAATGCAAAGACTTCCTACTTCCTTTCTTAACCTCTGAAGCCAGAAACTGGGAGCTCTGGATGAGGAAGGAGAAAACACAAGCTGTGCCTTTGAGAGAAATCTGGCCTTGACAATGTCTGCAACATCTGCAACGTTAATGATCGGCAGCCTTAATTTCATTCATTCATTCATTGATTCATTTATTTATTTCAAGATTTATGTTGCCACCCAACTCCAAGGACTCTGGCCGGCTTACAAAAGATAAAAACTCACTACAATTAAAAATCCCAGTTAAAAAAATCCCTGTTAAAAACTCTTACCGGGCATTATTCCAACCCCACCCTTCCACTTAAAAAAGAGGGAGAGAGAATTATTGAAATTTAAATCAGCCAGCAGGCAGGGGCCATGCCACCCTTGGGGCCCCACACCTGCTTCGCCAGCCAGGTTTTTAGGCCTTTCCTGAAGGCAGCATCTCCGTCTGGAGAGGCAGCTCAGTTGGCAGGAGGTTCCAAAGGGCCGGAGCGGATGCTGAGAAGGCCCTGCTTCTGGTAGTATTGAGACGTGCCTCCCTAGCAGATGGGAGAGTGAGAGAGCCTAATTGTTTGTCTTTTTGATGCCAGAGTTCCCTACAATCAGGCGGAGCTTGGGTTGGACTTCGGAAAACAGCGGTGGCAAAGGGGACATTATTTTGGGTTGACGGGTCTGCCTATGAAGGGTAAGTGCTCTACAGTGAGTACTCCATTTCTCCTCCTCCCAAGGGCATCATCCCACCCCTTCTTCCACCAGCCAGAGCTGTAGGTTTTTCCTGCCTCCGCCCTTCAAATGCCACCAGCTCATGGCTTGTTTTGGTCTCTTCTGCTTGTGGTGGTAGGTTTAGGACGGGGGCCCTCGGGGTTCGACCCCTGCCCTAACTTAACAGTTCCTACCTTTGCCGTACAGTAACAACAAAGTGTCACATCTTTTAAAGGGAGCATTAAACATAAGTACTGCACATTTCTTCTAACTTTCCCCATGTTGTGTTCTAAGGGTTTTACCTTCCACATGGATTACAATGTATCTGAACCAATGTAACCTTGCCTATAGCAACAATGTAACCTTCAGCTGTATCATATGAACCCTGCATTAGGACGCGAGCTAATGACCACCAGCTGGCAGCAGCGAGCGTCCAAGCTCTCTTGGTCCGAACTCATCAAAGGCAACAGCGCGGGAAGCTTTCCCGCCACCACCTACACCTGGACAAGAAGGGCGTGACCTGAAATGATGTCACGCAGACAGTAGCCAATGGGCTACCATGGCACCACGTTCAAATGTATTACCACCGTATATAAAGAGCTATCGATCCGCCATTACCCCATGTTCCCTCTGTCCACGATGCAATAAACCTGAGTTAACCCAGCCCGAGGCTGTGTCCTGTGTCTTGGTTTTCATACACCAAATTGGCGACGAAGGTGGGATATGGATTCCCAAGGTGCCAGGACACAGAGCGGGTTCAATATTACCAAGCCGCAAGACCCCAGATCTCTGTGAATCTCTTTGGTGGTGAGGCGAGGGCCGGAGAGACCAACAGAGAATAAGGTTCCATCCTGCCCCGGCCACTGTTTCAGCACTGGGGAACTTTCACATCCTGAGTGCCAGCAGAGTCTTCAGGCTTGGCTGTTCCTCAGCAATGTTCTTCTAGCATGAGGATTTCGTTTTCTTTCCAGAACTACAGCACCACTCAGTTCTTCTGGCTGGTGTGTAAAGGTTAAAGACGGGAGACTGCAATTTGATTCATGTTCTTATGCACAGCATCACTATATCTGTGAGAAGGCAGCCCGCCATGGATTGCCAGAGCAAGCTACTGGCCTTTAGACACAAAGTCCAGAGACAACCAGGTAAGTTCAAAGGCAGAAAGGTTCCTGCTAATTGCAGCTGGCCTCCTTTTATTATTATTTTTAAATCTGATTAATTTTCGTGCATTAACAAAGTCAGCCGTGTGATCCATGAATAAAACATATGCAGAAGTAGAAGGCGATACTTTTTCTGGAACACTAAATTTAAAAAATCATCGCGAGCTTTCATGATTCATGATCACTTCTTCAGGCATGCATTCAAACCCTAACACTATGTGTAAATGACAATATAATTGTAAATATTAGTCTTCTCTTGGTATTGTATATACTCTTTAAAAAATCACAAGGACTATATATGTATATATGGTAATGTATGGGTGTGAGAGCTGGACTATTAGGAAAGCTGAGCGCTGAAGAATAGATGCCTTTGAAATGTGGTGTTGGAGGAGAGTTTTGAGAGTCCCCTGGACAGCGAGGAGAACAAATAGGTCAATACTGGAAGAAATCAATCCTGACTGTTCATTGGAGGGACAAATAGTGAAGATGAAGCTAAAGTACTTTGGACATCAAATGAGAAGGGAGGACTCACTTGAGAAGGCCTTGATGCTGGGAAAGGTGGAGGGCAAGAGAAGAAGGGGGCGGCCAAAGATGAGATGGATAGATGGCATTGTGGACGCAGTGGGCACAGAGCTGGGTGGGCTGAGGAGGAGGGTGGAGGACAACAGAGGTGCTTGGAGGACAATGGTCCATGGGGTCGCAAAGGGTCGGAATCGACTGTGCGACTGAACAACAACAAAAATATATGTAGATATGTTTACTGAGATATGTAACTATGTTTTTGAAAGTGTTTACAAGTTTATGTAGTTGACCTCGACAGATGGTACTGTAGTAAGAATGTTATCAATAAAAAAGTTTCCTTTAAAAAAAGTGCCCTAACTCCACTGGTTCCTTGACGGCGGTCACTGCAATTTCCATTGCTCTAACCTGGCCAGAGAAGGGGCCAACCTTCAGCCACAACAGAGGCCATTCGGGGAGAGCAAGACGCAGAGGCCTGGTTTCCTGTGTTTGAAAAATGGGGTCAGAGCATCAACTGCGGTTTTTAAGTACCGAGCCTGGCAAAGCACCATGCCACGAACATTTGAATGCTTGCCTGGAGAAGTGATTATAAATCAGAAAAGCTCGCGGTGATTTTTTTAATTTAGTGATGATCCAGAAAGGGTATCACCTTCTACTTCTGCATATGATTTGGTGGTGTGTGTGTTTCTTTTTGGCAGCCACCCAAACCCACTTGCATTTCTCTTGCCAGCCTGTCCTGCAAATGAGGGCTTACCTTGCTCTCCCAGGTGACTTTCTGCACCTCTGGTGTGCAGCTGTATGGCAGGACATAAGAACATAAGAACAGCCTTGCTGGAACAGGCCACAGCCCATCCAGTCCAGCATTCTGTCTCACACAGTGGCTCACCATTTCCTTCAGGGTATTCCCAAGGAGATGCCTTCACCTGTTTAGGATTCCCTGGAAATGATATTGAGAGATATCCTGCCTATCTCTCCAACCCGGAGGTTGTCCTTAAGTATCCATAAATATAGCCATTGATAGCCTTGTCCTCCATGAACTTGTCTAATCCTTTCTTAAAGCTGTCAAGACTGACAGCTGTCACCACTTCTTCTGGCAGGGAGTTCCATAGACCAGTAATCCTCTGGGTGAAAAAGTACTTTCTCTTATTGGTTTGAGAACTAGTACCCAAAAGTTTCATGGAGTGTCCCCTAGTTCTAGTGTTATGCGATAGGGAAAACAGTTTTTCCTTATCTACTTTGTCCACACCGTGCATGATTTTATAAATTTCAATCAGGTCACCTCTTAGACGCCGTCGTTCAAGAGTGAAGAGGCCCAACCGTTGCAGCCTCAAATGGTCAGGAAGGTGTTCCAGTCCCCTAATCATTCTGGTTGCCCTCCTCTGCACTTTTTCCAGCTCCATAATATCCTTCTGGAGGTATGGCGACCAGAACTGTACACAGTATTCCAGATGGGGCCTCACCATAGATTTATAAAGAGGCAAAATGACACTTGCTGACTTATTTTCTATACCCTTCCTAATGATCCCTAACATTGAGTTTGCTTTTTTCACTGCTGAGGCACACTGGGTTGACACCTTCATTGAGTTCTCTTCCACCAGGACACCAAGGTCCCTTTCCTGGTTTGTCGCAGAGAGTTCAGACCCCATCAGTTTATAAATGTAATTGGGGGTTTTTGCCCCAACATGCATCACTCTGCACTTACTAATGTTGAAGCTCATTTGCCACTGTTTTGCCCACTCCCCCAGTGTTGCGCGATCCCTCTGGAGCTCCTCACAATCTCTCACAGTTTTCACTACCCTGTATAATTTAGTGTCGTCAGCACCAGGTTCCTCAACCCCTTTCCCTGACATAGAAAGCTCAGCTGTGTCCATAAGCATAACAATGGACAAGTAGCTAGAAGAGGGGGGCGCACACAGTGTGGTTTAGTGGTTAAGACGCTGAGCTTGACAACTGGAAGGTCAGCAGTTCAGCAGTTCGAAAACTGAGTGCTGCACAACAGAGTGAGCTCCCGTCTTCTGTCCCAGCTCCTGCTAACCTTGTAGTTCGAATGCAAGAAATTGCAAGCAGATACATAGGTACCACTTCAGCAGGAAAGGTAACAGCATTCCATGTGTTCTGGTGTCTAGTCATGCCTGCCACGTGACCATGGAAACATCTGCAGGTGCAGAGAACAAGGGCGACCCTTGACCTGTCTAGGGTGGAGACAGAAGATTGTCTCACCCTTCCTTCTGCCCAGGCAGCGTTTCTCAACGCCTCCACTTTGGGGCTCAAATCAGCAGCAGGAGGCGGTGGCGGTGGCGGAGGAGGAGGAGGGACTCTAACCATCCTGAGTGGGTCCAGGGCAGCCCCTTGAGCAAGTCAGTCGGCCTCTGGGGAATGACAGAGGCCATGATCTGGTGGCTAGCGGCCGCCCCCCCCCCCCACCCCAAAGAGGAGGAGACCCAGTCAGACAGCTGCTCCGTGGAAAGTCCATGGTGATGTCAATCTCCACGAGCCCGTAGGTCCAAATCCAATGAGGGCCAACCAGGGTTCCCTGGCTAGAGTGGAGGAAAGGGCAGTGAAAGCAGCAGAGAGCAAACCCACCCTACCCCACACCCACCCACCCACCCTCCTCTGGCAGCTTCACTCTTTGTCTGGAACCAATTCTACCCACCCCACCCCACCCCACCCCACCCCACCCCACCCCACCCCACGTGGATCCTCCTTCTTTGCCAACGCCTTCTTTATTTATTTTTATTTTATTTCTAACTCAAATTTCTATGCCACCCAACCAGGCGAACCCGACTCTTCCTCCTTTCTGCACAACAGGGGCGGCCACTCCTTCCTTCCCTTCCCAGGGGGCTAGACAGAGGAGCCCCTCTTTTGGGAAGCCCTGACCCTGCTTCCCTTGGGTGCTTTCTGGCCTCTGCAGCCAGCAAGACTGCCCTGAGCAGAAGGAGGGCGGCAGGAGGGGCCTGAGACTGAGCGTGGAGGCTGATGGCTCTGCGCACCTTTAGTGTTTGGGAATCAAGACAATGGAAACGGCTGTAGACTAGCCTAGCACATCTTTATTGAATGGAGTACAGTACGAACATGTGGTAATGGCGGACAAACAGCTCCTTTTATGCGGTGGCTATACAATTGAATATGGCTCTTCGACAGGGCATTGGCTACTGTCCAAGTGACGTCATCCTTAGTCACGCCTTTCTTGTCCAGGTGAGGTGAGAGCGGGAATCTTTCCCGCGCAGCTGAAGGCATTTGAGGAATGTGTACCATGTGAGCTGGGTGCTCGCTACTGCCCCCGGTGGCCACTAGCTCGCGTCCTCATACAGAAGGTTAGTGTTACTATTAGAAATTGTTACATCCACTCATTCGTGTGGTTACAAATACATTCAATACACAACATCCCTCCCCCCTAAGATGGGACAAAGTCCCTCAACCAAACTGGCTTTCTGCATGTGCGTTTTGGGCATGTGGCCGTTATGCTTGACTCAGCCGTGCCCCCTCGTCTGTGTCCTCCTGCAATTGGAGAGGATGACTCGTTAGTGACTGGCTGCGGACTTGCAGCTCTGGTTTGGGTAGGAGAAGGGGGAGGATGGGTTTCAGATGCGGAGGTGGGCAAACCGGGGGCACTAGGGGCTAAAGAAAAACCCCGCTCTTTGCTTGGACGGGTGGGGGAACACTCCGGGGAAAAAAACCCGGTTTGGTAACTCAAAATCTAACTCAGGGGCAACAGGGGCAAACTCATTCCTCTCTTTGAAGGGGCTGGGGGGAACTGGTGTATCTAAAGGATACGGGTTTGAGCTTGTTCACCCCCCCCTTGTTTGGGACTGTTGCCCTTCGTTTTCTCCCCCTTGGGGTAAGTGGGTGGGGGAGGACCCTAACGTTGAGTTTTGCTGCTGGGGACCTCTGTCCGGCCCCCCAATCACTCGATGCCTTAGTTGGTCGGCGTGCCTTCTCCAGAGGAGACCCGTGTTGGTCTCGACGCAGTATGACACTGGTCCCGTTTGGTTAATGACTACTCCGGGCACCCAGGCTGGCCCCGTAGCTGCGTAGTTCCTACAATGTACAGGTTCACCTATCTGAAAGTTTTTTGTGGGGCTGTGCTCAATGTTTCTTCCCCTATCCTCCACCCTGGTGGGATCCAACCTGGTTAACAATGAATGCAATTTCCTTTTCATAAGGAGTTCAGCGGGGGAGAATCCCGACGCCAATGGCCTCACCCTGTATGCCAACAAAAACTGGCAGAGCTGCCGGTCCAGATCACCTGGTCCCATGCGCCGCAGCCCCTCTTTCATTGTGCGCACCAGGCGTTCCGCCTGGCCGTTAGTTGCAGGGTGAAAGGGGGCTGAGGTGATGTGCTGAATGGCGTTGGATTCCAAGAACGCCTGGAATTCAGCCGACGTGAAAGTACTTGCATTGTCACTCACAATGACGTCAGGTATTCCGAAGGTACTTATCAGCCTGCGCAGTTGTTTTATGGTTGCAGCCGATGAGGTGCTGCGCATTGGAATCACTTCTAACCACTTGGAGTATGCATCCACTACCAGTAGGAAAAAGGAACCCCTGAATGGACCTGCGAAGTCTATGTGGAGGCGGGACCACGGGCCCCTAGCTGTGTCCCATTCTCTGTGTGGAAGGCGGGACTCCTCAGGGTGAGAGCTCTGGCAACTTTCGCAGGTATTCACCATGTGTTCAATGTCTGCATCTAGCTGTGGCCACCAGAAATAGCTTCGGGCCAGCGCCTTAGAGCGCACGATCCCTGGGTGGCTGACATGTAAAAGCCGTAGCACCCTTGCTCTTAATCATTCTGGGACCACCACCCTCTCCCCCCACAGGAGGCACCCCCTTTCTGTGGACAACTCAACCCTCTTCCTGAAAAATGCAGTAAACTCGTCTGCGGGGGAAACCGTGGGCCACCCCTTCTGTACCCAGGATCTCACAAGGGCTAATGTTTTATCCTTTGCCGTGGCTGCAGCGATCTCCACAGGAAGTATGGGGGGTGCATCTAGGGCTTCTATGAGGAGGACTTGGCTGTCTTGCTCTATCTCACATTTTGGGTCTCCCAGCTGGGGAAGAGGAGACCTTGAGAGTGCGTCAACATGGCTTATGTCTTTCCCGGGGCGGTACTCTAATGAACCCTTGTATGCATTAAGGAAGATAGCCCACCGAAGCATCCTTGGGGAAAGGATCTGAGGAGTGGGCTTGTCTGAGGTGAAGATACCCCATAGTGGCTTGTGGTTGGTTACAATGGTGAATGGATGGCCATACAAAAAATCTTGGAACTTCTTTGTGCCTGCCACAATAGCAAGGGCCTCCCTATCTGTTTGGGCGTAATTTCGTTCTGCCTTGGACAATGATCTCGAATAGAAAGCAACTGGGGCTTCTCGCCCGCCCTCTAACACGTGGCAAAGGACCGCCCCCACCTGCACTGGTGAGGCGTCGCAGACCAAGACTACCGGTTTCTTTGGGTCGAAATGGGTTAGAATAGCTTCTGAGGAGAGGAGCTGCTTGAGTTCCCTGAAAGCCCGCTCCTGATTCTCCCCCCACCGCCAAACCGCATCCTTCTTCAGCAGCCTATGCAGGGGCTCTGCAATCGACGCTTTCCTGGGCAGGAAAGAATGGTAAAAATTCAGCAGCCCCAGGAATGATTGTAGCTCCAGTTTCGCGGTGGGGCGAGGGGCGTTTTGGATGGCTGAGACTTTGGACTCAGCGGGTTTCACCCCCTCACGGATTATACGGAACCCCAGGAACTCAACCTCTCTTGCCAGAAACACACATTTGTCCCTCCGCAGCCTCAACCCCGCGGATTCGAAGACTGTAAGGACCTTATCTAGTCTCTGGGCCAATTCTGATTCGCTCCCCCCAGATATCAATATGTCGTCGAAGTATGGCAAGACGCCCGGTAACCTCTTTAACAAACGTTCCACAAGGGACTGAAATATCCCCGGCGCCGAGTTCACCCCAAACTGTAGGCACGTCACCTTGAATGCCCTCTTGTGAGTTACAATGGTTTGTGCAGCAGCTGTAGCGGGTGTTGCTGATAGCTGCTGGTACACCTGCGCCAGATCTAATTTGGCGAAAAACTTTCCCCCATGTAAAGTGGCTAGCAGATGGCTAACTACCGGCACCGGATAGGCATTAGGGCAGATTGCCTTGTTGATTGTACACTTGTAATCAGCGCAAATCCGCACCTCCCCATTTGCTTTCAGCGCTGTAACAATAGGAGTCTCCCACTCTGAAGAGTCCACAGGCACTAAAATCTCCTGACCCACCAGTTTGTCCAGTTCCGCCTCAATCTTGTCCTTCAGGGCGAATGGAACCCGACGTGGCTTGAGTCTGATTGGGCGGACCTCCGGGTCTAGGTCGAAAGAAACTGGGGGCCCCTTGTACTTCCCGAGCCCCTTCTTGAATACCTCGGGGTGTGCATCGCACACTGCCTGAATCTCATCCCCCCCGATGGCATGGACGCCGCCTATGAAAATGTCCAGGGGTTTGAACCATTGTGTTCCCAGGAGGTTACACCCCCCCTCCCTTAGAACTACTAGAGGGAGTTTCCTCCTGAGTCCCTTATACTGTATTTCAAAATCCCCGACCCCCAACACTGGGATCCCATTTCCCTGCACGTCTCTTAAGTTCGACCTCATCTCTTTGAGTCTGGGTCGCTCCTTGGGGGGAATGCGCAAAAACTCCTTATGGAAAATGAGGGAGTATACAGACCCCGAGTCTATTTCCATCTTAACGGGAACCCCTTGCAACAGTACCTCAACATAAAAACGTGGTTGCCCTAAGGGCATGCTGTGGACGGCCAGGTCGTCTTCCGCATGTACTCTTCGGTACACGTGGTACCCCTCCGGGTCGTCGCCACCATCGTAGACTCTGCCGACACCATCCTGTCTCCTCGTGGGGCGCTTGCTATCGTCCCGCCGTTGCTTGCAAACCCTGGTGATGTGGCCCTTCCGTCCGCAGTTGTGGCACTCAGCCTTCCGGAATGGGCACTTGCTCCGCTCGTGGGATGCTCCACAGACGTCACAGCACCGACCCCCTTTCCCTTTCTTCTCGCTCAGCCCCTTTCTGACTTTCCGGACTCCCTCATCTTCACTGGAGCCTGGGGTGGTGGAGGCCTCTGAGGATGTGAGCGAGCGCGGGGCAGGGGGCGCCCTCCAAGTCGCCTGGACTGCGGATGCAGCTGCCTCTACTTGTGGTGGCTTTGCTTTGAGAAGCTTGTACCTGACCCTTGTGGACTCAGCGGCTAGGGCCTCTTGTAGTACCTCTTTGAAGGTGAGGTCGTGGCCTCGGGTCATGAGCTTCCTTTGGGTTTTCCCATCTTGCATCCCACAGAGCAGCCTGTCTCTCAGGGCCACGTCTAGAATTTCCTGCCATTCGCATGGGGTTGCCGCCAAACGGAGGGCCGCCGCATACTCGGATACGGACTCACCCGGCTTTTGGTCCCTCCTCGCGAACGCAGCCCTGGCAGAGAAGAAGGATACCTTGGGCTTGAAGTGGTTTCTCAGGGTCGCCAGCAGTTCGGTTACAGAAATCTGTTCCACTTCTCGTGGTGCCACCAGATCCATCAGCGCTTGCACTGCGTGATAACCGAGCATCGTGATGAGAAGACCTCTCTTCTTTCCCGCGTCGGTGATGCCGGCAACCGCTACCGTACTCTTGAAGTGCATCTCGAACCAGTCCCATCGCTCGGGGTGGGTCACGTCGAACACCGGTTGCTGTGAATGTGTCTTGTCCCTGTGGGAATCCATGATCCCACCTTCGTCGCCAATTTTGTGTTTGGGAATCAAGACAATGGAAACAGCTGTAGGCTAGCCTAGCACATCTTTATTGCATGGAGTACAGTACGAACATGTGGTAATGGCGGACAAACAGCTCCTTTTATGCGGTGGCTATACAATTGAATATGGCTCTTCGACAGGGCATTGGCTACTGTCCATGTGACGTCATCCTTAGTCACGCCTTTCTTGTCCAGGTGAGGTGAGCGCGGGAATCTTTCCCGTGCAGCTGAAGGCATTTGAGGAATGTGTACCATGTGAGCTGGGCGCTCGCTACTGCCCCCGGTGGCCACTAGCTCGCGTCCTCATACAGAAGGTTACAGTGTTACTATTATAGATTGTTACATCCACTCATTCGTGTGGTTACAAATACATTCAATACACAACAGCACCAGAGTGGGTGGTGGTGCTGATGCAGATGCTTCCCTCTTGTCCAGTTCAAACCCTGGATTGCCAGATGAAATCTTCATTGGCACAGGCTTCTGGTAGTCATCGGCAGACCAGCAAAGCAGCCCGGGTGGGTTCTGCCTTTCTCCGAGCAGAGGATGTGGCAGCATTGAGACTTCCGTCCCTGGAGTCCTCCTGGGCTGAGAAGCCTCCCCTTCCTTCCTTCCTTCCATCCTTCATCCCACTCTGTGGAGGAGGGTGGCTCCAGGGAGCCCAGGAAGGGCTTTCCACGCCTGCTGGCCCTAGGGCTCCCCCCCCCCCCGCCACCCCCGTCTGACGAAGAGCCATACTCTTCCTCACGCTTCAGCCTCTCTTGGCATTGCACAAAGGTCATGCTGTTAGTTTCTTCGACAGACAGACACACACACACACACACACACACTTGGTTTGGCTTCCATTTAAACTTTCTATCCTAAGTAGCTGAAAAAATGCGATGAGCACTGGCCAAGGTTTCAAACCACGGCGGCATGCCACGAAATCCTCTCCATCTTCGCTGGCCAAACCCAGTTGGTGTCACACTTCCTGCGTCCCCTCTGGGTGAGGAAAGTCTTCCTCCTTTTTTGTGCATTGAAGGCAGGGAGAGGGAGCTCTGCAGGGCGAAAAAAGAGAATTGCCTCCAGCAGGAAGCCAAGCCTCTCCCTCCCAGCACCACAGGGAGCCCAATTGAGGGTGGGGGGTGGGTGTTCCTAAGAGCGAAGCCCCCTCCTCTCAGCCATGCCTGGGGGGTGGGGGTGGGGTGGCAAAGCACCCCCTTCCAATTCCTCCCAGAGGGGCACAGAATTCTCCTCCAGTGGTTTCTCTCCAAACTATGGGGCCATCCATCTGCAAACGTTCTTCCCAACGTGGAACTGAGTCTTTGCAAAGTGTTGTTGCCAAAAAAGGACAGAATTCTCGCCCCTTTCTGGGCATCGAAAGTCCCAGATAAAGTCAAGCCACTCATTCAGTTGCTGAGGAGAGAGCGAGCCCACAGTTCTGTCAATCCCCACTGATTCGGGAGGTCTACTCTGGAGTCACGGCACTCAGGCAGGGCCTTGACAGAGGTTAGTGGTTCTGCGTCACTCCATCGCTGGCCAGGTCCAAAGGAGCCCAATCTGCCCCTCCTCACCCACCACACCTGACCTACAGCCGACTACGTGGCTTTGTAGGACCAGGCAGGGGGTCAAGGTTCGGGAGTGAAAGTCCCTAGCAGCCACACAACCCGGAACGTGCCCGGTTTCATCATCTGACCTCGGAAGCGAAGTAGGGTCTGGCCTGGGCCACGGTGTCTTAGTGGTTAAGACGCTGAGCTTGATGGCTGGAAGGCCGGCAGTTTGAGACCTGAGTGCTGCATGATGGAGTAGAAATTTCAAGTGGATAACTAGGTACCACTTTGGTGTGCCATGCCTTCCAGTGTTTAGTCATGCCTGCCACATGACCATGGAGATGTCTGCAGATGCAGAGAGTGCTGGCTCCTTGGCTGTAAAGGTAGATGTGCGTCAGACCCTAGAGTCGGACAAGACTGGCCTTTGAGCAAAGGAGACACTTTGACCTTGACCCTCACTCCAGCCCACAAGAGCTGCTGCCCTTCTCACAGCCTGCCCGGGGGGGGGGGGGCTGCTACACGAAGGCCTTTCTCTGGGGCTGGGTCTTTCCCCCCAAGGGGGTCTCCAGACGCTCTACTCTGGAGGGGCTTCTAGTCTTCCTCCAGCAGAAGATCTGAGCTTGAGGGCATGGGGGGGGGGCGTTATGGGGGGAGGGCTACTCTTTCTTTCTTTCTATGGGCAAGGGAAAGGATGAGGTGGGCCCTGAGCCCTGAATGCCCCCCCCCCTCCCTCCCTTGCTTGGGACCCCCTCCCTGCTGCTTTCACTTCCCCCAAGGGAAGGCGTTCCTTCAAACTCAAACCCCCCCCCTCTCCGTGGGCCCCAGCCAGGCTCCTCCCTCTTGACCCCCACCCCGCCCCCAAGGTGGAGGACCCCTCCCTGGGTGATGGAGGCAATACAAGGTGCTGATGTGAGAGCTGGACCGGAAGCAAAAACAGCAGCACTGCTGGACAGGCGTCCGGTTTTATTTCTTCAATACCTTAAATAAGCTGAATATATTAAGTCACTTTAGTCATTATTAAATTTGCAGCTGCATTTTCTCTCATCCCCCGCCCCCCCCCCCCGCTTTGAACACTGAAGGGCAAAGGGAAGAAAGGGGGCACAAAGCACCGAAGCGCTCTGCACGCCCTCCCTCCCTCCCTGGGCCCTGGCCAGAGGGGGGAGGGGGTGTTGGGAACATATGCCAATACTTCTGACCCCCCCCCCCCCAGCCCTGAGACACCCAGAGGGCTCTGAGGGCCAGGGTGCCAAGAGGTCACCCCTTCCCTCTCAGAGAAACAAGGCCAGGAGTGGGGGTGGGCTCTGTTCATGACAACCTCTTTGTGCCCCCCCCCCTCCTTGCTTGTCCTTCCCCAGAGAGGCGAGGGGGGGAGGCAAAAGGTGGGAGACTGTCCTGTACAGGCACCCCAGCATTTTGGCAAACTGCCCCCAAAGGCACAGGGGGGCAAAAGGAGGCACAGGAGTGGGAGAGGCCTAGTCCCCAGCCCCCCCCCTCCCCGAAGGCCACCTGCAGGGGCTCCCAGCCAGTGAACGGCCTGGAGGAAGCCGCCCCTCCTCCCAACAGGGGCCCTGGGAGTGGAACTGGCATCCGTCCGGGCAGGTGCGAGTACAGGTGGGCTTCCTCCTCCCTGCCCAGGCTAGGCTTCCTCGTGGAGGGAGGCAGGGGGGCGGGCAGGGGGGCATCCAGCTGGCACAGACCCTCCGGCCACTCCCAGTGCCCATAGTTGGCTCTCCCATGCCAGGACCTGAGAGGAGCCACGGTTGAGTCCAGCCAAGCATGGTGGTGGTGGTGGGTGGTGACCACATTCCTGCAATGCTGCCCCCCCACCCCCGGGCTTGCCTGAGGAGCTGCAGGGAGGGCGAGGAGGCCAGACTGGTGTGTGGGTGGGTGGGTGGGGGGAGAGGGGGGTTGTCTCAGCAGTCCTTTCCCACCTCCTTGGGCTTTTGGGGTGGGGTGGGCAGTGTCCATCTGGCCACCCTTAGGACTGGGCTTCAGGCAGCTTGAGGCTGGGCTCTGTTGAGGCCGGTCCTTGCAGGGCCTTCCGGGGCGGCTCTGGACCCTGCAGGCTCTGGCCCTGGCAGTTGAGGTTCTGGTACCGGGGGCTGCTGGTGGCCGGCCGGGGGCAGACAGAGGCCAAGCGGAGCCGGAAGGGCCCGAGGCAGCAGGCCGGGCATGAGAGGGCTTCCTCCTGCTCCATCACCATCACCCCGCTGGTCTCCCCATCAGGGGCACTCAGGGCGGCACTGGCATGGCTGGGCTCCAGGCCCCCCTCCACCACCACAGGGGGAACGCTCAGCTCCGGGAGCCCCCCACCCCAGCCACCCCCACCGGGGGTCTGGCTGTTCTTGTTCAGGAGGAGTCCATTGGGGGGCCAAGGCTGGAGGCCGGAGGCTGCTGTGGTGCTGATGAAGTGGCCATTGTTCAGAGCCGGGGAGGCCGGAGGGGAGTCGGGCCCACCGCTACGGTCAGAGCTGCAGTCCATCGGGTCACTGGCCGGGGAGACGGGGGGCTCCAGGCGGCTGCAGTCTAGGGCCAGGAGGCCGTGGTCGTTGTCCTTGCCGTGGGGCTGGGAGGGTCCTCTCTGGCGGGGCAGCTCCGGGGATGAGGGAAGTGAGTGGCATCGGCGGGCGACAGGAGTGGCCTCCTCCAGGAAGTGGCGCTGGGTTTCCATGGCCGGCTCTGGGGTGATGGGAGTATCCATCGGGAGTGGAGAGGGGGGTGGGAGGTCAAAGGTCAAGGAGATCAAGGACTTGCTGGGCGTGTCCAAGAGCTTGATCCTGCCCCCGCGGAGGTCCTGCCGCTGAGAAAAGGGGTTGACCCGTTGGGGGGTGTCCGGAGCATGGGAGTCCAGGCAAGGCTGTGGCCGGAAAGGGCTGTGAGGTGGACGCTGGTCCGGCCGGAGGGAGGGAATCTGGGTGGATGAAGAAGGCGCCTTGACCACCTTCCCTGGGAAGAGAACGGAAGAGTGAACATCCGGGGCTGCCCAGAAATGGAGCACCAGGAGGCCCCACATGTCAGGCCTGGGAGAGGGAAGGGCAAAGCACCAAGGGCTCATTGACACACACACACAGAGTGGGGAGGGGCAAGCTCTTGGGTGGGATGGAGCCTTCCTTCCCCCCCCCCCCAAATGAAATGCAGACCACAGAGCAGCCCCCTCCCCTCTGACTATGTGGGCCACGGGACAAGCAATAGCAGTGGCATTTCTATCCTGCCCCATAGAAGTGATTAGTGCTCTCTCTATGGCACTCAATGAGCATTTTGCCCCCAACAGGCTGGGGACTCATTTTATTGACCTCAAAAGGACAGAAGAGGCCGAGTCAACCTGGATCATCAGGATTGAACTCACAACCTTTGGCTTCAGCACAGCAGTTTTTACCCCCTGCACCACCAGGGCTCTCTTGTCCTCCTCCCCAGGTGAACGCATGGGGTGGGGGTGGGGGGGGAGAGAGTATCTCCTCCTGCCTTGGCTCCTCCCCTTGCCTAGGGACCCACCCACCCCGTCCCTTCCTCCACTGGACCCAAGGCCCAAGGAGGTTTTCCCGCTGCTCCATCCCCAGGGGGCTCGACTCCCTCCGGCCTCCCTTCCAGGGTCACCTTTCTTGCCTCTGCGAACAGACCCACTGACGCTGCGTGGATTGGATGAGTCAACACCTGCACAGGTCCCCCAGACTCAATGGGCTTCCTCTAGCCATGACTTTGCAATGGCATTCGGCCATGGGTCCAGCAAGCGGCGGCTTAAGGCCAGGTGGGGGCCGGGCTGGACATCCGCCCCGTGAGCCATTGACCTGCAGTAGAAAGTAACCAAACAATGGGGTGCGGCAACAATGGGCCCCTGGCATGAGAAAGAAAAGAAACTGACCAGTGGGGTGTGGATGTCCTCACCCCTATGGGGGGGGGAGGGAAAGGGGGGGTCCAGCTTTAAACATTAACTTTTGTTTGAAAACTGTTGGGAATTTCTCAGGGGGAGGGGGAGGCAACAAATAAAGGGCCAAAGGCTCTGCCTGCCCTGGTGGCGCAGGGGTTAAATGGCTGCTTTGCAGCTTCTGAGTTCAATCCTAACCAGGGCTCAAGGTTGACTCTCAGCCTCTTCCCTCCTACAGAGGTGGGACAAAGGCATCCCCAGCATGTTAGTGGGGGCACAAAGGCTAATCCCCTTGTGAACGGCCCATAGAGGGCACGAAGGGCTATGGTGAGGGGGTGAAGTGTCATGGCCACTGCTGCTACTGCTTGCTGCCTGCCTGCCTGCCTGCTAATGCTGTACCGTTCAGGGTGGGCGCTGGGCTCCCCGGAAGGACGCTCCTGCTGCCACTCCGCAGGAGGCCAGGGCTGGGCTCTCTGCCTGTCCGCTGCTGCTGCTGCTGCGGTGGCTGCGGCTGCTCCTCCTGCTGCTGCTCCAGAGCAGCCTCCAAGCGCTGCGTGATCTCCAGGAAGGAAGGCCGAGAGGTGGGCTCCATCTGAGGTGAGGAATTGGGGGCCGGGGGGGGGGGGGGAGAAGAGAGGAAGCAATCCCAAGCACCAGCCAGGTGGGCAAAGGCTCCAACCCTTGGGGGGCCATCCTGGTGGCATGGCTTTTGCCAGGGTCAAGGCAGTCACTCGTGCAGTTGATCCTGGGCTGCCCCCAGTGGGGGAGGGGCTTGGCCCCTGTCCCATGACGGGGGGGGGGTGTTCCCTGCCATTCCTGCAGTGGCTCAGTGGTTAAGAAACTCACCTTGTTAGCTGGAAGACTGGCACATCAGCAGTTCGAGACCCAGATACTGCATGACGGAATGAGCGCCTGTCTCTGTCCAGCTCCTGCCAACCTAGCAGTTCGAAAGCAAGACATTGCAAGTAGATAAATAGGGACCACTTTGGAGGGAAAAGATCTTGGAGACACGAAAGAAGCCTCATTCGGGGGCTTCCCCCTGAGCGGAGTTCCTCCAGCAAAAATCCTTTCAACTCAGAATCATTTCTGACACGAAATTATGATCATTAATTTGATATTGTCTGTTATTCTGTGTTCACAGGGAGCAGCCGTGTTTTCTAAAATGCCCAATGTGTTTGCTTTGCTTCCTGCCACATCACTGAGTCCTTTTAAAGAAATAAGCCTTGATGGCCTGAAACCTGTTTAATATATGGCGCAAAAGTATCGGCTGAAATCAAAAGTAAACTCACTTCGCTCCTTCCCTGGTCCGGCGTTGGCCGCGGGGAAGTCGAGTTGTATTTGTAATTTCTTACATTTGATACTGTATTTTTTATATTGATACTGTATTTTTTATATTGTATACTGTTATGTCTCTATTGCTATATTACTGTGTTGCTTATATTGTATATTGTACCCTATTGTCATGGATATGTTGTTTGCCGCCTTGTGTCGGCCTTTGGCCGAAAAAGGCGGGGTATAAATAAAACTTGAATGAATGAATGAACGAATAAATGAATGAATTCCAGGCCTGGGTCTTTCTCTTCCTAACTGTTTGCTCAAGCAATGCCTGTTTCCCCCTTGTTTGCTCAGAGCTGGTGGGGACAGAGAACAGTCCGAGATGTTGGTTCTTCCTTGCTGTGTCACCTCAATTAATTGGGAAACAGGTGGTTTTTAACTATCTAATCCAGGGGTGCCCAAACTGCTCCCTGTGGGCTGGATCCGTCCCCCAATGCCAATTCATCCGGCCTGCGCCGCCCTCATCACTCCCAGAAGCGGAAGTAAAATGTGCCCATATAGGCATATTTTACTTCATCTTCTGGGAGCGATAAGGATAGCTCTGAGGGCCAGGGTGCCCAGAAGTCACCCCCTCCCAGGACCATCCATGATGAAACCAGGCCCTGAGGACAGTGAATCTCATTCTGTTTTGGGGAGGGCAGAAACGAGGGGGAGGGGGTGTATTTCTGGAAACATTCAGCCCCCCCCCATCTCCTCCTTGGGACCAGTAAAACCAGATTCACAGGCTACCCCTCCATCAGGGCAGAGGCTACACCTGGCCACCCTTCCCATGCGCCCACCCATCAGACACAGACAGGAATTTGGGGTAGGCAGGTCAGCTGTTCAGAAAGGCCTCTGGAGGCCCCTGGAGCTGATCCTGCAGGCTGTTTGGGGGTGGTGGTAGGGAGGGGTCCATGGGGCTTACGTTGCAGCAGTCGAAGGCCAAGTGGAGGAAGGCCAATGGGCAGCCTGCTTCCACCAGGTTGCAGAATGCGGCCACGTCAAGGCCAAAGTCCTGTGGTGGGAGGAAGAGGAAGGACCATTTTAGGTCAATGTCTGCTCCTGCCCAGGTCAGACGGTGGAGGTGGGATCCTGGCACAGGTGAGGGGAACATAAGGACCCTCCAGAGGACATCCAGAGGCACCTACCTACCTACCTCTCTGCGGGGAAGGTAGTCTGGGTCAGCCGGCACCCGAGCAATGATCTCGCAGAGAATGATTCCAAAGGCAAAGACATCTGCCTGGAGGGAGGGAAGAGAGTGGGAGGGGGGCATCAGAGTTGGGGGGGGGGCTGCCTGGGCAGGGGAAAGAGCCTACCACAGCCAGACTCCAGTGCATGTGTGCAACCCCCCACCCAACCAGAAATCAGTGGAGAGTCAGAAGGAAGCAGGGGGGTGGGGGTGGGGTGGGAGAGGACAGACCCCTTCCTCCCTGGTTACACCACAAGAGGGGCTATGGGAGAGCAACGCCTGGCACACAGCCCCACTTGGATGAAGATCCCTTCCCAGTCCCTGCCTCTCCCCCTTTTACCTTCTCATTGTAGAGTTCCCCTCGCAAGACCTCTGGGGCCATCCAATATGGGGAACCCACCACGGCCAGGGGCTCCCTTTCGCCCCCCTCGCTGGAGGAGAGAGTGCAAAGGAAGGTGTTAGGGGGGCAGAGAGGAGCCTCTGTGAGCTGAGCTCCCTCCTCCCTCCCTCCCACCCTCTCCCCCCCCCCAGTCCCAACCCCCAGGAGAAGCAGGACACACCTGTAGCTGGGGATTCTCTCTGCCAGGCCAAAGTCACCCACCACCGCCGTGTAGTAGCCATTGTCTTCGCTCCGCACGAGGCAGTTCTGGAGGGAGGGAGGGAGGGGCAGTATTGGGGTGCATGTATGTGTGGGGAGAACAATAAAAGGCAGTCCCAGAGGCCGTGGCCCCCTCCCTCCCAGGTTGGCTCCTACCTTGGAGGTGAGGTCTCGGTGGAAGATGCCCTTGCTGTGCAGGTAACGGAGGCCCCGGGCAATGCCCAGCGCCAACCGGAGGCGGACAGACCAGGGGAGCTGGGTGGGGCTGTCCAGCAGCTGTTCCAGGTTCCCACCATTAATGTACTGTGGGGGGGAAGTGGGGCAAGGGGGTGGGGGCCCAGGTTAAGTCTGTGCTACTTTGGAGCCCCCTCCCCTCCCTCTCCAGGACCCACAGGCTCCAGCAGGTATATCTCTTTCCCCCTCTCCCCCTCCCCAAAGGCCTCCCCTCACCTCTGTCAATGCGTGGAGCTGACCCTGGTGCACACAGACGCCCATAAACCTGTGGGGGCAGAACAAAAAGGGGGGTGTCAATCAGGTCTCCACCCCACCCCACATCCCAATCACAAAGGATTTTGGGCAGGGATTGTAAAGCTGAGGCAGGCCCTGCAAATGGGAAAGGAGGAGGAGGAGGAGGAGGCAAGAGGCAGCACAGGAGCTCAGACTCCACCACCCAAGTCAAGGGGCTGCAGAGGGAGACCGAGGGTCAAGGCAAGGTCATCAGCCACCCTGACCGCTCCTGCGATCCCTCCAGCAGCGCCTGTGCCTCCCTTGAAATCCCCCCAATAATCTCTGGGTCTCTGTAGGGCAATGACCTTGAGGAAGGAAGGAAGGAAGGAAGGAAGGAGACCTTCCTGAGCCTCAGCAAAGGCCCCTCCTGTGAAGCTGGCCCAGTTTCCTGATGCCTCTCAGAACCCTCTTCGATACACAGGGTCGGATCTGAGATGATCTGAGCCGTGCAGCTCTTGCCAGGTCTAAAGCCTGCTCACTCTGGAATTAGGCTCAGTTCTAGGGCCTAGACAGCAGGCAGGATGGCATTCGTCCCAACCCTCTGCACAAGTGGCCACGTCAGGAGGCCGGCCGGCTGGCTGGCCGGCCAGCTGGGAGTCTTTGGGGAAGGATCGAATGGGTCTCCGCCTGATTTCAGGACAGCCAGGACCTTCTTCTTCCACCATACTTTTAGGATTTGTTTGCTTGTACAGCAGCTATTAAAGATGTGACGGAGCTATTCTTTAGGGTTGCTCTTGCTTGAAAGCCAGTCGTATCCAACGGTAGGGTTCAGTGCTCATCTCTGTTTATAGCCAAAGAGCCAGCGGCATCTGTGTCTGCAGATGTTTCCATGGACATGTGGCAGGCAGGACTAGATGCTGGAGGGCACAGAACACATGTTACTCTCCCCGCCAAAGTGGTCCCTATTTAGCTCCTTGTGATGGCTTGCTTTCGAACCGCTAGGCTGGCAGAAGAGCTCACTCTGTTGCCGTTCTTATGGCCTCCTCTAACTTCACCCACATATGAAGCCAGTCCATTGCTTTTATTTTTATTATGCATCGGTTGGAGCAATTGGGGTTATAGTTGCATAGAAAGCAATGCAATGGAGGGGTGGGTGGGTGGGTGGGTGGGTGGGAGAGGGGCTTTCCTCCTAGCCTCCTTGTGCAGGGGGTGGAGGGGGGGGTGTTGGAATCCCAGTTCCCCCCTTCCCCCCCTTAAACCTCACCTTAGGATGTTGGGATGGGAGAGGCGGTTCATGAGCTGCACCTCCCGAAGCATGTTGCCACGGTTACTCATCAGCTTGTTCATCTTCAGCACCATGATCTGTCCAGACTGCCGATGCCTCACCTGCAGGGAGGGAGCGAGTGGGAGCATGATGATGATGATGGGGTGGGGGTGGGGGAAATGCAGCCTCCTGGGCTTGACTGGCCAAGTGTCATTAGAAGCAGAGCGGCTGGAGAGTTGCAGGGCAGCCCCCCCACTCCCCACCCCCCACCCCACCCACCCACCCCCGGCCCCCATCTGCAGACTCAGGAAGCTGCCTGGAGTCCCAGCCTTGGCGGCCCCCAAGGAGGAGGAGACACAGAGAGCGAATTAGCCCAGAGGCCACCCAAGGCAAGTGTGTGGCCTTCCACGAAACCTCCGGAGGAGTTGCTCCTGGCCAGGAAGGTTTACAGACCCCTTTGGCTGGAGCGAGAGAAGGGGGTGCCGCCCCAGGCCCAGAGAAGGCCAGCCAGGAAAACCCAACACAGCCCCCCCCCCGCCTCCCCTGTATGGATCAGCTAGCCCTTGGTGCCCTCCTCCTGTCCCAGGGATCTGACCAGGGCCCCCTCTCCACCACCACCACCTTGGTACCTCTGAGCATGTGTCAAGTGCCCTCCCCCCACAACTGAGGAAGGGAGGTGCCTTCCTCTGAAGCAAAGCACCAGGATCAGGCCCTGCTTCCTAGGCTGGCCCCAGGGAGCAGCTTCGGGGAGGGGGGGGCACAAGCCCAGGGAAGACACTGCCCCCCCCCTCCATGCAACAAGGACTGAAACACACACACACACACACACAGGGAGGGCAGCCTTGGGCCCAAGAGCGCCCCACCACCACCCGGCAGCCAGACCTGGACCAGGGGCTGAACCTGGCAGGGCCCAAGAAGAGTCCAGGCAGGACAACCAGGGAGCAAACCTTGCCTTCTGTCCCTCTCAGTAGGGTGGGCACAGGAGCAGCAATGGGTGTGGGGAGGGTGGGTGCAGGTGGGTGGGTGCGTGCGTGCAGCCCCCCCTTCTTTGGGAGGCAGCCTGGCATGGAGATGGCTTGGTAGCCTCTGGCATTGGCCACCATGGCACCGCCTGGTCAGTTTCCATTGGGCTCCCAGGGCCCCTGACAAAACCAGGTGCTGTGCTGGGGGGGAGGGGGAGGAAGGGAGGGGGCGCCACCCCCACCCACCCACCCCCCCGCACATGCACAGCCCAGATCCCTCAACAGCCGACCTCTGGGGAGGGCCTGGATGCAGCCCCTCCCCAGGCCTAAAGCCTCCCAAATTCCTGGGCGCTGCCGTCAGTGGCCGGTTCTTGTCCTTTTTAGTCAATGCTCTGGCAGAGCGGCTGCTGGGCAGGACGGAACAGGCCTCCCACCTCCCCTCCCCATAGCCTCCCCTCCCCCCAAAAAAAAACCTCCAGAAGAAGACACTGTGGAGATGCTGGTGGTATGTATGTGGTGTCTGTTTGTGAGTGTGCGCGTGTGCATACACAGAAACCAGCAGGAGGAGGGAGGCCAGGCCTGGATGGGGTAACAGAAGCTGGGTTTCCCCCCAGTGCCCAGCCAGAAGGACAAGCCCCCACCCCCACTTTCTCTCCAAAGGGAGGCAGTTCTTGCCTTAGAATCAGGGTTCTTCCCTCTCGTTGCTCACAGACACAGTGTTTGCTCTGAAACTCTCCACCAAGTCAATGGCATCTCTTTCATGGCCAACCATCATCCTACAGTCCCATCTCTTATACTCTTGTATATCCATTTTCCAGTCCAGGGGGTTGAGGCAGAGACCCTTATCCCAGGCCATGTGCTGAGCCTGCAGCAGAGTGTGGGGGTGGGGGGGTGGGGGGGGAGAGGCTCTCCCAGATCTTTACACTACCCCCACCATGGCCAAATTCTGGGATGGGAGCAGGATGGTCAGCAGCCCAACCAAGGCCTCCCCTGTGGGATTTCCTGGTGCCCTAACAAATGAAACCAGGTGGGGGAGGAGGCAGAAGGTGTGGGTCCCTGCTGCAGGGGTGAACCATGACCCCACCTGTTGCAGATGCCCCCTTCCAACCCCAAGTGCCCATTCTTCATGACCCAGGTCAGAACCAAGAGAGAGAGAGAGTGTGTGTGTGTGGTGTGTGTGCTGCCTTGAGCTTTCCCCACCCTCCCTGCCCTGCCATCTGCCCAATTATCTTAATTCTTGCTATGATCATCCTGCTGGTGTGTGTGTGTGTGTGTGTGTGTGTGTGTGTGTGTGTGTGAAGGGATGGGGCCAAAGGGCCAAGCAAGCTGGCCACCTCTGCCGCACCTCCTAGCCTCAACAGGAACCAGCTCAAAGGTCCCTGGGACAAGCACATACTGGGTAGTGTGCCAACTGAGCTGGCGAATACCCTTTAAACACCTAGTGCTTGTACTGTGCTTTTGTTTCATGCTTTGGAGCACTCGGGGTTTTCCATGGGCTGTAGAAACAACAAGTGAACACACACATCCAATACCATCAAGCAGGCAGCTCTTCTTTGGAGGCGGGGGGGGGGGGGGGGGGCAGAACAGCACCATGTCCCATATGAAGCCAGATTCCCCAGCCATAGGTGCCCCCTCCTACAATCTGACCAGTAGCAACTATGCAGACAACATTTTATCCCACTCAAAAGTTTGTGACGAAAGACACGGAAACATCATGTGAAAGGCTCAGTCTGGGGAGGGTAGCGTGAAAAGGCCCCCAACTCTGAGACCTCTCTCTCTCCCTTGGGAAAGCAACCAGGCAGGAACCAATTCTCTTCAGTGTGATTAGTTTATTGCAGCGAAAGAGCCATACAGAACCATTATTAGCAAACAATGTGAAAATAAAAGACCAAACAGGGCTTCATCTACCCCCTCCTCACCCCCACCAGCGTGGTGGGGAGCGAGAGTTCTCCCCATCAGCCAAAGAAGAAAAGAAAACAGATCATAGCCAAAAAAAGATTGCGCCAAAACAGAGCATGGAATATATCTTGCATTTCTCTACTCCCAGCCCATCTCTCCTTAATTTCGGCCTCCTAATGATGTAACCCAATCGCTCTCTCTTCTGGGGTCAACTATACATATCAATCATGGAGCTTTGCCCCCCCTCCCCTTCGGCCAGCCCTCCCCCTCTCTGGAATGTCCCAACAGATAATGGCGTGGCTAGCAGACATCCCCGACTCCACTCCCTCCTCCCCATCCTAGGTGTTATGAGAACTCCTTGGGAAAGAGGGACTCACTGGGGAAGGGCGACCGGCATAGACTACACCAGTTGAGAAAATAGACGCTCTTGCTGTTATCATTCCACTAAAGATCAGGAGAGAAGGAGCAGCAGTGGATGCTGAGAGAGGGAAGTAAGAAAAGGACCCTCCTCGACACCCTCTGAAGGGAGATGCGCCTCAAGTCCACCGGCTCAGATCCAGGAAGAGCTTGATGGCAAGAGCAGACACTCTTGAGGGTAGGCAAGAGCAAAACCAAATCAGAAGATGGAGGAAGGGAGGAGTTCACTAGACAAGCAACAACATTAAAGGAGGAGGAGATGGCTGAGGAATTCAACCTCCCTTATGTCACATGGAGGACCCTGAATAGGTTGATGATGGTCGGAGTCTCTCAATGCAAGACCAACAGAGTCGGGGTGGGGGGGTGGGGGCTGCTGGTGGACAACAACATGCTGCATGAATGTGGAGAGATACAGGGTCTGCCGATTGCTGCCAGAGAATGCACCAATGAGGACTTAAGTTTGGCCAATGACAAAGCCAAGCTATTGGCTTCATTTGGGCAGTCCAGGGTTTGATCAGGCCACAAAAGAAGAAGAATCATGACGGCAGGTGAAAGGGAAAACCAGAAAGCAATGTGCAAAACTTGCAACACAGGAACCTGTCAGAACAAAAGTTATCAGCAAGGTAAACCCCCAAAATTGGATTCCCTGAACAGAGGAAAGAGCCTCTCCCTCTCTCTCCATGGCCAGGCCCTTTGGCTCCCTGCAAGCCCCTCCCTCTCCTCCCATGGGGCTATAACCCCCGACCAGCCCCATCTCCACCAAGCCTTAACCGCCAACGCCAACTTCACTCCAGAAAACACCACCTCCTGCGGGGGCCGAAGCCAGCCCAAGCCTCACTGCTCAGCCTTTGGGCCTCTAAGCAGGGCAACAGGGAAGAACGGGCAAAGAGGGCAGCGTGGGAAGAAGACGCTGGGGGAGGGCAGAGGTAATGAGAGCCCTCTTGATGGCTTTGAAGGCGCCCACTCTGCATGCCCACAAAGAGCCCTTCTGGGCAGAGAGAGGAGGCAAGAGGGAGAGCCCAGAGAAGGCCCAAGCTTGGGGGGGGGGGGGGGCTCCATGCTTTAATTGAATGGGGGCGGCACTTCTTCTCCCCAGACATCCTTCTGGAAAGGGCTGCCCAGTTCAGGACTGGCAGCAACCCTGGGATGGCGTTGGGGGTGGGGGGGGGGAGGGTTTCAGGGCAAATGGGCTCCAGGAATGCCACCCACAGGCAGGCCAGCACATGGCAGAGGGAACCCCAGAGGACCCAGCCTGTCTCCATGCAAAGCCACCAGGGAGGAGGCAGAAACCCCAAGACTGACAGTGGCCAAGCAGTTGGGGGGAGGAGAGAAATGGGGTGCAGTGGAAGCTAGGGTGACCTTTGGGGGGGGCAAAATGCCCAGCGCACTTCATCTTCTGCCAAGGCTGCCTCCCCTCAACTGACACCCCATAGGGTCCCCATGAAGCCACCATGCTTGGCAAGGCAAGAATGGCAGGCACACTCCTGCATGCGGGCACCAGCTCTGCCAGGGTGAGTGGCTGTGGGAGGAAGGCCTGGAGTGCCCATGGAAAGGGAGCCTGGCTGTAGCCTGGACAGGTCAGCCCCTGCCCTCCCTCTGAGCAGGCTGGGATGCCAGCCACCAATGCTCCCCCCTCCTCTCCTGGCACTGCCCACATGCCTGTCTCCTGGCACCAGGCTTGGAATCCAGGCACATTCCTGGAGCTGAGCTCAGCTGGGTGGCTGCCGCCCACCTTCCAAGGGCAGCCAGAGGCCCCCCTCCCTCCCCTTTTTACCCAAGGATCCAGTCCCGTCCCCCACAGGGTCCCCACACCCCACCCCTCCAGCCCTTCCGCCTCCTGAGTGGCTCATTAAATGTTGTTGACTTTATTGCAACAGCTTTAATGAGCCAGTCCCAAGACGCCAATCCAGGGCCCTCCCTCTTCCTCCTCCTCCTCTTCCTCCTCCAGGCCTCAGCCCAGCCATAAACACAGAAACACACACACCCTCCTCCCAAGTGAGTGAGGGAGTGAGTGAGAGCACATGCCCGGCCAACCTGCAAGGCTGAGAGCTGCCCAGGGGAATGCAGCCCCCACAGAGACCCTGGGGAAAGCAGGGGGGCAGGAGGGAGGGTCTGCACAGGTTAAAGGCTGCCCAACAAGGGGCAAAGGGGTTCCAAATCCCTAGAACTGGTTTTCCATCTGCTCAGAGACGGAGCCTGGAAGGGGCTCTGGGCTTCCCTCTAAGCCTTTGACCCTCTCTGTGGGCAGTTGCCCCATCCAGGGGTTGCCCCCCCCCCCAGCGAGGGAGGGAGGGAGGCTGGCATTCAACCATCTGGGCAGAAGGAAAGTGACACACAAACTCCTGTGAAGTGCCAGGAAAGTGCAGGTCAGCAGGTCACACACACACACACACACCCCTCTGTAGCAGAAGGAGCCTGCCCAGCATTAGCAGCCACGACTCAGGGCTAGCCTTCCTTCAGCATACGTAAGCTGGCCAAGGAAGAGAGATAAATCTTTATTATTGTCCTGCACAGAACAACGAGATTGGGGGGGGGGGAAACCGGGGGCCCCTGGGCCAGCCCCCCACCCACCCCACCCCACCCCAAAAGAGGCAACCTCCCCGTCTCTGGAGACTTGCAAAATGTGACATCCTAGGGTGGAACCAGCACCTCCACCCAGAGCAATTTGGGGTTCTGCAGAACAGAAGGGAGTTTCCTGGCCACAACAAGCAAGCAAGAGGGAGTGGATCCAGGGAGGGGCTGAGCAGGATGGCGGGGGTGGGGGTGGGTGGGTGGGTGGGGGTGTAGATCCTTGGCCAAAGAGGGAAACCAGACCAGATCCAGGATTCCTGTTTCATGCCTGCAAAGGCAATCTGTCACCAGCAGCCTGGCCAGGTGATCCAGCTGTGGCTGGGGAAAGAGGCATGGAACCTACGGTACTACTGCCGGCGACTCAACGCCTAACTAACCTGACAACCACGAGGGCTCACAGTCTGGGTTGGCACAATCTGCAGGGAAGGAAAGGTGATGGCTCTCAAGTGGATTAAATCCCTCACATGACTCCATCCTGGCCTAGGATGGCTTCCTCCTCCTCCTCCTCCTCCTCCTCCTCCTCCATGTCTAGGCCTGACGTGAAACTGTCAAAATGAAGGCACCTTTGGGTGAGTTCATTCTGCAGTTCCTTTCACCTGACCCAGTGTGAGAAAGGTTAGAGGAGGACTTTGCGTACCCAAAGGGCTCAGGGCCAGAAAGTGACTCATGGAACTAGATCAATGGGGCTCACGCTGTGGGTTGGCCAACGGAAGGCCACTGCATTACTGTATATTGTTCCCAGGACAATCTTCACGACTGATCGGCAGGATGGGAGCCAATATTTGGAATCGGATACGGCACTCAAAGAAGAAAAGCAACGGCGGGTCTCTGCCTTCGGCGCCGGCACCGGCTACTCGTATCCCAGCACACATTTTTCCTGGATGTCATTTTCTCCATTGATGGACGAGTCTCTGATGACTCAATAAGGCCCTCACCAATCTTCCCAAAGGTCCAGTCCTCCCCTCCCTCCCTCCCTCCCGGCCCAAGAGAGGAGGAATCTACCTGACAGAGGAAGGAAGGTAAAAACCAACCATCCTGAGAGACCCACCAGAACCAAAGGAGAAGAAGACTCAGAAGAAACCCCCGCCCACCCCCACCGCCCCGCCCCGCCCCTATCTGCCCCCTCCTTGGGTTCCCCCACTCCCAAAAGCCCTTCACTGGTTTGTCTCACTCACATCCCGACGACGTGCCCCACAGATCGTGGGACCAATCCCAACAGGTACACCCCAAAGAGTGTCTTTAACACCCAAAGTGCGCTGGGCTGCAACTCCCAGCCTCGCCCACTCCAGGGCCTGCCAGCTGGGGCTGATGGGAGCTGGAGTCCAACAGCAGCTTGAGCCCCTCTGCTCAGCCCCACACTCCCTCTTCTTGTGCAGGAGACCCAAAGTGGTCAACCCTGGAACCAGGAGACTGAAGGGACCTTTGCCTTTCCCAACCACTAAAGACCCTTTTGGAAACAGAGCGGCACAACGGAGCGACCCTCCTTCCTTATGCTTATGTGAGGGGGGGATTTGGGGTGGGGGGGCAGGATCAGGCCCTGAAGAAGAACCCCATAGGGGAGGTAGATATTTCCCAGGGAGAGCGCCTCCTGCCCTCCCTCCCCTCGCAAGGGGGGGGGCATGCGACAGGTGCCCCTCACCCCCCACAGGCAAATGGGATGGAACAAAGTTCCTACAGAGAGGAGACCCCGCTGGTACCCTGCGAACAAGCGAGGAAGGTACTGAAGCCCCCCACCCCCCACAGGAGAAGCCCGCACCCCCCCCCCCCAATCTAGAACCCTGGCCACGTCCCTGGGGGCAGAGGGGAGCGGCGTCTGCCCCAAGGGAAGCTGAAGCCCCCCCCTCCAAAAAAAAGCCCAACCCGGACCACCTAGGGATTATCTGGCCTTGGACCGCACCTGGGGAGGGGAGGCTGAACCCACCAAGCCAGCACCCACCCACCACCCCCGTCCCTTCCCCGGGAAAAGGTGGTTGGGATTGTATGTGTGTGTGTGAGAGAGGGAGGGAGGGGGGGGAGGGAGGGAGACCCTCCCCCTCCCGCTCCCGCTCCAGCCGAGGCAGGAAAGGGGGGAGCAGCAGAAACCAGGACCAGGTCCCGAGCACCTGAAGGGAGGGGGGGGGCACCGGAGCCCCGAAGACGGTCAACAGGCAGAGGCCACCGCCTCCCGAGGCTCCTCCCGTCCCTCCCTCGCGGGGGTCGCGCCGCCTCCTTCGCCTCGGCGCCCGGGCCGGACCAGAGCAACGGCCAGGCCGGCGGCGCCCCCCCCCCGGCGCCCCCCCCCCCGCCCTTCCCTCCCCTCCGCCGCCCCCCCCCCCCTCTTACCTTGAAGACCTCGGAGAAGAATCCGGCGCCGATCTTCTCGCAGTGGAAGTCGTCGATGCGGGCCAGGGTGGAGACGGCGCTGCGCAGGGCCCGGTAGGAGGAGGGCCGCGGACGCCCCCCGCCCGCCGCCAGCGCCCCCACCGACGCCTCCCCCCCGCCCTCCATCATGGCCCGCCCCGGGAGCGACGGCGGCAAGAGCAGCGGCCCCGGGGCCATGCACACAGGACGCCAACGCCGGGCGGACGCGGGGCGCCGAGGCGAGGGCGGCAAGGCCAGGCCAGGCCGTCGGAGGAGGAAGGAAGGAAGGGGGAGGAGAAGGACGCGGCGGCGGCGAGAGGCCCGCCTGGCGCCGGGCAGAAGGGCTAGCGGCGGCGGCCCGCGGAGCGGAGGGCCCAGAGGAGGCGGAGCCGCGACGGGCGGGCGGGCGGGCGGGTAGACAGGCGGGGCGGGGGGGGGCCTTAACTCCTCGCCTGCCGCCGCCGACCGACTCCTTCCACTCTGCGCGGCGAAAGCGGCCAACCCACCCGCCTGCCTGCCCGCCCGGGGCGACGAGGGAGACTCCACTCGCGCGCCCCGTCCAGCGGCCTCCCCCGCCCCCTCCGCCCCTCCCTCCCTCGGGCGGGCGGATCCCAGGCACAGGTCACACGCAGCCGGCCCTCTCCCATCTGCCTTTCTCGGGCAAGCGTTCACACCGGCGCTTGGGGTGTAGGAAGCGAGCGCCCCCCCACCCCGGTCAGCCTTGTGTCCAGCGGTGCGAGAGAAGACGTCGCTGAGGCCGGACCTCCCTCCGCGGACGCCTGTGGCCCCATCCGGGCACTCTACGTGGAGACCTTGGCAGGTGCCCCACCAAGAGGGTGGGAAAGCTCTGGCAGGGATACCCTGAGTCCCACAGGAGGGTCTGGGGAAGATGGTCACTGGAGTCCAGAGAGAGGAGGGGGGGGGCGCTTCGCAGGCTGGCAAGGCTGCCCCAATGGGAGAGATGGAGCCAGCCTGGTTGAGGTGGTCCAAGAGGACAGGACACTCCCCGGACCCCAGAGGTCCTACAGGAAGAGGAGGAGGAGGAGGAGGAAGAGGGCAGCAGCGTCTCATGTTGGGCGAGGGCAGCAGCAGCAGCAGCCGCCGGTGTCCTTGCGTCCTCCCTCCTTTCCTGCCACGGACACCTTGTGCAGCCATTTTAGCCAAGGTCCCAGCTAAGGGCCTCTTAGGCCAAAGTCAAGGGGTCTCCCCTGCTGGAAAGCCAGTCCTTGGCTGGCCGAGCCTCTCTCCGGTCTTGCTTTGGCATTTCAGGGGGCTCAGAATTGTCTTGGGAAAATAATCCAGAGTGTCTGCTCTGCACTGGTGCACGTGCGCACGCACACACACCTCAAGGAGGTCAATCCAACACTGTCCCAAGCCCCATAGCAGAAGCAAGGCTAGGGGAGAGCAAAGTTGTAGGAATCGGGGCCGCTGAGGTCCCGGAGGAGACTGATCAAGAAACGATACAAGGCAATATGGAGCGTGATCAGATCAGCCGTTTATTGAGGGAAAACTTCAACATATATAGAGGGAAAAGCGCAACGGTGGCAAAACCGTCCTCTGGCAGAAATCACATCACCTGTTTACTCGGGTTAATTGGGAATCTCTCTGAGAGAAGTTAATTAACTGGGATAAACATTGACATGGAGAAACACCATTGTCCAAGGATTAGGCAGGGGTAAACATGGCTTCTATTTGTGCCTGAGATTAGACTGAGACTCGGAGATGAGTGATTACTCTAATGGGTAACAGGGTTAGATATCTGCTCTCTCAGCAGATCCGCTGGCCAGGTCAAGGATTTGGGTGAATCAAACCCTATCATTTATCCACCCCCCTTAATTTCTCTGCCCGCAGAGCCCACGGCTCAAGGAGCGTTCTCCCGAAGTGGCCTCTGCGCGGGCCGTTCCATGCCCACCGGGCACGGGGAATCCACATCTCCCCTTTAATTTTCATTTAAGGACCTGACCGGCGTCTCTGCGTAAGAGGGGCATCAGCTGCTGAGCGGGAATGGCGTTTTGGGGTTTCTTCTTGGGGCGGCACTTCGAGATCAGTGAGGGAATACATTGTGCAAAGCAGCATAACGCTATGCCTAGTATAATCACCCCCACAACTACCTTGAGTACCGTCTGGAGCCACCCCCACGGGATCCACAACCACATCCAATTCCACAATGAACTCCACCATGTTCCCCATGCAGAACCTTCTCTTATGCCCTCGACTATGGTGTGGAGGGCCGTGAGCTGACTCTGTACCTTGCGGGAGTTGTCAGTAAGATTGAAGCAACACATACCATGGAAGCATTCGCAGCCCAAATGATGAAGCAATAAGAGATAGTCTATAGCCGCTCTATTGTCAAGTATGGCATGGCGAAGCTCTGCCTGCTCCTGGTTGAGCAGCGCTATCACCGAGGAGGTATGGTTGATGGCTTTGGCTAGACCGCAAGCCAACCGACTAATCCTCCGAGCATTGCCGACGGCTAAGCCTGGCACGCCAATTATGCTGACCGCCAACGAGACGTATTCGGCTGGACTCATAACTCTAAAGCTGCTCTCACATGAGCTGTCTAACTGGGTGGTGCGAGTGTGACGTATGGGTGCGGAAACATTTGTGACATTTGTGCTTGGGGTGACCATATCCTTAGTGGGGAGTAACAGTGTCAAACGACTAATGCAACAAGTAGCATCTGATACATTGCAGGAATATAGTTCCACGTGTACTAATTACATGTGAAGAACCAACCAGATGGTAACGTAACATGAGCATACATTGAACCAAGCTTCACTGGGTTATTGCAAGTCCAATTGCCGCTGCCAACGTAGAGGCAGCGGCGCTGGGTTCGACCGACTGAGGAGCAGCCGGTCATTCGAGCACAAGTAGTGTTCGGGCTGACCGCCACTCGAGGAGTGTGGAGAGTGGCTGCATCAGCCGGCAAAGTCATAGTGAGCCGCATCTCCCAACGGGCATACTCTGCAGAAGCCGCTGGGTTGTATGGGCTGAAAATCCGTTTCACGAGCCAATCCCCATCCCTGGGGTATGCGCCTGGAGAGTGGCACACTGGGATGAGGCAGGTGCTCAAGATTGAGGCAGAACCAATGTCCTGTCTCAGGCAAAAATCGGACTGGTTGACGAGGCCCGCCAACCTTTCCCAAATGTTGTACTGCATCCTGGCAGAAAGGTCTCCACCGGGCACCAAATCGTTGGCTTTCAACAAGGTAGCCTGAACGCCTCCCCCGCAAAACAGGGAGAGAATCAGGATGATGGTGGCTGCCATGGTGTTGGCGTGAATTCGGGCGAAGACTGCAGCCGTGAGGTTCTCCGGTGTCGGTTCCTTCTCCTAGCGTCGGAGGGCGTCCTCGGCCTCACTGCAAAGGACCTTGACCATCCCCCAGGTGACCTTCGGCACCGTCGGTGGCCGTCTCCTCCGGCGGGTTTTGTCGGTCAGGGTGAGGTCCTCCATCTCCGGGATCGGACTCGGGTCGGTCTGGGTCCACGCCATGTGGTTCCAAGTGAGGCTTGACACACCGAGCTGGAATCCAAACGACACCTGTAGGAGACATAACTGCAGCATACCCTCTCCCCCAGGTTATGAGTGGCGCCGGGCCCCTCCAGGAAGGGTCCGGTGGCACCCGGTATCGGACCATCGGTCGCGGGAGAGCTTCCGAGCGGCGGAAGTGCTTCTCCTGCGGCGTGCAATCCGAAAAAAACATTAAGGTGATTGTAAGTGAACAATACCTTATTCAGGCAATGCTGTGCCTGGCCCTGTGACTTGGGGAGGGCTGGTGGCTCCCCCCTTTCTGTTTGTTTGTCAATATAGGACTTGAGCGTCCGATTGACCCGTTCCACAATCGCTTGCCCCTGCGGATTGTAAGGAACGCCAAAAGTATGCTTAATATCCCAAGTGGCCATGAAGGCTGCCTGGAGCTGTAGGACGGGGCGTTATCGGTTTTAATTTGCCGTGGCTTGCCCATTGCCGCGATGCAGGAAAGGAGGTGCTGCTCCACATGGGAAGCAGTCTCCCCTTTCTGCGCCGTTGCCCAAACGAATTGAGAAAATGTGTCAATGCAAACGTGCATGTACTGCCATCTGCCAAACTGCGGAACATGCGTGACATCCATCTGCCACACTTGGTTAGCCTCTGTCCCTCGCGGGTTGACCCCCCACGAGGGCCCCCCCGGTGCCCCTGCACAATGCTGGCAAGAGCGAACTATGCCTTGGGCTTGAGAAAGTGGCAGATTGAACTGTCTGGCCAACGCTTTGGCATTTTGGTGAAAAAAGGCATGACTCTGAATTGGAGTAGTAAAAACACCTAAAACTGAACGTTGCTGAATTTCCTTTGCCGCCGCATCCGCTCTGCTATTGCCCGCGGAAATCGGACCCGGCAGGTCTTGGTGACTGCGGATGTGGGCAATATAAAGTGGCTCCGTGCGGTTTCGCAAATGGAATTGAGCAGTGAGAAACAGGCTAAGCAAATTTTTGTCTATCGCGGGAGTGATGTATGCTCCCGGTAGACTGTGAAGCAAATTCCTGACATACTGACTGTCTGTAATGATGTTTAAACGTTCTTTGGCGAAGGTGCACAAGGCAAGGTTCACCGCTGCCAACTCTGCCCGCTGCGCGGACTTTTGTGGAAGAGTTAGCAGCGTGCGCCAAGCTTGGCCCTCCTGCCAGGTCAAGACACCATATGTGCGACCACCGTCAGCAAAAACTGTCCTGGCCCCCTGAAGCGGGACCAGCGAGAGCAATTCGAGCAAGCTGACTGTCTGCGTTTGAAGTGAAACGAGTCTGGGGTCTTTTGGCAAGTGGTATGCCAAGCATCCGGTGAATCCTTCCAAAGCGATGGGAAGCGAGTCACCGAGCTGCATCAATTGCTGAATTTGTTCCTTGGTGAATGGAACTACAATTTTGGCCAAATCGTGCCCTGAAATGTCCCTAGCTCTCAGCCTTCCGCGGTAGACCACCGCGGAAACCAGCTCTTGGGGAGGAACGATGTTCCGGGAAGAGGTGTTCGGCAAGTACACCCATTCCACGATACTCGCTCCTTTCTCGGAGTCTACTCCTAGAGCTCCGGTGAACATGGATCCTGCCCTTACGATGTACAAATTCAGGATCGGAGCATATGGCCCTGGGGTGATCCTATCTACCCACCTCTGGCTGAGAACTTGGTTCACTTTTTCGAGAGCTAAGCGCGCTTCTCGAGAAATGTGTATCCGGTCTGCCGGCTGCTTACCTAAAGTTAGCAGCGAGAAGAGCGGTTTCAAAAGATCCGTATCCAATCGGAAATACGGTCTGGCCCAATTGATATTACCCAGAACTTGCTGCAATTCTACAAGGGTGATTGAGTCCTGTAAATTGATCTGAGGCAAAACTGGTGCTGCGAAAGAGCGGAGAAGCCGATGACCCAAGTATGAGAAGGGCTCGGTTCTCTGCACTTTTTCCGGGGCAATGAGTAAACCTTTGTCCCCCAGGCTGGCCTGGAGGTCAGAAAACATTTCGCTGCCGAGTTGCGGCACCGCGACCAAGATGTCATCCATGAAATGGCAAACTATCGCTTTTGGGTAAAGGTTTCGGAACTTTGCCAGTGCGTTGTGAACATAAATTTGGCACAGGGTGGGCGAATTGAGCATGCCCTGTGGCAAAAATTTCCACGCGTAACGCTGCCTAGGCTCACTGTGGTTCACAACCGGCACCGTAAAGGCGAACCTTTCCCGGTCCCTGGGGTCTAAGGGGATTGTATAAAAGCAATCCTTGAGATCTACGACTAGGATCTCCCACCCCTCGGGAATCATATTAGGATTTGGGATGCCGCATTGGAGCGGACCCATTGGCTGTATGCACTTATTGATCTCTCTGAGATCGTGGAGGAGTCGCCACTTCCCCGACTTCTTTTTTATGACAAAAATTGGCGAATTCCATGGACTTGTGGACCGTTCTATATGTCCTGCGTCTAGCTGTTCTCTAACCAACTGCTTAAGGGCAACTAACTTCTCTCCCACTACCGGCCATTGTTCTACCCAGACCGGTGTATCGGTGAGCCACTTAAGTGGCAACGCCATTACCCAAAGGTAAGCGTAGCACCGTACTGCTGTAAAATGTCTCGCCCCCAAAGGTTGATGTGCATGTCAAGAATGTGCGGCCGAATTACCGCCGTGCCGTCAGCCCTTGGGATTGTGACTGTTACCCATTCTCGGCTCCTAAATGCTTCCTGAATACCGCCTACCCCCCACACATCGGAGACCGGCTCAATGGCCCACTCCCTTGGCCACTGGCCCCTACTTATCACGCTGACATCTGCTCCGGTATCTAACAGGCCTGAGAATGATCTATTATTCAGAAATACCTCAATAACCGGGCGCTGTTTCCACTCAATGTTGGTTTCCACTGTCGCTAAGACCTGGTATCCTTGTACTGCCTCACTGGCGCTCGAGCGGTCCTCTGACCGGGGCTCGAAGCTGTCACTGAGCCTTCCCTGGCTGTCTGCTGGCGAGTGACAAGGAACCATGATCAGTTGCGCTAAGGTGTCTCCCTTGTGAATTGTTTGGGGCAGGTGAGTCCACAACTGAACTTGGAGAACGCCTGAAAAATTCGAGTCAACGACTCCTGGAATTACAAGAATTCCGCGTGCTCCTGCTACACTACGGGGCAAAACTAAACCTATAAAGCCCTTGGGCAGTGGACCCATGTACTGGGAGTCCACCAGATAGACCGTGCCTGGCAGGTCGCATGTAACGTCTGCCTGACAAGTCAAATCTAACCCTGTACTACCCTTGGGGCTGGCCTGCGCCCTCGCAGTGCCTGAAGTGTGACCTGAATCTAGTCTAGCTCTGGCGAGCCTTGAATCTGGGAAGTCTCTGTTTGGACCGGGGCCAGAGACGTGCCCGTGCGCCGGTTTCCCGAACTCGGACAGTTTCTGGCCCAATGGTAGCCTTTCTTGCACTTCGGACACAGGGTGTTCGGAGCCTTGGAACGGCCGGAATTTTGTCCGCCTCCCTTGGATCGGCACTCCCTAGCGAAGTGACCGACCTTGCCACAATTGTGACATGCTCCTTGGGTCTTTCCTTTGGGTCTTCTACCCCCTTGCACCGCTGCCGCTAGCAAACCCATTTTATAGGATTCTGTGCCAACGTCGGCGGAAGCTCTAATCATGTCCGTGAGAGTCAAGTCAGGACGATTGCCCAGTGACTGCAAGATTTTACGGCAGTCTAAATTGGCATTGTCCTTGGCTAGCTTGATCATGAGCTCTTGCTGGGCTTCCTCATTATCGATCTGCCTACTAATCGCCTCTTCCAAGCGATTGATGAAATCCATGTAGGGCTCTTGGGCTCCCTGCTTGACTGCGGTATAATTCTTAGCCGCTTTGCCGGTCGCAGGGACCTTGAAAAAAGCCCTAAAAGCAGCCTTTGCCGATATCTGGAGAGTGGCGAGTGGCAAGTTGATCTGCGCATCGATGGATTCGAAGGCCCCTGAACCATATAACTGGTCAGGAATTACTGCGCCTCCCATCCTGGCAGCCCTAGTTTGAGCCTCAAGGCGAAACTCACTATCCCAAATCAAGTACTGGCTAGGGTTGAGCATCATCCGCATGACGGCTTTCCAGTCATGAGGAATGAACATGGTGTTCTCGCACACTTGCTGAAGCGTGCCCCTTGTAAATCGGCTTTGGAGCCCTGTCTCTGAAATGGCCTTCCGTATAGCCATGAGCAGCTTGTACGGGACTGGTGAATGAACTATCTTCTGGGCCCCCATGAGGGCATCCATTTCTAGGCGAATTGGACAAATCTGACTAAGCTCAGCTAGTTCTTCCGCTGGCAACTCCCCCTTCTTCAGTTCTTCCTCGACTGTGCGCTGAAGGGCACTCTTGGTAACTAGGGAACCTGGGGCTGTCAGGGAAGCGCCTGCGCTCCCCATTCCTTGCATTCCGTCGGTGACGTCTGCAGCTGTCACCGAGGGAAAGTTCCCTACGCTACTCTGCCTAAACTGTAATGACGGATAGAGCGCCGTGGGTGCCGTTGGCTCGGCTGGCGCTGGGGGTTCTTTGGCCTCTACCCGGACTGGTTCTATCTCCGCTAAGAGTTTCCTACATTTGTTCCAAGTGCGAATTACGCCTCCTGGAGCTTTCGGGGGTTGCTGAATGCAGTCTCCTATCTGATCCCAGAGCTCAAGGGTTAACGTACCTACTTCTGGGTAAAGCAGGCAGTGTTCCCTTAGGTACGCCAAAAGTCTCGGTAGCTCTCTGCTGTGGAACTTTAACTGAAATACCCTGGCCAGGATTATAAACTCTTCTTCACGAGTTTTTTGGCTAGCGGACGGACGCTGTCGCTGAGGACAGGTCCCCATATTACCTGCGAAGGGTCCTCCGAAGTTTCCTCCTCGGGACGGGTCGACGCGTCTTGGGCAAGTAATAGGTTCTGGCGATGATTCTCTGGGTAGAGCTCGGAGCGTGGTCCCCTACCATGGGCCCTCGGTGGCCTCTGCGCTGTCAGGGCTCACAGCTGACCCTGCGGAACGCGTTTTCTCCGTAACCTGCAAGCCGCCGCGAAAGCCGGGAGCAAACTGTAGGAAGCCTCTCGGTAGTGCCTCGCCGCGTAGGCCGTTCTCCCGACCGGCTGGTTTACCGGCCGGGCTGCCGCGCTGTCCTCCGGGACGAGTGGCCGTGGTTCAAGCGCAGAACCAGGCCGTGTGTCTCTCTGAGTAGACCGCTCGGGGGTCGCTTACTCACGAGTAGATCACGTCTCGGGGTCACCAGGTGTAGGAATCGGGGCCGCTGAGGGCCGTAGGTCCCGGAGGAGACTGATCAAGAAATGATACGAGGCAATATGGAGCGTGATCAGATCAGCCGTTTATTGAGGGAAAACTTCAACATATATAGAGGGAAAAGCGCAACGGTGGCAAAACCGTCCTCTGACAGAAATCACATCACCTGTTTACTCGGGTTAATTGGGAATCTCTCTGAGGGAAGTTAATTAACTGGGATAAACATTGACATGGGGAAACACCATTGTCCAAGGATTAGGCAGGGGTAAACATGGCTTCTATTTGTGCCTGAGATTAGACTGAGACTCGGAGATGAGTGATTACTCTAATGGGTAACAGCGTTAGATATCTGCTCTCTCAGCAGATCCGCTGGCCAGGTCAAGGAATTGGGTGAATCAAACCCTATCATTTATCCACCCCCCTTAATTTCTCTGCCCGCAGAGCCCACGGCTCAAGGAGCGTTCTCCCGAAGTGGCCTCTGCGCGGGCCGTTCCATGCCCACCGGGCACGGGGAATCCACACAAAGTGAAGGAGGCTGCCTCTTACAATGCTCCTGGGTGTGTGGGTGTCTGGGGCAGGCCCATAGCCAGGATTCTAGATTTTTTGGCGGGGGGAGGGGCAAAAATCTTTTCAGGAGGGGCAACACTGTCACAAACACACACACATATAACATTGGCATTCCAGGCTGGAGTGGAGTGGGTGGGCTGTTAGCTCAGGAGGGTTTTTGCACCCTGGCTATGGCCCTAGGGGACACACCTCTCAATTAGCCCCCCCCTCCCCAAATGAGCCACACAGTCAAGCCCAAGCCTCTCCCCACACACACACACACACACACACACACTGAAATCCTCCTCCTCCTGGTCAAGGCAGCCAAGACTCAGGGCAGCTGAGCCAGAGTCTGACCTTTAGAGGGCCAGAAACAGCAGCAGAGGCCTCACGTGCCTGCCACGGCCCAGGTCCAAGTGCTGACTGAGCCAGACAATGGGCAGGGGGGCGGGGAGAAGAGGTGGGTGGAATCCTGGCCCTGTCATTGTGTCTGTCAACCAAGCCCCCCTCCCCCTATGAAAGGAGCAGAGTTGGGGGAAGGGGGGACCTTGCATGTTCTCTCTGCTGACCTTTCCATCCTCTTTGCACGCAACCATGGAGAGCAGGAGAGGGAGGAAGCCTCTGCCATCATCCTCATCCTCTCTTGCTCTCTGTTGCTACACAGCCCATGGGTGGAAAAGGAGGTGGGCGGGAGGGGGGGGGAGATGCTGCACGCCACAACTTACAGGGAGGGGGGGCTAAGAGAGAGGAAGGATCCCCTGGCAACTTCACTCCAGGTGCTTTGCCCAGATCCTTCCTGGCACCAGTTCCAGAAGAAGGGGAGGGAGGGAGGAGGGCATGGAATGCCTTCCTTGGTGGTTCTTGGACTAAAAACATTTTCTCAGCCACCACTCCTTCTCCAGGGGACACTTGGATCAAAATATGTTATGGCCATTCAATTTCTATCCCGCCCCACAGAAGCCCTGAGTGCCCTCTCTGGGCCCTTTACACCAGGGGTGCGCAAATGTTATGGGCCGAGGGCCGGTCACATGGTTCCTCCCAGCGGAAGTGGAAGTAAAACGCACCTTGCAATCTGTTTTGCAACCGGATGAGAGAGATTTTTAGGCTGTCATTTTCTCCTCTTAAACCAGGGGTGCCCAAACTACTGCCTGGGGGCCAGATCTGGCCCCAAACACCAATTCATCTGGCCCATGCCACCCTTGCCACTCCTGGAAGCAGAATTAAAATGTGTGTTTTACTTCCGCTTCCAGGAGCGGCAAGGGTGGCGTGAGCCGGATGAATTGGTGTCGGGGGCTGAATACGGCAAGGGTGGCCATAGTTTGGCCACCCCTGCTTTACACATTAATTAACATTTTGCCCCTAATATGCTGGGGACTCATTAGACCCACCTCAGAAGGATGGAAGAGACTGAGTCAACCTGGTACCTGTCAGGACCGAACTCACATCCTTTTAGTTGCAGTAGAGCAGTTTAACCCACTTTGCCACCAGGGCTCTATAAGGGCAGGTTGCTTATCTGTAACTGTTCTTCTTCGTGGCCCCCTGTGAATCCACATGAATGGATTCACCTGCCTCCACACTCTATCTTCTTCGTATGTGCAGTAAACCCATTCATGTGGATCCATTACTAGAACATTGTTTTATTTAACAAGGATTGTTATATTTAAAACTAGCATAGGTTGCCTGGCGATGCCAGGCTGTTATAAACTGTGATCAGCTTTTTGGGTTTTTTTTTTGTGGATTAAAAAAAGAACAAAGGATGATATAATTGTTTCAAATTGTTTTATTTAACCAAATAATGTTTTAGTTTGTGGGGGTTTTTTTAATAGTTGTACCGTAGGTAATATTTTTTAAAATGTGAAAGTACATGCTTTTTGCATTCATTGTTTTTAAACTGTGTTTAGATGTTTTGGGTTTTTATTTGAGTTAAAACTCAACACAGGATGTTATAAATCTTTTTATTTTTATTTTTTGACATATGTTTGTGATTTGTGTAAAGTTGTGATTTATTGTTATGTTTTTGACTTGTTTTTACTCTTGTGGCCTCTAGGTGGGGCTGTTGTGTCTTTTTGAGTTGTTTTTACTATTCCGCCCTGCAGGTGGGGCTGCTAGGGGTTCTGTTTTAGGTTCACTGTTTTTTCTCTCCTGGCCTCTGGGTGGGGCTTCTTCTAGTAAGTAGTCTCTTTGTTTCTTCATTTCTTCATTTCAGTTCCGGTTGTCGTGGAGGGAGGACATGCTGGTGAGTTGTCTGGTTTTCTTTCTTCTGGGGTTTTCTTTGTTTTGTTTTTGTGGTGGTGGGTTGGGAGGTGTTTCTGTTTGTTCTTTTTTGTCTTGGTTGAGTTTTAGGTTTGTTTAATTGGTTTGGTTATTTCTGATTTTGTTTAATTTTTCTTATTTCGTTGTTGTTTGTTTGTGTAATTTGTGGGGTTTTCCTGTTGTAGTTAGGTGTTTTCTTTGTGGTTTTGTGTCATTGTGGATGTTTTTGTTTGTGTATTTTGTGGTTTATTTTTTGTTTATTAATGTTTTCTAATTATTGATTTATTTTTGATTTATTATATTTTAATAATTTTGGTGTTCGTTTTTGGTGGTTACTTTACCTTGAAGAATGGGCTGCCTGTGGGTTTCTCTTTTCCCCCATTGTTGCTTTGAATTTTGGTTTATATGCAGCCATGGGGAAAAGAAGGAGGAGGCAGTCAGCCCGTTCTTCTCCCGGGAAGGTTCGTTAGGTAGGTCAGAAAAGCTGTCTGCCTAACAATGGTTCTCTCCTTTTTTCTCCCGGCTTAGGAGATGGGCAGGCAGCGATCCGTAAGGGGTAGGGCTCTTCCTTCCGGATTGCTGGCTGCTGTTGCTTTTGTATTTGGAAGTACAAAGGCATCAGCCAGTCATCCGCCAGGGAGGGTGCTTCCCCTGACGAACTGCTGCCTGTTTTGGGGTTTTTTTCCCCCACTCCGGCTCAACTTTACTTGAGGCTGGTGGTGGTCTCGCAGTGTTTTCACATGCCGGCTTTCTCAGCATTCTGTGCGCTCACGGCGTGCAGGATGCTGGGACTTGTAGTTTTGCGTTTGTGGTTTGCTTACGTGTGGCGGTTTTTTCCTGCGGCTCAATTTTGATTGACCGCACCACGTTTCCCAATGTTCTTTTTGCTCGCGCCTCTCAGCCTGATTGGCTGTGGCGCGGTGCGGCGCAGAGAATGTTGGGAATTGAAGTTGTTTCCCTTTGTTCGTGTTCGTGGGGCTCTTGCCCCACTGGCACATTTCTCAAACATTTAGTGACCTCCGGACCGGGCTTGGGCGAGTGCAGGAGGCTCGGTATGGGATAGTGTGGACGGGTGCAGGAGCCTTTGTCTCTCCCATCCCACCCACGCTTGGATTTATAGGTATAGGTTTGTTATATTTAACAAGGATATATGAACAGCATGGAGGGGGGGGGGAGAGGAAACCCCTCCTCTGATTAACCCCCTCCCCCCCGAGATCAGAGTACCTGTCCCCGCCCCTGCCCTGGGCTCCCCTGGCAAGGGTGCCCTTGTGGTTTGTCAGCACAAGGAAGAAGGCGTTCCCACCAACCCTTGATGCCAGGCTGGGACAGGGAGGCTTCAGAAGCCCCCCTGGGTCAGAGGGACCAGGCCAGGGACACGATCCCCATGCCACGTGAATGCAATAAATTAATTAATTAATTAACTAGAGGCATGAATGAATGCCCTGGCAGCTGAGACCACTTTGACCTGGCAGCGTCGGTGCCACTCGGATCTCTGTCAGGAAAGCATTCCACCCTGGAGGTGCCTCAGCTAGGCAGGTAGCTCCCCTCAGTGGCACAGGAGAGGATTCCGGGGTGTGTGTGTGTGTGTGTGTGTGTGTGACAAAGTGCTTCCAGAGAGTAGGTGGCTGAGACCCGGAGTGGGCCGGCACCCCCCTGCCCTGCTTCTCAAGGGGTCTCTGTGGCCTTTGCTGTGACGGTCTCCCTGGTCTCCTTGCCATTGAGTGGAAGAGCAGAGGGTTGGTCAGGCTGGGCATAAAAGCCAGTGGGTGGGATGGGAGAGACCACCACCACCACCACCACCACCACGGCCGTTGTCCTGGCCTTCCATATTCCATCAAGGCCAGGAGCTTCTACTCCTCCTCCTCCTCGTTTTTCTTCATCTCTTCCTTCCTCCTCCTCTTTCTCCATCTCCATCTCCTTCTTCCTCCCCCTCCCACTCCAACGTCTTTTGCCCTCTTTGGGACCCACTCCTCTTCCTCTTCCCACCTGCACTTCCTCCCACCCTCCACCAGCCTTCCATCCTCTGTGAGGCTCCATCGGCCGCACCTTTTCTTTCCGCTTGCTCTGAACATTGTAGGCCTTGTCCAGGGTGCTGAATGCCCCTGCACCAAACAGGTGCGGCAGACTGAGCAGCCCCTGTAAAGTTTGGATTGAAATCCAGAGAGGGCCCACTGCCCCCCCTCCACCCCATTGATACTGGTTCTGCTGGGGAGAATGACACCCTAGTATGAGATTACACAGAGCTCTGGCTATCCCCAATGTTGCCCCATCTGTCTCCCTTCCTTGGTGCAGCTGAACTCTGGGCTCAAGAGGGAACAAAGCGCCTTGAAGCCATGGCTCTGGAGCTCCAGGGAGACCAGCGAGGGAGGAGGAGGAGGAGGAGCAGCAGCAGCAGCGCCCTTCCTTCCTCCTCAACGGCAGAAAGTCACTGTACGTCTCCCATGCTCAAAAGCCACTCTAGGGTACGGGGACTCATCTCCATTTACAGACCAAGAGCCAGCACTCTCTGAGTCGGCTGATGTTTCTGTGGTCACGTGGCAGGCATGACTAGATGCTGGAACACTGTTACCTTTCCCACTGAAGCAGTGCCTATTTATCTCCTTGCAATTTGTTGCTTTTCAACTGCTAGGTTGGCAGGAGCTGGGACAGACGACAGCACTCGGGTCTCAAACTGCGGACCTGCTGACCTTCCAGAGCTACTGCTGCTTTCGGAAAGCACTGCTTCCTTAATATTGCTTATTTTAAGAACGAGCCCCGGACACTTCAAATGGAAGCCCTCCCGTCCCAAAGGCAAAGGGCTGTGCTCAGAGCGCACGCACGCACGCACGCACGCACGCACGCACGCACGCACGCACGCACACCAACCTGCTTCAGGGGTCCCTTCTGCATCAGCTTCTCCAGGGGGAGTGGGCCGGCCGGCCAGCCCTGGGAGGCTCATCTTCCTGGCCAGGGTCTGGGAGGGGCCCTCCATTGCCGTCCTCGCCCTTGGGCTCTACTTCCCCATGGCCCAATTCCGCTCTCCTTCTTTGGGGGAAGGAGCCTTTTCCGGCAGGGGGCGCCAGGGCAGACCCTGCACGGCTCTCCTGAGGACGGCGCCCGCCCGCCCCCCCCTTGCTGGCTGCACCTAAAGCGGGAGCCCTGGTGGCACAGTGGTTAAAACTGCTGTACTGCAGCCAGAACATTGTGAGTTCGATCTTGATGGGGACCCAGGTTGACTCATCCTCTTCCATTCTTTTTTTTGGGGGGGGGAGCTCTCAAGTACCTGCTACAGAGCCTTCTGCCCCCCCCCGCCCCCCCAGGGGTCGCCTTGGGTTCCTGCACCAGATATGTCAAACACTGCACTGGCAGACCAATTGGAGGAGCTGATGCAAAGGGTGAGAGAAAAGGGGTGTGTGTGTCACCACAAGGGTTTCTCCCATTGCGCGCATGCGCATGCACACACACACACATGCACTCTCTCTCTCTCTCCCACTTCTTCTCTATCAAACCCTGGATTGCCAAAATGAGGCCATTTTCTTGGCTTTGTTGTTGGCCAAACTTAAGTCCTCATTGGTGCCTGTTTCTAGTAATTTTTTTGAAAAGTAGCCATGTTAGTATTTGGTTCAGGCATATCAGAAAAAAATAAAATAAAACCAAAACCAAAACACTGCAGCACTTTCAAGATTAACTGCTATATTTTTACTGTGAGCTTTCGTGGATCAAGTCTGAAGAAGTGGACTTGATCCACGAAAGCTCACAATAAAAATTTAGCAGTTAGCCTTGAAAGTGCTGCAGTGTTTTGGTTTGATGTTTTCTGATAGGTCTCTAGTAAGTGAGCCAGTGGATTCCACACAGGCTTCCTCCGCCCGGAGTTGCTCCCCAGTCTTTCCCACTGAACTTTCTCTGCCTGCTCATAGGCGGCCATTCTGGGCCGAGAAAAGGGGAAGGGAGGCAAGCATCACTCCATGGAGAAAGAATGCATTTTTTGGGAAAGCAAAAGGCCAAGGAAGCAGCTTCCCCCCACCCCCACCCCCACCCCAAGGGGTCCTGATCCAAATGCCTGCAATGGTTCTCCCCAGGCTCTGGTTCCGTGCCATAAACTGGGCGGGCAAGAGGGAAGGGCATTGGCAGGGCTGAGCATCACAACCGGATGGGTGTTCAGAGGTCCCTGTGCAATGCTTGGCCAGCAGCCATTCCCCATCCCAGTAGACAAGAGCAGCTTTGAGTCAGCACCTTTTTTTATTAATTAATTAATTAATATGCATCATAAATAAATAAAGAAATAAAAGCAAGACACCCTGTTCTAACGGCAGAGAGACAGACCACATATGGCGCCTTTCCTGCCACAGCCGTTATGTACACGCAGGAGCAAACGTTTCACACCAAGTTCGCCCCCCCCCCCCTTAGACTGGGGGAGAGAGAGAAGGGGAACCCCTGAGGAGCCCCCCTGAGGCCAGGGGTTGCCGACCTTGGGCAGGGGCAGAGCTCCCTGAAATCTCAGCCAGTGAGAAAGGCTGCTGGGAGATAGAGTCCAAGAACATGGGTCTACTCTAAGTGGTTGGGAACCCCTGCCCCTGCCTTGCCAGGCCTTTGAGGGAGACACACACGCACACTGCCCTTGGGCTGCCCAAAGGGACTGGGCTGGGCACAGAGGCTGGGCCTGCCCTCCTGCAAGCAAGAGCCCACCCCACGGAAGCCCCCTCCCCAATGTGTGGCAGGCAGCTTTGCCAGCACTGCCCGACTTGTGCCTGGGGATTCCCCACCCCCCTACCCACCCAAACCCCCGCATCCAGCCACTCAGTCCCTTCTGCTTCAGTGCCACGATGTCCATTAAAACCCACCTGCCCAGAGGAGAGGCCGTGGTCCCCTGTGGGGCTGGCAGGGCTGACCCATGGCCCCACAACATCCTCTCTTCCCCTCCTTGGGGGTGGGTGGGTGGGTGATTCTGACAGACCAGCTACTGCTCTCACCACTAGCCTCTCTCCCCAACCAGGACACACCCCAGGGCCAAATTGCCCCCTCCCTATCATTAAAACCAGGGGTTCTGGGGGTGATGTGCTTGCCCCCCACCTCCCTCTGCCCCCTCCGAAGCACATGAGCATCCCCTCACCTCCACCCCCGTGTTCACCCCTGGCCTGAGCATCTGTCCATCTCTAGCCCCGCCCCCCTTCCCCCAGGCACAGGGCTTCTGGATCATTTGCCTCTAACTGCTGGGGGGGAGGGGGGGTTACCCCCCCCTGCCCATCAAGAGTCACAGTGGTCCCAAGGGTGGGGTCTGGCCAGAGGGGGTCCACCAGGGTCTCAGAAGAACAGGGGTCACGTTCCCCTGGCAGAGAAGAGGGAGGCGGCAGTGGCGCATGCACGTGGGCCCCCCTTGGCCCCCCAGGAAGAGCGCCTTGAGGAGGGCCAGGCCAGGGGAGGAAGTGAGGCCGAATGGGCGGCTGCAGCTACAGAGTCCCCTTTGCAAGGAGGAGTCAGAGGGAAGGAGTGGCTGCCCCCTTTACTAGTCCAGCTGGATGGCCTGAGCTGGCCGGCCGGCCAACCACTCAGTCTCTGCCGGTCCGCTGGCCCCTGTCAGTAGTCTTCGTCCTCTGTGTGGGTGACGTACATCGTGGGCACCAGTCCACTCTCGGTCCCTCGGGCGCACCGCAGCCAGTCAGCATCGACTCTGCCCAGGAGGCGCAAGACGTCGCCCTTCTTGAAGCTCAGCTGCCCACGCTCCGTGGCAATGTGGTGGCAGAGTGCCTTCACTTCTCTGGTGGTGGTGGTGGTGGGGGGGGGCAGAGAAAGCAAGACGGTCACAGCTAGGCTGGCCCCAGAGGGAGGTTTGGCCTCCCCGCCCCGGCCGTCTTCTCGCCAGTGCTGCCTTTGTGGCCTTGCCCACCGGGACAGAGGCAGAAGACAGAAGAGGGCCAAGGCCCACCTCACTGCCTGCCGGCTCCCCCAAGGCTTCTGGCCGGCCACCTCCACTGCCAAGGGCCGGCAATCGGCAGGCAAAAGCCTGGAGGACACAGGGAGGGGGGTAGGGGGGCATGGGGCTGGAGCCTGGGTGCCACAGTGGTAAGAGCGACCCATGCGGCAGGCAGCCGGGACTGGCTCTCAGGGCTCTCTGTGGACCCCTCCCCAGCTAAGACGCCTGATCGCCCACCCACCACCCCTCACCCTCCTCCAGAGAAACCCCACCCGCTTCCCTGCCTGCTACACATCTTCGCAGCAGCGACCATCATTGGGGGGGGGGGAGAGTGTCGTGGGCAAGATGTGTTTCTGCCCCTTGCCCTGGTCTCTAACCGCCCTCCCTGCTTCCTGAAAAGTTGGCTTTGTGCTGTAGCCCTAGACATAAAGGGGTCAAAAACATTTCCTAGAGATGCCAGGGGTGGGGGGTAATCACTTTCTGAAAGGAGCCTCGGAATTTTTCCAGCAAAAATCCTTTCAGCCCAGAATAATTTATGGCACAGAATTATTATTATTATTATTATTATTATTATTATTATTATTATTATTATTATTATTATTATTATTATTATTATTATTATTATTATTATTATGGGCTGCAGTGGCTCAAGTGGCTAAGACGCTGACTGGGAGGTGGAAGGTCAGCAGTTCGATTCCTGAGTACAGCAGGACGGAATGAGCTCCCGTCTCTGTCCCTGCTCCTGCCAACCTAGCAGTTCGAAAGCAAGAAATTGCAAGTAGATAAATAGGGACCACTTCAGTGGGAAGGTAAACAGTGTTCCGTGCGCTCCGGTGTCTAGTCATGCCTGCCCCATGACTACGGAAACATCTGCAGAAGCAGACAGCACTGGCTCTTCGGCTTTGAAACAGAGATGAGCACTGAACCCTAGAGTCGGATACAACTGGCTTTCGAGCAAGAGAAACCTTTACCTTTTATTATTATTATTATTATTAATCTCCTTAGTCGTTTCAAGACCTGCTCTCTGTAAATCCTCTCTCATGTCCAACTGTTTAGGCCGATGTGCTGCTCACACGCCTGTCTCTGCCTTGCAAGGGGAGGTTGCCTGAGCCTCAGCCTCTCCTCCTTCTTCTTTTTTCCTTCTTCCAGTCTCGGCCAGTTGTGGAATGAAGGCGTCCCAACCCCAAAAGCTTCTTCCAAAGGCTGACACCCCCAGCCCCAGCCCCAGCCCACCCCCATTGCTTTGCAATTTCCCAGGTTTGGATATTTCCCAAGGAGGAGTGGGAGGCGCTCAGTGCCTGGAGTTCTTCCCCAGGGACCCAAATGATGACCCGCGCACATCTGGAAGGCAAGCGGGGGGGGGGGAGGCTGATGGGAAGCAGCTCAGAAGAGGGAGCCAGCCGGTCAGGAAAGGGCCGGACCCTGGCCCAGCATGCTGTGTAGGGGGGCCCAGGCCCCATCACTTACCGCGGGGTCTCACGGGTTGCTGTGCTCTGGCCAGTGGGCCGCAGAGGCAGTGGCTGCCTGAGGCTTGAAGCGGGCAGGCCTGGCACCAGCTTCTTCTCTGGCTGGGAAGTGGCCTCTCGCCACACGCCAGCACCCACCGTCTGGACCACCAGCTGGAGCACGGAGCGATCCAAACTCAGCCAACCCGAGGGCAGCCTGGCAGGGGGAGAGACCAGGGATTGGGGTCATGGAGGGGAGGCGAGACCCCCACCCCACCCCCACAGCATTGTGGCATGCCCCAGATCAGCCCTCCCCCCCCTAGGGTTCCCTACCCCACCAGGCCCCATCCAAATGCTGGTCAGGGGAGGGATACCACCCCCATCTCATGCTCACCCCACCCCTCCAACCACCCTCCCCTTCCCAGCCACATCCCAGACTCCAACCAACCTCCAGGTGTGCCCCTCTACCTGTTGGTGTGCTTGGGGTCCCTGGGGGTCTTCCTGGAGCCAAAGAGGTGACCCCACTTGGGCAGGCTGCCACTGGCACCGCCTCCCTCCAGGCTCCCATCCGGCTTCGAGGTCGCGCCGCCCTCCTCCGCGGCGCGCTTGAGTTCAGCCATCACGGAGTGGGGAGGGCTGCCCATCCAGAAGGGCCGGACCTTCTCCTCCTTGGGCCCCTCCCTGGCTGGGGGCTCCTCCTTCTGTGGGGGCTCTCCGGGGGTCAGCTTCTCCTCCGGCTCCCTGTGTGGCCGGTCCTGGTCCTGGGCAGGGGGCCCTTCGGTGATGGGGCAGGCCTCGGCCCCCTCCACCACCCCTTCCCGCGGGGGAGGCCCCCCTGTCTTGGCCCCCATGGCCTTCCTTCTGGGCTCGTAGCGGACCAGGCGAGGCCCCTCGGACGACCCCTCAATGTAGACCTGGGAGCTGCGCATGAGTTGGTACCACCAGCTGGCTTGCTTGTCCTTCTTGGGCTCAGGGCCGCCCTGTGGGGCCTTCGGCTGCTCCTGGCTGTCCCCGCCCGCCCCTCCTTCTCTCCCGCCCGAGGCAGCTGCCACCCCCTTGGCCCTGCCGCGATCTCCTTCCCCTGCTGGCCCCTCCAGGGCGTGGCCCCCAGGGTCCTGGCTGGCGGCCCACCAGCCACTCCCATGGGTCCGCATGAGCTGCAGAGTGGAATGGGCTGAGAGGGCCAGATCCTGCTTGACGCGGAGCCTCTCCTTCCTCTGGCGCTGCTCGTGGCCCATCTGGCGCAGGCGGTGCTCGAAGAGGAGGTCCAGGTCGAAGGGCAGCAGCGAGAGCGGCTGGAGCAGCAGCAGCACCTCCTCAAAAAGGCCCTGGCAGGGCCCGTGGTGGGCCAGCGGCAGAAAGCCCACCGGCTGGTAGTGCGCCTGGACCAGGTCTGTGGGGAGAAAGGGGTGTGTGTGTGTGTCACTCTCCGGCCTCTCCAACCTCTGCCCCACCTCACAGCAAGGCAAGAGGCCCCACGCCTTGGGCACCTGCCCCCAAACTGGCATCTCCTCCTCCTCCTCCTCCTCCTTTGCCAGAAAGAACCTGCTGGGTTTCCATCCACCTGGTTGGGTCTGCTTTGGCTTCTTGCTTTGCCAGGCCCCTTCCTAGCCCCCCACCCCACCCCACCCCACCCTCCAGCCCTGCCTGCCTTCCTGCCACCTTCCCCTCTCTCTTCAGGGGCTGCATCCTGCTCTTGCTGCTCTTCTCTCCCCCCCCCCCTCACACACACACACACACACCCTCGCCCGCCCATCCACCCGCCCAGGTGAGTCACCTCTCCCAGCCAGGTGCCCTTACCTTCCTGGTTGTAGAGGTGGTTAAACCAGAACTCCAGGGACCGGATGCTGCAGGGGAAGAAAGGCAGGTGGTGAAGACCAGGGGGCGGCAGCATAGGGCAGACCCCTAGCCAGGTGGGCAGAAAGGCCCAACCCCAGAGGGCCTTCTTCCCTTGGCTGGGCAGGAGAGGAAGAGGCTGCTGCCCCCCACCCCTGCCCTCCACCCAAAGGCTGGAAGCAGGCCGTCATTGCCGGAGACCCTCCTCAGCTACTCAGAAGGGGTTCTCCTTCCCACAAACTCAGCATCACCTGCCGCCACCCCCACCACAACTGCCCCTCCCTGTCGCCACCACCCCTCTAACATCTGGTCTGTTCAGCATCAGTGTAATTGCTATAGGAGGAAAGGGCCAAGAAAGTCGGCCCTGGGGCCGCAGGGGTTAAACGGCTGTACTGCCCCCAGAACGTTGTAAGTTCAATCCTGATAGGGATCCAGCTTGACTCAAAGCCTTCATTTCTTCCAAGGTCAGGGAAAGGAGCACCTAGTCACCTTGTGAACCACCCAGAGAGGGCAGGAAGCATTCCTATGGGTGGGGTGCTCTGTAGAAGTGTAATTCCTATCTCCTTGTTAAATACAACAATGTTCTAACTACGGGCTATTTACAATGTCTGTTTCTGCCCCTACGCCTTCGTGTGGATCCACAGGTGACCAAGAAGCAACCTGCCGTTATGGAGCCTACTGCAGCCACAACATTGTGAGTTCAATCCTGATGGGAACCATGGTTGACACACAGACTTCCATGCTTCTGAGGTCAGGGAAATGAACACCCAGCACGTTGGGGGCCAAATGCTAATGATCTTGTGAACCACCCAGAGAGAGCCCTAAGCCCTGTGGGGTGGTCCATAGAAGTGTAATTGCTAATTGCCCCTCCCCTGCCCCCCACATGCCCCCTTCAAACCAAGGAGAGCGCCCTCCCCCTCCCTCCCCCTAACCCCCCACTCCTGCTTCCCATCCCCATCCTTTGCAGGCTTACTTGAGGAGGCCAAAGACGAACGCATTGAAGCGCATGGTGTGGCTGGTGAGTTCCGGGCACTGGCTGACCTTGCTGTAGAGGGCATGCAGGACTTTGGTGGAGGGCCCTGGGGGGTGAGAGGTGAGGGGAGTGTGGGTCAGGCCAGGGGAGGGGGAGTCCTGGCCCCAGTCCTAAGGGTACCAGAGTGGGGGAGCCTTGAGGACCCATTCACCACAGCCACAGGATAGGAGAATGGTGAATTGCCACAGAGGAAAGAAGGAAGGAAGTTCAGGGTGGGCCAGGCAGGACTCTGTGCAAAAAGGACACCCCCAGCCCAAAAAGGACACCCCCAGTGCCCACCCCAGGTCCCCCAGCAGCCCCACCCCGCCCCTCCGCTTCTCCTAACAACAGCCTCCTCCTGGCTTGGACTTTTGCAAACCCCCCCCCCCTTTTCCTTCTCTGGGAGCTTCCTGCAAAAAGAGCCCCAGCTGAGTTTGGCACATAGCCAGAGACACCGGGTCCCTTCCTCCTGAGCAGAGGCCTTTTGTAGCTATTGGGGGATGATGGGTACAGGGGTCCTAGTAAAAAAGAAAGCAGTAAAAACAAACAAAGCCACTTTACCCCCCCACCTCTCCCCCCTCCAAACTTCCAGCGGCTGAGATGTCAAGAAACAGGGCACCAGAGGGAAAGATACTAGCTGCCCCCCCCCAATTCCCAATGTAAGAGGACAGCAGAGCTGATGGGTGGCATTTCCCCCCCCAAAAAAAAATGCCCTAATGGGGAATTGGCCAGTTGCCGCCGCCCCCCCCCCCCGCCTCCCACCGCTGCCTCTGAAAGATGCTTAGTCGCCTTTGTTAATCATCCCAGGCAGCGGGAGATAGGAGGGGGGGGGGGGTCTTAGTCTGGATCTCCCCTCTGTTTCCCTGTGAGTTTGATTCTGACCAGGGCTCAAGGTTGACTCTCAGCCTCTTCCATCCTTCCAAGGTCAGTAAAATGAGGACCCAGCATGTTGGGGGCAAAAATGCTAATTAACTTGTGAACTGTCCAGAGATGGGACGAAGCGCTTTGGGGCGGTATAGAAGTGTGACTGATATTACTTTCAACCCAGAAAGCACCACTGAGCACTTCTGACATGATTTGAAACATTGCTATTGCTCAATCCTTCCACGGCCTCTCCCTCTCCTCCCGGCCCTTGAGGCCGAGGCGAAGGTCAGAGCCGGATCCGGCCCGTGTCAAAGGGGCTTTCCTACCGAGCTGGGTGGAAGCCTCCACGATGCTCCAGGGGATGTTCCGCCTCTGGCCAACGATCACGTCCAGCACGAAGGCCTTGAGCCCATCGCTCAGGAGGTCCCGGATGGCCGGGCAAAGGTACTTGAGGACCAGGTGGCCCACGTTGGGGCTCACGGAGCTGTTCCCCAGCTTGGCCTGGAAAAGAGAAGGGAAGGCAGGGCATGGTGGGGGACTGGGGTCCGGTTGGATCCCCCCAGGCGCAGGGGGGGGCAGGGGGGAGGCGGGGTCTGCCTGGCATCAGCCTACACACAATGCTGCTTTGGGGCCATCATCCTTCACCGCCTGCACTTTCGCATTTCCCACCCTTCTCCACAGCGTAACATTTGCTGTCCAGCAGCTGAAATATGACAAGGTGGGAGGAGAGGAAGATGCCAAGGCCAAGCCTGCCAATGCCCCCCCTCCCCCCAAATCCCCTCCAGAGGGAGGGAGGAAGAGGAGGAGGAGGTGCCGGCCTTCCTGCTGCCCTGGTCAGTGGAGCCAATATGCCGCATAGAAGGGTGGCATGGGGTGGCATGGGGAGGGAGGAGAAGCTCACAAGGGCACAGCCAGGGGAAAGGGGGCCCAACGGCAGCCCAGAGAACCTCTTCTTCCTTCCCAAGAAGATGTTGGAGCCCATCTTGCCACCTCCACCAACGCCAGGGGGAAAGGCCCTCCTTTGGGTTCAATCCCTGGCATCCTGAGGAGGAGATGGCAACTGAGGCCAAGGATCTCTGCCACAGGGCCACACTCGGAGTTGGCACGCCTGGGCAAGACCAAGAAATCAGCCTTGGAAAGAGCCCCTGGCCAGAATATGGCCTTCCTCTTCTCCTCCTCTTCCTCCCCTTTGGCAGCTGAAGCCAAGGAGCGATTTGGGCGAGGCAGTGCGGGCAGAGGGTGGCCAAGGGGAGGATTCGAACTCGGCTCTCTCAGCCCTGAGGCTTCTTTAGGTGGTGGTTGCTCTGCTTTCCTCACTGCCCAGCTATAAATGGAGGATTGCTGTGGTTTGTTTGTTTTCCCCACCCCATCCCGCCATCACGGCAAGGCGGGCTCTGGATAATTGGCTTTCAACTGGGACCGGGCAGCCTTGGGCCAAAGGCTAGAAGGGCACGGGTTGGAAGAGGGGCAGGAACAGAGAAGGTGGAGGAACCCCCAGGAGGAGAGAGCCGGCCAGAGGGAGAGGCCTTGGCCGTGGGCAGGAGTGGGGTGGGGGGTGAGGGTGGGGTGGGGTGAGGGACACACACCCCATCCTCATTCCTGGAACTCCAAAGTGTCGCCTGCTGCCTCCCCCCCCCCCCCCGTGACTTCCAAAGCTCTGCTCCCACGTTGGTCTTGTGCTGGCAGTGCCCAGGGGTGGGCAAGAAAATGCCCAGCTGCCTCGGAGGGACCTTTCTCTGCTCCCGGACAGCTGCCAGAAGGGCTTTCCGCCTGGAGGGAGGGATTGGCCCCCACCCACCCCACAAGGGTCTGCTCTCCCTCCTTTGGGTGCCAGGCAAAAAGGGGCCCCAGGGAGGAGTCGGAAGGGAGGGCAGTGCCCGGCCTCCACCTCCAAAGGCTCCAGCCACAAACGGCCTACAGCTTAATGGACAGACAGAGGGACGGTGGGGTTGGGAGGGCAAAGGAAATGGGGCATGGAGACCCCCAGGCTTACCTTCACCCCAGGGTCTCGGCTGGTCCCAAAATGAGCCACAATCAGATCGACAGCCATGTTGATTGCCTTGACAAGACCTGGGGGGGGGGGGGGGCACACAGAAAAACCAGAGGGGGAGGGGGAGATGGTGTGGCCTTGACCCCCAAAGGGCTCCCTCCCACAAAGCCCTTCCAAGGAAGGCGCAAGACCAGCCAGAGGGGTGGCCGGGAGACTGGCACTCCTGCCCTGCCCAAGCAATGCCCGACCTCAGGCCCCTCTCCCAGGCACGGGTGGGGAGGGAGAAAACTCGTTCCCCATGGGACACGCACAGCACCCCACCCTCCAGGCTGCCTTATGAAAGAGGGACGGAGACACCACCACCACCACCCCGGAGCTCCTCCTTCACTGGACACAGCAGGACAGTATCCACCCCCACCCCTTCCTGCACATGCAAAGGCATCTTCCGGGGGGGGGGGGGCTGGGGCCATGTTGGAGAGCGGGGTCATCTCATGGGGGGCGGGGGGACCTTGCTGGGCAGTTGGAAATCCCAGTCCTGGGGCTGGACTTATGCCAAGGCCAGGGATGCCAGGATCAGGCTCTCCCTTGGCTGACCATCCCTTTGAAGGTCAAGGTGTCACCCTTGACCGAAAGCCAGTCATATCCGACTCTACGGTGCGATGCTTATCCCTGTTTACAGCCAAAGAGCCAGTGCTGTCTGCACCTGCAGACATTTCCATGGTCATGTAGCAGGCACAACTAGATGCTGGAGTGCACGGAACCCTGTTACCTTGACCATCAAAGGGGTACCTATTTAATTACTTGCAATTTCTTGTTTTCAAATTGTTAGGTTGGCTGGAGCTGGGACAGATAGTGGGAGCCCACTCTGTTGTGCAGCTCTCGGGTCTCGAACTGCTGACCTTCTGGTCATCAAGTACAGCATCTTAATCACAAAGCCACTGCAGTCCATGACCATCCCTATCCAAGCGAAAGGCCTGGCAGCGGAGCCCCTCGCCTGCCTGCAGGAGGGGCCGTCCCAGGTAAGCCTCCTGGCCATTTGGGGAGGGAGGTCCCCCCCTCCGGCCTCTTCCCCTGCCCGGGGCCCTTCTCCATCCTGGAGCCTGCAGCCCTCTCTTGCATGCCAGGGTGAGGCCTCAGGAAGGAATCCTTCTTGCACCCCCCCCCCAATGGGTCCAGCCCCCATCAGCCTCCCAGGTGAAAGGGCCTCAGGTGCCAAAAGCTGCCTGAGGCCATGGAGAGCAGCAGTGGTCAGGCAGTGATGGGAACCACACAGCAGCAGGTCCAGCCGGACCAAGGCTCTGGCCTAGAGGAAACATCCGTCCGGTGGCTCAACCTGACCTCTCTCCCCACTTCTGTATATTGTGCCAGCCACCCCCCACTCCATCCTGCCTTCTCTGCCCTCCCTCAGTCCTTCCTTGGCCTCTCCCTTCCCACCCTTCATCACCCACGGACCAGCCCTGGTCTCTTCCTCAGGCAGGGCAGCAGCAGAGGTGGGCAGGGACGGGAAGGCTGCCCATCAGAGCTGGCAGGAACTGGGCTAGCTAGGAGGACTCAAGGGTCTGACCCGGGCAAGGCTGCTCCATGAGGTCTCCCAGGGCAGGACCGGGTCTCGGCCAGTGCCACGGTCCACCTGGGAGACCCCCTCCCCCTCCACCCCTGGCTCCCCTCCCCATGTCAGCAGTGGCCGGACAGACAAGAGGGGCTCAAGAGAGGTCAGCTGGTCAGGCAGGCAGGCAGGCACTCACTCAGGCCAGCCGGCTGACCAAGGGGCAGCGAGCACCTACTTTTCTTTTGCAGCAGATCAATGGAGATGGACTCCGTGTTGCCGTCTGGGGAGAGGCAGAATTCGGCTGGCGGCTTTTCGGCCAAGGAGAAATAGTCCGGGAAGAAGTCGGCATAGTTGAGTTGTGGCAGCCGCCCTGAGGGTCCTGCAACAGATTGGGACCAAAGAGGGAGGCGGGTCAGAGCCACAGCGCAGGCAGGGAGGAAGACGGACAGACGGACGGACTGGCCGCCCTTCACTCCTCCAAGGAGAATAGCTTAAGGAAAGCCCCCCCACCCCCCACCCGCCCCGGCTCCTCCCGAGGTCATGGGGGACAGAAAGCGTGCATGGGTTAAAGTGGGGGCAGGCCGACCAGGCGTCTCTCAAAGTGCAACCCCACGCCCGTCCGTGTCGTGAGAGGGGGTAACAGGTCCAAGTAGGGGATGGCTAGGCCTGGGCGAAGTATAGCGTGGCCTCGCACCACAGGACCACCGCTACTAAGGTAGCCAGAACGACCTGGCCAAAGGCAAATGGGGCTCTAGGGCAGCTGCCACAGGTGGTCCAGCCAACGGGCAACGGAGAATAACCTGCCAAGGCTGGCTGGGCCAATGCCTAGGGACCAAGCAGGGGCTCCTTCCTCCCCTGCAGGAGGAGCCCCCAGAGCAGAAAGAGAGAGCCAAAGAGGGGGCAGAGACCCCCACCCGTGGCCGAGCAATGGTCCCAGTAGAAAGAAAGGGCCTGCAGCCTGGGGCCACAGGAGACAGACCCAAGAGCAGCAGGTCAGCTGGCACCAGGGCAGGGAGGGAAGGGGTTAAACCCCTCACCACCACCACCACCACCACCACAGCTGCTCAGGGCCAGGGAGGGGGGGAGGAAGCGGCTCTCCCCACAATGAAGGCCCCCCACCCCCACCCATCGATATCTAGTTAGGAGAGGAGGGTCTAAAGGAGGAAGCACCCCACCTGGGCAGGATCTCCCTGGAGAGGTTTTGGGGGCCTTCCTTCCCAAGGGGCAAAATTCCTACACGAGGAGGAGGCAAGCAGGGCTCCCCAACTCCAATGCACTCATCTCAGCCCCCCACATCCCACCCTGGAAACATCTCACCCACAGGTCCAACCGTGGGACGCAGGAGCCACTCTCGGGGCCCAGGAAGGAGACTGTTTGGTCTCTGGGACCCTCCAGCCTCCCCACTGCCATGGGCCAGAAGGTGGCCCTCCAGGGTGGCAAAACTCACAGGAACCCCAGGGGGCACCAGGATGCCCCCTACGACCCCTGGTCATCCTCTTCGCTTGAGCAGCCCACTGGCCCCGCACAGGCTGGGCTACCAGACTGCCAGCCCTGGCCCCCAACGTAAGCCTTTCAGATGCAGAGCTTTCAAGGCAGTCTCTGCTGTGGGTGATGCTGGCAGTGTCGGAGATAAAAGCTGGACTCCCCACCCCCACCCCCACCCCGGGCTTGCAGGTTCCCTATCCTCTTAAGGGGGGAGGGGAGATAAACATACTCCTCCCCCCCCCCTTGGCCAGGCCATGTGGGCAGCAGAGGGGTGGGAAAGAGATGGCGGAGGGTGGAGGTGGTGCACCATTGAGCCTGCTGTTGGCAGCACGCCCTGCATTCCAGGCTGCGGGGAACTCAAAGACGGGGCTCTTCCAGGGCAGACCCCCCACGCGGCCCTCATGCGGCTTCCAGTCCAGGCTGCCCGTCAGTCCCGCCACACGGTCCAGTCCCAGGGGGTTCCTCCGTCGGTACTCCCGCCACTTGAGCGCTTGAGGGGAGAGATGGTTGGCTGGCCGGGACCCCAAAGCACGCCAGAGGAGGGAAGGATGGCAGAGAGAGAGAGAAAGAAAAAGAGAACAACAGAGACAACCTGTTAAGGGCAGCCTCACCACATCCACATGCCCCAGACCCAGGGAAGAGGCAGAGGGCGGGGTGGAGGTCAGGGGGAGCCAGCCCTGCAGAAGAGGCTGCCCTTGCTAAGGTGTCTGGCACACACACACACACACACACACACACACACACACACACACACACACACACACACACACACACACACACACACACACACACACACACACGAAGAGGCTGCCCTGGCTAAGGTGTCTCACACACACACACACACACACACAAAGAGGTATCCCCATCCTTCTGCACACACATCCAGTGAGACTCACAGGCCTGGGGAAGGGGGCCTGGCAGCAGCAGGGGGGGGGGGGGCACAGGCTTCTTCTGAATGTTGAGTACTCTAGTGCAATCCCAGCGTGCAGTGCGTGCTAGCTCAATAGCCATTGAGTCAGACATACTAGCCTAAACTAAAGGAAGTTGTTTTATATTGTTTGTCCCTAAGTAACCCAATGGAAAGTGTCCTGTCTTCCTGCCTCTAGGGGCCATTTGACCTATTTGCATGTATTAAGGCTTTGCATGTTCTGGCCCTCTTCTCACTCTTGGTTGGGTTTTGGTTTTTGCCTTTTGGAAGAGGAAAGATGTCTATTTGAGCTCTTCCATTGCGTGGTCCACCTGGCAGGTCTAACAGACATAAAAGACCTAAAGACTTTACTTTAACTTTACTTCTTTTTAAAAACAATCTCACCAAGAATCTGAAGCACATGTCTATTTCTCTGACCTCATTGTGAGTAAATGATATATTGTACTTTCTCTAAGCATTTAGTGCAAGTCTATTTACTGACTGAGCTAAACAGGGAGAAAGCTTGGGAGAAGACCCGGAGCTGGGGAAAGATCCTTTGGGGAGCTTCTCCCAGCCAGGACATCCCAGGGATTCCCCACTGCCTCTCAGGGTTGGTATTCCCAGGAAGTGACCACCTTTCATCACACATGCCCCCCCACAGCCCGCCCACCCCACACACACCCCAGCTACCTACCCTTGAGGGGCCGAGGAATCGCTGTGCTCAGGGCTCCCACGCCAAGAGCCTCCTCGTTGCAGCTGACCTTCCACTGAGGCTCAGGGTGACCCCCCGCGCTGACCAAGCTCAGTCCGCCCAACAGGAGGGGCGGGAGGGAAGCGGGCGGAGGTACCTTAGCCTTCGGCTCCTCTTTCCCAGAGACTGGCGTAAGGTGTTGTAAGGTGTCCACGTGAGCACCCACACTGGGAACGTGGCTGCCCAGGGCTGGGGAAGGCCGGCTGGCTGGCAGAAGGCTGGCCGAAATGGGGCAGGACCGGCTCCGGGGTGGGTGGCTCTCGGGGGTAGGGGAACCAGAGGAAGAGTCCCCCACGCAGGGCAGGAAGGGGGCCTGGCTCCGCACAGGGGAGTAGCTGCCCAGCGGGGAGGGCCGGGTGGTTTCCGGGACGGGCCGCCTGGTGCCAAGGTCACCCAGAGCCACAGCCCCATCGGCCGAGCGCTGGCTTTGCCCCAAGACCCCCGCTGTTGCCGTGGGCTGCTGAGCCGAGGCAGTGGAGGAGGTGGAGGGCTGGGAGGCAGAGGCGGCCGGGTGGCTGCCCATCCGAGCAGCAGAGCGGCTGTAGAGCTGTGAGAGGCTGGCGGCCAAGTGGCTGTGCAGCGCCCGGGCCTTGGGCTGTCTGGGGAAGTGATGCTGGAAGACGAAGGGCTGGATGGGCAGCGAGGTGGGCCGCTGGTCCTTGCTGTAGCGCACCACCTTGCCATCTGCTGCTCCTCCTGCAAAAGGGGGGGGGGGGAAGAGAGCAGGTGAGGAAGTGCCACAGGGAGGGCCACCAGGGCAGGCATCTCCTACCCCAGGTGCCCTTGGAGCAAAGCAGGTGAAGGGCAAGGCCGGAAGATGTAAGGATAACATAGCCCATTATCCCACTACCACAGGACCCGAGACCTCAAACTCATTTAGGAAGCCAGGCATAAGGCTGTTGCTGCTCCAGAGTACGTTAAGGCTCTGCTACAGACTAGGGAAATCTATGATAGGTTGTTTCTGCTGACAAACCAACCAGATCAGGTAGGACTTCAGAATTTCCTGGCCTAGCCATTAAACGCAATAAAGGTTTACATTGTTCTACATTCTACTCACAAGCCCCTGCAAGCGGAGGCCCATTTGGGAAAACAAGTGCTTACCATCGGCTCTGGCCCGAATGTCTTTCTGGCCCAGAAGGCTGACCGCCCTGGCTCCCGCCTCCATTGTCCCTGGGAAAAAGAGATGCTCGGACACTTCCTGCCCATGGTTTGGTGGCACCTCTCTGGACCCCTGGCCCTTCCAGGGAGTGGCCATCCTGCATTCGGGGCCAGGGTAGTTCTCGAGGGAGTGGTCCAAGGCCAGAGGCGGGAGGCTGTGGCAGTGCCGCTCTGCTGGATCCTCCTTCTGGCGCTCCGGCACGGGCAAGAACTCCAGCGAGGCCTCCCTGCTAGCCCGGAGTGGTGGCGAGGAGCCATTCTTCTTCCGGCCCTTGGCTAGCTCGGCAAAGGACGTGACCCGCTTGGGAGGAGAGCTCTCTGCTGCCGCTCCGCCAGGGGTCTCGCTCAGTTTGACCGGGCAGCTCAACATGCGCTCCAGGGAGCCCAGCCGGGCAGTGGGGCTGCGGTCCAGGTTGCGGTCGTAGCTGCGGGACCGCGGCCTCCCTCCAGCCAGCATGGGAGGAGATGTGTTGACATAGAGCTGCCCCTGGAGGGCGCTCCGCTCGGCCTCCCCCTGGGATTCCTCCCGGGAGCCATGGCCCACGGTCTGGCTCTCCTCTGGGGAGGGCCGCTGGAACAGGTAGTAGGCGGTGGGCTGGAGGAGGGGGCTGCTCCGGGCCAGCTCCTCTGAGCAGCTGGTGATGGACGATCCAGCCGGGCTGGGTGAGGACTGGGAGGAGAGGTCGCAGGTGACCAGCTTGTAGTAGTTCTGGGTAGCCACCACCAGCCGTGCTTGGCTTTGCAGGCAGGCAGTCAGCTCAGAGCCCTCTGAGGCACAGGGGTCGCAGAGGGGTGGGCAGGAGTTGCAGTTGGCATCCAGGACAGGTGAGGAGGACGGGTGGTGAGGGTGGCCGCACCCGCAGGCATCCGCAGGGCCCTCTGGGTCATGGGACTCGCAGGACATGGCCGAGTCCCTGGGCGAGGAGTGGAGGTCCAGGTAGAAGGCCCCCCCTGAGTCCGAGGGACTGCCCGAGGAGGAGTCGATGTCACCACTGCCACTGCAGGACCTTTGGCCCGAATTCAGGTTGAGGTGGGGCCGGCCGCTCATCTTGTGGTAGAGGGCACTGAAGTTGACCAGCACCCCGTCCGAGCTGGTGCAGGAGGAGTCGCTGGCTTCGCCCATCGGGTGGTCCGGGGGCTCCGACTGGCTGGAGAGGCTGTGGCAACGGCAGTGCGGCAGCTCCGAGTCTGAGCAGCTGCAGATCCGACCACGTCCAGCCTTGGACGCGGGCATCAGTTCGTCCGAATCGTTGGCCCAATCCTCCTCAAAGGAGAAGGGGGCGGCCTCCCCACGGGAGCAGCTGTACTCGTCCAGCTCCATGCTCTCGGGGGCCGGGCGGCTCCGGGCTGGGAGGAGGTCGTTGTTGGCCAGCCGGTCCTCTTGGCCCTCGGCCACGTCCAAGCGGCAGGTGGCCATCCAGGGCTTGACCGCTGGATCGCCGTCGTGCAGGCAGAAGAAGGGCTGTGTCCGCTCATGCAGGTGGAAGGCAGGCTTGGTGTGGTGCAAGTGGAAAGACGACTCCTGCCCCGGGGAGTGGTCTTCACAGTCACTCAGCAGGAAGGGGTTCTGCCGCCTGAGGACAGTGGGGGCCACCGGGTCCCTGGCCTTGACCTCTTGGCCTCCTGGGGCCTCTGCCGGGGCCACCTCCGAAGCCAGCTGCTGCAGACAGCGACCATAGAGCAAGGAGTCTGCCTGCAGGAGGTCCCGCTCCAGATGGGAAGGGGCCCGTGCGACCCCCAGGTCAGCCTGGCTGAAGGGGTTGGTCCTTTGGCCAGGGGGACAGCACGGCCGGTCGGGAACCTGGCAATGCACCAGGGGGATGTGGTGGACAATCAGCGTCTCTCCTGTCAGCTTGCCTGGGCTATCCATCCTCAGCGGTGGCACAGTTCCCCATGGAAGAAGGGCCTCTGTCAGCCGTGCGGGCCACAGGCAGGTCTCGCCTCCTCCTCCTCCTCCCGGCATTCGGGACCCTGAAGAGAGAGAGAGAGAAGGATTGACCACCTGGAGGAAAAGGTCCCGGCCTTGTGGCTTCCAGGAGGGAGGGCTACTGGCGGGCGTGGGGGGCTGGGGAACTTCTAGTATTTTAGACCAAGCCCAGCATGCAATGGGTTGTGAATGTTAATTCTATCTCTAACCAACCAATAAGGAAAACCTTCTGTCTTCCCACCTCTGGGTCCCGCCTGACGTGGTTTTCATGTATGTATTACCCCCGGGTGTTGTTCAGGTCTCTTCATTCTGCTCCCTCTCCTCTCCTCTCTTTTCTTCTTCTGGCTATTTTTGCCTTCCAAGCAAAAGATTGCATGTTTAAGATCACCATTTTTTTGTTTGAGCACATGGCAACCTTTACTGGAAAGAACTTTTTCAAAGCAAAGCATGTGTTTTTTCTCTCTGAATCAACTGTAAGTAAAGAACACTTTTGTTACGTTTCTAAACACATTGCTGGGCTAAAACGGAGATAAACGTTGGAGAAGATGCCATTCAAAACTGTCCCGCTTGCCTGCTGCATAAAAGACTCGACAAACTCCAGCCCTTTCCCCGCTGGCCACTCTGGCCCTGCCAGCCTCCTTGGGTGACGGGGGCGGTGGCAAATTGCCACTGGGGTCCCTGTGCAAGGAAAGGTCATTCCTCCCTGCACCGACCTTTGGGGTCTCTCGATTTCAGCAGGCCATGGAGGCTCTTTGGGTCAGGAGGAGATTTCTCAGAGACCCGCTGGACCCCCTCCTGCCAGAGGCAATGGGGATGGGGTCCCACTTTCGGCTTTGCAAGGCTGTGCCAATCCTGGCCCTGGCCCTGGCCCTTCCCTTCCTCAGCACTGGACTTCCTAAGGGTCAAGGCTCAAGGATGGGTCACCAGAGGGCAGGAGCATCTTCCGGAGAAAGAAAGCCCCTCCCTCAACATCATGCCACCCCTGGCAGCATCTGGCTCTCGGGACGTTGAGGGCAAAGGAGGAGGACTCTGCTGAGAGAGCAGAATAGAGAAGGTGCCACCCTGGGCCCCACAGAAAACACCTCTGAGGGAGGGAAGCCTCGCCCCATTGATCCAAAGGAGCTGCCCATGGCACCGAGGGAGACCCACCGCCACTGCCTTTCCTGAGGGCTGTTCAAAGAAGGGACAGACAAGGGGAGGTGAGGTTGGGAAGGCGGCTGATCCTCCTCAAATCCATGCTGTCATCTCAGAGGCCTCAGGTAGAAGAAGCTCCTTGACGGCACTCCTTATTGAGCAAGTCATCTGTTCCAGCCACTTTCCCCTTGGTCCCATTCTGACAATTCTACCCAGTGAAGGAGGAAGACCTTTGCTTAGCACGACACCCTCCGGAGAGACCGGCACGGGGGCGGGGGCGGGGGCGGGGGCGGGCTGCTAAACTCTCCTTCCCCGGGAGTAGACCTCGGCCCGCCCTGGCCATCCTCAGTTCCCAAGGACTCCCGTGATGGACGCTACTATTTTTCCCTTTCCGATGAGTATTTTTGTTGCATTTCTCACTCTTATCAACTCATCCATCTATTGCCAACTGCCAGCATGAAGGGCAAGAAAAAAGGAAATACTGTACTGTACGTTCTTTTTAAAACTGTCTTCATGGCAGCAGAGACCAAAGGTGTCCAAAGCCCATCGCAAAGCCGGACCATGAACTGACCATGAATCAGAAGAACTGGATTGAAACCATATCTAACCTAAGGGAAGACTGTGGAAAGCACTTAGTGCACTTTCTGGGATGGTTAACAGACTAATTAGCATTTTGCCCCCATTGACATGCTGGGGACTCATTTTACCAATCTTGGAAGGATGGAAGAGGCTGAGTCTACCCTGGTCAAGATTGAACCAACAATGTTCTGGCTGCAGTACAGCAGCCAGTTTAACCCCTGCACCATCAGGGTGGCACGAAGGGGACAGCCAAAGATGAGATGACTAGATGGTATTGTAGATACAGTGGGCACAGGACTGTGCGGACTAAGAAGGATGGTGGAGGACGGGGTACCTGGAGAGCAATGGTCCATGGGGTCACAAAGAGTCGGAGTCGACTGTGCGGCTGAACAACAACAACAAGACCTCCCCTGAAACACAGTGCCTGGCCCTGGGCATCAAAGTTGACATCGGATATGGACACCCTGGAACACTTCTGGAGGAAGGTAGTCAGAACAAGAGTTTGGAAACCAAGCCTTGCATGGAACAGCCAAGAGAGTGGCATTGGCTTAGTCTGGAGAAGACTGAGAAGAAGAAGAAGACGCCGTCACATGGAAGGTGGGGAGAGCTCGTTTTTCCACATGGCAGCAGCCTTGATAATAGTTTCCAAGGGCAGGAAAGGAGACCTCCATTAAAGCTTAAGAAGAACTTCCTCTTGGCCATGGAAGGGGGACTGGCTTGGTAGACAATGCGTGCTCGGTCACCCAGCCAAAACAGCTGACACATTAGTTAGGGTGAATGTCCTGATTGTATTGTGGTGGCTTTGTGTGCCATTCAGTCACTTCCAACGAATGATGGCCTTCACAGGACTTCCAAGCCGGTGGTGGGGTTGGGGGTGGGGGTGAGGGTGGCTTACTCCTGGCAGCCTCGGGTGAGTTTCCCATTGCCATTTGACAAGGCCCTTTCTTCTTCTTCTTCTTCTTCTCCCCCACAGGAGGTTGTCACACAGGAGAGAGGTGGCACCTTGTCAGGGAGGTGTTAACTCTGGAGTCCTTGAAGGAGGGTCCTCCCTGTCACTCCCTACTGCTTTATGGCCCCATGAGTTGAGCATCCCCATGATGCTGAGTCATCTGCCACTTCCTCACTGGTTGGTCTCATAGCCTTCTTGCGCCCATCTTTTTTATGTCCTGACACTGCAGGCGCCTCTCAGGGATCACTGCTGCACCGCTGACCACAATGCCCACCACCACCACCGCCCCACACGTAACTTAGCAGAGAAACTGCTGCCTCTTTTACCTGGCCCAGGAAACCTAAAATCTGCACCGGAGGACAGGTAAGCCCAGGTGAAGGCAGACCTGCTCCTGAATGCTCAAGTCCTCAAGGCAAACAATGAAGCCTTTTTTTCTGCTACAGAAATCAAGCCTCAAGGACTGTTGCCCAAACTTCTTGCCAGCTCTTGGCTTGGCGATATTTATTTGCTTTGACTTGGGTTCTCTCACTGAGCTGGGGGTAGGACTGGATGGCCTCACAGGGCCCACTTCCAACTCCGTTATTCTACGATTCTGTGGCTTCGGTGTCCAAAAGCCACCCCAACCCCACAGGGTAACATACAACTTCTGTCCACTGGAATCCAGCCTTCCTTCAAAGGACTTTTGGCATCCTCCGTCACCCAACGGACCCCGAGCTCTGCTTCCACCTCAGCCACCTTCATCACCCAGGAGGGAGGGATGGGAGCCTGAGAGGCACCGTGAGCTTCTCCACATTCTCAGGCTGAAGAAGGGGGAACTTCTTCTCCCCCACCCCCCACCCCCATCAAAACAAGACAAAAGACACGTTTGAAGTGGTCGCCCTGTCTGTTAGTCTGTGTTTCAAGCACAACAGAGAGTAGACAAAAGAGAACCCAAAAAAAGACAACAAACGGCGTGGCCCCTTGAAGACTCGTAGCTGCATTTCAATGTGCGCTTTCATAGTTCGAAAGCAAGAAATTGCAAGTAGATAAATAGGGACCACTTCAGTGGGGAGTTAAACAGCGTTCCATGCGCTCCAGTGTCTAGTCAGGCCTGCCACATGACCACGGAAACATTTGCCAGAAGCAGACAGCGCTGGCTCTTCGGCTTTGAAACAGAGGTGAGCACTGAACCCTAGAGTTGGATACGACTAGCTTTCGAGAAAGAGAAAACCTTTCATGGATCAAGTCCACTTCATCAGACCTAAGAGTGAGACTTCATGGCATTATTTGATTCATAACAGGTACAGAGCTGTACAATAATCATTAGGTCTGTTATGCTAGCCAATCATTGTGCGGACATCCTGAGTTCAATCTTGACAGGGCTCCAGGTTGACTCAGCTGGTTCCATCCTTCCAAGTTCAGTCAAATGAGGGCCCAGCATGTTGTTGGGGGCAAAATGCTAATCACCTTGGGAACCGCCCACTAAGCACTTATATGGGGCAGGTAGATAAGTGTCATTGCTATTGCTAATTGCTACTCTGTGGCCACCCGCCACCCCCCCACGGCTTGCTGACCTGCATACCCAGACTTTTGAGAAATAACGATTAGCTACAGCCCAGCATAACAATGAATCAAGGCTTCCCCTGGCCTTCCTTCCTTCCTTCCTGCTTATCCTGTCTTGGATGGACCTGACTCTCGGTGGGGAAAGGGGGACCGTCTCCCACGGACCAAAGGGCTAACCTTGCGCCTGCCTAGACCCTCACCCTCAAGGAGCTGGAGAGAAAGAGAGAGAAAGAGAGAGAGAGAGAGAGACACAGCCTTCCTTCTCCAGTCCATACCTGTCAAGTTTTGGATTAGGAAATAAGGGAAATTTCCTGGCAAATACAGGATAATTGACAGCTATGCTTATCCTGTGCTGCCCTCCAATGGCGGCAATAGGGCATTGCAGTCTAATTAATAAGGGATGACGGCGGGGAAGAGGGTAAAATAAGGGGTTTTCCTGGCCAATAAGGGATACTTGATAGCTATGCTCCAGTCCTTCCCAGTCTTCCAACTGGTCCCAGCCAGAGAACCCCTTTCTTCCTCCTCCTCCTCCTCTCCATTTGGAGTGCCCAGCCTTGGCACACACAACTGCGCCGCCCCCACCCCCCTCCACTCTCAGCTGATTCCCTTGGAGACTGGCACCCGCCAATGCCAGGGAGAGAAACCCAGGCCCCTCGCCCCATGCCAAACAAAAGGAGCTTTCAAGGCGAAAAGCTGGAGAGGAGATGCTTTGGGCTCTTTGGTGTCTGGAAAGAGCCCTCACTTTGCACTGGAGCGCCCTGCCTGACCAGCTCCTCTCTCCCTGGGGAGGGTTGGCAAGCTGGCAGGGCCCTGGCCAGGGCAGCCCATGACTCACCCACTCACCATGCGTGAGATCATGGGGCCAGAAAGGGTGAGGATGGAACCAAAGGGGAGAGGAGGAGGAGGAGCCATGCTCTGACTCATTTTCTCCCCCCACCCCCCACCCCGCAAGTGGGGGACCCAAAGGAGGGAAAGAGGGCTAGGAGCCACTCCTGCCTTGCTCTCTGCCTGCCTCCCCAAGCCACCCACCCACCCAATCTTCCTGCCTTCCTCTCCCCTTGCTTTAGTGAGCCACATCTGCTTTGTACCAAATATGATTGCGCGCTTGTATTTATTTATTTACATTTAGATTTACGTCTATACCCTGCCCTTTTGATGCAAGCACCACTCAGGGCGGCTTGCAGTATAGAAAACATTCAATACTACATCGTAAAATACATCTAGAAAACCAGAACAAGAATCATCCGGGAATAACCCCACATAACCCAAAGAGACAAAACCCGATAGCGACAGAGAATCTTGAAACCAGAACGGTATTCATAGTAAACACAACAACCATCAGCAGTAAGAGGAGGTAAGGACACTTTTAAGAAACCCAGGGCCAACGCTGCACACTTCTTCTAGGCCTTGGAAAGCTTGCTGAGACAGGTAAGCCCTTGAGTGACTTAAGAGATGCTCACAATGCACTGTAAGTTCTGATCTCCCTTGGCCGTTCGTTCCAGAGGAGGTTGGGGGGCAACGGCGGAGAAAACTCTCAGTTGGGCTAGTGCATTTTTTTGCTCTCGAGGTGTAGCTTATAGCGCTACTGCTGATGTCCCTCTCTCTCCTTTATGATAATTCATGACAGCCCACAAATGATAATTACAATTACGTGCCATCAAGTGGATTGCAGTTTATGGAAAACCTTCTTCCCAGGGTTTTCTAGGCAAAGAATACAGAGCAGAAGAGGGTCCTCCGGTCTGTACAGGAGGGAGGCCCAGTGGGGGAATCGAGCCCTCCGCCCTTGGCTCCACAGCCAGATACCTAAACCATGGAGCTGTCCAGGCAGCCCCACAGACAAGACACCCAGAGCAATTCAAGGTGCTGGTGATGACATTTAATAAGTAGTCCCATCAGCTACAGAGAGGCTCACCTCTCTGGCACAAGGAGGAGGGCCTTCTCGGTGTCTGCTCCAGCCCTATGGGACCTCCTGCCGACGTCTCCAGGCGCAGCGTCTACCCTTTAGGAAACACCTTAAGACCTGGCTGGGTGCAGCAAGCATGGGGGTGGGGTGGGGGGCAGCTGGGGCGATGGCCACCCTAGGGTGGCTTATATGAGCGTTACTCGGGCCTTTAGGTTCAGCTCTTTTTAAGAATTCTTATAATGTGGTAGCTGGGGGAGGATATGCTAAATTTTAAACAATTTATATTTTTAAAGTCTTTATCTCATTGTTTTGTATAAGCTGTCTTGTGATTTTTTTATACGTGTAAGTCGCCCGGAGTCGCCTAGGCGAGAGGGCGGCAGCATAAATGTGACTAAATACATAAACAAACAGTAATATCTATCCCCTCCATCTGTGGGTCATGTAAATCCACCCATCAGGCAGGCATTTTACCTAGACACATCTCGAGAAAAGGAGTGAAATTACAACATTCTTGAAATGTTCATCAAATTAAAAGGGGGGAGAGAGAGAGAGAGAGAAGCTATTGTGACACTTTAAACAATTACTGGTTTATTTTAGTGAAAGGTTCCATGGATGGAAATCCACTTCTCTGGATCTTGGGGTCTAAAGCAATGGACTTTCACCCATGAAGCTCTTGAAAGGGCCACCATATCTATCGTACATCTCTGTTTCTCTGTCTCTGACTCTCTTGCTGTCTTTTCTGACTCCCCATTCACTTTGCCAAAATGCAAGGAGCGGCCAACATGGCTGCTTCTCAGAGCATCTTTGAGAAAGAACCGGAGCCTGGCTTGACAAAGCAGAGCAACATCACAGGAGCTGAAGCCTGGGGACTATGAGAGGCGGCAGAGGAGGAGGAGGAGGAAGAGGAGGCAGGAGGAAGAGGCTGTCATTCCTCTCCTCCGCTGCGGGGTGCATGCATGTTCATGCGGGGAAATTGGAAATGGCAAGGCAGCACTGGGAGCGGCATCCACGTCATCATCATCATCATCATCATCATCATCATCATCATCCTCTGGGGAGCTGACATGCCAGAGCTGTTGCTGCTGCGCCTGCTGACCTTCCCGGGTGGGTGGAGGGTGGACCGCACTCAGTTCCAGCAGATTCTTTGCCTCTCTGTGCAGCAGCAGCAGCAGCAGCAGCAGTTGCAGCTTGTAGTTGGCTCCTTCCAAGGTGTTCCACCACTACCACCGCTGCCCTGGACTTCTGCCTGCCTGCCTGCCTGTGCTGCCAAAGGCTTTTTCTCTTTCAGAGGCATCCCCCAGAGATGGGGTTCAGTGGCAGCAGCAGGCAAAGGGCTGAAGCTTAGAGGCAGAGGCTTTGGGAGGAAGAATGGATGGACAGACAGACAGATGGGCGCATCTGCCCATTAGAAGCACCAGGACAGGCAGTGGCATCTAAGAAGGAAGGAATGCACTGACCTGGGCTGGTAAGGCAGGAGGGCCTGTTCTGAGAGACAGGAGGAGGGGGGGGGGCGGGCAAACGTAGCCACAGGGAAAATCTCCCCAGACATCCTCCTTTAGAAACACAAACGGAAATGGCCAGCCTAGAGACAGAGAAACGCCTCTTGGAGGAGCAACAGAAAGGCCAAAAGCACCAACAACTCCCAAAGAGATTCCTGTCAGCCTTGCTAGAAGCCAAGTTGGCGGGGGGGGGGGGGGGGAGGTCTGGATCCACCACGGATCCTGGCAGCCGACTTAGGGCTGCCAGGAAGAAGCCGGCCTGGCCCCACCAGGGCCAACCCAGAGGCTGAGCACTCAGACGTGTCCACATGACTTCACACGTTGTCCCTGATGCTGCAGATTCATTGGGCTTATCTACTCCCTGCCCTTCAAAACTCTTCCTGGGGGGTGGGGGGTAGGATATTTTGAAATGCTATAAAATAAACCTTAACTCGAGACGCCAGGGCATTTTCCTCTTTAAAAACAACAACAGTCAAGATGGAAGGAGACGGATAAAAACAACCCCAACTCAGCCGGGATGATCTCCGAGGCCGACTCTGCTTCTGTGCCAGAACTCTCTCCAAGCCCGGAGGAAGACTTCTTGCCTTGGGGTTATTATGGCTGACACCAAAATCCACTGCTTCAGCTTGGCTAATCCAGAGCCTGTCCTTGCAGGGGTTCAAGTCAGGGGCCTTCAGGGAGACACCCATCCCCACCCCCAGCCAAGAGACAGTGGCCCAAGCCTCCTCCAGACCCCTGGGTCACTGGCGGGGGGGGGGGCAGGGGGGAGAAACCACCACCACCCCATCCCTGGCGTCCCAGCAAGCTTCAAACTGCTGTGTCAGTGCCTAGTCTCTTCCTCCTCCCTGAGCCAGGGCTTGGGGCTCTGGAAACCCTAGAGAAAGGCCCCAAGGGTGAGATCCTGCACCAGGCTCCCTTCACCAGGCTCCCCACCCCGCCACCCCATGCATCTTTTTGGCTCTGCAACAGTGATCCTAAAAGGAGGAGTTCCAGCCCCCTCCCCCTCCATCATGCCTTTCACTCTCCTGGAAGTGGAATAGAAGAGGTCAAGACACAGAAGAAGGCCTGAGAGACCCAACAGCAGGGTTTGGCCCCCAGCCTGGCTGGCCCAGCGATCCACCACCATGACACATCTGGCAAGAAGAAGGGCCTTTGGGCCAGTCCCTCCAGCGACAGCAATGGCTGCACTGCAGAGAGCAAGGCTATTTGGGGGAGGGGGGGGCTAAAGTCACCCCTTGAGTTGGAGGGAGCCTTTGAACCAGGGCTTCCCAGGCTGCTCTCGCGCTCTCTCTCTCTCTCATCCTTCTTCTGTCAGCTGTGAAACTAGAATACTCCCAGCTGTTCTGAGGAGCTCACTCCTGTCAGGCACTTGAAAGGAGCAGCCTTAAGCCCATATAAATCTAAAATTTAAATTAAATTAAATCACACCCTTTCTCCAGGGAATGGCCACTCGTGCCCCTCCCGTCCCCTCGGCTGGCACCAGCCCCACTCCTTCCTTGGGCTCTCACAGGGGCCAGTCAAGCAAGCCCGGCCAGGAGCCAGGCCTCAGCCTTTCTGGCAGGAGCAGCAAAGCCTGCCCCTCCAGATGCCCAGGGAGTCCAGCTCCCATCAGCCCTGGCCAGCCTAAGAGCCAGCAAGGGAGGGAGGGAGGGAGGGAAGATGGCAGAGGGAGCCCCATTGGCGGTGGGGGGGGGGACTTGCATGGTCCATCCCTTTCATCCTGCCATGATTGCACACAACCACCATGATACCCATCAGAAGAGTGCCAGTCCCTCCTCCCAGCAGCACACCCCAAACCAGCCCTACCCTAAGGATGGGGGGCAGGGGGGGGCCAAGGGGCAGCATAGGTGGAAAGAGAGCAGTGGGTGCTATTTGTCCCCTTCGAGGCCCCCTCGCTGTGGGTCTCCTGCCAAGGGAGTGCCACCCCTGTCAAGGCAGCCAGGGCAAGGGGGAGGGAAGCCACCTAGTCCAACTGCCCTGCTGGGGGGCTTCCAGGCCTCGTGGGGGGTCCAAAGCCCCCCCCCTCCTCCTCTGATGCCAACTTTCCAATTAGCAGCCTCCCCCTCCCACCCTGTCGCTGGGGGAGAAGCAGGGGGGCTGCCTGAGCCCCACACCTAGAGGGGACACATCCCCTGCCCCCAACCCTTGCCTTGCCTTCCTTGCCCAAAATGGCAGCTGCCCCCTCCCTCCCTCCCCCGGTTAAGGGGCTCCGATCTCCCGAGGGAGCCCCCCCCCCGCACCCCCAAACCACGAAACAGGGAAATGGTGGTGGTGGTCCTGGACGCAGACACTGGTGAAGGCGACGGGGCGACTGAAGAGCCTTTCCCCCCCCCCCCGAGAGGGGGGCCAAAGACCCTCCGTGCTGCCCGCCCCAAGCGGCTGCCCAGGACCTGCGCCCGCGGCTGCACCCTCCCAGGAAGATCTAGCGCAGCCCCGCAGTCCCTTCCCGTGCCATCCCGAGAGGGGGAGAAGCGCGAACCAGCGACACCCCCCCCCGCGCCCCCCCTCTAACGATGCTCCCAACCCCCTCCCTCTCCCTCTCCCCCCCCCGCCCCCACCTCAGCATCCTCCTTTGTCTGCCGAGGGGCTTTTTTGCCTCTGCAGGTGAGGTTGTCAAATGGCGGCGGGGGGGGGGGCGCCGTGCCCCCACTCCCTCCCTCCCTCCCTCCCTCCCAGCCCCCATCCCCGCGCAGCTCGGCAGCCCCACCCTGGGCGCCACAAAGGCGCCCCTCCCCCTCCCCCCCCTCCCCGGGAAAGGCGGCGAGCTTACCGGCCGAGGCGAGGGCTGGGGGCTTGGAGCGGGGGTGCGGGGGGGGGGGGGGTGTCCCGGCGGCCCGCCCTGGCGCTCCTGCTCCGGCTCAGCTCACGACGGCCGCATCCCGTTCCCGAGCACTGCGGCGCGCGATGCGCAATCGGCTCCCACCGCCCCTGCTACGGCTGATACGGCTGCGCCGCCGCCGCCGCCGCCGCCGCCGCCGTGACGTCACATCATCACAGCCGCCGCCCGCCGGAGCCCGGTCGGACGGGAGGGAGGGGGAGGGAAGAGCCCGGATGCTGCAAGGGGAGCCCGGCAGGGGGGAGGGGGGGACAGCAGTCTGGCCCGGGATGAGCTTTGGCCTCCCTCCGGCGCCTTTAAATGGGGGGGGGAGGAGGGGGGCACACGGCCCCTCCCTGCCTCCCTCCCTGCCTCGATGCCCCCTCGCCCACTGGGCTGCCCTTTAGTGAAGCAAGAAGACCTAAAGTAAGTTTCGTGTCCAGAGAAGGAAGAAGCAGAAGACGAGGGAAGTAGGGAAAGGCAGCTCTTGAGGAGTGAGTGGGGATTGAACACACTTCGGGTGGGGCAAACCTCGGACTCATATACACTATAAACAGTAACAGTAACAATAACACAACAAGCCCATTGGCTAACAGAGTGTGCACATTTATCGATCCCCTTTTGTGCATAAGAATTTGTTGTGGTTGTTCAGTCGCACAGTCGATTCCAACCCTTTGCGACCCCATGGACCATTTTCCTCCAGGCATCTCTGTTGCCCTCCACCATCCTCCTTAGTTTGCCAAGCTCTGTGCCCATTGCATCCACAATACCATCTATCCATCTCATCTTTGGACGCCCCCTTCTTCTCTTGCCCTCCACCTTTCCCAGCATCAAGGCCTTCTCAAGTGAGTCCTCCCTTCTCATTTGATGTCCAAAGTACTTTAGCTTCATCTTCACTATTTGTCCCTCCAATGAACAGTCAGGATTGATTTCCTCCAGTATTGACCTATTTGTTCTCTTTGCTGTGCAAGGGACTCTCAGGACTCTCCTCCAACACCACATCTCAAAGGCATCTATTCTTCTGCGCTCAGCCTTCCTAATGGTCCAGTTCTCACACCTATACATTAACACTGGGAATACCATTGCTTTGACTATGCGAATTTTTGTTTTCAAGGTGATGTCTCTGCTTTTCACTATATTCCCCAGGTTTCTCATAGTTTGTCTCCCCATAATCAGTCGTCTTTTATTTCATGGCTACAGTCGCCATCTGCAGTGATCTTAGATCCCAGGAAAGTAAAATCTGTCACTGCTTCTCCTTCTTCCCCGTCTATTTTCCAGGAACTGATCGGACCTGTTGCCATTATCTTGATTTTCTTGATATTTAAGTCTCAAGCCAGCCTTTTCACTCTCCTCCTTCAAACCAATCAAGAGGTTCTTTAGGTCTTCCTCACTTTCTGCCATTAGGGTGGTATCGTCTGCATATCTCAAATTGTTGATGTTTCTCCCAGCAATTTTTATCCCATATTGTGATTCCTCCATCCCTGCATTGCGCATTATGTGCTCTGTGTATAAGTTGAATAAGCAGGGTGATAAAATGCAGCCTTGTCTTACTCCTTTCCCTATTCCAAACCACTCTGTCATTCCATGTTCTGTCCTAACTGTTGCTTCTTGGTTCGTGTACAGATTTCTCATGAGGCATATGAGGTGTTCTGGTATTCCCATCTCTTTAATTACTGGCCACATTTTGTTGTGGTCCACACAGTCCAAAGCCTTGGTGTAGTCAATAAAACAAAAGTAGACTTGTTTCTGGTATTCCTTTGTTTTCTCCATGATCCAACGTATGTTGGCAATGTGGTCTCTAGTCCCCCTGCCTCTTCTGAAACCAGCCTGCACCTCTGGTAATTCTCTCTACACATGTTGCTGAAGTCTATCCTGTATTATCTTGAGCATCACCTTGCTGGCGTGTGAGATAAGCGTAATTGTTCGGTAATTTGAGCATTCTTTGGCATTGCCTTTTTTCGGGATTGGAACGTACACTGTGGCCACTGTTTTGTTTTCCAGATTTGCTGGCATATTGAATGCAGTAGTTTGATTCCATCATCTTTTAGGGCTTTGAAAAATTCAACTGGGATACCATCATCTCCACTAGCTTTGTTGTTTGCAGTGCTTTTTAGGGCCTTTCTGACTTCACTCTCCATAATGTCTGGTTCAAGTTCAAATTTCTCATTATTATTATTATCAGGAGTGTTGAGGTCCTTTTTGTAGAGTTCCTCTGTGTACTCTTGCCATCTTTTTTTGATCTCTTCTGCTTCAGCTAACTCCTTTCCATCTTTGTCCCTTATCATGGTCATTTTTTGCTTTAAATGTTCCCTTGATTTCCCCAATTTTTTTTGAAAAGATCTCTAGTCCTGCATCTTTTGTTGTTTTCCTCCATTTCTTTGCACTGTTCGTTCAGGTATTTTTCTTTATCTCTCCTTCCTTTTCTTTGAAATTCGGTATTTAGGTGATTGTATTTTTTTCTTTCTCCTTGGACTTTTGCATTCCTTCTTTCCTCTGCTATTTTAAGGCCCTCATCAGACAACCACTTTGCTTTCTTACGCTTCTTTTCTTTTGGTATGGTTTCTCTTGCTGCCTCCTGCATGATGTCCATAATTCTTCTGGTACTCTGTCTATCAGGTACAGGACATTAAATCTGTTCATGACCTCCACCGTATATTCTTTAGGGATGTTGTGTAAGTCATATCTGTCTGGTCTAATTGTTTTCCCCATTTTCTTTAATCTAAGCCTGAATTTTGCGATCAGTAGGTTGTGATCTGAGCCACAGTCTGCTCCAGGTCTTGTTTTTGCTGACTGAATGGAGGTTCTCCATCTTTGACTGCAGAGTATGTAATCAATCTGATTTCGATGCTGGCCATCTGGTGATGTCCATGTGTAAAGTCGCCTCTTGTGTTGCTGGAAGAGGGTGTTTGCTATGACTAGTGCGTTCTCTTGGCAGAACTCTATCAATCTTTGCCCTGCTTCATTCTGTGTTCCAAGACCAAACTTGCCTGTTATTCCATTTACTTTTTGATTTCCTACTTTGGCATTCCAGTCTCCTAAGATAATGTGGACATCATTTCTTGGTGTCTGTTCTATGAGGTGTTGTAAGTCAACTGTAGCTTCATCTGCACTAGTGGTTGGTGCATAGACTTGAATTACAGTGATATTGAAAGGTTTGCCTTGCATTCTGACTGACATCATTCTATCATTTTTGATGTTGTATCCCATTACTGCTTTTCTCACTCTTTTGTTGACAATTATGGCTACTCCGTATTTTCTGAGGTTTTCTTGCCCACAGTAGTAGATATGATGGTTTCCGGAGCTGAATTCACCCATCCCTGTCCATTTTAATTCACTGATGCCCAGGATGTCAATGCTTATTTTTTCCATCTCATTTTTAACTACTTCCAGTTTTCCTTGTTTCATAGACCTCACATTCCATGTCCCTATGCAGTATTGTTCCCTGCAACACTGTATTTCTCCTCCCCCTTTCGTATCCCTCCCCCTTTTCAGATCTGCTGTGCAAGGGGGGTGAGCCTATATGTGAAAAGAAATTGGCATAGCTGGAGCTCCAAATCCCCTACACCCATACGCCAAAGCGCGTCTTTAGTTGTGCGCACCTGCCGCTCTACCTGGCCATTGGTGGCTGGGTGGAATGGGGTGGCAGTGGTGTGCCTAATTGCATTTCTTTCCATGAAGGATTGGAATTCTGCAGATGTGAACGTGGACACGTTGTCGGACACCAGCACATCTGGAAGTCCAAATGCTGCAAACAGCCTTCTCAGGTGCATTATTGTGGTGGCTGCAGTGGTATTAGGCACTCTAATCACTTCCAGCCACTTAGAGAATGAGTCTACAACCAAGAAAAATAGGGTACCCCTAAATGGACCTGCAAAATCTATGTGCAACCTGGACCACGGGCCCCTAACAAAATCCCATTCCCGAGAGGGAAGGTGGGATTGCTCTGGGCGAGAGGATTGACAACTGGCACAAGTGCCGACCATCTGCTCTATGTCTTGGTCCATTTGAGGCCACCAAATGTAGCTACAGGCAAGGGTTTTGGAACGTACAATTCCCGGATGACTTGCGTGAAGTAAATGTAAAACCTTTTTCCTGAGAGTGACAGGAATGATCACCCGCTGCCCCCGTAGAAGGCAATCTTGTTCCACTGACAGTTCCAAATGCTTGTGGTGGAATGTTCTGAATTCCTCGGCTAGAGGAGAGACAGGCCAGCCTTTTTGTACCCAAGACATTACTTTAGTCAATGTTACATCCTTGGCCGTAGCCTTGGCTATATCTGAGGGGACGACTGGGGGCGAGTTGAAAGCCACAATCATAAGGACCTGGTGGTCGCTTTCAATCTCGCAATCTGCTTCTTCAACCCCTGGCAGTGCAGAACGTGACAGAGCATCAGCGTGGCCGATGTCCTTTCCGGGCCTGTGCACCAAAGTAAAATCGTATGCATTTAGGAAAATTGCACAATGCAACATCCTTGGGGACAGAATTTGAGGCGTGGGCTTCCCGTTCAGAAAGATTCCAAGGAGGGGCTTGTGGTCAGTTATGATGGTAAAAGGCCTTCCGTAAAGGTAATCGTGGAATTTCTTAGTGCCTGCCACGATTGCCAATGCCTCCCTGTCTGTCTGAGTAATTTTTCTCAGGCTTTGAGAGCGAACGGGAATAGAATGATACAGGGGCTTCCCTCTTGTCATTTAGTACATGGCATAACACAGCTCCCACCCCCACAGGGGATGCATCACACACAAGTACAACTTCCTTGTTAGGATCAAAATGAGTTAATACAGCATCTGAAGATAGCAGCCTTTTGAGTTCTAGGAACGCTTTCTCCTGGCAATGGCCCCAGTGCCAAACAGTATCTTTCTTAAGAAGCTGATGTAATGGTTTGGCAACTGAGGCTTTGCAATGGAGAAAAATGTGATAGAAGTTTAACAATCCTAGAAATGATTGCAATTCGGCTTTACATTTCGGCCTGGGTGCATTCCGCACGACGGTAACCTTGGAGTCAGAGGGCATGATACCTTGGGGTGTAATGCAGTACCCCAGGAACTCCACTTCCGGTGCCAAAAACACGCATTTGTCTCTTCTGAGATGTAGACTGGCCCTCTCGAAACGTGACAGGACTCAATCGAGCCTGGCCGCTAGTTCGACGGTGTCCTTAGCGGTGATCAGGACATCGTCAAAATATGGCAGGACACCAGGCAAACCTTTTAAAATACATTCTACAAGAGATTGAAATATTCTGAGGGCCGCATTCACCCTGAATTGTAGTCTAGTTACCTTAAATGCCACCTATGTGTTACTATGGTCTGGGCTATGGAACAGCAGGAGACACAGTTAATTGTTGGTAAGCCTGGGCAAGGTCAAGTTTTGCGAAGCAATTTCCTCCATGCAAGGAGGCAAGAAGGTGGCTTACCACGGGCACAGAATATGTGTTCGGGCGTATAGCTTTATTGATGGTACACTTGTAGTCAGCACATATCCTGACCTCCCCGTTACTTTTCAAAGCAGTCACTATTGGTGTCTCCCACTCTGCGGAGTCCACTGGCACTGGCAGTAGTCTGCAATGGATTCACCGGCTCGCTGCTCTCTTCTGTGGAAGGCCACCCTGGCTGGGAAGATCAAGACCTCTGACTGCAGGTGCCTCCTCAGTGCGGACATCATTTTGCGAATGGCACCACATCCACATCCCTTGGGAGAATGAGGTGGGTTGCCAGCTCAAGCGTCTCAGAACCGCACTGAGCGAGGAAACAGGAGCGCTTCTGGTTTCCGTCGGTGATCTTCCGCGAGGCCATTGCGTGGCGGAACCGGCATTTGTATGTTGCCCATTTCTCTGGATGTGCTGGGTCGAATGGGCCGATGTTGCTGACGTGCGGGGACGCCCATCCCACCTTCGTTACCAGTTTAGTGTTCAAGGAATGGAGAAGTAGACAAATGAAGTAGTGAAATTCAGCTCTTTATTAGTGGGGTTTGAACACAGTTTGGGTGGGGCCAAACTCGGACTTATAGACACTATAAACACTATAAACAGTAACAGTAACAATAATACAACAGGCCCATTGGCTAATAGAGTGTGCACATTTTTGATCAATTTATTTGCATAAGAACATGAGAATTTACATGAGAAAAGATACATTCTGCTCCGGTCAGAAAACACAGTTAACATACATAACAGTAAGAGCCTCACCTCTTGATGAGAGAGAGAGAGAGAGAGAGGAGAGTGCAAAAGCTGGCCTGAAACTCAACATCCCAAACGCCCAAAATCCTGGCATCCTTATCCGGCGTCCCATCACTCCCTGGCAAATAGAAGGGGAGGAAATCATAGAAGCAGGAGGGACAGACTTTACCTTCTTGGGAATCTAAGATCACTGCAGATGGGGATTGGAGCCATGACATAAAAAAAGGATCGATTCATGGGAAGCAAGCTATGGCAAACCTAGGCAGCCTAATACAAAAGTAGAGACATCCCCCTGCCAACAAAAGTCCACAGAGTCAAAGCAGTGGTGTCTTCCCAGTCGTCATGTATGGCTGTGAGAGCTGGACCCTAAGGAAGGCTGAGCGCAGAAGAAGAATAGACGCCTTTGAACTGGAGGAGACTAATTTAGAGTCCCCTGGACTGCAAGGAGATCATAAGAACATAACAGCAGCCTTGCTGGAAGAGGCCACAGGAGCCCATCATCCAGTCCAGCCTTCTGTCTCACACAGTGGCTCACCCTTGGCTTCAGGGTATTCTTCCCAAGCACATGCCTTCACCTGCTTAGGATTCCCTGGAAATGGCATTGAGAGAGATCCTGCCTATCTCTCCAACCCAGAGGTTGTCCTTAGGTAGCCATAATTATAGAGGAGGCTGGACAGGCCAAAACGTCCCGGGGTGGTGGTGTGGGGGGTGGGGTGAGGACTCCGTGACCGCTCAAGGCGCGAGCAGGCTGCGCGGACCCTTATTGGTGCGGGTGAGGGGCCAGGTCAAGGTCACCCACCCTTGCTCGAAAGCCAGTCGTATCCGACTCTAGGGTTCAGTGCTCATCTCTGTTTATAGCCAAAGAGCCAGCGTTGTCTGCGTTTGCAGACGTTTCCGTCCGTGGACATGTGGCAGGCATGAGGACTAGACACCCAAGGGCACACCACGGAACGCGCTGTTTCTCTTCATCCATCCTGCCTGAAGTGGTTCCCAATTATCTACTTGCAATTCCAACGGGTTTCTGCTGGGGGCGGGGAGGAGGCATCGAGGGCCGGAGAGCAGAGCTCCTTCGTTCGCCCCCTCCCGGACAGCCCTCGGCGGGGCTCAGGCAGCAGCAGCAGCAGGAGGAGGAGGAGGAGTTGCTGGCCGAGCGAGAGAACCGCCCCGCCTTCGCCGGGTCTGGCGTCGGAACTACAGCGCCCAGAAGGCAATGCGGGGAGGAGCAAAGGCGTGCAAGAGTAGACACACACACACACGTGCCGAGAGCGCAACTGCTTCGGGGGTGTTTTAAACGCCGTCTTCTTCATCCCCGACGTTTAGCGGCCATGAAGTCCCGTGCGGACAGCGCACATCCCCCCCCCCCACACACACACACACACACACCTGCTGTGGGATAACCGAGCCCTGCCTGAGCTGCCCTTTTCGAGCCTGGCCGGTAGCCACGGAGATGTGAACCTCAGGGGGAGCCCGGGCAGCAGAGGTGCTGCTGAGCCTGTTTCTCCCCGTCAAAAGGGCACAGAGGGTCAATCCCCAAACTGACACCCCCCCCCCACCCGCGCGCCCCAACCCTTGGCCCGTCACTGACCCCCCCAAAGGCTCTCTCGTGCTCCCCTGAAATGCTGAGCCAAACCCCTTCCCCAAGGCCCCCTCCAGGCCCTTCCCTCCTCCCCGCCCCCCCCCCCCCCCGCAAAAAGGAGCCTCCTGTCTGTCACTCACCATCTGCCCGCCTCTGGCCAGGCCGGTGCCCCTGCGCCGCTCTTGGCCCCGGGCCTGCTCTTGAGGAGACCCAGGTCAACGTCCCAACCCTGCTTCCCTCTGTCTGTCGGTCTGTCCCCCCTCCCTCCCTCCCTCTCTCACACCCCAGCGAGCTCCACCTGTTGATTGACAAGCTGCGCCAGTCGGGCTGCCAGAAAGGGCCGGGCGGGCAGCGTCGCACCACCCTGGAATGTCAGCGATGTGTGGCATGCATGCGGCAACCCTCACTCCCCAGCCCTGAACCCAAGGCACCAGGAGGCGGAGGCGGAGGCGGAGGCGGAGGTGGCCCTGCCTGGAAATAGCCCCGCGGCGGCCGCCACTTTGGCACGGCTCCTGCTGGCAGAGCTCAGTTTAGGAAGGAGCACGGGCAGCTGCCAGCCAGTTCTCTTGCCTTCCCCCCGAGGGAGGGAGGGAGGGGGCGAGGGGGGTCTCTGTGGGGCGTGGGGCATTGCAAAACCAGGTCGAGAGAGAGAGAACCTGCTGCCTCGCACGAGCATCAGGCTGGAAGCGGGAAATTCTGGAGGTTCAGGAGGAGGAGACCCCATCCAACCGGCTGAGCCCCATGAGCCCAAGAGAAGGGAAACTTTAGCATAGGGGCCCCCAAACTATGGCCCACGGGTCAGATCCGGCCCCCGGCGCCCTTGCCGCTCCTGGAAGCAGAAGTACAACACGCCTGTATGGAGCGGCAAGCATGGCGTGGGCCAGAGGGGGTGTCAGGGGCTGGATCTGGCCCATAGGCCGTAGTTTGGGCACCCCTGGTGTCAGCAGAGAAAAGGGCACCCTAAAAATCTTTCTCATCCTGTTGCAAAGCAGATTACAAGGCACATTTTACTTCCACTTCCGGTAGGAGGAATCACATGACTGGCCCGCTGAACCATGTGACCGGCCCGTGGCCCAAAAAGTTTGGGCACCCCTGCTTTAGCAGGGCTTAGCTGGGATTCACTGGTGTATGGAGCAAAGGATCACCACCTTGGAGCTAGGTTGGAGGAGGAGGATGAACCTGTTCCAAGGCCACACCTGCTCAACCACCAGCCCATTTTACAGGACTGCCTCTTTCTCCCTCTGGCCGAAAGCCGTTTCTCCTCTGTGGGAGGCAAGTCACTAGCCAGGCCTCTCCTGACCCAAGTTTAGTGTATGAGAACCAAGACAATTGAACAGCCGAAAGGTTGGCTTAACACATCTTTATTGCATGATGGTCCGGGGGAACATGTGGTAATGGTGGACGAACAGCTCAATATATACAGTGGCTATACATTTGAATGTGGCTCCTCGATAGCCCATTGGCTACTGTCTGCGTGACATCATTCCTGGTCACGCCCTTCTTGTCCAGGTGAGGTGGTGGCGGGAATCTTCCCGCGCTGTAGTGCTTTGGGGAATTGGAACCATGTGAGCTGGACGCTCGCTATTGCCACCTGGTGGTTACTAGCTCGCGTCCTATTACAGCGGGTTACAGTGTTACAGCTGATGGTTGTTATATTCACTCCTTCGAGTGTTACATTGTTTAAAGGCATAGTATTGAGAACACAACATCCCTCCCCCCTAGGATGAGACGAAGTCTCTCATCCAAGATGGCTTATTGCAAACGCGTTTTGGGCGCAATGCTGGCTGACTTGTCCCGGGGGCGCTACTGCTTCTTTGTTCCCTGGTCTCTTGTCCTGCAACGGGAGAGGGAGACTCGTTAGCGACCTGCCGCGGTTCTGCGGCTTTCGGGGTAGGGACAAACTCCATTGTGGGAAAACCGGGGGCACTGGGGGCTAACGAAAGACCCTGCTTCTCGCTTGGATGGGTGGGGGACCACTCCAAAAAAAAACCCCGGTTTTGTAACTGAAACTCGAAATCGTCTGAGGTATCTATGGGGGTATCTCTCAGGATATCTGCGGGGACAAACTTATTCCCTTCCCCCCTTGGTGGGGACCACTGCCCCCCTCTCCTCCCCCTTGGGCTGAACGGGTGGGGGAGAACCCTAACGTTGAATCCTTGTCTGCGCAGTCCGCGCTCTGGTTTCCTGGGACCCGGCGCCGGAGCTGGTCTGCGTGCCGCCTCCAGAGTAGACCCGTGCTGGTCTCCACGCAATACGACACAGGACCTGTCTGCCCAATAACTACGCCCGGGACCCAGGCTGGCCCTGCACTGGCGTAGTTTCTGCAATGCACCGGGGCGCCCACTTCGAAACTTTTCGTGTCCGCTAACCCAATGTTCCTCCCCGTGTCCTCTATCCTCTTGGGGTCTAACCTGGTCAGTATCGTGGTCAGTTTTCTACGCATTAAGAGCTCCGCGGGCGAGTACCCCGACGCCAGGGGGGTCACCCTGTATCCCAGCAAAAACTGACACACTTGCAGGTTCAAATCCCCGGGGCCCATGCGCCTCAGCGCGTATTTGGTGGTACGCACGAGGCGTTCTACCTGGCCATTTGTCGCCGGGTGGAAGGGTGCGGAGGTGATGTGCCGGATGGCGTTGATCTCGGTGAATGCCCTGAACTCAGCGGAAGTGAAGCAACTAGCGTTGTCGCTAATAAGGGTGTCGGGTATACCGAACATGCTGAACACCCTTCGCAAATGTTTAACTGTTGTGGCTGAGGAGGTGTTCGCTACTGGGATTACCTCCAACTACTTGGAGTAAGCATCCACTATGAGGAGAAAAAGTGATCCTCTGAAGGGGCCCGCAAAGTCAATGTGCACGCAGGACCACGGCCCCTTTGCCGTGTCCCATTCCCTGTGCGGAAGACGAGCTTCTTCGGGCCGGGAGCTCTGGCAGCTCGCGCAAGTGCCCACCATGTGCTCGATATCGGCGTCCAACTGGGGCCACCAGAAGTAGCTCCTGGCCAGTGCCTTGGAGCGGACAATTCCAGGGTGGCTGACGTGCAGCAGTGTAAGCACCCTCGCTCTCAGGGATTCAGGGACGATTACCCGCTGGCCCCACAGGAGGCACCCCCTCTCTAAGGACAATTCTAGCTTTTTTCGAAAAAATGGGGCGAACTCTGCCGCCGGGGAGGACGATGGCCACCCTTTCTGCACCCAAGAACTGACTAGGGCCAGCGTCTTGTCTTTGCCTGTCTCCTTGGCGATCTCTGCGGGCAGTATGGGGGGGTGAATCTAAGACCTCAATCATGAGCACTTGGCGGTCTTGCTCAACCTCGCACACGTGGCTGCTTGTGTGGGGGAGGGGTGACCTCGACAGGGCGTCCGCGTGGCTTATGTCCTTTCCAGGGCGATACACCAGCGCGTTCTGGTACGCGTTCAAAAAAATGGCCCACCTGAGCATCCTAGGGGACAGGATCTGCGGCGTGGGCTTGTCTGCAGTAAAAATGCCTAGCAGGGGCTTGTGGTCGGTCACTATGGTAAAGGGGCGGCCATAGAGGAAATCGTGGAACTTTTTGGTCCCAGCAATTAGAACATAAGAACAGCCTTGCTGGAACAGGCCACAGCCCATCCAGTCCAGCATTCTGTCTCACACAGTGGCTCACCATTTCCTTCAGGGTATTCCCAAGGAGATGCCTTCACCTGCTTAGGATTCCCTGGAAATGGCATTGAGAGATATCCTGCCTATCTCTCCAACCCGGAGGTTGTCCTTAGGTAGCCATAATTATAGCCATTGATAGCCTTGTCCTCCATGAACTTGTCTAATCCTTTCTTAAAGCTGTCAAGACTGACAGCTGTCACCACTTCTTCTGGCAGGGAGTTCCATAGACCAGTAATCCTCTGGGTGAAAAAGTACTTTCTCTTATTTGTTTGAGAACTAGTACCCAAAAGTTTCATGGAGTGTCCCCTAGTTCTAGTGTTGTGCGATAGGGAAAACAGTTTTTCCTTATCTACTTTGTCCACACCGTGCATGATTTTATAAACTTCAATCAGGTCACCTCTTAGACGTCGTCGTTCAAGAGTGAAAAGGCCCAACCGTTGCAGCCTCAGATGGTAAGGAAGGTGTTCCAGTCCCCTAATCATTCTGGTTGCCCTCCTCTGTACTTTCTCCAACTCCATAATATCCTTCTGGAGGTATGGCGACCAGAACTGTACACAATATTCCAGATGGGGCCTCACCATAGATTTATAAAGAGGCAAAATGACACTTGCTGACTTATTTTCTATACCCTTCCTAATGATCCCTAACATTGAGTTTGCTTTTTTCACTGCTGAGGCACACTGGGTTGGCACCTTCATTGAGCTGTCCACCAGGACACCAAGGTCTCTTTCCTGGTTTGTCGCAGAGAGTTCAGACCCCATCAGTTTATAAATGTAATTGGGTTTTTTTGCCCCAACATGCATCACTCTGCACTTACTGATGTTGAAGCTCATTTGCCACTGTTTTGCCCACTCCCCCAGTGTCAAGAGATCCCTCTGGAGCTCTTCACAATCTCTCACAGTTTTCACTACCCTGTATAATTTAGTGTCGTCAGCAAATTTGGCTACCTTGCTTTTTACTCCTACCTCTAGATCATTTATGAAGAGGTTGAAAAGCAGGGGTCCCAGTACTGAACCTTGGGGGACCCCACTCTTTACTTCCCTCCACTTGGAGAAGTGTCCATTTAGTGCTACCCTCTGTTTCCTGTCCCTTAGCCAGTTGCTGATCCAGGACAAGACCTGTCCCTTTATTCCATGACTGGTAAGTTTATTCAAGAGCCTTTGGTGTGGGACCTTGTCAAAAGCCTTCTGAAAGTCCAGATAAACAATGTCAACTGGATCCCCCTTATCCACATGCTTGTTGACACTCTCAAAAAATTCCAACAGATTAGTGAGGCATGATTTGCCCTTGCAAAAGCCATGTTGGCTCTCCTTTAGCAGCGCCTTCTCTTCTATGTGCCTATTAATTCTATCTTTTAGGATGGTTTCCATCACTTTACCTGGGACACATGTCAAACTGACAGGCCGGTAATTTCCTGGATCACCCCTGGATCCTTTTTTGAAAATTGGTGTTACATTTGCTACCTTCCAGTCATCAGGCACAAAGCCTGATTTGAGGGAAAGATTATATATTTTGGCTAGGAGATCAGCAATTTCATCTTTAAGTTCCCTGAGAACTCGTGGATGGATGCCATCTGGTCCTGGGGATTTGTTAGTGTTTAGCTTAACAAGACATGCAAGGACCTCCTCCCTGGTTATTTCTATCTTGCTTAATTCTTCGGTTTCCCTCCCTACGAAGATAGGCTCTGTTTTGGGCATGTGGTCTCTGTCTTCTTCAGTGAATACTGAAGCAAAGAATTCATTGAGTCTCTCTGCAATCTCTGTTTCCTCTTTAATAACCCCTTGCCTTCCATTGTCATCTAATGGTCCAATGGCCTTCCTAGTTGGGTTCTTACTTCTAATGTACTTAAAGAAGTCTTTGTTATTTCTCTGAGTATTTTTAGCTATACGCTCCTCAAAGTCTAGCTTTGCTTTCCTGATTGTTGCCTTGCATTTGTTCTGCCAGAATTTATGTTTCTGCCTGCTGTCCTCATTTGGACAAGCCTTCCATCTTCTAAATGAGCTTTTCTTGCTCTTGATCACTTCCCGAACAGCTCCTGTAAGCCACATCGGAGTCCTCTTGGACCTGGCAGTGCCCTTTTTCCTTTTGGGTATGCATTCCAATTGAGCCTCTGTTATTGTTTTTGTAAACAGCCTCCATGCCTCTTGGAGTGTTTGGACTCTCTCAATTTTCCCTTTCAGTTTCTTTTTTACTAGTTTCCTCATCTTTGGGAAATTTCCTTTTTGAAAATTTAAGGTCTCTGTGTTAGATTTTATCAGTGACTTGCGGTCTATGATCAAGTTAAACATAATTGAGTTGTGGTCACTGTTCCCTATTGGATCAGTCACATTAACATCTTGCACCAGATCCTGAGTATTACTCAGGATCAAGTCAAGGATTCTTGTACCTCTAGTTGGGTCTTCAACCATCTGTCCCAGGGAACAATCATTGAGCATATCTAGGAACTTTATCTCTTTATCGTGTGCTGAACAACAGTTCACCCAGTCTATGTGAGGGTAATTATCGCTAGTGCCTCCCTGGCTGTCTGCGCATAGTTCCGCTCAGCCTGGGACAGGGATCTTGAGTAGAACGCTACCGGGGCCTCCCGCCCGTTTTCCAACACGTGGCACAGAACCGCCCTGACCCCCACCGGGGACGCATCACATACCAGAACTACTGGTCTCTTGGGGTCAAAATGGGTTAATATTGCGTCTGATGCTAGGAGCTGTTTTAGTTCAATGAATGCCCTCTCCTGGCTCTCACCCCATCTCCACGCCTCGTCCTTCTTGAGTAACTTATGGAGCGGCTCTGCTACCGAAGCCTTCCGGGGCAGGAAGGAGTGGTAGAAGTTTAAGAGCCCTAGGAACGACTGCAATTCGGGCTTGGAGGTGGGGCGAGGGACATTTTGAATGGCGGCCACCTTGGATTTGGAGGGTTTGATTCCCGCAGGGGTTACCCGGAAACCCAAGAACTCAACCTCTTTCGCGAAGAAAACGCATTTGTCTTTTCGCAACCTCAACCCCGCCTTTTCAAACACCGTCAGCACTTTGTCTAGCCTCTCGGCCAATTCTGCCTCGCTCCCCCCCCCCCCCGTTATCAACACGTCATCAAAGTATGGCAAAACCCCTTCTAGCCCTTTTAAGAGGCGTTCCACGAGCGACTGGAAGATGCCTGGCGCCGAGTTCACGCCGAACTGTAGGCGCGTCACCTGGAACGCCCCCTTGTGAGTGACTATCGTCTGCGCAGCAGCTGCAGCTGGGGTAACGGAGAGTTGCTGGTAGGCTTGCGCTAGGTCAAGTTTTGCAAAGCATTTCCCCCCATGTAACCTGGCCAACAGGTGGCTGACTACCGGCACCGGATACGCATTTGGCCTAATCGCCTTATTAATGGTGCATTTATAATCAGCGCATATTCGGACCTCCCCGTTGGCCTTCAGGGCTGTTACAATCGGAGTTTCCCACTCCGCGGAATCAACAGGAACAAGAATCCCTTGGCCCACCAATTTGTCCAGTTCCGCCTCTATCTTGTCCTTAAGTGCAAAAGGCACTCTGCGCGGTTTGAGTCTTATTGGGCGGACCTCCGGGTCCAGGTCGAACGCAACTGGGGGTCCCTTGAATTTTCCGAGTCCCTTTTTGAAAACTTTGGGGTGCGCATCACACACCTCCTGCACTGGGTCAGTCCCAACGGCATGCACCCCCCCCCCAATGAACAAACCCAGGGGCTTAAACCATTGAGTCCCGAGGAGGCTGCAGCTTCCCCCCTTGAGGACAACCAGGGGAAGTTCCGCGGCGTGTTGCTTGTATTGGACCTTGAATTTTCCAACCCCCAACACCGGAATGCTGTTCCCCTGCACGTCCCGCAACGTTGACCTCAACGCTTTAAGCTTAGGGCGCACGTGGGGGGAAATTCCCAAAAACTCCCGTTGGGACATAATTGAATATGAGGAACCCGAGTCTATCTCCATTCTAACAGGGGCCCCTTGCACCAGTACCTCAACAAAGTAACGGGGGTGTCCCAAGGACACGCTGTAAACTGGGGTGTCGTCGCCGCTGTCGTCAGAGATGCGGCCCACGCCGTCCTGCTTCCTTGCGGCCCAGGCCCCTTCCTTGGTCCTCGGCGAGCGGTCTGACGATGTTTTCGGGTCCTTGCGCCGCTGTCTGCAGACTTTGGCAATGTGCCCTCGTCGTCCACAGTTGTGGCACTCGGCCTTCCGGAACGGGCACTTGACGCGGTCATGGGCCACTCCACAGCCGTCGCAACGTCGGCCGTCCTTCCGAACCTTCCGGACGTCCTCGTCATCGCTGCTCTCCGCGGAGGATTGCGGCGCTCGCCTGGCCGCGTGCACCGAGCCCGCTGCCTTGTCGGGTTGTGGGGGCCTTTCTCTGAACCCCTTGACTCTGGCCCTCGTGGCTTCCGCAGTCTGCGCCGCCTTCACGACCTCGTGCAGCGTCGGGGGCGGCTCCTGGTTCATCAGCTTTCACTGAACTTCCTCGTCCCACAGGCCACAGAGCATGCGGTCCCTGAGGGCGATTTCCAGGTTCTCCCACTTGCATGGGCCGGCGGCCAACCGGAGGGCCGCTGCAAAGGCGGCAACGGACTCACCCGGCGCTTGGACTCTCTTCCAGAACGCGTCTCGAGCCGAAAACATCGAAACGGAGGGCTGGAAATGGTCGCGCATTGCCTTCAGGAGCTGCTTGACCGACACCTGGCTCACCTTCTTCGGTGACACCAGGTCCACCAGTACTTTCATGGCGGAGTACCCGAGCATCCGGGTGAGGATGGCCTTCTTCTTCCCCTCCTCTGTGATGTCGGACACCACCAGCGCGCTTTGGAAGTCCATTTCGAAGAGCTCCCATTCTTCCGGCTTGTTGATGTCGAAACCGGCGTTTGTCTTGATTCCGTGGGGATCCATCATCCCACCTTCGTCGCCAGTTTAGTGTATGAGAACCAAGACAATTGAACAGCCGAAAGGTTGGCTTAACACATCTTTATTGCATGATGGTCCGGCGGAACATGTGGTAATGGTGGACGAACAGCTCAATATATACAGTGGCTATACATTTGAATGTGGCTCCTCGATAGCCCATTGGCTACTGTCTGCGTGACGTCATTCCTGATCACGCCCTTCTTGTCCAGGTGAGGTGGTGGCGGGAATCTTCCCGCGCTGTAGTGCTTTGGGGAATTGGAACCATGTGAGCTGGACGCTCGCTATTGCCACCTGGTGGTTACTAGCTCGCGTCCTATTACAGCGGGTTACAGTGTTACAGCTGATGGTTGTTATATTCACTCCTTCGAGTGTTACATTGTTTAAAGGCATAGTATTGAGAACACAACACCAAGTCAGGGACCCGCTTTTGGCCCAGAGAGGTTGGTGGCTGACGGAAGTGACTAAGGACACCACAGAGGGTTTAGTTTTCTTTGAGAAGCCCACCAGGTCACCTTTGGTTCCTCAGCCTGGCCTCCCTCACAGGGTTGGGAGAAGAAATGATAGAGGAGAAATCCCAGGTACTGTACCTCACCTTGAGAGCATTGTAGGAGTGGCCAGATGCTCATGGATCAAAGGAGGGAAGGAAGGAAGGAAGGAAGTTCTATCAAATCAGCTGTCAAGTTTTTAAAGAGCCTTCAATGTGGTCTATGAAGATGGAACACCTAAACATTATGCTCTGTTTTAAGTCTCCTTCCCTCTTCGGCCACAGCTTGTTCCATTGCATCCTCTCTGGTCCTCCACCCTTCTGACTGTGCCACTGTGGGCTGAAATGGAAGGAGAAGGAAGTGGCTGTGGCATTTATTTATTTATTTATATTCAAATTTATATGCCGCCCAATCAGGTAAACCCGACTCTGGGCGGCTCACAACAAGTTAAAACACACATAAAACAGTACAACCAATTAAAACCCAACATACCCACCCACCTACCCCATTCCTCTTAAAACCCACATTAAAAAAAAGACAATTAAAAGAAATGGGGGCTTAATTTATAAGCTAACAGGCAGGGGTCACTCTACCATCTGGGCCCCACCGCATGCCGTTCCGGACCAGGCCAGATCTCGCTCTTCTGCCTCCTTCGCACACCCAAGGCAACGGCAAAATTAATGGAGGCTCGCGGAGGAGGCAGGAGAGCGAGACTGGCCCAGAGAAGGTATGTCAGGTTGGCTACAGGAACTGACGGGTGGGGACAAGAGCAGGCCTGTTGCCCGGTCACACGCCCCCTGCCAACTGAAAAGAGAAGTGCATACCCACCACCCGCCCCATTACCCCCCCCCCCAGGAGTTTCATGGAGTGTCCCCTAGTTCTAGTGTTGTGCGATAGGGAAAACAGTTTTTCCTTATCTACTTTGTCCACACTGTGCATGATTTTATACACTTCAATCAGGTCACCTTTTAGACGCCGTCGTTCAAGAGTGAAGAGGCCCAACCGTTGCAGCCTCAGATGGTAAGGAAGGTGTTCCAGTCCCCTAATCCTTCTGATTGCCCTCCTTTGCACTTTTTCCAGCTCCATAATATCCTTCTGGAGGTATGGCGACCAGAACTGTACACAGTATTCCAGATGGAGCCTCATCATAGATTTATAAAGGGGCCAAATGACACTTGCTGACTTATTTTCTGTACCCTCCCTAAAGATTCCTAGCATTGAGTTTGCTTTTTTTCACTGCTGAGGCACACTGGGTTGACACCTTCATTGAGTTCTCGTCCACCAGGACACCAAGGTCCCTTTCCTGGTTTGTCACAGAGAGTTCAGACTTCATAAGTTTATAAATGTAACTAGCATATTTGTGCCCGGCCAGCCGGGCAGTTTTTATTTGTGTGTTTTTTGTTTTGGTTTTTTTGGTTAAGGGTGGTTTGGGTTTTGCATTTGTGGTTTGTGACTTTTTTTGATCTATTTTATTAGATTTATTTGTGATTTTGATTTATTTCTTATTTTTCTGACTTATTTTTTCTCTAGTGGCCTCTAGGTGGGGCTGTTAGTAGTAGTGTTGGATTCTTTTTGTGTTTGTTTGTTTTTGTTTTGTTTTTTCTCCTCTGGCCTCTAGGTGGGGCTTCTTCCGGTAAGTAGTCTTTGTTTCTTCATTTCTGTTCCAGAGTCGTGGAGGGAGGACGTGCTGGAGAGTTCTCTGGGTTTTTTTATTTGGGTTTTGTTTTTTTGTTTTGTTTTTTTGGTGTTGGACTGGTAGGTGTTTCTGTTTCTTCTTTTGTGGTTTTTTTGGGGTTTTAGATGTGTTTAATTGTTTTGTTTATTTCTGGTTGGTTTTTATGTTTCTGATTTCTTTTGTGATTATTTGTTTAATTTGTGGTATTTTTGTTGTTTGAGTTAGGTATTTTCATGTTGTAGTTAGGTGTTTTTGCTGTGCTTTCATGGTATTTTGGGTGTTTTTGTTTGTGGATTTTGTTGTTTATTGTTTTGTTGGTTAATGTGTTTGTTTAATTATTTATTTATTTGTGTTTTATTATTTTTGGTGCTTGGCGTTTTGGGTAAATGTTTTTTTTTTTGTTGGTGTGTACTTTTGCATGAAGAACGGGCTGCCTGTCGGTTCCTCTTTTCCCCATTGCTGCTTCGAATTTTGGTTTCGATGCAGCAATGGGGAAAAGGAGGAGCCAGCAGTCAGCTGGCTCTTCCCCCAGTAAGGTTTATTAGGTAGGTTGGGGGAGAAGGAGGCAGAGAAGAGCTATCTGCCTGACGATGGTTCTCTCCTCTCTGTCTCCTTTTTCTCCTGGCTTACCTAACCGGAGATCAGCAGGCAGCGATCTGTAAGGGGTGGTGCTCTTCCTTGCGGATTGCTGGCTGCTGCTTTTGTATTACCTCTGTCGGTAGTACAAAGGCATCAGCCAGTCATCCGGCAGGGAGAGTGCTTCCCCTGACAAACTGCTGCCCGTTTTGGGGTTTTTTTCCCCACCCCGGCTCAACTTTCCTTGAGGCCGGTGGTGGTCTCTCTGTGTCTTCGGCGGGGTAGCGTGGAGGAGATGGAGTCCCTCTTCTCCCCGTTGCTCCAGGAAAGAAGGCTGACGGGTGTCTCGCGGTGGATTTTTGTGGATTTTTGTTTTGTGAGGCTGTTGAGGCGCTGCGTCTGCCTGTGGCGGACTTGCGCTCCCATTGCATTTTTAATTTTAATTTTCGCGTACCAGCTTTCTCAGCGTTCTGCGCGCTCATGGCGCGTAGGATGCTGGGACTTTGAGTTTCACATTTTTTGTTTGTGTTTGTGCAGCGTTTTTTCCTGTGGCTCGATTTTAATTGGCTGCGCCGCATTTCCCAATGTTCTTTTTGCTCACGCCTCTCAGCCTAATCAGGCTCAGGCGCGGCACAGCGCGGCGCACATGACGTTGGGAAGTGAAGTTCTTTTCCTTTTTTTGTGTTCGTGGGGCTCTTGCCCCACTGGCACCTTCGGCAACCCTGCAGTAACCTGCGTACCAGGTTCAGGCGAGTGCAGGAGGCTCGGTACTTGATAGGATGGACGGGTGCAGAAACGTATAGCAAGTTCCAACGGTTAACCCTTGGATTTATAGGTATAGATTGAAGATTCCATTAATTTCCAGGCACTATTTAAAAGTATTTCTATATATTCAGGCATGTTCAGGCATGTTAGATTCCAATTTTTGTTATGTGATTGTGCAATGCTTAAGTTTACATGTGTATTAAAATAGGGGAGGGAGGACCCTGATTTTCATCTAACAAACCCAGGTGGTCTGTGGCATGGAGTGGGTAGTGGGCTTTTCAGGTCACAGCTACCTCCTGCAAGGAGCAATCTGGCTAAATGAAAGGACCTTAGCACCTCCTTAGGTAGGCTGGTTTTTATTAGATATAAATTATCTTAATTACGTATAAATATGCTGCTTTTAACACATATATTGCATCTACCTTTAGAGATGCTATACCAACATAGCTTCTTAGGAGATACTTGTAAGAGATTTCATAGCTGGGATGAATTTATTTTATTCTTTACTATGTTCATTTAAGGTTTAATATGCCTATGTTATTGTTCTGCTTTCATTTCGCTAGTTTGTTTAACTTTGCTTAGCCTACACAGATTTCGTCAAGAGCGGTTTTTCTAACTCCTGTCATACAGAGAGGAGCTGAAGGGGAATTTTAAGATAAGGCCTTGTTACTTTACCAAGAAGGACTCTTTGTTATTTGGCTTTAGAATAAACATCGAAGGTAATGGGAAGAGAAATCTCTGTGTCTCGCATTCTCAGAGCTGTGCGTAGACTCCCACACACCTTCACTGGAAACATCGAAGGCCAAGTTCTCAACAGAAAGCCATGATAAGGGTGGAAGGGTCTAATGGGGAAAACAGCTACCCATCCCAGAGGGCATTGCAGAAGTAGTTGCTCTGTGATATTTTATAAATCACCGCTATTACCCATTAGAACCCCATCTTCTTCGCTGGTTTTCCCTGCTTGGGTAAATTACGTGAAGGCACCCTTTCGCTATGCTACAAAAAAAAAGTCTGCTTCACTTACTCTCGCTGGGTCGGGAAACCGTCCTTTAGTCCGGGGACAAGGTGATCAGTTCCAGCCGATCAGCGAGGGCAGGTGGAGAAGTGGCGGGCGAGGTGGCCTGGTCCCAAGTAGGCGGGTGCTTGGGACAAGTGGAGGCTGAAGCCGCGCCAGAAATACTACGTTAGTCTTATACACTTAAGCATGTAGAAGTTATTCTTGCATGTAATCTACTTAATACTAGTATTTATGCACTGCTTAGTATATTCACATGTTGCATACTACAGTCATATATTCAGGTACATTGCTTTTAACTAAGAGTCTTTAGATAGACACAAACATGATCTCATCTTGAAAAGGTACTGTTGTGTTCGGAATATTGTGCCTTTAAGAACAGCCTTGCTGGAACAGGCCACAGCCCATCCAGTCCAGCATTCTGTCTCACACAGTGGCTCACCATTTCCTTCAGGGTATTCCCAAGCAGATGCCTTCACCTGCTTAGGATTCCCTGGAAATGGCATTGAGAGATATCCTGCCTATCTCTCCAACCCGGAGGTTGTCCTTAGGTAGCCATAATTATAGCCATTGATACCCTTGTCCTCCATGAACTTGTCTAATCCTTTCTTAAAGCTGTCAAGACTGACAGCTGTCACCACTTCTTCTGGCAGGGAGTTCCATAGACCAGTAATCCTCTGGGTGAAAAAGTACTTTCTCTTATTTGTTTGAGAACTAGTACCCAAAAGTTTCATGGAGTGTCCCCTAGTTCTAGTGTTGTGCGATAGGGAAAACAGTTTTTCCTTATCTACTTTGTCCACACCGTGCATGATTTTATAAACTTCAATCAGGTCACCTCTTAGACGCCGTCGTTCAAGAGTGAAAAGGCCCAACCGTTGCAGCCTCAGATGGTAAGGAAGGTGTTCCAGTCCCCTAATCATTCTGGTTGCCCTCCTCTGTACTTTCTCCAACTCCATAATATCCTTCTGGAGGTATGGCGACCAGAACTGTACACAATATTCCAGATGGGGCCTCACCATAGATTTATAAAGAGGCAAAATGACACTTGCTGACTTATTTTCTATACCCTTCCTAATGATCCCTAACATTGAGTTTGCTTTTTTCACTGCTGAGGCACACTGGGTTGACACCTTCATTGAGCTGTCCACCAGGACACCAAGGTCCCTTTCCTGGTTTGTCGCAGAGAGTTCAGACCCCATCAGTTTATAAATGTAATTGGGGTTTTTTGCCCCAACATGCATCACTCTGCACTTACTGATGTTGAAGCTCATTTGCCACTGTTTTGCCCACTCCCCCAGTGTCAAGAGATCCCTCTGGAGCTCTTCACAATCTCTCACAGTTTTCACTACCCTGTATAATTTAGTGTCGTCAGCAAATTTGGCTACCTTGCTTTTTACTCCTACCTCTAGATCATTTATGAAGAGGTTGAAAAGCAGGGGTCCCAGTACTGAACCTTGGGGGACCCCACTCTTTACTTCCCTCCACTTGGAGAAGTGTCCATTTAGTGCTACCCTCTGTTTCCTGTCCCTTAGCCAGTTGCTGATCCAGGACAAGACCTGTCCCTTTATTCCATGACTGGTAAGTTTATTCAAGAGCCTTTGGTGTGGGACCTTGTCAAAAGCCTTCTGAAAGTCCAGATAAACAATGTCAACTGGATCCCCCTTATCCACATGCTTGTTGACACTCTCAAAAAATTCCAACAGATTAGTGAGGCATGATTTGCCCTTGCAAAAGCCATGTTGGCTCTCCTTTAGCAGCGCCTTCTCTTCTATGTGCCTATTAATTCTATCTTTTAGGATGGTTTCCATCACTTTACCTGGGACACATGTCAAACTGACAGGCCGGTAATTTCCTGGATCACCCCTGGATCCTTTTTTGAAAATTGGTGTTACATTCGCTACCTTCCAGTCATCAGGCACAAAGCCTGATTTGAGGGAAAGATTATATATTTTGGCTAGGCTATCAGCAATTTCATCTTTAAGTTCCCTGAGAACTCGTGGATGGATGCCATCTGGTCCTGGGGATTTGTTAGTGTTTAGCTTAACAAGACATGCAAGGACCTCCTCCCTGGTTATTTCTATCTTGCTTAATTCTTCGGTTTCCCTCCCTACGAAGATAGGCTCTGTTTTGGGCATGTGGTCTCTGTCTTCTTCAGTGAATACTGAAGCAAAGAATTCATTGAGTCTCTCTGCAATCTCTGTTTCCTCTTTAATAACCCCTTGCCTTCCATTGTCATCTAATGGTCCAATGGCCTTCCTAGTTGGGTTCTTACTTCTAATGTACTTAAAGAAGTCTTTGTTATTTCTCTGAGTATTTTTAGCTATACGCTCCTCAAAGTCTTGCTTTGCTTTCCTGATTGTTGCCTTGCATTTGTTCTGCCAGAATTTATGTTTCTGCCTGCTGTCCTCATTTGGACAAGCCTTCCATCTTCTAAATGAGCTTTTCTTGCTCTTGATCACTTCCCGAACAGCTCCTGTAAGCCACATCGGAGTCCTCTTGGACCTGGCAGTGCCCTTTTTCCTTTTGGGTATGCATTCCAATTGAGCCTCTGTTATTGTTTTTGTAAACAGCCTCCATGCCTCTTGGAGTGTTTGGACTCTCTCAATTTTCCCTTTCAGTTTCTTTTTTACTAGTTTCCTCATCTTTGGGAAATTTCCTTTTTGAAAATTTAAGGTCTCTGTGTTAGATTTTATCAGTGACTTGCGGTCTATGATCAAGTTAAACATAATTGAGTTGTGGTCACTGTTCCCTATTGGATCAGTCACCTTAACATCTTGCACCAGATCCTGAGTATTACTCAGGATCAAGTCAAGGATTCTTGTACCTCTAGTTGGGTCTTCAACCATCTGTCCCAGGGAACAATCATTGAGCATATCTAGGAACTTTATCTCTTTATCATGTGCTGAACAACAGTTCACCCAGTCTATGTGAGGGTAATTGAAGTCCCCCATTATAACCAGGCTTCCCTTCCTGGATGCCTCCTTTACAACATTCTCCAACTGCCAGTCTCCCTCAAGAGTTTGGGTTGGAGGCCGATAGTATATGCCTACTGTTAGACCATCCTTGTGGCCTGGTATTCTTACCCACAGAGCTTCTAATGGTGACTCCAAATCACCTAGATATTCCAATTCATACGATTTTATCACTTCTTTGACATACAAGGCTACACCACCTCCTGTTTGCCCCTTCCTATCCTTCCTGTACAGTTTGTAGCCTGGGATAACTGTATCCCATTGGCTATCATCCGTCCACCAGGTTTCAGTGATACCAATAATATCAATATTTTTATCTATTGCTAAGTATTCCAGCTCCCCTATTTTGTTACGGAGGCTTCTGGCATTTGTATACAAGCATTTATATATGCTTTCCTGATACAGTCTTTTGAGTCCAGTTGCATTGTTAGACTGCCTCTTGCATCCTTCTGCTAGAGTGCTGGTGACTAGCTCCTTGCTCTGCTCAGTAATTTTTGCATCCTCCTCACTACTCAAGTACACACTTTCCCGAACCGGATGCTGCCCAGCTCCTGTCGGCTTTCCCCCAGTTATCAGTTTAAAAGCTGCTCTGCAGCCTTTTTGATGTTGAGTGCCAGCAATCTGGTCCCATCATGGTTTAAATGCAACCCATCCCTCCTGAACAGATTTGGCTTGTCCCAAAATGTTCTCCAGTTCCTGACAAATCTGAAGCCCTCCTCTTGACACCACCGCCTCATCCACGCATTGAGGCTTCTGAGCTCTGCCTGCCTGGTAGGTCCTGCGCGAGGGACAGGCAGCACTTCTGAAAATGCTACCTTGGAAGTCCGGGACTTCAATCTTCTTCCTAACAACCTGAATTTGGCTTCCAGGACAGACCGCTTGGCCTTCCCAACATCATTGGTACCAACGTGTACCATGACCACTGGCTCGTTCCCAGTTCTCTCTAACAATCTATCTAGATTTCTTGTGATGTCTGCAACTTTTGCACCTGGCAGGCAAGTCACCATACGGTTATCATGTGCATCACAAATCCATTTCTCTGTATTTCTAATTATTGAATCGCCTAGTACAAGGAGCCTCTCTCCTGCAATCTGTTCATCTACATGCACCTCATCAACCATATTAAGGGAGAGAACCTCAGTTTGTTCCTGTTGTTCATCTTCCTGGATCTCATCAAGTGTGATGAAGGAGAGATCATCAGGTGGAACCAGTTGTTCCTCTGTGTGTTCCTCATCAGGTGTGATAAGGGAAAGAGCCTCAAATTTATTCTGTAATTTCAGACTCTCAGAGTGATCCCCTACTCTTCTCCTCCTTTGAGTCACATTCCTCCAACCATCTCCCTCCTGAGTTAGTGAAGGGCCTTCTCCCTCAGAACTGTGCCCTGTCACTTCTTTGTCCAGCATCGTCTGCTCCGCTCTGTCCAAGAACAGCTCAAGCTCCTTAATTTGTTGGTGGTTAGATATGCGGGCCTCTAGCTGCTGGACCTTCTCTTCTAGTAGTGCAACCAGCTTGCACTTGCTGCAAGTGTAGTTCTCCATATGCTTTGGCAAGAACACAAACATGGCACAAGAATTGCAGGTAACTACAGCCTTTAATTAATGTAACACTCGAATGACAGGATATAATAACCACCAGCTGTAACACTGTAACCTTCTGTATTAGGACGCGAGCTAGTGACCACTAGGGGCAATAGCGAACGCCTAGCTCACATGGTTCCAATTCCCCAAATACCTACAGCGCGGGAAGATTCCCGCCACTACCTCACCTGGACAAGAAGGGTGTGACGGAGAGTGACGTCACGCAGACAGTAGCCAATGGGCTATCGAGGAGCCACATTCAAATGTATAGCCACAGTATATATTGAGCTGTTCGTCCGCCATTGCCACATGTTCCCCCTGACCATCATGCAATAAAGATGTGTTAAGCCAAGCTTTCGGCTGTTTCTATTGTCTTGGTTCTCAAACACTAAAGGTACGTTGTCAGCTACCTAAAGCTGGCCCCTTTGATTGTATGGTTCATATTCAGTGTTAAGGTTGTATAAACTTTAAACTAACTCTGGATTGAAAGGTTAAGGTCTAATTTGACCCCAAAGATGTTAAATCTTTGACTTCCCCACCTGAAGACACGTGAGAATGCCAAGGAATGGGAACCAAAAAGCCCTTCGTAAGCATCTTTGGGTTGTAAAGAGATGAGGAGGCTTGTAGAATATTTTTTTCTAAAGAAGTGTTGCCCATCCCTTTACCCAAACCCACGAACCATCCATCAGCTTTTCAGGTTTATGACAGAAAAGGAGAAAAAGGAGTAAAACCCCAACGTGATGGTTCTAGGGACATCCGAGATTGGGACACTATCGCTCATCACCCAGATGACTGAATGGTCTTAAGTCTTAAACCTCCTAGCCTCTTAGTTTCGATTCTTGCTTAGTGACAGCCGAGAAACCTAAAAGAGCCAATCAGAGGATAGAAAAGTTATCAGAACTTTTGTAACCTTTAGGTCAAAATGAACTAATTGCTTATTAGCCGGACACTCTTTGAGTTTGGGAGGTAGGTTTGGGGTGGGGAAAAGGAAGGGGAAAATGTATAAAACTGGTAACTTTTCTTTGTATGGCTGCTGCATTCTTGACAAGTACACCAGCTTGGAAAGATGTATGCCAAGGGCTCCTTTAATATCGATAATAAATGAATAAGATTTGAAATAACTTTTCTCCTTGATTGCTTTATAACTCAATTGGATCGTGAGAGGCTGGAAAAACGGAGAAGAAGCTCTCTACGATTGGCTCATAAGTGGTGAGCAAGGTGAGTTAAACAGAACCCACCGAATCTAAAACTTTATCTAAGAGCATTGGAATAAACTTTTGGATATCTAAATAATTCATCTAGGCATAATTGGATATAAGTGTCTAGAAAATAATTTTTCCATATTCAGACATATTGGATATAAAGGTTTGAAAAAGGTGATCTTTTTAGGTACACAACACTCTTTTTAAAAAGCTAACCAGTTCAACTCTTTGTGGCCTATGCCAGTTCCAAAGAGGGATTGCTTCAAGTAATTATTTGAAACAAGTCCCCCCTATCATACACGACACCAGGTCTCGGCTTGTCCCAACTCCCGCCAACATGAGACCCGGCCTCGTGATGAGTGCCACTCCACCTGCCCTCACTGATCGGCTGGAACTGGTCACCTCGTTCCCGGACTAACGGAACGGTTTCCCGACTCAGCAAGAGAAAGCAAAGCAGACTTTTGGTAGTGTTGCAAAAGGGTGTCTCTACACAGTTTGCCCAGGCAGGGAAAACCAGCAAAGAAAATGGGGATCTAATGGGTATAAAATGTAGCAGATAAAAAGTTTCTGCAAGGCCCTCTGGGACTGGTAGCGGCTTCATCCATTAGATCTTTTCTACCCTTATCATGGCTTTCTTATGGGAATTTGGCCTTCGATGTAGCGGCTAGGTGAGGGGGAGGCAAGCTCTGTCCTGGGAAGGCGAGACTCCCAAAATCTCTCCCTCTCTACCTTCCTTGTTTATTGGGCTCAGCTGCACTGGTCGAATAACAAAGCATTCATTTTGCAAAGTAACAAGGCCTTATCTGAAAAATTCCCTTTCAACTCTCTCCTGGCTGAGAAGAGTTATAAAAACCACTCTTGACAAAATAAGTCCATTTAAAGATTTAATGAATAAAAAGAAAGTTCCAAAATACAAAATAGAAATCTCTCTAAGCTATTCTAAGAAAAATACATTTTTCTAAGAAAGAAAAATAGCGTTTCAAAAAAGCAATACATATCTGAAAGTAAGGAGTGCGGCTAAAAGCCGCCCATATGGGTTCAGGGTGCGGATCCAGTCTGGAGACAAACAGACAGTGTATCGAGATGCAATTGAGATAGTTGTTCAGATCTTCATTCTCTACAGTGCTCTGAGACCCGATATTTATAGAGATTTTGGTGAGAACGCGTGCAGAGTTATCTTTGAGTGACAGACAGATCTTTTGATGTCCAGTGTGAGACCAGAACATTTAATCTGAGTTCCCATCTAAAAGATGTACTTTTTCACATCTACCAACCAGTTGCTCAGCTGAGAACCATGCTCCTCTCAGGTAATAAGCCTGAGAACAGACACTTTCTCAGCTTTGCTGTCTGTGAACGGAGGTCAGCCTGACCTGCCGCTTTTAATTGGGCAAAGGTCAGCTTCTGCGTACTGTAGCCTTCCAAAATGGACCCGTTTAGGCTAAGCAAAGTTAAGCAAACTAGCGAAATGAAGGCAGAATAATAACATAGGCATTTCAAACTTTAAATGAACACAGTAAATAATGAAATAAATTCATCCCAGCTATGAAATCTACAACACACACACAGACACCCCTCACAAGAGCATCAGCTTGGAAAACAAACACAGCCATTATCAAAAGAGACTTTTAAAACACAAAACAAAAGACCTTCAACAGCTGCATATTAAAAATACCAATTGAGCTGCATTCATACTGGCAAAAGACCAGCACTAAGAATAGCAGCGAATTGACAGCCAGCTAGACAGAGAGGAAAGCCTGGACAGACACCAAATTATTTTAAGGAGTCTGTAGAGATGTTGGTCTTGCCGGCCAAGCATCCAGGAACGTGGCCAGTTACTGGTTTTTAGAAACTGCAAGCCTAAAAGTGGCTACATCTTGGAGCAGGGGGTGTCAGCGAACCAAAAATAGGTGTTTGTAGGCTGACCAGCAGAAGCATATTGTGGGAGCAGCCTAGAACAACAAGCCCGGTCTTAAATGGCAGGCCAGAGCTATTCACATCTTGGTCTTTCCTCCTGTTTTATTTTCCAAATTTACACGTGCGTCAGAACACGTAGGCCTCCTTTCTTTTCTCTCCAAAGTTTCTTTTTCTTTCTTTCTAGCCAGAAGCAGGTGGCAGGTGTTAGGTGAGCTCCAGAAACTTCATTTTTGTTATGGTTAATAAAGAATTCCCCCTTCTGATTGTTCCTGCCCCTCCAGATGTTTCACACAAACACTATGTGCCCCAGTTTCCACAGGTAGTACATGAGCCCCGTTGTGTCTCCGTCTCCTATTGGCAAAGAAGGCAGTGTGTGCTCAGTGAACCAACGAAGTGGATGGGTGGGTGGGGGGGTCATCTAAGGTAGTTCTAGAAGAAACATTATGTGTAGCTATATCTTGAGTTCTCTATGGGGCTTCCTTATTAATTGCTAATAAAAAAGGAATTTTCTTTTCCAGCTAAGACTGCAGGATCTGCTTTGAGTATATAATAAGACTAACATCTTTGGGGCTTGCTTCCTGTCTGAGAAAGCTGTGATGAACTGAAAATATGTTTTAGATGATGTAAGCCGCCCTGAGTCGGTTTTTGCCTGAGTGGGCGGCACAGAAGTTTAAAAATTAAATTAAATTATACACTTGAATAAATTAAAGACATTCCTGCAGCTGGAGGGGGCCAGAAGAAACATCAGGAACATACCTGCCAAGTTTTGGATTTGGAAATAAGGGAAATTTCCTGGCAAATACAGGATACTTGACAGCTATGCTTATCCTGTGCTGCCCTCCAATGGTGGCAATAGGGCATTGCAGTCTAATTAATACGGGATGATGGCAGGAAAGAGGGTAAAATAAGGGGTTTTCCCGGCCAATACGGGATACTTGCCAGCTATGATCAGGAGCCATCAAGTCAGCAGAGTTTCTTCAGCTAATCCCACCCCCCCCCACCCCCCACCCTGGAAAGACTGCTCCTTTTGTTAAGGAAAGTACTGCCTGTCTACCGCAGGGAGTTTCTTCTTCTGTCACTAAAAGACATTGGGGTGGCCTTCCTGCCTTCCTTGGATGATGGCATCACGCACCGTGAATCAACAGAACAGGAGGGGGTTTGAGGAAGCAACGGTTTTGTAAACCTTTGACCTTATATTCACCTTATATGGTGAATACTTTCCTCCTCTCCTGATAATCCTAAACTTAAGTGATGCCCCTAGACTCCATTTGACACCCTAGGCCAGGGATTCTCAACATGTGTCCCATGGGCCGGATGTGGCCAAGGCACCATTTCATGTGGGGGCCTCCACCACACCAGGAAGTACCATGTGGTGGAGGAAGGGCAAAATGGCCGCCCGGCCCCCCGAAGCTGAGGGAGCGTGAGCTGGCCCCCGGCTATAAAAGGTTGAGAACGAACTCCTCCTGCCCTAAACCAACTGCTAGCTCTCAGGCAAGAGAGGCTGCTTTGCCAGATCAAGCCAGAGTTCAGCACAGCCAGGATTCGGGAAGAGGAAAGGGCCAGGCTTCACATTACGGCCAGTGTGGTCACTTTCCTGCATGTCGCTCAAGTGGCCGCCTCCGTTGGGAAGCTTCTCTCCTGCCCGGAGACCTGAAGGTGGGGTGTCGAGGGAACCCTGGAGATGGAGGGGTGGGTGGCTCTAGCTACCCTGGCAGGGTCCCGCGGCGGCCTTTGCCAAAGGGCACGATCCATCCTGGCACGCAGCAGGATGTAGCTTCCTCCGAGGCCAAGTGCAAATGCCCATTCCAGATGCTAGAGTGGCCTGCAGCTTCGGAGGGCAGCGGCACTTCAGACGGTTCTCCTTTCGGCCCAAAATGCTCCGGTTCCGCCCATGAAGGTGTCATGTTGCCCTGACCCCGTAAAGCCTAGGAAGGAATCGGCTGGGAATCCATCGGTTTTCGGCTGACTGCTCGCTCCTCCCTCCCTGCTGCTCCATCTCCCCAGAGCCACCCACCCCCCAGACAAGACAGGGGCAGTGCCAGACCCCCACCCCCACTGGAGGGAAGAAGGACCAGGCTGCTCAGCGGGGACAGCCCTTGGCTGCGGCTCTTTTTTATTAGAAAGTCTCGTACAAAAGGAAGTGCCGACGGTCCCTCTCTGGGGCACCCCCCACCCCACCCAATGTGTCAGTCCTCCCTCACCTGGTGGTATCCTCCTCCCCCGCCCCAGGGCAGAGCTCGGGAAAATTCATCTGTTCACGTTCTCCCCCGCCCCCCACCCTTCCAAGAGTCTCAGGGGGAAGGCAGGCTTGTCCAGGGCCTGAGTTGGAGAGTGTGTGTGTGTGGGGGGGAGGTGCTCCTTCCTGGCCACCTCTGTCGAGGCGTCTTCAGCACTCAGCCTCCAGGTGGCCCACCCGATCCTTGTGTCCCCCGGGGTGCCTGGGTACGGCACATCTAAGCCTTCGGGTGGACCACCAGCTTCCCAAGCACCAGGCACAACTGCCCAGGCATGGTGTGTGTGTGTGTGTGTGTGTGTGGATGTCCCTCTCCCGCTTCTATTCCAGGACGGGGCCCTCCCTCTGGGGCTCTGGGTCCTGCGGCTGAGGTGGGCGCTACAGGCCGGCAGCGTCCTGGTCCAGCTCCACCCACTTCAGGTGCTGCTTCATGTTCTTGGGGGCAAAGGAGCCGGTGGAGTTGAAGGGCGACTTGAGCCGCATGTTCCGCCCAGAGGTGATGAGCGAGCCGAAGCCATGCTGGTGGGAGAAGGCATAGCCCGAGCGGCGGGAGATGCTGCGCCTCACGGGGCGTGTGGGAGAGGGCGGCAGCGGAGGTCTCTTCTGGAGAGCCCGTACATGGCGCAGCACCTGCAAGCAGATGGCGATGGGGTCGGGGATGAGCAATTGGGGAAGTGGAACCAAGGCTCCCAAGGCTTCCAACAGCTCCTGTTGCCTGCGAAGATGGGAGGGGACTCTTTTCTCTTAGTGTCCCAAGGGGCACTTGCCACTCGTGGCCCTCCTTTCCAGATAAAGTGGGGGGTGGCAGCTGGAAATGCAGAAACTAGAGCCAGAGCCCTGCATAATTTGGGGGGTGGGGTGGGGTGGCAGGCCCCCCTCTTTTCCTCTTCCCTGGCTCACCCTGGGCTCCCTCCCCACCTACAACAGGGGCTGTTCTTGGTGTTGCAATTGATGGGGGTGGTGGAAGAGAGGGGTGAGGGGCTACTGTCATTTAAACAGGGCTTGTTGCCTAACTATCCCCCAGCACCCCCCAACTAGCAGAGGAGTGCAAAGTGCGCCTAAAGTCTAGACCAGGGAGTCACAACCTACAGTGGCGACCCCGGGAAGCAGAAGGGATGCATTTACAACAGCCGTAAATGCATCTGCAACTGCACCTGCACCAAGGCACCCACTGTGGTTTGCAGAAGCTTTTATGGGGGGGACACACAATGTGTCTGACCCACTCAGCTGACAGAGGGGGCATGGTCCGGCACATGGTGGGGAAACGTTGAGAAGCCCTGGTCTAGACCCTCCAAGAAAGAGAAAGGGGAGGGGAGATGAGCCTCACATTGCCCACCCTCAGAGGGGGACCCTCAGGCAGGGAGGAGGTTCTTCTTTTGTGTCCCGATCAAATCCTGGGCTGCCAAAATGAAACCACTTTCTTGGCTTTTTCATTGGCCAAACTTACATTGGCGCATGTTTCTGGCAGTGACTGGCAGACCAGTAAATGAGCTGGATCAAAGAGGAGATGGGCCCGAGGGGCCGGAAGAAGCCCCTACCCTGCATACACCCCACCCCACCCCGCTCCTAGTTCAGGGCACCAGACAGTGTGACTCACCTAGGCACGCTCAGGCCAGAGGTGGCAGGTTGGTGAAGAGGGCACAATCTGTTGTGATCCATCCCTCCTCTGACTCCGAAGATGAGCTGGATCAGGGGGCACTCCCTATGCCCAGCCCAATTCTGCCTGCACCTGAGCCCAAGGATGCCCTGAGCCAGGGGTCTCAGCCTCCGTCTGGCCCAAGCAGCTGACCTGTCAGATCAGGAGTCTGGCTCTGACAGTGACCAGCCCTCAGTCAGGGAGAGGTCCAGAAAGGAGTTACACCTGTGACGCAGGCAGGCTAGAGCGAAGCACCAAAGAAGGCTCCCAGCTGATACCAATTAGCTGGGAGGCTTAGAGGGAAGGAAGCTTCTTGCAGCCTGCCAGTGTCGGTACAACTCTTGCATGAAGGCCGACATCCTGATTGACTCCAGACTGCCTGCCATGACCCTGACTTCTCTGCCCACCCTGATGATGCCCCTGGACAGACCTTGGCTTGCCTTTTGGACTTTGATATCTGGACTATCCTCGAACAAGACTCTCTGTGTAGTGCCGCTGTGTGGCGACCTTGCCTGCCCGGGTAGGTCAGCACACAATCCAGCCCACTCTTTCCTCACCCTGGGATTGCCTCTGCCATCAGCACCCACCCACCTACCCACCCACCGTGGCTCCTTCCAGAGAAGAGAGAGGGGTTTCCTTCAAAGGCAGGTGAGCCAAGGTCCCCACCCATGGGAAGGGGGAGGGAGGCTGCTCCACTGGTGCCCTCACTGCCCCCCACTCCCAACTGGTCTGCTGCCCACCTTTCGCTCCTGCCTGGAGATGGCCTGGCCTGGCTGAGAAGGGAGCTCCACCCAGGGACAGAGAAGAAGTGTGTGTGTGTGTGGGGGGGGGCACAGGTGTGACACCTCCTTCCCTCTCTCCAGTCTCCCCCTCCCCCTCCCCAGGGTCAAGGGCTACCTTATCGCTGATGGTGGGCTTGAGCTCCAACTTCAGGAATCGGAAGGCAACCACTGGCAAGACACAAAGGGCGACGGAGAGCAGGACGCCCAGCCAGACGGTGGGCTGGTTCAGGGTGTTCTGGGCTGTTCCTGGTGGGGGAGGCAGAGGAGGAGGAGGAAGGGCAGAGAGGCTGCGCAACACCCGCCCGCCCCCCCCCCCCAATGGCCACCTTAACATTAACAAGGACACTTTTGTACCCCCACATAGCACTGAGTGCGCTCTCTGGGCAGTTCACAAGGGGACTCGTTTTACCAACCTTGGAAGGCTGATTCAACCTTGAATCCAATGAGGATTGAACTCACAACATTCTGACTGCAGTACAGCAGTTTAACCCCTGAACCACCAGGGCTCTTCCACAGCTGTGGCTTCTGGGAAGGGTGGGGTCTTCTTCTTCCCCAGGGGCCTGGGCCCCCTGTTCTTTAGCAAGCATCCCAATGCAACCTCATGGGGACCTGGGCCGTTACAGGGCCCTCGACACCTGCAGCAGCTGTTGGCATCTCAGGTGCATCCAACCTGCTTCAAGGCTGCAGGGTTTGTCACGGTCCTGGCAAAGGCAGCTTCTGCCCACCCCTGTAACTCACAGGTCTTCAAGGCGAGCCCCCCACACACAGTGCCCCCACAGGGCAGGTTACTCCCACCCCCACCCCCCAATGATACCTACCAACGAAAGGGAAGGAGGCCGTGAAGATCAAGTACGTGCCGTCACTGTACATGGTGAAGGTGACGGCGAAATACATGCCCAGGCTGCCCCAGATGAAGAGATGGTTCACAGCTGTCCAGTAGGCCGTGTCCAAGCCCATCTGCAAAAGACAGGCAACAACCATGGCACCACCCGTCACAGTGTAAGCAAGGCCACTGTCAGGGGGGGACAAGGGGGACTGCCGTCCCGGGCATGGAGCTGGCAGGGGCCCAACAGCGCTGTGTTAATTTTTAAAAAAATAATTATTTTATTTTATTTTATTTTATTTATTTTACTTTTTTTAGTGCAGCGCATGGTGCCACTGCGCATGCCCCACCACCGCCAGAGGGCTCTGCCTCCGCCTCAAGTTGACCCAGAGCAGCGTGGGCATGGCTAGGGGGAACTTGCCGGGCGCACTTCTTTAGGCGCATCTGTACTTCCTTCCTGCGCGCGGCCTTTGGCAATGCCCCCACACGTGCCTCGCTTGCCCAGGGCCAAAGCCCGAAGGTCCGCAGGAAGTAGCAGCCCCGGTGCGCGGTCTCTTCTGGACCGGGACCAGCGTGCCTTGTGGGCTGAAGCCTTCCAGTGAGTCTCCACTCTTCCTCTTTCTCTCTCTGTGGGTGGAGGGGATGGAGGGGGGAGGTAGGTGTGTGTGTGTGTGTGTGTGTGTGTGTGTGTGTGTGTGTGTGTGTGTGTGTGTGTGTGTGTGTGTAAAATGGGGTGAATGCCCTGGAGGGTGTGTGTATGTAAAATGGGAGGAATGTAGGGGGATGGTGTGTGTGTGTGTGTGTGAGTGTGAATGTGTAATGATGAGCTCCCATCATCCCTCCCAGCTCTTGCCAACCTAGCAGTTCGAAAGCAAGAAATTGCTAGTAGATATCCTTATTTATCTACTTGCAATTTCTTGCTTTCAAACTGCTAGATTGGCAAGAGCTGGGAGGGATGATGGGAGCTCAAAATTAGGAACGTAAATAGCGTTCTGTGCGCTCCGGTGTCTAGTCATGCCTGCCACATGTCCATGGAAACATCTGCGAATGCAGACAGCGCTGGCTCTTTGGCTGTAATCAGAGATGAGCACTGAACACTAAAGTTGGATTCAACTGGCTTTCAAGCAAGGCTTAAAGACTGACTGCTGTATTTTAATGTGAGCTTTTGTGGATCAAGGCCACTGGCTCTTTGGCTGCAGTCAGAGATGAGCACTGAACTCTAAAGTTGGATACAACTGCCCATTGATTTCTTTTGGGAAATTGTGTATTCCACCCACTGCCACCACCCCAATGTGAGGAGAGATGGGGCTCCAAAGCCACCTCCTCACCAGCCCCCACCAGCCCCCGTGAACGGGTGTGGGAGCCCCTGTGGCAGGCAGGGCAGCCCCTCCTTCTTACCTGGACGGAGACCACGATGAGGAGGCAGGTCTGGGCCATGAGGGCGAAGGACTGGTAGTCGGCCACGGCCATCCCGTCTCTCTCCGTGGAGTCCCGCAAGGTCCCATAAGGGACAAAGAAGAGCACGAGGGAGCTGTAGAGGCTGTACAAGAGGCAGGTGACAAACTTCCTCTTGTTGAAGTAGAGGTTGTGCTGCCCAGGGACGTACAGCTGGGGGAACTGCAAGCTCCAGAAGTCGTTCACATCCTGGGGGGCAAGGAGAGGAGGCGGACCATGGGGACAGGCTGCCAACCCAACCAGGGGGTGGTGGGACCCTCTAGGCCCCACCCCACCCCATCCCACAGGACCCCTGTTCTCTGCAAAGAGGGGCCATGGGTGTGTGTGTGTGTGGGGGCTCTCTTCCTCCTCCCAAACAAAGCCTTAAAGGTCTGTGAAGCTGCCTTTGCTCCCTCCATTTCCCCTTCAAGCATACAAATGCCTTTATGGCCGGGTAATCGGCTAGTAAGAAATAAATATCAGTCAACGAATCCCTTGCTCTTTGCTTTATGTTTTGCCCCCCAAGGGCCAGGGCTCAGCAGCCTCCCTCCGGACGGGACCTGGCCCAACCCACCAGTGCCCCAGGGCAAAGCGCAACATCCAGCTTCCAGAACCCACAAGGCCAGCAGGACATCATGCAAAGGTCCCCCTACCTGGTCAAAGAGGCTCATTCCCAGCACAGGCAAGCAGGTGTAGACCAAGTTGTAGAGAGTAATGAACCATTCATCGTACACAGTCTGTGGAGAAGAAGGAAAGGGGGAGGGAGCAAAGGAAACATGTGCACGCGTGTGCGTGCACACACAGGCACACACAAACACACAGCCTCCCTGCCAAAGGAGTGCACCCTGTACAGAAGCTGGCACTTGTTCTCTGTGTGTGTGCGTGTGCGACAGACAAGCGCAGAGTGAGCCCCTGAGCCCTGAAACTTCAAGAACACCAGCTCTCCACAACGTAGACTTGCATATTCAATCCTTTCCAAAGTCTTGTCCAGTGGAGAATAAGATTACCTTGCCAGTGGTGCTTTAATGTTGCAACCCCGATGCCAGCAGTCAAGATACAGTAGTCCTGGGCCGAGTAGGGCGGGGTATAAATTGAATAAATAAAATAAATAATAATAATAGTCTAGAAGACAAGGCAGTGGTGGGATGCAGCAGGTTCGCCCCAGTTAGCCAGAACCGGTAGCAGAAATTCTGGCTGGCCCATCATACCACGGCCACCACGCCACGCCCGCAGAGTAGGTAGTAAAAATTTCCAAATCCCACCACTGAGACCAGGTGTCAACAAACCTGGCTCTCCAGGTGTTCTTGGACTTCAATTCCCAGCAGCCCTGGTCAGCAGGAATACTGGCTTGGGCTTCTGGGAATTGAAGTCCAAGAACTCTGGGAGAGCCATGTGTGAGGAACCCTGTTCTAGAGCAGTGTTTCCCAACCTTTGGCTCTTGGTCTTCAATTCCTAGAAGCCCAAGTCAGCACACTCCTGTGGATCAGGGCTTCTGGGAACTGAAGTCCAAGAACATCTGAGGAGCCAAGTTTGCTGACCCCTGGTTTAGAGGATCCTTTCTTGCTGGGCTCACTTTCAGGCCCCTGCCAAGGGGAAGTCCCAGAGCCTGCCTCTTTTTCATCCGCTCAACCCCATCGCATCCAAAACTACAGCCATGGCTAATTCATTGCCTGATCATTCATGGCAATTCCTCATTGCTTCCAGAAGGGAGCAGCACGAGCCTGGGGAAAAGTTGTTGTTCACCCGCACAGTCGATTCCATGGACCACCACCGCATGCCAGGCACCCCTATCCTTCACCATCCTCCTCAACCTGCCCAGCTTTGTGCCCATTGCATCAACCATGCCATCTAGCCATCTCATCCTCTGGGAGCAGCAACACACACACATACCCTTTCCAGACTTCAAGGATGCCCAGGAGAGAAGTTGAAGCCTCCTCTGGTGCTAGAGGCTACCAGGCCAGGAGGGAGGGAGGGAGGGAGGGAGGGAGGGAGGGGGTGGCTTTATGCCCTTGATTCAAGCCCCATCTCCTGAAGAAGGCAAGCAAACCACCCAAACCACATCTTCTGCTGTGCCAAGGCAGTGTGTCCATGTCTCTGTGTGTGTCTCTCTCTATGTTCATGCGTGCTACCTTGTGTGATGGAACGGGTCACAAGTTATTCAACATGGAGTCTCTCTGGTTTTTAAACGGTCTTAGAATGTAGCTTTGCTTCTTTGCAAAGGCCTCGTAATTCTTTCTGCTGCGCTTATCGAGCAGGTGGGCTTAGAAGAAGCTTCTCAGAGCTTCAGACTCATGTTTTGTCTTCTTCCCCAGGTCTGGAATGTCTGCTTGCGTCAACACCTTGAGCCTGGGAACACCAGACATTTGTTATGGGAACCGGTGGTTGTTTATACAACCCCTGGGCCCTAATTGGCTGTATGCTAATTAGGAGGGCCAAGCTCATGTTCTTTCTTTTAGACTCATGGGTTTTGGGATGATTCAACTTTGGGGTTTCTGAGAGTTACACCTCAGAAGGGAGAGAGGGGCTCTAACACTGAGTCCTGACTCCAACCCAAGCTTAGTCATGATTACTTAGATCAGTCAGGTTTTCCTTTTGTTTCACGGGGAAAGTCCTGAGTGCGGATCTCCCTACCTGTACTTTTTGATTACCTGTTGTGTTCTAAGGGTTTTACCTTCCACATGGATTACAATGTATCTGAACCAATGTAACCTTGCCTATAGCAACAATGTAACCTTCAGCTGTATCATATGAACCCTGCATGAGGACGCGAGCTAATGTCCACCAGCTGGCAGCAGCGAGCGTCCAAGCTCTCTTGGTCCGATCTCATCAAAGGCAACAGCGCGGGAAGCTTTCCCGCCACTACCTACACCTGGACAAGAAGGGCGTGACTCGCAATGACGTCACGCAGGCAGTAGCCAATGGGCTACTATGGCACCACGTTCAAATGTATTACTACTGTATATAAAGAGCTATCGATCCGCCATTACCTCATGTTCCCTCTGTCCACGATGCAATAAACCTGAGTTAACCCAGACCGAGGCTGTGTCCTGTGTCTTGGTTTGCATACACTAAATTGGCGACGAAGGTGGGATAATGGATTCCCAAAGCGCCAGGACACAGAGCGGGTTCAATATTACCAAGCCGCAAGACTGGACCATCTTTAACATGGATTTCAAGGCGGCATTGGTGGAACTCAAAGTCAAAGACGACGAGGAAAGGAAGAGGGCCATCCTCACCCGAATGCTGGGTGTAGAGACCAAGCGGACGCTGGTGGGCATGATCGAACCGAAGACGTTGGACGACTTCAAAACCGACGACATACTGAAGTTGCTGCGTGAGCGTTTCCAACCCTCGAAGGCAATGTTTCCCGCTAGGAGTGCGTTTTGGAGGCGAGTCCAAGCGCCGGATGAGTCGGTAGAGGCTTTCGTGGAGGCCCTGAGGGTAGCCGCCGTTCCCTGCAAGTGGGACAACCTGGAGATGATCATGAGGGACGTCGTGCTGTGTGGCCTGAAGGACAAGGAAGTGCAGCGCCGCCTGATGAACAGGGAGCCGCCACCCACGCTGGCCGAGGTCGTAGAGACCGCGGAATCCGCGGAGTCCACGAATGCGGGAGTGGACGAAATACACGAGTGGCGTGAGTGGCGTCCTAGGGCCAGCAAAGCGGAGAGCTCGGTGCGCGGCAAGTCAGGACAGCCGGTGCACGCGACCCGACGAACCTCGAGATCCTCTACAGATGGCAGCGACGGCGAAGAGGTACAGAAGGTCCGGAAAGGGGGGCGCCGCTGCGATGGTTGTGGGGCAGCCCACGAGCGTGCGAAGTGCCCTTTCAAGAAAGCCGAATGTTACAGCTGTGGCAGGCGTGGGCACATCGCCAGGGCATGCAGAAATCGGAGAGAGGGCCGGAGGCAGTCGAAAGACCGTTCGGCCAGACCGGACCGTCCAGCGAGACCCCAAGATGGCGCCCGAACCACGAGGAAGCAGGACGGCGTGGGTCGCGTCTCGGACGGCAGTGAGGACGACGCCCCCGTGTTCAGCGTGTCCGCGGGACAAAACCATTACTTCATTGAGGTAATAGTACAAGGGGCCCCTGTTAGGATGGAGATTGACTCGGGGTCCTATTATTCCATAATTCCCCAGAAAGAGTTCTTGAAGATCGACCCCCAAGCGCGGCCCAAACTTAAGACTCTGAGGTCCACGCTACGAGACGTACAAGGGAACAGCATTCCAGTGCTGGGGGTCGGGAAATTTCGGGTTCGTTATAAAAGACATTCCGCAGAACTCCCGTTAGTCGTTCTCAAAGGGGGGAATTGTAGCCTCCTAGGGACGCAGTGGTTTCAGCCCTTGGGTTTGTTCATAGGGGGGGTGCATGCCGTGGGCGCGGATCCGATACAAGCGGTGTGTGACGCGCACCCCACCGTGTTTGAAAAAGGACTTGGAAAATTCAAGGGACCCCCTGTAGCCTTCGACCTAGACCCGGAGGTCCGCCCGATAAGACTCAAACCGCGCAGGGTGCCTTTCGCACTAAAGGACAAAATAGAGGCGGAACTGGACAAATTGGTGGGCCAGGGGATTCTTATTCCTGTTGATTCCGCGGAGTGGGAAACTCCAATCGTAACAGCCCTGAAGGCTAACGGGGAGGTGCGCATTTGCGCTGATTATAAGTGTACAATTAACAAGGCGATTCGCCCTAATGCATATCCGGTGCCAGTGGTCAGCCACCTTTTGGCCAGGCTAAATGGGGGAAAGTGTTTCGCTAAGCTCGACCTGGCACAAGCCTATCAACAACTCCCCGTAACTCCCGCCACGGCCGCGGCACAAACGATAGTCACACATAAAGGAGCGTTCCAGGTGTCGCGTTTACAGTTCGGCGTGAACTCGGCACCCGGCCTTTTTCAGTCGCTTGTGGAACGCCTCCTGAAGGGGCTGGAGGGGGTGTTACCTTATTTTGATGACGTATTGATAACAGGGGGGAGTGAGGCCGAACTGGCAAAGAGGTTGGATAAAGTGCTAACTGTGTTCGAGAAAGCGGGGTTGAGACTGAGGAAGGACAAATGTGTTTTTTTCGAAACCGAGGTCGAATTTTTAGGGTTTCGGATCACACCCGAGGGTATTAAGCCGTCCAAATCCAAGGTAGCAGCCATTAAGAAGGCCCCTCGCCCCACATCCAAAACCGAACTTCAGTCATTCCTGGGGCTCCTCAATTTCTACCATACATTCCTTCCGCGGAAAGCCTCCGTGGCCGAACCGCTTCATCGGTTACTTAAGAAGGAGGAGACATGGATGTGGGGTGACGAGCACGAGAAGGCGTTCAACGAACTAAAGCAACTTTTAACATCGGACGCAATCCTTACGCACTTCGACCCCAAACGGCCGGTGGTCTTAGTCTGTGATGCATCACCGGTGGGGGTGGGGGCGGTGCTTTGCCACGTGTTGGATGACGGTCGGGAGGCCCCAGTGGCGTTTTACTCAAGGTCCCTGTCCCAAGCAGAGCGAAATTACGCACAAACCGACAGGGAGGCATTGGCAATAGTAGCGGGGACCAAAAAGTTTCACGATTTTCTGTATGGCCGCCCATTCAAAATCGTGACGGATCACAAGCCCCTGTTAGGAATTTTCACGGCAGGCAAGCCCACGCCGCAGATACTGTCCCCGAGAATGTTGCGATGGGCCATTTTTCTTAACGCATACCAACACGAGTTGGAGTACCGGCCCGGAAAGGAGATCAGCCATGCTGATGCGCTGTCGAGATCCCCTTTGCCCTTGTCGGACGACCAAAAAGCCAGAATAGGAAGAGACCGCCAGGTGTTGCTAATCGAGGTTTTAGACGAACCCCCAATAGTACCGGCCGATATAGCCAGGGCGACAGGCAAGGACAGAACGCTGGAGAAAGTCAGCTCATGGGTGCAGAAAGGGTGGCCAGCATCGTCCCCAAGCAAGGAATTCGACCCATTCTTTCGGAAGAAGCTAGAGCTGTCCATAGAAAGGGGGTGCCTTTTGTGGGGCCAACGGGTGGTGGTCCCGACACCCATGCGGCCGAGGGTACTCAAACTGCTGCACGTCAGTCACCCGGGCATCGTTCGCTCCAAAGCGCTGGCCCGCAGCTACTTTTGGTGGCCACAGCTGGACGAGGACATTGAGCACATGGTCGGCATGTGTGAGGCCTGCCAGGGGTCCCGACCAGAGGCGGCCCGTCTCCCGCATAGGGAATGGGACACAGCGAGGGGACCATGGTCCAGAGTGCACGTAGATTTCGCTGGCCCTTTTCGAGGAACCATGTTTCTCCTGGTGGTGGATGCATTCTCAAAGTGGCTGGAAGTCATTCCGGTAAAGAGCACGTCCTCCGCCACTACAATTAACCAACTACGGAGAGTCTTTTCAACGTTCGGTTTACCCGACACTTTAGTAAGCGATAACGGGAGTTGCTTCACCTCCTCAGAGTTCGGGGCATTCATGGAGGCAAATGCCATTCGGCATGTCACGTCCGCGCCGTTTCACCCGGCCACGAATGGCCAAGTGGAACGGTTGGTGCGCACCACAAAGGAGGCGCTTCGGCGCATGGGCCCCGGGGACCTAAATCACCAAGTATGCCAGTTCTTATTAGCGTATAGGGTGACCCCCTTAGTGTCAGGTTACTCGCCGGCGGAGCTATTGATGCGGCGAAAACTGACTACGCTCCTGTCCAGGCTAGACCCCACAAGAATTGAGGATAAAGGGAAAAACGTAGGGTTGGCAGTCTCGAAAGGTTTCGCCGCCGGCGACCCTGTTCATTGCAGGAACTATGCCAGCGCGGGGCCAGCCTGGGTGCCGGGGACGGTTGTAGAACAGACGGGGCCAGTGTCGTACCGGGTCGAGACCCACGCCGGTCTCCTCTGGAGGAGGCACGCAGACCAGCTGAGGCACCGAGTAAGTGGGCCTGTCAGTGAGGATCAGCAACAAGATTCAGCGTTAGGGTTCTCCCCCACCCGCTTAACCCAAGGGGGAGACAGCAGCGGACAACAGTCCCAAGCAAGGGGGGAAGGAAGAAGCAGCGGCCCCGACTCATATCCTTTTGATAAACCAGTCCTATCAGAAGCCGGGGTAGGGGGAGAGGAGTTCGCGACCGCTGCCCCCGAATGGACTTTAGATTTTGATTTAGCGAGCCGGGGGGGTTTTCAGGAGTGTTCCCCCACCCATCCAAGCGAGAAGAGGGGTTTTTCGTTAGCCCCCAGTGCCCCCGGTTCCTCCCTAAGTAAGAGCACACCTCCCAACAACGCCGCAGAGCCGCGGCAAGTCACTAACGAGTCTCCCTCTCAAATTACAGGACAGGAAACCAGGGGACAAAGAGAAGGTAGCAAACCCGGGGAGAGGCAGCCCGCATCGAGACCCCAGCGTGTTCGAAACAAGCCATCTTGGCTGAGAGATTTTGTCTCCTAGGGGGGGGAGTGTCTAGAAGCATGGGCTCGAGACGTTGTCTCGTCCTAGGGGGGAGGGATGTTGTGTTCTAAGGGTTTTACCTTCCACATGGATTACAATGTATCTGAACCAATGTAACCTTGCCTATAGCAACAATGTAACCTTCAGCTGTATCATATGAACCCTGCATGAGGACGCGAGCTAATGTCCACCAGCTGGCAGCAGCGAGCGTCCAAGCTCTCTTGGTCCGATCTCATCAAAGGCAACAGCGCGGGAAGCTTTCCCGCCACTACCTACACCTGGACAAGAAGGGCGTGACTCGCAATGACGTCACGCAGGCAGTAGCCAATGGGCTACTATGGCACCACGTTCAAATGTATTACTACTGTATATAAAGAGCTATCGATCCGCCATTACCTCATGTTCCCTCTGTCCACGATGCAATAAACCTGAGTTAACCCAGACCGAGGCTGTGTCCTGTGTCTTGGTTTGCATACACTAAATTACCGTAGTATTCTTATTCTGCTGTATTCTTCGATGTAGCGGCCACGACGCCGTAGGACCTCACCCCCGCCCCTCCAGCCTTTGTCGCCGTTCTTTGGGTCCCGCCTGTGGCGTGGTATGATATTTGCTGAGACAGTTACTTTGTTGGCATAGACTTGTTAATTGAAATGTATGGACTTTAAATGTAATGTTGTATTTTTATGATGATATTTTGTAATGTTGTATTTATGACTTACAGGTATATGATTTTGTGATGTTTACTTGTTCTGTGAGCTGCCCAGAGTCAAGCAATTGAGTGGGGCGGCATATAAATATGAAAATACTACTACTACTACTACTACTACTACTACTAATAATAATAATAATAATAATAATAATAATGATGATGATGATGATGATGATGATGATGATGATGTATCCTGAACCAACAAATGAACTGTTATTTCTACAATATGCTTCAAGAACAATAAACATCTTTAATTCATCATCATCATCTGTTCATTGGAAGATGGGGTAAGACAAGAGTTAAGCCACACGCTACCACCCGTACCACATACTACTCTCCACAATACTTGCTGGGCTCTGTTAATGCAGGTAATCCCCAGGTTGCTGCAGGGTTTGCAGGACAACATTTAGGCCTCCTGAATTCGGAGCCTTGGGGATCTCCACAGAGCAGGCCGGTCTTGGAAGCTCAGAAGGAATGGGGAGAGCCCCATGGCTTCAAGGGTCAGGTCAAAGCCTATCTGTCACATCTCGCTCCCCCTTTGAGCCTGGCCTTGAACTGTGGAATCGGCGGCCTTCTCGGCCTGCTTCCGATTCCCCTTGGCAGCCCCCGCAATGAGGTCCCTGGACTTTCTGGGCTAGCTTGCCTAGGAGGTGGCCATCCCATCTGGGGTGCATCTGCAGCCCCCAATTCTAGTCCCTCCTGTGTGTCCCCCAGGTGACCAACCACTTGCCAAAGAGGGGAGCATGCCACGAACACAATGTGAATGCCACAGCCACCTCCTCTTCCTTCTCCTCCTGCCCTCCAGCCCAGGTTCTCAGGGCCACTGAAACCTCTGGTCCAGGCCATGTGGCCACCATCAGTGGTCGCCCTCTGTGGACTTCAATTCCCTCCCCTTTTATCTATAATCAAAGAAGGGGCCACCATCTCCTGTTGTGTCCATGAACCCCCCTGGTGTGGGGCTGCCACACTGAAAAGCCACTGGGGCTGTTCCTGGGGAGAAGAGGTCAAACCCATGGGTGGGCCCTGCAGACCAAGTCCCACCAGTGTCCTTGGGGAAGAAATCCCAAGCAACGTGCCACTGACTAGGTGAAGCCAGTGGTGGCAAGGTATGTGTGTTTGTGTGTGTGTGTGGGGGGGGAGGCTTGCTTATGGCCCCCACAGACAGACAGCTGTATACTCAGGCTACTTGGCAGGAGGAGACCAAACAGCCATGGCTCTTCAGCCGTGGCTGGCCTGCCTTCCCAATGGGCTTCTCTGCCACATAAGCCCCAGCACACGCTGCCCTTGCTGGGTGGGTAATGGGGCAGGAGGAGGCCAGGCCTACCTGTGCGGAGAAACCGGAGAAGAAGCTATACCAGATGTGGACCAGAGTGAAAGCAAAGTTCTTGTAGAAGAAGTAGGACAGGAATTTGCACATGCGGATGTAGGACCAGCGGCCATGGACCAGGAGCAGCCGCTGCAGGTACCGGAACTGGGCGAAGGAGAAGTCGCTGGACAGGACCGCCTGCATCCCCTCCTGGCCACTGATGCCGACGCCAATGTGGGCAGCTGGAAAAGGAGCAGGAGGTGGCTGGTCACTCTCCCTCCCTCCCTCCCTCCCGCCATCCAGCTGTGGGAATAGTGGCCACTTCCCTGCAAACGCCAGTGTGGTTTCTTGCACTGTAAACCGCCTGGAGTTGCCTTGGCGAGGGGGGGGGGAGGTGTTAAATAAGTCAAAACAAAGCAACATGATTCCCGTGACCAGCTGCCCAAGGGGGTTGTGGGCAGTAAAGCCAAGAAGCTCTCCTTCCCACAGGCATGGCTGGCCTTTCCATCTGACCCGGGGAGGAAGCCTGCACTCTGCCCGTTGGTATAGAGACACCAGGAAGTCATCTACCTTCACCCAGGTAAGAAATGTATTATGAAACCTCTCAGAGAGTAAAGAAAACCAAAAGACAATAAAACATTGTGGCACTTTAATGGCCGTATTTTAATGTTAGTTTTTGTGGATCAACTCCTCTTCAATGTGGACTTGACCCATGAGAGTGAACATTAAAATACAACAGTGAGTCTTTAAGAGGCCACATCATTTTATTGCATTTTTGTAGATGTGCTAATTATTTTATTACATTTATCTAATCACTATAAGTGCCCTCTTCGTTATGCTAAGCCATATACAAATGCATATAGTCTTACCGTTCAATTACATTAAGTTACCATATTACAGTACATTTAATCACATAGAGGTATTAAGTTACTTAGTTACATACTATGACATTAATAACTGCTTTGTAAAATTGGATTTTGTTTCTTAAGTATTTATGTCTAAAATTGCATTGCTCAGTGATCTCTTTTGGATATATTTGTTATGGCCTGATGCCAAAGTAATTCATTATCTGTAACTACTTTTAGTTATATCTGTTTGTTCAGTGAATTGCTGGTTTAAGCTACAAATACTTTTCTGATGATGTTTTTATTCTTCATTCAAGATCTATGCTTTTGTTATTCTTGTCTTGATACACCACAAATATGCCTGCTATGATTCCTACAGACATGTAGTTAAATAAATTTGGGGGGGGGGGAGGAATTGTTACCGTTATTGTCTCACTAACTAATGTACAGGGTGTCGGCCTATAGAATAAGCCATAACATGCATGTTGGGCCATAAAAATTTCTTGGGGGAACCTTTGGGCAAAAGAACCTAGAACCTTTTCTTTGGGTTAGAGAGAAAGAGTGCGCCGTGTGCTTTGCACAGAACATAAGAGCAGCCTTGCTGTAAGAGGCCACAGGAGCCCATGATCCAGTCCAGCATTCTGTCTCACCCAGTGGCTCACCATGTGCTTCAGGGTATTATTCTTCCCAAGCAGAAAGATGCCTTCACCTGCTTAGGATTCCTATCTGGAAATGCCATGGAGAGAGATCCTTCTCTCTCTCTGACCCTGTACTAAGATGCTGCTGCTGCTGCTGCTGTTGTTGTTGTTCAGTCGCACAGTTGAGTCCGACCCTTTGCGACCCCATGCACTATTGCACGCCAGGCACCCCATTTATTTATTTGTTTAAATTTGTATGGTGCCGCCTCCGCCATCCTCTTCAATCCACTCAGCTCTACACCCATTGCATCAACAATGCCATCTAGCCATCTCATCCTCTGCCGCCTCCTTCTCCTTTTGCCTTCAATCTTTCCTAGCATCAAGGCTTTCTCAAGTGAGTCCTCTCGTCTCATTGGATGGCCAAAGTATTTTAATTTTATCTTCAACATTTCTCCTTCCAAGGAGCATTCAGGATGGATTTCCTTCAGGACTGACTTATTTGATCTCTTTTGTATCCCAGGGGACTCTCAAGAGCCTCCTCCATCACCAGAGTTCAAAGGCGTCTATTCTTCTCCTGCGCTGAGCCTTCCTTAGGGTCCAGCTCTCACAGCCATACATCACTACTGGGAATACCATGGGTTTAACTATGCAGACTTTTGTTGGCAGGGTGATGTCTCTACTTTTTATTATGCTGCCTAGGTTTGTCTCAGCTTCCCCCCAAGAATTAATCGTCTTTTTATTTCATGGCTGCTGTAGTCACCCTCTGCACTGATCTTAGATCCTAAGATGATCAAGTCTGTCACTGCGTCCATTCCCTAAGCTTTTAGCTTTGCCCAAATTCTGACTCTTGTACGTGGCGAGCCAGCCATGAGGTTGACTTCCTGGGCTGCCGTCTGTCCTCCCTCCCCTAGCCCTGCTCAGGTCCCCCCACGCCCCCCCCTCCTGCTCCCAAGGACACTGAAGAGGCTCCTCTCTGGTGCACATTCAGGCCAGGGACCACCAGGACCACCACCACCAGGAGCAGCAGGGAGTGACCAAAGCCACCCACCCTGCTGCCATCATCCCATAACTCACTCTTGATCATGCTGACGTCGTTGGCCCCATCCCCAATGGCCAGTGTCACGGCGTTCTTGTACTTCTTCACCAGCCCCACCACCTGGGCCTTCTGCAGGGGGGTCACGCGGCAGCAGATCACCACCTTGCACAGGCAGGCTGTCCGCACCAGTTCGCGCTCCAATTTCCCCTCTAGCACAAATGCCTGCAAAGAGGGGGATGGGACCGCGTGCGGGGATGAGGGAAAGGAGAAGTGATAGGGACATACACACGCACACACACAGAGAGAGAGTGTCACACAAAGAGAGTCCCTCTCTCTCTCTCTCTCTCTCTCACACACACACACACACACATACACACAATATACCATGCAGGTGGTGCAGAGGTTGCCAGGAGAGGGCAGGACACATCTGGCCCCCAGGATTCAAATTCTTTGCTTGGCCCTCCAACCACCAGGCCCAGTTGCTACCATTTAGGAAAGAGCAGAAGACGTGGTTGGCAAAACGGGTCTGTGGGCCGGGATTGTCAACAAGCTCCCCTTTTTGGCTTGTCTTAGGCTTCCCCCCTCCTGCAATCAATTTTTTAAGGTTTTTGTAGAATTTATATTTGTTTGTAGATAATAGATGGTACGGCGGGGAGGATGGGGGGAGGGAATATTGTAGATAGATAGATGTTTTTAAGGTTTTTTTAAAAAATTTCTTTTACCTGTATATTGGTTTCAAGTTGTGTACACCGCCCAGAGTCCTTTGGATAGGGCGGTATATAAATCTATTAAATTAAATAAATTTTAAAAAATTAAATCATGGATGGGCTCCAGAGCTATTCTGCCTCCTTACCAAGCTGTGCCCATTGATGACCAGACCGTACTCCCCATTGGGCAGCTCGTCTGGCAGGATGGTGGCACTCTTGGCCTTCGCCCCCTCAGCTCCAGCCTCTTCTTCCTCATTAGCCTCTTCCAGCTGCATCTTCTTCCTCGCTTGCCTGAAAGAGAGGCCCGTCACAGAGAAGGTCCTGGGAATTCCCTGGCCGCTCTTCCAAGCCCCGGTTCATGAGAGACGAGAAGGGCCAAATGGATCTTGGCTGGATCTCTCCCCCCCTCCGCCCCCCAAAGCCTGAAACCCTTTCCCTGAATTCATATCCCTGGACTGCCCCAAGGCTCAGCCAAGAACCCCTGAGCCTAATCTCAAAGTGATGGAGCGGGTGCCAGCCCTTGCTCAGGCTGATGTGCCCATTGGCATGTGGTACCAGCATGACCCCCAAATAGCAGCTCCCACCACCACCACCCGCACTGGGTAACCTAAGTCTGGCAGGACCAGTCAGAACCATTTCCCACAGCCCCAGGGCTGCCAGCCCAGACTCAGAACCAAGTGTGGGGGTGGGAGAGCTGGCATACGCCCTTTGGCCGGCGGAGGGCCATCATTGGCCACCCCTCCCCTCCAGATGTGGAAAAGGCCCCACAGTTGCAGCGGACAGCATCAGCCCCTGGCCGCCCTCTCCTTACCTGAGCTCCTGCCCCACCTCTTCCACTGTCCTCCCTTGGATGGTGTAGATGCCCTGCATCTCATCACAGAGCATGTTGCAAGAGTAGCCAATGTTCACAGCAGTCTCTGGAGAGGAAGAGAGGAAGCGTGTGTGTGTATGTGGGGGGGGGGGGGGATCCCCAATGCTCTGCTCAGTGTGACCTCATGCCTGAGTGGTGGAATAAAAGTCCACCTCCGGACCATACCTGTCAAGTTTTGGATTTGGAAATAAGGGAAATTTCCCGGCCAATACGGGATACTTGACAGCTATGCTTATCCTGTGCTGCCCTCCAATGGCGGCAATAGGGCATTGCAGTCTAATTAATAAGGGATGACGGCGGGAAAGAGGATAAAATAAGGGGTTTTCCCGGCCAATAAGGGATACTTGACAGCTATGCTAATCCTGTGCTGCCCTCCAATGGTGGCAATAGGGCATTGCAGTCTAATTAATAAGGGATGATGACGGGAAAGAGGGTAAAATAAGGGGTTTTCCTGGCCAATAAGGGATACTTGACAGCTATGCTCCGGACCCCACCCTCTTCCCCCCTGGCATCACCAAGGGTGGGTGGGTGGGGTGCCCAGCATGGGCCACGCTAGGAAGAGAGCATGAGGCTGGAACCTGTGGCTAGATGTGGCTGGAGGTGCCGTACCCCCCACCCCTCCCCCACATTTGTTATTTCTTTATTAGGCTATTTACATCCAGCCCCATTTCACAAGAACTGGATAAAACGACTGGAATAGATTGAAATCCATCACTTCAAAAGGTCTGAGAAGAGCCCTGATGGCACAGCAGTTAAACTGCTCTAGTGTAGCCAAGACATTGTGAGTTTGACTCTGATTGGGGGGGGACAAGGTTGACTCAACCTCTTCCATCCTTCGGAGATCAGGCAAATGAGGACCCAGCAAGTTGGGGCAGCAATGCTAATTACCTTCTGAACTGCCCAGAGTGGGCACTAAACCAGGGGTGCCCAAACTATGGCCCATGAGCTGGATCCGGCTCCCAACACCAATTCATCTGGCCCACAAAGCCCTTGTCGCTCCTGGAAGCAGATGTAATGGGCGCGTTTGGTTGCGTTTCACTTCCCGTTCCAGAAGCGATGAGGGCTTTGTGGGACGGATGAATTGGTGTTGGGGACCGGATCTGGCTCATGGGCCATAGTGACCAGCCCCCTGAACCATGTGACTGACCCCCAGCTGGAAAAGTTTGGGCACCCCTGCACTAAGTGCTATTTATTTTTTATTTTTATATTTTATTTTATACTTCAATTTGTATCCCGCCCTACTCAACACATGGCCGACTCAGAGCGGCTAACAACATATAAATGACCCCAGGACAACTCAAGGGGTTTACATATACGATACAAGATACAGTGTTCAAAATACAATAATCAATACAGTGTTTCACATAAGTACAATAATACAAATTACAATATTAAGCAAAACAATCCACAAAATACAAAATATCAGCACACATCCGAAAAAAAGAAAACGATTCACCTGAAGCCACCCACAAAAAACCCTGCCTCCAGAGTCTTATGAAGGGGGGGACAGGGCCCTGGGACGCCAGCCGGTGGCATGGCTGGAAGGCCTCTTCACCCCCACCGGGGCCGGGAGCGCTGCGTGGAGGATTCGCCCGGCAGACCCCCTCGCCTTTTAAGTCCTGGCGAGGGGTGGAGGGCGGGGCCGGAACGCCGACCAGGTGGTGCAGCCGAAGGGCCTCTCGGCAAGGGAGCCCTTTTAACCTCCCCGCCCGGTGGCAGGGGGCGGGGAGGGACGGCTTCGCACGGTGGCTGCGGCGTCCTTCGGCTCCCTCAGCCAGGGAGCCCTTTTAAACTCCCCGCCCGGTGGCAGGGGGCGGGGAGGGACGGCTTCGCATGGCGGCTGCGGCGTCCTTCGGCTCCCTCGGCCAGGGAGCCCTTTTAGCCTCCCCGCCCGGTGGCAGGGGGCGGGGAGGGAAGGCTTCGCGCGGCGGCTGCGGCGTCCTTCGGCTCCCTCGGCCAGGGAGCCCTTTTAACCTCCCCGCCCGGTGGCAGGGGGCGGGGAGGGACGGCTTCGCGCGGCGGCGTCCTTCGGCTCCCTCGGCCAGGGAGCCCTTTTAACCTCCCCGCCCGGTGGCAGGGGGCGGGGAGGGACGGCTTCGCACGGTGGCTGCGGCGTCCTTCGGCTCCCTCAGCCAGGGAGCCCTTTTAAACTCCCCGCCCGGTGGCAGGGGGCGGGGAGGGACGGCTTCGCATGGCGGCTGCGGCGTCCTTCGGCTCCCTCGGCCAGGGAGCCCTTTTAGCCTCCCCGCCCGGTGGCAGGGGGCGGGGAGGGAAGGCTTCGCGCGGCGGCTGCGGCGTCCTTCGGCTCCCTCGGCCAGGGAGCCCTTTTAACCTCCCCGCCCGGTGGCAGGGGGCGGGGAGGGACGGCTTCGCGCGGCGGCGTCCTTCGGCTCCCTCGGCCAGGGAGCCCTTTTAACCTCCCCGCCCGGTGGCAGGGGGCGGGGAGGGACGGCTTCGCACGGTGGCTGCGGCGTCCTTCGGCTCCCTCAGCCAGGGAGCCCTTTTAAACTCCCCGCCCGGTGGCAGGGGGCGGGGAGGGACGGCTTCGCATGGCGGCTGCGGCGTCCTTCGGCTCCCTCGGCCAGGGAGCCCTTTTAGCCTCCCCGCCCGGTGGCAGGGGGCGGGGAGGGAAGGCTTCGCGCGGCGGCTGCGGCGTCCTTCGGCTCCCTCGGCCAGGGAGCCCTTTTAACCTCCCCGCCCGGTGGCAGGGGGCGGGGAGGGACGGCTTCGCGCGGCGGCGTCCTTCGGCTCCCTCGGCCAGGGAGCCCTTTTAACCTCCCCGCCCGGTGGCAGGGGGCGGGGAGGGACGGCTTCGCATGGCGGCTGCGGCGTCCTTCGGCTCCCTCGGCCAGGGAGCCCTTTTAACCTCCCCGCCCGGTGGCAGGGGGCGGGGAGGGAAGGCTTCGCGCGGCGGCTGCGGCGTCCTTCGGCTCCCTCGGCCAGGGAGCCCTTTTAACCTCCCCGCCCGGTGGCAGGGGGCGGGGAGGGACGGCTTCGCGTGGCGGCTGCGGCGTCCTTCGGCTCCCTCAGCCAGGGAGCCCTTTTAAACTCCCCGCCCGGTGGCAGGGGGCGGGGAGGGACGGCTTCGCATGGCGGCTGCGGCGTCCTTCGGCTCCCTCGGCCAGGGAGCCCTTTTAGCCTCCCCGCCCGGTGGCAGGGGGCGGGGAGGGACGGCTTCGCGCGGCGGCTGCGGCGTCCTTCGGCTCCCTCGGCCAGGGAGCCCTTTTAACCTCCCCGCCCGGTGGCAGGGGGCGGGGAGGGACGGCTTCGCACGGTGGCTGCGGCGTCCTTCGGCTCCCTCAGCCAGGGAGCCCTTTTAAACTCCCCGCCCGGTGGCAGGGGGCGGGGAGGGACGGCTTCGCATGGCGGCTGCGGCGTCCTTCGGCTCCCTCGGCCAGGGAGCCCTTTTAGCCTCCCCGCCCGGTGGCAGGGGGCGGGGAGGGAAGGCTTCGCGCGGCGGCTGCGGCGTCCTTCGGCTCCCTCGGCCAGGGAGCCCTTTTAACCTCCCCGCCCGGTGGCAGGGGGCGGGGAGGGACGGCTTCGCGCGGCGGCGTCCTTCGGCTCCCTCGGCCAGGGAGCCCTTTTAACCTCCCCGCCCGGTGGCAGGGGGCGGGGAGGGACGGCTTCGCATGGCGGCTGCGGCGTCCTTCGGCTCCCTCGGCCAGGGAGCCCTTTTAACCTCCCCGCCCGGTGGCAGGGGGCGGGGAGGGAAGGCTTCGCGCGGCGGCTGCGGCGGCCTTCGGCTCCCTCGGCCAGGGAGCCCTTTTAACCTCCCCGCCCGGTGGCAGGGGGCGGGGAGGGACGGCTTCGCGTGGCGGCTGCGGCGTCCTTCGGCTCCCTCGGCCAGGGAGCCCTTTTAAACCTCCCCGCCCGGTGGCAGGGGGCGGGGAGGGACGGCTTCGCGCGGCGGGGTCCTTCGGCTCCCTCGGCCAGGGAGCCCTTTTAACCTCCCCGCCCGGTGGCAGGGGGCGGGGAGGGATGGCTTCGTGCGGCGGCTGCGGCGTCCTTCGGCTCCCTCGGCCAGGGAGCCCTTTTAACCTCCCCGCCCGGTGGCAGGGGGCGGGGAGGGATGGCTTCGTGCGGCGGCTGCGGCGTCCTTCGGCTCCCTCGGCCAGGGAGCCCTTTTAAACCTCCCTGCCCGGTGGCAGGGGGCGGGGAGGGACGGCTTTGCGCAGCGGCTGCGGCGTCCTTCGGCTCCCTCGGCCAGGGAGCCCTTTTAAACCTCCCCGCCCGGTGGCAGGGGGCGGGGAGGGACGGCTTCGCATGGCGGCTGCGGCGTCCTTCGGCTCCCTCGGCCAGGGAGCCCTTTTAACCTCCCCGCCCGGTGGCAGGGGGCGGGGAGGGATGGCTTCGTGCGGCGGCTGCGGCGTCCTTCGGCTCCCTCGGCCAGGGAGCCCTTTTAAACCTCCCTGCCCGGTGGCAGGGGGCGGGGAGGGACGGCTTTGCGCAGCGGCTGCGGCGTCCTTCGGCTCCCTCGGCCAGGGAGCCCTTTTAAACCTCCCCGCCCGGTGGCAGGGGGCGGGGAGGGACGGCTTCGCGTGGCGGCTGCGGCATCCTTCGGCTCCCTCGGCCAGGGAGCCCTTTTAACCTCCCCGCCCGGTGGCAGGGGGCGGGGAGGGATGGCTTCGTGCGGCGGCTGCGGCGTCCTTCGGCTCCCTCGGCCAGGGAGCCCTTTTAAACCTCCCTGCCCGGTGGCAGGGGGCGGGGAGGGACGGCTTTGCGCAGCGGCTGCGGCGTCCTTCCAGGAGTCCCTCCCCGCCCCCTGCCACCGGAGCGCCCGCCCCAGAGCCACTATGGAGCGCCCGCCCCAGAGCCACTCCACCGCCCGGGTTGGGGCCAGGTGTGCCTGCTCGCTGCCTCGCCCTCCGAGACCCACCTGCTCGGAAGGCTGAAAAAGCCGATGACGCCGCCGCACCGGAGGACTCCCGCGCCCGCCCCAGAGCCACTCCACCGCCCGGGTTGGGGCCAGGTGTGCCTGCTCGCTGCCTCGCCCTCCGAGACCCACCTGCTCGGAAGGCTGAAAAAGCCGATGACGCCGCCGCACCGGAGGACTCCCGCGCCCGCCCCAGAGCCACTCCACCGCCCGGGTTGGGGCCAGGTGTGCCTGCTCGCTGCCTCGCCCTCCGAGACCCACCTGCTCGGAAGGCTGAAAAAGCCGATGACGCCGCCGCACCGGAGGACTCCCGCGCCCGCCCCAGAGCCACTCCACCGCCCGGGTTGGGGCCAGGTGTGCCTGCTCGCTGCCTCGCCCTCCGAGACCCACCTGCTTGGAAGGCTGAAAAAGCCAATGACGCCGCCGCACCGGAGGACTCCCGCGCCCGCCCCAGAGCCACTCCACCGCCCGGGTTGGGGCCAGGTGTGCCTGCTCGCTGCCTCGCCCTCCGAGACCCACCTGCTCAGAGGGCTGAAAAAGCCGATGACGCCGCCGCACCGGAGGACTCCCGCCCCCGCCCCAGAGCCACTCCACCGCCCAGGTTGGGGCCAGGTGTGCCTGCTCGCTGCCTCGCCCTCCGAGACCCACCTGCTCGGAAGGCTGAAAAAGCCGATGACGCCGCTGCACCGGAGGACTCCCGCGCCCGCCCCAGAGCCACTCCACCGCCCGGGTTGGGGCCAGGTGTGCCTGCTCGCTGCCTCGCCCTCCGAGACCCACCTGCTCAGAGGGCTGAAAAAGCCGATGACGCCGCCGCACCGGAGGACTCCCGCCCCCGCCCCAGAGCCACTCCACCGCCCAGGTTGGGGCCAGGTGTGCCTGCTCGCTGCCTCGCCCTCCGAGACCCACCTGCTCGGAAGGCTGAAAAAGCCGATGACGCCGCTGCACCGGAGGACTCCCGCGCCCGCCCCAGAGCCACTCCACCGCCCGGGTTGGGGCCAGGTGTGCCTGCTCGCTGCCTCGCCCTCCGAGACCCACCTGCTCGGAAGGCTGAAAAAGCCGATGACGCCGCCGCACCGGAGGACTCCCGCGCCCGCCCCAGAGCCACTCCACCGCCCGGGTTGGGGCCAGGTGTGCCTGCTCGCTGCCTCGCCCTCCGAGACCCACCTGCTTGGAAGGCTGAAAAAGCCAATGACGCCGCCGCACCGGAGGACTCCCGCGCCCGCCCCAGAGCCACTCCACCGCCCGGGTTGGGGCCAGGTGTGCCTGCTCGCTGCCTCGCCCTCCGAGACCCACCTGCTCAGAGGGCTGAAAAAGCCGATGACGCCGCCGCACCGGAGGACTCCCGCCCCCGCCCCAGAGCCACTCCACCGCCCAGGTTGGGGCCAGGTGTGCCTGCTCGCTGCCTCGCCCTCCGAGACCCACCTGCTCGGAAGGCTGAAAAAGCCGATGACGCCGCTGCACCGGAGGACTCCCGCGCCCGCCCCAGAGCCACTCCACCGCCCGGGTTGGGGCCAGGTGTGCCTGCTCGCTGCCTCGCCCTCCGAGACCCACCTGCTCAGAAGGCTGAAAAAGCCGATGACGCCGCCGCACCGGAGGACTCCCGCGCCCGCCCCAGAGCCACTCCACCGCCTGGGTTGGGGCCAGGTGTGCCTGCTCGCTGCCTCGCCCTCCGAGACCCACCTGCTCGGAGGGCTGAAAAAGCCGATGACGCCGCCGCACCGGAGGACTCCCGCGCCCGCCCCAGAGCCACTCCACCGCCTGGGTTGGGGCCAGGTGTGCCTGCTCGCTGCCTCGCCCTCCGAGACCCACCTGCTCGGAGGGCTGAAAAAGCCGATGACGCCGCCGCACCGGAGGACTCCCGCGCCCGCCCCAGAGCCACTCCACCGCCTGGGTTGGGGCCAGGTGTGCCTGCTCGCTGCCTCGCCCTCCGAGACCCACCTGCTCGGAAGGCTGAAAAAGCCGATGACGCCGCCGCACCGGAGGACTCCCGCGCCCGCCCCAGAGCCACTCCACCGCCTGGGTTGGGGCCAGGTGTGCCTGCTCGCTGCCTCGCCCTCCGAGACCCACCTGCTCGGAGGGCTGAAAAAGCCGATGACGCCGCCGCACCGGAGGACTCCCGCGCCCGCCCCAGAGCCACTCCACCGCATGGGTTGGGGCCAGGTGTGCCTGCTCGCTGCCTCGCCCTCCGAGACCCACCTGCTCGGAAGGCTGAAAAAGCCGATGACGCCGCCGCACCGGAGGACTCCCGCGCCCGCCCCAGAGCCACTCCACCGCCTGGGTTGGGGCCAGGTGTGCCTGCTCGCTGCCTCGCCCTCCGAGACCCACCTGCTCGGAAGGCTGAAAAAGCCGATGACGCCGCCGCACCGGAGGACTCCCGCGCCTGCCCCAGAGCCACTCCACCGCCTGGGTTGGGGCCAGGTGTGCCTGCTCGCTGCCTCGCCCTCCGAGACCCACCTGCTCGGAAGGCTGAAAAAGCCGATGACGCCGCCGCACCGGAGGACTCCCGCGCCCGCCCCAGAGCCACTCCACCGCCCGGGTTGGGGCCAGGTGTGCCTGCTCGCTGCCTCGCCCTCCGAGACCCACCTGCTCGGAAGGCTGAAAAAGCCGATGACGCCGCCGCACCGGAGAACTCCCGCGCCCGCCCCAGAGCCACTCCACCGCCCGGGTTGGGGCCAGGTGTGCCTGCTCGCTGCCTCGCCCTCCGAGACCCACCTGCTCGGAGGGCTGAAAAAGCCGATGACGCCGCCGCACCGGAGGACTCCCGCGCCCGCCCCAGAGCCACTCCACCGCCTGGGTTGGGGCCAGGTGTGCCTGCTCGCTGCCTCGCCCTCCGAGACCCACCTGCTCGGAGGGCTGAAAAAGCCGATGACGCCGCCGCACCGGAGGACTCCCGCGCCCGCCCCAGAGCCACTCCACCGCCTGGGTTGGGGCCAGGTGTGCCTGCTCGCTGCCTCGCCCTCCGAGACCCACCTGCTCGGAAGGCTGAAAAAGCCGATGACGCCGCCGCACCGGAGGGCTGTGGCCTGTTCCAGCAAGGCTGTTCTTATGTTCTTATGACTCCCGCGCCCGCCCCAGAGCCACTCCACCGCCTGGGGAGGTTTGGTTTGGCCATGGACTTTGCCATCAAGACTTTGCCACACACACACACCCCCATGACTTTTTTCACCAGCTGGTGAGGAGAGAGGCACAGCTGTTAAGGCTGTTGTGTTCCTCCGCCCTAGTTGGGCTGGAGGCTTGGAAGTCGTCCACATCCACTTAATTGTGTATGTATGAAATGTATTATGGAATTGTGCTCAAGTTGTTATGGTATTATTGTGTAAGTTTGTATCTTATGAGGTTGATTCTTTGTGTAATTCTCATTGTGATATTGCTTAATTATTTATATTTTGTATTGTATTTTTGCATATTCTGATGTTTTGATTGTATTAATTGTGTATTGCCTTCTGTAGTTTATTGTATACCTTGCTCTGTTTATTGTATTTGTATATGTTGTAAGCCGCTTTGAGTGGCACTTGTGTCAGGAAAGCGGGATAGAAATTAAACTTAATAATAATAATAAAAAATATAAGTGTATTTGCTATTGCTATATCCTTGTTAAATAAGTAACAATTTTAAAATATAACAATCCTTGTTAAATAGAACAATGTTCCAATTCTGGGCTACCTACAATGTCTGTTTCTGCCCCAACACTTTACCAAATTCTTCTTTGTATGTACAGTAAACCCATTTGTGTGGATTCACAGGTGGCCACAGAGAACAACAGTTGCAGGTAAACAACCTGTCATTATAGAGCCCTGGTGGTGAAGGGGTTAAACTGCTGCAGTGCAATCAAAATGTTGTGAGTTCAATCCTGACCAGGGTTCCAGATTGCTAACATTCTCAGCAAGCTCTCAGCTTGTTGGGGGCAAAATGCTAATTATCGGTAAAGCCGCCCATAGAGTGCTTGTTCTCGCTATTGAGCAGCCTATAAACGTGCAAGACAATATATTGTCCGTCCAAAAGCCCTTTCAAGAGGCTGAGCCGTGTGTCTTGCAAAGATTTCCCCCAGCAGCCTCTGCCCCCCCCCCCCCCCCCCGTTCCTGGCACCTACCTTGCTTGTCTCCAGTCAGCACCCAGAATTTAATATCGGCTCTTCCCAAGGTCTCGATCGTCTGGGGAACCCCCTCTTGCAGCTTGTCCTCAACGGCTGTGGCCCCCAGTAACTGCAGGGGGGGCAGAGAGTAAAGGTTGTTCGGGTCTGTGCTTGGTGAGAGAGGGCTCAGGCAGCCTCTCTGTTTTTGACCGCTTGGCTGCTGTTCTTTCTGCCTGGCATGGCATGGCATGGCATGGAAGGCATTCCTTCTGTTAGAGTCGGGCCTTGTGCAATGGAGAGTTTGGCTCCCCAGCCACAATCTAGAAACAGGGAAATAACCGGGGTGGGGTTGGGGGTTGGGTGGGGGGTTGGGGTGGAAGAGCCCTCCCTTACCTGTCTTAGGTCTCATGCCCCCTAAGTCCACCACCACCACCACCCCGCCCTCCATGCTGGGCACCCACCTGCAGGTCTCTCTCAATCTCTTCATAGAGCCCAGAGAGCTTCTCCTCCCGGTGCTCCAGGGTGGTGCTTGCCTGGTGGTGGCGCTTCTGCCAGTCCTCCCAGTAGACCTGGTCCAGGTCCCGGTACGCAACGACCAAGGTGCGCAGGCCTTCCCCCGCAAACTCCTGGGACGATACGAGCACGGGGGCCAGAGTCACAGCAGACCTTCTGTCCCTCCCTGCCCTTCATTCTGCCAGCCATCCCCCACCCCACCCCCCTTTCCCCTCAAACCCACCCTGCCAGGTAGCCTCTCACTGCCAAAGGGCCTCTGCTCTCTGTCTATGTAAGATTGGGACCCGGCGGGGCTTTCCTCCGCTTCTCAACCCACCTGAACTGCGATGGAAGCGGCAATCCTTATGGCTTTCCCCCCTAAGTCAAAGAAGAGGCCGGAGCAAGCAATGTCCTCAGTTTGTATCTTTTATTTCTGGTACAGTCTGGCAAACAGGCAGAGCATTTCCAGAGCAAAGGGTGTCAAAATAAGAAACCTAAATACCTTCGGGCCATAAAGGGCCCGCATCCTATTACTGAACTCAGGATCACATCCTGCAGCCCTTCGGAAGAAATGAGGGTCCAAAGAAAGGAAAGGAAAGGAATATCTCACAAGCGAGCAGAACCAAGAGCATTGCAGCCTAGCGTGTGTGTGTGTGTGTGTGTGTGTGTGTGTGTGTCACACACACACATACATTCATCACTCCAGGACCCCTACCCCCCCCCCTCCGACCGCCCTCCCAGTGGAATCTTCTCCAGCTAAGCTGTTGGAGCTGGAGATGGGATCCCCCCCTTTTTATGGCCCAATGGCCTTCTGCACTGGGGACCTCCTCCCTTGCGCCAACCTCCCTTGCGCCAACCTTAGAGGGGCGGTGCACTCCTTCCCTTACAGTCTGGAGCCTGCTGGCCTGAAGGTGCTTAGGCTTACCTCCAAGTGTGGGGTGGTGTTCTCCTTGAGGGCCGCACAGGAAGGGTGGAGGAGCTCATACAGGACCGTGTCCGCACCCTTGCAGTAGAGTGTCAAGTCACCTGTCGGGCTCCGCACTGCAAGGCAGGAGGGGGGAAAGACTGAGAGAGTGGGCAGGTGAGGCTCACACCTATGGCCAGGGCTAGCCTCCACCCCTACGCCATGCCACCCCACCTGGGCTTCCTCCCACAAGCTGTCCCAAAGGAACCCCCATTGGGCGGCAAGCAGGTCCTTTCAAACACCTCACTCAAAGCACAAAGGCCAGCGTGGCATCAAATACACAGAGGCTTCGCAGTGGCTGGGGCGGAAACTGAGTGTGGCCACAGGTTGCCAAGAAGGCAGGATGGCCGAGGGGTGGGTGGAGTGAGGAGAGGGACCCACCAATGACGGACATCCTTTTGCGCTCACTGTTGAAGTCCAGGATGGCCAGCAGCTCATAGACCAGTGTTTGCCCCATTTCCACCACTGTGATGGTCTCCCGGGTCCGGGCGCAAAAGACGAAGCCGAAGTTCCGGGCAGCTGTGACCAGGGCGCCCTCGTCAGGAGACTGGGCCTGGTACACCAGGGTGCCTGCCATGGCAAGGAGACCGAGGGGGTCACGGCCTGCCAAAGGGCACCGGACGCGACGCAAACACGGCCCATGCAACCCCTGCCTCACCTTTCGTCTTCTCTTCCGGCATCACCGTGTGGCAGAGGGAAAGCAGGCGGAAAAACCGATGGGTGGCCTCATCGCCCACCTTCACTGCCTGCACCAGGCTGGGGTCGTAGAATGCAAACTTTGGGTCGGCCAATGGGTTGGACGAGAAATCCACTTTGGGGGTTTCCTGCCCGATGGAAACGGAGGTGTGAGCCTCCAGCACTCTCCCACCTGCCTGAAGGCCACCTGGTCTGGGCCTTCCCGTCCTCTCGGCACTCTTCCTAGCTATGAGCCGGTCCCACGGGGCGGGGGGGGGGGGCAAGCCCAGCTCCGGAGGGGAGGTGGCGCAGGGACATTTCCAGGACTGACCCTTGGAGGGCACTCCGGCCGCCCTTACCTCGGAGACCTCCACCTGGTTTCCATCCGCATCTAAGACGTCCCCTGCAGAGAGGGAAACACGTTTTAAAAATGGCCGGAGAAGCACGAGAGGAGGAGAGAAGGTCCAGGACGATGCAGGGCCTCCTGTTTCCTCTGTCCAGCTGTCCACTGCAGCCTGTCAGGGCCATAGCCAGAGGGGGCCGGGGGGGGGGCAAAAACCCTTCTGAGCTAACAGCCCCCACCCACCCACCCCGGGATGCCGCTCTGGGTGACGTTCACCAGAAGGATGGGATAGAAATAAACCAAATAAGTAAATAAAATAGGTGAGTGTGATACTGTTGCCGCTTCTGAATTTTTTTGGGCCCCCCCCCCCTGAAATAATTTTTGACCCCCGCACCCCCAACCTAGAATCCTGGCTCCAGCCCTGCAGCCTGTGCTACCAGCTGGTTTGGGCTGGACATTTCCTTCCCCAGTTGCCTCTTTGGCGTCCCCATGCAAGGAGCCCTCCAGATGGGCTAGCGTGCGCATGTGCGCACACCCAGCCAGCGTGATCCCTGCTTGTTGGTTTTTTGTGGGCTGCTTCACGTTCCCCAGGTTTCTGAGAGCTTCATTTGGGAGGGGAGGCCATCAACCTGGGGGGTGGGGAGGAGGAGGAAGAGGGGCTTCTCCACCTGTCCCCTCCCCTGGCTAGGCTCCCTTGTGGCTGGCTTTCTGCCCCCATGGAGGTTAGGGGGCAGAGGCAGGGCTGTGATCCCTGCCCCGTGCCCCACATCCTGTGTGCCCCACATTATCTGTGTCCCTGGCCCCTCTCCCTCCACCGCAGAAGCGGTTCCTGTCCACCCGCCCATCCGCCAGCCTTTGTAAGCACAACCCATGGAGCAAAGGAAGGGCCCCCACCATAGGAATTCCCGTTGATGGAGCACTTCTTGAAGACCATGATGTTCTGGGTGAGGGTGCCGGTCTTGTCGGAGAAGATGTACTTGATCTGGCCCAGCTCCTCATTGAGGGTGGTGGTCCGGGCCTGGGCCGGCATGTCGCTTGGGCCAAAGTACATTTTGCGGTCACAATTGATGTAGAAGCTGTTGCCCAGGCGGATGATCTCCACGCTGAACCAAAGGAGACAAGGAGGCGTTCAGGATGATGGTGCTGGCCTTGGGGGCCCTGGGCCCTGGAGTACACCCCAAAGAGAGCAAGGGTCCACACACACACACACACACCTTCTTCCACCCCAAAGCTCCCTCTCCCTCTCCCTCTCTGTCCGGGGAACTTGGAAACCACTCCTTTGTGGCAAATCAAGGCCCACAAGAAAGGGTGGAGGCACCTGTGTGAGTGGCAGCTCATTCATCTCAATGTGAGCCACAATCACTTTGCCAGGCCCACGTGGGCCCACCTGGTTGCCATTCTTGGCCCCACTGCATGCCAGAGGAATACAACTAAAGAGCCACAAGGAAGAGAGTTGGACCCTCTGAGGTCGAGGGGGGCCACCTGTCCTGGGGCTTCCCAGGAGGTGGAGGGTCCCTGGGCCCTGGGCCCAGCGGGTGGGGAGAGTGGCCTCCTCCTCCTCCACAATCCCCTTCCCAATGATGGCAGCCTCTTCCTCACCTGACGTAGAGGGAGATGGGCACCACCGTGTTGAGGATGATGATGTAGGACCAGAAGACGAGGAAGGCAGAATAGGAGGAGGAATGGACATTCTTTGCCCAAGGCAGGTAGGCTTGGAAGTCGTAGCCCTTGTGATACTCCCAGATGTTGTTCCCAATGGCCAGGGCCAGGCACATGGTGGTCAAGAGTGCAAAGATCTGCAGGAAGGAGAGGGGAGGGGCACGGCCACGTCACAGAAGAATCCTAGGAACGCTTGGAGTTGGAAGAGAGGCCGACGAAGTGACCATCAGGTCCAAGCCCTACTGATGGGAGCTCTGGCAGAGGGGGATTTGAGGTGTGTGTGTGTGTCATTTCCCCTTCTCCAACAAAGAAGAAGTTATTCCCAACATTCAGCCTACTTGAAGAGTGCTATCATCATCATCATCATCATCATCCTCTCCTCTTCTCCAGGCTAAACAGGCCCAGTTCCTTCAGCCTTTCCTCCTAGGGTTGGGTTCCCAGTCCCCTGATTGTCATTGTTCTTGCCCTCCTCTGAACATGTTCCAGGTGTTTTGGTGTACTTCTTGAAGTGGAGTGTCCAGAATGGGACCCATTGATCTAGATGAGGCCCAGCCACACCCACTGTCAGGAGACCTTTTTGTGGAAGCCACCTTCCTGGGGAGTGATCCACCGAGCCAGCCCATCCATCTGGAGGTGGGTCTGGGCCCTCCCTTAAGGCACCCCCACCCTTAAGACATTTTTGGGAAAACCTCACCCACCCACCCACCCACCCGGGGCCATTGCTGCCAGGGGGCTTCTGTCCTTGAAGCCACGAGCTGAGGAAGGCCTTTGGCAGCTTCTGCTGCTGCTTCCAGACTCTTTGGCAATTTCCCTGGCTCTCCCTCCTCTTCCTTCCCACCGTGCCAAAAGGATGAAGGGGAGCCAAGCAGGTCAGGACTTACCACCAGCACCAAGTAGTTCATCAGCCGTTCGATGCTCGTCCTCTTAAAAGTGGTCCTGCCGCTGTTCTGCATTAATTTGGTGTCCGGCCCTGGTGGATCAAAGGAGTCAGTGGCTGTGACTGGTTTCATCTCTGGATCAAAGCACTTGACCTTCTTGCAACCCACTCCCAAAAGATCACTGTCATGGTCTTGATCTAGAGATCTTAATCAGGCCTTCCTGTCACACTTCACCGGCAGGATCTCTCTCAATAAATGCCATTTCCAGGGAGGAATCCTAAGCAGGTGAAGAAGGCATCTATCTGCTTGGGAAGGAATACCCTGAAGCCAAGGGTGAGCCACTGTGGGAGACAGAATGCTGGACTGGATCATGGGCTCCTGTGGCCTCTTCCACCAAGGCTGTTCTTATGTTCTTATGCTCACCCTCTGCCCTCTCACCCTCGGCGTCTGCCACCTCCGTGTGGGGCAGCTTAGCCCTTCAGAGCTCCCCTTGGCACCACTTGGTGCCATGAAATTGATTAAGTTGATGCCATGAAATCTTACTCTTAGGTATGACCAAGTGGACTTGAGCCACAAAAGCTCGCTGTTAAATACAGCCGTCAGTCTTTCAGGGGCCACTACGTTTTTTGTCTTTTGTTCGTTTTCTTTGGTTTTGCTCTCTGGTATGCTTGAAAATCCCGGAAGCAAAAATCTTTTGGTTTGGGCCTCCAGGATGGGCTGGGGTTACCCCCACACCCCAGGCAGGCCGGCAGGCAGGCAGCCCCACACTGTAGGAGTGAGCGACCAACCGACCGACTGACCGACCACTTTTCTCTTCCCCTGAAGATGGGCTTTAGGAAGGCACGGCCCAACTGCTTCTAAGCTTCGCCAAAGGAGAAGTGAAATGGCCGCGCAGCTCCCACAGAACTAACCTGGACCCCCTCCTTCCTTACCAGCAAAGATAACAAGGCCGAAGCACCATTCGGTGTTGCGGAGGGTGCAGCCCCGGAGCATCATATTCTCATTGTCCAGGGGGTAAACCTCCCCCTGGAAGGCCAGGTTCCCCGTGAAGTGGTCCAGTCTGTTGTTTGGTGCCTCGCAGGTGACTTCTCCTATGGAGGGAGAGGGAGACGGGTGGGAGCCCTCAGGCCAGGGTTTCCCTCTGGAGCCACCCTCCCCTCTCCTCACATCTGGCCTCCTCCTCCTCCTCCTCCTCTGGCTCTACTCACCCCCACCCACCAGGGAAAGGGGAGAGCCTCCGACATTCCCCTTTCCTACTTCCATCCCACAACAGCCCTGTGAGGGAGGCCACGATGGACAGACAGTGGCCAAAAGGGATGCCGTGGGCCTCCAAAGCAGGATAGGCATTACTATGGGGGCATGGCCAGCCCTTCGGAGCCCGTCCCAGGCCAGTGCGCTGCCTGCCAGGAGCCAGCTGGGGGCTGTTGGAAGAATCCTTTGGAAGCCACCCTGGGCCATTTGCCCTGGGAAAGTGGAGGTAGGGATGGTCACCGGCCTTCCCTTGGGGGCTCTTCAGGTGCCCCCACCAGGAATGCCCTCTTGGCTAGTCCTGCTCATGGGGGCTGTCATGTTAGCACAATTCCATGGGATCACAAGTGATTCACTATGGTGCTTCATCGGTTCAGAAGATGCTGCTGTGTGCGTTAGATGTTGCAGATGTGCCAAGGCCTGTCCCCTCACAGCTCTCCTGGTCAGCAGGTGTGCAAGCACGGAGGCCTTGTCCAGGTCCTGAAACCTGTGCATTGCCTCACCCACTACTAGGAGCGGCACATGTCTGGCTGCCTCCACATCCTGCCCATGGGAACGAAAAGACCTTGTTTTGGGAATGGGGAAATGGTGTCTTAAACCACTTGCTGTGATGGGTAGGATATGCCAATTAGATGAGCCTGAAGCCATGTTCTTCATATGATATAGCCACATGGGACTGGGAGTGAGTTCGAGTGGGGTGGCTCAAGGGTGCGGGTGTGGATTCCCAGCTACTAGGGAGCCCATGCTCCTCCTCTAAGTCGTCAACATGATAACTTAGAAGAAGGTAGTCAGATTAATTTGCTTTCATGGGGGAAACCTGAGTGTGGATTTTCCTGTAACCTTTTGGTTAGAAACTTTCTTTTTGTATCCTGAGCCCAACACATGAACTGTAACCTTTGACGATACTTCAACAACCTTTCTTTCATACATCGTGTGATGATTATTGGAATAAGGGGGTAAGATAAGGAGTTTAAGCCTGGCTTAAGCCAAGAGTCAGCCACTTGCTACCACAACCTTATTTTCTCCTCTCCATAGTCATGGATGGTCTGGGGTCTCTTGAAGTGAGAGAAGTCCCTGGCTTGGATGCTGCAAGGCAATGCGCAGGACCCCCGTCTGGTCGCCAGCTGCTCGGAGTCTCAGAAGTCCCAGGTTGGGCCTGCCGGTGTCAGGGGGCCATTGGGGGGGGCATGGAGAGGTCTGGGAGTGGAGAGTGCTAAGCGGCCCATTGGGATACAGTGACAGTGGCACAGGGGTTAAGCTGCTGTCCTGAAGCCAGAACATTGTGAGTTTGATCCTGACTGACAGGGGGTTCCAGTTTGACTCGGCCTCTCCCTTCTTTCTAAGATCATCAGTAAAATGGCCCAGCATGCTAATGCTAATTCTATTGTGAACCACCCAGAGATGGCCCTAAGGGCTTTGGGGCGGGATTTCGTTTGGTATAGCCTCGTTAGATATAACACATTTTAAATAGTAGAACAATGTCCTAAGTATGGGCTCATCTACAATGTCTATTTCTGCTCCTTCGCTCTCTCAACTTCTTCTTCTCCTCCTCCTCCTCTGTGGTCTCTGTGAATGAACACAAATGGGGTGGGATACAAGGGCCGTTGCTATTGCTACTCCTACCCTCGACAGACCACTTGCATCTGGCAGGCAAGACCGGACGGAGAAGCCCCCCCTGCCGCCCCCCCCCCCCCCCCCCCCCCCGCAGGGCAGAGAGAGGGCTTTGAGGCAAGCTTGCAGAGGATCCCGATTCACCCACAGACACCACCCTGGCCCACCCACACCAAACAGCAAGCCATGGGGGGTAGAGAGGGTGGCCAGAAGAGCCCTGGGAGACGGTCACCCGAGAGTCCACCCCCACCCTACCCCCACCCTGCATTGGTATACCCACCCTCGTGGGAACGCCAGCCCTGGACCTCTGTCCCCGTGGGAGAGTGTGGGCACCCCCGAAGCCCTCAGGGAAGTGGAGTGTGGAGCATGAAAGAGCTCAGAGGGAGGGAGAGGCAAAGGGCCCAAAGATCTGTGAAGAGAAAGGGTTGGGGGGTTGGGAGAAAGACACAAGCAGAAGGCAGCAGAGTCCCACCCCCACCACCCCTGCTGGGGGAGCCCACACTACCCCACTCCACCCCACCCCTGGCTAGGCTCTGGTGGTCCTTGCGCTCTCTTGTCATGGAGGCCAATGCCGCATTAACATCTATGTGTGGGAGCAGAATAGGTGTGTGGCAACACACTCTTAGCGCGAAAAGTGCTCAGCGTTCGGTGTGTCCTCCCCTCGTGCCAGCTTTGTAAGGTAGGTGCATGGTGAGAACCACACATTCAATCTGAGACTGCGGTGGCTCAAGTGGTTAAGACGCTGAGCTTGACAACTAGAAGTTTGGCAGGTCAGCAGTTTGAGACCTGAGTGCTGCACGATGGAGTGAACTCCCGCCTCTGTCTCAGCTCCTGCCAATCTAGTCGTTCGAAAGCAAGAAATTGTAAGTAGATAAATAGGAACCACTTTGGTGGGAAGGGTAACAGGGTTCCATGCACTCTGGTGTCATGCCTGCCACAGGACCACGGAAATGTCTGCAAATGCAGAGAGTGCTGGTTCTGGCTGTAAACGATGAGGAGGAGCGCCCCCTACAGCTGGACACAATTGGCTTTCGAGCAAGGGGGGCCAAGCTGAGGAGTGCCCCCCAATGAACTTGTGGCTAGGCTCTCCACACAGTGGCTTTTCCCCAGCCCTGGCCTTCCTGGAAGGGACCAGAGGTTTTCATCCCGCCTGGTGAGATAAAGGCAGGGGGGGGGGGCTTTGAGGGGCTGATTTGGAGGGCCCCCCCCCCAGGCTTTCTGCAGATGCGATCCTTTCTCTGAAGGCCCCCCAAGATGCCGGTGCCAGGATCAGGGATGGGGAAAGGCGTCCTGGGTTCTAGCCAGGTGGTTCCTTCTCATCCCACCCACCCCCACCTCACACCTCCACTCCCCCCACCCCATTGGGAGGCAAGCTAGGCCCCTCCCACCCCTGGCTGAGATGCCTCCTCCGGACAGGCGTGTGTGTCTCAGATGCTTCCAGCTGCCGCCACATGTTGGCCTTAAAAGGCAAACCGCCGCTGCTGCCGCCGCCGCCGCCAGAAAGGAAGCCCAGCCCAGAGAACTTGGCTCCTTCCTCTCGGCTTCCCTGGTGGTGCTGGATGGGAAGCAGGTGGGGGTGGGGGCTCCCTTGGCCCCCTCCCGGCCCCAAAGAGGAGCAGCCCAGCCTCATGGGCTCTCAGGCACCCACAGAGACTCCCTCCCGCCGCCCCCCCCCCTTTGCCTCTACCCAAATGGAGGCAACCTGGGGGTCCCCAATGGAGCCTCCAAACAGGGGCCAGGAAAGAAATCCTCTGCGGTTCCTCTTGGAGCCAACAAGGGCCCCAATGATGCAAGGAAGGCCCCCCTCTAAATGCATAGCCCACAGGGAGAGTTCCTATGATAAGCCCAGTGGTGGTGGGGGGGGAAGGGGGGCAGCTAAAAAGATCCCGACAAAGCAGAGGCAGCATTGTTTCATACAGACAGAAGCTGCTTTTGAGAGCAGAGTCCGACAGTGGCGGGAGGGCACACGTAAAAGTGTGTGTGTGCGTGTGTGCATGGGGGGGGGGGGTGTCCTTCCTCTCCCTCCACCCTCCAGCACAAGCAGAGAAAAGGGCACCTAGCTTACCTGTCACTGTTGTCTTGCTAGGAGTCACCTGTGAAGCCACACCCATGGGTTAACTGTCACACAGTCAACCCATTAGTGTGTGTCTTCGCAAGGACCATGAAGAAGAAGAAGAAGAAGAAAAAGAATGCCCTCCTTTCCCTGGTGGCCACGGTGGCCAGAATTAAGGCAGAGGAAGAGAAAAGGGCAGCAGCGGAAGAGAAGAAAAGGGAGAGCCCCTTCCCTTGAGGGGGTGCAGCCAAACCTCTCCCCACCCACCCACCCACCCCCATTACAAGTGCCCCAGCCAGGGGGGGAAGGAGGAGGAGGGCCCCCCTTTCTGGGCACCTGCCTAAAGTGGCAGGAGGGTTTTTAAGAGCTCTTCTTCCTATGCACACATGCACACGCCTTCACACCTGCTTCTTGGCAAGCAGCAGGAGGAATGGATGTCAGGCCAGAAGGGCTTCCAGCCATGGCTCTCTCCTGTCAGGGCAGCAGAGGAAGAACTTGCTCCTGATACCCACGCACACCCACATGCAGCCGGCACACCAGTCCCCAGGCCTTCAAAAGGGGGTGGGGGTGGTGGTGAGGAGGCATCTCTGCCTGGTCTACCACCCCCACCCCCGCCCATCTGCCTCCCTGCTGTACTCACCATCAAAATTGCTCAGGGCTTGCAGGTTTCCCCCCAACTCAGAGGTGACCGTGAGAGCCTGCTTTACTTTCAGGTTGGTTTCCCTGCATTTGCACATTGGAGGAGACAAAGCATAACAAGTCACAATGGAACACAAAGGCCCACAGAACTCATGGCACAGGGTCCCCACCCCCACCCCACCCATCCCTCTCCATCCATCCAGATGCAGGGACCTTCCTCCAATCTTTGGCATGGCAAGGGTGGGTGGTCAGTCCTTGGGAACGGCCTGCTGCGCCTCAGGAGGAAGTATGTAGGCTCTGGCCCATGGAGCCCTCCTCCTTCCCATCCAACAGCCCTGGGGCTTTGATGTGCCAGGCGAAGGTGCTATGACTACATCAAGGTTTTGCAATGTGCCTTGACTCAAGACTGGTGCCCAGAAACCAAGAGCCAGAGGGAACCAGCTTGTCTCTCTCCCTCCAGGTGCAGGTTGTCCCATATTCATGGCCTTCTGAGAGAAGAAAGCGGTACAGCCCCACTTCTGTCCCTCCCCCCCAACCCCCAACCCCTCCCCCCCAGCAATGCAAAGCAAGGGCTCTCAGGCCATGGACTCCAACCCCAGCCCAAACCTCCGTCCGGAAGGGCCGAGACTCACCCGTCCAGCTCCGCCGTCTCAATGTAGGTCAGGCTGTGGGGTTCACTGCTCGACAGCAGCAACAGGTCAGCCTAGAAGGGGGGAGAGGACAGGAAGCCTGTGGACTCTGAGACACCCCCTCTCTCTCTAAGCCATAGCTGTCAAGTATCCCTTATTGGCCGGGAAAACCCCTTATTTTACCCTCTTTCCCGCCATCATCCCGTATTAATTAGACTGCAATGCCCTATTGCCGCCATTGGAGGGCAGCACAGGATAAGCATAGCTGTCAAGTATCCCGTATTTGCTGGGAAATTTCCCTTATTTCCAAATCCAAAACTTGACAGGTATGCTCTAAGCTACAATAGGCTGGAAATGAAAGCAGATGTGCTGTACGTCATCCCAGCTTTAACCTGTGGCCAGCGTAGCATCCAAATAACCGCTCCCCACCCCTGCCGCCCCCCTCCCAGACAGAAGAAGGCTGTCCCATCCAACCAGGCCCTGTCAGGGAGGACAGGCAAGGTCTAGACAGGCTTTCTGTACTGTCCCGACTTCCAACTCCTGTTTTTGAAAAGCTTGGCCACTTTTAATCCTCTTTATTTGAAGCACTTTGAGAAATCACCACAAATGTAGGCAATTATTTTGTCGAGATGGATCTGGCTGGCCAAATTCTTGGTCTTCTAAGCATGATCTTTTAGGGGTGGGGTTTTTTTTAAACTTTTTTAACTTTTAACTTTTTTATCATGTGTCTTTTATGTATTTACTGTCCGCTATGTAAACCGCCCTGAGTTGGGTTGTACCTGAGTGGGCGGTATATAAGCATGAAAAATAAATAAATAAATAAATGATCCAAGTGAAGGTATGGATCCCCCTTGAGGGGCTGAACCCCCTCCCCAAACCTCCCAGCAGCTGGGCCACGGTAGCATCACTCACTGTCACAAAGTTGTTATTCTCCAACTTGATGATGTCCCCAACTTCAACATTCATCCACTGGTCCTCCTTCAAGCTGGAAGAGAGAAAAAATGCACCAGACAATGTTTCAGCCACAAGAAGGATCTCTCAGGCTTCCAGGCGGAAGACACCCTTCCTTCCTTCCTTCCTTCCTTCCTTCCTTCCAGGATGCATTGAAAAGTCTACATGCTTTTAAGAAATAAAATGAACACCTGGTTTTAAAGCACCTTCTCTTCTAGTAGGAATGGTTTGGGTGGGGGTTGCTGTATCTCATATCTGATCCATTCAGGCGCTCTACAGACTTTTAATCCCAAAGAAAAGAGGAATGCAAACTTACATTTTTGTAAGTAGGCAATAGAATACATTTTAGTTCAGACACCCTTTAAGTATGTATTTAGTAGCTCATTTAAACATGGCTAATTGCCTTATGTTTGCTGTCATTCTATCCTTTTCAATGTGTTTTTACGCTTTTATCATTTTTATTCTGTCTTCATGCGATTCTTTTCATATTCCCATGTTCAATGATTTTTGAATGTTTCTTGTATTTTGCTTTGATTCCTGTCTTTTGTAATAACCCGTGAGCCCCCTTGAGCCGGAGAGACGTATTGCAACCCCCCCCCCCCCGCTACCCATTTTCTTGTGGGTGGGGTGACTGGGCTTAGCCAATGCCCCAAAGGACTGGGTGGGGTCTGTGACACCCACCCTTTGCAGAAGAAGCAGGAGACCCCCTGTCCTCCCTGTCTCTCCACCTGTGTGGCTGACACACCCCTTCCAAGGCAGCGCATCTCTCAAGCCTCCTCCTCATAGTCTCCCCTGCCTAGGACAGTCTTGGTCAAATAAAGGGGGCAGATCAGGGCCTTTCCTTAAATGTTTGCAGCTGGGTCAGGAAACAAGCAGTTGACAAAAACGGTTTCTTCTTCTTCCTCTTCTTCTTCCACTTCTTCTTCCACTTCTTCTTCCAGGGGTGCCGTATCCATTCCAGATCTTGGCTCTTATCATGGCGAGAGTCTTCCTCCTTCTTAACTCCTCGGAACAATGTCTTCCAAGGACCCTTTTACACCACTCTCTCGGGTTCTTACATAAGAACATAAGAACAGCCTTGCTGGAACAGGCCACAGCCCATCCAGTCCAGCATTCTGTCTCACACAGTGGCTCACCATTTCCTTCAGGGTATTCCCAAGGAGATGCCTTCACCTGCTTAGGATTCCCTGGAAATGGCATTGAGAGATATCCTGCCTATCTCTCCAACCTGGAGGTTGTCCTTAGGTAGCCATAATTATAGCCATTGATACCCTTGTCCTCCATGAACTTGTCTAATCCTTTCTTAAAGCTGTCAAGACTGACAGCTGTCACCACTTCTTCTGGCAGGGAGTTCCATAGACCAGGGATCCTCTGGGTGAAAAAGTACTTTCTCTTATTTGTTTGAGAACTAGTACCCAAAAGTTTCATGGAGTGTCCCCTAGTTCTAGTGTTATGCGATAGGGAAAACAGTTTTTCCTTATCTACTTTGTCCACACCGTGCATGATTTTATAAACTTCAATCAGGTCACCTCTTAGACGCTGTCGTTCAAGAGTGAAGAGGCCCAACCGTTGCAGCCTCAGATGGTAAGGAAGGTGTTCCAGTCCCCTAATCATTCTGGTTGCCCTCCTCTGCACTTTTTCCAGCTCCATAATATCCTTCTGGAGGTATGGCGACCAGAACTGTACACAGTATTCCAGATGGGGCCTCACCATAGATTTATAAAGAGGCAAAATGACACTTGCTGACTTATTTTCTATACCCTTCCTAATGATCCCTAGCATTGAGTTTGCTTTTTTCACTGCTGAGGCACACTGGGTTGACACCTTCATTGAGCTGTCCACCAGGACACCAAGGTCCCTTTCCTGGTTTGTCGCAGAGAGTTCAGACCCCATCAGTTTATAAATGTAATTGGGGTTCTTTGCCCCAACATGCATCACTCTGCACTTACTAATGTTGAAACTCATTTGCCACTGTTTTGCCCACTCCCCCAGTGTCGAGAGATCCCTCTGGAGCTCCTCACAATCTCTCACAGTTTTCACTACCCTGTATAATTTAGTGTCGTCAGCAAATTTGGCTACCTTGCTTTTTACTCCTACCTGTAGATCATTTATGAAGAGGTTGAAAAGCAGGGGTCCCAGTACTGAACCTTGGGGGACCCCACTCTTTACTTCCCTCCACTTGGAGAAGTGTCCATTTAGTGCTACCCTCTGTTTCCTGTCCCTTAGCCAGTTGCTGATCCAGGACAAGACCTGTCCCTTTATTCCATGACTGGTAAGTTTATTCAGGAGCCTTTGGTGTGGGACCTTGTCAAAAGCCTTCTGAAAGTCCAGATAAACAATGTCAACTGGATCCCCCTTATCCACATGCTTGTTGACACTCTCAAAAAATTCCAACAGATTAGTGAGGCATGATTTGCCCTTGTAAAAGCCATGTTGGCTCTCCTTTAGCAGCGCCTTCTCTTCTATGTACCTATTAATTCTATCTTTTAGGATGGTTTCCATCACTTTACCTGGGACACATGTCAAACTGACAGGTCGGTAATTTCCTGGATCACCCCTGGATCCTTTTTTGAAAATTGGTGTTACATTCGCTACCTTCCAGTCATCAGGCACAAAGCCTGATTTGAGGGAAAGATTATATATTTTGGCTAGGAGATCAGCAATTTCATCTTTAAGTTCCCTGAGAACTCGTGGATGGATGCCATCTGGTCCTGGTGATTTGTTAGTATTTAGTTTAACAAGACATGCAAGGACCTCCTCCCTGGTTATTCTATCTGGCTTAATTCTTCGGTTTCCCTCCCTACGAAGATAGGCTCTGTTTTGGGCATGTGGCCTCTGTCTTCTTCAGTGAATACTGAAGCAAAGAATTCATTGAGTCTCTCTGCAATCTCTGTTTCCTCTTTAATAACCCCTTGCCTTCCATTGTCATCTAATGGTCCAATGGCCTTCCTAGTTGGGTTCTTACTTCTAATGTACTTAAAGAAGTCTTTGTTATTTCTCTGAGTATTTTTAGCTATACGCTCCTCAAAGTCTTGCTTTGCTTTCCTGATTGTTGCCTTGCATTTGTTCTGCCAGAATTTATGTTTCTGCCTGCTGTCCTCATTCGGACAAGCCTTCCATCTTCTAAATGAGCTTTTCTTGCTCTTGATCACTTCCCGAACAGCTCCTGTAAGCCACATCGGAGTCCTCTTGGACCTGGCAGTGCCCTTTTTCCTTTTGGGTATGCATTCCAATTGAGCCTCTGTTATTGTTTTTGTAAACAGCCTCCATGCCTCTTGGAGTGTTTGGACTCTCTCAATTTTCCCTTTCAGTTTCTTTTTTACTAGTTTCCTCATCTTTGGGAAATTTCCTTTTTGAAAATTTAAGGTCTCTGTGTTAGATTTTATCAGTGACTTGCGGTCTATGATCAAGTTAAACATAATTGAGTTGTGGTCACTGTTCCCTATTGGATCAGTCACATTAACATCTTGCACCAGATCCTGAGTATTACTCAGGATCAAGTCAAGGATTCTTGTACCTCTAGTTGGGTCTTCAACCATCTGTCCCAGGGAACAATCATTTAGCATATCTAGGAACTTTATCTCTTTATCATGTGCTGAACAACAGTTCACCCAGTCTATGTGAGGGTAATTGAAGTCCCCCATTATAACCAGGCTTCCCTTCTTGGATGCCTCCTTTACAACATTCTCCAACTGCCAGTCTCCCTCAAGAGTTTGGGTCGGAGGCCGATAGTATATGCCTACTGTTAGACCATCCTTGTGGCCTGGTACTCTTACCCACAGAGCTTCTAATGGTGACTCCAAATCACCTAGATATTCCAATTCATACGATTTTATCACTTCTTTGACATACAAGGCCACACCACCTCCCATTTGCCCCTTCCTATCCTTCCTGTACAGTTTGTAGCCTGGGATAACTGTATCCCATTGGTTATCATCCGTCCACCAGGTTTCAGTGATACCAATAATATCAATATTCTTATCTATTGCTAAGTATTCCAGCTCCCCTATTTTGTTCCGGAGGCTTCTGGCATTTGTATACAAGCATTTATATATGCTTTTCTGACACAGTCTTTTGTGTCTAGTTGCATTGTTAGACTGCCTCTTGCATCCTTCTGCTAGAGTGTTGGTGACTAGCTCCTCGCTCTGCTCAGTAAATTTTGCATCCTCCTCACTACTCAAGTACACACTTTCCCGAACCGGATGCTGCCCAGCTCCTGTCGGCTTTCCCCCAGTTATCAGTTTAAAAGCTGCTCTGCAGCCTTTTTGATGTTGAGTGCCAGCAATCTGGTCCCATCATGGTTCAAATGCAACCCATCCCTCCTGAACAGATTTGGCTTGTCCCAAAATGTTCTCCAGTTCCTGACAAATCTGAAGCCCTCCTCTCGACACCACCGCCTCATCCACGCATTGAGGCTTCTGAGCTCTGCCTGCCTGGTAGGTCCTGCGCGAGGAACAGGCAGCACTTCTGAAAATGCTACCTTGGAAGTCCGGGACTTCAATCTTCTTCCTAACAACCTGAATTTGGCTTCCAGGACAGACCGCTTGGCCTTCCCAACATCATTGGTACCAACGTGTACCATGACAACTGGCTCGTTCCCAGTTCTCTCTAACAATCTATCTAGATTTCTTGTGATGTCTGCAACTTTTGCACCTGGCAGGCAAGTCACCATATGGTTATCATGTGCATCACAAATCCATTTCTCTGTATTTCTAATTATTGAATCGCCTAGTACAAGGAGCCTCTCTCCTGCAATCTGTTCATCTACATGCACCTCATCAACCATATTAAGGGAGAGAACCTCAGTTTGTTCCTGTTGTTTATCTTCCTGGATCTCATCAAGTGTGATCAAAGAGAGATCATCAGGTGGAACCAGTTGTTCCTCTGTGTGTTCCTCATCAGGTGTGATGAGGGAAAGAGCCTCAAATTTATTCTGTAATTTCAGACTCTCAGAGTGATCCCCTACTCTTCTCCTCCTTTGAGTCACATTCCTCCAAACATCTCCCTCCTGAGTTAGTGAAGGGCCTTCTCCCTCAGAACTGTGCCCTGTCTCTTCTTTGTCCAGCATAGTCTGTTCCGCTCTGTCCAAGAACAGCTCAAGCTCCTTAATTTGTTGATAGTTAGATATGCGGGCCTCTAGCTGCTGGACCTTCTCTTCTAGTAGTGCAACCAGCTTGCACTTGCTGCAAGTGTAGTTCTCCATATACTTTGGCAAGAACACAAACATGGCACAAGTATTGCAGGTAACTACAACTGTTCCCTCAGAATCCATTTTAACAAGTGCAGTATTCTGGGCCTCAAAAATGTACACGTTTACTACCTTTCTACCTAGCAAGACTATATTCTTCCTTTGTTATTAGTTTGTAATCTCGCGGGCCTCTAAAGCAGCTCTACTCCAACTGCAAAACTTACCAGTGCTCTCTTCCTTTGTTTGGCTCTCCTCAGCAGCAGCTCTGCTTAAGAGCACATGCAGAGTCAAAAGGGCTGACCCTGAAAGAGCTCAGAGCTTTTAAAGGCTAGTGTGGCTCCGCCCCTATGAGTCACAGTTCAGGGAAGGGCCTGGTGTGGCCCTGCCCCCCTGCTTCTGGAAGCTTCAAACTGCTTCCTCTGTTTGAACAGAGGTGGCTGTCAGCAGTTTAAATTATCAATTTAAATTAGTGGAGGCCTCTAAAGCAGCTCTACTCCAACTGCAAAACTTACCAGTGCTCACTTCCTTTGTTTGGCTCTCCTCAGCAGCAGCTCTGCTTAAGAGCACATGCAGAGTCAAAAGGGCTGACCCTGAAAGAGCTCAGAGCTTTTAAAGGCTAGTGTGGCTCCGCCCCTATGAGTCACAGTTCAGGGAAGGGCCTGGTGTGGCCCTGCCCCCCTGCTTCTGGAAGCTTCAAACTGCTTCCTCTGTTTGAACAGAGGTGGCTGTCAGCAGTTTAAATTATCAATTTAAATTAGTGGAGGCCTCTAAAGCAGCTCTACTCCAACTGCAAAACTTACCAGTGCTCACTTCCTTTGTTTGGCTCTCCTCAGCAGCAGCTCTGCTTAAGCGCACATGCAGAGTCAAAAGGGCAGAGTCTTCAGCCATGACGTCCGTCTACGTCCAGGGCCTCCTTTCTTCCCAGGGATCTTTCCTTGCAGAGCCAGTTGGAGGATTCGATCCTTTATGTTGTTCCTCATGGTCTGCCCAAGAGGTATTGGAGCTTTCTTTGCTTCATGGCCTTAAAGAGTTCTTGTTCTGTATCTATCCGGCGCAACATCCCTATGTTAGTCACATGATCAACCCATTATATCCTTAGCAGACGTCTCTAGATCCACATGTCAAAAGCGTCGATTCGCTTTTCAGATGCTTTAGTCAGTGTCCATAGAGCAACACTGGGAATAAGTAACATCTCACTATTCGGATCTTTCTAGCGAGAGCTAGATCTCCAGTGCATAACAAATGCCACATTTTTATGAAGGTGGATCTTGCTTTTTCTATTCGTATTTTAATTTCTACCTTGGGATCCCAGTTTTCATTTAATATACTCCCCAAATAGGAAATTATATCCACTCTTTCGATTCCTTGTGTTCCTGCCATTAGCGTGTTGCAAGTTGGTGTTTGGCTTATAACCATCTAGTCTGGTTATAAGATAGTCTGGTTATAACCATCTTCTTGACGTTGAGATCCAAACCATGTTCTGCACCTGAAGCTCTAGCTCAATCCAGGATCAACTGAAGCTCTGCAAGGTTTGTGGCCAACAACACGGTGTCATCAGCATATATCGGATGTTATTCCGGCCTTCGGCCTTCCCCATTAATTTTAATGCCAATGTTTAAACCTGACAGTGCCTCTGAAAAAATACTCTCTGAATAGATACGTATTCTTCTGCTCTTGAAGTCTTTGAACGTTTAACCCCCAGAGCCAGGAGGATCCTTGGGGTGAGGTGCAAATGACCCCCAAAGGAAGCCAGCGTGGACATTGCAGGGATCCGTGAAGTCTCTTCTCAGCCTCCCACAGCCTTCGGTGCTTCCTCTTCCTCCTGCTCCTGAGCTGAGCTGAGACCCAGGCCTGCCTGCCTGCCTGCCTGCAGACCAAATGCCCCTTCTGGAAAGGGGGAAAACTTCCTCCACAGGCAGCAATCCCCACGGTGCAGCCCAGGGCAAAGCAAGGCTCTCATGAGAGCTCAGCACCTGTCCCACACCCAAGAAGAGCAACATCCTGCTGGGCTTGTCATTCATGGCACGTGGTGGGGCTGAAACTGGGCTCCAAGCAAACCCTGGGCACCCTGGGCAGGGAGAAAGATCCAAAGGGAATCCATGCCAAACCCTGCCTGCCTGGAAACCTGGCTACTGGTTACTCACCTGCCACTGACCAGCACTTTGACCGGACGGTTGTTGACTTGATTGTCGTTTCGATGTCGAGTCTGACAAACACAGAACACACCTGGTCATGCAACAGCAAGGAGGGGCAGCCCTCCGTGGGAATTATTGCACCCACATAGACCCCTCTCCCCCATCCAAGCCACCTATTGTGGCTTCTTTCCCACACTGGCGGGAAATTCTCCCCCTCCCCGCAGCCTGGGCCCCCGCTCCGCCACCAACACCATGGGGGCAGAGGGCCAGGGGCTGACCCTCCCTGAAGGAGCCTGGGCAGCTGGGCCAGAGGGGGCCTGGGCAGGCTCAGACGTGGGTTTCCACAACCTGTGGGTCTTACTCACAACGTCATCTGTGGCATCCTTTGCTGCAGTCACAGCCAGCACCAATATGAGAGGGGCCACAGTGGTGGACCAGGAGAGGGAGGAGATGGCCGGGATGAACTGGGGGCAACGAAAGGAAAGACCCCCTGTCAGCCCAGCGGGGGACTCGTAGCCCAATTCCATTCAGGTCAGAAATGGCATTTGGGAAGGAGCAGGATGAGGCCAAACAAACAAGATGCTGGCCTCGCCATGAACATTGGAGCATCATTCACTAGGATGATTCATTCATCCTCAGGGTCTTCATTTTTTAAAAAAAGACAAGTTTGTTGATAACAAAGGGACAAATTGGGACCCTCCCACCCACTGTGGGCTGTGCTGGCCAGGGTGGGGGAAACTACAGCCCAACAATAGCTGGGGGAGGGGCACATAGTGGCCCCACCTGGGCAGGTTACAGGTGCTCCAGGTGCATGGAGAATGTTGGCCTCCGCTCCCAGGCTTGGTGGAGAGGGGAGACATTGGGTTGCTTTGGCCTAGTAGTGGCTGGGGAGGGACGGGAGGGGGGGGGGAGCCTGTTCCAAGGCCTTCAGGGGGGGGGCTCTCTGCAGGTAGGAGCCTTACCTGCAGGATGAGCAGGACCAGGAAGTAGGCGTTGGCCACGCGCTGGAACTGCTCAAAGAGGTTGAGCGGAAGGAAAGTGAAGACGTTGTACTTGGAGGTTCTGATGGAGTTCTTCTGCATGGGAAGGGGAGAGGGGGGGCGTGGGCGTGAGACAGGGAGGGGAAAGGGGGTGTGCCCTCCCCCCACCCTTGGTGAGGCCCCCACCCTAGGCTCGAGGGGGGGGGTTGTTGCATGAGGACGGTGAGCCATGGGCTTGAGATGGGAGGGTGAGTGTTTCTGGGGCTGCCTTTCAGAAAAGCAAAACCTGCCAGAGGGCAGAATGGGTGGGAGCCAGACAGACAGACAGACAGACACCTGGAGCTACAGCTGCTGCTACTTGCCCTGCCCTGCCCCACCCCACTCTGCCTCACTCCCTTCCTTGAGGTCTGTTCCTGTTGAATTTCTGTCCCTCCTCCTCCTCCTCCTCCTCCTCCTCCTCTGCCCTTGCCAGAATTCATGCCAGGCAGAGATGCAGGTCAACTCACAGCGCCCTGACGGCGCAATGGAACACGGTCTGGTGACCTGGTTGGCCTGAGCCAAATCAGCTCTCCTTTGGCCCACCTCAGAAGGATGGAAGGCTGATGAGTCAACCTTGAACCCCATCAGGATGGAATTCACAACAGTGCAGCAGTTCGACCCCTGCACCACCAGGGCTCTTCTGCGTGCCTCCCCCCCCCCACCGCCAAGCTCTGCAGGGGGCTTTGGCTGCAGTTTTGGAGGTTGGAAAGATGAACAAAGTGACCCAGACTGGAGGGGGGAGCCCCCCCCCCCCCCAATGGCAAACACGGCTTCTGCCTTGCCACAAGTGTGAGTTGCCTCTGACCGGTTTCTTTCGCTCCCTTGCTAACCTGGGTTTTCTTCTGGACACCAGCCGTACACCTGGCCCCAGGGGAGGCTTGGTGCAGGGGACCAGGGCCAGGGGGCTCTGAAGTGACCCACCCCCACCCCACCCATTGACACCCACACCCCAAAATCCCAGACCACTTGCACTGACAGAGTAATCATGGTTCAGCATGTGAGGCGACTACCTCTGGGAGTGTTGGCCTCCTCCTCCTCCTCCTCCCCAGGTTGAAAGCCTCACCTGACAGGTGAGGAAGGGAGGGGTCCAAACTGGACCTCCCCTTTGCCGTGGTTGGGGGGAATGGAGCCAACCCCTTCCAAGCAGGACTTCTGCTCCAAAGAGAGGAGATGTGGCCCCCACAACCACACCCCCACACACCCCACCATAGAAGCAGAGTCTCCTCCCTAGGGAAGCCCACCTCTCCTTGGCCACCCCTTGACCCAGCAGAGGAAGGACAGGAAGGTGGGGGGGGGGGGTGTTTCAAGAGAGGGCCCTGGGCTCAGCTGCTTCCGTCATCCACTTTGAGCCGCTTTGCTCATCATCATCATCATCATCATCATCATCATCAGGCAAGGATACTTACGGCATAGTTAAACTGCAGGTTGAAGGTTCGGTCATTGGCACGGAGGTGTCTCTCTTGCTCTGTGGAAACAGAAGGGCAGGGGCATCAGAGAAAGGCCAGGAGGGAGGCCCACCCACCCACCCCCCCATGAGGAGTGGGCAAGTGGCCCCTTCTCCCTCCATCTGGGCAGTGGTCAAGGGGGCAGCGGTCAAGGGGCAGCCTGGCTGGGGAAGGAGGGAAGCAAGCAGCCATGGGCAGCCAGTCTGAGAGGCACCCCCTGGGCGCAAGGTTGCCCGCTGCACAGCCCCTCTTGGCTCTGTAACCCCATTTTCAGAAAATGCACCCCCCAGTCTTTTATTTCTATCTTTCTCTCCCCTTTTATTAAAGTTATTCCATTTTATTCCTCTCAAATAAACTTATTTTTCACTCACTTTATTCTGCCACACATGTTTAGAATTGATTAGGCTTATGTGTACACAAGCACCACTCTGACCATGCACCCATTCACACACGCTTGAAGGTATATACTGCAAGGGTTGACACAACAGACTTGGCCCCTTTCACTCCTAATAAATATTATTTCATTGGCAGTTATACCTGGGATGTCAGATAACTTACTAAAAATGTTTTCGAATACCTGGAACTGTTCTATTCAAGATAGCATATTTCCTTTGCTCTGTATAGATTATGTCCCCCCAAAAAAGACTCTAAAATATTTTAGATTTGATTTTAACATGCTCTGTTTGTATCTCAAATCAGGATCTTTTCTTGCACCTCAGCCTATCTCCTGCAAGCATCCAGGAAGGCTCAATGCCACAGGAAGCCATCACTTCACATTTTGCCCCAAGCCACCTTGATTCCTCTGTTTACTTGTTGTATTGTTTTGTTTACTCTTGCACCTGGCATGCTCATTGTTTTTGGGACCCCTCCTGTATTCAATTGTAGATAGTGCTTGGGTTGACTCAGGATAGATTAATTGCTGGGTGGGAATGGAATTTTGCCAAGAGCCTCAAACAATGCTCCTTCTTCCTCAGGGGAGTCTGAAGGATGCCCATCTTCGTCATTGGTCCTTTTGCATCCTGGATTCAAATCTGGACTTTTTGATTTGTGCCAAATTACAATCCTGGCGCCCATTGGATGTCACCTGAATGATGTCACAACCTGCATTTGCTAAACTATGAACTCTGTCATTTCCAGGGCAATTGCTCTACCCATCACCTTTTGTTCTATGTAATTGACCTGTTTTGTCTCTGTATGATTGACCTTTTAATGTGACAAAAGAGTCTGGTGCCGGGTTTTTGTTCACCATTGTAAATCTCTTGTTTTGTAAACTTGTTAGCTAGCAGTAGAACTAGTTGAGCTCCCTTGGGTGGAGGGTATAAAAATCTCCTGATAGGAAATGTCAGGAGCGCTCTCAGCACATTTGCACGCAAGACATCGGAACCAAAAAGAGCTGCTCACTTAAGGGACTTTAATAGGCAAAAAGGTTGAGAATAGGGCTTTTCCCGGCACCTGGCCAGTGACGCTTAAACCCCTTTTCAATAAACCAATTTTAATTTTTGCCTATATTAAACGCTTCCTCGTTCTTGGGAGAAGGGCTCCACCAGTGACTCGAACCGAAGTTGTAACTGTATCCAGTAGCCATTTTTCTGGTAACAGCTCAGTGAGTGTGTGTGCCCTTCGGCCAGCCGGCCCCCAGCAGGACTGGGCTTACCCCTGCCCAAGTCTACCAGCATGAAAGGCAGAAGAGCAGCCACCAGGCCCTGCCACCTCCTCACCCTCCTCGTCCTGTGGCAACCGAAACATGGCAACCAAAGAGCAGAACCCCCAAGTGGGTGGGTGTGGGTCTTGCTTGTGTCCAACCCTCCCCTCCAATTAGCCCTGAAAGGGGGGGGGAGTCTGAGCAAGTGACCCCCCCCCAAAAAAACCACCTCTCCCCCCCCCCCCAGCCTTCATGTAAGTCAGAGCTGTTGGTCAGCCAGATCCATCTGTGGTACAGACGACCCCTGGACAAATGGATCTTGTGGGCCAGCATTGGCCTGGCTGAATGACCCCCAGGTGTAAAGAGCAAAGGGCACCTTCCCCTCTCCCCAGCCTAGCCTGCCCCTTCTGTGCGTTGCAGCTGCTTCTGCCTTCCTTGGGGAGGGGGTTGGGTTGGGTTGGGTTGGGTTGGAGAAGCAAAGCCAAACATCTCTTTGCCAAGCCTGGTTTCACAATGGACCCTTTCGACCCACCCTATTCTCCACATTCTAAAGCCACTTAAATCGGAGAAATGGGGGCTGTGACCATTGGAGGGACATGAAGCCTTGCCGTGGCTGACCGTCCCTAAACATACGGACTTGGGAGGAAATGCCTTTCCACTGGAGGAAGAGGAGGAGGAGGAAGACTCTCTGCGCCTGGCTTCCCAGGGAAAAGTCACAATGCAAACGCCTTTTCTTTGCAGAGGCGGGAGAACAACAGAGGAAACCGAGTCAAGAAACGTTTCCCCCCATTGCCTGCCAAAAGGGTTGAGCTGGCAGGAAGTGGGCAGCCTCCTCTCCTCTCCTCTCCTCTCCCCCCCCCCAAGTTCTAACTTTGGGGAGAGGCTGCTGTGGCTGCCGCTTCATGGGACAACAAACAGGAAGAGCGTGGGGTGGGGGGCTGGGGTTGGGGTTGGGGCTGCTGCAGAGGGACGTCTGGCCTTTCTCCGTCCTTTCTTAGCAATAGCAATTCCACTTATCCGCTGCCCCATCATCACACTTAATGCACTCTCTTGGCAGTTCACAAGCTCAATGGCTGGGGACTCATTTTACCTACCTGAGAAGGATGGAAGACTGAGTCAACTTTGAGCCATGGTCAGGACTGAGCTCACAACGTTCAGGCTGCAGTACAGCAGTTTAACTCCTCCTGACCCACCAGGGCTCTTCCTCCCTCCCCTCCCCTCCCCTCCCCACCCTCGTGACCCTGGAAGGGCTGAATCCCTGGGGATGTGCAGACCCTCCAGGCTGGGCGGTCCACTGCCTTCCAGCCTTGCCTGACCTGGCCCAAGTGGCCTTGGCTTCCCTGAAGGCCAAGGGGCATCGCCTGGCCCTCTCAGCTGGACAAGAGGGGCCCAGAACCGGCTCATGCTGTCCAATTAAATGGCCGCCTGCCCTGATGGAGGTGGGCATGGGCAGCATCTTTCTTTGCTCAAGGGCACTCTGCAGTTGGTCTATGCGCATACACGCCCCCCTCCCTCTCCCTCTCACACACACACACATGCCCAAGGAGCTACAACGGGTACCCCTCATTTGCCACCAAGAAGGGCAGCTCTTCTTAGCCCAGGTGGGAGGCATGCCCTCTCTCTCCCACCCCCCAGCCCCCACCCCCCAAGCCCCATCTCTCTGTCGGGGCAAAAAGCCCTGGGGAATGAGAGTCGGAGGCTTTCAGGACGGGCCTCCAGTGGGGAAGAATTCTTTCCAGAAATGGGTGGTGGGCTTCATTTAAAGTGCTTTCAGGAGAGTAAGGGAAGAAAGAGGTCATGCCCACCCTTTGGAAGGCTTCTCTCTCCGGCTCTCCAGCCTCCTAGGCAGGAATCCACCCATGCCGCCATCCATTTGCCAGCATACATTTACCCGGTCCTGCCCAATTCAAGGCCAAAGGATGGCAGCTCAGATGCCTGGGGGGGGGGGGGAGGAAGAAGAAGGGTCCGCGGTCCAGGGGTGGTGGCAAGAAGTGCCAGGGGGTCTTCAGGGAAGAGCCTAGAATGCTGGGGGGGGGGGGGGGGTTTGGTTGTCCCAGGAGGAAACGTCAGTTGGTGGCAGTTGGAGGGGAGGCTGGTCTAGCCCCCCAGGGAAGAGGAAACAGAGAGAGGAGCCGAGGGGCGGAAAAAACCAGCTTGCATCTAAAAAAAAAGGGGGGGGCTTATCCCATCTCTGCTGTTGGTGGGCTTCCTGTGAGGAGCCTTTGGCCTCCCCTCCGGATCTGGCAGCGCAGGGGTTAAACTGCTGCACTGCAACCAAAACATTGTGAGCTTGATCCTGACCAGGGTTCAAGGTTGACTCAGCCTCTTCCATCCTTCTAAGGTTGGCAAAAGGAGTACCCAGCATGTATTTTGGGGGGAGGGGGGTGGAATGCAAATTAACTTGTGAACCATCCAAAGAGGGCACTGAATCCGATGGCTTCTATGGGGTGGGACTGCTTGGCTGACTGCTTGGCACCCCTCTGGTTCTCCCTCTGACTGAACCCATGGGAAGGCTAAAGGCTGCCACAGGATGCTCAGCCTCCATCCATCCAGGGCTCCCCAATGGGTCAGCCCTCCATTGCCAGCCTTGGCCTTTCCCCCCTATTGCCCACTAGAAGACCCACTGAGTCCTGATCTTTCTCAGGACCCAAAGCTTATGAGGTCCATGGGAAAGAGAGGAAGCACAGGGCCAGGAGACGCCCTGCAGAACTGGCGTGGAGGCCCCTCTGGCGAGTCCCTGAAACCCTGGAAGGGAGGAAGTGTGTGTGTGTGTGTGGGGGGGTCTTGGCCCCACTCCCCTCCAGCTGCTTCTGTGCCAGGAGAGCCACATCTGAGAGGAAGGTTGGCGATGGTTTTCCTTGTAGGGCAAGGGGAGGCTGGACCAGATGCCCTGCTGGACCCCCACCTGCACCCCCACCTAAGACTCTAAGAGATCCCTGGGGTGGGGGTGGCCGTCTTGAAGTGGTAACCATAGGCCTGATTCCACGAAAGTGAATCCCAAAGGTTGTTATGTGTCTGGCCAGGTTATCCTGCTATGGTCATAGAGTAGACCCTACGGCCAGCGACTCAGTGCCAATCATCACCCTGACAACCCTTGGGTGGAGAAATCCACAGGGAGGGAAGGAAGGAAGGAAGGAAGGAAGGAAGGGTGGATGATGGTCCCAAAGGGCATTCTATTCTATATTATATTCTCAGGACCGTCTTCATGGCTGATTGCCATGAGATAGCCAATATTCGGAACCGGATATGGCACTTGAAGAAGGAGGAGAGGAAGAGGAGGAGGCAGAAAGATCTTTAAGGTGCCCTGTGATGGTGGCAGATCCCTTTGCTCAGGTCAGCGGGTGGCAAAGGGGCTCTTTGCCTCCGTCTCCTCTTTCCTTGGCAAAGTTCAAGCAAAGCTGACCTGCAGAAGGAGTCAAGGAGGCAGCCAGAGAGACGGCCGCAACCCACCAGCCCAGGCCAAAGCCCCTTCCCTGCCACCTTGGACGATGTCTTGCTGGAAACCAGGGCTCCGGACCACCCCCCTTCGCAGTAGGGCAGCCTTCCCGTCTGCCCTGGGCACCAGCGGCTCCCTTGGGTGCTGAGAAGGCGGCGCTCCCAGACTGAGGCACTTGCGCCATCGGAAGAGAAACCAGGCGGTGGCTCCCCCACAACTTACCTTCCAGGCGCTTCTCGCCAGCTTTCAGCTCAAACTGGGCCATCCTGTCCACCCCTTCAGCAGGATGCTCGGCCATTCCTGAAGAGCAAAGAGAACGGCGCTTGACTGGGGTGGGGTCAGAGGAGGAGGAGAGCGTCTCCCCCCCCCCCCCCGTCTCCTTTCTAGCCTGGCCATGAAGGACAGGATCCAGTGGACACAGTTGGCCTGGCAGGCACAAGGGGCACAGATGGCCTGGCCGCCTCCTGGGCCCTCTACCCAGACTGCCAGAGCCTCGGGCCAGGGCCCTGTTCCGGCGCCCACAGGGCAAGAGCCACAAAAAGAAGAGTTGGCAGCCTCCGGCAGCAGAGGTGCCACCTGGCCAGCCATGCCTTTCCTATGTGGACTGAACAGAAGCCACAAGACAGATTCACCCAGTTCAGGACCATGAGCTGGGGCAGGGGAGGGAGGGGAGGGTCCAGACCCGTCTCCCCTTCTCACCCTGTGGCAGCCTGATCAAGACCCCCAGGGCTGCGAGGGACACCCATCAGTCAGAGGTCATGCCTGGGTCGCCAGAAGAAATCAAGAGCAGGGAGCAATCCTACTGTTACACATGAAGAGCAAGGTGCGCATGTGTGTGCGTGTGCCTCTATCTTAGAAGAACATCACTGGAGTAACAGGAGAAGCCAAGCGATGTGATGTCGCCCAGGTCATGGGTGTATCCCAGGGTTGTGGGTTTCAAAGAGTAGAATGCGGCAGGAGGGGGGGGGGTTGCCCTAAACAGAAATCCTTAAGGCAGACTGAGTGGTCCATGGGTGCCTGCAAAGGGGGGGGGGCGCTCTCTCCCACCCTTCAACTGAAAAGCCTTTGGGCAGCAGACACCCAGTCATTTCTACTGGAGGGGGTCCTTTTGTGCCTCTTTGCCTCTTCCTCTTCTTGCAAATCCAAGACCTTCTCCCAGTCTTCAGTTTCTACAAGGAACCGTTGAGGCATCCATTCAGAATAACCTGTCATAAACATGTACTCTTGGCATGCTCAGAAGCTACGTTAGAACGTCTGAAGCCAAAGTACAGCCAAAGTTTTCTCTACTGTTGTCTGAGCTGCCATGTGCAACAGAACATTGGCAGATTCTCTGTCTGCAGAAGAGAGCCAAGCCCTGAACAGGAAGGAGAAGATTTGGGGGTGGGGTGGGGTGGGGGGAGTGGAAGGTCCTCTTGAGCCGGGAGGGGGGGATGGATGTGGGAAGTGGGATAGAAAGGCATGCTCAGGTCGGCTGTGGGAAGCCAGGCTGGCCAAGTGATCCTGCTGTGTGATCCTAGACTCAATGCCAATCGTCAGGTGGCATTAAACTAACCTGAGGATCAACAGCCTCGGGTGGAAAAGTCCACAGGGAAAGGAGGGAGACCTTGGCCCCCAAGTGGATGAAATGGCCCCACTGGAATCCATCTGGAGGAAGGGCAGCAGCTTCAGCCATCCTGGCCTGGGGCTGAGGAGGACTTTGCACGTCAAAAGGGCTCAGGAGGACCAGAAAGGGACCCACGGAACTGCCTCAGGGGTACTATGGGTGTCAGGCTGCCATGCGGAAGGCCAGTGGAAGGACATGCCCTGACCACTGCGAGGAGAGCCAAGATTCAGAATGGGATGTAGCACCGGAGGAAGAAGAGGAGGAGGAGGACGGCTGCTGGGAAGGTTCAAGAGAACTCAGAGGGAGAGGGAGGTGGGAGGGAGGGCTTGAGGTGGCGGATGGGCCGGGCCGGGCCGGGCGGTGAGTACTGTGGAGAAACCGTGAAGCTGGAGGTAATCTTGGAAGGTGCCAGGGATAAAATTGGGAGGGGGAGGAAAGAAGACCGTAGAATCCCCGAGTTGGAAGGGGGGGTGGTGGCTTCGAGGCCGTGAAGTCCAACCCATGCCTGCTCAAGGCAGGACTCCGAATCCAAGCATATCTGACCAAGGACTGCTGTCCAATGCTCTGACTATGCCAAAGGCCTAACTAAGGGGTTGTGGGTGGGGTGGTGGTGGTGGTGGGGGGAGGCCACAGCTCACCCAGGCGGCTCCAAAGTGGAGCCAAGAGGTTAAGCTGCCTCCTGCCCGCCCGTCCGCCCGCCACTCCCACCCAAGAGAGGTGATCAAGGACCTCACCTCTGGAGAGAGAGAGAGAGAGAGAAAAGAGCCAACAGCCCAAAGGGAGAGGCCAGGGACCTCTTTGGAACTCTGCCCCATCAGGGTTTCCTTTCTGCCCCCGGACTGGTAAGCAAGTGGGGCGGGGCGGGGAATTGTTCTGTTTCACGCACACCCTTACTTACACCCCTCCCCCACAATTCACAACAATAAAACAACCCCAAAGCAAAAGCCTTTTGGATTCCCTCCATAGGAAAGGAGGAGGAGGAAGGTGGTGGCCTCTGGTTCCAGATGCTCACGTGTGTGTGTGTGTGTGTGGGGGGGGGGGGGTGAGGCACCCCCACCCCATACTCTCAGTTTCTCCTTACTAAGCAAAGGGGGTGTGGTGGGGGGGTCTTAGCTTCTTCTTAAGAACAGATGGAAGCCAAACTCAGAGCAACCACCAGAGTGGCAACGGCCATTTGAATGGGGCCGGGGGGGGGGGGATTCCTTCTTCTTTCTTCTTCTTTTTCTTCCCTGTCCCAATCAAACCCTGGACTGCAAAAATGAAGCCACTTTCTTGTGAAATGAAGCCAGACCCACATATTTGACCCCCGCAGGGAGGGAGGGGGAAAGGGGTCTGAGGGCACGACCTCGGTTCCACTGAGACATGAAACAGAGCTGGGTCCTTTTCCTCCTTGGGGGTTTCTTTCAAAGCCCACCAGGTTCTGTGAGCAGGCCAGATCCCAGCAAAGAAAGCGGAGCATCTCCCTGTAGAGAAGGGTTGGTGTGTGGGTGTGTGACAGGCTCTTCCCTTTTGGAACGGAGGGCAGCCACGGCTGGTTGGTTGTTTCCCTTGGTGCCTCCTCCTCATCATCCTCCTCCTTGTGTTAGCCGGTGTCTTCCTGAGTCTGTTGTGGTGCCTCCTTTGGCTGGAGTTCTTCTTCTTTGGTGTCCCAATCAAACCCTGGACTGCCATCATGAAGCCACTTTCTTGGCTTTGCCCGTGGCCAAACCTACGTCTTGCATGTTTCTGGTAGCAATCACCAAGCCAGCACATGAGCCCATGGATTCTGTCTCTCTCTCCACATTCACACAGCCTGTTGTTATCCATCATCCGTAGCCTCCCCTTGAGCCTGTGGGTCTTGCCTTGAGGGACTCCAACCCTCAGCCTATTCAGGGCCCTCCAAGTGATGCAGGAGAGGAGGTCGAGTTCCTCCCAATACCTGTATATCCTCCTCTTTTCATGTTCTTCCTTGTCCAGGGAGCTCCTTCTTCCTCTATCTTCTAATTTGGTTTCACAGGGGGCTTCCTGGAGGTTCTCAATGGGGTTAATCCAAATCGAACAAGGGCCATGTGTTATTAGTCCTCCTCCTCCTTCTGAGGAGCTGTCCTTGGCTCTCTCTACCACCACCACCCCCCAGGCAGAATGAGAAAAGGCAACCAAGGGACGGTGGGGCCCTTGCCTCACACACTGGCCCCCTCCCTCGCCTGAATCTCTTCTTCCTCTCTTCTTCCAAATTGCCCCACCGGTTGCTTGCCCAAGAAGACCCTGTGGCGCTTGAGAAACAGGCAAACTCATTTCATAACAGCCAACGATGAAAACTGTGGGGTGGGGCCAGCCTCTGGGGCAGATTTCGGGGGTGGGTGGGGGGTGTCGGGTTGGATGAGTTCCCAGAAGTTAGGTTTGGCCACTTGATGGCGTAATGAATTCCGAAGAAGCAGAGTGCTCGCCTCCCTTTGCAACCGGAAGAAGCTGGGCAGCACCGCTGGGGGGGGGGGGTCCTTTGGCTCATGGGATGCCGCCCTTGATGCCACACCTGAGGATGGCACCCCACAGGAGCCTACGACGGAAGCAGGCCCGCTCTGCTCACCTGTTGGCCGCAACCAGGCTCAGAGCTCAGCCCCTCGACGGGGTGCCAACTCCTCCTCCTCCTCAGCAGCAGGCAGAGGTGCCCCCCCCCCTCTTCCTCCCAGTGCCATGCTCTCCTGCAGCTAGAACGGTGGGAGTTCGAGCCTGACTGGGATCCAGGTTGACTCGTCCGCTTGCACCCTTCCCAGGTGGGTAAGAGGAGTCCCCAGCAGTGTGGGAGGGCAAAAGGCGAATGAAGGTGCGACCCTTCCAGCGAGAGCACGAGGAGCCCTCTAGCAGTGCCACGGCCAAGGCCTCGTCGGCCGGGTCCCGCCCGCCTTCCCCAGCTACCCCGCCAAGGGATGCCAACCTGAGGCTCTTGGCAAGCGTGCCCAGCCCGTCCTTAGGAGGACCAAAGCCCCGCGACCTTCCCTTCCCTTCCCTTCCCCGCCTGGGTGGGTCAAGGCGACCCTCCGCTTCCTCCCCCCGAGGCTCCGCGGGCGGGACAGGGACAGGGACAGGGGCTCCGCCTGGGCCACTCACTGCTGGGCAGGGCGGGCCTGCCTCCGCCGCCCCCCCCCCCTCCTGCCCCTCTCTGGCCAAGCTAGCGGCGGCCTTACCCTCGAGGAGGGCTGCTGCTGCCCGCCGTTTCCCCCGGGGCGGCCCTTGCCACTCCCTCCATCGGTCCGGCTTCGGAGTCTCGCCTCCACTTTGAGCGCTCTCTCTCTCTCTCTCTCTCTCACACACACACACAATGCACAGACCCTGCAAGGCCGCCTCCGCCTCTTCTTTTCTCGCGGGGGGGGGGGGGAGGGGGAGGAGGAGGCAGCCTTGGCGGGGGGGGGGGGGGGACACGTCCCGAGAAGGGAAAGTTGGCCCGGCCCGCCTCCTTCCTCCTCCTTGGCCGCCACTTCGTCTTCCTCCTCCTCCTCCGGGGTGTGCGTGTGTGTTTGGGGTGGGGTGGGGTGGGGGTGGGGGTGGGGGGGGCTGGCCCGGGCCAGAGCCTTCTGTCATGGCTCCCCCCTCCCCCCCCCAAAAGCAAAGCAAAGCAACCCCCGCTTCCTGCAGATAGCGAAAGTGCGCGAGGCCCTTCCCGACGGCAGACCGACCCCCACCCCTGGCTGCTTCGGGAGGCCCCGATCCGGCGCTGGGCGGGCAGGAGACGCGGGGGCAGGAGGGTCGCGGGCAGGGCAAGGCAGGGCAGCCGGGGCGGGGGCGGGAGAAGGGGGAGGGGTGAGAGAGGAAGAAGAAGAGGAAGTGTCCCCCCCCCTCTCTCTCCCCGGGAAGTTCTCGAACTCGGCTCGCTCCCGCCTGGGCGCCGCGTCTTTCCCCCGACGAGAGTAGTAGGGACAGCTTCGGGGGAGGTGGTGTCCCTCCCGTCCGTCCGTCTGCCCTGCCCCTCCCTCCAAGCACAAGGAGACCCCACCCCACCCCACCCCACCCCACCCCACCCCGCCGGCAGGAGGGTGCCGAAGGCAGAGGGTGGGGGGGGCAGCCCTTCCGAGGGGCCTGGCTTGGGTGGGCAGCCCTTGCGACGGACGCCAGGCGGCGCTTCCTCTTGTTCCGCGCAGCGCCTCGTCGCCCCGGTGGTCGGGCTGGACAGGGAGGGCCTGGAGCCCCCGACCGGCCGACCGGCGGAGTGGGAGACGGGCGGACGCTGTCGGGTCGAAGAGCGCTTCCAGCCGCCATCTGGAGCAGCCCGCGCAGGGGGTGGGTGGGTGGGTGGGTTGTTCCTCTTTCTTCCCTGGGCTGGGGAGGGTTTCTTTCAAAGCCCCCCAGGTTCAGTCAGCGGGCCCGATCCCACCCAGCAAAGGAAGCGGAGCATCGCCCTGTCGAGAACAGGCTGGGTGGGGGTGACACAGTCTCTTTCCTTTCGAAACGGAGGGCAGCCCCGGTTGGTGGGTTGGTTGTCTGTTTCCTTTGGAGCCCCCCCCCCCCACACACACACACACACACTGGCGTCCCTCCCTCCGAAGAGCTCGCACACGCACACACACCACTGCAGACCCCGAATCCTGGCCGCCCGATTCCTCTTCCAGGTCTCGATTCGGCTCGATGCGGAGTCAGTCTCTTTCTGCTGGGCCGTAGCCAGGGTTGTAGATGTGTGTGTGTATGACATTTCCCCAGGATGGGCAACAATGCTTACAGCAGCCGGGAGTTGGAAGGTGGGCAAAGTGTTAACTCAGGGTGGGCGACGCAAAGCCCATCCTCCCCCCCCCCCCCCCTGGCTGGCTACGGCCCTGTCTCTCTGCCAGGCTTGGTCAACGTATGCCCCGGCGCCTTCAGGGGGGCTCCTGTCCTGTCCTGTCCTGGGGGCTCCCTCCCCTTTCACCCCGGGGTTCCTAAGCGTGTGGGCTGAATAGTGGGGCAAAGCAAGCTCTCTTAACTGTTAGAGCAGCAGCAGCGGCAGCAGCAGCAGCAGTACGAGAGTGGCAGGAGCCAGTGCCCAGTACTGCCTTGCGAGGCGGCGGGTGCTGAGAGAGCTCCCTCCAACACTGGACGCCTGCGTGCCCGCCTGCGTGCCCGCCTGCCTTCCGGAGAGGAGAGACTCGGAAAGGAAACCCGGCCTGTCACATCGGCTTTGGTTCGGATTCCTGCCTTGAGCAGGTCTGGGTTGGACTGGGCTGGATGGCCTCAGTCACAGGACAGACAGACAGACAGACAGACAGACAGACAGCCCTTTCTAACTCAGGGCTTCTAGGAAACCCACGGGGAAATGTGCCTCAGCGTCCATGATGTGTTGCTTGCCGTTGAGTGGCACAGTCGAGTCCACCCCTTTGCCACCGCATGGACGATGGACCACAGGCCAAGCCAGGCTCCTCTGTCGCCTGTGCTCCGTCCGTGAGACCTTCGGGCAATTAAAAGCACCCGGCCCGGTTTCAGGCCGCCCCAAAGCTGCACAGACCGAGGCTGGAATCGGACGCTAGAGACAGGCCAAAGGCAGGAAGAGAAACCCACCCCCACCCCCAATGGGCCACCAAATCCCACCCGCACCTCGCCAGGGCAGGAGATGCATCGCAACGTTTCCGTGGAAAGTCTCCTCCTCCCTCCCCACAAACACATCCAATGTGGCAGAACCACCACCTCCACCCCCAATGGAACTCCTTCCATTGTTAAACAACCCTTGGCATCAAGTTCTTCCTCATGGGGAGTTGCAATCTCCCTTTCCGCAATGTAAACCCATTACTTTGGGTCCTGCCGAGTTGTTGGACCTCTATTTACAGCCCCTGCCTCTAACTGGAGTGACAGGGAGGGGCTTTACTGGGCTGGGCTCGGTCACCCTTGCTCGAAAGCGAGTGGTATCAGACTCTAGGGTTCAGTGCTCATTTGCTTATAGCCAAAGAGCCAGTGCTGTCTGCATCTGGAGACGTTTCTGTGGACACATGGCAGGCATGCCTCAACACCAGAGTGCACAGAATGCTATTTACCTTCCCACCCAAGGGGTCCCAATTTATCTACTTGCAATGTGTTGCTTTCGAACGGCTAGGTTGGCAGGAGCTGTGACAGAGATGGGAGCTCACTCCATCATGCAGTACCTGGGAATCGAACTCCGACCTCGCAGTCAGCGAGTTCAGCATCTTAACCACCTGAGCCACTGCAGTCCAGCACTAACCAATCATTTCTTTTCTGCTTCCGGATTCAACTCTCTGCCCTGCGTTCTTTGCCTCTCTCTGTTGGTTGAGCTCAGGATATTTTTTTGTGCATGCTGGTGATCTTTTGGGTTGATTGCTGGCACACACGCAATAAAGAAAGCAGCATGTGCACGTCTGTAATTTCAAGTAGGTGTAAGCAAAGAAACTCCCCACCACCACCACCACCACATACAATGTCTCAGAGCGAGTTATTGAGACGTTGGGTGCCAGTTACAAACGCTGGAGCTGCACTCACCTGCACTTCTACCAGGAGTTAAAAGAGAATTTTACCAGAAACCCAAACCTCCGCACCACCACTACTCCCTGCCTGGATGTGCAGAAACCAAGCCCATATTCCACCTTCCACACAAGAGCACTTCAACCACATATTTTAAGGTGGCTTTTTTCAATCTTCTCTCTTCTATGCTGAAGAGGCCCAGCTCCCGCAACCACTCCTTGTAGGGACTGGTTTCCAAATTCTCAGTCATGGCCCCATCGTCATCATCATCATTATCATCCCCTGGACACAATCCAACTTCTGAAGAATTTGTAAATTCCGTGTCTGAGAGTCACAATGGGGATGATCGGGATCTGTTTGGCTTCTTGCTGACTTGGTTTCAGGGCTTAAAGGTTCCCAGGGTTGAGTTCAGTTCCTATTTTGAAGATACCCAAAGACAGCTCAAGGGGCCTCTCTCTCTCTCTCTCTCTCTCTCTCCAGCTTTAAGAGACTTTCGGCTCCGATTATGGGCTGTTTCTCATAAAAGTCTGGCCCAACACGCAAAAAGAAAAGCAAAATGTCAGCAAACAGAAAGAGCCCCAGCAGAGCGCACTGAGTTCTCCTTCATGCGGCGCCCCAGAGTTCCTTTCTCACACTGTCACACAATCGCTAAAGCTTCGTTTTAGACAAATAGATCTTGGATTTTATTACTGCTGGTAAAGATTCCCTAGGGTGGTTTGGCTGCTGTTCCTTTTGGAAAGCCACATTTATTGCCACAGTGGGAGAAAAAAACGATCTTAAGTAAATAAAAAGCCATTTTGGGGGGGGGGGGTTGAGATGCCACCCCCACCCACCACCCCTCAGCTCAGAGCCTGAGGCCAAACAAAATGGAAGTTCCTGGCTGTGGCAGTGGCTCTCCTTGCTTCATTTAGGACTTTGTTTGGGCCAAAGGGATGTGGAACCCCCACCACCCCACCCCCAATGCCTCTTTCCTGGACCACTGAAACCACGAAGCCCCTCTTGGTCTTTCCCCCACTTGTAGGCAGGGAGGGGTGGGTGGCCTTGAAAGTGGAGCTGGGCAGGCAGGCAGGGAACAGCGGCCCAGGGGTATGGGGGGGGGGGGGCTGGCCTGCATCTCTCATCCAACGGGAGAGTGGCCGTTGAGGAAGGGGCTTAGCCGGGCATCCCGGCTACAAGGGTGTGTGCGTGGTCACCTGCTAGCACTGGCCCCTAGAGGTGCAGAAAAGGAGACACAAAGAGAGCCTCACTTGGTGGCTCCACGGCGGCCACACACACACACACCAAAGAGTCCGGCCATGCTGACTTACCTGGCTGCCCAGAGCGGCTCCTTTCCTCTCCGTCGCCTTGGCCAAATGCGCACCCTCCCTCCCACCTGCAGCATCTTTCCTCTGTCCTTCCAGGCCTGGAGGGCCCTGGCTCAGCCGTGCAGCCACTCCTCCACCTGGGCCTAGCCAGAAGGCCCCGGAAAACCCCGGAGGCTGTTGGGCAGTTCAGGACCACCAGGACAGTCAAAGGCAGAGCAAGCAGTGGGAGAGGGAGAGACCCACAACCGCCTCTCTCTGTCTGTCTGTCTGTCTGCAGGTGAGACGTGGCACCCGCGTCGCACTGAGCAAATAAGAGCGCTTGAACACACTTGAACGTTGGACCTGCGCTGGACTGGGTTGCAATTGGCAGCCCTTTCTTTCCTCCGCTGCTACAGCCACCAAGAGACTCCGCAGGAAGAGGGGGGCCCACACCCCACACCAGCCGGGACAAGTGCAGTCTGTTGTCTTGGCAAGAGAAAGAGCGCCTCGACTGCAGCTGCGTTTGAGGAAAGCCCCAAGCAAAAGGGTTAACCCTTGCTCAAAAGCCAGCTGTGTCTAACTCTAGGGTTCAGTGCTCATCTCTGTCTGCAGCCAGAGCCAGTGCTGTCTCTGCGCCTGCAGACATTTATGTAGTCATGTGGCAGGCAGGACTAGACACCAGAGCGGACAGTATGCTGTTACCTTTCCTGTCAAAGCAGTACCTTTTTTATCTACTTGCAATGTCTTGCTGGGAGAGAGGATGGGCTCCCAGAGGACTCCTCCAGCCCCCAGGAGTTGGACCTCTCCACACCCGGAGATGGGATGGGAGGAAGCAGATTGCCCCCCCCCCCCTGCCCCCCACCCTACCCAACCCCCTGGCCCAGCCCAAGATCCTGGGCCATCTGCAGAAAGGAGGCAGCCACGTGAGGTGGCTTATGGCTCTTTGTGGGTAGGAGGTCTCCTTGAGAGAAAGTTCTTCCTCTCAGAGAGACCTCCAATGACCCAATGCCTAGAGTGGAGTGCAGGCTGGGCATCAGCCTCGGCCTTTGGACTGCATGGGTGACTGTCGGGAAAAGTGTCCCCCCCCCCCCCCCAATGGCTTCCAGCCGTTTCCTGGCCTGGGCCTCCTCAGCACATGGACAGTTCCTGGCCTGGGTCTCAGGATGCACCTCGCTTGGCCATGTGCTTGCTTGCCTACCTGCCTCTTGTGTGCTGCTGGGCTGGGCAGCTCCCCTCGACTGGGGCATTAGTGGCCCACCCAGAAACAGGGCACAGGGTGGGCAAGGGAGGCTTTGTGCACTGACTGAGGGCATCTCCTTTTGACATTTATTCTGGAGGCGGGTGGCATTACGACATGTCCCCACATGCTTCCGGGGAAATGGGTCCAAAGAGCACAGCAAGCAGAAAGCCAAAGCCTCCTGGAAGCTGAAGGTGTCCCAATCACCCCCCCCCCCCGCCTGCCTGGGCTCAAGCAATGCCTGGGGGGCCGAGACAGGCAACAGGCAGCCTCACCGAGATTGCACTGGGCCCACCCATCTCCCGAGGGACTGCGGAGCTGTCTTAGTGGTTAGGCCACTGGACTCGATAAGGCCACTGGACTTGATGACCGGAAGGTCAACACCACCAGGTCAGCAGTTCGAGACCTCAGTGCTGGACGACAGGGAGGACCTTCCATCACCTGTCCCAGCTCCTGCCAGCCTAGCACCCTGAAAACAAGAAATTGCAAGTAGATAAAGAGGTACTGCTTCAGTGGGAAAGGTAACACCATGTTGTGCACTCCAGCACCTAGTCATGCCTACCACATGACCACGGAAACAACTGCAGACAGACAGTGGTGGCTCTTTGGCTGTAAAGAGAGATGAGCACCAAAGCCTAGAATGAGATACGACCATGTGGAGTCTTCTTCTTCTTCTTCCACCCGGCCTCCGCCTCCTCTGCCACTACTACTACCACCCTGACTTTTGTGCAACCTTCTGGCCCCGCCTGGACTCCCTTCCACTAGAAACCCTTTCTTCAAAGGCGGAGGGATCCCTGAAGCAAGAGCAGAGAACGGCCAGGACGGTTGGCCATAACGGGACCAAAGAGCACCACTGACACATTGACCTGCTATCCCAGAGTGCATAGCGTCCTACTCTCTGACCGGCTTACAGGGAATTTGCATTCCCCCCCCCCCCACAAGGAGACATGATATTTGCCTCCCCCCAAAGCAAAGCATTCAGTTGAGGAGGAGGAGGAGGAAGAATAAAGCCCACCGCCCAAAGGAGAGAGAGCGCTCAGGTAAGGGGGGGGGAGGAGACCCCAAACCAGTCTTTGCTCTACCCAACATGAAGGCATCAGGACTAGCAGTAGACTTGGGGGGGGGTTGCTCTTGACCCCTAATTCCTGTCCAAACCTCTTTTTGTGAGAAGGGCCCAACACCCCTTCCTGCCCCCCCACCCCCCAAAGACTCTTCCTGGTCCTTAAGAACTTCCCAAAACAGAAAGCCCACAGCCAACTCCCCCCCCGGCCCCCCTCCCGCCCCACTCCTTCCCTCAGGGCTGGAATTAGGGGCCAAAGACTTTCAGAAACCCAAAGAAACCACCTCAGTTCCCCATGTTCAAGTCACCTGGATCTGATGGTCAAGAATCAATGGCTGCTCTCTGGCTCAGGTTCCCAGAAAGGGGGGGTGGGGGGTCATCTGTGGCTGCTTCCTCCAAAATCCCACCTCAGGGACCAAGCGGGATATCCGGCAGGAGCAACTGAGGGGGCGGGAGGGAGATGCTCAGAGAACGGCCGGCCATCATCCTCCTCCACGTTCCTCCCCCCCCTTTCCCTTTGGGTGTGTGTGTAGAAGGACAGCATCCGAGAGCTATGTGCAGAGTTGGTTCCAGAGGAGGCCTTGGGTCACACGCCTTGCCACACCCCACCCCACATCCCAGTTTTATAGGGAAGGCATTTTTGCCTTCCGCTTTGCTTTTGGCTGCTTCTTCTTCCTTTTTTTACCCACCCTGCTCCCTTTTTGAAATGTTTATTTTTGCTAGGGGAAATCTAGCACAGAGAAAAGCATCCCATAATGCCACTGGGTGCGCAGACATGCCCAGAGAGCAAGTGGCACATCAGGCGAGAGAGAGAGAGGGGGGCATGATAGCCACCTGATGCCCCCCCCAACCCCCCTTGGCTAAGGGAACAGCCAGCTCTACTCGCAAGTAGAAGCAGTGACAGATTTTACTTTCCTAGGAGCCAAGATCCCTGCAGATGGGGATTGCAGCCATGAAATAAAAAGGCAACCGATGCTTGGGAGACAAGCGATGAGAAACCTGGGGAATATAGTGAAAAGCAGAGACATCACACTGAAAACAAAAATTCGCATAGTCAAAGCAATGGTATGCCCAGTGGTAATGTATGGTTGTGAGAGCTGTACCATTAGGAAACCCTGAGCACAGAAGAATAGAAGCCTTTGCAATGTGGTGTTAGAAATAGGTCGATCCTAGAAGAAATCAATCCTGACTGTTCATTGGAGGGACAAATAGTAAAGATGACGCTAAAGTATTTTGGACATCAAATGAGAAGAGAGGACTCACTTGAGAAGGCCTTGATGCTGGGAAAGGTGGAGGGCAAAAGAAGAAGGGGGCGGCCAAAAAAGAGATGGCTAGATGGCACTGTAGACGCAGTGGGCACAGAGCTGGGCAGGTTGAGGAGGAGGGTGGAGGACAGAAGGGCCTGGAGGAAAATGGTCCATGGGGTCGCAAAGGGTCAGAATCGACTGTGTGACTGAGCAACACCAAACCCCCAAGAGGGCATGGGGTCCGTTGGTTCCCCAGGGCTCTGGCAAAACACCTGGGGGTCTTTCCTTTGCCTCTAGACCTCCTTTGCCACCTTTGTTCTAGGGAGAGAGTGAAGGGAACCACACATGTGCACGCGCACATGCACACACACACAGGCCTTCTTCTGCTAGAGGACCCTTTATTTGAGTCTATGCCAATGGCTTCCTGCAAGAGTGGCACATGGAACAGGGGTTAAAAACTGCGACAGGTGGGAAGGGGTGGGGGAGGCGGGCGGTGACACACAGGCAGCATCTCTTTGAGTTGCCTCCACCGGCAAGAGCTAAACAGCTCCTAAAAGCAGACTTTTGTGGAGAGGGAGGTTCATCCCCCGCGCAGAAGGGCCAAGAGAAAAATACAAAAAACGACCCCTTCTGCAAATAGACAATTCCCCCCCCCGCCCCGCCCCGCCCTAATGCTGGAGGCTTCTTGAGAGATGTAAAAAGATCCACAAATTGGGGTTGGGGGGGGCGGAGGCAGCTCAAGCGCCCAGCAGAAGTCCAGTGGCCTGGCTCAGTCCTTCAGCCCAGGGTGGCCCCATCTCTGGGTGGTCACATAAGGGGAGAGAACCACACAGAGGAGGGGGTGGTGGTGGTGGTGGGCAATAACAACAACAACAACAGAGGGGTTTGGCCAAGAGTTTTGTGCCTGCTGGGGTGGGGGTGGGGTGGGGGTTGGTTCCTCCCCTTCCATTCAGAAACGGCTGGAGCAGACCGGGGCCAAGACCCCCCGGACAGACCCTTCAGGGACAGCAGACCTGCCCGGGGGGTGGGGGGTGGGCTGCAGTCAGACTGACCAAGGCAGCAGGTTCTTCCACTCTTGTGGGATTCCTCTGCAACCAGGGGGAGGGGGGGCTCCCTCTCGGTCCATTGCCGGCCTCAGTCTCTTCTCAGGCCAGGGTGGTGGTGGTGGTCAGCCTTGCCCCCGGGTCCCTTCCAGCCTCCCTTGTCATGGTGCCCCAGCTCCCGAGAAGAGCGGTTTGACTACACAGCCCAGGCCAATCCTCTGCCCACTTCTTCCGTGGCTGACTCGACCGAGGCTAGCTGCAGAGCTCCTGCCCGCTGGGCAGCTGGGGGCCGGCCGGGGCACAGAGCCCCCACTGGCCTGCCCAGGAGCCAGCGGTCCTTGCAACCCTTGGCACGTATTGGCACGCCCATGCTGAGCCTGGTGGTCCCAGGGGGCTCAGCTCCCTTCCTCGGCAGAGCGAGACTCCGACTTGAGCTTGACAAACTCCTTGGCCACCTCGTCGTTGGTCCTCTGGGACAGGATCCTCAGGACGGTCAGCCCCGTGTCGTCCATCTGGACCCTGCGGCCCAGCGGGCACCAGCAGGCGCAGCTCCCCTTGTCTGCCACGTCCCTCAGCTGCATCACGGCGATGCCCAGCACCCGGTCCTCACGGGCAAAGCAATAGTCCTTCACACACACCTGCAGCTCGTAGGCATCAGGGCCGTCTTCGTTCCCCAGGATGCTGCAAAGGAGAAGGAAGAGGTTGAGAGAGAGCATGGGTGTGTCCGGACACCCATAGGACCACTGAACCAGTTCCACCAGTCACTTTCTGGACTTCCTGAGCCCTTTCGGCACACAAAGCCCTCCTCCTCCTCATCTTCCCCAGGCCAGGATGGATGAAGCTGCTGCCCTCCATCCAGAGGGAGTCAAGTGGGACCATTTCATCCCCTTGGGGCCCAAGGTCACCCGTCCTTCCTTCCTTCCTTCCTTCCTACCCTGTGGACTTTCTCACCCAAGGCCGTCAGTTCTCAGGCTTGCCAGGTGAGTTAACCACCACCACCACCACCTAGCAATTTTTAATTTAATTTAATTTTCCAGCTTTTATGCCACCCACTCAGGCAAGCCCGACTCAGGGCGGTCTTACAGATAATCTAAAAACACATACAATAAAACTGTAAGGGAATAAAAACAGTTAAAACTGTTAAAAACCACCCATATTAGAAAAAAAACCCACCCACCCCACAGAAGAGAGAGGTGTATCTTATTATACAAGGCAGCGCAGCGGGCAGGGGCCACATTGCCCTCAGGGCCCCACACCGGCCCACCAGCCGGGTTTTAAGGCCTTTCCTAAAGGGCAGCAACTCCGTCTGCAACCAAAGCTCTACAGGCAGGAGGTCCCAAAGGGCCGGAGCGGACACGGAAAAGGCCCTCCTCCTCCTCCTTGAGCCCCTCTGGTCAATGGAACAATTAGGGAGCCCCTCGGTCCAGTCTGGTTGGACGGACGGACGGACGTCCTCAGGGCGATGCGCTCTCTTAGGTATCCTGGCCCACTACCATGTAGGGCTTTAAAGGTCATAACCAGCACCTTGAATTGCACCCGGAGGCAAACGGGTAACCAGTGCAGCTCCCGAAGCAGTGGCGAGGCACGAGCATAACACCCACACTCCATCACCACCCGGGCAGCCACGTTCTGGACCAGCTGCAGCCTCCGAATGGTCATCAAGGGCAGCCCAATGTAGAGCGCATTACAATAATCTAGTCTGGAGGTGACCAGAGCATGTGTGACCATGAGTAAAGGAGTCCTGGTCCAGGAACAGGCGCAACTGGCGAATTACACGAAGTTGTGCAAAAGCCCTCTTGGCCACGACTGCCACCTGCTCTTTGAGCAGGAGTCGTGAGTCCAGGAGGACCCCCAAGTTGCGCACCTTGTCTGTCTGGGGCAAAACAGTCCCATCCAGAACCAAAGATGGTAATTCCCTAGACAATACAGGACCCACAACCCATAGCCATTCAGTCTTGCCGGGATTCAGTTGTAGCCCGTTGTCCCCCATCCAGACCCCGACAGCCTCCAGACACTTGGATAGGACTTTGACAGCATGGGCCGAGATGTACAACTGTGTGTCATCCGGGTACTGGTGGTACCGCACCCCGTGGGAACGGATGATCTCCCCCAGCGGCTTCATGTAGATGTTAAATAGGAGAGGAGAGAGCACCGAGCCCTGAGGCACCCCATATTTATTTATTTATTTATTATTAAATTTGTATACCGCCTTACTCAGCACAAGTGCGACTCAAGGCGGTTTCCAAAAGAAAATATGATACAATTACAAAATATCAAAAATACAATTACAAGACCACATGGAATAAAGATACAATACAAAATATTATAGAGTACAATAACATCTCACATAATAATAATAAGCAATAAACACAATAATACCAAAAGTCGTATCACAGTAAAGAACAATACAATAAAGCACAGTTATACAAAACTCATATTGCAATATAGAACACTACAGCAATGCCAAAATACAATAACCTCTCCGTACCGGCCCCAGAAAAAAGTCTAACGGGCGCGGCGGTGCAAGTCCTGCCGCGACCATGAGAGCCCTGAGCGAGGGGGAAGGCGGGGCTCAGGATGCCGGCGGTGATGGATCCCCAATCCTTTAAGCCATCCGAGAAGGATAACGTGGTCGACGGTATCGAAGGCCAGTGAGAGGTCAAGGAAAGCAAGGACGGACGGACGACCGCTGTCCCGCTCTCGCCAGATATCACCCATCAGCGCGACCAATGCAGTCTCTGTACCATATCTGGGCCTGAATGCTGACTGAAAGGGGTCCAGATAATCCACTTCTTCCAGGACACCCTGCAATTGACGCGCCACTGCCTTCTCCAATACCTTCCCCAAAAAGGAGAGGTTGGAGACAGGCCTATAGTTGGCTAGGACTGCTGGGTTGAGGGATGATTTCTTCAGGAGGGGGTGCACCAAAGCATGTTTTAGTGGTGCAGGAAACACCCCTTCCTGCAAAGATGCATTGATGCCCCGACCCAGCCACCTGTCACCACCTTGGAGGCTTTCACCAGCCAGGTAGGGCAGGGATCCAAAGGACACATGGTGGTGCAAACAGCTGCAAGGGGCCTGTCCACTTCATCAGGGGCAACTGGATCAAACTGATCCCAGATAACAGGGCAAGACTGCAGTCCGGTCTGCCCCTGACCCTCTCCATCCACGGCAGGATTAAACCCTGAGTGAATCTGAGCAATTGGCATGGAGTCTCTGGCATAGGGTCTACTCTATGACTATACCACAGGGGTTCTCAACCTACAGCCCGTGGCACCATTTCATGTGGGGCCTGTGTCACCACGGCTACTGGAAGCAGACGTGTCTACAACAGCCATAAATGTGTCCGCAGCTGTCATAAACGTGTGGGGGTGGGGGCCAAGGGCGAGGCCTTGGAAGGACTTACAAGTGGAAGGTTTCGTTGTATTTTGGAGACCAGCTGTTGTTCTTGGACTTGGTGGTGAATTTCCGCTTCTTGTCGCTCAGCTGCGGCCCAATCATCGTGACCTCCACAAAGGGGCGGAACATGCCGGACGCTTGCCACTTCAGGTCGTTGGCCGCAACCACTGGGTGAGACAAAGGGCAGCAGGATGGTCTGAGACCCCGAGGTTGGCCAGAGGAAGGCCAATGACCCCCCCCCTTTGGCCTCTGCCCCATAGGGGAGAGAAAAGCTGGGCCCAAACATGCCCCCCCTTCACCCCCAGGGCAGCTGCGAGGAAGACTGGCTAGCTGGCCCCAGCTTGAAGCCCCAAACCCTCCGACCGTCCTGCAAGGTACCTGCTGCTCACCTGGGCTGCCTCTTCCACCAAGAAAGCAGAGCTGCTCCAGGCCCAGCCAGCCCTGGGCTGGGAGGCTCCCATTTCCCCTCCCCACTGCTGCCCCACTGCCTTCCAGGCTGGGCAACCAGACAAGAGCCATGCTGAGAAAGGTCCCTCTTGCTTCTTGCAGGGAGGCCCAGGAGTTTAAGACAGGTGAGCTGAGCGTCCAACCCCACTTCCTGGCTGTCCTTGGGCAACCTGTGGGCATCATCCTCCCTGGGGGTGACCCAGCTTGGAACCAGGGACCCTATTCCTCTGCCAACCCCTGCAAGGGAAGCGTGGTGCTTGTTACCTTTCACGGTGACCTTGTGTTCCCCGGTGCCCGGGTGGGTGTAGAGGTCGATCTGGATGGAAATCTCGCCCACCGGGTCGTCCACTCCTGAGCCTGGGAAAGAGGGGGGGAGAAAGAGACTTCTTAGGTGGGCCTTGGCATTCTCCCCATACCACTGACAGGGGCCACTGTGCCCCCAAGGCCCTGTCCTTCCTTCCTTCCTTCCTTCCCCCCACCCCAAACCCGCAGACCCTGCCATGCCCACCCCCAGCCCCCGAACCTGCTACGTGTCCTGGACTTCTGTGCAGAACAAGACCGGCCCTCTCCTTCTCTCATGGCTAAGACTGTCCAGCTTCACCTCCCCCACCCCCACCACCCCTACCCAAGAGGGATCAGGCCTCCCCCCGCCCCACCCTGCCTGGGGGTCTTGTTTTTTGCATGCCTTCTGCAGCCTAAATCTTAGGTCAAGATCTCGCTTGCTCAAAAGCTAGCCGTATCCAACTCTAGGGTTCAGTGCTCATCATCATTTACAGCCAAAGGGCCAGCCCTGTCTGAGTCTGCAGACGTTTCCATGGACATGTGGCAAGCATGAGTAGGCACCGGCATGCACGGACCCTTTCTCTCCAAAGTGGTACCTATTTATCTACTTGCAGTTTCTTGCTTTCAAACTGCTAGGCTGGCAGGAGCTGAGGAAGTTGATGGGCTCTCACTCTGTTGTGCAGCTCTCGGGTCTCGAACTGCAGACCTGCTGATCAGTTCACCTGGGAGGGTGTGCCACTTCCCACGCCAAAGGCTTGCCTCGGCATTCTTAAGTGTTCTAGTTCGATCCCAGAATGCGCTAACCACAGAGATAGGAAAGACTAGCCTGACCTAAAGGAACTTGTTGTGTATTGTTTGCCTCTAATTACAAATAGGAAAGGTTCTGTCCTGCCTCAGGCGTCTCCTTCTCCTTTGCTTCCTCTCTTGCCCAAGAGAGGAAGTGCAAGAGGGAGATGAAAGGTTCTTGTTCTGTCACTTCTTGCCGGTGTTATTTGGTGTTCTTGTAATGTTTCTCGGATGTTCTCTCTCTCCACCTTCTTCCTCTGGGTCTGCCTCGTGGTCATTCTCCTTCTCCTCCTTCCACACATGATGCCACCTTGTAGGACATTCTCTCCAGGTGGCCAAACCTGGGCCCTATCTGGTGGTTCCAAATGTGGGGCCCAGGCTCCACAGGGGGACTTCCCAGAAGCCCAAGCGAGCACATTGGCTGAGCCGTGGTTTGGGGAACTGACTTGATGCTTCTGGGAACTTAAGTCCAAACCCCAAAGACGGTGTGAAGGCCCTTGTTTCGCTCTGGCCGGCCTTTCTCTCTCTCTCTCTCTCTCTTGCTTTCTGCCTTTGGAAGAGGAAAGATGTCCTTTTGAGCGCTTCCAACTTCCAGGACACGCGGCTGGAAGAAAGACTCGGCTTCTTTCTAAACCAACTTCACCAAGACACCTGAGCACACACGTCTCTTCTGACTTCCATTTTGTGAGTACATGCTATTTTTCTTTCTCTCATGTATCTAGTCCAAGTGTGTTTATCAGCTGGGCTAAACAGGGAAGAACATAAAATCGCCTAAACCCTGCCCTGCCCTGCAGCTGATACACATAACTAAACAGGCCTAAGGCTCGGTCTGCCTCTGGCGCCTGCCAGGTCCTCGGCAAGCCCACCTACCCACCCACCCCCCTCAGGAAGACCCTTCTGCACTTGGAATGGAGTGAGCTTCCCTCTGCCTGGCTTATCGCAGAGTGAGACCTTTATCCTCTCCGGCCCAATGTCTAGGCTGCTGGTCTGAGGCATCCTCCTCTTCTTTTGCTCAGGCTTCATCCTGTGGCCACTAATGGCCAGGGAGTGCCGGAAGCAACTCCAAGCCAGGCTCCCCTCCCTGTGCCAGGCGGGGGTCTCAGTTGCCATCAGACCCCGGATTCTGCAACCCAAACTCCAGCAGCTCAACTCTCACAGCTGGGGGCAGGGGTAGAAGCGGGGCAGGGGTGACACTCCACAAGCCACACCGCAAGGAGAAGCAGGGAGAAGAGGGGCGGCCGTGGGTGTTGGGTGTGGTTGTATGTGCTATGGGGTGCAGAGGGGGGGGTGGTGGGGTGGTGGAGGAAGGCACGCACAACTACAGGGTGTTCAGCTGGCCAGTGTCAGGAAAGGCAAAGGCCGGCCTTCAACGTACCCTTCTCCGGACGGATCTCCTCATGAGTCGTAAACCTTATGCCTTTCCCACCATGCACTGCAGTCAGCAGCCAGCAGGGCAAAGGGAGAGAGAAGAGCCCGGTTATTGAGCAGCCCGTGGGTCATGATACCCGTCTGCCTCGGGGAGAAACCTGGCCCTCAGAGCCACTGCACTTTGGCATGGCATGGTATGGCAGTGGACCCTGGGGGGTAGGGGGTGTGTGAGGAGGAAAGGTCGGCCCCTCCAGCTGCATCTCCCTCCTCCTCTGAGAGGGAGAGGCTGGGCGGGGGCACCTGGCCATGGGGTGTGTGTGTGTGCAGGAGCTCACAAAAGGTGGCTTCTACTCTGAGCCTGAGCTTGGATGAGGAAGCTGGCATTCAGTGCCAGGACCCCCATTTCCTCCCCATCTCTCCTGGAGCAGCTCAGGGTCCGGCTGCCAAGAAACCGGGGTGGTGGTGGTGGTGTGTCCGGCAGGTGTCCCTGCCCCCAGCCCCCCCTGGACTGCAGGTAGGGGCTCTCCTCCAGGAAGGACTCTCCTCCTGGCCGAGGCTGGGCCAAGCGGGCACAAGCAGCCCATGTCTGGCTGCAGAGGCTCTAAGGGAGGCAGGAATTGCCCTCTTTGGCTTCTAGTCAGCTTATTTGTTTTAAAACTCAATGCCTTTTTAATGGTTTTGTATGGCTCTTTTGTTGCAATAAATTAACCACGCTGAAGAAAGTGGTGCCTGCTTGGTTTCTTTACGGAGGGAAGAAGGAAGGTCTCAGAACTGGGGACAACCATCCACCCACCCCCAAGTCTGCGTCTTTCAGCGGGTATGGGGTTCGTCAGCTGCTACGTCCCAGTCCCGCTGGCTGGTATGATGGCCTGTTGTAACACACCTGTCTGTTTTTTTATTGCACCTGTCTGTTTTTATCTCTCCCTCCTGTCCCCTGTTCCTTCCCCTCCCCCCTTTTTTTAGCTTTTTAACCTTTTAACATTACTTTTGGCATTAATTCTTTTTTTTAACAGTTTTTAAATTTGTTTGTGTACCTTTTTTTCTTAAGGGGTTAGAGGTGGATGATGATGTTTTTAACCTGTATGTATTTTAACTACCATGTAAGCCGCCTTGGGTCATCCACAGATGAGGAAGGCGGGTAGAATTTTTAATAAATAAATAAATAAATAGACATCGGAGTGCACGGAATGCTGTTACCTTCCCACCGAGGTGGTCCCTATTTATCTACTTGCAATTCCTTGCTTTTGAACTGCTAGGTTGGCAGGAGCTGGGACAGAGATGGGATGTCCATTCCGTCATGCACTACCTGGGAATAAAACTCCAACTGGGGGGAAGGGGGGAGCCAAAGCCCCCTGGCCAGCCAGAGCTGTGCTTCGGTTGAGGAACCAGCAGGGGGCGCTCTCTGACTGGGCCCTGGCCAGGATCCAGAAGGGACTTTCCAGGGATTTTGCCATGGCTCAGGCTCCCTCCCTGGGAAACCCTCGTGCCCGGTCTGTTCCAGAGCCAAAGGTATCTATCTCCCTTGCTCGAAAGCCAGTCGTGTCTGACCCTGGGGGTCGGTGGTCATCTCTCTTTGCAGCCAAAGAGCCAGCACTGTCTCTGCATCTGCCTTTGCACAGGAGGAGGACATGCTCACCGAGCCATTAGCCCACCCACGCACACACACACGCACCCCTTGCTCCTGGGTGGAGTCCAAACGCACCTTGAGCCTTCTGAGTCTGGACAAAGGTCTTGATGAGGGTGTCGGTGGTCTGGGTGTAGAGGGAGAGGGCGTAGCGCAGCGACTGCAGTTCGGAGCTCTTCTCCAGGAAGGTCTTCTTCAAGCCACTGCCGCCGGCATGGAAGTATTGCTGGGGAAGGAGGGAAAAGAGGCCCGTGGGATTCGGCCGGCAGAGGCTTCACCCTCACCCTAACCCCCAAACAGGAGGAGGAGTAGCAAGAGCAATGACAATCCTATAGGGCCCAATTGCGCAGTCAGCCCCCTCTCTGGGCAGTTCACAAGTTAATTAGCTCTTGTGCCCCCCATTAACATGCTGGGGACTCACCTGGCCGACCTGGGAAGGATGGAAGAGGCTGAGAGTCAACCTGGAGCCCTGGTCACGTGACACACACACACACACCCTCCTCCACCACCACTACCTGCCACTCTAAGCTTGGAGGAGGAGCATAGCTGTCAAGTCTCCCGTTTTGGCCGGGAAACTACCGTATTTTACCCTCTTTCCTGCCGTCTCCCTCCATCCTTCTGTATTATTTAGACTGCAATGCCCTAATGCTGCCACTGGACCTAATTCAGGTGCAATGCAGGGCTTTCCCCCTGGCCATGCCCACCATACCATGCCCACAGTGTGGTAGTGAAATCTTTTGGAGCCCACCACTCGTTGTGAGGAAGTCCTCAAGGGCCAGAAAGCTCTAACCCTACATCCGTCCCCATGGGTTGAACCTCATCTCTTGGTAGATGAAGTTTGGGAACCTCACTGAGTCCTTCTTCTGCCCCTGGGGGTGGGGTTGGGGAGATAAACCTCGGCTCCAAAACGTCTCCTGCCCTGCCGCCCTTCCATGTTGACCCCTACTGTGTGTCTACTGAGCTTCTCCCGCCGTGAACAGAGAGCCCTTGGGTGTCACACTCACCTTGATGGTGTCCAGGGACAGGTCCAGCACCGCACACTGCTTTGGGGACAGGCTCCGGGTCTCCTCCTTCACCATGTGGTCCTGAAAGGGCAGCCAAGAAGGTGAGTGAGTACAGGCTGGGCAGAGGAGTGTACACATATGTGGTTGTGTGTGCATGGCCTATCAGCCAATCCTGCTCAAGAGTAAATGGCCTGGTGCCATCCACAGGAGAGGGCCCGTGTGTGTGTTGAATCTTTGGCAGCTCTCACCTGCAGGACCTTGTTGTGCTCTGCTCCCAAAGGGCCATGCAATGACCAAACCCTTCCAATGCCTCCCACCCCACCCCCAGACATTGTGAAGCGCCCCTCTGCTGGTCTCTAGCGCGCGCACACACACACACCATACTCTGTGTGTGTGTGGTTTTCCCAGGAGCCGCCTCCTTCACCCCCACACGTCCCAGTCCAAAGGGATCCCAGACCTTCCATCTCCCTGCAGATCCCTTGCCAGGGCCAGGGACCGGCCAGCCCAGCACCACCCTGGGAGTCCCTTGCAAAGGTGGGGGGGGAGAAAGGACCACAGCACTGTACCCCAAAGGCTTGCTGGGGCATCTTCTCTCCCATGAAGGCAAAAACAAACCCCCCCCCCCTGAAGTTTCCCCATCCTTCCCTGCCCAGAGTCCTTCCCAGCTGGGGCCAGATTCAAAGCCCTGGGAGTTGAGACCTTCCATCCTTCCTCTGAACAAGGGCCAGCCCAGTCCACAGCCTGGCCAACATGTAGATCCAGCAGCGCTGGTGCCGAAAGGGAAGACGGCCTCCCAGATCCGGACTCTCAAAAAGAGCCCCCCCCCCGCTCTTTCCCCTTAGACCCCCTCCCCCCCCCACCCCACAACCCCAGAGGCTCTGGAGGAAGATGAGGGGGAGGGAAAGGAAAGTCAGATGGGGCGGAGGCATGCATCACATACTAAAAGCCCAAGGAAAATCCTGGACCCAGGACGGCCAGCCGAGTCCCGGACACGTATTTGCCACAGTCACAGCTACAACTACAGCTACACAACATGCACGTAACACCAACACTGGCTCCATGCGGTCTGCAGGGCACTCGTGCCCACGTGCAATGTCCAGGGGCAAGGGGTGGTGGGGGGTGGGGGTGGCACACAACGGCTGGGGTTCCATGCCAATACCTTCAGTTTCGACAAGTGTCCCAGCTCTTTTGCCGCACTGAAAATCAGCGGCGTCCCCTGTGTCAGGAGAGGCGAAGGAGTGAGGCAGAAAGAAAGAAAGAGAGAAGGTGGGCAGGGAGGTGAGGCGGGCGGATTATTATTTCCAGCAGGCCAAAGACACAGAACAGGCGCAGGCGGCCGGATGCAAAATAGCCCCCCCCCCACCACATCCACCCCTGCCCCCCCGAACAGCCACAAGGGCTTGGAGAGGCTGTTCTTTAGCAACAGCAAGTACCTACACCGAGGTTTACCTTCCCCATAGGTAGGTAGCGCTGAGTGGGCTCTCTGGCTGGTTCACGAGGCCATTGGGATTTTGCCCTCTACCTCCATCAATCCTGTTTTAATGTGGGTGGAGGGAGGGCGAGGTAGTTTTAATGAGAAATTGTTAGTTTTATGTGTTTTCACTCTGGTTTTAGTTACCGTAGTTGGGGGGTTTTAGGCAATGTTTTTAGTTGCAAATGTTTTGTGTGGTTTTTTTTTGTATTGCATTTTCCTTTTGCTGTTAGCTGCCCTGAGTGGTGCTTACACCAGGAGGGCGGGGTACAAATAATAATAATAATAATAATAATAATAATAATAATAATAATAATAATAATAATAATAATAATAATAATAATAATAATAATAATAATAATAAACGCACTCGTTGGGGTTCCTGGCGGTGGCTGGTGCCAAGGAAGGCCCATCCATCCCTGCCTGGCTCCGAGAGGAGATGCCAAACAGCCCTTCCAGGGTCCTTCCCCACCACTGGCCTTCCCGGGGTCCATTCCCGCCACCCTCCAGGCAGGTCCCAGTCCTTCCCTGCCTTTCATCAGAGCTGACTTTGAGCAACCCTCTGGGCATGGTGTGGAAGAGAGAGGTGGTGATGCACTCTCCTTGTATGCTTTGCCCATTTAAATAGCCCCTGGGGAAGGACCCCCCCCCCCGTGGTCCCAGGGAGGTCAGCCACCCCACCCACCCCCACCACCCCCTCCCGTCCTTCCGGCTTCCCTGAGCCTGTCTGGGCTTGAGTTCCTTGCAGTTTGCAACCATTTCCTTCCCTCATGGGGACAGGAAGGGCATATGGGGTTCTGGCCCCATATCCCTCCAGCTGACAGAGACACACAGAGGAAGCAACCAGAGAAAAGCAGAGCGATGCTGCAGCCCTCACTCGGCTCTTCCTCGCTTCTGCCGAGGATTGTAGTGCAAACGCACACACACACACACACACACCAGCATGCAGTGGGTCTTGTTAGCACAATAACCATTGAGACAGAAATACTAGCTTAAACTAAAGGAAGTTTTATATTGTTTGTCCCTATGGAATCCACTGGAAAGTTTATTTATTTTTTCAGTTTCGTATAGCCGCCCCAATCGACATGCGACTCTGGGCGGCGTGCATAAAACCCCCAACGTTTAAAACTATAAAAACCCTTAAAATTCCTAAAAACACTGAAAAACTACACACCAATTAAAAATCTAGTGAAAAACTTTTTAAAGCAAGAGTGATCTTGCTCTAAAGGAGCCGGGGGTTGGGGGGGGGGTAGGGTTGGGGGGGGGTTGCTGTCTTCCTACCTCTAGGGGTCATTTGACTGATTTGCATGTATTAAGGCTCTGCATATTCTAGCCCTCTTCGCGCTCTTGTATTTTTTTGGCGTTTGAAGAGGAACGATGTCTATTTGAGCTCCTCCACTTTCCTGGCCACATGGCAGGCCTAAAAGACTTAAAAGACCTAAAGACTTTAACTTCACTTCTTTTTGAAAACAATCTCACCAAGAATCCTGAGCCATTGTCTGTTTCTCTGACCTAATTATGAATAAACAATATTTTTGCTCTTTCCCTAAGCATTTAGTGCAAGTCTATTTACTAGCTGGGCTAAACAGGGAGAAAGCTTGGGAGAACTTGCATTCAAACTAAGATTTGCCTTAAAAACCTGCCCTGCTTTTCTGTGCTGCTGCTAAATATAACTTAACAGCTTCCAGGAGGGGTCCCCCCCACCCCGGCCCCCAAAAGCCAGGTCATGCTCACTGCCAGGGAAGCCTCACCCTGGTCACAGAAGGCACCAGCCCTGCTCATCTGCCCGCTCTGTATGGCGTTTCCACCAGTGCGTGGCTTTTCCTGTGCAAACCTCCTCCTTCCCAAGCAAGAGCACCAGTTTCCACCCCATTCTGTAGGGCTCAAAGCCACCATGCACAATAGCCAACCTTATGGCCAGGACACTGGGACGTAACTGCTCCCCCCTCAACAACCACCCCCCCAGGTGGTTGAGATTATTCTCTCTGCAGGGACCAGGCCCACCCTGCCACCCCCAGGGCTTTGAGGCTGCTCCATCCCTTTCCATGGCCAACACCTTATGTTACGAGAATCTTGAAGTGGATAATGCCAAAGGGTGGTGCTCTGGAGTCCCACAGTTCTATCCCTGCTCATGACCAGGGTGGGGTGGGGGGGGGGGGAGACCAGTGTACGCCCACACAAGCACACTCTGCTCAACTAATCCACATGGAGGTCGGCTGCCTCTGCTGCTGGAGGGGATCCATTCCCAGTGCAACCACTGGCTCTCTCCTAGAAGGACACACACCAGGGTGTCTAGCCCTTTGGCCCCCGTGAGCCTGAGCCATTGCAACCCGCCAGCCAAGCGGCAGACGGGAATTCCTTCCTTCCTTCCTTCCTTCCTTTACCGTGTGGTCGGTGAGCGGGGGCAGCACGATGACTTTCTCCAGGGTGTTCATCACGACCCGCCAGAGCTCCTTCAGCACCCGCTTTAGCACTGTTTTCTCACAGACGTCCGCAAAGAGGGTCAGGCTGCAAAACAGGGAAACCAGGTTGGCTGGCTGGCTGGCTTGGGGCACAAGGCGAGGGAGCCGACTGCTGGTTTCGTACACCAAAGGCCCCATTCTCAAGCCCCCAACTGGGCCAGCAGGAGGTCCGTTTGTCCCACGCCCAGCCCTCTGTTTCCAACAGTAGCTTCCAGCCAAACTACGACCCTTCCCTGTCTGACCATGAGATCTGGTCTTCTTTAGATGATTGATGGAGGCTCTCCTGACTGAGCGATCCTGATCTATACCACGCCACCCTCCTTCCTTCCTTCCTTCCTTTCCAGCCAGGCCTCATGGGCTTCCCTTTCCCTCGCAGCAAATCAAACACCCCGGAGGAAATACTACTACTACTACTACTACTACTACTACTACTACTACTACTACTACTACTACTACTACTACTACTACTACTACGGAGAAAGGAGGCAATGTGGGCAAACTGGAACTCCTCGGATCGCTCTATGGTCCTTCTCCATAGACTCCCACTCCAGTCGGGCCCCTCCGTGTTCACATCAAGCCCCCTGAAATCTTTCCAAGCATCCAGACATGCCAGATGCCGCCCCGCCCACGGATTCGAGATCACGTGAAATCGTGGCCCAAAGAGAAGGCGCCTCCTTGGTCAAAGCACTGTCCAAGGTAGGCGGTCGGTCTGGAACAGCTTGTCTCGTCTTTCCAGCTGTCTCTACAGCAGAGGTTCTCTTCTGTGGCAAAAGCCACCAGGAAACCACAGAGCGATGCATGACTATTCCTGGAAACCGACGGGGACTAGCCACTGCTGGCAGGTGCCCACTACCCGGAGCCATGGGGAGCGAACGCTGGCTGGCAGAACACTTCCACCAGAGCTGACTTTCCATAGGGAGGCACCCCTGAGAGCAGCCGCCCAAACCCCAGGAGCCTTACTTTGCATCCAGGAAGTCCATCAAGGGTCGGAGGGTGTTGTCTGCATCTTGGGCTACAACGTTTGGGGGGGCATTCCCTGCCCCTTTCACCTGGCACAGGATGTCTGACATCTGCTTCATGCACACCTCGATCTGGGCCTGGAAACTGGACAAGAAGCAGCAGCAGGGGTTTAACCTTCCAGGCCAAGAGGCGCCAGAAACCACAGAGCCGCTCTTGGCAAGTCGATGCGCCTGGGGCCAGGGTTAGGTGGGGGTCTGTGAGAGAAGGAGGAGGAGGAGGAGGTTGTGGTGGTGGTGGAGTCCCCCCCTTTCACAGCTGGGATGCCTTCCTGGGGGAGCAGACACCTCCCTCCCCCCGCAGCAACACAACCAAGAACCCTGTGGGTGCGTCTTCAAGACGAACACGCCAGTCTTTTTCCTAAGGGTTTCCTTTGAAAGGTGCCCAGGCCAGGCCAAGCCATGCCATGCCACTCCTGCCTTTCTCTGGGGCTCCCCTCGCCAGCCTTTTCTTGAGCGAGCAGCAGGGCAGAGGACGTTGCCCAAGGAGGTGGTGGCGTTTCCGAGAGCCCAGCACTCACCCACCCACCCACCCACTCACTCACGCACGCACCTGTTCCCAAACACGGCACTGAGCTCGTCCAGCACATTGTTGAGCTTCACCTGCAGCTCCTTGAGGGAATCGCTGGCTTCAGGGTCCAACTGCAGAGAGAAAGGAGTTGAGTGAGCAGGTGGAAGCCGAAGGGAGGCCAGTTCTGTGCAAGTGCCACAAAAGCCACCGGCTAGCTTAGCTAGGAGAGCAACACAAGCATCAGCAGGCACAACTCGGTGGGACTGACCACAGGCCCCTCATGCTCACCTGTCACGCCCCACTGGTCTTAGTCTGGCCCTGCTGGAAGCCCAATTGGAAAAGGGAGTGGGCGCACCTGAGCCTGAGTTCAAAACTCACAGACAGACAGACAGAAGCTGCCTGCCTGCCTGCGGGGCTGCGAAAGCCCTGGTTTTGGGTCCCTGGAGAGCTGAGGACGGTTTACCTGGGCCGAGCCAAGCTGCATCTCTGACAATACATCATGCCTGGCTCTGGGGGCTAAAGAGGGCCAGGGTCAAAATCTGCTTCCCACATGGCCCCTGACCCCACACCTCTCCCCGGATCCCCTGGGAGGAGAGTTTGCAGAGCCCCGTCCGGACCACCCCTCATTTCTGGGGGACGTGCAGCTGCCCCCCTGGCATTAAGGCCGGCCAGGACTCGGCTTCTTCAACGGGCCACCAGCTGCTCCCTCAGAGGCCATCCTTTCATGATGCCAAGTGGCCTAAGTTGCTCTCCCGCAGGACAGACCCCAGTTTAGCTGAGGCCACCTCCAGCATCCTGGGGAGATGCCCACCTCTGAAGGCTGCCCTCCTTTCAAGCAACAGGGAGTCAGGTGGCACTGCTGGGCATGAGGGCAGAGCCCAGAGACCTTTCCACAGCTGAAACCCACGAGGGTCCTGGCAACCAAGGATGGATAAAAGGGGGGGGGGGGAGGAGAGGGCCTCTTGCTTGTTAACTAAGCCCTCCTCACGGGCATGAAAAGGGCCATGTGTGTGTGTGTATGCACGCTCACATGCACGTGTCCTCCCTGCACAGACCGTGCCATGACTCAGCGCTGCTTCCTCCACGCAGAGTGCCAGGCTGACCTTTACTGGCTGAGCGCTTACAAAGAGAGAGGGGAGGGGAGGGGGCTGCCCTTCCTTCTGTCCACCCCATGTGGGCTGTGTATGCCGGTCTAGGGAACTGGGCCCCACAGAGACATGGGGCAGCCTGCGCCCTCTGCTTCTTCCTGTGGGAAAAGGCAAGGGCCGGGTCCATGGGCTGCTCGTTCAAGACTGCAAAGCCTGAAACAGCTGGAGCTGCTGTAGGAGGAGGCACATGCACGCGCACGCAGGCCTTCTCATAGGGTCAGCCTCCTTGTGGCTACTCCCACACGGGCCCCCCGCTGAATCATGCTGGCCAGGAGGCTCAGATGCAGGAGCAGAAGAAGCCGTGTCGCCAATGAAGAGCCAGCCCGCCCATCAGAAGGAGAGGCCAGGAAGGTCTGGGGCAGGGAGATCACTCCCGCATGAGAGCCAGAGTGGCCGCTGGGGCTACTTTATGGCTTAATTCTTTATGGCAGCCATTGTCAAATATGTTTAAAGAAGAATGACTCCGCTGACAGGCAAAGGCCTGTGAAAGATTTGCCCCCCACCCACCACCCACCCCTGGGGGTGGCTCTGATGCAGCTCCTCCGAAGGCTTTCACATCACTTGGCAGCAGAGGAATGAATGACCTCCCTGCATTAACCTCAGTCAGGGAAGGAACAAGAAGGTGACAGAGATTCACTCCACCAGAAAAGTAACCCTAAAAGAAGGAGCCATGGAGAGCTCAAGTGGCGGTGGTGGCTGCCCGTGGCAGGCAGGCTTCCTGGCTGTCATGCCAAGCGGGAGTCTCTGGCTGAGGAACTCAACCTCCCCTACGTGTCACTTATTGGGGGACCCTGAACAGGATCAGAGACCCTCAAGGCAAAGACCAAGTGGGAGCTGCTGGCAGACAACAACAACAACAACAACAACAACAACACATGCTGCGTGAACGTGGAGAGACAGAATCCACGGGGGCTCATTTCCTGGTGTGCCAATGACTGCCAGACTCCGGTTTGGCCAAGAAAGTGGCTTTCTTCATTCTGGCCCGCCCAGGGGTGTGTGGGGGAATAATGCCAAGCCTCTGTGGCTGTTCTGGGGACCCTGCTGTGGTCTCGAGGCAGTGCCCCACTCCTCCAGGGCACATTTGCAAATGCACGCAGAGGACAGTGAGGTGACCATCATCTCAGGCGGGCGGAGGGCCTGGACATGGAAGGCACGCCGGCTGAACCAGGGCCAGGCAAAATGGTGAGGCAGAGCTTCTGCAACCCCCACCCCATACACCCCACCCAGCAGACTCTTCTCCTCCCTCGGCTCCCCCAGCCCACCTGTGTGCCTGCCACATGCAGAGCCACATGCAGCCCAAGAGAGGGGAAGGACTTTCCCTGGGGGAGGAGGGCTGTGCAAGAGCCAGGCAGAGGGCTTCCTTGTCTCAAGGGAGGATCAGAAGGGACCTGGGGAAATCCTGACACCTGAAGCCCCACCATGTCTGGCCTAAGCCAACCTCCTTCACACGTAAGAGTCACTTTGGAAAGAGGAAAGCTAGGCTGGATGTAGCTGCTGCTGACCTCCACACCCCACCCTGATCCCTGGAAGCAAAGCCTCCGGTGTCACCTGTAAGAGAATCGCTGGCAAGCCTTCCAGCGGGAAACCCAGGGAGCCCCCCTTGTGCATGGCTCACGCGTGGGGCATCATCCTGGGGGAAGGGCCCATTTGTGTGTGTCTGCAACCTGGAGTGAGGTTGGCACGAGCAAAGCGGGGGGGGGGGGGGGGGGGAAGAAGGGTTCTAGTTGGTGGCTTAGCGCACGAAGCCCAAAAGCAAGCGCAAGGATTCAGGGTCTGCATTCTATCAAGCAATGGCTATTCCAACACAAATGCCACGGTCATTGCGCCCAGCAGAGCCCAAAACAGGATGGGGGAGAACTTTCTCTTCAGGCCTCTGGCCCAGGAGGGAGGGTCACGGGGAGACCTCCCCCCACCCCACCCCACCCCACCCCACCCCGGTGGGCAGCTGCAGAGAAAGGGTGGGTGAGGGGCTTGTCCCTGTGCCCAGCCATGCCCATGTTGGAGTTGAGTTCCTGCCAGGGGCAAAGGCGGGGGAGGCTCAGGAGCTAAGAAGCCACAGCGAAGGGGAGGATGGTTCGCTCAAGGGCAGAAACCCCAAAACCAAAAAGAAGCCTAACAGATTTAGGACCCTCCTTCTCAGGATCCTCCTTCTCTTCACCAGCCACCGGCTTGAAATGCAGAGAGAGAAAGAGAGAGAGAGGGAGGGACGAAGAGACAGACAGACAGACAGACATTGGTTAGAGCAAACATTCAGACAGGGCACGGGGGCGGGGGGGGCGTCACTTTGGGGCTGAACCCACCCAGGGGCAAAAACCTGCCTCCAGTGAGGACAAAGAGTGTTCAAGGCCAGATGCCAAGGAATCCGCCAACCAGACTGGCCCAAGGAGTGACCACAACATCTGGGTGCAACACTTCCACCCCTGGAGCTGCCAGAACTGACCCCAAGGCAACCGCAGCACCAGGCTTTTGGGAGGCATGAAAGGGGTCTGAATCTGGACCAGAACGGGCATCTGGCCAGGCCAAGCTTCTGTCCAACTCCCTTCCCCCCCCCCCACTGGCTGGCTGGCTTGATGGCCCCCAGTGCCCTTTCACCTCTCGACTCCTGCTGCTGCTGCCTCCCTCCATGCCCTGGAGACCTCCTAGACCCATGATGGCGAACCTTGGCACTCCAGATGTTCTTGGACTTCAATTCCCAGAAGCCCAAGCACCCTAATCCACACGAATGGGCTTTCTGCGATTCATCCGGCCCACGCTGCCCTCATCGCTCCTGGAAGCGGAAGTATGGAGGAGTCTTAACAATACTGGCGCGTTTTATTCCGCTTCCGGGAGCGACGAGGGCGGCGTGGGCTGGATGAATCGCAGCAAACCCATTTGTGTGGATTCATGGGGGCTTGGGCTTCTGGTAATTGAAGCCAAGAACATCTGGAGTGCCATGGTTTGCCATCACGGTCCTAGACAGCATGACTGGAAAGGATCCCCAAAAGGGGCTGGCCTGGCGGTCAAGGAAGCTCCTCCCGGGTACAGCCTCCCACCCTGGGAAGGGCTTCTCTAGCCTTCCCTCGCCCTTCAACACTTGGCAAGGAGAGCCTTAGCATGGGTCAAGCCGCCCCTCCCTCCCTCCCTCCCACCCCCAGGCCTTTGCTGGGCAAGAAAGAGGCCATGCCAGCTGAAGAGGGAGACGCTGCCCCTTCATGACAGCAGGGATGCTGAAGGGGACAACCACACGCACGCACGCGCGCACACACACGTGGTTCACAGGAGAGGGGGTGAGGAGCCCCCTAGTTGTGGGGAAGGCCGCCTGCGGCAGACTCCTCCTCCCCCTCGTCCACTGGGCCCTCCAGGCTCTTACCTCCTTGGCCCCCATGGCCTCAAACATCTTCTCCAGTTGAACCCTCAGCTGCTGGACGTTGTTCAACAGGATGCAGGGCTGGGCAGAGGAAGAGCAGAGCAAAGGCACATTAGAGCAAAGCACTGACACTTCTCTACCGCCCAGTGATGCACTGCAAAAATTTTACTACCCACTCGGTGGGCATGGCTAATTATGGGCATGGCCTCAAACCCACCCACCCACCCAAAAAAAAGAAAATAAAAAACTTACCTTGAAAGCGAGCCCGGTTGCGCTGCTGGGAAGTGAATGGGGCAGGGTGGTGGGCTGGCACTGGCCTCCCCCTCCCAGCACTGCCGGAAACGCATCCCATTTGCCTCACCCAGGGCCAAAGGCGCAAGGGAAGTCCGGAGATGAAAGCGCGCCTTCACTCATCTCCCAGCAGCGCCGCTGGCAATGCGCCCCATGTACCTAGCCCAGGGCAGAAGGCGCGCTTTCACCTCCGCACTTTCCTTGCGCCTTTGGCCCTGGGTGAGGCAAATGGGATGCGTTTCCGGCGGTGCTGGGAGGGGGGAGGCCGAGGTGGGCATGGCCGGCCAAGTGGGCATGGCCTGGAATTTCCGCTACCGGTTCACAAAAACCATTGGGAACCGGCCACAGTACAACACTGCTACCGCCCCACGTATGTCTGCCACTCAAGACTAGGGTGGGTTTGGGGTCAAGACGCTGAATTTGATGACAGGAAGGTCAGCAGGTTAGCAGTTCGAAACGCGAGTGCTGCCCAAAGGAGCGAGCGCCCGTTGTCTCTCCCAACCTAGCCATTCGAAAGCAAGGCATTGCAAGTAGGTAAATAGGTGCCACTTCACTGGGAAAGGTAGCAGTGTTCCATGTTCTCTGGTGTCTAGTCATGCCTGCCACACGACCACAGAAACGCCTGAAGATGCAGGCGGTGCTGCCTCCTTGGCTATAAATGGAGATAAGCACTGAACCCTAGAGTTGGATTTATAGAGTGGTCCTTCGCTTAAAGAGCATCATGCGCTCCACAGGATGGCTCTTTCTTTAAGCCAAACTCCATGGTAAGAGACCCATTGTGACTTCTGGCGGTGGGATTGCGGACCCCAATTTAGTTGTTAAGTGAGTTTTTGTTTGGTTTTAGTTGTTAAGCAAGGTGGGTGACTTACCACCTTCTCTTTGGAGCAGTAACCCTGGAAGCCCCGGGAGACGGTCTCTGCGTACTGCATCAGCACCTTCCCGATGGTCTGCAGGAGGAGGAGGAAGAGGAAGAAGAAGAAGGTCAGCCTGATTTGCCCTCCTGCATCTTGTTGATCTCCAGCCCCAGAGAAGTTGCGGGGGGGGGGGGGGAAGAGGGGGACAGCAGCAGGAGAAGAAGAAGCCACAGGCTGGAGGGACAATACCTTGGCAAAGCGGCGCATGTAGTGAGCCACAATGGTCGGATCTGGACACTCCAGTTTCTTGATGATCTCAAAGCTCTGGTTGAGCTGGGTGAAGACGTCGACCACAGAGCAGGAGAAGAGGGCATGCTCCGAGGTCTGTTGGAACTGAAGCCAAAAAAAGAGGAACAGGAAGTAGAATAACCCCACGGGGGGTCCGGATGCAGCCGAGAAACCCACGCCTCCTGCCGAACACGAGGCTAAACTCTTCCCAGGGGAAGACAAGGAGGCAGGTGTCACGCGACGGGCACCCCATGGAGTAGTTATGCCTCAAAATGGAGTTGCCTCTGTTAGGAGCTCGTGTGTGTGTGTGTATGCAGAAATGTGCAGAAATGTGCCAATGTTCTGTTCTCACTTATCAAGCAGGTGCTGAGAAAGAGGCCTTCCAGGGAACACCCAGGAGGGGAGGAATCGTGTCAGCCTGACAACATCATCCTGTCTCTGGGAAGGAAAGTGTGAGAACCAGCTTTGTTTTGGTTAAGAGAAGGGGTTTGGTTCGCTGTATTCAAATTACTTTAGCGAGGACCGATGTTCATACCTGTCAAGTTTTGTATTTGAAAATAAGGGAAACCCAGCAGCGCTGGGCAGTGTGCATGCGCAGTATGGGTTTTGCATTTTCCTTCTGCGCAAGGCACCATGGGGGCTGTAGTTCCTGGCCCATTTTGCACCAGTGTGCATGCGCAGTATGGGTTTTGCCTTTTCCTTCTGCGCAAGGCACCATGGGAGTTGTAGTTCCCAGCCTATTTTTAAATTTTTTTTATAGAATACGGGAGATTTAGAGGAAAATACAAATATGGGATAATGGCGGGAAAGAGGGATAAATAACGGGAGTTTCCTGGCCAATACGGAAGACTTGACAGCTATGCTGATGTTTAATATATTGACACACGGGCTAGAGCAGGGGTGACCAAACTAAGGCCCGTCGGCCGTTTCCAGCCCCCCCCCCCCACACACACACCAATTCATCCGGCGCACAAAGCCCTCGTCGCTCCCAGAAGCAGAAGCAAAATGCACCCGTATGAGGGCTTCATGGGCAAGATGACTTGGTGTGGGGGGCTGGATCTGGCCCATGGGCCATAGTGACCAGCCCCCTGAACCAAATGAGCGGCCCGCAGGCCGAATAGTTTGGGCTAGAGAGTTGGCTGAGTTTTAGTCCTCCTCTCTGGAGTTCTCTATACCACTTGGGTAGTTCTCCGGGAGAGTAGGGCTGCGGGTGGGTCACCAGGCTTCCAGGCCCAACCCTGGTTCCTTAGAGAGAGAGAGAGAGAGAGAGAGAGTTGGTCTTTGCTTACTGTATTTATTTATCTAAAGGGGAGCGTGACTGTGTTTTGCGTTCCTTATTTCTATTTCTGACTACTTGCTTTTCGAACCTGTTTCTGTATCTTGTATTTGATGAAATGGACTTTAAAACGCTTTGCCTTCCAAAGTCAAAAGCCACAAGACGCCTTCGACGCTACCCCGGAATAAACCTTTACTCTCTCTCCCGACCGCTCTGCCGCTTGCTGGCATTTGCAAAGCGCCTGCCTCGGAACAAGGCAGGTGGGCCGTTTAGGGCCAAAGGTTCCTCCGCAGTCCGAGAGGCTCAGTATTGGCCTGGTGGTACCTGGCCACCTGGACAGGCAATTCGGTGGTGGACAGGGGAGAGCTGGGCCAAGGGGAGCGGAAACCTGAACCTGGTAGCAGGTGGTGACTGTCAATTGTTGTTGTTGTTGTGTTGAACGGCACTCTGCTGTTTGTTGTTTTAATTGTTGTACGCCGGCCAGAGTAGGAAACAAAACGTATTAATAAAAGGATTGGCTGTGTGAAATTTGGGTTGAGTCAAAGGGTTTGCACTTAAGAGCCAAGGGAGGTCACAGGTTGCCCCACCCGCACCCAGGATTTCCTCAACCTTGAGTCCCAGGTGTTCTTGGACTTCAATTCCCAGAAGCCTTGATCAGTAGGGTTACTGACTTGGGCTTCTGGGAACTGAAGTCCAAGAACACCTGGAGTGCCCAAGGTTGAGAAACCCTGCTCTAAGCCGTCACGGATGTCCTGCGCCAGCAGGCGAATGGGCTTGCTGATTCCCCAAGGGTCGGGGGTCGGGCTGGGGGTCCCACCTGCCTCTGCCGAGCCCTGATGCTGCTGAAACCCTGATCCTTTCTCCAAGAGGTCTCAGGCCCAAGGGTCTTCTGTCTGTGGCTTTCACGACAGAGAACTCCATGCTGAGCCTCAGGCCTTCCTGGCACAAAGCCTTCCTCTGGCTCTGAGTGACAGACAGACCCCCTCCCCAGAACGAAGGGGCCCTTGGGGGGGGGGAGGAGGGCCTCCCACAGAATTGCAAACCCATGGGCCCTGCACAGAGACCTCCCGTCTCCTCTGGCTGCCCCCAATTTAGTGGCTGATGGCACTTGGGCACTCCTACCTAAGCCAGAACAATCTGCCCGGCAGGTCTGAAGGAGAGGTCCTCCCCCCCGCCCCGCCCCCCGGAGGTGGGGTGGGGAGGGGTGGGGAAGCATCCTGACTTCCCTGGGGTATTAAGAAGCCCTCAGGGTATCCCGAGTGGGGGCTGTTAGCCCTCGCCTTCCCATGTCCCCAGGCTGCTCTCTGTCTGCCCACCTCCACCCCCCACCCCCACCCCCACCCCCCCGCTTTGAGAGCTGCCGCCCTTGGGCCCCGACTCCTCTGTGACTTACTCCATCTTTCTTATCCCTCTCCAGGGCTCCGTGCATGAACTCCAAGGAGACGTCCTCGTTCTCGTCCAGCCACTGCAACACAAACTGCTCAAACCACCTACAACAGAACGGGGGGGGGGGGGGGGGGAATTGGGCATGACGTGGATGGAGAGGCACAAGCATGTCTCAGAGGCCCCCCTCCCCCCTGGCACAACACTCCACCTGCAAACAGACCCCTGGCTGAGGGGATGCCCAGCAATCCCTATGGAAAACCAGCCCTGTTGTCGGGAGGGGGGGGCACTTCCTAAAGGGCTCCTTCCACCTCCGTTCTGCAACATTCCCAGCAGCCAAAGCCAGGTAATGTATTAGTGGGTCAAGGGAATGCCAGGTCTGTCTGCGTTTCCATGGTCACGTGGCAGGCAGGACTAGACTCCGGAGTGCACAGAACACTTCTTACCTTCCCTGCCAAAGCAGTACCCGTTTATCTGTTTGCAATTTCTTGCTTCCAAACTACTAGGCTAGCAGAGCTGGGAACAGAGACAGGCGCTCACTCCGTAGCACTCAGTTCTCAAATTGCTGACTTTCCGGTCATCAAGCTCAGCATCTTAACTACTAATTTACCGCAGTCTCAACCTGGGTACCTGCCCTGTTAAGGCTGGCCAGCTAGTTCTTCCCCAAACGCCCCCTTCCCTTCGGCCACCCTCCTCTTCCTCCTCCTCTGCCTTTTCCCTCTTTCCACCCCAGCCAAGAAAGAAGCAGGCAGGTAAGCAACTCTCTCCTCCTTCTTTCCTTTTAATACTCTCTGCATGTCATGAAAATGCACATTAGTAGTAGTAGTAAAGCAAATGAGCCCGTAAGTCAGTGGGCATCCAACGCAGTGTAAAGGCAGGGCTGGTGCCACAAGAGGCTAGAGGAAGGGTGTGTGTGGGTGTGTGTGGGTGTTTAAAGTGGCTGACGTGGGCCGTTGGCCTTCAGCGACAGCCCCAGGGCCAAAAGGAGGCATTTGGCTCTGCGGGAGCAGGAGACGCAGGAGGGGAGTCTGCACATGAGCTTCGTGGCAACGGGGATGTTCTTAGCCAGACTCAAGCCAGAGAGAAGCCAGGGAGTAACTGTTTAGCCATTGTTTAGCATTGAGACCAGCTTTCCCTGGGCAGATGGTGGGCTGACTCAGAGTCCCATCTGCCACGTGGCCAAGACGAAGCGGCCTCCTCCAGCCTATGGCAGTCCAAGTCCCTTGCTCTGACTACATGGTGAGGGCACCCTCCTCCTCCCTCCTCCTCCATGTGCAATGAGGCGGCAGAGAGCGCAAGAGAGAGAGAGCGCACACCCAGGCGGGCCACTGGGTCCGTCCCTCCCTGAAACGCTGCTCAGTTCCCCCTTCACACACTTGGGACCGGGATGGGAAACCAGCCCTCGGCTTCTCCTCTGGATGAGTCACGGGAGGAGCCACGAAGCCGCCGGTGGGACTTACTTCAGGCAAGCATGTGTGTTAAACCTAACCTTCTTGCTAAAAAGTATTGGAAACGCAACGTGAGAGACTGGATTCCTGTCTGGCATGAAGGGTTTGGGGTTGGACGCGATGGCTGGTCTCATTGGCCCCTTCCTACTCAGTCCTTGTATGGTTCCATGAGTCTACGACAGGCCATGTGCTCCTCAGCACGGCTCCTGCGTGTCACAGACATCATGGCCTAGAGGGAAGAGTGGCAGACGAGGGTTCAGGAGCACCAGGTTCAACCCCCTGCTTAGCCACACAAACTCACAGGTCTGCCACTGCTGGGCAAGGGCCAATGGCTTCCGGAACATTTCACGCACCCTGGGAGGGATATGCCCTAAGTCAAACGTGACCTGATGCCATGCAACACCTCTGCTCACATCAACGCTGCAATCTGTGTGTGTGTGTGTGCGTGCGCGCACGTCTGGACCTCTGCTCCTTTTGTATCCCGTGGGCAATGCAAATGCCCAGCTGCAGTCTGGGTTTATCCATGTGTGCAAATGGGCAGGTGGGTCAGTTCAGACACCCACTTTTGCCCTGGTTGTGCCCACGCCACTGGTGGCCCACGCCCTCTGCCTCGCTAGCCTCAAGGGGCACTAGCTCTCCCTGGCTCCAGGGGGAATGACCCCACGGGAGAGGAAGGGAGACATGTAGGGCAAGGCTTAGCAATCGCCATTACGCTTCTACCCCCCACCTCACCCCACCCTCCCACCGTGCTTCCTGCGCTCTCTGGGCAGTTCCCCAGGGGACTCATTTTACTGACCTGGGAAGGATGGAAGAGGACGAGCCAACCTGGACTCTCCATCAGGATCAAACTCACAACCTTTTGGCTGCAGCACAGCAGTTTTAACCCCTGCACCACCAGGGCTCTAGAATGACAGGTGGCTTACCTGTAACTGTTCTTCTTCGTCGTGGCCACCTGTGAATCCACACAAATGGGTCTACATGTGGAGTGAAACCATTTGCGTGGATTCACAGAGACCACAAAGAAGAAGAACCTGATAGAGCAGGAATAGATACTGCCGAGAGCCCGCCGTTAGAGCACTGTTCTGTTGAAGAGGGGATCTTAGCCATAGCAATGACACCTCCTCGACACCTCCCTCTGTGGCGCTTAGAAGTGCACTCTCGAGGCAGTTCACAAGAGAATTCACATTCTGCCCTCGTTAACATGCTGGGTCCTCACTTGACCAACCTTGGAAGGATGGAAGAGGCTGAGTCAACCTGGACCCGGTCAGGATCAAACTCCCAACGTTTCAGCTGCAGCACAGTAGTTTTAACCCCTTCGCCACCCGGGCTCAGCAGCCCTCTGCCATCCACTCTGTGCAACGTACCCATCCTGGAAGTGCAACAGCCCGTTGCAGAAGGAGGCGCCACAGACCCAAATGCATGAGACATGGTGGACAGGGCCGGGAATCAGGGAGGAGGAGGAGGAGGAGGAGGGACTTACGCGGGGTAGTCCGGCACTTTCTCCTTGAAGGCCAGCAGGCTGCAGACGTACTCGTTGTAGAGCCACTTCACTTTGAAGTGCAGGTTCATGTAGTCGGCACTCTTGCAGAGACGGTGCTTCTCGTGCTCTGGGGGGGGGGGGGGGAGAGGGGAAGAGAAGAGAATGAGTGGGGGGGGGGGAGAGCCATGGTAGTGGTGCTGGTGCTGGTGTGTTTGGCAACACAAGCAACCCTCCTTGCTGTTGCCTTCAGCAGGGCGGCATGTCCTGGCACAAGTGCCAACCCCAGGAATCCAACAAAGACGGGGCAGGCAAAGCGGGAGGGAAGCAGGAGAGGAGAGTTAGGGTTTCCGGGGGCCACGAGCAGAAAGGCCCTGATCCCAGGAGATTCAAAAGCCCAGCCAGGCCCAATGGAAGGGAACTGGCACCCCACCCGGGCACAAGTGTGTGTGTGTGCGCGCGCACATGTGTCCTTGCCCCTCTTTCCATCTCCTGGGGCACCAGCCACTCTCTGCCTTTGTAAGTCTCAATCCAGTAGTGCTCCACCTTCTCCACAGCCCACCAGGCAACCCTCTGCCCTGGCCAGAGCCACAGAAGGCACACAATGCCCAAGGGAAGCATCGTGTGCCCCTCTCTCCCACGGTGAGTCCCAGCATGGGTGAATAGTGGGTGACTGGAGCACTGGCGCTGCCCACGGCCCCCTCCCTGCCTCACCTTTCAGGTATGTGCCCCCTCCCCTGCTGCGGGGTTAGCTCAGCCGCTGCCGTTTCCTGTTTTCAAATGCAGTGAATCCACCTCCACGCTGAACCTTGCAACATCGAGTAAACCCACTTGCAATTTTACTCAAGTCTCTCTCTCTCTGTCCCTTCCTCAACCTCTCTTGCTCTCTCCCCAATTCCGCCTCTGGTCCTAAAAGGGGATCCTCCTATGGCAAAGAAAGCAATGGCCGTAGCATGGATGCCTCCTCTGACATTGTGATGGCTGCCAGGCGGCTACTGCTTCACCTGCAGCTTTGGCAGTGGCCTCTTCTACTCGAGAGTAAGCACAGCCCCCTCCTCAAAACACGGCCAGTAGCAGAGGGTGCAGAGAGCAAATGGTCTCTGGGTTGGGCCATTGCTATGCTGGGAGCTTCGGCTTCTAACTCTGCCACCAGAGCCAGGGCGCACGTAAGCCACAGATCCATCCACACACAGAGACCTGAGATGCTCACGGGCAGAGACGAGCCTCTCCTTGGCAATGAGAAACTACTGGGGAAAGAAAGAGAGAGAGAGAGAGCCACCCCGCAGGGGATCACTTAGGACAGACCACCCCCACCCCCCAACTACAGCCGTATGGACACGTTTTACTTCCAGGAGCAGCAAGGGCGGTGTGGGCCGGATGAATAGGCATCGGGAGCTGGATCTGGCCCATGGGCCGTAGTTTGGGCACCCCAGGTTTAAGCAGAGGCAGCCTACAAATCTATCTCATCCTGTTGCAAAGCAGTCTGCAAGGCGCGTTTTCCTTCCGCTTCCAGTGGGAGGAACCACGTGACCGGCCTGCTGAGCCACGTAACCGGCCCACTGATCCACATGACCAGCCCACGGCCTGAAAAGTCTGGAGGTCAAGACGGCTCTTTCCTTTCTCTTGAGCCCAGGTTAGCACGGCTAGATTTGCCCTGGAAAACCTGCCATGGAGCTGTTTTGCAAGCCTTCTCCTGTGAGAGCCCCGCATCCACAGAGCAAAGCCCCTACTTTCCCCCTCCTTGGCCAACACCCCACGGGGCTTGAGCCACAGGGGAGGGACACTTTTCTCACCTTTACCAAAGTGGCTCAAAAGCCAGTCGTATCCAACTCTAGGGTGCAGTGCTCATCTCCGTTTTCAGCCCAAGAGCCAGCACTCTCTGGGTCTGCAGATGTTTCTGTGGTCGCGCGGCAGGCATGGCTAGAGTGCACGGGACGCTGTTGCCTTTCCTGCCAAAGTGGCACCTGTTTATCTGCTTCCAATGTCTTGCTTTTGAACTGCGAGGTTGGCAGGAGCTGGGGCAGATGACGGGAGCTCACTCTGTCACGCAGCACCCAGGTCTCAAACTGCTGGCCTGCCGACCTTCCAGTCATCAAGCTCTGTGGTCTTAACCACTTTACACCAAGGAGGCCCTAAATGGCAGGAGCCAGGCAGCTTTTGGAGGGGAGGCCACCAGCTAAACTTCTGCTTTACCACCTCAAACTTGTGGCGAAGGCTGCCAGTGGAAGGTGAGTCCAGCCAGCACCACCACCACTGGTTTTTGCCCAGTCAAGGAAAGGCAGTGCCACATGCTCGGGGGGGGGGGGGAGAACCTGCCACAGGTGAGAGGGAGACAGGTGCGCTGGGGGGGGGAGGGCTATCCAAAACGGAAGCGAGGCCAGGAGTCCCCCCTCCCATCCACCTGACTCTGGGCTCAAGCCACAACAGCTCCAGAAAGAGGGGGCTGTGGGACCCCCATCCCACCCCACCCCCCACAAGGCAGGCTGCAGAACTCTTTGAATTAAGTGTGTGATGCCTCCAGCAAAGGAGCCCTGTGGAAGGACGGCAAGCAAGGGGGGAGGGTAGCCTCTAAGGGGGTGTGGGGTGTGGGGGAGAAAGCCAAGGAGCTGCGGTGGTTCACCTGCCACGGCAAAACCCACAGGTGCCTACTGTCACTTAACAAGGAGCTATGCTGGAAACGGCGACTGAAGGTCTCTAGCAGAAACCCTCCGGGCCTGCTTGGCATCACCCGTAGCATTTGCAGCCTAAGGCATCTACGTGGGGTGTGGGTGTATGCAGCTGCCATTAGCAAACCAGGAAGGGAGTGGAGAGCAATTAAAAGAACGAGAGAGACTCTTACCACCATGAAAGAGCACCATGCGCATGCGGAAGACAGGAGGGGCTTGTGGCAGAGAAGAGACACAAGTGAATCACAGCATTCCTCTCTCTCTCTCTCTCTCTCTCTCTCACACACACACACACACACACACACACACGTGCACATGCACTGCCCCAGAGCCCTCCCTCCCTGGTCAAGGAGGCTCCAGTCCAGAGCAGGGAGACACCCACCTGCCTACCTGCTTGCCTGCCTACATGCCTACCTGCCACAGACGGCCACTTAGCCCCCACCACTCAGCCAAACGGACTCCTGGCAAAGCAACTATCACAATAGCAATGACACTCCTATGGCACACCATAGCGCTTAGTGCACTCTCTAATGAGCATTTTTGCCCCCAACATGCTGGGTACTCAGTTTACCAACCTCAGAAGAATGGAAGAAGCTGAGTGAACCTTGATCCCCATCAGGATCAAACTCCCAGCGTTTTGGCTTTAGTACAGCAGTATTACTACTACGCCACTCTTGCGGTTACTTCAATGGGTTTCTAGCTGAATTTGATTTTGCTGAGTTTCTCAGTTCCGAGCTTGCAGTGAAAAGACCAGATAAAAGTACACCCAATAAACCAAGTTTCCAGCTTCCAGCTTGATCTGGCTAGGCCAGAGGTGTCCAAACTATGGCCTGTGGGCCAGATCTGGCCCCTGACACCAATTCATCCGGCCCACGCTGCTCTCGTTGCTCCCAGAAGTGGAAGCAATACCTGTCCATATGGGCACATTTGACTTCCACTTCTGGGAGCGATGAGGGCGGTGCAGGCTGGATAAATTGGGTGTCAGGGGCTGGATCTGGCCCATGGGCCATAGTGTGGGCAGCCCTGGTCTAGGCAAACCAGTCTCAGAAGCAAATCCTGCTCTCCCCGCCCTCCCCAGACACTATTCCCATGCTACAACTACTACCACAAAATGCCATACAGGGATGGGGTGGTGGTGGTGGTGGTGGTGGTTTGCTATTGCTTCCACTAAAAGGCGGGGGGTGGGGACCTTTCGAGACCCACATCTACAAGCTTTACCATAGGGAAGCCTCTTACCACTCGGCGCCTGGCAGGAACTCATTTTATCCAGAACTTAAGAAGAGGTGGACAAGGAGAGTGAGACAAAAAGCACAGGTTACAGTTAGTAGCAGAGAGAAGGAGGGGGGGCGGGGATGGGGGGCGGGGGGCTCTGATGATCCCACCAGAATGACGGCCACCCCCACTCCACCTGGGCCCCTTGTGTGCCTCAGTGGGCAACGGCAACCCAACTCAGTGCGCTGGATGGACATCCCGGGGGGGGGGGGGGCAACAGGAAGGCTGAGCCCCTCTGACGGGCAGTGAGAGAGAGAGAGTGGGGGGGGGGGGCTTGCCCTGCTGATGCTAATAACCCCCATACCTGTCAAGTTGTGGCAATTAAAATAAGGGAAGGTTTCTAGGTGCCGGCGCACACATGCACAGTAGCCCATTCACACATGTGCACATGCGCAAACCCTTTGCGCATGCACAGTAACCCCTTTCCTGGCCGTTCCAACTAAGGGATGACAGCGGGAAAGAGGGGGAATGATCGGTGAATTATGGGAAATCCCAGCCAAAATGGGATACTTGACAGGTATGAATAACCCCCATCCCCACACCTGAGGGCGGCGGCGGGGGAGGGGCTGCAAATCCCTCCTGGAAGTGATTCTTCCCCAGCAAAGGGTCGGACTGCCAAGCCAGAGTCTCTCTCCCACAGAGGAGGAGGAGGAGGAGGAGGAAAGAAGCCCATGGAAAAGCCATAGAATAGGGGAGACTCACACCACCTTGCTCCCTGACCCTCCAGTCTCCCTTCTCCACAACAGGTTCATGGTAGACGTCCCCCCCACCCCACCCCACCCCACCCTGGCAAATGGATGGATGGATCAAACACAGGAGGTTTTAAAGAGTTACTACTGAGAATGGTGTCTCAGTACCAGGTTCATGCCCACTGACGCAAGCCTTCCAATGCGCCCCCCCCCCGCCCCCCAAGCCTGACCTGTTCTAATATTCATCTCCCTTAAGGTTTCCCAGAATCGCCACAGCCCTGCTTTCCCACCCCAGTGCCAAGGATGGCACCTCTGCCTCCCCACCTACCTTTGGGCTGGGGATACCCTCTTCCCCCAGACCCTCCCTCCCTCCCCAGCCACCCACCGCCCCGCCACAGGAGCGCAAGCTGGGTGCATGGATACCCTCCTCCCGTCCTGCTGGCTGACTGGCCTTTGGCAACCACTTCTCTGATGCCTCCCACAGCAAAGGCTGTCATGTTTCTTAAATGCCAGAGAGTAGTGGCAAAGACAAGACGGAAGGCAGGGAGGGCTCCACTGAGAGCCCGGCACGAATGTCACCTGCAGGTGAGGGCGCGGGCGCGGGTCTTAACCCCAGGCTAAGGCAACATCGGGGGCAAAGGGCTCCTTTCACGATCCAGAAGGGCTGAGAAAAAAGCAGACGGCCTTTTCGTGCCCTCCTTCGGCTGAGTCAACCACCCTGGCACAGGCTCCCATGGGAGCTTTGAGCGGAGCATGACACACAAGAGAGGACCCAGGTGTGGGGGTGTGTGGGGGGGCTGATACATGAAGGGTGGCTCGTGCAAATGCCCTTTGCAAGGAAGGATTCAGGGGCAACTGGTCTCGGACAGGGTGATGTGGGGGGGGGGGCACCACATTGTTACTGCAAGAGAAAACGAAGGAGCGGGCGGCGGGGGTGGCGGCGCTTGTCAGGTTTTACGGGTGACAGTTTTGGCCTGATCACATCCATAGCCAAAAAAAGCAAAAGGTTAGCCTTAGGACGAGGCTTCATCGCTGTAGCCAAACGGTAGAAGGGATTCAGTTCCATTTAAGGCACATTCCCTATAAGGAAGCTTCTTTCCCCTTCCAGCTCCATCTTGCCCACAGCAGAACTGGGCTTGGGGGCTTTTTTCAAGGGGGGGGTGATTTCTGACCTCCTGGTTCCCCATAAAGCAATTCACCCCCCACATGAGCTGTGACTGAGCCTTTTGTGCCTACTATTAACACTCCTAGGTGCCTGGAACGCCACTCCATAGGTGACAAGTAGTCAAAAGGACTCACAGGTAGACAGACTAAAGTGTACTGAATGTTTTCTCTGAAATAGAAACCATAGAAATGCTGTATTGTTTGCTGCAGGTGCTCTTATTGATTAACTTTGTTGTTCTGGATTTATAGAGCTGCTAAGGTAATAATTCTACTCATGTTTACCTTTAAGCACATAGACATACATAAGAGCATTAACCCCACTCTATGTTCTGTTACTGCTATATTTACTCACAGCTACTCAGTTCTAAAAGGGTTTAAATAAGTGGAGAAAAGGAACTTTGTCATGCTCATTGCCTCTCGATAATCACTGTGTGCGCAAGGCTATGCACCTACAGGTTAGCTTATGCATGTATGCTGGGACACAAATGTTCTTGAGGGTTTTGGACTTTTGGCAAGAACCTAGAATCGGAGGTTTCACAGGTCGAGGACCAGTCTCTATTTATTTATTTTATTTATTTATTTAGTCGTATTTATATATGCCGCCCACTCAGGCAGAACCTGACTCAGGGCGGCATTACAACAAATTCTAAAAACATATAAAAACACTTTAAAAGACCCATATCCCACCCACTTAAAAAAAAACCATATCCCACCCACCCATCCCACCCACTATAAAAAGAAGAAGAAGAAGAGAGAGTTCTTAATGGTTTCCATAAGCCATCAGGCGGGGACCGTGTTCCCATTCGGGGGCCCCCACACCTTCCCTGCCAGCCAGGTCTTCAATCCTTTCCTGAAGGGCAGCAATTCTCTTTGAAGTCTTAGATCTATTGTGCCACCTTGAGCATCAGGGATACTTTCCTCATCAGGGTACAGGACAGAGTGCCATGACAGAAAGAAAGCCTTAGACCTGACAGGCTGCCCCTGTGTGGCCAATGATTGGTGGGGATCAGGACAAGGACACAAAACAAAGGAATCTGCAACATGACAAGGGAGACCGAGACCAGCGTTACCTTCCATGGCGTATTTCATGTCCTGTGCAAAGAGATTCCACATGACTTCAGCACTGATCTTTCCAACAGCAAGCTCTTGGGGAAACCTACGTTGAAAGAAGAAACGAGCATGTGCGTCAGAACATGGGGGGGGGGGGGGGGATCTCCAGCAGGCTCTGGAGTCAGTCGCCCACCTGGCAGGGAGGCGGGGTTTTTATTTTTATTTTTTTGGGGGGGGAGGGAGCCCCTTTTCCTGAGTCTCATGCTTACACCTGCCTTTGGAAACGTCATTTGAAAACCTCCTAATGGAGTGAAAGCATGTGTCCCCCTGGCCCTTGTCTTAGGTGCCAAGGCTCAGCCTCTCTCTTGGCCGAAAAGTGAACAGGGGAAAGTAAGCAGGACATGTGCTCAAAGAGGTGCAAAATGGCAGAGATGCAATAAGGGAGCCAACCTGCCGTGATGTTCCAGGATGGGCCCTGAGGAATCCAAAATGCTACCATGAATGCTTGTGCCAATAATTCCAGAGAGACAAGAGCCTCTCTGTGTGTTTCAGACCACAGTCTTTTGAGAAGTAGAGAAGAGCCGAGGAGGAGGAGAGGCTCTCTTATATGCATTCTGGGGGTGGGGGTGGGGGGATTCTAGGAAAGTGCAGCCAGGAGGTTCTGCTGTGCACCACCACCACCACCACCACCACCCACCCCTCTTGGTCTCTTCAGCCCATTTCCCAATGGATGGCTTGGGAGCAGAGGTTTCTGGAGTGACTGAGGAGCGGCCAGAGAGCCCTCGGCCTTTGCATCATGCATTTGCTCCTCCACGTCCACATGCCAGAGTCACTCACTCAGGCTGCGCCACTTGAGCACCCAAAAGATGTGTGCAAAAGGGGCAAATGTGTGCAACCAGGGGCAGAAGAGGAAGGGCACCCCAGAAAGGGCAAGAGGCCCACTGGCCATGTCCGTGCCTGACCTCTGAGGGTTGCTAACACATCCAATGGCATCACAGAGGGGCCCTCTCAAGGCACAGACAGACAAGAGGCACGTTCTCTGCCCCAGGAGGGGAGAAGAAAGACCTGCAGGACTAACTCAAGAGACTCCTGGGGCCAAGGAGGGGCACAGCATCTCCTGGGGGCTCTTACTGGTTCAAGACGGGGGCGTAGGAGTTCTTGTCCTCTTCAATGATGGAGACAATCAAGGTGATGAGTTTGGGCCAGAAGTCCAGGTTCTGGATGCTGGGGCCTTGTTCCTCCACGGGCATCTCCTGGGGTTTGTTCTAAAGCCAAAGAAAGAGCATTCAGCAGCAGCAACCCTTCCTCATGCACTGATGAGGACTTAGCGCAGCCAGCTTCATGTGCAGAGGAGCGCCAGGGCCATGAGCGCACCCACCGCACAGGGAGCCTGCCAATTGAATTCTGCAGGCCACAGAGCTGTGCGCCTCTGCCCTCTCCATTCAATGTGACACGCCTGGCGTGGAGCAATGGCTGGGAGGGCCACACTCTGCAAACCCCTCCCTGAGCTCCACCAGAGTACCTCTGGTCATAAGAACATACGAACAGCCTTGCTGGAAGAGGCCACAGGAGCCCATGATCCAGTCCAGCCTTCTGTCTCACACAGTGGCTCACCATTGGCTTCAGGGTATTATTCTCAAGGAGATGCCTTCACCTGCTTAGGATTCCCTGGAAATGGCATTTATTGAGAGATATCCTGCCTCTCTCTCCAACCCCGAGGTTGTCCTTTGGTTTCCATATAGTTATAGCCATGGATATACCCTTGTCCTCCATGAACTTGTCTAATCCTTTCTTAAAGCTGTCAAGTCTGACAGCTGTCACCACTTCTTCTGGCAGGGAGTTCCATAGACCAGTAATTGATCCTCTGGGTGAAAAAGTACTTTCTCTTATTTGTTTGAGAACTAGTACCCAAAAGTTTCATGGAGTGTCCCCTAGTTCTAGTGTTATGCGATAGGGAAAACAGTTTTTCCTTATCTACTTTGTCCACACCGTGCATGATTTTATAAACTTCAATTAGGTCACCTCTTAGACGCCGTCGTTCAAGAGTGAAAAGGCCCAACCGTTGCAGCCTCAGATGGTAAGGAAGGTGTTCCAGTCCCCTAATCATTCTGGTTGCCCTCCTCTGCACTTTTTCCAGCTCCATAATATCCTTCTGGAGGTATGGCGACCAGAACTGTACACAGTATTCCAGATGGGGCCTCACCATAGATTTATAAAGAGGCAAAATGACACTTGCTGACTTATTTTCTATACCCTTCCTAATGATCCCTAGCATTGAGTTTGCTTTTTTCACTGCTGAGGCACACTGGGTTGACACCTTCATTGAGCTGTCACCACTTCTTCTGGCAGGGAGTTCCATAGACCAGGGATCCTCTGGGTGAAAAAGTCCAACTAAAGGAGGTTCTGTGGTCCACCCCACATATTTCTCCTACCACCTCCTTTCTTCAGGATCCTGGCCCAAAGCCTCTGCCCCATCTGAGGTGTGTGGAGACCAGGGGTGAGGGAAATCTATCTCCCCTAGGTTTCTTCCTGTAACTAATGCACAACAGTCTGACCAGGCAGGCCGGAAGTGCAAAATCAGAACGAATAAAGGGAGAGGGAGCGTTTGTGCCCAGTCCAAGCTGGTCAAAACCCCAACGACTCCACTCAAGAGCCCTGCCCCATAGAAGCCCTTAGACGTGCACTTCTCTGGGCAGTTCGCAAAGTAATTAGCATTGTTGCCCCCCACACATGCTGGGTCTTCCTCATTTCACCAACCTCAGAAGGATGGATCCCTATTGGGATTGAACTCACAACATTCTTGCTGCAGGACAGCAGTTTAACCCCTGCGCCACCAGGGCTCTAGAATGACAGGTGGCTTACCTGTAACTGTTGTTCTTCATGGTCATCTGTGAATCCACACGAATGGGCTTACTATGCGTATGCACCGTTTGTGTGGATCCACAGAGACCACGAAGAAGGAAGGACTTGATTGAGCATAGGGAGAGAAACAGGCATTGCAGAGAGCGGCCCATCATTAGGACATTGTTCTACTGAACAAGGACAAAGCAATGGCAATGCCACTTCTATCCTCTGCCCCGTATACGCCCTGAGTGCACTTTCTGGGCAATTCACAAGACAATTATGATCGTTGCCCCCAAACTGCTGGCTACTCATTTGACCGACCTCAGAAGGACAGAAGAGGCTGAGTCGACCCTGAGCCCTGTCAGGATCGAACTCAATGTTTTTGCTGCAGTGCAGCAGTTTAACCCCTGCGCCACCAGGGCTCTGCACCACCCTTGACTCACAGGGTCCGTCTGGTATTCACGGCTATACAGCTCTTGGCAGTTGTTGAAGATGTACTCATAAGTCGAGTTGAGGCAGGCTTTCACGCAATCCTTCACCACCTGACTGGCACGAGGTGGACTCTGCAGTTCCTGAACCTGGAGGAGGAGGCAGGGAAAGAGGTGAGAACAAGGCGGCAGCAGAGGCAGGGCGGGGGAGCGAAGCACCGCTTTCAAAGTCCCATTCAGCAGTCTGGTGGCTACCCATGGAGAGAAGGTGCCAGGGCTCCAGGATCCCATCCGTCTTGTCAGCCATGGGTCCTGATTGTTGAGCATTCTAGTGCAACCCAAGCAGGCAGTGAATACAGAGCCAGGAAAGATAAGCCTGACCTAAAGGAAGTTGTTTTGCATTGTTTGCCTATAGTTACAATTAGAAAAGGTTCTTTCCTGCCTTAAGGCCTTTGTTTGCTCTGGCCTTCTCTCTCTTGCTTTCTGCCGTTCAAAGAAGAAAGATGTCCGTTGGAGCACTTCCATCTTCAAGGCCACATGGCTGGGGAAAAAGGCCACCTTTATTTTTTTTTAAAACTCACTCACCTGGATTTCCTGCCTACATTATGTACCTAATGCTACTTCATCAAGACTCCTGAGCAGCACACATGTATCTTCTGACCTCATTTTGTGAGTAAATGCTATTTTCCTTTCTCTCAAGTATCTAGCCCAAGAGTGTTTATTAGCTAGGCAAAAAGAAGGAGAACGGGGAGACTTGCATTCAAACTAAATTCCTAAAACCTGCCCGCTTTTCTGTGCAGCTGCTACAAATAACTTAACACCAATTACCTGCAAAGAGCCTGTTCTGGTCTCCTTAGGTGCCTTGCTACCATCCAGAGACCCGGCAGGACCGTGAGTCCCTACCTGCCCTGAGTCCAACCACAATTCTCTACCTCCTCCTAAAGCTTTCCAGGCGCTGAGCAGAGTGGAAGACACCTTGCGCCCAAAGAGGTGGTCTCGGTGCATGACATGTAATTGTGCAGAGTTCTGCCCACCTTCCCAGTCCAGCCACATTGTCTCCAAGGGAGCCTGTGGGCTCCCACAGTGGATCAAGGCTCCAGAGGGCAGGGCAAGGGGAAGATGTCCAGCCCTCAGGACAGCTGCGTCCCCCTCTCCTTTCCTCCACTTCCTGAAGCCCTAGGGACTCCTTGTCCCTGAGGCTGCCTTAGACTACCCTATGGTATGCAGGGTGTGTGTGTGTGTGTGTGTGTGTGTGTGTGTGTGTGTGTGTGTGTGTGTGTGTGTGTGTGTGTGTGTGTGTGTGTGTGTGTGTGTGTGTGTGTGTGTGTGTGTGTGGTGTCTAGGGCAGGGTGCGGGTGGTTGTCAATGGGCTGGCTTCGCTGCAACCAAGAGTCTTGTGGGAGACCTTCCTGGCTAAGAAGATTAACTTGGCAACAGCTTTTGTGAACTCCAGCCTAGTTACCCTGCTGCTCCATGTCGACCCTCCAAGGGGTATCTGAGGCTCTTCCCTGTGACTCCTCTACAGGAGTCCTCCGGCTCTGACGACACAGCCTGTGGTGCCCACCGCAGTCAATGCCCATGGCTGGGCTGACCACCTCTCTTGGTTCTCCACTTCTCCTTTGGGTTGGGAGCTAACCTGGTGTCTGGAAAAGACCTGGCCATGGCATTCCCAACCAACGCATTGCAAAGGGAATCCACACGGAATCCTCTCTGCACAGGGAACATCTTCTCCCTGTACCGCTAAGGGAGTGTTTCAAGGGATGCACATTTCCAGCAGAGGGTCTCAGCAGCCTTTCAGCTCACGGCCTCAGGTGTCTTTAGCCCTTTATAGGCACTCAGGTGCCAGGCCTGAAAAGCCAACTTGACAGCCAAGGTATACTATAGAGACTCTGGAAGCCAAAGGAGCCCGTGTGTTTCGACTGAACCAGCCTGCCCGTCGGTTCCTTCCTGCATCAGCAGAGTCTGCTTGGCACCAAAGCACAAAGAGTGACGGCTGTCAGAAACCATCACAGGGATTTGAGGATCCTGCGCCCTGGAAAAGGGCAAAGGCAGATTTCTCCATTAGTCAACGTTAGCTAATGTGGAGTGTGAATAACCGTCTCCTCATTCCTGTTAAATGAATTGCTCTGCTCCAGTGTTTCATTTTCTTCCTAGGGATATTTTGTCAGAAAACAGGCTTGGATTAATTGCCTTCTGAATGCTTGGCCAAACATCTCATGGCAAAAGGCATGCTCCGTAACCTGGCTCTCCATGGAGCAATATGTACTGGAGCCATCCCAGCAGAGCTTCAGTGGGATTTCCATCTGTGGAAATGTGGGATTTTGCTGCTTCATGAAACAAAGAAGTAAGCAAGGCAGTGAAGTGTCAGTGTGTGTGTGTGTGTGTGTGTGTGTGTGTGTGTGTGTGTGTGTGTGTGTGTGTGTGTGTGTGTGTGTGTGTGTGTGTGTGTGTGTGTGTGTGTGTGTGTGTGTGTGTGTGTGTGTGTGTGTGTGTGTGTGGAATATGGGCAGAGGTGAGCACCTCTCTAGAAATCACGAGGGAAAGATATTCCTTTTATCATCTACCTTTCCTTCCTTCCTTCCTTCCCTCTATCTTCCTTCCTTCTCTTCTCTTCTATGCCTTCCAACGGACTGTTGCTTGCCTGAGAGAACCTGTCGTAATGGCACACGATGGATCTGGCAGAGCAAAGCCACCCACTAACCAGAAGGCCAAATAAGAGTGGCAGGCAAGAAGGAGAACTAGGTACGACGAGAGACTGTCCCAGGGGAGAGGAGAGCAGTGCCATGCATGGGGACGTGGAGGGGAAATGCTTCCGACAGGAAGCAGGGCAGAGCGCCGTTGCTGTGCCGCACGGCTGGGGGGGCAGAAGGCCAGTCCCAGGGAAGTGGGAGCAGAGGGAATGCTGGCGACCACAGGGCACCCTCCCTGGGCTGAGCCAGGCCTAATGCCCAGTGGTGGTCCTTCAGCCCTGCTTTGGCCAAATCCAAACCCACCCACCCCCCGCAGCAGCTGCGAGGGCCAGAGCGCCATCGGGAGGCAGGCAGAGGCTTGCCTTCATCCTGAAGAAAGTGATGCTGGTCAGCAGGTCCACCGTGGACTTCAGATCCTGCAAACGTTCCTGGCTACTGGCTGGAAAGTTGTTCTGTAGGAAGGAAAACAAGAGTTGGACTTGAACTGGTCGTGGAAGGGAAAGGGTGATGACAGGCTCCACGCACACAACATCTGCCGAAACAGGGAGCACCGTGTAAGATCCGGAGAGGAACCCAGGGATGGGGGTGGGAGAGAGTTCTTCCATCCCACCCTCACGTCCAGTGTTGAGTTGCTCCAGGTGCCCACAGGTGCCCACGCACCGGTAGCGGAAATTCCCCCAGGCCATGCCCACTTGGCTGGCCACACCCACCTCCCTACCCCAGGCCATGGTGTATGGAGGCCAAGTGGCCATGGCCCACAAAGTTAGCCACGCCCGTGGTGGGGTAGTAAAAAAATTGCAGCGCATGACTGCTCACGTCCCCCTCCAGACACTCTGGTTTTGCAGCCAGGGTTTAGGAACAAAGACGATAATGCAGGCATCACAGAATCAGGCTTTGGCTCCCTTGCTGCCCCCACCCAAGACATGTGTCTGCCACAGCTCGGCCGGCCCAGCCCTGCTCCCCTTTGTGTTGCACAAAGCAAGGCACCTAAAGCCCCTGCAGCCTGGTGTGTCTCCTGCCCACCCCTGCCCCAGGTCTTCCTACCACTTCCTAAACCTCTCGCTTTGGATGGATCATAGGGGTGGGGGTCACTTCTTCACACACTGATAGACAAGGCTATGGGCTATGGCAAGTGGAACCTTCTCTAAGGATCTCACAAGCCCTCACAGAGACAAACTCCCTTCCTCCTGTTTCCAAAGACCTTCTCATGCGGCACAGAGCCATGTTTCCCCACCGCCTTGGCAGACAATTGTGGGCAAAGCTTTTCAGGAGATGGGAATGACATGGACCTAAACCAGGGATGCACAAAATATGGCCTGGGGGCCTGGTTCTGGCCCCCCACACCAATTCATCTGGCCCACGCCACCCTTGCAGTGCCTGGAAGCGGAAGTAAAACGCACCTGTATGTGGCATGGGCCAGGTGCATTGGTGTCGGGGACCGGATCCAGCCCACGGGCCATAGTTTGGGCACCCCTGGCTTAAGCAGAGAACATGGCAGCCTAAAAATCTTTTTCATCTTGTTGCAAAACAGATTGTGAGGCGTGTTTTTCTTCCGCTTCTGGTGGGAGGAACCACGTGACTGGCCTGCAGCTTGAAAAGTTTGGGCACCCCTGACCTAAAACCCCATAAGGCAATCCAGTTTCTGCAGGATCCATGAGCCAAGGGTCAGAAGGGAGGCCTCCGCAGGCATCTGCCCCCCCCCCCCCGCCAGACCCAGATAGGCCTGCTTTGCTCTGCCCCTATTCAAGACCCCGATCACATCATTTGGGGATGATTGCCTGGGGCTGAGATGTCCCTGGGCTTTGGAGGAACAGAGAGAGCCTGCCAAAGAGAGGGTCTGGCCCTCGGACCAACCAGAAAGAACAGACTGGGATCCTTCTTGGGGGGAGAGCGAGCGCTTCTCTTCTCTTCTCATTAACATTTCCAGGAGAGGAAGTGCCTTTAATTAAGGTAGAATAGCCTCTTTTGCCGCTACCCAAGGCAGAAGGAACATAGGCTGTACTTGAGGACAATCAATTAGGAGCCCATTAATGCCACAGAGTCTCATCATCATTACAAATGAGATCCAATTACATTTCTCTGCATCTCACCCTAGGCAACTATTTTTGGCAGCGTCTCATCCGTGGAATAATGAACATTTCCCCATATCAAGAGCAGCAGCAGCAGCAGAATTCTGCAATGCATAATGATGCCATTCCCGGGGGCATTTCCTGGTAATGCTTTTAGGCAAGGCTTTTCCAGAAGATGATGATGATTTTTGTTCAGCACTGCAGGAAGATCGCGGTGGGCTCAAGAGCCCGACAGGCAGAGGACCAACACATGCATGCACGCACGCACGCACGCACGCACGCACAGAGCAGCCTTCTGTACTTGAGGCTCATCAGTGAGAAAGCCTTGCTGTAGCAGGGCAGGGCCAGGAAGCGCATGAGCAATTGACATACGAACCGTAACAACGGGGTCTGCACTTAAGCGCAAAGGTTCCTGGGGGAGATGAAACGGCCACCCCTTTTGGCACAGGGTTTCATTGGCTACTTCTGAGGCCCTTCAGCTGACCACAGAGTAAGCAGGGATTTAGGGAGGCAAATGAAATGCCCAGGAGACCATGAGAAGAACCAAACTGGGGACGTCTGGAGCTCCCTCCAGCTTCTTCTTAGCACTGCTAAAGTCAAAAGAGCAGCCCCTTCCCTTTCCCTGCCTGAAGCCTTCCTGGTCGCTCCGTCAGGGAAGACTTCCCAGCCCAGCGGGTCTCTCTAGACCAGTGATGGGCAGTCTTGGCCCTCCAGCTGTTCTTGGACTTCAATTCCCAGAAACCCAAATCAGCGCACCTGCTGATCAGGGCCTCTGGGAATTGAAGTTCAAGAACAGCTGGAGGGCCAAGACTGCCCATCACTGCTCTAGACAAAAGGAGGCAGCACAATGGACTGAGGAGGCACCAAAGGAAACAGCCAACCAACCAGCCACGGCTGCCCTCCGCTGTAAAAGGGAAGAGCCTGTCACCCCCCTTCTCTACAGGGCGATGCTCCGCTTTCTTTGCTGGGATCCGGCCCGCTCACTGAACCTGGGCTTTGAAAGAAACCCCCAGGGAGGAAAGAGGACCCAGCTCTGCTTCATCTCTCAGTGGAACCGAGGTCAGCCTCCCTCCCGCCAGCATAAAAGCTATCATGGGGGCCCTTGGACCCCTCTCCCCCCTTCCCCTGCGGGGGGCAAACAAGTGGGTCTGGCTGACAGGACTTGGCAAAGCACTCTTCTGAGGGCTCCCCAAGGGCCCCTCCAAAAGTCAAGGAGACCCTCTCACCCCTTCCCCGAAGTGGGCACTTACCCTGTACATGGAGAGGTCAATGCGCAGGGAATTGTGAAGTTGGTCCAAAAGCTTCACAAATCTCTCTTTCTGTTTGCCACACAGGGAGACAAAAACCAGAACAGATTTGAAAGATGTACTTTAAAATTCATCTGGGGTTGAGAGATGGCCCTTGGCTTTGGAGAAACAGCGACCCCTCCCTAAAAGAGGCTGACCTTCCAACGTCTTGGTGGGACACAGAACAGGATGAAGATGTTGGTCACCTCTGAAGGGGCACAACAAAACCCATCACCCACCCATCACCCATCGCCCTCTAGAAGAGGAAATCTCATCCCCAAAAGGCTGTTCCGAGTCTTGCAATGCAAGGCCAGCTTCCCTGCAAGGGAGCACCAAAGGCCATGCTGATGGCCATAACGGCCAAAAGGAACCAGATTTCACATTTGGATTTGTGGCCCTGGCTTTCGTGACTGGGGTGGCAGCGCCGTTCAAGGGCCAAACTGTCGCCTGGCAAAGGAAATCCAGGAGCCCCTAGAAATCCCCCAAGAGTCGGTCTTCTAAAGAAGCCGAAGCATCTCCCCATGCAATGTGTGGCCTTCACTGTGCAAGAAAGAAATCTTGTGGGCTCTCATTCCTAAGGTGCCAAGAAATCCCAGCGCTTTGGGGGGAAAAGGTCACTGGAATAAAAACATGTTTTCTTGGGCCACTTGCAAGGACTGGTTGTTTGGTCGCTGCTGAGAAGGAATCTCTTCTTTCCCACTCGCAGAGGAACACCACGAAGGGTTTCACCCATGGTAACAATGCTACACCGCATGGGCCCTGGTTTACTCCCGGCATGCGGAAGAGGCTGCTGGCAGCATCCCCCGAGCACCAGAGCCTCATCCAGGAGCTGGGAGTGCTGAGGGGCTCAGCTCCCTCTCCCTCCAAAGCGCACTCAGGAGAGTTTGATGGAAAAACCACCACTGGATACAGGCAGGCTGCATGCAGGGAGGGTCGCTCACTCACTCACTCACTCACTCACCCCAAAGTTGGAGGCCGAGAAGCGGTCAGAAGCTGAGACGTTGGTGGAGGCAGTGGTGTGGGCGTAGTAAGCATTGATGTTGGCCAGCAAGGTGCTCATCACAGCCGGTACGCCTGGGCACATGTACTTGGAGGAGAGACATGCAAAGTGCCTGGATGGAGGGGGGAATGCGGGAGGGGGACACAGAAGCCAGAACCATCAGGCAGGCAGGTAGGCAGGCAGGAGGAGACCTAGGAAGGAGGCTCCAAGTCCCCACAGCTAAGGATGCCTCCCCAACAGAGGCCTCATCCCAGTAAGCCACAGCTCAGCCCCCACCCCCCCACCCCCCATCCTAGCAAGGATGTGTGGGGAAAAGTACATTTCTGCAAGGTGTGTGCGATGGCTGTCGGGGAAGGAGGGGGTGTCCAGAGTACTTTGTATAGCAAATTCTGCCCCACCCTGTAGAGGGGCAAAGCCCAGCCGTGCCCACATGCAGGAGGTCTCCCACCAGACCTAAAGCAGCCGCCTAAAGACTGATCCTGTTCCAGGGATGGAAATGCACAGGCCAAGCTGCAGGGAAAAGGAGCCCCCCCTCCCTCCCCCCCGGCTTGGGAATAGCTCCCCGGGAGCAAAGCCCATTTATTTATTTATTTATTTATTTATTTATTTATTTATTTATTTATTTATTTATTTATTTATTTATTTATTTATTGATTGATTGATTGATTGATTGATTGATTGATTGATTGATTGATTAATTGATTGATTGATTGATTGATTGATTGTTTAGACTTTTATACCGCTTTCCTCCCCATAAAGGGAACTATACAGTACTAGCAGATTTTGCCCGGCAGTGCCAGGCTGGTTTGAGACTCAATATCAAGAAAACCAAGATAATGGCAACAGGCCCAATCAGTTCCTGGAAGATAGATGGGGAAGAAGTAGAAGCAGTGACAGATTTTACTTTCTTAGGATCAAAGATCACTGCAGATGGGGATTGTAGCCATGAAATAAAAAGGCGACTGATTCTTGGGAGACAAGCAATGAGAAACCAGGGGGAACATAGTGAAAAGCAGAGACATCACATTGCAAACAAAAATTAGAATAGTCAAAGCAATGGTTTTCCCAGTAGTAATGTATGGATGTGAGAGCTGGACAATTAGGAAGGCTGAACGCAGAAGAATAGATGCCTTTGAAATGTGGTGTTGGAGGAGGGTTTTGAGAGTGCCCTGGACAGCGAGGAGAACAAACAGGTCAATCCTAGAAGAAATTAACCCGGATTGCTCACTGGAAGGTCAAATAGTAAAGATAAAGCTAAAGTACTTTGGACATCAAATGAGAAGGGAGGATTCACTTGAGAAGGCATTGATGTTGGGAAAGGTGGAGGGCAAAAGAAGAAGGGGGAGGCCATGGATGAGATGGCTAGATGGTATTATAGACACAATGGGCACAGAGCTGGGAGGGCTGAGGGGGATGGTGGAGGACAGAGGCGCCTGGAGAGCAATGGTCCATGGGGTCGCAAAGGGTCGGAACCGACTGTGCGACTGAACAACAACAAAAGCCAGGCTTTTTAAAATTGTGTTGGATAGTAAAGGGTTTGGGTTTTTTTTTCTTGAACAAATGGTGCTGGGCTGTTTTAAATGGTGTTGAAAGGTTTTGTGAATTTGTGGGTTTGAGGCGCTGCGTCAGCCTGCGGCGGACTTGCGCTTCCAGTGTGTTGTTTATTTTTATTTTTTGCGTGCCGGGTTCCTCAGTGCCAGGCTCTTTAAAATGGTTTTGGAAGGGTTTTGTTATATTTTTATGCAAATGAGGTTAGTTTTTAATTGTGGTTTTTTAAATTTTTATTTTTACGCATGGGCTGTTAGAAACTGATTTTTTTATTTTTATTTTTGGTTTTTTGGTTTTTCAAAAGAGGAAAGGATGATATAATTTTTTATAATTATTGTATTTAACCAAATAATGTGTTACTATATGATTTTTTTTAAATAGTTGTGCCTTGGATAATAATTTTTAAAATGTGTAAGAATATGTTTTTTAATCAATGTTTCCATACTGTGTTTAGATGTTTTGTTTTGTTGAGTGAAAACATTTTTTTTTTGAATTTGTTGTGATTAGTGTGAATATTTTTGTATGATTTGATAACTTATTTCAGTAATTTGGGAATTAATCTCATTATTTAGAATATTTTTGGATGTTTTTACTCTTGTGGCCTCTGGGTGGGACTCGTGAGCTTTTCGTGTACTCTACAATTTTTTTCTACTGTCCTCTGGGTGTCGCTTCTTCTTCCGGTAAGTATTCTCTTTCTTTTCTCAGTTTTGTTCTGGTCATCATGGAGCGAAGACGTCTCATGGTAAGTTTCTGGTTTTATTTTTTGGGGGGATTTGTTTTGGGTTGGGGGGGGTGTCTGTGTGTTTTTTCTTGTTTGTTTTTGGATGTTTTTGTGTTTCTCTTTTTGTATTTTTGATTTTTAGTTTTGAGTGGTTTTGATTGTTTTTGGTTTGTTTACTTTTTTTAGGGGCAGGGGGGGTCTTTCTTTTCCGCGGGCCAGGCTTGATGCCTGGCCCGTGGAAAGGAAAGGGGGGGTCTTTTTTTTCGCGGGCCAGGCTCGATGCCTGGCCCTTGGAAAGGAAAGGGGGAGGGTCTTTTTTTTCCACGGGCCAGGCTCGATGCCTGGCCCGTGGAAAGGAAAGGCCGGGTGGGGGTTCTTTTTTTTCCCGCGGGCCAGGCTCGATGGCTGGCCCATGGAAAGGAAGGGCAGCGGCGGTGGCGGGGGATTTACTTTTATTTTTCATGCGCCAGCTACCTCAGCATTCTGCGCGCTCATGGCGTGCAGGACGCTGGGGCTTGTAGTTTGGCGTGCGCGATTTTAGGTAGTGCAGCAGTTTGTTTCCTGCGGCTTACTTTTGATTGGCCACGGCACGTTTCCGAACGTTCCTTTTGCCCGCGCCGCTCAGCCTGATTGGCTCTGGTGCGGCGCGGCGCAAGGAACGTTGGGAATTGAAGTTTCCTTTTTTTGTTTGCGTCCGGGGGGCTCCTGCCCCACTGGTGCAAATTTCAACCTGACAGTTACCTGCGAACCTCGTTCGGGCGAGTGCACGGAGGCTCGGACGGGGCTAGTGGGGCCTGGCTAAACATCCTTTGTCACATTCCAACGGTTAACGCACCATTTTATAGGTATAGATATGTGATCCATCCTCATGGTTTTGCATGCAAGCAGCTCCGTCAGGTCTCTAGAAACTGCATTGGATAAGTGGTTAAGAGGCAGAACGTGATGACCGGAAGGTGGGCAAGTCAGCAGTTCGAGACCCAAGTGCTGCATGACGGAGTGAGCTCCCCTCTCTGTCCCAGCTCCCGCCAACCTAGCAGTTTGAAAGCAAGAAATTGCAAGGAGCTAAAGAGGTATTTATTTTTATTTATTTGTTCGAATTTCTAAAGCCACCCCAATCACAAAGACTCTGGGCAGCTTACACTACGACCCCCCCCCTTAATAAATAGACCCCATTTAAAACAGTAACTCTTAAACCCCCATTAAAAGACCCACCCGCACATGTTAAGGAAGGAAGGATGGCTCTTATTTAACCAGCCAGCAGGCAGGGGTTATTTCTCCACCAACCCCCCACACCTGCCCCGCCAGGTGTACCTGCCCTTCCAGGTACCACTTCTGCAGGAAAGGTAACAACGTTCTGTGCCCTCCAGCATCTAGTCATGCCTGCTACAGGGCCACAGAAACGTCTGCAGACGCAGAGACAGCACTGGCTCTTCTTTGGCTGTAAACGGAGATCAGTACCACCATTCTCTAGGGTCAGACACGAGTGGCTTTTGGGTAAGGACGGTCTAGATCGGGGGGGTTTCTCAACCTACGGGCCCAGGGACTGGATGCGGCCCACCACCACCACCTCCGCCACATCCAGAAGCACCATGTGTGGCAGGCAGGGCAAAATGGCATTCCAGCAAAGACACACACACACACACACGCCCCATCCTCCTCCCTCCCTGAGCCACACGGTTGGGAAATGCAGTTTGTAGACAGGCCGACCGATGGCTCTTGAAGCTCCAGGCGTCTACGCCGCACGGCTCCCGGGGCTTCCCTGGGAGTGACCTTCAGGCCTTTCTCCACCTTGCCACCCCACACCCCACACCCCACACCCCATCCCACAGCCCCAGGGAAACCAGAGGTTTGCTTTTCAGGGCTACCTAGGATGGAAAGGCGGCTTCACTCACGTCATAGCCTGGTAAATGGATTCAATTCCATAACGCATGGCAAATTCGTCCACAATCTCCTGGCCCGTCTCGTCAAAGTAAACCTTCCAGGCATCGTCTCCTTTGGCATCGGGAATCTTCAGCACCCCATTGCCCAGGACGTCCGTCAGGTAATGGAAGAGGTTCTGGGGGAAAAGGAAGTGACGGCCACGCTTGAAGAGGTTGGGGTGCAGCTCCTTCAGCCCAGGGGCAGTATTTATTTTATTTTATTTTATTTATATGCCGCCCACTCAGGCGAACCCAACTCAGGGCGGCATACAGCAATTAAAAACATATAAAATCAGGTTTAAAAAACCCAAGTCACCCACCCACCTACCCACCTGATGCATTTCTAACCTGCCCATCTGCAATGTTTTCCCACTCTGTGTGGCTTACAACACATTAAAAAAAAGATTTATATCAAATTAAACATAGGGAATAAACAAACCGAGTGAACTGACACGTAACAACGAAACAAAAACGATGCCCCCCTAGTAAAAAAACAAAACAAAAAACACAGATTGGTGATGGGAAAAGTTAATCACAATCCATTGCTCTGCATTTCTACAGAGTTGTTGTTGTTGTTGTTGTTGGTGGTGGTGCAGCTGACAATCCACTTCCATCAATTATCAGGTCGGGTAGGACAGACATTGAGGAATCCAAGTGCCCTGGTGACCAACCTGTTTTATTTCTGGGGATGCCTCTGCAAGAAGTGGGCTACAGTCAAGGGAGCCTTACTAAAGCAAACAAACAAACACAACTGCAATGTCTGTCAGAGGCCATCAAGACTCCTCACATCCACAGATCAAATCCTTGCTATGTCTGGGGTTTGGTGCTCTCTCCAAAACATCCAGCCCTGCCTACTTGCCCTCCTGAGCCACTGCGAGCCCACAGATGAACCCTTTTCTTGGAGATTTCGTTCCTCACCTGCAGCACCTGGGCGGGGGGGGGGGGGGGGGGCAGGAGGCAACTGGGCCACTGGTACTGCAGCAGATAGTGGTGGTGGTCCCACCATACCTCATGCTCTGACGTACCCTGGTGCAAGACGTAAGCTTGTCTGCAGTCTGTCTGGACCCCATTTCGGTCTGTCTTCATGCAGGGATTTGGCACCCCAACAGCCCTGATTGTCTGGATGGGATGACCTGCTCTGGGGAATATGCTAGCGCAGAGGTCAGCAAACATGGCTCTCCTGGTATTCTTGGACTTCAACTGCCAGAAGCCCAAGTCAGCACACCTGTTGATCAGGGCTTCAGGGAATTGAGGGACACCTGGAGAGCCAAGTTTCCTCACACACACACACACACACACACACACACACACACACACCTGTTCTAGTGCAATGCCAGCATGCAGTGACTACTAATACACTAACCAGAGAGACAGGAAAGACTAGCTTGACCTAAAGGAATTGTTTTGCATTGTTTGTCTCTAATTGCAACTAGTAAGGTTCTTTCCTGCCTCAGAGCTCACCTGGCCCTATTTGCATGGCCTTCCGAAGAGGAAAGATGTCCTTTTGAGCTCCTCCATCTTCCAGGCCATAAGGGTGGAAGAAAGGCCAACAACTTTACTTCTAACTCACCTGGATTTCTTGCCTTCATTATTGACCAAATGCAACTTCACATGTATCTTCTGACCTAATTTTGTGAGTAAATGATACTTATCTTTCTCTCAAGTATCTAGTCCGTTTGTGTTTATTAGCTGGGCTGAAAAGGGGAGAACGGTACAACTTCCATTTGGTGATAAAATTGCCTAAAACCTGCCCCACTTTGCTGTGTGGCTGATGCAAATAATTTAACACTTAGAACAGATGCTCTACTACAGTAAAGGTGTGTGTGTGTGTGTGTGTTGGGGGGGGGGGGAGAATACCATTTCCAGCCCTCATGAAACTCCCTTTTTGGGTGAGTCACGGAGCTTTATGATGGCCTGGCACAGGACGTGGGTGTGGAAGCTTCCCTTCGGGGACTCTGCTTTGGTCACCACCCCTCATTCCCTGCCAACGCCATGCCATGCTCGCCCCTGCCATTATGCCGGGGTGGGGTGGGGGGTGGGGGCTCCCTTCCCAATTACATTCCTCCCCCCACCCCAGACTCAATTTTAGGGACAAATCAGCTTTGAACCCCCCGTTGTGTGCCAAGCTTTGCTGAGAGAGCTTCCATGTGATTTTCAGCTGCAGCAATGAAGGGGTGCGAGAGAGAAAATTGAACTGTTATTAATTTTATGAATTATAGTAAGATTAGTAAAGTATTCCCTTGCTCGAAAGCCAGTCGTCTCCAACTCTAGGGCTGAGTGCTCATCTCTGTTTTGACCAAAGAGCCAGCACTGTCTGCTTCTGCAGCCGTTTCCGTAGTCATGTGGCAGGCATGACTAGACTAAAGATTAAAAATTAAAATTTTTAGATTAAAAAATGGTGGGAAACGTTACAAATCAGTGGGTGAAAAACTAGGGGAAATGTGAAGCTGCAATGTGAGTTTCAGCAATGAGAGCTGTTGACATGTGCAGCCGTCACAGAAAGAGGCACTTCTAGCTGACTGGAGAACATGGACCAGTATTGTGGAAGAATTAAAGGTGGTGGCAGAGCAGAAGGTATAAAAACAGAAGGACAAGAGCAAAAGTATTGGCATGCCCAACATGGGTCTTTTTTTGGAACCTGTCTCACCTTTGCCCATCCCTATATTGTTGGCTGATCTTTATATTAATTGCCCGTCTCTTTATCATTAAGGTATTGCACTTTATCTACTGCGTTCTGATTTTTATTTAGCTTTTGCATACAACAAAATTGCTTAGTAACATTTCAAGAGGTTGTGCCTAGAGTCCTTTGGTTAGTATCCTTAGAGCTGCTCTTTCGAACCCCACCCCAACCCACCCCGCATAGTTTCCAATGCCAGACTGAGGCCGGAGACGGGCTTAGTGAAGGTAGAGGCTTAGGTGTGGGATGCTGATAGTCTCATATTGGCTTAAAACACATAATTCCCAGTGGGCACCTTGGCGCTTCTTAACACTTCAAGACTCATTTCCACTCTTCCTGGGAATGTAATATACTGTACACTTAATCCATTGGCTACACTTGGCTTGTCCCCACCTACCTTGCTTGCACTGGAAGCACAACAAGCCAGGGAGTTGGTGAAACAGCGCATAAGGGACACGGAATGACAAGAGGATGTGGCCGAGTCGCCTGGGTTTTATTGCAACGATTCCACCAGGCACCAGGTTGTTCCCACAGCCTATTTGCAGCAATCAGACCTCCCAAATTATAGGCTGGCCTTCACTCAGCCCCGCTGTGGATGATGCATGCCTTCAGCTGTCCTCGAGGACAGATATAATGGGACACCCTATCCGGAATGATTGTGTCCACGCGGTAGGGTGGGGTGGGGGTGGGGGGAGATGTTGAATCGATTGAGCATGTTCTCCTTTTTTGCTCATTCTATAGGGATACCCGTGAAGAATTAATACTCCCTCTGTTGCGTGAATGCACAGGAAAGTTGCCTTCCCAACAAGTTTCCTTCCTACTCCAGGACAGCAGTATTGCCACCATGTGCAAAGTGGTGGGTGTCTGTGTGAAGGCCCGCACGATACGTCGGTTGCTGGCTAGGAAGACCAGTATCTCCCCCCACCCCCTTAGCTCACTGAGATTATGTGTATGTGCATGCGTGCGTGCATGCGTGTGTGCATGCGTGTAGGCAACCCTCTGCCGCTGGCAACCACTCACATTCAGCATGGTGACCCACTGCCAGGAGGACCAGGGGAGGAAGAAACCGCAGGCTGGAGAAGTGGGACAGAGGAAGGGCTTGGAGGCACAAAGGGGGGTGAGGATATGGCACACCTCTTCCAGGGGGAGGCCAGGAGTCAGCTGCGTAGTAGCCTACCTCATGAAGGCAAGTGTACTGGACGTGGTAAGGAGCCACTTTCTCTTCCCCCTTGATCTCCACGCTGATCTGCAGCCGGATGGCGCCCGACACAGCCGACTTGTCTGTTCTCTTCTCTGGAAGGGAAAGGAAGATCCACAGGCTGGCGAGGGGCAGGGCCAGACCCCACAGCAGCACCAAGAAGCAGCTCAGCCCACAGGGGTATGGAGGGAGGCAGGGCCGGCCCTTCCAGTGGGGCACTCTGTCCAAGGGGCCAGGGAAGGAGGGGCAAAGGCACCGGGGAAATCCCCCAGGGAAAGGGTCTGGAGCAGAAACACCCATTCTCCCCCCCCCCCTTGAATGTCCGAGCCCTGCCGCCATCACCCCCACTCCTGGTCAGGGTGCAGGCATTTCTCAAGGGTGCCCCGTCCAAACTTTGGGGTCCTCCCATTTCTGCTCCTGGTGAATTTATGTGCCAGAAGCAGAATCAGGTTCCTCTGAAGAGGAGGAGAGGCTCTCCCACCCACCCCGAAACGCCTCCATTTTGCATAAGGCCATCCCACAGACCCTCCGTGCTGCCTCCAGGTTGGAAGTCATCCCGTCTTGAGACACATACACAATACACACACACACACACACACACACACACACACACACACACACACACACACACACCTGGACACTTCACTGTTGGTCTGCTGAGTGTCTGCTTTCATGCTCCCCTCCTCAGCGCCCGCCTCAGAACTGCCACCCCAAGGCAGGGAAGGAAGGTCTTCTTGGGAGCCCCAACGCCCTCCCGGCCCCAGCAAAGCCAAACTCCTTCACTCACCCAGGTTGTACCAGACGTCCATCTCCCCGCTCAGCGTCCTCACTTCAATGATGGTCTGGCCCAGGAAGTCATCGGACTCACGTTTCAGCCTCTGCTTGACCCGGGACTTGATGTCGTCATCTTCATCCCAGACGCGCACTTTGATCCGGTCAGAGGAATTATGGCACTCGCTGCAAATGGGCCAGGAAACAGTGGAGATGGGTGGGTGGGTGTTACAGGTAAGCACCAGAGCCCCACCTGGCTGCACAGTTGATGGGGTGCAGAGCGCACACGCACTTGTCCAACATTCTGGCTCCTTCTGTACATGAGTGCAGCCAGAGATGCCCTGGTAGCGCAGGGGTTAAACTGCTGTACTGCAGCCAAAACACTGAGAGTTCGATCCTGATCAGGGTTCAAGGCTGACTCAGCCTCTTCCATCCTCCCACCGGCCAGTAAAATGAGGACCCATCATGTTGGGGGTGAAATGCTAGTTAGCTGTAAACCACCCAGAGAGTGCACTAAGCCCTATGGGGCAGTAGATAAGTCTGATTGCTATTGCTATATCCTTGTTAAATATAGTAAAGTAAAGGTTTCCCTTGTCATGTTCTAATTATGGGCTATCTACAATGTCTGTTTCTGCCCCATGGCTGCTATCAAGTTCTTCTTTGTGGTCTCTGTGAATTCACAAGAGTATTCGCAGTAAACCCATTCATGTGGATTCACAGGGGACCACAAAGAAGAACAACAGTTACAGGTAAGCAAGCGGTCCTTACAGAGCCCTGGCTGCACAGCAGTTAAACTGCTATCCTGCAGCCCAAACATTGTCAGTTTGATCCTGATGGGATTCCGGGTTGACTCTTCCATCTTTCCGAGGTTGATAAAATGAGTACCCAGCATGTTGGGGGCAAAATGCTAATTCCCTTGTGAACTGCCCAGAGAGCACTAAGCGGTATGGATTGGGGGGGGGGGGGGGAATCATATACAATATATAAGTGTCACTGCTATTACTGTAGTTCTCAAATCTTCCCAGGAAACCTGTTCTGGCCATGGGACCCCCCCTCACCCCCTCCAGAGCTCCCCCACCCCATTCTCCAGAATCAGCCCCTTGGAGGCAAGGTGTATCTGTGAGTATATAAGAAGAGGCTTGCTGGAAGAGGCCACATGAGCCCATGATCCAGTCCAGCATTCTGTCTCACACAGTGGCTCACCATTGGCTTCAGGATATTATTCCCAAGCAGATAGATGCCTTCACCTGCTTAGGATTCCCTGGAAATGGCATTGAGAGATATCCTGCCTATCTCTCCAACCCGGAGGTTGTCCTTAGGTAGCCATAATTATAGCCATGGATACCCTTCTTGTCCTCCATGAACTTGTCTAATCCTTTCTTAAGACTGACAGGTGTCACCACTTCTTCTGGCAGGGAGTTCCATAGACCAGGGATCCTCTCTCTGGGTGAGCACGGGACGGTCACAAAGCCCTCTTTCCTTTGCTTTCTGCTCCCCTCGGCCAGGTGAGCGGAGCTGCCAGGCCGCCTCTGCATCTGCCGGCTCATGCGCCAAGACAACGCATGGGCCCTGGCAACAAAAGCCCAGCACACAAAAGAGCACTGCAAGGGAGGCAGAGAAACAAAGGGCCAAAGCCCAGCCAGACCCACAATGGGAACAATGAGTCATTGGAATGAACCCCAGCAAATGTGGGGAGGCAAAAGCACAAAGACACACACACAAAGCCACCCCCCCCACCCTCGGCACATCCCAGCGCCTGTGCTGGGAGCCGGGGAATTTAGCCTTTTTACAGATGCAGCATCTGTTGCCAAGCAACCAGGAGAACATGAAGAAGAAAGCAAAGAAGGAGACGGAGAAGCAGGTCAGGAGCCTGGTCAATTATGGCAGTGGCAGTCAATGTGGCATTTCCATGCGTGGCATACCATCAGGTCTTTCATTAACCTGTGACTATGAAACTCCTTCCCAGTGGAGCAGAAAGGCCTTACGCCGCCTCCTGCCTCCTCCTCCTCCTCTGAGCAAAGGGACCTCCTGGGCCAAGCGAGGGTCTCCCCTTTGGCTCCCTTGAGCAGCACAACCTCTGCCCTGCAAGACCCCCACCCACCGCCCCCACATGTTGCCCTTGGCTCTGAGCAGACCCTCTTTCGCCCAATCTCCTCCAGACCTCCTCAGTCCTGAGCTAGAAGGCATTTGGCAAAGGGAAAGTGTGTGTGTGTGTGTGTGTGTGTGTGTGTGTGTGTGTGTGTGTGTGTGTGTGTGTGTGTGTGTGTGTGTGTGTGTAAGAGAGCGAGAGAATGGGACAGAGAGCTCAGAGAACAGGCATATTCAAACAGATGTTTGGAAAACATCTGTGGAAGGCTTCCTCGCCCACATGCTGTTGTAAAAATGATCACTTATTTACTCTAATGTACTGTTATGGAAGTGTTGTAACTTTTTAGAAACCCATTCCTGAGCTTTATTTAACCTCGGAGCAATTCTCAGTAGCGTCCTGTTGCGCTAGAGACGGACCCCCAGGGTCAGGATGTGCCCTCTGCTTCTTCCTTTGTGCCTTCTGGAAGGGTCAGAGGAAGCCACATCATCGCAGGCTCTGTGAAGCAAGGACAGAAACCGGCAGAGGAAATACTGCATGCCCCCCCCCGCCCCACTCCACCCCGTTCTCTGCTGGTTCTGATCCTCATATTACAATCTAGACATGAAAAACCCTATTTGAGCGCTGTGATTAAGACCAACACCTGCTTCTGACATGGCCTCGGTGCGGTTCCATCGTCTGCAGAGCATGTTGTGGGTGGTGTTATTTGTGTTCACTCTGCTGGAAAGTTTGCTGAGGGTTCTGCCAGAGGTAAAGAATAACCAAAGTAATTTTTTTTGTAACACACATCCCGCGTCTGTGGAAGACCGCGAGTGGTGGGCATCAGCCGGTTCAGACCGGTTTGGGCGTACCGGTAGTAGAACCGGCTGGCCATGCCCACTCCCCACCCTGCCCACCTCTGGGCTTGGAGTGAGGTTTTGGTGCCCAACCGCCGCTTCTAACAGCAGCAGCAGCAGCAGTCTCTGTAGTTTGTGCCAGGCGGGCGGGTGGGCGGGCGGGCAGCGAGGGCTGAGCCGGACCCAGTGGCCCTCCTGCGTGTGTGTGCTACTGTCATGGCCTGGCACCGGAGGAGCTCAACAGCTGGGTAGAGATGCAGTTGGGGGGGTGGGGGTGGGAGCGGAGATTCCTCTCCCTTCAGGCCTTGGAGCAGAATCGCCCTCACCAGTCTGGGGTCAGTAGCCGGTGGAGTCTTGTCAGGGTTGTTACCAGGATCTTCCAGGAAACGTAGTCAGGGTCAGTCAGAGGTCTAGAGTCCGGTGCATCAAGTCAGGAAGCTAAGAGCACGGTGTCGGGTCCACAAAGTTGACAAGTTGGTCCAACAAAGGGCCTGCCGGCACGCCTCTCTGCTCTTAAGAGGTGTCAGACCCCACAGCTGACCCCACATGCCTGGGCCCTCCTCCTTCTCAGCTGAATCCGATAGCTCAGTTCATTCCTGTAGTGAGTAGGCGTGCCAGCCTGCTCCCAAGTAGTCTGCCTGCTAGCACCTGGCCCATCCGTCCAGTTCTGGCCCTCCGGCCAGGCTTGGCCCTGCTGGGCCGGCTCTGGGGTGACTGCTGGCTGTGGTGCCGGATCATCTCTTTCAACTCGGCCTCCTGATCTGAGCCGGGTGCGGCCTGGGGAACTGGCAAGGGGTCCCCCTCGGCCTCAGAGTCCAAGTCGGAGCCAGCGGCAGGCAGGTGGGCCGGCTGGATGTCCTCCTCCTCCTCGTGCCCAGGACCCCAGGCCACAACAGCTACAGGGAGGCTTCCACCAGGCTCCGTAAGCTTCCCTGTAGTAGGAGGCCGGCCTGTTTTCTTGCTCAGCCTCTCTCCCGAATCCTGTGTTTCCCTGTGATTATTCTCCTGAGTTATGTGCAGAGCTTTCACAGTCCCCTTCGGAGACAATGACATCCCGAAAGCATCGGCAGAGGTTAGACCAGCCCGTGGCTCAGCTCCGGTTCCGGCTCCGGCCCACTGACCAGCTGGCCTCCTTGCTTTCCCACACGCTGTGGCAAACGCGCTCTCCAAAGGAAAGTGGACTTGCACCCCAAGGGCCAGGATCCTACTGAGAGAAGAATGGAAGGACTCCTCCTCCCAGGAGCCTCCCATCGCTTCTCCTTGGCAAGCCCGGGTTTAAGGGGTGGTGGCCGCATACAGAGCTTGGGGGTCCCAGTGATGGGACCCATTGCTTTCCAAGCAGGGGAAAGACACTTCCTATGGGGCCCCGAAACAACCCCTGCCTTAGCAGAGCTGGATCCCAAAGTACAGGCAAGTGGTGCACCTGATGAGGAAGGGGACTTAATGCCACTCAGGCCGAGAGAGGCTGCTTCTCTCTCTCTCTCTCCCCCTTGCAACCCACTCTTCCTCCCACCCAAGAGCACCACCACCACCATGGCCTCCTCCTCCTCCGGACAGGGTTCTCGGGAGTCACAGATTCTACCCACAATGGCATTGCTATGCCCGCTCCCCATAGAAGCGCTTAGTGCCTTCTTGCCTGGGCGGTTCACAGGGTCATGAGCATTTTGCCCCCATTAACATGCTGGGTCCTCATTTTGACTGACCTTGGAAGGATGGAAGAGGCGGAATCAACCTTGACCCCTGGTCAGGATCCAACTGACAGTACAGCAGTTTAACCCCTGCGCCACCAGTGCTCTCCTGGAGGACACCAGGACGCCATCGGCCACTCGGCACACCAAATGCCTGGAAAACCCCTTCTGGGGGGTCTCACAGAGCGACCTTTAAAAGCCTGAGGTGCTAGGGGAAGCCAAAGGGTAGTTGCGCTCCAGCACCTGCTGGTTAAACAGAGTGGGGGGCCCTGATGAAATGGAGTCGGGGCCAGATACGGCCCACAGGCCATAGTATGCACATCCCTGATCTAAAAGTACAGCAGGGTTAGTGGGATACAAAGCAGGGAGAAGCACCCGAGACAATGGGGACAGGGACGGGTGGGACTAGATGGCCTTTGCGCGCCGCCCCCCAAACAAGCAAAGGATTCTATGACGTGGCCTACCATTTGTCTTCTGCATCACAGCGTGACATCCATAGTACCACTGATCCACTTCTGTGGGTCACTTTCTGGACTTCCTGAGCCCTACTGCCCTCCATCAAGAGGGATTCCAGTGGGGCCATTTAATCCACTTGGGGACCATCACCCTTCCTGTGGACTTTGCCATCCAAGGCCGTTAGTCCTCAGGGTGGTCAGGTTAGTTAAGCATCCCCTGACCATCCGTGGCGAGTCAGGGGCCATACAGTCTACTCTATTGCCACAGCAGGGTAACCTAGCCAGAGTTCCTGAACTCCCTACCACCATGCTATCTCACCCTGAGCTTCCTTTTGCGCATGCGCAGCAGAGGTGAATTCCCATGATTACACCACTCCTTCCATTTGCAAGGACTAGGAACACAATGTTCCAGGAAGAGATCGTGCGACCCATGAGCACCTCCTGGCTCTTTGGAGCACAACGTCCTGGAGGGGTGGGGTGGGGGCTGCTCAGGGAGCCTGAAGGCTGCTGCCCCCTCCTCCTCCCCAGCTGTGGGGTGCCTGGGCTGCCAGTGGGCAACTGGCTCATGCAAACCTCCATTTGCCCAGGCCAGCCTGCCAAAGGTGCCCCCACTGCCCACCGAGGTCCAAAGCCCCCAGGATGAATCAGGAGGAGTTGAAATGCCCAGAAAACCCCAGCATGAGAAGAATCTAAAGTGTGGGGCTCTGGAGACCCCAATTGTAGCACCCACTGAACCTGAGAACTCACAGGAGCCACTGGCTCTCTTCCACTCCAACCGAGCCTATCTCGCAGGCTTGTTGGGAGGAGAAAGTAGGGGAGTGGGGAGTGGGGGGGGGGCACCCATCTGGAACTGGTTCTCGGCTGTCCTGCAAAGACATGACCTTGAACCAGTTTTAACAGAGATCTGCCCGCTGCCAGTACACTACACTAAGCAGAGAGCGAGCGAGCGAGCGAGTGAGTGTGTGTGGCTGCTTCTGCTCCTGCTACTCATAGGTCACTTCTCTGCATTGTTTGTGGTTCCTGGAATCCTTTCTCCTGGGAAGTCCTTTTCCTCCCTCCTGGACTTCTGCCACGGACGGGATCGGGACCCCCAGTCCAGAAAGCCTTTGGAGCCCAGGGGGCAAACCTCTCATGCTTTACCCCCTGCGGGGCATTTCCTCCACGGGGGATGTCCGTTTACTTGTTTGTGAACGAACCTGCTGGGTCTAGTCTGCTGCTAACATGAACCACAATTATGATGACTGTTATTATCATCTTCATCAACAACAACAACAACAACAACAACTTTCTTCTACTTTTATGATTTAGTCTATAATTACTGCTCTGATTTTGCTAGCAGTTGTGAAGCCTTTTATACAGAAAATGCAAAACATGCCACGCTTTCCAGAATGCAATGCAAGGGCCGTGTGTGTGTGTGTGTGTGTGTGTGTGTGTGTGTGTGTGTGTGTGTGTGTGTGTGTGTGTGTGTGTGTGTGTGTGTGTGTGTGTGTGTGTGTGTGTGTGTGTGTGTGTGTTACTTACAAATAGAACTTCTCATCCCAGACTGGGTTCAGGTTCCCAAAGATGGTTTTTGTTCTCTTCTTTGTCTTCCCGACCTGGACGGTGACGTAAGGGTCGCTGGATCCAGTTTTGTCCTTGGCTTGCAGGCCCTGAGCACAGACCACTGGCGGGGGCGGGGGGGCGGGGCAGGGGGCGGGGGGGGGGGAGAATGATTATAGAGAGAGCCGCCTCCCTCTTCCTCAGAGAGTGGCAGGGGGAGAGAAAGGCAGGGGGGAGCCCACCTCTTCCCTGCCCTCCCCCCACCCCCACCCACCCAGGCCCCCCTGACTTTCTGACCCTCACCCTTACCTGTGATGGTGATCTTGGCTGACCACTTGGAGGTCCCGTCCAGCACGCTCTGCTTGATGGTCTTCATCTGCTGAGCATGGGTTGTTTTGCTCTCGCCAAAGACGTCTCGGATCAGGTCAAAGATCTCAGGCTTGTTCCGCTCGCGGATCTTCATGCGGTCCTTCATGGCCATGATGATGTTCTGGGTGCGATCCTCAGCCCCGTGCTTGGAGCTCTTCTCGGCCGCTCCTTCCCAGGCAAAGAAAAGGAAAAAATATATATACTAAAATGCCCCTTGTGCTATCTAACAGCCAATTTGAAACAACACTGGAAGGAAGCGTTCGAGAGAGAACTGGAGACTAAGCCTCTGTCAGATCTGCTTTGATCCGGATCCCTGCATAGAGCAGATGGGGCTGGACTCAATGGCCTCACAGGCCCCTGTTCCAACTCAGTCATTCTGTTGCTGTTCAGTTGCACAGCCGAGACCAACCCTTTGCGACCCCATGGGCCACCTCACAACAGTGTCCTCTGCCATCCTCCCAGATCTACACCCGCCGCATCAACGCTGCCATCTACCCATCTCATCCTCTGCCATCCACATTTCTCCTGTTGCCTTTCATCTTTCCCAGCATCAGGGCCTTCTCCAGTGAGTCTTCTCCTTGGGTGGCCAAAGTCCTTGAGCTTCAGCTTCAGTATTTGTCCTTCCAAGGAACAGTCAGAGTTGGTTTCCTTCAGGATGGACTGATTTGACCTCCTTGCAGTCCAGGGGACTCTCAAGGGTCTCCTCCAGCACCCCAGAGTTCAAAGGCATCTATTCTTCTTCTGGGCTCAGCCTTCCTTAGGGTCCAGCTCTCACAGCCATACATGATGACAGGGAAGACACCACTGCTTTGACTTTGTGGACTTTTGTTGGCAGGGGGATGTCTCTACTTTTGTATTAGGCTGCCTAGGTTTGCCATAGCTTGCTTCCCAAGAAGTAAGCTATGGAGACGCTCCTGGTCTTCCCACTGGTGAAGGAACTGGCAACCCACGCCAGTCAATTTGCCAAGAGAACCCCATGGACAGTATTAGTCATTCTAGGATTCTATGAATAATTTAGAAGAAAAAACAACCTTTTCAGTGGTGCGAGGACCTTGGATGTCCTTCAAAGTCTTTCCAAGATGCCCCCCCCCCCCCATGCTCCGGGACTTGAAAAGCCAAAGAAATGGTGAACTGGGGGAGAAAAGCCATGCTGCCCACTACCCATTCCAGCTGTGGAGATGCCCCCTGGCCTCAAAATGTCCCATTTCTGCACTCTCCCACCTGCACCTGTGGAGCTCTACCATGCACAGCAACTGCAGGAAGATGCAGACCTAGAACAAGACGCACAAAACAGGGGGGGGGGGATTTCAGAAGCACTCGCACTACTGATGAAATGCACTTTAATTTGGTCAAGTAAGGTCAGGGACCAATGGTAAAAAATATATACATATACAAGCCACAAAGAGGGAGCTGTGTTGTTGTATGGGGTGACCCTGCAAACCCCTCTTCATCCGTCCAGTGGGAGCGATTCTGGCCGGCAGGTTCTCCATCAAAGCACTGCCCTGCCTTCTCTTACCTGGACACAGGTACCCCTAAGACTGGGATTTGGGACCCTCTCTGTTCAGCAAAGGGGCTTTGCCACAGGTCTGGTTCCCTCCCAAAATGACTGTTCGGTTGCCTGGATAGCGGAGTGAGGTCTCTGGGTACAAATGGAGAGGGGTGGGAGTTGGACTGCCCCCACCGTGTGCACCTCAAGAGAAGAGCCAGCCTGTGTAGCCTGGGGTGTGTGTGTGGGTGTGTGTGTGTCTGTGTGTGTGTGTGTGTGTGTGTGTGTGTGCAAGTAGCACAGAAGTCCCCAGAGGGAAGGGTGAGGGAGGGAGGGAGGGGCAAAACCCACACTTCTGAGTACTACTCTGTACCTCGAAACCCTGAAAAGGGGGGCCATGAGTTAGAGTTCAATTGATGGTAGATGATGATTAAAAGTTGCTAGTCAAGGGAATGGGCAGTCTTTAAACAGAGAATGAAGACCATTATTCAGGGATGCTCTAATGGTGGGTTTCCTGTGTCCGAAAGGAATTGTACCCAACCCCCCTTGGGAGCCCTTTCCATCTGCGCAAGTGTATCGGAGATTAAACAAGACAGAAAATGGTGCGGCGCCTAAAAGACAAACTCCTGTATTAAAATGTCCACGAATGCTCACATTTAAATACAGGAGGAGTGTGTCTGTCTTTAAGGTGCCACAACATTTCTTGCCCGTCCCCCGCCCCCCTGCTCTATTTTGTTTAACCTCAGATATGCTTCCCACTTTGGAGTTCATAATTCCATGATTTTACTCATGTTTTAAAAAGGAAATCCCACAGGTGAGAAACCAGAAGGATGTGTGTGAATCTCAGAGCAGTCTGAATGGCTGTAGCTCCCCCCCCACCCCCACCCCCAAAGATATGCTTCATGATGATGTGGCAGGATCACGCCTTCCCTGCAGGGATCTCGTGCCACACATGGCCAAGGTGGTGGTGGTGGCCTCTGCTGGCTTCACCATAAAGGGGGGTGGGGGGGGGAACCCCTCGTCCCTCTTCCACCAAGTGCCATTTGCCGTCATGAGAAAGACCGGCCGGCTCCCTTCCTATGGAGGCTACGGAGGACATCTGTTCCGTAGGAGGCCAACGGAGCTGTTTTTGGAATCTAAACCAGGGCTTGCGATCTGAAGTAAAAATAATCCTCCGCCTCTCTTCTGCCCAGATTTCTCTCTCTCTCACACACACACACACACACACGAGGGAGAGAGAGTCCCACAATGACGAACCTGCCACTCACCACGTTGAGGCTTGAATGACTGCACAGAATCCCCAGTGACGTCAATGCGCCCCACCCCCCACCCCACCCGTGCCCCATTCCCACAGCCAGAGACTGCCATGGGCTACTAGGGCGAGCCTCCCTTCCCCACAGAAACACCAGTGGGGCTTCTGGGCCTGGTTCGAGAGAGCAGTGTGGCTCCTATTCAGGCCACAACAGGTTTCCCACAGGTCAGAAGCCTTCTCTGCCAAGCTGCAGGCCAGGCGTCCCATGCTCTGTTCCTAGGATTTATTCCAAGTGGGGCCATTGCTAGTCCACCCTCTTCCCACTCCCAGGGAACCGAGGCAAGAAGCCACATGGCAATGGTACGGTATTTCCTCCTCCTCCTCCTCCTCCTCCTCCTCTGCAACCCCACAGCAGAACAGGGTCTGTTCTGAGCACTCAGTTGTACAGGACCGGCTGGTGTGCATGTCCACAGAAACTGCCCAAACACTGGCCAGGGTGTGTGTGTGTGGGGGGTGTGTGTGTGTGTCCTGAATAACTAACTGGCTTGAGCCCTCAAAAACCACATTCTGGTCCCTTTCCAGCTTCAGGCCCCCATGGGAACATATGAGCCTCCCTCCCAGAGAACAGTCAACCTTAGTGGGTGACAGAGAGGAAAAGGGAGAAGATGGGTTTGGTTATCTTAGAAAAAGTATTCACAACCTTGGGCCTGTGGGCCGGATCTGGACCTCAATGCCAATTCAACCAGCCCAAGCCGCTCCTGGAAGCAGAAATAAAACGCGCCTGCACATGTGCAGAACGCTGGTGTAAATGCATTCTGCGTATGCGCGGAGCACGTGTGTGTGTGTGTGTGTGTGTGTGTGTGTGTGTGTGTGTGTGTGTGTGAGTGTGTGTGTGTGTGTGTGTAGACTTTGCAATCACAAGAAATGCCGCTTGGCACGGAGGCAAGCAGAGGCGCTGTGCCAAGTGGGCAGAGAGGCATGCCAGGCTCTTACCAAGGGGGAGGCTTGCGTCCCCACCCCCCAGCTTCCATCAAGTCAGAATGACGTGGGCAGCACTAATGTATCCCCCCCCCCCTGCCTCCAATGAGACGTCTGTTTCTGTGAAAGCCAAAGTGCCACTACCAAGCAGGCACATCTTTTACATACACACCCACACCCACAACGCTGTGGAGAAGGCATCTGTCCTTCACAAAGTGAAAAAGAGAGAGAGAGAGGAAGAAAGAGAAGGAGTTTCTTTTGAGAGTTCCCTGGGGAAAATACGCCCAAAGGGTCAGGACAACTTGGTTCATCTCCTCCAGGGCCAAGGACAGTTGGCAACCACCACCACCCACCCACCCACCCAAGCCAAAGGAGCAGACAGACAGCCCCCATCCCAATGAGCCCCCCCCTTCTTCTCTGGCACAAAGACACATGGATGGTAATCTACGCACCAGGATGCTGTCCAAACTAACAAAGGATGCCTCAAACCTTCACCACTTGAAAAAAAATATCCCCTCTTGTAGGTGTGGCTCCACCTAAGATCAGGAGAGAAGGAGCAGCAGTGGATGCTGAGAGGACTAAGCAAGAGACGGACCCTCCTCGACACCCTCTGAATGGGGATGATGAGCCTCAAGTCCACCGACTCAGATCCAGGAAGAGCTTTATGGCAAGAACGAACCTTCTTGAGGGGACGCAAGAGCCAAACCAGATAAGAAGATGGAGGAAGGACAAGGAACAACATTAAAGGAGGATCTGACTGAGGAACTCCCCTACATGTCACTTGGAGGACCCTGAATAGGCTGAGGGTCGGAATGCCTAAATGTAAGACCAATGGGCTCGAGTGGGGGGCGGCGGTTGGCGGACAACAACATGCGGCGTGAATGTGGAGAGACACACAAAATCCTTTGGCTCATTTGCTGGTCTGCTAATGACAGCCAGAAGCAACAGGTACAGATGAGGACTTAAGTTTGACCAATGACAAAGCCAAGAAAGATGCTTCATTTGGGCAGTCCAGGGTTTGATCAGGACACCAATGAAGTAGAAAAGAAGAAGAAGAAGAAGAAGAAGAAGACCATCTTTCAAGTTTACAACATGACAAAACTCTAGTGCTGGGAGAGAGGGGCTCTGAGGGTCATTGAATCCAAACCCCTTCCAAGCAGGAAACCCACAGCGAGAGCACCTCTGGCAAGCCTGTGTCTCACATGAGTGAAGCAACCTCCAGTGAAGGAGCGCCCACCCTCCTCCCCAACCCACCCCCTCCGGGGCAGAAGAGACCACGTCAGAGGAAGCCTTTCCTGTGGCTCAGAAATGCTTCCTGATGTTTAGGCCAAACCTCTTCCCTGGCCACTTGAGCCCATCATCCATCCCTCTTCTGTGGGAAAGCCCTGAAGATGCCCATCGTAGGTACAGCTTCTCCTTCTTCCCTGCTCCCATTTCTCAACCAATGTCTCCTCTGAGACACCACCACCACCACCACCACTGCACTTGGAGGCCTCTCTACCTCCTCCTCCTCCTTCTACGTCCCCCAAACCAGCAAAGAAGCCCCACGGCTTCACCAAGCAGCCCAAGAAAGGTGGTGGGTCTCACCCATGTCCAAACCCCTCGCCATCACCCCCACCCCTAATGTGAAACCAGAGCCTGGACTTACTCTGCAAACAGTCGGCATTGAGCAGGTCTTGGCACTTCTCATGGCATTTGACCCCACACTCGGTGCAGCGCATGCCCTGCCGTGCGATGCCCCATAGGAGCCCTTCACACTCGTAGCAGTAGGTGGGTGTCGTGGCCGTCCACACTTCAAAGTTGTGGGGTGTGGTGCAAGAGATGGGGTAGATTAAGGCTTGCAGGGTCTTCCTGTAGACGTGGGATTTCTGGAGGAGGAGGAGGAGGAGGAGAAGCATAGAAAGAGAGAAGAAGGCTTGGCTTGGCTTGCAGGGCAACATTGTCCTCCCCCCTCCCCCACCCCCAGTCTTCTCCCAGGGGCAGAACCCCGAAGCCACCCAAGCTCCACCCAAGGTTCTAGAGTGAGAAACCACTGGCCCCACAGATGTTGTGGCAGAATGACTTCATCTCCCCCCCCCCCCCCGCATCCTTAACCATTGGCCAAGCCTACCGTGGCAAGGAGGCACTGGGGGTTTTGGACCTCTGGCAGGAGCCCACCCTGCTGTTTTACAGAGGAGACCCACACAGCCAACTGGCCCGGAGTCAACCCAGGTCCCAATGAGCAGGGCATTCAGACTGCACACTCTTAAGGAAATTCAGTGTGTAGCTTCCCCTTAGCCACATGTGTGCATTGCCATTGGTTAACAGGCATTCTGCCTAGGAGTTCCAAAGCCAGTTGTGCCGAGTGGGCACATGTGGGGGCAGAGAAAGGTTCTCCAAGCGCCCCACGCGCCATGGTGGCTCCCACTCCCTTCGCACCACTGGCAGGGATTGAGCCTGAGGCTCTCCTGCATGGTTGTGCCAGGCTCAGGAAGGAGAAGCCCCTCCATGAGGTTGTGCTCAACCCACAGAAGGGATTGGGAGGTCAGCATGGCACAGCCAGGTGAAGATGTTCAGAGTGGCTCCACTCCCCACCCACCCAGGCCAGGCAAGAGCAATGACACTTCTATACCCTGCCCAGTGATGCACTGCAGCAGGTTCTGCAGAACCGGGAGCGGAAATTCCCCCAGGCCACCCTCACTTGGTTGGCCGTGCCAACCTCCATAGCCCATAATGCAGGATGTTTGGCTCCGCCCACAGATTTGGCCAGCCCACAGAGTAGGTAGTAAAACTTTTTGCAGTGCATCACTGACTCTGCCCCACATCAGCGCTTAGAGCACACTCTGCACTAAGGTTCACAAGTCAATTAAAATTTTTTTTTGCCCCCACAACACACTGGGGACTCATCTGACCGATCTTAGAAGGATGGTAGAGGCAGAGTCAACCTTGATCCGTTCGGATCAAACTCACAACGTGTTGGTTGGATCCTGGCTCCTCTAGCCAAGTCTCCTTGCAGAGAGCTCCTCTGCTTCCCCTCCATAGTTGCATGCAAATAATTAATAACACCCACCCACACACCCACCACATTGTTCTTGGAATGACTTTCTGTGGGAGCGTCTCTGAGAGTCTCGTGTGCTTTCTGTGCTCCTTCCAAGCTATTCTGGCTTTGCAGGGCTGACAAGGGCGGACCTCCCAGGCCAACTCAAGAGCCCTTGTCTGGCCTTCTTGCCTGCCTGCCTGCCTGCCTGCCTCCCTCCCAGGGGCGTCCCAACCCCCTCCGTGGCCTTCGTTGTTGCTTGCTTCCTTCCTTCCTTCCTTACCAGCTCCTCGTCCTTGAGGGAGGTCCGGGTAGCCATGGCTGAGGTGATTCCGGCCTTCCGGGACTGAACCAGTGACTGGGGAAGGAAAGCAGCCTTGGTTAATGGGGACACCAGGACAGCAGGGAGCATTATTCTCCGCCCCCCCCCCCTCGGCTCCTTCCGTCTCCTGCCCTAGAAGAGCCCCAAAACCTCCCCACGTCTCAGGCTCCCAGAGTTCCCATGGCAGGGGGCCGTGGCTCTGGACCCTCCAAAGAAAGGCCTGCTGTGGTGGGCCGCAAGCACTCCCGGAGGACGCCCGGCCAGTCTTCTGGAGGCAGCCTTCAGTGACGCTTCCAGGAAGAGGAGGCCAGCCGCTCTGCCCCACAGCCCTCCAATACACTTTGGGGGCTGGTTCAACGCTTCAGCTGTGGCAACCGGCCTCTTGCCCGGGCCCCGGCTCGTGCCACGTGACTAACTACCTTCAGGGGTGACACACAGCCCCCCCCACCCACCCCCTTCCAAGGATCTCCCACATTCAAATGGAGTTGAAGGAGAGTGGGAAATAACCCATGAATAAGAAGAAAACCCTGGAACCCCCAGGTGTGGAGGGCCAGGGCCCCCAAACAGCCACGAGACCAGCAAAGGGCAAGCATGACCGAAAGGTGGCTACGGGCCCTGAACAAACCCCCCGCCCCCCCCCCCCCGCCCTTCCGTGGCCATGGCCCTTGCTGAGTGGCCGCTCCAGCCCTGGGACAGACACTGCTGCCTACAAGCCACGCCAGAAAGCAGGTGGCTGGCACTCTCCTCCCCACGCCAGGCGGGGCAACCCCAGCCACAGGCAAGTGAAGGGGGGAGGGCGGTCCGGCCACCTCCAGGGCTTCCCAACTAAGGGGGCCTCCAGCTGGTCTTGGACTTCAATTCCCAGAAGCCCAAGTCAGTGTCCCTGCTGATCAGGGCTTCTGGGAAATGGAGTCCAAGGACACCTGGAGAACCCATGGGTTGGGAAGCTCTGCTCTTGACGTTGGCCCAGGTTTATACCGTAGCACAAGACCGCACAGCCCCTCTGCTTGACCCATGGGCCAGGGAGCGGACGAGCCTTGATCCAGCTGCAGAAACTAACAGTGGGTGGGTGGGTGGGGGAGAGTCCTGGGGGGTGGAGATGGGGGAAGTGACTAAGGCAGGGGATGGACGCAGGCAGGAGAAGCCCTGGAGGTGTGGGTGGGTGGGTGGGTGGGTGGGTGTGATCTCCACTTACCATGGCCTGTGGCAAGGAAGGCCCGCATACAAGAAAAGCACAACAGGTTAATTCCCTGTGAGAATCCCTACCATCTCTCTCACACATGCACAAGGCTACAAACACAAGGACCAGGCTTGATCTCGACAAGGCACCAGGGGCAGCACTCCAACACAACATCCCACAGACTGGCCCTGCTGCTTGCATGGCAAAGGGGGTCACCTGCTTCCCTGCACCTTCTCACGGGGGGGGGGGGGGGTTATGGACCGACCCCCACCCCAGTAACCCAAAGATCCCTGCCAGACCCAGTCCTACTTGCTACTAACACATCTAGCTGCTGAAACGTTGACACACTCGTGTAGCTGGAAGGGCCGGAGCCCCGGCTGCCTCTTAGAGGATGCCAGCAGGCCCAGAAAGAGAGAGAGAGAGAGAGAGAGAGAATGCTCACCAAGTCACTGACGAGAGGGATGGGTCTCCTCTTGCGCAGGTCAGGCATGCTGTCAATCCCGTAGAGACCCCCAGCCGGCCTGGAAACAGAAGAGGCAAAGGAGGGAAGGTGAGCCCAGCAGGGACCCCGGGAGCCACAACCCAAGCAGAGAGGGGTTCAGCTACCCAGGCCAGGGTTGGCCCCCATGACAGCCCCTGCCCCGGGAGGAGGGACACACACACACACACACACCCCGGAAAGACCACTCTGATCCCCAGCAGACCAGGCACCAGAAGGCATTGGCCCACCCAAACCCCATTGACTCTTCTGCGTGGCGGTGGTGGCGGCCGTTGATTTTGCCAGCTCACCATGAGGAGCATGGGGGGGGGGGGGAGAGAGAGAGAGACGGACCCTGTGGGCTTTGTAGCCAGGATGATTTGACTCCCACCCCTACCCGAGCTACACGTGAGATTCAGTTTATCCTCCTTTTGCTGTTAAAGAAGCGCGGCTACGGACAGGTGGAGGTGGGCCACAGGTCATAACCCATCCAATGATGGCGGCAGCAGCAGCATCTGCTTGGGGCGTCACATCTGGGGAGCCTCAAGAGAAAAGCACTTGGGTGGGCTCTTTCTCCTCCTCCTCCTCTGATGGGGCAGAGAAGGCAAATCTCCCATTTGGCCAGGACTCAACACCCACCCCCATTATTTGCTCCTTTGACCTTCAGACTGGCACCCTTGGCCAGAGCCAGGGCCAGAGGTGGCCAAACTCCCTTGGCTTAGGATGACAACAACGTCCAGGGTCTGGCCAGCTCTGGGAGCCACATAGGGAGAAGCAGGGGACAGGGCCCTTTCCTGCTCTCTGATGTCAAACTCTTCACAATAACCTTGGGGTGGGTGGGTGGGTGGGTGGGTGGGTGGGGGGCATGTGCAGAGCCGTTCCCTGGGAGGGCTAATCACACCTACATGTTAAGAGCATCAGAAGACTGGAAGTATTGCAGGAAGTATTCCTGTGTCTAATCATGCCTGCCACATACATGACCACGTAGTAAACCTCTGTAGACGCAGACAGGGCTGGCTCTTTGGCTATAAATGGAAATGAACACCGAACCCTAGAGTCGGATACGACCGGCTTCCTCGACCATGACCTCTGTCTCCTCTGCTTGGCCCCAGAAAGACCCTTCTGAATCTTATTTTCAGCCACTTTGGGGTCGATAGCCCAGAACGATTTCATGTCACCACTAAGCATGGTTAGTTACCTCCCGGCTGACCCCGACTGTGGCTCATTTATGGCTAGGATTTAAAAAGCCTGGGTCCAAATACAGGCAAAGGGAAACTCCCGCAAGCCAAAGAAATGGGAAGACCCCCTGGAACATTTTGCTGTGCTGGATTGAATCTCGGCAGCTTTTCCTGAGGCGTTGCAGGTGAAGAAGATCATGGAACGAAGCTGTCACTGAAACCTTAAATATTGTTGTAGTAAGCGACATCCATTTCACAGCAAAGAATAACTCTGGGGTGGGGGGAGCGTCTTGTCTCTGCCGCGCCGGGAGTCTATTGCCCTCCTCCAGAGAATACTTGTCGTCGGTCGGCTTTAATCATACCTTGCCATGTCGATGTGCAGAGACGTTTGGAGAAAGGCAAGCGACGGAGAAGGGAACCGGCTGGTCGCGGCAAAGGGGTCTGGCGGGGCTCGTGGCTGCTCCGTGGCGGCAGAGAAGCCGGGGCTCAGGAAGCCTCCTGCGGGCACTGCCAGGGCGGGCGAGCGAGCAAGCCCCTTTCCCGGGCAGAAAGTCAGAGCCCTCTCCCTCCGGGCAGGGTCGGCTTCCCTCTGCCTGCCTGCCTGCCTGCAGGCTCCCCATAGGAAGACCCTGACCTCCATCCCCAAGAAGCTTCTTTTCAGCCTTGTGGTCTCCACCGCCCCCAAAGGTCCTGCCAGCCAATGCCACCCACCCCCAGCGGTCCAAACGAGGAGGAGGAGGGGGGGCAGGGGCAGAGCGTTTCCTTCAAAGCTCTCCCCACCCACCCCTCTTCATCTCCAGGATCCTCATGGAGGAAAGCTACACAAGGAGAGGCGGCCCTCCTGTTCAGATGCCACCCCCACCCCCACCCCACCTATTAGGCTGGTGTTGTGTGTTTGTGCAGAAGAACTATGTGCTCCCATCCCAGTGGAGACCTAAGACTGTGCCTACAGGAGTCAGGTCTGATGTCCAAGCCAAACCCTGAGACCGGGACCGGGCATAGGGTGGACACTCCCTCCCTCTCAAGCTAATGAGACGGGTAGAGAGGCAGCTGGTCTCCTGCAGCGGCCCAGACCGTCTCAGGCTGGAGGCCGGCAGAGCGCATGGCGCTCAGCCAGCCCTGAGCAGCTGCTCCACTTCCAACCAGAGAAGTTCCAGCAAAGGGCCAGCAGGAAAGCAGATGCTTCCCAGGCCCCTCTGGCTGGTGGTGTGGGAAAGGTCTGGCTTTTCCGGTGTGAGTGCAAAAGGCCCAGCCGGCACTGGGGAAGTGGCCGGTTCTGTGCGCGTGGCCTGGAGCTAAATTTGGCAGGAAACATGCGCCCTGGGCTGATGGAAGCGGCTCTTTCTGCATCCCCAGAGAGCAGCACAGGAAGGGCACCAGGGCTTGGCAAAAGGCAGAAGGCCCAGCACCCAGCTTGACAATCCATTGGCTCATATCCGTGTCTGCCAGTGACTGCCAGAAACACACGTGCCAATGAAGATTTCATTTTGCCCATTCACAGAGCCAAGAAAGCAAACCTCACCAGAGACAGAGCGGCAAAGAGACGGACAGAGAAGCCGTGACACAGAACCTGGAGATCTGGAGTGAGTCCTTGAAGGCCACTTACCCTGCTTTGAGCCACGGTGACGTTGAGGGGTCGCCATCCTCCTGGCCCTTAAAGAGAGGAGAGGAGAGGAGTGGGATTAGTTTGCCTGAGCCAAGAGGAGCTCAGCGGTCAGGAAGCTCAGAGCCAGGGAGGCCGTTGCATGCAGGAGATCCACAGAGATGCCCCACACGGAGCAGAACCAGGAAAGGTGGTGGTGGTGGCGGTGGTGAGAATGAGGGGGCGGTTCAATGGGGAACACAGGGCATTGGGGGGAGAGGGCTCGTGGCACACTGGCACAGACACACCCATAAGAGACCCACAACCTAAAGACTTGGTCCAGGGCAATCTTGGGGGTGGGTGCCAAGTCCTTGGCCCTCTTTCTTCCCAAGAGGCTCCCCTGCTCAGCATTTCACCCCAAGAGAGGACATTTCCAAAGAACGGAGGATTTCCGACATGAACAGTGACTCTGACGCTAAGCAAGCCCAAGGCTGAGGGTCCTGGAGCCAAGCCGGCCACCCGCTGCTACTCCAACCTTCAACTCTTTTAAAAGACCACACGCTGCCTTCCAGCCGGGATCCCAACAGCGGAGCCAGACTATGGGAGGGTTTTGGCAAGTCCAGGGGTGAAACCTTCTGCCCCGGCTTCCTCCAGGGACTGCGCATACCCTCTGGGACTCTAGAAAAAACTGACCAACCAATGAAAAAGGAAGGAAGGAAGGAAGCCACCAGTAAACCCAAGCACCATCCCCTGTTGTGCCCAACCCTGAGCAAAATGGAATAAGGTCTTCAGAGGTTCAAAGGAGCAAGACAATGGAGCACAGGCAGCCAATGGGCTGAGCACCTTTTGCCATAGGTGCTGCCCATGGGCCTCCACTGGGTTTCACACAATGTAAGACAAAACCAACAATGAGAAAGCGCTGATTATGTTGCAAAGAGCAAGCCCGGTGGTGGTGCTACTCATGCTGACCGGCAACAACATGACTCTTTCCCCAAAGTGGAAGGTGGCAGCTAAGGGCGGCTCATGGAGACCGGTGGCCTGAGCGATGGGTGAGGCAAGCAGGGAGCCGACCTTCCTTTCCACCAGTCATTGTGCACTGAACTGACTCTTCATAGTTCAGACATGCTTATATGAAGATACACACACACACACACATACACATGAGCCGTGGGTCCCTTAAAGCAGACACATGCCAAACTTGCTGAAGGGAGGGCACCGGGGGAGGGGGGGAGGCTGGAGGAGAAGCAGACCGCCATGCCACAGCCAAAGGAATCAGGCGGCAATTCAACAGGACATGCAAAAACGGCACACTGGGTTGCCCAAGCCAGAGAGATATGCTGGTGCTGAAGCCTGTGATACAACCTGAGGTTCTCCTCTACTTTCTTCTGCAAGAGAGAGAGAGAGAGAAAACAAAGAAGGAGAGAAGGAGAGAGAGAGAGAGAGAGAGCAGGGACAGATTTCAGTCATGAGAGGATGGAGAAGCAAAGGTGGAGGTGGGCCAGGGCTGGAGTTGCCACATCCCCCCATAATGGACAGATGCTCCTGGCTGCTGGGGAACAGAAGGGCGGCTTCCATGCCCACCATTCATTCAGCATTGCACAGGTGCAACCTCAAGTCATTTACTAGATCCTTCTTTTGCACCCATGCTAGGGCACAAATTACGTACCTGTTGCTCTGATTGGATTTCTCAACATCCAGAGAAAACAGCCCCATTTTAATCGATTATGCTCAAAGAAGTCCAGAACATCAAATCATTTGGTTTTAAATTTACCAAAAAAATGCCCTTTCTCTCCCTCTTTTCAAACTGCAAATCTTATATTTCCTAATAAAAAGTCAAAAAATGAATAAATCACATAAGCATAGATTTACACATGGTAAAATTAACAGAGGTGTGTGTGTGTGTGTGTGTGTGTGTGTGTGTGTGTGTGTGTGTGAGTGTGTGTGTGTGTGTGTGTGTGTGTGTGTGTGTGTGTGTGTGTGTGTGTGTGTGTGTGTGTGTGTGTGTGTGTGTGTGTGTGTGTGTGTAGGCAACTATCCCTTCCTGTACTGCTTCTCTTTTTATTTTAAAAAAAGGTGAGAGCCTACTTTGAAAACATGGTGCTAAAAAATGGGTTAATTCTCAGCAACGGTCCTCCTCCTCGTTCTACTTTTATTAACGACTCTGTGTCACATCAAAGATGCAAGCCATTAAGAAAATCAATGGCTCATTACAAGCTTCTCAATAGTGCTAAAACATCAAACATTTATTACCAAGAGCTTCTGTTGGTGCCCTCTCGTTTCAAGAGCTGTGGCCTGAAAGTGACGGCTCTGTTTACCAATCCACTATAGATTCTTGGCACAGCTTCAGTAGTTTCTCCTCCTCATCATCATCATCAACATCATCGGAGGAGGAGGAGGAGGAGGAGGAGGTCTTCTTGCTTCCAGACCAGGGCTTCCAAAGATGTGGCAAACGGTCTAAGTTTGGCACATGGCTGCCCACCCACCCACAGGAAAACTGAGTCTTTCTACTCTTGCTCAAAGATGGCCCTGGAGGGAGGGGTAGGGGTGGGGTAGGGAGGGAGGGAGGGGACTTCTCCTCCTCCTCCTCCACCTTCTGGGACTCTTTTGGTGGCTGTTTCCCTCCTTCCTGCCTTGCCACCCACAGCCTTTGGAGGGGTTCACCTGGGCAGGGGAGAGCATGGGCAGCAGGAGGCTGAAGTCAAGACAAAGAGGCCACCGCCACCGCCGCATGCCCACGCTGAAGGTCTTGGACCACCACAGATCCCATGGGGATGCCCATCCCTTTGAAGAGGCAAACTGAAGGGATGCCAACGGGTTGCAGAAGGCAGGGTTGTCTGAGCATCGGAGGGAAGGAGGGAGCCCCTGGCACGGGCAAAGCCTTGCTGAACCCAGCACTCTTTCCTGAGAACTAGGGCAGAGGGGTGCCCAAACCTTTCGGGCGTGGGCCAGTCACGTGGATCAGCAGGCCGGTTGCATGGTTCCTCCCACCAGAAGGGGAAGTAAAATGCACCTTGCAATCTGCCTTGCAACAGGATAGGATAGATTTTAAGCTGCCATTTTCTCTGCTTAAAGCGGGGGTGTCCAAACTACAGTCTGTGGGCCAGATCCAGCCCCTGACACCAATTCATCCGACCTGCACCACCCTCGTCGCTCCTGGAAGTGGAAGTAAAATGGGCGCGTTTTACTTCCGCTTCCGGGAACCACGAGGGCGGTGTGGGCCAGATGAATTGGTGTCAGGGGCTGGACCCGGCTCATGGACTGTAGTGTGGGAACCCCTGAACTAGGGCCATGGCCAAACTTCTGGAGGTCTCAGCTACTAGTGCTGAGGCTGGCGATGGAAAACAAAACACGAGTCTGACGGGGAGATGAGGGAGCCATGTTAGGCTTTTCTGGGATCCGAGGAGGGTATGGTTGGTTGGTTTTCTGCCTCAACTACAGCAAATCTGTTAAAGGTATGCAAGATGTTCCCTACCTAGTGAGAAACACACACACACACACACCCTGCTTCTGAAGAAATATGCACCTGCTGTGGAAAGAACCCGTTCTAGCCCACGTAGGTATGGATGTCCACCTGCAACCTGCAGGGCCACGTTTCTCTACATCAAGGGCAACACCAATGCTTCCTTCGGGCCCAACCCCACGAAAGCCAAGTAGTCCTAGGCAAGAACCAGGATCAGGATCGGGATCAGGTGGTGGGTGAGCCCTTTTTGATACCAAAGGAACCTCTCTGGTGCCAAGGTCAAAGGTCAAGAGCAGAGAGGCAGTGGTGCCCCTTCATCCACTCTCCCACACAGAAGCCTCCTCATCCTCATCACTATCCTCATTGATGCATCTCAAGCAGCCAGAGGGTCTTCCCTCCCTCTTCCCAGCCAGCTGCCAACACAACCGGCTTCTCTGAATGGTCCCCAAAGGGGGATTCCACACTTTCAGCGTGGTATCAGCCCAACCCTCTTCCTCCTCTCCAGGGTCAAAAACGGTGGAAGACCCAAGGCGCATGAATTCTGTGGCCCACTCAAAGGTTCCTTCCATGCCACTACAAGAGATGAGTGTGTTAGAGAGCTGTATCTGATAGCCCTTCAGGAACAGCCCCACTCTAACAGTGGCCCTCCTCCCTTGCCTAGTAAAGGTCAAGACCGCTCAAAAGCCAGTCGTATCTGACTCTAGGGTTCCGTGCTCATCTCAGTTTGCATCCAAAGAGCCAGCCCTGTCTGGAGAAGTTACTGTAGTCATTTGGAAGGCATGACTAGATGTCAGAGCATACAGAACACTGTGACCTTTCCCACTGAAGTGGTACCTATTCGTCTACTTGCAATTTCTTGTTTTTGAGCTGCTGGGCTGGCAGGAGCTGGGACAGAGACAGGAAATCACCCAGTCATGCAGCACTCGGGTCTCGAACTGCTGACCTACCGACCTTCCAGTCGTCGTTCAGAGTCTTAACTACTAATCTTCCTTGCCTACGTCTATGAAAATGGTGGTCAGTTCTTTGCTCAAACCAGTCCTCATGCAATGACCAGAAAACACCTCCTTCCTCTGACTCACATTTATGGCACATTCCTTCTTAACCTCCTTGAAAAGAGAGAGAGAGAGAGGCCTTTATTATCGTCTCGCCGGCCATCTGGCACGACTTGGCAAGCACTAGATTCTGTTGGGCAAGTTTGGCAAGCAAGCAAAGCAGCTGCGAGAGCGCCTTCTCTCGTCCTGAATGCCAAGATACGTCTGCTTGGAGCAGCGCTCAGACTCAGCTCCCTGGCGAGAGCATTTCACAAGGGAGGAAGTGGGGAACCGGCCCTGTACCTGCATGGGTCTCATCAGCTGACGTGCTCCAGCTCGCCTCCTGGCTCACTTCCTTCAAGAGCTTCCGGCGCAGTTGCCTCTTTTCCCGCAGGACGTTTTTGAAGTTGTTGATGCACTTGTTCAAGTAAATGGTCTCTGAGCATACCTTCTCGAGGCTCATGGGCCGGCACCCGTTTGGCTGTTCTGGCCCACAGCCGGGGTCCTCCTGCTCTTGCCCACAGGACACAGGCTCTGCCGGTGCACAACTCTCAGGGCGCATAGGGGACTGCGCTCCAGGGACAGGAGAAGAAGGGGCCTCCTCCGGGGACGGGGACCCTGCGTGAAGGGCCCTCGGCCCTGCCAGAGCCACACTGTCGCTGCTCAGCGTCGTATTGGCCTGGCTCTCGGATGACTGGCTCGGGGGACTTTCGACAAAGTTCTCCAAGTTGCTGTGAGTGCTTGAGATGTGGAGGGCGTGCGCTGGCTCAGGAGCTGCAGCAGCAGGGAAGCTCTTATCGCCGCTGCCACCGCAACTGCCCTCAAGGAGAACTTCAGGGTCTCCCGTCTCCAGTTTGTGGAAGACCACCTGCAGAGCGGACCGAAAGTGACCCAGGGCTTTCCCCAGCTTATTGGTGTAGAACCTCATGTCTACGAGGTCAACGCTGTCCCGAGAGTGCTCCAGGAAGTACTGCGAGTTCTCTAAGACCTCCCTGAAGACCTGCTCTGTGGGATCTTGCTCGTTCAGGTCTATTTGGACCATGTCCTTGAGAGTCTCACTGCTTCCGACCAACTTGCACACAGTGCTCTCATGGCTTGGCATCATCACGGCCATGCGTGGTGCTTCCTCCAAGAGGCTTCCTTGTTCGGGACTGAGGAACTCCAGCGTGGTGGTGGTCGCAGCGTCCCAGTCTGTTTCACTCTCCCCTGGAGTCAGCCCTCCGGCCTTGGTCTCCTCCACCAGCGAGGAGGTCTCCTTGGAGGTGGCATTTGCACCATCTAGGCCACGCCCCGCTCCCTCGCACAAGGCAGGCTTCTTGCTCGTGGCGCTGAACCCCTCCGGCGATGACCCCGTGTTTTGCTCATGGTCTTCCAGCTGCTCAGGAGAGGAGGCATCAGGGTCCCAAGCGGAAGAGGCCTTGTTGACCCACCTGTGCTCATTCATGCCTACGTCCTGCCTGACTCCACCTGACCCTTCCTTAAGTTCAGTCGTCAAACAGCAATCCCCGACTGGGGTGGATTTATGGACAATGCTAAACTCCCCCTCCTCCTCCTCCTCTCCACCGTGAACCTCCTGGCTCGCATTCTCACATGGATCCTGGCCAGAGTCCAGCTGGAACTGTCCATCACCGTCTGTTCTCACCACATCCCTCTGAAGGGTCTCAGAGTCCCAGAGGATTGGCCTTTGGCCAGGTGAAGGCATGCCGTTCCCCTGCCCTCCAAGATGACCAACGTGGCCATTGGGGCGGCTTGGCTCTCTGCTGGCCACAACCGTAACTCCCACGCGTTGCAGGAGGATGGCTTTCTGGAGAACGGAGTCCCGCTGCTTCTCATCCGTAAACCGCACGACTGCAGGGCGGGGCCCCAAGGGAATGGTAGGGGGGACATCGGCCTCCACGCTGGACCTGTAAGCCTCCTGGATGTACTGGCTGTGCTGGAGGCCATTGAAGCCGTGGTACTGGGCGAGGAACTTGCAGAGCAACTCCTTGGTGTTCTCTCCCTCCTGCTCGGGGAGGCCATAAAAACACAAGACTGGCTCTGGGCTGGGGACCCCTTTCACAGCCTCCCTGGCCTTGGGGGGTGCCCCGGGGGTCCTGCGGCTAGAAGAGGAGCTACTGCCATTCTGAAGGCCTTCAATCTCGCTCAAGACGGTGTCGACACAGCTGGACACTTCCTCCACCGACCCTTTGATCAAGGCGAGGTGCTGCTGGAGGTCAGCGATCTCCGTCTGGATGCGGCTGATGCCCTGCAGCTCTTTCACAATGTACTCGATAACGTTGGAAGAGCGGTCCCTGGGTGGGGGGGCTCTGTAGGCCAGGGAGGTGGGGGGCTTGTGTGGCGTGCAGCAGCGTTGTCCTTCTCCCTGCCTCCAGTCCGCTGTGCTGGAACCCCTTCTGCTGCTGCTTCGCAAGCCCAGCCGCACCTCCTCCTCCTCCTTCGAGGTCGTCACCCCCTCCTCCAGGCTTTGCCCAACTGGCCCACAAGGCTTTTTGAGGTACCTGTCCCAGCTCAGCTCCACATCCTCCACGGCCCCCTCTTTCCCTGCCTCCCAAGGCCCACGGCACGTCCCGGGGGAGAGGGCAAAGTCACGGCTTGTGGGATTGCGCCTGAGACTGCAGACGCAGGGGTCCGCTTCCATTTCCAGAGGGGAAAGGGCAGGGTGGGGGATCCGGCCCACAGAGAGGTCACTCATGTGGGGTCCGTGGAGAAGCTTCTTCATCCTTTCCCTCCCAAAGCTTCCGGCTTGCAGCTGCCTGGCTGGGCTTCACAAGAGACGTTGGAGGAAGGAAAACAATGTCATCTCCTGACCATGGGGGACCCCCATGACTGGGATGCAGGGGCTTGGATCTTGACCACCTCACGGTTGGCCCAAGCAGGGCGGCCTTGGTCAAACTTAAGAGGTGCAAGAAAGCTGTTGTCAAGAGAAGGGACAGAGACACTCTATTGGGGTGGCAGCAGTGGGATTCATCTCACTCACTCACTCACTCACACACACACACACACACACACACACACACACACAGCAAGAGAGAGAGAGAGACACATGCAGACAGCATAGCTCTTGCAACACAACACAACACATTGCACCCATTCAACACAAGACAACTCTCTGCACAGGCCTCCCAGGCTAACCTCCTGCCCAGGTGACACCATCTGATCAAGGGGACCTCAGGAAAAGAGGGAAAATCTCCCTGGTTCTTCTGACCTTCAACCCTCCTCTTTTCCCCACGATACACCAGGACAAGAGAAGAGCAGGTCTCCTACTCTCCAGGTGGGAGTTCACACAAAACTGAACCCTCACTGGCTGCAGCAGCAGGAGATCTATCCATCCAAGGAGGAGAAGAGTAGGGGATCACTCTGAGAGTCTGAAATTACAGAATAAATTTGAGGCTCTTTCCCTTATCACACCTGATGAGGAACACACAGAGGAACAACTGGTTCCACCTGATGATCTCTCCTTCATCACACTTGATGAGATCCAGGAAGATGAACAACAGGAACAAACTGAGGTTCTCTCCCTTAATATGGTTGATGAGGTGCATGTAGATGAACAGATTGCAGGAGAGAGGCTCCTTGTACTAGGCGATTCAATAATTAGAAATACAGAGAAATGGATTTGTGATGCACATGATAACCGTATGGTGACTTGCCTGCCAGGTGCAAAAGTTGCAGACATCACAAGAAATCTAGATAGATTGTTAGAGAGAACTGGGAACGAGCCAGTTGTCATGGTACACGTTGGTACTAATGATGTTGGGAAGGCCAAGCGGTCTGTCCTGGAAGCCAAATTTAGGTTGTTAGGAAGAAGATTGAAGTCCCGGACTTCCAAGGTAGCATTTTCAGAAGTGCTGCCTGTCCCTCGCGCAGGACCTACCAGGCAGGCAGAGCTCAGAAGCCTCAATGCGTGGATGAGGCGGTGGTGTCGAGAGGAGGGCTTCAGATTTGTCAGGAACTGGAGAACATTTTGGGACAAGCCAAATCTGTTCAGGAGGGATGGGTTGCATTTGAACCATGATGGGACCAGATTGCTGGCACTCAACATCAAAAAGGCTGCAGAGCAGCTTTTAAACTGATAACTGGGGGAAAGCCGACAGGAGCTGGGCAGCATCCGGTTCGGGAAAGTGTGTACTTGAGTAGTGAGGAGGATGCAAAAATTACTGAGCAGAGCAAGGAGCTAGTCACTAGCATTCTAGCAGAAGGATGCAAGAGGCAGTCTAACAATGCAACTGGACTCAGAAGACTGTATCAGGAAAGCATATATAAATGCTTGTATACAAATGCCAGAAGCCTCCGGAACAAAATAGGGGAGCTGGAATACTTAGCAATAGATAAAAATATTGATATTATTGGTATCACTGAAACCTGGTGGACGGATGATAACCAATGGGATACAGTTATCCCAGGCTACAAACTGTACAGGAAGGATAGGAAGGGGCAAACAGGAGGTGGTGTAGCCTTGTATGTCAAAGAAGTGATAAAATCGTATGAATTGGAATATCTAGGTGATTTGGAGTCACCATTAGAAGCTCTGTGGGTAAGAGTACCAGGCCACAAGGATGGTCTAACAGTAGGCATATACTATCGGCCTCCGACCCAAACTCTTGAGGGAGACTGGCAGTTGGAGAATGTTGTAAAGGAGGCATCCAAGAAGGGAAGCCTGGTTATAATGGGGGACTTCAATTACCCTCACATAGACTGGGTGAACTGTTGTTCAGCACATGATAAAGAGATAAAGTTCCTAGATATGCTCAATGATTGTTCCCTGGGACAGATGGTTGAAGACCCAACTAGAGGTACAAGAATCCTTGACTTGATCCTGAGTAATACTCAGGATCTGGTGCAAGATGTTAATGTGACTGATCCAATAGGGAACAGTGACCACAACTCAATTATGTTTAACTTGATCATAGACCGCAAGTCACTGATAAAATCTAACACAGAGACCTTAAATTTTCAAAAAGGAAATTTCCCAAAGATGAGGAAACTAGTAAAAAAAGAAGCTGAAAGGGAAAATTGAGAGAGTCCAAACACTCCAAGAGGCATGGAGGCTGTTTACAAAAACAATAACAGAGGCTCAATTGGAATGCATACCCAAAAGGAAAAAGGGCACTGCCAGGTCCAAGAGGACTCCGATGTGGCTTACAGGAGCTGTTCGGGAAGTGATCAAGAGCAAGAAAAGCTCATTTAGAAGATGGAAGGCTTGTCCAAATGAGGACAGCAGGCAGAAACATAAATTCTGGCAGAACAAATGCAAGGCAACAATCAGGAAAGCAAAGCAAGACTTTGAGGAGCGTATAGCTAAAAATACTCAGAGAAATAACAAAGACTTCTTTAAGTACATTAGAAGTAAGAACCCAACTAGGAAGGCCATTGGACCATTAGATGACAATGGAAGGCAAGGGGTTATTAAAGAGGAAACAGAGATTGCAGAGAGACTCAATGAATTCTTTGCTTCAGTATTCACTGAAGAAGACAGAGGCCACATGCCCAAAACAGAGCCTATCTTCGTAGGGAGGGAAACCGAAGAATTAAGCCAGTTAGAAATAACCAGGGAGGAGGTCCTTGCATGTCTTGTTAAGCTAAACACTAACAAATCACCAGGACCAGATGGCATCCATCCACGAGTTCTCAGGGAACTTAAAGATGAAATTGCTGATATCCTAGCCAAAATATATAATCTTTCCCTCAAATCAGGCTTTGTGCCTGATGACTGGAAGGTAGCGAATGTAACACCAATTTTCAAAAAAGGATCCAGGGGTGATCCAGGAAATTACCGGCCTGTCAGTTTGACATGTCCCAGGTAAAGTGATGGAAACCATCCTAAAAGATAGAATTAATAGGCACATAGAAGAGAAGGCGCTGCTAAAGGAGAGCCAACATGGCTTTTGCAAGGGCAAATCATGCCTCACTAATCTGTTGGAATTTTTTGAGAGTGTCAACAAGCATGTGGATAAGGGGGATCCAGTTGACATTGTTTATCTGGACTTTCAGAAGGCTTTTGACAATTTCCCACACCAAAGGGTCTTGAATAAACTTACCAGTCATGGAATAAAGGGACAGGTCTTGTCCTGGATCAGCAACTGGCTAAGGGACAGGAAACAGAGGGTAGCACTAAATGGACACTTCTCCAAGTGGAGGGCAGTAAAGAGTGGGGTCCCCCAAGGTTCAGTACTGGGACCCCTGCTTTTCAACCTCTTCATAAATGATCTAGAGATAGGAGTAAAAAGCAAGGTAGCCAAATTTGCTGACGACACTAAATTATACAGGGTAGTGAAAACTGTGAGAGATTGTGAAGAGCTCCAGAGGGATCTCTTGACACTGGGGGAGTGGGCAAAACAGTGGCAAATGAGCTTCAACATCAGTAAGTACAGAGTGATGCATGTTGGGGCAAAAAAAACCCAATTACATTTATAAACTGATGGGGTCTGAACTCTCTGCGACAAACCAGGAAAGGGACCTTGGTGTCCTGGTGGACAGCTCAATGAAGGTGTCAACCCAGTGTGCCTCAGCAGTGAAAAAAGCAAACTCAATGTTAGGGATCATTAGGAAGGGTATAGAAAATAAGTCAGCAAGTGTCATTTTGCCTCTTTATAAATCTATGGTGAGGCCCCATCTGGAATATTGTGTACAGTTCTGGTCGCCATACCTCCAGAAGGATATTATGGAGTTGGAGAAAGTACAGAGGAGGGCAACCAGAATTATTAGGGGACTGGAACACCTTCCTTACCATCTGAGGCTGCAACGGTTGGGCCTTTTCACTCTTGAACGACGGCGTCTAAGAGGTGACCGGATTGAAGTTTATAAAATCATGCACGGTGTGGACAAAGTAGATAAGGAAAAACTGTTTTCCCTATCGCACAACACTAGAACTAGGGGACACTCCATGAAACTTTTGGGCACTAGTTCTCAAACAAATAAGAGAAAGTACTTTTTCACCCAGAGGATTACTGGTCTATGGAACTCCCTGCCAGAAGAAGTGGTGACAGCTGTCAGTCTTGACAGCTTTAAGAAAGGATTAGACAAGTTCATGGAGGACAAGGGTATCAATGGCTATAATTATGGCTACCTAAGGACAACCTCCGGGTTGGAGAGATAGGCAGGATATCTCTCAATGCCATTTCCAGGGAATCCTAAGCAGGTGAAGGCATCTCCTTGGGAATACCCTGAAGGAAATGGTGAGCCACTGTGTGAGACAGAATGCTGGACTGGATGGGCTGTGGCCTGTTCCAGCAAGGCTGTTCTTATGTTCTTATCCATCTTTCTCTCTATCCATCCATCTCTCTCTCTATCCATCCATCTAGCTACCTATCCATCTAGTATACCTGGTTCTGTGTCCAAGAGGTCTGAAGTCAAGGACTACTGAATTATGGCACAGAATGGAAGTGTGTGTGTGTGTGGGGGTATCTCTGCTCCACTCAAAACAACATGGTTCTCCTTTGCTGGACACGGGTTTGAGAGGTCTCTTCTCTCGACTGAAGGACCAAAGGGGAAGGGCAGAGCCAGGGTTGCCTCCATGGGTTAGGAGGCCTTGGCTGAGCTTCTGGGCAAAGCCACCCCGGGAGGGAGAAGCCACAAGGGCAGGTCATTTCCACCAGTCGAATTAACTCCATGCAAGTAACTTTGTCCACCACGACTTACTACTGACCAATAGAGGACTGAATGTTTAATTACGAGAGATATTGCACCGGGGAGTGGCAGAAGGAATGTTGTTTTGGGAAGTTGAGGACAAGAGGTCAGCTCAAAGGCACGAACACACCTGATGGTGATCCAAAAGCGATGGCAGATGAGAGGAGCAGCCAGAGAAAGAGAGAGAGAGAGACTTTGGGCCTGGCTTCCCTATCGAGCGGTGCCCCCCCCGCCCCCCCCCCGCCCCCATCCTTCCTCCAGGCCTGAGTTCTTTCAGAGCCTCTGGTTGACCTTTTCTTCCTTGCTGGGGAAGTTTCCTTCTTCCCGCATCACTTTCCCTTTTTTAAGCCAGCAGCCCCCAAACACCCACTGGTTTTCCCACTTGAGCGGGGATGCTGAGCTGCGCTGGGTTCTTCCTTTCCTTTCCTTTGGACGGACTTCCTGGTGAGGCTCCAATTCTCCTGTCAATGTAGTCTCTTGCCTGGGACCTCCATTAAGACCACCTGAGCCTCTTTCCCGGGATGGAAGGTGAGGGGATGACCTTTCCTTCCTCTTCAGGCCAAACTATGGCATGGCTGGGAACAGGCCAGGCTGCGGCTGGCGGAGGATTGCGTGGGAGCAAACCAACCCCAGGCATTTCAGAAAGCTAATTTTGCACAAGGCAAGGGTCAGGAGGCAGAGCAGCCATGGAGGAGGAGGAGGAAGAAGAGCCTCCTCCTCCTCTTCCTCCTCCCACCCAAACTGCCCTTGGCATTTTCATTTTCCAGGTAGCCCGTGTGTCCCACTTCCTATGCATCTCCTCTAGCATTCATTTTCATGCGCCGTTCTTTGGCTTTCCTCTGATTTCTAGAGCATTTGACAGAGGGATCCTAGTCTAGGCAGCCACACTAGAATAACACACTATTGCACACTATCGTTTTGTAATTTTAGCTTTTGACCTTGTTTCCTACAATACTGTAAGCTGCCTTGGATCCTTTAGGAGAAAGGCAGCCTATAAATATTTTAAATACAGTACATATATATGAATAAATGTGTTGTGACTTTCCAAAAAGCATCATTCCTATTATTCTGCCAGGCCCCTCACTGTAGCTTCCGGCTGCTTGGGCTGCCTCGTGCTTCGTCTTGCTAACAAGGTTTATTCTGCCCCAGAGTGTGAAAGGTCGTCCACTAAGGCCACCTTCTTGTCCTGCTGCTGGTGCTGGTGGTGCTGGTGCTGGTGAAGTTGCCCTTTCAGAACCTCTCCCCTCCCACCACACCTGGAATGGCAGGTGATCTTCTGCCGATGTGGCTGCTTAATTCCTGAAGAGGATGGCTGGTTGGCTGCTTCAGTCTTCCGCTCTGATCCTTCTGCCTTGCTAGAATTCAGATTGTGCCAAAGTTGAGCCTCCGCGTGGTTTGCGTGCCTCAGCTTCTCTGACACACTGAACACCCACCCCACCACCGCCACTCCTCCGTGTTAAGATGTGCATCCAAAAGAGGGGGGTTTGTATAATTTCATTCTCATGCAACTTTCCCTTCAGCTTGTCAGCTAAGCTTTACAGGTTTCTCAACACTAGATCCCATGCTGGATGCCTTTGCTCTGGGTGCTATACGGATGTGAGGGACACAGCTTGACCCCAAACAGTCCAATCCTCCTCGCCTGAAAAGCCCTGTAACCATCCAAAGGCCCGTTTGCCAAGGGCTCTTGCGCTCTGGCCTCGCACCGGGGCTGCTGCTGCCTTTGGCTCCCTAGCATTCAACCATGTGCCACCACCCTAGCTGGACTCCCCAGACTGGCACAAGCTGACTCTGGCCACCCTACGGGACTCTTACTACTAAGGTGGAGTGGGGAGGCAAACACCCCCACCCATCCCTTCCTTGCACAAGGTTCTGCTTCTGGCATATATATACAACCAAGTGTCCTCAAGACAGGGAAAGCAGGAGAGGAAAGAAAGAGGAGGGAGCCAAGGCAAGAGATGCCCGTCAGAAAAGTGCCAAAGTCTTTGTGGAAAAGGAGGGACACCAGAACATCCTCAGCAGCATTAACATGAAGTCAGACTCTTGGAGCGCTGTGAGGTTTCCTTCCCAGGCCACATGGGAACTCTTCAAGATTCCCCTGGGAATTCCCATCCAGGCAAGGGATGTGTCTATCTCTCTGTGTGCATGTGCTTTGTTAGCTATCTGCTAGCCCTTAAACTTGGCAGCCCCAGAGCCTGAGTCCTGAGAATCCCCGAAGGAATATGATCCCAGGCCCTCTACTACAGCCTCCTCTCTGCACCTCCAGGCAACCTAAGGCCCAACACAAGCGCAACTTTAGCGTGTAAAAGTCTGCATCTTACCAAGACCCACACCTTTCCCTGCACCATCAGTCTGTTTCTGGCCCCATGGGTGATTCTGACCTGCCCACTGACCCCAAGCCTGTTGACTTTCCCGCTTGATAATGTGCTTGCCGGGCAGGCACAATAGGAATCTGTACAGATATAGGCAGGTCTTAATATGTATTGGGGGGGAAATGCTTTATGGAAAACAAATGTGCCACCTAATCATGCCATCAGGCTGTTGAGAACATGCCAGGAGGTGCTTTGCTATTGAGCAGCTCCTCAAAGAGAAGGCCAGGCCGTGTTGGCCTATAAAGCCTCATTTCTTTTTCTAGGGACGTCAATTATGGCCCCGCCACCACTTCAGCCCTCCCAGCCAAAGGCAATGCCTTTCCAGCAGCTCAAGAGCCTGCATGACTCAGTCAGCCCATTAGAGCACAGCAGAAGAAGGAGAAGGAGACGACGCGACAGGCGAGACGGAAGGCCTGCTTCAGGGCAGGAAGGGCAGCTTCAAAAGCCAACTGGCACATTGGCAAAGGTTGCGCACCTAAACCAGCCAGACACAAAGCAGTGAGAACTGGGGGGAGGCCGGCCGTTGGGAAGCCCTTGCAGAAAAGCCCAAGACAACGGGCACCGACACCTGGCGCATCTCAAAGGGCCAGTGAGCATAAAGGGCATCAGATAAAATCATTCCACCTTGATCTACTCTCGAAAGGTAAGCTCCCACTGTTTCTGAAGCAGCTAATGTTGCACGTAAGTACCTGAAGCTTTACTGACCCATCAGAGGAAGGAACACCTTAATTATGGGATGGCCACCCAGGTTAGTCCTCTCTACTTGCTCTTGCTTTCTACTAGTTGCCTCACAGACTGCAATGGGCGACAGCAAAATGGGTGGGTGAACAACACCTGGAATTGCAGACCAGAGTACGGACCGTAGCCTTCCAACGCATGTCCTGTCCTAAATGTCCAATGTCAACTGCCTCTGAAAGGATGGCTCACAAGTGAGTCTTGCTTCTCCTCCCAACTGGGGAATTCTCCAAGAACACCTAAACACGAAACCCTAAACTTAGTTGTTTGGCGGTGCCTAGAGCATGATTTAGCGAACCAGGAGGTTTGGAGGAAGAAAGTCACAGCCAATGGGCACAGCGGGAGGCCAGGCAATAGGGAAGAGGCTGTGCAAAGAGTTCCCTCTCCCAGGAACCAGGGACGTCTCTGCCCACCTCTTCTGGAGTCCAAAACACTCCACTCTTAGGGGCATCGCCCTAAGAGTGTCCGTCCGTCCGTCCGTCCAGCCAGAGCGGACCAGAGGGGCTCTCTGATTGTTCCATCAGCCAGAGGGGCTCGCCTCTCTGGCACAAGGAGGGGGGCCTTCTCCGTGTCCGCTCCGGCCCTCTGGAACCTCCTGCCAGTAGAGCTATGGCTGCAGACGGAGTTGCTGCCCTTTAGGAAGGATCTCAAAACTTGGCTGGTGGGACAGCTATGGGGGCCGGATGGAAATATGGCCCCCGCCTGCTGGCTTGTTCAATAAGCAAGATCCTCCCTCTCTCTCTGCTTTCTTCTTTTTAGAAATGAGGCAGGTGGGTTCTGTTTTATGTGGGTGGTTTTACCTGTTTTCATCTGTTTGTAAGCCACCCTGAGCTGGGCATGCCTGAGTGGGCGGCGTATAAATCCAAAAATTAAATTAAATTAAAATCCAACGGCTGCTGACCCAATGTTTCACACCATCTCACCTCATGCCAGGACCTGGGTGGTGGGCAACTACACCTCCTCTTTCACGGAGGAGAAGGGTGGGGGGTGGGGGGAGGAGTGAACTGTGAGATACAACTCCTCTGTGCTGCGGTGCCTTCAACCTGGCCCTCCTCCTGCCAGTGGAATTTACAAAACTGGGCGCATGCAAAGAGATGATGTGCATTCCCCACTTGGACTGGTCTCAATGGATGGAGCAAACGAGACCGTGGCTAGCAGCCCAATTGTGAAGGCAATGGCTCGTAGCCATTAAGGGAGCCCATGGGATGCTGCAAAGGGTTCAGTAGGAACTCTCTCTGGGTGAACAGGGCGAAAGGCACCTTGTACTAAACCACCAGGCACTCCGTTTTGCACGGCTTTGGAGCTCCAGGCTGTTCAGGCAAAGCAGGTCACTAGCATATCTGACTGTCTTTTTGTAGGGGGGCAGGAGGTCAAGAAGGAGATGCACTGTTGTGCCCTTGATGCCTCGTTGGTGAGTTTCCTTTGGGGGAATCTGGTCGGCTGCAGCTGGAAGCAGAAGACCAGGCCAGGCGAGCCGGCCTGTAATTTGGCCAGCCAATTCTTTGGCTGGCACAAGAACGGGTCAAGGTATAATGTAAGCCAGAGAAAGACGGCTCACGGCTCAGCACCAAAGGAAGGTTGCTATGGCAGCTCTTCCCGACATATGATCACGCCGACAAATGCTGGGAAGCCTTCTTACGAGGCATCTTTTACAGTCACAGAGTACGACTCACACATGTCTCAAAGAAGGCCATCTCAGGGTGCATGGAGGAGGAGGAGGAGGAGGAGGATGCAGCCTTCTTGGCAGGACCGCTCTGGAGGATGACAAACTGCCCTTTCAGCCCCAAAGTGAAATGTTACCATTGCAAGGCGATGACATTTCCAAAGGGCTGAGACTCTTCCATCACTCAAGGCTTGCTTTCCAAAGCTTGATCTGCCAACACGCAGGTGGAGCTGAAACCGGTATTGTATTATCATCATCCTTCTGAATGATTCGAGTTTGGAATGCCATCACCAGACCTTGGAAGACAAAGAGCTGAGTGGGAATTCTCATGGAACTATGACAGGTTAATCTCAGGAAGAAGAAGAAGGTAATGGTGATGATGTGGCTCAGACCCTCTTCAGTGAGCCTCAAGGCTGACCAGCACTGACAACCAAAGGAAGTCCAGAGGGATGATGCCCAAATGCAGGAACCCAGCAAGGGAGGCCATGCACCATCCCACACTGCTCTTCACTCCCAAGATGAACAATGCGTGCTGCTCAGGAGCCCCAGTTCGTGGCAGTCTCTGGAGCCAAAGGGAACTCATGGGGCCCAGGCTAAGCCACGTTGCTGCTCAACAGTGTTCTGCATTGAGCTGGTTCAGCCACCAACGGATGACATGGTGGAAGGCAAAGGAGGAGGGGGCTCATGAACAGATGAAGGACCACAAGAGGCCACATACTGATAGGAGGCAGAAAGGCCTGAGAGGGCTGGCCATGTTGCACCACCTCCTCCTGGCATGACCAACTCCAGCAGGGGCTGCGCAGCCCTAATCCTTCCACCACCTCCACACTCTCATCTTCCGACTGAATCATACCTGTCAAGCTTCCCGGATTGGCCGGGATTTCCCGATTTTCGGCACTGATTTGCGCCATTTCCTGCCCGCAGCTGCCAAAACCCCGGAATTGGCAGGGGGGGGGTCTTCTAAGACTTCAAAGAGAATTGCTGCCCTTCAGGAAAGGATTGAAGACCTGGCTGGCAGGGCAGGTGTGGGGCCCGAATGGGATCACGGTCTCCGCCTGCTGGCTTACTTAATTAAGAACTCTCTCTTCCTTTTTTAGAGTGGGTGGGATGGATGGGTGGGATAAGGGGTTTTTTAAGTGGGTGGGATATGGGGTTTTTAAAGTGTTTTTTATGTGTTTTTAGAATTTGTTGTAATGCCGCCCTGAGTCGGGTTCTGCCTGAGTGGGCGGCATATATAAATACAACTAAATAAAAAAATAAAAAAATAAATACTGCGCATCCCTTCTGCGCAGATCGCCTTCTTGCATGCGTAAAAGGCTTTTACGCTTGCATAGAACCCTTCTACACTTGCGTAGAACCCTTCTACGCATGCGTAGAAGGCAATCTGCGCAGAAGGGGATCGTAGAAGCCTTCTACGCATGCGTAGAAGGCAATCTGCGCAGAACCGTTCTGCGCAGGTCACGTAGAAGGCGACCTGTGCAGAACCGCCAAGGCTGCCTTGGAAGACAAAGGCACGTCCCTCTGGCCTCCCCACCAGCCCATAGGCAATGGCTCAAGTCACGGGAATTTACAACCCCCTCATTTCAGTTCTGTTGTGCCATCCTAAAGCAGAGTTTAACCAGCATGACTCTCAGCCTCCAGTAAATCTTGGTTGATGACAAGTAAAGGAGCACTTGTAACCGTGACACAAGCAAACAATCCTCCCTTGAGAGGAATGGGTAAAACAGCCAGAATGGTTTCACAAGCCAGAAGCAAGAACCAGCAGGTTTGTCTTAATCTTCCAGAAGCTGAACCTTGCATAGAAGGATGGAAGGAAGGAAGGAAGGCGTAGGCTAGGCTCAGCCCTTGGGCCTGCCTCTTTTGTGGCTGCTGGAGGCGGAGGCTGTCCTGAGTAGAGGAGCTCACGTGTAGGACTGACCTTGCCAGGTGCTGACCGGTGTGGCTCAACTCCCTTCAGAGAGACAAGGCACTTCCCTCCTCCTCCTCCTCCTCTTTCTAGCCAGTAACAAAAGCCCACATTCACTGGGCTGGTGATGTGAACCTCTTCTTAGGCAACAACCTTGACAGTTCCATACAATTCCAGCAAGGAGCCGCAGAGGTGGAGACAATGCTTTTCAGTTACTGAGGCAAAAACCGGCAGATTGACCTGCTGGGTAAATCTGAAATTGAGGACAAGAGAACAGAAGGCAGCAAGTGGGTGGCTCCACTGCTGGGTTTGCTAAGAAACCTGTCCAGCTCCACCAGAAGGAATCTCAAGGCACTCCAGGGAAGCAAGGAGGCAACATCTCAACCCACCCCTGTTGTTCCTCAAGGCAGAGGATTTGATGCTCACTTCCTCATCCAACGGATGGGAGACCCTGACCTACAAGGCGGAGGGAGGGAGGGAGGGAGGGGGAGGGGGCTTCTGGAGCCGCTTGGCCTGGCAAGGACTGGAGGAGACCACAGCCCTGAGACAGATGGAAGCCTGGACCCTCCCCAGTCCTTCCCCATCGACTTCTCAGCCCAGCAGAAATAGTTCCTATGCATTCCCTTGTGAACCAATGGCCCTGCAAGGCAATGCCTTGTCTACTGAGAGCTTCCATGGGCAACTTGGAGAAGAGGCCCCTCTGCCAACGAAGACTGCCTACTCCAAAGGGGGGGTGGGGTGGGGATGGAGACGATGCCAGTGACATGCAAGCCAGGTCGATGATTTCCACCCAGTGCTCCTGACTTGAACCCTCTGCTGAAATGAACTGAGCACCAGAGAAGCCATGCCAGAATGAGAGTGGCTGGTTGGGAAGCGCTCTCGGCACATGAACAGGGGTGATGATCCCCTTTGCCATGCAGGAAGACGGATCTCTATTAGCCTTAGAAGCCAGTACACTACTGGGCAACATATTCACCCTGCCCAAAGGCACGAGAGGAGCCCACCCTTGAAAGAAGCCACTTCCGCACAAGACCAATGTCCATGGCTTGCTAGGGAAGCTTCTCAGCCCAGCTCTTTCAAGCTGGCAGCCTGGAGGTTCATCGGAAGAGCCAAGCGACAGGCCAGATGCCGGCTCCGCAGCCCGAGTCCCCCGCAACCCTGAAACCTCGTTTGGTGTCACTCCTCCCGCCTTGCTGGCTCACGGAGGGCTCCAGACTGGGCAACAGGTTGAGCAAGACACATGCATTAAGCCCAGGCGGGTGTCTTGCTTCTGCCTCTCTCTAACCAACTCACGGCTTGCTAGAGACAGGCTGCCACCCTTCCAAGGCCAAGAGGACCAAACTCTGTTTTGGATCAGGCAAAAGTCAAGATAAGCCAGAGCTAAGTTCTGATCAGCATCTTTGGCACCCACTGACTGCCCTGATATGGAAAGCCCTAGCCAGAGAAAGAGCCCCCCCCACACACACACACACCTGGAGACACAACATCCTTAGCTCTACATTTCACTTTTAGAATTGGGGTTTCGATTGAGTGAGTTGCCCTATTAAGACTGTTAACACGGTGGCATGTTCTGAAGTCCTGAACATAAAGAAAGTACTTTTGCAGTGGGATTCCTCAAACGGGTCTTTTCTTCTTGCTGAAATAACTAACAGAGACTATCTTGAAGTGTTTTCTGAACTCAAAGAAGACCTTTCCCATCTAGAGCTGAACAGACACGTGCAGACAGATGGGCCACAAACACAGAGGTTGGCACAGGTTTTGCCCCTCCAAGCCTAAGAGAAAAACCCCTTCCAACCTCTCTCTCTCTCTCTCTCTCTCTCTCTCTCTCTCTCTCACACACACACACACACACACACACACCAAAACCTCTTTGGACCTGCTCAGGTTCAGGTCGTATAACTTACCTTGACGCTTCCTAGATAAAAAGTGAAGGGGCTCAAAATACAAAGAAACTCAGGAAATGCCAAGGGGCGCAGAAGGCAGGAAGGAAGGAAGGAAGGCAGGAAGGAAGGGGGAAGCCTCTTGTCCACCCGAGGAGGTGGTGCTCCTCATGTTCAAGCAATGCGCCCTGAGCCTGACCCACTTGGCCGTGGGGTGGGTCTCTCTCCCGCAGGTGGTCACGGAGGCAGAGGCGCCCGCCCGAAGGCAACGGCAGGCGGCAGGCGAGGTGGTGGTGGCGGCGACTCTTGGGCAGAGTAGCCGGGGAAGGGCTTCCCCAGGACCCCCGGAAGACCCCGGAGCTGAAGAAGGGGCTTCCCGGGCAGGGAAAGCGCACGTCGGGAGGCGGAGGAGGCGCTCCTACTCTCTCTCTCTCTCTGGCACTGGAGGAGGAGGAGGAGTCGGAGGAGTCCTTGAGGCGCTTTGTCGGCTGCTCCCTTCTCCGTCCAGCATCCTTTCCCCAGGAGCCTTCCTCCTCCTCCTCCTCCTCCTCCTCGTGGCCAACTTCTTCCCTCCTCTCCCCAGCCAGGCCGGCCCGGCGCTTGCAGCGGTTGTGCTGCTGCTGCTGCTGCTGCTGCTGCCGCCGCTTGTCTCTCTCGCGCGTCCTCCTTCCCGGGGGTCTGCTGAAGAAAGCACCTGAATCCGGCCACCGAGACCCAGCGCCCCCCCCCCCTTCTCTCTCTCCCCCCCCCCCGCCCGCCCGCCCGCTGCCCAGCGGAGAGCAGACAGCAGAGCCTCTTCTTCTTCTTCTTCCTCTGACTCAACGTGGCCACGGGAAGTAACAGACAGGCAGGCAGGCAGGCACAACCTGCGTGGGGATAGGGAAGAGCTGGGGGGCGGAGGGGGGGGTGGGCGCACACGAGGGGCGAGAGGGGGCGGTAGTGCCCGTGCTGCTGCCAGGTCTCTCACGGCTGGCTCACCCCCCCCCCGCCCCCCAGAGGGAGGCAGGCAGGCAGGGAGGGAGGGGCTGAGCAGAGGGGCTGGCTGGGGCTCATTGCCATTGCATAATTGGGGCGCTGGCACTGGCAACGGTGACAGCAGTGACAGCAGCGACAGCAGCAGCATCGGGAGTGGGGGAGAAAGCTGTTTCCCCACCCAGATTGTGCCCCCCACACACACTCCAGGGCGAGAGCAGCCCAGGCACCACCAGAGCTCGGGAGCGCAACCCAGACACCCCCGGCGGCCCCAAAGAGCCCGCAGAGTCGCTATTAAGCCCCCGATCCAATCCCTGTGTGCCCCCCTCCCCATGCCCGGCAAGAAAAAGGCAAACTCTGAACGCAGGGAGAAGGAGGCAACGGCGGGGGCATGGCATGCATTCGAATAAGCCCAAGACCCCCTCTTGACCCCCTGCCCTCCCCATCCAAAGCTCCTGCCCAGGTTTTGGCATGACTTCCATCCAACCTCTTTTTTCAGCACTCTCCACTTGATACACTTTTCACTGGTTTCATGCTTTGGGTTTTTGTCTGTATCGCTCTTGTTCTCATTATACCACTATTGTATTCGAAATAAATGTTTAACTTGGAAACCTCCCTAAGCGGCCAGAGGGCAAGACAGAACTTTCGAAAGAAAGAAAGACAGAAAGAAAGAGAAAGAAAGACAGACAGAAAGAAAGAAAGAGAAAGAAAGACAGAACTTAAGAAAGACAGAACTTAGAAAGAAAGAAACTGTTCTGCCTGGAGATGAGAAGTTTCAAGGGGGGGGAGATGGGGGGGGGGGATGAAATGTTTCCTCCCTGGATGAGCATCATTTGTGTGGAAGCTTCCTCTGTTTGTTTCTTGCTTTGCATTTCAGAGGGAATCCTTTTATTTTTTTTCCCTCAAAGCAACAACACCCACACCCCATTTTATAGCACTAACAATTAGACTTCTACACAGCCCCACCTAAGCACCTAGTGGTGCCCTCTCTGGGTGGTTCACAAGTCAATTAGCATGTAGGCCATTGCTCCCAACATGCCGGGGACTCATTTGAAGAGACTGAGTCAACCTTGAGCCCTAGCCAGGATCAAACTCACATCCTTTTGACTGCAGTACAGCAGTCCAACCACAGGGCTACATGTTTTGTGCAAAAGACACATTTTTTAATGCATAATTTGAGGTACCTGTGGCTAAAAGCACTTCCCCCTCTAATGCTGGTCTTTTCGCTCTCATGCAGAAAGGCGGGGGAGAGAGTCTCAGCTGACTTAATTTTGACAGGGTGTCAAACACATTTTTCCCACTGCTGACAAGCAAATCAGCAAAAGTGTTTGTCACACCCTTACTCAGAGGCTTGTTTCCACTGGTTTCCATCCTCTTCTTTCTGTTAGAAAAATTTAGGACAGCTCCCAGAGCTAGGCGGTTGTTGTTGTTGTTGTTGTTGTTGTTGTTGTTGTGTGGTTGTCTCTCTGCGTCTGGCTACTTTGGTTTGCAGACATCTGGGTGGGATTGTTTTTAAAAAGGCATCCTCTCTAAATTGGAATCTGTGGGTGAGTTGAAGCAGCAATACTGAACACAGTTATTAGCCCCTAATAGGCAAAACAGAAACCGGGCAATCGCCATAAACTGTGTGAAAAGGCAAGAAAACAACAAGTGGCTTCGGTGATGCGCACAAGAAAGAAAGAAAAAGACCCAACTGCAGGCGTTCTTGGGATTGTGGCAGGGAGTTGAGCGAAGGTGTTAACGTGATGGGAAAGGACAACTTTCACGCAAAACATTATTAGGAACGGGCTGAAAACAGGCGGCCAGGATCACAACACTCTTACATAGACAGGGAAATGCTCTAATGTTTGCAATGCTGCATGTCCTTCTGTCTCCCCACCTCAAAAAGAAAATCACAGCATGCAAGAGACCAACCAGAAGGGTCAGCAGCCTGATGGCAGGAAAAGATCAGAGCTCAGTGGGGCATTTTCCAGTGAGGAAAGAGACAGCCAGGACTGGGAGGCAACACAAGATAATATACGGTGTATAACGGGGGAACTAACAGATGTTTTGTTTCCTTCCTCTGAGTAATGAATGCCATTGCATGGCCTACTTTTCCTGGCTCACCCAGGGAGCATCACCATTCAGGACCAGAACCATCGGAACAGCAAAAGACACGAGAATTCCAGAGCTAGCGTGGCTGCGCATGACGGCCAATGCCTGGGCAAGTGAGCCCTTTTGACTACTGCAGGATCCTCCCAGGGTGCCTCCGGTGAGCACGGCCATCTCTGAAGGCAAGAAAGCCCCAATGGAAAACCATGGCTGTTTGCTCAGCTGTGCCAAAGATGTTCCAAGTCCTCCATGATCAACCGTGCCCAAATGTAGTCAGTGAGGCCGAGTCTTGACAGGGAGGAAAAGGCAACTATAGTGCTCTCAAACTGCCTCTTCCTGAGTAGGGTTACTTCATACAAACCTTTATGCAGGGCAAAGATAATATTATTCATTCATCAAATAGACACCCACCTTCACAAATGGGCACTCAAGGACCCTTATGTCATTTGTGAAGATGCTGATAGTTTCAGTCTGGGAATGCAGGGTTGGAGCCACCCAAGTACAGAGTTGGAAGGAACCTCGCAAGCTATCTAATCCAACCCACAACTACAACATGGGAGACAAATGGTCCTCCTTCCTCTCTCCAAAAGCCTTCAGCAATGGAGAGTCCATCCATCCCCTTCCAAGGGTGTCATTTCTATCCAGGTCACAAACACCTGCTGTCAACGCCAAAAATGGTATTCTTCCTTTGCTCCCCCTGTTTCTTTCTGCCTAGAGAAGACAGTCACACATTTGGAATTTCTGAAAACATGTTAGTCTGTGTTTCAAACATATCAAAGAGTAAACAAAACAAAACAAAAATGCTAATCGTTCTGTTTCTCTGTACCTGATGTGTATAAACTGATGTCGTGAAGTCTCACTCTTATGTCTGACGAAGTGGACTTGATCCACAAAAGCTCACCTTCAAATACAGAAATGAATCTACACACTGACCTTCCTGACCGGGACCACTGACTGCACTTAACCAGCTTCTGAGAAGCTTCACTCCAATCCTACTCCTGAATACATGTACTGTAATTCACGAAGTGATCCCGGCATTTCACCTCTAGGTAGAGTAGGAGACCACACCTGTCAAGTTTTGGATTTGGAAATAAGGGAAATATCCCAGCCAATACGGGATACTTGACAGCTATGTTTATCCTTTGCTGCCCTCCAATGGTGGCAATAGGGCATTGCAGTCTAATTAATAAGGGATGACGGCAGGAAAGAGGGTCAAATAAGGGGTTTTCCTGGCCAATAAGGGATACTTGATAGCTATGCTTATCCTGTGCTGCCCTCCAATGGTGGCAATAGGACATTGCAGTCTATTTAATAAGGGATGATGGTGGGAAAGAGGGTAAAATAAGGGGTTTTCCTGGCCAATAAAGGATAGTTGACAGCTATGCTTATCCTGTGCTGCCCTCCAATGGTGGCAATAGGGTGTTGCAGCCTAATTAATACGGGATGACGGCGGGAAAGAGGGTAAAATAAGGGGTTTTCCCGGCCAATAAGGGATACTTGACAGCTATGTAGAAGACACCAGAAGAATGTCAGGTCCCAGCATTCTAGCATCCCAATAGGGCTCTTTTGGGTGGACAATGGAGACAAAAAAAAGAACCCAGTATGCTAGGTTTTGATTCTTCTTTTGTGTCCAGATCAAACTTTGGACTGCCAGATTGAAGCCACTTTCTTGGTTTTGTCGTTGGCCAAACGTAAGTCCTCATTGGGACAAGTTTCTGGCAGTCATTGGCAGATCAGCAAGTGAGTCGGATTCTATATCTCTCCACAACTAGTTCTTGATGAAACTAGTCATTCAAAGTGGCGAGAAATGGGCCGATGCTTTTATGTTTTGTACAAGCCAGCAGGTGGGAGGGTCACACCTCCATCAGTGCCCCACACCTGCGCTGCCAGCCAGGTTTTGAGTTCTTTCCTGAAGGGCTGCAATCTCGTCCGGAGCTGTAGCTCTATTGGCAGGAAGTTCCATAGGGCTGGTGCGGACGCAGAGAAGGCCCTACGTCTTGCGCTAGAGAGGCGCCACGGGTCCCTCTAGCCCAGTGGTTCCCAAAGTGGTCCCCACGCCCCACAGGGGACTTCAATTCCCAGAAGCCTAAGTCAGTATATTGGCTCATCAGTGCTTTGAGGAATTGACTTAGGCTTCTGGGAAATGGAGTCCAAGAACCAAAGTTTGGGAAACACTGCTCTAGCCGATGGTACAGTTAGAGAGCCCCTCCAGTCCGCTTTGGTTGGACGGACAGACGTTCTTAGGGAGACGCGGTCTCTTAAGTATCCTGGCCTGGCTTGGGACGCTGGAAGGAGAAGTCTGGCTGCTACAGGAGGACATGAAGAGAGATACGCTAAAACCCGTACTGAAGGAGGAGAATGGGAGTTGGCAGAGGGGATATAATAGATAAAGCCCAAAGGCAGACCCTGGTTTCCTTGGTCTCCATCAACTGCTGCACAGCACAGCCCCCCAAGCAAAGAGAGGTCGCTCAACAGCAACCTTTCTACAGCAAAGAAGGGGGCTTCGAGCTTGTATCTAAGGAGCATCTCGCCAAAGAACAACAAAACCCTAACCCTTTCCAAGCATGGCATATGGTGTACTACCAAGGCCAAACCAAGCAGAAATGAAGTAAGCCAGCCCAAAGAGACACCAGGAGGCCCTACACACCAGAGGAGCTGCATCCTTGTGATAATGGAGCCCCCCTTGCCCTTAGGGTACCACAAGAAAGCCACTTGGATGTTTCCTTTGCAAAGTAGTAGCCAGGTGCATGGTGGTGCTCAGCCTCAGCATGAAGGGCTTCCAGGCAGTAGGACTCAGAATGAACTGATGGGAAGAGCAAGGAGAACCACACGGCAGCTTCTATGCTGGCCCTGAGCAACAAAGTCCACCCTGCCCCTGCCTTCTGGCCTGCCCTGGCACTGGCCACTCACTCCCCAAGGGCCAAAGCCTGCCAAACTGAGGCTAACCCAGGGCCAGGCAAAGGCTTCATTCTGGGCTCTTCCCCAAAGCCGAGCCTCTAGTTCACAAGCTGGGACAAGCAACACAGTGAGGTCTGGGGTGTTCCAATCTGGCTAAATCTTAATTTTGGCCTGGATCAGTAAGGAATTGAGAAAAGCGGTAAAGTAACACCTGATGGGGTAAAAGAGGAAGCAAAGAATAAGCATAAGGTAAAGTAACAGGAGTCAGACCAGGTTACCCTGCTGTGGTAATGGAGTAGAGTGTGGACCCTACTGTCAGCAACTCCATGCTGAGCGTCAGGCGGCGGGATTGACTAACCCGACAACCCTGAGGGCAAACAGCCTTGGGTGGCACAGTCCACATAGGGAAGGGTAAGGCTCCCCCCATGTGGATTAAATGGCCCCACTTAAATCCCTCTTGATGGAGGGCAACAGCTTCATCCATCACGCTGTGGGGCTGAGGAAGAGGACTTTGTGTGCCAAAAGAGCTCAGGAAGTCCAGAAAGTGAGTCATGGAACTGGAGCAGTGTTCCTAAGGGTGTCGTGCTGCGATGCGGAAGGCCAATGGAAGGCCACTGTGTTGTTATATTGTCCACAGGACAATCTTCACGGCTGATCTCCATGAGGAGGAGAGCCAGTATTCGGAATCGGATACGGCACAAAAGAAGAAGAAGCTAAAGTCACAGTGCTCGGCTGGCAATGTAGGCCAAGTGCTTTGATGTCTCAGAGGCAGACATTTATTCCATACTCTTAACAATCCTCGTTATTTTCCCTCCTGAAGAGTAAAGCTCTGAACTACAGATAAAACTGCACAGCAAGCAGTTCTTTCCCCAGAGACGTGGGAGGATAAAACACAGAAAGAATATCACCAAACTTCAAGCAGCAGCTCACGGGCCCTTTCACGGCACGATTTGAGGACACCCACCACCACCTCTCTCTCTCTCTCCCGCTCTCTCTCAGTCTCTTTTACACACACATTTGCACACCCAGAGGAGAAGAGGAGGATGCACACTTCTAATTGTTGAGGAGCCTCTGACTCACAAGTAGCACCTTGGCCTCCTTGTAATGGGGTCCCACCTGATACTGCCTGCCCTCCTGGCTAGACAGTCCAGGCCTTTTAAAGCTTGCCTTCTCACTCCTCATCTGGATCTAAGTGGTAAGCAAGGTAGCTCATAGGAAATCAATTAGTGTAGATAAGGTAGCGCTGAGCCAAGTAAACACTCCAGTCATCTTCGGGTAATTCAAATGTATATTGTAATCAAAGTAAGTTACAGAAGAAAGTTCATCAAATGTCCAGAAAGCATATCAAAATAAAGAAAGCTGCTTTTTGGGGAAAGCCCAGCGCCCACCCCCCTTCTGACTTAAGCATCTACATGATTGCAGGTCTTCCTTAGCTCCAAACATTGGGTACAAGAGAGCTTCTTGCCACATATCCTTATGGCAGTAGAGCATTTCTAGTCCCTTCAATGCTGCCCTTCTGAGTCTTCTTTAGATTTCTAGGCTATTGTCTCCATTGGGATTGATTAATAATAATAATAATAATAATAATAATAATAATAATAATAATAATAATAATAATAATAATAATAATAATAATAATAATAATAATAATAATAATAATAAAAACTTTAATTTTATATCCCGCCCTACTCAGCACATGGCCAACTCTGGCGGCTTACAAGAGGTTTAAGGTACAAGTTTAATGAATCAAGGTACTGTATATTAAATTATTGACTATATCAATTTCTTCATTGTCAACACTGGAGTTACTTAAATCTTCTGTAATCATTAATGGTACTATGGGTGTCACGCTGCGATGCAGAAGGCAAATGGAAGGCCACCGCATTATACTGTTCTCATGACAATCTTCACGGCTCATCGCCATGAAGATATCCAATGTTCAGAATCGGATACGGCAGAAGAAGAAGAAGAAGTTTTAAAATCAGTGCTAGGTATTCCCATAATATACTGTCACCTGCATATTTTCCATTTGTGATGATTCCTTCCAACAATTTTCACTCTTCCTTCATCAGAACCTAATGAAGCTTATCATACTATATGTTCTGTGTATAGATTGAACAGATAAGGAGGTAAAATGCACCCCTGACTGATGCCTTCTGTATCTTCGTATTCTGTCCTGATGGCAGCTTCTTGTCCACAGCATAGGCTATGCATCAGGACAATCAAGTGTTGAGGCACATCCATTTCTTCCAGAATAGCCCATACTTTCTATTAAGAACATAAGAACATAAGAACAGCCTTGCTGGAACAGGCCACAGCCCATCCAGTCCAGCATTCTGTCTCACACAGTGGCTCACCATTTCCTTCAGGGTATTCCCAAGCAGATGCCTTCACCTGCTTAGGATTCCCTGGAAATGGCATTGAGAGATATCCTGCCTATCTCTCCAACCCGGAGGTTGTCCTTAGGTAGCCATAATTATAGCCATTGATAGCCTTGTCCTCCATGAACTTGTCTAATCCTTTCTTAAAGCTGTCAAGACTGACAGCTGTCACCACTTCTTCTGGCAGGGAGTTCCATAGACCAGTAATCCTCTGGGTGAAAAAGTACTTTCTCTTATTTGTTTGAGAACTAGTACCCAAAAGTTTCATGGAGTGTCCCCTAGTTCTAGTGTTGTGCGATAGGGAAAACAGTTTTTCCTTATCTACTTTGTCCACACCGTGCATGATTTTATAAACTTCAATCAGGTCACCTCTTAGACGCCGTCGTTCAAGAATGAAAAGGCCCAACCGTTGCAGCCTCAGATGGTAAGGAAGGTGTTCCAGTCCCCTAATCATTCTGGTTGCCCTCCTCTGTACTTTCTCCAACTCCATAATATCCTTCTGGAGGTATGGCGACCAGAACTGTACACAATATTCCAGATGGGGCCTCACCATAGATTTATAAAGAGGCAAAATGACACTTGCTGACTTATTTTCTATACCCTTCCTAATGATCCCTAACATTGAGTTTGCTTTTTTCACTGCTGAGGCACACTGGGTTGACACCTTCATTGAGCTGTCCACCAGGACACCAAGGTCCCTTTCCTGGTTTGTCGCAGAGAGTTCAGACCCCATCAGTTTATAAATGTAATTGGGGTTCTTTGCCCCAACATGCATCACTCTGCACTTACTGATGTTGAAGCTCATTTGCCACTGTTTTGCCCACTCCCCCAGTGTCAAGACATCCCTCTGGAGCTCTTCACAATCTCTCACAGTTTTCACTACCCTGTATAATTTAGTGTCGTCAGCAAATTTGGCTACCTTGCTTTTTACTCCTACCTCTAGATCATTTATGAAGAGGTTGAAAAGCAGGGGTCCCAGTACTGAACCTTGGGGGACCCCACTCTTTACTTCCCTCCACTTGGAGAAGTGTCCATTTAGTGCTACCCTCTGTTTCCTGTCCCTTAGCCAGTTGCTGATCCAGGACAAGACCTGTCCCTTTATTCCATGACTGGTAAGTTTATTCAAGAGCCTTTGGTGTGGGACCTTGTCAAAAGCCTTCTGAAAGTCCAGATAAACAATGTCAACTGGATCCCCCTTATCCACATGCTTGTTGACACTCTCAAAAAATTCCAACAGATTAGTGAGGCATGATTTGCCCTTGCAAAAGCCATGTTGGCTCTCCTTTAGCAGCGCCTTCTCTTCTATGTGCCTATTAATTCTATCTTTTAGGATGGTTTCCATCACTTTACCTGGGACACATGTCAAACTGACAGGCCGGTAATTTCCTGGATCACCCCTGGATCCTTTTTTGAAAATTGGTGTTACATTCGCTACCTTCCAGTCATCAGGCACAAAGCCTGATTTGAGGGAAAGATTATATATTTTGGCTAGGATATCAGCAATTTCATCTTTAAGTTCCCTGAGAACTCGTGGATGGATGCCATCTGGTCCTGGGGATTTGTTAGTGTTTAGCTTAACAAGACATGCAAGGACCTCCTCCCTGGTTATTTCTATCTTGCTTAATTCTTCGGTTTCCCTCCCTACGAAGATAGGCTCTGTTTTGGGCATGTGGTCTCTGTCTTCTTCAGTGAATGCTGAAGCAAAGAATTCATTGAGTCTCTCTGCAATCTCTGTTTCCTCTTTAATAACCCCTTGCCTTCCATTGTCATCTAATGGTCCAATGGCCTTCCTAGTTGGGTTCTTACTTCTAATATACTTAAAGAAGTCTTTGTTATTTCTCTGAGTATTTTTAGCTATACGCTCTTCAAAGTCTTGCTTTGCTTTCCTGATTGTTGCCTTGCATTTGTTCTGCCAGAATTTATGTTTTTGCCTGCTGTCCTCATTTGGACAAGCCTTCCATCTTCTAAATGAGCTTCTCTTGCTCTTGATCACTTCCCGAACAGCTCCTGTAAGCCACATCGGAGTCCTCTTGGACCTGGCAGTGCCCTTTTTCCTTTTGGGTATGCATTCCAATGGGGCCTCTGTTATTGTTTTTGTAAACAGCCTCCATGCCTCTTGGAGTGTTTGGACTCTCTCAATTTTCCCTTTCAGCTTCTTTTTTACTAGTTTCCTCAACTTTGGGAAATTTCCTTTTTGAAAATTTAAGGTCTCTGTGTTAGATTTTATCAGTGACTTGCGGTCTATGATCAAGTTAAACATAATTGAGTTGTGGTCACTGTTCCCTATTGGATCAGTCACATTAACATCTTGCACCAGATCCTGAGTATTACTCAGGATCAAGTCAAGGATTCTTGTACCTCTAGTTGGGTCTTCAACCATCTGTCCCAGGGAACAATCATTGAGCATATCTAGGAACTTTATCTCTTTATCATGTGCTGAACAACAGTTCACCCAGTCTATGTGAGGGTAATTGAAGTCCCCCATTATAACCAGGCTTCCCTTCCTGGATGCCTCCTTTACAACATTCTCCAACTGCCAGTCTCCCTCAAGAGTTTGGGTCGGAGGCCGATAGTATATGCCTACTGTTAGACCATCCTTGTGGCCTGGTACTCTTACCCACAGAGCTTCTAATGGTGACTCCAAATCACCTAGATATTCCAATTCATACGATTTTATCACTTCTTTGACATACAAGGCTACACCACCTCCTGTTTGCCCCTTCCTATCCTTCCTGTACAGTTTGTAGCCTGGGATAACTGTATCCCATTGGTTATCATCCGTCCACCAGGTTTCAGTGATACCAATAATATCAATATTCTTATCTATTGCTAAGTATTCCAGCTCCCCTATTTTGTTACGGAGGCTTCTGGCATTTGTATACAAGCATTTATATATGCTTTTCTGACACAGTCTTTTGAGTCCAGTTGCATTGTTAGACTGCCTCTTGCATCCTTCTGCTAGAGTGCTGGTGACTAGCTCCTTGCTCTGCTCAGTAATTTTTGCATCCTCCTCACTACTCAAGTACACACTTTCCCGAACCGGATGCTGCCCAGCTCCTGTCGGCTTTCCCCCAGTTATCAGTTTAAAAGCTGCTCTGCAGCCTTTTTGATGTTGAGTGCCAGCAATCTGGTCCCATCATGGTTTAAATGCAACCCATCCCTCCTGAACAGATTTTGTCCCAAAATGTTCTCCAGTTCCTGACAAATCTGAAGCCCTCCTCTCGACACCACCGCCTCATCCACGCATTGAGGCTTCTGAGCTCTGCCTGCCTGGTAGGTCCTGTGCGAGGGACAGGCAGCACTTCTGAAAATGCTACCTTGGAAGTCCGGGACTTCAATCTTCTTCCTAACAACCTAAATTTGGCTTCCAGGACAGACCGCTTGGCCTTCCCAACATCATTAGTACCAACGTGTACCATGACAACTGGCTCGTTCCCAGTTCTCTCTAACAATCTATCTAGATTTCTTGTGATGTCTGCAACTTTTGCACCTGGCAGGCAAGTCACCATACGGTTATCATGTGCATCACAAATCCATTTCTCTGTATTTCTAATTATTGAATCGCCTAGTACAAGGAGCCTCTCTCCTGCAATCTGTTCATCTACATGCACCTCATCAACCATATTAAGGGAGAGAACCTCAGTTTGTTCCTGTTGTTCATCTTCCTGGATCTCATCAAGTGTGATGAAGGAGAGATCATCAGGTGGAACCAGTTGTTCCTCTGTGTGTTCCTCATCAGGTGTGATAAGGGAAAGAGCCTCAAATTTATTCTGTAATTTCAGACTCTCAGAGTGATCCCCTACTCTCCTCCTCCTTTGAGTCACATTCCTCCAACCATCTCCCTCCTGAGTTAGTGAAGGGCCTTCTCCCTCAGAACTGTGCCCTGTCACTTCTTTGTCCAGCATAGTCTGCTCCGCTCTGTCCAAGAACAGCTCAAGCTCCTTAATTTGTTGGTGGTTAGATATGCGGGCCTCTAGCTGCTGGACGTTCTCTTCTAGTAGTGCAACCAGCTTGCACTTGCTGCAAGTGTAGTTCTCCATATGCTTTGGCAAGAACACAAACATGGCACAAGAATTGCAGGTAACTACAGCTGTTCCCTCAGAATCCATTTTAACAAGTGCAGTATTCTGGGCCTCAAAAATGTACACGTTTACTACCTTTCTACCTAGTAAGACTATATTTTTTTTGTTCCTAGTTTGTAATCTGGCGCGCCGTTAGGCGCGCGGGCCTCTAAAGCAGCTCTACTCCAACTGCAAAACTTACCAGTGTTTGGCTCTCCTCAGCAGCAGCTCTGCTTAAGAGCACATGCAGAGTCAAAATGGCTGACCCTGAAAGAGCTCAGAGCTTTTAAAGGCTAGTGTGGCTCCGCCCCTATGAGTCACAGTTCAGGGAAGGGCCTGGTGTGGCCCTGCCCCCCTGCTTCTGGAAGCTTCAAACTGCTTCCTCTGTTTGAACAGAGGTGGCTCTCAGCAGTTTCAATTATCAATTTAAATTAGTAGAGGCCTCTAAAGCAGCTCTACTCCAACTGCAAAACTTACCAGTGCTCACTTCCTTTGTTTGGCTCTCCTCAGCAGCAGCTCTGCTTAAGAGCACATGCAGAGTCAAAATGGCTGACCCTGAAAGAGCTCAGAGCTTTTAAAGGCTAGTGTGGCTCCGCCCCTATGAGTCACAGTTCAGGGAAGGGCCTGGTGTGGTCCTGCCCCCCTGCTTCTGGAAGCTTCAAACTGCTTCCTCTGTTTGAACAGAGGTGGCTCTCAGCAGTTTCAATTATCAATTTAAATTAGTAGAGGCCTCTAAAGCAGCTCTACTCCAACTGCAAAACTTACCAGTGCTCACTTCCTTTGTTTGGCTCTCCTCAGCAGCAGCTCTGCTTAAGAGCACATGCAGAGTCAATCCACACAACCAAAGGCAGTGCTGTGGTCTATAAAGCATAGGCCAGGGATTCTCAACCTGCAGCCCATGGGCCGGATGCATCCTTCGGCACCATTTCATGTGGCCCTCCATCACACCAGGAAGTGCCCATGTGGTGAAGGAAGGGCAAAATGGCCATCAGGCCCCCGAAGCTACCTGAGGGAGCGTGACCTGGCTCCTGGCTTTAAAAGGTTGAGAACTCCTGGCATAGACTGATTTTCTTCTGAAATTCTTTAGCATGCTCCAGTATCCAATGGTTACAGAGGAGCCTGGCGTGCTGTGGTCCATGGGGTTACAAAAGGTTGGATTTAACCATGTGACACAACAACAACATCCAATGTAGATTTTTTTTCCTGTTGGTCTTCCAGCATTCCTAGTTGAGACTTAAATTTTCCTTTGATTTCTCAAATCTTCTGTAAGAGATCTCATTTTCCCCTTTTTGTTGTTTGCCTCTATTTCCTTCCACTGGTTAATGGAAGAGTTTTCTTTTTCTCTAAATGCCAGTCGCTGAAAGACTGCATTCAGGATGCTGACCCTATTTCTGGTCCCCTTTTGCACAACAGACACTTCTTGTTTTCCCTTTGCCATTTTGAGTATTTCTTCGCCGCTTTCCCTTTCTTTTTTTAAAGTTTGTGTGGAAGTCAGCATTTGATTTAGGGTGGGAAAAGGCTTAGGAGGAGGGCTCTGATGAGACACTATTTGTTTCTGTCTACAATGCCAGTACAAATTTTGTACACTCATCAGGTAGCACGGCTTCAAAGGAATGTATTAGAGTTACCTGTCAATTTTAAAACAAATATAGAAATATATAGTTGCAAATTTTGCATTTCTGCTTCTTCCTGCTAGCAGAAGGGAGGCTATTTAATGAGAGGCAGGAATGCTCTATTCCTGCAACCAGGAGAGTGAAGTGCCGTGTGGGAGGCCAGGCGAGGCGTTGGGTGTTTTGCTTTCAGGAGACGGATTCAGCTATTGCTCTTCCCACCCTGTGTTTTGGTATCAATATATATATATATTTGACTTGACGTGTCAAAGTCATACATTCCTATTTACATATTTATGCAAAGTCATTTGCTTTTATCTATCATTGCAATAACAACTTTTCATACTTGGCCATGTGATAATGCCTATTTATTTCTATTTATAGATGCCCCTGAGGAAGGAAATCATGTTCTGAGGAAGGAAATCATGCTGGGCATTCTTGAATAACAAGTGTGGGCAGTTGGAGATACCTTTTCCACTCCTGGCTCTGCCAGCTTATTTCCTTCCCTTTGCTTCCTTCCATCATCAATTCCTTCCTTCCCTTTCATTCCTTCCATCCATCCATCATCAATTCCTTCCCATCTTCTCTCTCCTTCCTTCCTTCCTTCTGTCATCAATTCCTTCCTTCCTTCCTTCCTTCCTTCCATCTTCCTTACCTCCCCCCTTGCCATCATCAATTCCTTCCTTCCCTTTCATTCCTTCCATCCATCAATCATCAATTCCTTCTCATCATCTCTCTCCTTCCTTCCATCAATTCCTCCCTCCCTCCCTTCCCATAATCTCTCTCCTTCCTTCCATCCATCATCAATTGCTCCCTCCCTCCCTCCCTCCCCATCATCTCTCCTTCCTTCCTTCTCATCATCTCTCTCTCCTTCCTTCCTTCTGTCCCTCCTCTTTCCTTCCTTCCCTTTCATTCCTCCATCCATCATCAATTCCTTCCCATCTTCTCTCTCCTTCCTTCCTTCTGTCATCAATTCCTTCCTTCCTTCCATCCATCCATCCTCCCTCCCTCCCTTCCCATCATCTCTCTCCTTCCTTCCTTCCTTCTCATCTCTCTCCTTCCTTCTGTCCCTCCTCTTTCCTTCCTTCCCTTTCCTTCCTTCCATCCATCATCAATTCCTTCCCATCTTCTCTCTCCTTCCTTCCTTCTGTCATCAATTCCTTCCTTCCTTCCATCCATCCATCCTCCCTCCCTCCCTTCCCATCATCTCTCTCCTTCCTTCCTTCCTTCTCATCTCTCTCCTTCCTTCTGTCCCTCCTCTTTCCTTCCTTCCCTTTCATTCCTTCCATCCATCATCAATTCCTTCCCATCTTCTCTCTCCTTCCTTCCTTCTGTCATCAATTCCTTCCTTCCTTCCATCCTCCCTCCCTCCCTTCCCATCATCTCTCTCCTTCCTTCCTTCCTTCCTTCCTTCCTTCCTTCCTTCTCATCTCTCTCCTTCCTTCTGTCCCTCCTCTTTCCTTCCTTCCTTCCTTCCTTGACATGGCACTGAACAGAAAGCTCTGCTCCTCCTCCTCCTCATTTCTGGCCTCTCTCTCTCTCTCTGTGCCTGGCCTGGGACCTTCCTTCCAGCTCTGTCTCTTTTGACTTTAAAGTCTCTGGGTGGCTCAGGAAGCACCCATAACCTCAATGAAGAGCAGAAACAGCACCTCTAAGAGTCATTGGACGGCGTTGACTCTTCCACTCCCTGCAGAGTTTCCCTTTGCTTAGAACAGGGGTGGCCAAACTGCAGCCCATGGGCCAAATCCAGGCCCCGACACCAACTCTTCCAGCCCCCGCCACCCTTGACGTTCCCAGAAGCAGAAGTAAAACGTGCCCGTATGGAGCGACGAGGGCAGCGCAGGCTGGATGAGTTTGTGTCGGAGGCCGGATCTGGCCCATGGGCTGTAATTTGACCACCCCTGACTTAAGAAGAGAAAATTGCAACTTAAAGTCTATTTCATCCTGTTGCAAAACATATCGGTTGCAAAACAAATTGCAAAGCGTGCTTTACTTCAGCTGCCGGTGGGAAGAACTACATAACCAGCCCACTGAACCAAGTGGCCGGCCCGTGGCCTGAAAAGTGTGGGCACCCCTGGCTTAGAAGGACCGACACACACAGGAGCTACGGAAGTGGCGCTGAGGACCCCCTGCAACCGGTGGCCTGCAGGTTTCGCCACTTCTGTGCCACTAGTTCCCAACCTAGGATCTGCAAGCTGTGGATGGGACTGGGTGGGCCGATCAATAAAGGAAGGCCTCTCTCAGCTGCAGTGGGGAATCTGTCTGTCTGTCTGTCTGTCTGTCTGTCTGTCTGTCTATCTACAGTAGATTTATATGCCGCCCCGATCAATAGACTCTATACACAGTCCAGCAAACACCTCACGGGCTGCTCAGCAACAATTAAAAAACCGATATAAAAAGAGTAAAAAGCCCTTCCAAGATAATAATGCTCCCCACCCACCCCTGCTGTGCCTTATTGAGCTCTTAAAACAGGTATAAAAACAGCATGACATTAAAAACAATATAATCAAGTCATTAAAAATCATTAAAAACCAATTATAAGAGGGGGGACCTCAGACGAGCCAAAAAGGGGAGCTTGTTGACCATCCCGGCCCCCAGACCCATTTTGCCAACCACGTCTTCTGCTCTTTCCTAAATGGGAGCAACTGGGCCTGGAGGCGTAGTTCTACTGGGAGGAGGCTCCGTAGTGTGGGGGCTACTATGACCCAGAAGGCCCTTTTCCTCATGCTGGAGAGATGAGCCTCCCCAATGGATGGTACCTGAAAGGAGCCCTCTCGGTTCGCTCTTGTGCGATGGGTCGATGTTCTAGGGACAATGCGGTCCCTGAGGTATCCTGGTCTGCTACCATGAAGGGCTTTAAAGGTGACAACCAGCATCTTGAATTGCACCCGGAGACATATAGGCAGCCAGTGCAGCTCCCGCAGCAGTAGCGAGGCGCAGGCAAAATTAATACACCCCACCACTGCGTGGGCCGCCACATTCTGGACCAACAGCAGTCTCCGGATGGTCATCAAGGGCAACCCCATGTAGAGCACATTACAATAGTCCAAATGGGAGATTACCAGGGCATGAGGGACCGTGAGCAGGGCCTCCCAGTCCAGGAGTGGGCGCAATTGATTAACAACATGCACTTAAAGCCCTCCTGGCCATGGCCGAAATCTGCTCTTGGAGCAGAAGTTGTGAGTCCAGGAGGACCCCCAGGTTGCGCACAGGGTTGGATTGGGGCAATGATGCCCTATCCCAAACCAGTGGTGATAACTCCTTATGAGGACCGGGTCCCCTCACCCACAGCCACTCAGTCATGTAGCCATTCAGCTGTAGTCCGTTGTCCCCCATCCAGACCCTAACCGCCTCCAGGCAACTGGTCAGGACCTTGACTGTATCACTAGGATCACCACGGGCAGAGATGTACAACTGAGTATCATCAGCATACTGATGATATCTCACCCCGTGGGATCAGATGATCTCACCCAGTGGAATCATGTAGATGTTAAAGAGTAGGGGCAAGAGGAACGAGTGCTGAGGCACCCCACACGTGAGCTGCCTTGGACTCGACCCCGTGCCCCCCATCCACCCCGACTGGGTCCGGCCACTCAGGAAGGAGGAGAGCCAGGACAACACAGTGCCCCGGATCCCCAACCCCTGGAGCCGGTCCAGAAGGATACTGTGGTCGATGGTATTGAAAGCCGCTGAGAAGTCAAGAAGAGCGAGAATGGAGGGATACTTTTATCTTGCTCTTGCCAGAGATCATCGAACAGTGCGATCAATGCAGTCTCCGTACCATGACACAGCCTAAAGCCTGACTGAAAATCAGTCTGGCTGCCATGTGGGGCCAGATCCACCCCTACTAAGGATGGACCTAGTCACCCGGAACAGGGCCGCCGGTAGATTATCTGCTGACGCAATGTGAGCGGTGAAATACTGCCGCCCGTATCACCACGAGGTAGGCTCTGATAGAGGCTCTAGCTCGTGTTCGGTCCAAGACGCTCCGAGATCTCCTCCAGTGGTGCTCTAGGTGCCTCTTTACAGAAATGGGTTCATGAATCACACACGCGCACAAAAACTGTGTACCTATCCAGAAGATGTGAACAGAGAAGTGAAAGGGAAGGCCACAACTGTGGACCCTCTGTACACAGTGTGGAATGTCAAAGGCCATCTGTACCAGACCCCAGGCAGGGCAGGGCAGGGCAGGGCAGGGCAGGGCAGGGCAGGGCAGGGCAGCCGGATCTGCCAAACCCCTCCAAACCCATGCTGGAAGCCATGTTGAAAGGGGTTCTAAATGAGTCGATTCCACTATGCTCGGCAAATGCCTTCCATCTCAACACTGTGGCCTGCAGAAAGGAAAAGGCACACAAAGCGGGTCTGCAGGGCAGGAGACCCTTCTCAGGCTATGGCCTCTTCATTGAAAGAAGAACCACATCAAAGTAATGCAAAACCACCATTAAGTAGTATATCAAACAAACGAAGAAGTGCAGAACGGTGGGTCAAGATGCTACCAAGAGCAGAGTCTGTGCGCTTTTGTACTCAGCTCATCCCAAGCCCAATTTTGTAGGGGCAGAAATGGAGCTCTTCCAGTCGGACCTCACGCATGACCTTGGCTTCCCCAAACGCTTCATTTCCTTAGCCACTGTTCAGGATAGATCAGAGCGTAAGCAACACAAAAAGACAAAAACGCCACGGCCCTTTAAAGAGCCACTGCTGTATTGTAACCATGTGAGCTTTCGTGGATGAAGTCCACTTTGCCAGACATAAGAATGAGGCTTCATGGCACCCACTTATACACATCAGGTCCAGAATGGTCAGTCAGCATAGCAGAGAAGTCTACAAATCAACCTGGCTCAAGACATATTTCCCTAGACTGCCTACCTGGGATTTTAAACACACCATCCCTCCTGAAAACTTCTTTCCTTGGCATTTTCACATCGCCTGTATCTCGAAAGCCTTCCAGAGCGTCTCTCTTTTGAACCCCTTCCTCCTCCTCCTCCTCCTCCTCCTCCTCTACAGTGGAGCACACCATTAGGAAGAGAATTTGGGGGCGGTTTGGGCCCCAACTCTCCGAGGGAGTGCCTTTCCCTTGGGCTAATTCTACCCGTCCCACCCAAATGTTTAAACTTGAGGTGGTCAATCCTAAAGATGCAAGAGAGATGGAGGTGAGACCAGGCGCATTTCCTGCCATAGATCCCAGCAGGGTGTGGAGGGAACTGACAGACAGCAGAAAATGAGATCTGCCCCTCCTACGCTGCTGCTGGCATTTCCAAACTTGTGGAAAGCATTCTTGTGCCACAAAGTTTCCCCACTTTAATTTGCCAATTAGGGGAAGTCAGGGCGGATGGCACCTAGGTGGATCGACTGGCCCGGGCTATTATAATGAGGGAAGACGGATTCCTATGAGGTTTGCTTTATTTTATATAGATGAGCCAGAAAGAAAGACTTGAACACCTGTGGGTGGGGGGTGGGTGGGCCAGAGGGTGCCTTTGCCCCCAGCAAAGCTCTGCCCAACCACGGAGAACTGAGGCACACACACACCCTCCCCTGAACAACCGGTTCACTTCTTTCCCCCCTTCTTTAGCCTAAAGCCGATTTGGCCGGGCAACAAACCCTTCTGGCCCCTTTGGAAGCCAAAGCAGCCACCGCCCTTTGCAAAACCAGTGACCAAGCCTTGACAAACACCCCCCCCCCCAGAGCAAAGTGTTCATGGAGGCCTTGTTTTTAGGAAACAAAGGACCATTGGGCCAAAGACATGTGGGCAGGCAGACTTTGCACAAAGCATGTCACACTGACTAAAAATGTGACAGCTTGTCAACCCAAAGTGAAGTGACGAGGGCCCAGAACCAGCAGGCAAGCCATCCAGACTGGCCCTATGTTTGGGTCCATCTTGGGGGTAAGGGGGGAAACCTTTGAACCAGGGAGCTTTCTTTCTATGTCCAAAGAGATCCCCAAAGGAATCCCTCATGCTCCCCCCGCCCCCCACCGGCTGCATGTGTGTCTCTCTCTCTGAACTGCAGAGTACCCCTTCTTTCTGTATTGCTAAAAGGGCCCAGAAGGGTCCCTCCTCTTGGTTCCCGGGGCAGAGAAGCAAAAGGATGTGGCAGGGCCTTCCTGGCGCAACTCCTGCGCTCAACCCAAGAGGGTCTCAAAACCAGTTCCCTTCCGACTGGGAGGAAAGTCAACCTCTACAGGCGGAAGGGTCTCTTCTCAGCCGCTCTCATGGGTTCCTGGCTCAGATTCCAGATGGGGTGAAAACCCTCCTTCCCTCCCTCCCCCCCTCCCTCCCTCCCTCCCAGCTGTCCCTGGTGTGGAACAGAAGATAAGCAGCGGTTGTGCCGGAAATCCCAAACTTCCAAAGAACGGCGTTGGTTTTGGCTGCGACACCAAAGGCATCCTTTCCCACTTTCTTTCTTTCTTTCTTTCTTTCTTCCTTCCTTCCAAGTAAGGCAACTTTTTACCCAGCGATATTTGCACGTTTTTGACTGTTTGGCTATGTTCCCAGCTCTGTCAGAAGAGGGTTTCTTAAACAAAGCTCCCATCATCAAACAGCAAAGCACAAGACAGACGACTCCTCCGCCTGTGACACATGATATGGTGAACAGCTTGTAATACCCAAGAAGCTGAGCCACATGACACACCCATGAAAGGACTCTGGCTCAAGGCAAGTGAGTGCTCAGCCCGTGTCTCTCACTCCCCATGGAGTCAACACTTGTCCTTGCTGACAGAGAAAGCTCATCCACGGCAGCAAAAGCATTTCAAAGCGCACAGCCTGACAAGTCCTCCAACGGAGGCCTTCAGAAGAAGGAGGAGGAGGAAACATGGACGCCTTCCTTGCCACCAACTCTCTTTCAACACAAAGCTCTCGGTTCTCTCAGGAAACGTTGCACTTTTCAAAAATAATTCTGTCAATTATTCAAAGCATCATTTTTCAGAAGGCAAGTAAGACAAAATGCATGGGGATTTCCCTTCGATGCCTTTGGGTGACACTGTTTTTTAAATGCCCCACATTTTCTAGCCTTGTCAGGATCTTTTTTCAATTTTTTTTTTAAAAACAGGGCCTTCTTTAAGAATTAAAGACCTACCTGTGTAGTAAAATACCCTTTCCGCCTAGCGTGAGAGAACGTCGCTTCCTCTTGCCAAGAAAGCCCAGCACCAAAGCCTGGTTGGCAAATTCCGATCTGTCTAAACAGATTTTCACTGCAAACACAGAAGGGCTAAAAAGGGCAAGAAAGTCTCCTTCTTTCCATTTGAGCATGGCCAAAACACAAGTCATGGGACAGGGGTGCCCAAACTTTTTAGGCCGCAGGCCGGTCACATGGTTCAGCGGGCCAGTCACGTAGTTCCTCCCACCGGAAGTGGAAATAAAACGCGCCTTGCAATGTTTTGCAACAGGATGAGATAGATTTTAAGCTGCCACTTTCTCTGCTTAAACCAGGGGTGCCCAATGTACAGGTGTGTTTTACTTCTGCTTCTGGGAGCGATGAGGGTGGGTTGTGTGGGCCAGATGAATTGGTGTTGGGGGCCGGATCTAGCCCATGGGCCGTAGTTTGGGCACCCATGTCATAGAAAGACAGAGTCGGAAGGAGCTCTAGAGGCCATCAAGTCCAACCCATTCCTGCTCCGTGCAGGAACCCAAATCAAAGTGCAGGAGATGCTCCATTCCATGCAGCAGGATTCAGGCCCACCTACTCTGCCTCCGGAAGGGGCCAGGCATGGAGGTTGCTTGGAAAGGGCTCTTCTGAGGTCACCTGGCCTCCAGAGCCATCCAGAGCCAGACCAAGAGGCAGCAGGAAGGAGACACCTCCTTAATCATAGCTATCCTTTGGACAAGGATGGTGAGGAAAGCATGAGTCTAAGAAAAACACCCCACTCGAAACGTCTCACAACTGAATTGTGCTGGGATCCAAACACAAAACGGCTGAACTTCTCCAGAACATGCAAGAGAACCGGACGGAGTCTGGCCAGAATCCTATTCCTAGTCCCAACCAGAACATTCCCAATAAAACCAGCTGTTGAATGGGGAGTCGCCTCTGATGTAAACCCCATCCCTTCCATGAGCCCTGCTGTACTTGGACCTAGAATGGGACCGTTGGCTTCTGTAGCCAAAGGAGGGGAGGTTTCAGATGGCGAGAAACCAAGAGAAAGCAGAGGCACGGAAGTGCAGAGCCAGCCAGCCTTACCTCTTGAAACTGGACTCTCACTTTCGTGATGGCTCGGATCCAGCGGGCTCTTGCAGGAGAAAAGAGTAACAGCTCGTTTTCTTTCAGGTACCTTGCAAAAAAGAAAAAAGAAAAGTAAATTTGTGAATGCAAGAAGACTCGGTATCACAAGGAGACTAGGTATGCTAAAAGAAACAGGATTAAAGAGTAACACCACTACCACAAAAATAAAACTCGGAAAGATCAGCAGGAAAGTGGAATCTGTTCAGGTAAGACAGCATGCAAGGGAGAATAAAGGCATGGGAAACTGAGAAGCAGCAAAGTGCGCTGCTTGACAACCTGTTCAGCTCTTCCACAAGTCACCCCTCTCCCCCCCCCCTTGATCTTGCCTGAACTGTCTTCAGGAGACACCTGAGTTTTTCACTTTCCATACAGAGCATAGAAGCCACAGGTCTGCCTGTGATCAGCCATTGGCTCCATGACTGGTCTGACGAGGACTGCCAGAATCCTGCACCAATGAGGACTTACAATTGGCCAATGCCAAAGCCAAGAAAGTGGCTTCCTTTTGGCAGTCCCTGGTTAGATAAAGACATAGAAGAAGAGCCAGAAACATGTGCCAATGAGGATTTAAGTTTGGGCAACGACAAAGCCAAGAAAGTGGCTTCCTTTTGGCAGTGTAGGGTTTGATCGGGCCACAAAAGAACCACCACCACCACCACCACCACCAGCAGGTACACTCACAAGGAGCTCCCATCCTAACCCCCTGCCACGTGTGCTGCTTAATTCACACCACGTACCCATCTGGTTCCTTTGCGACACCTTCTTCTGGTCTCTTGGCTTCTGGTGGAGACAGCTGGACCAGCGGCGGGCCTCCTCTCTGGATCTCTCTTCCATCTGGACCACCATTCTCTCCTTCCCTGGGTCTTCCTTGGGACTCCTTCTCTTTCTCCAAGGATCCGTGGTCCTCCCCCAGGGGAAAGGCAGCAGGCACCCCTTCTTCCAGCACCTCATCCTCATGCTCGGAGTCGGGAGCGCTTCCCTGAGAACGGTCCAGCTCACTCAGCTGAGAACTTCCCCGGCTGATGTCGCAGGAGGAGCCAAACTTAGTACTGCTGGCAGGACTGTGGGAAGGCAACAAGGGGGTTAAGCCAAAGGGCAGCGGCAGCAGCAGTGGCGGCCACCAGAAGCAGCCCACTATCAGGCTCAGTCAGTCACACACGAGTCTCTCTCTCTCTCTCTCACACACACACACACAAACACACACACACACCAAGACCTGTTTACAGAAGACCAAGGAGTTAGAGGAGAATCTATCTCCCTCTCCCCAATTGTGCCGAACTGTTCCAACCGCCTGCTACGTTAAGAACGAGAACCAAAGCCAAAGGGCTGTGGTTCAAAGATAAAGTACCACAAACACTTTGCTTCTGTTGTTGTTGTTGTTGTGGAAAAGGACAAACACACTCGCTGCCCACCCGCCCGGCCACCCGCCTGCCAACCCTTTGCCCTTTTATCCCTAGGATGAAGCCTAAGACTTGGGAGTCATGCCACCAATTCTTCATGTTCTGCAGAAACCTGCTGAGAAGGGCAGCAGAGGCAGAGAAGGACACAGGTGCAAATCCCACATGGCAAAGCATCGCTCACTGCACAGCCAGCCAGCCTTCCTTCCTGATAGACCAAGGGCACTCGGGTGTGGGTGTGGGTGTGCCTGGAGTGCTGCTTCTTTGCAGACCTTCCATGGACACATTTTCCAACTCTTTCAGGGACTGAGAAGAGGTTCTCAAGGCAAGTGCATCCCCACCACCACCAAAAAGCCAAAACACCCCACGCCTGGACTGCTGAGAGCACACCAAGGGCCAGGCAGGAGCTGCTTTGCCTCCAGGGCCCATGAATTCCACATCCCAGTGGGAGGGGAGGGGTGTGTGTTCAAATGCTGCCTGGCCTGGGGGCAGGGGGGCTCAAGGCCAAGAGTCCGAAGGGGGCAGCGGCAGAAGGCAGGAGAGCTGGAGGGCTGTGTAGTAGGTGCAGAGGGTGCTGGCATGCATGTGGCATGATGTCCATTTCAAGACTGGGCCAAGGAAGAACCAGGAGGAGGCCTTGGCCCACTCATGCCCTGGCCAAAGAGCCTTTGAGCTCTTGAGAGGCGAGATGTGCAAGAATGAGCTCTCTCTGGGGCTCGGAACTGTCCCCCAGCTAAAGCACCAACTTTGGTCACTAGAGGGTCAGCAAAGGAGACAAGGTGGAGACCCCCCTTGGTTGCCACTGGCCGGCTACCTATGCTGCCTAGGCTCATGCAGGCCAGTCCAACCCACCCGTCCCACTGCCTGCCGCTGGAAGGAACTGGGAAAACCCTAATCCGAGGGTTAGCTTTGAGTGGCGGCAGCAGCAACCTTAGGGGCCGAGGAGGCCCATGCTCCCAGCCTCCTGGTGGGTGCCTAGTGGGGAGCGGGGAAGGGTCAGGGCCAGCAGAAGCAGGGGAGACACCCCACACCCCAGGGCTGCACCAATGGCAATGGCAGCCAGTAGTGGCTGAGCTGCTGGAAATCCAACAACCTTGAGTGCTACTGTGGTGGTTTCTTATCTCAGAACTTGCCATGCGCTGTGTTGCCTAGGGGAGGTTTCTGCTCTCCATTTCAGTGCCTTCTCCAAGGACCCAACCCATTCACATTCTCTACGCAAGTCACACTTAGCCAAACGTCTTCTGAAATGCCTCCAGTCATTCATTCCCCCGGCCACAGTAAGCGGAAGGAGCTGGCTGTGGTCAGATGGACAACTGCTCTCTCTCTCACTTTCTCGCTCACACACACACACAATACAAGAGGCTAACAAATACAATACTGAAAGCAGCACAACGCAAGGCACAAGGAAAGCAAAGGGAAACCTGCATCATAGCCTTTCAAGTGAAAGGAAAGCGGAGGTTGTAGGCAGGGGTGGGGTGGGTAGGTGGGTGCATGGGTGCTTCTAGCAGCCGGGAGAGCCTTGGACTCTTCCTTCTTAACACCAAGCGCTACCAACATCACAGAGCAACCCTTCAGAGGAGCCTGAAGGGTGCCAAGCGCCATCCTTGCCATGGCCCTTGCATTATAAATGGCCAGCCGAGTAGGCACCATTTATTATGCCCTCCTTGCTACTGGCCTTTTCCGCTTGGCGGGCTCTGGGGTTCTCTCCTCAGCCGCTGCTGCCGCAGCCCCCGCCATCGCCGCCTGAAGTCCAGGGGGCAAGGTTTCTTCTGCTTCTGGGCCAGGGACCCTCTCCTTCAGCTCCACCTGACCTGGACCAGGGGGGGCAGCCTCTCCGGGGGCTTCTTCTCCCCAAGTGGAAACGCCATCCTCCAACTCCCCTCCCAGTTTCTCAGGCGCAACAGCCGCTGCCACCGCCGCCACTGGTCGCTCTTTGCCAGTCCCAACGTCCGCCGCAGGCACCGGGGCTGCCTCCACACTTTCCCTGGCTGCTAAGCTGTCCGGCTGCTCTGAAGGGAAGCCTGGAAGGGAAGCCGGCTGGCCAGTGGGAGCAAGGCCTGGACTCGCCTCTGCGCCGGTCCCACCGGGTGCCGGCGCCAGCAGTTTGGGCACAGTCTCTGCCCCCGCGGCATCCTGTCTGGGGGAAGCCCCCGGGGGGATGGCTTTCTGCGGTGCCTCCTCCGGCTCCTTCTTCTTGACCTCCTGGGCTTCCTTTTGCCATGGGAGTGAGAAGTCCAGCTTCCTCCCAAAGATGGCGGAGGCCCCCCCTCCTTGGCCACCGGCGGCTTTCCCAGCCTTGTCCTCGTTTGTTCCGCCAAACAAGGAGGAGGAAAACTTGTTGAGGCTGGACATGAGGCCTGGCTCCGGCACGCCTTGACTTCCTGAGGGCTGCTGTGGTGGTGGTGGTGGTGGTGGTGGTGAGAAAAAGGAAGCCAATGGCTTGCTGCTCTCCGTGGAAGGCCTGAAGTTGAATTTTGGCAATGCTGAAATGCTCGGGATTTCAAAGATGGGTTTGGGGTGTCCCACTTCGGTGGGAACTGTGGCAGGTTTGCTCTTATTATCCAAGCTGCTTTTTAAGGGCCCCTCCTTGGGGACGTTTCCCATGACTGTCAAAGTCTCTTTTTGTTCAGTGGGGAAAGTCTTTGTTTCAGGGATGTCAGCCCTTCCCTCGTGGGATGAATCCTGGGGGCCCTCATTTGCGGCGTCCTCGGACTCAACGTCCAAGACCCGGAAGGTGGTCTCTGGTGGGCAAACATCACCCCTGTCCTCTTCCTCCCCCTCCCCATCCTCCTCCTCCTCCTCTGCTTCCTCCTTTCCAGCGGCCTCTTCCACCTTTGGCCTGGGACCAGACCCTGCCCGGCTTCCCTCTGCCTCTCCCGCCTTAGGCTCCAGGTCCTCCGTACTCTCCAAATCCACTTCTGCAGCACTGACCTGCGTTTCCTGCTCCTCTTCAGAAGCAGCAGCAGCAGCAGAAGAAGAAGAAGAAGAAGCGGCCGGAAGGACCTCACGCCCCGAAGGCTCCACAAAGATGCTGGTCTTCTCCTGCCTCACAGCTGTTTCTGTACCGGCTGCATTTTCTGTTCCTTGACTACCAAGGCCAGTCTTTTTTGCCTCCTCTCCGGGATGCCTCGTTTCATGGTCCCGACCTTCCAGGGCAGGGAGTGGAGGTCCCTGGCCTTTCTCGGGCCCTTCCCTGGCCCCTGCTTCTGAGGTGACAGAGCCTTCTCCCCTTGAGTGACCACCTGGCCAGAGCAAGGGGTCTTGTACTCCTCCTCCTCCTGCTGCTGCTTCTTGTTGTTGTTGCTGTTGTTGTTGTTTCAGGGCATCCCCGCTTGTGGCTACCTCTGCTCGGGTCTCTCCTCCCAGGCTCTGGCCGTGCTCCTCCTTCAGGAGACCGGGAGCCTTGGCTGCAGAAGGCTTGGTGCCAGCAGAGGATGTTTTGTCTGGTTCCCTGCTGAAGAGGATGGGGCTTGTAGTAGCCTCTTGGACTCCCACCGGGCTAGCCCCCGTAGGCTTGGAGAGGCCAGTGGGCTTTGGAGGGGCCTCCTCCGCTGGCCCTTTAAAAAGGCCAAAGAGGTCACTGGCAAACGTTGGCGAAGGCCCACTCGGCAAAGAGGAAAGGCCGAAAAAGGAGGTGCTTTTCCTCTGGGCGCTGGGCGCGGCGGCCGAGGGGGGCTGGGGCTGGGAGAAAAAGCCAGACAAAGTCTTTGTGGGCTTCATCCGGGTCATGAAGCTGGAAAGCTTTTCTACGGAAGAATCGAGGGCGGATTTGTCACTCTCGGCTCTCTTCGGGATCTCTAGCGATGGAGAGGCTGCCGGGCCTTTCGGAGGGAGAGGCCTCTGGCTCGGAGCCTGGTGCGTTTCAGCAGCCACAGGAGTTTTCTCTGGTTCTTTGCAAGCTGACTCCTTCGCTTCCGCTACGCCCGACTGTACACCAGGCACCACCTTTTGCAGGAGGCCTTGAGCCCCAGCAGTGGCTGTTTCCACCGTCCTCTTCTCACCCGCTGGACCATGGTCTCTGTCTTCAGGCGTCTTGCTCTGGTCCAAGAGAGCCACCTCCTCCTCCTCCTCCTCCTTCTCAGAGGACGAGGCCTCTTTAGAACGCCTTCCTGTCCTTCCTGGGTGCTCTTCTGTTGGCGGTGGAGGAGCCACTGGGGAGAAGAGGCCACGCTCTGCTTGCAGCCCAGGATCTCCAAGGCCAGGCTCAAGGCAAGCGGGTTGGTCTCCTGCACTTCTGCCCTCAGTTGGAGTCTGGCTGGCCACGGGAGGCACTTCTCCCTCGTCGCTTACGGCAGCGAACTGGATGCCTTGGGCCTGTGGCTCAACCTCTGTGCTCTGTGGAGCAGCCACCTGCAGTGTGCCAGGCGCTGTCACTTCAGCACCACCGGCAAACGCTGCTGCTTCCAGTTCCTCTTGCCTGGAAGCCCCTTCTGCAGAAGGCTCAACGGCAGTGGCACTGGACTCCCTGGCTTGGTCTTCTTGGCCGACGGACTCTTTCTTGCCAAGCGCAGCCTCGATAACTCCAGCAGCCACGGCCTCCTGCTTCTTCAGGTTCTGCTGCCTGGCCATTCCCACACCGGGTTGCCCAGAGAGAGAAGGCTTTGGCGAGGGCTTCACGCTGGCTGGCTGTGGCTGTGGCTGGGCTAGGTTTCCCTTTGGAGGAGCAGCGGGTGGCTTTTCATCCAGGAAAGAGGCCTTCAGGTGGAAAAAGCTGAAGTTGGAGCTGCTCTGGGGCAGGCTCTTCTCCTTGGCAGCGGATCCTCCCCCCGGCAGGAAAGAAGGCATCCTGAACAGACCTTCACTTTCGGGCGGCCTGGCATTAGGAGCTGTGGGGCCCTTCTCTGGGGCAGAGAAGAAAGAAAAGATGCTCCGGCTGGCTGTGGGCTGGGCTTGTGGTGGCTTGGGGGGCGCAGCCTGTGACAAGCCAGAAGGCAGGCTGAAGCCCAGTCCCTTTGCTGACTGGCCCCCCTTGCTTGGCGGGGCTCTGTCAAGCGTGGCTCCCCTTTGGCCGCCACCTGGTTGTGCTGATGAAGAAACTGGTCCAGGACGGTGGTCTGCTGGCGGTTGACTTGGGGGAGTCACCCCTGGACCAGTAGTGCGCATGGGAACTTTGTGCTCCACATTGCTGGGGAGCCTCTGCTCAGGACTCCCCGTGGGAACTGCTTTGGCCTCAACAGCATCTTTTCTAGGTTCTTGGCTGGGGATGATGGGTTTCTTGGCCACTTCTGCACCAGGGGCAGGAACTGCATTGTGGCGTTGCTCTTTGCTATGCTGGTCTGTCCTCTCTTTGATTTCCATGGAGTTTTGCCTCCTGCTGTTTGGAGGAAGGGTGGGGGGTCCTGGCGGGGAAGGGGCTGCTGCGTCTATCTTGAAAAGGTCCCCTACAGAGCCAAAGAAGGAGGAGATGCCCCCTGAGGGCTCAGCCTTCCCCCCCTGAGGTTTCTTCTCTGGTTCCTTTCCCGTCCAATGGGGTTGTGGGGCAGGTGGGGGTTGTGGCGGCACTTTGTTCACCTGCGTTTTGAAGAAGTCAAAAAACCCAGGTGCTTGGCTGCTCTTGCCAGAGGCTGCTGCTGCTGCAGTAGTGGTGGTGGTGGTGGTGGTGATGGTGGTGGTGGTGACAGATGCCTCTTCGCCCAGACTAAACATCTTCAGGGCACTTTTAAACAACGTGCTCTCGGGCTGGGGGACTGGGGGGCTGGGGGTGGCCTGAGTTTTCTCGGGCTCCTCCAAGGTTTGATGGCAACCTAAAAGGGCCGGGGACTTAGGTTTGGCCTCTAGTGGACCAGGCCTCTTTCCAACCGGTCCCAGGGTGACGTGAGAAGGGGATTTGGCCAGTGGAGGGGTCTTCTGGCCAACACTCGAAGGCTGCCCAGGCTTCTGGCTATGCAGAGCATCTAACCTGGCGGCATTTTCTCTCTCTAATTTGCCCTCATCAGAAAGAGGCCGGTGGGAGGTTTGGGCCTCCTCCTCCCCTCTTCTTCTTCTGGCGGTGGCTGCTGCTGCTGTTGGGGAAAGACCACCATCCTTCTTGCGCCCCAGCAGTTCTGAGTGAGGGTCTCCTTTCTTCGCCGCCACCTCCTCCGGTGACTCATGGCCATCCCCACTTTGGGACAAGAGGCCACCCAGAGCAGAAAATAAAGAGGTGACCTTGTTCCCCAGGGCCTTTTTCTCTTCTTCTTTGGCCCTTTTAACTTCTGTCTCCTGCTGAGACCCCACTGGAGGCTCAGAGTCAGCAGAAGAGTGGAAGAGATGGAAACCAAAGTGTCTCGACGGCCCACTGTGACCCACGGTGGTAGCAAGAGGAGTCCGGCCTGGCTGCTTAGGCTGGCCGTCTTCCCTCCCCTTCCCACTCAAGGCTGCCCTTGAATGGACGCGGAGGTCAAGCATCAGAGGTGGTGGATCCTCTGGGCCCTGCTCCGCCTCCTTCTCAGGCCGGAAGTCCACCTTCAGCTTTTGAAGTTTGTACCCTGAGAAGTCCAAGGCCTGCTCTCGCTGGGAATACATGGACTCTTCAAACATTTGGGAAAAGGTCTCCAAATTCATGTTCATGAGCTGGTCACTTCTTTGCAAAGCTACAGACAAGTCCAGTGGCTTATTCCCAAAGTCCTCCTCCAACTGATCCTCCTCAGCAAACCAGAACAACTCGTCTTCGTTACTCAGAGGCACTTTGAAGCCACAAACAGCGATGGTCTCATCTTCCAAAACAGTGTTTTGCCGACTGAGCTCTGGATAATTATAATCCCAGTATTCTGGGTAAGGGTAAGTGTCAGGCGCGCATACATAGACATATTGTCCCGTAGGGTCTGTGAGTAGGGAATAGACATACTGGCCATCACTGTACATGTAGTGTCCACAGACGCCGTCTTCCGATGGCCACCACACTCCATGCTCAAGAAGCACCAGCCAGTCCTGATATTCCTGGCTGTAAGAGGAATACACATAACTTCCATCCATGCTAAGCGACTCCTGATCAATCAAAGTCCACATATTGCCGTCACAGGCAGACGTATAGCTTAAGTCCATGGGCATCTCTTCCAAAAGATGGTTGTAGTCAAATGGAGAAAGCGTTCCATTCAAAGACTGAGTTTCCCATGCTTCGTTGTCTTCCAGACCTGCATCTTGAAAGCTCAACTGGTCAAAAGATTCGTAGGACATGACACTGTAGTCTACACTTTGCATGTCAAAACTGCCACTGGATCCCCAGTCCACAGGGTTTGCATTCCCATCTTTCTTGCACAGATTCATTACTGTTTCACTCGATTCTGACCAGTCCAGAAACTCTGCCAATGGAACTGAGTTCTGGTTTAAGACAAAGTAAACCGGCAAGGAAACCTGGTAAGCGTTTTCAAAAAATTCTCCAGCCTCATATTCCCAGTCAAAATGGGAAGGATGCCTTTGTTCCTTAAAAGAAAGGCACTGCCCTGGTTGGCTGTTCAGTTTAGCATGTACGAAAGAAGAGTTAAGAAATTCATTCGACCTTTCATCTGAAACTGACTGGTGAATGTTGGAAACTGTGCCTCGCCTGTAAAGGGATGATAAATCGTGTACTTTGTCTTGTGAATTCAGAGCATCCTGAGAGACAGAGCGTCTATGGAGAGGCCCATATTCGTGGTCCGTCGTTTTCTTTAATTCTGCGTCAGACAGATACTCCTTTGCCTTCAAGAGCTCTGCCGTCTTCCCCCTTTTCTCTACTTCTTCCTTGGGCTTGTGCATCAAATTCCTTAAGAAACCGGAGGGCTCCTCTTTCCCCGCTCTACTCACCTGGGGACTGGGATCCAGGTGAGAACTCACAGGCTTGTCTCCAGAACGCGTCACATCCTCCTTCCTCTCAAATATTTTTATTATGCCACCTAAAGAGGTTGTCTTTGTCTTGTCAGAGACATTTTCATTGGAAGCCAACTTCAGTAAGCCAGAAAGTAAGCCCGGTGACCCACTTGGCTGGCGGTCTGCTTCATGTTTGCCGTCTCGTTCTTCTCCTCTGTGGACGATGCGGTCAGAGGAAGGATGATGGAATAGTCCAGAAAGCAAGTTCTGCTGTGGGGTGGGCTTCTGCTGGGTATCATCGTCCATCACGCCTCCCTCTCCAACTCTGTGAGCAGGTGTGGATTTTGCCACCACAGTGTTCAACTCAGGGTTTTTTGGCATGGCCGCCGTCAACGATTCTTTGTGACCATCGTCAGTCCTTGCGAGACGGTGATGGCATTCCTCACGCACAGTCCTTGATGTGTCTAAAGCAACCCGGTTTTGGGTTCCCTCTTGTGGTGCATGCCAACCATCATCTTCGTTCATATCTTTCTTCCTCAACAGTTGTTCTTTACTCTTTGGAGCAGCTGGAACTGAAGAGGACCTTGATAAGTTTGTTTGGATGGCTTCTGAAGAGCTGTTTCTGCGGCCCACTTCCACCCTCTGAGGTTTGGCCCCAGCTTGGTCTTTAGAAGCGGTGAGGTTTTCGGCAGAGGCAGCTTTTAAGATGGAAGTGAAGAATCCTGATTTCCCCTTATTAGTAGTATTATTCTCCTGCTGTTTGTCTGAAGAGCCTAAGCTGCTCAGGAAGGGAATCTGAAGCTTACCAGCGAAAGGGAAAGTCGGTGGTTCGCTGCTGGGAGAAGTGTTCTTTCTGACATCAGTGTCCGACTGGTGCTTTTCCCTCAAGCCCAATGGTGTCTCTTTTGGCACAGACCCAGAGGAAGAGGAAGAAGGAAGCAACAGCTGGCTGAAAGATTTTTTAATTGGACTAAAAAAGTCATCAGGTGATTCCTCTTGTGCGGCTGGTTGAGCATCGGCCTCCTTCTTCCCACCACTCTGCTTGGTTCCCAGGACCTTTCCTACGGGTGGGGGTTGGTTTTCTGGAGCACCTGGATGGTCTCTATCGGTTTTACCTGGATGAGGTGAGGAGACTTGAGGAGCTTCAGGTGACTTTGGCCGTTCCTCTGCTGGTGGCTTGGGAACAGCCAGGCTTTCCAAGCTGGCCTTCAGACTAAAGGAACTCACAGAGCTGGACAGCTTGCCAAAGAGTGAGGCCACTGGGCCCCCTCCCGGGCCAGTGGCTGGTTGGCTGGTGCCCGTGGCTGGAGGCCTCTGCTTCTGGTCCATGCCCATTCTGGGAGGCACCCCCGGCGTAGGTGCTGCTGACGGACTGGTGCCCGTGGCTGGGGGCCTCTGCTCCTGGTCCATGCCCATTCTGGGAGGCACCCCCGGCGTAGGTGCTGTGTTCCCTTGACGGGGCTTCTCATCCGCCTGAGCTTGGGAAGTGCTGGCATGGGAGGTTTCTACTACCCTTGTAGGCTGCTGCTGCTGCTGCTGCTGCTCTTTCGCAGGTTCCCCCTTGGGTGGCTCCTTTTCAGAGAAGATCTTTAAAGGACTGAAGATGCCCAAGACAGAATTCACCACTGAACTTGGACCCGGAGAGAAGAACTGGCTCTGGGCACGAGGGTCCTCCACACCAGAAGCTACAGGCAGCTTACCACCTATTTCAGCTTCCTTTGGGATGCCCAGACTGGCACTGCCAGCCCCTTTCTCACAGCTCCTCTGGCCTGAGGAGGAAGGGGAGACGACGGGTAACTGCATACTGGAGACTTTGTCTTTTGCACTAACCACTTCTGCCGAGGCTCCATCGTGTCGAGACAGCTGAGTGCAAGTCATGCTTGCCATGCCTCCACCTCCTCCATCAGAAGACGAAGAAGAGGGACCTTCTGACTTCTCTGGTGCTGGAGGAGACACAAGCTTTTCCACGGATGCTGTTAAGTGCTTTGTACCCGAGCCCACTTTCTCCGTGAGAGTACTGAAGAAGGAGTTGACAGTGTTCTTCACACCAGCCAAGTCTGGCAAAGACTCCGACTTGCCTTTACTACCCTGGCCGCCGTCTTCCGCAGCAGCCCTGGCTAGCTTTGTGCCTTGGGCCTGTTGTGCATGAGCGCTTTCTTCCGCTCGCTCAGCTGTCTGGTGGGCCTGTTTGAAAGGGGGGAGCTCGTCCGTATTCTTGCTTTTGGGAAGAGATCCAATCTTACTAATCTCTTCCTCTTTTTCCGCTAAGTATTCTGACACTGTCTCGACTAAACACTGGAGCTCATCCATGGGGTCAACGAATTCCTCCTCGGTGGGTTCTTCCACAGGGGAGAGGGTGATTAACCCGCCTGGCTTAAGACAGTTCTGCTTCCCTCCTCTTGCCCGAGGTGGCTTCTTCTTCTCCCCTTGTAACAAGACTAGGGCCCTCCGAGTATGAAGGTCAGCAAAGTCCCCACCCAGGTCATGCTGCATATTGGATTCACGCCAGGCTTGGGAAAGTATCTCTATCTCTTCCAATTCATCCTCATCATCATCTGAAGCAGCAGAATGCTGAAGTTCATCAGATGCACTGCTATCAAATTCCTCAAGGACATCCAGTGGCCTAAAAGAGCGAGACGTCTCTTCCGGAGGGGCTCTCCTATCTTCGACGGCACCAAAGAGAACGGATCCAGAGAGACAGTTGGCTGGTTGGCTGTTGGCCGACTTACCACTCTTGACCAGAAGGCCGTTTCTGTATGGCCGCAAAACTGGATACCCAGGCAACTGCTCTTCACTTTCAATGGGGCGGCGGCTGTATTTTCCATTTCCAAGGTGATCGGGACGGACATTATGCTCCGCTCTTGTTCTAACACCACCCCCTGGACAGAAGCCCGACTCAGACCGCGGAAGGCTTAGGCCATCCCTCTTTAGCAGCCCTGTTTGTCCACATTCTTCAAAATTGTTGTACCGGAGTTTCTTTTTCCTTCTCCTGTCGATGGTGTCGTATTCCTCCGGATAGCAAGGAACGTCAGAAAGCCTCGACTTTCCCTGGCGGCTGAAACTCTGGAGCCTTCTGGAGAGCCTGGAGCTTTTGGTTCCTTGCCAACCTCTAGTCCGGTGGCTTTTTTCTAAGAAATCCTCAATCAACTGCTTGCCTAATTCCTCATAGTTCTCATCCCGTTCTTCCTGCTCAGCTTCATAGTCAAAAGGGATGATCCTGGTTTTTCCATTGCTAACTAAAGATTCTTGTCTGACACATAGGGAGGAAAGAGTGGAAGCAGAACGGAAGGTCAAAGAGAGAGAAAAGGAAAGAGGGGGGCGCGAAAAAGAGCTTTAACGGCAGTACCTGCAACCAGAGAGGTTCATAATGACAAGACATGCACACAAAAAATAAAAGAGAGAGAAATGTCTTAACAGGTACTTACAATGATACAGGTAAGTATTCATCCTGCCAGAAAACAACCCCTGGTCTTACCGTTATTGTAGTTCAGGATTATTAAATTGGAGGGAACAAAGCTTTACCGCATTAAAGACAGAATCCAAACGAAATACACATGATGGGAGTGGGGCTGATTTTGGCCGATTCCCTCTTCCTCTGGTGGCTCTGGAAGGACACCCACCCACCCACTCTCATCACACAGAGACATGGAGAGCTTAACGAGAAAGTGTGTGTGTGTGTGTGGGGGGGGGGGGGGGGCTGGCTGGCAATCCATGGTAAGTAGATGTGAGGTGTGTTCTTTTAAAGACTCTGTGAAGTTGCCACATTCAACACATCCTGTCCGATTTCCACCTGGACAGGACTGTGGTCACAAACTGCCCAGGGTTTTCTGGGGACCTCATTTTGCAGGCAGGAAAATCCACCCGGCAGCAAGAGGCAGCTGACTCGGGCACCAGGCAGGCAACAGCAGCTGCAACAACGGCTCCATCTAGCCGTGGCACAGGCCAGGCAGTGGCCTGCCAGGAGGAGACGCATGCACAGAGAGCTCAGAGCCCTGGCTGAAATGGTCTCATGAAGCGGCAGGATGTGCAAGAGGCCTGCACAGAGAGACACAAGAGGCAGGACTGAGTTAATGATTGGGGAGAGGCAGATCTAAAGGGACCCTCTGCTTACTGGGGAGCAGGAAGGAAAGGGCTGGTGAGCCTCCAGCGTCAGCTGCTGTTGGCCTGCTTGGATGTCCCAGGTAACTGGTCTGATCAGCTGCATTTGTGTGTGTGTGTGTGGGGGGGGGGACGCCGCTGCCGCAGAAAGAGACTCCTCAAAGATTGTGGTGTTTTTGAACCACAATGGCCACCTTGTGCTGCCAACTAATCTTTCTCACACTAGGTCAGGTGAATGGAACTGCAGAACGAACTCTCCAAAAGTAGCTTCATTTTGGCAGTTTCACATCTGGCCTAGACACAGAAGCAGAAGCAGATGTGTTCCCACCACAATAAGCCCTAAGGAGAGAGGTTTAAGCCTGCTTGACTTCTGTAAGACTTCCAAGGCTTTCTTTGCACAGGTTATGAACTATTTCTCCTTTTGTGCTCAATTGAAGAGAAATTGCACTCATGCTTTTATAAACTTGGGGTTTTTGTCTTGCGCTTTCTACTTCCAAGTCCATTGATGGTTGTTTTTAAAAACAAGAAAGGGGGAAAGGGACCTTTGGCAAGTCTTCTAAATCCCAGCACAACGTATCACAGGCTGTTGTTCCAATGGGCTTGATAACAGCCTTTCCTCTGAGTATCTGACCACCGGTCAGGCGGCCTTTCTGGTGCTTGGTTACGAAGGGAAGCCACAGAGCAGAGTGAGTCCCCCATGCCGGTCCTCCTCCTGCTGCTGTGACATTGGCAGACACCGGTTCCTAAAGGGCACCCACCTGATAGCTGTCCTTTCGCAGTCGTCCAACGCGTAGCCATGCACGGACTCCACACAGGGGTCTCGGGAGACTCCCTGCTGCTGCAGACGGGAAGCCACGGGGAACTGGTGCACCGAGACATTCGGCTGGGAGGTGGTGTGGAAGGGCGGAGGCAGGCTGTTGCTGGTCTCGCTGCGGTAGTCACTGTCTCGGTCCTCCACAGGGCTATCGTGGTCCTCGAAAACTGCAAGACAGAAAACCTCTCAGAAAGCCTCAGAACTGCACCACCACCACCACCACCCCACACACACCTTATAACCCCAGAGAGGGAACTGCCTGTCGTTCCCCACTTCAGGGCACCTCAGGGCAGGGCAGGGCAGGGCAAGGCTTCCCCTTGAGAACAAAGCCAAAGCAAGGGTTGGAATACAAGCAGGGCTGGTGGTGGGGAAAGGGGGGGAGGGGGGACACGTCTCCATAATGACATTTGTTTCAAATTTCTTATTCTACTTCTTTTTGCGACGTATTCGGTTCTGAATATTGGATTCTCCTCACAGTGATCAGCCATGAAGATTGTCCTGGGAACAATATAATCATCCAGTGGCCTTCCGCTTGCCTTCTGCGTTGCAGCGTGACACACATAGTACCACGGGTCCAGTTCACTAGCTGGTCCGGAGTCCTGTTGCCACACAAAGTCCTCATCATCACCATCCTCAGGCCAGGATGGATGAAGCTGCTGCCCTCCATCCAGAGGGATCCAAGTGGGACCATTTAATCCACTTGGAGCCCAAGATCGCCCTTCCTTCCCCGTGGACTTTGCCACCCAAGGTCATGAGTCCTCAGCGTTGTCAGGTTAGTTCACCACTGCCTGACGATCAGCATTGAGTGGCTGGCGGTAGGGTCTACTCTATGACCACAGCAGGGTCACCTGGCCAGGCTGGGCTTTCAAATTTAGCCGCTTAAAATCATCATGAGAGACGTGTTCATTGCAAGAGGGCCAGGCCTTCCTGAGAAGAGGTGCCATGCCAAAAGCCTGCCTTTATTTGGGGTGGGAGGAAATAGCTCCCCTCCTTAGGTCCCCACCTCCCCACCAGCCAACCAACCAAGGCAGAGCCTTTCTCTCCTGCCACCCCTGCAGGGGTAGGAAAGGGCCACTCAGGGAAGAGAAGGGCAGCTTTGGGACTCAGGAGAAAGCAGTGCCTGGGCATCTTGAGGCATCGGCCAATGTCCCCACAGTAGGGAGCCTCCAAACCAATGGCAGCTGTCATAGGTACTGTGAGAGAGAGTGTGTGTGTTCTGCCAGTCCCCCTCCCTCAAAAAACCTTTGCATGAAAGGCACCTCGTCCACTCCCAGGGCAGGAAGGACGAATGGGCAAAGGGGGGCAGGGGGGGGGAGATAAACTGCGTGAGAAGGAACCATGGCGTTCTGGCACCTTCTCCTTAAAGTTGCCCCTCTTAAGGTCCTTGGGGCTGGAAAGGGAAGAAGGGGCAAAGGCCACCCCCTCCACCACCACATGAACAGCCAGACTCTATGTCTCATCACGAGAGCCACCAAAGCCTGACAATCCCAACACAAACAAACTCTGTCCAAGGAGGAGGAGGAGGAGGAGGAGGAGGAAGGATCCACAGTAGGAGCAGGTAAACCCCCCCCCCCCGCCGCCCCCTTTTCCTCTCTTTGCAAGCAAGTGGAAATGGCAGCCTGAATTCTCCACTCCTTTTGTTCCAAGTTCTCTGGCCTGATTTAACCAAGGACCTCTTTCTACAGAAACAAGCTCTTCCTTCTCTCCCCGAAGCAAAGCTTTAGCTGCTTTCCGTGCATTTTTATTAGGAGGCCCAAGCGGAGGATGAAACCTCAGGTCCCAGAAGGACCTGGTCGGCCTCTGAAGGGTTTATCCCCAGGGAGGATTTAGAGCGCAACCCCTCCAATGAGCCTCTGGACACTGGGGTGGGGAGAGCGATTCCATGACCCTGGCATTGCCAGATTCAGGGAAAGGTCTTCTTCTTCTTCATCTTCTTCTTCCTCCTGTTCATCCCTTGGTGGGCTCCAGATCAAGAACCATTGCTTTGAAGAAGGACCGTCATGGCCTGACTGCCCTTCATAGGACTCCCCTTCCCTGGCCACAAAAGAGGCTGGCCACTCTCAAAGGAGAGGCAAAAGGAGACCCCCCCCCTTCCACCCGCCATCCAGGGGCTTTCGTGTCCACCCTCCTGAGAAGGTGCCAGGGGTCTAAACCCAGATCCACTTCAAGCAACCTTTGACAGACAGAAGATCTGTTTCCGCAGATTGACCAAAAACAAGCCGGCAAGGAGGAGAGCATCATAAAAGCTCAGCTTCCGCAGTGCAAGAGCCTGTGGCGGAAAGGGAAAACGGCTCCCTTGGGAAACAGCCAGTGGGGGGCAGATTCCCCCAAGGGTTAAGGATGGAAGGCATCATCATCATCATCATCATCCTATGGGACCCGCCTTCTCTCTGCCCCCAGAACAAAGAAGAGTCCCCGTCCCCGACTCCTTCCCAAGGTCTGTCTATGACAGGGGTGCCCAAACTATGCCCCAGGGGCTGGATCCAGCCCCCAAGACCAATTCATCCGGTCCGCACCATCCTCCTCGCTCCCAGATGAGGGCAATGCGGGCCAGATGAATGGGCGTCAGAAGCCGGATCCAGCCCCCGGGGTGTAGTTTGGGCACCCCTGGTTTAAGCAGAGAAAATGGCAGCCTTAAATCTATCTCATCCTGTTGCAAAACCACAGGACCGGCCTGCTGAACCATGTCACTGGCCCACAGCCCAAAAGGTTTGGGCACCCCTGATCTATGGGGATAGAAAGGTCCAGGGAGGGAAGGATGCTTTGGGGATGCTTGGGGGTGGGGGGTGGACAGGAGGCCTGCACAGAAATGTGAAAGCGTTCTGGAGACAACAGAGCAGGGAACATTTGGGCATCCCACATTGCAACACTCTACCTCCATGATGGCGAACCTTGGCACTCCCAGTGTTCTTGGGCTTCAACTCCCAGAAGCCCATGTCTCTGTGAATCCACACGAATGAGGACCACTTCGGTGGGGGGAAAGATCTTGGTGACACGAAAGGAGACTCATTTGGGCGTCCCCTGAGCGGAGAGTTCCTCCAGCAAAAATCCTTCCAACCCAGAATAATTTCTGGCATGAGATTATTATTACCTAGAGTGCCCAAGGTTTGCCACTGCTGTTCGCCCTGTCCCACTCACTGCTGCATGAACACAAAGCCCACGGGCTGCACGGCAGGAGGAGGAGGAGGAGGAGGAAGAGGAGGAGGAGGAGGGTGGCCGGGTCTAGAGCCCAAAGAACAGGGAACGACGTCAGGCAGAGGAATCCCCAAGGAAGGCAGAGAGAGGGTCGGCCAGTCGTCTTCCAAGCATCACTTCAAGAGGGTCCTGGGGGGGGGGGGATGGGGGGATATGTGGAACCATCACTTTGATTCACCCCTCCCTGGCGGCTTATTAAAATCTGTGCCAGCGTCAACATCTGAGTTTTGTTCCACAAAAAGAAGCTAACAGGCATTTCCCCAAACAGCTGACAAACAACATGGCACTCCAAACGTCTTGTGTTTTGAAAGAATGAACAGAGCATCTTTTAAAGAGTTCCGGGTGGGTGGGTGGGTGGGTGATCAATGCACCACTTAATGGGACTCATTTTCAGCCAGCCTTTGTTTCACACAACATATCTGTCAAGAAAGACATGTGCTTACCCCCCACCCACCCACCCACTTACACACACACACCGCGCATCACACCAGGCCATGCACACCCAGGCAGTTCCACAGACATTCTTCAGCTCTGAAGAATGAAAGCCATCTGGGTCAAGAAAGCGGGGCAAACATGTTCAAGAAGGGGCAGGGAGGGAGCATGCTCCGCTGGGCAAGACCACTTTGGTATTCATGCATAAAGGCAAGCGAGAGGCAGCACAGAGGCTCACATCGTAACTGCGGCGCTTCCTAAGGCATCTCCCACCCAGAGTCTGGAAGAGAAGAAGGAGAAAGCACGGGGAAAGAGGGATGAAAGGGCAACCTGGAAGGCAAGAGAAGAGATGCCAAGTGAAAAGGGGGAGGCAGGTTAGTTTCAGAAGCAACACAGGGAGGGCCTCAAACACACTGTTCTACACGGAAGGGGGGAGGGGCTTCACAACTCATGTGCCCCCCCTGCCCCCCCCAGGGCCGGAGCATCTGGTCAGCAGAGGATGGAGAGCCTGAGCTGCCCAGACCTCCAACGGATGGACTAATGAAGTACCTGCAGAGCAACGCCTGCCGCTTCCTTCCGTATGGGCGCATTTTACTTCCTCTTCCGGGAGCGATGAGGGTGGTGTGGGCCAAATGAATTTGGAGTGTAGTTTGCGCACCCTCTGGTTTAAGCAGAGAAAATGGCAGCCTAAAATCTATCTCATCCTGTTGCAAAACAGATGGCAAGGGCGTGTTTTACTTGCTGCGCTTCTGGTGGTAGGAGCCAAGTGACCGGCCCACTGAACCACATGACTGGCCCACTGAACCATGTGACTGGCCCGTGGCCTGAAAGGTTTGGGCACCCCTGCCTTAGGCACAACTCACAGCAAGCGGACAAAGATGAGGGAAGGATGGGGCAGGGCAAGAGCGCAGAGGAAGGATGCGGCCACCAAGATATCCCAAAGTCCAGAAAGGAAGAGTAGTTGAGGGGTGGGTGGAAACCTCAGGCAGCTGCTAGAGCCCCCCACCCACCCCCCCCAACCCCCGTGAGGCCACCCAAGAACCCCCGCCCCCAGGGTAGGCAATGGCTCTGAGTCCCTGGCTTGAGCTACTCACTCGAGGCCTTGACCTCAGGAGCAGGTGAACGGGGTGTGGGGTATGTTGGGGTCCAGGACCACTGCATGCCCAAGGCCACCAAGGCTGTCCCTGCCATCAGACTAGCACAGCAGGGAACCCTAACACAAGCTGCTTCTAGGGCCAGGCATCACTCCATTCCCCCAGGGAGAGAGGAGGCCGTGGGGTTTGGGGTTGAGGCCACGGCGTGTGCCAGCCTTCAGAGGATGTCTAGCCTGAGGGGGGCTGTGCCCTTCCACCATATGTGGCACAAGGCAAGCCAGGCCCAGGGCCGTGACGGCAAACCGTGGCACTCTAGGGGCTCTTGGACTTCAATTCCCAGCAGCACAGTAAACCCATTCGTGTGGGTTCACAGAGACCTGGGCTTCTGGGAATTAAAGTCCAATAACACCCAGAGTGCCAAGGTTTGCCATCATGGGCACAGGGGGCTGCCATGGGATCTCTAGACTAAGCCTCTCCCACGGCCAAACACTCTGTCTCTGTGAAAAGCCCTCCCTGCAACCAGAGAATGCACAAGGGGGTGGGTGGGTGGGTGGGTGGGTATGTGGGGCAGTGAAGGCCCACATGCCACCTGACTTTACAAGAGCCAACGGAGGACCGGAAAGGCCAGGCTGGCTTCCTGGACGCCTTGCCTCGTGGTCGTATCCTGGCTCCTTCCTGGGCTGCTCAAGGCAGGTGCAGAGGCTTGGCTGAGAGCCGGACCTCCTGCGTGGGCGGGCGGGCGGGCGGGTGAAGGATGCAACAGAGTTTGTCAGAATGAATTGCACATGCGGCTTGATTAATACATGTTGGCATCACCCTCCTTTGGCTGCAGCTGAGCCAGAAGAAGAGCCCCCGAGACAGAAGTGGAAGAAATGAATAAGGGAGACCTTGGGAAAGGTGGTGGCGGTGGTGGTGGCGGGGAGTATGTTTTTCAGAGTCCTCCTCTGCACATTCACAGAATGGAGGTGGGAGTGCACGCACTCACACACGCACCCCCCCATCCCACCCCACCCCGTTTTTCACAGCAACTCTTTCCCAGGTAACAAACTGTGGGCACAGAGCGCCTCCAGCCACGTGAAGACATGCCAACTCCCTTCTTCCTGTGCCCCCTCTCCCACTTGCTAGGGGGTCACAGGAAGATGGTGGTGGTGGTGGGGGGGGATATCTTGTTTTAAGGATCTGACTCATGGATTCACCCAGCAAGACAGACCCCATGGCAGCCTGTTGGGAATAACCTTATATTAGTTTTGCAGTTAGAGCTTTTAAGTTTTCTAAACTCTTCTGAAAGGGAGTCTCTGGGCCAACAGGGTCCAGTACATGGCTGCCTGGTGGAAGATGGTACATGTAGTCCTTTGGCTCTTCGAAGCTCTCTAATCTCTGGCCTCCTGAAAGTGCCTGTTTGTGTAAACCAGATGCCAAGACTGGGTGAAATGTTCTATGTGAAAAGTTAGGTCAAGTCAGCTTCCGCCAAATAACAAAGTGTATGCCTTCCTATGCCTTTGCCTTTACCCCGGGGAAACTGCTTGTTATGTCTTTTGCTATAGCATGCTCTCTAGCTCTGTGCAAGCCACGTGAATGCCTTATGTACACGTGGTTTTAGAATTTTAGGAATAAATATGAGCAGTAGGTCCTTTGTTGGGCCAGTCTGCCTTTTGCACCCACGTCCCTGTGTGCGTGTGTTTTCTACAGCAGCCCACCAAAGAACGGGTTGCAGCAAAGACTGAAGAGACGCACATCATCAGGAGGCAGCTCCCTCCCTCTTATGCATGAATAACCCCCGATCTCCTCAGCCTGGAGCAGCAGGGAGAAAACACCTCAGAAACACACACAGGACAGCAGAGGAGATGCCGCACGGAGAGTGGGGGTGGGTGGGGTGGGGTGTGTTACGTACTCTGCTCTTCGCCCCATCCGAAATAGCTCCAGGTGCCTGCATGCAGCAAAAGGAAGCGATAAGGAGAAGAGAAAAGGCGTAGAAAGACAAAACCAGTGAGAAAGGAGGCCCTTCCTTACCTACCTTCGGCAGACTCACAACTTAACACGAGAAGCTTTTTCCCTTTGGCTGTAATCAATCCCACAGCCTACGTACGGGGGGCTTAAATAAGGTACCATGGGGTGAGGAGGACACCTTCGAAGAGGGACGTGTGCGGTGGATATCAAAAAGGGCTATAAAGCTCCATTTCTCCCCAGACCGTGCTGGTAGGTGAGAGGGGTTTTACCTGGATGGCACCAAGAGCTAAGCGCCCAGGACTTCAATTAGCCCGACCTCATCAGGGTTAACAGAGTAGGCAGAGGCTGGCACTGCTGCCCGTCGGTAGCGAAGAAAACAGGGAAAACAGCTCCAGTCACGTCATGTCTTTACTTACAACACAGCGGAAAGCTCAGGTGACAGAGGAGTAGTTTCAGCAAGACAGCAGGATTCAAAGGCAAAGAGGAACAGTTTCCGTTCAGAGGCACGAGAAAAGCAAGAAAAGCCTCTCTAATTGGGAAGCCAGAATTAAGGGCTCCTCAGCTTCGGTCTAACCAACCCATGATTACAAGCATAAGAACATAAGAGCAGCCTTGCTGGAAGAGGCCACAGGAGCCCATCCAGTCCAGCGTTCTGTCTCACACAGTGGCTCACCATTTCCTTCAGGGTATTCCCAAGGAGATGCCTTCACCTGCTTAGGATTCCCTGGAAATGGCATTGAGAGATATCCTGCCTATCTTTCCAACCCGGAGGTTGTCCTTAGGTATCCATAATTATAGCCATTGATACCCTTGTCCTCCGTGAACTTGTCTAATCCTTTCTTAAAGCTGTCAAGACTGACAGCTGTCACCACTTCTTCTGGCAGGGAGTTCCACAGACCAGTAATCCTCTGGGTGAAAGAGTACCAGGTGAAAAAGCATAAAACAGCAAACTGTCTAGCAAAGCATTTCTTCAGCACTTCTTCTTAACCCATCCATTATACCTTGAAACCAATCAGGATATTTGTTGTTGTTGTTGTTCAATTGCAGAGCCAATTCCGACCCTTTGCGACCCTTGGGCCATTGCCCGCCAGGCACCTCTGCCTTCCACCCTCCTCCTCAGCCCACCCAGCTTTGTGCCCATTGCGTCTACAAGCTATCCATCTCATTTTTGGTTGCCCCCTTCTTCTTCTTCTTTTGCCCTCCACCTTTCCTCCCCGATGCTCCAACATGCCTAATAATTCCCATGCTCTGAACCCCACGCCACGCCACCCCACCCCGCCAGTCCCTCTCCTTGTTTTGAAGACAGAGGCACTGGTGAACAATGGGCCACCCGAATCGATCACTTCCAGGCCATTCTTCAGGGAAAGCGTCTCCTCCCCTCTTGCAAAGCACATTGAAACCATGGTCGTCCCTCAGTCCAGGCCGGTTCCACTGACTCGGCTCAGTCTGGGGCCTTACAAGGGCTACCTCCCTTTTCACTTGGTGGCCAGTGGGGGGTCCTAGAAGGCCCCAACTCCTTTGCAGGAACCCACTTTCTGTGCGATGGGTAGAAATGGCATTTCACCCCTCTTATGACATCGAGAGCACCACCGCCCCAAACCCCATGTGAAGACTCTTTCCTTTCCCTTCCTTCCTTCCTTCTTTCCTCTCCCTGCACAGCCTCCTTTACCTCATCTCCTGTGTTTCCTAATGCTCAACCCTCTCCGGCTCATGGCCAGCCCACTTCCATCCATCCATGCATGAGAACAGCCTTGGTCAGCTGGAGGGAAGGAGTTGCAAAGTGACTGAGAGAGCTGCCTGCAACCCTCTCCGCAGGGCCACACATGCATTCACACATGCCTATGTAGCAGCGCCAGGTGAAGGGGAGAGAAAGCAGAAGAAATCCAATCCCGTTCGCCTGGATTCTTCTTCTCCCACATGCTTTTCCTAGGAGGCGATACCACTGATGATGACCCTGATGTTCTGCTTTCTGGCCTCTCTTTCATAGACCAGAACCTTGTGGCGCAACTCTGCTGGTTTGGTGGGAGTGAAAGCATGGAGTTCCTGTTTCAACTCTGCACTGCATATGACTTTATCACATTATATGAAAAAACACTACAGCCAACCCATTATCAAAGCACAAACCCCGTAATCCGTGGCCATCTGAGACTGGTGGTCATGGTGGTGACCTCAGTTCAGCTAAGGCAGTGGGGCTAAGTCATAGGACAGTGGCCTTGCCATAATTAGAGGGGGTTTAAATACACTTTGTTAGGCAAACCATTAAGATACGCTCCACCCACCCACAGCAGCATCCTCATCTCTACAGCGTGTGACTCTTATCAAAAAGAGAGGCAGGATGAGAACAACATGAGTCATCTGCCATGTTCTCTCGGCCATGGATGGCTTCATGAGCTGTGGTGGTGGTGGTGATGATGATGCCCTCAGTTACAATCCCGCATGAATGGAGGCTATGCACTCCAGTGGTCCTGTCTCTGAAGAAGGCAGAGGTTGCCGACTAGGGTGCCTAGGCAGTGGGCTGGGGGAGAAAGCGTGCATAGGACTGCCTCATGGCAACCCTCTCACTGGCTGCTGGGGATGACCGGCAAATCCCTTGCAAGACATGGGAACCATTGACCAGAGACTAGACCCCCTTTTCCTTTCGACGTCTTCTGCTTGGACTCTGAGACCTCAAGGAGGGAAGGAGGGGGCTTCTCCTTTCAACCCTGTTCCCATCAGACCCACACAGGTGGCAGAAGGGTGAGAGGAAGGGTCCTGCTCAGCAGTGACACCCAAGGGAGCTGACTAAGCCCCCTTTCTTCCTCTTGTCTGTTGGTGGCCTTTTTGGTCAGAGACAGACCTTGCTTGTTCGTTGGGCATCGAAGGCAGGCAAGCAGGGGGAAGCAGGATGCGCTTGGAAGTCCTGCTCTAGTCTCCGTCTCAGTCTCTCTCTGACCTGTCTCACCGTGAGAGCGAGAGGCTGAGCGCCAACCAAGCTTCACAAGGGAAAGAGGGGGAGAGGATCACCCCACCCACCTCCAGGGCATCCTCCGCCCTCTTCCCTACCCAAGACTATGGCTGGCCTCTTTGGACCCAGTTTGTACTGGCCCCCAGGGTCAGCAGCATTCATTCACGCCTGATTTAATAATCAACACTTTATGCCCTAAGAAGCACTGCGGAGTTTAAAACACACACACACACACCCCTTCTCACACTGAGATTCAAATACCTCAAACTCACACTCCTTCCCTCCGGAGGAGGCCCTTGATTCCCCTTCCACCCAACGATGGAGGACCCCAGAGGCTCTGTAGTCGTCAAGAATGCCAAAGAAGCAGCTCCAGGTGCCTGTCCTGCATGATCAGCACTGTGCCACCGCTCAATAAGGAGACTCCCTTGTTCCTGTGTCACTCGAAGGCTCTCTTCTCCCCCAGTGGCTCTCAGTGGTTAAGACACTGAGCTAGAGACTAGGAGGCCGGGTTTCGATGCCCGAGAGCTGCACTTGGGGACATGAAAGGAGCCTCATTCAGGTGTCCTCTAAGCAGAGATGCTCCAGCAAAAATCCTTTCAACCCAGAGTAATCTCTGGCACACAATTATTATTATCTGATGCCATCCACTGGGTTGGAACGGATCCCACACCCAAACACTGGCATCTCCAAGTCAGGGTGGGAAAAGGTCTGCCTGAAACTTTGGCAGAACTGTACATTTAAGCTGTCATTATAAACACTATGCTCTATCATTTACTTTACATTTATTCTTTTAAATTCTTCTTAAGCCATCCTTGCAGCAGCCAAGCCATAAATCCCCACAAAGAGCAAGCAAAGCCCCAGTCATTCCTTCACTCATGCTGGCGCTCACAAAATGGCCGCTATTCTGCCAGATTAATTCTCACTGTTTTTCATGTCTATTCCTGGGGTACACAGAAAGAGCCTCCTTAAAGACTATGGTATTTTTGAGCCACAATTGGGCGTACCCTGGTAACAGCAACCTTGTGTTGTCAGCTAATCTTTCTCATACTAGGTCAGGTGAAAGGAACTGCAGAATGAACTCACCCAAAGGTGCCTTCATTTGGGCAGTTTCACCTCTGGCCTAGACATGGAAAAATAAGAAGAAAACTGTCTATTCCTTACTGCTTTTGGGGACAATGCTACTGGTGACCAACCTCCTCCTACTCCTGGTAAGGTGTCCTCAGGGGCTCATGTTCTTGTAAAAAAAAACCCCACCTCTTCCTGGAAATGAGTCACCCTCACAAATAGACAACAAACTGCCACAAGTTTTAAGCTGGTAAACCTTGTGCTCCCAGCACGGAACTTAAGACAGTCCTGCTCAGCCGTCGGTCACTAAGCATCCCATCCCATCCCACCACCACTGCAGAGAGTTCGATCAAATGGGCAGAACCATCATAAGCCTTCAGCATGGCGTAGAGCTGGAAAGAACCCCAAGGTCAGAGTCCAACCCTTTGCTGTCAACACTGGAAACCTGCTCCTAAAGCACCTCAAATAGGCGGCCAGCAAACCTCTGCTTCACAGCTTCCAATGAAGGAGAACTCAACACCTTCCGAAAGAGTTGTTTGCTTATCACAGAGGAATGGAGTTGGAAGGGTCCCATAAAGCCATCGAGTCCAACCCCCTGATAAATAAAGGAATCCAAATCAAAGCAGACCTGGCAGGTGGGTGTCCAATTTCTTCTTGAATGCCTCCAGCACTGGCGTGGTACTCGCCACTTCCAGAGGTAACTGGTTCCACTAACTACTCTCACAGTTTGCCCTGAGATTCAGCCTCTACGTGGCTCCCTAAGGTTTACATGCCCGTCATTACACGCCATGCACTCTGGGATGATGGAGAACAGACCCTTCCCTTCCTCTTTATGATTCTCTTTGAAGAATGCCATCATCATCATCATCATCATCATCATCCTCTCCCCTCTCCTCAAGGCTAAACATGAACAAGTTCCTCCAGTCTTTCCTCCTAGGGTCTGATTCCACCCACCCCCCACCCCACCCCCACTTCCCCCTGGTCATCCATGTTGCCCTCCTCTGAACTTGTTCCAGTTTGTTGCCATCCTTCTTAAAATGCTGTCCAGAACTGGACGCACTGATCTAGAGGAGGCCGAACTAGTGTTGAATAGAGGGCGACTAGTCGTCCTTTGTGGGTTTTGGAGACTAAACCTCTGTTAATGTGTAGCCTAAAATAGCACTGGCCCTTTTTTGCAGTCATGTCGCACTGTTGACTCATATTCAGCTTGTGATCTACAAGAGTTCCAAACTCCTTCTCGCTTGTACGATGACTGAGCCAAGTATCCCCCATCATCTAACTGTGCGCCTGGTTTCATCTTCCCTAGGTGCAGAACTTTGCTCTTACATAACATAACATAAGAGCAGCCTTGGTGGAAGAGGCCACAGGAGCCCATCATCCAGTCCAGCCTTCTGTCTCACACAGACAGTGGCTCACCATGTGCTTCAGGGTATTCTTCCCAAGCAGATGCCTTCACCTGCTTAGGATTCCTTGGAACTGGCATTGAGAGATACCCTGCCTATCTCTCCAACCCAGAGGTTGTTCTTAGGTATCCATAATTATAGCCATTGATACCCTTGTCCTCCATGAACTTGTCTAATCCTTTCTTAAAGCTGTCAAGACTGACAGCTGTCACCACTTCTTCTGGCAGGGAGTTCCATAGACCAGTGATCCTCTGGGTGGAAAAGTACTTTCTCTTATTTGTTTGAGAACTAGTACCCAAAAGTTTCAAGGAGTTCCCCTTAGTTCTAGTGTTGTGCGATAGGGAAAAACAGTTTTTCCTTATCTACTTTGTCCACACCGTGCATGATTTTATAAACTTCAATCAGGTCACCTCTTAGACGCCGTCGTTCAAGAGTGAAAAGGCCCAACCGTTGCAGCCTCAGATGGTAAGGAAGGTGTTCCAGTCCCCTAATCATTCTGGTTGCCGTCCTCTGTACTTTCTCCAACTCCATAATATCCTTCTGGAGGTATGGCGACCAGAACTGTACACAATATTCCAGATGGGGCCTCACCATAGATTTATAAAGAGGCAAAATGACACTTGCTGACTTATTTTCTATACCCTTCCTAATGATCCCTAGCATTGAGTTTGCTTTTTTCACTGCTGAGGCACACTGGGTTGACACCTTCATTGAGCTGTCCACCAGGACACCAAGGTCCCTTTCCTGGTTTGTCGCAGAGAGTTCAGACCCCATCAGTTTATAAATATAATTGGGGTTCTTTGCCCCAACATGCATCACTCTGCACTTACTAATGTTGAAACTCATTTGCCACTGTTTTGCCCACTCCCCCAGTGTCGAGAGATCCCTCTGGAGCTCCTCACAATCTCTCACAGTTTTCACTACCCTGTATAATTTAGTGTCGTCAGCAAATTTGGCTACCTTGCTTTTTACTCCTACCTCTAGATCATTTATGAAGAGGTTGAAAAGCAGGGGTCCCAGTACTGAACCTTGGGGGACCCCACTCTTTACTTCCCTCCACTTGGAGAAGTGTCCATTTAGTGCTACCCTCTGTTTCCTGTCCCTTAGCCAGTTGCTGATCCAGGACAAGACCTGTCCCTTTATTCCATGACTGGTAAGTTTATTCAAGAGCCTTTGGTGTGGGACCTTGTCAAAAGCCTTCTGAAAGTCCAGATAAACAATGTCAACTGGATCCCCCTTATCCACATGCTTGTTGACACTCTCAAAAAATTCCAACAGATTAGTGAGGCATGATTTGCCCTTGCAAAAGCCATGTTGGCTCTCCTTTAGCAGCGCCTTCTCTTCTATGTGCCTATTAATCCTATCTTTTAGGATGGTTTCCATCACTTTACCTGGGACACATGTCAAACTGACAGGCCGGTAATTTCCTGGATCACCCCTGGATCATTTTTTGAAAATTGGTGTTACATTTGCTACCTTCCAGTCATCAGGCACAAAGCCTGATTTGAGGGAAAGATTATATATTTTGGCTAGGATATCAGCAATTTCATCTTTAAGTTCCCTGAGAACTCGTGGATGGATGCCATCTGGTCCTGGGGATTTGTTAGTGTTTAGCTTAACAAGACATGCAAGGACCTCTTCCCTGGTTATTTCTATCTTGCTTAATTCTTCGGTTTCCCTCCCTACGAAGATAGGCTCTGTTTTGGGCATGTGGTCTCTGTCTTCTTCAGTGAATACTGAAGCAAAGAATTCATTGAGTCTCTCTGCAATCTCTGTTTCCTCTTTAATAACCCCTTGCCTTCCATTGTCATCTAATGGTCCAATGGCCTTCCTAGTTGGGTTCTTACTTCTAATGTACTTAAAGAAGTCTTTGTTATTTCTCTGAGTATTTTTAGCTATACGCTCCTCAAAGTCTTGCTTTGCTTTCCTGATTGTTGCCTTGCATTTGTTCTGCCAGAATTTATGTTTCTGCCTGCTGTCCTCATTCGGACAAGCCTTCCATCTTCTAAATGAGCTTTTCTTGCTCTTGATCACTTCCCGAACAGCTCCTGTAAGCCACATCGGAGTCCTCTTGGACCTGGCAGTGCCCTTTTTCCTTTTGGGTATGCATTCCCATTGAGCCTCTGTTATTGTTTTTGTAAATAGCCTCCATGCCTCTTGGAGTGTTTGGACTCTCTCAATTTTCCCTTTCAGCTTCTTTTTTACTAGTTTCCTCAACTTTGGGAAATTTCCTTTTGGAAAATTTAAGGTCTCTGTGTTTGATTTTATCAGTGACTTGCGGTCTATGATCAAGTTAAACATAATTGAGTTGTGGTCACTGTTCCCTATTGGATCAGTCACATTAACACCTTGCACCAGATCCTGAGTATTACTCAGGATCAAGTCAAGGATTCGCCTCAACCCACCCTGCTCTTTGCCCATTGCATCTATAATGCCATCTAGCCATCTCATCTTTGGCCGCCCCCTTCTTCTCTTGCCCTCCACCTTTCCCAGCAGCAAGGCTTTCTCAAGTGAAACCTCCCTTCTCATCTGATGTCCAAAGTACTTTAGCTTCATCTTTACTAGATGCAAACGACAGGTGAACTCCCACAGGGCTCAGGCACGAATCCCGGAAGACATGCAGTGTTTCCCTGAAGGCAGAGACGTTTTGCCCACACACGTCAGTTTCTTTCCCCAGTGCTCCTGTCCTGCCCCTACACATGACTTTCTCAGGTGTTGCAGTCAGTGATGATGGCAAAGCCTCCTCGAGGATCCGAGAACCAGATAGACGCCTACAGGCGCTCTCATCAACAAGCCAACCTAGGCACGACTATGTGTGTGTGTGTGTGTGCATGCGTGCGTGTGACATTTCGACTCTTCCTCCGGGCTCCTCCTCCCACCTCCAGAGTCTGTCGTAGGGCTTAACTTTGTCCTCTGTATTTGAGCTGAACAAAGTCCTTTCACCTCCATAACAGCAAGTGTGAATGTGCTTGTCTATCTTGCCACAACCACAACTGTTAAGATAAGCACCGGGGTCTGGATCATTTGTGTTTGTGTTCTCCTCCACACACGTATACACACCCACACCGAGCACATGTTCCTGAAACTGAGGCAGCAGCCCCTCCCTGCATGTGTGCGAGGACACACACTCCAGTTCACAGCCACCAATGCCAAAGGAGACACGTGAGAGGCAGCTTAGATGCCCCACAGGGCTCTTCTTCTGTCAACTGCGTGGAACAAAGACCAGGGATCAAAGAGGGACCGGGGAGGGGGGGTGGCAGGAATGGCTTGATGAGGGCAGATCCAGACGGAGAGGGATTCAGAATCCAGGTGATGCAAAGGACATAATGGTTCATTACTACTACTACTACTACTACTACTACTACTACTACTACTACTACTACTACTACTACTACTACTACTACTACTACTACCACCATGACTTTGTAAGGGCCTTCCTTTCTCCCCCATGCTCACCTGCACCTCCTGTCAGAGGGCAGACACTGCCGGCTGGGAAATCCCTTTCCCCCAAACTTCAGCTGTGAGAGATTTTGTGCCCAGGGGGAGAAAAGGGAACACATCTCTCAAAAAGCAGCAGCATGGCTTGACTTGCGGAATCAGCCGTGGTGGTGGTGATGGCGGCTAGACAAACATCAGTGCACACCCAGGCATGGGGAGTGGGGGGGGGGGGGACGGGACAACTCCTTCAGTGCTCCACGGGTTGTCCCCTTTTGCCCCCAGAGCTCCATCAGGACCAGTCCCAGGGGCTCAAACCAGTAGGCAGCGAAAGAGACTCTCTGGACGAGGCAGGAGAGCTTTCTGCACCATTTTGCGCTGCAACTTAATTGACTGACCAAAGAAGACAAGCCTGAGAGTGTGTGAAGAATGACTCACCAGAGACTGTAATGCAAATGGACAAGGCTGGAAGCAGCCATGAATTGGAAATCCCAGCCTGCAAAAGCACGAGCAGACTCTGACAGTAAGTAGTGCAAGAGCCAATTCCTGGCAGCCAGAGATCAGGCGCCCACCTCCTTAAATGGAGGAAACCCCAGGCAAGCCAGTCCAAAGCCCCTGCAGAGCCCTGGAAGTCCCTTGGAGGGGAGGGCAGGGCAGGGCAGGGAGCAGCACCAAGCCAAGCCAAGCCAAGCCAAGCCAAGCCAAGCCAAGCCAAGCCAAGCCAAGGAAACGAGGACTTTTGCCTCCATCTGCTGTTGAATTCCCAAAACTGGGAGAGACGCAGGACAGAAGTAAAACTAATGAATTAAAACAGAATAAATGTTATTCTGAAATGCACCGGATATAGGTAGGCATTCACAAAAGGGCCCTCACTGGGCCTGGTCCACAGGTCCTTTTGGCTGCAGTTCACAGATTCTTCTTTCCTGTCCAGATCAAACTTTGGACTGCTAAAATGAAGCCATTTTCTTGTCTTTGTCGTTGGCCATAATTACATCTTCATTGGTACATGTTTCCGGCAGTCATTGGCAGACCAACAAATGAGCCCGTGGATTCTGTGTCTCTCCACGTTCACGCCACATGTTGTTGTCTGCCAGCAGCCCCCACCTGAGCCTGTGGGTCTTACATTTAGGGACTCCGACCCTCAGCCTATTCAGGGTCCTCCAAGGGACGAAGGGGAGGTTGAATTCCGTTAATGTGATTCCATGTCCAGGGAGCTCCTTCTTCCTCCATCTTCTAATTCGTTTTTGCCCTTGTGTACCCTCAAGGATGTTTGTTCTTTCCATAAAGATCTTCTTTCATCTGAGCTGGTGCACTTGAGGCTCATCTCCGTTCAGAGGATGCCGAGGGCCCTTCTCTTGCTTCGTCCTCTCGGCGTCCGCTACTCCTTCTCTCCTGATCTTACTGTAGGTGGAGCGATACCCACAAGTGGGAATATTTTCCTAACTGGTGTAGATTTGAGGCAGTCCACAGTTTGATCTGGTTGGGTGGCTTTCCCCTACACCATTTTGCCTTGCGTGTCTCCATTCTTCAGCAACTGACTAGCTATCTATTTGGCCCGCAGTTACTCCAGGGTGGTTTTGCTGTGGCTGGGTTGAATCCCCCACCTAGTTTTTAATGGAGTTTCCAAGCTTCTCTATGCTGTAGTTCTGCTTCTTATCCAGGTTCTCAACTAAAGTGGGAGATACGGCAGTAGGATAGGTTTTCCTCTCAACAGAATGGCAGAAACCCCTGGAGGTGGCAAGAGGCGTTCCCAGGAGGAGCAAAGTGCATCCCTGTGGCCCAATCCCTGGCTTGCCCTGCCCGCATCAGACAGGCAACACCCAGCATGACTGATCCAAAAGGCCACACACGACTATTTCCTCCCATTCCCTTGTAAGCCAGACAAGGAAAGCAGCATCAGAGTGACAAATGCATGGCAGTTGTTGTTACGAACCCTTATGTCTTCCGCATCATTTGGACTCTGAAACCCCACATCTGGCTCTCTGGTAAAGTCCTGGAGGCCTGGCTGGGAGCAGTAGCCTTTCTCCACCACCATCCCACCACCAGGTCGCAGGTGAGAGTACCACCTCGGTGCCCCCACCCTTCCGCACGGTTAGTCCCATGTCCTCACTTTCTTTCTCTAAGATGAATCGCCTTCTGTAGCAGGAGGGGAAAAGGGATTGCACACTTTAGGATGGCATAGGTCAGACCCAGACACCACCCTGCAAAGGGAGCAAGGATTCCTTCCTGAGGTTTGAAGAGGCCTCAAGGTCAGAGGCCAGCCTTCCCCATACGGTGGCAGCATCATACAGAGGCTTTGCATTTGAGGTCGCACAACCTTTCACCGCCACATGACTCCCACCCAGTGAGATCAAGCTGATGGGAAATTTAGTGCAAAGCAGATCCTGAGAGGTCACAGGTTGGGGAAGGTAATTTTGGATGTGCAAAAGGCAGCTTTCAAAGACTGTTCCTGCCTCCGCCCATCCCATCAGATTTCCTCCCATACCTCTTCCCTCGTAAAGAGGCTGTAGGACCCTTGCAATATTCTCAATGCCCTAAACTAATATATACTATATATTTTAAACAGGTCTGTTTTCAGCTTTTCTTGGCCACTGCAAGGAGAAAATGGTCTTGGGGGGAGGGGGGGAGGATACAGAAGTTGCCCCCTCCCCTGAGCTTTAGGTAAACCGTCAGGACTGCAACACACACACACACACACACACACACACACACACACACACACACACACACACACACACACAAAACCTGGTGTACTAAGAGTCTTCCACTGACAGCTCCCAAAGGGAACATTGAACACAGCTGGAGGGAGGGAGTGGGGTTTACCTTCGTGAGAGTTGAACTCTGGCCCACCTCACTTCCATTGGCCACCCACAGGCCGCCTAAGGCCTTGCTGGGTAGAGCATGTGGTGGCGGCTCCCTTGCGCTACTACTGCAAACAGGGTCTTTATCTCTTCAGCTTACTTTCACGTGGGTTTTATGGAGAGCTAAATGCTGATACCCAATCCCTGCCATGCTGTTCTGATTGATTAGAGACAAAGTGACCGAACTGCAAGGTAATTAACGTCCCTGTCCAGCAAGAGGATAATTAACCATTCCCCACATTGAGCACTTTGACAGGGGGTCACTGACCAGCCTACTGGAGAAGCGACCTGCCACGCTGGAGCCTGGAGAGCAAAGATAATGCCTGGACTTTTAACGCCTGGGAAGGAAACACGCCACAGCTCTTTTAGGAAGCAAGCAAAAGAAGAAAACAAGGCAAAAGCCTCCGCTTTTGGCCTCCATCCCCCCCCCATAGCATTACGGGAACACCATAAACCAGGGGTGGCCAAACTACGGCCCATGGGCCGGATCCGGGCCCCGAGGTCAGCAAACAGTATCTGCTTCTACCATGGAAGGAAAAGGGGAAGAACTGAGGAGGTCACGCCAACGGAAGAAGGAAGTTCCCACTTACAACACTGGGAGGCAGCAGCTGTGGGCAGTGGTTGCTTCTGGACTTCTTCCCTGAAACTGAGCTGGAGGGGAAGGGAAAAAAACCACCAGTCAGGAACTCAGCAGGAAGACCACCTCCTGTCAGGAAGCGCACGCATGCACACATGCACACATGCACACACGCGCGCGCGCACACACACACACAGAGCTCTCACTCTCTCCAGGCTGCTCTCCCTCCCTACACCCACCCACCCCCATGACTCCCTCCCAGGAACAGGAGCTGCTGAACTACGACTCCCATCAGGAGTGTCAGAGAGACGATGGGATTCATAGCCCAGGAACAGCAGGGAGACCACCAGGTCCCCCCGCCCCGCCCCAGCCCCACCTCTGTCTTAGGCTGCCCTCGTTTAGCAGGGCCAAGGCAAGGAACGAGTTAAGAGGCCCTGGCTGGTATTTGCACAAAACCCGTAAGGCAGAGAGAGACGACAAGGTCCTCAAAGCCACTTGCAGGAATGCATTAATGTCCACAGACACACTCAACGCATGACTAATGGATTTCTATCCCTTCCTCTCTGTCCCCGAAAAACAGGGTCCAAAGGCAGTGGGGAATGTAAATTTAAAAATGAATATACCAAAGCACAATTAAATCAGTTTATCATATTAGCACTAGGTAGCATCATGCCCAGGTCTTGAAGCTTGTACAGGTAGTTCCACATTCATTGTGCCAGATACATCTTGAGACTCTAATTCTCTTTATTGTATTTATTTATTATTTTAATTTTCTTTACTTGACAGTTGTTGTTTTTTAACATCCATGCTGCTGCTGCTGCTGTCTTTTGATTTACTTCTTATTGTGAACATTGTACATCCTCCTAAAAGTTTTGGACTTGGGAGCATGCCAGATCACTGCTCAATTTAAAATGATGGATGTATTTGAAATAGAGGTAGATTCAAATTAAAATGTTAAAATGATGAGTCTGTTTTTGACCATTTGCTCCCTTGGCAACTGTGAAGGTCACGATGGACCCTCACAATGCCCATGGAGCAGCTGGGCCTGTGATAGCAAACCTTGGCACTCCAGATGTTCTTGGACTTCAATTCCCAGAAGCCCAAGCCCCCATGAATCCACATGAAGGGGTTTGCTGTGATTCATCCGGCCCGCACCGCCCTTGTCGCTCCCGGAAGCGGAAGTAAAACACACCCGTATGGGATTCAGATTCCGCTTCCGGGAGCAACAAGGGCGGCGCGGGCCGGATGAATCGCAGCAAAACCCTTCGTGTGGATTCACGGGGGCTTCGGCTTCTGGGAATTGAAGTCCAAGAACATCTGCAGTGCCAAGGTTCGCCATCACGGAGCTGGGCACTTGTCTAAAGGAATCAAGGAGGAGCAAGGTGGGAAGAGCACAGAGACTCCCTGCCCCAAAATTCAGTAGGGGGGAGGGGCTTTCCCCTGGATTATGGGACCAGGAGTCCATTTATTCTGAAAACCCCACCCAGTTGCCAAGACTGGCCTCGTGCCCCACGGATAACAGCCCACCTGCAAAAATGCTTCTGTCAAGGAGCTAAGCCACAAGTCATACCAAAATGGGGAGTGGAAAATATTTTGCCCCACAGACGTTTTGGACTACAAGTCCCACAATCCTTTACTGCTGGAAATGACAGGCAGAGCTGCTGGGCACTGTAGGCCAAAATACCTGTTGACACCAAGGTTCTTCATACCTGAAGCCCACAAAAGGGCATGAGATGAAAACAGACCCTTCGATGCCCACACGGAGGCCTTGTTTTCCTCCTGCGCATAAGAAGGTGCAGGAAGCGGGTTGTACTGATTCAGGTACACAGGTATACACGCGCTCGTAGGTGCAGGGAAGCTGCTCATGGGCATAACCTTCTTGATGCCATCTCGTGATCAACATGGGGGTGGGGGTGGAGGTTCTGGATCAGCCCTCCTCTGATGGGGCCAAGCCATGGGGGGGGGGGCCTTCTGAAGGGGACCCTCTGGGGAAGAGGGTTACTCTCTCTCTCTCTCTCTCACCTGCAGTTTGAGGGGGGAAACCAGACCAAACGCCAAGCTCCCTGACCACAGAGCCTGGCCGTGGCAGCTCAGACCCCAGAGGAGCCACGAGTCCAGTCCAGGGACATCAAGCCAAACGGGACATATCACACCCACCTCATCGTCTTCCTCCTCCAGGGAGTTGATCTGCTTGATCTTCCTGGTCCAATATTTTGCTTCCTCTTCTGGGATGTCTGCAAAACAGCAAAACCACCAGGCCTGTCAGGAATGAGAGAGACACTCTTCTAGCGAGGGACACCCAGCTCTTGCCCACAAACCCACCTCCCCACTGGGCTGCCCACCTCACTCGCCAGGGCCACAGAGGGAGGCACCAACGGCCCTCAGCCCAAATGCCCAGGCCCATACATCACCACCCCTCAGGGAGCAAACTCCCTCCTGCCTGATGTCAGTCGCTAAACAGGACTGACGGGGCACCACCCAGGAGTATCCAGGATCTCCAGGTCAGAACAGAGGAAGGAAAGGGTTTCTTCTGCCCTGACACCTTGTCAGAGCCAGAGGCCATGCGTTTGCTTCCCTTGGGGCTCGCAGGGAGGCACGTGAGAGGGTGGTCTCAGAAATGGCTCCTGCCCAGGTATGGCAGGTATGGCAGGCTCTCCCTAAAGAGGCTTGCTCAGCGCTTCCATTCCCGGCTTCTGGTCACTGGGCAAACAGATTTCCACCCCACTCCCTTTCAGGTCTTTTTCAACTCTTTCCATCCCTCCAAAAGATTTCAAATTATCTTTTCCAGACTCATGCGAGCACTACTGGGACCTCCACGTGGTGCAGTAGATAAGAGTGTTCCACGAGGACTCCTGGGACCTGGGTTCGAGTCCCCATGCAGTCCTGGAAACTTATGGAGGGGGGGTAACAACAAGCAACCACTCCTTAAATTCTCCTTTATGCATTGCAAGCACACAAGCAAAAATAGAATCAGGTTGTTAGCCATTCAGCCAGAAGCGACCTGATGGGACCAAAGTCACACCACTTTGGATGATTCTTCCTTTATTGCTTCTTAGGCATTTAATTGTGGTTGGCATTAGACTTTATCTATTCATGTTGGCTTTGGAATTGTCAGAGACATTTAGTTATATTGTTGTAATTTCAAGTTTTAATTTGGTTTTACACTGAATTATTCTTTGTTGCCAAAAGAACTAGCGTGTGACTTATGTTCTTATGTGACATGACTAAAAACGCAAATAGCAAAAACTACACACACTCACACACAAATCTATATAAAATATAGCTATATCGATAGAAATATATCGTTAGAGATAGAAACAAACCACCTGCAACTTGAAGACTAGAAGGTGGAACAGATACAGAAAAGGGCTGGTGGCCTCTTACAGGCTGATCGAGTTGGTTGAGGTTAAAAAGGATCTTCTCAACCCAAGCATGTCTGTTTATCCAAGCATTTCCTCAAACATTTCCTTAATCATGCTAATTACAACATATAAGTACTTTATTTTGCTAATTATGACTTATAATGATACTTTTTATTGTGTTTACCACTCTTCTATTGTTGTGTTGCCTGGTTCTATTGCATCCTGCTTTTACTGTAAACCCATTTTTTTCTCTTCAATGAAAAGTGGTACAAAAATACCCCAATTAAAATTTTATATTGGAAGAGAAGTCCATTCAGCATCTGTGGGCAAGGGTGTTAATAATGCCCACCCTCAACATGCTCTTGACTCCATGGATGGTCTCAGCCCCAAATAATATCTTGGCTGAAGTGGTTTGTTCTGCTAGCAAAACCACAGCCATGCAAGGGTCCCAGGCCAAACCATCCAATCATCATCCCCCTCCCCTATTTGCAAACAGCTTCTTAAGCAATCCTCATTGGAGGGAGGGGGGTGAACAGAAATGACAGAGAGGGCTTCTAAAAGAGACAATGTGTTCCTTCTGCAAACACACACGCAAACAAAGGAGTACATACCACCTTCCCAGTCCCTTTTACCACAAAGAGAAGAGCTCTTGTACCTGGGGAATGAAGCACAACAACAACAACAACAAAACCTCCAAATCTAACCAGATGTGGGGGGGGGGGTTGGAGTGGGGGAGATGGAGTCTGGCTGTCAGCAACATGGACAATGAACAGTCCAGGAAGAGAAGCGAAGGGCCCCTGCTCTCAATGGCCAGGCCCATGGCAGATCCACTCCAGCACCCCTTGGGCCCAATGATCCTGAGGTTGGGTGGGGGGAGGGTTTGCAGTGAGTCACAACCACATCTGCCACACTCTGCCACACAGGAGGAAAGAGAGAGAGAGAGAACTCATTGGGCAAGAGCAGAGTTCTGAGAACAAGAGCCCCAGACCCGAAAGATGTCTCAAAGGAGCTCTCTCTCTCTCTCTCTGTGCCTAAAATGGCATTTTGGGGAGATACAGGGGGGGGGTATGTCCCCCAAAGACACCTTACCCCCGTGATGCTCCTCCTCCTCCTAGGAGCCCACAGGCTGTATGAACTCCTTCCTCATTTGGCTGTTCTTGCCTGCCAGGGCAACTTGAAGGGTGGCCTCCCTGTCTGTCCTTTTAGAAATACTGCTTGGTGAGCCTAATGCTCAATGCAATACATCCTAAACCTCTTTCAATTGGTGCTAGCCACAAAAGGAAGCCACTGTGAAAGATATACTCAGGGGGAACGCTCACTCACTCACTCACTCACTCACACACACACACACACACACACAGAGTCTTCACAGGCAGTTTTTGCGTTCTATGGCTAGCTAGCGACACTCACCAAAAGGCAGTTCAAATCGCGCATCCAACAAAATCCTATGTGGTGTTGGGTTCTTGGTGCCACAGACCTCGTGGCCCTTCATCAAGACCTCTGCCTCCAGAGTAGACCATTCCCCAGGACCTTCCTGAAAAGAGAAAGGAAACCATGACCTGAGCAGTGCTTGCCTATAAAGTCTCCGTACATAGGTCAGCCTCAACCCTGATGCTCAAAGCACAGATGTGTGACTGTGCAACAAGGAACCTGGGTGGGTGGGTGGGGGTGGCACTGGCAGTCCAGGCACCAGGCTAATAATAAAGGGGCAACGAAACCATCACCACCACAATATACCTGTCAAGTTTTGGATTTGGAAATAAGGGAAAATTTCCGGCAAATGCGGGATACTTGACAGCTATGTTTATCCTTTGCTGCCCTCCAATGGCGGCAATAGGGCATTGCAGTCTAATTAATATGGGATGATGGAGGGGAAGAGGGTATAATAAGGGGTTTTCCCGGCCAATAAGGGATACTTGACAGCTATGCTTATCCTGTGCTGCCCTCCAATGGTGGCAATAGGGCATTGCAATCTAATTAATAAGGGATGACGGCAGGTAAGAGGGTCAAATAAGGGGTTTTCCCGGCCAATACGGGATACTTGACAGCTATGCTTATCCTGTGCTGCCCTCCAATGGTGGCAATAGGGCATTGCAGTCTAATTAATATGGGATGATGGCGGGGAAGAGGGTATAATAAGGGGCTTTCCCGGCCAATAAGGGATACTTGACAGCTATGCTTATCCTGTGCTGCCCTCCAATGGTGGCAATAGGGCATTGCAGTTTAATTAATAAGCGATGGCAGTGGGAAAGAAGGCAAAATAAGGGGTTTTCCCGGCCAATACGGGATACTTGTCAGCTATGCACCACAAAGAGGGCAGCCCAATGGCTGTGGAACAATGACAACTCCCGGTAGACTTCTCTGAATCCAACAAGAAAGTCAATGCTACTCATTTATTTATTTATTTCAGGAGTCAATTTATTAGTGAGAAATCAAGTCCACTTGCATGTGTTTTTTTAGCCATTTGGAGATCACGTCACCTGCTGGCTAGGTGGACCATGACATGTGTCCCCCCCCCCCTCCACTTTCACCTGGCCCAAGGGATCTGACGGAGGATGCTTTGGTGAGTTTTAGTCCCAGTTTCACATCATTGACAAGAGATGGGCAACACTGCCTAGTTAGACCGCTCAAGCCCTCCTCCTCCCCTGACCCCAACAAGGCTCTCACCTGCTCTAGAAAATGAGCTATGGAGAGTCAAACACATGGGAGGGACCTGAGGGGTGAGAAAGGGGAACCTCTGAGAAACAAGAGGCTGACCAAAAGGCAGTGGAGAGTCACAGTCTTACATATGTTAGTGGCGTAAGAACATAGCACATGGGATCCAGACGGAAGTAAATGCCCAGGGGCCAAGATGCCTATCCCCATGTCCAAGGGGTCAACAAGGATTCTCAGGAAAGCTATTGGGGTGTGTGTATTGGGGGGGGTGTAATCTTTCTGCAGCAAATGCAACTTTTGCCTTAACTAAAAGACAAGGCTTGCACAAAAAGAAATGCAAGCAAACAATATGAGATGCCAGAATGGCACCTTGCTAAGAGATGTAGACTAGCAGTAAAAGGCCTTTCAATATGACCAAAGGCAGGAGTGGGTCTTAGCAGGAGACCAAAGACCCTTGACCACCCAAGGAGGGAGATGAAGGAGGGCAAAGAGGCTGCAGAGAAGCTGGCTGGGGATCCTTCGCACATGCCTTGAGTGCAGAACCCGCAAGGCACAGAGAAAGAGAGAGAGAGAGAGCGCCTCCACCCTTGGCAAAGGACATCATCCTCTGCTTGCTTGCTTCTAACTGACCTCATCCGACTGGCGGACGGCCTTCAGGGCGATCCAAGCGGTTCCAACCATTGTGTCCCAGATCAATCCTTTGTTCCACACTTCCACAATCAAGCCCAGGTCCAGGCGGCTGATCTCACTGCCAAGGGAAAGGAGGAGACAAAGGCACAGACAGACAGACGTTCACTGGCCAAAGGAACACAAACGCCACAAGGTCTTCCAACACTTCTCCCAAAAGCCCCCTCCTCCCACCCACCCCCCTTTTTTTACAGGTATGTCTCTGATGGCAGGAAGAAGAAGAAGAGGAGGAGGAGGAGGAGGAGCCATGTTTTTCCACCTTGCCACTGCAGCATCTCTGGGCAATTCAAGCCCACCGCCTCCCCCCCCCCCCCCCAAGGGAGTGAGACACAGGGAGTGAAAACATAAGCCCCAGGTTCACCTGCACTCACAGTAGACTCTGACTGTAGTAACCCAAGTAGACAAAATGAAATTACCCAAATGGCCAAAGCATTATTAACACTGGCTGTCAGGCCAGGTGATCCTGCTATGGTCATAGAGTTATAAACCCTTCTGCCAGTGACTCAATGGCGAGTGTCAGGCGGCGGTCAACTCACCTGACCACCCTGCGGACTCACGACCTTGGGTGCTCAAGTCCACAGGGAGGGACCCCAAGTGGATTGAATCCCCCTTGAATCCCTCTTGATGGAGGGCAGCAGCTTCATCCATCCTGGCCTAAGGATGATGATGAGGACTTTGTGTGCCCAAAGGGCTCAGGACCAGAAAGTGACTGTCGGAACTGGAGCAGTGGTACTATGGGTACTATGGGTGTCATGCTGTTTATCTGGACTTTCAGAAGGCTTTTGACAAGGTCCCACACCAAAGGCTCTTGAATAAACTTACCAGTCATGGAATAAAGGGACAGGTCTTGTCCTGGATCAGCAACTGGCTAAGGGACAGGAAACAGAGGGTAGCACTAAATGGACACTTCTCCAAGTGGAGGTAAGTAAAGAGTGGGGTCCCCCAAGGTTCAGTACTGGGACCCCTGCATTTCAACCTCTTCATAAATGATCCAGAAGTAGTAGTAAATAGCAAGGTAGCCAGATTTGCTGACGACACTAAATTATACAGGGTAGTGACAAGTGTGAGAGATTGTGAGGAGCTCCAGAGGGATCTCTTGACACTGGGGGAGTGGGCAAAACAGTGGCAAATGAGTTTCAACATTAGTAAGTGCAGAGTGATGCACGTTGGGGCAAAAAGAGACCGCGTCACCACAAGGAATTTAGCCCGTCCTACTAGGGCAGACAGGAGGGGCTCACTGGTGGTTCCATCAGTGAAAGAGGTACATCTTACTGGGACCAGGATTACCAGAGGATTACTGGTCTATGGAACTCCCTGCCAGAAGAAGTGGTGACAGCTGTCAGTCTTGACAGCTTTAAGAAAGGATTAGACAAGTTCATGGAGGACAAGGGTATCAATGGCTATAATGATGGATACTTAAGGACAACCTCTGGGTTGGAGAGAGAGGCAGGATATCTCTCAATGCCATTTCCAGGGAATCCTAAGCAGGTGAAGGCATCTCCTTGGGAATACCCTGAAGGAAATGGTGAGCCACTGTGTGAGACAGAATGCTGGACTGGACCATGGGCTCCTGTGGCCTGTTCCAGCAAGGCTGTTCTTATGTTCTTAAGTAACATCTGAATGGCAGGGAAGGGCCTTCTTCAGTCTTCTCTTGGGGTTGGGGCTGCAGTTTGTGGCCAGGTGACCTTGTTCATGTCCTGCGCAGCCCTAACGCGGAGGCGGTCTTTGGTTTGGAAGAGTGAAACTGTGAACCAGTGGATAGTAATGGAGCATCTTCACAATGTGCTCATGTGGGCTGTGCAGTTTTGATCTTCTTTTGTTGATTGTAAGAGTTCATAAAGAGCCACACATGCATATGCACACGCACATGCACATACACACTTCTCCATCCCTGGCTGTGAGCCCTCGGAGCTTTGCCTCTGCATTTTCCAAGAGTGCCTTCTTTCTCTTCTTGAAGTTTGGAGACTGGCACAAAATAAAAGCCAGAACTCCACAGATCTATTTCTGTATGGGGTTTCCACTTCCTCAGACAGGGGAGTGAAAGATTTAGCCTCAGGTTTCTCCGCTGCGCATGCTGTGCAGATGGGGACCTGGCGAAGGGAGGCCCAGATGCTGAAAGACTTCACATAAACCGCTGCTGCTGCTGCTGCTGCTGCTGCTCAAGGGAGGGATTGCTTGCGCCTCTCTCGACCAGGGGAGCTGTGGCAGGTCCAGAGACCTGAAACCAGCCAGCAGTTTGGCTTCCCCACCACCACCAACCTGGATCAATTTCTGGTTCTGAGGGGGGGGGGGGGGAGAGAACCTGTTATCTTCTTTCTCTCTCTGATCGTGACCCATGGAAAAGAATCATCACTTGAGACTTTCCATCAGAACTTAGAGGTTTTTTTCCTTCTTCCGTGTCCAGGCCAGACGTGAAACTGTCAAAATGAAGCCACTTTTTTTGGTGAGTCCATTCTGCAGTTCCTTTGGGCCTGACCTAAAGTGAGAAAGATGAGCCGGCAACACGAGGTTGCCGTTACCAGAGGACGGCCCATTGTGGTTCATTGAGGAGGTTCTTTCTGTGTACCCGTGTCATGAAGACTGTCCAGAGAGTATAATGCAGTTGTCTTCCATTGGCCTTCTGCATCGCAGCATAAGAACATAAGAACATAAGAACAGCCTTGCTGGAACAGGCCACAGCCCATCCAGTCCAGCATTCTGTCTCACACAGTGGCTCACCATTTCCTTCAGAGTATTCTTCCCATGCAGATGCCTTCACCTGCTTAGGATTCCCTGGAAATGACATTGAGAGATATCCTGCCTCTCTCTCCAACCCGGAGGTTGTCCTTAAGTATCCATCATTATAGCCATGGATACCCTTGTCCTCCATGAACTTGTCTAATCCTTTCTTAAAGCTGTCAAGACTGACAGCTGTCACCACTTCTTCTGGCAGGGAGTTCCATAGACCAGTAATCCTCTGGGTGAAAAAGTACTTTCTCTTATTTGTTTGAGAACTAGTACCCAAAGGTTTCATGGAGTGTCCCCTAGTTCTAGTGTTGTGCGATGGGGAAAATAGTTTTTCCTTATCTACTTTGTCCACACCGTGCATGATTTTATAAACTTCAATCAGGTCACCTCTTAGACGCCGTCGTTCAAGAGTGAAAAGGCCCAACCGTTGCAGCCTCAGATGGTAAGGAAGGTGTTCCAGTCCCCTAATCATCCTTCTGGTTGCCCTCCTCTGCACTTTCTCCAACTCCATAATATCCTTCTGGAGGTATGGCGACCAGAACTGTACACAATATTCCAGATGGGGCCTCACCATAGATTTATAAAGTTCGGTTTCACTTACCAGTGATAACTTTCGTTCTTCGAGTATATAGTTTGTGAATACACACTATTGGGTTATGCGCCTGCGCAGAACGCTGATCGGAGGCTTGAAAAGCTATTGGTCAAAAGTTTTGGCAGTAAGACCGCCCACCGTACCACCACCCTGAGGCGCCCGCGCGCCATTTTACCTCAGTTCCATACTTAAGCTAAGCACAGGATAAACCAATCGATCTCATCCGTGCAGCTCAAGAGGGGAGGCAGGGTGGGTAGTGTGTATTCACAAACTATATACTCGAAGAACGAAAGTTATCACTGGTAAGTGAAACCGAACTTTCTCCTTCGTATAGTTTGTGAATCCCCACTCATGGGAGATTAGCAAGCTCACACTCACTTGGTCGGTGGGCAGTCGGATGAGATGATCCCACGATGAGTACGAAGGTCCAGTAGACTGATCCGTCAAGGGCATTGAGTCCGGAGCCCCTTGGTAAGGACGACACGGCCCAGCCTGGCGTCCGCAGTGGCTCTGGTGTCCACCCTGTAGTGCTGGACAAACGTGGAAGGCGTTGACCATGTGGCAGCCTTACATATGTCCTCGAGTGGTGTGCCCTCCAGGAAGGCAGTGGATGTGGCAACTGCTCTGGTGGAATGCGCCCTGACGTGCGGTGGAGGTGGCAGCGAGGCTGACTCGTAGGCCAGGTAGATGGTAGAGGTGATCCATTTGGAGAACCTTTGGGCAGAGATAGGTTCACCCTTGGACTTTCCCCCATACGCCACAAAGAGACGGTGCGACTTCCTGAACTCTCTAGTCCTACTGGTGTAAAACAATAAAGCTCGTTTCACATCCAGCATGTGCCAAGTCCTTTCTTGGGCGTTAGTGGGGTTCTGGAAGAAAGTTGGCAAGGAGATAGTCTGTGCCATATGAAAGTTGGAGACCACTTTGGGAAGGAAGGTGATGTCCGCTTTGAGAACCACGCGGTCATTGAAGAACTGAAGAAACGGTGCGTCTGCCCGCAGAGCAACCAGTTTGCCAGCTCGTCGAGCAGACATGATAGCAACCAGAAACGCCGTCTTCCATGTGAGGAGATGAAGATCCGCGGTAGCCATGTGCTCGAAAGGAGTCCTGGTGAGCGCGTTGAGAACGGCAGACAGTGACCATTGTGCCGTTGGAGTCTTGACCGGAGGGAAGGCGTTCCGTAGTCCTTTGAGGAAACGCTTCACCGTTTGGTCGCGAAAAGCACCAGAGGCGGGTGAACCAGCCGGAGAGTGAGCCACCACCGCTGCGAGGTGGACTCGGATGGAGGTGATGCTAAGGCCAGACTCCGCCAGATGGAGGAGGTAGGTTAAGACGTCCTGCAGTCCCACCTGTGGGGGGGAACGTCTGCTGGGATGCCAGAAAAGCACAAAAGCGTCTGTATTTGGAAGCATACGACTTCCTTGTGGAAGGGCGCCGTGCTAGCTCTAGGATCCTGGACAGTCTGGGGTTATCCTCCACGCGGTGAGGTGGAGGCTGGGTAGGTCCGAATGGTGAAGCTGGCCGTGCTCCATGTGGAGGAGCGTCGGTGATTCCGGCAGTGTGCGATACTGCGACGACATGTGTAACAGCAGCGGAAACCAGGGCTGGCGAGGCCATGCTGGAGCCACAAGAATCGCGTTGGTCCTGTGTTGGTACATCCTGATGAGGACCTTCTGGACCAGAGGAAACAGAGGAAAGGCGTAGAGATAGTCTTGATCCCACCGTTTCATGAAGGCATCGCCCTCGGAATTCAGTCCGATGCCTGCCCTGGAACAGTACCTGTGGCATTTCTTGTTGGACTCCAACGCAAAGAGGTCGATGCTCGGCGTCCCCCAGGCCTCGCAAAGCGACTGAAACACCCCGTCGTCCAGTTCCCATTCGTGGGTCGTCGAGGTGAGACGGCTTAGGTGGTCTGCCAAAACGTTCAGTTTGCCCTGAATGTGCACTCCAATCGGGAAAATGTGTCTTTCCAGGCACCATTCCCAGAGCTGCACCGCAAGGTAAAGGAGGGAGGTGGATCGCGTCCCTCCCTGCTTGTTCAGGTATGCCACAGCCGTGGTATTGTCCGAGGCCACTTGGACCGCCTTGCTGGTGAGCAGGGTCTCGAAGGAGCGTAGGGCCTTCCAAATGGCCAGGAGTTCCAAGTAGTTGATATGGTGCACCATCTCGTGAGGTGACCAAGCGTTGTTGACCGTGAGAGTCCCGCAGGCAGCCCCCCAGCCGAGGTTGCTTGCGTCGGTCAGTATCTGCAACGAGGGTTGCGGGGGGTAAAAACTCTTCCCCGTGGCCACGTTGAGTGGCGTCGTCCACCACAGCAGTTGGTCCATCAGCTCCGGAGACGGAGTCAACCGTTTGGACTGACTCTCCCGGAGCGCGTCGAATTCGTGAAGGAGCCACGACTGCAGGGACCGGAACTTCAACTTGGCGTGGGGGATCACTGCCGTCGTTGAGGCCATAAGGCCTAGGAGTCTCTGAGCCTTTTTCGCCCGGATGCACGGTTTGGTGCGAAAGTCGCTCACCCCTTGCGCAATGTCCTGCAAGCGTTTCTGGGGGGCGAAGGCTCTGGTGGTAATCGAGTCGAGTACCGCTCCAATGTACTCGATGCGTTGAGAGGGAATCAACTTCGACTTGGTGAAGTTGATCCTGAGGCCGAGACTCTCCATGAGGCGGACCGTGAATTGTGTGTCCCGAATGGCCGACGAGCTGGTGGGGGAGACAATCAACCAGTCGTCGATGTAAGGGAAGACCCTGATTCCCCGCTGGCGAAGGTAGGCAGCCACCGGAGCCATGCACTTGGTGAAGACCCGCGGCGCCGTGGCCAGACTGAACGGTAGACACCGGTACTGGTACATGGAATTGCCGATGCGGAATCGGAGGAACCTTCTGTGGTCCTCGAGGATGGAGACATGGAAGTAAGCGTCCTTGAGGTCTATGACTGTGAACCAGTCCCCTTTGTTGATGAGGGGAAGGACGGTCTGCAGGGTCACCATCCGGAACTTCCTGGCGTGGATGCACTTGTTGAGGCGGCGTAGGTCCAGAATTGGGCGAAGCCCTCCGTCCTTCTTCTGAACCACGAAGTACCTCGAGTAGAAGCCGTTGTCCCAGTCGGGCGGCGTTACCCGCTCGATGGCTCCCTTGGACAGAAGAGTTGATATTTCTTCCTCCAAATGGGGGGATGAGGTGGTGAGACGATGTCTTCCTACCCGAGGCACCCGTACGAACTCGATGGCGTAGCCAGAGGATAAGATCTTTAAGACCCACTGGTCGTCCGTAATACCCGACCACACCTGGAGGAAATTCCGGAGGGGGAGGTACGGGATGTGGAGCGAGAGAGACTCGGCCGTCGTAGCTTCAAACACGGGACTTGGACTTAGCGTCGGAACGCTTGCCCTGCCCGTAGGGCTGGTAGCGGGACTTGTGCTGGCGCCGTTGCTTGTAGGGGCCAGACCTGGGCTGCTCCATAGGACCAACTTGCTGTTGCGGGTTCCCCTGATACCGCCGCGTGAAAGGTTGGAATCTCGGCCTGGTAGGCGGAGCCGGCGTGGTAAGTCCCAAGAACTTGGCCGTGGAGTTCGTTTGCCGCATTTCGTTCAGGACCTTGTCGGTGTCCTGTCCGAATAGGCCCTGTCCGTCGAACGGAAACTCCTCGATGAGCTTCTTCATCGCATCATCGAGGGAGGTACCCCTGAGCCAGGCATGACGACGGAGCAAAATAGCGTAAGCCATGTCCTTTGCCGCGTAGTCGTTGATGTGCCTGGCCGTCCTCATTTGCTGCTCCGATAGGAAGTCCCCTTCGGATGCCAGCGCGTCGATCCGTTTCTGGCCGTCGGCGGGCAACGTAGCCGCCACGACCTTCACCTGGTCCCAGAGATGGGACTGGTAGAGGCCCATGGCAGCCGAGTAGTTGGCGGCTCGGAGGAAGAGGGAACTGGTGGCGTAGAACTTACGGCCCACCGCGTCCAGCTTCTTCCCTTCCGGAGTCGAAGGTACCGGAAAGCCGCTGGTGGCCGTCCTGTGTTGGAAGGCCTTGACCACCAGCGAGTTTGGCAAGGGGTGAGCTTGCAGGAATTCGACGTTCTCGTCCAGGACTCTGTACATGCCGTCGAGCCTGGACGAAACGGAGTGCGCTGACACTGGCTTCCTCCATGTCGCCTTCGCTGACGTCAACATGGACGGAAGCATGGTGATGTGGACCGGCCGAATCGCTCGTCTGTCCAGTTTGGCGGTCATTTGGTCCTGGCCCTCCAGTGGTGGCTGGTCCACCTTCAGGTTCAGGGCGGTCCCCAAACGCGTCAGCATAGCCGTTAGCGAGCGTTGATCCTCACCACGCAGTGGGTCAACCGCGCCGATGGCTTGGTCTGGTGTCTTCTCGGCGTCGACGTCTCCCTCGTCCTCCTCCGAAGACGCGCTGGAGTCATCGGAGGACGAGAGAGGAACTCTTGCATCCACGTCGGGACCGCGCCAGTACGGCCTGGGCGGGCCGGCGGAATGGGAGTCCACCGCATCGACGTCTGGACCACACCAAGACGATATGGGTGGGCCAGCGGAGCGGACCCTCGACCCTCGTGAGGTCGGTGGGGCCACAGCAGGGCCAACATCCCTGGGGCTTGTGGTGGTCGGCACCGGAGCCGCAGAGGCCGCAGGCATGGAGGTCTTGAACTGATGGGCAAACGTCTTTGCCATGACCTCAAACATCCCCTTGAAGAACTCCATCTGGGATGCATCCACCGCCGATGGTTGCGACGAAACGGTGGCCGACGGAACGGTGGCTGGGAGGATCGGCGACAAAACGGTGGCCGGCATGGTGACTGCCGCTTCGTCGATAGTTCGAGTCCTAGGTCTCGGGGAGACGGACGCCTGCCTCATGGGCGAACGGCCCCTCCCCCGAGGAGGAGACGGGAGAACCTGAAGTGGGCGAGCTGGAGCCCCAGCCCTGCGACCTTTTTCAGGTTATCCCGAGGATGACCGTCCTCCCCAGATGGAAGACGCGGGCGAAGGACATCTTGCCACCGAGAACGGAGGCGAAGGCCCTGAAGAGATGGGAGGGCGAGGAGTAGGCGGGAGCGATTGTCTCTTCTCCGACCCGTGTTTCTTTTTCTTCTCCCCGTTCTTGTCCTTCTTCTTCTTCCTGATAGAGAGCGTGGAAGAAGAAGCGGGAGGAGGCTGAGAGGCACCAGCAGAGGTAGAGGCAGCCGCGGCGGGAGCCAGAGCGAGCTCCATCAGATGGGCTTTGAGCCGGTTGCTCCGGTTCTGCACTGCAAGGCGGGTAAATTTCTTGCAGTGAGTGCAGGACTGGCTCTGGTGAGACTCTCCCAGGCAAAAAAGGCAAAGGCTATGGCCGTCGGAAGCAGGGAACTTCTTGAGGCAAGCCGAACACTGCTTGAAGGCTGCAGCCATCAAAAAAAAAATTCTTCCAGCGGAAGGTTCTAGAAGACGGACACCCCGAAGGGCAGGCCAGCCGCCACCCCCTTGAGGGGGGAAACGGTGACCGGAGCGAGTAGGCAACTGAGTCCACCAGAAGGAAGAAACAGCGCCGGGGTGGCAATCCTGCCCAAAGGACAAGATCGCCGCAAAAATTGTTGGAAATCGCTAAAGGCTTTCCCTCAGAAGGGCGAGAAAAAATTGAGAAGCTCTCAACGATCGTCCTGCTGCTACGGCGGAAAGAAGAGAACTGAGGTAAAATGGCGTGCGGGCTCCTCAGGGTGGGCAGTACGGTGGGCGGTCTTACCGCCAAAACTTTTGACCAATAGCTTTTCAAGCCTCCGATCGGCGTTCTGCGCAGGCGCATAACCCAATAGTGGGGATTCACAAACTATACGAAGGAGAAAGAGGCAAAATGACACTTGCTGACTTATTTTCTATACCCTTCCTAATGATCCCTAGCATTGAGTTTGCTTTTTTCACTGCTGAGGCACACTGGGTTGACATCTTCATTGAGCTCTCATCCACCAGGACACCAAGGTCCCTTTCCTGGTTTGTCGCAGAGAGTTCAGACCCCATCAGTTTATAAATGTAATTGAGGGTTTTTGTCCCCACCATATGCATCACTCTGCACTTACTAGTGTTGAAGCTCATTTGCCACTGTTTTGCCCACTCCCCCAGTGTCAAGAGATAGATCCCTCTGGAGCTCCTCACAATCTCTCACAGTTTTCACTACCCTGTATAATTTCGTGTCGTCAGCAAATTTGGCTACCTTGCTTTTTACTCCTACCTCTAGATCATTTATGAAGAGGTTGAAAAGCAGGGATCCCAGTACTGAACCTTGGGGGACCCCACTCTTTACTCCCCTCCACTTGGAGAAGTGTCCATTGAGTGCTACCCTCTGTTTCCTGTCCCTTAGCCAGTTGCTGATCCAGGACAAGACCTGTCCCTTTATTCCATGACTGGTAAGTTTATTCAAGAGCCTTTGGTGTGGGACCTTGTCAAAAGCCTTCTGAAAGTCCAGATAAACAATGTCAACTGGATCCCCCTTGAACTCTTCTAGTCTCTTACATGATGAAACCCACAGAGAAGTCATAATGCTGCTACTTTCCTCCTTTGCTGCGTTTTGCAGGAAATCTATATTCTGGCCTATTCAAAACCATCAGGTGCACCATCAGGTAATAATAATGTGGTGAGTTTTCCCAGCAGGGATATGAGCTTTTCTTGCTACCCACAAAGTACACTTGTGAGCTGGTAAACAAACTCAGTGATTCACAACCAAACCCCCCCAAAAAAATGCAGAGGTGCCTCTGTTACTGTGCCTCTCATACGTTTAATGAGGGCTGTTTATTTACAGTTGAAACCAGCTATGGATTATGCCACAAACCCATGGATGGCTGCAGATCTAGTTAATGAGGTTTCAAATTTTGCTGCCTCTTCCAGATAGTGCTGGAAGATGAGACTCCCAAGTTCAAAATGACTCAATCCTCTAGGAAAGCAAAAGGCAAGTACAAGGAGTTCTGTTGCTAATGAAGTAACTGAACTATAAGTTAAAAAGGCATCTTGCTTCTAATGCTCATGGGGGGAGCAAAAGGAAAGCCCAGGACTCCATGAGACGTATAAACTGGAACATGGAGTTTGAACGATCAGAATCAAGGTAAACTTGAAAACTTAAAATAAGAAATGGAAACATTTAAACATTGTAATACTTAGGGCAGTGATGGCGAACCTTTTAGAGACCAAATGCCTAAAAAGGCAACCCAAAACACACTTATTTATCGCAAAGTGCCAGCATAGCAACTCTCCCACTGGGATGCTGGGCAGAGGGGCAGGGCGAACTCTGTGCTGGGGAGGGAGGAAGTGCTCCCATTGGCCACTAGGCAATGGGGTGGGTGAACTCTGTGCTGAGGGGAGGGAGGAAGCACTCCCATTGGGCTGCTGGGCAGAAGGCCGGGGCGGACTCTGTGCTGTGCTGACTGCATGGGTGCCCACAGAAAGGGCTCCGAGGGCCACCTCTGGCATGCGTGCCATAGGTTCGCCACCACAGACCTAGGGGAAATAAACTGAAGTAGACTGGATTAGGACATTTTCCACCAGGTCATTGCAAAGTGATTTCCTCTGGACACAATTAACACAGAAGAAACAAGATACCACTGATAATGATTCAACGTGGAGCCAAAGAAGCCGTAATAAAATTAACACTATCAATCAGACTTTGTGGGAAATGTGCCGGCATGACTATAATTCAAGTCTACAGGTTTTGCAAAAGAGAAATGCAATAAGAAAACGGCCCATGTTGTTGTTCAGTCGCACAGTCGGTTCCGACCCTTTGCAACCCTATGGACCATTGTTTTCCAGGCGCCTCTGTCCTCCACCATCCCCCTCAGCCCTCCCAGCTCTGTGCCCATTGTGTCTACAATGCCATCTAGCCATCTCATCCTTGGCCTCCCCCTTCTTCTTTTGCCCTCCACCTTTCCCAACATCACGGCCTTCTCAAGTGAATCCTCCCTTCTCATTTGATGTCCAAAGTATTTTAGCTTCATCTTTACTATTTGACGTTCCAATGAGCAGTCAGGGTTAATTTCTTCTAAGATTGACCTATTTGTTCTCCTCGCTGTCCAGGGGACTCTCAAAACCCTCCTCCAACACCACAAACGGCCCATAAGCAACACAGTTTGGCTGAATCCTTTGGCCCCATTCCATCCGCACACAACCGTCCACTGTGCATAGCATGGGGCTTTTCTAGAGCTCAGAGGAGGAGGAGGAGGAAGAGGAGGAGGCACCTGCCTCTCCTTGAGCAAGTAAAGCCCCGCTGGAAGCCACTTGGGTAATTCCAGAGGAATTCACTCCCCACCCCACCCGCTCCATGGGAAACGGGATACCAGCCACGGGTTATTTCTGTGGCTTTAGAATGCATAGCATAGACACAGAGCATCAAGCACAGCATCCATCATGGTTCCATAAGTTCTGGGCATCTGCTCTGACAGGGACCCTGGCCATGCCCTGGGCCGTGGCAGGCTGGTGCATACTCACAACAGGAAGTCTTGTTCCCAGCACGGCTGATCCCCCCGGACGGTAATGGTGGTGCTCTTCACGTTTTGCACCTTCAAGGTCACGTAGGTGTTGAATTTATCTAGACAGAGAGCAGAGGTGGCTCACACACACACATACATGGCGCAACAGCAATGACACTTATATAATATACCTCCCACTCCATAGCGCTTAATGCTCTCTCTGGGCAGTTCACACCATTAATTAGCATTTTTGGCCCCCCACACCCTGCTGGGTCCTCATTTCCCCAACCTTGGAAAGATGGAAGAGGCTGCATCAATAAGGGTGCAATCCTCATAACGCCCTATGGCTGCCAGTGTGTGTGTGTGTGTGTGTGTGTGTGTGTGTGTGTGTGTGTGTGTGTGTGTGTGTGTGTGTGTGTGTGTGTGTGTGTGTGTGTGTGTGTGTGTGTGTGTGTGTGTGTGTGTGTGTGTGTGTGTGTGTGTCCAAGAGGTCCCTCTGCTTTGACCACCAGCAGAGAAGCCTGGCTGGCTCTTCCACTGCCCAGGCCCCTCTCCCTCTCCCCACAGCCAGCCCACTTCCCCGGATGAGCAGTGTGTGTGTGTGTGTGTGTGTGTGTGTGTGTGTGTGTGTGTGTGTGTGTGTGTGTGTGTGTGTGTGTGTGTGTGTGTGTGTGTGTGTGTGTGTGTGTGTGTGTGTGTGTGTGTGTGTGTGTGTGTGTGTGTCCAAGAGGTCCCTCTGCTTTGACCACCAGCAGAGAAGCCTGGCTGGCTCTTCCACTGCCCAGGCCCCTCTCCCTCTCCCCACAGCCAGCCCACTTCCCCGGATGAGCAGGGGTCAGTCTGTTGTGCCCAACTGCATCCAGGATCCGAAAGGAGGCCCCCTCCACACACACGGCAGAGAAGAGGGTCCGGCCGGTCGGCCATGCAGGCCAAGCAGGGGCAGCAGTCCAGGAGGCCAGCTGGCCAGCCGGGCACCCCAAGGACCTCCAGAGGCAACGGGAGGAAAAAGAGGAGGATCTGGACTCACCGGGCGGTCCCTGCAGTTTGGCTTTCTTAACTGTTGGAAAGAAAAAGGGGTGGGGAGAGAAAGAGAGAGCCATCAGGGCTTAGACAGGGCAGGGCTTCACTGCCTCCTAAACCAGGGGTGCCCAAAGCTTTCAGGCCGCGGGCCGGTCATGTGGTTCAGGAAGCTGGTCACTATGGCCCAGAGGCCAGATGTGGACCCCGATGCCAATTCATCCAGCCCACCAAGCCCGCGTCGCTTCCACTTCCAGGAGGGACGAGGGCTTGGCGGGCTGGATGAATTGGCACAGGGGCCGCATCCGGCCCCCGGGCCATAGTTTGGGCACTCCTGACCTAAACACACACTCTCTGTGTGTGGATCAGAGAAGAGCAAGAGCAAACAGACTTCTATCCCACCCCATGGAAGCACTTAGGGCCCAATCAATCAATCAATCAATCAATCAATCAATATCTCTCTCTCTCTCTCTGGGTGGCTCACCAGTTAATTAGCATTTTTGCCTCTAACATGCTGGGGACTCATTTTACTGACCTCAGAGGATTGGGAGGCTGAGTGAACCTTGATCCCCATCAGGACTGAACTCACAATGTTTAGGCTGCAGGACAGCAGTTTAACCCCTGCGCCACCAGGGCTGTATAATGACAGGTTGCTTACCTGTCACTGTTGTTCCTCTTTGTGGTCACCTGTGAATCCACACAGTGAACCCATTCATGTGGATTCACTGAGACCACGAAGACGAACTTGATAGCAGCCTAGGGGCAGAAACAGACGTTGTAGATAGCCCATAGTTAGGACATTGTTGTATTTCACAAGGATTGTTATAAAAGGTGTCAAATCTAACAAGGATAGAGCAATAGCCATGAGACTTCTATCCCACCCCAGAGTGCTTGAGGGGAGGGAGAGGGAGAGGGAGGGGGGGGGTCACCAGTTAATTAGCATTTTGCCTCCAACAAAATGCCGGGGACTCATTTTACCATCTTCTGACAGACAGATGAGACTGAGTCAACCCTCAGGATCGAATTCACAACATTTTGGTTGCAGTAGAGCCGTTTTAACCCCTAGGCCACCAAGTGAAGAAGCCTCAGAGGAGCTCCGTGGACCCCTTGCCCCTCCCTCGCCCATCTGCTCCTGCAGACCTGCCCACAATACCTGCTCCCCCCCCCGCCCAGGTGACAGCCCACTCCCCAAGCACAGGTCGCCATAAGAGCCTCCCTGCTCATCCGCCAGCCATTAAGGCCCAAAAGATACTGGGAGTGGGAACCCCACTTTACAAGTCAGAGAAGCGCCACATGGGCCACAGCTAAGCCAGCCTGGCCTTCCCACGCCAGGAGCACAGGTTGACCAGGACGCTCCAGGTAAACGGTTTCCAGGTGGCAAAGGAGCCTGTCCTGCCAGCACCTTCCCCCCCCCACCCCCACCCCCAAGCCAAGGCCCTTTGGGCCCCCCTGGAAAGGCAGAGCTCCACCTGTGGCCCCTCCACTGGCGCCGGCCACCCCCACCCCCACCCCCTCCCGGGAAGGAAGGAAGGAGAGCCAGGGAGGGCTAGAAAAGACAGCGACAGGAGGTGGCCCTGGAGGAGAACCAAGCGTGCCGGCACATGGCCTTGGCACACCTGCACAGTGTCCGGGCACTTGCCTCCTCTCTGCTTAGGAGAATGCCACAGCAACACAAACCATTGCCATAAGCACTGTCAGCGATGAACTCCTCAAGTGCTTTGGCAGGGAACATGGAATAAAAGCACAGGAGCAAGGAGCCTGTTGGACTGGCACAGCTCTCGAGGACCCTGGTTGTGTCTCCCAAGAGACATTTCCATGTCCAGGAAACCCATCCTTCGACTGCAGGAAATAACACAGCCATGAGTTATGGCTCCCCGTGATTCCTACTGACACGCCTGCTCAGAAGGCCATGGGCAGACGGGGTGGGTGGGTGAGGCTTCACCACCTTCAGGATGTCCTGGGACAGACCGGCCTCTGAGCTCACCGTGGGCATTGCCCGAGCACAGGACATGCGGCAAGGGCTGTCCAAGAGCGCACTCTCCTCTAGGGTGGGACCTGGGCTGCTTTCCGACCACCCACTCTCCCTGCACGTCTCAGGCACCCCCACTTCTGGCCAAGGCGCACCCTGCACACCTCTTGCGGTCTCCTTCCTCACTGAACCACCTTTAACACCTAAAGCATGGGTGCCCAAACTACAGCCCGGGGCCCGGATCCAGCCCCTGGCGCCAATTCATCCGTATGGGCGCATTTTACCTCTGCTTCCGGGAGCGATGAGGCCTTTGTGGGCCAGATGAATTGGCATCAGGGGCTGGATCCTGGCCCCAGGCCATAGTGACCAGCCCCCTGAACCACGTGATCGGCCCGCGGTCCAAAAAGGCAAGGCCACTGCCACCTCCCTCCCTCCCACCCATCACCCACCCCTTGTAACAATGAGTGCTGCACATCCAGTTTGGGGTCCAAGCAGACATGAAGACAGCCAGCAAAGCTGGCGGCCCACATGGAGCAGTGCTTTGAATATGAGAGAGAGTGGCATGGGATGGTAATCTCCTCTCCTCCTCAGGTGCCCCCCCCCCCGGGGGGACGGAGAAGGGAGCAGAAATTATGGGAAATGAGACCACAAGCTGTGGCCTAGATTAAGAGGAATACAGAGAAATACAGAGCAGCTGGGGAGGCAGGCTGCTGGCTGGTACATCAGACGTGCCATTGATCCTCAAGAAGCAGCTTCGCGGAGGAAACATCATTGTGTGCAACAGCAATGACTCTTCTATAGACACACACACACACCCTCTCCATAGCTGGCGCTTTAGTGCACTCTCAGTCTAGGCAATGCACAAGTTCATTAGGATTTTGCCCCCAACATGCTGGGGACTCATCTTACTGACACCTCAGGAGGAGGGTCAACTGCAGTGGCTCAAGTGGCTAAGATGCTGACTGGGAGGCGGAAGGTCAGCAGTTCAATTCCTGAGTACTGCAGTATGGAATGAGCTCCCATCTTTGTCCCAGCTCCTGCCAACCTAGCAGTGCGAAAGCAAGACATTGCAAGTAGATAAAGAGGGACCACTTCAGTGGGACTGTAACAGCGTTCCGTGGTGCACTCCGGTGTCTAGTCATGCCTGCCACATGGCCACAGAAACGGTCTGCAGAAGCAGACAACGCTGGCTCTTCGGCTTTGAAACAGATGAGCACTGCACCCTAGAGTCAGATACGACTGGCTTTCGAGCAAGGGAAACCTTTACCTTTACAGGAGGAGGGGAGGCTGAGTCTACCACAGGGATTCTCAACCTGTGTCCCACAGGCTGGATGTGGCCCATGGCACCATTTCATGTGAGCCTCCACCACCCCAGGAAGTGCCGTGTGGTGGAGGAAGGGCAACATGGCCATCCGGACCCCAAAGGCGTCTGAGGGAGCGTGACCTGGCCCACGGCTTTTCCTGGTCTACCATAATTCCTGGTCAGGATGGAACTCACAACCCTCTGGCTGGAGGACGGCAGTTTAACTCCTGTGCCACCAAGAAAGGGGAAGACCTACGTCCATAGCACTTTGGGAGCATCAAAGCAGGTCCAGGGGAGGAAACAGGGTCCGAGTGCCCAAGGTTGGGTGTGTGGTTGTGTGTGTGGGTGTGTGGTGCCTCCAATCCTCATGTCTCCTCATGGGGAGAGACCTCTCCAGTCCATGGCTACAAATGCGCCATAGGTCATCCATGGCTGCTCTCTGCCCTAAGGCCAGCTTCACTGTGTCCCACCCTTAGATAACCAACTGGGCACATGTTTAAAATAGGCTTTGATCTCACTGGAGTTTCCAAGGGTTTCAAAACACAAAAGTCATCCCTCAGGAGGTTTACCTGGTTTTGCCTGGAGTGGAGGCAACTCACGAGGTCAGCCAAACTCTGGTGACCGTATTGGCCAGAGTATAAGACGCACTCCGTTTTTATACACATTTGAAAGGGGAGGAAATATTTTTCATGCATTTCCAAAATTAACGCCACGAGTCAAGGAAAAGGGGGGTGGGAGTGGAGAGAAGGGTCTTTTAAGCCTGTTTCTCCACCCACCCACCCACCCACCCCATCCCACTCTTCTCGCTTGGTAGTTGGATGGGGGGGGGGGGGGGGAGAGAAGGATCCTTCCAGGTGGTGGTGGTGGTGGAATTGGCCGGGAATTGGCCTGGGCAAGATTCCTCTTTTAGGAGCCTCTTGCCCAGCCGGTCTCACCCACCGCTGCTGACGATCAGGAGCCGGGGAAGGCAGGATCGGCCGGGCAAGAGAGATCCTTTGGAAGCCGCCCTTCCTTCGCCCGGCTCCGAAGCTGTCAGCAGCAACTACGCACCGAACCACACTAGCAGGGGACGGGGACGGGGGGGGGGGGGGGCTGTTACCAGCGTATAAGATACACTCTGTTTTGACCAGTGGAGGCGGGGGAGAGAATGCATCTTATATACTGGCAAATACGGTAATTGTCTGTCTCACAGATGAGGCCAACTTACTAATGGCCAACCCGCAGCATCACATCTTTAACAACATAGAAGCATGAGCCACTGGATAAAAAAGAACTGGGGACTGGGTGGGGGATTCCTCCTTGGCTCCCTCGGTCGCGTCTCTGCCCCAAAGCCCAAGGATCATTGGGGAAGCCATTGTGAGCTTCCTGCCCTCCTTTGACCCACTGTGTTCAGCCTGCCAAGTGACCACCCACCACCTGGAAGGGAAGGGAAGGGGGCATGAAATCAGGGAGGGGGCTTCACCAAAGCACGAGGAAGCCAAGGGGGGGGGTTGGGGGAAGGGGGGAAGGTGGGGAGAGCGACAGACTCTGCTGTCAGCTGATGCTTCACAGCTCTCTCTGTTGGAACTGGATTTTGAGAGAAATGCAAGGGATTCGGCTACTCAGATGAAAAGAATGAGCAGATGGTCAAAAGATTACATCCCAAATCCAGCACATGATTTGCAAAGCCATTGTGAAAGAGACGATTCTTCTTCTTCTTCTTCAGATGGATTGAAACATGCGTCGCGAGCATTGCATGGCAAAACAACCACACTTCTATAGTGCTTAGGGCACTCACTGGACGGTCGACAAGATAGTTAGCCTTTCGCCCCCAATATGCTAGGTACTCATTTTCCCAACCTTGGAAGGATGGAAGAGGCTGAGTCAACCTTGTACCCTTGCAGGATTGAACTCACAACATTCTGGCTGCAGTACAGCAGCTTAACCCTTGTGCTACCATTGCAATTAAGGTGCAGGAGCAAGGAGAAAACTAGAAAGTGACCCTCCACGGACAACGACCCAAATCATCTAAGCCACCTTCTCAAGGCAGGGTGTGTGTGTGTGTGTGTGAGTGTGTGTGTGTGTGTGTGTGGAGGGGGGGGTGTTGTCTTATCCAGAGTGAGTGTCTTGGGACTGCAGCAAGTATGCGTTGCTGTCAAGCGGTCTCTTCCCTTAAAGGACCAGCGTGGCCCTGGCCACAATCACCTGGGCTGGCCAGGTATTTTTTACTATTTCTTTCTATCCCGCCCCTCTACGAAAAACGTCCCTAGTCAGGGCGGCTAACAGACAGCATAAAACTCAACAGATACAAACCAACACAAATATTAACATGCTCATATCACGCTGTGCTGATGCGCAAGAAAGCAAGGGCCTTTGCTGGGTCATAACGGGCAAGGAGCCCAACGCCAGCCTCCTCTCCCTCACTGCTCTATATCGCAGCCATTGGGAGAGATCCCTAGGGTGGCCAATCTTCCCCCATGGCTGCCCACCCACCTGCATGCAGCACCTACCACTGGCAAGCTGAGCAGCCCCGTGCGTGTGTTATATAGGGCAAGAGCAGAGGAGGGAGGGAGTTCTGCTCTTGGGGTCACAATGGGGGGGGGGGGCAAAGACAGGGTGATGCTGGTGCCCAAAGAGATATCCTCTCCCTTCGACAGAAACGGCTTTAGCTTGGGGTGCTTTGATGCTCATTTGAGTCACCCGGTTTACAGGAAGGAACCTAAGCAGACCCTGGGGAAGCCGACACTACACGGGCGTGACTCTGAATTACTCTTGGGTGGTTTTAAGATGATTCTTTTTAATGCCCCACACCCACATAGCCACACGCTCTGTAAGCCGCCCTGAGTGGTGCTTGCACCAAAAGTGCAATGCAGTCTATGAGGGAGCTTCTGTATAGAGTTTTTAGAGTCTTAGAATCTTTAGTGCTTTTTAGGGGTTAAATGTGTATATGTGAGGTGGGAGTATGTTGATAATTGTGTATAGTTGTATTTTGTTTAGGTTTTGTTGGGTTGATAAGTGTTTTCCCCCCAATCTCATTGTTCTGTGCAGGACAATGACAATAAAGATCTATCTATCTATCTATCTATCTATCTATCTATCTATCTATCTATCAGGGAATGTATAAATGTGAATAAATAAATTACAGTGTATTTGCAGCCACTTTAGATGATGGCACTTAAAGGCACCCCCTTTCTATCTATAGGCTTTGGTTACACCCCCCTTTCCCTGATTTCTGGAGAAATAACTCACACTGGAGCAGCTCCCCCCCCCCCAAAAAAAAAAAAGAAAAGAAAAAAGAAAAGAGAGAACATTTTGCCTGTTTGCATAACCAAAACGAAAGCCTTCCCTTTAATAACTCCTAGAGGCAAATGCAGAAAGAGTACATAACCAAAGTTTACCGGCAGGGATTCGACAAGCCCCCAGCACCAGCACCAGCACCACCCCTCTGTGGTGACACAGCTCCCAGTTTCCAGAGACCCTCCTCACAGAAAGCCAGAGATTATGTTAGAACATAGAACATAAGAACAGCCTTTCTGGAACAGGCCACAGGAGCCCATGATCCAGCCCAGCCTTCTGTCTCACACAGTGGCTCACCATTTCCTTCAGGGTATTATTCCCAAGCAGATGCCTTCACCTGCTTAGGATTCCTATCTGGAAATGGCATTTATTGAGAGATATCCTGCCTATTTCTCCAACCTGGAGGTTGTCCTTAAGTATCCATAATTATAGCCATTGATACCCTTGTCCTCCATGAACTTGTCTAATCCTTTCTTAAAGCTGTCAAGACTGACAGCTGTCACCACTTCTTCTGGCAAGGAGTTCCATAGACCAGTAATCCTCTGGGTGAAAAAGTACTTTCTCTTATTTGTTTGAGAACTAGTACCCAAAAGTTTCATGGAGTGTCCCCTAGTTCTAGTGTAATGCGATAGGGAAAACAGTTTTTCCTTATCTACTTTGTCCACACCATGCATGATTTTATAAACTTCAATCAGGTCACCTCTTAGACGTCGTCATTCAAGAGTGAAGAGGCCCAACCGTTGCAACCTCAGATGGTAAGGAAGGTGTTCCAGTCCGCTAATCATTCTGGTTGCCCTCCTCTGCACTTTCTCCAACTCCATAATATCCTTCTGGAGGTATGGCGACCAGAACTGTACACAGTATTCCAGATGGGGCCTCACCATAGATTTATAAAGAGGCAAAATGACACTTGCTGACTTATTTTCTATACCCTTCCTAATGATCCCTAGCATTGAGTTTGCTTTTTTCACTGCTGAGGCACACTGGGTTGACACCTTCATTGAGTTGTCCACCAGGACACCAGGGTCCCTTTCCTGGTTTGTCGCAGAGAGTTCAGACCCCATCAGTTTATAAATGTAATTGGGGTTCTTTGCCCCAACATGCATCACTCTGCACTTACTAATGTTGAAACTCATTTGCCACTGTTTTGCCCACTCCCCCAGTGTCAAGAGATCCCTCTGGAGCTCCTCACAATCTCTCACAGTTTTCACTACCCTGTATAATTTCGTGTCGTCAGCAAATTTGGCTACCTTGCTTTTTACTCCTACCTCTAGATCATTTATGAAGAGGTTGAAAAGCAGGGGTCCCAGTACTGAACCTTGGGGGACCCCACTCTTTACTTCCCTCCACTTGGAGAAGTGTCCATTGAGTGCTACCCTCTGTTTCCTGTCCCTTAGCCAGTTGCTGATCCAGAACAAGACCTGTCCCTTTATTCCATGACTGGTAAGTTTATTCAAGAGCCTTTGGTGTGGGACCTTGTCAAAAGCCTTCTGAAAGTCCAGATAAACAATGTCAACTGGATCCCCCTTATCCACATGCTTGTTGACACTCTCAAAAAATTCCAACAGATTAGTGAGGCATGATTTGCCCTTGCAAAAGCCATGTTGGCTCTACTTTAGCAGCACCTTCTCTTCTATGTGCCTATTAATTCTATCTTTTAGGATGGTTTCCATCACTTTACCTGGGACACATGTCAAACTGACAGGCCGGTAATTTCCTGGATCACCCCTGGATCCTTTTTTGAAAATTGGTGTTACATTCGCTACCTTCCAGTCATCAGGCACAAAGCCTGATTTGAGGGAAAGATTATATATTTTGGCTAGGAGATCAGCAATTTCATCTTTAAGTTCCCTGAGAACTCGTGGATGGATGCCATCTGGTCCTGGTGATTTGTTAGTGTTTAGCTTAACAAGACATGCAAGGACCTCCTCCCTGGTTATTTCTATCTGGCTTAATTCTTTGGTTTCCCTCCCTACGAAGATGTTAGAGAACGTCTTGATCTACTACTGGGTCTTCTTTCAATAAACACCCAAGGAACTCTTCCTAAAAGGCAACGTTTAATTTGCTAAATTTCACTGTGATGTTGCAAAGGTTTCTGTTTCTAATCGTGGGAGGAAGAAGAGGAAGAGGAGGAGGAGGAGCAGGAGCTGCTTTGACCTGGGTTGTTTGTGTGGGTTGGCAGGGAGTGCGCCAGCAAGCGGATTCAGGCATCACCACCACCACCACCACCACCACCACTGCTGGCTCAACTCGCCCATTGGATCTGATGACGCAAAGAAGAAAGTCAACATGGCCAAAGCCAACTCTTTCAATGAGGAGCTCTGAGGACCCATCAGTCACTATGGGCACAACAACAACACACACAGAGAGAGAGAGTGCCTGCTGTAGCCTTTTCAGGGTTGCCTTTCTTAGGGCTTAGAAATAGGAACAGGGCAGAGAAGGAAAGGAAAGGAAAGGAGAGAACGGAACCAAGCCTGGGACCAGAAATCCACCACGGATGTGATTCATCAAACATGCACCCTTAACAAATTCTGTGCCATAGATTTGGCCAGACACAAATGCTGGGCTCTGGGAGAGGCAGAGGTGCCAAAGAAGTCACTGGGACCAGTTCAAAGTCAAGGAAGGGACCGGGGGGGGGGGGGGGGAGGGAAAGGGAGGGATTGGCCCTGGGCAAAGGAGAGCAAGGCAGCCGGGACCCAAGGATGGGCCACAATTCGGCAAGGCACCCTCGGAGCCTGCAATGCCCAGCGCCAGGCAGCCCCACTCCTCTGGTGATAAGAGACGCAGGACTAAACAAGACTGGGTTCCACTGAGACCATTTCAAAAGGTCAAAGGGCTCCCTTGAAAGTCTGAGTCAAGGGCAGGGAGGACACACCTTTTAGAGACCAAGTGCCCAAACTGCAGCCCAAAACCCACCTATTTATCGCAAAGCGCCAACATGGCGGGGCAAACTGTGCTGGAGAAAGGAGGAAGCGCTCCCATTGGGCTGTTGGGCAAGGGGGCGAGGCAAACTCTGTGCTGGGGTGACTTTACAGGTGCCCACAGAGAGGGCTCCAAGTGCCACCTCTGGCACACGCATGCCAGAGGTTCGCCACCACTGCTCTAGGGTTTGGTGCTCATCTCTGTTTACAACCAAAGAGCCAGGCAGACGTTTCTATGGTTATGTGATTGGCATGACTAGACGCTGTTACCTTTCCCACCAAAGCAGTACCTATTTATCTCATTGTAATTTCTTGCTCATGGCTCAGATCATAATCTACTGATTGCCAGATTCAGGCAAGAAAGGGGGTGCAGCGGTGAATCTGGCTGCCCTCCCTCGTGCCCCAGGCCCCCAGCAGCCAGTGGAAGAGGATGTGTTAAGCCAGCCAGGTCTGAGGCCGCAGCTGCCACCACCACCACCACCAAGACTGACCGACCCAGCAGCCCTTGTATGTGAGGGTTGTCCTGCTCCCAACAGGACTCCTGCTTCTAGGACAGATGCCCTGATCTGGGCAGGCAGTGTGCCAAGGGAGCGCCCTTGGAGAGGCAGGGGGTGGGTTGGGAAGCCAGAGGGCTCTTCTGCTTGACGGGAGGAGGAGGAGGAGGAGATGTGGAGCCCAGAGGAAGAAGGCGGTTCTGGGCCAGCTTCAGCAACCCACAGAGTGAGCAAGGGAGTCCGTCCCAGGCACCTTCTCACCGCCTCCATGGGGTTACAAAGGGTCGGACACGACTGTGTGACTGAACAACAACAATACCTTGCTTTCCAACTGCTAGGTTGGCAGGAACTGTGACAGAGGGTGGGAGCCCACTCCCTTTTGCAGCACTCGGGTCTCGGACTGCTGGCCTGCCGACCTACCAGTCGCCAAGTTCAGTGTCTCAAGTACCAGCCCTAGCCACGGGATCCACATCAGAAGGGAGTGCCAAGTATGGACGGTTCCCGGGAACACCAAAAAGCAGGCAGAAAATGCCTCCTACTCCATCCCTGATGACAGGAAGCCACCCATGTGCCGCTGCTTTAATGTCTCCAGCGGCTCTGGGGAGGGCAGAGGCGGTGAGAAGGTGCCTGGGACATGCATCCCCTTTCATGCCATTTGAGCCCACTAGTTTATGACCTATAGGTCTGGCCAGGTTATCCTGCCATGTAAGCCACCCAGAGTGGGAGTCCATCCCATACGGGGTGGGGTATAAGTCCAATGAATGAATGAATGAATGAATGAAATGGTCACAGAGTAGACCATACTGCCTGTGACTCAACACTGATCGCCAGGTAGTAGTTAACTCATCTGACCATCCTGAGGACTAAGAGCCTTGGGTGGCAAAGGCCACAGGGAGGAGCAGTGATGGTCCCCAATGGATTAAATGGTCCCACTTGAGTCCCTCTTGTCTTGATGGAGGGGAGCAGCTTTATCTATGCTGCCCTAGGGCTGAGGAGGAGGACTTTGTGTGCCAAAAGGGCTCAGAACCAGAAAGCAATTCACGGATCTGGATCTGTGGTACTATGGGTGTCATGCTCTGATACAGAAGGCAAATGGAAGGCCACTGCATTACGATATTGTTCCCAGGACCATGTTCATGGCTGATCACCATGAGGATCGCCAATATCCAGAATCAGATACGGGACTTGAAAAAGAAGCAGCTTATGACCTGTCCTGTGGTGAAAGAGAGAGTGGTTTGGCTCCACCAGTTACAGGATTGCTTATCAAATATTTGAAGATGGCTATTACATTTTTGGACCAAATGTTTAGTTAGGCCAAAACAAACACCTCCCATTTGCATTAGCTTTGCAAATAAAGTGCTTGCTACTCCTTACTGTCAAACTCCTGTTCCACCCCAATGTGTGGCACCAACCCCCCACCCACCCAGTGCGCAGTGGCAAAGTGGACCCACATGGCCTCTCCATGCCAGAAGCAGCACCACCACCACCACTCAGGGTGGGGGGTTGGGGTGGGGGTGGTACTGGCCCGTTGCCGTTTTGAACTGAGCCGTGAGGACAGGGATGCCGTCCGTCCCTAATGCAATCCCTGAGATTACAGGGAGTTAATCCTGCGCTCGCTGGGCAAGGCAGCCCAGCCAGCGCCCGCCTCTTCCAGGGTGACCTGCTTCCTCCAGCCACAATTGAGGCCATCCTAAATTGGAATGGGGTGTGTGTGTGTGCGCGTGTCCCAAAACGGACTCCCAGCCTCTTGCAAAGGAAGGAGGGCGAGCCGTTCCTTCAAAAGGCAGCCATCTGTCGATTTCACACCTGGCGCCCGCACCGCCCAGGAGAGCCCGGACCAGCCTCCGCCCGGCCGACATCAAAGCCCAGGCACGGTTCACTCTCAATTGAATTGCATTTTAATTTGCAGCTTCCCCTCAGGAAAAAGGTTCTGATTAGATTTGGTTCAAAGCTAAAGCCTTTGTACTGGAAAGTTATTTGCTGCCTTTCCTCCTCCCAGCAGAGAAGACCCATTTCAATCCATCCCACCCACCCCAAGTTACCCACCCTCCTCCACTCAAGGCGTCTTCACTCCCTGGGTGGCCCAGTTGGAAACTTCCATGGCGCACAACAAGAAAGTGGGGAAACTGGCTCGTGTTGAGGCCAGAGGCTGTCACCATCATCATCAACACTGCGTGGAAAGCGGAGCGGGGGGATTCCAACAGTTGGGCACCCCCTCTTTCCCCAAACCTCCTTTTCGGATTCAGAGCCAGAACAGATTTTCCATCACCAACCAACTAGGAGAAAAACTGATCTTTTGACACAACGCAACCCTTCTCCGGCCCAAAGGAGGACAGGAGTGTGCGCTTTCTCTCTCATGGTCCCCATATAAAGAGGGCACACAGAAATTTAATCAGCAATACCTTTAACGGCAGTGGCTCAAGTGGCTAAGACGCTGACTGGGAGGCAGAAGGTCAGTGGTTCGACCCAAGTACTGCAGGACGGAATGAGCTCCCGTCTTTGCCCCAGCTCCTCCTGCCAACCTGGCAGTTCGAAAGCAAGACACTGCAAGTAGATAAATAGGGACCACTTCGGTGAGAAGGTAACAGCGTTTCGTGCATCTAGTCATGCCTGCCACATGACCACGGAAATGTCTGCAGAAGCAGACAGCGCTGGCTCTTCGGCTTTGAAACAGAGATGAGCACTGAACCCTAGAGTCGGATACGACTGGCTTTCGAGCAAGGGAAACCTTTACCTTTAATCACAATTTGCCGATGCACACCGCTGATTCATTTTTTTTCCTCGAGTGCCTCCAGCGTTGGAGCACTTTAATGTCTTTAATGCACTTTACCACTTCCCGAGGTCATGGGTTCTGTGGTCCTACTGCTCTTACCAGTAAAGAGGTTTTTCCTGAGATTTACTCTTCATGTGGCTTCCTGCAGTGTGACCCCATTGTTACATGCCCTACGCCAGGGGTGCCCAAACTACGGCCCAGGGGCCAGATCCAGCCCATGATGCCAATTCATCCAGCCCACGCTGCCCAGGTTGCTCCTGGAAGCGGAAGTAAAACACGTCCATACGGTCATGTTTTACTTCTGCTTCCGGGAGTAATGAAAGCGGCATGGGCTGGATGAATTGGCGTTGGGGGCCGGATCTGGCCCATGGGCCATAGTTTGGCCACCCCTGGTTTAAACAGAGACCATGACAGCCTAAAACCTATCTCATCCTTTTGCAAAACAGATGGCAAGGTGTTGGGAATAACCTTATATTAGTTTTGCAGTAACAGCTTTAAGTTTTCTAAACTCTTCTGAAAGGGAGTCTCTGGGCCAACAGGGTCCAGTACATGGCTGCCTGGTGGAAGATGGTACATGTAGTCCTTTGGCTCTTCAAAGCTCTCTAATCTCTGGCCTCCTGAAAGTGCCTGTTTGTGTAAACCAGATGCCAAGACTGGGTGAAATGTTCTATGTGAAAAGTTAGGTCAAGTCAGCTTCCGCCACCCTGGCGCCAGATAACAAAGTGTATGCCTTCCTATGCCTTTGCCTTTTCCCCGGGAAAACTGCTTGTTATGTCTTTTGCTATAGCATGCAATCTAGTTCTGTGCAAGCCACATGAATGCCTTATGCATGTGCAGGTTTAGACTCTTAGGAATTAATATGAGCAGTAGGTCCTTTGTTGGACCAGTCTGCCTCTTGCACCCACATCTCTTTATGTGTGTGTGTGAGAGTTCTCTACAGCAAGGTGCATTTCACTTCTGCTTCCGGAGGGAGGAACCATGTGCCTGGCCCACTGAACCATGTGACCAGCCCGCTGAACCATGTTGCTGGCCCCGTGGCCCAAAAGGTTTGGGCACCCTTGCCCTACCCTGTGCACAGCCCTTGCAGGTTCCCACCCCTGAAAAGCTTCTTCCCTCCATCACCTCTGAGACCTGTGGGCTTCCTTCTGTTTCTTCCTTAGTTCCTTGTTCACTGTATGGTCGGCCTTAGACACTGCTGGGGGGGAAAGTTAAAAATCACGGGCCTGGCCCTTGGTCTCCCCCCACCCCCCGCCTAATTCCCTGCTCTCCCTACGGTTAGTCCTCTGCCATGCACTGTTAGAAGCCAGCACATGGAAAAACAATTTGCTGAATGCAGTGTGTTGGGGGGGGACTGCAGTGGCTCAAGTGGCTAAGACGCTGACTGGTAGGCGGAAGGTCAGCAGTTTGATTCCCGAGTACTGCAGGATGGAATGAGCTCCCGTCTTTGTCCCAGCTCCTGCCAACCTAGCAGTTCGAAAGCAAGAAACTGCAAGTAGATAAATAGGGACCACTTCGGTGGGAAGGTAACAGCGTTCCATGCGCTCCGGTGTCTAGTCATGCCTGCCACATGGCCACGGAAATGTCTGCAGCAGCAGACAGCGCTGGCTCTTTGGCTTTGAAACAGAGATGAGCACTGCACCCTAGAGTCGGATACGACTGGCTTTCGAGCAAGGGAAACCTTTACCTTTTACTGTGTTGGGGAGGCCCTTTCTTCATGAGCGAAGAAGAGACAAGGGACGGATCTCTTTCCAGCCCAAGAGAAAAAAGTACACACAAAAGCCAAGAGGTCACCCTATGCATTGAACCCCTGTTTGTTTGCATTTGTGCCACTGAGTAAACAGTGATGCAACTAAAACACTGTTTTCAAACTGTTGAACAAGCAGAAAGACAGGATGGCATCAGAGTCACAAGCCAGGCCTGGAGACAGACGGGGCAGCAGACGCTCCCATGGGCCACTATGGTGGGCTCGACCAGGACCTCCTGCCCTGCCTCTATCTATCTAATCTATTTCCCTAGGAAATAAGAAGCCCAGGGGACCACTGGCGGAAGCACCTCCTAGACCCTGGACCCACAACAGCCAAACTCTGGGAGTCTGGTAAGCCACACACTCACTCACTCACCCACCACCCAGTTCACACACTCAAGTGGCCCAAGGGCTCCAGCTCTCTTGCCCAAGAAGTGGTGTCCTGCCTGGCCAGCCACAGCAGCTGACCAGGGCCCTCCTCTGGCTGGCAGGCAGGCAGGCGCATTAAGCTCTCCTGGAACTGAGACAAAGGGTCAAGAGCCAGTGAAGTGTAAAGAATCAAGAGGCTGATAAGCAGAAGCTGTGAGTAATTAGGCAAAAGCCAGGATCCCTACCCCACCACCCGCCATCCCATCGGAGAGAGAGAGAGATGCACTTCCTGGGCTAAAGAGCCTTAGCATCATGTGGCACCTGAGACCAGGAAGCCCTCCATGAGCAGCATACCTGTGAGGGGCAGAACACGCCAGACGAGCAAACAAAGCTACAATTACAAAATGAAAGCAAGTTAATTTGCCAAATGCACTGAGAGGCATCTTTTGCTTTCAACAAGAAAAACAAGCTTCTTCTCTTGAGGGTGCACCGCTTCTAGCCACTGAAGATGTACCATCTACTGTCACAAACATGGCAACAGAAATGGCAACACCAACAGGTTTGTGTCACAACATTCCAGCCACCCAGGAGACTCCATCACAAGTGGCCGTACATGGGTGCGTGCGTGCATGTGTGCGATAGATAGATAGACAGACAGACAGACAAGACATCTTCATTTAGAGTAGGAGTTCTCAACCTTTTTAACCTGGGGGCCGGATCATGCTCCCTCAGACAGCTTCAAGGGCCAGACGGCCATTTTGCCCTTCCTCCACCACATGGCACTTCCTGGTGTGGTGGAGGCGGTGGCGGGGGGACATGAAATGGTGCTGTGGGCCGCCTCCGGCCGTGGGCCACAGGTTGAGAATCCCTGATTTAGAGGATGAAACCGAACTCAGAGATTTTTAGCACACTATAAATAATAATATATAGCGAGAATAAAAAACGATAATGTGAACTAAGCAGCACCTATTTCAAGATTCAGATAAATATCCACACACTTGTAAGAGTGACTATGAGAGAGAAGCATTTAAACAAAAATTTCAGCCTCCACTTTCTTCTGTTGCTCTAATTAGTAAAAGTCGAATAAATTGCTACTTTATTTCTGCTTAACCCCATCTACACCACCACCACCACCACCACTCCCTCCCACCCCCCTTTACTACCTCTGACATCTTCTATCCCATGTGGCTGTGCACTCCGCGGTGCAAGACTGTAATCCAGACTGACATAAACCCAGTAAGTCCTCTTAAAAGGTTTCGTTATACTTTTACTTTTGTTCTTCCTGTTGCTGATCCAGCCTAAGCAAGGAGGGAAAGGTCTCCAAGGCTGCCCTTCCAGCTGTTTTTGCAACCGTCAGGCAAGGATGGCATCCCAGTTGAATTGTCCAAAGCCCTAAAAGATGATGGAATCAAACTACTGCATTCAATATCCCAGCAAATCTGGAAAACTAAACAGTGGTCACAGGATTGGAAAAGATCAGTGTACGTTCCAATCCTGAAAAAAGGCAATGCCAAAGAATGCTCAAATTACCGAACAATTACTCTCATCCCACACGCCAGCAAGGTGATGCTCAAGATAATACAGGATAGACTTCAGCAACATGTGGAGAGAGAATTACCAGAGGTGCAGGCTAGTTTCAGAAGAGGCAGGGGGACGAGAGACCACATTGCCAACATACGCTGGATCATGGAGAAAACAAAGGAATACCAGAAACAAGTTTATTTTTGTTTTATTGACTACACTAAGGCATTTGATTGTGTGGATCACAACAAGATGTGGCAAGTGATTAAAGAGATGGGAATTCCAGAGCACCTCATATGCCTCATGAGAAATCTGTACATGAACCAAGAAGCAACAGTTAGGACAGAACATGGAATGACAGAGTGGTTTGGAATAGGAAAAGGAGTAAGACAAGGCTGCATTTTGTCACCATGCTTATTCAACCTATACACAGAGCACATAATGCGCAATGCAGGGATGGAGGAATCACAATATGGGATCAAAATTGCTGGGAGAAACATCAACAATCTGAGATATGCAGACGATACCACCCTAATGGCAGAAAGTGAGGAAGACCTAAAGAATCTCTTGATTGGGCTGAAGGAGGAGAGTGAAAAGGCTGGCTTGAGACTTAAATATCAAGAAAATCAAGATAATGGCAACAGGTCCGATCAGTTCCTGGAAAATAGATGGGGAAGAAGTAGAAGCAGTGACAGATTTTACTTTCTTAGGATCTAAGATCACTGCAGATGGAGATTGCAGCCATGAAATAAAAAGGCGACTGATTCTGGGGAGACAAGCTATGAGAAACCTGGGGAATATAGTGAAAAGCAGAGACATCACCTTGAAAACAAAAATTCGCATAGTCAAAGCAATGATATTCCCAGTGGTAATGTATGGGTGTGAGAGCTGGACCATTAGGAAGGCTGAGCACAGAAGAATAGACGCCTTTGAGATGTGGTGTTGGAGGAGAGTCCTGAGAGTCCCCTGGACAGCGAGGAGAACAAATGGGTCAATACTGGAAGAAATCAATCCTGACTGTTCATTGGAGGGACAAATAGTGAAGATGAAGCTAAAGTATTTTGGACATCAAATGAGAAGGGAGGACTCACTTGAGAAGGCCTTGATGCTGGGAAAGGTGGAGGGCAAGAGAAGACGGCAGCGGCCAAAGATGAGATGGATAGATGGCATTGTGGACGCAGTGGGCACAGAGCTGGGTGGGCTGAGGAAGAGGGTGGAGGACAACAGAGGTGCTTGGAGGTCAATGGTCCATGGGGTCGCAAAGGGTCAGAATCGACTGTGCGACTGAACAACAACAAAACAAGGCAAAGTTTGATTTGGAGAGAGGAGATGAGCTGGAGGCAGTGGCAGCCACTGTGGTTCCAGCCAGGGATGGCAGCTCTCTTGGATTAGCATTTTATTTCAATATGTACAAGATTCATAATTGGGCTATTTGTACACAAACTACAAAAAGCAGATAATTGTAAGGGAGGATTAATGACCACATGCCAAAAACCTGATTCTGGAAGAGAACATTCAAAAATACCTAGTGAGACATGAATCAGAAAATGCAGACCACTGGGGGGCAAACAGAGCCGCTTACCAGGGGGGAGGCTGGTCAACATCAGCAACGCATCACAAGGAGGAATAATCTACAGGATGGACCTGAAGCAGAGTCAGACCCAAAGCCCATTGGGTTCCGCACTCTTGTTCACATGGTGGCCCACCACCACCGCCGGACCCAGGATTAAGCCCACCACCAGTTCATGAAGGCAGCCCCATCCCTCCTGCTCATGCTTCCCAACAACTACAACCCGTATGCACGCACACAGCAGACTTCCTCTTGCAGAGAAGCAATGCATAAGTGCCAAGAGTTAGTGCCTTCTGACGACCTTCTCCTCCAAGAAAACAATCCTCTTTAGGGCAACATTTTCTGGACTGTGAAGGCGGCAAGGAGAACCCTGGCTACTGCCATGACTCTGCTGGCATGGGCTTCAGATCTCATGGCGACCCAAGGCCAGGGATGTCTCCACGGGGGAGCCTGATTCAGGATACTGAATCATGTTGAGGCATCCCTGGTCTTTCTTGAATGGATGCAGCAACCGGGAACTGGACCCTGAAGTCCTGGACACTGTGTAAACTACACATTACACAAATACTAAACTGAAAAGTCACATTCTTTCAGAAATGAATGAGATTCCAGAAAGTCATGATTAAGAGATCTGGTTCATATCCTAGAATAGCAAAAAAAGGGAAAGGGACAATTCAAAGCGTTAGTTCAAGGCTGCTTCCTCAGACGCTTGACCCATGAAATGCCACATTAAGATACAGCAGTCGACCTTTAAGGTGTGTCACAAACTCTGGGAACTGCCAACCTGTGGCCTGCCTGGCCAACCCGAGGGGCTCTCTAGGGCAGGAGGGGGTCCCCCAACCTTTGGCTTCCCAGAAGCCTCGGTCAGTCCATGGGCGGATCAGTGCTCTTGGGGATTGACTTAGGCTTCTGGGACTTGAACTCCAAAAGCCAAAGGTTGGGAAACCAAACCTTGCTCTAGGGAAAAGGCACTCTCAGCCCTGCTAGACCACACAGACAGGGCTTGCCGCCTTCTGCAGGAGAAGCATTGTGGGGGCAAGGGTGAGACCAAGAACCCAGTCCCTGCAGATAAAAGAAAGCCATTGGTAACCTGTGGATCCCCTTCCCCACAGGGACAAAACGCTTGGCCTTTCCATGCTTCCTTCCTTAGGAAGAACAGGACTGCGGACCTCCAGGAGGGGACTATTCAGAGGGCTGGGGGCCTATTCTTTGGCCCACACTCCCAGTCATGGTCATTTTCAAGGCAAAACTGTGTTATCTAAACTTATGGTGAACTAGCAGATTTTGCCCGGCAGTGCCGGGCTGTTTTAAATTGTGTTGGAAGTTTTTTTACTTAATGTTGGCAAAGAAGAGCTTAGTCTGTAATTGTTATTTTTAAACATTTTATTTATGCACAATGCCTTTATGTTTTCATTTGTTAAATAGATTGTATTGTTGTGATACTTTACAGTAATAACAACTTGTATTTTGAAAATTTTCTAATGTGTTTTTGAATATTTGCTTTAACATACACGTTAATGTTTGTTACGATGCCAGGCTGTTATAAACTGTGATCAGTTTGTTTGTTGTTGGATTTTTTTTGTGGATTAAAAAAAGAACAAAGGGTTATATAATTTTTTCTAAATTTTCTAATTAACCAAATAATATTTTAGTATGTGACCTTTTTTTTAATGGTTGTATCGTAGGTAATAATTTTAAAAATGTGAAAGTACATGTTTTTTACATTAAATGTTTTTAAACTGTGTTTAGATGTTTTGGGTTTTTATTTGAGTTAAAACTAAACACAGGATTTTAGAAGTCTTTTAATTTTGTTTTATGAGATATATTTGTGATTTGTGTAAAATTGTGATTTTGTGTTATGTTTTTGACTTGTTTTTACACTGTTGAGTTTTTTTAAAAGTTGTTTTTACTATTGTGCCATGCAGGTGGGGTTGCTAGGGGTTTTGGTTTCATTTCAGGTGTTTTTTTCTCTCCTGGCCTCTGGGTGGCGCTTCTTCCGGTAAGTCGTCTTTGGTTCTTCATTTCTGTTCCGGACGTCGTGGAGGGAGGACACGCTGGTAAGTTGTCTGGTTTTCTTTATTCTGTGGGTTTTCTTTGTTTTGGTTTTGTGTTGGTGGGCTGAGAGGTGTTTCTGTTTGGTCTTTTGTGTGTTGGTTTATTTTTAGTTTGGTTAAATTGGTTTATTTCTGCTTGTTTAATTTGTATTATTTTATTGTTGTTTGTTTGTGTTTTTCGTGTTGTAGTTAGGTGTTTTGTTTGTGGTTTAGATTTTGTTTGTGTATTTTGTGGTTTATTTATTTTTGTTTATTAATTTTTTTAATTATTGATTTTTTTGTTTTATTATTTTGTAATAGTTTTGGTGTTTGTTTTTGTTGTTTTCTTTTTGGTGATGTTGTTGTTTCGGGGTTGTTTTGGTATGCGCGCACACACACTCGGCAGGTTTGAAATGTCCAGCCCAGTAGGTGTATGCTGCGCCCGGGTGAGGAGCTCTGGGAGGCGAAGGCAACGACCGGAGCCCCGTTCACTGCCTTTGCTTGCTGGGGAATTGGTTTGCTTTCAACCGGGGGGGGGGAGGAGGCAGTGGTGCATCCCCCCCCCCTGAAAGCGAAACACTTCCTCGGGAAGTAAAGGCAACGACCGTAGCCCCGTTCGCTGCCTTTGCTTGCCGGGGAATTGGTTTGCTTTCGGGGGGGGCGAATGCATCAGTACCTTCCCCCCCTTGATCACACCCCCCCCCCCCCCCGTTTTTGGTGTTTTTTTTCCACCCCGGCTCAACGTTTCTTGAGGCCGGTGATGATCTCACCGTGTCTTTGGCGGGGTAGCGTGGAGGAGAGGGAGTCCCTCTTCTCCCCGTTGCTCTGGGAAAGAAGGCCGGCGGATGTCTCGCGGTGGCGTTTTTTGGCTTTTTATTTCACGTGGCTGTGAGGCGCTGCGTCCGCCTGCGGCAGACTTGCACTCCCATTGCGTTTTGTATTTTTATTTTTTCGCGCTCCAGCTTTCTCGGCGTTCTGCATGCTCATGGCGCGCAGGACGCTGGGGCTTGTAGTTTTGCGTTTGTGGTTTCCGTTTGTGCGGCGTTTTTTTTCCTGCGGCTCGATTTTGATTGGCCACGTCGCGTTTCCCAACATTATTTTTGCTCGCGCCTCTCAGCCTGATTGGCTGTGGCGCGGCACAAGGAATGGTGGGAAGTGAAGTCTTTTCCTTTTGTTTGGGTTCGTGGGTCTCCTGCCCCACTGGCACATTTCTCAAACCACACACACACACACACACACACACACACCGTGACCTTCGGGCGAGTGCACGAATGCTCGGTATGGGATAGTATGGCTGGGTGCGGGATCCTTTGTCAAATCACAACGGCTAACGCTCAGATTTATAGGTATAGATTTAGGACCCATAGGTTTTTGTTGCTGGCATTTTTAATGGTGGGGTATGTATTTTTGTTTTTGTTGATATTTATCCAATTTATTTAACTTTTATTGTATTTTTAACATGTTGTACACAGTGGTGGGATTTAAATATTTTTACTACCTACTCTGTGGGTGCGGTATGGTGGGTGTGGCCAGGAGGAAAGCATTGCACCCAAAATTAGGATAACTGTACAGTAAATCCCCTACTTACGAAAAAAAAGTCGGATATTTTTTGGTAATTCGAAACAAACCCATAGGGAAATGAATTTTTACATAACTCAAACCAAACCCATAGAAAAAAGAATCTTTATGTAACTCGAAGCAAACCCATAGGAAATTGTGTAAATTGGGACATGGTTTTAGCCCAAAATCATTATGCAAGTTGAATTTTAGGTAACTCGAGGCATATGTAAGTTGGGGTTTTACTGTACTTTATTTCAAAACTTGGATGGGCGAAGCCAGCCAGAATTTCTGCTACCGGTTGTGGCAAACTGGGGCGAACCCGCTGAATCCCACAATGGGTTGTACAGCACCCAAAGTGGGGAACATATCCCAGAAGGGAGGGATATAAATGTAATAAATAAACAAACAAATAAATAAGATACCCTTCCAACCTTTTTCCAAGAATGGCAATCTTACCCCTTACTGCAAGACAGAAGGTGTGGGGCGACTCACAGAGTTCACAGAGAGAAGAGGAGGATACAACCAGGGGTTTCCTCTTTGTAGCAAAGCCTCAGGCAGCTTTTAAGTCACAAAGTCTACTACAGTACACTGTGAAGGGGCTTAAAGGAGGGGAGGGGATGGGGCGGGGTGCATCATCAGAATGACCAAGTGAGCCTGCCTTACCTGCTACAGAAGGACCATCTTTCTAATGCTCAGCAAGAGGTACAAGCTGCACAGGGGGAAACCCTGCCTCTGGAACGCCTGCCGCCTTTTGTCTATGAAGGCGACCGAAGCATTGGCCAACCAGGTGAAATCCCTGCTTTTTGCAGAGACACTGAACAATGGCAGCCCTCCCCGCTCCAGCAGCAAAGGGGGATTTTCTTTAACCTAAATCTCATTTTCATTTTTTATATTTCCTTTTCCTTAACACATAGTATTTAACAGGCACAGGTAACAAACTTGAATCCATTTTCACTGCATTTCCAGCCAAACGCTTTTAATGAAAAAATTTGATATCCGTGGAGGAAAATATGAGAGCGTATATAATCGACTCTCCATTGGCACAAAATCATTCTAGTCGCAGACTCTTTTGTGGCCATGGCATTTTCCCAAAGGAGAGCACTGAGGAGGGGGGATCCATGCCCTATTCTCTCACAATCTTTCTATTTTCTCAGAACAGTGTTAGCATATGCACAACTAAACCACATGTTAGCCATCATCAATGTTACACCTTTGTCAAACCCTTCCTCAGGTCAGAAGCATGGACGGCACTTCACCCTGGAGGGACCCGACACCTTTCGGTTTTGGCCACTGTGTTCTCACAATACAAGGAAGTGAACTGAGGAGCCCTTTCGTCCTGTGATGTCAGGCAACTGACAGCAAGGAGGAAACGGAAAAGCAGGCATGACCGTCGACCGACCGTCCTAATACACTTCAGAATCAGAGCAGAAAGGGCAGGGCTGGAAACCAGGCACTCCTCCTCTGTTTGCCAAGAAGTTCAAAATGCTGGCCAAGTCTAGACTCTTGCCTGCCAGTCCACAGGATTGTCTTGTCTCTCTGCAGAGTCAGACCACACATTAAGGAACACAGATTAACAGACAGCGGCAGCACCACTTCAAACACGCTTGCCGCATCATCACGCCACTGTTTTACTCTCTTCTCCAAGTCACATTTCCCACCATGCTGGTCTGTGGCCGCTACATGCTCCAACCATCATTCACTATGATTGCAGCACGCCACATCTGCAGAAGGATCCGTTGTTGTGGGAAGAAGTGCTTCAGTACCTCCACGAAGCGCTTTCAGATTTTAGCCACTGCTCCGTCTGAGACTGCTAGAAGGGTCCGGTTTGCTCTAAAACACAGGTTTTGACACCAAGCCACGACTCAGCAAATGCCCAGGATTTAAAAGGAAGAAAGTGATGAGAATGCTGCTTAGTGAAACCAGAAACACAGGCCACATCGCGGACAGAGAAACGCAGCCCTTCTCTTACATGCATAATCCAAAACTGAACACAGCTAAGTGTGGGAATTAAGGGAGGTTTACAGCGAGGGAGCAAATGCTGCCAGCATGTTGGCATCAGAGTGCATGTCCATGTTGCTGCAGGGACTCTGTGGCGCAGTTGGGACGACCACTTCAGAAACCAATGGTAGATTTAATCACAGGACCATGGGAGAGAGAGACAGAGAGAAGGCCACACTGTCACTGGACCAGTGGGAGGTTTGCGCCCTTTCCCTCCCAGCAACATGCCCATCCAAAACAACAGGGAACACGTGTTTAGAATACGTTTTCCAAAGGATTGTGGCTCTTTTGGAAAATGTATTCCAAACACAGGGTCTCTGTTGTTTCGACAGATAGATAGATAGATGGGGTACTGCACAGAAAGAGCCTCCTCGAAGATTGTGTTTGTGGTTTTTAACCACAATTGGGCATACACTGGACAATGGCAACCTTGTTGTGCCAGCTAATCTTTCATGTCTGATCTAGACATGGAAGATTAATCAATAGATTGATCAATCATCTCCCCTGGAAGTATACACTACATTAGTTCTAAAGACGCAGCTGTCATGAGAAGAATATCTACTTCCACCTCTTGAAAGGAAAGTCACCAGCCCAGGGAAAGCCAGACGGGCAGTCCCTGCCCTGGCACGCACAAGCAGACACACCTGGAAAGACCACTCAGGCTACGTCTCACAGGCAGAACTCATGCTGCCCAAGTGTTGAATAAGTGGCTGCAGGAATCACCATTGCTGGATGGTAACATTGGCGTAACAAGAGAAGAGGCAGCTGGCTTCCCCAGGTCCTCTTGCTTTCCAGGCAGCTGTGAAGAGAGACAACCTCCACCGGACCCTCTGCTCTGCCCAAGGCACGGAGTGCACCGTCCCCTGTGGCTGGCATCGAGAGAACATAAGAACATAAGAGCAGCCTTGCTGGAAGAGGCCACAGGAGCCCATGATCCAGTCCAGCCTTCTGTCTCACACAGTGGCTCACCATTGGCTTCAGGGTATTATTCCCAAGCAGATGCCTTCACCTGCTTAGGATTCCCTGGAAATGGCATTTATTGAGAGATATCCTGCCTCTCTCTCCAACCCGCAGGTTGTCCTCAAGTATCCATAATTATAGCCATGGATATCCTTGTCCTCCATGAACTTGTCTAATCCTTTCTTGAAGCTGTCAAGACTGACAGCTGTCACCACAACTTCTGGCAGGGAGTTCCACAGACCAGTGATCCTCTGGGTGAAAAAGTACTTTCTCTTATTTGTTTGAGAACTAGTACCCAAAAGTTTCATGGAGTGTCCCCTAGTTCTAGTGTTATGCGATAGGGAAAACAGTTTTTCCTTATATCTACTTTGTCCACACCTTTGTGCATGATTTCATAAACTTCAATCAGGTCACCTCTTAGACGTCATTGTTCAAGAGTGAAGAGGCCCAACCGTTGCAGCCTCAGATGGTAAGGAAGGTGTTCCAGTCCCCTAATCATTCTGGTTGCCCTCCTCTGTACTTTCTCCAACTCCATAATATCCTTCTGGAGGTATGGCGACCAGAACTGTACACAGTATTCCAGATGGAGCCTCACCATAGATTTATAAAGAGGCAAAATGACACTTGCTGACTTATTTTCTATACCCTTCCTAATGATCCCTAGCATGGAGTTTGCTTTTTTCACTGCTGAGGCACACTGGGTTGACACCTTCATTGAGCTCTCGTCCACCAGGACACCAAGGTCCCTTTCCTGGTTTGTCGCAGAGAGTTCAGAACCCATCAGTTTATAAATGTAATTGGGGTTCTTTGCCCCAACATGCATCACTCTGCACTTACTGATGTTGAAGCTCATTTGCCACTGTTTTGCCCACTCCCCCAGTGTCAAGAGATCCCTCTGGAGCTCCTCACAATCTCTCACAGTTTTCACTACCCTGTATAATTTAGTGTCGTCAGCAAATTTGGCTACCTTGCTTTTTACTCCTACCTCTAGATCATTTATGAAGAGGTTGAAAAGCAGGGGTCCCAGTACTGAACCTTGGGGGACCCCACTCTTGACTTCCCTCCACTTGGAGAAGTGTCCATTGAGTGCTACCCTCTGTTTCCTGTCCCTTAGCCAGTTGCTGATCCAGGACAAGACCTGTCCCTTTATTCCATGACTGGTAAGTTTATTCAAGAGCCTTTGGTGCGGGACCTTGTCAAAAGCCTTCTGAAAGTCCAGATAAACAATGTCCACTGGATCCCCCTTAAGCAGCCCAATGCCCAGTTTGGAGAAGAATGCTGCTTCCAAGAGACCGGTTTAGAAGCAAAGCCCTGCTAGGTCAGGGAAAGGGGGGTGGGGGTGGGGGACACACACCTCATGTCTGACAAAGTAGATTTGAGCTACGAAAGCTCACCTTTAAATACAGGAGCGAGTCTTTATTGGGCACACAATGTCTGTGTGTTGTTGTTTTTTTGGGGGGGAGTGTTAACTCTCTGATCTTCAGAGCCCTGAAGGCTGGCCAGGCAAAGACCTTCTTTGTAGGTCGGTAGGTGAAAATCATGCAGGGGCAGCTCCTGGCCAGACTCCAGAGAAAGATGGGGTGGGGGTGGGGGTGGGAGCATAGCTGTCAAGTATCCCTTATTGGCCAGGAAAACCCCTTATTTTACCCTCTTTCCCACTGTCATCCCATATTAATTAGACTGCAATGCCCTATTGCCGCCATTGGAGGGCAGCACAGGATAAGCATAGCTGTCAAGTATCCCGTATTTGCCGGAAATTTTCCCTTATTTCCAAAACCAAAACTTGACAGGTATGGGTGGGAGGAATGCCCCACTCCCCAAAAGGGAAGGCCAGGCCGAGGGAGGGGCTCCTTCTCCTCATCATCATCCTGCAAAAGTGGGGAGGGCCTTAATTGGGGGGCGGGGGGGGGGGAGAATCCCTGCCTCGCCTCCAATAGTAGGACCAGCCCCCTCTTTTTTCCCACGGGGAGGGGCAGGAGGCAAAATGGTTTTTTCCCTCTCAATCCTCAGGCGGCCTGAACCACGGGGCGGCCAAGGCGCTCGGAAAGGCTAAGAGGAGGGGGGAGGGAAGGGCTAGGCTAGGCGGCTGCGCAGAAGGGAAGGCGCTCTTCGTATGCTCAGAGAGGCACCCCGCGCCCCAACACGGCTCCGAGCGAGGCCCCTGGGTGTGTGTGAGTCACGTTAGGCTGCCTGACTCGGGTCTCACTCACCGCGGACGCAGAGGAGGGACATGGCTCCGCTTCCCCGACAGACAGACAGACAGACCGAAGGACCGACGGACAGGCGGAGGAGGAGCCCCGCCCGCGGCCTCACCTCAGCGGGCCGGGCTCAGGGGCGGCGGCGGGGGCGGCGGCCCTCCCCGGCCGGGGGCCTCCTCGCCGTCTTCCTCGCCTCCGCCTCCGCCTCGCCGGGCTCCTCATGCCCCTCGCTCGGGGCCGGCGCCGGGGCTCGAACCGGCGACCCCCTCAGGCGGCGACCAACGAAGCGCGGGCAGGCAGGCAGGCGGGCGACCGACGCCGGACTCAGCCCTGAGCCCTCCCGCGGGGCGAGCGAGAGCGGCAGCCAGAGCGGCCGGCCGGCGCCGAGGGGCACGCGCGGCAGCCAATCCCCGACGGGTGGGCGGGGCCGCCGGGCGCACCTGCCGTGCCCCCCCCGCCTGGCCCCGCCCCCTCCCGCAGCTCCATGGTCGGGACTGGGCCGGGGCTCTGCGCATGCGCAGGGGCTGGGAGGGAAGGGGCGCCTGGTTCGTCACGGAGCCGCCCGAGGCACCCCCCGCCTCCCACCCAGGTAGAGCCGTCCTTCCCGGGGTGCCGCCTGAGGAGGAGAGGCAAGGCCGTCCTCAACGAAGAGCCCCCAAAGGTCGTGGCGGTGGCGCTCCAGCAAACTCCGCATCCCGTGGCTTCCCTTCCAAAGTCGAGGCATCTCACGTGTGGTTTTCCTCTTTCCCTGCTTCCCTTCCACTTTTGCCAGCCTTGTTGTATTTTTTCCGCCACATCATCATCATCATCATCATCATCATCATCATCATATGTGTCAGAAATTACCCTGGCTTGAAAGGATTTATGCTGGAGAAACTTTGCTCAGGGGCCGTCCAAATGAGGCTCCTTTCATGTCCCCAAGAGCTGGGACAGAGATGGGCGCTCAATCCGTCATGCAGTACCCGAGTCTCGAACTGCCGACTTGTCTGCCTTCCAGGTAACAAGGCGAGCTTCTTAACCACTGAGCCACCGCAGTCCTTTTCGTCCAAAGAAAATGCGCTGCCTGGGCTTTGGAGGTTTTCAGGGGCGGCCTTTCTCTCGGTGGCTTCCCCGTGGGCTCTGAAGACAAGGAAGACTGGCTGGGAAAAGCTAAAGGCAATTGGGGGGTGGGGGGGGGGGGAGGGAGAGAGAGAGGAATCCCCAACGTGGGATGGATTGATGCCATAAAGAAGCCATGGTTTGAACATTTGCAAGGCGTGTTGTCGGTCATCGGGTGGGTGGCCATGACCCAGGGGTGGCTGGACAGCCCATGAGGGCGAGACAAGCTTCCCTTCCGTTATGTTGGAGCTCAATGGAAATAATTCAATAGTTTCTTTATCCTTGTGTGAAGTCACGGAAAAGCTGCGTTTCCACCTCCTTACGGCTGTCAATGGATGGGGTTTCTTTCCATTTGCTTACAGGGATCGGACCTTCCTGTATTCTGCGCTGGTAAAACCCTGGTATCAAGCCACAGTTCAATTCTTGCACATCTGTTCCTCCTCCTTCTTCTGCCATATCCTATTCCGAATATTGGCAATCCTCATGGCGATCAGTCATGAAGACTGTCCTGAGAATATAATGCTGTGGCCTTTCATCTGCCTTCCGCATCACAACATTGGCACCTGTGATACTACTACTGGTCCAGTCACTTTCTGGTCCTGAGCCCTTTTGGCATGCAAAGTCATCATCATCAGCCCCAGGCCAGTATGGATGAAGCTGCTGCCCTCCATCAAGAGGGATTCAAGGGGGATTTAACCCATTTGGGGACCCTCCTTCTCTGTGGAATTTGCCACCACAGACCTCTCGGGGTTGTCAGAATAGTTTGCCACCGCCTGACAGTCAGTGTTGAGTTGCTGGCAGTAGGGTTTACTTCATTGGCATGGCAGGATAACCTGTTCGTCTGCTCTTTGCAATATGTTTAAATTCCTTATAAAAGTTGTTTATATACATTTCTCTCTTTTGTTAGTATTCTTCCATGGGTTTACTCTTAAGTTTTTGATGCTGACAGTTCCTGATCCTCACAAAAGTAGCCAGAGGTTAGTCTGGCAAACGTTCAGATAAAAAACAAACTGAGATATAGATAAAGGTAAAGGTTTCTCTTGCTCAAAAGCCAGTCGTATCCGACTCTAGGGTGGAGTGCTCATCTCTGTTTCAAAGCCAAAGAGCCAGTGCTGTCTGCTTCTGTAGACATTTCCATGGTCATGTGGCAGGCATAACTAGACACTGGAGCGCACAGAGCACTGTTACCTTCCCACTAAAGTGATCCCTACTTGCTTTCTAACTGCTAGGCTGGCAGGAGCTGGGACAAAGACGGGAGCTCATTCTATCCTGCAGTACTCGAGAATCGAACTGCTGACCTCCCACCTTCCAGTCAGCGTCTTAGCCACTTGAGCCACTGCACACCCTAAACTTAGATATACAGGGGCACGTAGTTACAATTCAAGGTAAGCTTTCATAGATAAATTCACATGCTTTGAGTTCAAGGTCTGTATCACTGGCTTCCTGGAGTCTTGTTTTGTCAAAGAGAATAGAGCTTCTCCGTCTTTGGCTTCTCTTTTATCTCTGTGCCAATCACCGAGTGGCATCTATGAGTGCGGCTGTCTTTTTAGTTGCCTGGAGCATGTGTTTGCAATAAGCAAGTTGCCAAAACACAGGAACCAAGTTCAGAGGTGAGTAAGGAGGAGGATCAAGGGATTGGAGACTGAACCCTGTAAGCGGAAAGACTGAAAGACCTGGGCATGCTCTGTTGGTCTCCATCGTTCCAGAGTGCAGGACCATGCATCAAAGTACAGGAAGCCTTCCTTTGTGGGAAAGAGGAAGATGGGAAGGAGCGGTGGGTGAAATCCCAGAAGGGCTACGGATGGCTGAGGAGGGCATCTGGAGCCTGGTTAGCAAGCCAATGCCCCCCCTCGCCCCAGACTAGGGAGGAGACCCTCTCCTGACAAGCTGAGAAGACCCTTCCAAAGGGGCCTGGTGGTGATGGAGCAGACGTCGTTACAGCTGCCAGGATCCTGTTGCTTCGTGCCAAAAGTCACAGCTAGAGTAGACCCATTTGAATCAAGGGAACTTACAGTGGAGTTCTTCTTTGACCCCACCGAGTGATTCAGTGAGCCTGTTCTGGAGCCACAGGGCTCCATGGATCCTCCGGATGACCACTCTTCTTGCTCCCTCCTGACCTCTGGCTTTTTCAGCGCAGCCGTGCCTGGTTTTGGGGCAGCAGAGAAGCCTCTTCCCCGCACAGGGCTCGCCTGCACCTATGCCTGGGGTGCCCAAACTATGGCCCGGGAGCCGAATCTGGGCCCCAACGCCAAGTCATTTGGCCCACAAAGCCCTCATTGCTCTGGGAAGTAGAAGTAAAACGCGCCCATATGCTAGGGGCCAGATCCGACCCCCGGGCCGTAGTCACCAGCTCCCTGAACCACGTGACTGGCCTGAGTCCTGAAAAGTTTGGGCACCCCTGGTCTAGGCAGGCAGGGCAGCTGCAGCTCCAACGCATCTTCCTAGCACCAGCAGGAACGGCGCTGCCGGCGGATCAGCCAGCGGTGGGAGCTGGGCTTGTTTAATTTGTGTGGCCACCTGTTCCTGTTTGCTTTTCACTGCCATTTGCTTTGCGTCGACTCTCTCGCTGGAAAAGCAAACAAGAAAAGGCTCAGTTAAATAAAAGTATGCGCACAGCTCGTGAGTCAGCTCTCAGCCAGCGCATGCAAACCTCATCTCGGGCTAAGGTGGCTTCTGTGAACCAAAGAGTCATAGAATCACTGAGCTGGAAGGGGTCCCATAAGGCCACCTAGTCCAACCCTCCGCTCAACACAGGAATCCCAATCAAAGCAGATATCTGACAGAGGCTTGTCTTAATTCTCTCTGTGATGCTTCCAGTGTTGGCGTGCTCAGCCCACCTCTCGAGGCGATGGGTTCCACTGTCCTCATATTCAGCCTATATTTGGCTTCCTTTATTTTGAGCTCATTATTACGCGTCCTACCCTCTGGGATGATTGAGAATAGATCTTTCCCTTCCTCTTTATGCTTATCTTTCATGTATTTGAAGAGGGCTTCATCATCATCGTCGTCATCATCCTCTCCCCTCAATCTCCTTTCCTCCAGGCTAAACATGCCCCGTTCCTTCACTTTTTCCTCCTAGGGTTTGGTTTCCATTCCTCTGATCCTCCTTCCTGCCCTTCTCTGGGCCTGCTCTAATAATTTGCTTCCATCTTTCTTAAATCGCAGTGCCCAGAATTGCACACAGTGCTCTAGATGTGGTCTGACTAGTGCTGGAAAGAGGGGCGCACATAATAACATCTCACAGGCTTTGGAGACTAGACCTCCGTTAGTGCAGCCTTAAACAGCGCTGGCCTATTGGTGCAGCCACCTCCCACTCTTCTCACTGGGCTGGCTGCAGCATGTTTGGGTTCACATATGGCCATCATCAAGCAGGGCTCATGCGGGAGGAGAGCCATTGGGTCAGCTTGTGAAGGAAGCGCACGGGGAAAGTGCAAACAGCTACCTGTAGAAAGCTTTCAGTTTACAATGTTTACTTATAAGGAGTTCCCACCCAAGACATGAAAGAAAATATCCCTGTTTGAAGAGCAAGTGAGAATTCTGTTTTGCCATTAAAAGACTGGAAATAGAGATTTAAAAAAGTGTGCAGTTCAATTCCTAGTAACTGTCTGGGAAAAGAAACTATTTCAGATATTGGCAATGCTCCCAATCAAACCCCTGGCCTGCCAAAATGAAGCCACCTTCTTGGCTTTGTTGTTGGCCATAATTATATCTTCACCAGTGCATGTTTCTGGCAGTCATCGGCAGACCAGCAAATGAGCCAAAGGATTCTGTATGTCTCCACGTCCACAGAGCATGTTATTGTCCACCAGCAGCCCCCCCCCCCCCCGCTTGAGCCTTTGGGTCTTGCGTCTATCTACGTACTCTCAGCCTATTCATGCTCCTCCAAGTGACATGTAGTTGAGTTCCTCAGCCCTCTCCTCCTCCTCCTTCAATGGGGTTCCTTACCCAGTAAGCTCCTTCCTTCCTCCATCTTCTAAATTGGTTTTGCTCTTGCCTACCATCAAGAATGTTTGTTCTTGCCATAAAACTCTTGCTGCACCTGAGCCGGCGGACTTGAGGCGCATATTCATTCAGAGGGTCCTTCTCTTGCTTAGCTCTACCGGCCAGCCGCTTCTGTCGCCCACCGAGGCTCTCTGTCTGTAGGATCACACCAGCTGAGCAGTGCCGCTGGTGGTAACATAGCAAAATATGTTCGAGGGATGTTGCTTCTGGGCACCCCTTGGTTGGGGTGTCTGTGTGCGTGTGCGTGTCCTCAACGTGATCCAGTGCTTCTGGTTCCCACCCATCCTCATGGTTAAGCCTCAGCCTGGGACTTGCAAGCAGAGGTCAGTGTGTTGGCTTTCCTTCCTTCCTTCCTTCCACCCATTCAGCCGAAAGGAAGCTGTAAGCTCAGGGCAGACTTGCGGACCAGCAGAAGGGCAGCATCGGGGGTGAGGAGGAGCGCAAGCCCCGCTGACCAAAGGACCAAAGGAGGAGGACCCTCTCTGGCTCAACCCACTGTCTGTGTCGCCACTCACTGCCTCCCCCAGTTCAGTGGATTTCCTCCCAGTGCTCTGCCACACCAAGGTCAACAGACGGGGCCCAGGGGGAGCTTTTAACCTTCCACATGGCCGCTTGCTTGGACATGGACGTCCAGACCAGGAAATGCCTTTTCTTCCTCTACTCCCCAGAGAGCTATGAGGAAAGTGACCATTCAGGTTCTCCAGAACTATCATACTTCCATGCTAGCAGGAAATCTCCAGGTTGGGCCATGATGCCAAACTCTTCAGAAGGGAAATGGCAATGCTGAATTCTGCCACGAAGGAGAGGTGGTGAACATGGTAGCAAATGCCCAGGCTCATGCCTCCCCTGAAGTAGGCAAAGGCCTTGCTGGCAGCCCCGGGTGAGGCCGTGGCACTCTGCCGTGGTGGGCATGGAGGGCGGAAACACAGAGTTTGCTCTCAGTGACAACCCTGGCAAAAGGTGGAAATGAATTTAGGCATCTCATTCGCCCCAAAAGCCCCGTGACAGCCAATTGGGCAGGTCTACCTCTGGGTTGGGAGGCTGCAGTGGCTTAGTGGCTAAGATGCTGAGCTTCACAACTGCAAGGTCAGCAGTGTGAAACCCGAGTGCTGCTGCATGGCGCTCCCGTCGTTTGTCCCAGCGCGTGCCAACCTAACAGTTTGAAAAAGAAATCGCAAGTAGATGAGTAGGTAACACTTTGGCAGGAAAGATAACAGCGTTCCATGCACTCCAGCATCTAGGTCATGCTTGCTACATCACCATAGAAATGTCTGCAGGCAGAGATCATGGGCTCTTTGGCTATAAATGGAGATAGGCACCGTGCCCTAGAGTCGGATAGGACTGGCTCTCGAGCAAGGGGGCAACCTTACCCGTTCGTTACCTGTTACTTCTGGGTTGGAGGGACGGCTGTTGAGTCCCTTTTCCCTGAGCCAGGGACTGGGCGCAGAGAGCATGGCTGCCCCGCCTGATACTGGCAGCAGGTTTCCCATGCTGCCAACGATGATTGGCGGGTGTTTGATGCTGGCAGGTGCCCGCTCTCCACATGCCCTCTGCTGCCTGTCACAAGCACTGCAACATCCTTAGATTCTGAGCTCTCCCCCCCCCCCAATAGAAGACCACCCACCCACCCACTGTGCAACAAGGCACAAGGGAGCCTCCTGGGCTCTGGACTCAACCGGCTGGCAACAGAAAACAGATTGAGAGAGGCCTTGCTTGCATGAAGCACAAGACCCCCACCCTCACCCCAGGGACTCAGGCTGCACCATGAATACAAATCTCAGGTGCTCTCCCAAAATAGATTTGGAGGGGGGGGGGGTGTCCTGATGTGGCAAACCAGGTAATGTTCTTTCTTTCTCTTATGTCCTCCTGATCAAACTTTAAACTGTCATAGCGAAGCCACTTTCTTGCCTTTGCAGTTGGCCAAATCAAATCCTCAATGGGGCATGTTCCCTGCAGCAATTGACAGACCAGTAAATGGCCCAAATGCATTCTGTATTGCTCCACATTCACAGCACATAACAGCCCCCAACTTGAGCATGTGAGTCTTGCCTTTAGGGACCTTGACCCTCACCCCCCCCCCCACTGCCCTGCTACGAAGGGGAGCAGGATGAAGCCCACTCAGGCTGGGGTGAATTCCTTTGCTTTGAAGGGTCAAGGGTCCACTCTTCCTTCCTGTGTTTTAAACCACAAGAGGTTCTGTGTGTGCGCGCATGTGTGTGTAAATAAAAGCTTACAGGCAATTGGTACCTATAATTCCTGAACGACTGAAAAGGTCAGGGAGGGAGGGGGCCACTCCTGTGCCCATGGGACCCCGATGCTTTTCTGTCTGTCTGTCTGTCTGTCTGTCTGATACACTCTCTTTTCCCTATAAAAACCCCGAAATTGCAGAAAGCAAGGGAAGGAGCTTAGAGCTGGGATTTGTGACTGTGATGTGGCGTCAAGTCAGAGCTGACTTCCAGCAATCCTAAGCGGGGTCTCAGGGTCAGTGTGTGTGTGTGTATGGGAGGGGGGGGATTGATTTAAGCAACCAGACCAGGAGGCGCACACGTCCGTGTGAGTTCAAAATATTTAGCGTTACAGTTTATTGGTGTTTTGTAGCCTCTGAACGGAAAGTTCACCAATGTGACAGGGTGGGTCACTCACTTTGTACACGGACACGTTGCCTACATTGACAAGTGAGGTCTGGACAGGTGGGACAAGAGCATTATCGTAGGGCGTTCCAGGGCATTTGGGGGGCAAAAGGAGGCTACCCATGCAGCCGTGGTCACTTCTTCTGTTTCCCCCTGGCTCCCCTCTGGTGCTGCCGGACCACCCTCCTTTGAGCCACAGGGGCCGTGGGTGCTGTTCCTGCCACTGCCAAAGCTTGAACCGGGCTACGGCTACGGCACCGGCACCGACACCGGCTCCGGCTCCGGCTTCCAGATCGGCACCTGCCTCTTTGCTCTTTGCTTCCTGGCCTGCGGTGTGAACTGGTGGCTTTGCTTTCTGGCTTCTTTTTCCTGGAAGGGGTGAAAATGTTCAAGGACTGGAGGATCCTGCAGGGCAAACCCCACAGGCGCCGGGCCTTCATTTTCTGAACGTGGCGCTCCAGGCCCTGGCGCACAGGGGGCGGGAAGACGGGCGGCTCCCGCCGCTGGATGCAGACAGTGAGGAGGGTGCTCCTCTTCCGGCGGAGGGTGATGAAGGAGGGAGGCTGATGCACGAGGCACCCCAGAGACTTCTGGACAGTGGCCGGGAGGCACCACATGTGCTGGTACCTTTTCCTCTTCACATGCTCCTCGAGCAGTGCCTTGGCCCCTTCCTGGAGGAATGGCAGCTCCAGTCCTGTGAAGGTCCAGGCCTTCCCCCTTGTTGGCTTGGCCGGCGGTGCGAAGGAGGAGGAGGAGGAGGAGGGCCGGGGGCTCGCCTCGTGCGGAGCCCCTCTGCAGAGGGACACCAGGTGGATGCGCCGCACAGCCAGCTCAATCTGCTCCACGTCCTCCCCCTGCTGAAAGGCCAGGAGGCAGCAGCGGCCTTGCGGGGTCCCTCGGCCTGGTGGGATCAGCTTGGGGAGGAGCTCCTTTTCCCCACAGAGGGAGGCGTCTTGCCGGGACTGCTGGACCAAGGCTGGGAAGATCCCCAGCTGCTCTTCCACGTACTTCTGGGCCAGGCAGAGCCTGATCTCCTCCAGATCCTGGGCAGCCACCAAAGACTGGGCTGGAGGTGATGGGGTAGCAGGCCTTCCTGGGGTTCCCTGGACGCCTGGCCCCTGGGCCACAGGGCCCCTGTGCACCCCAGACCCCAGGGAGACCCTGTGGCCGGGGTCAGCCAGGGCGGCGGGGTGGGAATGCGGCGGGACCCCTTCCGGACTGCCGACTGGACCTCTGGCCTTGGGGAACATCTGCTTGAGGGGGCCTAGGACCCTCCTGGGCAGGTCCCAGTATCGATGGAGCTTCCTCTTCTGCACATGCGCCTCCAAGAGGGTGCGGGTGCTCTCTGGGAGGGAGAGGCGGTCCCGTTGCACCACCTGGACCTCAGCCTTGGCCTTCAGGCTGGTGGTGGGGGGCAGCGAGGGCGGAGGTTGGCTGAAGGCCCTCAGGGACCTCTGGAGGAACAACGGCAGCCCCCACTGGTGTTGCATCCTCTTCCTCCGGAGGTGGAGGTCCAAGACCTCCCGGTCACTCTGGGCCAGGAAGGGGGCAGGCACCGCCGAGAACTCAATGTACCTGGCTCTGGGCCTGGGAGCGGGAGTGGACGGGCTGGGCGCCCTCATGGCCTCCAGGATGCCCACCTGGCATGGACCCAGGCCCCAGAGGAAAGACAGGTGTCGCCGGCGGATGGCCAGCTCCATCCGCTCCAGGTCTTCTCCCCGCAAGAAGGGCAGGAAGCGGCTGCGAGGGCACCGGGTACGTTGGCCGGGGCCGATCGGCCGGGGAAGAGGCTGCCCTGCTGCCAGGCGCTGCGTGAGCTGCCACGAGATGCTGGCCATCCGTGGAAGGGCTCCCAGGAACATCTCCACCGACTTCTTTGTCAGGTGGTGCTCCATCTCTCGGGCATTCTTGTGCCCCAGCAGGGGGTCTGCCCTCCGGCCTGCTGGTCTGTGGGGCAGGCGACCCTCCGACCGAATGGCCCGCTGAGTCCTCTGAGTCCTTTCCCTCCCTCCTGGGGGAGGAAGCCCCCTCCTCTCTGGGAAGAGCATCCTCAGGGAGTGAAGGACCATCCTGGGCAGCCCCCACCGCTGGAAGATGATCCTCTTCCACACGTTGGCCTCCAGCCTCTGCCACGTCTCCTTGCTGAGGAAGGAGGGTCTGCCCCATGGGGTGGCCACCGCCTCCACCTGCCGTTGGCCTTGCTGGCCCAGCCGGGGGGCTTCGGGGAGAAGGCTGCAGAGGGACTTCTGGACCAGGCCTGGAAGCCCCCAGAGGTGCTGCATCTGCTTCTTCTTCACGTGCCACTCCAGCTGATCCCGCGCCTCGCTGGCCATGAACCGGGTCTCTGTGGCAGCGAAGGTGACCCAAGGGGTGGGGTGGCTGGTGAGTGAGCCAAGGGCGGCAGTGGCCGGGACGACTGTGGGGCAGAGGCGGGCCAGGGACTTTGTGTACAGCGTGGGCAGACCCCACTGGTAGGCCAGCTTCTTGTGGGTGATGTTGAGCTCAATGCGGCTCAGGGCCGCCTGTTCTACAAAGGGCAGGTCCTTCCTGCGCAGCTCCACAGCTCCCTGCCCGGGCAGGATCACTTGGGGCAGGGCCGGCCTTCCAGCCCAGCTGTGGTGGGTGCAAGAGCAGTACACCATGCGCGGAAAGACCGCCAGGTGGATCTCCACGACTTTCTTGGCCAGGTGCCGTTGCAAGGCCTGGTCCTTGGGGTCCCCGTGGCTGCCCGCTGCAGGGGGTCCCCCAGGAAAGCCCACCTGCAAAGAGGCTGGTCTCGATGCAAGGGGAGGCCTCTCCCCTTGGGGTCTCCTCGGACTAGGAGGGCTCCAGCCAGGCTTCCCTGCCGAGGCGGACGTGACGAGCCTGGAACTCGGGAGAGAAGCTGCCACCCGCTTGGGCAGGCCCCACTGCCTCCTCATCCGTAGCCTCCGGACGTGTCTCTCAAGGTCTTGCTTGGCCTCAGGCCGGACAAAGGGCAGCTGGCAGTAGACGGTCTGGATGTCCTCCTTGTGCGTCGCCGCAAGGGAACGCTGGCTGGCGGTGGGCCCGGGGGCCGCTGGAAGGAACTGCTTCAGGGAAAAGCTGACCAAGCCAGGCAGGCCCCACTGGTGCTCCAGCCTCTTCTTGAGGACGTGGCTCTCCAGGGTCTCCAGGTCGGCGGAGGAAAGCCTCTGGCCTGCGAGGAGCCCGGCGGGGATGGGCGTCTTCCTGGCTGTGGAGCAGTTGGGATGCGCCACCTGAAAAGGTTGGGCTGGGCAGGCAAGCTCCGCGCCCCTTGGGACACTTGGAGGCTCCAGGCGCCTCCTCCCTGACTGCTGGGGAACCGGTTTGACACCCCCCAGCTGCATGGCCTGGAGGGGCCCCTGGACCCTCTGGAGAAGCCCCCAGCGCCGGAGGGCCACCCTCCTCTTCAGGTGCCTCTCAAGTTCTTCCCTGCAGCCCAGCGGTTCCAGGAAGGGCAGGGGCTGGGGCTGGGGCTGGAACAGGGGGGCCAGGTGAGCCGTCATCCGGAGCGGCTTCCGGTCAGCAGTGTCCGGAGCCGGCGGCATGAAGGCCCTGAGTGACCGGAGGAGGGCCGAGGGCAGCCCCAGGGTGTGCTGGAAACGCTTCCTAAGCAGATGCCACTCCAAGCCGGCCCGCGCCTCCGCCCCTAGAAAGGGGGTTTCCACGCCGAGGCTCTTCAAGGGCAGAGTCTGGGGAGTGGTAGGCCGCTTCCGTGGCTTCCCTTTGACCCGGTGGGCCGTGCCTTGGCCGATTTCCCCGCCTCTCCTCCTCCTGCTGCTCCTGCTGCTCTTCTTCTTGGCCTCGCTTACAGACACACTCTTCAGACCGGAGGCCGAGACTCTTTGGCTCTCCACCGTCAGGGACCACCAGTGGAAGCTGCTCTGCCATGCGCTGCGGCTGCTGCTGCAACTGCTGCTGCCCTCTGTCCTGGGGCTGAAAGAGCCACCAGCCAGGCTGGAGGTGGACCTGTGGCTGCCCTTCCTCGACGTGGCCGAAGAAGAGCCGCAGCCTGCTCCGCTGCAGGAACCGGCCGCCGGGCACCTGCGATGACAGCATGCTCTCTTTCCAGATGTGGCGAGGCCGGTGGGGCCGCAGGCAGAGGGAGGCTCGCTGGCCGACCGAAGCCACGGGCCCCAGGCGGGCAGGTCAGAGGAGCACCCCCTCCGATAGGCCCTGGGGACCAAGGGGCCACGTGTGGTCGGGCGCCGGCCAAGGCCCAGCCCTCTGGGGTAGGCCAGGTCGGATGCCTCTGCCGCAGCTTGCTCGCACACCACACAGGCTGGGTTGTCGCACAACAGCCGGCGGATGGAACGCCGTCGCTGGCTCCTGGGGGAGTCACCATCTGGCCGGGCCCCGGGAGCGGCTTCTTGGCATCCTGCAAGGGAAGAAAGGTGACGTGTTTCCTTGCTCCCGGGCAACTAGCCCACCTCTTGTCTTCCCATTCATTCCCTCTGAACTGCCCCGAAAGCAGAGGCTGAGGAGCCTGTGGGGGTCGTCATCAAAGCCAGGCCTGAGCTCAGGCTCGCGCCAACCCCCAGCTCTCCAGGGCTGGAGGCTTATCCTGCCCAGAGCCATGGATGCAAAGCAAATAGCAAAGCAATGGCGCTTAGACTATAGACCAGGGGTGCCCAAACTTTTTGGGCTGCGGGCCGGGGTTCAGTGGGCCAGTCATGTGGCTCAGCGGGCCGGTCACGAGGTTCCTCCCACCGGAAGCAGAAGTAAAACACGCCTTGCAATCTGTTTTGCAACAGGATGAGATAGATTTTAAACTGCCATTTTCTCTACTTAAACTAAGGGTGCCCAAACTATGGTCCGTGGGCCGGATCCAGCCCCTGATGCCATTTCGTCCAGCCCATGGTGCCCTCGCCGCTCCCAGAAGCAGAAGAAAAACGCACCCATAAAGGCCATAGTTTGGGTACCGCTGCTACAGACCAGTGTTAGTGAAGCCATGGCACGCGTGCCAGAGGTGGCACTCGTATCCCTCTCTGTGGGTACCTGTGCAGTCACCCCAGCACAGAGTTTACCCCGCCCCTCTGCCCAGCAGCCCAATGGGAGCGCTTCCTTCCTCCCATGCTATTATGTTGTCACTTTGAGATAAATAAGTGGGGTTTTGGGTTGCAGTTTGGGCCCTCGGTTTCTCAAAGGTTGGCCACCCCTGCCTTAGGACTACCCCCATAGAAGCCCTGAGAAGTGCCCTCCCTCTCTGGGCGACTCACAAGAGAATTCGCATTATTGCCCCCATTAACATGCTGGGTCCTCATTTGGCCGACATCAGAAGGACGGAAGAGGCTGAGTCAACCTTGAGGCCATGGTCAGGATCAAACTCACACCCTTGGGGTTACAGGACTGCATTGTAACTCCTCCTGCGCCACCGGGGTTGCCCCTGCCTTTGCAGCTGCCTCCTGGTCTGGCCTGTGCCCTGTGGTGGGCTCTCCTCCGGAAGCACCTCAAGCGGGTCTTGAAGAGGGGTTTTGAGAAATGGGGGTGGTCCTGGCCCCAGCCCTCCTCCCCTGCTTCTGGGGACTAGGGAAAGGGACTCTTCAGGGGACGGAGGAGGCTTTGCCTTGGTGGGGTCAAAACAAAGCCCTGCGCCTGCCCCACACATGCACAGAGCTCAGGGCTGGCCATGGAGGGTGTTCGTTGGCAGACTCTACTACGGAGATGCCAAGGACAGGAGAAGAGCCCGAGACGGTTCAGACTGACCCCCTCCGGTCCCCACTGCTCTCAGCTGCTAACAGAGGGGTCCAGAGGCAAGGTCAGGGCCCTGCTGTGGCTGTGGTCAAGAGGGGCAGCAGGGCTACATCTCACTGCTGCTCAGGGTTGCCAGGGTGCCCTCCTGAGACATCATCATCATCATCATCATCCCATCCCTTACCTTGGGAAGAAGCCTGGGGCGGGTCTCTCCATGTAGGAAGAAGCACCTGTTGGGGAGAAAGGAGGCCAGGCAGTTAGTCCCTCCAGGGGGGCTCAAGGAAGACCCTGGGGGCAGACCCTGGGGGCCACACACCCTTCCCAGGCCTGGCCAGGCCCTACATGGATAGGTCTGCTCTCTCTCTCTCTCTCTTGTCCACATGGACGGACCCTGGGCAGGGAGCCTCGTGCCTTGCCTTCTCACACACCTGCCCTGCTAAGAGCATGAAGACCCATTTGCTGGATCAGACTCCACTGCAGGACCTGGGACTCTCCCATAGAAGTGACCGTGGCCGAGTGACTCTCCCATAGGAACCCCCCTTCCCTCCCATGTTGTTGAGAAAGGCAAGCAGGGTGGGCCCAGCCCCACAGAAGGCCCCCCCCCCCACTTTCTCAGAGGAGGCTCCCTTGACCTGGAACAATCTCCCAGCTGAGATCGGCCAGGCTTTCAAGAAACTCTTAAAACCCACCTACGGTATCTAAGGAGACCCCTTGTTGCAAGGGAAGGGGAGTTTAAAGTAGACCTTGGTTCAATGGTTCAGTTCCTCCGGCCTTCATTTGAGGGACTGCAGCATTACAGTCCGCTCAATACGCTCTTGCCATTCAGGGAGTCAAATGTATGCTGAATGGGCAAGTTTGCATTGTTCTTAATGGTGGTTGTTTTATTGTGATTGTGTTGCTGTAAACAATTTAATTTGGCTAGACTACGCTCCCAAAGACTACCTAGTGTTAACAGGAGAAGGGAAATGCAACATGCCAAGGATACTGCATCACCTGCTCTCACACCTGAGGAGCTACAACAGCCAGCCAGCTGTTTCAAGAATGCATGTGATCGTTTTGGCCTCACCATAAATGCTCAAAAAGTTAAGGTACTTGCACTGCACAACCTAACCCATGGACAGCCCCTCCAGAGTTCAGTATTACCATCTCAGAGTCGACCCTGGAACAGGTAGGCTGTTTTTCTCACCTTGGTAGCATCCTGCCTAAAAACTGCTCCTGTGAACAGGATGTGGCAAAGAGAACCGGCGCTGCCTATTCTGCCTTTGGTGGTCTACAGCTCATACGAAGCACATGGTATACCAAGCTGTTGTTACCTCAACTTTATTGTATGGCTGTGAACCAAGGACCCTCTATCGCCAAGACATCAAAAAGCTTGAGCGCTTTCACCAACAGAAGCTAAAGTCCTTCTTGAACATCAAGTGGGACGACTATGTCACCAACACTGCTGCTCTCGAGAAGGCAAATCTAAACAGCATTGAGGCTTGCATCGTAGGCCATCCATAGGTCATGTCCACCATATGGACGGCCCTAGGTTTCCTCGTCAAATTCTTTATGGGGAACTTAGCTCCGGTACGAGACTTCCTGGAGCACCTTTGAAGTGTTATAAGGACCAGCTGAAACGAACCATGAAGGTGTCAGGTATAAACCCATAAACATGGGAGGCAGCAGCTGTAGGTTGCCCACTGTGGTGCCAAACCCTCTCTGCTGCTACCAATCACTTTGAAGGGGAACACCACAGACATGAAGAGGCTAAGCGACAAGCATGGAGGCTTCGTCAAACTCAACCACGCCCTCCACCATCTATTCAGTGTAATGTGTGTGGTCGCATGTTTCATGCCAGGATCGGCTTATTGAGTCACCAGAGACACATCCATCATCAACTGAGAAAGTGACTTCCAGGAAAAATATATGGTCGGATATGAGTAGCAGATGATGATGACGACTGTAAACCTCCCTGAACAGTGCAAGACCCTAATTTGGCACTAAGTAAGGTAAGTCAAAGGTCTGTGGTGGCTTAGTGGGTAAGACACTGAACTTGATGACTGGAAGGTCAGGAGTTCAAGACCTGAGTACTGCATGACGGAGTGAGCCCCTGTCGCCTATCCCAGCTCCTGTCAACCTAACAGTTTGAAAGTAAGAAATTGTAAGTAGATTAAAAGGTGCTGCTTTGGCAGGAACAGAGTTCTGTGCCCTCCAGTGTCTAGTCATGCCTGCCACAGACACCGCTGGCTCTTGGGCTGTAAACGGAGAGGAGTAAAGCCCCCTTGAGTTGGACACGACTGGCTTTCAAGCAGTGGTGGCCTTGACTTAAGGTAAGTGAGTACATCTTTCCGTCTCCCTTCCCCATGAGGACTCTGGTCCCAGCAGCGCAGGCAGCGGTCCTAGTGACTCGGCGGCAGCCCTGATCCCCAGACGCACCTGCAAGTGGCCTCGCCAGAGCCTGAGGAGGAAGCAGCAGACCAACAGAGTGAGGAGGAGGAAGGCCAGGATCCAGCAACCGGCCAAGCAGCCGCTGTAGCTGTCGCTCTCCTCTGCTGCTTGCATCGTCCAGCTTGGCTCCCATCTCTCTGGCTGGCGGCTTCCAAGCACTGCACAAGGTGGCCTGTGCCCAGCCACACAACCGCCCAGCATCACTTAGGCCTGCTGGAATAGCAGAGCATGTCATAAAGGGTCTCTCCTGTAGCCTGGAGACAGCCTGGGGGGTGGGGGTGGGGTGCTCCTCCATCAATGCCCGGCTTCATGTTCACCTGTTCCCACTCCTTGTCAAGCCCCCTTGCCCGAGGCTGCCACAAGGAGAACGGGAACCTTCAGGGTCCTGGGCCAATTTTTCCTCCCCCATCCCTGAGGCCTCCCCTCTCCCTCCCCAATGCAAAAGATGAAAAGAAGGATAGGGTCCAGTTTCAGCCGGGCACCTTGCTGGCTGGTGCTGAACACACCTGAAGAAGAAGAAGAGTGGAGCCATCCTCCCAGTTTGGCAAACTGGGGGGGAATGAGAAACACCTGCTCCAGCCCCCCCCCCCCTTGCAGGGCATAAAGGACCTTCCGCAGACGCTGCCTCTCCGCCCCTTTTGTTCTGCATTGCTTTTGATATTTGATTGTTGTCTTTTATACCTTTAATCTAAATTTTGTAACTATTGATTAATGATATTTTGATGTTGTGCCTTTTGTATTATTGTGGATTTTTGATTATTTATTTTGTTTATGATTAGATGTATTATTATGATATGGTAATTGTATGTGTATTGACTGTTGTAACCGCTTTGAGTCGACCTTGTGCTTGAGTGGAGCGGGGTATAAATCCAATAAATAATAATAATAATAATAATGATAATAAGAGCCCTGGCAGCTGAGTGAAGCCCAATAGAAAACATGTGAAGTTTTTTCAGGTGCCACAAGTGTGGGTTGCCAGCATGAATAATTGGCCAAACCTTTCCCAAAGGGTTTGCCTGGCCTTGAACACATCTGGGTACCAACCGGACTTTGCTGGAAAGGCAATTGGGGTACAGGTGAGTTAGATAGTTTGGGGGCCAATTCATAAAGCCTTGGCTGGTGGCTACGATAGAAATAGGGCAAAAGTCAAAGGTGACGACTCTAATGGAAATACACAATCCTCCGCTTTTGGCCGCAGATTAAGTTGGGCAAATAAGCCGTGCCAGAAAGCAGAAGAATTAGGCACCCGGAGACAATACACATGGACTCCGAGATTAGGGCAGGAACAATGGGTTTCGCCAACCCAAGGTAATCAGGTGCGAGTTGTCCAATTAACACCTAGGTACCTTCCTAAGAACTGGCATGGCCGCTGGGCCACCGAAAGAGGTCACGTATTCAAGCCTTCTGTATTTGGGGGTAACGCGCACCCTAGGTGCGCATCACCCCAAGGCAGGGTAATAAATGCATGCAACCCGACCCAGGTCGGGGCTGGACTTCACTGCACGATTGTCTCATGTGTCTTCCTTGCAGCCAGCCACTCCAACACCTGGGACCCATTGCAACACATAAGATTTTTTTTTTTGGTTTGCTCAAACCATCACACAGTAAGATTGCAAACCTATCCTGTGTCTCACGACCTTGTAATGGTGACATGCCTTAGTCATACCTTGAGATGAATAAATATGTGCTAGCCTGGATGGTGCCTGCAGTGAAAACCATCGGCTGGGGGGAGGATCCGCCATGTCCTTGAAGAGTGACTTAAGAGGACCTCGTCGCCACCCGCTAGCCCTCACCATCGGCTGGAGGGAGGAGCCGCCAGGACGCCACTACCGCCCACGCTCTGTTATAGATGTGTATTGTATTTGTTTCACACTGTAAGCCGCCCTGAGTGGTGCTTGCACCAGTAGGGCGGGGTATAAATATAATGAATAAATAAATAGAGTGATCTCTGTTCAGCATGGAAATATATGGGGTGGGGAGAGAATATGCCCATGGCTGAAACATCTCACCTTGACTCTCCTCTTAAGGGAGTGGCCATATGACCACTTCTGACTTGACAGCATCTCACAAACATGCATGTGCATGGTTGTGTAATATAGAGACCGTATTTCTATAGAAACACACTTGAGGGATGTATAAATTCAGGTTGCATCCAAAAATAGGCCAGATTTTGTATAATTAAACACCAATGGATCATACTTTAATATGTACCTGTCAAGATATTGGCAGAATATATTAATCAGTAATGTAAAATAATAAACTATAACAGCACATGAAAGCATTCTAGATACACACTAGCAGATGACCCGGCGTTGCCTGGGGGTACCCTACCCAAGCCAAGGAGAGACCCGGGCCCGCCCTACCCAAGCCAAGGAGAGACCCGGGCCCGCCCGCCCCTCCCCCCACCCCAGCTGCCTTACCTTTTTGTCTGCTGTCGTCATGGCCGCTCTCTCAGCTCTGCTGCGAGGCACCGTCTCAGTCTAACTCTGGCCACCGCCGCTGGCCTCCCCAGCAACTACAGTCAGTGGATAGCCATCACAGCCCGGCCCCTCCGTCCTCCTGTGGGTTGTGTCACGCGGAAGGGAGGTTCCATTTGGGTGAGTGGGCAGAGGACCCATTGGGGGAACGGAGGCCTACGGAAGACGGTGGCTCGGTTTCGTCCTCCGCCTGCCCCCCGGCTGTGGGTTCTCCCTTTCCCCTGTGACATGCCTCAGGAGTGCAGAGGAGCCATGCCATGGTGGCCACCCACCAACAGTAGTCGCTGGGGCGGGGGTGGTCGTAATTGCCGCTGTCCGTAATGGCGGCTAGGCTGTGCGGCACCTGGAATGCCAGGCAGACTTTGGCACATGCATGGAATTTCACGCATGCGCCACAGCCTGGAATGCCAAGCAGGGTTAGGCACATGCGTGGATTCTCGCGCACGTGCAGTCACCTCTTCTGGTCGTTTCTGCTGGCTGGGGGGTGGGCACTGCAGCCCCTTTTCGGGGGCAAGGACCCCGAGGAGGGCTGCTGGCTACTTGCGCCAGCCACTCCAGATGTTGAAGGTAGGCGTGCACACAGTTTCCAGCGCAATTGGTGCAGGGGTGTCGCTTTGTATTAGGGAGTACTGTGATTTTACAGAGCCCCAGACCTAGTCAGCTGGGAATTGGTTGAGCTGTGGCGATGACATCACAATCCCCCCTGGTTGGCTTTTTTCCCTTGCTTTTTCTCCTGTCGATGGGGCGTACCCCTTCCCATGGGGCTTGTTACCCCCATAGTGACCATCTCTTTGGCCCAAGGTACTTGTGTGCCGAGTTTCAGCACGATCGATGCAGAGGTGTGGATTTGTATAAGGAACACACAGCACCGGACCTTGATTGATGATTTTAGTTATATATATAAAACTAGCATAGGTTGCCCGGCGTTGCCGGGCTGTTATAAACTGTGATCAGCTTTTTTGGTTTTTTTTTGTGGATTAAAAAAAGAACAAAGGGTGATATAATTGTTTCAAATTGTTTTATTTAACCAAATAATGTTTTAGTATGTGACTTTTTTTGTTAATAGTTGTACCGTAGGTAATATTTTTAAAAATGTGAAAGTACATGTTTTTTACATTCATTGTTTTAACACTGTTCAGATGTTTTGGGTTTTTATTTGAGTTAAAACTCAACAGAGGATGCTATAAATCTTTTTATTTTGTTTATTTAACATATGTTTGTTATTTGTGTAAACTTTTGATTTATTATGTTTTTTGACTTGTTTTTACTCTTGTGGCCTCTAGGTGGGGCTTTATTGTTTTTGAGTTGTTTTTAATATTCTGCCCTGCAGGTGGTGCTGTTAGTGGTTTTGTTTTCAATTCACATGTTTTTTCTCTTCTGGCCTCTAGGTGGGGCATCTTCCAGTAAGTAGTCTTTGTTTCTTTATTTCTGTTCGGGTCTCGTGGAGACAAGACATGCTAGAGAGTTCTCTGGTTTTCTTCTGGGGTTTTTCTTTGTTTTGTTTTTGTGGTGGTGGACTGGGAGGTGTTTCTGTTTGTTCTTTTGTAGTTTGGTTGGTTTTAGGTTTGTTTAATTGGTTTGTTTATTTCTGGTTTGTTTAATTTTTGTGATTTCGTTGTTGTTTATTTGTGTAATTTGTGGCAGTTGTGTTGTTAGAGCTAGGTATTCTTGTGTTGTAGTTAGGTGTTTTGTGTGTGCTTTTCTGGAGTTGTAGATGTTTTTGTTTGTGGATTTTGTTGTTTTCTTTTTTGTGTATTAATGGTTTTTTAATTATTGATTTATTTGTGTTTTATTATTTTTTATTAATTTTGGTGTTGGTTGTTGGTGTGTACTTTTGCATGAAGAACGGGCTGCCTGTCGGTTCCTCTTTTCCCCATTGCTGCTTCGAATTTTGGTTTCGATGCAGCAATGGGGGAAAGGAGGAGGAGGCAGTTAGCCCGTTCTTCCCCCAGTAAGGTTCGTTAGGTAGGTCGGGCTTACCTAACCGGGGATTGGCAGGCAGAAATCCGTAAGGGTGGTGCTCTTCCTTGCGGATTGCTGGCTGCTGCTTTTGTATGACCTCCACCACTGTTTCGTGTCGGAAGTACAAACGCTGCAGTCAGTCATTCGCCAGGAAGTGTGCTTCCCCTGATGAACTGCTACCTCCTGCTGTTTTTTTTCCACCCCGGCTCAAGGTACCTTGAGGCTGGCGGTGGTCTCGCCGTGTCTTCGGCAGGGTAGTTTGGAGGAGAGGGAGTCCCTCTTCTCCCCGTTGTTCCGGGAAAGAAAGCCGGTGGGTGTCTCGGCGTGTTTTTTTGTGGGTGTTTGTTTTGTGAGGCTGTGAGGTGCTGCATCCACCTGCTGCGGACTTGCGCTCCTGTTGCGTTTTTTAATTTTATTTTTCGTGCGCCGGCTTTCTCAGCGTTCTGCACACTCATGGTGCGTAGGATGCTGGGACTTTGAGTTTTGCGTATTTTGTTTGCATTCATGCGGCGTTTTTTATCCTGTGGCTCAATTTTAATTGGCCACACCGCGTTTCCCAATGTTCTTTTTGCTCGCACCTCTGAGCCTGATTGGCTGAGGCGCGGCGCAGCGCACAGGACATTGGGTATTAAAGTTCTTTTCCTTTTTTCGGCAACCCTGCAGTAACCTGCGGCCCGGGTTCGGGAGAGTGCAGGTGGCTCAGTATGGGATAGGATGGACGGGTGCAGAAACGTATAGCAAGTTCCAACAGTTAACCCTTGGATTTATAGGTATAGAGCAGCATTTTTAATGTGTGTGTTGATGGTTTGGAGTAGTTTTGGTTTTACACAACCATCACTCCTAGGAAAAAAACCACTCCAAACACCAACTCACACATTAAAATTTGTTATTATGGCAGAAGTGGTGTGTGTGTGTGTGTGTGTGTGTGTGTGTGTGTGTGTGTGTGTGTGTGTGTGTGTGTGTGTGTGTGTGTGTGTGTGTGTGTGTGTGTGTGAATGTAGTCCACCAGAGGGTGCTATTTTTAGATAACATAGTTTTTCCCTGCTGCCTCGCCAAAGCATGGGTCGGGGGGGGGGGAAGAGAGGGGTATCCTCCTTCCGCACCCCCCATGCTACGGTGGCGGCTTGTCCCGGGCTCCGAGGCTGTGGGGGAATTTTTTTCCCCTGCTATCTTTCCCAAGCTTTGTGGGGGGGAAGAGGGGGGTATCCTCCCCCCCAGCTATGGGGTGGTTGTGGGAGACGGAGGCCGAGAACGGTGCTCCGTGCTTGGCTTTTGTCTCCCTTTTTATGGTGTTCATCTTCCTTGGAAGAGGGGGCCCGAATCCTTTGGCCTCCGTCCTCCTAGGAAGACGAATCGTTTCCCTCTGGGAAACACTTTCCCTCCCGTCGCAGACTTCTGTGTAGGGAGAAGCACCAGCCTCTCCTTTGTCCATGTGAGCGTCGAGGCCAAGTCACCTGCAGAGATGAAGGACAGGCCGGTGCTTCTGCCTACGCAGAAGGCCGCAATGGGAGGGAGACTTTCAAATACACAGTTGGAGCCGCAAAGGTGGGACAGGTATACCTGTCAACCTTCCCGGATTGGCCAGGATTTCCCGTTTTTCGGCGCCGATTTTCGCCATTTCCCGCCCAGAGCTGCCAAAACCCCGGAATTTGGCAGCGGCGTTACTGTGCATCCCTTCTGCGCAGCTCGCTTCTACACATGCGTAGAAGGCTTTTACGCATGCGTAGAACCCTTCTATGCATGCATAGAAGGCTTCTGTGCAGAAGGGGATCGTAGAAGCCTTCTACGCATGCGTAGAAGCGACCTGCGCAGAACCGTTCTGCGCAGGTCCCGGATTGTCCGGAGCCGCGGTTGACAGGTATGGGGGCGGGGGGGCACGTGGTTACCGGGGCCATGCCTCCCCCCCCCCCCTCTCTAACCCTCATCGACTGCACTTACCCTTTGCCAGCTCCAGCTGGGTCTTTAAAAGTCTTTCCCGGGCCGGCATGGTTTGTCTTTTAAAACTGCTGGGCCGCGCTTTCCCGGCCTCCTCTGCGCTCGCGTCAGGCTGAGGGGTTGCACAGGCTGAGGGGTTACACAGAGCAGAGGACTCTGGGATATTTTTTTTGGTTGCGTTTGTGGGGCTGCTGCCCCACTGGCGATTACCAGGACCCCGCGGCGTTGGGAAGGCGGGGGTTACGGTGAGTGAGGAGGGCTAGGTCCGGGATGGTTGGGCCAGGTGCGGGAGCCTCTGAATGAACCCAACGGTTAAAGCCACTTTTTATAGGTATAGATAACCTGCCTACAGCATGTACAGGTTGCAAATTCTTCCAATGTCTTTCTCTACTTTCACCACTTGGCCACCAGAGGGCAGTAGCTCTCTCTGTATGTTGGAACAACACTAGGCAAGCTTTATGGATTCAAGACTTCTTCTTCAGACAAACTCCGATTACTTGTGGAAAGTGCAAGAAAATTTCATGGCAAGATGTTGTACCAGGCTTTGTTTCTTGAAGGTGAGATGGGGGGGTGGGGTGGGGAGGCAGGTTAGATCTGATATCACTTCCCACTCTGCAAACACAAGGAACCAGGTTGGTGCCTCATGTCTCTCCCCCCCCTTTCTCTGTGTGTGCACATGGCCTTCTTTTGCATCTACACGTTTCTGTTTGACCATAGAAAAGGGCAAATAAAAAAGACTCAGAGCCCTCCATCAGAGTGGGGGTTAAAATTGAGTTTACTTGTTAAGTGTGTCAATTCTAGCCAAATCAATGTTGATTCGGGATATGAGCTAGTGGTTGGAAGTCATAAGAACATAAGAGCAGCCTTGCTGGAAGAGGCCACAGGAGCCCATGATCCAGTCCAGCATTCTGTCTCACACAGTGGCTCACCATTTCCTTCAGGGTATTATTCCCATGCAGATGCCTTCACCTGCTTAGGATTCCCTGGAAATGGCATTTATTGAGAGATATCCTGCCTATCTCTCCAACCCGGAGGTTGTCCTTAAGTATCCATAATTATATCCATTGATACTCTTGTCCTCCATGAAGTTGTCTAATCCTTTCTTAAAGCTGTCAAGACTGACAGCTGTCACCACTTCTTCTGGCAGGGAGTTCCATAGACCAGTAATCCTCTGGGTGAAAAAGTACTTTCTCTTATTTGTTTGAGAACTAGTACCCAAAAGTTTCATCCAGTGTCCCCTAGTTCTAGTGTTATGTGATAGGGAAAACAGTTTTTCCTTATCTACTTTGTCCACACCGTGCATGATTTTATAAACTTCAATCAGGTCACCTCTTAGAGTGAAGAGGCCCAACCGTTGCAGCCTCAGATGGTAAGGAAGGTGTTCCAGTCCCCTAATCATTCTGGTTGCCCTCCTCTGTACTTTCTCCAACTCCATAATATCCTTCTGGAGGTATGGCGACCAGAACTGTACACAGTATTCCAGATGGGCCTCACCATAGATTTATAAAGAGGCAAAATGACACTTGCTGGCTTATTTTCTATACCCTTCCCAATGATCCCTAGCATTGAGTTTGCTTTTTTCACTGCTGAGGCACACTGGGTTGACACCTTCATTGAGCTGTCCACCAGGACACCAAGGTCCCTTTCCTGGTTTGTCGCAGAGAGTTCAGACCCCATCAGTTTATAAATGTAATTGGGGTTCTTTGCCCCAACATGCATCACTCTGCACTTACTGATGTTGAAGCTCATTTGCCACTGTTTTGCCCACTCCCCCAGTGTCAAGAGATCCCTCTGGAGCTCTTCACAATCTCTCACAGTTTTCACTACCCTGTATAATTTAGTGTCGTCAGCAAATTTGGCTACCTTGCTTTTTATTCCTACCTCTAGATCATTTATGAAGAGGTTGAAAAGCAGGGGTCCCAGTACTGAACCTTGGGGGACCCCACTCTTTACTTCCCTCCACTTGGAGAAGTGTCCATTTAGTGCTACCCTCTGTTTCCTGTCCCTTAGCCAGTTGCTGACCCAGGACAAGACCTGTTGTCCCTTTATTCCATGACTGGCAAGTCATTCTTTCCCTCACTTTGTAGTCCACCTGGGCTGATGTCAAAAGTCCATCCTTGGTGATACTGTGAAGAGGACGGCTTTTTTTCTGGGTTCCTCAGTAGTTCCAAAAAGAAACCTAGCAAACTGCGTGATCCTTACACAACACAAATACAGAGGGAAGGTGATGCCTTGATGATGTTTATTATAATAATTATGCTCCTTTCTTTAAAATAAAAAGGAATTATTCAGAGACCCTCCAGGGCAAGAATGGCTGGTCTGCTGTTGCTTAGTGTAGCAAATTGCTCTAGAGTAGACTCACTGAATCAGTGGCATTCTGTTGAGCCGACTCCACCAATCTGTTCCACTGATTTAAAAGCACCTCCTCTGATTGCAACTTACGGTAAGTGACAGGATTTCAGCCCTCTGTGTTACTACTGCCCAGTGAGGCACAAAGATATATGGTGAGAGAGAGAGAGAGAGAGAGAGAGACTGTCTCAGAGAGCAAACCAAGCCTCCTGTTGTCTCTGGAGGCAAAAAAGGGGGGACGAGGGACAGGGCTGCCCTACTTCTCTCCTTGGAGAAGCCAATCCCTGCAAGGGGAATAATGGGAGGCAGCAGGGAAAGAGGGAGTCCCAGCAGGCGATGGACTGACACACACACACACACACCCCACACACACCTCAAGGAAGCCTTGGGATCTGAGCAGGGCTGTGGGCAGGTGGTGGTGGTGGTGGTGGTGGTGGTGCGGTGCTTTGGCTGAGGTCTCTTTCGGGCCTCCATCGTCCCGCCCTGCAGCCACCAGGGCCCTCCGGGGTTTCAGGCTGTGGACAGGTGGTGGTGGTGGTGGTGGGGGCGATTCAGGGCCCCCCCTGGACGAGCACCATGTACACACACCTGAGCTGAGCCTCCATGGAACGGGGCACTGTATCCCCTTGGCGCCCACTGCGCTCGCTTCTGGGCTCGGCCTGGGGACTCGTTTGACCGACCCTTGGTAAAGGATGGAAGAGGCGGAGTCAACCTTGATCCCTAGTCAGGATTGGACTCACAACCTTTGGGTTGCAGTTTGCAGGACTGGAGTTTAACCCCTGCTGCGCCGTCAGGGCTCCTGCCCCCGCCCCCCCCACTTCTGGCTTCGGCGGAGAAGAGACGCCCGGGCCCGGCGCAGTCTACCCGAGAGAGGGAGAGCCTCCTCCGCCTCCTCCTCCTCGGGGCTCCCTTCTTCCGCTTCAGGCCGACCGGGGGTGAGACAGACGAGGTCAAAGGGGAAAAGGGGACATGACAGGCGCCTCCCCCTCCCTCCCGAGGCCAAGGGTGGCGAGGCGGAGCCTCCGTTCGTCGAGACCTCCCCTCCCCGGGCGGCGCAGGCCAATGAGAGGCGTCCAACCTCAAGTCCCGCCCTCTCCCCAACCCCTCCCCCGCGGACTGTCATCACAGACCCGCACGTGGAGGAGGCGGGGCCGACACGGATTGGCCGCCAGGCACCGAGGTGGCCGGGGCTGGTCTGGAGGACCAATCCGCGCGAGGAGAGGGCGTGGCTTAGGCTCAGGCCCGGAAGCCAGTGCTCCCGGACCCGGAAAAGAAGGAAAGGAGGCGAAGGAAGGAAGGAAGGAAGGAAGGAAAGAGAGAAGGAAGAACGCCGCGGCGAGAGACCAGGTGGGTGGGCGGAGGGGAGAGGAGGGGACGGGAGGGGAGGGAAGGGGGCTGGCCTGGGGGAGAGGCGGGCGGCCGAGGAGGAGGAGGAGGAAGAGGGGAGAGCCCCGCCCGCCCCCCCGTGATGGCGAACCTTAATGGCACTTTGACTTCGATTCCCAGGAGCCCAAGTCCCAGTTTGAACCCACACGTACGCGCAGCAAACCCATTCGTGTGGATTGACAGGGCCCTGGGCTCCTGGGAATGGAAGTCTACGAACACCTGGCGTGCCAGAGTTTGTCACCACTGGTCTAGCCTGTTGGGGGTCCCCACTTCCTCCCTTCACATGTGGCAAGCAATGGGCTTGGGCTGGGAAGGTGGAGGCCTGTGTCATAGTGAGGGCAAATGGCCACATTAGCTAGAGCACAGTGTTGGCGAACCTGTGGCACCAGAGGTGGCACACAAAGCCCTTTCTGTAGGCACGCGTGCGCAAGTCCTGCACCACCACCAATGGCAATGCCGCTTCCCCACCCACCCACCCACCCTCCGCCAATGGGGAGGCTGAAATCCCGCCCAGGGGGCAGGGGCTGGGACAAGGTGAGGCAACCAGGCGCCCTGGCCCGCGCACCCCTCCTAGGAGTTGTTTGAGGGCGTTCTGTGGAGTTGTTTATTGAACTTTTATCCTCCTGCACCCAAGAAACTCTGGACAGCCACGGTATGTGATATTTAGGGAACCCTCACAAAAAGGACACACTTTTTCTCTACATTTCCACAGCTTCTCAGATTAAAAACTGCCTCCGAAGGCTTTCCTAGCTTTCCCACTATGTATTTGCACTGGACTGTGTGTTGGGTGATCCCTGGGCTCTGTGCATGTGTTCATGTTCAGGGACCCTGAGCAACTTCTGTGGCTACTATCACAGTCGTGTCTTGCATGCTTGCAAGTGGTGGAGGGGTGGCTCTATAAATGTTGTCGCTCATGTGTGGGGATTGATTTGCAGGCCTGCTCTATTTTAGGCACCCTCCCTTGCACCCTAGTAGGCTTACATGGATGCCTTTTCCTCAGGGGTGGGGTGTGGAGTGGATCTAGTGCTAAACATCATCCTTGACAGCATTTGAAGCTCACTCTCAGCTTGCTTATTATGGAAGGGGTTCCTTCCTTCCTTCCTCTTTGCTGCCTGCCCTGAAGGGATGTAAGGGTAAAACTGCATCCCCTGCTCAACTTCCACCAACTGTCCGGCTGTGGATCTTGCCCTGCCCCAGAGACACTTCTGCACTTCCCAGGGCATGCTGGCTGCCAGAGCTGCTGGCCATTCCTGAGCCCATGTGGGCTGGGCTAATAACGCCAGGGGAGTGTGCCCGGTAGTGCTCATTGGCTTATGCGCTGAACTAGCTGTGGCTGATGGTGCCCTTGAGATGGTGGAAATGGGCAGGAGTGCTGGTGCACAGTTGAGAAAAACGCATGGTAGCATGCCCACTCTGGGGGGCGGGGGGGGGGGAGAGAGGCAGGGAATGCCCTGCCACCTTTCTGCTCACCTGCATGGAGTTCTTAGTCAAAACGGGGTGAGCCTCACCCAGCCTCAGAACTTGCATGCACCAGGACCACCAGCACCACCACCTCCTCCTCTTGCTGTGGCTGCTGCTCAGCCATTCTATGCCATGTGTTTCAGACTGTGGGGCCCCCAGTGTGCCCAGAAGACTTCCTCAGCCTCCTGGGTTTATGACAGCAGGGCCCAGGGATGGTCTGACTCTGGTATAAAATGTGGGTGTGTGTGTAAATGCCAAGGCTCCCCTGAATGTTGCTGAAAGCAAGGATGGAAACTGGGAGGGGGGGGGCTGTGGGTGAACAGTTTGAAATGTGCTTGATGGGCTGGGTGGGGTAGCTACATCTATTGGCATCTTCTTCTGCTGCAGCTGCTGAGGAGCCAGACTTTGAAGCAGGCTGGGTCAGGCAATGTGTGGTTGTAGGCCTTAAGCAGCTTCCCAGGCCGTCCTGCAACCACCTCTGATAGAGCGCCACAGTTTTGAAACCAAAAAATGTCCCCCACCCCTCCTGACCAATTTCTGGCCTGTTAAGGTTCCAAACTGGGTGTGGATATTGCGTGCCCAGGGTGGCTGAAAAAGAGGGGAAAGCCACAGCTCAGAGCACATGGGTCTGGCTTGCTTTGCTCTCTTCTGCACTGGCTGGCCTGGGGAGGGGAGGGAAGGCCCACTGACCCAAAGTGGGGAGTCTGATACCTGTGGGCCGATACCTGAGATGCTGGTAGCTGTTCAAAGCACAGGAGAAGCTAAATGTGTGTCTGTGTTGGGGGAAAACATGGATGGTCTCTCCTTCAATGCTAAGGTGTTCCTCTACCTGGGGCAGTGTGAGCCTCTGAGCATGCACAGAATCCCCTTCTCTTCCCTCTGCAGAATGGCACAGCTGCACAAGGGAGCGGGAGGAGGAGGAGGAGGAGGAGGAAGAGGCAGTATTTCTTCCTTGCAGCCCAGCAGCCTAGAGCCCCTGCTTCTCTTTCTGCCCAGGATCTGACACCGCCCCTCCCTCTTGTGCAAAAGTCATCTGGAGGAATCCCCATTCAGCACTGTGGAGGAGGAGGAGGAGGCGGTTTCTGCCTGCATCTGTTGAAACAAAGGAGGGAGGCTGAGCGAGCGCCACCCAGGCATGGCTGGATGGGGGGCAGTCACTATGGCAACCCTCCTGGCTGGCCGCTGCTTGGGCCAGACAAAGGAGGCTGCCTGGGCCAGTCAGTTAGTGGGCCAGGTGGCCCACGTCTCCTCCTCCCTCCCTCCCTACCCAGCAGCAGGAAAACCTGTCCCTTGCCAGAGAGAGCGCACTAGCTGCCCTCACATCTCCTCTACCTGGTTCTGGGGGCAGGCTGGGCAGCAGGTGCCTTCCTTCGCTCCCATCCTGGGCTCCCGTCCTGTTTGTCTGCACCTTTCCTTTCCCTACCTACTTGAATTGAATTCGCCTTGGACATTGGGGCACACCACACTCTGGGTGCCCCTTGGATCCCTGTGGGCACCTTGGCTGAGAGGTGTGAGGATAAGGGAGGCACCGTGGCTTGCTGCAGCTATGAATGCCCCCTCATTCCCCCCCCATCCCCAGAACAGCTGAATGCTGAGAGGGTTTGGCAGATGTTTAATGGGAAGGGGGGGGAAGGGCCATGTGCCTATTCGGGGGCAATAGCTGATTGACCAAGGGACGTCTTCTGTGATGTTCACATGCCACCAGGCATTGGGCAGAATGTCTCTGTGGGGCTTGCCCAACCTCCACGACACTTCCCCACCATACCCAACAGAACCCCAATCAGTCTGGACAAAAGAAAATCACAGCTAAGTCATTAAAATGCATCGAGAGGAGCAGACGAGGAGAGGCATTGAACGCATGTCTGGGGTTTTTATTTATCGTAAGGATGTATTGTTTTTAACATGTTGTAACCTGCCCAGAGTGGGAAAATATCCCAGACGGGTGGGATATAAATGTAATAAATACAATATAAAAGGAAGGAGGAGCTTGGGAATCTGAAGGCAATTCTCCTGTTTGGGCGTTTAACGCCTGCCTGGCCCAGGACAAGGACTGGAGGAGGAGGAGCCACTTGCTGATGTGCTGGCTCCTCTCTCCCTCATATGTGCTCATTCATGTGCCCTCACACAGGACCGGCTTGAAACAAAGGGGTCAGGGCTGCCTCTCCTTCAAGGGGGAGGGGGGGGCCCTGTAGCACCCTTTTCAGCATCCTTCCCCCCCTCCCCCTCCCCCTGCCATGTTGGGAATTCCTCCCGTTGGTGCTAAGGCTACTTACTCTGCGCCTCTCCTCCTTTGCTCCTCTTGAAGCATTTTAATCTGTCCAAAGCATTGGTTCCTGTTGAGCGAGGGGAAGTGGTGGACCTGAGTGATGGAAGGTGGGCAAGCGGTCAGTGCATGAAGAGGGAACATATCGTGCCCCACGGAGACATTCTGGCTTGAGTCCTGGTGGCCTGTGAACACTGCACAAGACATCCCTTGGCCATTGAGCCCAAAAGACACCTCCACCACCACCAGCACCACCACCACAGTTGCAGAAGGAGGGAAGTGGCCCTTTCTCACCTGCTTGTTGATCAGAAGACCCTTTAGTTTAGGAGGTTCTGCCATCGGCATGGATTTAATTTGGAGCCAAACCCTCAGATTGCGCCAGGAATCCCACAGGCAGAATTGTGGCAGGTTCCAGCCCAGAGACATTTACCTACAGGCACAAAAGCTTTTCCCTCTTCAATCTCGGCGCTCATTTCCTGATGCTAAAAGCTTCCTGGGAGGAAGACCCATCCATGCCTTCATGAGAGGCATGAGAGTCTCACTGCCCTTTGATGGTCCATAAAGGTAGAGGTCGCCCTTGCTTCAGAGCCAGTCGTATCCAACTCTAGGGTTCAGTGCTCATCTCTGTTTCAAAGCCAAAGAGCCAGTGCTGTCTGCTTCTGCAGACGTTTCCGTGGCCATGTGGCAGGCATGACTAGACACCAGAGTGCATGGAATGCTGTTGACCTTCCCACTGAAGTGGTCCCTATTTATCTACTTGCAATATATTGCTTTCAAACTGCTAGGATGGCAGGAGCTGGGACAGACGACGGGAGTTCACTCCGTCATGCCACTCTCAGGTCTCGACCTGCTGGCCTTCCAGCCATCAAGTTCAGCGTCTTAACCACTCAGCTACTGCAGTCCCCAGAGCCTATAAAAGGCACCTCCTGAAACTCCCTCCCCCCTCCATTGGACCAGGAAAAGAAATCTTGAAGAACTTCTGAGAGTTGGATTAAAAATAAAGAACGGCACACCCCAGTGTGGCAGTTCTTCCCATTGTTGGATGGTGGTGCTAGCTACCATAGATGATATCTTTTCTAGCCTAAACATATTTATTTATTTATACTCCACCCATCGAGAAGATTTTCCTACTTTGGGCGGCTAACAACAGTCACACATCAACATACTCAGTGATGTCCTGACTGTCCGTGTGGGATGCATACAGTACTTAGGTTTTAGACAGGCACATAATTGGATTTGCTGAGCACTGATTGTTGCGCTCCCACTGATGTTCTACTTTTAGAACATTTCTTTTTTGCAGCAGTTCCCAGAATGCTCCACACTGCAAACTGCCTTTGGGATCGTGGCAGCTGTAGGTCCTTCTAGGTCCAACCTCTTTTACGTGACTCACAAGTCACGGCAGCGCAGCCCCAGTTCTCCGCTCTAACTACCACTGTATAATAACCGAAATCTACAGCTTTTCCTCCAAATGCTTTTTGCAAGTTTATAGAAAGTTGAGAAATTGAAACCAGAGAGCTTAATGTGGGACTGCAGTGGCTCAAGTGGCTAAGAAGACGTTGACTGGGAGGCGGGAGGTCAGCAGTTCGATTCCCAAGTACTGCAGGACGGAATGAGCTCCCGTCTTTGTCCCAGCTCCTCCTGCCAACCTAGCAGTTCGAAAGCAAGACATTGTAAGTAGATCAATAGGGACCACTTGGGTGGGAAAGTAACAGCGTTCCGTGCGCTCTGGTGTCTAGTCATGCCTGCCACATGACCATGGAAACGTTTGCAGAAGCAGACAGCGCTGGCTCTTCGGCTTGGAAACAGAGATGAGCACTGAGCCCTAGAGTTGGATACGACTGGCTTTCGAGCAAGGGAACCCTATACCTTAAGGTTGATGATAATTAAGGTGAAAAAGAGGTTGTCTTTCGCTCGGTATGATGATAAGGTAGGGGCCTTTGATGGGGTCAGGCTTTCCTGAACCCCTTGGTCTGCCCAGGTGCTCTTACCTGCAGCCAACCCTCCTGCCTCTCCCTTTCCAAGAGGTGCTCTTTGGACACAGGTGTGGACAGACTGGGCGGGTGCAGTTACAACCTCTGCCCTTTCGTACCTTAATTTTTAATTTAAAAGAAATTACCCAGTTACCCTGGACGGAGGGGGCTCTTGAAAATACAGACACCCCCCCCCCCCATTGCCACTTCTGGTCACCCGTTTTGCCAGGTGGTCCCCTAAGGAGGCTTGATAAAATCAGCCCAGGAGTGGAGATCTATCTCAGTGGATGTCCCCAAATGTTGTGTGTGTGTGTGTGTGTGTGTGTGTGAGCATTCCGGATAGCCTGAGTGCGCCTGCCTTGGGTGAGAGCATCTTCCCCATCTCTGTTAACCCCTTTATGGCCACAGGGGTGACTGGCCCTGGGCCACCTGCACAGGTCTCCTCCCAACACTGTATAATAATATATAAAGGTCAAGGTTTCCCTTGCTTGAAAGCCAGTTGTATCTGTCTCTAGGGTTCAGTGCTCATCTCTGTTTCAAAGCCGAAGAGCCAGCGCTGTCTGCTTCTACAGATGATCAACCGGTTCTTGATAATCCAAAATTGTTCATCTATGTCAGGGGTTCCCAACCTTTTCAAGCCGGGGGCCAGGCCACGCTCTCTCAGTCAGCTTCAAGGGCCGGATGGCCATTCTGCCCTGCCTGCACAATTGGGGTGGCATTTTGTCCCAACAGCTTCAAAGGGGTGGCCATTCATTCCGCACCAAGAGCAAGTGTGTGTGTGTGTGTGTGTGTGTGTGTGTGTGTGTGTGTGTGTGTGTGTGTTCCGAAGGCACTATAGGCATCCTCCTCCTCCTCCTCCTCCTCGGCCTGGGCAAGGGAGGGGCGGAGTCGCCCGGGGAAGGGGGCGGGGCGTCCGGGGCGACGGGCGGGCCGAGAGGCCAATCCGTGCTTGGGGGCGGCGCAGCGGCGAGAGCCGCCCCGGCCCGGTCCGGCTAGTAGGACATGGGCTGCCGCCGCCGCCGCCGCTGCCTGGACCGGGAGGGAGTCCGGCGGAGGAGGAACGGGGCGGGGGGGGGCGGAGCCTCTGCCTTGCCTCTCCCACCCGGAGCTGCCTAGCAGGTGGACAGGTGAGCTGCGCCCCCTCCCACCTGGGGCCCCGACTCAAGAGGGGGGGGGAAAGACTCTACCTCCTGCCCCGGCGGCCTTTGTCCCCTCCACCCCCGGCCAGGGAGGGAGGGGGGGACCGGCGACCCCCCTGCGTGGCTCTCAAGGGAGGAGGGGGCCTATAAGGGGGGGGCGCTGGCCTCTTCCTCCTCTCCCCCCCCCCCCCGGTGGCGAAGGGCGGGCTGGCCTGCCCGGGGAAGCGCCGCGTTGCCTTTTTTGGCCCGAGGAAGAAGCGCCCGACGGGGCCCGAGTCACGGCTCGGCCTTTCCCGGGATGACAAAGGGGGGCGGGGGCGGGGGGGGGGCGGCAGGAGCAGCGCCAGGTCTCGGCCTGCCAGGAGCCTCCCGTCTTCCGCCTCCCGGCCTCCAAGGAGGAGGAGGTGGGGGGGGGAGGGGGGGAGGGGTCAGCCTGGTGTAGCCCCCCCCCCCGTGCCCCCTCCCTCCCTCCGCTCGGTCCCCCCCCCTCGGGGGTCTGCGTATCCTTGCCCTGGGGGTGTCACCTGTCCAGCCCTCTTTCCTCCTCCTGCCCCCCACCCACCCCCGTCGGGGGTCCTGCTGGTGGATCTCGGGAGGGCCCTTCCTTCCCTTGGTTGGAGGGGGAGCGAGAGAGAGAGAGAGAGAGAGAAAGGAAGGAAGGGGGGTGTCTGTGAAAGGGGCCACACGGACATACACACATACACACCCGGGGGCGGGGGTGGGGTGGGGGGGGGCAAAGGGCTGATCTCGGGCCGGCAGGCAGGGCAGGGGCCGGGAGGGCTGGAGGAGCCTTAGGGAGGGGAGGGGAGGGGAGGGGAGGAGGCAAGTCCTCTTTAAACCTTGCAAGATTGGGACAGGTTGTCTTCCCGGCCGGCCGGCCGGCCAGCTGGGGCCCATCCTGTGTGTAAGGCTGCAGTGGTCTCACCTGGTGCAGGTGAGGAGGGCACCTCACCTTCCTTCCTTGGCATGTGGGGACTACCAGCAAACTCCCCCCCCCCCCCCCCGCCCCCATATCTCCTCTTGGCCTAGACGGCAGAATACAATGGGAGGAGGCAGGAAGCCCTGGAGGCCACCTGATCAAGAACTGGCCCGAGCCAGAGGTGGGCCGGCTGGTCAAGCCTCCACCAGGGAAGGCAGCCTGACCTCTCTCTGGCTCCAGGCCAGGGAAGGGGGGGTTGGTCTACTGTCACTGGTGGTGGTGGTGGTGGTGATGGGGGGGGGGAGGCTTGGGCTGAGCCGCCACCGATCCCTGGGGCTATTTCTGGCGGTGGCAGCCCAGCCACGGGTGACTCAGCTGGCAGGGAGGGGCCGGCTAGGGCTGATGGTGTTGGCAGCCAGCTGTTGAGTCAGCTGGGGGAGGGCGGGACCTGGCAGGCAGAGGTGGACGACGATGGTGGTGAAGAAGGCGGCGTGTGGCTCTGAGATGTAATAGCAAACTGACCTGAACTACATGTACCACAATGCCTTGCCACTGTAACCCTATTCCCTGGAACCTTATGCCTCTGACCTCATCCGACCCTATTAAAGGACCACCTCAGCCTCCTGCCCTTCCCTTCCATCTTTGACCCTTGATACAGCCACTGACCGCCATGCAGGCAGTGGGAATAAAAGACTTTAATTGTAATAGACTGTCTTCGGAGTTATTGGTCCGAACCATCTAAAAACTCTAATAAAATGGTAGCAGAGGTTTGGTTCGCCCACAAACAACTCCAAAATAAAAACAAATGACCAAAAGAAGGACCCGGCTGAACAAAGGAGGGTCCAAAACACGAGCCAGACCAACTGGACCCGAAACTCCGGAACAGGCAATCGCACGACCCCAAACGGTAATGGAAGAGGTCAACCCCGACCGGACCATCACGGAGATGGACCCAGATGGCCAAACGAAGGCCGGAACCGAGGGGACACCCACCGAAAGGGACGACCAAGACAAAATCCACAGGGCGATAGCCGGGAGAGGAACCATCCCCACGGCAGAGCTACTGGCCTTGATGAACGACGGAGACGAACTGCACACCAATGGCACGGTAAGCCCTATCCCGAGATCCTCCATGGCGGGAACCCCAAGCACCGCGCCGGGTTTGAATCTAGCCGAGATAGCCAACCAATTACAAGCGGCAGCACTAGATTCGAACACACCGGCGGGAAAACCCACTGCAACAACAATGCCCGAAGATAACCCATGCGCCCCAACCACACGAAGAAAAGAAAAGGCCCTGGGACCCCGGAGGGTGGGCACACAGGCCCTAGAAATGCGGGACATGCCGACCCTCAGCCCCCAGGAACCAAAAGGGGGGCAGAGACCCCCAAGCAGGCACCATGCACCCGAGGAGGCACTGCCGATAACTGGGCCGAACTTCCTACATGGGCAGAGGCCCCCTTCGCAAACAAAAGCCGAAGGAGACACGACCTCTCACCGGAAGAAAGCCACCGCAAACCCTTCACAGCTAAAAACCGAAGAGGACGCAGCCCCCCCAGAAACGGGTTACCGTGAACGGGAGGGACGCAAGACCCGCAAGAGACGCGTCCGTGTGGGAGGACCGGAGGCACACGCAAGGCAGAACGAAGAAGAGGAGGGCAACCAGAATGATTAGGGGACTGGAACACCTTCCTTACCATCTGAGGCTGCAACGGTTGGGCCTCTTCACTCTTGAACGACGGCGTCTAAGAGGTAACCCCCCCATCACCACCACCACCACCACCAGTGACAGTAGACCAACCCCCCCCTTCCCTGGCCTGGAGCCAGAGAGAGGTCAGGCTGCCTTCCCTGGTGGAGGCTTGACCAGCCGGCCCACCTCTGGCTCGGGCCAGTTCTTGATCAGGTGGCCTCCAGGGCTTCCTGCCTCCTCCCATTGTATTCTGCCCTCTGGTCGAACTGGTTGAAGTTTATAAAATCATGCACGGTGTTGACCAAGTAGATAAGGAAAAACTTTTCCCTATCGCACAACACTAGAACTAGGGGACACTCCATGAAACTTTTGGGTGCTAGTTCTCAAACAAATAAGAGAAAGTACTTTTTCACCCAGAGGATTACTGGTCTGTGGAACTCCCTGCCAGAAGAAGTGGTGACAGCTGTCAGTCTTGACAGCTTTAAGAAAGGATTAGACAAGTTCATGGAGGACAAAAGTATCAATGGCTATAATTATGGCTACCTAAGGACAACCTCCGGGTTGGAGAGATAGGCAGGATATCTCTCAATGCCATGTCCAGGGAATCCTAAGCAGGTGAAGGGATCTGCTTGGGAAGAATACCCTGAAGGAAATGGTGAGCCACTGTGTGAGACAGAATGCTGGACTGGATCATGGGCTCCTGTGGCCTGTTCCAGCAAGGCTGTTCTTATGAAGAAAGTGAGGCCTACTGTGACTCGCTGCCTGCCCGACCCAAGTGCAGGGGACGTCCGGACGAGGGAGCTGACCTCCACGCGGAACCACGACGACGCGAACCCCCATCGATCCAGCAGAGATGGCGGCCTCCACACGACAGCTCCACATGACTCTCCGACGAGGAAAGCATCTCCAGCGATGAAGACGACCTCCCACTGACGCACCATCCCGAAGCAGCAGGACCTCTGAGACAGAGGTCCGCTCACCTTGGCAGCCAGCAAACAATGAGATTTGCGCAGGCGCAAGAGGAGCAAGAGAACTCCCTCTCTGGCGAAGGAGAGGAAGTGCAGGTCAACCCAGGTCGCTTGATGGGTAGAGGACCAGCGAACTCCCTCTACAGGCGACCAGGAAAACTGCAAATGGGACATCCAATAGCAAATATTTGTGTACCCATCCCTTACTGCCAATATAAAGAAAGCCCAGGACACCAGACCAGATCCAGCAAAGGGAGCAATGCTGGCCAGCACAGCCAACTACCACACAACTTCCCAATCCTTTGCATGACTGGGGAGAACCTCATGGACTGGGCACAACAATTTCAGGTAATTTTGATGAGGGAGGGGGCTTTGTACCTGATCCAGGACCCACCAAGGAAGTCATGGACCCTAAAGGTGGACAGACTACACCACAGAGAATGTTCTGTTTACTTTTAAATTCTATTGACACTTCAATGTATGGGATTATCCCTGAAGGGCTAACTGTGCATGAGGTTTGGGGGATATTGTATGAAATGTTTTATTGCAATGAGAGGACTACGACCTGCTTGCTATTGAGAGAGTTGTATGCATACAAAATGAAAAAGGGATCAACGATGAGTGAGCACTTGATGAAACTAAACAACATGAGATCCGACCTCATAAGAAGGAGGGGAAATCGTGACAGTTCAGCACCAGATTAGCATTATATACAACTCCCTTGATTCAAGCTGGGACTATTTCTTGACTCAACTGGATAATTTGGGAAGTGACAATGCCACATTGGGGTACATCACTAAGAAACTCATAGCTGAGGATAACCTTAGAAGAAATAGGGCCACCATACGCAGAGAGGACAGGCTACGCAAAAGAGTCAGTTTCCCCGAGCAAGCGAGCCCTGTCCTCGAGTGTCTCACATGTGGATCAAGGAAGCACAAACCCACACACGATCAAACACGCCACGAGGACACTCCAAGGCCCAGACGTGAGTCACAGGACGAGTACCCACACAGACACAAGGGCGACAACGAAAGGGGGGACAGATGACGAAGGTCACCTAGCCCAAAGAGAGAACCTAAACCACAGAAGGGGCAAGACAGACACAAATCAGATTCAGTGAACGTGGTCAAGCACAGCGAAGGGACCAGCAGCCACAGGGCAGACAGGACTTCAAACGCTCACCTACAGCGATGGCTGATCGACTCCGGGGCAACCACCCACACATCATGCCTCAGAGAGATATTCAACTCATTCAAAGAGGACTCCTTCACAATTAAAGTCGCCAACCAGAAGCATGCGAGAGTAACCGGCAGGGGCGACGTACTCATCCCTCATCAGGTCAAAGGCGTCCTTTACTCCCCTGAAATTCCTTATAATGTCCTGGCCACCACCAAGCTCACAGAAGACCCTAGGCTGAGGATAGTCTTTGAAAACAAGAAGGTGTCCATCGAAAGAAGGGGAAAGCAGATTGGAAGAGTGGAGCTCATAGGCGGCCTACCATACTTCATTGCCAAGGGAGCCGAGGACGGACAGGCCATGATAGGTTTAATCGACGGCACTGACGATGAAGAGACGCAAGATTGCACCGCGGACGACCCCAGGGAACACGGACATGAAGACCCGGAAGGGGAAAACAATGATCACAACAGCCCCTCAAGAAATGAAGGGGTTAGCAGCGCAGAGCATAGAACACCGAGGGTATCCATAGGGAAACAAGTACATGATGAGTGTGCGCACCTGTTGCACAGGAAGTTGGGACACATAGGTTTCCCAACAGTCAAGAAGATGCTAGGGTGCTCAGAAGGACTAAGGGTCAAGAATTGTGAGAACTACCTGGAGTGCTCCGTATGCAAAAGCTCCAAGGCAAAAGCCGAAGCACGACCAAAGACATCCACCAGAAAGTCAAACCACCCATTCGAATTGGTCCACCTCGACCTGGTGGGGCCACTCGAAAGATCCTTGGGCCAGAAGAGATTCTTCTTGACAATAGTTGATGACTACAGCCGATACGGTTTCGTATACACCCTCAAAAGCAAGGACGAGACCTTCAGCAAGTTCAAAGAGTTCTACCAAAGGGTGCGAACTCAGAACAACACCAACATAAAGAAACTGATGACGGACAGAGGATCGGAATTCCTGTCCAAAGAGTTCGAAGACTGGATGACCGAGAAGGGGATGCTACACTACAAAACCACACCTTCCAAAACGGAGTGGCCGAGCGAAGGAATGGAGTGCTCCAGACCATGGTCAGATGCGCAATTGAAGATGTAGGCCTAAGCTTCTCATACTGGGGGGAAGCTTTGCTGTACTCCAACTACACACTGAACAGACTATGGTCCAGTGTCATCGGAAAAACGCCTTATGAAGCCATGTACAGGCGGAAGCCCAAGTTGGGCCACCTTCACATCTTCAGTGTGTTCGCAGACGTAGACATACCAAAACAACTAAGAAAGAAGGGAGACAAGATAACAAAGAGGCTAAGGTTCATGGGGTACGAACCGGGTTCGAAGGCATACCGTTTCCTAGATCACAACCTGAGAATAGTGATTTCCAGGTCGGCCACGTTCCATGAACACGCAAACTGGAGCAAGATACACGCGAACGAGGTACTGACAAACGAGTCAGTACAAGAAGGAGCCAGAGCACCGTCACCCAACTCAAGGCCCAGCAGACCAGTGGACACGCCACCAGAGAAGGGTGAGGATAGGCAGTTGCATCAAGATACCACAAGTGTTGTGGAGACTGAACCTCCAAAAAACCCAGCAGAGGCGCCCCGCAGGTCAACCAGGTCAACCAAAGGCCATACTCCCAGAGGACTAAAGGAGTATGTGTTGAGCATAAGCACCTACCCCGGGACACCCGCAAGTTATGATGACATAGACAAACTGCCTCCCGAAGAACAGGACAAGTGGCGAGCGGCAATGGAAAGGGAGATGGAAACCCTCAAAACCCTCGGAGTGTACGCTCCTGCCGAGGCCCCTAAGGGACAGAGGACAGTGGGAACAAAGTGGGTGTTTAGTGTGAAGCCGTTGGAAAATGAAGGGGTAACGTACAAGGCGCGACTAGTCGCCCAAGGGTTCACCCAACGATACCCTGACGATTACGAAGACACATACTCCCCCACGGTGAAGCCAGAAAGCGTAAAGGCCGCTTTAGTGATGGCAACCATTCTCGGGGAGCAAGTGTATCAGTTTGATGTCCAGACACCGTACCTTCATGCAGATCTTGACAAGGAAATATACGTCAGAGCACCACCTGGTTTTGGGCGCAACAGAGGGGAAACATGGCTACTCAGCAAAAGCCTCTATGGCCTAAAGCAGTCCGGCAGGAGGTGGTACGAATGTCTGGCCGAGGCAGTGAGGCAATTGAACTTTTTCCCAGTCGAGGACGACAAATGTGTTTTTCTAAGGAAATCACCAGAGGAAGTTGAAAAGGTTCTAGTATATGTTAACAACCTATTGTACTTTGGGAAAAGTAAGTCCAAATGCGACGAGTTCGCTCATGGACTGCGAAATGAGTTCTCCCTGAAAAACTTGGGGAGAGTGAACAAATACTTAGGAGTGCAAGTCTCAAGGATACCCAATGGCTTCGGACTCTCCCAGAAGGAGAAAATAGCCGAACTCCTTGACAGATGCAACATGTCAAACGCTCACCCCTGTGGGACGCCTATGCAAACAGACTTCCTGAAAAACACCTACGAGGAAGGGGAACTGTTGAAGACATCAGCCTCTACAGATCCATCATTGGATCGTTATTACACATAGCCAACTGGACCAGGCCCGACATTACGCTGGCGGTAAACCTTCTCTCACGTCACTTCAGTAACCCAAAGACATTTCACTGGGCGGCCGTCGAGACTGCTGAGATACCTGAAGGGCACCATGGAGACAAAATTACTGCTCACTCCTCGAATAGACGAAGAAATCAACCTGTCATGCTACGCCGATGCTGACTGGGGCGGGTATTCAGGAACCAGAAAGAGCACATCCGGCTACATAGTGATGCTGAATGGCAGCCCAATATACTGGCGCACCGAGAAGCAGAAACTGTTTTCTGCTTCCACTGCCGAGGCCGAATATGTCTGCCTGTCCAATGCCGCATGTGACCTAATCTGGATAAACGAACTGATCTCTCTTGTCTGGGAGAAGCCCAAGCTCCCCATCACCATCCACAAAGATAGCCAGGCAGCCATAGAGATAGCAAAAGGTGACACTATAAACCGAAAATCTAGACATATAGATATCAAGTGCAGAAACATGAGACAGATGATAAGAGAAGGTTTTATAGAGCTAACACATTGTGAGACAAAGGAACAAGTGGCAGACATACTGACCAAACCACTCCCCTCCGCTCAGCATGAGTACCTGTTTGGCAGTTTGTGCCTTAGAAAATGAAACACTCAAGTATGCACTCAATGTAGTCAGCCCACATGATATTAGAAGGGGTTTTGTCAGATGTAATATCAAACTGACCTGAACTACATGTACCACAATGCCTTGCCACTGTAACCCTATTCCCTTGAACCTTATACCTCTGACCTCATCTAACCCTATTAAAGGACCACCTCAACCTCCTGCCCTTCCCTTCCATCTTTGACCCTTGATACAGCCACTGACCGCCATGCGGGCAGTGGGAATAAAAGACTTTAATTGTAATAGACTGTCTTCGGAGTTATTGGTCCGAACCATCTGAAAAACTCTAGCAGGCTCCCTCCTGTAGCCAGCCAGCCAGCCATCCATCTTGAGTAGTCTGGCTTTCCTTTTGCTCTCATTAATCACACTGCATCAGGAAAATCAACAACATAAACGTTGCGTGCCACTTGGTCTAACCCACGTGTCCGAGATGAAGTCAAGTGCGCTGAATCCAAATCAGAAGCCCAATTCTGCCTAGGATGCCAGGCTCTTAAGTTAGCAGATCTCACCCTCTTGGTTAGGTTCTTGCTTTCATCACGTGGGGTATATTTGCCACAAATGTAGGAAAAAATTGCCCAGTTTATTAACACAGCTGCGCCTACTCACGTTTAGTTCAAAACAGACTCACTGTGGCCTAGCTGTACTAGCCCATGAGATGGTTTCGCACTAGAAACAAGCCCTTTGTCCATCTCGCCTTATAGACCTGTTTCTAACATCGCCTCACTGACTTTCTCAGACATGATGCCCAACACTTCTGGAACATGCATGCCACCAGAGGACGTGACTTGGCTGAGGTGGCAGCAGGCATAGTGGTAGCTGTAACTGCTATCATGTTCCCATGTAGAAATACATTACCCAATTACCAACAATTTAAACAGCTATAGCACGCCTGTAACTTAAAATTTGTACGCGATAGGCAGATTCTCAATTCAGATTTGGAATCAGCACACTTGATATCATGTAAATCACACGTCTTAATCCCAGTATTAAAATCATTGTTGTGCAGTATAATTTGGGAACATAGCATTATAGGGATTAGGTGCCTTCAAGGTTTCTGTATCGATTTCTTGTTTTTATGTACAGTAATTGGGTTGCATTTGTTGATATTTTACATAATGTTTTTTTAAAAATGTTTTGATGTTTCTATATGTTTTATTTTATACCCCCACCCCTCTGATTTCTGGGACTGCAGTGGCTTAGTGGTTAAGACGCTGAACTTGACAACTGGAAGGTTGGCAGGTCAGCAGTTTGAGACCCGAGTGTTGCATGACAGAGTGAGCTCCCGTCATCGGTCCCAGCTCCTTCCACCCTTGCAGTTCGAAAGCAAGAAATTGCAAGTACATAAATAGGTGCCACTTCAGTGGGGAAAGTAAACAGCATTCCGTGCACTCCGATGTCTAGTTATGCCTGCCATATGACCAGGGAAACATCTGCAGATGCAGACAGCACTGGCTCTTGGGCTGTAAACAGAGATGAGCACTGAACTCTAGAGTCAGATACGACTGGCTTTCAAGCAAGGGAGACTTTTTTTACCCCCAATTATTGTCCAATAGTAGTGGTTGATGAGGTATGAATGAAATATGTTCTTTAAGAGGAGGAGTCTCTCCCCAGCCCCACCTCCTGGCCTAGCCAGGGCGGCTCTTTGGTCCTTTGCAGGCAGGGCAGGGCAGGGCAGAGGCCTCTTGTGCCCATGGGGCTGCTGCTGCTATTCCTTGCTTCTTCCGGAAGACATTCCCTCCACAAGCAGAGTCTGGGGTGGGGTGGAGGGCCACACCTTGAGCCTAGGGGGAAGACTCAGCTTGCCCACTTGTGCCTGGTGGCCTGTCCTTGCTCTTCTGACCTCACCTGCCCATGCCAGGTGCTGGTGTCACCTTCCGTTCAGATGAAGGAGAGCCTGTCTAAATCAGCTGGGGTGGGTGGGTGGGTTTCCTGGGCTTGTTGAGCAGCCCCCCCCCCTCATGTCCACCGCATTCTCAGCCTCCCTTGGCACCGGCAGGACCTTGCCCTGCAATTGTTACAACAGAGGCTCCACAGCGGTCAGTGAAGGCCATCTGGATACATAGAGAAGGGGCGTGTGGTGCGGAGGTGGGCACATGCAATCCCTCAACCAGCCTGGGCGAAGGGAGGGTCGTCGTCTGCAGGTGCCATCTTTCGTGCCAGGCCTGCCAACGGGAGAATGCAGGTGGGGGCAGACAGGCGCATGGGGGGGGGGGTCTTCCTCCTCCTCTTGTGGCTGCAAAGCCCTCCCACTGCTGGTGGTGTTACCTGGGGACATGCTCACCTAGGGAGATGAGGAATCAGCCTGACTCCCCTCTCAGGCCCTTTGACCCCCTGAAATGCCAGGTCAAGAGAAAGACCCTCGGCATCCTCTGAACAGAGATGATGCTTAAGTCTGCCTGGCTCAGATTCAGGAAGAAATTAGAATTTGAAGATGGAGGAATGAAGGAGCCCACTGGGCAAGGAACCACATTCAAGGAGGAGGAGGAGGAGGAGGAGGAGGATATGGCTGAGGAAGGAGCTCATTGTTGCAGGAACCACATTCAAGGAAGATACAGTTGAGGAACTCAACCTCCCCTACATGTCACTTGGAGGACCCTGAATAGGCTGAGGGTTGGAGCCCCTCAATGCAAGACCAACAGGGTCAAAGGGGGGCTGCTGGCAGACAACAACAACAACAACAACACGCTATGAGAATGTGGAGAGATACATAACCCTTTGGCTCATTGACTGGTCTGCCAATGACTACCAGAGACCTGCACCAATGAGGACTTGTTTGGCCAATGGCAAAGCCAAGAAAGTGGCCTCATTCTGGCTGTCCAGTTTTTGATTGGGACACAAAAGAAGAAACCTGAAATGCAGGAATTTTTTTTCTTTTTACAGCCTTGCTAAAAGAGGCCACAGGAGCCCATCATCCAGTCCAGCCTTCTGTCTCACCCAGTGGCTCACCCTTGGCTTCAGGGTATTCTTCCCAAGCAGATAGATGCCTTCCCCTGCTTAGGATTAGCTAGCTAGATGGCCTTTTGGGTGCCTGTGAGATGGGGTAGGAGGGCAATCCTCCAAGTCTTTGACATGGAAATGTTTTGCATCCTTTTTCAACACCTGCCTTTGGGGGTGGTCCCATGCTCAGTCACCTTTAAGGCAGTCAACCCTAAAGGGCTGTTGTGCAAAGGCAGACAGAAGCTAAAGCCCTCCCACCCCCACCCTAGGAATGTCGGGTTCCCTTCTTCACAGGCAGTGGTTTTAAGGAGCCCCTGGGACACACCTGCTTCCAGGAAAGGGCTTTTAAATTGCCCAAGTTTCACTGGCCCGGCTGCTGCAAGCCTTCGCAAGGTCTGTCCCTGGCAGTATTTTTGAGGTGGGACTAGAAAGGGGGTCCCAGGGACTGACATCCACACACACCCCCCCACACACACACACAACCTCCAGAGAGGGACCAAGGCCAGCCCTTGTGCTGCAGGCCAGAGCTCTGCCCAGTCACCCTGCCCCTGATTCTTCTGGGTTGGGAGCTAAGCAGGGTTAGCCTGGATCAGATTGGGATAGCTAGGAGAGTGTGGCTCTGTGTGAGTGTGAGTGTGAGTGTGTGAGAGGCACACTCTCGTGGTGTGGTTGCAGCCCACGCTGTTCCCCTTTCCTGGTTGCCTGGCCTGCCCTTATCTTGCAGGAGCAGCTGGGGAAGTCTAGAGCTTGTGGCCATGAGTTTATTTGGGGTGGGGTGGGGGGGGGGAGGGATGCCTGCCTGTGGCAATTGGAGGGAAAACCCCTGGGAGGGAGGGTAGGCAGGCAGGCAGGCGTGGAACAGACCACAGGAGCCCATGATCCAGTCCAGCCTTCTGTCTCACCCAGTGGCTCACCATTGGCTTCACGGTATTATTTCCAAGGAGATGCCTTCACCTGCTTAGGATTCCTATCTGGAAATGGCATTGAGAGAGATCCTGCCTATCTCTCCAACCCGGAGTTTGTCCTTAGGTATCCATATAGTTATAGCCATTGATACTCTTGTCCTCCATGAACTTGTCTAATCCTTTCTTGAAGCTGTCAAGACTGACAGCTGTCACCACTTCTTCTGGCAGGGAGTTCCATAGACCAGGGATCCTCTGGGTGAAAAAGTACTTTCTCTTATTTGTTTGAGAACTGGTACCCAAAAGTTTCATGGAGTGCCTCCTAGTTCTAGTGTTGTGCGATAGGGAAAACAGTTTTTCCTTATCTACTTTGTCCACACCGTGCATGATTTTATAAACTTCCATCAGGTCACCTCTTAGACGCAATGTGCTCCTTTGCTCCTGCCTTCTGGGAGAGAACTGTGGTGGAGGTGGAAGGTGGACATGATGCCAGTGAGTGGCCAGCACCTGGTGAATTGGGAGCCAGTCCTTGGGTGGGTGAGAAATCCCAGAGGAGGAGCAGCAGAGGAAGGACCTTGAGGGGAGGGAGGGGTCGGTGGGTGTGGGTTGGCGGGCCATCTGTGGCACAGGCGCTCTTTCAGCCAGCCTCCCTTCCTTGCAGAATCGTCCTTGGCAGAACAAAATGGGCACCAAGCAGCTGGATTTGGGCCAGCCCTGGGGTTGGTTGGGGGCTTGGATATGTGGCTTTGCCCACAAAGGAGAGGGGATGGAAGAATCTTCTGATGAGGGTGGGGTAGGTTCTCTGGCCTTGCCCCCCCCCCCAGCCCACTCCCCATGCTCTAGTTGCTTGGCCTACCCACTTTGCATACTTTGATCCCATAGGCTGGCCCCATGGCCCAGGGTGGCATGGGGGCAGGGTGTCACAGTGACAGCAGGCTGAGACATTGGGGGTGTGTGGGGAGAGACCAGAGGTGAGTATTTGGCCAGCAGAGAAATCCCTTGGTTAATCCCTTGAGCCCTACATGAGGTGTGTGTGTGGGGTGGTGGTGGTGGTCCTCACTGACCCCTCTTTCTCTTTCTTTCTCTCTCCCCTCAGTGCTGCTGCTGAGCCCTTGGGCCAGCCTGCGAGGACTTTGAAGCTGAACCCACCCGGCTGCCCGTGATGGTGGGAGCCATTCCTCGCCAGCCACGCCGCTTCTGGGGAGTGCCCAGGTGGCAGGTCTTGCCTGCCGGCTGCCCCAGTCGTAGTCCTCTGCTGTTGCTGCTGCTGGAGGGGGAGAGGAGGCCGGCCAACAGAAGCAACCAGCTGCTGAGGGGTGAGTGAGTGGTCAGGGTGGCTCCTTGGCTGACCTTGATCTAGCCCCCTCCTCAACCAGGGTGGGGTGGGAGGGGGGGAGCAGCTCCCTTCACCCCAGTGGCCAGCCAGAGGTCTACACTGGGTCCCTGGAACAAGCGGTTCCTGCACACCTTGAGGAGCTGCCTGCCTCTCCCTGGGGTTGTTGGGATGGCAGCCAGAGTTGTGGTGCGTGTGTGTGTGTGTGTGTGTGTGTGAGAGAGAGAGAGATGGGATAACATAGTCCATTACCCCACGACCACACGACCCGTTCCACCTGATAGAGACCTCAAACTCATTTAGGAAGCCAGCATAAGACCTTTTGCTGCTCCAGAGTATTTCAGGCTCTGCTCCAGGCTAGGAAAACCCTGTGACAGATTTCAACCCCTGGTTGTTTAATGTGCTGACAAATCAACCCAACCAGGGAGGATTTAGCAACGTGTCGAGAAATGTCAAAAAAAGGTTTCAGAAGGAAGTGGAATTATCTCACCAGCTTATGCTCTAAAGATGAAAAGTAGGAAAAGTCTTCTGTAAAAAGTCAAAGCTTTATTAGATGAAGGGAAAAACTAAAAACACAAAAGGTTATAGGAAATATAAAGGCGCATTCTTACTTTGGTTAAAACAAGGAAGGAACCGCCCTGTTCCCTCTCTCGGCGCCTGGCTAGGCCAGCTAACACAAGCAGGAGGACTCTTTCCGACTGTTCTACTCACAAGTAAGCCTCCGTGGACTTCTCTCCTCCTGCCTTGCACATGCTTAAAACTACAATGGCGGTTCTTTCCTACCATTCTAAGAGCACAAAACTTACTCACTTTTCCTCCTCCGCCTCGCTTTTCCCTCTCTGTTTCCCAATAAGACTTCCGATTTCCATGTCCAACATCCCTCCTTCTGTTCCCTTTTTCTTCTGCCGTATCCAAATCCGAATATTGGTGATCCTCTGGTGGCGATCAGCCTGTCCTGAGAAAATAATGCTATGGCCTTTCATTTGCCTTCTGCATCGTGTGTCACTTTCTGGGCACGCAAAGTCCTCCTCCTCCTCATCATCATCATCATCCCCAGCCCAGGATGGATGAAGCTGCTGCGGTCCTCCATCAAGAGGGATTCAAAGTGGGATTTAATGCACTTTTGGGCCATCACCCTTCTTTGTGGACCTCGGCACCCAAGGCCGTGAGTCCTCAGGGGGGTCAGGTGAGTTCACTGCCACCTGACGATCGGTGTTGAGTGGCAGGTAGTAGGGTCTACTCTATGACCAGAGCAGGATAACCTGGCCAGACTTTTAAAACTGTTCCCACAGTTCTAAAATGTTTTGACTCTCTTCAGGGGAAAAAGAATTTGTACCTGGTCCTGTAACCCAACCCCAAACCTCTGGTTTTTCAGGAATCTTCTGCCGCCCATCCACTTTACTCACACACCAAGACCCCATTCCAGCTCATTACTTTCTCTCTGTCTCTCTGTGTGTGTGTCGGGTGTGTGTCAGGTAGGAGGGAGGAGAGGCTCAGGGTGCCAGCAGCACCTGTCCTGAGGCAGGGGTTCTTGCCCCCCCCTTGAGACGTGGGGCCTCACGGGGGGTCTCTTTCCTCCTCCTCCTCTTCTACTTCCAGATGCAGCCTGGCTCCATTCCCCATAGCCAGGAGTGGGCTCAGACTCTCTAACCCCACAAGGGCACTTTAGCACCCGACCCCCAACCTCATGCGGCACCTCCAGGCTGACTCCGCCCTCCCCCAGGAGAGCCATCGGGGCCCAAGCCGGGAGGAGGAAGAGGAGGAGGAGGAGGAGGAGGAAGAAGAAGCAGAGGCCACCTCCAGGTCCTGGAAGCCACGACCCCGGGGGGTCCTGATGGGTCGCAGCCCCCCAGAGCTGAGCTGCCAGAAGGTCTACCAGGTCTCCATCTTCTCCCCGCTGGCCGGCTGCTCCCATCTTCCAGAGCAAAGGGCCCCTGGGCGGCAACCGGTCAAGCGGAGCTGCCCGGAGCCCCAGCGGGTGCTGGAGGATGAATGGGATGCCAAGCGGGGCTGCTGGGAGACGGGGGACGATGCCATCGAAGACGGGCTGGTGGTGGACGCCCTCATCCTGGGGGGCGCCGCCCAGCATTTCTCCCACAGTGGCCTGCGGGTGGTGGAGCACCGTCAGGACAGCCATGCCGACGGGCACCGATGGCACGCCGACTGCAGTCCCGGCACTGCGCCTGCCACCCCACAGCACACACTTTGCGATGTTTTGCACACGAAAGACTATGCCTTGGATAGGCCCCCAGACTCTGAGCCCCCCCGGAGGCTGGAAGAGGAAGAGGAGGGCCTCCTGCAGGATGAAGGAGATGGGGTGGGCACCAGCCGCCACCCCGTCCGACTTGACCCTCAATTGCACAACCTTGCACAGCCACCCTCGCCAGGCAAATGGCTTTCCCTGGGGGCCGCTGGGCTGGCAGAGCCCGGCAGTCCAGAGGGGTCCAATGGGCTTGGCTCCGCAGAGAAGACGCCCTGCTCTGGCCCTAGGCTGCCCGCGGACGGCCCTGGCACCTGCCGTGCCAAGCGGAAGCTGTTGCCCTCGGTCGCGGGGGTGACAGATCCAGGCTCTGAGGACGAGAGCCACCCCCCAGCACGGAAGAAGAGGGCCCTGCTGCACCCGGCCATGCCCGCCTCCTGCCGCAGCACCGATGCCAAGGGTGCCCCTTTCTGGAACCACCTGCTTCCCGCAGCCAAGGTGAGGAGGAGGAGGAGCGCTAGGTTTGCAAAAGGGGGTGGTGGGCGGGGGAGCCTACTCACTCACTCTCTTTCTCCCCTGGTCCAGGACTCGGCAAAGGGCAGCAGCCTCCTCTTCCATGGTCAGTTCAAGACGGGCCTGCGAGCCCTCAAACCGTGAGTGTCCTCTTTGCCACAGCTCCTTCCAGGCTGGGTGGGGTGGGGTGGGGTGCTCTCCCACAGGGCAGGGGCATGGCATGCCAGTCTGCCCACCTGGTGGACAGTGTGGGAGACCTGAGTGCAAACCTTCACCGCTGTGGGTGAGTCTGTCCGGCCCTGGGCAAGGAGCGCTTGCATTTGAGACCCTGGTGTGTCTTGGTTTGGCCTGGAAGCCCCTCCTAGCCCCAGACCTGGAGCCCCCCTGCCCTGCCCTGCCCTGCCCGTTGGTCTGACGGCTGCCTTCTGCCCTGACAGGAGGCCCTTCCATAGGAGTCTGGTGGAAGGCCGGCGTCCCCCCAGCCCCTGGGCCAGCACCACCTCCACCAGCCGGGCTCTGCTGGGGAACTTTGAGGTAACTGAGCTGCCCTGGGGTGGTGGTGTGGGGAGAGAGAGAGAAAGTGTGTGTGTGTGTGTGTTCTCTGGGGCAGAAGAGCCGTCTTCTCTCCTCTCTTCCCCCTCCCACAAGGGCAGCTTCTCTTTCACTGCTGTGGGGGCTCTGCTTGGGCCACCCCTTCTTGTCCCATGGGGAATGTGGGCACATCTTTGCCCCTGTGGCCCGCCTGGGCAGGATGCCCCATGCTCTTGCCCCAGGCAAAGGATGGGGGATGCCTCCAGGCTCACCTGGGGAAGAAGAGGGTGCAGGAGTGTCTGGAGACGCAGCCCAGGTGGGGAAGGAAGGAAGAAGGGGTAGATGGGAAGTGAGCAGGTGAGATAGGCCTAGGTAGAGTTGGTGGCCTGCCCATTTCCTAGCCTTCCTCTTTGTCCTTCTCTTCTTGACTCTCTCCTGTGGCCGTTCTCCTTCCCTTCCTCCCTCACTTCTTCTCCCTTCCTTCCTTCCTTCTCAGGAGTCGATGCTCAAGGGGCGCTTCCCACCATCCGGCCAAATCGAGGGCTTCACGGCCGAGATCGGGGCCAGCGGCTCCTACTGCCCGCAGCACGCCACCCTCCCCGTGGAGGTCACCTACTTCGACATAGCGGAGCACGGGGCCCCCTCACCTTTCCTGGTAGGTGCCTGGTCTTGCAGGGCAGGTGTGTGTTTGGGGAGGATGCAGGGTGGCATGGCTTTCCTCTCGCGAGAAGTAAGGCAAGCCCTAGAGATCCCCTCTCCTGGGCTGACCGGGGAGTGGGGGGGGGGGGGGGAGGGAGGGAGGTGAGAAGCAGCCCCCTCCCCTGTCATCATAGCTGCTTGGGCTAAGCTTGCCCCCAGAGCCCACTGGGGTCACGTGGTTCTCTCCTGCTCTTGCCCACCCAGCCGGGCTGCTAAACCGCCACACACACACACACACACACACACACACCTCCACACACACACCAGCTGCCTTTCCCGGTCCATGGATGCCTCTGCTGTCTCTGTTCCAGGGTGTCATTGACTTGGAAACCTTGGGAAAGAAAGGTTACAGCATCCCCAAATCAGGCACCCTCCAAGTGGTGAGTGAGTGGGGGCGGGGGGGGGGGGTTGCTCAGGGCCCCCCTTCCACCTGGTTCTTCTCCTGGAGCCAGCGGGGAGGAAGGATCATGGCCCAGAAACATCCAGGACATGATCCCTTAATGGGTGGGTTGGGGGTCTTTCTCTCTCTCTTCTCTGCCGCCCCCCCCCCCCTTTCACAGCTTCAGCCCCACTTGACCCCCTCGCTCTCCCATTCCAGACCTTATTCAACCCGAACAAGACGGTGGTGAAGATGTTCCTGGTGACCTATGACTTCCGAGACATGCCTGCCAATCACATCACCTTCCTCCGCCACCGCATCTTCCTGGTGCCCGTGGGCGAGGAGGAGCAGGAAGTCCCTGGCCAGCCACCCCGGAGGGTGCTCTGCTACCTGATGCACCTGAGGTGGGAGTAGTGCTGGATGGGGGAGGGGGGGTTATAGGGGTCTGGGGGCTCAGAGCATCAAGTGTCTTGCCTGGCTTGGTCCCATGGGGTGTGGGGTGTGGGGGCTTCTCTGGCTCTTTTTCCCAGAGGAAGGAGCTAAGGAAGGAGTGGATGGATGGATGGATGGATGGATGGATGGATGGATGGATGGCAGTCTCCTCCTCCTCTTCCTCCTCAGGACTCTGTGGCCCAACTCTGCTTTTGCTCAAATCTATTGCAAGAGGCTGTTGTTGTCCCTGGGCAGAGGAACCCCCCTCCCCCCCCCCTTTTACATGTTTCTATATCCTGGCCGATGGTTCTCTGCTGCCCATTCTCTGCATGAAGAGGGAAGAAGAGCCCCCCTCCTTTGCCCCCCTTTTTCCCTTCCCCAGCCAGCCTGTCCTTCCCCCAGCGCTCTCCCACTGTGGCCCTTTGGGCAAGAGCAGAGATTGGGCGTGGGGGGGGGGGTGCTCAGCCCTCCCTCCCACCCACCCACCCACCCACAGGGGACTCCTCTCCTTGAGGGTTAATGTTTCTAAGAAGAGCAATTGGGGAAGGGATTTGGGGGATGAATGGCTGCATTTCAAGGGTGGGTGAAGTTTTTTCAGGGAAGCCCCCATGGCTGTTTTCTTCTCCCCCCCCCCCCCGCTTCCCTTTGTACAGTAGGGGGTGGGGAGGGGGCTCAGGGAGTCTTGCCTTTGCTCTTTCTGAAGAGCGGGCGAAGCATCTTGGCCAGAATCACGGAGGGAGGGAGGGAGGGAGGGAGGGAGGGAGACCTTGCTGGGGATTCCTCACACAGTGGGCTCTCCTTCCTTCCTTCCTTCCTGCCTGCCTGCCTGGATTGCCACCCGCGTGTGACCAGGGGCCGGAAGTAACACTTTGAGGTGTGTGTGTGTGTGTGTGTGTGTGTGTGTGTGTGTGTGTGTGTGTGTGTGTGTGTGTCGTTGCACCTTAGGGTCAGGTGTGCCAACAGGATGCTGGCCCAGAAGTTCTGACGGAAGAGGAGGCTTTTCTCCTTCAGGTGGAGTCTGTCTGACTGTCTGTCTGTCTGTCTGCTGTTAGCTCAGTGGCCTCACACACACACACACACACACACACACACACACACACACACACACACACACACACACACACACACACACACACACACACACACACACACACACACACACACACACACACACACACACACCACCCTGTGATGCCCCAGGGGTGAAACGGAGGGTCTGCCCCTTTTGCCCCCGGCTGGGCCGGCTTCCGTTCTCTGACCCTGCCTGGTCTCTTTCCCTCCTTCCTTCCTTCCTTCCATCCTTCCTTCTTTCCTTCCTCCCTCAGATTCCACAGCTCCAAGTCAGGGAAGATCTACCTGCACGACAACATCCGGCTGCTCTTCTCCCGCAAGTCGATTGAGGTGGACTCTGGGATCCCCTATGAGCTGAAATCCTTCACGGAACTGCCACGCAACCCCTGCTACTCACCCAGAGCCTGACGGAGGAGGAGGAGGAGGAGGAGGAGGAAGGGCGGGAGATGGCCAGCAGTCTGGAAGGAAGCAAGCAAGCAAGCAGGAAGGACGGAGGGCTGAGGGGCCCCCAGAGTGACGCTGGGCTGCAAAGAGAGCCTGACATTCACACACACACATGTGCGCGCACATTGTCTCTGCTCCAGGGCAGGAACTACCCGTGGCAATTCCTTCTGACTGCGGCAGGAGAGAGAGAGAAAGACCTGCACAAATGCAATCCATATTCTAAGCACTCACCCTGGTGCCCAGTGCCATTTTGCTGCCCCAGGGGTGTGGGGGCTGAGAGGGAGGGTACAAGAGTTGGGGAGGGGGCAGAAGACCCCCCCCTCTTGTCCTGAAGGTGGGTGGGTCATTTTGGGCAACGGGAATGCTAGCAAAGGGATTGTGACCTCAGGACTGGGGAGGGGGGGGGCATCCAAAGTGTACAGGACTGGGGGGGGGGGGGGGGTTGTCATGGAAGGGGTTTTTGTGGAGTGTAGAAATGAGAGGCCCAAACTAGCCCTGATTGCCCCCCCCCCCCACTTTCATGGATCCTGTGAGGTTTCCATGCAAGGCCATAGCCAGGGTGGCCGAGGGTGGGTAGGTGGTGTGGGGGAGGCGAAAACCCTCCTGAGCTAACAGACCACCACCCCAACCCACCCCATGATGCCAATGTTATATATGCGAGTGTGACATTGTTGACACACCCCCCCCCCCCCCCCCCACACACACACACACACTCTAGAATCCCTGTTTCCATGCCCTGATGCCCCCCTCCTCCAGGCACTTTTCTTCTAAGTCGAGGCAAAAGGGCTCCGAGCAGGTGGGGCTCAGGGTTTTTGGAAGCTTCCTTGGAGCCTTTTTTGGGGGGTGGGGTGGAGGGGGCAGGAGGGGGTGGGGGGGGGTTTCTCCTGCCCTTCAGGGTTCAGGTGCATCTGTCACCTTCCCCACCCACCCAGGCCTCTGACCTGATAGATATAGACAGACAGATAGATAAATCTTTATTGTCATTGTCCTGCACAGAACAAAGAGATTGAGGGGGTGGGGGTGGGGGGGTGGGGAACATTTGCCCACAGGCCCTGCCTGCCTGCCTGCCCTGTTGTCTCTCTCTGCCTGCCTGCCTGCCCCCCTTTGCCCTCTGAGCCCTGGACCCCCTTGATCCCAGGTCCCTGTCCCTCAGCCCCACTGCAGATGGCAAGGCCAAGGAGGGGCCCCACAGTGAAGGGAGGGTCTGGCCCTGTGGCCCCTTTGCCCGGTCAGGCCCAGCCCTTTGCCTGCCTGCAACATGGGACTTGGCCCGGGGGTGTGTGTGTGTTGGGGGTGGGTGGGTTGGGGGCTTTTGGGAAGGCTTCAATTGAGGCCAGGTGTTTCCAGACTGAAGACATTAATGGTGCCAAACTAGAGGATGATGGTTGTGATTGTGATGACTTGGGGGGATGGGGAGGGATGATTCCAGCATGGAGGTTTCTGCGTAGGTTTTTTAAACACTTGGGGTTGGTGGTGGTTGTTTTTTTGGTGGGGTGGGGTGGGGGGTGGGGAGTCATCGATGCTGCCTTTGCAATAACTCTTAAGGCTGCTTTTTCTTCCTCCCCCCTCCCTCCCTCCTTCCCCCCATTCAGCCCAGTGGAGTGTGTGTGTGTGGGGGGGCGCAGGGCCCACAGGGATACTTTGCACTGTTCCAGAGGCTAACAGAGGCTGTTTGTGTGATGCAGAGGGTGGGCTTGGCTAGGGCCCCCTTTGAAGGTCAATTCTGGGGTGGAGTGGGGCGGGGGGCACACGGACCCTCCCAGCCTCTCCTCCTGAACCTCCCTGTTGCTGGTTGCTTTTCTCAAGCTCTTCCCCGCAGAGGCAAAGCAGAAAGGGGGGAGGAGGAGGAGAAGGTGGGGGGGGGGGCGGGAGGCTGGGGGAAACGACCATTGTAGACACTTGAAAAATATTTATATTTAAGAAAAGCGAGACAGATGTTGTACCGGATATTCTCTCTCTCTCTCTTTTTGCAAGAAAAGAATTCTATAAATGTGTGTTTGGAAAAACGAAGTGTGCGAGAGACTGACTCCCTTTGTGGCTCTTCTTTGGCTCCCACTGCGGAGCAGCAGAGAGATCCCCGAGCCTGGCTGACCCCTGGGACCCCTGGACAGTCCCCCAAGGAGGAAGCACAGCCCCCCCCCCCTTCGTGGCAGCTGGCCAGAATGTGTGTGTGTGTGTCCAGGACTCAACTCCCACGGGTCAGCCCTTGTCCAGCTCCCCAGCATAGAAGCCCCCCACCCACCCCCGCCCTCCAGTTTCCCTCTGCCCCTGGCACGGGATCCAAGCAAAGGGGCTTCATTCAGCCCAGGGTGGCCAGAGGCCTGCAGGCATCCGTTACCACAGAGGCAGTGGCTCTCCACTTGTACAGCCACCTCTGGAGCAACGGAGGGTCAGTGTCAAGCCTGGTCTTCTGGCAAAGAACTGTGATTGAACGCACCACCCCCTCTATGGAGAGGAGGCCGAGGATTCATTGCCAGCACTTCTTCCCCAAAAGACCGGGGGGGGGTGTCTTCTTAACCAGGCTGCCTTCTTCAGGTGCCACATCCGTTCTAGGTCTTGGCTCTCCTCATGGCTAGAGACTCTCCCTGTTCTTCGCTCCTGGGAACACTGTCTTCCGATGACCTTCCACACCGGTCTCTCAGGTTCTTCAGCCATGAAGCCCATTAGATCCATTGCTATTCTATCCATGGTCAACTCAGGATAGCCTTAGCAGCTGTCTATATAGATCCACATTTTAACATTTTGAAGTTTTTAAAATTGTACTGTATGGTACTATGTATCTTAATGGGTGCTTCTGTAGCTGTTTTAAATTAAGGGGTATGCCTTATTCGAGTTGATATATAGCAACCGAGAAATTTCGTTGTTCCCGCAAGGGGACAATGACAAGAAAGACCTATCTATCTATCATCTACATGCAGGGCCTCCTTTCCTCCCAGGGGTCTTTCCCTTGCAGACTGAGTTGGAGTTTTCTCTATGTTGTTCCTCGTGATATGGCCAAAGTATTGGAGATTTCTTTGTTTAATGGTCTTAAACAGTTCTTGTTCTTTATCCATCTGGCAAGAGGCTGTGTTAGTTCAGTGGTTAAGAAGCTCGCCTTGTTAGCTGGAAGGCTGGCAAGTCAGCAGTTCGAGACCTAGGTACTGTGTGACGGATCGAGCGCCCGTTGTCTGTCCCAGCTCCTGCCAACCTAGCAGTTTGAAATCAAGAAATTACAAGTAGATAAATAGGGACCACTTCAGTGGAAAAAGACCTTGGGGACATGAATAGACAGATAAATCTTTATTGCTATTGTCCCCTTGTGGGAACAATGAAATTTCTCAGTTGCTGTATATCAACTTGAATAAGGCATACCCCTTAATTTAAAACAGCTACAGAAACGCCAGTTAAGATACTACCATACAGTACAATTTGAAAACTTTAAAATGTTATAATTTCAGAATTCTAAAATCCTAAAAATTAAAGATCTAAAAAAATTTAAATTTTATTACAGTATTGCTACTCTATCCATGGTCAACTCAGGATATCCTTAGCAGCTGTCTATATAGGTCCACATTTCAAAAGCTTTGATTCTCTTTCCAGATGTTTTAGTCAGTGTCCAAACCATCTCTGTATAGCAACACTAATGTGGAATAGATAACACATCTCATTATTCAGGGTCGTCCATCAGGCTGTGCCCATGGAGGAAACCCTCCTGCCTGCCTCAGCTGTGGATGTGAGAGGAAGAGACCCTCCACGAGACCCCCTTCATTGTGCCTTTCACTTGTCTCACAACTTCCACTGAGTTAAAAGTCATGGGTTTCTTAGCCTTGCACAAACCCTGCAGTGCTTACTTGTTGATTAGCACTAGTTCCACTATGGAAATGACAAGCCCCAAAGAAATAGAGCATCTTGCCAACTTTGTGGACTTCAGTTTCCAGAAGCCTAAGTCAGCACATTGGCTGATGCTTTGGGGAATTGACTTGTGCTACTGGGAATTGAAGTCCAGAAAACCAAAGGTTGGAGAAACACTAAAACAGGACTACGGCTTCCCAATTGACATTGGTTCTGCTGGGAGCTGCAGTCTAAGAACATGCCTTATGCTAAAAATGGGTGAGGACATGATCTATGTTGCACCTTTGGAAAGAGGTCGAGAGTGTCCGCGTGGTGTAAGTGACGGAAGGGTACGGAGGGACATGAGCAGAGTTCCTTTGGGCTGCTTGGGAAGAAGAGCTGGGCTTGATTAGGACGATCTAGTCAAGCCTGACCTGTCACACGGAAGTGTGGAGTGTGGCGAAAGTGGCTGAATGAGGAAGCCACTTCTTCAGGAGATGGGGCAAACTAATTCTCCTCAGCAAAGGGTGTAAAACAACAACAACAACCCCGAAATCTCTCCTTTGGTTTTTCTTAAGGGGCTAATTGGTTTATTGTTGCATTGTAGTGCTGCAGCAGAGAGAATAACGGACACACACACACTTCAAGAGTCAGGAAGAGATGGCTCCCCACTGTACTCAGCCGCTCATATTTATTATCAAGCCTTGGCTAGACCTTGAATAAGCAATCCTAGTGTCTAACAAGGCGAACTACAGCTACGTGACATTAACTAACTTCTGTCATGTTTCACTGTCATAGTTCAGATAAACATGCCTGGCCAGCGGGCCAGGAAGGTTGTCAATCTATAGGGTCAAAGGATCGTTTTATCCAAAGTAATAAATTGCATACCCAAAAGGAAAAAGGGCACTGCCAGGTCCAAGAGGACTCCAATGTGGCTTACAGGAGCTGTTCGGGAAGTGATCAAGAGCAAGAAAAGCTCATTTAGAAGATGGAAGGCTTGTCCGAATGAGGACAGCAGGCAGAAACATAAATTCTGGCAGAACAAATGCAAGGCAACAATCAGGAAAGCAAAGCAAGACTTTGAGGAGCGTATAGCTAAAAATACTCAGAGGAATAACAAAGACTTCTTTAAGTACATTAGAAGTAAGAACCCAACTAGGAAGGCCATTGGACCATTAGATGACAATGGAAGGCAAGGGGTTATTAAAGAGGAAACAGAGATTGCAGAGAGACTCAATGAATTCTTTGCTTCAGTATTCACTGAAGAAGACAGAGACCACATGCCCAAAACAGAGCCTATCTTCGTAGGGAGGGAAACCGAAGAATTAAGCAAGATAGAAATAACCAGGGAGGAGGTCCTTGCATGTCTTGTTAAGCTAAACACTAACAAATCACCAGGACCAGATGGCATCCATCCACGAGTTCTCAGGGAACTTAAAGATGAAATTGCTGATCTCCTAGCCAAAATATATAATATTTCCCTCAAATCAGGCTTTGTGCCTGATGACTGGAAGGTAGCGAATGTCACACCAATTTTCAAAAAAGGATCCAGGGGTGATCCAGGGAATTACCGACCTGTCAGTTTGACATGTGTCCCAGGTAAAGTGATGGAAACCATCCTAAAAGATAGAATTAATAGGCACATAGAAGAGAAGGCGCTGCTAAAGGAGAGCCAACATGGCTTTTGCAAGGGCAAATCATGCCTCACTAATCTGTTGGAATTTTTTGAGAGTGTCAACAAGCATGTGGATAAGGGGGATCCAGTTGACATTGTTTATCTGGACTTTCAGAAGGCTTTTGACAAGGTCCCACACCAAAGGCTCTTGAATAAACTTACCAGTCATGGAATAAAGGGACAGGTCTTGTCCTGGATCAGCAACTGGCTAAGGGACAGGAAACAGAGGGTAGCACTAAATGGACACTTCTCCAAGTGGAGGGAAGTAAAGAGTGGGGTCCCCCAAGGTTCAGTACTGGGACCCCTGCTTTTCAACCTCTTCATAAATGATCTAGAGGTAGGAGTAAAAAGCAAGGTAGCCAAATTTGCTGACGACACTAAATTATACAGGGTAGTGAAAACTGTGAGAGATTGTGAGGAGCTCCAGAGGGATCTCTCGACACTGGGGGAGTGGGCAAAACAGTGGCAAATGAGTTTCAACATTAGTAAGTGCAGAGTGATGCATGTTGGGGCAAAGAACCCCAATTACATTTATAAACTGATGGGGTCTGAACTCTCTGCGACAAACCAGGAAAGGGACCTTGGTGTCCTGGTGGACAACTCAATGAAGGTGTCAACCCAGTGTGCCTCAGCAGTGAAAAAAGCAAACTCAATGCTAGGGATCATTAGGAAGGGTTTAGAAAATAAGTCAGCAAGTGTCATTTTGCCTCTTTATAAATCTATGGTGAGGCCCCATCTGGAATACTGTGTACAGTTCTGGTCGCCATACTTCCAGAAGGATATTATGGAGTTGGAGAAAGTACAGAGGAGGGCAACCAGAATGATTAGGGGACTGGAACACCTTCCTTACCATCTGAGGCTGCAACGGTTGGGCCTCTTCACTCTTGAACGACGGCGTCTAAGAGGTGACTTGATTGAAGTTTATAAAATCATGCACGGTATGGACAAAGTAGATAAGGAAAAACTGTTTTCCCTATCGCACAACACTAGAACTAGGGGGCACTCCATGAAACTTTTGGGTACTAGTTCTCAAACAAATAAGAGAAAGTACTTTTTCACCCAGAGGATCACTGGTCTATGGAACTCCCTGCCAGAAGAAGTGGTGACAGCTGTCAGTCTTGACAGCTTTAAGAAAGGATTAGACAAGTTCATGGAGGACAAGAGTATCAATGGCTATAATTATGGATACTTAAGGACAACCTCCGGGTTGGAGAGATAGGAAGGAGGATATCTCTCAATATCATTTCCAGGGAATCCTAAGCAGGTGAAGGCATCTGCTTGGGAATACCCTGAAGGAAATGGTGAGCCACTGTGTGAGACAGAATGCTGGACTGGATGGGCTGTGGCCTGTTCCAGCAAGGCTGTTCTTATGTTCTTATGCATGTTCTGCTAGGGAGCGTTCCTTGGGATGTTACCAAGTTATAGTGTGCCATGACCTCCAGAGAATGCTGGCCGGGCGTTTACTCTGCTTCTACTTTTCGGGAACTTGCTCAACTAAATAATAACAGGAATATTTTTGGGGCGACCATGAGGCACAAACTAATGTCATTGCTTCAGTTTATAAATGTTATAAAATTTGATGCAAAAGTTTCAAAAAGGAATATTTTGGACTCCCGGGGGAAGAGCAGCAGAGGGGTGGCACATGGGCGTCCCGATGAAAGGGCATTTGCACTTCTGCTGGGGAGGGGGTCACCGAGAAAGACTTTTCTTTGGGGTGGTGGTGGTGGGATCAAGACTCGAGAAACGCCTCCCCTACTCTTGACTCTCCTCCTGGCGGCTTCTCTGCTCCTGACTTGCTTTGGGAAACACACACACACACCACTTTAGCTCTTGTTGGGAAGACGAGGGTCCGCTCTACCTGGCCGGCTGGCCGGCCACAGCCAGCAGAGCAGAGCAGAGGCTTCTTCGGCCACAACCGAACCTCCTCCTTCCTCGTTCCACCTGTCCTGCTGCGACTTTTCTGGCTCTCACAGCCCGGCTTTGCCACTCAGGATGTATTTTCCAGGCTGCCTCGCCCGGCCTTGGGACTTCCAGGTGCCCCCTTTCCCTTCCTGACGAAGATTTCCTTGAGTGAGATAGAAACCCACAGACCGGGGGCTTGGAAAGAGGAAGGGGAAGGTGGCCACCTCGTCCCTCCCTCGCCCTTTGCCAGCCAGCAGCGGAACCCTTTTGCATGATTGTCGCGACCTGCCTGCCGCAGCGGTAAAAGTGACAAGACACAGAGGCTCGAGTCAGGATGAGACGGTTCTGTCCTTTATTACCCATTGTAATAAATCAAGTTCGGCTAGGCGGTGTCCTTGCGTATTGTTACTTTACTCCCAGTTTCCTAGGCGCTCCCAGCAATGTCAGATGGCATGACTGCCCCCACCCTTGGGAACTTGTTAGTGGTAAATAACCATGATTATAAATTTAAGGTGATCGTGGAGTCTGACTAATAAATCAGTACTACACAAATCAATACATCATCACTACAGGCAAATAGTTGAAAAAATGGGGCCAGATACGAAATCCACTGCCCTTGGAATCTGACACAACCACAAGAGATTGGGCATTAAACCAACTGAACTTTCTTCAAGTTTATTCATTCATTCATTCAATTTATAGGCCACCTTCCTTGCCTCAGTGAGCTTAGGTAATGATTACTTCTGAGTTAGTGAGATGGGGTAGTAGTTCAGCTGTGGCTCTTGAATGCCAGGTGTGGGTCAGGCAGGGATTGCCCACCCAGTGAGAAAAAGGCTGCAGGTTCGTGGAGGACCTGGTAGAGCAGTTCTGAAGCTGGGGGCCATTGGGTCACACTCCCTCAGACAGCTCAGGGGCCAGGCTTTCCCTTAATCATTTCCGACGCTTAGAGACTCGTCGGCTACTCTGCACATGCCCCAAAGCGCTCTTGTCGTGGCTGCGGGGTTATAGGCAGCCCAGAAAGACTCAAGCGTGCGAGCACTTCCGGGGCAGGCAGCAGCGTCCCGTCCTGCCTGCCAATCAAAGGCGCTCCGTCGGCCCTCTGCGCTGGCCGGGCGGAGGAACTTGTTAGTGCTAAATAACCATGATTATAAATTTAAGGCGATCATGGAGTCTGACTAATAAATCGTTACTACACAAACCAATACATCATCACTACACATGATGATGGCCACTCATTCACCCATGGAATGTGCAATGCCGCTCTAGAGCTGCTGCTGCCATATGACAGCCTCCTCCTCCTCTGGGGGGGGGTTGTTGTTGTTGTTGTTGTTCATTGTTTGTTTGTTTGTTTCTTTTTAAGGATTTGGTTATTGCCTCCCAGCTCCAAAGACTCTGGGCGGCGCACAGATATCAAAACCATCACAATTTCAAAATCACAATTAAAACCACCCCCCAAAAAACTCCCCACATATTCTCCTCCCCCTCCCCCCATTTTAAGAAAGAAAAGTGGGAGGGAGGGAGAGCGCCGTGTTGTTCAACCAGCCACACAACGCAGCACTTCCGGTGCCCGCCCACACCGGCTCTGCCCGCCCTCCAGGGTTGACTCCGCCCTCCCTGGGGTATTTCCGTGAAGGGCAGCAGTAGCAGCAGCAGCTGTGAGGCGGCATTCCTCTGTGCTGCCGCTCCCACTCTCCCTCTCTATGGTCGGAAGCTGATTGGTCGGAAGGGGGAGCTGCAACGGAACGGAAGTGTGTGTGTTGGCATTGGGGGCCCGGCCGGGCGAGCTTCCGGTCGCGGCGTGTGCGTGCGTGCGGGCGATGCTGGCGTTGCGGGCGTTGCGCGGAGGGGCGTGCAGGGGGGCTTCCCTCGTGCTGCGGGAGGCGGCGGTGAGGCTGGGAAGAAGGCCCCTTTCCCCGGGGCGGCCCCTGATGGGCCAGGCGAGCGGGGAGAGCCGGACTGCCTTCCCCATGAGGGGCCAGCAAGGCGGGGGCTGCTTTGGCCAGAAGGACAGGCGGGGGTGGGGAGGCCCGGGGCCTTTTATGGGTGGGTGTGGGTGTGGGGGTCTTTCCTGGTGGGGCCTGAGCCCCCGCCGTGTGTCCCTCACGCCCTTTCTTCCCATCCGTCTTGGCAGAGCGGCGGCAGGCGCCCCCCCGCGGCCTCCTTGCCCTCCCGGGCGCCCCAGAGATGGGCCTCGGGCTTGCCCAAGAACACGGTGGTCCTCTTCGTGCCCCAGCAGGAGGCCTGGGTGATCGAGCGCATGGGCAAGTTCCACCGCATCCTGGAGCCGGTAAGGGCGCCGCTTGTGTGCATCATCCTCCCTCCCAGGGGTCCTCCTCTTGAGAGGAGCAGCCAGAGAGTGTGTCAGCAGCAGGGTTTAAATCAGGCCCATGGGCCTGATCCGGCCCCTGACGCCATTTCAGCCCGGCCTGCACCACCCTCGTCGCTCCTGGAAGCGGAAGTAAAACATGCCTGTACGCTTTTACTTCCAGGAGCGACAAGGACAGTGCGGGCCGGATCATACCACCCGTCAAGTTTTGGACAGGAAAATAAGGGAAATGTTGGGCCACGCCCCCTCCTCCCCAAAATCCAGGCACATAGACGCCACCAGAGCCAGGGGTGTTGGGCTCTGGGCTCCCCCATCCTTGCGGAGGAAGAACCACCCCCTAGGGCCTAGGCCAGTGATGGTGAACCTTGGCTCTCCAGATGTTCTTGGACTTCAATTCCCAGAAGCCCAATTCAGCATTCCTGCTGATCAGGGCTTCTGGGAATTGAACTCCAAGAACACCTGGAGTGCCAAGGTTCGCCATCACTGCCCTAGGCACTGCCTTTAGCATCACTGCTGCCCCTCACAGGGAACAGGAGCAGAGGGCAGCCTCTTACTGTAATGGTTCTATCTTAACTTTCTTTCGCCATTATCTGCTGCGACAGCATTTTAGAATATGGCATTTTAGAATATGTTTTTTACACTTGCGTCAGTTAGTTGTCTACTGTCTTAGCCTTGTGTGCCACAATTTCATTTTTAAAAACTCTGTGTTTAAGGCAGGACCACCGAAATATCCTCTTTATGGAGGGTGTTCCCTCTTTCCCAGGAGAGAGAGGAGGGCTTCAAGTATATTTGCATACAACATAAAGAGGCGCATATTACTTCCCCTTCCAGTGGGAGGAACCATGCGACTGGCCCGCTGAACTACGTGACCAGCCCGTGGCCCGAAACGTTTGGACACCCTTGGTTTAAATGCATGATGGTGTGAGGTGAACCATTGGCAACTCCGTACATACAAAATCATCCTGAGAAGGGCTGACATGGTGGCCTGGGTGGTTGAGCGGATGGGCAAGTTCCACTGCATCCTGGAGCCAGTAAAGGCTTGGCCAGGTTACTCGTGGGGAGAGGGGCCAGGCAGGGGAGGGGCATCCCAGGTGTCATCTTAAAGGAGTGGAGTGCTAGCTTGCTTTAACTGTATGGTGGTGCGTGAGGTGAGGCTTTTAAGTTGGCAATGCCATACGTACAAAATGACCGCAATGAGCTGAAGGGCAGGATAGGGGAGGGCCTTCACCAAAAGGAATTGCAATAGCCACGACGCTTCTGTTCCTGGGTACTCGCTTTATCAACTCTGGAAGGCTGAGTCAACCTTCTGGCTGCAGAAGAGCAGTCTTAACCCCTCTGCCCCCAGGAGCCAAGGCATGGAGTCCTGCCAGGATTAAATCAAATCTCTATTATGGTGTCAAAGACCAGCATAATGCAGCAAAACAAGTTGATACAAGAGGGCATGTAAAATATATTTTAAAAAGGAACATTTCAGCTCAAAGTTAAGAAGTAATAAAACTAGTATTTAGGATTAGTAGTGCTGCAATTATTGCTAAGCTTACGGATATGTGGCTAGGGACCTTCCAAGATCGTTCTCCTGATCTTACATGCTGTGGTGCAGAACTATGGCGGTGTTGTGGGTGAAGGTGGGCCTTTCATCAGATAGCAGCCAGTGGGTGTATGTGCTGTTTGTCCAGCCAGGATACTTGCAGAGCAGCGGAGATAGGAACTTATTCCAGATGTCTCTTTAAAAAGGGCAGATGCAGAGAACAGGATTGAACTCACAATATTTTGGCTGCAAGTACAGCAGTTTAACTGGGGCTCTTGTAGTTGGAACAGGTTTCGAAAGAAATACTTTCTCTTTCTGTATCTCAACCAGCGTAGATTGCCTAATAAACCAAAAGACCAAATATGTATATATAGTATAATCCACCATATCCCAATCTTTATTTTGTATCCCTCTACGTAAAAATTGAAATATCTGGGATTTTGTCCAATAAGGTTCTAAATTTAGGAGTTCCGGCACTTCTCTTGGAAGATGCAACCAAGGAACACAGGCTTACTAACAATTCACCTCCACTGAACATGTTGGGACTAGACGTTTCCCTTCTCTCTTTCTCTCTCATAGATTATCTGTTGCACAGCAGCAATGGTTTTCCAGGAAAAATTTGAAAGCCAACACCCAGAGAAAGAGGAACAATGTTCCCCATTCAGTCCAATTACAAGGGGAGAATCCCAGCCTTTTCTGAATCCTGCCTGTGCTTTACAGAGCAGAGAGGCGGCTTTCAGTCTCTTCTGTGTGATTTGGAAATACTAGCTGTGGCTGCAGGACACGCTCCGTGCGGGTTCGGGCCCAGTGTTGGAAGCCTCTTCCACATTCCTGGAGGTGGGGATGGGAATGTGTGTTGCCAATGCTATCTTTAAAGCAGGGGTGGCCAACCTACGGCCCAAAGGCTGAACCCAGCCGGCGGCACTATTTCATGTGGCCCGCGATGCTGCCGCCGCACTGGAAGTGGAAGTGGACGCATTTACAACAGCTGTAAACGCAGCCACAGACACATATTACGGCAGTGTTTATGGCAAGGGGATCCACATGACCGGCCCTCTCAGCTGTCAGGAAGGGCATGATCAGGCCCATGGTGTAAAAAGGTTGGGAACCACTGCTTTAAAGTGTAAGTGTGTAGAAGTAGAAGCAGATTTCTGAGAGTTTGGAATGTAGAAGCCTAAATCCTGCAGGGACGGGACTTTGCCCTGGGATTGTCCTGTTGTGCTGCCTTGGTGATAGATGTTTGTTTATTGTAATGTTGAACCTTTATTTCCTGGTTCTGTGTTTAATCTTGTAACTTTGATATTGTATTTGTGATATGCACCCTTGTGATTTGTAATTAACTTCTATTTTTATTATATTGTATGGTGTTGTTATTTATCTTTGTGCTTCTTTATTAATTGTATTATTATGGTGTTGACAATGTTGTAATTTGCCGCCCTGAGTAGCTTCGGCCAAGAAGAGCGGGATAATAATAATAATAATAATAATAATAACAACAACTACTACTACTACTACTACTACTACTACTGTTGTTGTTGTTGTTGTTGTTGTTATTATTATTATTATTATTATTATTATTATTAATAATAATAATAATAATAATAATAATAATCATCATCATCATCATCATCCAAGGGGTGGATCCTTGCATATTTTTGTCCAATTAAAGTTAGTGCATTACTGATGAAAGACTTTTCCTTTTGCTAATCTCTGCCAGGGACTGAACTTTCTTATCCCGATCCTGGACCGCATTCGCTATGTACAGAGCCTTAAAGAAATAGTTATCAATGTCCCAGAGCAATCGGCTGTCTCCCACGGTGAGATAATCTGGTGGGGGCTGTAAGAGGTGGAATGACTGGGTGGGGGCTGGTGCTAGAGTAGGTCATTACTTGGGTAGTTTTGGAGGACAAAGCTGCTCTTAATGTTCACGCACCATGTGGTTTGCATAACTGTAAACCAAGCACTGCTTCTTTCCGTTAAAAAGCTGTGTTGCTGGATTGGTTTGCATCAATAGCCTCTCACTGTTGTAGAAAATAGGATTGAGTTTTCCTTCCCTTATTTATGGATTGTGGAATATGCGCTGAAGAGCTCAAGACCTGCACTCACCAAGCAAGGAGGGGCCAGAATATGCAGGCAAATCCTATCTGCGCAGTGGAGTTGGGGTAGTCTCAAGTGGGTGGATGGTGGATTATAAGAGTGGAACCGGAGTGTTAATAATATTCATGGCTCTTGGTCCGGATTGCCCTGACGGGGGGTTGATATGCAAGCAGTTCACAAATAATAGGCCAGATTTTGTACTAAATGCTGGCCAATCGTGATAGAACCCCCGACCACCATTGAATGACTTGAATAATGCACTGATTACCTTTGATAACCTTTACGTTTGCAGTATTCTAATAGTTAAAGAAAACCAGAATTTTTCTTAATGCAATTTTCCTTAATACAAGTGCATTCAAGCATGCGCACGCCTATCAAGCCGCCCTGGCCCTGTCTAATAATCCAGTGTTTCACAACCTTTGGTTCTTGGACCTCAATTCTCCAGAAGGCAAAGTCAATTCCCCAAAGCACGGATCAGCCAATGGACTGACTGAGGCTTCTGGGAATTGAAGTCCACCATTGATCATTGCCAAGAAAACAGAAGGCTTCTTTTTTTTTCCTTTCCTCTTGGCTTTAGACTGGGCTCCGTCCGCTGCCCTCTTTCTGTTCTGGTTGGCAAAGTAACAGGATCAAGGCTGGATTTGCCTTTGCTTACGTTGCTGTGGCACTTCTAGCATTCTTAGGGAAGTGGTGTGACTCCCCTTTTATTCTCCTGACATCATTCTTGTGTTCTTTCAGATAATGTGACTTTGCAAATTGATGGTGTCCTCTATTTGCGCATCATGGATCCCTACAAGGTATGTCCAGCAGCTGCGGGTGGGTGGGTGGGAGGGAGGCTGGGACTTAATGCTTACGAAGCCAAGCTTGGCAGGAGCGCCTCTGAAGCGTAGGGAAGCCATTCAAAGCCTCTGATCTATGACTGCAGCCCTAGAAAGGGAATCTGGCACTTGAGGGGAACAAACGTATCAGAGAACTGCTTCTTCTTCTTCAGTGGCTGAGCTCTCTGAGACCGTGGGGGTGGGGGAAGATTTTCCCTTTGGGGTGGTGGTGGGTGGAGCTGTAATAGGAGTATTGGCCCCTGGTTCCAGAAACGGAGGTGAGTTTTCTCGGTCGAAACCTGCTTCTTGGCTTTCCTGCTGGCTCCCCTTGACTCACAGTCTCTCCCCCCCCCCCCGCGTCTCTTCCCCAGGCGAGTTACGGCGTGGAGGACCCGGAGTATGCAGTGACTCAGCTGGCTCAGACCACGATGCGATCTGAGCTGGGTAAACTCTCCCTTGACAAAGTTTTCCGGGTGAGTCCTAGAGAGGACAGGAGGGGCCTGGAATTGGGGTGGATTGGGGGTTGGCAGAGAATTAGCAATTCTGCCTCTAGACCCCCCCTGCCCTGCCCCCCCCTCCGGGCTCCATAGAAGCACTTCTTAGTGCCCTACCTCTCAGGGCAGTTTACAGGTCATGAGCATTTTGCCCCAAACAGGTTGGGCCCTCATTTGACCAACCTTGAAAGAGGCTATGTGAACCTTGAATCCTGTCAGTATTGAACTCACAACATTTTGGCTGCAGTACATCAGTTTAACCCCTCCTGTGCCACCAAAGGCAAAGAATTGCCCTTGGTGGAGGGAGTCCCCTGGCAAGAGAGCTGTAGGTGGAGGCAGAGGGCCCTCAGAGAGTCAACAAAGGGGAAGGTGGTGTGTGCGGTGCGTGTGTCCGTCCGTCTGTCCAAGCACTATGGGGAACCATCATGGGAAAACCCTTGTGCCTTTTAACCCTTTAGCCCATTGGTAGGATTTCCAGGTAGATTCATGTTGACAGTTCTCCTTTCAGAACCTACCCCCTTGTCTTGCCAAACAGGAGGAGCAGCCATGTGCAGTCTGCCTGGGTTTAGGATTGCTGATAAGTTGAACACCCTGAGTGTGATCCTGTGGCTCTTAAGACAGTCAAGAAATGCCGTCAGCCTAGAAAGTCTTAAGCAGGCAGTAGAGGTAGAAGATCGCCTCCATTTAGGAGAGTCTGGCCTTCGCTCTGTAAGGAAGAGCCTTGGCTGACACCCAGTCAAGAGCAGGCCTTCTTGGGCAAAGAGGGCAGGTCCTTTCCTTGTGCCCACCTTAAGAACATAAGAGCAGCCTTGCTGGAAGAGGCCACAGGAGCCCATCATCCAGTCCAGCATTCTGTCTCACACAGTGGCTCACCATTTCCTTTAGGGTATTCTTCCCATGCAGATGCCTTCACCTGTTTAGGATTCCCTGGAAATGGCATTGAGAGATATCCTGCCTATCTCTCCAACCCGGAGGTTGTCCTTAGGTATCCATAATTATAGCCATTGATACTCTTGTCCTCCATGAACTTGTCTAATCCTTTCTTAAAACTGTCAAGACTGACAGCTGTCACCACTTCTTCTGGCAGGGAGTTCCATAGACCAGGGATCCTCTGGGTGAAAAAGTGCTTTCTCTTATTTGTTTGAGAACTAGTACCCAAAAGTTTCATGGAGTGTCCCCTAGTTCTAGTGTTATGCGATAGGGAAAACAGTTTTTCCTTATCTATGATGTCCACACCGTGCATGATTTTATAAACTTCAATCAGGCCACCTCGTAGACGCCGTTGTTCAAGAGTGATTGCCCTCCCCCTCAAACCCCCCCCCCCCATTTCCCTCAGTCTCAGGGAAGAGGGATTTCCAGCAGGCATTCAGCTTAGGGAGGGCCACAGTCTCTGAGGGAGGATGGGGTGGGGGTGGCCAGATGTTTCGGCCACAGTCTCTAGCACTGAAGAAGTCTTAACAGCTGCTCCCAAATGCCAGTCTTCTCTGGTCTCCACCTCTTCCCTTTCCTGCCACCCAGAAGGGTTCCTTTGGAATGGGACTTTAACTTAATGGCAGGGGTGTCGCTGTCACAGACCCAGGCGGCAGTCAGGCCTCTGAGTTCAGCTCGGAGAGGCCGAGGTGTTGGGGGGTTCTGGGAAAGTATCCAGAGGCCAAGTCTTTTCCTGGTTGCTCTTTCACAACACCCAGGCCAGGGAGACCAAGTAGCAGTAAGTCCAAACTTACCTTGATTGGATTTTGCCCTCTGGGGACTGCTGAGGGCTCTCTTACCTCGCCCTTCCCTTCCCTGACCAGGAACGTGAGAACCTCAACGCTAGCATTGTGGATGCCATCAACCAGGCCTCCGACTACTGGGGCATCCGGTGCCTGCGCTATGAGATCAAGGACATCCACGTCCCGCCTCGCGTGAAGGAGTCCATGCAGATGCAGGTCAGGCAGCCTACAGATGCTGGATGGGCTGGTTCTGAGTGGCCCAGAGGGAGAACCCACCAGGGCTGCCCTGCCTCTTTTCCCTAGGGCTCCCCCACCCCACCCCCACCTTCTCTCTGGCGCTCTTTGGAGTTCCTGGCCAGTGGCTGCAGTTGAAACGAGGTGGCTTCTCCTCTGGGGACTCCTCTGGCTGCCCTTGTGGGGGGTTGGTGGTGGTGGAGGGACCCAGGAGCTCAGTAGGGCCCTTTCCTGCGCACACTCTCCACATCCACACTTCCCCCACCCGACCCAGGGCCGAGGGAAAGGCATCCTCCTTGGGGACACTTTTGACAGTGTTCCTGGAGTCTCACCGTGACCCAGGGAAGCCGCCCAGCTCATCTCTTCTCCTGCAGGTTCTTGTTGAGACTCCTAAGGGAGGGGGCCTGTTAAGTTGTGGAAAGCCCCCCCCCCCCCACACACACACACACATTCCCTTCCCTGTTTTTGCTTGCAGGTGGAGGCAGAGAGACGCAAGCGAGCAACTGTGCTGGAGTCAGAGGGGATGCGTGAGTCGGCCATCAACGTGGCCGAGGGGCAGAAGCAGTCTCAGATCCTGGCCTCAGAGGGGGAGAAAACGGAGCAGATTAACCAGGCTGCTGGTAAGGGGAGAGGAGGCAGGGAGGGAGGGAGGGAAGTAGAGCCCCCCCCATACCATTGCAGAAAGGATCATCCAGGGTGGGGTGGGGGAAGCTTCAGTTTGCTTGGAGCAGGCTTTGGGGATTGTCATGTTTCATTGCAGGATGGATGATTCTCTCTCTCTCTCTTCCCCCTTCCAAATATTCCTGTGTTGTGTTTGGTGCTTGAATAAGCTCATTGGTGGGTGTCTGTCTGTCTGTCTGTCTGTCTGTCTGTCTGTCTGTCTGTGTCTGTCTTGTGGCCTGACTGCTCTGGGCTTCTTTTGCAGGGGAGGCCAGTGCCATTCTGGTGAAAGCCCAGGCGAAAGCAGAAGCCGTCAGACTCCTGGCAGAGGCTTTGTCGCAGAAGGTGATGGCAGGGGAGGAGCGGAGCAGAGAGAGGGAAGGCCTGCCCCCCCCGCCCCCCCATTTCCCTCAATCTCAGGGAAGAGGGATTCCCAGCAGGCATTCAGCTTAAGGAGGGCCACAGTCTCTGAGGGAGGATGGGGTGGGGGTGGCCAGATGTTTCGGCCACAGTCTCTAGCACTGAAGAAGTCTTAACAGCTGCTCCCAAATGCCAGTCTTCTCTGGCCTCCACCTCTTCCCTTTCTTGCCACCCAAAAGGGTTCCTTTGGAATGGGACTTTAATTTAATGGCAGGGGTGTCGCTGTCACAGACCCAGGCAGCAGTCAGGCCTCTGAGATCAGCTCGGAGAGGCCGAGGTGTTGGGGGGTTCTGGGAAAGTATCCAGAGGCCAAGTCTTCCTGGTTGCTCTTTCACAACACCCAGGCCAGGGAGACCAAGTAGCAGTAAGTCCAAACTTGCAAATATAATGTCGCATCAGGCCCTTTGGCAAGGCACCTTCTTTAGGCACCCCCCAACCCTTGTTAGTCCAAAAATGACACCTTGAGTAAAATATTTAAGCATTTGCTAACAAGAGTAGAAAAGGCTGCCCCGCACTCTGCCCTGAAGCCAGCGCTGGATCGTCAGCTAAAGCCTGTTTGCCCTGAAGAGGCGTCTGGCCTTGTATATGACTTCAGGGGAGGCGGAGGCTGGGAGGCGACGGCAGTGGCACTGACCTGGGCAGGGGGGGGGGACACACAGAACTCTGCCCTTCTCTAGACCTCTCCTAAGCGCAGCCACCGCCACCGTGGAGTCTGGAGGAAGTAGCCAGGCCTGCTTTGGTTCACTCAAACCTCCTCCTCCTCTCTCTCTGTCTCTCTCTCTCTTTACTTCCAGAACGGTGGCTCGGCAGCCTCTCTCTCCGTGGCGGAACAATACGTGAGTGCCTTTTCCAAGTTGGCCAAAGAGTCGAACACGGTCCTTCTGCCTTCCAGCACCGGCGACATCAGCAGCATGGTTGCCCAGGTCAGTTGGCTGTGTGTGTGTGTGTGTGTGTGTGTGTGGCTGGGTGCCCGCCATGCTGGGACCTCTGGCCACAGGGTCCCTGTGGGGAGCGGAGAGGGCCCCCATTTGCAGAAGGGGCAGGCTCAGTGGTGGGCCCAAAAGAAGCCCTGCCGGCACAGGGGCTCAGCAGCTGGTCTGCAGCCAAAACGTTGTGAGTTTGATCATGGCAGGGCTCAAGGCTGGCTCAGCCTCTTCCATCCTTCCGAGATTGATCCATGAGGGCCCAGGGCAGAATGTGAATGACCCCTGTAAAGCGCCCACAGAGGGCACCGAGAGTTATGGAGAGTGGGAGTAACTATGTGCCATTGCTGAAATGGCTCCTCCTGCTAGCTTTGAGCCACAGGGAGGGAAGAGTGGAGCGAAGAGCCTAAAGCAGTCCAAAGGCAAGAAGAGAGCAGCCAGCTAAGCCAGAGGGTGGCCGACCCTTCTCGTGCCTTCTTCTGGCCCTGCTGTGCGTGACCTTGCTGTCCTTCGTCTTTCTCTCCAGGCAATGGGGATCTACAGCTCCCTGACCAAGCCACGGCCGGCCCAGGCCACAGATGTCGCAGCTGGCCCCTCTCTGCAGCCCCAGGAACCCCCAAGCACAGCCTACCCAGAGGCGGAACACCCGAGGCCCAGCTAGCAAGACAGACGGATGGCAACCCCATGAGTGCCCGCCTCCTTCCACCTGCTGTGTGGGTGGACTACTTTGCAGCCCCCTCCCTACACACACACACACACACACTTAGTTTTATTGTCTAATTTGGGTTTAATCATGTAATAAAAGGAGATGGTCAGAGCACCGTGTAGGTCCTTCTGCTGCTACCTCCACCGCCGCCAGCTGGAACCTTTCTGAACTGGAGCAGAACTTTTGGCTGAAAGAGGATGAGGCTGTGAGACTTCTGTCAAGAGCAAGGAGGGAGCGAAGGTGGGCGAGAGCTGTTCCCGTTCTCCACCCCCAGCCCCCCAGCCCGGGAGGATGAAGGTGGCAGCTGGTGGCGCTTTGCAGCTTTGCCCACTCTTTCAGGCAGTCGTGTCACTGGTACAAAGGAGGGCAAGATGGAGGGAAACCAAGGTTCCCTATGGAGGAAAGACTGAAGGAACAGGGACATGTTTAGCTCCGTGAGAAGGAGAGGGAGGGGGAAGGATGAGGATGATGAGGATGGCACTCTTCAAATCCCTGAAAGATGCTCATAAGGAGTGAGGGAAGGACCTGCTCTTTATCATCCCAGAGTGCAGGACCACTTAATAATGGGTTCAAATTAAAGGAAGCCAGGTGCAGGCTGAACATGAGGGGAAAGCCATGGTTAGAAGGGGACGACAGTGGAACCCCCTGCCTCGAGAGGAGGGGGCGAGTGCTCCAGCCCTGGGAGCCTTGGGAAGAGAAGTGGACAGTCGTACCTGTCAGATCAGGTCTGCTTCATATTTGGATGGGTTGAACCGGGTGGCCTTTTGGGACCCCTTCCAACACCTCCATTCATTCTTCTAGGGCTCAAGGATGTCCCTGTACGTAGTGGTTTAGGTCCCTGCACAGTCTCCAACTCCAACGCAACCTTGGAGAATGGCTTGAACCAGGATGTCTCGTTTCTGGCCGTCATGGGTTGCAGTCAAGGGCGATACTTAGGAAGTCTTGAACATTAATGGGTAACATGAACTTTAGACCTAAACTGGCCTTTGCTTTTTTAAGCCCTCCACCTTCCCAGCTTTGGGTTTGCTTTTTCTCAACATGGAATTGGGGTCTGTAAACCCACCCCCTGCCCCCCACCCCACCCCACCCCAGCAGTGGAGAAAGGATTTGGAGAGACCCCAAGCAAACTCCCGTGTTTTATGTATGAGGAGGAGACACATTTGCTGAGTAACTTACACACATGCCCAGTAACTGGGACGGACAACAGTGTGGCGCACAAGCCAGCGCAAGAGGACCAAACTCTGTATGCATTAGCCGCCCTGAGTGGCGTACCCACCAGGAGGGCGGGATATAAATGTGCAAAAATAAACTTCAGTGTTGGCAATTGAAAGAGTGAAGTGATTTGAACCAAGGATACTGGGCTGGCTTAGTGGTTAAGACGCAGGTCAGCAGTTTGAGACCTGGGTGCTGCACAATGGAGTGAGCTCCCATCCTCTGTCCCAGCTCCTGCCAACCTAGCAGTTTGGAAGCGAGAAATTGCAAGTGGATAAATAGGGACCACTTCAGTGGGAAAGGTCAACTGAAAGGTTCCATGCATTCTGGTGTCATGCCTGCCACGTGGCGACGGAAACATCTGCAGATGCAGACAGAGCTGGAGCAAGGGAGGAGACCCTGACCTTTATACAGACATTGATCTAAATGGGTACTATTATTATTATTATTATTATTATTATTATTATTATTATTATTTCGTGTCAGAAATCATTCTGGGTTGAAAGGATTTTTTTTGCTGGAGAAACTTTGCGGGACGCTCGAAAGAAGCTCCTTTCATGTCTCCAAGCAAGAGCTGGGACAGAGACGGGCACTCACTCCGTCCTCCGACCCCCCCCTTGAGGAGAGGAAAGGAGGGGTGTGCACTGCCAGGGGGGGGGGCGGGAGACGGAGCGAGCGAGCTTCCTCCGCGCAGGCGCACTGTGCCCTCCTCCCGCTCTTCCGCTCCCCCTGGCGGCCCCCGCTCTTGGGCATCGCCCTGCCCTTTCCGCCAGGGGGCGCACCGCATCCGCTCTAGCCTGCCTCTCTCGCTCGACTCCACTTCCGCTTCCGCCTCAGCGAAGGCGCTGGGTCGGGATTCGTGGCCCGCCTGCAGCCCAGGTCCCCCCCCCTCCCTCCCTCCCTCCCTCCCTCCCGCGGCGCTGGGGGCCTTTCTTGAACGGTGGCTGCAAGCCCCCCCGCCCCGCCCCCTTTCAGACCCCCTGGCGTTGACGCCCCGCCCCCTTCCGCTGCCCCTGAACCTCCAGTCCCACCAGCAACGAGCAACAACAACCCTGCAAGGTAGGCCAAGGGTGGAAGCCGGGTGGGTGGGTGGGAATGGGCGTTGCGGAGGGGGTGGGGGTGGGGGACCGGACAGAGGACCTCGCGGGCACCCCCCCCTCCCCCCCCTCTCTCTGGGGCTGAAGAAAGGGTGGCAAAGCAGGGTTATTTTAGGCGGTGGGAGTTGAGAGATGAGAGGCAGGCAGGCTTCACTCTGCGTATGCTCAGGGGCTAGATGGATCAGGCTCCGGACTTTGACAAGCCCTCCTTCAGGCAGGTGGACAGGCGGCCAGCGTGGGGATAAGAATGCATCTGGTCGGGGTGGGGCAGGCGGCGGTTAGGCCCGCAGGTCTGTCTCCTTGCCTGGCCCTCCTTGGCCTGACCTCTGGCTTCCTCCTCTGGCGCCCAAGGCAAGGAAGGGAGGCTGGCTTTTGGGATGACCCCCTTCTCAGGGAGGAGGAAAGAAAGCCAGAGGACAAACACATATGCCAAAGCATAAACAAAACCAAAAGAGTTTAGAAATATAGGAGCGGAATGCATGAATGCATGGATGGATGGATGGATGGATGGATGGATGGATGGATGGGGTGCTGTAGGAAGAGTATTGGACGAGGAGGCCTGGGTTTTAATTCCCACTTGGCCATAGCTTGGTTTGCTCTCAGATACGCTTCCACAGACAAACAGGGCTAGCATTTCAAAACTGTTCTTACCCTTTTGTTCACGTGGCTTTTCTTTTTCCTTCCTTCCTTCCTTCCTTCCTCCCTGCAGGATGCTGAGGCTCCCTGTGCTCCTCTTCCTGGCCTGGGCCTGCTTCCTCTTCCTGGCTGCCGTTGGGCTCTTCACCAGCGGCTTCCTCCTCACCCGCGTGGAGCTGGACCACCACAGCGCCTGTCTGGACCTGCCAGCCGGCCGCGTGGTGGGCTCCCAGGCCCCTCGTCTCTCCTGCTGGTTACCCCGGCGCTTCCCCAGAGCTGTCCTGGTCATCATCGACGCCCTGAAGTTCGAGTTTGCCCACTATGACCCTTCGCGCCGGGAGCCCCGGCCCTTCGAGAACAAGCTGGAGACCCTGCACCACTTGGCCAGCCAACAGCCCCGCCATGGGCGCCTGTACCGCTTCCGGGCCGATCCGCCCACCACCACCATGCAGCGCATCAAGGGCTTCACCACGGGGTCCTTGCCCACCTTTGTCGACGCCGGCAGCAACTTTGCCTCTTATGCCATCCAGGAGGACAACCTGGTTTGGCAGCTGGCCCAGAATGGTGGGTGCAGCAAACCGCTTTCCCCCAGGCTCTCCATCCTTCCTGGTGGATGTGCTTCTCCAAAGCCTCTCCATGCTTCTTGCAGGAAGGAGAGTGGTCTTCATGGGGGACGACACCTGGGACAGCCTCTTCCCCCAGGCCTTCCACCACGCGTACTTCTTCCCTTCCTTCAACGTCAAGGATCTCCACACGGTGGACAATGGGATCCTGCAGCATTTGTACCAGACAGGTGAGCTCTTGTTCTTCTCTGCTCGGGCTCCCTCTGCGCACGAGGCTGCCAGGAGGGACCGTGGCTCCACCAGCAGCCTTGCTGCGCCGTCTCTCTCGGAGAGCCCTGCGGAAGAACAGGCAGGTGAAGGACTCCCCTGGAAGGCTTTGGGGTGGGGCGGCTCAGTTCTAGCCTCCTCCAGCCTGGCCCTCTCCAGCTTTTAGGGGGCTGGAACCCCAAGATCCCAAAGCACTTTCTGATGGTGGAGTGACGGGGGTTGGACTCTTGCCACACTTACCAGAGAAGGAAATCCTTTCCCTTCAGGTGAGACTTTTGAAATAGTGGGCTTGTTTTCTAATCTGTTTTGTTGTTTTCAATACATTTTTAAAAGCCACGAACAAAAGAGTCGCGTATGCTGCGTTACAAGTGTTTTATTATGTGTACTGTATGTTAATAGAATGTTTCAAAAGTTGGTGGAGTAATCCTGGAGTTTTGAGATTTGGAAATGGGTGGAAAATGTATTATTGTTTCTCTAGGGATATGTGAGATTGTTGTTAGTATTATGATTAGCACCTATTATTAAGTGCAGTAGATGACCGACCTAGTAAATGTAATTTAATACTTCATGTATATAGAGAGCATATGTACCAAAGACAAATTCCTGGTGTGTTAGCACACCTGGCCAATAAAGGATTCTATTCTACTCTAAGCCCTCGTCCGGGCTGTGGTTCTGAAATCTTTTGGCTCTCTCTCTTTCTCTGTGGTCCAGTGGATGGTGACCAGTGGGACCTGTTGATTGCGCACTTCTTAGGTGTGGATCACTGTGGCCATAAGCATGGACCGGACCATTCAGAAATGGCCAAGAAGCTCTCTCAGATGGATGCCATGCTCAGGTAAGCCTCCCCAGAGGAGGAGGAGGAGCAGGTGATCAGATGATCAGAGCTCTGTGAAGGACAGAGAAGCAGCCACCCCAGGTGTTCTCCAGGTCCATGTTCTGGGGAAGTGAACTGAGATGCTCCCAGCTGCCCTGTGGGACTCTGGGGAAAGCCCCTGAGAAGAGGTTCTCCTGCTTGGTTTGCGGCCTGGCTCCCTTGGTTTTCCGGCTTCTGATGCCATTTGGGCAGGTGCCTGGGGGCTTGTGTGGCCTTAAGGGCCCACTCCCTGTTGGGTGGCAGAAGAGCATCTCTGCTGTGCTGGTAGAAACCACCAAGGGTGGAAGGAAGGAAGGATCTCAAGGGATGAGCCGTTGGGGCTCAAAGGATACCAAGAGTCATGTCCAGCACGGGATGCCAAGCCTTGGGGTTGACACAGCAGTCCCCCTGGCACAGGGAAAAGGCTGAAGTCAGTCCCATGTTGTTGATGGACAGCTCTCTGGTGGACCACCTGGACAACGACACGCTGCTCCTGGTGGCAGGGGACCACGGCATGACCACCACCGGGGACCACGGCGGAGACAGTGAAGCGGAAGTCAACGCAGCTCTCTTTGTCTACAGCAAAGTGCCTCTGTTCCACAGCCCCCCACCTGAGGTGAGCTGGTGGTGGAGGAGGAGGTGGGGCACCTGCCCCACTGCCCAAGAGGGTCTGGCCCCTTGGCATGACCTGTGGAGTGGGTGGGAAGTCATGGCTCAAGTGGGGCAGGAGACATTGCTGACAAGAGCTGCTCTGTGCTTCCCCTGCCCCCTCCACATTGGGTGGGGTGGGCTTTGGGCAACTTTCCTGCTCTGGCTGTGAGGTTGGGGGCACCTGACCCTCTCTCTCTCTCTCTTTCACACACACACACACAGAGACACCCCCCCCATCACCACCACCACTGTTTCCTTCTCCAGGAGCCAGAGACGGTGCCGCAGGTGAACCTGGTCCCCACCCTGGCCCTCCTCCTGGGCGTGCCGGTGCCCTACAGCAACATTGGGGAAGTGCTAGTGGACCTCTTTGCCGTCAATGGGGATGCAGCGGCCTCCCCGCTTGCCCAGTTGGCAGCCTACCGTGTCAACGCCTGGCAGGTGAGACTCCGGGGCGTATGAGCCCTTGGAAGGTGGGTGGGCTGGCAGGCAGGGAGGGAGGGAGAGCCCTTTCCACCCCTGAAAGCCTTGCTGGGGATCCCTTCGGGGTGCTAGCGGTGGTAGAGAAAGAGATCCTGGCTTGAGCCCAGCTTCCCTCTGTCTGGCCGCCCCTGCTCATTGGAGCTCTGAGCGCCCCATCAAACCCTCCACCCGCTGGCTGAGACTCTTGGCCTTGCAGGTGGACCGCTTCCTGCGCTCCTACTCGCTGGTGGCCAAGGATCTCCCGGCAGAGAAGCTGCAGAGGCTCCAGCGGCTCTTCTTGTCCGCCGTGGAGGACTACGAGCGACTCCTGGCTGGGGCTGGCTCTCCAGGACTCCATCAGTTGGAGGCTCTCAAGGGCCGCTTCCGCCTCTACCTCCAGGAGGCCCGGGCCGTCTGCGCTGAGTCCTGGGCCCGCTTCCAGCCCCTCCGCATGGCGGCCGGCTGTGCCCTGCTGGCCTCCTCCTGCCTACTCTGCTGGGTGGCCTGCAGGGCGGCCTCCGGGCCGGGCTTCTCCTACCGCCGCCTCCTGGGCTACCCTCTGCTCTGGGGAGTGGCTGGAGCTGTGTTGCCAGGCTTGGCCGGGGCGGACCTCCTCCTGGTCTCCTCCTGGGGGGCAGCGGCCTCCCAGCTGGGCTTCTTCTGGCACTGCTGGGCCGAGCGGTCCCGGAGAAGCTGCCCAGCCGGGCTCCCTGCCCTGCTTCTGGGTGCCAGACTGGGGCCGGCCCTGCCCTTGGGCGCCCTGTTGCTGCGTTGCTGTGCCGTGTTCTCCGACAGTTTTGTGGTGGCCGAGGACCACGTGGCCCCCTTCCTGCTGACCTCCCTGGTCCTGGCCCTGGCCCTGAGTCTGCACTGGCAGGGCGGGCTGGATGGGGCGTTGCTGGGCCTGCTAGGCGGGGTCTTGACTTGTGTCCGCCTCTCCGGCCTCTTCCGCAAGTGCCGCGAGGAGGCGCCCAATTGCCAGTCCTCCCTGCTCCTGGACCCGCTCTCCAACTTGCAGGACCCCCAGGCTAAGAACCTCTGCTTCCTCCTCTGCCTGGGAGGGCTGGCAGGGCTGGCGTGGGGCGTGCGCCGCTGGCTGCGCCACTACGGCAACCTCAACAGCCCCAGCGCCCCCATTCTCTTTGTGCGCTGGGGCTTCCCGCTGCTGGCCCTCTGGATCGGCGGCTACTGGGCCGTGACTTCGGGGGCCGAGGAGGCGGTGGCCAAGCTGCAGGCCTGGGTGCAGCTGGCCCTGGTGGTCTTCCCCCGCGGGGTCTTTGCCCTGGTCCTGGCTGGCCTCCTCTCAGTCCTCTGGGACCCCGTGACGGTCCTCGTGCGGGACGGGCGGGAGACCCCTGGGGCCGACACCCTCATCGCCACCCCTGGATCGGAGGCGGAACTCCTGCAGGTCATCCCCCAGCTCTACCGCCGGATGCAGGAGTCCTGGAGGAGCCGCTGCCTGGACGAGGCCAAGGCCGGCCGCGAGGGCCCCACGGTGGCCGCTTACGGGCTGGGCAGCGTCTACTCGGCCGCCCTGCTCATCTGCCTGGCCCTGCTGGGCTTCTTCCTCCTGACGCTGCACCGGGAGCGCCTCAGCCTGGCCTTCCTGCTCCTCTTCCTCCAAGCCTTCGCCCTGCTCTGGATCCTCGCCTTCACCCGCTCTGCAGCTGCTGCTGCCGCCGCCACCACCACACAGGCTGGTAAGTCGGGGTGGGGCGGGAGCGCTCTGGGGGTGGGTGGGTGGGTGGGTGGGTGGGAGTGATGTTCTCCCGGGGACCAGAAGCACCAGGACCCTCTGGCTAGTTCCAGAAGAGCAAATAGCAGGGGCGCTTCTACCCCTGCCCTGGGTAAGCACTTGTTAGTGCCCTCCCTGGATGGTTCACAAGTCAGTTAGCACTTTTGCCCCAAACATGCTGGGGACTCATTTTACCAACCTCAGAAGGATGGGCAAGGCTGAGTCCACCTTGATCCCCATCAGGCTCGAACTCACAACATTCTGGCTTTAGTACAGCAGTTTAACCCTTGCACCATTAGGGCTCTTTCCAAGGCCGCCTCGCATTTGGACCCAGAGAAGAGGGAAGGAGGATGCAGAGACCCCAAGGAGACTCCAAGGGCAGACGTTTGGATGGGGGGTGGCGGTGGGGGTAGGGGGGGGGACTTTTGTAGCAAGCACATCCCTAGCCTCGGGGGTCATCTAGTCCACCCACCCACCCTGCTACCAGGGGGCAAAGCCAGTTGTATCTGACTCTAGGGTGCAGTGCTCATCTCTGTTTCAAAGCCGAAGAGCCAGCGCTGTCTGCTGCTGCAGACGTTTCTGTGGTCATGTGGCAGGCATGACTAGACACCGGAGTGCATGGAACGCTGTTACCTTCCCACCTAAGAGGTTCCTATTTATCTACTTGCAATTTATTGCTTTCGAACTGCTAGGTGGGCAGGAGCTGGGACAAAGACGGGAGCTCATTCCGTCCTGCAGTACTCGGGAATCGTCAGCGTTTTAGCCACTTGAGCCACTGCAGTCCCTAAAAATACATACAGCAATAATCACGGCTAGAACTCTATCCTTATTTGTTGGCTCTTACGGGAGGCTGTTCTTAAAAGCCTCTTTAAGAAAGGACAGTTTAATGGTGTTTTCTTGGGACCCCCCAGGGAGGGAGAGGGCCTGGCATCCCTTCGCCAGGAGAGCAGCCTCACAGTCCTCTGACTTGCACAGCAGGGACCGCCGCCTGAGCCCCACCTGCGCTCTGCTCCTTACCTAGGAGAGCCTTGAAGGTGTTCAGCCGCCTCCGGAAGGTCCTCGGGATCCTTCCCACGTTCCAGCGTTGTGTTCCTTACCTGGGCATGGCTCTTACGGTGGGAGGCCGAGTGGGCAGAACATAGAGAGGGGTGGCATTGGGTGCACGGGGAGGGGGTGGCGTCATTTCTTCAGCTATGTGGGCATGGTCTTTGCCCTCCCTTTAACTGGGTCAAGAACTCCCAACGTGTAGGGTGTGCGTGTGGCTGCTGTGTTAACCCCCCCCCCCTCTGCTTCTTCTCAGAGGCCTTTGAGGTGCCCTGGGATGCTGTCGTGGCCTGGTCACTGGCGGCCACCCAGTTCTTCTATGCCACGGGCCACCAGGCCGTCTTCCCCACCATCCACTGGAATGCAGCCTTTGTCGGTTTCCAGGAGGGCCACGGCACCCGCCTGCTCCCGGCCCTGCTGGTGGCGGCCAACACCTTTGCCTCCCACATCCTCTTTGCCGGTGAGTCTTCTGCCTGCCCTTCCCTTCCCTTCCCAGGGGCGACTGGGCCACCCAGGTGGTATGCCAGCATGTGGGCTCCTATTCTAGAGCCTTCTCCCTTCCTTTGCCTGGGTGGCAAGAGAGGAGGAGGAGGAGGAGGAGGAAGGCTCTGGTTTGGCTTCCTCTCTTTCCGGAACCCCACCTGGGAAGAAGAGGTGCCTCTTTCTCTCTCACCCCCCCCCCCCCCCCAAACCCTTTCCAGCCAAAGTGTGAGTTTGGCTTTGCAGAACCTCCTTCCGTGGCTCCGGCAGCCATTGAAGCGGAGGGCCTGGCTCTCTCCTGACAGGACCAGGGGGTTGAGAGATCTCCACAAGCAGGCTTGCCTCGCTGGGTCTCTGTGTTGTGTGTGGGGGGGGGGAGAAGAGGGGCCCCTGCTTTCCCCCCTCATCTTCTTCTTCCTCTTTTCTTCCCCCGGAGGTAGCCGGCTGCCCTTTGCTCCTACTGTGGCCTTTTCTCTGCGAAGCGCCCGGTGCCCAGGGCAGGAGGAAGCGGCGGCCCAAGAGGGACCTTGACAGTCGGGAGGAAGAGGAGCAGATGATGGAGATGAGGCTCCGGGAAGACCCAGAGAAGTTCTCAGCAGCCCTCCTGCAGCTGGGACTCAAGTACCTGCTGGTCCTTGGAGTCCAGGTAGGCGGGGGGCGGGGGGGGGGGGGGGGGCGGGCAGGACCCTTCAGGGGAGTCTGGGCTTCGTGGTGGTGGTGGTGGGGACACATCTCTCCTTTCTGCAGTCTGAAGGCATCAATGGGTTGGCTGGAGCCTGAGGGCGCCACTGCTGCTGACCTCCCCCAGAGAGAGAGAGGGGGGGGGGGCAAACCTGGGTGGGAAGGCGAGGCCATCTGAGAGTGATGTGAACCAAGCTGGGCAGGGAAGTGGATTGAGCTCCAAGCCTCTTTGGGTCGCTCCACCTTGACAGATGGAGGTGGGGATTCCTTACTAGCGGAGGGAGGGAGGGAGGCGAACTCCTCCCGGGACTCTGGCTTTCCCCACGACCAGTGTCTGCAGCCTCACTGGGTGTGTAGCCCCGGGGGCTCCCCTTGGCAAGACCACTGGCTTCGGGGAAAGGAGCGCCACCACCTCTTCCCCTGCAGCAGCACACAGGAAAGGAAGGGCCCAACTCTTCCCAAGAACCCAAAGGAGAAGCGGAGCTTTTGAAATGGGGAATGACAGACGGCTGCTACGGATGTCACTCTAGGGACTGTGGAGGCTTAATGGTTAAGACACTGGACTTAATGACCGGAAGGTCAGCAGTTTGAGACCCCAAGTGCTGCACAACGGGGTGAGCGCCCGTCTCTGTCCCAGCTCCTGCCAACCTAGCAGTTCGAAAGCAAGAAATTGCAAGGAGATAAATAGGGACCACTTTGGCAGGAAAGGTAACAGGATTCCTTGCGCTCTGCTGTCTAATCATGCCTGCCAAATGTCCACGGAAACACCTGCTGACGCAGACAGCACTGACTCTTTGGCTATAAACAGAGAGGAGCACTGAACCCTAGTGTCGGATACGGCTGGCTTTCAGGCAAGGGAGGCCTTGGCCTTACCTTTTCTAAAGATATCCTGGGTTGGCCACGTGGTTCAGGTCGATGTATTGTGCCGGATGGATAAAGGGCAAGAACAGTGTTTAAGACCCTCAGAGGAAGAAAGAAAGCTCCACTTCCTCGGGCGTTTTATCATGAAGGATGACACGACGCATAGCATGACTCCAACTTCACTCCACAAGGGAAGACCCCTGGGAAGGGAGAGGCCAGCCCTGGACGTAGGCGCACCTCATGGCCGAGAGAGAGAACCTGGTGTGGAAGGTCCTTGCAAGACACGGTTCCTTCCAAGGAGTGAAGAAGAAGAAGAAGAAGAGGAGGAAGACTCTCGCCATCCGGAATGGATGCGGCACACCTGCAGGGAGGAAGAGGAGGAGGAGGAGGAGGAGGTCAATGCTGTAGCTCTTGTGAGAGATATGTCACTGTCAACGATGGATGTCCCACGGGAGCATCTGGCTGAGATGGGAAGGGGGCAGCGTTGGGGGTCAAGGTTTCCCTAGAGAACAAGGGTCCCTTGGTTCAGTCAAGGCTTGTCCCTTTGAGCCGAGCTGGTTGGCCTCCTGGATGGCCCACCCCGCCCCCACCCCCCCCACCCCACGGCCCGCCTCTCCCCTGCCCTCCCTCCCTCCCTCCCTCCTTCCACTCTCACCTCCTTTCTATTCCTCCCACCTCCACAGCTCCTGGCATGCGTCTTGGCAGCCAGCCTCCTCCGAAGACACCTGATGGTTTGGAAGGTCTTTGCCCCCAAGTGAGTAAGGCTGGTCTTCCTTTCCTGGAAAGGGATCTGCTGACGTGCAGGGTGTGTGTGTGGGGATGCCGTTGCACATAAGATTCCTGGAGGTTACCCGCTTCCACTGTCAGGTGTGGTACCAAGAGCCTTCCTCCTAGCAAAGGATGCTCTTGGCCGGCCGGCCTTCCCTCCTCTTCTTCCTGCCTCAGACTGTGGGGTGTTTGTGGGCCCTTCCGGACAGTGAGTGCAGGCGTTTTAGCAGCCATTGTTTGCTTCCTTCATTCACTCCTTTGACTTTGGCAGGTCAGATGGAAGGAAGGGGGTGAAGTCCCTTTTTAAGCCCCTTTAGCAACTCCAGCAACATAGGCCCGCCATCCTGTGGCTTGTACGCCCGATAGGGACCTCCTCAGGTGCGGAGGGGGAGAGCCCTGGGGATCGATCCCCTTTGGCAAGCACAGCCTGGGCCTCCAGAGGGAAGGACGGGCACGTCACGGGGCAGGTGGTCTTGGCCAAGGGGGAAAACCCTCACCTCTTCCTCCCCATGGGAGAGCCTTTAAGTGTCTTCATCTCTTGCAGGCTGCCCAGAGTGGGCAAATAACCCCCTGGAGGGTCACCCGCGGGTGGGGACGGCCTGGGGCTGCTGCCCAGGTAGGTTGCCTGGCCCTCACCTGTTGCTTGCCTTTTCCTGCCAGGTTCCTTTTTGAAGCCCTGGGCTTTGCGGTGAGCTGCGTCTTCCTCCTGCTGGGCATCGGCCTCGTGCTGCGGGTGGACCGTGCGGTCAGCGTGTGGTTCAAGCGGATCATCCTGGCTCAGTCCAGGTAGCCTCAAAGGGAAAGGAGGTGGAGGAGGCTTCAAGTGGCCTGGCCGAATAACACTTCCCGTCTGGGCCGAAGGACTGGATTCTTCTCCGTCCAGCCAAGGCTATGGCTTTGGTTCTTCTCCGGCCTGCAGCCAAACGGGGCTGCTAGGTTTTACGCCTTGCAGGGAAAGCGTTTACGGAACCGGATCAATACCTCAGTCACAACTTGGGAAGAACCTGTGAATGCCTGTGGAATGGCCCTTTGGGTTGGCCTGAGGAGGCGGGAAAGAGTCTGGGCATCTTGGGTTAGCTTCTCCCTTTTTTGAGTCTGGAAGCTTGTGTAACGGTGGGACAGGGATGGGATGGGATGGGAAGCGGAAGCCATGCCCAGAAAAGTGGGGTGGGAGCTGAGGAGGCCAGACTGTGGGTCAGGAAAGCCCTCAATATGCTGTAGGCAACGGAAAGAACAGCTGGCCTGGCCTGCTCTGCTATTGGGGATCCAGGACCCGATGGGGCTGTCTGTTGACAAGCATCAGTAGGCATTATTATTATTATTATTAGAGCCATGCCACGGTGGTGGTGGTGGTGGTGGTATTAAAAAGAGATGAGGCTGCTTCAGTCTTCTCAGTCCCTGTGCATTTATTGTGACTCAATATCCCAGCATCTCCCAGCAAGGCCTTTGCCAGCCTGAACGTCTGCCTGCCCTGCTCCTCCCCACAAAGAACCAGTGCTTCCACCTCTTTCCCAGCTCTGGCTCTCCTGGGATCGGGCCCTGAATCCTGAACATCTTGAGAAGAAAGGCAAGGCTGCACCATCCGAGGAGTCTTTCCTGGAGCTGCTTGGAGTTCGCCAGAAATGTTTGGCACAGCTTGGAGTGGCGCGTGGGGCTTCTGTAGGGTTTCAGATGCTCCCCCACCCCCCGGTGCTTTAGCAGTCCGTTTCCAGCCATCCCCACTCTTGGATCGCCTTAAGTGGCTGCACTCTTGGTCTGGGTGATTTCTTTGCACTAAACCAGGGGTGCCCAAACTATGGCCTGGGGCCTGGATTTGGTTCCCGATGCCAGTTCTTCTGACCCACGCCGCCCTCATCGCTCCTGGAAGCAGAAGTAAAATGTGCCCATACTGGCACATTTTACTTCCGCTTCTGGGAGCGACAAGGGTGGCATGGGTCAGATGAACTGGCATGGGGGGGGGGCAGATCTGGCCCCCAGGCCATAGTTTGGGCACCCCTGGTTTAAGCAGAGAAAATGGCATCTTAAAATCTATCTCATCCTGTTGCAAAACAGATTGCAAGGCATGTTTTACTTCCGCTTCCAGTGGGAGGAACCACGTGACCGGCCCACTGAACCATATGACCGGCCCACAGCCCAAAGGTTTTGGGCACCCCTGCACTAAATGAATCCTCAGGGCAGATCTGCACCTCTCATAACATGATGTCATTTCGTACCCAAGAAGCCGGTGGCTGTTCCTTCCATTGTCCTGAGGTGCCCAAGTAAATGATGCCACTGTCACTTGATTTAAAACAAATGGGATTGCTTCCCTGTGGCTGGAGAAATGGTTGTGCGGCAGGCAGGAAGGAAGGCCAAGCTATGACTGTGGGCTCTTCCCTGCCTCATCAGCCATTAGAGCGGAATTACCCGGAGGGGGGGGGGGGAGGTTGTTGGAGAAAACGGTCTTCCACCTTGGAAGGGATGCTGAGAATTGCACTTAAGTCAAAGGTCAAGGTCACCCTTGCTCGAAAGCCAGTCGTATCCAACTCTAGGGTTCAGTGCTCATCTCTGTTTCATAGCCGAAGAGCCAGCGTTGTCTGCTTCAGACGTTTCCGTGGTCATGGGGCAGGCATGACTAGACACCGGAGTGCATGGAATGCTGTTGACCTTCCCACTGAAGTGGTCCCTTATTGATCTACTTACAATGTCTTGCTTTCGAACTGCTAGGTTGGCAGGAGCTGGGACAAAGACAGGAGCTCATCCCGTCCTGCAGTACTCGGGAATCGAATCCGCCTTCTAGTCAGCATCTTAGCTAAACTACAAATCCTTTTAGCGTTTCTAAGGTGATTCTCTTGTCCCAATTCAGGTAGAAAACATGGAAATCAGAGTTGTGGACTCTTGACCAGTCGGGCCAAAACCAGGGCTGGGCCATTTTTTGCAAAAGGCAAAGTACCCTCTTGCCTTGCTCTTGCTCCACCAGGACCATTATGGCCTTGGGCAAGTGGCTTCAACCTCTGTGCCTCCAAGCCCGGATTTGCCAAGTGAGGCACATCTGGCCCCAGCTGTAGAGAGTAAGCTAGGGAAGGGCCAAGAACAGCTGCTTCATGTAAGGAAAATGGACCTGCAGTATCCCTCCTTTCCCTGACATGAGCCCTGAGCCCACAGCTCCAAACTAGCCATTCATTCATTCTGAGTTGTCATCCTGCTAGTTTCCTTCGGGAGGGAAGAAAAGTCAATGTGGGGAAACAGAAAGAGGATTGGGTCTGGGAGGCGGAGGAAACTCTATGCGCGAGCTGCCTCCCAAGCCACAGGTTAGTAAATCAAATGGTGGATTCTACGAGAACCAGCGTGGCCTCTTTGTCGAATAGGGGACTAAAGCAAAAAACCATTGGTAGGAAAACAACAAACGAAACAGGAATGATGTGGTTCCTTCAAGTGAATGGCTCTATTTTAACGTGACGGATCAAGTCCGCTTCCTCAGCTGTTGGTTGTTGCTGTGTGCCATTAAGACATCTCCGATTTATATCAACCCTATGGATGAGAGATCTCCAAAAGGGCCTCTCTTCACCACCACCCCTGCTCAGCTCCTGCAAAGCCAAGCCTCTGGTTCCTGGTTTAAGGACTCCATCCATCTCATGGTTGGCCTTCCTCTTTTCCTGCTGCCTGTTCCACCTTTTATCCACATAATAGTCTCTTCCATGCTGCCTCATAATGTGGGAAGGCAAGCTGAGCAGCAGCTTTGTACTTTTTGCCTCCAGAGACAACAGTTCAGGTGTGACTTGCTCTCTAAGACCCACTTGTGTGTTTTTTGGACAGTCCAGGGTACATAAGAGCAGCCTTGCTGGAAGAGGGCACAGGAGCCCATCATCCAGTCCAGCATTCTGTCTCACACAGTGGCTCACCATTGGCTTCAGGGTATTCTTCCCATGCAGATGCCTTCACCTGCTTAGGATTCCCTGGAAATGGCATTGAGAGATATCCTATATCCTGCCTATCTCTCCAACCTGGAGGTTGTCCTTAGGTATCCATAATGATAGCCATTGATACCCTTTTCTTCCATGAACTTGTCTAATCCTTTCTTAAAGCTGTCAAGACTGACAGCTGTCACCACTTCTTCTGGCAGGGAGTTCCATAGACCATGGATCCTCTGGGTGAAAAAGTACTTTCTCTTATTTGTTTGAGAACTAGTACCCAAAAGTTTCATCGAGTGTCCCCTAGTTCTAGTGTTGTGCGATAGGGAAAACAGTTTGTCCTTATCTACTTTGGCCACACCGTGCATGATTTTATAAACTTCAAACAGGTCACCTCTTAGATGCCGTCGTTGAAGGGTGAAGAGGTGCAACTGTTGCAGCCAGGCTCTCCTCCAGCACTACATTTCAAGGGGACCCGGTTTTTCCCTTTCAGCTCCCCCGTCCCCAAATCCAGCTTTCATGCTCATACATGGTGATTGGGAATACACCTGTTTGGATCTGGAGTTCTCAACCTTTGAAAGCCGGGGGCCGGGTCACACTTCCTCAAACAACTTCGGGGGCCAGACAGCCATTTTGCCCTTTCTCCACCACATGGTACTTCTGGGTGTGTTGGAGCCACATGATGTGGCGCTGTGGGCTGCAGGTTGAGAATCCCTGGTGTGGATGTTCTTGGTCTCCAGTGACACCACATCTCTACACTTGAGACTTTTGAAGAGGGTGGCTGTGCAAGCATATCAGAAAGAAAACAACAGCAGAGACAACCTTGTGGAACTTTAAAGACTAACGTTGTGGACTGTACACTATTTAAATGTGAGCTTTCATGGATCAAGTCCACTTTGTGAGACATGGGAGTTGTTGAAATTAAAACTACTTGGATACACCTTATCAATATCTTCAAGGCTGCGGCAGTCCATTGCAGTCCCGGTGCCAAATCCTGCATGCCTCATTTCATACGTGCCGCAGGAGATGGCTCCGTCCGTGATCACGGTGTGTGGGGGTCACTTCATGGCAAGCTGGGAACCCACATGAAACCAATTCATGCCACTGGCATTTCCCCTCTTTGTCATTCTTCTTTCATCCATCAAGTGTGAAAATGATTTCCAGGAAAAAAGAAATTATATCCGGACACGAATAACAGCTGACGATGACATAGGTACAGGAGAAATCCAACCAACATTTAAAAGTAAAGGTTTCCCTTGCTCGAAAGCCAGTCGTATCCGACTCTAGGGTTCAGTGCTCATCTCGGTTTCAAAGCCCAAGAGCCAGCGTTGTCTGCTTCTGCAGACGTTTCCGTGGTCATGTGGCAGGCACGACTAGGCACCAGAGTGCACGCAGTGCTGATACTTTCCCTCCAAAGGGGTCCCTATTGATCTGCTTGCAATTTCTTGCTTTCAAACTGCTAGGTGGGCAGGAGGAGCTGGGACAGAGGACGGGAGCTCACTCCGTCCTGCAGTACTTGGGAATCGAACTGCTGACCTCCCGCCTCCCAGCCAGCGTCTTCTTAGCCACTTGAGCCACTGCAGTCGCATCCAAAAGTAGACCTAATATGATAACAACGCCGTGGAAGAAGCCAACCCGAGTTCTCCGCTACGAACAAGGGAAGAGCCGACCGAGCGTCTCCGACTCCTCCTCCCCCTCCTCCTCCGCTTTTGAAGACTTTTTGTTCTCCGCGAGCCTCCGTAGCCGAGCCTTCCGCGCGCGCGCCCCTTTTCGATTGTGCCGCCGGCCGAGAGTGGGCGGTGCCGCTGCTTTGTTTGGCCAATAGGAACCGAGCATGAGAGGACTTGCAGCCAACCCGAGCGAGTGTGGCCGGTTTCCGTGGAGACGGCGCGGCCTTGCTTCCGGCGGGGCTGGGCTGGAGTGGAGATAGAAGCGCGCCTCACGATGGCGGCTGGGGCGGCTGTGGCGCCCGGGAGCTGCTCCTCCTCCTCCTCCTCCTCCTGCCTGACTAGCCTCTGGCGGGAAGAGAACGACGGGCTGGTGCGGCGCTGGCAGAGGGTACGGCGGCGGGGACTAGGCTCCCATCGCAGGCCTTGGCCTTGTGTGTGTGTGTGTGTGTGTCTATGTGGGAGGGAGGCGCCGGGAACGGAGCCGGCATGCCTACCTAGGCACCAGAGCGCACGGAACGCTCTTACCTTTCCCGCTGAAGTGGTACCTCTCTATCTACTTGCAATGCCTTGCTCTCGAACTGCTAGGTGGCCAGGAGCTGCTTCTGGGACAGACAGACAGGCAGGCAGGCAGACGACTACGGGAGTCAATAGGGGGCCGTGCAGAGGAGGAGGAGGAGAGGAGCCGGAGTTCCTTCCTGGCCTGGGGTTGCCAGTCACCTCACGCCACAGGGCCAAAGGCGGAGGGAGCATCTCAGCCCCAGATGTTCCCTCTCGGCGCAGCGGCCTCTGGGTTAATAGGATTGGGGGGTGGCAGAGGGGGGCGACGACGACAAAGGCAACGACACCCCAAAAGGAACAGGTGGGTCAGAGTCTGCCCAACCAAGGAGCAGATGTGGATGAAACCATTGAAAAGCACATTGCAAAAAATGCCCAAGATACATGATGACATAGTAGTAGTAGTAGTAGTGATGATGGGAGATTTTAGTTGCCCTGATACCTGTTAGGGGACCAATTCTGCCTGCCAAATAAAACAACAGCCCTGCCAAGGAATTCCTGGTTTGTATGTGTATGTGTTATGTATGATAACTGTATTAACTAACTGGTCAAACATTCAAACTGCCAAGTTCCCGCACAAATGGCTGTTGAAAGGCAACGCTGTTTGACAGCCGCGAGATCTCGGCAGATTGCGAAGTACCACAAGGTTTCAGAGATCGCGCAGGTTTGAAATAGGACAGGTGCGCTATGTGTCTCTTTAATGCAAATGAAGGGGTTAAGAAGTGTACAAAAGTTAATTGTCCAATCAGCATTGTTCCCGCTTAAAATGTATCATTCTGATTGTGTATCTAAGTCCTTGTTTTGCCCCATCCAAGGTGTGGTTCAGGCCCCACAAATAAAGAGCTGAATTTCACTTTCAGCGCTTGTCGTCTCCAATTTCTGAACACCAAATTGGCAACGAGGATGGGATGGCGTCCCCACAAGGAAGCAACATCCGATGCAGCCCATCCAGACAAATGGGCAATCTATGAGCACCAGTTCCACCATGCCATGGCAGCCCAGAAGATCACGGACAAGGCTCAGATGCACTCCTGCTTCCTATCCCAGTGCAGATACGAGACACTGGAGCTGGCAATCCACCTCGTCCTTCCTCGGGACGTGGATGAAGTGCCGCTCACTGAGATCCTGGCAGCGCAGAGGAGGGATCTGCAGCCCGAGGTGTCGATCTTCCTGGCCCGGGTGGCATTCCACCGGAGAGAGCAGCGTCCAGGAGAGTCCGTGGCAGAGTACGTTGCCGTGCTTTTGTCTTGCTGCCACCCCATGCAAGTGGGACAACCTTGAAGAGGCACTCCACGACCGTCTGCTGGCCGGCATGAGGGATGAAGATGCTCAACGTCGCCTCATGACCTGTAATACGCTGACCTTCAAGTCCGTGCTGGACGAGGCACTAGCGTCTGAGGCCTCACAGTCCGGAGTCAAGTTGTTCCAACATCATAATGCAACTGCCGGTACTACCGAGTCCACTGTCCAGTCCCACCATTGCTCATCCTCATCATCCTCAGCATCTCCAGGCTCAACTTCGTCATCTGGGTCCAGCGACGACGAGAGCAAGGTCCGGCAGGTCCACCAAAGGCATCAGGAGCACTGCGGTGACTGGGAGAAGAAGCCTCTCCGAAAGTGCAACAGCTGCGGGGGTCTGCACTTCCGCAAGAAATGCCCGTTCCATAACACAGAATGCCACAACTACGGACAGAAGGGGCATATAGCCAAGTTGTTTCGCTAGCGCAGCCGGGGACCCCCAACACCAGAAACCAAGCGTGGCAAGTGGTGAGAGTTGTCCATCGCCAAGGTGTCCGCAGGGTCGCCAGACCAGAGCCAGGTGTCAAACAGCAACCGGTTCTATGCCGACCTGAGTCTGCAGGACGTCCCGTTCAGAATGGAAGTGGATTCAGGTACTTCCTTTTTAATCATTCCTCAACGTGAGTTCCTGAGAATTCCCCCGGCTTCTTGCCCCAAGCTAAAATCTTTTAAAAAACCCCTCCGGGATGTGCAGGGCTGCCAGATTCCGGTTCTAGGGGTGGGTAACTTTTTGGTCCGTTTTAAATCCATCTGCAACACTTTGCCCCTAGTAGTTGTTAAGCACGGCACTAATAGTCTGATAGGGGTTCAATGGTTCGAGCCCCTGGGAATCCGGCTATCTGGCATACATGCAGTTAGCTCTGACCCGATTTGGGACTTTTGTGCTGCACATCCTGAGGTTTTCAAGAAGGGTTTGGGCATGTACAAAGGGCCCCCTGTTGACTTTGGACTGGACTCTGCCATTCGGCCCATTCGAATGAAACCACGCCGTTAAAGATAAAATAGAAGCAGAGTTGGACAAACTGGTCGGGCAGGGCATCCTGGTGCTGGTTGACTCTGCCGAATGGGAGACACCGATTGTCACCGCACTGAAAAGCAATGGGGAGGTCCAGATATGCGCGGATTTCGGAGAGCGCGTAGGTTTGAAATATGACAGGCGCGCTATGTATCTTTTTAATGCAAATGAAGGGATTAAGAATTGTACATATGTTAATTGTCCAATCAGCATTGTTCCCGCTTAAAAAATATTCTGATTGTGCATATGTCCTTGTTTTGCCCATCCAAGTTGTGTTCAGACCTCACAAATAAAGAGCTGTATTTCACTTTCAGTGCTTGTTGTCTCCAATTTCTGAACACCAAAGTATGGCAGATCATTTTCTCATACCACCCCCCTCCCCCCAAAAAAAATGTGAAAGAAGAAATCGGAGGAGTAGCTGATACTTGGCTTGAGGCTAACTAATAGAGATGATTTAGTAGTGGAAGAAGTGACAGCAAGAAGAATTGGGGGGGGGGGGAGTGATCATGTGCTAATTGAGTTCTTCATTTCAAAGGAAGGGTAGGGAAAAAAGAGGAAAACAGAGGAACTTCAGATCAATCAGCCTGACATCAATCCCAGGGAAAATTCTGGAGTAGTAGATTATAAGCCAGCCACTCCACAGGCACCTTGAAAACTTTTTTATTTATTTATTTCAATTTTTATGCCGCCCACTCATGTAAAAACCCGACTCAGGGCGGCGTACAACAGTTAAAACATATAAAAACATGTTCAAACACCATCATCCTCCTCTCCATCCACCCTCATTCCACCCACCCCATTTAAAACCAAACTAAAAGCTAAGAAGGAGGGGGGAGGGAATGCAAAGACACAGAGGAGGGCACAACTATGCAGTGATAGAAGCCAACCTGGGTTGGTCAAGAACAAGTCCTGCCAGACTAATCTTATTTCATTTTTTTTCAATCAGGGAACTTCCATGGTGGACAGTGGGAATGCTGTACTAGATGCGATAGATCTTGACTTCAGCAAAGTCTTTGATAAAGTACCCCATGGTATTGTGAGAGGGTAACACGTGGGGGGGTGGGGTACCACAAGGCTCAGTACCCTGCAGTTCGGTTGAGAAGCCCTGGGCCGTACAGTAATAGACCTAGTGCCTAGTGCTCTTCAACACTTTTATTCATGTCTTGGAGGAGGAAGTGCAGGGAACGCTTTCACCCAGGCTGCTTCCACTGGAATTCCCAGACTCCCAAGCCAGGAGCTGGACCTGCCTGTCGCCCCATGTTTCACTCCTGGATTTCCTCCCTCAAGCATTTGCAGGGCAGGGAGGCGCTGCAGCCTTCACCTGCTTCCCTTCCACTCCCCTGATCCAGGAGGACCTTGGTCCAGGTGAGTGCCCGCTTGATCAGGGCGATGGGATCACTCAGAGCCACTTGGATGTGGGAATACAGGCCGCGAGTGGTGACCTTCAAGTGACTTGGTGAAAGTCATTAGCTTTTTTCTGATCTAGCAGGTTTGCAGTTGAGCTGCTGCCTGCCCTACTTGCTTGTGAGCTCTGATGCCCGCCCTGGGGGAGATTAATTAATTTAGTTTAATAGATTTATATACCAGGACAGCAACCTCTGCTGCTGGTCTAGCCTTTTCCTGCCTCACCTTTTTAAACTGATGTTCGCCGTAGTGACAGCCTTTGCTCATAGCAGCTTTTTACTTGCCTCCTGGATTGTTTTTTTATTTTATTTTGGCTAGGTGTTTGCTTCTTTGTCTATCTCTCCTCTCTGTGTTTAGATGTCAGCACTAAAGCCAGGCTCTATCCCTCAACCTCTCATGCTTTCCCCACGACAGGTGACAAAATCTTCAGGTCTAGATTGCTCTGTGGAAAAAACAGCTCAAGAATGCCAGCTGGCCTTCACCAAGCTGTTGCAGAAAATCCAAGGTAACTCTCAGAGCCCTTACTTTGGGGTGGGGAATGGACATCAAGACCACCCTGGGTCTCATTTCTTTGGGACAGTCTCTGCTGAGTTATGGAATAATTCGGACTATAATTAAATGGGACTCTATCCTTTTATCCACTATAGCACTGAAAGCGAACCTTAGCACTCCAGCTGTCCTTGGACCTCAATTCCCAGAAGCCCAAGTCTCTGTGAATCCACACAAATGGGTTTACTGGCTCTCCAGGTGTTCTTGGGCTTCAATTCCAAGAATCCAAAGTCTCTGTGAATCCAAATGAATAGGTTTACTGTGCATATGCAGTAAACCCATTCGTGTGGATTCACAGAGACTTGGTGTGACAGATAGGCTTTTGATCTGACCCTTGCCCTGGGGCTCTCCCCGTTCCTTCCAACACCGGCCAGCTCTGTGGAACTCCCCAAGACTCCAAGTACAGGAGGCCTAAATGTTGTCCTGCAAAACCCTGCAGCAACCTGGGGCTTACCTGTATTAACAGCCCAGAAAGTATTGTGGAGAGTAGTATGTGGTATGGGTGGTAGCATGTGGCTTAACTCTTGTCTTACCCCATCTTCCAATGATCAGATGATGATGATGAATTAAAGATGTTTATTCTCAAAGCATATTGTAGAAATAACAGTTCATTCGTTGGTTCAGGAAACACGAATACAGCAGAATAAGAATACTAATCAAAAAGTACAGGTAGGGAAATCCGCACTCAGGACTTCCCCTGTGAAACAAAAGGAAAACCTGACTGATCTAGGTAATCAAGACTAAGCTTGGGTTGGAGTCAGGACTCGGTGTTAGAGCCCCTCTCTCCCTTCTGAGGTGTAACTCAGAAACCCCAAACTCGAATCTCATCCCCAAACCCATGTGTCTAAAAGAAAGAACATGGCTCGGCTCTCCTAATTAGCATACAGCCAATTAGGGCCCAGGGATTGTATAAACACACCCTGGTTCCCATAACAATTGTCTGGCGTTCCCAGGCTCAGGATCATACCTGTCAAGTATCCTGGATTGGCCGGGATTTCCTGTAATTCAGCGCCGCAAACTCTACTTTCCCCTCCGCCATCCCATAATTTGACGGCAGGGGTAAGTAGTTACTGAGCATCCCCTTCTGCACAGAACCCTTCTGTGCATGCGTAGAAGGGTTCTGCGCAGAAGGCTACTGCGCAGGTCCTGTATTCTTCAGAGCTGCACTTGACAGGTATGCTCAGGATGTTGACGCAAGTGAACATTCCAGACCTGGGGAAGAAGACAAAACATAGGCCTGAAGCTCGGAGAAGCTTCTTCTAAGCACACCTGCTTGATAAGCCCAGCAGAAAGAATTACGAGGCCTTTGCAGAGAAGCAAAGCTACATTCTTAGACAGTGTAAAAACCAAAGAGACTCCATGTTGAATAACTTGTGAGCCGTTCCATCACACTTGGGCTTCTGGGAATTGAAGTCCAAGAACAACGAGTGCCAAGGTTCACCATCACAGTACAGTAAAACCCCTACTTACGTAAAAAGTCTGTTCCATAGGCTTTTATGTAAATCGGTTTTTCCTTAACTTGAAGCAAACCCATAAGAAAATAATATTTATGTAAATCAAAGCAATCCCATAGGAAAAAGGCATTTTTTACGTAACTCAAAGCAAACCCATAGGAAATTGTGTTATGTAAATCGGGACATGGTTTTAGTGCAAAAATCATTATGTAGGTAATATTTTATGTAACTGGAGCCATATGTAAGTCAGGTTTTTACTGTACTATAGAGTCCATGGTAAGGATTCTGTACCCATTCCATCTTGAGTGATATATTCTAGATACAGGCATGCAGGTGTTCTAGGGTTGGTTGTCCAAGAATAAAATGAGAAGCACTATTTTGACATGTTTTTCTTTCTTTTTAAATGCTTTTTAAAATAGACACAGACATTGCACAAAGAAGAGCTCAGAAATATAAGGTTGCTGGTTGTGTGGGGCAGAGATACAAGCTCTAGCATAACATGGGCTCCACCAGAAGCTCTTTAGGATAGAGAGGAATCCAGATTTTAGTAGCAGGTCTTTGTTCTTCTAAAGTCATGGGTTCCTTATGCCTGCCTGGAAAGTTTCCTTTTAATAGCTAATTTATTAATTTAGATCAGTATGGAAATTATTTGAATTTTAAAGCAAAGAAGCACTTAAGAGTCATAGATGGTGGAACTACAGCTGCCCCATATCTTCTAGCTGTCAGTTGTCTTTGTGGCAAGAGGGGAACTGAGTCTGGGGCACTGAGGAGCCCAAAGCCACTCAGTGCATCCACAGCCTAGGTGAGACTTTGGGGCTGGGACCAAGATCGGAGTCCACGAGGGAGGCCACTGACTAGGCCAGAGGGGGCAGGAGTGGTGGAACCCCCATTCTCTCCTGCTTTGAGGTGCAAGAAGCAACCAACCTTATCTCTCGCCTGTCCAGGAGTCACAGCAGGTGGAAGTTGAACTGGGCTGGGAGGCAACACTCTGGGCAACCTTGCAGGCCTCGGCAGGTGCCGCAGGGCATGGGTCCAGCTCCCCCTGGCGCCAGGGAGGGCCTCAGTTGGAGCAAGCGGTCTCCTGGTCAGCTTGCCACACACAAGAGTGGGCGTATGGCAGAAAGGCTGGCTGGCTGGCAGTTAGATGGGCTTTCCTCTCCTGCCCAATGACCCAGTTGCCTGTCTTGCCACTGAATGCTGATTCCCTTGCTGGGCTGGCCCTTACCCTCCCCATGTTGCTGGCAGATTTGTGGCCACTGGCCATGCTCCTGGGACCTGGACATTTGCCTGGCTCCCCCCTGCTCCCCCCCCCCTCTGTCCATCCTATCCTGCTCCCTTTGGACCTTGCAAGCGGTTTGCCATCAGCTCCCAGGTGAGCTCCGAAGAAGGATTCTTTGTGTGAGTGGAGGGAGGTGCTGGCCGTGGACCTTGCCTGGGGTGTGTGTGTGCAGCCTGTTCCCTTTCCTTGCAGGGCTTCCAGCGGCACTCCCAGCTAGCTCCCTGGAGCTGACCGTCCTTTGCAATGCCCTGCTCTTTGACCTTCAGCAACCCTGCGGCTCCGGAGAGAAGCTGTTGGCCGTCACAGACCGCGGGCTCAGCCGGGGTGAGAGGAACTTCACGGGGGACCCAAAGGGCAGCTTTCTGGGGGTATAGGGAGAAAGCCTGAGGTGGTTTTGGCCGAAGTGGGACACGGCCTGGGAAGGATCCTCTGCTTTAGCTTCCCAAGTCATTCTCTAGCCGTGGGAGGAACCTGGGCCTGTCTTGTGGTGCATGTTGTCAGCAGGGTGTGGCACTCCGTGTGGCTCCTTGGTGTCTGTTCACTGTACACTTTGAAGAAAGATGGGCCAGAAACAGGTCTTCTCTCTCTGTCTGTCTGTCTGTCTGTGCTAGTTCTGGAGGCCTGTGGGGTGTCTGACCAGGGACTCTCCTTGGAAGAGCGTTGGCAGAGGGTGTTCCAGGAGCGGAGCACGGAAAGCCTGGCAGCTCCTCTGCACCGACTGGCTGCCCTGCAGGGGATCCTTTGGCTTGCAGGAAACCACCCGGAGAAAGCAGAAGGCCTCTTCCAGCTGCTGAGGGCCCACAAGGTCAGACGGCAGCCCTTCCCCAGCCTCCTGATGATGGAGGAGGCCAAGCCCCCTTTGGGAAACACAAGCGTCGTCACCCCCTTGTTTCCCCTGGGGGTTTATCTTGGCCGGTGGGTGGAAGGGTTCTGAGGCCTGGGTGAGGGGCAGGTGGCCTCGCTCAGTGGGCAGCTGTGGCAGACAAAGGTCAAGCCAAGCTGTGTGTGGCAGCTGTGCTTGCAGGGTGCTCTGGGAACGCTTGTCTTGGCCTGCACTGGCCCTCTTTGCGCCTCCCATCAGAGGGCCGGGCTGCAGGCCCTGGAGATGAGCAGCTCAGGAGAGGGATGGGTGGTGGGTGGCCCCACCTCTGAGCCCAGGACTCAGGCCGCTCTCAGCCCTGTGAGGTGGACCCATGAGGATCTGAGGTGGCCATCCTTCTCCTCCTCCTCCCCCTCCATCTCTTCTCTAGCATTAACAATCTGATAGGATCCAGAATAGGTTTCACCAGAAATGGGTGAAACCTTAAACCAGGAGTTCTCAACCTTTTTAAGCCAGGGGCTGGGGGGGGGTCACACTCCCTCAGACAGCTTCAGGGTCCATACGGCCATTTTGCCCTTCCTCCACCCCATGGCACTTCCTGGTGCGACGGAGGTGGTGAGGGGCCACATGAAATGGTGCCGCGGGGCGCAGGTTGACAATCCCTGCTTTAAACTATTGGTCGTTACTCTGTTCTCAGAGCCCAGAGCCTCCTCAACCCCGTGGCCACCAGGATGGGCTTCTTTCACTGCTGCAGGCGTGGCGGCCGCCCGAGGAGGAAGAGGGCGAATCTGGTCCTCTCCCCGTGCAGAGTGCAACGGAGCTGAAAGAGATCCTGTGGACCTTGGCTGCTTTCTGGCAAGGTAGGCTGAGCTTTATCCCCCTTTCTTTACTCCCTCCTAATCCTTTCACTTGGTTGGCAAGAAGTGATTTTGTGCCAGGGAAACTTTCACAGATTTTTTTAATTCAGTTAAAATACAGAAAAAGAAAAAAAAATCACAACAGCAAAAACCTAAGCAAAAATACATACAATGTGTACAATATATAACATCTACATTTACCCACCACCAGTGGGAATTATAAGCTGTCTCCTGATACAACTGAATCCTGGCAAGGCTGAGTGGCTGTGGGTCAAGGCCCCCGCGTTATCCCGGTAGCTGGATGGGGCTTTTTTGCCACAGACAGACCCGGTGCATAATTTTGGGGTCCTCCTGGACTCACGACTCCTGCTCGATTAGCAGGTGGCAGTCGTGGCCAGGAGGGCTTTCACACAACTTCGCGTCATTTCGCCAGTTAGGCCCGTTCCTGGACCGGGACTCCTTGCTTACGGTCACACACGCTCTGGTCACCTCCAGACTGGATTATTGTAATGCGCTCTACATGGGGCTGCCCTTGATTACCATTTGGAGGCTGCAACTGGTCCAGAATGCATCTGCTCGGGTGGTGATGGGGTGCGGGCGTTATGCTCATGCCTCACCACTGCTACGGGAGCTGCACTGGTTGCCAGTGTGCCTCTGGGTGCAATTCAAGGTGCTGGTAATGGCCTTTAAAGCCCTACGTGGTAGTGGGCCAGGATCCTTAAGAGACCGCATCACCCCAAGGACATCTTCCCATCCCACTAGAGCAGACTGGAGGGGCTCTTTAAAGATGCCAACTAGAAGAAGAGCATTTTCGGTATCCACTCCGGCCCTATGGAACCTCCTGCCAGTTGAACTGTGTCTCCAGACAGAGCTGCTGCCTTTTAGGAAAGAGCTGAAAACCTGGCTGGCAGGGCAGGTGTGGGAGAGGTGGGGAGGGAGGGAGCAACCACCCACCCACCCCACGGGCTCATTTAGAGCAAGAATCACTCATGCTTTTAAAAGTTTTTAACTAGATTTTTAATTGGTGCAGGTGGGAGGTAGTTTTTCAGTGTTTTGAGGAATTTTAAGGGTTCCTATAGTTTAAACGTTGGGGATTTTATGTATGTCACACGCCAATTGGGGCATCTATACAAACTGAATAAATAAATAAATCATTACATTTTTCTATTTGCCCCCTCGCTCCAAAAAGAGAATGGATCTTGCTGTGGCTTTGCTCTCGTTTCACCAATACATAATCTAAAAAATCTCCCCATCTCGCTCTAAAATCAGGTCTTGTTTTTTACTTAACTCACCTGTTATCACTTTTAACTAAATTCTGTTCCAATTCAAATCCCAAATCTATTTTCCATTTTTTACAGTATTCAATCTCAAAGCTCTTACAAATATAACAATCATCTCTGGTTGTCTATATAATATTTTTACATTTGGGATCCCTAAACCTCCCTCTTTCTGAGATAAATACCATAGGGGTTTTTTTTTTTAATTTATTCTCTGTCTTTTATCTCCATTGCAGAAATTATTTATAATTGTTTTGCCATTGTTTTAGTTCCCCTTCTGTTAGTTTTGCTGGTAACATCCAAGGCAAAACAAAAATTAATTTAGGTAATATTTTCATTTTGCATAATAAGGCTATTCTTATGCAATTTAGATGACAGTCTTAATTTTTAATACTTTTCCAAGGTTGCGTTTCATCTTTTTACCTTATCAAAGTCCATTATTTTTAGACCTTGCAAGCTTTTAGTAAAAGCTGTCACAGATTTTAAAGTCCAAAGAGGTGCCAAATACTCCCCGGCTGAATGAAAGACCCTGCCTTGTTCCCTGGGTGATGTTGCTGCTATATTGGCATCTTCGAGAGAAGGGGGTTTTGTCCAGAGAAGCCACGCCACGCAGCCATTTTCTCACTGATGCTGCTGCAATTGGCAACATGGAGGCAGTGGCGGGGATTGGGGGCCTGTTGGGTACCGAAGAGTCCTGGCAGCCCCCCCCCCCCATCCCCATCCCCAGAAGATGATGCCTTGTTTTGAAAGTTAGCCAAGGAGGAATCCCGAGGCCTCCTTCCCCCATGCATGCTCCTTGTTTTTGCCCTGCTCAGTGGGAATGACCAGGACCCACGTGAGACCTCTTGTCTTGTTTCAGGTGTTCAGGACCTGGAAGCGGGCAATGCCTCTTCTGCTCTTGCCGCCTTCCAAGCGGCCGTTGCTACTGGACTGGGCTTGCCTAGGCGACTCCTCGCCCAGATCTTCACCTTAATGGGGTGCTGCAACCTGAAATTGGTAAGGGTGCATTGGCTGTGGTTCTGCACAAGGAGGGTAAAGGAGGGGGGTTAGCAAGTGAATGCAGAAGAGAAAGGATGGCGTTAGGTGTCTTCGCATGCCACAGATGAGCTGGCTGTGTTTCCAGACTGCCAGCCTCCTTGTCTCTACGGGGCTGAGTGATCCCAAGTGCCACAAGAGACAGAGGAAGCTGGCTGCTGGGCCCGTTTGGGTGGTGCTCCAGCCAGATAGCAAAGCCCAGCTTCGTCTATTAAGGGAAAAGGCTTCCAAGGCAAGACTTCAGACTGGTAGCGTTTTTTCATAGCTAACCCTCCTTACTATACACTGTTTAGCTTCCTCTCTTGGTTTTCCTGTGGTTTTTACGGAGTAAGAGAAATCTGTTTCATTTGGAAATGTCTGTCTCAAACTCCCAATTGTCACAAGATCATCAATGTTGAGTTCACATGCTGCTTTATGCTATATGGATGGAAAGGAGGAGGAGAACATTCTTCTTCGGCATCTTCAGATGTACGACCACACTCTATGTGTTGGGTTGGGGAGGAGCTCAGGGCAGCCGCTTACTGTTGTACCCCTCTGATTCTCTTCCCTCCAGGAGAAGCCACAGGTGGCCCTGCAGCACCTGAAACAGGCCCTGCAGGTAGATTTCACCTTCCTGCCTGCCTTGTACCAAGTGGCCCTCTTGTACCGCCAACTGGGGCTTCTGGAGGCTGAGCTGGATTCCCTGGCGTTGCTTTACCAGGTTGGTCCCAGAGGCACCTGACCCTCCTGGCAGCCTCAGGGAAGCTGTGTGTGTGTGTGTGTGTGTATTGGGGGGGGGGGGGTGTCACTGTGCTGACTTGCTTTCCAGCCTTTGCTGGTGAAGCCTCACTGGTCCTCCAGAATAGCCTCAGGCTAAGAGGAGCGATGGCCCTTGCGGCTGTTTATTGCCACCCTCTCGGAAGCTCCCCCCCCCCCCCCCCGGTTCCTTCCTTCCTTGGAAATGCCATGCTACAGGTTGGAGGTGGCCCTCATCCTCTCTGCTTGGCTGTCTCCTCACTCCCAGGCCGAGCAGAACCAGCCCTTCCCTGCACCCTAGGCTCCTGTTTCTCTCCACCTCTTGCCCCCAGGCCCTGGAAGGCCCTGCACAGAGGACTACGGAGCCCATCGGCCACTGCTTCCTCATTAGAACGGAGCTTTTTACCCATGGACCACTGCTGGCTACTCTCTTTGTGGACAATTGCCCTTCAGACGTCAAATACCTGCTGGCACAAAGGTGCCTCCAGGTAGGGAGGTAAGTCTCCATCCCTCCCTCCCTCCACAGAGGAGAGCCATGTGCATTTGTTTCTTGACTCCAGCTTTCGGAATTCTCTAGGAATTTCCAAGGCAGAGTTCTAGGAGTTTCAGCCCACAATGACACACACACACATACACACTCCCGAGGTGGTGGTGGTGGTGGTGGGCGGTTCTGTGGCCTCCTCCAGCCCATGCTGCTTCTTGTTGCTATTTAAAAAGGAGAGTTGCTGCTGTTTCCTGGGAGTTGTCGCCCTTGGGGAGGAGGCCCTCTCTGTCAAGCCTCACGGGCAGTGCAGGCATGGCTCCCAGGAAGCCCCAGAGCCGGAGGTCCCCTTCCTCCCCGACCTGGCCCTTGCCTTAAAAACAGGAAGCAGAGGCTAGAAGAGGCCACGCCACCTGAGGCAAGGCAGGCCCTTCTCCGGGTTGTGTGTGCAAAGCATAGCTACCCATGAGTCTGGGCTCAGGGGTGGTCATTCCCAAAAGAACACATCCCTGGTCTCTTACTCATTTGCAGACCCTTCATAGCTCTGTCTGATATGGTTAGGCATAATTTCAAATGGTAGCTGTGTTAGTTTGTGCAACCATATCAGACCAGGAATAAAACAAAGGGGGAGTCAAGAATATTTTGGCACCTTAAAGATTAACTGATATATTTTCATGCTAGCTTTCGTGTATCAGTCCGAGGAAATACACTTGATCCCTTGCTCAAAAGCCAGTTGTATCCGACTCTAGGGATGCATCCCTTTCGGTGGTCATGTGCCAAGCATGACTAGATGCCGGAGCACACAGAACACGCTTTCCTTTCCTGCTGAAGTGGTACTTCTTTATCTACTTGCAATTTCTTGCTTTCGAACTGCTAGGTTGGCAGGAGCTGGGACAGATGACAGGTGCTCACTCTGTCATGCAGCACTTGGGTCTTGAACTGCTGATCTTCTGACTCTCCATTTGTCAAGTTCAGCATCTTAACCACTAAGCCACAAATGCAAACCTTAAAATACAGCATTTATTTGTTAAAGTGCCAAGACGTTTTTCTCCTTGTCTTATTTTATTTCCTGTCTGTTATGTTAGAGAGAACTTCTTCCTGGGTCTCAGGTGATGAAGAGAGAGCAGTCAGGGAGAAAGAATTGGGTTCCCTAGAAGACCACTAGCAGTGCAGGCCAGGGTGTGTCATGCTGGATGCATGTGGGGCATCAGGGGGCAGGGCGGGGGGTGTTGGGGTTCCAATTGCCCCCTCTTTTATCTTGCAGGGTGAGCGAAGCAGCAGAACACTACCTGGACGTGCTGGCTCTGTTGCAAGAGATGCCTCTTCTCCAGGTAGGGCCCGGCAGCTGCTGCGGAGTCTGTTCTCTCTATTCATATTGACCACAGGTTTGCTTGACTGTAGATCTCACTTTTACATCAAACAACCCTTTCAACAAGTTCCATTAAAAGCCACTGGAACATGGCTAGAAATACTGTAGTCATTAAGCCACAACGGCACTGTTCTACTCCCTTGACCCAGTTGCTTCCTACAAGTCCCAGCATAAATGTAAAGAACAAGTCAAGCTCTTGGAGTACATGAAAAAGGTTTGCAAGTCTCCCCTTTCCACAGCAGCTCTTTAGCTGGATTGGGATGACATAGTGTGTGCACTTGTGGCTTGAATTCCTGACGTCCTTCCCTTGGCAAGGACTGGGCCGTTTTCCTCCTCGTTCCTTGCACATGCTGCATGACTAAAGGTTGTCAAGAGGAGGAAGGTTTTTTGCTGAACTGAGAGGTTCAGGACAAGGTGGAGCAAAGTGAGTTCTAGGTCTGTATTTCCGCAGCAACCTTTTCTTAGAAGGCAAGGAGGAGTTGGTGCAAGGAGGAGAGTTCTACGATGGGGTGGGACTTCCAAAGGGACTCCTCTGAGGAGGTTAGGAAGGGAAGTCTCTCAACCCTTGCTCTCTGTTCCTTCTAAAATTCTGACTCCACTTTCCTCATGACTAACAGAAACCTCACCTCACGATTTTTCACTGCTTATTTTTTTAGGATAAATTAACACATAAAGGCATATTAGGTTGCAAAGAGTTCCACAGGTGACTTCTTGATCATTGTTTGTCCTCTTCTGCATCTCCTTTCAATTAATTTAGCAGAAACAGACCCCAAAATCAAAAATCACAAATTAGTGTGAAGACACTTTTTTCTCTTTCCGAATTATTGTCGTCTTCATAGTTGCTGTATACTGAGTTGACATTTCCCATGACTCTAAGATCTCTTCCCCTTGAGTAGCTGCAGCCAGGTTGGATCCCATCACGTAGGTAGGAGATGGCGGGGAGAATGTTGCCCACATGTGCATGATGCTTCAGTTGCAAGTGTGCCACCAGGTTTTTGGTGGCTTGGCTTTGCAGCCTGGCCCTGTCCTTTACATCTTGTGGCCCCAAATCCCAAGCAAAATCCATTCTAATCTCTGTGTCATTTGTCTGATCTTTATTTCCTTCCTCACCCAGTGCAGGAAACCAGCCTTGCCTAGGATCCCCGAGGTGTTCTTGGAAGCCGCCTCTGCCCTGGCGGCCCTTGCCAGGTCCGAAGAGGCCATGGTTGTGTGTGAGGAGGTGGCGGCCAGGACAAGTCAACTCATCCCCAAAAAGCTGTGCATTGACCTGCCCTTGAGTGCAGAAGAGGCCGTCGTCTCGGGGATGGAAGGCTCCCTGCTGACCAACCCTCCTGCCCTCCGGAAGCAGACAGTGGAGAGCCTGCGCTGTATCCTCTGGCGAGCAGCTGCCTACCTGATCCAGGGCTGGGCACGGGCCAGGCAAAGAGAAACCAAAGAAGCCATTGGCTGCCTGAGCAGGTGCTTTGAGCTCAATATGGCCCACCTAGGATCCAGAGCAAGGGGTCCTGCCTTATTGGCACTGTCAGATTCTTCTTCTTTGGTGTCCTAATCAAACCCTGGACTGCCAAAATGAAGCTGCTTTCTTGGTATTGCCATTGGCCAAAATTAAATCAAAATTAAATGAATCGGCCTTGTGCCTGAGTAGAGCGGGGTATAAATCCAATAAACCTAAACATCATCAGTACATGTTTCTGGTAGGAACCGACAGACCAGGAAATGAGCCAATGGATTCTGTATCTCTCCACATTCTCATAGCGTGTTGTTGTCCACCAGCAGCCCCCCCGCTTGAGCCTGTGGGTCTTGCATTTAGGGACTCCAACCCTCAGCCTGTTCAGGGTCCTCCAAGTGATGTAGGGGAGGTTGAGTTCCTCAGCCATATCCTCCTTTAATGTGGTTCCTTGTCCAGTGAGCTCCTTCTTCCTCCATCTTCTAATTTGGTTTTGCTCTTGTGTACCTTCAAGAATGTTCTTGCTATCAAGCTCTTCCTGGATCTGACCCATTGGACTTGAGGCCCATATCCATTCAGAGGGTCTCGAGGGTCCTTCTCCTGCTTAGTTCTCTCTGCATCCGCTGCTACTTCTCCCCTTAGTTTAGGTGGAGCGATACCAACAAGGGGGTATATTTTCTCAACTGGTGTAGGTTTGAGGCATCCTATCACTATATGCATGGCTTTGTTAACAGTGATGTCAACTTGTTTTGTGTGTGTGGATGTGCTCCATGCTGGAGCAGTATGCTCTGCCACGGAGCTGCTCAGGGCCAAAGCTGATGTACGCAGTGTGGATGGTTGAGCTTCCCATGTATAGTTTGTGAGTTTCCTGATGATGTTCCTCATACTAACTTTAGCTTTGGTATTCAGGCAGTGCTGCTCTAAACGAAGTGTCCTGACTCAAGTGTCACACTGAGGTATTTTGGTGCTGAACAATTGACACTGTGCTCTCATGGGAAGGAAGCATTCTGTTCCTTCTCCCGTTGTCTCCCCTACACGGGTGTTAGTCATAAATCATGCAAGTTCACCTGATCCACTGGATGCAGATTTTGTTCTTTCTGGTGGGGAATGTTTCCTGAATATGTGGGGACAGGCATAGCCCTCAAGAAAGGATGCAACTATTCAATTGTGCATAAAATTAAAGTGCCCCCACAAATTAACTAGGCTTGGCATCCTGAGTGAACTGCGCAGTATGTACCATTCTTTTGCTTTTGGGTTTGACAGGGAGCTGCCAAGGGCACTGAAGAATTTGCTTCAGCCACCATATCTTATCTTTGTAGCCTTATAATAATAATAATAATAATAATAATAATAATAATAATAATAATAATAATAATAATAAGAAGAAGAAGAAGAAGAAGAAGAAGAAGAAGAAGAAGAAGTAGGGAACACTTTAATTTTATGTAGAATTGAATAGATACATCCTTTCTTGAGGGATATGTCCCCACATATTTTTCCGCCAGGCAGAAAAAAAAACTGCATCCAGTGATCTTATCTTTATAGCCTTGAAAGGCAGAAACTTGGGTTTAGAAAACCAGACTCAAAGTGAGCTTCACAACATGTTGATGCTAAGCTCCAATCCCTTTTCTTGGGTGTTTGGATTGTGGGAATTGAGAAATCTGCCACACTGTCAAGACCAAGAGCCCCATCCTGCCTCCAGTCAGCAAAACCAGAGGGACTGTCATAATCTTTTGTTCTTTTCCAACAGCATCAAAATGATTCTGCTTCGATCTCTTCCCAACAGGTGTCTTAATGATCTCCTAAAGGTCCATTTTGTGAACACAGGTATGGATCGAAAAGCTTGTTACCTGTATCCCTCTGCTTTCCTCTTGGCTGATTGGGTTTTCAGGGGCTGAAGAGCCCCATTGTCCAGGTCAAGACAAAACATGGCCTCCAGAAGGTGGGGATGGTTTGGGCCTTTGGGAGGGTCTCCATTATCCTTTAATCTGCCACCCCCAAATAAGCCTGCAGTGATCTTTCTGTGTCCCCAGAAGGTAACGTTTGGCTACTTTAGAAGAGGCACATCCAGGCTTGGCTCTTTCATGGTTTTGCTGAGCTTATCTTAGGCTGGGCCCTCCAGCCCTGCTGCTGTTGACAGCTAGCAGGCCTTGCAGAGGGTGGACGGGCCAGTCTTCCTCCTATTCCTTTTCCGTGCCCAAGGCTTAGGGAACGATCCTGTGTGAGAGCAATCCCTTTCTCTCCCAGGCAGCACTGAAGCTGAACCGGAGATGTCAGAAGGAAAGGTCCTTCACCAGATCAGGCAGCTGGCCCTGACTGGACGAGGAGCCCAATTCCTGGAGCTGGGTCAGGACAAAGAGGCCTTGAGGGACTTCCAACACAGCCTACTCGTCTGCCCAGGTACCACAGCCTGCAGTCGGTTGAATGATGTGGTAGAGAGAAGGCCGTGGAAAGTGGAGTTTCTGAGTCTGGCTGAATTCAGATCGGAGAGCTCAGGGGAGGGGAGGTGGGAGCACACACACTGCCCAGGAGTTGCAGGGCTTATGGCAGAGAGGGCGTGAGCACTGGGGGACCTCATGTAGGCTTCCACCACCCAGAGCTCAGCTCTCATCACTCTGCATGCTTTGCAGATCAGAGGAGGGTAAACAAAACAAAAACATTGTAGCACTTTAAAAACTGCTGTACTTTAATGTGATCAAGTCGACTCCCTGAGCATCCACGCTAATGGATTTAGTACTGCATATGCGCAGTTAAACCCATTCATGTGGGGATTCACAGGGAGTGGACTTGATCTACGAAAGCTCACATTAAAATACAGCATATCGGAGAGTGAACAAAACAAAAAGATAAAACAATTGTGGCACTTTAAATACTAACTGCTGTATCTTAACATTGGCTTTTGTGGATCAATTCCATTTCATCAGACAAATACTGTACAGCAGCTAGTCTTTAAATTGCTACAATGGTTATTTTGGTTTATGCTTGAAACACAGACTAACACAGCTACTATTCCCAAAAAACCTTCATGCTTTGTAGAGTGCCCCACTGCTTACTTGTACCTGCTGCATACACTCTGGAAGGTGGGCCGAAGGCCAGAAGCAGCTGAGCGCTGGCAAAAGTTCCATTTGAATCCTGCTTCATTGGAGGGAAATCCAGAAAGGTGAGTGCAAGGAGAGGAGCTGCCAGGAAGGGACATAAGAACAGCCTTGCTGGAACAGGCCACAGCCCATGATCCAGTCCAGCATTCTGTCTCACACAGTGGCTCACCATTAGCTTCAGGGTATTATTCCCAAGCAGATGCCTTCACCTGCTTAGGATTCCCTGGAAATGGCATTGAGAGATATCCTGCCTATCTCTCCAACCCGGAGGTTGTCCTTAGGTACATCCATAATTATAGCCATTGATACCCTTGTCCTCCAGGAACTTGTCTAATCCTTTCTTAAAGCTGTCAAGACTGACAGCAGTCACCACTTCTTCTGGCAGGGAGTTCCATAGACCAGGGATCCTCTGGGTGAAAAAGTACTTTCTCTTATTTGTTTGAGAACTAGCACCCAAAAGTTTCATGGAGTGTCCCCTAGTTCTAGTGTTATGCGATAGGGAAAACAGACCTTCACCCAGGGGATCCCTGGTCTATGGCTATAATTATGGATACTTAAGGACAACCTCAGGGTTGGAGAGATAGGCAGGATATCTCTCAATGCCATTTCCAGGGAATCCTAAGCAAGTGAAGGCATCTGCTTGGGAATAATACCCTGAAGGAAATGGTGAGCCACTGTGTGAGACAGAATGCTGGACTGGATGGGCTCCTGTGGCCTGTCCCAGCAAGGCTGTTCTTATGTTCTTATGTACTTTGTCAACACCGTGCATGATTTTATAAACTTCAACCAGGTCATCTCTTAGACGCCGTCGTTCAAGAGTGAAGAGGCCCAACCGTTGCAGCCTCAGATGGTAAGGAAGGTGTTCCAGTCCCCTAATCATTCTGGTTGCCCTCCTCTGCACTTTCTCCAGCTCTATAATATCCTTCTGGAGGTATGGCGACCAGAACTGTACACAGTATTCCAGATGGGGCCTCACCATAGATTTATAAAGAGGCAAAATGACACTTGCTGACTTATTTTCTATACCCTTCCTAATGATCCCTAGCATTGAGTTTGCTTTTTTCACTGCTGAGGCACACTGGGTTGACATCTTCATTGAGCTGTCCACCAGGACACCAAGGTCCCTTTCCTGGTTTGTTGCAGAGAGTTCAGACCCCATCAGTTTATAAATGTAATTGGGTTTTTTTTTTGCCCCAACATGCATCACTCTGCACTTACTAATGTTGAAGCTCATTTGCCACTGTTTTGCCCACTCCCCCAGTGTCAAGAGATCCCTCTGGAGCTCTTCACAATCTCTCACAGTTTTCACTACCCTGTATAATTTAGTGTCGTCAGCAAATTTGGCTACCTTGCTTTTTACTCCTACCTCTAGATCATTTATGAAGAGGTTGAAAAGCAGGGGTCCCAGTACTGAACCTTGGGGGACCCCACTCTTGACTTCCCTCCACTTGGAGAAGTGTCCATTGAGTGCTACCCTCTGTTTCCTGTCCCTTAGCCAGTTGCTGATCCAGGACAAGACCTGTCCCTTTATTCCATGACTGGTAAGTTTATTCAAGAGCCTTTGGTGTGGGACCTTGTCAAAAGCCTTCTGAAAGTCCAGATAAACAATGTCAACTGGATCCCCCTTATCCACATGCTTGTTGACACTCTCAAAAAATTCCAACAGTTTAGTGAGGAATAATTTGCCCTTGCAAAAGCCATGTTGGCTCTCCTTTAGCAGCACCTTCTCTTCTATGTGCCTATTAATTCTATCTTTTAGGATGGTTTCCATCACTTTACCTGGGACACATGTCAAACTGACAGGTCGGTAATTTCCTGGATTACCCCTGGATCCTTTTTTGAAAATTGGTGTTACATTCGCTACCTTCCAGTCATCAGGCACAAAGCCTGATTTGAGGGATATATTATATATTTTGGCTAGGAGATCAGCAATTTCATCTTTAAGTTACCTGAGAACTCGTGGACGGATGCCATCTGGTCCTGGTGATTTGTTAGTGTTTAGTTTAACAAGACATGCAAGGACCTCCTCCCTGGTTATTTCTATCTGGCTTAATTCTTCGGTTTCCCTCCCTACGAAGATAGGCTCTGTTTTGGGCATGTGGCCTCTGTCTTCTTCAGTGAATACTGAAGCAAAGAATTCATTGAGTCTCTCTGCAATCTCTGTTTCCTCTTTAATAACCCCTTGCCTTCCATTGTCATCTAATGGTCCAATGGCCTTCCTAGTTGGGTTCTTACTTCTAATGTACTTAAAGAAGTCTTTGTTATTTCTCTGAGTATTTTTAGCTATACGCTCCTCAAAGTCTTGCTTTGCTTTCCTGATTGTTGCCTTGCATTTGTTCTGCCAGAATTTATGTTTCTGCCTGCTGTCCTCATTCGGACAAGCCTTCCATCTTCTAAATGAGCTTTTCTTGCTTTTGATCACTTCCCGAACAGCTCCTGTAAGCCACATTGGAGTCCTCTTGGACCTTTTTCCTTTTGGGTATGCATTCCAATGGGGCCTCTGTTATTGTAAACAGCCTCCATGCCTCTTGGAGTGTTTGGACTCTCTCAATTTTCCCTTTCAGCTTCTTTTTTACTAGTTTCCTCATCTTTGGGAAATTTCCTTTTTGAAAATTTAAGGTCTCTGTGTTAGGAAAGGTAGGGCTGGTGAGGCAGGTAGGGCATCCTCTTCCAGAGCATCTGCCATCCAGAACCACCTGATCTCAGTCCTCCATCCGTGCTTGCCTAATTCTTGATCTTCCACAACAACTTTTCCATACTCTCTAGGCCCCAGCTAGACATCCTCTAGATGCTTGGGACGGTCAGTACCAATATTGGGGTTGAGTCTGCGAGATTTTTGTGTACTGTTTGAAGTATTTTTGAAGTGTTTCTATGATGGCTTGATATTTTGTAATTGTGATTGGGGATTTATTGAAATGTTTTCAAATTGTTTTTAGTGATGTGATATTTTGGAATGTGACATTTTGGAATTTGATCTATTGTTTCTTTGTGAGCCGCCCAGAGTCGCTTTGCAAGTGGGGCGGCATATAAGTCGAACAATACAATACAATATGGCAGGGGTGCCCAAACCTTTTGGGCCACGGGCCAGTCACGAGGGTCAGCGGGCTGGTCACGTGAGATAGATTTTAGCCTGCCATTTTCTCTGCTTAATCCAGGGGTGCCCAAACTATGGCCTGGGGGCCAGATATAGCCCCGACACCAATTCATCCGGCCCACGCTGCCCTCGTCACTCCTAGAAGCACAAGGATGAGGGCCTTCTCTGTGTCCGGTCCAGCCCTGTGGAACATTCTGCCGGTAGAACTATGGCTGCAGACGGAATTGCTGCCCTTCAGGAAAGACCTCAAAACCTGGCTGACAGGGCAGGTGTGGGGCACCGATGGGGAGGTCGCCCCTGCCCGTTGGCTCTTCTAAAATAAACTGTCCCTCTTTTACTGAAAGGTGGGTGGGTGGGTTTTTAATGGGTTGTTTTTTTAATGGTTTTTATGGAATTTTTTTATGTCTTTTATGTATGATTATGAGCTGCCCAGTCACCCTAGGGCAAGGTGGCGGCATACAAATTCAAATAAATAAATGAATGAATGGGCGTCAAGGTGCCCCCATAGTTCGGGCACCCCTGCCATATGGCCATCAGTCAGTGATCCTGCTATGCCAAACAATGGGCAGGGCATCTGACGGACCTGCCCAATCACTGGCTTTTGGGTGAAGTGACTGGACTCCTTGGTTCCTGCTATCAACCAAATGTTCTGCAAGGACCTGGAAAACTACCTCAAGACCTGAGTGGAAATGGCACACTTTTCTTATCTTTCCAGTTTCAAAAAAATCCTTCTTTTTTTTGCACATACAGTAAATGTCCTGTTGATTTTCAGCCTGTCTGTCCTTTAAAATTGGGCTCGAAAGTCAGAGAGAGGTGAAGTTCTCTGTGCACAGAATGTGAAATTAATTCCCCGATCCTTTCATGTACTTCAGGATTTTTGATTCCATATCTCTGAATATCCTCTGCAGTGAATCCAATAGCCTTGCTTTGGGAATTGTGGTTGTAAATCACACACCTGATGATCTCTTCTGCCAAACTTAATGGGTAGCATTTCTTGCAAGAAACTCGCCTCCTTTCTTAATAGCTGTACGTTCATGCGTACATAGTTGATTTGTTTGCATCTCCCTCACTTCCAATGAAGATCGGAACATGCTTCTCCCACCCCTAGCCTGCAGATTTCTGTTATTACCTGCCCTTCTTTGCTTTAAAAGACCACTGAATGTGACAAACCTGTCCTTTTATTTTTCAGATCATTCCCATTATATCTGCTGTTGTATGTGAAAGAAATGAAGTTTCCCCACATGAAATCTCTCACCAGGAACATGGAAAGCTTTGCTAAGGAGCTCTAGAGCTGCTGCTGTTTGGCTCTATCACACACCTGCACCCCGGTTTTCCTTTCAGGTAACTGGATGGTCTTCGGGGTGTGTGTTCAGGGTTCTTCTTTACCTGGGGGCCCTATTGGTGGCAGTCATGACTGTTGGCCTAGAGAGAAGGAAGCTGTTGTGTTGCAACAGCATGATGTATTTTTGGCCCTCCTCTTTATCCATCACCATCAACTTATTGACAGCGTATCCGACAGTAAATAAAAGAAAGACAAAAATATTGTGGCACCTTGAAGACTAGCTGCTCTATTTTGATGTTAGTTTTTATGGTTTGGTCCTACTTCTTCAGACTGGATGTTTGGGGAATGAAGGCCATTAACGCTTTCGTCTGTCCTCCTGCTTCCATCACAGAGAAATGGCTTTGGTGACTATTTAGGCAGTATCAGAACAAAACCCTTGTAGGGCTACTGCTGCAGTAAAAACTTAAATAAAGTTCCATTGTTCTTTTTTTTTCTAATATGGAAATTATTTGGAGGAAAACCTTACCCAAGCAAAACTGAACCTTCTCTATAGCCACCTTGGTCTATGTGCCCATCCACCTGTATCTAGCAAGCAAATGGCCTCTCTATCTGCCATTGCATCTGTCAGCTTTGGTTGTGTGACATTTTAAAAAGGAAGATGGAAAGATGTCTGGAGTGTGTCAGGAACAGCAACGGCAAGTGTCTCATGTTGTGGAACAACCAGATCCAGCTAAGCTAGAGGAGAAGGCGCTAACAGAGGGTGCTTGTGAGATTCCACGCATGGGAAGCACCAGCTGCGTAGTACACTGCTCGGATCATGCTCACTTGGTCAGAGCAACACCAGCTCCTTCAATCTTGGTCCCTGCTCTTACAGCATTCCTTGCAGTTCTATTTGATTCGTCTCTGAGTGGCCCAGCCTTGACACTACACCATCTACTCTTCTGGTCACTTGTTTGGATCGATGGGCATTGAGCAACCCTGTGGGACTCTCAACTACGCTTTTCCTTTGCATTATCTGCTACCATCTGCCTTTTCTGTGCAAATCTAGTCTGGACTTTGGATTTTCTTTTGACATCCCAGGGAGACTGGACCTCTTGCTGGGCATACGTCCCCTGGCTTATTGGGCAACTGGAGCCAGAGAACAGGCTAGTGACCACTAAAGCAGCACTAAGATGAATGAATAAGGACCAAGAATTAATAAAATGGTTGAAATGCAGAAAGTTGGAATATTTTGTTCACATAAATATTAGGGGCAAAGGCGAATGTCGTGACCTGCCTGCAGCAGCGGTAAAAGTGACGAGACGCAGAGGCTCGAGCCAGGATGAGACGGTTCTGTCCTTTATTTTAGAGCCTGTATTTATCATCAAACCCAGCTATATCTTGAATCAGCAATTCTAGTGTCTAACAAAGGAACTGCAGTTACATGACCAATCTCTGTCATATTTGTTGTTGTTTAGTCTCACAGTTGATTCCGACCCTTTGCGACCATATAGACCATCGTCCTCCAGGCACCTCTATCCTCCACCATCCTCCTCAGCCTGCCCAGCTCTGTGTCCACGATGCCATCTAGCCATCTCTTTGGTCGCCCTCTTTTTCTTTTGCCCTCCTTTCCCAGCATCAAGGCCTTCTCAAGTGAATCCTCTCTTCTCATTTGATGTCCAAAGTACTTTCAGATAAGAATGCCTGGCTTTAGCTGGCCAGAGAGTTAGTACAGAAGGTACAGAAAGAGATGCTTATATTCAAGGTATGCGCTCTGAGGAGAACATTAGTAAGGCTCCATATCGGGGACCGAATTCTTTCATACAATGGTCAAAGACCCATTGTAATAAATCAAGTTCGGCTAGGCAGTGTCCTTGCATATTGTTACTTTACTCCCAGTTTGCTAGGCGCTCCCAGCAATGTCAGATGGCATGACTGCCCCCACCCTTGGGAACTTGTTAGTGGTAAATAACCATGATTATAAATTTAAGGCGATCGTGGAGTCTGACTAATAAATCGTTACTACGCAAATCAATACATCATCACTACAGGCAAATAGTTGGAAAAATGGGGCCAGATATGAAATCCACTGCCCTTGGAATCAGACACAACCACAAGAGATTGGGCATTAAACCAGCTCTGAACTTTCTTCAAGTTTATTTATTCATTCATTCGATCTATAGGCCGCCTTCCTTGCCCCCGTGACCTTAGGTAGTGATTACTTCTGAGTTAGTGAGATGCCGTAGTAGTAGTAGTAGTAGTAGTAGTAGTAGTAGTAGTAGTAGTAGTAGTAGTTCAGCTGTGGCTCTTCTTTAATGCCAGGTGTGTGTGGGCCAGGCAGGGACTGCCCACCCAGTGAGTGAGGAAAAGGCTGCAGGTTCCTGGAGGACCTGGTAGAGCAGTTCTGAAGCTGGGGGCCATTGATGGTCACACTCCCTCAGACAGCTTCGGGGGCCAGGCTTTCCCTTAATCGTTTCCGACGCTGAGAGACTCGTCGGCTACTCTGCACATGCCTCAAAGCGTTCTCGTCGTGGCTGCGGTGTTATAGGCAGCCCGGAAAGACCCGAGCGTGCGAGCACTTCCGGGGCAGGCAGCAGCGTCCCGCCCTGCCTGCCTGCCAATCAAAGGCGCTCCGTCGTCGGCCCTCTGTGCTGGCCGGGCGGGGGAACGTGAGGCTCTCTCTGGCCTGCTGTCAGTCACGCGGTGCCGCTTTCGGATTGGCTGCCCGGCGTTCCTCTCGTGCAACGCGGCCCAATCAGCGCCGGGTTGCCAGGCAGAAGAGAACGCAGAGCCGCGCTTCCGCTGTGCCGTTGGTGGTGGATTTTTCTGATTGGCCCCTGCTGCTGCCGTCGCCCGACGGCACCGAGCGCCGCTTCCCGTCCGCCGGATCTGAGAGGCTGAGGAGGCTGGCTGTCTCTCTTCCATTGGAGCCGGCCGGAATTTTCCTCTCTCCCCGAGTGCGGATTGGCCGAGCGGCGCCCGTGCGGCTTTCCTGATTGGCCGGGGGCGTCACCTGTTGCCAGGCAGAGTGCGGCCTAGCGAAGCCGAAGCCTAGTCACCCTCGATGAGTCGGCGTTGATCGGTCGGTGCTGTGAGACTGACTGACTGAGGCGGAAGGAAGGAAGGAAGGGAGCCGCGCGCGAGAGAGGAGGAGGAGGAGGAGACAGCACAGAGAGACAGACGGACAGCGCCTGCCGACCCCACCCCCCGCCGAGACCGACCGACCGACTCAGCCGAGCCTTGCCCGCCATGGCCTCGGGAGCCGAGTGAGTCCCTCCCGCCGGCCGGCCGGCAAGAACCCCCCCCCCTCCCTCCCATGGATGGCCGGGAAGGAGGAGCCCCCACACACACACACTCCACCCCTCCTCCTCCTCCCCACAGGGCTCCCTTTGTGGCGGGGGCGATGGATGGGGGAGGGAAGGTCCAGGGCAGGCCTCTCGTGCGTCGGTTGGGGGGCTCCCCTCCCCCTCCCTCCCTCCCTTCTGAGGGGGAGAAAGGGAGGGGGTCTCCTTCGGTGCTACTCGAGAGGAGGGGGCGGGGAAGAGGCGACCCCCTCACGCCCCCCCCTCCCGGTCACCGGCCCCCCGTGGCCCCCCTCCTGCCCGGGACGGAGCGAGGGGGCGTCCAGACCTGGCGTCTCCCCGCCAATGAAAGAAAGAAAGCCGCTTCCTGCTCCGGATCTGCCGAGTCATGCGGAGGGAGGGAGGGAGGGAGGGGGGCAGAAGGGGGGGGGCCCGGCCTTCTTCTCCTCTCCTCTCCTCTCCCCCACCCCCCACCCCCACCCCGTGTGGCCCTGACTCAGCCGAGCGAAGCCCCTCCACGGGCAAGGCAAGGCAAGGCAAGGCAAGGCCCGACCGGAGCCAGGTTGTCGACTCTCGCCCGTCAAGGAAGGAGGCCTGGGCGCCTTCCCTCTTGGTCGGCAGACCCCACGGGGCCCTCCTCCTCACGGGGTTCCCGCCCGGGGCGCCTCGGGCCCTTTTTTGCTCACGCCTTCGCCGGCCGGCCCCCTTCCCTCGCAGGCCCTTCCTTGTGGCAGCCGCTGTGCGAGGCTCGCGGGCCTGGCCTAGCCTGAAGGAGGGCGCTCTCTCTCTCTCTCTCTCTCTCTCTCTCTCTGGCCGCCTGGCTGGCCTCCCTTGGGGGGGGGGGGGGTCGGTCGTACTGGCTCAACGGGTAGTAGTAGTAGTAGTAGTCCATATGTCGGGGGGGGGGGCGAGTATTGCCACTACTACTACTATGGCACCTGGCACCCGAAGGCAAGTTGGTGGCTCTTTGAAGGGAGGGAAGGGGAGAAAAGAGTTCCCAATGAGACTAGGCACCCCTGTGCCCCTTGTCACTGGATAGTAGCAGCACTAGACATGTCTGTCTTACAAGCCCTAGGTAAAGGGTAAAGGTCTCCCTGGCTCGAAAGCCAGTCGTATCCGACTCTAGGGTGCAGTGCTCATCTCTGTTTCTAAGCCAAAGAGCCAGCACTGTCAGCTGCTGCAGACGTTTCCGTGGCCATGTGTGGCAGGCATGACTAGACACTGAAGCGCACACGGCCTGCTTTGGCCTTAATGGCTGCTGCTGCTGCTGCTGCTGCTGCTGCTGCTGCAGCCCCACATGGGGAAACCCCAAAGGATGGCTGAGCTGCAGGGGAGAGAGAGGGAGAGGGAGAAGCAGCACACCATGGGGTGCAAGACAGTTGTTGAGTCATGGTGATAAGAGAAAAAAGGCCAAAGAGCATGTCTGCATGCCTTTGGACACAACAGCATCTTATAAACACACTCAATAAGTGTGTGCGCATGCACATATGCATACATATGCATATTTATATCCCCCTGGAAAAAAGGCACTGTCACTTTTCAAGTTGTTTGGGTGAGTAAAAAGTAGAGCAAATAAGAGGGCCTGGAAGAGGCCATATTTGGGCCAGGGGGGGGGGGGATGATGATGTAATTTTGATCTGGAACCAGGATCCTGTCCACTAGTGGCCTCCATTTAAGATGCATTTTGTTGTTCCTGCAAGGGACAATGACAATAAAGAGTTATCTTATCTTATCTGAATGACTTTAGGAATTAGGGTAGGAAGTTAAGAGTTAGACGTGTCAACAAGGATTGCCTGCCTGTCTGTCTGTCTGTCTGTCTGGTTCTCTTCACTAGTGTCCATTTCCCCTCTGTGAGCAGGATGAGCCCTGGGGAATCCCCTCAAGCCAAAAGAGGACAGCTGTGTCAACTGTCCTACTTTAACGCCAGAACATTAAAAGAAATGTAGATGCACGTGCTTCACTTTATTCCAGGCTGGTGGCAAACTGAAAGCATAACTGAAACCTTTGCCAAGGAGCTTTGTCAGCAGAAAGAACTTGGGAAGAAAGGCCCCATCTTACCTCAGTTGGCTGAAACTCACTTTTTGGCTTTTCTTACTTTTCAAGGGATGTGGCTGAGCCTGGCCCAGCTGGCTAAAATGTTCAGGTGTCATTGGAGCCTCTACCTTTTGTGGTTAAATGGACTCTAAATCTTGCCTTTAAACAACTGCCTGTTAAGACTTTCTAAAGAGCTGCAAGATAACAGATGGTTTTCCCCTGTAATCTTTTCACAGAGAGAGGCATCCATTTTTCCTCGGTATCAACGTGGTCTCATTGTGTTACTTCTACTACACAAGTACAGTACTGAGCTGCCATGCCCAGCCTGTTTGGAGCAGCATTCTTTGGCTTGCCAAAGGCTCTTAAACGCACAAGATGTCTTGATAGGATGATTTTAAGCACGTTGGAAGAGCAAACCATTCTGTCAGTTGAAGCTTTGCCTCTTATTATGCTAGGCTTCTCTGCCTACTTTTGCATTATAAGCAACTTGGCATCACATGGTACCTGAGAGGCAGAGACGTGTTGTGCCAAAGTATCTGTGGATCTAGTGCACTGGCCCTCCAATACCTTATACTACGTGTATATATCAGAAACTGCAAGACTTTATTGGGATTTTTTTAGCTCTCATTGGGAAATTGTTAACATATCTGTAGATTTATTGTTTGTTTTGTTAACGCTCATTGTTCACTTTTATGAACCAAAGATACTCACAGGAGAGGAATGAATGGAGCTCCCCTCCCCAGGGGTGTCCAGGGCACCACGGGAAGGTGTTGGACAGGGAGGGAGGTTGGGGGGTATCCCATGTATTGCTATTGGCGCCACAGGGCACCAGTGGTGAGGGCATGGTGGGATAAAGCCCGATTGCCCGATATACCAGCACGCGCCAGCCCCTCCCTTGAGAAGCTCAGTGCAGGTCTTCCGTTGGGTGCTTTGGAAAGTGAATGAATTGAAGTCGCATTATTATCCCCACCACTGCCACATCTTGAAGAAAGTTCTGGAGCTTGGGAGCCCCTGGCAGATCCTTATTCTGTGTCACCAAGGGTCCCTCCTTACTTATGGCAACCCTATTAGTGAGCAACAAGAAGACTTTTTGTTACCATCCCTACTCAGACTTTACAAATACAAAGGGGTGGTTTTCTTTATTCAGTGTCTATCCATCTCCTATTTAGCTTCTTTTCATGTTGTACAAAACTTTCCACCCTTTTCTTTTCTTCTTGCATCATACCATCAATGTACAATCAAGTCAGTTTAATCATTTTAATTTCTTTTATGTATGAGCTCAGACTCTCTTGTTTCCCCCTCCTCACAGTCTGAAAGCTCACCTCTATACCCGTGATGGCGAACCTTGGCACTCCAGCTGTCCTTGGACTTCAATTCCCAGAAGCCCAAGTCTCTGTGAATGCACACAAATGGGTTTACTGTGTGTGGATTCACAGAGACTTGGGTTTCTGAGAATTGAAGTCCAAGGACAGCTGGAGTGCCAAGGTTCGCCATTGCTGTTCTATATCATATTTTGAATGGTTTCTTTTACTTTTATTCTTCACTGTCCATCTTTCACACCATTGCACAATAGTCAGAAATCTGGCATAAATGATCTTGGCCTCCTCCTTACCAACATATTCTTCAGACTCAAGGATCTTTTCTAATTCTTTCCTGCTTGTCTTTATGAATCACAGTGCAAAAAATCTTACAGTTTCTTCATTGTCAACAGTAAGTGATACAGTAAAACCCCGACTTGCAAATGCCTCTAGTTACATAAAATTCGACTTACATCATAATTTTGTGCTAAAACAATGTCCTGATTTACATGGTTTCCTATGGGTTTGCTTCGAGTTACATGAAAATTTCATTTTCCCTATGGGTTTGCTTTGAATTACATAAAAAAAAGATTTAAGCAAAAGCCTACAGAACGGACTTTTTTTTCGTAAGTAGGGTTTTTACTGTACAATTATTTTGTGATATATTACAAGTGGTGTATTATCAGCTATAATTTTGCTTTTGCCCTTTCGTTAATTTTTCCTCAGTAGTTGCTTCAAGTCATTGTCATTTTCTTCCACTAATATGATGTCATCCACATCTTGAATAACTGATATTTCTCCCATCAAAATTTCATCTAACTTTTCATTTGATAATATTCTGTATTCATAGTGAACAGATGGGGACATAAAATGCACTCTTGTCTGGCGCATTAGCCAGTGTGAAGCTATTCTTTCTTAATATTGACATCTTGCCCAGAGTGTAGGCTCATGATGGCGAATCTTGGCACTCCAGCTGTTCTTGGACTTCAATTCCTAGAAGTCCAAGCCCCCGTGAATCTACACGAATGGATTTACTGCACGTGCAGTAAACCCATTCGTGTGGATTCACAGAGACTTGGGCTTGTGGGATTTGAAATTCAAGAACACCTGGAGTGCCAAGGTTGGCCATGACTGGCATAGGCTGTGTATCAGGGCAGTCAGATTTTGAGGCGCCGCTGTTGTTCTTTTTAAAATGAGCTTCAGCTTTTCATGGTTACCCAGTTCACCTTTTTACTGTAATCTTGAAAGTGCAGACTGATGTTCTTCTGAAATTCTTTAGGTTCTCTCCAGCAAGTTTGCCATGCGATGCTAGCCCAGCTTGAACATCTCATCTTTCTCACCCCACAGAGTAAAAGATTTTTGTGGCACAAACATAAGATGTTTGCTTGTCTGGGATACTAATATGACAGTTGTGAATTATTTGATGTTTTCTTTCTTTGCAATTGTAATATAACTATGGGATGTTTTTGGTCTTGTGAACCATTGTTTTATTTTTCATATTTGTTGGTATATTCTTATAATTTGAATTTACTCAATCTCTGTAACTTAAAACAGCTCCGTTGATTTGATAGCCTGTCTCTGCATGGTAATTAATTTTTTTCAATTGTTTTGGAGTAGCTTTCGCATTGTTATTTAAAAGTGTGAATTCATCATCTAACACCTCTTACTTAAAGGAATATCATCCCACTGAGCATAATTGAGGTGGTCCTCTGGGAATGTAGGGTAAACCTACTTTTCTTTCAGTCCTGTGAATTCCTCCTAACGATTCAGAGGTCTGCGTGGGTCAAAGATTGTGTTGCAGTTTGTAGAGAGAGAGAGACAGGAGAGAAAGTGTCATTGCGAGAGAGAGAGAGAGAGAGAGAGAGAGAGAGAGCAATTTGTTTTGAAAGGACTGATGTCCTCTTGCCAGTTCACGGGAAAAGAGAGCTCAAGTACTTTTGTCATATGGCAGAAAAGCCACTTTCTGCTGCCTCCCCCCCAAATCCTTAAAATGAAGTGAGTGGTTTGGGAATATCTCTGTTCTGTAGCTGCTCAGGAAAACAGAAGCAGAGAGCTCTCTTAGAATACTTTGAGCTGTGGCCTTTGTCTTGATCTCCTTGTTGCTATTGTGCAGGATGTTGTGCTTGGTTTTCTAGAGAAGGTTTACTTAATGGGAGGTGTAACAAAAGCAGACGTTTGGGTGGCCATTTTTCATAGCAGGGAGCGGTTCTGTTTCCAACAATCTTCTTCCTCTCTTCTTATTAGTTCCAAAGCTGATGATTTATCAACTGCAATTCTCAAGCAAAAGAACAGGCCCAATCGATTAATTGTTGATGAAGCCATCAATGAGGACAACAGTGTTGTATCACTGTCCCAGGTGAGTTCCGCATAAACAGCAGGGAATATAACCTGTGATGTTTGCTGGTGTTTCCTAAATTAAACACAAGGCAGAGGAGGTTTGCCGGTTTCACCCCCACCACCCCACATAGTAGTTAACTGCAGTCAAAGTTCTGCTAGCAGTCTGAGTTTGATCCTGATGGGATACAGTTGACTCAGCCTTTCCCAGTGTGTTGGAGCAAAATGCTAATTGCATTGTGAACTGCCCAGAGAGTGCTTTATGTGCTGTGAGGTAGTATATAAGTGATAACCAGCAGGTCTCTAGGTTGTTAAGAAGAGCTGTTCACACCATCAGTGTTGTACTGAGAGTTGGCAGGAATTGAACCTGCTACCTGCTACATGAGAAACATGTACTTGCCCACTGCATTGTGGCATGCCCTTACACTGGCTACTTCTCACTATATTTCTCAGCTTGTGACTTTATAATTCATCGTACATAATGACATGGTTCAAAAGCAGCAACATTGGCTAAATCAGGGTGCTTGGACAGCTCACATTATTAAAACATTTGGCTATTGCATGAAAGGAGAAGGCAGAGAAACAGGACTTTTGGGGTGTGAGGAATGACCTGCTATTGCTCCCGTAACAAGCTGTCATTTACTACATTTATATCTTTATTTTTGTCCAAAATGGGAGTTTGGGAAGGTAAACTGGACTTGTCTAGAAGTCCAAAGCCGTGCCTGAATGAAGGCATCTTCATAGCTTGATAGAAGTCAAGAGGTGTTTTTTTTTTTTTTGAAGAGGGCATTCCAAAGTTAGTTGCTGGCCCCAGCCATGTCTGTAAGGGCTCTTCCCGCCATTCCCGAATCCACAGAAGACACTGAAGGTAGTTGAGCACAAATGGATCTTGTTGCCACTGAGATAGGGGAGACAAGCAAACCTTTGGGACAATTCCCTGCACTTCCCTCATAATCGAAGTTCAAGTCTGAGGATTCTTTTGTTGAGCTAGCAGGTCAGCAGAAAGACTTATTTCTAGAACTCAGCATATTTTGAACGCTGCTTCTTTCATGTCTAGATCAAACTTTGGACTGCCAAAATGAAGCCACTTTCTTGGCTTTGTTGTTGACCAAAATTAAGTCTTCATTCCTGCAGGTTTCTGATAGTAATCGGCAGACCACTAAATGAGCCGGGTTCTGTATCTCCACATTTTTTGATCACTTCTTTCCTCATACTGTTTAATTTGCAGGCCAAAATGGATGAATTGCAGCTCTTCAGAGGAGACACCGTTCTGCTGAAAGGGAAGAAGAGACGAGAGGCTGTGTGCATTGTCCTGTCGGATGACACCTGCTCAGATGAGAAAATCCGCATGAACAGGGTGGTTCGCAACAACCTGCGTGTGCGTCTGGGGGATGTGATCAGGTGAGGGCTGCCTGGCCAGCTAAGCACAGCCAGGGAGCCATTGGGTTAGTCAACATGGGAGTTCTGTCTGGACCAGATGTCTCCCAGGACTTGGTCTCTGGGCTACTTGTAGAATTGGGCCACCTAATTTAAAGAAGGGAATATTAGTGCTAGTAGTGGTCATCAGTGACAATGCTGCTGCTGAATGAAATAACTTTGAAAAGGAGAAGAATAGTCAGTCAGGACCTAAGTCTCTAGGTAGAGTAGAAGGGCAAATAATCAAGACATACCAAGTAATGCTACTACGCAAAGTAGGGTTGCCAGATGGAAACTGCTGAAGCAATAGGACTGCTGACAATAGTCTGAGATCTGAAGAGAGACATCTTGAGTCTACTCTTCACTGTAACAACAAGCATCCTATACAAAATTGGCACTCCAGAAGAGTTCTTTTGCAGCTGCATCATTTTCCTGTCCAGATAGCCTGATTCCTCCATCATTAGAACACCTGGAATATGTCTTTAAGACAAATTCAGGCGCATACAGCTGGGTCATGTTCAAATAAAATTTGGAAGAGTATTAGAGTTTAAAGCATATTGTCCTATTCCTTTTCATTGACAATAAGTGAAGGGCATTTCAAGCAAAAGATGAAGGATGTGAGGAAGATTTGGAAGTCACACAACAGATTTAAGTCTTCTGCTTGAGCATAAGAAAATACTCTAAAAAGTTAAAAGTTAGGATACGTGCTTGGGTTGTGTTGCACTACTTTCATTAGGATCAGCAAGTTCCGTGTCTCCAGGAAGCCGCCTGGAGTTGGTCATGTGAGGGCACAGGATTTGGCGAAGGTATAGGGACAGTTACCTATTCTGACAGAAGCAATGCAGCCCAGTTAAGGTAGTGAATTGAATCTTGAATCCAGTTCAGTCTTGACCTGTTAAACCAGTGTTTCCCAACCTTTGGTTCTTAGATTTCAATTCCCAGAAGCTTAAGTGAATTCCCAAAAGCACTGATCAGCCAGTGTACTTACTGGCTGAGGCTTCTGGGAATTAAAGTCCAAGAACCAAAGGTTGGGAAATTAATTTAATTTTAATTTAATTTAATAGTCATACTTATATATGCCGCCCACTCAGGTAAAACCCGACTCAGGGCGGAAACATGGAGTTAGATTAATATGATGTCACCAAGCATTCCGATTCAAGTGATATTGCCCCTTCACCATCTTGAATTGAAGAAGGAGCAGCTATTCTGGGTAGAAGTGCAATTAACTGTATATAAAAAGGGAACAAGTAGTAGTTGCCAGATCCTTTGACCAGGGTGTAGAAGCAGTTTTTATGCATGCTGGTAGCTGGCGAGTGGGGCCAGTCCTGGCGCTGTACGGAGTTGCAGTTACGTGAACCTCTGGCCGCCCTTGTTTGTTTCCTTTTTAGCATCCAGCCTTGTCCAGATGTGAAGTATGGTAAACGCATCCATGTGCTGCCGATTGATGATACTGTGGAAGGGATCACAGGCAACCTGTTTGAGGTCTACCTCAAGCCATATTTCCTGGAAGCATACAGGCCAATCAGAAAAGGTAATTGCAGGTTGTGGCTTAACCAGTAAGGAAGAGTCTGAATGTTAAGTCAGAAGAGGCTCCCACACCAAAGGCTCTTGAATAAACTTACCAGTCATGGAATAAAGGGACAGGTCTTGTCCTGGATCAGCAACTGGCTAAGGGACAGGAAACAGAGGGTAGCACTAAATGGACACTTCTCCAAGTGGAGGGAAGTAAAGAGTGGGGTCCCCCAAGGTTCAGTACTGGGACCCCTGCTTTTCAACCTCTTCATAAATGATCTAGAGGTAGGATTAAAAAGCAAGGTAGCCAAATTTGCTGAGGACACTAAATTATACAGGGTAGTGAAAACTGTGAGAGATTGTGAGGAGCTCCAGAGGGATCTCTTGACACTGGGGGAGTGGGCAAAACAGTGGCAAATGAGCTTCAACATTAGTAAGTGCAGAGTGATGCATGTTGGGGCAAAGAACCCCAATTACATTTATAAACTGATGGGGTCTGAACTCTCTGCAACAAACCAGGAAAGGGACCTTGGTGTCCTGGTGGACAACTCAATGAAGGTGTCAACCCAGTGTGCCTCAGCAGTGAAAAAAGCAAACTCAATGCTAGGGATCATTAGGAAGGGTATAGAAAATAAGTCAGCAAGTGTCATTTTGCCTCTTTATAAATCTATGGTGAGGCCCCATCTGGAATATTGTGTACAGTTCTGGTCGCCATACCTCCAGAAGGATATTATGGAGTTGGAGAAAGTGCAGAGGAGGGCAACCAGAATGATGAGGGGACTGGAACACCTTCCTTACCATCTGAGGCTGCAACGGTTGGGCCTTTTCACTCTTGAACGACGGCGTCTAAGAGGTGACCTGATTGAAGTTTATAAAATCATGCACGGTGTGGACAAAGTAGATAAGGAAAAACTGTTTTCCCTATCGCACAACACTAGAACTAGGGGACACTCCATGAAACTTTTGGGTACTAGTTCTCAAACAAATAAGAGAAAGTACTTTTTCACCCAGAGGATTACTGGTCTATGGAACTCCCTGCCAGAAGAAGTGGTGACAGCTGTCAGTCTTGGCAGCTTTAAGAAAGGATTAGACAAGTTCATGGAGGACAAGAGTATCAATGGCTATAATTATGGATACTTAAGGACAACCTCTGGGTTGGAGAGATAGGCAGGATATCTCTCAATAAATGCCATTTGCAGGGAATCCTAAGCAGGTGAAGGCATCTGCTTGGGAATAATACCCTGAAGGAAATGGTGAGCCACTGTGTGAGACAGAATGCTGGACTGGATGGGCTGTGGCCTGTTCCAGCAAGGCTACTCTTATGTTCTTATGAGGCTACGCAAAACCTAGGGAGAACATCATCTTGCCAAAGTGAAGAAATGTTCTGTGGATGTGAAGAAATCCAATCAATGCAGCGTTTATGCACCATGCAATTTATGCCCCACAAAGGATGTAATAAATGGCCAAGAGAGCACAATTGAAGTAGCCCATTTCTGGTCAGAAATGATCTAATTGTGTAATGCTCTGATAAGAAGAAAGATGGAGCTCACTGACAACGAATAATGAATCTGGCTTCTCCCCCGATTATGACAATGTCTGCCATTTGAGTACCTTTAGTGCAGACCCAGGACTACTGGTGTCACCTTGTTTTGCATCCTGATTCTTTAGGATCTTCCCTGGCTCCTTGCTTCCATTCTTTGTCATATAGAGAAACCGGGAGCTACTGTATAGGAACAGTGAGAATGTGCCTTGTTAGGAAGTGGTTGGCTAAGATCCCTTAGCCCTCACCATTCAAATCGTCCCTTTCAGGGGATATCTTCCTGGTGCGAGGAGGGATGCGCGCTGTGGAGTTCAAGGTGGTGGAGACAGACCCCAGCCCCTACTGCATTGTGGCTCCGGACACTGTGATTCACTGCGAGGGCGAGCCGATCAAGCGAGAGGTGAGTGGAGCTGCTTTCTGCCACGGCTTGCTTCTTGAGTACTTGAGTGGGGTGGGTGTTTTCATAAAGGCTGCACCTGAAGGTCAAAAGGACCACCTGCCCTTCAGTTGAGTTGGGCAGGCCCCCCCCCTCAAGATGGCCCTGCCAAGACAACCCTGTGTGGGCTGTTCTTATTTCCATGGGTGTTCCCTTGCCATCTGTGCCTTGCTTTGCTGACATACTTTTGAGCAATTTTGACCTGTTCTCCTGTGATTTGGGTGAGGTTAGGGTTTTGGGTGGAGAAGGCCACTTTCCTGGCAGCTCAAACTCAGTCTCACTCGGGAGCACTGGAATTATTTTGTCCAGCTGATGATTAAAGCTCCACACCTATTTAGAGAAGTGGACAGGATGGGAGATGACCTTCTATCCTGCTTAGCTGAACCAAGATGACCCTGAAAACACAGTACCTTTGGAACCTAGAACCGCTGAACAGGTGAGATAAAGTGGACGTTGCGTTTGGACCTGTAGCTTCCCTCTTCAGCTACTGTTTCTCCTTTGTCAGGATGAAGAGGAATCTCTCAACGAAGTGGGGTATGATGACATTGGAGGCTGCCGAAAGCAACTGGCTCAGATCAAGGAAATGGTGGAGCTGCCGCTAAGGCACCCTGCTCTCTTCAAAGCCATTGGTGTGAAGGTGTGTGTGTGTGTTTCTGACCCATTCATCTGCTAAGTGCTGGCCTGGGGTACATGGTGTGTCTGGTAGGCGTGGTCTTAATGCACACCTGGTCTGCTGGGACCTCAGGCAGCGTCTGCTGCTACTGCTGGAAGCTGAGGGCCTAAGCTGCTTGGCTCTCCTCTTCCAGTGCTAAGCTTGAGTCTGTACTTTCCCAGCCTCCCCGTGGGATCCTGCTTTATGGTCCGCCAGGGACTGGGAAGACCCTGATTGCTCGAGCAGTGGCCAATGAGACTGGAGCTTTCTTCTTCCTGATCAATGGTAAGTCCTACAAAGCAAGCGGCAAGTCTGGCCTGGCTTCGTGGGTGGTGGGTGGGATTCTTGGACTTTGTTTTAAAGGGAGGAGGCTTTTGATTAGATTTCAGTTTTCTCAGAAAGCAAGGGAGCCCTTGGGAAAATGATGATGTCTGCGTTACAGCATTTGCATACCTGTTTGGTTGCTTCATGGAACAGAGTTACATCAGAGGTTGCTTGTCATGCCATTTTGAGCAGTCTAGCGACCGTCTCCCTGGAGAGCTAGATTTCACAGCAAGTTTGTAATAGTGAATTTTCTTTCTTGCCCATGAGCCAAAAAAAGAGGGGAGTCCCTGTTGTTCTCTGTTCCCTCTACAAAGCAAACCCACCCACCCATCCACCCCATGGTGGTTTGATCTTCACGTCAAAGCAGCACCAAGTTATGAAATTTGGGGGGGGGGGGGGCACAAGGTTATCTAAGCCTTTCGTTTATTTGGCAGGCTAGTGACAGACTCACTTCTGCATTTGGGTAGTTTGTTTGTTTGTTTGTTTATGCTGTTTGTTTGTTCTATGCTGCCCAATCAGGCGAACCCAACTCAGGGTGGCTCACAACAAAATTAAAACATACATATTAAAAACAATTAAAACCCCAACATACCCATCCACCTATTAATTAATTAAGTAGTTTTTAATTCAGTTCACTAGTTTGCTTCTTTTGTAGAATGAAAATTGTAACCATAGTTACAGTTAAAATGCAATAAAATGCCTCCAGTTATATATCAGAATGATTCACTAGAAAACAAGAACTCTGGTATGAAGGAGGGGGTGGGGGAATATGTAACATGAAACGTGTTTAAACTTGGGTTGTGTGGTTGAATGTAAGACCTCATGTCTGCCTTTTCTCAGGGAATTTCTCCTGTTTCTTCCCTTGGGCTCTTTCTGTGTGTTTATGAAACGTCTTGCTTTGTTGGTTCCTCTCCTGGGAAACCTCACAGTCTCCTTAAAGGGAACAACGTCCCACTGTCTTCACTGCAAACAGCTTTCGGTGAACATTTTAGGATGGCGACTCTTTCTGAGGGTCTAAACTGGTCTGCCTCTCCCTCATCCCATTCAACGCCTACTGAATAAGTCTGCAGAGATTCAGTGAGAAGGCAGGCAGCTGGGAAAGGCAGGGGATGGAGTGGGCAGCTGGCTGGCCTTGTTGCCAGGGCCGAGGGGTTTTGCTCCCTAGGTGGTTGGCTGCTTGTGTTGGTCACCTAGAAGAAGAAGACGTTGGTGTGTGTCTTGTGCTGGTCACTTCTTGCTGCTGCCGCCGCCTCTGCTTCCTTCCCCTGTAAATGGCATCTTGCTGTGTTTTGGCAGGTCCTGAGATCATGAGCAAGCTGGCAGGTGAGTCGGAGAGCAACCTGCGGAAGGCCTTTGAGGAAGCGGAGAAGAATGCCCCGGCCATCATCTTCATCGATGAGCTGGATGCCATTGCTCCCAAAAGGGAGAAGGTCGGTGTTCTGCAGGCCTGGGCGGGCAGGCGGGCGGCTGGGGTGGCTTTTCATGGTGTCGGTGCCGCACCTTCAACACGGAGGTTAAGGCAGGTGGTGAATTGAGAGGCTGCAGCACTCCCAACTCTTGCTAGCTCTTGCAGCCCACCCGGAGGTCAACTCAGCTAGACCCAAGCCCCTTAATCTAGTTAGGTCTTCTTCTCTTGGGTTTGGCCTCCTGAGACTGTGCCTTGTAGGAAAGGCAAGGGTCCCTGAGGAGAAACTGTGGCCCATTGCTGGGCACGGTTAGCTCATGCTCCTGGGATTAAGAAGGCCCCTGGACCAGAAAGCCACCATCCTAGATAGGGTTGAATTGTCCAAAAAAACAAAGACCTTGTTTGACTTGGATTGAAGTTTGCACTCGTTCCGTTGCTGTGGTGGAGTTTTAATTTTATTTTTAGAATCAGCAGAATCATGTAGGGAGCCAGTTTGAAGAGAGATGCTTTTACATCCTTCCTAAAAGCAATGTGAGAGAGAATGGATTGGTGCTGTGCAAGGAATGCGTTCCATAGGGAACTCCCAGGGTGCCTCTCCTGGTTCCTAATCTGAGCACCTGGTCAGAATTGTACCAAGACAAGCAACCCCTTAGATCAAGGGTGCCCAAACTACTGCTCATGAGCTGGATCCATCCCCTGATGCCCATTCATCCGGCCCACAATGTCGCTCCCAGAAGCAGAAGTAAAATGCACCCGTATGGAAGGGAAATGTGCCCGTCCATCGAGGGCTGGATCCGTAATTTGGATACCCATGGCAGCCTAAAATTTATCTCATCCTGTTGTAAAACATATCTGTTGCAAAACAGATTGCAAGGCGCATTTGGAACCCTGTGACCGGTCTGCTGAACCCCGTGACCGGCCCTTGGCCTGAAAAGTTTGGGCACCTCTGCCTTAGATACCCAGCAGTCAAGCCACAGACAGCTTTATGAGTGAGATGTCATTGAGGCGGACTCGTGATACTTGTTTCAAATGAAATGTTATGTTGTGGGATCCACCCTAGCCTCTCTCTTGCCCTTCCTACCTGGTCCTCACACTGTGGGTTGCTTTCTCCACAGACTCATGGTGAAGTTGAACGGCGCATTGTGTCTCAGCTGCTGACGCTCATGGACGGCCTGAAGCAGCGAGCGCACGTGATTGTCATGGCTGCTACCAACAGACCCAACAGCATTGATCCTGCACTCCGGCGATTTGGTAAATTATCTTGTCCACCTCACCAGTGGGAGCAGCTAGAGACGGGCAGATATTAGTTAGATGATTTGTACATGGCATTCCTTGTTCTCTAGAAGAAGGGAAGGCAGGGTTGCCACATTTGAAAAGAATTAAACATGTATTCAGGGCTGGTGACGAGAGGGCTTTTTCGTACTGTTGCTATAAGGCAATTTGGCAGCATATAATGATAACAAATATTTACTCTTTGATGTGAGTTCTATGCTTGAGAGGTGACAGCCAGGCGGTGTCCACGTTTGGCTAGAAACAGCTGTGGCACGCAGACGGGTGGTTCCTGGTGGTCTAGGCAAGTGCAGTATCCAGCGCTAGTTTTACCTTTGCTCCCCCACAGGTCGCTTTGACAGGGAGGTTGATATTGGCATTCCAGATGCCACCGGACGCCTGGAGATTCTGCAGATCCATACCAAGAACATGAAGCTGGCAGACGATGTTGACCTGGAACAGGTTTGTTTTCCTTCTTAAAAATGTGTCTGAAAAGTCCACATTTGTAACATCCCATAAGTTCAACTGTTTCAGAAGGGTGGAAAAACAGGGCGACGACAGTAAACGACAGCAGTAAAAGAGAAACGTGACATAGTTCATATATTGTTTGCCGCAAATGGCGCTAAAGCCATTGTGCTGGATTGCTGTGACAAAGCCTCAAGCAGGCTGAAGCTTTGCAAAGGTGGCAGCCCCATAACAAGCCTACAGAACACTTTGTCAAGCTATTTGAGCAGACAGGCTAGGGACGGATTGAGTTCAAGGGAAGGGGCTTCCAGCCTACGTAGATCCCTCTCCATCCGCAGAGGCTCTGGCTCTGTGGGAAAGAAGTAGAACGGACAGGGAGACGTGTAGAGGGTTGTGAGTAGCCCAGGCGCTACTTGGAAAAGCTCAGGCCTGCTCGCTCCATCCATTGGTTACTTAAGGGACTGCAGCTCCCCAAGGCATGCTTCAACAAGCATGTGGATAAGGGGGATCCAGTTGACATTGTTTATCTGGACTTTCAGAAGGCTTTTGACAAGGTCCCACACCAAAGGCTCTTGAATAAACTTACCAGTCATGGAATAAAGGGACAGGTCTTGTCCTGGATCAGCAACTGGCTAAGGGACAGGAAACAGAGGGTAGCACTAAATGGACACTTCTCCAAGTGGAGGGAAGTAAAGAGTGGGGTCCCCCAAGGTTCAGTACTGGGACCCCTGCTTTTCAACCTCTTCATAAATGATCTAGAGGTAGGAGTAAAAAGCAAGGTAGCCAAATTTGCTGACGACACTAAATTATACAGGGTAGTGAAAACTGTGAGAGATTGTGAAGAGCTCCAGAGGGATCTCTTGACACTGGGGGAGTGGGCAAAACAGTGGCAAATGAGCTTCAACATCAGTAAGTGCAGAGTGATGCATGTTGGGGCAAAAAACCCCAATTACATTTATAATCTGATGGGGTCTGAACTCTCTGCGACAAACCAGGAAAGGGACCTTGGTGTCCTGGTGGACAGCTCAATGAAGGTGTTAACCCAGTGTGCCTCAGCAGTGAAAAAAGCAAACTCAATGCTAGGGATCATTAGGAAGGGTATAGAAAATAAGTCAGCAAGTGTCATTTTGCCTCTTTATAAATCTATGGTGAGGCCCCATCTGGAATATTGTGTACAGTTCTGGTCGCCATACCTCCAGAAGGATATTATGGAGTTGGAGAAAGTGCAGAGGAGGGCAACCAGAATGATTAGGGGACTGGAACACCTTCCTTACCATCTGAGGCTGCAACGGTTGGGCCTTTTCACTCTTGAACGACGGCGTCTAAGAGGTGACCTGATTGAAGTTTATAAAATCATGCACGGTGTGGACAAGGTAGATAAGGAAAAACTGTTTTCCCTATCGCACAACACTAGAACTAGGGGACACTCCATGAAACTTTTGGGTACTAGTTCTCAAACAAATAAGAGAAAGTACTTTTTCACCCAGAGGATTACTGGTCTATGGAACTCCCTGCCAGAAGAAGTGGTGACAGCTGTCAGTCTTGACAGCTTTAAGAAAGGATTAGACAAGTTCATGGAGGACAAGGCTATCAATGGCTATAATTATGGCTACCTAAGGACAACCTCCGGGTTGGAGAGATAGGCAGGATATCTCTCAATGCCATTTCCAGGGAATCCTAAGCAGGTGAAGGCATCTCCTTGGGAATACCCTGAAGGAAATGGTGAGCCACTGTGTGAGACAGAATGCTGGACTGGATGGGCTGTGGCCTGTTCCAGCAAGGCTGTTCTTATGTTCTTATGTACCCGTCCCACAAGGGCAGACCAGAGGGGCTCTGTGGCGGTCCCCTCGGCGAGAGAAGCACATCTGACGGGGACCAGGAGAAGAGCCTTCTCTGTGTCTGCCCCAGCCCTGTGGAACCTCTTACCACCGGAACTGCAACTCCACTCGGAGCTCCTCCCCTTTAGAAAGGGACCTGGCTATGACAGAGAGTCTGGGATCCGCCGTGTGGAACGGCCCAGGTCCGCTGGCTGGTTTAGCTGCCTTAGGTCACCGATGTGCTTGTCAGGATTTTGTACTTTGTTTATTTTTATGTTCTTTTTTTTATATGCTTTTAGCCTTTTATTGTTTTCTCTTAAGGGGATCGGAGGGTTTTAGACGTTTTAGGACTGTGTATGTTTTTATTGTATTTTTATCTTGCATTATGTATTGTGTCCTATGGAGATGGCCTCTTCTTGGTTTTAAAGAGCTCTCTCCTTTTATGCTGTGAGCCGCTCTGGGTGGCGTCCGTGCCAGAAGGATGGGATATAAATATCCCAATAAATATATAAGTACGTAGGTAGGTAGATAGGCAGGTAGATAGATAGATAGGAAGGAACTGGAGGCTTCCTGGCAGGCCATGTTGATGCTGATGATAGGGAGTTGTATTCCTCACCTCCAGGCCACTCAGCATCTGGGCACGCGGCATTTTTCAGCTCATTCCTGGAAGCTTCCCCACAAATAGATTGCAAAAAAATAAAAAAGGGGAGGGGGAGAAAAAGTGGATTGTTGGAAGTGCCAGACTGAGTCAGGCCCACAGAGTCAGCCCCCCCCCCCCCACATCCATGTCATTCTGTCCACATTGATAAGCGCTTCCCAACAAGGGTGTCCTGGGAAGAGGTCGAAGACTCTTCTCCCAGTTCTCCCCAGAGGGTCTTTGTTTGCTTTTATCTTTATCTGCTTGCCATGATGATCCATCTCTCTCTCTCTCTCTCTCTCTATCCAGGTAAGGTTTTGTCCTCTCTTGGCAGTACAGTAGCACTGCTTTGGTGTTCTGCTTAGTAGCTTTGGCGGGTTCCCCAGATGAAGTGGCCAAACCCTTGCTGATCTGAGCAGCCATTCCACAGCGGAGGCTGCCTGGCACAGGGGCAGACCCCAAAGTAGCCAGAGGGCAGGGAGGGAGGGCGTCCTCCTCCTCCTCCTTGTACCTCTCTCCTCCTCTGCCTCCTTGCCCTCTGGCCATGTCTGACTGCTGTGTGGTGCATCATGGGGCGTGTAGGCCTCTCGCTTGTTCTGATTCTGCCCGGGCCATTGCTTGGGAGAGAGCCGGTGGGGGGGGGGGCATTCCTTTGGTAGCCCCCCCCCCCCACTGAGTCCCGAACCCCTGTTTTGCTTGTTCATGCCCCTCCCCTCTTGCTTCAGGTGGCCAATGAGACCCATGGCCATGTGGGGGCTGATTTAGCTGCCCTGTGCTCCGAGGCAGCCCTGCAGGCCATCCGGAAGAAGATGGACCTGATTGACTTGGAGGACGAGACCATTGATGCTGAAGTGATGAACTCCTTAGCTGTAACCATGGATGACTTCAGGGTAAGCAGGGGTGGGTTTCTGCCTTGGCTCTCTTGGGAGGGTGGAGGGTCCTGTTGACCGAAAGTGCAAACGGCAGGGCCCTGAGACTCCAGTTAATTCTCTCCCTCTCCACATGCCAGTGGGCCCTCAGCCAGAGCAACCCTTCGGCCCTGCGCGAGACGGTGGTGGAAGTGCCACAGGTGACCTGGCAGGACATTGGAGGCCTGGAAGACGTCAAGCGAGAACTCCAGGAGCTTGTGCAGGTGAGGCCCGTGGATGCCACTCAGGCAAAGGGGTGTGGGATGTGGGTGGGGGTCTGAGGTGCCATTCCTAACACTTCGGGGCCTCACTTTGTGGCTTCCCTCTCTCAGCCACTTCTTGTCCTCTTCATCCATGATGTAGTAGTCGCAAAATGAACATGTGTAGACTTCGGTCCCTGTGTTGCATCGAGCGTTCCTTTCCATTAAGCTACTAGTGTGCTCACGGACTGACTGTGGTGATCTGGGAGGAGTGAGCCAGATCAGCAAACCTTCATTGATTTCTCAGTTGATATTTTTGGGAATAGTAGCCTGTTAGTCTGTATTTCAGGCATATCAGAGAATAAACAAAATAAATCAGTGTTTCTCTGGGAAGGGCGTTCCATAAGGATGCCGTTTAGGAGGATGTCTTCATGGGGAATACTCAGGACACGGCACCCAGAGGCCTGGGACACCCCTCAGGAAGGCCCACGTGGGGCACAGGCCACGTGGTTCTCTTTGTCCCCAAGCGTATCTTGCTTTTGGGTTGCCCTGTTTCCAGCTTCTGCCAAGTTTTGTGGGACCTCAACCCTTGCCAGTCTCAAGCTCTGGTGAGGAAAGAGGAGGGTCGCACCCGTCCCCAGCCCCCAGTGTAAATAAACCCTTAGGGTTGGCTGAGGAAAGACTGAGGAGCCACCTCGTTGCCTGGTATGCTGTTTTGGCGGGGACAGGCGCACCGCACAGCATGAGAAGAAAATGCTACATGTTTTGTGGAGGGTTTTTCTAGTGGCCAAATTAAGAGGCCTGTAATGTGACCTGTGAGGTTCAGTTGTTGATGACACATCTGCCCAGAAATGGAGCTCCGTTTCTGAAGATGCGTGGCTGTGTTTCTTTCAGACCCTTCAGACCCACTTGACTCTAACAATGCCCTGTTCCAGAAGAGTGGGCATGAATGTATTGCTTCCTTCTTTCGGACTTTCAGATCAATATGTTTCATGACTAGCACAATAGGGTGCTGCTTAACCCTTGAGCTGCTGGTGGTGGTGAAAGAGTGCTTAATTTTCAGGAGATGCTGTGGGGGGGGGGGGGGTGCGCCTAGACTTCAGCTGGTGTTTGTGGCTGTTCATGCTTTGGAGTGTCAGCCTGGTCGCCAGCCCATGAGGTGGGGTGGGGTGGGGGGTTTCAGGTTTTTTTTTTTTTGAGGATTCTGCCTCTCCTTGAGGTGTGAACATTGAACTTCTTCCTTCCGCAGTACCCAGTAGAGCATCCAGACAAATTCCTGAAATTTGGCATGACCCCTTCCAAAGGGGTGTTGTTCTATGGGCCTCCTGGCTGTGGGAAAACTCTGCTGGCCAAGGCCATTGCCAATGAATGCCAGGCCAATTTCATCTCCATCAAAGGGCCGGAGCTGCTCACCATGTGGTTTGGAGAGTCCGAGGCCAACGTGCGCGAGATCTTCGACAAGGTAAGGAAGGAGGCTCTCTTAGTCTACATGTTTCCCATTGAGTTTAACCTAATAAAAGGCCCCCTTCGCAAAGGCAATTCCATTTAAACTCTGAATTGATTTCTTCGTTTTCCATCGGTGGTTGCCAGTGAAAGGGAGCTAACAGTCCAAGCAGCTCTTCTTAATGATCGAAAAGGTGCATCTCAAAAATAAATAAATAATGGTTTTGAATCATTGCACCTTGTACTGACAGGTCAGGGTCCCCAAGTAGATTAAACCCCACTTGACTCCATTTTGATGGCAGACAGCAGCTTCATCCATCCTGGCCTCGGGATGATGATGAGGAGGACTTTGTGTGCCAAAAGGGTCCGGGACCAAAAAGTGAACTGGCTCCGTGGTACTCTGGGTGTCGCGCTGTGATGCGGAAGGACAATGGAAGGCTCACTGGGCATTACTCTATTGCTCCCAGGACACTCTTCATGGCTGATTGCCATGAGGAACCCCCATGTTGGGAATCAGATATGGAAGAAGAAGAAGAAGAAGCACCTTGTACTACAGATCTGTGACCTTAAGCCACATGTCTTTCTGTTTGAGTGCGTGAACCTATGTTACTGTGGTGAAAGAAATACCAATGTACTTTCCCGCAAGCAATCTTTCCTGTTCTTCCATCAGTCTTTATATTTTGTGTACTAGAGGTGGTTGCCATTATTTTTCTCGTCAGAAAAGTACTCTAACTGGCCTTGGCCAGAAGTGGCCGAGTGTGTCTCTCCCCCCCCCCCCCCCTTCCAAAAGCAAAGCTATTTCCTGCCTTCTAGATTTGCATATGAGGCAGCGGTGGTGGTGGTAGTAGTGGTAGTGTTTGATGCCATGCTCTTCTACCTATTGGCCCATGTTCTAGAGAGGATCCAGCACTGTCTCCACCCCCCCCTTTCCCCTTTCCCTTTCCATAGATTCAGCACTCTGGGAACAGTGGTTTCAGTGCGTTTCCTGCTGGGACTACAGTTTCTTACCACACCCCACACACACCCCTGGCAACCCCTGTGAGAAGGGGGTGCCCTTAGTATACATTGCACAGTGTCTCCCAGCATGCTTTGCTTTGTAGTCAGGGCTGCCATTTCTCTCTCCCAAATAAGAAGAAGTCATGTTAGTTTCTCTTGAGAAAGTTGGGAAAATTAAAGGGGAGGACCAGAGAGAGAGAGAGAGAGAGAGAGAGAGAATTGGTTGTTGATTTGAATTTATATCCCACCCACCTGTCCAAAGCAGGCACTTTGAAGACTAGCAGATTTATTTCTGTATGAGCCACTAGCAGTGGCTCTTGAGCCACGGAAACTCACACGGAAATCATGCTCCCTTCTGGTCTCTTGGAAATGTTTGGGATGGTTCGGCGTTCTTTGACTTGTAGAAGCATCTTAGAGAGGAGTGCCTGCTTGTGTCACTTAAGGGGCTTGAACCGAGTCCTGGAGTGGTACAGTTGGAAGCAAGAAGACAGGAGTTAAAGTAGACCTGAGGAAGGGCCTTCCTCCTCCTCCTCCTCCTCCTCCTCCCTCCTCCTCTGGTTTAGAAAAGTCTCCAGGGAAGGCGAATTCCATCCTTTTCCAAGCAAACCCTTTCCCCTGCCAAACTGCTCTTACGTTCAGGAGGGGCTTTCGAATGTTTAGTACAGGGGTGGCCCAAACTTTTCAGGCTGTGGGCCGGCCACGTGGTTTAGCCAGCTGGTCACGTGGTTCCTCCCACCAGAAGCGGAAGTAAAACATGCCTTACAGTCTGTTTTGCAACAGGATGAGATAGGTTTTGAGGCTGCCATTTTCTCTGCTTAACTATGGCCCAGGGGCCAGATCCGGGCCCCCGACACCAATCCATCCGGCCCCCGACGCCTTCATCGCTCCCGAAAGTGGAAGTAAAATGCGCCCGTCCGGTGGATTTTCCTGCCTTGTCATTTGGGCCCATTCCTCTGAGCCTTTGGGCTCCTGGAGCCACAGGAAACCGGGCGGAGAAGCAGCCACAGTGCTCCAGTGAAAGAATCGCCACCAGCCCCTCTTACAGCTTTGCTGAACAACTGAACGGTCATAATAGGCATCAGGAGTGCTTTGGGGTTGTTGGGGTGTTTTTTTTTTGTCTCCTTCCGTGTAGCATGACTTTTCTGTGACACATTCAATGTGCCATAACACGGCAGGAAGTCTTCCCACCACACACCAAAACAAGAGGGGGAGGAAGCACAGTTGTGTAATCGTTTCTGGCTTTCTCTCTCTCTCTCTCTCTCCCCCCCCCCCCCAGCATTCTGGGAAACTCTTGACTTAAAGCATTTGATGCTCTCCACACTTAAACGCTGCAGTCGCTTCCCAGCTCCATAAAGGAAGGCAAGACACATACGCACGCACACACCCACACAATGCATTGCTATGGGGAACATAAATACGTAGTTAGATTTTTCTTTTACAGACTGAAGCTTGCCCACACACAACCTGGGTCTCCCATCTGCATGGACAGAAATCCCCAGCGTAAGCCCACGGGTTGAGTGCCTGGTGACGTGAGGCAAGGACCCCTCCAGGGACATTCATCCCAGTGAACAGCCAGGACCGTGTGTGTGTGTGTGTGTGTGTGTGTGTGTGTGTGTGTGTGTGTGTGTGTGTGTGTGTGTGTGTGTGTGTGTGTGTGTGTGTGTGTGTGTGAGTGAGTGAGTGAGTGAGTGAGTGAGTGAGTGAGTGAATGAATGAATGAATGAATGAATGAATGATGTGTCCATTCCGTCCATCAGCAGATCCAGTTTGAGCAGGAATGCCACCTGCTTTGCAGGATGATCTATCTGGTCGTTCTCCAGCTAGACTCCTGCCCCCCCCCCCCTGTGCATTCAGTAGAGGCGTGATGATGACTGTGTGCCTTCTTCTCCCCTGGGCAGGCCCGGCAAGCGGCTCCTTGTGTGCTGTTCTTTGACGAGCTGGACTCCATTGCAAAGGCCCGTGGTGGGAACATTGGTGACGGCGGGGGCGCTGCAGACAGAGTAATTAACCAAATCCTAACGGAGATGGACGGCATGTCGACCAAAAAGAACGTCTTCATCATTGGTGCCACCAATCGGCCAGACATTATTGACCCAGCTATTCTCCGCCCGGGACGTCTGGACCAGTTGATCTACATCCCGCTTCCCGACGAGAAGTCTCGTGTGGCCATCCTCAAGGCCAACCTGCGCAAGTCCCCGGTAGCCAAGGCAAGTTTGTGCTGACCCAGAGAGAGGTCCTCTGCCTTTCTCTCTTGGTAGGAGGAATGTACGGGCAGGGCTGCAGGGGCTCAGTGGTTGGCTTGGTGTATGTGTGTGTGTGTGATGTGATATGCAGAGTTTCCTTTGTTTCCCCAGGATGTGGACTTGGATTTCCTGGCCAAAATGACCAATGGTTTCTCTGGGGCTGACCTGACAGAAATTTGCCAGCGTGCCTGCAAGCTGGCCATCCGCGAGTCTATCGAAAGTGAGATCAGGCGGGAGCGAGAAAGGCAGACCAACCCCTCTGCCATGGTGAGTGCCTGTGGAAGGGGGTTGAACAGCCGCCACGAGGTGGGCTTTTTCCGTTCCGTGGCATGGTGCACCACGTTGTGCTGAGAGCTGTGCTTTTGCCTCCTCCACCCCTTTAGGAGGTTGAGGAAGATGACCCGGTCCCTGAGATCCGCTGTGATCACTTTGAAGAGGCCATGCGCTTCGCCCGCCGTTCCGTCAGTGACAACGACATTCGCAAATACGAAATGTTTGCACAGACTCTACAGCAGAGCCGAGGGTTTGGCAGCTTCAGGTAATCGGCCTGGGCCGGCCTGCTTCCTATGTACTGCTTCTCTTGTTTCTGTCCCGGAGGTTTTGGGGGAAGTTTATAACGTGTGAATCGATCGGCATTTTTTAAGCACTTGGACTTCAGAGCTTTACAGAGCCGTTGCGTTAACTGGAAGTTAATGTCTGACATGCTGTGCAGAACTCAGAAGGATTCCTTGTCGAAGAGGGACGGACGTTGGCATTGAATGGGATGCGGGGCGTGTGTGTGTGTTGATGATACACTGGGGAAGGAGGGGCAGCCGTTGCTCGAGTCTTGGCCGTCCTCCTACCTGGAGGATCTCCTCTGTTTGGCTTCATCAACCTGGACTCTGGGAATGCTAACTCCTCAACAGTATCACCCGACTGGGCTGATGGTTGTGCAGAATGCTGGAGTCTCTTTTTGCCTCTGCCCATCACGGCGGCGGCTCCGTCCTCCTTTCCCTTTCCTCCCCCCTCTGGCTCTCATCCTGAGGCATCACTAAAGCAGAGGTGTGTGTGTGTGGGGGGGGAGGGGGATGTACTACCCACCTCTTGAACGCGAACTCCCATGACCACCCTTGTGGCACGGGCTACTCTGGTTGGGGCTACAGGTGGAGGTTGTACTGCAGGGACTTTTGGGAAGCCCCAGCCCGGCTCCCTCTGGCTTCTCACTTTCATAGCCTACGCAGGCAATAATGGCCCTTGAGCCCTTTGCCTGCCGTGGCCTTTGAATCAGGTCTGGAAGGGCATGGCAGACGTGGGTGGCGGGTCTTCTTGGGGCTTGGCATCCCCCAGCCGTTGGTCGGTCGTATGCCTGAAGGGTTCACGGTGGGCCACCCCAGTCATCCCCTCCTCCTCCTCCTCCCGTGAAGCTAGGCCAGTGTAGACCATGACCTGGAATGATGGAGCTTGTAGTCCAACTCTAAATGCCCTGGCCCAGTGATGGCCAACCTTGGCCCTCCTCCACCTGTTCTGGAACTTCAATTCCCAGAAGCCCTGATCAACAGGAGGGCTGACTTGGGCTTCTGGGAATTGGAGTCCAAGAACCACCTGCAGTGCCAAGGTTAGCCATCACTGCAGCCTGGCTTATTCTAGCCCAGCTGTGTATTGATGTGGGATGATGAGTGTCTGCTTAACTCCTTCCTTCTTTTTACAGATTCCCATCAGGTAACCAAGGGGGTGCCGGACCAAGCCAGGGCGCGGGAGGCAGCGGTGGCGGAAATGTTTACAGTGAGGACAACGACGACGACCTCTATGGTTAAAGTGCGGGCAGAGTGGACCAAACTCCAGAACAGGCCACGTTGTACAGGGCAATTCCAGTGGTCAGTGGACTCCTGACATCTTCATTCCTTGGTCAGATCTTTGTAGCTGCGCGTCAGGCGCTGCCAGCTGGCGCCTGCTGTACATGTAAGGCAGCGAGCGGGTGGGCTGGTTTGTTTGGGAGGCCGGTGGGCCATTGAGGAGGAGGAGGAGGGGAACTACTACACTTCTGGGGTGGGGTGGGGAATTCTGTTCTCGTTTTATGGCAGAATCAGCAGCTTTAGCAACAACGGGTACAACAAATAGCCTGTAAAAACAAAACAAAAAAAATTTAAAAACCCACAGAAAGGGGAAAAAAATAAAAAAAATCCCATAACTTCATTCAAGTTGGCCTCAGGTTGTCTTTTTCCTGACTCACCACCTCTGTGTATTATTGTTTGTTTGTTTGTTTAGTATTATTCATCTGGGCCTTGGGCGCCTCATCTCCCCTTATACTCCAGAGGCCTTTTGTGCTTTTCGGTAGTAGAGTTTCCACAGTGCCGCAAGAGATGGCTCCTCCCGTGATCTCACCGTGCGTGTGGGTCACTTCATGGCAAACTGGGATCCACCTTAAACAAGTTCATGCATTCTCAGATACCAGTTGCCGTGACGTAGCGTTTCTGCCTGGTCTCAGATGACCATGAAAGAGCTGCCAGGCTTTTGGGGGGGAAGGCTGGGGCTTCCTTAAAGCAGCCCCCATCGAGCCTGAGCCCCCCAGGCTCTTTAAGACCTGTGGAGAGCCTATCTCAAGGGGAAAGGGGTCTGCCTGCTTTTGCCATAGGTAGTGGAGTTGGGGGTGGGGGCAGACACCTTCACGGCATGGAAACACACCGGAGGGGGGGGGGGGGCAGCGTTTGAGGCTTACCTCAAAGATTGGCGTCTCTTTTCTTTTGCTCCCTCTGGGTTAATCACGCCAGCATTTCAAAATGGACAGGAGGCTCCACCTCTTTAAGCTCAAGTAAGCCACGAGATGGGGGGCTGCGGTGGCTTAGTGGCTAAGACACTGAACTTGACGACTGGGAGGTTATCAGTTCAAGACCCAAGTGATGCAAGCCAGAGTGAGCTCCCGTCATTTGTCCCAGCTCCTGCCAAGAGAGCCATTCGGAAGCAAGAAATTGCAAGTAGATAAAAATAGGTACTGCTTTGGTGGGAATGGTAACTGTTCCGTGTGCTCCGGCATCTACTCATACCTGCCACATGACCGCGGACATGTCTGCAGACGTATAGCTCTTGGGCTATAAACGGAGGTGAGCACTGAACCCTGATACGACTGGCTTTTGGGCAGGGGCGACCTTGGCCTCTGCCTGAAGCCATGAGATTGAGGGTGAGTAAAGCAGAGAGGCTCACCTTGGCAGGTTTTGCAATGGACAGCCAGGTGTGTCCTCTAAGGCTTGGAAGGAGCTCTGGGCTTGGGGCTCTCACAGTAGGTCACTCCACTAAGGGAGGTTGACATTTGGCCTTAAAAAGGAGGGTAGGGTTGCGGATCAGGGCCCTCGGGGGGGGGGGGGGGGCTGGACTGCTTCTGTGGCCGGCAATCCAGGGCTTGGGCAGTTGCTTCAAGGATTTTTAACAAATTTCAGAAAAGGATTACGTACAAAAACCTTCCTAGATTTGGAGAGCCCTAAGGGTGCTCCCCCCAAAAAAAGGCTAATGAACTACATGAAGGTGGATCCTACGCAGAAGCCAAAGCAAAGCATGTCCCAGTAATTTACCCCCTCTCCTGTTACCTCAGAGCCCATGATGCTGTGCCACTCATCCATCAAGAGCCAGAGCCAATCAGGAACACAGTACGGAAATCAGGGGAACCCCCACCCCACCCCTCTTCAGATGTTACACCAGCCCCTCCCGATCATGCCCCAGGAATGGATTTACCAGCTAGCTTCAGTTAACTTTCAGAAGACAGGATTCACTGAGGCTCCCCGTGTGGAAATTAAATTTGTCCTGGGAGACCTTGAGAAGGAGAAGTTCTCGGTGGTGGTGGGGTTAGATTCACTATACAAAAGTACATGGTGTGAGTGTGGCAATTTCTGCACAAAATCCCTTTCAGAGGACTTTAAAAAAAAGGAGGTGACTTTATAGAACACTACTAGCATAGGTGCCTGTCTTCAACTGGTGGTGTTGTTGTTTTTGGGGGGGGAGCTCAACCCATGGGGTGGGGGTGGCTTGGGGAGGGTTTTTTTTTCTTCTTGCCTCCCCCCACACCGTTTGTGATGCCCCCTGGCTCTGAGTAAAGGAACCTGGGCAGACTCACCCCGGCGTGATGATGAGGGAGGGATGGTAAGTATTGAGGGGGAAATTTAGGAGGAAAGGAAGACGGGAGGGTAAGAATGAGGGAGGGAAGGAAAGAAGGAAGGGGAGAAGAATGGTTGGAGGGAAGGAAGGAAGGAAGGATGAGAGCCAATTACCCGGCCTTGGCCGGGGGGTATTTGTTGTATGTTTAGGTTTTTCGGACGCTGATACACCCCAACACAGAGACTCCCTCTCTCTCTCATTCAGGCATACCCACAGCCACATACACGTGACTGATCTGGAACCCACTGTCTTGTGCATTGTCTTGCACACACACACACAGACACACACTCCCTGTCTCTCACTCACACAGCATTGATGTACATTGAAAGTGTCTCGTTCCAGGGCTGTAGAGGCTTAAATGGAATGGGTTTGTTCCATCCGCATCAGGACCTTTCTCCGTCAGTCATTCACTCTCACCCAATCACAGTCCAACATGCAAATCAGCTCTCTCCAACATTCTGTTTCCAGGCCTGGCTGTTAAACTGCCATTTTTTTCTCTCATGGCACCATGGAAGTTGTAGTTTCCGTTCTTCCCATTTTGTGGGGCTTAGGCCCCATTCTTAGCCCCCGGACTCTTGCGGCACTGATCTCAGGGTCAAAAGGTAGGTGTGTGCGGAGCCTTATGGGATAGGCTCCAGGGGTGTAAGTGCACATTCCACACACGTACGGCCACACCCCTTCCTTATAGGTATAGATTCTTCAGCCAGAGTAGCTTGCCCTTAATAGGCTTATTATGGCTCCCCCACCCCCACCCCCACCCCACCCTTCATCTTATATACATTCCTCTTCATATGAACCACCTTTTTGCTATTCAGTGGCTAGATCCCACCCTCAGATCAATTATTATAAACTTCCAGTTTATAACTGCTTGCTGTTGTCTTCCAGGAACATGGGCTTTGTATTAATCGCTGCTATTTTCCCAAAGAAATACAAACACTGCAGTTGAGTTTCCATCCCTTTTGTTTATACTTCCTTCTCAGGCTTCACGTCAAGCCAAGCTTATGGCAGAGGCCGGAGGGGCTCATTCCCAGTGAATGGGGCTTTCTTAGAAATAGGGTCCATAACCAGAGGGAGCCAGAAAGTTTCTTCTTCAACACTTACATCAGGGGTGCCCAAACTATGGCCCATAGGACAGATCCGGCCCCCAGTGCCAATTCATCCGGCCCACGCTACCCTCGTCTCCTGGAAGTGGAAGTAAACTGTGCCCATACGGGAGTAATGAGGGCAGTGTGTGCCGGATGAATTGGTGCCAGGGGCTGGATCTGGCCTGTGGGCCGTTGTTTGGGCAACCTTGGTTTAAGCAGAGAAAATGGCAGCTTAAAATCTATCTCATCCTGTTGCAAAACAGGTTGCAAGGTGTGTTTTACTTCCGGTGGGAGGAACCACGTGACCGGCCCGCTGAACCACATGACCTGCCTACAGCTGGAAAAGTTTGGGCACCCCTGACTTACACCTAAACTTTGAAGTTTCTTCTTCAACCTTTGCAGTTGGAGCATAGACTTAAATGATGATTAAATGGGTAGACTTTCCATGAAGTCTAAGTCATATTATGCATGTTACAACTTTATATGATTATTTCATTTCTAGATCAAACTTTAAACTGCCAAAATGAAACCACCTTCTTGGCTACTCTGACCAAAAATTATATCCTCATTAGTACATGTTCCTGATTGTACTCGGCAAACCAGCAATGTTATGTTCTAGCCCTTGGCTGCTTCTTCTCCATCGTGGACTCAGAGCAAAGCAAAGCAAAAAAAATAAAAAGCAATCACACTTCTATACCGCCTGATAGTGCTTCGAGCACCCTGGGCGATTCACAAGATAATGAGCATTTACCCCCAACATGCTGGGGACTCATTTTACTGATCTTGGAAGGATGGAAGGCTGAGTCAACCTTGAGTCCTGGTCAAGATTGAACTCACAACCTTTTTGGTTGCAGTACAGCAGCTTGACCATTGTGCCACCAGGGCTCATTATTAGAGCCAAATTGTTTCTTCAGTTTATCATTTACAGAGAAGAACATTTTGGTAATTTTCTGACTGAAAACATCGCATTCCAGTTTGCTTTAGTTCATCCATACCATGTACTGCAATGTTTAGGTGGTTTCCGTTTTATTCTTTATAGTTTCAACATTACCTCAATTCCTACTTCTCTCATTCCATATCTTTCTTCTCTCTGTCATGCAAAAGCAGCATCCTGATCCTCTGTCCGTTTGGCAGCGAGATCTCTTTCAGCGTTAACCCACTTGCTTCATCAGCAAGAAGAGCCCTGCCTGTACTTAATTAGTCCTTGCCTAGTAGCCGATCATGTTACCTCTGACATAGGAGTCTCTTCTTCCAACACTACCTGGGTTGTCGCTCTCGCCATAGAGTTTTAAAGGTCTAAAACATTCAGAAGTGGTTTATCATTGCCACTTCCTGCGTGCACCATGAACAAGAGTGGGCATGTCATAGCTGTTGTCAGTGAAGGATCCTCTGCCAGTAGGGCCTTCCATGGCGGTGGCCAGCCATCAAACCTCCCGCTTCGGACGTGCAGCGTTTCTAATTGGTTCTTGTCTTCAAGCCAAGCGTGTTCATTGGGGGCACGCTCAACAACTTCCCTCTGCTATTGGATATTGTATTGACTTGTCTCCACCTAATCTCCCAACCTCCTCCCTCTATCTTTTCCTTGAATTTGTAATCTTTTACCAAATACCACCGTTTACATAAAACCTTACTATTGTAACTCAAAATTGACTTATTTGCCTATGAAATAACAGCCTGCTGCTAGGTTATTGTTTTCTTTGTAAAAGCTTTATTGTAACTTTAGATAGGATAGGATTAGTTTGTATTTGTAGAACTGTATAAAAGACGGTCGCAATGTCGGAACTTCAGCTCTCTAGCTCTCTCTGCACAAATTAGTTAGGGAAGCTCATGTTTAGATTTTTGTAGCAGGCAAAAGGTTGTGAACTGTTTTTGACTAGCAGCAGGCCACTGTTGGTTAAATGCATATTCAACAAACCGTTTTTATTTTTTTGCCTGAAATCAAAGTCTCTGTGTGTGTGTGTGTGTGTGTGTGTGTGTGTGTGTCCACCAGTGGAAGAACTTTTAAATTCAAAAACACATCCCCGGAGCTCACAAGTCTTCCTGTGGCAAAGAAAAATGGGATAGCGATTTTCAGGTAACATCTGGAATAAACAGATACACACCTCACTGTGAGCCGGGTTGGTCCCCATTACGTCGCTTGTCCCATGAATCCCTTGCAGAATCCCATGTCCCCTTGAACTTGAAGCCTTTCCCTCTCTTCCAGCTGACCCACTGGATTCTTCTGCCACATCTTTGGCCGGCCTTGCCATGCCGCAAATCCACCGGAAAGCCAACAGCTTTTGCATTTGTCGTGATTTGGCTTTCCCATAGGGCAGGTTCTACAAGGAGATGTTCTTAACGACCCATCTGCATGGCAAGATATTCTGACCAAGGTTTAAGTGGCCCACCTTGGTTTTTAGAAGAGAGAAGAAGTGAAAATGAAGCTCTTGCTTGGTGTGTTGAGTTGCCCCCCCCCCCCCCCCCACAGGTGAGGCAGGAGCTGACCAGATGTTCCTCCGCCCTTGCATTGCCCTGTGCCACTGTGGACTCTCTCACACATGACTACTCCCAGGGCCCTGTGGACGTCTTCCCGGCTTCTCGCAACCCTCTCTTGCTCTCCTCCTCCCACTGCCAGGGTTCACAGGCATGAAGAAAAGCAGCTGGGCTGAGAATCAAAGTCCCAGGATCTTGAATGAACACAAGGCACAGAACCACAACAAACTTCATCTATGGAGACTTCATCTTCCCTAGGAAGTTCCTAACGACCCGCCTGTTTTTGTAGAGGCAAACCTAGTTTTGCAAGATGACCAAGTGTAAGTGCTAGTGTCCATTACACTGACACCCCCTCACCCACACCCACACCATTTGTGTAAGGCATACCAAAAGAAGCTTGCAGCTGTGGTCTAATCCTGCTCACCTCCGTGTCAGTGTTCATTTGCATTGGCTGATTGTGTTGGATATTGGGAGTGTGAAGGGGTTGTGATACTGAGCCATGTGCATTTGTGCAACTAAATCAAAGAGTGAGGATGAACTTTAAATATCTTTCATTGGGTGTGAAGGCTTCACTGTGAGTCAGAGGCATTCCGCAGAAAAGGGGCATTTCTACTCTTGACTGGTGGCTGGAGAGCGGTTCCAAGTAGAAGCCACAGCCACTCGCCAGGAAGCCACAGCCCCATCCCAGGGGACTTTGGCCGCTTGGCCCTACAGCCAGTATTGTTTGCTGCAGAGGGGAGGTGGCTGGCGGTGGAGCGGAGTTGCCTTCCGGTAGCTTGGGTCATAGTAGTCCCACTCAAAGGGTTCCAACCGCTGGCGATGCAACAGGGGAGTGTTTGGGCTTCCATCGCTGTCGGAGGACAAAATCCTCACGGAGACACCTGCAAGAGACATGGAAACCCCAGCTGTTAAGGGACACGCAGGCTGGCTGTGGTCCTCCTAGTAAGGGTGTGGGCTATAAACAGCTTCCACCTACACACACACCATGTGGGTCCTTCAGCATTGCAAATACCCTATTTCCCCAAAAATAAGGCCGGGTCTTATATTGATTTTTGCCCCAAAAGATGCATTAGGGCTTATTTTCAGGGGGGTGTTGTTGTTTTTTTGTCCGTTACAACATACAAGCTATTGAGTTTTGAATATTCATATTAGACACAACCATGTCCGTTCATTATCAAGTAAGTGCGCATGTTACTCATGCGTTGTGTCTGTACTCTGATGGGTCATTCGGCAATAAGTCTTGAGGATCATCTGTTTACATAGTCCAGTGATGGCGAACCTTTTAGAGACTGAGTGCCCAAACGGCAACCCAAAAACCACTTATTTATCACAAAGTGCCAACACAGCAACAGGGGAGGGAAGAAGCGCTCCCATTGGGCTGCTGGGCAGAGGGACAGGGCGAACTCTGTGCTGGGAGAGAGGGATTAAGGGAACTGGTGGAAGAGCCCTGGTAGTGCAGGGGTTAACCAGGAATCAAGGTTGACTTAGCCTCTTCCATCCTTCCGAGGTTGGTAAAATGAGTACCCAGCATGTTGGGGGCAACATGCTAACTAACTTGTGAACCACCCAGAGAGGGCCTCTAAGCATTATGGAGAGGAGGTCTAGAAGTGGCATGTGGAGCACCCAGAGAGAGAGAGAGAGAGAGGTGTGTGTGTGTGTGTGTGCCTGTAGCCCAGAACCCTAGAGTAGCTGAGCTGGGAGCGCCCCAACGAGACCACCGTTTGCCATACACTTCTTTTCCTCCCTCACCATCCGCTATGCTGGCTACAGCGGGTGGAAGTTGCAGTCCAGAAACATCTGGGAGCTCATGGGTTCCCTATGCCTGCTGTCCAGTGGGGGTGGGCAGCATATGGCCCGCAAGATGTTGAGGCACCACTCCCAGTGTTCCTCACCATTGGGCCTCTAGACCTCCCCTCCATCATTTGGAGGACCCTGAATAGGCTGAGGGTCGGAGGAGTCCTTAAGAACATAAGAACATAAGAACAGCCTTGCTGGAACAGGCCACAGCCCATCCAGTCCAGCATTCTGTCTCACACAGTGGCTCACCGTTTCCTTCAGGGTATTCCCAAGGAGATGCCTTCACCTGCTTAGGATTCCCTGGAAATGGCATTGAGAGATATCCTGCCTATCTCTCCAACCCGGAGGTTGTCCTTAAGTATCCATAATTATAGCCATTGATAGCCTTGTCCTCCATGAACTTGTCTAATCCTTTCTTAAAGCTGTCAAGACTGACAGCTGTCACCACTTCTTCTGGCAGGGAGTTCCATAGACCAGGAATCCTCTGGGTGAAAAAGTACTTTCTCTTATTTGTTTGAGAACTAGTACCCAAAAGTTTCATCGAGTGTCCCCTAGTTCTAGTGTTGTGCGATAGGGAAAACAGTTTTTCCTTATCTACTTTGTCCACACCGTGCATGATTTTATAAACTTCAATCAGGTCACCTCTTAGACGCCGTCGTTCAAGAGTGAAAAGGCCCAACCGTTGCAGCCTCAGATGGTAAGGAAGGTGTTCCAGTCCCCTAATCATTTTGGTTGCCCTCCTCTGCACTTTTTCCAACTCCATAATATCCTTCTGGAGGTATGGCGACCAGAACTGTACACAGTATTCCAGATGGGGCCTCACCATAGATTTATAAAGAGGCAAAATGACACTTGCTGACTTATTTTCTATACCCTTCCTAATGATCCCTAGCATTGAGTTTGCTTTTTTCACTGCTGAGGCACACTGGGTTGACACCTTCATTGAGCTGTCCACCAGGACACCAAGGTCCCTTTCCTGGTTTGTCGCAGAGAGTTCAGACCCCATCAGTTTATAAATGTAATTGGGGTTTTTTGCCCCAACATGCATCACTCTGCACTTACTGATGTTGAAGCTCATTTGCCACTGTTTTGCCCACTCCCCCAGTGTCGAGAGATCCCTCTGGAGCTCTTCACAATCTCTCACAGTTTTCACTACCCTGTATAATTTAGTGTCGTCAGCAAATTTGGCTACCTTGCTTTTTACTCCTACCTCTAGATCATTTATGAAGAGGTTGAAAAGCAGGGGTCCCAGTACTGAACCTTGGGGGACCCCACTCTTTACTTCCCTCCACTTGGAGAAGTGTCCATTTAGTGCTACCCTCTGTTTCCTGTCCCTTAGCCAGTTGCTGATCCAGGACAAGACCTGTCCCTTTATTCCATGACTGGTAAGTTTATTCAAGAGCCTTTGGTGTGGGACCTTGTCAAAAGCCTTCTGAAAGTCCAGATAAACAATGTCAACTGGATCCCCCTTATCCACATGCTTGTTGACACTCTCAAAAAATTCCAACAGATTAGTGAGGCATGATTTGCCCTTGCAAAAGCCATGTTGGCTCTCCTTTAGCAGCGCCTTCTCTTCTATGTGCCTATTAATTCTATCTTTTAGGATGGTTTCCATCACTTTACCTGGGACACATGTCAAACTGACAGGCCGGTAATTTCCTGGATCACCCCTGGATCCTTTTTTGAAAATTGGTGTTACATTCGCTACCTTCCAGTCATCAGGCACAAAGCCTGATTTGAGGGAAAGATTATATATTTTGGCTAGGATATCAGCAATTTCATCTTTAAGTTCCCTGAGAACTCGTGGATGGATGCCATCTGGTCCTGGGGATTTGTTAGTGTTTAGCTTAACAAGACATGCAAGGACCTCCTCCCTGGTTATTTCTATCTGGCTTAATTCTTCGCTTTCCCTCCCTACGAAGATAGGCTCTGTTTTGGGCATGTGGTCTCTGTCTTCTTCAGTGAATACTGAAGCAAAGAATTCATTGAGTCTCTCTGCAATCTCTGTTTCCTCTTTAATAACCCCTTGCCTTCCATTGTCATCTAATGGTCCAATGGCCTTCCTAGTTGGGTTCTTACTTCTAATGTACTTAAAGAAGTCTTTGTTATTTCTCTGAGTATTTTTAGCTATATGCTCCTCAAAGTCTTGCTTTGCTTTCCTGATTGTTGCCTTGCATTTGTTCTGCCAGAATTTATGTTTCTGCCTGCTGTCCTCATTTGGACAAGCCTTCCATCTTCTAAATGAGCTTTTCTTGCTCTTGATCACTTCCCGAACAGCTCCTGTAAGCCACATCGGAGTCCTCTTGGACCTGGCAGTGCCCTTTTTCCTTTTGGGTATGCATTCCAATTGAGCCTCTGTTATTGTTTTTGTAAACAGCCTCCATGCCTCTTGGAGTGTTTGGACTCTCTCAATTTTCCCTTTCAGTTTCTTTTTTACTAGTTTCCTCATCTTTGGGAAATTTCCTTTTTGAAAATTTAAGGTCTCTGTGTTAGATTTTATCAGTGACTTGCGGTCTATGATCAAGTTAAACATAATTGAGTTGTGGTCACTGTTCCCTATTGGATCAGTCACATTAACATCTTGCACCAGATCCTGAGTATTACTCAGGATCAAGTCAAGGATTCTTGTACCTCTAGTTGGGTCTTCAACCATCTGTCCCAGGGAACAATCATTGAGCATATCTAGGAACTTTATCTCTTTATCATGTGCTGAACATAAACAGTTCACCCAGTCTATGTGAGGGTAATTGAAGTCCCCCATTATAACCAGGCTTCCCTTCCTGGATGCCTCCTTTACAACATTCTCCAACTGCCAGTCTCCCTCAAGAGTTTGGGTCGGAGGCCGATAGTATATGCCTACTGTTAGACCATCCTTGTGGCCTGGTACTCTTACCCACAGAGCTTCTAATCGTGACTCTAAATCACCTAGATATTCCAATTTATAAGATTTTATCACTTCTTTGACATACAAGGCTACACCACCTCCTGTTTGCCCCTTCCTATCCTTCCTGTACAGTTTGTAGCCTGGGATAACTGTATCCCATTGGTTATCATCCGTCCACCAGGTTTCAGTGATACCAATAATATCAATATTTTTATCTATTGCTAAGTATTCCAGCTCCCCTATTTTGTTACGGAGGCTTCTGGCATTTGTATACAAGCATTTATATATGCTTTCCTGATACAGTCTTTTGAGTCCAGTTGCATTGTTAGACTGCCTCTTGCATCCTTCTGCTAGAGTGCTGGTGACTAGCTCCTTGCTCTGCTCAGTAATTTTTGCATCCTCCTCACTACTCAAGTACACACTTTCCCGAACCGGATGCTGCCCAGCTCCTGTCGGCTTTCCCCCAGTTATCAGTTTAAAAGCTGCTCTGCAGCCTTTTTGATGTTGAGTGCCAGCAATCTGGTCCCATCATGGTTTAAATGCAACCCATCCCTCCTGAACAGATTTGGCTTGTCCCAAAATGTTCTCCAGTTCCTGACAAATCTGAAACCCTCCTCTCGACACCACCGCCTCATCCACGCATTGAGGCTTCTGAGCTCTGCCTGCCTGGTAGGTCCTGCGCGAGGGACAGGCAGCACTTCTGAAAATGCTACCTTGGAAGTCTGGGACTTCAATCTTCTTCCTAACAACCTAAATTTGGCTTCCAGGACAGACCGCTTGGCCTTCCCAACATCATTAGTACCAACGTGTACCATGACAACTGGCTCGTTCCCAGTTCTCTCTAACAATCTATCTAGATTTCTTGTGATGTCTGCAACTTTTGCACCTGGCAGGCAAGTCACCATACGGTTATCATGTGCATCACAAATCCATTTCTCTGTATTTCTAATTATTGAATCGCCTAGTACAAGGAGCCTCTCTCCTGCAATCTGTTCATCTACATGCACCTCATCAACCATATTAAGGGAGAGAACCTCAGTTTGTTCCTGTTGTTCATCTTCCTGGATCTCATCAAGTGTGATGAAGGAGAGATCATCAGGTGGAACCAGTTGTTCCTCTGTGTGTTCCTCATCAGGTGTGATAAGGGAAAGAGCCTCAAATTTATTCTGTAATTTCAGACTCTCAGAGTGATCCCCTACTCTTCTCCTCCTTTGAGTCACATTCCTCCAACCATCTCCCTCCTGAGTTAGTGAAGGGCCTTCTCCCTCAGAACTGTGCCCTGTCTCTTCTTTGTCCAGCATAGTCTGCTCCGCTCTGTCCAAGAACAGCTCAAGTTCCTTAATTTGTTGATGGTTAGATATGCGGGCCTCTAGCTGCTGGACCTTCTCTTCTAATAGTGCAACCAGCTTGCACTTGCTGCAAGTGTAGTTCTCCATATGCTTTGGCAAGAACACAAACATGGCACAAGAATTGCAGGTAACTACAGCTGTTCCCTCAGAATCCATTTTAACAAGTGCAGTATTCTGGGCCTCAAAAATGGAGGAAAGTGCAAAAGCTGGCTTGAGACTCAATATCAAGAAAACCAAGATAATGGCAACAGGCCCAATCAGTTCCTGGAAAATAGACGGGGAAGAAGTAGAAGCAGTGACAGATTTTACTTTCTTAGGATCAAAGATCACTGCAGATGGGGATTGTAGCCATGAAATAAAAAGGCGACTGATTCTTGGGAGACAAGCGATGAGAAACCTGGGGAACATAGTGAAAAGCAGAGACATCACATTGCAAACAAAAATTAGAATAGTCAAAGCAATGGTTTTCCCAGTAGTAATGTATGGATGTGAGAGCTGGACAATTAGGAAGGCTGAACGTAGAAGAATAGATGCCTTTGAAATGTGGTGTTGGAGGAGGGTTTTGAGAGTCCCCTGGACAGCGAGGAGAACAAATAGGTCAATCTTAGAAGAAATTAACCCTGACTGCTCATTGGAAGGTCAAATAGTAAAGATGAAGCTAAAGTACTTTGGACATCAAATGAGAAGGGAGGATTCACTTGAGAAGGCATTGATGTTGGGAAAGGTGGAGGGCAAAAGAAGAAGGGGGAGGCCAAGGATGAGATGGCTAGATGGCATTGTAGACACAATGGGCACAGAGCTGGGAGGGCTGAAGGGGATGGTGGAGGACAGAGGCGCCTGGAGGAAAATGGTCCATGGGGTCGCAAAGGGTCGGAGTCGACTGTGCGACTGAACAACAACAAAGCTTGTAATCTCGCGCGCCGTTAGGCGCGCGGGCCTCTAAAGCAGCTCTACTCCAACTGCAAAACTTACCAGTGCTCACTTCCTTTGTTTGGCTCTCCTCAGCAGCAGCTCTGCTTAAGAGCACATGCAGAGTCAAAATGGCTGACCCTGAAAGAGCTCAGAGCTTTTAAAGGCTAGTGTGGCTCCGCCCCTATGAGTCACAGTTCAGGGAAGTGCCTGGTGTGGCCCTGCCCCCCTGCTTCTGGAAGCTTCAAACTGCTTCCTCTGTTTGAACAGAGGTGGCTCTCAGCAGTTTCAATTATCAATTTAAATTAGTGGAGGCCTCTAAAGCAGCTCTACTCCAGCTGCAAAACTTACCAGTGCTCACTTCCTTTGTTTGGCTCTCCTCAGCAGCAGCTCTGCTTAAGAGCACATGCAGAGTCAAAATGGCTGACCCTGAAAGAACTCAGAGCTTTTAAAGGCTAGTGTGGCTCCGCCCCTATGAGTCACAGTTCAGGGAAGGGCCTGGTGTGGCCCTGCCCCCCTGCTTCTGGAAGCTTCAAACTGCTTCCTCTGTTTGAACAGAGGTGGCTCTCAGCAGTTTCAATTATCAATTTAAATTAGTGGAGGCCTCTAAAGCAGCTCTACTCCAACTGCAAAACTTACCAGTGCTCACTTCCTTTGTTTGGCTCTCCTCAGCAGCAGCTCTGCTTAAGAGCACATGCAGAGTCAAAATGGCTGACCCTGAAAGAGCTCAGAGCTTTTAAAGGCTAGTGTGGCTCCGCCCCTATGAGTCACAGTTCAGGGAAGTGCCTGGTGTGGCCCTGCCCCCCTGCTTCTGGAAGCTTCAAACTGCTTCCTCTGTTTGAACAGAGGTGGCTCTCAGCAGTTTCAATTATCAATTTAAATTAGTGGAGGCCTCTAAAGCAGCTCTACTCCAGCTGCAAAACTTACCAGTGCTCACTTCCTTTGTTTGGCTCTCCTCAGCAGCAGCTCTGCTTAAGAGCACATGCAGAGTCAAAATGGCTGACCCTGAAAGAGCTCAGAGCTTTTAAAGGCTAGTGTGGCTCCGCCCCTATGAGTCACAGTTCAGGGAAGTGCCTGGTGTGGCCCTGCCCCCCTGCTTCTGGAAGCTTCAAACTGCTTCCTCTGTTTGAACAGAGGTGGCTCTCAGCAGTTTCAATTATCAATTTAAATTAGTGGAGGCCTCTAAAGCAGCTCTACTCCAGCTGCAAAACTTACCAGTGCTCACTTCCTTTGTTTGGCTCTCCTCAGCAGCAGCTCTGCTTAAGAGCACATGCAGAGTCAAAATGGCTGACCCTGAAAGAACTCAGAGCTTTTAAAGGCTAGTGTGGCTCCGCCCCTATGAGTCACAGTTCAGGGAAGGGCCTGGTGTGGCCCTGCCCCCCTGCTTCTGGAAGCTTCAAACTGCTTCCTCTGTTTGAACAGAGGTGGCTCTCAGCAGTTTCAATTATCAATTTAAATTAGTGGAGGCCTCTAAAGCAGCTCTACTCCAACTGCAAAACTTACCAGTGCTCACTTCCTTTGTTTGGCTCTCCTCAGCAGCAGCTCTGCTTAAGAGCACATGCAGAGTCAAAATGGCTGACCCTGAAAGAGCTCAGAGCTTTTAAAGGCTAGTGTGGCTCCGCCCCTATGAGTCACAGTTCAGGGAAGTGCCTGGTGTGGCCCTGCCCCCCTGCTTCTGGAAGCTTCAAACTGCTTCCTCTGTTTGAACAGAGGTGGCTCTCAGCAGTTTCAATTATCAATTTAAATTAGTGGAGGCCTCTAAAGCAGCTCTACTCCAGCTGCAAAACTTACCAGTGCTCACTTCCTTTGTTTGGCTCTCCTCAGCAGCAGCTCTGCTTAAGAGCACATGCAGAGTCAAAATGGCTGACCCTGAAAGAACTCAGAGCTTTTAAAGGCTAGTGTGGCTCCGCCCCTATGAGTCACAGTTCAGGGAAGGGCCTGGTGTGGCCCTGCCCCCCTGCTTCTGGAAGCTTCAAACTGCTTCCTCTGTTTGAACAGAGGTGGCTCTCAGCAGTTTCAATTATCAATTTAAATTAGTGGAGGCCTCTAAAGCAGCTCTACTCCAACTGCAAAACTTACCAGTGCTCACTTCCTTTGTTTGGCTCTCCTCAGCAGCAGCTCTGCTTAAGAGCACATGCAGAGTCAAAATGGCTGACCCTGAAAGAGCTCAGAGCTTTTAAAGGCTAGTGTGGCTCCGCCCCTATGAGTCACAGTTCAGGGAAGTGCCTGGTGTGGCCCTGCCCCCCTGCTTCTGGAAGCTTCAAACTGCTTCCTCTGTTTGAACAGAGGTGGCTCTCAGCAGTTTCAATTATCAATTTAAATTAGTGGAGGCCTCTAAAGCAGCTCTACTCCAGCTGCAAAACTTACCAGTGCTCACTTCCTTTGTTTGGCTCTCCTCAGCAGCAGCTCTGCTTAAGAGCACATGCAGAGTCAAAATGGCTGACCCTGAAAGAACTCAGAGCTTTTAAAGGCTAGTGTGGCTCCGCCCCTATGAGTCACAGTTCAGGGAAGGGCCTGGTGTGGCCCTGCCCCCCTGCTTCTGGAAGCTTCAAACTGCTTCCTCTGTTTGAACAGAGGTGGCTCTCAGCAGTTTCAATTATCAATTTAAATTAGTGGAGGCCTCTAAAGCAGCTCTACTCCAACTGCAAAACTTACCAGTGCTCACTTCCTTTGTTTGGCTCTCCTCAGCAGCAGCTCTGCTTAAGAGCACATGCAGAGTCAAAATGGCTGACCCTGAAAGAGCTCAGAGCTTTTAAAGGCTAGTGTGGCTCCGCCCCTATGAGTCACAGTTCAGGGAAGTGCCTGGTGTGGCCCTGCCCCCCTGCTTCTGGAAGCTTCAAACTGCTTCCTCTGTTTGAACAGAGGTGGCTCTCAGCAGTTTCAATTATCAATTTAAATTAGTGGAGGCCTCTAAAGCAGCTCTACTCCAGCTGCAAAACTTACCAGTGCTCACTTCCTTTGTTTGGCTCTCCTCAGCAGCAGCTCTGCTTAAGAGCACATGCAGAGTCAAAATGGCTGACCCTGAAAGAACTCAGAGCTTTTAAAGGCTAGTGTGGCTCCGCCCCTATGAGTCACAGTTCAGGGAAGGGCCTGGTGTGGCCCTGCCCCCCTGCTTCTGGAAGCTTCAAACTGCTTCCTCTGTTTGAACAGAGGTGGCTCTCAGCAGTTTCAATTATCAATTTAAATTAGTGGAGGCCTCTAAAGCAGCTCTACTCCAGCTGCAAAACTTACCAGTGCTCACTTCCTTTGTTTGGCTCTCCTCAGCAGCAGCTCTGCTTAAGAGCACATGCAGAGTCAAAATGGCTGACCCTGAAAGAACTCAGAGCTTTTAAAGGCTAGTGTGGCTCCGCCCCTATGAGTCACAGTTCAGGGAAGGGCCTGGTGTGGCCCTGCCCCCTGCTTCTGGAAGCTTCAAACTGCTTCCTCTGTTTGAACAGAGGTGGCTCTCAGCAGTTTCAATTATCAATTTAAATTAGTGGAGGCCTCTAAAGCAGCTCTACTCCAGCTGCAAAACTTACCAGTGCTCACTTCCTTTGTTTGGCTCTCCTCAGCAGCAGCTCTGCTTAAGAGCACATGCAGAGTCAAAATGGCTGACCCTGAAAGAACTCAGAGCTTTTAAAGGCTAGTGTGGCTCCGCCCCTATGAGTCACAGTTCAGGGAAGGGCCTGGTGTGGCCCTGCCCCCCTGCTTCTGGAAGCTTCAAACTGCTTCCTCTGTTTGAACAGAGGTGGCTCTCAGCAGTTTCAATTATCAATTTAAATTAGTGGAGGCCTCTAAAGCAGCTCTACTCCAACTGCAAAACTTACCAGTGCTCACTTCCTTTGTTTGGCTCTCCTCAGCAGCAGCTCTGCTTAAGAGCACATGCAGAGTCAAAATGGCTGACCCTGAAAGAGCTCAGAGCTTTTAAAGGCTAGTGTGGCTCCGCCCCTATGAGTCACAGTTCAGGGAAGTGCCTGGTGTGGCCCTGCCCCCCTGCTTCTGGAAGCTTCAAACTGCTTCCTCTGTTTGAACAGAGGTGGCTCTCAGCAGTTTCAATTATCAATTTAAATTAGTGGAGGCCTCTAAAGCAGCTCTACTCCAGCTGCAAAACTTACCAGTGCTCACTTCCTTTGTTTGGCTCTCCTCAGCAGCAGCTCTGCTTAAGAGCACATGCAGAGTCAAAATGGCTGACCCTGAAAGAACTCAGAGCTTTTAAAGGCTAGTGTGGCTCCGCCCCTATGAGTCACAGTTCAGGGAAGGGCCTGGTGTGGCCCTGCCCCCCTGCTTCTGGAAGCTTCAAACTGCTTCCTCTGTTTGAACAGAGGTGGCTCTCAGCAGTTTCAATTATCAATTTAAATTAGTGGAGGCCTCTAAAGCAGCTCTACTCCAACTGCAAAACTTACCAGTGCTCACTTCCTTTGTTTGGCTCTCCTCAGCAGCAGCTCTGCTTAAGAGCACATGCAGAGTCAAAATGGCTGACCCTGAAAGAGCTCAGAGCTTTTAAAGGCTAGTGTGGCTCCGCCCCTATGAGTCACAGTTCAGGGAAGTGCCTGGTGTGGCCCTGCCCCCCTGCTTCTGGAAGCTTCAAACTGCTTCCTCTGTTTGAACAGAGGTGGCTCTCAGCAGTTTCAATTATCAATTTAAATTAGTGGAGGCCTCTAAAGCAGCTCTACTCCAGCTGCAAAACTTACCAGTGCTCACTTCCTTTGTTTGGCTCTCCTCAGCAGCAGCTCTGCTTAAGAGCACATGCAGAGTCAAAATGGCTGACCCTGAAAGAACTCAGAGCTTTTAAAGGCTAGTGTGGCTCCGCCCCTATGAGTCACAGTTCAGGGAAGGGCCTGGTGTGGCCCTGCCCCTCTGCTTCTGGAAGCTTCAAACTGCTTCCTCTGTTTGAACAGAGGTGGCTCTCAGCAGTTTCAATTATCAATTTAAATTAGTGGAGGCCTCTAAAGCAGCTCTACTCCAGCTGCAAAACTTACCAGTGCTCACTTCCTTTGTTTGGCTCTCCTCAGCAGCAGCTCTGCTTAAGAGCACATGCAGAGTCAAAATGGCTGACCCTGAAAGAACTCAGAGCTTTTAAAGGCTAGTGTGGCTCCGCCCCTATGAGTCACAGTTCAGGGAAGGGCCTGGTGTGGCCCTGCCCCCCTGCTTCTGGAAGCTTCAAACTGCTTCCTCTGTTTGAACAGAGGTGGCTCTCAGCAGTTTCAATTATCAATTTAAATTAGTGGAGGCCTCTAAAGCAGCTCTACTCCAGCTGCAAAACTTACCAGTGCTCACTTCCTTTGTTTGGCTCTCCTCAGCAGCAGCTCTGCTTAAGAGCACATGCAGAGTCAAAATGGCTGACCCTGAAAGAACTCAGAGCTTTTAAAGGCTAGTGTGGCTCCGCCCCTATGAGTCACAGTTCAGGGAAGGGCCTGGTGTGGCCCTGCCCCCCTGCTTCTGGAAGCTTCAAACTGCTTCCTCTGTTTGAACAGAGGTGGCTCTCAGCAGTTTCAATTATCAATTTAAATTAGTGGAGGCCTCTAAAGCAGCTCTACTCCAACTGCAAAACTTACCAGTGCTCACTTCCTTTGTTTGGCTCTCCTCAGCAGCAGCTCTGCTTAAGAGCACATGCAGAGTCAAAATGGCTGACCCTGAAAGAGCTCAGAGCTTTTAAAGGCTAGTGTGGCTCCGCCCCTATGAGTCACAGTTCAGGGAAGTGCCTGGTGTGGCCCTGCCCCCCTGCTTCTGGAAGCTTCAAACTGCTTCCTCTGTTTGAACAGAGGTGGCTCTCAGCAGTTTCAATTATCAATTTAAATTAGTGGAGGCCTCTAAAGCAGCTCTACTCCAGCTGCAAAACTTACCAGTGCTCACTTCCTTTGTTTGGCTCTCCTCAGCAGCAGCTCTGCTTAAGAGCACATGCAGAGTCAAAATGGCTGACCCTGAAAGAACTCAGAGCTTTTAAAGGCTAGTGTGGCTCCGCCCCTATGAGTCACAGTTCAGGGAAGGGCCTGGTGTGGCCCTGCCCCCCTGCTTCTGGAAGCTTCAAACTGCTTCCTCTGTTTGAACAGAGGTGGCTCTCAGCAGTTTCAATTATCAATTTAAATTAGTGGAGGCCTCTAAAGCAGCTCTACTCCAGCTGCAAAACTTACCAGTGCTCACTTCCTTTGTTTGGCTCTCCTCAGCAGCAGCTCTGCTTAAGAGCACATGCAGAGTCAAAATGGCTGACCCTGAAAGAACTCAGAGCTTTTAAAGGCTAGTGTGGCTCCGCCCCTATGAGTCACAGTTCAGGGAAGGGCCTGGTGTGGCCCTGCCCCCCTGCTTCTGGAAGCTTCAAACTGCTTCCTCTGTTTGAACAGAGGTGGCTCTCAGCAGTTTCAATTATCAATTTAAATTAGTGGAGGCCTCTAAAGCAGCTCTACTCCAGCTGCAAAACTTACCAGTGCTCACTTCCTTTGTTTGGCTCTCCTCAGCAGCAGCTCTGCTTAAGAGCACATGCAGAGTCAAAATGGCTGACCCTGAAAGAACTCAGAGCTTTTAAAGGCTAGTGTGGCTCCGCCCCTATGAGTCACAGTTCAGGGAAGGGCCTGGTGTGGCCCTGCCCCCCTGCTTCTGGAAGCTTCAAACTGCTTCCTCTGTTTGAACAGAGGTGGCTCTCAGCAGTTTCAATTATCAATTTAAATTAGTGGAGGCCTCTAAAGCAGCTCTACTCCAACTGCAAAACTTACCAGTGCTCACTTCCTTTGTTTGGCTCTCCTCAGCAGCAGCTCTGCTTAAGAGCACATGCAGAGTCAAAATGGCTGACCCTGAAAGAGCTCAGAGCTTTTAAAGGCTAGTGTGGCTCCGCCCCTATGAGTCACAGTTCAGGGAAGGGCCTGGTGTGGCCCTGCCCCCCTGCTTCTGGAAGCTTCAAACTGCTTCCTCTGTTTGAACAGAGGTGGCTCTCAGCAGTTTCAATTATCAATTTAAATTAGTGGAGGCCTCTAAAGCAGCTCTACTCCAGCTGCAAAACTTACCAGTGCTCACTTCCTTTGTTTGGCTCTCCTCAGCAGCAGCTCTGCTTAAGAGCACATGCAGAGTCAAAATGGCTGACCCTGAAAGAACTCAGAGCTTTTAAAGGCTAGTGTGGCTCCGCCCCTATGAGTCACAGTTCAGGGAAGGGCCTGGTGTGGCCCTGCCCCCCTGCTTCTGGAAGCTTCAAACTGCTTCCTCTGTTTGAACAGAGGTGGCTCTCAGCAGTTTCAATTATCAATTTAAATTAGTGGAGGCCTCTAAAGCAGCTCTACTTCAACTGCAAAACTTACCAGTGCTCACTTCCTTTGTTTGGCTCTCCTCAGCAGCAGCTCTGCTTAAGAGCACATGCAGAGTCAAAATGGCTGACCCTGAAAGAGCTCAGAGCTTTTAAAGGCTAGTGTGGCTCCGCCCCTATGAGTCACAGTTCAGGGAAGGGCCTGGTGTGGCCCTGCCCCCCTGCTTCTGGAAGCTTCAAACTGCTTCCTCTGTTTGAACAGAGGTGGCTCTCAGCAGTTTCAATTATCAATTTAAATTAGTGGAGGCCTCTAAAGCAGCTCTACTCCAGCTGCAAAACTTACCAGTGCTCACTTCCTTTGTTTGGCTCTCCTCAGCAGCAGCTCTGCTTAAGAGCACATGCAGAGTCAAAATGGCTGACCCTGAAAGAACTCAGAGCTTTTAAAGGCTAGTGTGGCTCCGCCCCTATGAGTCACAGTTCAGGGAAGGGCCTGGTGTGGCCCTGCCCCCCTGCTTCTGGAAGCTTCAAACTGCTTCCTCTGTTTGAACAGAGGTGGCTCTCAGCAGTTTCAATTATCAATTTAAATTAGTGGAGGCCTCTAAAGCAGCTCTACTCCAACTGCAAAACTTACCAGTGCTCACTTCCTTTGTTTGGCTCTCCTCAGCAGCAGCTCTGCTTAAGAGCACATGCAGAGTCAAAATGGCTGACCCTGAAAGAGCTCAGAGCTTTTAAAGGCTAGTGTGGCTCCGCCCCTATGAGTCACAGTTCAGGGAAGGGCCTGGTGTGGCCCTGCCCCCCTGCTTCTGGAAGCTTCAAACTGCTTCCTCTGTTTGAACAGAGGTGGCTCTCAGCAGTTTCAATTATCAATTTAAATTAGTGGAGGCCTCTAAAGCAGCTTTACTCCAACTGCAAAACTTACCAGTGCTCACTTCCTTTGTTTGGCTCTCCTCAGCAGCAGCTCTGCTTAAGAGCACATGCAGAGTCAAAAATGCACAACAACAGGCTGTGTGAACGTGGAGAGAGACAGAACCCATGGGCTCATTTCCTGGTCTGCCAATTCATGCCAGAAACAGGCACCGATGAGAACCTAGTTTTGTCCAATGCCAAAGCCAAGCAAGTGGCTTCCTTTCTGGCAGTCCAGGGTTTGATCTGGACATGAAAGGAGAAGGCGGCCAGACAGAGCATCGATCATGGGTGCAAGTCTGGGGCGCTTTGAGAACTGGGGTGAGCTGAGAGGCACCACCTGGACACAGCTAGGTCTCACCTACAGCAAGCCTGCCTTTTGTGAAACCCACCCACCCACCCACTTCTCCCTGCTGGGCTTCTTGCCCCCCCCTCGCCCCCCCCCCCCCCCCACTCACCAGCACTGGCTCCAAAGTCCGTGTCCAGGCCTGGCCCTTGGGAGGCCGTGAAGTTGGCAGAGTTGAGCCTGACCCTGCTGTCTCCCGGCCGGATGCTGCTGCCGTACTCAAAGGGTGTCGAGTGTGGACGGAAGGCAGGCACTGGCCTGCCACAGCGCTGGAACTTGGCCTGGCTGAGGGCGAGGTAGCTCCGGAAGGCTCCGTCTGGCATGCTCTGCAGAACCAGGGAGGTCACCCTTGTTAGGTCAAGGTCGCCGACTCTACGGTGTGGTGCTCATCTCTGTTTATAGCCAAAGAGTTAGCTCTGTCTCTGCGTCTGCAGACGTTTTCATGGTCATGTGGCAGGCATGATTAGATGCTGGAGCATACAGAATGCTGTTACCTTCCCACTGAAGTGGTACCGACTTATCTACTTGCAATTCCTTGCTTTCAAACGGCTAGGTTGGCAGGAGCTGGGACAGACGACGGGAGCTCACTCCGTCATGCAGCATTCGGGTCTCAAACTGCTGGCCTTCCAGCTGCCATCACAGTCACTCCTGTTAGCGCTCTACAAAGGAGGCTCCTTCTGGCAAAGCACCTTTCCTTCCAGCTTCCTGTTGTGGCTCACATGTGGACATTGGGTCCCACAGTACATGAAATGCAATGTGGGCAATGTGTGGGGTGGTGGTGGTGGTGGTGGGGTCTACTTTGCTCTAGAAAAGAGGAAATGCACCCTCATAAAGAGCTGTGGTGGTGCAAGGGTTAGACTGCTGTACTGCAGCCCAAACATTGTGAGTTCGCTCCTGACCAGGGATCGAGGTTGACTCAGCTTCTTCCATCCTTCCGAGATCAGTAAAATGAGGACCCAGCAGCATATTATGAGTAAAATGCTAATTAGCTTGTGTGCTGCCCAAGAAGAGGTGGGCAACCATTTCCCGTTGGAAGACCACATGTACTTAATATTTTTTTAAATAAAACCCTTAATTTCAAAGTTATTAAAATAAAATAAAAGTATAAAAAACAAACAAAAAATGTAGCAATAAAAATAAAAAGGATTTGCTCTGTCCAATGAGGATTCAGGCACATGGGGTGGGGGGTGGAGGTGGGGGATCTGTTGGAAGGGAAGACTTGATGGCAGCGCTGCCCCCCTTCTTGTTTCTCCCCCATTCCATTCACACACCAGCCAATGCTAGGAAGAGCCCCAGAGCCCCATCAAAGCCCAGCCCCTGCCCCACGGTGGGCAGCAGACGACCCCCTTTCAAGACCTCTTGGCTGGGACTTTAAGGGGAGCCACAGGGGGATTATTCCAGGCGCAGCAACCTATGAAGCGGAAGGGGGAAAGCATCCTTTTTTCAAAACAAGAATAGCCACCTGCGGGTGCAAGGGTCAAGCTGCTGTCCTGCAGCCAAAAGGTTGTGAGCTCAATCCTGATGGGGATTCAGGTTGACTCTCAGCCTTCCATCCTTCCAAGGTTGCCAAAATGAGTCCCCAGCATGATGGGGGCAAAATGCTAATTAACACGTGGACCATCCAAACAAGTGCTACTGTATGGGGCAGGCAAGGTCTCACTTGCTTGAAAGCCAGTCGTGCCTGACTCTAGGGGCCAGAGCTCACTTCTGTTTGCAGCCCAAGAACCAGCACTGTCTGTTTCCGTGATCATGTGGCAGGCACGACTAAGGGCCAGAGTGTACAGAACACTGTTAACCATTTCAGCTGAAGCGGTACGTGTTTCTCTACTTGCAATTTCTTGCTTTCGAACTTGGAGGTCGGCAGGAGCTCAGCTAAGTGTCATTGCGCTTGCTAAGAGAATACAAGTAAGTCGCCCCTGAAGGCACCACCTGCACAATGTTCGAGATACAGCAACACACACACACACACACACACACACACACACACACACACACACACACACACACACACACACACACACACACACACACACACACATTCACTTTCTCTAAGTCAGGATTTACTTTCTGAGCAGCCCCAGCGATCAGGGAAATTGTGGAGGCCACCAAGACCACCTGTGTTGCCACCACCCCTCTTCAATGACACCTTCTTGCCATGAGGTCTCTCTTATGTCTGACGGAGTGAGATTTGATCCATGAAAGCTCACCTTTAAATACAGGAGCTAGTCTTTAAGGTGCCATAACGTTTTTGAAATGACAGCCATGTTTGTCTGTGCAAGCATCTCAGAGAGTAAACAAAACAAAAAACAAAAACCTAGCACTTTAAAGCAGGGACCAGATGCAGCCCCTGGCGCCATTGCATGTGGCCCACTACCACCTCCACCATACCGAGAAGTGCCGTGAGGTGAAGGAAGAGCAAAATGGCCATCCGGCCCCTGAAGCTGTCGGAGGGGACGTGACCCGGTGAAAGCTAACATTAAGACACAGTAGTTAGTCTTTAAAGTGCTACAACAATTTTGTTTTTGTTTTGTTTATTCTCTGTATTTTAATGTGAGCTTTTGTGGATAAAGTCCACTTCATCAGACATAAGAGTGAGACTTCATGGCATGGCATTATTTTATACACATCAGGTACAGAATGGTTTTTTGACATAACAGATAAGTTTGCAAACCAGTGTGCTATTTACAACCAGGAATAACAGATAATAGCCACACTGATCTTCTGTTATTACTGATTGTAAATAACACGCTGCTTTGCAAACTTATCGGTTACATCAACCAACCCTTGTTTGGCTCTGCACCAGGTATATAGCAGTAGACATTGACGCCATGAAGTCTCCCCTCTTAAGTCTGACGCAGGGCTGTAGCCTGGGGGTGGCCAATATATATATTTTGGGTGAATATTTTTTCAGGGTGGACACCACCCTAAAAAAATATTCATCCACCCACATCTAGAATCCTGGCCACAGGTCTGGTCTGACAAAGTGGACTTGATCCACGAATGCTCACCTTTAATTACGGGAGTTAGTCTTTAAGGTGCTGCAACGTTATTGTTTTGTTTTGTTTGGACTGCGGTGGCTTAGTGGTTAAGACGCTGAGCTTCATAACTGGAAGATGGGCAGGTCAGCAGTTCAGGACCCGAGTGCTGCCCAACAGAGTGAGCGTCCATCATCTGTCCCAGCTCCTCCCAACCTAGCAGTTCGAAAGCAAGTAGATCAATAGGTAAAGAGGGAAGAGCCTTCCGTGCGCTCTGGCATCTAGTCATGCCTGCCACATGTCCACGGAAACGCCCGGAGATGTAGGCAGCGAGGTTTCTGCAGCCCCAAGAGGATGTGTGTGTGTGTCTCTCTCTCTCTTCCCCCCCCCCCCATCCCCAAATCGCCCCCTCGCCGGCTTACCCCAGGAGTCCCGGAGGAGGAGGTGGCGAGAGAATTGGGAGGCACCAAGACGGGCGTTTCCTCGACGGCTCTGGAGGTGGCGGCGGAGGAGGAGGAGGAGGAGGAAGGGGGGGCGGCGGCGGCGGCGGCGGACGAGGGGTCCCCCCTCGTTCCCTGTGGGGGAAGCTGAGCGTGGCTGCCGAAGCCGAGCGGGGCCCCCCTGGGGTCATCCCCGGCACCTCCGGTGCGAAAAGCCCTGGCCCTGCAGCAGGTGGGGAGCCCGACGGGCCGGCTCCGGTCCCCGGGGGGCAGCGAAGGCCCCCTCCCCCGCGGGGCAGCCGCCGCCGAGGCCCATCCTGGCCCCGGGGGCCCCGGGCCCCCTCCCCCCCGAGCCGGCCGCCAGTGGAGCAGGAGCAGGCAGCTGAGGAGGAGGAGGAGGAGGAGGAGGAGGAGGCAGGGCAGGAGGAGAGCCACCAGCAGGCGCAACGTGTGCTGCACTTCCTCCACCCGCCGCTCCACGCCCGTCGGGGGCTCCATCCTCCTGCCGGCCAGGACAGGTGTGAGCTGACGGGGAGGGAGGGAGGGAGGGAGGGAGGATGCCCCGCCGCTTATAGGCTCCAGTCCAGGGGCTCAAAAAGGCGGCGGGGGGAGAAGGTGGCCTCTTCTCCCTCAGCCGTGGGACTTCGGGGGTCCTCCACCTCCAGCCCCGGGAGAGGTTTGTGCTCCGGGGAGGGGGCTGAGAAAGGCTTGGGGTGGTGGTGGTGGTGGTGGTGGTGGTGGGTGGACAGGTCAGATCACCCAAGCGCTGCCCTGAACACCAGTCCTGATGGGGCTCCAGGTTGACTCACCTCAGCCTCTTCCATCCATGCAGGGTTTGTAAAGTGAGGACCCAGCATGTTGGGACTGTCCAGGGGATCCTGCTATGGTCATAGAGTAGACCCTACTGCCAATTGACTCAACCCTCAGGAAGAGCCAGGGGCCACCGTCAGAAATTTCTGGGCCCCATAATACTGAGCAATCCTTTTGTCCCCACCCCACCCCACACCTCATAGTTATGGCCGGTGGCAGCAGGGCCCCTGTCAGCTCCAGGCCCTATATGGCAGTACTGGTAGTACTGCCCTGATGGCGGCCCAGGGATGAGCAGCCTAGGGTGCCCAAATCCACAGGGAAGGAAGGGTGATGATGATGGTCCCCAAGTGGTCCATGAAATGGTCCCACTTGAATCCCTCTTGATGGAGGGCAGCAGCTTCATCCTTTGGTGTCTTGCACGGAAGACAAAGAAGGAGCTGCAGTGGGGGCTAAAACACAGGTTTATTTCATGATGGTCAGGATGAACATGTGGTAATGGCGGAGGTACAGCTCATTTTATACTGCAGTAATACATTTGAATATTGTTGCACGGTAGCTCATTGGCTGCTACCGGCGTGACGTCATTCTGAGTCACGCCCATCTTCTCCAGGTGATCCTAGCGCGGGAAAGGTTCCCGCGGCTGCCGGCGATTTGGGGAATGTGAACCATGTGAGCTGAACGCTCGCAGCTGCCCTCTATGGGCAGCTTACTCGCGTTCCTTCAACAGCTGTGTTACATTGTAATCATTGTCAGGTTACATTCATACATTCTTAAAGTAATACTGTTACATACACAACACTCCTCTCCCCTAGGATGGGACGAAGTCCCTCAACCATTGTGGCTTCCCGCACATGCGCTTGGGGCGTGCGGCTGCTTGGTTTAGCTCAGGGGAACTAGGGGCTCCGAATTCCACAGAGTCTCGTCCTGCAATGGAAAGGGGGGACTCATTAGTCGTTTGGCGGGGACTCTGCGACAACCTTGCATTGGGAGAAGGGAACGGAACATACAGCTGAGATGTGAACCCCTGCCTGTTGCTTGTGGCGCCTGGGGACCCCCCCAGTACGAACCTCGGGACCGACGAGGAGACCCTTGTTGCCTTGCCCCGGTTCCTTGTGCCTGCAACCGGCGTACTCGCGCCACCCCCTGCTGCCTGACATGGAGTTCTAGGGGATGGGGAGCGTGAACTTCCCCCTGCTGCCTGGCTCGGGGGGCTTGGTGATATGGTATACTCTAAAACAAAAGGGCTGGGGGGACTGGAGGTACCAGGGGCTGAACTGAAACCCCTCTTTTCGCTCGGACGGGTGGGGGACCACAACGTGACACCCCCCTGGTATGGTAACATAAAATCAAACTCATTCCACTCTTTGAAAGTATCCTCCTCCTTGGCTGAGAATCCAGGATATGCATTTGTATCCGAGGATGCTTCTGTGTCTCCCCCTTGGGTTACACGGGTGGGGGAGGACCCTAACGCTGATTCCCTTTCACTAGTGACTCACCTTCTGAGTTGGTCAGCATGCCTTCTCCAGAGTAGACCTGTGCTAGTCTCGACCCTATAGGATACTGGCCCCGTTTGTTCAATGATCGTCCCTGGGACCCACGTTGGTCCCGAGGCCGCATAGTTTTTGCAGTGCACCGGGTCCCCTACCGAAAAGCTTTTGGAACTCTCTACCACTATATTTCTCCCTTCATCCTCCACCCTGGTCGGATCCAACCGATCAAAAAGGGTTACCGGCCGCCTCCTCATGAGGAGTTCGGCCGGCGAAAGTCCTGAAGCTAGGGGAGTTGCCCTATAACAGATGAGGAACTGACACAGTTGGAGGTTCAACTCACCGGGACCCATGCACCACAGTGCGTCTTTCGTAGTGCGCACTTGGCACTCTACCTGACCATTTGTGGCGAGGTGAAACGGGGCAGCGGTAATGTGCCAGATGGCATTTCTCTCGATAAACGCCTTGAATTCCGCAGAAGTGAAGGTAATGGCGTTATCGCTAACAAGGATGTCCGGCAGGCCGAAGCAACTGAATACTCTGCGCAAGTGTTTAATGGTTGCGGCAGATGAGGTGCTCCTCATGGGGATTACTTCCAGCCATTTGGAATATGAGTCGACTATCAGCAGAAACATGGACCCGCGGAAAGGGCCAGCGAAGTCGACGTGTATTCGGGACCATGGCCCGCGGGCCGTGTCCCATTCCCTATGGGGTAGCTGGGACTCCTCGGGCCGAGAGCTCTGGCAGCTCTCACACGTGCCCACTAAGTGTTCTATATCCGCGTCTATTTGGGGCCACCAGAAGTAATTCCTGGCCAGTGCCTTGGAGTGCACTATTCCCAGATGGCTGGTATGCAGTAGCCTCAGCACCTTCGCCCGCAACTTCTCTGGGATAACTACCCGCTGGCCCCAGAGCAAGCAGCCCCTTTCAAGGGAAAGCTCTACTCTACGCCTGAAAATGACTTGAAATGCCCCTCGGGGGGAGTTGTGGGCCACCCTTTCCTTACCCAGGAACTGACTTGGGCCAGAATTTTGTCGGCCGCCGTGGCTTTGGCGAGGTCTGCCGGGACTATGGGGGGTGAGTCGAGAGACTCGATCAGCAGGACTTGATGGTCCTGCTCCACCTCACATGCAGGATCTCCTAAACTAGGGAGGGGAGACCAGGACAGCGCGTCCGCATGGGAGATTTCCTTCCCTGGGCGATAGACCAGCTCATACTGGTAGGCGTTAAGGAAAATTGCCCAACGTAGCATTCTGGGGGACAGAATTTGTGGGGTGGGCTTGCCTGTAGTAAAGATCCCCAGAAGGGGCTTGTGATCAGTCACAACCGTAAACTCACGGCCGTATAGGAAATCATGGAACTTCTTTGTTCCCGCAATTATGGCCAGGGCCTCCCTATCTGTTTGCGCGTAGTTGCGTTCCGCCTTTGAAAGGGACCTGGAATAGTACGCGACCGGGGCTTCCCGCCCGCTCTCCAACACGTGGCACAGCACCGCCCCCACCCCCACTGGGGACGCATCACAGACTAAAACTACTGGTCTCCTCGGGTCAAAATGGGTCAGGACAGCATCTGAGGATAGGAGCGCTTTGAGCTCCTTGAAAGCTTTCTCTTGCCTATCCCCCCACCGCCAAACCGCCTCTTTCTTTAGCAGCGCATGCAGTGGCTCCGCAACGGATGCCTTCCTTGGTAAGAAGGAATGGTAAAAATTTAGGAGCCCTAGGAATGACTGCAGCTCCGGTTTCGCGGTGGGGCGAGGGGCGTTTTGCACAGCTGCAACCTTGGACTCGGAGGACTTGATGCCCTCCGGGGTTATCTTGAATCCGAGAAACTCAACCTCCCTCGTAAAGAAAACACATTTGTCCCTTCTCAGTCGAAGTCCCACTTTCTCGAATATTGAAAGGACCCTGTCTAGCCTGTTCTGATTCGCTCCCCGCTGTTATCAAAACGTCGTCAAAATATGGGAGCACGCCTGGAAGCCCCTTTAAAAGGTGTTACACAAGGGACTGGAAGATCCCAGGGGCCGAATTTACGCCGAGCTGTAGGCGCGTTACCTTAAATGCCCCTTTGTGCGTAACGATGGTTTGCGCAGCGGTAGCAGCTGGGGTTACTGTGAGCTGCTGATACGCCTGCGCCAGGCCTAGCTTGGCGAAACACCTCCCCCCATGCAACGTGGCCAGTAAGTGGCTAACCACTGGCACCGGATATGCGTTTGGCCGAATGGCCTTGTTAATTGTACATTTGTAGTCAGCGCAAATCCTGACCTCCCCGTTGGATTTTAAGGCTGTAACAATTGGAGTCTCCCACTCCGCTGAATCAACTGGAACCAAATTCCCCTGCCCCACCAGTTCCGCCTCAACCTTGTCCTTGAGGGCGAAAGGCACTCTTCTTGGCTTGAGACGTATGGGCCAGATTTCTGGGTCCAACTCAAAAGAAACTGGGGGCCCCTTGTAAGTCCTGAGCCCCTTCTTGAAGACGTCCGGGTGCGCATCGCACACGTCCCACATTGGGTCAGTGTCTATGGCGTTAATGCCGGACAGTTCAATTCCCAGGGGAGCAAATCACTGGGTTCCCAAAAGGCAACATCTTCCCCACTTGAGAACCACTAAGGGCAGTTTCTCTGTGTAATTTTTGAACTTCACTGTGAAGTTCCCCACCCCCAACACTGGGATCCCATAGCCCTGCACGTCCCGTAAGTGTGACTTCATGGCCCGCAGCTTGGGCCGCGCATTTGGGGGAATGCGCATGAACTCCTTCTGGGACAGGATGGAGTAGGACGACCCCGAGTCTATTTCCATCCTCACTGGAACCCCTTGTAACAGTACCTCTACAAAGAAGCGCCGGTGCTCCAGGCTCACGCGGTTCACGCCTTCCGCGCCATCGTTGGCTGAGACCTTTCCGATGCCGGCCGCCTTTCGTTGGTGTGCTTGAGGGTGTCTCGATGCGCCCTTGTCCTCGGTTCGCCCGCGCCTGCAGACCCTGGCAATGTGGCCCTTCCGTCCGCAGTTGTGGCACTCGGCTTTCCGGAATGGACATCTTGTCCGGTCGTGAGATGCCCCACAGCCATCGCAACGGTGGCCTTGTCACTCGCTGGTCTGGCGCCTCTCCCCGCATTTCTTTACCTTCTGGACGTCGTCCTCCTCGCTGGAGCAGGAGTCCGCCGTCGTGGACGACTCCTCGGAGGTTGCTGGGGTGCCTGCGGGCGACCGGGGTGCCCGCCAGGCCGCTTTTGCCGACGTCCGCCGGGCTGCTTGCATGGGTGACTTGGCCCTCTCAGGTGCGGCCCCTCGGGACTTGAACACTCTGACCCCGCTCCTGGCTGCCTCGGCTGCTTGGGCCTCCCGCAATACCTCGTTGAACGTGAGGCGGTGGTCGCGGGTCATCAACTTCCTCTGGACCTCCTCGTCCCTCAGGCCACACAGCATGCGGTCTCGGAGGGCCGTGTCCAGGTCCTCCCATTGGCAATTGACCGCCGCGAGCCTGAGGGCCGCCGCGTAGGCGGACACGGACTCCCCCGGGCGCTGGTCCCACCTGTGGAATGCGACCCAGGCCGGGAAGATTGAAACGGGAGGCTGGAAGTGCTCACTCAGTAGCGCCAGGATGCGGTCGATGGGCACCATGTCTACCTTCCGGGGAGCCACCAGGTTCATCAGGATGCGCAGCGTGGCCGGCCCCACCTGGGCGAGGAAGTGCGAGCGCATCTTCCCGACGTCGTCGATGCCTGCAGCATCCATCGCGTGCCGAAACTGGCACTCGTACAGCTCCCATTGTTCTGGATCGCTGATATCAAACTGGTGAGGTTTGACCTTGGGACACGCCATGTATCCCACCTTCGTCGCCAATTTGGTGTCTTGCACGGAAGACAAAGAAGGAGCCGCAGTGGGGGCTAAAACACAGGTTTATTTCATGATGGTCAGGATGAACATGTGGTAATGGCGGAGGTACAGCTCATTTTATACTGCAGTAATACATTTGAATATTGTTGCATGGTAGCTCATTGGCTGCTACCGGCGTGACGTCATTCTGAGTCACGCCCATCTTCTCCAGGTGATCCTAGCGCGGGAAAGGTTCCTGTGGCTGCCGGTGATTGGGGAATGTGAACCATGTGAGCTGAACGCTCGCAGCTGCCCTCTATGGGCAGCTTACTCGCGTTCCTTAAACAGCTGGGTTACATTGTAATCATTGTCAGGTTACATTCATACATTCTTAAAGTAATACTGTTACATACACAACACATCCCTTCTGGCCTGGGGATGAGGATGACAAGGACTTTGCATGCCAAAAGGGCTCAGGACCAGAAAGAACCTCACGGAACTGGATCCATGGTACTATGGGTGTCATGCTGCGTTGTGGAAGGCAGATGGATGGCCACTGCATTATTGTGTTTCCCAGGACAATCGTCATGGCTGATCACCAGGATGAGAACCAATATTTGGAATCGGATTCAGCAGTCAAAGCACCACCACCACCAGCATGTTGGGGTCAAAAATGCCTTGTGAACCACCCAGAGAGTGTATTAAGTGTGATGGGGTAGTAGTAGGAATATGAGTGTAATTGCTACTAGTGCTAGTGCCCCCCTCCCCATCTGTTGGGCTTAGTTTGGGGCTAAAGGTTGAGTCACGTGGTGTGATCACATTTGCATAGCCAGGTTTCACCTTTCTGGGCTTTTATACGGGGACAAAATCCACTTGGGGGCCCAGACCATTTCCCATCCCAAGCCCCTGCCCCTGCCCCATGGTTCCAAACCACCTGGGTTAATTAATTCCACCTCCAGGGACCAGCTGGGATTGGCCACTTATCCCAAGGCCTGGGCTGGAAGGAGATCAGTCCTCTCACTTCACTTTGACCTCTGGATCCCTCCATGAATGTGGACCACAAGGAGGAGCAACCCCAGCATCTTCCCTAAAGGACCCAGATTAAGCCATCCCCAGGTGAGGGCCCAGAGGGGCAGGGTTGGTGCCTTGTTGCATGGCTTCCAGTAAGCCCTCCTCCCACCCCCCATTTTCATTTGTGTGCTCTGTACATCCCCCCTTTATTTTTTGCATGCATCTCCCTGGCATCCACTTGGCAGCGCCCAGAATGGAGCCATCTGGAGGGTTGGCATGGGTGCCAGACTGGAACCATGGCTGCATCCTGCCTCAGTGTTGGGACCAACTGTGCTGGGAACAGTCAGGTGGTGAGCTGGTGGGGGGCACAATCTTCCATGTTTTCCATTGGAAGCAGAAGGGGTGCCAGGAACTCTCACCAGCTGGTCTCCCATCTGTGAAGGGATTGGCCTCCTCCTCCTCTCTTTGGGTGCCAACCGACAGGGATGTCCGAGGCCCCTCAGGTGGGCAGGAAGAGCAGGGCAAGCTTTCCCTTTGGCCCTCCTCACAGAGAGCAATTCCTTTCCCCCAGGAGGAAGGTACAAGTCCACCTCCTTGGAACTTCTCCTTTCGTGTGTCCACATCAAGCCCTGGACTGCCAAAATGAAGCCACTTTTCTTGGCTTTGTCACTGGCCAAATTTAAGCCCTTAGTGGTTCAAGTTTCTGGCTGTCATCAGCAGGCCAGCAAATGAGCCAGCTGGATTCTGTATCTTACCACATTCACACAGTGTATTGTTATCCACCAGCCAGCAACCCGCACTTGAGCCTGTTGGTCTTGCATTGAGAGACTCCGACCATCATCAACCTATTCAGGGTCCTCCATGTGACATAAGGGAGGTTGAATTCCTCAGCCATCTCCTCCTCCTTTAATGTCCTCCCTTGTCCAGTGGGCTCCTCCCTTCCTCCATCTTCTAATTTGGTTTTGCTCTTGCCTACCCTCAAGAGTGTCTGCTCTTGCCATGAAGTTCTTCCTGCATCTGAGCCGGTGGACTTGAGGCTCATCTCCGTTCAGAGGGTGTCGAGGAGGGTCCTTCTCTTGCTTACCTCTCTCAGAGTCCTCTGCTCCTTCTCTCCTTAGGTGGAGGGAACTGTAACTGGACAAGGGAGAGTTCAGGTATTTGGTGATGTAACTGTAACTGCTAAAAACAGTGGCACAAAATGAACTCTGAGTGTCTGTAGAGACCACTGTAACCAAAACTGTAGGGGAAAAAAACCCAAGGGTCCTATAAACTGCCCTGGCTTTTAGGGACATTTCCCCTTGTCTAGCCAGGTGATCCTGCTATGGTAATAGAGGAGACCCTACTACTGTCAGACAGCGGTGAACTAACCTGACCACTCTGAGGGCTAGCGGCCTTGGGTGGCAAAGTCCACAGGGGAGAATGATGGTCCCCAAGGGGATTAAATGTTCCCACTGGACTCCCTCTTGGTGGAGGGCACCAGCTTCATCCATCCTGGCCTGGAGTTGAGGAGGAGGACTTTGCATGTCAAAAGGGCTCAGGACCAGAAAGTGACTGGCGGAACGAGATCCGTGGTACTATGGGTACTATGGGTGCCATGCTGCAATGCGGAAGGCAAATGGAAGGCCACTGTGTTATTACATTGTCCCCAGGACAATCTCCATGGGTAATTGCCATGAGGAGAGCCAATAATCGAAATCAGATATGGCACAAGAAAGGAGGAGGAAGGAAGGAAGCCACCCTGGGGCAAGGGGGAGCCACCTTCGCCTCCAGGCTGCTGGGAGGATGAAGGGGAAGGGGGTGGCCTGGCAGGCCAAGAATGGACTTGGCCAAGTAACAGCTGCCAGGTTGCATGTGTGGGAAAGACAGTCCCTGTTTTTAAATGCCCAACAGCAGTGCAACCTTTCAATAATAGTAGTGGGGGAAACCTGCCTTCTGACTCTCTGCTTTTCCCAGCCAAAGAGCCCCACGTGCTGGATCGGTGCCGTTTAGAGTTTGCTGCAGGATCTCCGATGCTGCTGCTGTTACGACATTGGAAGGCTGAGTCGGAAATGATTCAACTTTGCTTTGCTTTAATTTGAAGCCTTTATTACGAGTACGACCTAAAGCATCAATAGTATTTGCACAGGGGCTGAGTGGGGATGTTCCCGGGATGGATGCTCTCGGCCCACCTTCATCCCAGCCCCTCCCCTCCCCCCCCCTTCGTGGTCCTTTTTGCCTCTGGCAATCCTTTTATGGTCCCTTTTGCATTTTGCAACACAGGCTCTCGTAGTAGATAGAGCTCATTTCGTCTTGCTTGCTCCTGTTTCATTCAAATGTTTTAAATAGAGTTTGATTTTTGTATACGAAGAGGGAGGTGAGCCAGCACTAAGGTGACAGGCTGAGCTTCCGCAAGAAGCCTCATACAGTATTCACAAGGAAAACATTTAATGGGGGAATCACCAGCGGAGGCCGCAGTGGCTTAGTGGCTAAGATAGGAGCTTGATGGCCGGAAGGTCAGTGTGGTTGGGGAGGCCTGAGTGCTGCAGGATGGATTGACCTCCCGCCTCTGTCCCAGCTCCTGCCAAACCTAGCCGTTCGAAAGCAAGGAATTGCAGGCAGATAAATAGGTACCCCTTCGGTACCTGACACCCAATATGTCAGGGAGAAACCTGCAGAAGAGAAGAACGCAAACAACGTTCTGAGTGTTCTGGCACCTAGTCATGCCTGCCACATGACCACGGAAACATCTGCACAGGCAGACAGCCCCGGCTCTCTTTGGTTGTAAACGGAGAGACGAGGACCGCAGGCACGACTGGCTTTCGAGCAAGGGAGGGAGATGATGACCCCTTTCCCTTTCCTCTTCAGCGGAGGAGAGAGAACATAAAGGGGGGGGGGGGGGCGATCTTTATTAGCCAGCAGCAAGTGGGGGGGGGGAGAGGGGGCTGGCAATCTGCAGACGGACGGGTGGACGGACGGACAGATGGTGAGGCGCCTTCCCTTCTCCCTCCCACGGTATAGGTGGGGGGGGGGGCACACAGGCATCAAGTACTGCTGCTGCTGCTTTTCTCTCCCCCCCCACACACTCTCCCCCTCCCTCTCACCTTTAACTCACTTCTTATCCCAGGCTGGGCGAGAGGAGCGCTTGCCCAGACCTGCCTCTAATAACAACCCAAACGGGCCAGGAAGGACCAAGCCCCCCCCCGCCCCCCCTCCCGGTCTCCCCCCAAAGGCGCTGCTTTCGACGAGGGGTCCCGCTTCCTTCCCGGGGGAGGACAGGACAGGAGAGACCTCGTGTGCGAGGAGGGGAAGCAAACCTTCCCTGTCAGCTCCCGCACTCCCTGTGCCTGCTGTAAGAAAACCGCCTGAGCATGAGCAGAGTGCTCGCTGGCACAGACTCAACCCACGCCCCCTTTCTCCCTTTGGAGGTGGGAGAGGGGGAAGATGGAGGAGCTTCCTACCCCCACCCCACCCGCCTTTCAAACGGCTCTCTTGTTGGGATAGTAGCAGTCACTTAACGTAGAAATACTCTTTTTCTACTTTAAACGCTTCTAGAGTGATTTTACCATACAGGGTAGTACGTGTAGGAAAAACCGAAGGGCAGCAAAGATGAGACTGGGCTCATCTCTCCATGTTTTCTGTCCAGTTGTTTTTCTACTTGTTTTTCTGCCAACTAAGAGTGAAGAAGCAAAATCTCCCAGCCACCTGGACCCCAGACCCAAAGGGAGCCCCATTCCCGTGCAAGTGCTGCACTCCTCCCTGCAGGCACCACGCGGGGATGGGGGGGGGGCAACCAGCTTCCTCTGCCCACCCCACCGCATTGCATCCTGCCAGGAGCCGCGTGGCAAACTGGTGCCCTTCTGGTGCCAGTGAGCAGAAAAGGCCAAGGGGCCACTTTGTCCTTTGGAGACGGAAGGGCGAGGGCAGCGGAGGCTTCCCACTGGCCAGGGATGGGGCTAGTTCCGTGATGGCGAACCTTGGCACTCCAGATGTTCTTGGACTTCAATTCCCAGAAGCCCAAGCACCCTGTGAATCCACATGAATGGGTTTACTGCGATTCTCCGGCCTACACTACCCTCCTCGCTCCCGGAAGTGGAAGCAAAACGCGCCTGTACAGAGGAAGGGTTAACCCGGAAGAGTCTTAACTGTTTGGGCGCGTTTCACTTCCGCTTCTGGGAGTGATAAGGGCAGCGTGGGCCGGACTGCAGCCTCTCTGGAGAAAGACATGGGTTCAAATCCCCACTTATGCTCACAAAGGGAGCCCCAAGGAGGTGGAATTCACTCCTTGAATGTTTCACATGCCTGGGGAGCCTTACAATCTTTCTTGGACTGCCAAAATGAATCCACTTTCTTGGCTTTGTCACTGGCCAAACTTAAGTCCTCATTGGTGCATATTTCTGGCAGTAACCAGCAGACTTGTAAATGAGCCCATGGATTCTTCATTTCTCCACATCCACAAAGCATGTGTTGTTGTCTGCCAGCAGCCCCCACTTGAGCCTGTGGGTCTTGCATTGAGGGACTCTGACTGTCAGCCTGTTCAGAGTCCTCCAAGTGACATGTACGGGAGGTTGAGTTTTTCCTCTAATGTTATGCTTTGACATTATGCTTTTAATGTTATCCCTTGCTCAGTGGGCTCCTTCCTTCATCTTCTAATTTGGGTCCCCTCAGGAATGCCATAAAGCTCTTCCTGGATCTGAGCCAGCAGCCTTACCATGAACATCAGAGGGTTCTGGACTGGACAGACTGTCAGACTAGGAGAGATGGGTTCAAGTCTTCCCTTGGTCACAGAAACTCAGTGCATGGGGAAGGATATATAGGGGCTTATAGGGCTAAGCAAACTAATCCTTCCAAAAACCCTATTGGGGCACCACAAATTGGAAATGATTAGACGGCAGGTATATCAACATATGCTTATCGCTAAATGCATGTATCTGGGATGATGTGAAGAAATGTGATTTAATCAGTGGGGAAAACAGGGCAGAAAGTGGGTGCATCCTAAAATAGCCACAGGTTTTCGTGAGAGGAGTTTCACAACTGAATGTGTCTTATTCCCAAAGTGGGGAGGGGCGAGAGACCACTCCAGGTGGGTGTGACTCCAGCAGGTGCCCTCAAAGGCCGGAGATTGGAATTTGGCACCTTGGAGTCAGGGGAAAGGAGATGCCGGCAGGGATCAACCAAGCCTCTTGGCTAGGCAGGTGTGGGCCTGCTTCTAGATGCCAATGCAGGCAGCAGTGAAGGAAGGAAGCGAGGGAAGAGGACGGGTGGTGTTATGACACATCCCACTCAAGCACCGTTGGGAAGTGTGCCACGCACGCACGGAACAGTTGGAGCCCTTCTTGCTGAAAGTAGAACTGTGATGTCATCCCGCCCCCCCCCCCCCCCCGAAATCAGAAGCATCCTTTCCAAGCCATATAAGTCTCCTCTGAAGCTGTTCCAGGCCACCTACGTGGGATTCCTCAAAGCAAAGTGGGAGGTGGGGTGGGGTGGGGTGGAGTGGAAATGCTGGCCTCACTAGGATAACATGCTTGGCTATCCGGAAAGGCAGGGACCCTATGATGAGGGGGAAGTTTCCTGAAAAGCCCAGGAATAAGCCAGAGGGTGAGGGTAGCACTGTTGTTGGGATGGTAGCAGTTACTTAACTGAAAGTAAAAATATTCTTTTTCTACTTTAAACAATTCTAGAGTGATTTTACCATATTGGTGCTTGTCTGTGCAGGGTCAGGGTGGCCAATCTTGGTGCCCCAGGTGTCTTAATAAAATAAAATAAATAGAGGAATAAGCAAAAATCCCCCCTTCAATGCTTCATGGGGAGGATGTAGCCCCTCATTGTACCTGGATAGGAAGCTGCTTCGACTGCCTCTGACTTGTTAGCCACTCAGTCCTGCCATCCAGATGTTGCTGGTCCTTCTCTAAGAGAAGTCCCTCCAGTGCTCTTCCACAACTCTCTGGGTGCATTGGTTCTACTCTAGAGAGATCATTTGCGCACGCACACACACACACACACACACACACACACACACACACACACACACACACTCACACACACTCACACTCACACTCACACACACACACACACACACACACACACACACACACACACACACACACACGAATGTCTCTTAGCCAGAGCCCCAGCCAGCTATGCCTGTCCATGGCTTGTTCGCTTCATCAGCTCTCATGCTCAACTGGGGGAAGGGGGTCTATATCGCTTCTGAAAGCTCACAGGCAAGTCTTCCCAGCAGTTCCTCCATGCAAATGTAGACACCTGTCCTGGGACTGGGAAAAGAGGCGGGCAAACACTCCCTCCTGGCAGGGGCTTCAAAGATACTTCCAGTCCTTTGTGTACAATGACCGCAGGGTGATGTTCTGCCTTGTTCCAAGAGAGGCTGTGACTGAACAAGGCTGTAGATCTAAGTCACCAGGCTCCATGCGCTCATGCCTGTCAGGCTGTCTGGGAAACTGGCCTCTCTCTGCCCATACATGAAGCTGGGACTGAACCCATGCTGAGCCCCCAAGGTCAGGCATGGAACACCAGACCCCTTCCCTCTAGGGCAGAGGTGGTGAACCTTGGCACTCTAGGTGTTCTTGGACTTCAATTCTCAGAAGCCCTGATCAGCAGGATTGCTGACTTGGGCTGTTGGTAATTGAAGTCCAAGAATGCCTGGAGAGCCAGGGTTTGCCATCCCTGCTCCAAAACATACGGGGGGGGGGGGCAGGAGGGAGTTGAGTTCTTCTTCTTCCAGCCCCTCCGGAACCAAGTCACCAACTCCCAGACACCAGGGTCTGGCCCAGCATGTCAAGGGCAGCCACCGTGAAGGTTCCTGAAGCTCTGGGCTGACCAGTGCCAGGGGCTCCTAACTCTAGGCTTCTGCTGTCCCCACCCCCCCAACACCCCACCATCGGGAAAGCTCTATCCTGGTCCATCCAGTGGCTGCTGGCCTTTTAATCTCTCCAAAGGTAGATGTCAGGAGGGCAGTTTAGGATGACAGATGACACAGCTATAGCCATACAAGGATCAAGCTTTGATGAGTTAGCTGGAAAACCTACTGGGGCACTTGAAGAATTAGGACAGTATCACAACATCAACCATTTGAAGCCTAACCCAAGCAAGACTCAAGTGTGTCCTCTTATCCACCTTCAAAACCGAGAGGCATGAGTTGAGTTGGATGTTACGTGGCAAGGGGGAGTGATTGCAGCATTGTTCAGCTCCAAAATACCTCGGTGTGAACCTTGACGGGACACTCTCTTTTAAGCAGCCCTGCCTGAATACGAAAGCCCCAAAGCGAGTCCAAGGAACAACAGCGTCAGGAAACCTCACAAACTATAAATGGGCAACTCAACCATCATCCACACTGCTTACATCAGCTTTGGCCCTGAGCAACCTGCCATTATAGATACCTGCGCCCAGGTGGCGCAGCAGGGGTTAAAACTGCTGTCCTGCTGCATCCAGAACATGACCAAGCCTCAAGGTGGACGCAGCCTCTTCCATCCTTCCGAGGTGGGCAAAAAGAGGACCTAGCATGTTAATGGGGTCGAAATGCTAATAACAACCTTGTGAACTGCCCAGAGGAGCGCACTAAACACTACGTATGTGGCGGAACAGGAGAAGTCAAATGGCCATGGCTCTTGCTCTAGAGCCGGAGACGTCGAGCTGCCCTTGCTCCCCGGGGACTGCCCCCCCTCCCCCCCCCCCTGCAAGGCTGCCTTGTCGGGGGCGGCTGAGCCTGTGCGCGGAAGCGGCGGCTGCCTGGGCGGGCGGAGTTGCGCCTGCCTGCCTGCCTGCCTGCCTGCCTGCCACCGCCCCCGCCAGGCTGACGTCTGAGACTTGGAGGGGGAGGGAGGGACGACGAAGGATGCTCAGCTCCCACCACGGGGGGTTCGAGGCCGGAGGGGTGGCCGCTCCCCCTCCCCTCCTTTTCTGGCAGCCCCCCATGCGGGCAGCGGGCTCGAAGGCTCGCTCTTCATGCCAGGCTGGCCGCGCTCCGTCCAAGGTGGGAAGCCAGAAAGGCCGGTAGGGCCAAATAACCCTGGCTCAGCCGTGCCCAAAAGACGGGCTCTGCTCTGCTCTGCCGACCCGGAGTAATTACGCCCGAGGCCAGGAAACTGGCAATAGCAAGTCCACTTCTACACCGGCCGCTCCCCGTAGCGCTTCATGGTGCACTCTCTGGGCGGATCGCCAGGGAATTCGCATTTTGCCCCAAGCATGTTGGGTCCTCAATTTACCGACCTCGGAAGGCTGGGTCAACTTTGAACTATGGTCAGGATCGAACCCACAACGTTCTGGCTGCACTACAACAGTTTAGCCACTGCGACTCCAGGGCTCTTACTACAGGAGAAAGAGCTGGCTAGTCCGAGGCGCCCACATCGCCCGCCCCCCCGCCCCGTCTCTCCCTCTCACCTGTCCGTTCAGAGAGGTCTGCTTTGACGGGAGGGAGCAGCGGCGTTTCCCTTCTTCTCCCTCACCCCCCCCCCACCGTCCCCCCACCCGGAGAAGGTGCCGAGCCTCAAACCCACCTCGAGCTCCCGTTGGAGCTCCCATAGCAGTTGGAAAGCAAGAAATTGCAAGTAGATAAACAGGTACTGGGTCGGCTAGAAAGGTAACAGCGTTCTGTGTGCTCTGATGTCTAGTCATGCCTGCCACATGACCAGGGCCGTAGCCAGGATTCTAGATTTGGGGGAGGAGGGGTGTTTCCAGGTGGGGCAACAATGTCACACACATATAACATTGGCATTCTGGGGTGGGTTGCAGGGGGGGGGGCTGTTAGCTCAGGAGGGTTTTCGGGGGGGGCAGCCCCCCTCTGGCTACATCCCTGTACATGACCACAGAAACGTCTGCAGACGAAGACAGCACTGGCTCTTTGGGCTGTAGTAAACTGAAATGAGCACCGAACTCTGGAGTTGGACATGACTGGCTTTTGAGCAGGGGAGACCTTTGCCATAGCAAAACGAGACCTACAGCAAAGAGTCCTCTTAGAAATGGCCTTGCTTGTGGAAAGGATTAGCATCTGCCACTTGGGCAGGGGTGAGGAGAAGCACTCCCAAACCACAGGGCAGCAGAACAACAGCGCTTCCAGACCACCGCACACTTACGCACCTTCCCCTGGAATTGGAGCTCATTGGCCAAAGTCTTGTTGCTTAGCATAGTAAATGTCTCTAGAGGAGGCCCATTAAATCAGTGGCAATTGAGTGAGTCCACTTCTTCATAAGTTCTATTGTTGCCTTAAGTAGGCTTGTTCTAGTGTGATTTACGGCACTGAACAACAGGATTTGGGCTGCTGAGTTCAATGGGCTTCCCTTTAGAAGTAGGAACACGAGGATTTCTCAATCATGGTCAAGCCGTGGCTTTGGACACCTGGAGATGGGCTTCTCATTGTGTCCATCTCCAGGTGTTGCAGAGATGGGTGGATGGAGTGGTGGCTTCATGCCTTGGCAAGGCTGCGGTGGCTCAGTGGTTAAGAAGCTCACCTTGTTAGCTGGAAGGCTGGCAAGTTGGCAGTTCGAGACCCGGGCACTGCATGATGGATTGAGCACCCGTCTCTGTCCCATGAAAGGAGCCTCATTTGGGAGTCTCCTGAGCCGATTTTCTCCAGGAAAAACCCTTTCAACCCAGAATAATTTCTGACACAAAATTATTGTTATGCCTTGGCAAAGATTCAGGATCCCAGCGGATTGTCTATTGGAAATATTTACCTTGCGGCATGTCAGCAAAGTGGGAGGATTCCTTGACGGGACTTGCTCACATCCTGTTGGTGAGGAAGTCTCTCCTCAAATGCCCTTCTTCCTGCCAGCTTATCATCCTGGGAAGGCTTAGTTAGAAACCATGAAGGGCCTGGGCAGGGTTACCTTCTTGGGGCAACCAGAGGTCTGGTCCAGCGCCAGAACTCTCAGGTACGCGTGAGCAGAGCAGGTGAGAAGAACATCAGAGAAACAGAGACTGAGCAATCAAGGGAATAAAACTGGGGAGGCATCTGACATATTTTCTGGACTCACCACTCTGGAGCACCCATGGCATCGAAGGCAAAGGGAGTGTGAGGGAACTTCTCTCCCACCCACCACTCAAGAAGAAGGACAACAGGACACGTCAGGAGGAGGAGAGCTTGTAAGTTGGGGTTGAGGGGGAAGGCAGGGCTCTGAGAGCATGGGGGGGCGGGGCTGAAGAGCTGCTTGAGGAACCATAGGAATCTGCATCATAGCTGCCATTGGGACCCTTCACGGTTAAGCTCTCACCCAAAGAGATCCCCAGATGGGGCATGTTGTATAATTGGAGTCGTAGACTACTGTATACGCTCATCGAGAGTGGCTTTTGGCCCAGGAGCCTACGGCCCCAATGTCTGGAGTTGGTGCTCCTCCATGGACAGCTCTGTTTAGACCTGCCTGTGCTTTGCTGTGTAGGTTATCCAAGCCTCTGACTAAATGCTCTGGGCCTTGAAAGGCAGCCAGAGAAGAGAGGTTTGGTGGTGGTGTTTTTTCCCTGAGGAAGCATCTGAAGGTATAAGAACAGTGGGTCCCTCCAGCCAAGCTGGGATTTGAACCCTCGTCTTCCAATCCTGATCTCTTCATTAAACCACCCTGGCCTTCATACCTGTATGGTATTCTTGGCATTCCTCTTGCTTTTCTAGTTGTAGGTGTGCATGGCTTCACTCAGTGGGCGAGGGAGCGTCCTTTCCGTCTAAGAAACAGGAATGGTTATGGGAATGCAGCACCGGAAACAATTCTTTCACTGTCCTTGTGTTTGAGATGCAGGCAAGTAAAGGACGGCTTGAGAAATCGGTAACTGTAGAAGGAATGAACTACTGGGGAGCCTGAAACTGCAGTGGCGCATTTAAAGAAATCACATCCCTCACTTTGGGGAACTTCCTACTAGCTCAGAGAAGACGAGAAGCAAAATTAAAGAGCTCTGAGAGTGAAATTACTCTGACTTCATTCAGAAGGACCTACATTTATGTTTTAAACTGAGTTCTCAGCAAGAGGAAATCTTCCAGTTTGCAGCTAAATACCTAAGGTCTTTCTTAATTTCTTACATTAGGCACAGGGCATCTTCCAATGCGGCAGGAGTTGTTTATCAGAATACCAAATGCCAGAAGGCCACATACCAAAAGGCCTAAGTGGCTTCTTCATCTTTTGTGTCCTGATCAAGCCCTGGACTGCCCAAATGAAGCCACTTGCTTGGCTTTGGCATTGGCCAAACTTAAGTCCTCATCGGCGCATGTTTCTGGCAGCAATCGGCAGACCAGTAAATGAGCCAAAGGATTCTGCCTCTCTCCATATTCACATAACATGTTGTTGTCTGCCAGCACCCCCAATTTGAGAAGCACGATGGTCTTGCACTTCGTCTAAGAGTAACTGAGGAAGGCTTAGCAGAGCCTTGTAGTGCGTTTCCTATTCTTTAAATTATATATTTAAAGAATATATATATATATTACACAGATAAGCAAACAAAACTCTTTATGTCAAACACACATCTTTATCTGCTTATAATTTTATTTATATTAAGAATGCCAACAAATTTCATTCTGACCTAAGGGATCATGATCATAAAATAATTTTGTTTTGCAACTTCGGGTCATCAAATGCTGTTGAGACTGAGACCAAATTAAAAACTCAATTATAGATAATCAAATGTTATATTTAATTCATTACAGAACCAGTTTAAATCAGCTCTGAGAAAACTTGTGGTTTAAATTTGGTTACTGTGGGAGAAGAAACAGCAGGAGCTATTTAAATAACAAGAATCCACAAGAGTGTTTAAATAACCAAACGGAGGTTGATTGACTGATTGAAAGGAGGAGAAACCGGAAGAGGCTTGCAAATGTACCTCATTCTCAAATTGTCCCCCTTAAAAATTGAATTTGATTTTTAAGGGGGACAATTTGAGAATGAGTTATTAACAGTAACTGGCCATTAAGGCTTCCTTGACATGAATAGGAATTCACTTTTTGAATAATAAGAATTATATGTCACAGGGGGGTTGTTATGTATGCATGTACAATGTTACTTTAAATATATGAATGTAACCAGTCCACAATCACAATGTATCTCAGCTGCTAAGGAACGCGAGCAAGCCGCCCATAGAGGGCAGCTGCGAGCGTTCAGTCTCACATGGTCCACATTCCCCAAATCACGAACAGCCGCGGGAGATTCCCCGCATGACAAAGGGCTACAGAAAACAACTACAAGAAGAGAGGCGTGACCTGGGCGAGGCCACGCCGGTAGCAGCCAATGAGCTACCGTGCAACAAGATTCAAATGCATTATGTTACTGTATATAATGAGATGTACCTCCGCCATTACCACATGTTCATACTGACCATCAATGAATAAACCTGTGTTAGTCCTTCCTGCGACTCCTTCTTTGTCTCCCGTGCAAGACACTAAATTGGCGACGAAGGTGGGATCGATGGCGAATCCCAAGGTCAAGCCGTACCAGTTCGATGTCAGCGAACCCGAGCAGTGGGAGCTCTATGAGTGCCAGTTTCGGCACACGATGGAAGCCGCCGGCGTCGACGACGATGCAAAGATGCGCTCGCACTTCCTGTCCCAGGTGGGACCGGCTGCGATGCGGATCCTGATGACCCTCGTGGCCCCCCGAAAGGTGGATGAAGTGCCCATCGACCGCATCTTGGAGAAGCTTCGTGAGCACTTCCAACCGCCCGTTTCAATCTTCCCAGCCCGGGTCGCGTTCCATCGGCGAGACCAGCGTCCAGGCGAATCCGTGTCCGCCTACGCGGCGGCCCTCAGGCTGGCAGCAGTGCACTGCCAATGGGACGACCTGGATCAGGCCCTCCGAGACCGCATGTTGTGCGGTTTGAAGGACGAGGAACTGCAGAGGCGCCTGATGACCCGCGACCACCGCCTCACGTTCAACAAGGTACTGCGGGAGGCCCAAGCAGCCGAGGAGGCCAGGAGCGGGGTCAGGTTGTTTAAGGCCCGAGGGACCGCGTCCGAGAGGGCCAAGTCACCAGTGCAAGCAGCCCGGCGGACACCAGCGAAGACGGCCTGGCGGGCCCCCAAGCCGCCCGCCGGCTCACCAGCGACGTCCGAGGAGTCGTCCACAACGGCAGACCCCTGTTCCAGCGAGGACGACGACGTCCAGCGGATAAGGAAACGCGGGGAGAAGCGTGAGGCCCGCGACAGGCAAGACCGCCGTTGCGACGGTTGTGGGGCGCCCCACGACCGCACGAGGTGCCCGTTCCGCAAGGCCGAGTGCCACAACTGCGGCCGGAAGGGGCACATCGCCAGAGTTTGCAGGCGCGGACGGACCGAAGACAAGAGCAGCCCAAGTCACCCCCGGGGACACCAGCGGAAGGCGACCGGCACCAGGAAGGTCTCAACCGGCTTCGACGAGGAAGGCGTCAACCGCGTGGGACTGGAGCACCGACGTTTTTTCGTTGAGGTACAGTTACAGGGGCTCCCAGTGAGAATGGAGATAGACTCGGGGTTGTCCTATTCTATCCTCTCCCAGAGAGAGTACATGCGCATTCCCCCAGAGGCGCGGCCCAAACTGCGGGCCTTAAGGTCAAACTTGCAGGACGAGACTCCGCGGAGCCAGGAGTCACAGGCTCCCCTGTATTAGGTCAGGCAGCCGCACGCCCCAGGCGCACTTGCGGCAAGCCACAATGGTTGAGGGACTTCGTCCCATCCTAGGGGGGAGGGATGTTATGTATGCATGTACAATGTTTCTTTAAATATATGAATGTAACAAGTCCACAATCACAATGTATCTCAGCTGTTAAGGAACGCGAGCAAGCCGCCCATAGAGGGCAGCTGCGAGCGTTCAGTCTCACATGGTCCACATTCCCCAAATCACGAACAGCCGCGGGAGATTCCCCGCATGACAAAGGGCTACAGAAAACAACTACAAGAAGAGAGGCGTGACCTGGGCGAGGCCACGCCGGTAGCAGCCAATTAGCTACCGTGCAACAAGATTCAAATGCATTATGTTACTGTATATAATGAGACGTACCTCCGCCATTACCACATGTTCATACTGACCATCAATGAATAAACCTGTGTTAGTCCTTCCTGCGACTCCTTCTTTGTCTCCCGTGCAAGACACTAAAGGGGTATACCTGTCAAGTATTCCAGATTGGAAGGGATTTCCCATATTTCCGCGCCAATTTTCTCCATTTCCCGCCTGGAGCTGCTGCTACCCCGTAATTTGGCAGCGGGGGGAAAGGAGTTACTGCGCATCCCTTCTGCGCAGGTCCTTTCTACGCATGCATAGAACCCTTCTACGCATGCATAGAATCCTTCTACGCATGTGTAGGCTTCTGTGCAGAAGGGGATGTGTAGAAGGCTTTTACGCATGCATAGAAGTGACCTGCGCAGAATGGTTCTGCACAGGTCCATTCTACGCAAGCGTAAAAGCCTTCTACGCATATGCGTAGAAGGCTTTTACACATGGGTAGAATGGACCTGCACAGAAACGTTCTGCGCAGGTCCCGTAATCACCGGAGCTGCGCTTGACAGGTATACAGGGGGGTGAGTGGGAGGGCATCAGGATTTTAGAGATGCTTAGATGGAGCATGCCCCCCTCCCCCAGTTTTTTGTTTTGTTTGGAAACTTCTTCTTCTTCTTCTTCTTCTTCTGTGTCTAGGCCAGATGTGCAATTGGCAAAAAGAAGGCACCTTTGGGTGAGTTTAGTCTCATGCAGTTTCTTTCACCTGACCTAGTGTGAGAAAGATTAGCCAGCAACACAAAAATACAGTACCACAATCTTTCAGGTGGCTCTTTCTGTATACCTCTAGGGAACCACTGATTTAAACTAAGACTTCCTCTCGGATAACCATGATAGATTGACTAGGATTCAGTGGACATGGGTTCAAATCTCTGCTTGGCCATGGAAGTTCACTGGGAGTGATGGAACTGGTAAATCCACTCCTTAAACCTCTCACTTACCCTGATCTCCATAGAAGCCTCTTTCCAGTTTGACCACATGTAACATAAAATTCCTTTTGTAATCCACGGTGGAAACACTTCCAGTAAACAAAGTCTCCTTTGAAGTAACACAACCCTGTTGGCTGCTACATTTCAGTGGCACATTGCAACTCTTTTTAAAGTGAAACAACTCCAATGAGCCCTGGGGAACATGAGGTGGCCTATATCCCCCCCCCTTTCCAAAAATGGATTTGGGCAGGTCTCACAAGGTGACTACAGGTGGCACTTTGCACACCCTCATTGAAATGGTCCTGCAGAAAGCTAGCTTTAGCCTCAGTTTCTAGTTTGATAACACCAGCAAAAATCTCAATTTCCTTCTTTTTGAAAGACAAAAATGGCTTCCCTTCTGCCAGACTATGTGTGTGTGTGTGTGTGTGTGTGTGTGTGTGTGCGTGTGTGTGTGTGTGCGTGTGCGTGTGTGTGTGTGCGTGTGCGTGTGTGTGCGCGCTTGGACTTGAGACATTGTTGTAATGATTTGGTAGGTTTGCTACTTGCAAGCTTGAGAGAACCATGTGTAACCAAAGAGATACAGCAAGCTGGTACTGATGCAAATGTTTGCCCTCATTCTTTGTTTCTTCAGATCTGAAGGCTGTGCCCAAAACATAATTATGTGCCTTGTGGTATTGTTGTGTATGCAAGAACACTGTTGTTTTAAGTAAATGAATGTAACCAGCCCCATATCACAATGTATCACAGCTGCTAAAGGAACGCGAGCGAGCCGCCCACCAAGGGCGGGTGCGAGCGTTCATACTCACATGGTTCAATCCCCAAATCACGGACAGCCGCGGGAAACTTCTCCGCATGAAGAACTACAGAAGAGGGGGGCGTGCCTCAAGACGACGCCCCCAACGGTGGCAGCCAATGAGCCACCGTGCAGCCAGATTCAAATGTGTTTCATTGTTTCATTACTGTATATAATGTGATGTATCTCCGCCATTACCACATGTTCGTTCTGATCATCAACCAATAAACCTGTGTTAGTCCTTATTGCGACTCCTTCATTGTCTTCCGTGCAAGACACCAAATTGGCGACGAAGGTGGGATCATGGCGAATCCCAGAGTCAAGACGTACCATTTCGACGTCAGCGAGCCTGACCAGTGGGAGCTCTACGAGTGCCAGTTTCGGCACGCGATGGAAGCAGCCGGCGTCGACGACGACGCGTTGATACGCTCCCATTTCCTGGCCCAGGTGGGACCCGCCACGCTGCGCATTCTCATGAACTTGGTGGCGCCAAAGAAGGTTGAAGCAGTGCCTATCGACCAACTCCTGGAGCTGCTGAGGGCACATTTCCAGCCGCCCGTGTCGATTTTTCCGGCCCGGGTCGCGTTCCACCGGCGGGACCAGCGTTCAGGCGAGTCCGTGTCCGACTACGCAGCGGCCCTCCGACTGGCGGCCGTGCACTGCAAGTGGGACGACCTGAACCAGGCTCTGCGTGACCGTCTGCTGTGCGGCCTGCGGGACGAAGAGCTACAAAGGAAGCTCATGACCCGCGACGAGCACCTCTCGTTCAATGAGGTGTTGCGAGAGGCACAAGCGGCTGAGGCGGCCAGGAGCGGGGTCAAGGTGTTCAAGGCCCGCAGCACAGCGTCCGAGCGGGCCAAGTCCCCCGTTCAAGCGGCACGACGGATTCCAGCAAAGGCAGCCTGGCGGGCACCTAGGTCGCCCGCCGGCACTCCAGAGACCTCCGACGACTCGTCCGTAACGGCGGACTCCTACACCAGCGAGGACGACGGCGTCCAGAGAGTAAGGAAGCGCGGGGAGCGGCGGCAAGACCGAGAGCGGCAGGACCGCCGTTGCGACGGCTGTGGCGCGGCCCACGACCGCACGAGGTGTCCCTTCCGCAAGGCCGAGTGCCACAATTGCGGTCGAAAGGGGCACATCGCCCGAGTTTGCAGGCGCGGGCGACCCGAGAGCAAAGGCAGTTCCAGCCACCCCCAGCACCACCAGCGGAAGGCGGCCGGTTCCAGGAAGGTGTCCACCATTCGCGGCGAGGACGGCGTGCACCGCGTGGCCCTGAAGCACCGGCGATTCTACGTGGAGGTACAGTTGCAGGGGCGCCCCGTGAAAATGGAGATAGACTCAGGGTCGTCATACTCCATACTGTCCCAGAGGGAGTACTTGCGCATCCCCCCAGAGGCACGGCCCAAGTTGCGGGCCATGCGGTCCCATCTGCGGGACGTACAGGGAAACGGGATCCCAGTGTTGGGGGTGGGGAAATTCAAGGTGAAGTTCAAGAATTTCTCCGAAAGGTTGCCCCTAGTGGTCCTCAAGGGGGGGAAGTGTTGCCTCCTAGGGACGCAGTGGTTTGCTCCCCTGGGAATAGAACTGTCCGGCATCCATGCCATAGAGACTGACCCAATGCAGGACGTTTGCAATGCGCACCCGGACGTTTTTAAAAAGGGGCTCGGGACTTACAGGGGGCCCCCAGTTTCATTCGAGTTGGACCCAGAAATCCGGCCCATCCGCCTTAAGCCGAGGAGGGTGCCATTCGCACTCAAGGACAAGATCGAGGCGGAACTGGACAAATTAGTGGGGCAGGGGATTTTGGTTCCAGTTGATTCGGCAGAGTGGGAGACGCCGATTGTTACGGCCCTTAAATCAAACGGGGAGGTCAGGATTTGTGCGGACTATAAATGTACGATCAACAAGGCCATTCGGCCAAATGCATACCCAGTGCCCGTGGTCAGCCACCTGCTGGCCACACTCCATGGGGGGAGGTGTTTCGCCAAGTTAGACCTAGCCCAGGCCTATCAGCAACTTTCAGTGACCCCAGCCGCTGCCGCTGCGCAGACCATAGTAACGCATAAGGGGGCATTTAAGGTAACGCGCCTTCAGTTCGGCGTGAACTCGGCCCCCGGGATCTTCCAATCCCTCGTGGAACGCCTGTTAAAGGGGCTTCCAGGAGTTCTACCATACTTCGACGATGTGCTGATAACAGCGGGGAGCGAGGTAGAACTAGCCAAAAGACTAGATGGGGTCCTCTCAGTTTTCGAGAAAGCGGGGCTTCGACTAAGGAAGGACAAGTGTGTATTTTTTGCGAGGGAGGTTGAGTTCCTCGGTTTCAAAGTAACCCCAGAGGGGATCAGGCCCTCAGAGTCCAAGGTTGCAGCCGTACAGAATGCCCCTCGCCCCACCGCAAAACCGGAGCTGCAGTCGTTTCTGGGGCTCCTCAACTTCTATCACTCGTTCCTGCCTAGGAAGGCATCGGTTGCGGAGCCACTGCACGCCTTGTTAAAAAAGGACGCGGTTTGGCGGTGGGGGGACAAACAAGAGAGAGCCTTCCGAGAACTAAAATCACTCCTCTCCTCAGATGCGGTCCTGACACATTTTGACCCTAGGAAGCCAGTGGTTCTGGTATGTGATGCGTCCCCGGTGGGGGTGGGGGCGGTCCTGTGCCACGTGTTAGAGAGCGGGCGGGAGGCCCCGGTGGCTTACTACTCCAGGTCCCTTTCGAAGGCTGAGCGCAATTACGCGCAGACAGACAGGGAGGCACTGGCCATAATCGCAGGGACCAAAAAGTTTCATGATTTTCTATACGGCCGCGAGTTTACGGTAGTGACTGATCACAAGCCGCTTCTGGGGATCTTCACTACCGGCAAACCTACCCCCCAAATTCTCTCCCCCAGGATGTTGCGTTGGGCCATATTCCTCAACGCCTACCAATACGAGTTAGTCTACCGCCCAGGGAAGGAGATCTCCCATGCAGACGCCCTGTCCCGATCTCCCCTCCCTAACTTGGGGGATTCCGCATGCGAGGTAGAGCAGGACCACCAGGTCATGCTAATCGAGTCCCTCGACTCACCCCCAATTGTCCCGGCCGACCTCGCCAAAGCCACGGCGGCCGACAAGATCCTAGCCCAGGTTAGCTCATGGGTGAAAAAGGGGTGGCCCACTACTCCCCCAGAGGAACCGTTCAAACCGTTCTGTAGGCGCAGGGTGGAACTTTCCCTGGAAAGGGGCTGTCTACTCTGGGGCCAGCGGGTGATTATCCCAGAGAAATTAAGGGCAAGGGTACTGAAGTTACTACACACCAGTCACCCGGGGATCGTGCGGTCCAAGGCCCTAGCCAGAAGTTTCTTTTGGTGGCCACAGATAGACGCTGACATAGAGCGTCTAGTGGGCACGTGCGAGAGCTGCCAGAGCTCCCGGCCCGAGGAGTCCCGATTACCCCATAGAGAGTGGGACACAGCCCGCGGGCCGTGGTCTCGTATCCATGTCGACTTCGCGGGGCCCTTCCGCGGGGCCACGTTCCTACTGGTTGTCGACTCCTACTCCAAGTGGTTGGAGGTAATCCCCGTGAGCAGCACCTCCTCCGCGACAACCATAAAGCAGTTGCGCAAACTCTTTGCTTGCTTCGGCCTGCCAGACGTCCTCGTGAGCGACAACGCAAGTTGCTTCACGTCGACCGAGTTCCAAACCTTCATGGAGAGGAACGCAATCAGACACATTACTGCTGCCCCATTCCACCCCGCCACAAACGGTCAGGTAGAGCGCCAAGTGCGCACTACGAAAGACGCACTGCGGCGCATGGGTCCCGGCGACCTGAACCTACACCTGTGCCAGTTCCTAATCACATACAGGACCACCCCCCTAGCTTCAGGGTTCTCCCCGGCCGAGCTGCTTATGAAGAGGCGCCCGGCAACGCTGTTTGACCGGATGGATCCGTCCAGGGTGGAGGATGAGGGGAGAAATATAAATGTAGGGGGGGGGGAGCTCCAAGAACTTTTCCACAGGGGACCCGGTTCATTGCAGGAACTACGCGGCCTCGGGGCCAGCGTGGGTGCCGGGGACAATCATCGAGCAAACGGGGCCAGTCTCCTACAGGGTCGAGACGAACTCAGGGCTAACATGGAGACGGCACGCCGATCAGCTCCGAAGGCGAGTCACTAGTGAGGGGGAATCAGCGTTAGGGTCCTCCCCCACCCGCATTACCCAAGGGGGAGACACGGAGGCGCACGAGGGCGAAGTTAAAGAGAGGAATCAGTTTGCCCCCGACTATGACCAGGATCGAGAGTTTGACTATAATTTTCCGTACCAGGGGGAGTTAGCGGAGTGGTCCCCCACCCGTCCTAGCGAGAAGAGGGGTTTCAGTTCAGCCCCTGGTACCTCCAGTCCTCGCAGCACGAGCTTGCTAGAGTACACCATAGCCCCGGCCCCCAAGAGACAAGCGCCACAGAGACAGGCAGCCAGCGGAATCTCGCCAGCCGCAAATCCCCAGACCCCCAAACAGGCAGCGGGAGACAGCGGGGCCACAAGGGTCTCATCGTCAGTCCCGAGTTTCGTACTAGGGGGGTCCCCGGGTCCTACAGGCGGTAGACAAGGGTTCACTTCCCAACTGTTCATTCCGTTCCCGTCCCCACAGGCAAGGTCACCGCAGCCTCATCACAGAACCACTAACGAGTCCCCACCTTACATTGCAGGACAAGACCGCGCGGAACCAGGAGCCACGGGCTCCCCTGTGTTAGGGCAAGCTGACACGCGCCCCAGACGCACGTGCGGGAAGCCACAATGGTTAAGGGACTTCGTCCCATCCTAGGGGGGAGGGATGTTGTGTATGCAAGAACACTGTTGTTTTAAGTAAATGAATGTAACCAGCCCCATATCACAATGTATCACAGCTGCTAAAGGAACGCGAGCGAGCCGCCCACCAAGGGCGGGTGCGAGCGTTCATACTCACATGGTTCAATCCCCAAATCACGGACAGCCGCGGGAAACTTCTCCGCATGAAGAACTACAGAAGAGGGGGGCGTGCCTCAAGACGACGCCCCCAACGGTGGCAGCCAATGAGCCACCGTGCAGCCAGATTCAAATGTGTTTCATTGTTTCATTACTGTATATAATGTGATGTATCTCCGCCATTACCACATGTTCGTTCTGATCATCAACCAATAAACCTGTGTTAGTCCTTATTGCGACTCCTTCATTGTCTTCCGTGCAAGACACCAAAGGTATTTAGAAGCTTGTTCTGGTGCAGGAGCAAAAGCCCAGATCCAGGCTGAGGTCTTGGGGAGAGAGAAAAGATCTTTCAGAGGGATCACAGGTACACTCCTGAAGAACAGGTGCTGGGGTCAAAACATGAAGTCTGGCCGGGTTATTCTGCTATGGGTAAAGGACGGAGTGTGGGCATGCCGCACGAGAACCGCAGCCTCAGGAAAGTCCTGTGGAAAAAACAGTTTTTCCTTATCTACTTTGTCCACACCGTGCATGATTTTATGAACTTCAATCAGGTCACCTCTTAGACGCCGTCCATCGTTCAAGAGTGAAGAGGCCCAACCGTTGCAGCCTCAGATGGCAAGGAAGGTGTTCCAGTCCCCTCATCATCCTTCTGGTTGCCCTCCTCTGCACTTTTTCCAGCTCCATCATATCCTTCTGGAGGTATGGCGACCAGAACTGTACACAGTATTCCAGATGGGGCCTCACCATAGATTTATAATAGAGTAGGCCATACTGCCAGCAACTCAGCGCCAATCATCAGCTGCCAGCCAACTCATCTGACAACCCTGTGGACTATCAGCCTTGGGTGGAAAAGTCCACAAGGAAGGGTGATGGCTCTCAAGTGGTTTAAATCCCACTTTACTCCGTCTTGATGGAGGGCAGCAGCTTCATTCATCCTGGCCTACGGCTGATGATGAGGACTTTGTGTGGCAAAAGGGTTCAGGACAAGAAAGTGACGCACAGAACTGGATCAGTGGTACGGGCTCATGCTGTGATGTGGAAGGCCAAAGGAAGCCCACTGCATTATATTCCCAGGACAATCTTTATGGCTGATCTCCATGTTGATCACCAATATTTGGAATTGGATATAGCACAAGAAGAAAAAGAAGAAGAAGATGATGATGATGAAGAAATCTCTCTCCAAAATGTCTGCAAAGCCTTTGCTTCTTCTCCTGACATTTCCTGGCCACAACCAGCACTGCCTTTGCCCAGCCCTTCCGACCTTATAATTTTTAAGTTCCTGTTTTTCTCCCTCACCTGCCTGTCTCTAGGATTGTTTGTTTCTTGCAAGAATAATGATGAAGAGTCTTGTGGCACTTTAAGGACGACTGAGTCTGTGCCGCCTTCCCTGGTGTAAATCCATCACCAGGCTCCAGCCTCCTCCTCCCATTTTCAGAGGTTAGAAGAAGTCCTTTGGAGGAAAAGACCTCTTTTCTGACTGCTAAAGTGACCCGTGCTTTTATGTGGGTCAACCAAGGTGCCTGCAGGCTTCTCGGACACTGAAGGTGTGTCATAATCAAACAAACAACTGAACATCATCAATAACAAAAAACAAAAAGAAAGCATAGGTTGAGGATCTTATCCGTGTCGGCCCTGGGGGGTGGATAGGCCAGAATTATGGGATTTTAATCTTTAACCGGAAAACCTTCTGGGTGTGTGTGTGTGTGTGTGGTGTGGTGTGTGTTACACCCATTGGCCATTCTGTCACAAAGTCAGGCGGTGGCAGCTGACTTTGGAATGAGCAGGTGGAAACGTGGAGCTTTTGAATGTACTGAAAATGAATGGGTATCAAGGAGGCAGCAGTCAAGTCAGCAATTATCTTGCTACAGAACTGCTAATTACTGCACCCACGATCTCTGCATGGCCCATCAGCACGTGGGCAGTTTCTTCCTGGCTGCCAAGAGGAGCCTCCAGTTTGCTCCATGGGGAAGTCTCCCATAGCATCGCCACTGCCATGCTCTGCTGATGGCTAGCATAAAGGCCAAGGCCGAGGTCTCCCTTGCTTGAAAGTCAGTTGTGTCTGACTCATCACCATTTACAGTCAAAGAGCCAGCGCTGTCTGTACCTGCAGACATCTCTGTGATCATGTGGCAGGCATGACTAGTCACCATTGTGTGCACAGAACACTATTACTTTCCCACCGAAGCTAGCATGCTGATAATGGGAAATTAGTTGGGATTGCTAAGACATCCAACTTTCCCTTTTTGCTTCTTCTTTTGTGACACGATCAAACCATGGACTGCCAAAATGAAGCCACTGTCTTGGCTTGGGCATTGGCCAAACGTGAGTCCTCCTCATCGGTGCAGGTTTCTGACAGTCATCGGCAGACCAGCCAATGAGCTCCGGATTCTGTGTCTCTCCACATCCACATAGCATGTTGTTGTCTGCCAAAAAGCCTCCCCCCCGCTGCCCGGTTTTGAGCCTGTTGGTCTTGCATTTAGGCACTCCGACCCTCAGCCTCTTCAGGGTCCTCCATGTGACATAGAGGTTGAGTTCCTTAGCCACCTCCTCCTCCTCCTTGAATGTTGTTCCACCTTGCCCAGTGAGCTCCTTCTTCCTCCATCTGCTAATTTGACTTTGTTCTTGTTGTGTATCCTCAAGAGTGTTTGTTCTTGCCATAAAGCTCTTCCTGGATCCTCTTTGCTGAAGCCACTGAGGCACGTGATAAGTCCTCTGCTAGGCTGGGTTCAGTCTAATCCCAGGGTAAAACAGAGCATTAGTTTACCAGTGAGGATAGTGGGCTGATTCTTTGGCACACTCCTTATTAACACCATCCCCTCCCCACAGCCATTCGTTGCAGAGGGGAAAGAACATGTTTCCTCTGGGCCTCAGCCTGCCCATCAACAAGGTCTTCTGCATCCCACACAATGCTGCTTTTGGAGACCAAAGGACACCAAACCTCCTTCACCTGGGATCAAGCCCTGTCTCAACATTCAAACATGTTGGAGCAAAATAAGGCTGAGCAGATGACTTGAAGGCTTTCCAGATGTGGTTGGTGATCTTTGAGCTCCTGAATGTTTGGAGTCCCAGCTACGAAAAGGACTGCCCACTTATTGGCATCTCTTAGCAGGGACAGCCTCCCTAAGGTTTTGGGAGGACGGGTTGCCCCTGCTTAGTCTGCAACACACCCTTAGCCCACTTTAGTGTATGAAAACCAAGACACAGGACACAGCCTCGGGCTGGGTTAACTCAGGTTTATTGCATCGTGGACAGAGGGAACATGAGGTAATGGCGGATCGATAGCTCTTTATATACAGTAGTAATACATTTGAACGTGGTGCCATGGTAGCCCATTGGCTACTGCCTGCGTGACGTCATTGCGAGTCACGCCCTTCTTGTCCAGGTGTAGGTAGTGGCGGGAAAGCTTCCCGCGCTGCTGCCTTTGATGAGATCGGACCAATAGAGCTTGGACGCTCGCTGCTGCCAGCTGGTGGACATTAGCTCGCGTCCTCATTCAGGGTTCATATGATACAGCTGAAGGTTACATTGTTGCTATAGGCAAGGATACATTGGTTCAGATACATTGTAATCCATGTGGAAGGTAAAACCCTTAGGACACAACATCCCTCCCCCCTAGGACGAGACAACGTCTCGAGCCTATGCTTCCAGACACTCCCCCTCCTAGGAGACAAAATCTCTCAGCCAAGATGGCTTGTTTCGAACACGCTGGGGTCTCGATGCGGGCTGCCTCTCCCCGGGTTTGCTACCTTCTCTTTGTCCCCTGGTTTCCTGTCCTGTAATTTGAGAGGGAGACTCGTTAGTGACTTGCCGCGGCTCTGCGGCGTTGTTGGGAGGTGTGCTCTTATTTAGGGATGAACCGGGGGCACTGGGGGCTAACGAAAACCCCCTCTTCTCGCTTGGATGGGTGGGGGAACACTCCTGAAAACCCCCCCGGCTCGCTAAATCAAAATCTAAAGTCCATTCGGGGGCAGCGGTCGCGAACTCCTCTCCCCCTTCCCCGGCCTCTGACGGAACTGGTCTATCAAAAGGATATGAGTCGGGGCCGCTGCTTCTTCCTTCCCCCCTTGCTTGGGACTGTTGTCCGCCGCTGTCTCCCCCTTGGGTTACGCGGGTGGGGGAGAACCCTAACGCTGAATCTTGTTGGGGATCCTCACTAACTGGCCCACTGACTCGGTGCCTCAGCTGGTCTGCGTGTCTCCTCCAGAGGAGACCGGTGTGGGTTTCGACTCGGTACGACACTGGCCCCGTCTGTTCTACAACCGTCCCCGGCACCCAGGCTGGCCCCGCGCTGGCATAGTTCCTGCAATGGACAGGGTCGCCGGCGGCGAACCCTTTCGAGACTGCCAGCCCCACGTTTTTTCCCTTATCCTCAATTCTTGTGGGGTCCAGCCTGGACAGGAGTGTAGTCAGTTTCCGCCGCATCAATAGCTCTGCCGGCGAGTAACCTGACGCTAAGGGGGTCACCCTATACGCTAGTAAGAACTGACATACTTGGTGGTTCAGGTCCCCGGGGCCCATGCGCCGAAGCGCCTCCTTCGTTGTACGCACCAACCGTTCCACTTGGCCATTCGTGGCCGGGTGAAACGGCGCGGACGTGACATGCCGAATGGCATTCGCCTCCATGAATGCCCCGAACTCTGAGGAGGTGAAACAACTCGCGTTATCGCTGACTAAAGTGTCGGGTAACCCGAACGTTGAAAAGACCCTCCGTAGTTGGTTAATTGTAGTGGTGGAGGATGTGCCCTTTACCGGAATGACCTCCAGCCACTTTGAGAATGCATCCACTACCAGGAGAAACATGGTTCCTCGGAAAGGGCCAGCGAAATCTACGTGCACTCTGGACCATGGCCCCCTTGCTGTGTCCCATTCCCTATGCGGAAGCCGGGCCGCCTCTGGTCGGGACCCCTGGCACGCCTCACAAGTGCCGACCATGTGCTCAATGTCCTCGTCCAGCTGTGGCCACCAAAAGTAACTGCGGGCCAGCGCTTTTGAGCGAACGATGCCCGGGTGGCTGACGTGCAGCAGTTTGAGAACCCTCGGCCGCATGGGTGTTGGGACCACCACCCGTTGGCCCCACAACAGGCACCCCCTTTCTAGGGACAACTCTAGCTTCTTCCGAAAGAATGGGTCGAATTCCTTGCTTGGGGACGATGCTGGCCACCCTTTCTGCACCCATGAGCTGACTTTCGCCAGCGTTCTGTCCTTGCCTGTCGCCCTGGCTATATCGGCTGGTACTATTGGGGGTTCGTCTAAAACCTCGATTAGCAACACCTGGCGGTCTCTCCCTATTCTGGCTTTTTGGTCGTCCGTCAGGGGCAAAGGGGATCTCGACAGCGCATCAGCATGGCTGATCTCCTTTCCAGGCCGGTACTCCAACTCGTGTTGGTACGCGTTAAGAAAAATGGCCCATCGCAACATTCTCGGGGACAGTATCTGCGGCGTGGGCTTGCCTGCCGTGAAAATCCCTAACAGGGGCTTGTGATCCGTCACGATTGTGAATGGGCGGCCATACAGAAAATCGTGAAACTTTTTGGTCCCCGCTACTATTGCCAATGCCTCCCTGTCGGTTTGCGCGTAATTCCGCTCTGCTTGGGACAGGGACCTTGAGTAAAACGCCACTGGGGCCTCCCGACCGTCATCCAACACGTGGCAAAGCACCGCCCCCACCCCCACCGGTGATGCATCACAGACTAAGACCACCGGCCGTTTGGGGTCGAAGTGTGTAAGGATTGCGTCCGATGTTAAAAGTTGCTTAAGTTCGTTGAACGCCTTCTCGTGCTCGTCACCCCACATCCATGCCTCCTCCTTCTTAAGTAACCGATGAAGCGGTTCAGCCACGGAGGCTTTCCGCGGAAGGAATGTATGGTAGAAATTGAGGAGCCCCAGGAATGACTGAAGTTCGGTTTTGGATGTGGGGCGAGGGGCCTTCTTAATGGCTGCTACCTTGGATTTGGACGGCTTAATACCCTCAGGTGTGATCCGAAACCCTAAAAATTCGACCTCGGTTTCGAAAAAAACACATTTGTCCTTCCTCAGTCTCAGCCCCGCCTTCTCGAACACAGTTAGCACTTTATCCAATCTCTTTGCCAGTTCGGCCTCACTCCCCCCTGTTATCAATACGTCATCAAAATAAGGCAACACCCCCTCCAGCCCCTTCAGGAGGCGTTCCACAAGCGACTGAAAAAGGCCGGGTGCCGAGTTCACGCCGAACTGTAACCGCGACACCTGGAACGCTCCTTTATGTGTGACTATCGTTTGTGCCGCGGCCGTGGCGGGGGTTACGGGGAGTTGCTGATAGGCTTGTGCCAGATCGAGCTTAGCGAAACACTTTCCCCCATTTAGCCTGGCCAAAAGGTGGCTGACCACTGGCACCGGATATGCATTAGGGCGAATCGCCTTGTTAATTGTACACTTATAATCAGCGCAAATGCGCACCTCCCCGTTAGCCTTCAGTGCTGTTACGATTGGAGTTTCCCACTCCGCGGAATCAACAGGAATAAGAATCCCCTGGCCCACCAATTTGTCCAGTTCCGCCTCTATTTTGTCCTTTAGTGCGAAAGGCACCCTGCGCGGTTTGAGTCTTATCGGGCGGACCTCCGGGTCTAGGTCGAAGGCTACAGGGGGTCCCTTGAACTTTCCAAGTCCTTTTTCAAACACGGTGGGGTGCGCGTCACACACCGCTTGTATCGGATCCGCGCCCACGGCATGCACCCCCCCTATGAACAAACCCAAGGGCTGAAACCACTGCGTCCCTAGGAGGCTACAATTCCCCCCTTTGAGAACGACTAACGGGAGTTCTGCGGAATGTCTTTTATAACGAACCCGAAATTTCCCGACCCCCAGCACTGGAATGCAGTTCCCTTGTACGTCTCGTAGCGTGGACCTCAGAGTCTTAAGTTTGGGCCGCGCTTGGGGGTCGATCTTCAAGAACTCTTTCTGGGGGATTATGGAATAATAGGACCCCGAGTCAATCTCCATCCTAACGGGGGCCCCTTGTACTATTACCTCAATGAAGTAATGGTTTTGTCCCGCGGACACGCTGAACACAGTGTCGTCCTCACTGCCGTCCGAGACGCGGCCCACGCCGTCCTGCTTCCTCGTGGGACGGGCGCCATCTTGGGGTCTCGCTGGACGGTCCGGTCTGGCCGAACGGTCTTTCGACTGCCTCCGGCCCTCTTTCCGATTTCTGCATGCCCTGGCGATGTGCCCGCGCCGGCCGCAGCTGTAACATTCGGCTTTCCTGAAAGGGCACTTCGCACGCTCGTGGGCCGCCCCGCAACCATCGCAGCGGCGCCCCCCTTTCCGGACCTTCTGTACCTCTTCGCCGTCGCTGCCATCTGTAGAGGACCTCGAGGTTCGTCGAGTCGCGTGCACCGGTTGTCCTGACTTGCCACGCACCGAGCTTTCCGCTTTGCTGGCCCTAGGACGCCACTCACGCCACTCGTGTATTTCGTCCACTCCCGCATTCGTGGACTCCGCGGATTCCGCGGTCTCTACGACCTCGGCCAACGTTGGTGGCGGCTCCCTGTTCATCAGGCGGCGCTGCACTTCCTTGTCCTTCAGGCCACACAGCACGACGTCCCTCATGATCATCTCCAGGTTGTCCCACTTGCAGGGAACGGCGGCTACCCTCAGGGCCTCCACGAACGCCTCTACCGACTCGTCCGGCGCTTGAACTCGCCTCCAAAACGCACTCCTAGCCGGAAACATTGCCTTCGAGGGTTGGAAACGCTCACGCAGCAACTTCAGTATGTCGTCGGTTTTCAAGTCGTCCAACGTCTTCGGTTCGATCATGCCCACCAGCGTCCGCTTGGTCTCTACACCCAGCATTCGGGTGAGGATGGCCCTCTTCCTTTCCTCGTCGTCTTTGACTTTGAGTTCCACCAATGCCGCCTTGAAATCCATGTTAAAGATGGTCCAGTCTTGCGGCTTGGTAATATTGAACCCGCTCTGTGTCCTGGCACTTTGGGAATCCATCATCCCACCTTCGTCGCCAATTTAGTGTATGAAAACCAAGACACAGGACACAGCCTCGGGCTGGGTTAACTCAGGTTTATTGCATCGTGGACAGAGGGAACATGAGGTAATGGCGGATCGATAGCTCTTTATATACAGTAGTAATACATTTGAACGTGGTGCCATGGTAGCCCATTGGCTACTGCCTGCGTGACGTCATTGCGAGTCACGCCCTTCTTGTCCAGGTGTAGGTAGTGGCGGGAAAGCTTCCCGCGCTGCTGCCTTTGATGAGATCGGACCAATAGAGCTTGGACGCTCGCTGCTGCCAGCTGGTGGACATTAGCTCGCGTCCTCATTCAGGGTTCATATGATACAGCTGAAGGTTACATTGTTGCTATAGGCAAGGATACATTGGTTCAGATACATTGTAATCCATGTGGAAGGTAAAACCCTTAGGACACAACACCCACCTTGACTGATGATCTCCAAGGCTCATTTTGTCAGCCCAACTTTATGGCCAACAAAGCTGCTGAGGACACCTGGTCCTCCTTGGCGTTGGCCCCATCACAATCAGAGGGGGCTACAATGAACTGGCAGCCTTTCTGCACTTAGGGCTATCTATTCCCTGAGGCCCGAGACCCAAGGGAGAAAGAGAGTTGGGGCGTGTGTGGTGGGCACAGAGGTGGTCCTGCATTCCAGCTGTGGCCTCTTTGGTTGAAAGATGCCTGGCAGAGGCCACAGCAAGGCATGGCTGGCCTGAGGATGGCAAGGCCAGACTAGCCAAGAGGCCTGACTCCTGGGCTGCAGCCCACAGCAGCCAATGCAGACGCTGCGCTCTTAGCATTGCAGCACTCTATATGTACGATGGTGCCATTACAATGCAATCGGATTGCGACTGCCATTTCAAAAGTGTTTAGAATTCTTTTAGAATACAAAAATTGAATCGTTTTCAATGTGTTGAAGTTATTTTATTAAGTCAGGGGTCGTGGAGGCTTAGTGGTTAAGATGCTGATCTCCTCTACCTTTGCAGGTCAGTGGTTTGAAACCTGAGTGCTGCATGATGGAGTGAGCAACCATTGTGTCCCAGCTCCTGCCAACAAACAGTTCGAATGCCAGAAATTGCAAGGAGAAAAATAGGTGCATTTCGTGCACTCCGCCGGTGCCTAGTTATGCCTGTCACATGACCACGGAAACGTCTGCAGACGCAGGCCGTATGCTGGGCTGGCTCTTTGGGTGCAAACGGAGATGAGGAGCATTATCTGTGAGAGAGTCGGACCCCCCGACTGGCTTTTGAACGAGGGAGACCTCCTAGACACTTTGTTCTCCAGAACTTAACGCAAGCTTTCCGATTTCCGTGGATCATCTTGCCTGCCTGAGGACCGTGCTTTGTGTGCCTGTGTTAGCACCTTTGTCCTCACATCTGCCCTGGGAAGCCACAACTGGCCTTCCTGCCTTTTCCGTTGCTTCTCCTGGACTGCTAAGAAGTTACCTGCAGTCAGTTGCCATAATTCTCTCTCACAAAACCGGGACAGAAGTACAAAATAGCCTTTTTAAAAACAAACATAATATAGGTAAAGGTTTCCCTTTCTCGAAAGCCAGTTGTATCCGACTCTAGGGTTCAGTGCTCATCTTTGTTTCAAAGCCGAAGAGCCAGCGTTGTCTGCTTCTGCAGACGACACATTTCCGTGGTCATGTGGCAGGCATGACTAGACACAGGAGTGCACGGAACGCTGTTACCTTTCCCACTGAAGTGGTCCCTATTTATTTACTTGCAATCTCTTGCTTTCGAACTGTTAGGTTGGCAAGAGCTGGGACAAAGATGGGAGCTCATTCCGTCCTGCATAATATAATATAACATAATATAATGAAAGCTATTTTTCCAACCTTAAATCCGGGACAATCCTGGTTTTCCGGGACATAGGGCAACCAACCCGTGCAGAGCAAGAGGAAAGTGGCCGCCTCGTGATTGGGGGGTGGGTGGGGTGGGGGGGGCAGGGAAAGCTATTTGGTCATGGGGAGGGAATCCTGCGAAAGGGAAGGACAGGACATATGGGCTGAGCTCTTCTTAGGACAAAGCTTAGCTGACTAAGGAAGCAAGGATTGCATTTTAGAGTCTGCGGATGTTAGAGTTTTTAGATGGTTCGGCCCAATAACTCCAGAGGCAGTCTATTATAATTAAAGTCTTTTATTCTCACTGCCCGCATGGCGGTCAGTGCCTGTATCAAGGGTCAAAGATGGAAAGGAAGGGCAGGAGGCTGAGGTGGTCCTTTAATAGGGTCGGATGAGGTCAGAGGCATAAGGTTCAAGGGAATAGGGTTACAGCGGCAAGGCATTGTGGTACATGTAGTTCAGGTCAGTTTGATATTACATCTGACAAAACCCCTTCTAATATCATATGGGCTGACTACATTGACACAAACTGCCAAACAGGTACTCATGCTGAGCTGAGGGGAGTGGTTTGGTCAGCATGTCTGCCACTTGTTCCTTTGTCTCACAATGTGTTAGCTCTATAAAGCTTTCTCTTATCATCTGTCTCATGTTTCTGCACTTGACATCTATATGTCTAGATGTTCGGTTTATAGTGTCACCTTTTGCTATCTCTATGGCCGCCTGGCTATCTTCGTGGATGGTGATGGGGAGCTTGGGCTTCTCCCAGACAAGAGAGATCAGTTCGTTTATCCAGATAAGGTCACATGCGGCATTTGACAGGCAGACATATTCGGCCTCGGCAGTGGAAGTAGAAACCAGTTTCTGCTTCTCGGTGCGCCAGTATATTGGGCTGCCATTCAGCATCACCATGTAGCCGGACGTGCTCTTTCTGGTTCCTGAACACCCGCCCCAGTCAGCATCGGCATAGCACGACAGGTTGATTTCTTCATTTATTCGAGGAGTGAGCAGTAATTTTGTCTCCATGGTGCCCTTCAGGTATCTCAGCAGTCTCTTGACGGCCGCCCAGTGAAATGTCCTTGGGTTACTGGAGTGGCATGAGAGAAGGTTTACTGCCAGCGTAATGTCGGGCCTGGTCCAGTTGGCTATGTGTAATAACGATCCAATGATGGATCTGTAGAGGCTGATGTCTTCAAACGGTTCCCCCTCCTCGTAGGCGTTTTTCAGGAAGTCTGTTTGCATAGGCGTCCCACAGGGGTGAGCGTTTGACATGTTGCATCTGTCAAGGAGTTCGGCTATTTTCTCCTTCTGGGAGAGTCCGAAGCCGTTGGGTATCCTTGAGACTTGCACTCCTAGGTATTTGTTCACTCTCCCCAAGTTTTTCAGGGAGAACTCATTTCGCAGTCCATGAGCGAACTCGTCGCATTTGGACTTACTTTTCCCAAAGTACAATAGGTTGTTAACATATACTAGAACCTTTTCAACTTCCTCTGGTGATTTCCTTAGAAAAACACATTTGTCGTCCTCGACTGGGAAAAAGTTCAATTGCCTCACTGCCTCGGCCAGACATTCGTACCACCTCCTGCCGGACTGCTTTAGGCCATAGAGGCTTTTGCTGAGTAGCCATGTTTCCCCTCTGTTGCGCCCAAAACCAGGTGGTGCTCTGACGTATATTTCCTTGTCAAGGTCTGCATGGAGGTACGGTGTCTGCACATCAAACTGATACACTTGTTCCTCGAGAATGGTTGCCATCACTAAAGCGGCCTTTACGCTTTCTGGCTTCACCGTGGGGGAGTACGTGTCTTCGTAATCGTCAGGGTATCGTTGGGTGAACCCTTGGGCGACTAGTCGCGCCTTGTACATTACCCCTTCATTTTCCAACGGTTTCACTCTAAACACCCACTTTGTTCCCACTGTCCTCTGTCCCTCAGGAACCTCGGCAGGAGCGTACACTCCGAGGGTTGTGAGGGTTTCCATCTCCCTTTCCATTGCTGCTCGCCACTTGTCCTGTTCTTCGGGAGGCAGTTTGTCTATGTCATCAAAGCTTGCTGGTGTCTCGGGGTAGGTGTTTATGTCCAACACATACTCCTTTAGTCCTCTGGGAGTTTGGCCTTTGGTTGACCTGGTTGACCTGCGGGGCGCCTCTGCTGGGGTTTTTTGAGGTTCAGTCTCCACAACACTAGTGGTATCTTGATGCGACTGCCTGCCCTCATCCCTCTCTGGTGGCATGTCCACTGGTCTGCTGGGCCTTGGGTTGGATGATGGTGCTTCTTGTACTGACTCATTTGTCAGTACCTCGTTCGCGTGTATCTTGCTCCAGTTTGCGTGTTCATGGAACGTGGCCGACCTGGAAATCACTATTCTCAGGTTGTGGTCTAGGAAACGGTATGCCTTCGAGCCCGGTTCGTACCCCATGAACCTTAGCCTCTTTGTTATCTTATCCCCCTTCTTTCTTAGTTGTTTTGGTATGTGTACGTCTGCGAACACACCGAAGATGTGAAGATGGCTCAACTTGGGCTTCCGCCTGTACATGGCTTCATAGGGCGTTTTTCCGATGACGCCGGACCATAGTCTGTTCAGTGTGTAGTTGGAGTACAGCAAAGCTTCCCCCCAGTATGAGAAGCTTAGGCCTGCATCTTCAATTGCGCATCTGACCATGGTCTGGAGCACTCCGTTCCTTCGCTCGGCCACTCCGTTTTAGAAGGCTGAGAATGGTGTGGTTTTGTAGTGTAGCATCCCCTTCTCGGTTATCCAGTCTTCGAACTCTTTGGACAGGAATTCCGATCCTCTGTCCGTCTTCAGTTTCTTTATGTTGGTGTTGTTCTGAGTTTGCACCCTTTGGTAGAACTCTTTCAACTTGCTGAAGGTCTCGTCCTTGCTTTTGAGGGTGTATAAGAAACCGTATCGGGTGTAGTCATCAACTATCGTCAAGAAGAATCTCTTCTGGCCCAAGGATCTTTCGAGTGGCCCCACCAGGTCGAGGTGGACCAATTCGAATGGGTGGTTTGACTTTCTGGTGGATGTCTTTGGTCGTGCTTTGGCTTTTGCCTTGGAGCTTTTGCACACGGAGCACTCCAGGTAGTTTTCACAATTCTTGACCCTTAGTCCTTCTGAGCACTCTAGCATCTTCTTGACTGTTGGGAAACCTATGTGTCCCAATTTTCTGTGCAGCAGGTGTGCACACTCATCATGTACTTGTTTCCCTATGGATGCTTTTGGTGTTTTATGCTCTGCGCTGCTAACCCCTTCATTTCTTGAGGGGCTGTTGTGATCATTGTCTTCCCCTTCCGGTTTGGGTTCTCTCTTTGGGCTAGGTGACCTTCGTCTGTCCCCCCTGTCGTTGTCGCCCTTGTGTCTGCGTGGGTAGTCGTCCTGTGACTCACGTCTGGGCCTTGGAGTGTCCTCGTGGCATGTTTGATCGTGTGTGGGTTTGTGTTTCCTCGATCCACATGCGTGACACTCGGGGCCAGGACTCGCTTGTTTGGGGAAACTGACTCTTTTGCGTGGCCTGTCCTCTCTGCGTGTGGTGGCTCTGTTTCTTCTAAGGTTATCCTCAGCTATGAGTTTCTTAGTGATGTACCCCAATGTGGCATTGTCACTTCCCAAGTTATCCAGCTGAGTCAGGAAATAGTCCCAGCTTGAATCAAGGGAGTTGTATATAATGCTAATCTGGTGCTGATCTGTCACGATTTCCCCCCTTCTTATGAAGTCGGATCTCATGTTGTTTAGTCTTATCAGGTGCTCACTCATCGTTGATCCCTCTTTCATTTTGTATGCATACAACTCTCTCAATAGCAAGCAGGTCGTAGTCCTCTCATTGCAATAAAACATTTCATACAATATCCCCCAAACCTCATGCACAGTTAGTCCGTCAGGGATACTCCCATACATTGAAGTGTCAATAGAACCTAAAAGTAAACAGAATACTCTGTGGTGTAGTCTGTCCACCATTAGGGTCCATGGCTTCCTTGGTGGGTCCTGGATCAGGTACAAAGCCCCCTCCCTCATCAAAATTACCTGAAATTGTTGTGCCCAGTCCATGAGGTTCTCCCCAGTCATGCAAAGGATTGGGAAGTTGTGTGGTAGTTGACTGTGCTGGCTAGCATTGCTCCCTTTGCTGGATCTGGTCTGGTGTCCTGGGCTTTCTTTATATTGGCAGTAAGGGATGGGGACACAAATATTCGCTATTGGATGTCCCATTTGCAGTTTTCCTGGTCGCCTGTAGAGGGAGTTCGCTGGTCCTCTACCCATCAAGCGACCTGGGTTGACCTGCACTTCCTCTCCTTCGCCAGAGAGGGAGTTCTCTTGCTCCTTTTGCGCCTGCGCGAATCTCATTGTTTGCTGGCTGCCAAGGTGAGCGGACTTCTGTTTCAGAGGTCCTGCTGCTTCGGGATGGTGCGTCGGTGGGAAATCGTCTTCATCGCTGGAGCTGCTTTCCTTGTCGGAGGGTCCTGTGGAGTTGTCGTGTGGAGGCCGCCATCTCTGCTGGATCGATGTGGGTTCGTGTCGCCGTGGCTCCGCGTGGAGGTCAGTTCCCTCGTCCGGACGTCCCCCGCGCTTGTGTCGGGCAGGCGGCGAGTTACGGTAGGCCTCACTTTCTTCGTTCTGCCTTGCGTGTGCCTCTGGTTCTCCCACACGGACGCGTGTCTTGCAGGACTCGTGTCCCTCCCGTTCGTGGTAGGGTGTTTCTGGGGGGAGGGGGGGGCTGCGTCCCCTTCAGTTTTTAGCTGTGAAGGGTTTGTGGTGGCTTTCTTCTGGGGAGAGGTCGTGTCCCCTTTGGCCTTTGGTTGCGAAGGGGGCCTCTGCCCATTTGGGAAGTTCGGCCCGGTTATCGGCAGCGCCTCCCTTGGGTGCATGGTGCCTGCTTGGGGGTCTCTGTCCCCCTTCTAGCTCCTGGGGGCTGAGGGTCGGCATGTCCCGCATTTCTAGGGCCTGTGTGTCCACCCTCCGGGGTCCCAGGGCCCTTTCTTTTCTTCGCGTGGTTGGGGCGCGCGGGTTATCTTCGGGCATTGTTGTTCCGGTGGGTTTTCCCGCCGGTGTGTTCGAATCTAGTGCCGCTGCTTGTAATTGGTCGGCTATCTTGGCTAGATTTGAACTCGGCGCGGTACTTGGGGTTCCCGCCATGGAGGATCTCGGGGTAGAGCTTACCGTGCCGTTGGTGTGGAGGTCGTCTCCGTCGTTCATCAAGGCCAGTAGCTCTGCCGTGGGGACCGTTCCTCTCCCGGCTATCGCCCTGTGGATTTTGGTTGTCAGGCTTTCGTCTTGGTCGTCCCTTTCGGTGGGTGCCCCCTCGGTTTCGGCCTTCGTTTGGCCATCTGGGTCCATCTCCGTGATGGTCCGGTTGGGGTTGACCTCTTCCATACCGTTTGGGGTCGTGCGATTGCCTGTTCCGGAGTTTCGGGTCCTCCTTTGATGAGTGCAGTTGGTCTGGGTCGTGTTCTGGACCCTCCTTTGTTCAGCCGGGTCCTTCTTTTGGTCATTTGTTTTTATTTTGGAGTTGTTTGTGGGTGAACCCAACCTCTGCTACCATTTTGTTAGAGTTTTTTGATGGTTCGGCCCAATAACTCCAGAGACAGTCTATTACAATTAAAGTCTTTTATTCCCACTGCCCGCATGGCGGTTAGTGGCTGTATCAAGGGTCAAAGATGGAAGGGAAGGGCAGGAGGCTGTGGTGGTCCTTTAATAGGGTCGGATGAGGTCAGAGGCGTAAGGTTCCAGGGAATAGGGTTACAGTGGCAAGGCATTGTGGTACATGTAGTTCAGGTCAGTTTGATATTACATCTCACAGCAGAGAAGGGAGATGAGAGGACGCCTATTCCAGGCTCAGGCTGGCCCTCCGTGGTGCAATTACTTCCGAGGAAGCTCAATTAGATTTCGTAGATTGTAGGCTCGTCCCCCCCTCCCTTCCCCAGAGACCCCACTGGTCCCGAAGCGCGTGGGGAGGGGGGGCGTGGCGTGGCTTCCCCCTCCCTGACAGCTGCCCTCCTCCTCGGGCAGCCACGTGGACCTGGCCCCGCCCACCGCCCGGACTAGGAACGCCCCCTCCATTGTGACGTCACGGGGAGCCTTCAGAGAGGGCCTCCCGGGGGAGGGGGTTCCCCTTTCGGAAGGCGGAGTTTCCCCGGGAGCCGAGCCTCCCCTCCTCTTCCTAGGAACCAATGCCAGCGGAGGATGGGATTGAGTGGCTGCCGGAGCGGCCAGTAGCGGGGTGGGCCGGCAGAAGGGGCGGGGCGGGGCCGGACCGTCCCTCTCGGGCGGGTGGGGGGGGGGAGAGGGCGCCGGCGGGAAGGATGGACGCCACGTGGCGCCAGTTGTAGCCGCGCGAGGGATGGGTGGGGGGTGCCGGCGGCGCGGCCGTTGCTAGGCGGAGGCGGGCCTTTGGCCTCCCCACGCCCCCCCCCCCCCGCAGGAAAGAAGGAAGGAGCCAGGCAGCCAGCCAGCGAGGAGCAGACGCAGCCGGGGAGACCACCGGGCAGCCGGCGGTGAGTGAGTGTCGGAGGGGTGGTGGGGGATGTGTGTGTGTGTGTGTGGCGTCCCCTCCGCCTCCCCCCTCCCTGGGCGTCTCTCTCTCTCTCTCTCTCCCCCGGGCCAGGCGTGGGATCTGGAAGCGGCTCGGCTGCCTGGCCTCGGGGCGGAGGAGCGGTCTCCCTCCCTCCCTCCCTGGGGTGTGTGTGTGTCTGGCTTCCGGGGGCCCCCCTTCTTGCCAGGGGGCGGCGCTCTCCCTCCCTCCCTCCCTCCCTCTCGTGGAGAACGGGCGTTGGGGGCGGAGCCTACGGGGGCGGCCCTGTGGGGGCGGGGCGGCCGCGCGGGAACCGTCTCGGGCATGAATCCGAGCGCCGGGAGGCTCCTGCTGCCATTCGTGCGCTCAGCTGCGACGGCGCCACAGGCACACTGACTGACACAGGCAGCAGCACTCGGGGCTCCGGCGCTCGCTCGCTCTCCGCTCTCTGCCTCTTTTGTCTGAGCGCATCCTCCGAGTCTTTGCCCGGACCGGACCGGACGACTTACTCCCCGCTTGCTCCCTTCGCCCGCCTCGGCTACTACTATGCCCGCCATCCTGCTTTTCTGGAGCCGCTTGGAGAGGTAGGCAGGCAGCACGACACGAGCCTTTCTTGGGCGACCGCCGCCGTCCAACCTACTCCCGTCCGACCTTCCGTCCGTCCGTGTCTTCCATCCTCTCTCTCCTTCCTTCCTTCCTTGTCTTCCCTCCCCCCTCTCTTTCCTTCCTTCCTTCCTTCCTTCCTTGTCTTCCCTCCTCTCTCTCTTTCCTTCCTTCCTTCCTTCCTTCCTTGTCTTCCATCCTCTCTCTCTTTCTTTCTTTCTTTCCCTCCTTCCTTCCTTCTTGGAGCCCAAGCCCACTACTTGATCTCGCCGGTTCTCGACTTAAGAGCCCCGCTTGGCACGCTGGGTCTCCGGGCCGTTGGCCGTACCCTCGGACCCCGGGGGGAGGTGAGGGGGGCTTGAGGGAGAGGAACCCCTTTCCCTGCCAGGATGGGGCGCCGACCTTCCTTCGCTGCCTCCCTCCACTGGCTGCGGCTGGGGCGGAGGAGGGGGCGCCGGACCTCCCCCCCCCCCGTCGTACCGACTTCACCAAAGAGACGGCGGGGCATCCGCGTAGGGCGGTGGGGCTGCCCCAGGCGACTAGAGGCAGGGGCCCGGCTCTTGGCCCTTCGGGGGAGGCGGCGGTCGTGGGGCGGGGGGCGGCCTCTTGGCTTCTCCCTCCCTCCCTCCCCGCTTCCCTGACCCAGTTCTCAGGCGCCCCGGGGCGGTGGAAGAGAGGTGGAGCCGCCGCTTCCCTCCCTCCCTCCCTCCCCTCCGCCGGTCCGCTCTCCCTTTGCGGGCGGCGCTGCGGTCCCTTTTTCGGACGGGGAGCGGAGCCGCCCGCCCGGGAAGGGAAGCCCGGCATTCCGCGTGGGCTCCGGAGGGCGAGCGGCGGCTGTTCCATTTGCAAGGGAGGGGAAGGGGGGAAAGCGTCGGGAGCGCGCGCCGTGCCCGTGGGGAGGGGGAGGCCGCCGTCGCGGATGCGGAGGCAGGTGGGCGCGCGGCGGTGGCGGGGCGGGGAAGAAGGCGCCTCCTCTCCTGCCCTCGGGGCTGCGGGGCTCCGCTGTCCTCCTCCTCCCCCTCCCCCTCCGGGGCGGAGGGGACCGGCCGTCCTGGCGCCCGGTAAGCGGCCTCCTCCGGCCCTCTCGGCCACGTTCCGGTTCCGGCTGGAGCCTCAGAGGATGAGTGCCTGGGCCGCCCGGGCCTTCGGGAGATTCCGGTGAGCAGCGGCCTCTTCTTGCCCTCCCTCCCTCTCCCTCCCCCCTCCCCGGCCGCCCTTCCATCGCGGCGGCGGCGGCCAGAGCAGCGCCGATCTCCGAGGGGGTTGGGGGTGGGAGAGGGGGGGGGGGTTGGGGGGGAGGCGCCCCCCCCTTGAAAGAGAGGCCAGGCGGAGGCGGCTCCCTCCCCTCTAGGTAGAGGGCAGCGCCGAAGCGCGACTGTGGCAGGAGGGCTGGATCGGATCTCTCTCTCCCCCCCCCCGCCCCCTCTGTGTTTGATCTCTGGGCGGTTCCCAGCGTAAGTAGCATTTTGCCCTCGCCAAGATGGTGTGGGTCCTTCTCCTTTTACCCACCTCGGAAGGGTGGAAGAGGCCGAGTGAGTCCACCTTGGTGAGGATCAAACTCACAACCCTCCGTCCGGCTGCAGTGCACCAGTTTAAGCCCTGCGCTACCAGGGCTCCAGACGCCCCCCAGCCCATTTTTGGTGACCCCGAGGCTGAGCCAGCCAGAGAGAGGTTTGGTCCCAGCAGGCGCCGCCAAGGCCGATGCTTCGGTCTCCGTCCTCCTCCTCCTCCTCCTCCACTTCGGTGGGCGGCCAGGGACCGAGTCGTGTTTTACCACAATCTGTGCGTGGGGACGGGAGGCGAGAGGAGCGCTCCAAGGGGAGGAGGAGGAGATTTGCCCACAGGGTGACCTACTAGGCTTGGCCGCCTTCCATGCACGTCGACGTCAGGCAGGACCCCCCCCACCCCCCAATGCGGGGAAAGGGGGCGGGGATCCTCCGCTATACAGCATTCCCCAGGACTGGTGCTTGAGATGCGGTGACAGCATCAGCATCAGCTTCAGCCTCGTCACGGCTGCTTCCCTGCAAGCTTGGCTTGGCTCGACTCGACTTCCCTGCCCAAGGAAGGAAGGAAGGAAGGAGATATAGATAGATCATAGCGGGTTTATTCATGCATTCATAGAAGACGTGGGGGGTGGGGGGTGGGGGGTGGGGTTGCCTGTCAGATCAAAGGCATGGAAGATGCAGAAGTCCCTGTTCCTTGTGTAAGTGTGGGTTGAATTCCCATCGGTCTGGGTCAAGGAAGGCTTGCCTCCATCACTGCTCCATGAGCCCTGGGCCCTTTGGGTGGTGGTGCTGGTCTCTCACTGCCAGTTGGCATCTCCCACCCCCAGCCTAAAGCCCCTGGGTACTGCTGCTACATCTGGACCAGACGTGTCACACCACACTCCAGGCATGCAAGGGAACCACGGCAGCTGTTCTGGTTCCCGGTCTAATGCCATAGAGGTTCTGGGCCACTCCTTGGCATTGCCTACGGCAGTCACCCGCTGGCTGCCCTTTGAGAGCTGCTGCAACTGGGAAGGAGGTGACGCTCCCCAGGAGTGGCCTGGCATTTAGTGCCCACCTCCTGGGTGGCGGCACCTGTGGTACAGTGGTTGTACTGCTGTACTGCAACCAAAACATTGCGAGTTTGATCCTGACCAGGGCTCATGGTTGACACTCTTCCATCCTTCCAAGGTCGGCAAAATGTGTCTCCAGCATGTTAATGAGGGCAAAATGCTATTTAATTTGTGAAGCACCCAGAGAGGGCACTATGTGCTTATATGGGGTGGTATAGAAGTGTGATTGCTATTGCTGTGTCCTTTTTCAGTATAATAAGGTTCTAATTATGGGCTATCGACAATGTCTATTTTTGCCCTTCTGCTCTATCAAGTTCTTTTTCTTCGTGGTCTCTGTGACTCCACATGAATGAGTTTACTGCATATACGTGGAGTAAACCCATTTGTGTGAATTCACAGACCACAAAAAAGAACAACAGTGACAGGTAAGCCATGTGTCTTATAGAGCCCTGGTGGGACAGGGGTTAAAACTGCTGTCCTGCAAATCAAAACATTGTGAGTTCGATGCTGACCAGGACACAAGGTTGACTTAGCCTCCTCATTGATGAATCCCCAGCGTATTGGGGGCATAATGCTCATTACTTTGTGAACGGCCCAGAGTGGGTACTCGGTGCTATTGGGGAATAGAGAAGTGTCATTGCTTTGCTTTGTGCCTCCTTGTCCTCCTCCCATGTGTCTAACAGTAAAACACCCACTGAGCTTGGGGTAGGTGGGAGGCAGAGGTGTCTACTTAGCGCTCCTGGTTCCTGCGGGCCCCCTCCTGCTGGGGATGCTTATTTCCAGAGGCTGAGCTCACTAATTAGCACAGGGGAATTGCTGCTTCTGTGTCACCACCCCATATAAGCACACACACACACTCTCACATCCTCTCTGGCTTGTACAACACAGCCTCTGCAAGGAGTGGCTTGTGTGCAGTGGCTTGTGTATGACGACACCTGCTAAGCATAGAGTGTGGAAATGGGGGAGAAGACTGCTGGATTGTGTGTGTGTGTGTGTGTGTGTGTGTGTGTGAGAGAGAGAGAGAGAGAGAGAGAGAGAGAGAGAGAGAGAGAGAGAGAGAGAATTGGAGTAGTGTTGGCTGGGGGGGGGGCAGGAGTTAGGCTTTGCAGAGGGATCAGCAATTGTGTTGGCTACACAGAAAGAGCCTCCTCAAAGGTTATGGTATTTTTGAACCGCTGATAATGGCAACCTTGTGTTGCCGGCTAATCTTTCTCACACTGGGTCAGGTGAAGGGAACTGCAGAATCAATTCACCCAACGATGCCTTCATTTCGGCAGTTGCACGCCTGGCCTAGACACAGAAGAAATCCGTCAAAATACATTCCTTTACTTCAGGTCAAGAATATGTATATACAGAATCCAAAATAGGTTTATATTGAGTAACAGAAAACCAAAGCTATCTGGTGTACAGCTTTTCGAATACTTCAACAGGGTTTTCTAAAATGATGATACAAAATAATAATAATTAATATACCTATATCTATATCTATATATCTATATATCTATATATATCTATATATATCTATATATATATATCTATATATATCTATATATCTATATCTATACACACACACACACACACATTGTTTATCTACATTTTATGTAGATAAAGGTTGGCAGTTGGAGAATGTTGTAAAGGAGGCATCCAGGAAGGGAAGCCTGGTTATAATGGGGGACTTCAATTACCCTCACATAGACTGGGTGAACTGTTGTTCAGCACATGATAAAGAGATAAAGTTCCTAGATATGCTCAATGATTGTTCCCTGGGACAGATGGTTGAAGACCCAACTAGAGGTATAAGAATCCTTGACTTGATTCTGAGTAATACTCAGGATCTGGTGCAAGATGTTAATGTGACTGATCCAATAGGGAACAGTGACCACAACTCAATTATGTTTAACTTGATCATAGACCGCAAGTCACTGATAAAATCTAACACAGAGACCTTAAATTTTCAAAAAGGAAATTTCCCAAAGATGAGGAAACTAGTAAAAAAGAAACTGAAAGGGAAAATTGAGAGAGTCCAAACACTCCAAGAGGCATGGAGGCTGTTTACAAAAACAATAACAGAGGCTCAATTGGAATGCATACCCAAAAGGAAAAAGGGCACTGCCAGGTCCAAGAGGACTCCGATGTGGCTTACAGGAGCTGTTCGGGAAGTGATCAAGAGCAAGAAAAGCTCATTTAGAAGATGGAAGGCTTGTCCGAATGAGGACAGCAGGCAGAAACATAAATTCTGGCAGAACAAATGCAAGGCAACAATCAGGAAAGCAAAGCAAGACTTTGAGGAGCGTATAGCTAAAAATACTCAGAGAAATAACAAGGACTTCTTTAAGTACATTAGAAGTAAGAACCCAATTAGGAAGGCCATTGGACCATTAGATGACAATGGAAGGCCAGGGGTTATTAAAGAGGAAACAGAGATTGCAGAGAGACTCAATGAATTCTTTGCTTCAGTATTCACTGAAGAAGACAGAGACCACATGCCCAAAACAGAGCCTATCTTCGTAGGGAGGGAAAGCGAAGAATTAAGCAAGATAGAAATAACCAGGGAGGAGGTCCTTGCATGTCTTGTTAAGCTAAACACTAACAAATCACCAGGACCAGATAGCATCCATCCACGAGTTCTCAGGGAACTTAAAGATGAAATTGCTGATCTCCTAGCCAAAATATATAATATTTCCCTCAAATCAGGCTTTGTGCCTGATGACTGGAAGGTAGCAAATGTAACACCAATTTTCAAAAAAGGATCCAGGGGTGATCCAGGAAATTACCGACCTGTCAGTTTGACATGTGTCCCAGGTAAAGTGATGGAAACCATCCTAAAAGATAGAATTAATAGGTACATAGAAGAGAAGGCGCTGCTAAAGGAGAGCCAACATGGCTTTTACAAGGGCAAATCATGCCTCACTAATCTGTTGGAATTTTTTGAGAGTGTCAACAAGCATGTGGATAAGGGGGATCCAGTTGACATTGTTTATCTGGACTTTCAGAAGGCTTTTGACAAGGTCCCACACCAAAGGCTCTTGAATAAACTTACCAGTCATGGAATAAAGGGACAGGTCTTGTCCTGGATCAGCAACTGGCTAAGGGACAGGAAACAGAGGGTAGCACTAAATGGACACTTCTCCAAGTGGAGGGAAGTAAAGAGTGGGGTCCCCCAAGGTTCAGTACTGGGACCCCTGCTTTTCAACCTCTTCATAAATGATCTAGAGGTAGGAGTAAAAAGCAAGGTAGCCAAATTTGCTGACGACACTAAATTATACAGGGTAGTGAAAACTGTGAGAGATTGTGAAGAGCTCCAGAGGGATCTCTTGACACTGGGGGAGTGGGCAAAACAGTGGCAAATGAGCTTCAACATCAGTAAGTGCAGAGTGATGCATGTTGGGGCAAAGAACCCCAATTACATTTATAAACTGATGGGGTCTGAACTCTCTGCGACAAACCAGGAAAGGGACCTTGGTGTCCTGGTGGACAGCTCAATGAAGGTGTCAACCCAGTGTGCCTCAGCAGTGAAAAAAGCAAACTCAATGTTAGGGATCATTAGGAAGGGTATAGAAAATAAGTCAGCAAGTGTCATTTTGCCTCTTTATAAATCTATGGTGAGGCCCCATCTGGAATATTGTGTACAGTTCTGGTCGCCATACCTCCAGAAGGATATTATGGAGTTGGAGAAAGTACAGAGGAGGGCAACCAGGATGATTAGGGGACTGGAACACCTTCCTTACCATCTGAGGCTGCAACGGTTGGGCCTTTTCACTCTTGAACGACGGCGTCTAAGAGGTGACCTGATTGAAGTTTATAAAATCATGCACGGTGTGGACAAAGTAGATAAGGAAAAACTGTTTTCCCTATCGCACAACACTAGAACTAGGGGACACTCCATGAAACTTTTGGGTACTAGTTCTCAAACAAATAAGAGAAAGTACTTTTTCACCCAGAGGATTACTGGTCTATGGAACTCCCTGCCAGAAGAAGTGGTGACAGCTGTCAGTCTTGACAGCTTTAAGAAAGGATTAGACAAGTTCATGGAGGACAAGGCTATCAATGGCTATAATTATGGCTACCTAAGGACAACCTCCGGGTTGGAGAGATAGGCAGGATATCTCTCAATGCCATTTCCAGGGAATCCTAAGCAGGTGAAGGCATCTCCTTGGGAATACCCTGAAGGAAATGGTGAGCCTCTGTGTGAGACAGAATGCTGGACTGGATGGGCTGTGGCCTGTTCCAGCAAGGCTGTTCTTATGTTCTTATGTTCTTATATATATCGATGTATTTTATCACAGTCCAGAAAGTACGCTTACCTTCTCAATCAGTTCCTAGAAATGTATTTAATGATAGCAGATAGATTCATCTGCGTCATGGCCTCTTTGTTTTTTCATATGTGCCTCGACATTGTACTCAATTGCAATTCAGTAGTTCAAATACACTCAGCACATGGTCCAGGTGTGTTCATTTACATCCATGCTGTGTACTCTAAAAGCTATAGTGTGCATTTATAAGTAGCAACTGAGGTCTAAATCAGCATTTAGACCATGTGGGCTAGACACAGAGGAAGCAGAAGCAGTTGTGTGGCCTTTGAGCATCAGTTGTTGGTCCAGAACATTTGGGGAAATTGCCTTGGGCTCCTCCCTCCCTCCCTCCCTCCCTCCCTCTTGCTCTGTTCCACCCTGCAACTGAGACCTGGGTAGGAGAACTTCAAGCAGGGCTTCAGAGCCCTCGTTGCCAAAGGTGTTGTTGTTGGGCCACCACTGCCTGTCTGCGTCTGTTGTCCATCCAGAAAAAGGGGTGGGTGTATTGGATGAGGGGTCACAATAAAAGGATGTCCTTTCTTGAAAGCCAGTTGTCTCTAATTCAGTGATGATCATCTGGCAGGCATGACTAGACACTGAAGTGCATGGAACACTGTTACCTTTCCTGCTGAAGCAACACCCTATTTATCTACTTGCAATTTCTTGCTTTCGAACTGCTAGGTTGGTAGGAGCTGGGACAGACGATGGGAGCTCACTCTGTCACGCATCACTCAGGTCTCGAATTGCTGACCTTTTATTCATCAAGTTCACCATCTTAACCACTAAGCCACTTCAGTCCCCCGTGGCTCAGGATAGTCAAGGGTAAAATGTTTCTGAGTGAGAAAGAGAGCCGAGGCCTTCTCTTGAGCTGGGTTGGCTCTCACTTTAGTCTTGCAGGGGTGGGGGGGGGGGGGTCAGGGTGGGTGGTTGGGTGCCCGCCTAGGCCTGCCTGCCTCTTCAACCCTCCTTGCTCAGGGTGTCCTGCTGCTTCCCTCCCATGACCTCTGATGGCTGGGTGGGCGAGAGGGAGGGGCTGGCAGAGAGACACTAGCAGAATATCTGAGACCCATGAAATATTCTGCACACAGGATGGCACAATACCTGGGTGGGAGTAGAAGAGCTGTGGTGATGCAGGGGTTAAACTGCTCTACTGTAACCAAAAGGCTGTGAGTTTGATCCTGACCAGGGCTCATGGTTGACTCAGCCTCTTCCATCCTTCTGAGGTCAGCCAAATGAGTTCCCAGCACGTTGAGGACAAAACGCTAATTAACTTGTGAACTGTCCACAACTAGGTGTTGTGGGGCCATGTAGAAGCGTCATTGCTTTGCTTTATGTAAGGCCAGAAAATACAGAAGAAAGCAGGCTTTGGTCTGGACTAGGATTTCTTGGTGATGTCGCCCAGCCATGAAACTCTTGGTCTATTTATCCTCTCTATTCAAGTCATTTATGGTATGCCACATTAGTAGGAGAATAAAACAAGATGAAGTGGCACAGTGGTTAAACTACTGTCCTTCAGCCAGAATGTTGTGAGTTCAATCCTGATTGATGGGGGTCAAGGTTGACTCAGCCTTCCAAGGTTGGTAAAAGGAGTGCCCACACCAGCAGGTTGGGAACAAAAATGCTAATGGTTTGTAAACTGCTCAGAGAGTGGTATATATAAGGGTAATTGCTATTGCTAGTATGTGCCAAGGTCGTTTTATGAGGTGGGACGGGAAGGGCCAGCCACTGGCATCTGGGGCCATTGAAGCCCTTTCTGTGCCTTTGCCTCCTGTTCCATAGCCCAGAGGAGCCCCACAGGAGAGCCTTGGCTCTTTCAGGTTGCGTCTGGGGACTTTCTGGACAAGTCCTAATTTTGGGTCACAAGTGGTGGGGATCAGGAAGGGAGGTTGGTCAGGCAGGCATCTTGGAGGACAGTGTGTGTGTGTGTGTTTGAATTCTCCATCTGGTCACTAGTGATTCCGCTCCCCCCAAAAACACCCACCCATCAAACCCTCCATCCTCCCTGGGTGGTCGTGGGTCACTGACAGTCACTGCTGCAGCTTTTCTCTGTGGGTTTCAACCTCATTTCAGCCAGGCTTTAAAAATAGCTTCCCCCCTTCTGCCTCCCCCCCCCCCATCACAAGATGTCTCTGTCTAACAGCTCCATGCGCTGCTGCCTTTCCACTGGCATATGATGGGGACGTGTCCTCGTGTGAACTCCCGGCAGCAGTGCTGTCTTGTTCGGAAGTTCTTCTAAGGCAATTTGCACAGGCAGGGGAAGGCAAAGCTGAGATGGTGGGGGAAGGAAGGAAGGAGACAGCAAGAGCCTTTCCCCTTGGTAATCAATGTCTCCTTTGGCCCTGGCTAGAGAGAGCTCCTTTGCAGGTGGGTCCGGCTCCACCGTTGCTCCCTCCTTGCCACCAAAGAGCCTGAGCTGAGAGGGATGGCCGCTCCTCCTCCTCCTCCTCTGTTCTGGTTGTTGCTGTTGGTCAAAATGTACGCTGAGTCCAGTGAGTCCAGTCGGCCCATCCGAGAGCTGCTGGCGACTGGCCCTTTCCCAAGGCGACTCCTTTCTCGCACAGGCCGGCAGGCAGGCAGGCAGGGAGGGAGCCCGGCCTCCCTCTCGGGTTACAGCATCACGTGGGGTCCTCCAAATAACAACACAGGCCAAGCCTCTCTCGGGCTGTGCAATCTGCCCTTGTTCATCTTGCAGGGAAAGGGTGAGTCAAGCTCCTTGCCAGCGCCAAGCTGGGGGCCGCTTTGCAGCCCTCTCGGAAAGGCTGGCCTTGATCTTCTCCGTTTGCCTTTGGGTAGCTCAGGTGGGCACAGAAGAGGAGGAGGAGGAGGAGGCTGTGGAAGTGGCCAGTTCTGGACTGCAAATCCCTTTCCCCTGACCGTTTCCTCCCTTTTCCTTTTCTCCTCCAGGAATAAGGAATCGGCATCGGCGGCAGCAGCCGGGACCACCGTCTCCAGCATGGGGAAGGATTATTACAAGGCCCTGGGCATTCAGTCGGGAGCCAACGAAGATGAGATCAAGAAGGCTTACCGGAAAATGGCACTGAAGTATCACCCCGATAAGAACAAGGAGCCCAATGCGGAGGAGAAGTTCAAGGAGATTGCCGAGGCCTACGATGTCCTGAGCGACCCCAAGAAACGGGCCGTTTACGACCAGTACGGAGAAGAAGGTAAGGCCGCCCCCCCCGCCCCCCGCAGTTCCATGGGCTTCCCCAGGTGGCTTTCCGAGAGGAGTGGTCCACCCTGGGCAGGAGGAGGCTCCCCGTCGTCTTCTCCTGGCCAGTGAACAACCCTTCCCAAACGGAACATGGGCTGGCAAGCAGCCCTCTGTCTGTCTGTCCATCCGTCCTAAAGTTTTGGTTGCGTGTGTGTTGTGTGTTGTGTGTGTGTAGAATCCTTTTTCTCTTCCCAGCTCTTTGGGTAGCCAGATCCCGTCTTCTTTTGTCCCCCCCTCCATCCAGCAACGGCAGGCAGCTTGGCCGGGATTTGCCCCTTTTTCTTCCATAGGTTGTGGGGAACATCTCTGGGCTGAGAAGGAGGAGGAAGAGGGGGGAAATGTTTCCAGGATGATCTTCCATGACGGAGGCCTTTCTCTGCCACTGCCTGCCTGCCTCCTCCTCCTCCTCCTCCTCCTCCGTTGCTTCCTTTTCAGTACATGCTGCCCTCTCTCTGCCTTGGTGTGCCTGAGTCTTTCCCAATTTTAGTCATCCCTCCTCCGTGTTTCATAAGCAATCCCGGGCTGTTTGGCAGCGTGCGTGGCAGGTCCTGCAGCACTTTTGCGCTGGCGGGGGGGGGGAGGGAGCCATGAATAGCCGTTGCGTTCATGAGCGTTGTGTCAGTCCAAGAGTAGCTGAGATCACGCTTGGGAATAAACAGCCGCCTCTGGTAGGCGGCTTGCCAGCTGGGGAGAAGCACATTCCTTGGGGCAGGCAGAGCCAGGGAAAGGGGGCTTTGGCTGCCCTGGCTTCGCCAGGCCAGTTTTTGAAGAATTTGGAGTGGTTTCCATGGCTAGGGAGGGCCACAGGCAGCGGGTACTTGTATCTCAAAACCTGCTGGGAATTAAATAGAGAAGGATTCCTCCATCCCAGGTCTCTCCCCCCTCCCCCCTCCCACTGCCACCTTTTATCAAAGACACCTTAAATCCTTTCTGCTTCAAGGCGCATAGAATGTAGGATTTGGGAAAATCTTCTCTAGGATTCCCTTGCTTGATACTTCACAACAACCAGTCAAGGTAGACTTCTTAGATTAAGTCCCAACTTGTAAAAGGAACATAGCTCTCTCGTCTCTGTGGCAAAGCACCTTTGTCAGGGAACACTTGCCCTTGGAACTTCAATGAGGATGCATCAGGTGTGTGTGGGGATAAGAATATTCATTAAAAATAAGGATAAAAAAGCAGAAAACCATTCCAAGGATTCAATGCAAAATAGAAAGAATCATTATAGCAGGAGTTCTCAACCTTTAAAGCCAGGGGCTGGCTCACGCTCCCTCAGACAGCTTCAGGGGCTGGATGGCCATTTTGTGCTTCCTCCACCACATGGCACTTCCTGGTGTGGTGGAGGTGGTGGTGGGCCACATGAAATGGTGCCGTGGGCCACATTCAGGCTGCCAGTTGAGAATCCCTGCATTAAAGCAAACTATTCAAAACTATATCAGACAGCTACCTATTTCCCTTTCCCCAGGAAAATAATAAACATCCTTACTTCTAAGTCATCATGATGTTAATTATTCAAAAGGCCCTGCCCTGCCTTTCTAGCTATGATTTAGGAAACTACGTAACAGAACAGAATTGAATCAATAGAATGAACTAAATTACATATCTAACATTCTAACAACAAAATCCATCAAGCAGTTACAACCACCCATCTTCTTCCTTCTTTCCCGATTAACTGATCAAAGTACAGTCCGTGTCTTGAGTCACTTTTCCGTATCCCCAAAGTCAGTTTCTCCCAAAGCAATGTTGCTGTTGTTTTAATTGGCGCTTGGGCTTGACTCGACTTCCATTCTTGGCCTCCTCAGCCTGGCCTTGATCTCGGCACCTGTAAGACAGAACCAACCAAAGTGGCCGTTTCTGCTCTAGGAAAACTGAACCACCCATCAGCCATTTAAACTTCTTTACCTTTCTTTACCTTCATGCCTGAAGAACCCAAGAGAGTGGTCTGGCATGGCCTTGGAATAACTGTTCCAAGGGGTTAAGAATGGGAAGACTATCACCAGGATGATAGCCAATATCCGGAACGGATACGGCACCTGAAGAAGAAGAAGAAGCTTTCTGCATCTTGTCTTGAGAGAAATGGATTTTTTGGACTACATCTCCCAGAAACTTTTAGCAGGCATAATCAGTATCCATGTTTGTTGGGGATTCTGGGGCTTGTAGTTAAAGAGCAACCTCTCCAAGTCGTGGCAGATGGGCAAGCGTGCCAGAGTCCTGGACTTTTGTGTGCTTGACTCTGACCCTTTCTCCCACTCTCCAGCTGCGGGTCTTGCAAAGGCCAGAGACACAGCCTGTCCGGTCCCTCCATCCTTTCTGCTGCAGCCTGAAGGGACTGAAAGTGCTTTTTCAAATGTTGTGGCCCTCTCGCCGCCTCCTCTGGGTCGAGGGGATGCCCACGCCTTCTGTTCCCTGTCGTCTCCTTCAACTGGGGCACTTCATTGCCAGTCAGCGTTTGGACTAACAAAGTAGAACTGCTGCAGTTTCTACTAGCATTTGCAGTTCTCTTTCCAGAGGAGATCAGGTCCAGTCTGCCCAAGAGATCCTGCTTTGGTCATAGAGTAGACCCTTACTGCCAGGGACTCAACACCCATCGTCAGGCAGTGGTTAACTAACCTGACCATCCTGAGTACAAATGGCCTTGGATGTGGTGAAGTCCACATGGAAGGGAGGGTGATCTGGGTCTCCAAGGGGATTCAATGGCCCCCCTGGAATCCCTCTGGATGGAGGGCATCAGCTTCATCCATCCTGGCCTGAGGCTGAGGAGGAGGAGGAGGACTTGGTGTGCCAAAAGGGATCAGGAAGTACAGAAAGTGACTGGATCTGTGGTACTATGGGTGTCACACTGCGATGCGGAAGGCAAATGGAAGGCCACTGCATTATTATGATGATGATGTTGTTCCCAGGACAATCTTCATGGCTGATCTCCATGAAGATAGCCAATATTTGGCATCGGATATGGCACAAGAAGAAGAAGAAGAAGTAGAAGGAGGAAGAGAAGAAGGAGATGTGTGTGGCTCCCAAGGAGGAAAACAGTCAGACTGACTGTTATTGCAAGGTTTTGGGGAATTGCTAGAGAGCAGGATAGCGGGAGATGGCTCTGATTGAAGAAGGAAGGAGAAGGTGTTGCCAACATACCTCATCCATTGGAGAGGGTTTGAAAGATTGGGATTGCTATTAGAGCTGAGCTCCCCCTTCCTGTCCCCTGATTCCCCTCTGTGGGAGGCCAGAAAGCTCTCCTAGCTCCTGGGGGAAGAGGAGGGGGTCGGCCCCAGAGACACCCATCCCTCCCTCCCTCCCTCCCTCCAGCCTTTTGCTATTAAAAGCCTGGCAGCTGCCAGATGGCAGATGAAGTGGGGCCCAGAAATAGCTGTCCGGGCAGCCTCTTGGCAAGAGTCGAGTCTTCGTTGTCTTTAAGGCACCCCCCTTCCCCCACCTTCAACTCCCAGGCTTCAGTCTTTTCTCCGGGTCCTTATTGTTCCTCCGGCCCACAGAGGCTTCCAGGGCTGGTTTCTTTAGGGGCCCACTTGGTGGCTCAAAACGAGCCAGCCACTGGGTAAATGCGTGCGTGCGTGCGTGCGTGCGTGCGTGCGTGCGTGCGTATGTATGTATGTATGTATGTATGTATGTATGTATGTATGTATGTATGTATGTATGTATGTATGTATGTATGTATGTAGTTTGTTCGTTCCCCCAGTAACTGTGCGAGCAAGAGGTCCTTCTCTGCCCTGGGCAACCACTCCCAGAAGAATGGCTGTCTGGTGAGAGAGAGGCGTTGTAGTCCGGTCCACCTGTTGGGTTAGGCTATTGTTGGGAACTGTGGTCTAGAGGTGGAATTGCTTTTCCAGGCTTTGGGCTTTGCTCAGCTCAGAGTGGGCAAAGTGGATGAATCCACAGAGCTTTCAGGCAAGAGAAGTCCTTGTGCCGATTCTACTCCTGGTAGCATCTTTCTCTGCATTCCCTTTGGATTTTTTTTTCCTTCTCAGACTTCCACTGCAAAAACTAGGTTGGAGCTAAACATCTGTGTGGATTCTTATGTTCTTATGTTCTCCAAGGAAGGTCTGGGAAAGATCTTGAGTCCTTTCTCTTGGCTGCTCCACATCCTGATATTGCAAGACCTTGCCAAGAGTTTGGCCAAAAGCAAATCTCTCCTGTAAAAGAAAGAGGTTTGCAACAGTTCAAAGAACGTTTCAAATGCCAGGAAAGCCCTTTGGAAGTTCTAGAAGTTATGGCAAGGTTATCTTGCTATGGTCATAGAGTAGACCATCCTGCCAGTGACTCAATGCTGAGTTAACATGGTGGTTAACTAACCTGACAACCCTGAGGACTAATGGCCTTAGGTGGAGAAGTCCACAGGGAAGGGTGATAATGGTCCCCAAGTAGATTAAACCATCCCACTTGAATCCATCTTGATGAAAGTCAGCAGCTTCCTGATGAAGAGGACTTTGTGTGCCAAAAAGGCTCAGGACCAGAATGTGACTCACAGAACTGGATTAGTGGTGCGGGTGTGTGTGTGTGGGTGTCACGCTGCGATGTGGAAGGCAAATGGAAGGCCACTGCATTGTTATATGGTTCCCAGGACAATCTTCATGGCTGATCGCCAAGAGGAGAGCCAACAATCGGAATTGGATACGGCACTTGAAGAAGGAGGAGAAGGAATTATGGGCTAATTGTGGGGTGGTGGAGGGATCAGGGTTTCTTTTATTACCACAGGAGGGCCGTAGGCGCCGCGTTCTCTCTGGCATTTTGACCACCTGGCAGAATGTTGGTTTTTGTGGCTGTGTTCCTAGTGGGGCTTTGCACCCATTTCAAGGTGCCTTGATTGATGGTCTTTCTTCTTGGCTTTCTTTCAGGGCTGAAAACCGGGGGTGGTTCCTCTGGGGCACCTGGGACCACCTTCCACTACACCTTCCATGGGGACCCCCACGCCACCTTTGCTTCCTTCTTCGGGGGTTCCAACCCCTTTGACATCTTCTTCTCCAGTGGCCGTTCTCGGATCTTCAATGGGTTCGACCACGAGGACATGGACGTGGACGATGACAACGATGACCCATTCGGCCCCTTCAGCAGGTTTGGCTTCAACGGCCTCAGCGGCGTCCATCGGCGGCACCCGGAGCCCATCCACATGCGCCGGAAGGTGCAGGACCCGCCTGTGGTCCACGAGCTGAAGGTTTCCCTGGAGGAGATCTACCACGGTGCGACCAAGCGCATGAAGATCACGCGCCGGCGGCTCAACCCGGATGGCAGGACCATGCGGACGGAGGACAAGATCCTGAACATCGTCATCAAGCGCGGGTGGAAAGAAGGCACCAAGATCACATTCCCAAAGGAAGGAGACGCCACACCAGACAACATCCCTGCCGACATCGTCTTCATTGTGAAGGATAAGCCCCACAACCACTTCCGGCGGGATGGGACAAACGTCATCTACACCTCCATGATCAGTCTTAAAGAGGTGAGCCCCCCCTCCCCCATTCAGGACAGATGGGCTGGTGCTTTCCTTGTGGTTGAGGCTATGCTCATCTTGCGCTTCCATTCACCAGAGGGGTGGGGGCACTATTGAGGCTGGGTGGGGTGGGGGTTTGGGAGGGGTTGCAGTGGTGCATTTCTTTCAGCCACCATCACACTCGTTTTCTTCTCCCAAGGAAGGAGTGTTGGCCCAACCTTTCCCTGTGTAGGAGATTTAATAAGGCAGCCTCCTTTAGGTAGGTAGGTAGGTAGGAAGGAAGGAAGGAAGGAAGGAAGGAAGGAGCAAGCAAGCAAGTAAGCAAGTAAGCAAGTAAGCAAGTAAGCAAGTAAGCAAGTAAGCAGGTGGTCTGTGCTTCAGAGCTATCCTCAGTTTCCTCCTGTATTTCCCTGAAAATAAGTCCAGGTCTTATATTAAATTTTGCTCCAAAAGACACATTAGGGCTTATTTTCAGGGGATGTCTATTTAAATACGCCTGTTACACTAGCAATAGCAATAACCTTTATATACTGCTCCCTAGTTCTTAGTGCACTCTCTGGGCAGTTCATAAGTTAATTAGCATTGACATATTGAATGAGGAAGATTCATATTTGACACAACCACGTCCGTTCGTTATCAAGTGCGTACAGTATTTGTACATTGCATTTGTACTTGGATGGGTCATTTGGCAATAAGTCTTGAGTTCATCTGTTTACACAGGTGTTTACCTCTCACCCAAAGGGGCTCCCTTGGTTAGTTACAAATTGTTAATTATAATTTATATTATCATTTATTTTAAATATTAATGACAATAATATTTATAATTAATAATATATTAATATTATTATTTTATAATTTGATATGTCCATCATGTGTTGCAATGGACGTACTACCACTACTGGCTGACACTCTTAACTGGGGCTTAATTTTGGGGGTTGGGCTTATATTACAAGCATCCTGAAAAATCATGCTAGGGCTTATTTTCTGGTTAGGTCTTATTTTGTGGGGGATATGATAGGGAAAGCTACATGCATAAGCAGCCATATGTCTGTAATTGTGCAGACCTGGAGTGTGGAGAGGTGCTGGTGGTCAGAGAGCCATGAGGGCAGCAGCTGAGCAAGGGTCCCTTTGCAGGACAGGTGGTGGTGGGCCGGCAGGTGGGCTGGCCAGCCGACCTCCTGTCTGGTCCATTCAGGGGATGGCAAGCCTACCTGCCTTCCACTTTAGACCTCCTTTGCCCTCTTTCTGCCACTTAGTGAGTGGAGGGCATTGATAGGACTACCAGTTTACCATTTGCCCTGAAGAGAATGAAGACAGGAAGTGTGCAAACCAAAGGCCTAGATCCGTAACACCCACCATGGGAGTTGGGGATGAGCAGGGGGTCTGGGACACAGTGGTCAGAAGTTTGAGACCCGAGTGCTGCACGATGGAGTGAGCCCCTGTCTTTGTCCTAGCTCCTGCCAACCTAGCAGTTTGACAGCAAGAAATTGCAAGTACCATATTTTCCGGCATGTAAGACACACTGGAGTATAAGACGTGCCACGTTATTACCAAAATAGCCCACCATAGGCCACTATATACAGTACAAAATGCACTCCATTTTTCCAGTGTATTTTAAGGGGGGAAACGTGAGTCTTATATGCCAGTAAATAGGGTAATAATAATAACTTCATGTCAGAAATTATTCTGGATTGAAAGGATTTTTCCTGGTGAAACTCCGCTCAGGGAATGCCTGAGCGAGGCTCCTTTCATGTCCCCAAGATCTTTTCTCAACGAAGTGGTCCCTATTTATCTACTTGCAATTTCTTGCATTCAAACTGCTAGGTTGGCAGGAGCTGGGACAGAGATGGGTGCTCAATCCGTCATGTGGTACTTGGGTCTTGAACTGCCAACTTGCCGGCCTTCCAGCTAACAAGGCGAGGTTATTACAGTAACCACTGAGCCCCTGCAGCCCCTGTAGATAAACAGGTACCACTTGGGGAGGTCAGCAGCGTTCTGTGAACTCTGGCGCTCTCGTCTTGCCTGCCACATGACCACATAACCACCTTTGTCTGTCCATGAAGATGAGGACGGAAGGACTGGCTTGACCTCTTGAGGCAAAGGAGACCCTTGACCCTCTTTCAGGCCCTGGGATGCTTGTGGCTCCCTGCGACGCAGTCTTTCCGGGGAGAATTTGGCGACCAGCTGCCCCTGCTCTCTCTGCCCCGTCTCCCACCTGGCAGTGAACCTGTTGGGGAAGGGGAACCCCTGGAGCGTCTCCTGTGGGCTTTCCAGTGCCTCTCTTTCTCCCTCGGAGCCTTCAGGGTTCCCTCTAACGCCGCCACCCCTTCTCTCCCTCTCGCAGGCCTTGTGCGGCTGCACCGTCAACATTCCCACCATCGACGGGCGGGTCATCCCTCTGCCCTGCAGCGACATCATCAAGCCGGGCACGGTGAAGAGACTGCGTGGCGAGGGCCTGCCTTTCCCCAAGGTGCCCAGCCAGCGAGGAGACTTGATTGTAGAGTTCAAGGTCCGCTTCCCGGACAGAATAGCCCCGCAGACCCGGCAGATCCTCAAGCAACACCTGCCCTGCTCCTAGAACCCGGACCCTGCCTGCCCACCTGCTCGCCCGCCTGACCTCTGGCCAGCAATAGTCCACATGCACGCGCATGTGCTGCGGCGCCCTTGGCTGCACATTAAGGCAAGGGGTTCGGCCGTGTCTCCCACTGCAAACCCCCCCCCCCACCTCCCTTCCCCAGGGCCACTCTGGCCTGGCTTGCGGCACGTGCCCTCTCTTTCTGCCCCTGGCAGCTCACCACTGCGCTCGATACCAGGGGTTGCCTTCTGAGTCTGGCGTGGCAGCTTCGTGTGAGCCCATGACCCACCTCGGGAGGGTTTCTGCTTTGTAGACTCTGGCTGGTGAACCACAGAGGCTGCTGTGCCATGCAGCACAAGGGCTGTGTGTGTGTCTTTGTGTGTGACCGATGTACATAGGACGTTCTTCTCCTTCTGTCTCCCCCATGTGGCCTGGCCTTCTCCTAGGGTGCTCTTTCTTGGCCAAGGGCTTCCTTCCCAAAGGAGGCAGCCCAGTCTTGAAGCCGGGCTAGTCCACACCTGTCTCTCTCCTGTCGGATGGGTTGGAGGCGGGCCCTCCTCCTGCGGCCTCTTCTCACCTTGGCTGCTTAGTCGTTTCTTGGGCTCCCTCCCCGTGAAGCCGGAGCGGGGCTCCTCATGCTCTCTTGCAGGATCTGTGCCTCTGAGGGCCCCTTTTGTCACAGATGCCACAGGAGACGGAGGAGGGACCCTCAGCCCCACCTCAAATCCTCTGAGCAGGCCTTTGGGAACGGAAGGTCCCCCACCCAATTCACACCCACTGCACCCTTGGAAGAACTGGCCTCCTCCTGGCCGTGCCGAGTGTACCTGTGTGGTTGATCCCAACTTTTCTGAGCAGAAGGAAGGAAGGAAGGAAGGAAGGAAGGAAGGAAGGAAGGAAGGAAGGAAGGAAGGCGATTCCTTGCCATGCATGAGAACCGAAGCATGGAGATGGAGGCATTTACTGTAGGATCCCAGTCAGAAGCCAACAAGGCCATTGGGGTGGGGGCCCGGCTGCATTGTAGGAGCCTCGTTCGCTCTGTGTGTGTGTGTGTGTGTGTGTGTGTGTGTGTGTGTGTCTGTCTGTCTGTCTGTCTGTCTGTCTGTCTGTCCCTCCTGGCACTTGTGCCCCCCCCCCCCCAGCCTGGGCTTCCAGGGGGAGCAGGAAGACTTGGGCTGTGTGTGCAGAAGGGGGATGTGAACTCAGTTTGGGTGAAGCATGCACTTTTCCCAACTCTTCAGACGGAGATGCTCTTTTCAAAAGGAACACTTGGACTCGGTGCCACATCCGGATGTGGCTTCATTTGCAGGGGCAACCTGGAGGCAGTGAATGGGCCGGATCCAGGAAGGTCCCCAAAAGTTCTTTCACCAAAGGGACCCTTGCTCTCCTTCCATGCCCCCCCTCCCCTCTCCAACCCAATTAAAATCTGGTGCCAAAACTTTCCTCCGTGGGACTCCTGACTTCCTCTTTTCCAAAAGAAACAATTGACATGTTTATTCTGATTTCCTCTGGAGTTTCTCCAGGGTCTCGTTCCTTTGCCAAGGTTAATGTGCCCAGCTTGGGGTGCTCCCCCCGACTTTTGCCTGATTTGTAGAGCTGATGCCGAGCTGTCCTGACTTACATCTGTGGTAGAAGAACGGAGCAGCTGAACTCACGGGGTCAGCCAGGTAGGCGGCATCCTCGAGAGCTGTACAGAGTCTCTAACCCACCTGTGTGCAATTTTATTTTTTGAGGGAGAAGATTTAAAACTGTTACGCAGTGTTGAACTTATCAAAACCAGTTTGAATGGTTAAGAAGACAATGCCTTTTTTTGCCCTTCCCCTCCAACGACATGACGTGTGTGTGTGTGTGTGTGTGTGTGTGTGTGTGTGTGTGTGTGTGTGTGTGTGTGTGTGTTATTTTTAAGTACAAAAAAACCTTAAGCTGGTAATTAGCAAGTGAGGGGGGGAGAAGGTGCTATAGCCCCATGGGGTGTTTTCTCCGTTTCTGGGAGACCCTGCGTGGTTTTATAGAGTTTTTGTATGTCTCTCTCTCTCTCTTTTTGTAATGTCCCGTATTAATATTTAAAAATAAACTATTTTAAAAGAAATTACTCGTTGCAAATTTATTTATTTATATTTATTTATTTGTTTCAATTTATATAGCCGCCCTTTCGCCGGAGCGGCTTACAGCAACATAAAACATCCAATTAAAACACTATAAAACCTATACAAAACCATTAAGAACTCACCCACCCACCCCATCTGATGATCCAGTGTGTTTGGAGTGATGCTCCCATGATGCTGGGGCAGGCGGCGTTGCCTTGGTCTGCTTCAGGGAACCCAACAGGACCCAGTGGTTGAAAGAAGCTTACAGGCACGGCCGTGTTGCCAGTGGTCTCTTGCCTCCTCCTCCTCCTCCTCCTCCTCAGTTGGCAACAGACAGGAGCTTTTATACCCCAAAGGTGAGCAGGCCTACAGGCCGACCTACCTGAGACCTTTGGCCTGGCTTTATCTCCTCCGGCTCCCTGGGATTCTGCTGCTCCAGTTGAAGGCCACATGAGCCACTGGCCCCGGCCCTGATGCTTCCACGGAACAAGCGGCAGTGAACATACTTGGGGCTACGGGTGGGTTTCCAGGGCAGGTTGTGGTCTTCTAGGCCCTGCTAACGTGGCCAGTGAGCCTGGGAACTGCAGTCTAGCCCTATACAAGGGCTCAAGGACGGGACCCACTGACCCCAGGCAAGCCCTGGAGGATGGCCACGTTGATGGCCTTGATGGATTGGCCTTTGGATTCAGCTCCCTGCTTTGACTGAGGTGGGTCTACAGCAGACGCAAAGCAGTGAGTGGGGCATGCCAACCATGGAGCATGCCAACCTTGTTGGGTTCAGACTGCTGCTCACTTCTTTGGGAAGACTTCTCCCTACTTCGGCAGGAACCCTTGGGCAAACTGCCTTGCCTTGCGGCGTGCCGCTTCTCCTTCTGCACCCTGCGCCCCCTCAAACGCCCACTTGCGCCCAATAGCTTTCTTGCTCAGTGGGAGTTTGGTCAGGAGGATCCACAGGATCTCGTCCTCTGTCGCAGCTTCTGCAGCTTCTCTCCATCTGGCGGCTTCAGCTACTGGCTCTGCGCAGTCTTCTCCCAGGGCACCAGCTGCTCATTCACCCTCAAGGAGGCATGCAGCGCACCTTCACTTGGTGCCTTTGAGCCTCTGGTAGCTCTCTGTGGTGCACGTTGTGGCATTGATGCCTCTTCCAATGCTTCCAGTTCAACTGCCTCAGAATTTCCACCTCTGTCCCCTTTCTTCTTGGTGTCCTGGTCTCATCCGGCGTGTCATCATCTTTTGCCCACTCAGGTGGTGAAGGTGTTGGAGCTGCCATACCAAGGAGAGGTTCAACATAGCGGCCTTGCCCTTCAGAGGTATCTAACTTGGTCCCACTTCTCATAAGTTCCCCTTGATTCATCAAAATGGAAGGTCATCAATCTGACGCCACCTGTTTTTCATTCATTCCCTTTGAGCTTTTGCTGGCAGAGGCTTGGCCAAGTTCTGTTTTGGAGTCCAGCGTGTGCATTTTCTTTTTGGTATTGGCTTAAGCCAATAGGGCCGCAGTGGCTTAGGGGTCAAGACTCTGAGCTTGACAACCGGAAGGTCGTCAGACAGGTCAGCAGTTGGAAACCTGAGTGCTGTGTGATGGAATGAGGTCCCGCCGCCTTTCCTAGCTCCTGCCAACCTAGCAGTTTGAAAGCAAGAAATTGCAAGTAGATAAATAGGTACCACTTTGGCAGGACAGGTAACCGCATTCCAGCATCTAGTCATGCCTGCCACATGACCATGGAAACATCTGCAGATGCAGACAGCACTGGCTCTTGGGCTGTAAACAGAGATGAGCACTGAACCCCTAGAGTCAGACATGATTGTCTTTGAAGCAAAAAAACAACCCCCCCAACCCCTCCCCCCCAAAAAAAATTACAACAACTCTTAGTCATAAGCCAGGTTCTCAAAGACTTTACTGTGCTCCATGCTTCACACTCTGCCATGCCATAGTTCAAGTGGTATTTTTTGTGTGATGTCTTTGGTTGGCAATCTGTTCTGAAGACAATGTGGCATTCGCCATTGCTGTCGGGCAACTCAGCAGCTGCAGGCAGGTCCCTGGCCATCTCAAAGGAGATCTCGGTTTCCTGTCAACCATCCCATTCTGTTCAGGAGTACGTGTGACACTCCGCTTGTGCAAGATGCCTCATTCCCCTAAGACATGGGTGCCCAAACTATGGCATGTGGGCAATCCATCCAGCCCACGCTGCCCTTGCTGCTCCTGGAAGTGGAAGTAAAATGCACCCATACATAAAATGCGCATTTTACTTCCACTTCCAGGAGCAGCAAGGGTGGTGTGGGCCAAGTGAATTGGTGTTGGGGGATAGATCTGGCCCACAGGCCATAGTTTGGACACCCCTGGTTTAAGCCGAGAAAAGGGCAGTCTAAAAATCTATCTTGTCCTGTTGCAAAACAGTTTGCAAGACACGTTTTACTTCTGCTTCTGGTGGGAGGAACCAAGTGACTGGCCCACTGAACCACATGACTGGCCCACTGAACCACGTGACCAGCCCACGGCCCAAAAGGTTTGGGCACATCTGCCCTAGGATGTGTGTGTCATGAAAGATACTCACCCCCATTTCCCATCTGAAATGCCTTGGGTTTCCTTTCCAACTTATTGCTCCCAACAGCCACATAAGTCTTGAGCATCTCCTATGTCTCACTCTTCTCCGTCAGTCGGTAGGTGATACAGGACCTCAAAAAACCATCCCCAAGCATTAAGACATACCTCTTGTATCCTAGTGGTCACTAAGTCTTAAGTCCTGTGTGCTCCTTCTCTCAGTCCGTACTGTAAGGAGAAAGAGGGCCTAATAACACCGTTTCCTGTGCTATGGCTTACACACTTGCCTGTGGTATTGGTATCACATGGATCACCTTGGTACTTGTACCATGCATTTGAAAATCCAAGCAAATTTGTTCTGAGATGGTCTCAAAAATGTTCCTGTGTTCAATGCATTCCTGTCTCAGGCAGTTCAGAGCCTCTTCTGAGGTTAATTTTTGCCCACTGTTCCTGTAAGGAAGCCCACATTCAGTTTATTGTCTAAGTTAAATTCGGTCACCTTTAAGTTAGTGGTAGTGGAATAATGGGCTTTGTTATCCTTCCAGCCTTTCAGCAAGGGGTGGGTTTTCTCTCTCTCTCTCCAAAAGAGTTCCTTCCCCACTTTTGGTGTCCTTCAGCTACAGAAGCTCCTGCAAGGAGAACGTCTTCTCTCCGCACCTCGTGTCCCTTTGGGGGGTGCATTGAACTGGGTCTTCTTCTGCTGCCGCCCCTTGCCTTGGGCTGGGAGAGTAGCAAAGTGTGCATGACTAAGTGGCATAGTCCGGGACACTTAGAAGGCCATGTTTCTGAACCAACCCAGGCTATGCTGAAGGGCTTGTGCCAGACCCAAATGTCTGTCCCTTCCCTCAAATGTACCAGCAATGGCCTCCTGGTTGGTCAACAGAGGGGGATCGTCCAGTCTGTCCTTTGCCCAGCCTTTCCTGAAGATGGCACAGCTCTTGAACCCTGGCTGGGGCTCGCCTACAACACCACGTCCTGGTGGAGAAGTGGCTTCAGGCAGCTGAGGGGTGGGGATGGGCAGTGAAGCATGGGAGCCAGGGGTTTCGTCCAGTGGTGGGCATCAGCAGGTTCGCACCAGTTCACCAGAACCGGTAGCAGAAATTCTGCCCCCTCTGCCCATCCAAGTTTTGAAATAAAGTAGTCCTAATTCAGGTGCAACGCAGGGCTTTCCCTCTGGCAACGGCCACCACATCACGCCCACAGTGTGGCAGAATTTTTTTTTGGAGCTCACCATTGGTTTTATCCCACCAGACCAATAGAGTCTGGCCAGGTTACCCTGCTATGGTCATAGAGTGTACCCTACTGCCAGTGACTCAACACTGAGTTAGCATGGCAGTGGTTTACTAACCTGACCACTCTAAGGACTTTGGGCAGCCGAGGGGTGGGGATGGGCAGTGATGCATGGGAGCCAGGGGTTTCATCCAGTGGTGAGCATCAGTCCACAGGAAAGCGTGACGGTCCCCAAGTGGATTAAATCTTACTTGAATCCATCTTGATGGAGGGCAGCAATTATAGTTGAATTATTTTTTTTTAATAGCAGCCATGTTAGTCTGTGGTTCAGGCATATCAGAAAACAAAAACACTGCAGCACTTTAAAGACTGTTATATTTTTACTGTGAGCTTTTGTGGATCAAGTCTGAAGAAGTGGACTTGATCCATGAAAGCTCACAATAAAATATAACAGTTAGTCTTTAAAGTGCTGCAGTGTGTCCCCCCCCCCCCATATGCATTATTAAATTGTTCCTAGGATAATCTTCATGACTGATCACCATCAGGAGAGCCAATAATCAGAACTGGACATGGGACTTAAAGAAGAAGATGATGACGACAACAACAGCCAGTAGAGGAGTGGCCTTGGGACCAGGTTCCCTCCTTGGCCTCAGATTCTGACATGATAAGTTTGCCAACTTCATAGGCTGAGAGTGGAGGAAAGAGAAAGTCAGAGCTTCAGTGCGTGTGCTGCTGCACACTCCATGCTTCTGCTGTGGTTCTTCAAGTGCTTCTTAACAATATGGAGTCTGTGATTACAGCTGCCAAAAGCAGAGTTTGGCCAAGTTACTGCTTCTCAGACCCCCCCCCCCCCCGCAAAGCCATATAGGACCACTGGCATGGTGGTTGAGGGGACTGTGTTCCCAAAAACCGGAAAAAGTAACTTTTTCTTGCTTTGGCCATGAGTGTCCACTAGATGGAGGTGCAGCCCTTTTGGTAGGCACATTCCAGAGCCAGGTGGGCCACTGGGATCCCTTGTGAAAGCGCCTCCAGAGGAGGCTGGTCAGCAAAAAGTAAGATGATGGCCAATCCCTCCCCCACCCACCCCCAACCCTAAAGAAAGGGGAAAAGGAGATAAATAATAACATTAATTTCGTGTCAGAAATTATTCTGGGTTGAAAGGAATTTTGCTGGAGAAACTCCACTCAGGGAACACCCAAATGAGGCTCCTTTCATGTCCCCAAGAGCTGGGACAGAGACAGGTGCTCAATCCGTCATGCAGTAGCTGGGTCTTGAACTGCCAACTTGCCACCCTTCCAGCTAACAAAGGTGAGCATCTTAACCCTTGAGCCACCGCAGCCTTAAGAATTGAAATAAAAGAAGAGATGGCAGAGGAACTCTGTGTGCTGATGGGGACCTCTTGAAAAAGTCAGAGTTGAATAACATCGGTATACTAACAAGCACATGGCTAGCAGAAGAAGTCATTGAGGAGACATTGAGTGCTGATGGACAAGGGTTTCTGAGGCCTTCCTTGAAGTAGAGCAGAGCAGGACCATTGGATGAGTGCAGGAGGGGCAACATTCCCAGTGTAAGCCCACCCCTCTGCCCTGCCATGAGAAAGAGACTGTGCAGGGGTTGTGGGCCACTGGAGTGAGTCGGTGGGAGTGGGAAGCATGTGCCACATGGTCTTATGCTGTTTATGCCCTTGCTGGGCCCGGCTCTTGTGTTACCCTCTGCACCCCATCTATGTTGTGGGTCTGTTGCAGAATCACACCCGCTCCAGTTTGAAAGAGATTCTGAAAATCCCTGCGCCTGTTTTTCAGCATACGGAAGCATGACAAGAGAGTGGAAAGCCTGCCCAGTCGTATTTCCATTTCTCAACACAGAACTGTAACACAATGGATGTGCAAATAACTCTTGACTGAGTGGAAATGCTGAGAATAGAGACATGGGACTGGAAATTTGTTGTGTTCTAATGGTTTTACCTTCCACATGGATTACAATGTATCTGAGCCAATGTAACATTGCCTATAGCAACAATGTAACCTTCAGCTGTATCAGATAAACCCTGAAATAGGACGCGAGCTAATGACCACCAGCTGGCAGCAGCGAGCGTCCAAGCTCTCTTGGTCCGAACTCATCAAAGGCAACAGCGCGGGAAGCTTTCCCGCCACCACCTACACCTGGACAAGAAGGGCGTGACCCGAAATGACGTCACGCAGGCAGTAGCCAATGGGCTACCATGGCACCACGTTCAAATGTATTACTACTGTATATAAAGAGCTATCGATCCGCCATTACCTCATGTTCCCTCTGTCCACGATGCAATAAACCTGAGTTAACCCAGCCCGAGGCTGTGTCCTGTGTCTTGGTTTTCATACACCAAATTGGCGACGAGGATGGGATAATGGATCCCCAAGGAGCAGCCAGGGCACAGAGCGGGTTCAACATCACCAAACCGCAAGACTGGGAGCTGTTGGAGATGGACTTCCAGGCGGCGCTGGTGGAACTCAAAGTCAAGGAAGAGGATGAGGAGAGGAAGAGGGCCATCCTCACCAGAATGCTCGGGATGGAAACCAAGCGGACGCTGGTGGGCATCATCGCTCCGAAGAAGGTGAGCGAATTTAAGGCGGACGACATCATGAAGCTGCTACGGGAGCGTTTCCGACCCTCGAGGGCGATGTTTCCCGCTCGGAGCGCGTTTTGGAGGCGAGTCCAAGCGCCGGACGAGTCGGTTGAGGCATTCGTGGCCGCCATGAGGGTAGCCGCCGTCCCCTGCAAATGGGACAACATCCTAGAAATGGCCCTCAGGGACGGCGTGCTGTGTGGCCTGAAAGACAAGGAGGTGCAGCGCAGCTTGATGAACAAGGAGCCGCCACCCACGCTGGCAGAGGTCGTAGAGGCCGCAGAAGCCGCAGAGTCCACGAATGCTGGAGTGGACGAGATGCACCAGTGGCGTGAGTGGCGTCCCAGGGCCGGCAAAGCGGAAAATTCGGTGCACGGGAAGTCCGGACAATCGGTGCACGCAACTCGACGGGCCTCAAAATCGTCCTCGGAAGGCAGCGACGGCGAGGAGGTCCAGAAGGTCCGAAAAGGGGGGCGCCGCTGCGACGGTTGCGGAGCGGCCCATGAGCGCGCGAGGTGCCCATTTAGAAAGGCCGAATGTTACACCTGCGGCCGTCGGGGGCACATTGCCAAGGCATGCAGAAAACGGAAGGAGGGCCGGAGGCAGTCACCAGACCGTTCGACCAGGCCGGACCGTCCAGCGAGACCCAAAGATGGCGCCCAGACCACGAGGAAGCAGGACGGCGTGGGCCGCGTCTCGGACGGCAGCGAAGACGACGCCCCAGTGTTCAGCGTGTCCGCGGGACAGTCCCATTACTTCGTTGAGGTATTAGTACAAGGGGCCCCTATCAGGATGGAAATTGACTCGGGGTCCTCCTACTCCATAATTCCCCAGAAAGAGTTCTTGAAAATTGACCCCCACGTGCGGCCCAAACTTAAAACATTGAGGTCCACGCTACGAGATGTACAGGGAAACAGCATTCCGGTGTTGGGGGTCGGGAAATTTCGGGTTAATTTTAAGAGACATTCTGCGGATCTGCCCCTAGTTGTCCTCAAGGGGGGAAGTTGTAGCCTCCTAGGGACACAGTGGTTTCAGCCTTTAGGCCTGTTCATAGGGGGAGTACATTCGGTGGGGGTGGATCCAATACAAGCGGTGTGCGGTGCGCATCCCGCCGTTTTTAAAAAAGGACTTGGAAAATTCAAGGGACCCCCTGTAGCCTTCGACCTAGACCCGGAGGTCCGCCCGATAAGACTCAAACCGCGCAGGGTGCCTTTCGCACTAAAGGACAAAATAGAGGCGGAACTGGACAAATTGGTGGGCCAAGGGATTCTTATTCCTGTTGATTCCGCGGAGTGGGAAACTCCAATTGTAACAGCTCTGAAGGCTAACGGGGAGGTGCGCATTTGCGCTGATTATAAGTGTACAATTAACAAGGCGATCCGCCCTAATGCATACCCGGTGCCGGTGGTCAGCCACCTTTTGGCCAGGCTAAATGGGGGAAAGTGCTTCGCTAAGCTCGATCTGGCACAAGCCTATCAGCAACTCCCCGTAACTCCCGCCACGGCCGCGGCACAAACGATAGTCACACATAAAGGAGCGTTCCAGGTGTCGCGTTTACAGTTCGGCGTGAACTCGGCACCCGGCCTTTTTCAGTCGCTTGTGGAACGCCTCCTGAAGGGGCTGGAGGGGGTGTTGCCTTATTTTGATGACGTATTGATAACAGGGGGGAGTAACTGGCAAAAAGATTGGATAAAGTACTAACGGTGTTCGAGAAAGCGGGGCTGAGACTGAGGAAGGACAAATGTGTCTTTTTCGAAACCGAGGTCGAGTTTTTAGGGTTCCGGATCACACCCGAGGGTATTAAGCCATCCAAAGCCAAAGTAGCAGCCATCAAGAAGGCCCCTCGCCCCACATCCAAAACCGAGCTACAGTCATTCCTGGGGCTCCTCAATTTTTACCATACATTCCTTCCGCGGAAAGCGTCCGTGGCCGAACCGCTTCATCGGTTGCTTAAAAAGGAGGAGACATGGATGTGGGGTGACGAGCACGAGAGGGCGTTCAAAGAACTAAAGCAACTCTTGACTTCTGACGCAATCCTAACGCATTTCGACCCCAAACGGCCGGTGGTCTTAGTCTGCGATGCATCACCGGTGGGGGTGGGGGCGGTGCTGTGCCACGTGTTGGATGACGGAAGGGAGGCCCCGGTTGCGTTTTATTCAAGGTCCCTGTCCCAAGCAGAGCGAAATTACGCACAAACCGACAGGGAGGCATTAGCAATAGTAGCGGGGACCAAAAAGTTTCACGATTTTCTGTATGGCCGCCCGTTCAAAATCGTGACGGATCACAAGCCCCTGTTAGGGATTTTCACGGCAAGCAAGCCCACGCCGCAGATCCTATCCCCGAGAATGCTGCGTTGGGCTATTTTTCTCAACGCATACCAACACGAGTTGGAGTACCGGCCCGGAAAGGAGATCAGCCATGCTGATGCACTTTCGAGATCCCCTTTGCCCTTGTCGGACGACCAAAAGGCTAGAGTAGAAAGAGACCACCAGGTGTTGCTAATTGAGGTTTTAGACGCACCCCCAATAGTACCAGCCGATATTGCTAGGGCGACAGGCAAGGACAGAACGCTGGAGAAAGTCAGCTCATGGGTACAGAAGGGGTGGCCGGCATCGTCCCCAAGCGCGGAATTCGACCCATTCTTTCGGAAAAAACTAGAGTTGTCCCTAGAAAGGGGGTGCCTGTTATGGGGCCAACGGGTGGTGGTCCCTACCTCCATGCGGCCGAGGGTGCTCAAACTACTGCACGTCAGCCACCCGGGCATCGTTCGTTCGAAAGCGCTGGCCCGCAGTTACTTTTGGTGGCCACAGCTGGACGCGGACATTGAGCACATGGTCGGCACTTGTGAGGCATGCCAGGGGTCCCGTCCAGAGGAGGCCCGCCTCCCGCATAGGGAATGGGACACAGCAAGGGGGCCGTGGTCCAGAGTGCACATAGATTTCGCTGGCCCATTCCGAGGAACCATGTTTCTCCTGGTGGTGGATGCGTTCTCCAAGTGGCTGGAGGTTATCCCAGTAAAGAGCACGTCCTCCGCCGCGACAATTAGCCAGCTACGGAGAGTCTTTTCCACGTTCGGTTTACCCGACACGTTAGTCAGCGATAACGCGAGTTGCTTCACCTCCTCGGAGTTCGGGGCATTCATGGAGGCAAACGCCATTCGCCATGTCACATCCGCGCCGTTTCACCCGGCCACGAATGGCCAAGTGGAACGGTTGGTGCGTACAACAAAGGATGCGCTTCGGCGCATGGGCCCGGGGGACCTAAATCACCAAGTATGTCAGTTCTTATTAGCGTATAGGGTGACCCCCTTAGCGTCAGGTTACTCGCCGGCAGAGCTCTTGATGCGGCGAAAACTGACCACAATTCTGTCCAGGCTAGACCCGACGAGAGTCGAGGATAAAGGAAAAAACATAGGGTTGGCAGTCTCGAAAGGGTTCGCCGCCGGCGACCCTGTTCACTGCAGGAACTATGCCAGCGCAGGGCCAGCCTGGGTGCCGGGGACGGTAGTAGAACAGACGGGGCCAGTGTCATACCGGGTCGAGACTAACACCGGCCTCCTCTGGAGGAGGCACGCGGACCAACTGAGGCACCGAGTGAGTGTACCAGCCAGTGGGGCTCAACAACAGGATTCAGCGTTAGGGTTCTCCCTCACCCGTTTAGCCCAAGGGGGAGACGACAGCGGACAACAGTCCCAAGCAAGGGGGGAAGGAAGAAGCAGCGGCCCCGACTCATACCCTTTTGATAAACCAGTTCTATCAGAGGCCGGGGAAGGGGGAGAGGAGTTCGCGACCGCTGCCCCCGAATGTAATTTTGATTTTGATTTTGCGAGCCGGGGGGGTTTTCAGGAGTGTTTCCCCACCCATCCAAGCGAGAAGAGGGGTTTTTCGTTAGCCCCCAGTGCCCCCGGTTCTTCCCTAAGAAAGAGCACACCTCCCAACAACGCCGCGGAGCCGCGGCAAGTCACTAACGAGTCTCCCTCTCCAATTACAGGGCAGGAAACCAGGGGACAAAGAGAAGGTAGCAAACCCGGGGAAAGGCAGCCCGCATCGAGACCCCAGCGTGTTCGAAATAAGCCATCTTGGCTGAGAGACTTTGTCTCCTAGGGGGGGGGGGAGTGTATTTAAGTGTGGGCTCGAGACGTTGTCTCATCCTAGGGGGGAGGGGTGTTGTGTTCTAATGGTTTTACCTTCCACATGGATTACAATGTATCTGAGCCAATGTAACATTGCCTATAGCAACAATGTAACCTTCAGCTGTATCAGATAAACCCTGAAATAGGACGCGAGCTAATGACCACCAGCTGGCAGCAGCGAGCGTCCAAGCTCTCTTGGTCCGAACTCATCAAAGGCAACAGCGCGGGAAGCTTTCCCGCCACCACCTACACCTGGACAAGAAGGGCGTGACCCGAAATGACGTCACGCAGGCAGTAGCCAATGGGCTACCATGGCACCACGTTCAAATGTATTACTACTGTATATAAAGAGCTATCGATCCGCCATTACCTCATGTTCCCTCTGTCCACGATGCAATAAACCTGAGTTAACCCAGCCCGAGGCTGTGTCCTGTGTCTTGGTTTTCATACACCAAAAAATTCCACTTAAATTTCATACTAATTGGCATGGCAGACGGCATGAGTGTGGAGTCCCTTTCCCCACAAGGTCATAGGTAAGCCTTAGCTGCCGTTGAGAAGGAGGGAATGCTGAGTCAGAGGGAATGAGTGCGCTGCCCCTTTGGTGTTGTGGGGGTGTGTGTGTGTCTTTTTTTTCATGAGCCAGGCTGGATCCCTGGCCCGTGGAAAGAAAAGGGTAGGGTGGTGGTCTTTTTTGGGGGGTTTCGCGGGCCAGGCTCCATCCCTAGCCCGTGGGAAGAAACGGGCAGGGGGTGTCTTTTTTTTTCACAGGCCAGGCTCGATGGCTGGACCGTCGACAGTAAGGGCAGCGGCAGCTGGGGTGTTTTTTTTTCCACACGCTGGCTGGCCCATCGAAAGGAAGGGCAGTGGCGGGAGGGTTTCTTTTTTTGCGCACCGGCTGGCCCGTCGAAAGGAAGGGCAGCGGCAGCGGGGGGGCCTTTAAAGTAAAAAAAAAATTACATTAAATAAATTAAATTAAAATAAAATTTGCATAAACATAAAACAAAAACCTTCCAAAACCAATTTAAAGAGGCACTGAGGAAGCTGGCGCACAAAAAAAACAACAACACACACACATTGGGAGCACAAGTCTGCCGCAGGCGGACACAGCGCCTTGAAGCCACAAAATCACAAAAACTTTCAACACCATTTAAAACAGGCCAGCACCATTGGTTCAAGAAAAACAACAACAACAAAACCCTTTACTATCCAACACAATTTTACAAAGCCTGGCACTGCCGGGCAAAATATGCTAGTACAATATAATACAAGTGAAACAATATCAGCAAAGCAATATATAAATACAGCATAGATTAAACAATGATAAAAAACAGAGCAATACAAAATACAAGATAATGAATACAATCAAATATAAGCAGCACAGCAGCTCATGCAATAAATACGATATTACTGTCCCCCACCAAAGCACCGACCACTACATGCGCTCTCACGTCCCATGGCCTGCCAGGAGGAAGCCGGTTGGCAGAGTAATGGGAAAAGTTGGAACTCCGCATATAGCGGCAGGGAGAGTCCGATAGAAACCAACGCCAGGGCCTTCACCCTTTGTAGCTCCCATCCCACCGCAGGTCTTTGGCGGCGGGAACAGAGCGGCAGCACCTCCCCCCTCCAGGCTGGTGGTCGCGAGGGGAGTCAGGCCAGGGCCCTCGCCCTTTGTAGCTCCCATCCCGCTGCAGGTGGAAGTCTTTGGTGGTGGGGATGGAGCGGCAGCACCTCACCCCTCCAGGCTGGCGGTTGCAAGGGGAGTACAGCCAGGGCCCTCACCATTTGTAGCTCCTGTCCCACTGCAAGTACAGGGGTACAGAATGGCTAGCAAAACAGATAAGTATACAAGCTAATGTGGGTTTTTTTTAAACAACTGTTAATACTTGTTCTTCAGATTAGTTTATCAGAGAGTATAGTAGATAGCAGTGATGGCAAACCTTTTAGAGACCAAGTGCCCAAACTCAATCTGCGCCAGAGAGGAGCAGGATGAACTCTGTGCTGGGGGAGGGAGGAAGTGCTCCCATTGGCCTGCTGGGCAGAGGGGTGGGGTGAACTCTGTGCTGGGGCAATGGCGTGAGTGCCCACAGAGAGGGCTCTGAGTGCTCCCTCTGGCACTCGTGCCATAGGTTCTCCACCACTGGTATATATTATATATATATATATATATATTAGGGGTGCCCAAACTATGGCCTGGGGGCCAGATCTGGCCCTCAACACCAATTCATCTGGCCCACGCCACCCTTGCTGCTCCTGAAAGTGGAAGTAAAATATGCCCATACTTCTGCCCTCCCCGTGGTACTGAAAAACATGAGGTTTCCTTCCAGAGGCTTCTCTCCAAACCCCAAAGGGGCAGCACACTCATTCCCTCCGACTCAACATCCCTTCCTTCTCAACGGCAGCTAAGGCTTACCTATGACCTTGTGGGGAAAGGGACTCCACACGCATGCCGTCTGCCATGCCAATTAGTATGAAATTTAAGTGTAATTTCCAGTCCATTCCTCCTTCCAGCCTCTGCTCAGAGCTGATGGTTTGCTTTTAAAGTCTCTCGTTCTATCTAGGTTCTGCTTCTGCACATCTTCTGTGTCTCCAGAGACCGGGCAGCTTCTAGAAGGAGCTTAAAACCTTTATTGGGACTTGAAAAGATCATATCAAGAAACCAGAAGGCGACTGAGACTTGGAAGGGAAGAAGGGAACAGTTAGAACAGACCCTTAAGTGGAAAGGGATGGCTTGCCAGATATTAGGACCAATGTCATCCATACTACATTATTGCTGATAATTTTGTGTGGTTAGGAAAGCTGAACAATAAAAAACGCTGACGGGAGAATAAAGCAAAAAGCAAAGCAATCCCACTTATCTATGGCCCCATAGCACTTAGTGCACTCTCTGGGTGGTTCACAAGTTAATTAGCAAATCTGACTCATTTGAAATGTGGCCATGGAAGAGAGCTCACAGGTACCAGAGATTGCCAGAGAGGTGAACAAGTGGTTTCAAAATCAAATCAAGCCCAAATCCTCCCTAAAATCTAAAATGAGTAAACCAAGGCTACTGTACTTTCCATAGATCACACGAAAATAAGGCTCACTGGAAAAGACGATATAATGTATTTATTTATTTCAATTTTTATGATGCCCGCTCAGATAAAAACCTGACTCAGGGTGGCATACAACAATTAAAACATATAAAAACAGGTTAAAAACCCTGTCATCCACCCATCTATCCACCCTCCTACTCCCACCCCATTTAAAACTAAAAACTGGGGAAAGCTGGGGAAAGCTGAAGGCAGCAGGAAAAAAGAAAGACTGACACATGAGATGGATTGACTCCATCAAGGAAACCACAGTTTGGAAAAACTGAACAGGTTTTTTTAATGACAAGACCTTTTGCGGGACAGTGATTCATAGGGTCACCCTAAGTAGGAGGGGGTTGGCCCTCCATGGATGAGAAAAGCCTGGGCTCTTGTCAGGCATCACCTGCTAATAATAATAATAATAATAATAATAATAATAATAATAATAATAATAATAATAATAATAATAATAATAATAATGTTGTGTCAGAAATTACTCTGGGTTGAAAGGATTATTTTTGCAGGAGAAACTCCACTCAGGGGATGCCCAAATGTGGCTCCTTTCATGTCCCCAAGAGCTGGGACAGAGACAGGCGCTCAATCCGTCATATAGTACCTGAGTCTCGAACTGCTGACTTGATGGCCTTCCAGCTAACAAGGCAAGCTTCTTAACCACGGAGTCACTGCCTCTTTCTACCAGTTACCTTTGCAGAAGCTAACACCCGGCTTGGGATCTGTCCCACTGGGGAAGGGCAAGGAAGGGTGGCTTCGGTCCCCAAGGAGAGGCTGAGCTGGGCCGGATGCAGCCATTTGGTCTCCTGAAGCATCCGTGGGGATTCATCTGCCATGCAAGCCTCTCCATTTAGCAGCCAGTGCTTTGGAATGGGGCCAGTCCAGGAGGCTATGAAGCAGATGTTGAGGGGAACGCATTCAACCAGGAGCCCTCTTTCTGCTCCTCTCCCAGGATGCTCTGCAGCATGCAACAGTTCACGCGCGCGCACACACGCGCACACTCCAGTGACGGAAGGGGATGGCTTTGAACAGGACTGTAGCCTCCCTCAGGAGGCAGAGACCGAGGAGCCCCAAAGAGTAGATGAACTCTGGCCATGGAGAAAAGTTGGCCACTGTTGATGCCTTGGTTTGTCAGGACTGGTGCTGGCCTCTGGGGTAGTAGTGGGGCACCTGGAAGGAGAGGGTCTCCTCGTGGCCCTAAAGTGAAGCAGGCTGTGTAGATTCAGAGCAACCATCCCGTTTGAGCAGCGGGTCTTTGGAAGCAGGTCATCCCTTTCCTCCCTTCTTCTTCCATTCTGGATATTGGCTACCATCAGGGTGAAAGTCCTCCTGTTCCTCCAAGAACCTTCCGCACCAGCCTCTCGGGTTCTTCAGCCACAAAGTCCGTCTACTTCCAGGTCCTCCTTTCTTCCCAGGGATCTTTCCTTGCAGAGCCAGTTGGAGGATTCTGTAATTTATGTTGTTCCTCATGATATGCCTAAGAGGTTGTTGTGTATGAAACAGTATTACTTTAAGAATGTATGAATGTAACCTGACAATGATCACAATGTATTTCAGCTGTTAAAGGAACGTGAGCCAGCTGCCCATAGAGGGCAGCTGCGAGCGTTCAGCTCACATGGTTCACATTCCCCCAATCACTGGCAGCCGCGGGAACCTTCCCGCGCAAGGATCACCTGGAGAAGAAGGGCGTGACTCTGAATGACGTCACACAGGTAGCAGCCAATGAGCTACCGTGCAACCCTTTTCAAATGTATTACTGCAGCATAAAATGAGCTGTACCTCCGCCATTACCACATGTTCATCCTGACCATCATGCAATAAAGCTGTGTTTTAGCCCTCACTGCGGCTCCTTGTGTTCTGTTGCAAGACACTAAATTGGCGATGAAGGTGGGATCCATGGCGTGTCCCAAGATCAAACCTCACCAGTTTGATATCAGCGATCCAGAACAATGGGAGCTGTACGAGTGCCAGTTTCGGCACGCAATGGATGCTGCAGGAATCGACGATGAGGGGAAGATGCGCTCGCACTTCCTAGCCCAGGTGGGGCCGGCCACGCTGTGCATCCTGATGAACCCGGTGGCTCCCCGGAAGGTCGACGTGGTGCCCATTGACCGCATCCTTGCACTACTGAGGGAGCATTTCCAGCCACCCGTTTCCATTTTTCCGGCCCGGGTCGCGTTCCACAGGTGGGACCAGCCCCCGGGAGAATCCGTATCCGCCTATGCGGCGGCCCTCAGGCTGGCGGCCGTCAATTGCCAATGGGAGGACCTGGACATGGCCCTCCGAGACCGCATGCTGTGTGGCCTGAGGGACAAGGAGGTCCAGAGGAAGTTGATGACCCGCGACCATCGCCTCACATTCAACGAGGTACTGCGGGAGGCCAAGCAGCCGAGGCGGCGAGGAGCGGGGTCAGAGTTTTAAAGTCCCGAGGGGCCATGCCTGAGAGGGCCAAGTCACCCGTGCAAGCGGCCCGGCGGACTTTGGCGAAAACGGCCTGGCGGGTACCCCGGTCGCCCGCAGGCACCCCAGCAACCTCCGAGGAGTCTTCCATGATGGCGGACTCCTGTTCCAGCGAGGACGACAACGTACAGAGGGTAAAGAAGCGTGGAGAGAGGCACCAGACCAGCGAGTGAGGAAGCCACCGCTGCGATGGCTGTGGGGCATCTCACAACTGGACGAGATGCCCATTCCGGAAGACCGAGTGCCACAACTGTGGCCGGAAGGGCCACATCGCCAGGGTCTGCAGGCACGGGTGAACCGAGGACAAGGGCGCATCGAGACACCCTCAAGCACACCAATGCAAGGCAGTCGGCATCGGAAAGGTCTCAGCCAACGATGGCGTGGCAGGCGTGAACCGCGTGGGCCTGGAGCACCGGCGCTTCTACGTAGAGATACTGTTACAAGGGGTTCCAGTGAGGATGGAAATAGACTCAGGGTCGTCCTACTCCATCCTGTCCCAGAAGGAGTTCATGCGCATTCCCCCAAATGCGCGTCCCAAGTTGCGGGCTATGAAGTCATACTTATGGGACGTGCAGGGTTATGGGATCCCAGTGTTGGGGGTGGGGAACTTCACGGTGAAGTTCAAAAATTACACAGAAAAACTGCCCTTAGTGGTTCTTAAGGGGGGAAGATGTTGCCTTTTGGGAACCCAGTGGTTTGCTCCCCTGGGAATTGAACTGTCCGGCATTAACGCCATAGAGACTGACCCAATGCGGGACGTGTGTGATGCGCACCCGGACGTTTTCAAGAAGGGGCTCGGGACTTACAAGGGGCCCCCAGCTTGTTTTGACTTGGACCCAGAAATCCGGCCCATACGTCTCAAGCCAAGAAGAGTGCCTTTCGCCCTCAAGGACAAGGTTGAGGCGGAACTGGACAAATTGGTGGGGCAGGGGATTTTGGTTCCAGTTGATTCAGCGGAGTGGGAGACTCCGATTGTTACAGCCTTAAAATCAAACGGGGAGGTCAGGATTTGCGCTGACTACAAATGTACAATTAACAAGGCCATTCGGCCAAATGCATATCCGGTGCCAGTGGTTAGCCACTTACTGGCCACGTTGCATGGGGGGAGGTGTTTCGCCAAGCTAGGCCTGGCGCAGGCGTATCAGCAGCTCACAGTAACCCCAGCTGCTACCGCTGCGCAAACCATCGTTATGCACAAAGGGGCATTTAAGGTAACGCGCCTACAGCTCGGCATAAATTCGGCCCCTGGGATCTTCCAGTCCCTTGTGTAACACCTTTTAAAGAGGCTTCCAGGCGTGCTCCCATATTTTGACGAAGTCTTGATAACAGCAGGGAGCGAATCAGAACTAGCAAAGAGGCTAGACAGGGTCCTCTCTGTGTTCGAGAGAGCGGGACTTAGGCTGAGAAGGGACAAATGTGTGTTCTTTGTGAGGGAGGTTGAGTTTCTCGGGTTCAAGATAACCCTGGAGGGCATCAAGCCTTCCGAGTCCAAGGTTGCGGCTGTGCAAAACGCCCCTCGCCCCCCGTGAAACCGGAGCTGCAGTCATTCCTAGGGCTCCTGAATTTTTACCATTCCTTCTTACCAAGGAAGGCATCCGTCGCAGAGCCACTGCAAGCGCTACTAAAGAAAGAGGCGGATTGGCGGTGGGGAGATAGGCAAGAGAAAGCATTCAAAGTGCTCAAGGCGCTCCTATCCTCGGATGCTGTTCTGACTCATTTCGACCCGAGGAAACCAGTAGTTTTGGTCTGTGATGCATCACCAGTGGGGGTGGTGCTGTGCCACGTGTTGGAGAGTGGGCGGGAAGCCCCGGTTGCCTACTATTCCAGGTCACTTTCAAAGACAGAGCGCAACTACGCGCAAACAGATAGGGAGGCCCTGGCCATAATCGCGGGAACAAAGAAGTTCCACGATTTCCTATACGGCCGCGACTTCACGATTGTGACTGATCATAAGCCCCTTTTGGGAATTTTTACTACAGGCAAGCCCACCCCACAAATTCTGTCCCCCAGAATGCTACATTGGGCAATTTTCCTTAACACCTACCAGTATGAGCTGGTCTATCACCCAGGGAAGGAGATCTCCCATGCGGACGCGCTGTCCCGGTCTCCCCTCCCTAGTTTAGGAGACCCCGAATGCGAGGTAGAGCAGGACCACCAAGTCCTGCTGATCGAGTCTCTCGACTCGCCCCCCATAGTTCCGGCAGACCTCGCCAAAGCCACGGCGGCCGACCAAATCCTGTCCCAAGTCAGTTCCTGGGTAAGGAAAGGGTGGCCCACAACTCCCCCCGAGGAGCATTTCAAATCATTTTTCAGGCGCAGAGTAGAGCTTTCCCTTGAAAGGGGCTGCCTGTTCTGGGGCCAGCGGGTAGTCATCCCAGAGAGGTTACGAGCTAAGGTGCTGAGGCTCCTGCATACTAGCCACCCGGGGATAGTGCATTCCAAAGCATTGGCCAGAAGCTACTTCTGGTGGCCCCAGATAGACGCGGATATAGAGCATTTGGTGGCCACATGCGAGAGCTGCCAGAGCTCTCGGCCCGAGGAGTCCCGGCTGCCCCATAGGGAATGGGACAAGGCCCGCGGGCCATGGTCCCGAGTACACGTCGACTTCACTGGCCCTTTCCGCGGGTCCATGTTTCTGCTGATAGTCGACTCATACTCCAAGTGGTTGGAGGTAATTCCCATGTCGAACACCTCATCTGCCGCAACCGTTAAACAATTGCGTAAGGTGTTCGGTTGCTTCAGCCTGCCGGACGTCCTTGTTAGCGATAACGCCAGTACCTTCACTTCTGCGGAATTCAAGCCGTTCATCGAGAGAAATGCCATCCGGCACATTACCTCTGCCCCGTTTCACCCCGCCACAAACGGTCAGGTAGAGTGCCAAGTGCGCACTACGAAAGACGCACTGTGGTGCATGGGTCCCGGTGAGTTGAACCTTCAACTGTGTCAGTTCCTCATCTGTTATAGGGCAACTCCCCTAGCTTCAGGACTTTCGCCGGCTGAACTCCTCATGAGGAGGAGGCTGGTAACGCTTTTTGATCGGTTGGATCCGACCAGGGTGGAGGATGAGGGGAGAAATATAGAGATAGGGAGCTCCAAAAGTTTTGCTGTAGGGGACCTGGTTCACTGCAGAAACTACGCGACCTCGGGACCAACGTGAGTCCCAGGAACGGTCATTGAACAAACGGGGCCAGTATCCTATAGGGTCGAGACTAGCATCCTCGGATACAAATGCATATCCTGGATTCTCAGCCAAGGAGGAGGATACTTTCAAAGAGTGGAATGAGTTTGATTTTATGTTACCGTACCAGGGGGGTGTCGCGGAGTGTTCCCCCACCCATCTGAGTGAGAAGAAGGGTTTTAGTTCAGCCCCTGGTACCTCCAGTCCTCCCAGTACTTTTGTTTTAGAGTATACCCATCACCAAGACCCCCAAACCAGGCAGCAGGGGGAAGTTCATTCTCTCCATCCCCAAGAACTCCAAGTCAGGCAGCAGGGGGTAGTGCTAGTACGCCGGTTGCAGGCGCAAGAGACCGGGGCGAGACAACAAGGGTCTCCTCGTCGGTTCTGAGGTTCGTGCTGGGGGGGTCCCCAGGCGCCACGAGCAACAGGCAGGGGTTCACATCTCAGCTGCATGTTCCGTTCCCTTCTCCCAGCGCAAGGTTGTCACAGAGTCCCCGTCAGACAACTAATGAGTCCTCCCTTTCCATTGCAGGACGAGAGTCTGCGGAACTTGGAGCCCCTAGTTCCCCTGAGCTCAGCCAAGCAGTCGTACGCCCCAAGCGCACATGCGGGAAGCCACAATGGTTGAGGTACTTCGTCCCATCCTAGGGGGGAGGAGTGTTGTGTATTATGTATTATTATGTATTACTTTAAGAATATATGAATGTAACCTGACAATGATTACAATGTAACCCAGCTGTTAAAGGAACGCGAGCCAGCTACCCATAGAGGGCAGCTGCGAGTGTTCAGCTCACATGGTTCAAATTCCCCCAATCACTGGCAGCCGCGGGAACCTTCCCGCGCAAGGATCACCTGGAGAAGATGGGCGTGACTCAGAATGACGTCATGCCGGTAGCAGCCAATGAGCTACCGTGCAACCCTTTTCAAATGTATTACTGCAGTATAAAATGAGCTGTACCTCCGCCATTACCACATGTTCATCCTGACCATCATGAAATAAACCTGTGTTTTAGCCCTCACTGCGGCTCCTTCTCTGTCTTCCGTGCAAGACACTAAAGAGGTATTGTAGCTTTCTTTGCTTCATGGCTTTAAAAAAGTTCTTTTTCTTTATCCACCCAGCACAATACTTTTACATTAGCCACATGGTCAACCCATGATATCCTTAACAGCCGTCTGTCGATCCACATTTCAAAAGCGTCGACTCTCTTTTCAGATGCTTTAGTCAATGTCCAAGCTCCGACTCCATAGAGCCACACTGGGAACACGTAATTTCTCGCTATTCGGATCTTTGGATCTTTCCTACCTACCTGCAAAATATTCAAGAAGTGTTTGGAAGTAGAAAAGAAGGCTACCTGTCTCTGGGCCCATCAGCATATGGACAGGTAGGCATTTGCTATGGCAACCATTTCAGCAGCAAAAGAAGCCCATCTTTTTTTGCCATAGGTGGGCGGGCGGGCAGGTTTTGGAAAGGCATGAAGCGTTTGTTTCTTGGCCTTCTCAGAGTAACCAAGACCCCTTCTCCAGCCCAGCTTTAAGGCTTTCCCCATGATTTCTTTCTGGTTCTGGCCTGGCTAACTTACCATAAGGCCAGGGGGCTTAACGAATGTGCAAATGAGTCCTCATGGCTCGGCCACCAGTGACCGAGCTTCCACCCCATTTGCCCTTGCTCCCAATGCAAGGCCTGGTCCTCCTGTGGAGGGTATTGAGTATTTCAGTACAAGCCCAGCATGCAGCAACCAGGGAGACAGGAAAGACTAGCCTGACCTAAGAGAAGTTTGTTTTGCCTTGTTTGTCTTTAATTGCAATTAGAAAAGGTTCTTTCCTGCCTCAGTGATCACCTGACCCTATTGTTTTTGTTTGCTCTGGCCTTCTCTCTCTCTCTTGCTTTCTGCCTACAAAAAGGAAATATGTCTTTATGAGCATCTCCATCTTCCAGGCCACATGGCTGGAAGAAAGACTCGACATGACATCTTTCTAAAGCAACTTAATCAAGACTCCTGAGCACAAAGGCATCTTCTGGCCTCATTTTCTGAGTACATGCTATTTTTCTTTCCCTCAAGTATCTAGCCCAAGTGTGTTTATTAGCTGGGCAAAAAAAGAGCTGAACTAGGAGACTTGCATTCAAACATAAAACCTGCCGCTTTTTGCTGTGCAGCTGCTACAAATAACTTAAGAGGGGACTGTGCCCACATCTGGCCATGGGTCATCAGGAGAGGAGAGGAGAGGAGAGGCAAGCCTGGGCTCACAGGCATGGCAGGAAGCTCCTTGGCTAGCCCTGAAAAGAGGAGACTCACCCACAGAAAAGCCCTTGGGACGATGGAGTCTGCCCTGATAATGGAGGCATCCCATAGGTCAGACCCCAGACACCATGTCTGCCTATCCCAATGTGAGAAGGATATGAGCCATTCTATCAAGTCTATACATTAAAACAGAGTTCCATTTAGCCTCCTGACCCCAACAGCAAGCTGGAAATTCAAAAATCTTTAACCCATTCCAAACTGGGGTCGAGTTGAGCAATAGGCAATGGTCATTTTGTTTTAGAATACGATATTTGTCCGCAATCAATAATTAACCACCAGAAATGTATATAGATAAAAGGGCAGAGGTTTTACAGAGAGATGGCTGTGGAAGGTCACATTAAACTTGTTTTTCTCGGTCTACAGAAGTTAAGCTGAGGTGCTTCATACTGTATTTGTCTCCATTTTTTTCCTTGGGGACCCATTCATGCACGTTTTCCTGCTAATTTTCATTTGTAAATAGAACTCTCTCCTTCAGGAAAGTCAGCTGACTATATTATTTTTAGATTGAGAAAGCCCAAGGGCTCTTCCCTATTTGCAAAGAGGGTTTACAGGGGGCACCAGAGGCTATGGGGTTTCCCTCCACAGCTGCACCGTCTGGGCAAACACAACATCCTGATCTGGCTGGTTCTCATCCTTAACCACAACCACAACTGGGCGCTCTAAGTGACGGAGATGCAGCGGAATGGCCAGGAAAGGGCATCTCAGGATGAAAAGCTCCGTAAGCTCCTTACCTCTCCCCCATGGCTTGCATAAACCAGGTAAATTACATAACCAACATCTTAAATTATGCAAAATGTATATTATTGAAAAAGAAAATTGGGGGGGGGGGAGGAGGAGGAGGAGGGATGATGCCGCAGAAAACGTGGTGAATGTACATCATTTATTCAGATCACAGAGTTCAGGTTGCCTTGGTACAGAACCCAGAAGGAACCGTGGAAGGATTTAGGAAAGGGGTTCGTGGTGGTCTCTCTCCCCCAAGTCTTGCACATCTCTGCAGCCTCTGATGAAACTGTATAGGCCACCTGTGGGCCATCTCCAAAGGAGCTTTTCAGAAACATGTTTTTGGGGCGCTTGGAAGGGAAGGCTGGGCTGGCCCTTTCGCATATCCTACCTCCCCATCCATCCTTTTTACACCCATGCAAGGGAGACCGTCTCCCTTATGATGCATCACTTGGGAAGGCGAGAAGTCCCATCCAAAGGCCAGGCAATGCCATCTGTCCGTAGGAAATGAAAGAAGAAGGAAATAGGCTGGAGGGGCCACCCAGGTATGTCTGCCCCAAACTGGGGGATTTCTGCGGTGTAAGCATGGCACAATTTGGACTGTTTTGGCCACCGACACTTACATCTTCTCTAGCAACGGAAGACTCTCTACCGAGATGGCAGAATAGTAGAGGGCACAGGGCCCCCCCTCCTCTTTCTGTCCCCCCCCCAGACCTGAACTCTGAAGCCCAGAGATGGAGGTTCAGGGGAACTCAAAAGGCAACTGGCCTTTACACAGTGACACCTGGCTAAGAGATGGCTGTCCCACCTCGACAGTGTCCAAAGTGTAGTAGGCCAAACCCTTCTAGCTTCTGGCATCCTCCCTGCAACTGGAGGGGTTTTCTTTCCTGTGGGGGTTGGGGTTGGGGTACAATGCGCAGAAAGAAGCCTGCTCTGGAAGCCAGCGAGACCTTTGCGTGCTCAATTGCACTGACTCATCCCCCCTGCAGGGCTTTGGGTTAAGCATGTAAAGCTCTTGTGGGCTTCTAGGGGAAGGTTGAAAGCAGGGAGCACTGTGGAGATGGGTCTTGTAGTCCTGGCCTGAATCCCTCCCCCCCATCTGTGATATGCAGGAACACAGAGTGATCCACGAAGGTCCATCCATCCTGACTGCTGGACTCCAGGAGCCAGACATGGCCGGTTTGAGTTGGCAGATCATGGTCGCGTGACACATCCAGCACCCAGCTACCCTGTGGGAAAACAGGCCATGAACTCTCCTGGCCACCATGCGTGTAGATTGGGGATGATGATGGACAGGGTGGCCTTTTAATGATGCAAGACCATTCAGAGAAAAGGAGGCAGGCAGGCAGGGCTTCCTCTGGACCAGCCTCTCATGGGATGCAGAGATTTGGTCGGATTGAGAAAGAGGCAAGGGCATCACTCCTGGGGAGAGCACTCATGGTCTCCTCAAGAGCAAAACTTTGCTCCCCCTCAGAGAGGACGAGTCAAGTCTAACTTAAAGGCTTGGCAGGAGCATGGGAATGGTGGCATGAACACCGTGTGTGAATGTATGCCTGCGCATGGATGTGAATACAAGTGGCCCCCTTATGCAAAGAGTGGGGGGAGCAATGGGTGTGTGTGTCCTTACAGCCATGGTCTCGGGGGTGGGGGGAGCCCAGGGTCAAGGCAAATGGGACAAGGAGCCGCCTTTTGTAAGAAGAGACGCTTCTGCCTCCAGACCTGCCTTGGGTTATCCCAGGGGTTCTTGGGCTCCCAGAGGCGCAAATTGGTTTCCTGCCATTTGGCAATTCTTCATGAAGAGAGAGGTCAGGGCTTCCTCTGGGACCTCCAGCCTCTTTTGAGGGAAAACACGCTGCTAATCCCCAATTCCTAGCTCCTCGTTTACTTGGCCCCACACTTTGTCCAATTGCCTGGGGCTGCTTTTGCTTCGATATCCTCTTCAAGGAGAAAAGGCCTCTGTGTGTGTCCATGTCCAACTCTAGCCTCTGGGGTTGGCAGTTAGGATGTCCCTTTGGGATGGGGCAGCTGGCCTTGGATCCCTCCTGGACCCCTCAGCTCTTGTCTCTGATGCTCCGGCTGCTCATTCACATCCCCTTAGCAATGCCCCCCCACCCCCCTCCAAGTCCCAGCTTCCATTGGCAGCTGCTCAAGAAGAGGAGCTGGGAGGATTTTTGGCCTGGATGAAGGTTGGACTGGTGGGTGGGTGGGTGTTGGTGTTGGGGTAAAGCCGTTTCTTCTCTTCCTTCCATTCACATGCACACAGGACCATGGAACCACAGTCTGGGAAAGTGCCATTTTTGGACTTCACCTCCCAGACTCCACCCGCTGGCGTTGTAGTCCTGGGAAGTAATGTTACCAAGGTCTGAGTTCCATCTCTACACAGTTAAAACCTCACATAAAGAACGCCTTGCTTAAAGAGGTAAAGTGATGGAAACCATCCTAAAAGATAGAATTAATAGGCACATAGAAGAGAAGGCGCTGCTAAAGGAGAGCCAACATGGCTTTTGCAAGGGCAAATCATGCCTCACTAATCTGTTGGAATTTTTTGAGAGTGTCAACAAGCATGTGGATAAGGGGGATCCAGTTGACATTGTTTATCTGGACTTTCAGAAGGCTTTTGACAAGGTCCCACACCAAATGCTCTTGAATAAACTTACCAGTCATGGAATAAAGGGACAGGTCTTGTCCTGGATCAGCAACTGGCTAAGGGACAGGAAACAGAGGGTAGCACTAAATGGACACTTCTCCAAGTGGAGGGAAGTAAAGAGTGGGGTCCCCCAAGGTTCAGTACTGGGACCCCTGCTTTTCAACCTCTTCATAAATGATCTAGAGGTAGGAGTAAAAAGCAAGGTAGCCAAATTTGCTGACGACACTAAATTATACAGGGTAGTGAAAACTGTGAGAGATTGTGAAGAGCTCCAGAGGGATCTCTCGACACTGGGGGAGTGGTCAAAACAGTGGCAAATGAGCTTCAACATCAGTAAGTGCAGAGTGATGCATGTTGGGGCAAAAAACCCCAATTACATTTATAAACTGATGGGGTCTGAACTCTCTGCGACAAACCAGGAAAGGGACCTTGGTGTCCTGGTGGACAGCTCAATGAAGGTGTCAACCCAGTGTGCCTCAGCAGTGAAAAAAGCAAACTCAATGCTAGGGATCATTAGGAAGGGTATAGAAAATAAGTCAGCAAGTGTCATTTTGCCTCTTTATAAATCTATGGTGAGGCCCCATCTGGAATACTATGTACAGTTCTGGTCGCCATACCTCCAGGAGGATATTATGGAGTTGGAGAAAGTACAGAGGAGGGCAACCAGAATGATTAGGGGACTGGAACACCTTCCTTACCATCTGAGGCTGCAACGGTTGGGCCTTTTCACTCTTGAATGACGACGTCTAAGAGGTGACCTGATTGAAGTTTATAAAATCATGCACGGTGTGGACAAAGTAGACAAGGAAAAACTGTTTTCCCTATCGCATAACACTAGAACTAGGGGACACTCCATGAAAATTTTGGGTACTAGTTCTCAAACAAATAAGAGAAAGTACTTTTTCACCCAGAGGATTACTGGTCTATGGAACTCCCTGCCAGAAGAAGTGGTGACAGCTGTCAGTCTTGACAGCTTCAAGAAAGGATTAGACAAGTTCATGGAGGACAAGTGTATCAATGGCTATAATTATGGCTACCTAAGGACAACCTCTGGGTTGGAGAGATAGGCAGGATATCTCTCAATGCCATTTCCAGGGAATCCTAAGCAGGTGAAGGCATCTCCTTGGGAATACCCTGAAGGAAATGGTGAGCCACTGTGTGAGACAGAATGCTGGACTGGATGGGCTGTGGCCTGTTCCAGCAAGGCTGTTCTTATGTTCTTATGTTATTTTGCCTCTTTATAAATCTATGGTGAGGCCCCATCTGGAATATTGTGTACAGTTCTGGTCGCCATACCTCCAGAAGGATATTATGGAGCTGGAAAAAGTGCAGAGGAGGGCGACCAGAATGATTAGGGGACTGGAACACCTTCCTTACCATCTGAGGCTGCAACGGTTGGGCCTCTTCACTCTTGAACGACGACGTCTAAGAGGTGACCTGATTGAAGTTTATAAAATCATGCACGGTGTGGACAAAGTAGATAAGGAAAAACTGTTTTCCCTATCGCATAACACTAGAACTAGGGGACACTAGATGAAACTTTTGGGTACTAGTTCTCAAACAAATAAGAGAAAGTACTTTTTCACCCAGAGGATGATCCCTGGTCTATGGAACTCCCTGCCAGAAGAAGTGGTGACAGCTGTCAGTCTTGACAGCTTCAAGAAAGGATTAGACAAGTTCATGGAGGACAAGAGTATCAATGGCTATAATTATGGATATTTAAGGACAACCTCCGGGTTGGAGAGATAGGCAGGATATCTCTCAATGCCATTTCCAGGGAATCCTAAGCAGGTGAAGGCATCTCCTTGGGAATACCCTGAAGCACATGGTGAGCCACTGGGTGAGAAAGAATGCTGGACTGGATCATGGGCTCCTGTGGCCTGTTCCAGCAAGGCTGTTCTTATGTTCTTATGTTCTAAAGGCAGAATTTTCACTGAATGGTCACCTCACTTAACAACTAAAACCAACCAAAAACTCCCTTAACAATTATATCGGGGTTCACAATCCCCGCCCCCCCCCACCCGCCAGAAGTCACAGTTGGTCACTTACAATGGTGTTTCGCTTAAAGAGCAATCCTATGGAATGCATTATGCTCTTTAAGCAAGCTACCACTGTATAAGCCAAGACCAAAGATGGATGGTATACCCCAAAATCCTCAAAGGGATTTCCCCTGCTCCCCCAATGGGCCTTCCTATGGGAAACTTGGGGGGTCTGTTCCAAAGAGGCAGGAGAAAGTTTGGGGTCCGGAGAAGCCACGGGTCTCACTCTGCATGGCTCTTACGTTTGTTCTTCACTCCACTGCCTGTGGCCCAACAATGGCAATGAGTTGAGGCCAAAGAGCCAGTCCAGGGGTACCCAAACTATGTCCTGTGGGCCAGATCTGGCCCCCAATGACAATCCATCCAGCCCACACTGCCCTCATCGCTCATGAGCTGTAGTTTGGGCACCCTTGAGCCAGAACAATGTCCAGATATCCCAGGGAAATGACCCCTGGAGGGCCAGGACTTGGAGAAAGAGAAGAAGGGGAACAGATGGGGAGAACAAGGACACCCCAGCCAGGGGCCTGGGAGACTCTCTGTCTGTCTCTCTGTCTGTCCAGCTGCCTCAGGCTCACAGGGTCTGAGTTCCATTTCTGTATAAGCCAAGACCAAAGATGGTTGGTATGCCGCTTCCGGGAGTGACAAGGGCGACATGGGCCGGATGAACTGGCATTGGGGGCTGTATATGGCCCACGGGCTGTAGTTTGGGCACCCCTGAGCCAGACCAATGTCCAGCCATCTCAGGGAAATGACCCTGGGAGGGCCAGGCCTTGGAGAAAGAGAAGAAGGGGAACAGATGGGGAAAACAAGGTCACCCCAGCCGGTGACCTGTGAGACTCTCTGTCTGTCTGTCTGTCCAGCTCACAGGGTGGCCAACCAGGTAGGCAGCACACACCACCCTAGGACAAAATGAGACACACCCTCAGCTAAGAAAGTGTCTGCCCCAGCCCTGTGGAACCTCCTTCCACCCGAGGTGCGTCTCCAGACGGAACTACTCCCCTAGATGCTGAAGGCATGGCTGTGTCAGCAGGTGTGGGGCATGAGTGCCACCACCTCTCAGGCACGCTGGCTTGTCTAGCCTGGGAGACGGACTTGCCCTGTCTGGGATCTCTGTTTTTAATGTGGGTGGTGGGTGGAGAGGGCTGTTTTTAAATGACTATTCAGGGTTTATGTGTTTTAATGTGGATTTTAGCTGGGTTTTCTTTGGGGTAATGTTTTTAATTGTTGATGTTTTAATTGTTTTATATTGTATTTTTATTTCTGTTTTTCCCCTTTCCCTCCTTTGTTGTTAGCTGCCCTGAGTGATGTTCCCACCAGGAGGGCGGGATATAAATAAATAAATAAATAAATAAATAAATAAATAAATAAATAATAAGAAAGTCCCATCCTTCCCTTTTGGCTTTTTCAAACCCAATCCGACCACAAACACTTGAGTATCAGGGCTGTACAGTGGCCAGAACGTATCAGGTAATTTAGTGATTATCTAATTATCCCAGTCCCTAAGTAAAAGCTGGCAGCACGTTCAATCTGCAGTGATGGTCCTTCAACCCTGCTGTATGTTCAACAAATCAGATTTGTAAACAATGCCCCTATTTCTCTAACACCAATCACAAAACAAAGGAAGCTAATCTGCAAGAGACAAGAGGTGAGAAGGACAAGCATGTAAGGAAGCCCTGCTTCTCATGAAGGATGGACGGTATCATCTCCAGGTGGATCCTCTAGGATAGCAGCTGCCTCTTGCCTGTCCATAGGTCTGTCTGACTTCCCTTCTTTCCATCTTGGAAGCCATTGTTGCACATGTGGGTGGGGGGCTTCTATGGACATTTCTCCAGAGGTTGGGGCCACTCAAGGGCCAGACCAGGCTGGCTCTCCTGGTTATGATGGGTCCTTCCCCAGAAACAATGTGCTGGTGATGATACCCAGAGAGGAGAGCAGCTGGGCCAGAAGACCTTCCACTGCCCAAATGCCACAAGCGGTTCAAAGAGGGTTGGCTCATGCCCCATGGGTGGCCTGTTGGAAGTCCTCCTGGTGGTGGAAATGTGGGTCTCCATGGTCAAATGTGTGTGTGTGGATGGAGCAGGCCTAGTCTCTCTCTGCTTTGGGTCACTCCCCCCCCCCCCATTGAAGTGAGCAGGCAAATGATGCTGGTGGCCCCAGGAAGTCCTCTTACTGACGCCATCCTCCTCGGAGAGGAAAGGAGCAGACCCACCCTCACTGCTTTCTTCTCATAAAGAGGCTAGCTAGGCATCATCATCACACTAACTGCAAAGGATGCCCCTCTGCCCGTCTTCCCTTAGGCCAAGGGTGCCCAAGCTTTTCAGGCCACGGGCCAGTCACATGGTTCAGTGGGCTGGTCACATGGTTCCTCTCACCGGAAGCGGAAGTGAAATGCGACTTGCAATTTGCTTTGCAACAGGATGAGATCGATTTTAAGTTGCCATTTTCTCTGCTTAAACCAAGGGTGCCCGAACTACGGCCCCCACCGCCCTCGTTGCTCCCAGAAGCAGAAGTAAATCGTGACCCTACGGGAGCGACAAGGGCGTCAGCTGTCAGCTGGATGAATTGGCATCGGGGGCCAGATCTGGCCTGTGGGCCATAGTTTGGGCACCCCTGCCTTGGACTGACCCATCTATTTGTAAAGGCTGACAGAGCTAGCAGTGGTGAGGAGGAAGGATCTTCTGTCAGGTATGCCAGGCCTCCCTCCTCCAGCCTTCAACAATGAGGATGAGCTTGCAAGAGCAAACCAGGATGCCAAGGCTGTGCATGGCTAAAGAAGGCCCCTCCTGGTCAATCAGGAACCAGAGAGCCACAGGGAAGGACATTGTGCCCAGCCAAGGTGGCCAAAAGGGCCAAATGCCTCAAACCTGGAAGGAAGAAACTGACTTTGTCAGACGGAGGCTCAGCCTTGGAATGGAGACGAATGCTTGGGATCCAAGAGAAGCAGAAGGTGGGGAAATGGTGGGAGTCATTGGCTCTGGACCAAGCACCCACAACTAGGCTGCAAAGTTGGCAAAAGGGAAAAGGGGGCCCAAACAGATGGGGGAGGGGGGAGCCAAACCTTTCCAGTTGAGTCATCAGTTGAAAGCTCAAGTCCTCTCATTGCAAAACCCTGTATGCAGGGCGTGGGCTTAGTCCTGAAGATGCCAGTGGCCACTGGGCAGAGATGTCAACCCCCTTCCACACTATGGCCTGGCATGAGTGTGTGCGTGCCTGCCTGCAGAACCCTCGATGGTTCTCCAGCATCCAAGTCATCTCCTGTACAAATCAATGATGCAAAGCAAAGCCTGGGGCCACTTTTCCCTGCCGTGCCAGTGGGCCAAGGTGGCTTGCCCCCCTCGCCAAGTGGCCCTCTTACGCCAAGGGCTTGAGGTGGATGGCTGGGCTGTTGGGCCGTGCAGCCAGGATGTAGACGGTGCTCTCCCGCAGGAAAGTCGGCCAGTCGACAGTTCGGCTGCAGAGAAGAAGGAGGAAAAGGGATCGGGTTAGTGAGGCAGAACCAAACTCTTCCATGGTATGTTGTGAGGCCAGAGCATGGAGGGTCGGACTCCCTCTCTGCTGGCCCTACTGGCAAGGGTGGCAGGGGGAGGGAGGTCCAGAAAGGGAGCCTTTCCATGCTGTGATGACAAGAGGTAGCAGGGTCTGATAAGGCGCTGAAGGGGGCTTTTGGCTTCCCTTCTGCCCACCATGCCCTCATCGCCCGCTGCGGCTGACCCTTCTCAACCCATGCATGCAGTTGTCCAGGGGAAGATGCTAGGCAGGGCCCCTCTGTGGGTCACTCCCCTCGACCCTTGGGACACACTCCCCCCTTGGCAACTCTCCCCTCCAGAGTCACCACCAGCACCGCCATGCCAAGCTCACCGCTCAGTGCTCTTGTAAAAATGATGATTTACATGCATTTTTATTAGCAATCTTTAACGTACAACCATACAGTACTTCCCCCAAAATAAGACTGGGTCTTATAATAATTTTTGATCCCCAAAGGCCTATATTCAGGGGATATCTTATTAGGTACATGTCCAATACAACACACAACACATTAAATTTTGAAGATTCATATGAGACACAACCACGTCCGTTCGTTATCAAGTGTGCACGTTATTTGTGCATTGTGACTCTATTCCAATGGGTCATTTGGCAATAAGTCTCAGATTCATTTGTTTACATAGGCATTTACCTCTCATCCAAAGGCACCCACTTGCGTATTTACAAATGCTTAATTATAATTTATATTATCATTTACTTTAAATGTTAATATCAATAATATTATTTATTTATATTTAATTATATATTAATATTATTATTTCATAATTTAATATATCTGTCTTGTGTGTGAATGTGTCTATCTGGCTGATGATCTTAACTGGGGATTGTTTTTGGGATTGGGCTTATATTATGAGCATCCTGAAAAATCATGCTAGGGCTTGGAATAAAGGGACAACAGGTCTTGTCCTGGGTCAGCAACTGGCTAAGGGACAGGAAACAGAGGGTAGCACTCAATGGACACTTCTCCAAGTGGAGGGAAGTAAAGAGTGGGGTCCCCCAAGGTTCAGTACTGGGACCCCTGCTTTTCAACCTCTTCATAAATGATCTAGAGGTAGGAGTAAAAAGCAAGGTAGCCAAATTTGCTGACGACACTAAATTATACAGGGTAGTGAAAACTGTGAGAGATTGTGAGGAGCTCCAGAGGGATCTCTCGACACTGGGGGAGTGGGCAAAACAGTGGCAAATGAGTTTCAACATTAGTAAGTGCAGAGTGATGCATGTTGGGGCAAAAAACCCCAATTACATTTATAAACTGATGGGGTCTGAACTCTCTGCGACAAACCAGGAAAGGGACCTTGGTGTCCTGGTGGACAACTCAATGAAGGTGTCAACCCAGTGTGCCTCAGCAGTGAAAAAAGCAAACTCAATGTTAGGGATCATTAGGAAGGGTATAGAAAATAAGTCAGCAAGTGTCATTTTGCCTCTTTATAAATCTACTAGCATAGTTTGCCCGGCGATGCCGGGCTGTTTTAAATTGTGTTTTGCTTTTTTTTTTGGGTGGTGGTGGTTGTTTTTGAGTTAAAAATCAACAGAGGATGCTATAATTTTTTTTATTTTTTTATGTAACATATGTTTGTTATTTGTGTAAACTTTTGATGTATTGTTATTTGTTTGACTTGTTTTTACTCTTGTGGCCTCTAGGTGGGGCTTTACTGCTTTTGACTTGTTTTTACTATTCCGCCCTCCAGGTGGGGCTATTAGTGTTTTTTTTTCATTTCACGTGTTTTTTCTCTCCTGACCTCTAGGTGAGGCTTCTTCCGGTAAGTAGTCTTTTTGTTTCTTCATTTCCGTTCGGATCTCGTGAAGGGAGGACGTGCTGGTGAGTTCTCTGGTTTTCTTTCTTCTGGGGTTTTTCTTTGTTTTGTTTTTGTGGTGGTGGGCTGGGAGGTGTTTCTGTTTGTTCTTTTTTTGTTTTGGTTGGGCTTTAGATTTGTGTAATTGGTTTATTTATTTCTGGTGTTTATTTTTGTTATTTCATTGTTGTTTATTTGTGTTATTTGTGGTTGTTGTGTTGTTAGAGTTAGGTATTTTCGTGTTGTAGTTAGGCGGTTTGTCTGTGCTTTTGTGATATTGTGGATGTTTTTGTTTGTGTATTTAGTGGTTTACTTTTTTGTTTATTAATGTTTTTTTAATTATTATTCTTTTGTTTTATTAATTTTTATTAATTTTGGTGTTTGTTATTGGTGTGTAGGTTTGTGTGAAGAACGGGCTGCCTGTCGATTCCTCTTTTCCCCATTGCTGCTTCGAATTTTGGTTTCAATGCAGCAATGGGGGAAAGGAGGAGCCAGCAGTCAGCTGGCTCTTCCCCTGGTAAGGTTCGTTAGGTAGGTCGGGGGAGAAGGAGGCCGAGAAGATCTATCTGCCTGACGATGGTTTTCTCCTCACTGTCTCCTTTCTCTCCTGGCTTACCTAACCGGAGATCGGCAGGCAGCGATCCGTAAGGGGTGGTGCTCATCCTTGCGGATCGCTGGCTGCTGCTTTTGTATTACCTCTGTTTGAAGTACAAAGGCAGCAGCCAGTCATCCACCAGGGAGGGTGCTTCGCCTGACGAACTGCTGCCTGCTAGTGTTTTTTCCCCAGTCCGACTCAAGGTACCTTGAGGCCGGCAGTGGTCTCGCTGTGTTTTCGGCGGGGAAGCATGGAGGAGAGGGAATCCCTCTTCTCCCCGTTGCTCCGGGAAAGAAGGCTGACGGGTGTCTCGCGGTGGATTTTTGTGGGTGTTTGTTTTGCGAGGCTGTAAGGTGCTGCGTCTGCCTGTGGCGGACTTGTGCTCCCGGTGCATTTTGTAATTTTATTTTTTGCGCACCGGCTTTCTCAGTGTTCTGCATGCTCACGGCACGCAGGACACTGGGACTTGTAGTTTTGCATTTTGGTTTGTGTTCGTGCGGCATTTTTTCCCTGCGGCTCGATTTTAATTGGTTGCGCCACATTTCCCAACGATCTTTTTGCTCGCACCTCTCAGCCGGATTGGCTGTGGCACGGCACGATGCAGAGAATGTTGGGAATTGAAGTTGTTTCCCTTTGTTCGCGTTCGTGGGGCTTTTGCCCCACTGGCGCGTTTCTCAACCCTGCAGTAACCTCCGGACTGGGTTCGGGTGAGTGCAGGAGGCTTAGTACGGGATAGGATAGACGGGTGTAGAAACGTATAGCAGGTTCCAATGGTTAACTCTTGAATTTATAGGTACTGTATAGATGGTGAGGCCCCATCTGGAATACTGTGTACACTTCTGGTCGCCATACCTCCAGAAGGATATTATGGAGCTGGAAAAAGTGCAGAGGAGGGCAACCAGAAGGATGATGAGGGGACTGGAACACCTTCCTTACCATCTGAGGCTGCAACGGTTGGGCCTTTTCACTCTTGAACGACGGCGTCTAAGAGGTGACCTGATTGAAGTTTATAAAATCATGCACGGTGTGGACAAAGTAGATAAGGAAAAACTGTTTTCCCCATTGCACAACACTAGAACTAGGGGACACTCCATGAAACTTTTGGGTACTAGTTCTCAAACAAATAAGAGAAAGTACTTTTTCACCCAGAGGATTACTGGTCTATGGAACTCCCTGCCAGAAGAAGTGGTGACAGCTGTCAGTCTTGACAGCTTTAAGAAAGGACTAGACAAGTTCATGGAGGACAAGGGTATCAATGGCTATAATTATGGATACTTAAGGACAACCTCGAGGTTGGAGAGATAGGCAGGATATCTCTCAATGCCATTTCCAGGGAATCCAAAGCAGGTGAAGGCATCTCCTTGGGAATAATACCCTGAAGCACATGGTGAGCCACTGTGTGAGACAGAAGGGTGGACTGAATGGGCTCCTTTCTTATGTTCTTATGGCTTATTTTCCAGTTAGGTCTTATTTTTTGGGGGGAAATATGGTATTATGAAAGTACTGTATTGTAATTTTTTAGAAAACCATGCTATTAGGAGCATTGATTGAGCTTTAACCTCTGACCAGTTCTTAATAGAGTCCTCTTGTCTTAGGGCCAGACACAGGGTCAGGATTCTCTCTGGTTTTTCCTCCTCTCTGCATTCCCGAGTGATCAGACAAACTAAACAACATTTCTGAATTTCTGCTAAGCAAGGACACCAAAGGAACAGTGGAGATGGAAGACTTTCTGTCCTGTCCTGTTAGTTATTGGAAATAATCTGCATATTCCTTGATTCTCTGATTGACCAGACTATCAAAGGATAAGTTCCTGTTGGTCGCAACTCACTTTCCATTTGTTTCACTGCCATGCTCTTCTTCTCCAGGTTTGACCAAAACTTATCACGAGATTGGGTCTTCCCACCTTTTTTTTTGGGGGGGGGGCACCAGGAGGTCTTTTTACTCCTCTGGGATACCACTCAGTGACTGCTGCTGTCCAACACCCATCTGTCATTCGAGAGACATGTCCAGCCCAGGGCATTTTCTGTTTATGATATTCAACAACAGCTTCGTTGATTCCGCTTTGTTTTCTTAGCTGGACGTTGGGGATGTGGTCACCAAGGGATACTTGGGAGGGTATTTTAACGGTTTTTAAACATTAAATGTTTTTGTGTTTTTATTGTTGGGAGGATGTTTTTTATATTTGAATGTTTTCAAAGTGATTATGAGCCGTCCGCAGTTGCTTCGGTGAGCAGGCGGAGATAGAAATCCAAATAAATAAATAAATAAATAAATACTTTTAACATCGATCTTTCCATTGCTCTTACGGCCCTTGATAGTTCTTCTTCCTTGGCCTTTGTTAATGACCATGTTTCACTCCCATAGAGGATCGCAGATAGTACTGTCGAATTAAAAAGGTTGGCACATTGTTTCTTATCGATAATCTGTATATCAAATATCCTATTTAAGCTCTGTAATTTTCTAATAAAAACAAACACCTGACTTGGACAAACAAGTGGGACTGTGGTGGCTTTGTGGTTAAGATGCTGGACTTGATGACTGGAAGGTTGACAGGTCAGCAGTTCGAGACCTGAGTGCTGCATGATGGAGTGAGCTCCTGTCTCTGCCCCAGCTCCTGCCAAACTAGCAGTTCGAAAGCAAGAAATTGCAAGTAGATAAACAGATACTGCTTTGGTGGGAAGGTAACAGCATTGCATGCACTTCAGCATCTAGTCATTCCAGCCACCTGACCACAGAAATGCCTGCAGACACAGAGAGCACTGGCCCTTTGGCTGTAAACGGAGATGAGCACTGAAACCTAGAGTCGGATACGGCTGCCATCCGGACAGCCCAGATCGTCCTACTGAAGCCCCAGACTCCGAGTATGCGCTGCTGTGCCCCAGCTCTGTCCATCCTTGTCCTTCACTTCCTGCCCTTCACCTTCTCAGAGCCTCATTCACTCAATTCCTCTGGCAGGAAGGAAGACATCCAGCGTGGGGGTTTTGTGTGCTTCCTCCTCCTATTCCTCCTCCTCCCAGTCTGCTCCTGGCCTGAGTGATGGTGAGTTGGCACTTCGGTCTTCTTCTTCTTCTTTTGTGTCCCAATCAAACCCTGAACTGCCCAAATGAAGCCACTTGCTTAGCTTTGTCATTGGCCAAACTGAAGTCCTCATTGGTTCATGTCTCTGGCAGTCATCGGCAGACCAGCAAATGAGCCCATGGATTCTGTGCCTCTCCACATTCACAGCATGTGTTGTTGTTGTCGCCAGCAGCCCCCACTAGAGCTTGTTGGTCTTGCATTTAGAGACCTCAACCCTCAGCCTGTTCAGGGTCCTCCAAGTGACATGTAGGGGAGGTTGAGTTCCTCAGCCATCTCCTCCTCCTCCAATGTGGTTCCTTACCCAGTGAGTTCCTTCTTCCTCCATCTTCTAAATTGGTTTTGCTCTTGCCTACCCTGAAGAATGTTTGTTCTTGCCACAAAGCTCTTCCTGGATCTGAGCCGGCATCCATTCAGAGGGTGTCAAGGAGGGTCCTTCTCTTGTTTAGTTCTCTCAGCATCCACTGCTACTTCTCTCCTAATCTTAGGTGGAGCGATACCAACAAGAGGGTTTATTTTCTCAACTGGTGTAGGTTTGGGGCATCCTGTCCCTCTACGCATGGCTTCATTAACAGCCATGTCAACCTGTTTTGCATGTGTGAATGTGTTCCACACTGGAGCAGCATCATCTGCTGTGGAGACACTCAAGGCCAAAGGTGATGTACGCAGTGTGGACGGTTGAGTTCCCCATTTATAGTTTGTGAGTTTCCTGATGATGTTGTTCCTTGTACTAACTTTGGCTTTGGTATCCAGGCAATGTAGCTTAAAAGGGCACCTTGGTGAGGAAAAGGCAATCAGGAAGGAAGCCAACAGATGACTGGAGGGAGCCTGTCACAGAACACTCGCCCCCACCGCCCCTCTCCCAGGGAGTCATCTGCTGCCCCACTCTATGCCCTCCATGGCCCAGGTTTGCCAGTTGCTCTTGGCATGACAAGGGCCATGGTCTCTTGGTCTCCCCACCCCCACCCCCACCTGAACTGGTGCCATCTCCATGCCTGGGAAGACACATGGAGGGTTTGTCTTGCTGCCAACGGTTGCCATGGAAAAGAAGATGTCTGATCTCTTAATGAGCTTTTTGCAAGCCTCCACGCTCTGTCTCCTGAACATTTGGGGAGTCAGAAGTAGGGGGTTGCCTGTGGAAAATGAGACAGGGAGGGATGTGGGGAAGGAAGGAAGGAAAGAAAAGAGATGGAGATGGATTGATGGTGGAAAAAAAAGAGAGGTGGATGGAAGGAAGGAAGAAAGGAAGGAAGGTAGGAAAGAAGGAAGGAAGGAAAGAAAAAAGGAAGGAAGGAAGGAAGGAAGGAAGGAAGGAAGGGAAAGAGATGGAGATGGATGGATAGGAAAAAGAGAGAGATGGAAGGAAGGAAGGAAGGAAGAGATGGATGGGGAAGAAAAAGAAATAAATGGAAGGACAGATGGACCTCAGAGCCCTCAAGGCTCATAACGCATAGCAGTGGGATGGGTTGGGGGGAGCCGAGCAGTATCCTGGTACCTTGACCCATTGGAGGTAGGTAACCAGCTTGATGGGGTGGGGGTTGGGGTCAAGGAAGCCTCTTTGGGTTTCAGTCTGAACTCAACAGAACCCACTTTGTGTGCTGAACATGGCCCTAACCCCAAATTGTTGCAGTCCCTGGACATGTTCTCTTAAAATTCAGAGGAAAGCCCAGATAAGCTTGACGTCTCCCACCCACCCCCTGGAAAACTGAACCCCCCCTGTCTTTCTTCACCTGACCTGCTCCAGCCCAGCCCCATAAGGACTGTGTCCCTTGAGATGGGGCTTCCTCCTGTGTAACCCCCTCCAATCCTGAAAAGGAGCCCACCCAGAAGAAGGATTGTTTCCTATATGAGCTCCCGTATGCCTGGATGTTGTTGGGCTAAACAGCCCAGAGGGCAGGAAGCCTCTGAGTGCAGAACCAAAATGGGTGAGTTTAAATCCCTGCTCCACCCTGCAACATGAGTGGCTTTGGGAAGACTGTGCACAGAGGGGTCCCAGAGCACCCCCAGAAAGAGGGGCCATGAAACCACTTCGGGGGAAATCCCGGGACAGGGTCTTGCAGGTTGGAATCAACTTCTATCCTGATGTACTTGTCATGCCTCAACTCATGTGGCTTTGGCTGATTTTTCTACCTCCTCCTTTCTTTAGGGCTGCAGGCATTCCAAAGGGGCAACGTCCAGCCCAATTAAGACACCTGAGATGCTCAAGAAGCATGTGGCCATGAGAAACAAAGAGTTGGAACGGAAACCCAAGGTATTTCAGGTGGACAATGGGTGTGTATGCATGTGAGTATCCTTCATGCCACACACAAGCCTTCCTAGGGGAACGAGGCATCTTGCACAAGCGGAGTGTCACACATACTCCTGAACAGAATGGGATGGTTGAAAGGAAACCAAGATCTCCTTTGAGATGGCCAGGGACCTGCTTGCAGCTGCTGAGTTGCCCGACAGCAATGGCGAACACCACATTGTCTTCAGAACAGATTGCCAACTAAAGGCACCACCAAAAATTACCACTTGAATTAAGGCATGGCAGAGTGTGAACAGTGGAGCACAGTAAAGTCTTTGGAAGCCTGGCTTATGCCTACAGATCACAAAAGGAAAATGCACAAATGGGACTCTCGAACCAGGCAGAACAGACGATTTCCTTTGGCTATGACCTTGTGTGCAAAGGCGATAAAGTGATGAATGTAAACAGGGGTGAAGTCAGCCTAAGGCAGGGATGGCCAGCCTTTGAAGGACTGAGTGCCCAAACTGCAACCCAAAACCCACTTATTTATTGCAAAGTGCCAACACAGCAACAGGGGAGGAAGGAAATGCTCCCACTGGGATGCCAGGCAGAGGGACGGGGAGAACTCTGTGTTGGGGTGACTACATGGGTGCCCACAGAGAGGGCTCTGAGTGCCACCTCTGGCACATGTGCCATAGGTTCACCACCACTGGCCTACGGCATGTGGTTCATCATTCTGAAGGGCAAGGTCCCATCCGTGGTATGGCAGTGCCAACACCTTCACAACCCACATCAAACAGAGAATAAGAAGACAATGACATCCAGGATGAGAGAAGAACCCCAAGAAAGAATGGGGCAGAGATGGAAATCCCAGGGCTCTTGAACTGGAAGAAGCAGGGCAGGAGGCACCAGTTCAAGGATCACCGCTGGCCATTCTTCTGCTGGGAAAGACTGGGAAAGACGGCTTGTTTCAGTTTCTTAGCTTCGCCACGTTTTCTGTTGGTTTCTCAAAGACTGGCAATCATTTTCATCATAGGCTGTGTCTATATTTCTTGTTGTCGTCAACATATATTTTTACTGCATTGCAGTCGCCAAATAAATTCTTTTCCCCGACCTCCCACAGAAATCAAAGCTCCATGTAAGACTGACCTCAAAGAATAGTAGTGGATGAAGAAAGCATTTTAATTAATTATGAAAAAAGAGAAGGGAATGAGGAGGAAGAGAGAGAAGGAGAGAAGGGGAACGAGAGATAAGCAGAATTGACCATTTTGGGGATTAGAATGAATATGGAAATGTGTATTACTGTGTCAGGTCAAGCAGAGGCATAAAATAGATAAAGCATTTCTTGATCTCACATTTAAACAGAGAAAGAAACTGTTTTATTCTTGCCTTCCTGCAGACGCTTGGTTGTTTTTATTTGGAATTTTCCACTTAGTGCTATAAAAGAGTCATTGCTTTTCTGTTCAGAGAGACCCAGTTTACACATGTTCTGTGTGTCTGCATCTCTCTGCTTTTGAAAGCTAATAAATTTTAATTGTTTTGTTACTGAGATTATCTCTGTGTTCTGTTCTGCGACTCTCAGCCAGCCAACACAAGCTTGGCTGAAGGGAGCTCCCTTCCCTGTCAGTACCAATGGTTCATTATCACACACTCCAGAGGAAGGCTATCAGATGCTCATCACGATCCAAGAAAAGGCATTGCTGGGGAATGAGCTGGTGGCCTGGAGAAGACGGAACAGATGTCAGATGGAGAGAAATTGCAGAAGAAGCAACAGAAGCCCCACACTAGAATGGGATCCTGTGGATCCTGACCAAACGACCATTGGTCACCATTGGGAGCAAGAGGGTCTTCTGGAGGAAGCAGGGGTGCAGAAGGAGAAGTGGCATGCCACATAGCAAGGCTGGTTGCTCAAATGTGGGAGAAGCCTTCAATGAAACCTTTACTCCAGTTGTCAGGCGCACATCACCATAAGAATGCTCCAAACAAATGGAAGTCAAGCACCAAGAGGTCAAGACAGCCCTTCTGTCATGGAGAGGTTGTAGAGGAGCTACACACAGAACAGCCACTGGCACAGAAAGGCATGTATGGGCTGAAACAGGTTGCTCAGGCTCGGAACAGGAAAGGGAAGAAGATGCCACTACAAGAAGATTTCAAGCATCATGATGCAGACCAATGCTTAAAGGAAATAGGACTGGGATGGAAAACCTTGGCACTCCAGGTATTCTTGGACTTCAATTCCCAGAAGCCTGAGTCTCTGTGAGCATACACACAGTAAACCCATTCGTATGGATTTACAGAGACTTGGGCTTCTGGGAATTGAAGTTCAAGAACACCTGGAGTGCCAAAGGTTTGCCATCACTGGAATAGGAGTACAAAGAAATTGCACACCATCTAAGCCAAGAGATGGAAACGGAGGAGTTTGGGGGGGGGGGTCCAACAGACTTCAGGAACATTTCAATTGAAAGGGGGGCAGAGGACTCAGACCCTGCGGAACCAGAAGCAAATTTTTTTTGGAGCATGTAGAGCTCGCTAGGCCTCCAAGATGCCAACTCACTTGATTGGTAAAGATTTTTTTTGGTCTCTGTCTTATTTGTATTAACTTCCTTTGGTTTGTTTATAGTCCCGCCTTCTCTCTTTCTTCCGACTAAACAACAAGCATGGAGGTTCCTTCCGTGTGCTACAGATTTCATGTTCTCTATTTTCCTCTTTCTGATTGTAACTATATATGACAACTGTATACTTTTTCCTACTTTAAATGTTTCTAGAGTGCTTTTTTAAAAAGTTATTTGATTTTTTATACCGTCCAACTCATCTGACTTAACTCTAACTCTGGTCAGTGAACAAACAAATAAACTACAATTGGATATAAAATCTCCATCAAACCAAAACAAATAGCCCAACAAATTACCCAACAACAATGGCAGCCATAGGCTCACAAAATAACCGAGGCAACTGTTAGCTCAGGGGCAAGAGACTAGCGAAGGCCTTCTTTAAAGCTCCACTTTTGGCAGTTTTTCACAAAGGAAGGGAACTGCCAGACACACAAGGGAAGGGATTTCCACAGCAATGGTGCCATCACCGAGAAGAACCTGCTTCTGATAACAGTCTTCCTAGACTGGTTGGTCAGGGTGGAATTCATTTGCCAGGTACCGAGGAGTGGAGATGCTTTGCCAGATATTAAACCAGGTCCTAAACCCTTCAGGGCTTTATAGGTTAAAGCCAAAACTTTGAATCAGGCCCAGAGGCCTCCATGTATCCAGTGCTGCTGGGCCAATGTAGGAGAAATCTGATCAAAGCGCATGGTTAGTTACCCCTTCACCAACTGAGCGGCTGCATTCTGGACCTGGTGCAGCTTTCAGACTGTCTTCAAAGGAAGACCCAGGTAGACAGCATGACAGTCATTGATTCTCCGAGACTTCCGAGGGATGAACCAGTGTCATGAACAGATGGAAAAGGGCAGTTCTTTTATCATGTAAGAGTTGGCTTGCATGGAAAGAACCCCCTGGAAGGAAGGAGGGCAGTGAGTGATGATATCTGGCTGACTTCACTTCCACACACACTGCTAAGAAAGGGGAATACCCCCCCCAAAAATAAAAAATAAAAAAAAGAATCTCTCTGCTGGCAGTTGAAACCAAAGGGAGGGTTAGGAGCCAAGGCCGGCCTCTGCATCCTCAGCCCTGCGACTTACCTGGACGTCTCCTCCAGCTCTGAGCTCAGCAGCAGCTTCTCCTGGCTCTGGGTGCTGGTGGTACTGGCCGGGCTGCTTTCTGAGATGGGACCCACATGGCTGATGCTACAAAGAAGCAACAGAGACTCCAGTCACACCTGACGGTTACCCAGCTCCCAGGGCACTTTCTACCTGTCCCGCGTGGAAGGGGCACACAGGAGCTGAAAGCAGCATCGTGACCTCCTGCCGATTCAGAAGATGCTTGAATGAAGCACCAGCACAGAAAGCCAGTGACCCGAAGAACTGAGTACTAGTTCTCAAACAAATAAGAGAAAGTACTTTTTCACCCAGAGTATCACTGGTCTATGGAACTCACTGCCAGGAGAAGTGGTGACAGCTGTCAGTCTTGACAGCTTCAAGAAAGGATTAGACAAGTTCATGGAGGACAAGGGTATCAATTGCTATAATTATGGATACCAAAGAACAACCTCTGGGTTGAAGAGATAGGCAGGATATCTCTCAATAAATGCCATTTCCAGGGAATCCTAAGCAGGTGAAGGCATCTGCTTGGGAATAATACCCTGAAGGAAATGGTGAGCCACTGTGGGAGACAGAATGCTGGACTGGATCATGGGCTCCTGTGGCCTGATCCAGCAAGGCTGCTCTTATGTTCTTATTATGTTCTTATGTAACTGGCAGACAGAGACGGTTTGGAAAGGCTTTGGCTCTCGTCTCGTCTAAACCCCCCTGTGGATTGGTACTCAAACCTTTCCTCCTTCTCTTTTGGGCATCCCATCCCATTCCATGAGCTCCTCCTTGTGATAGCTAAGAAGCACCCTGGGGCTTCTTCATGAGTGCTGAACACTTCTGTACACACTGAAGCCAACGTCTGGGGTTACGGAACCAGGTTTAGGTCTCTTTCCTTGCCTTATCCCCAAATGGTTTTCACAAGACTAGGTAAGCTTTCTATTCCTCCCAAAGATGAGTTTTCACAAACATTGCCCCTGTACTCTGCTAGTAACTGTCTTCTTCTTTCAGTGCCGTATCTGATTCCAAATATTTGCGATCCTCATGGCAATCAGCCAGGAAGACTGTTCTGAGAATGTAATGCAGTGGCCTTCCACCTGCCTTCTGCATCATAGCATGACACCCATACTACCACTGATCCAGTTCCATGAGTCCCTTTCTGGTCCTGAGCCCTTTCGGCACACAAAGTCCTCCTCAGCCCCAGGCCAGGATAGATGAAGCTGCTGCCCTCCATCAAGAGGGATTCAAGGGGGATTTAATCCGCTTGGGGCCCAATGGCAAAATGAGTGGATGATGGTTCTGAGATCATAGTGTGTGGGTTGCTTCATGGCAAGATGGGATCCACCTTAAACAAATTCATGCCAGTGACATTTTTCCTGCTTCAGGGGAAAAAAAGCATTCTTGGATACGAGTTGCAGTCGATGAATCCCCTTGGGGACCATTACCCTTCTCTGTGGACTTTGCCACTCAAGGCCATGAGACCAAAAGGTTGTCAGCTTAGTTAACCACCGCCTGACATTTGGTCTTGAGTTGCTACTAGTAGGATCTACTCTATTACCGTAGCAGGATAACCTAGCCAGACTGGTGCTAGTAGGAACTCCAAACATGTTTTTCCTGCAAAGACATTTTGCACAGGTGCATGTCTGAGATTGCTTTGGAGCTGCTATGAGGAGGATAGAGACACTCTGATCTATCCTACAAAGGCAGGAGGAAGGACTTGCAACTGGACCTTCTGCTCAGGACCTCTTGGACAAGTTAGACTAAAGCCTTGCTCTTGTCATGTCTTTGTGGGGGTGAGCATGCCAGGGTCGCCCATTGGCAGGGAGCGCCAGCGGATCCATTTCTCCGCTTGGAATCCTTTTGGAGCTGGTCAAACCTCTACCTGACGTTGCAGGAGGAGGAGCAGGAGGGTCCCTCCTTGTGCCTCTTCCGGAACCAGGTGTGTTGGGTGCGCTGGCTCTCAGCCTTGTTGATGAGCCCATCTCCCAGCTGGTCCAGGGAGAGGAAGGCGGCTCGGGCTCGCTCTCTTTCCTTGACCGTCAGCAGGCGCAACAGGGCGTCGTTCTGTGGGAGGAAACCAAGTTGGCATGTTGGGCTTTCTCCTGCCCAGAGAGGTTCCTGAAGCAGCCGCAGAGGCCTGGATTCTACAGGCTCCTAGTGCAGGCTCAATGCCTTGCTGTGTGCATGCTGGCCACTGCTCAAAGCTTGCACCAAAGCAGTGGCAAGCCATGTCCTTCTGGAGCCAATATCAGCCCCACCGAATCCAATACGCTCAAAGGGAAAGGATAGCAGCAGATGAAAACAGGGCTTCTGAGCTGCTCTTGCCTTGCTTCCTCTTTCACTTTCCACCAGGAGCCCTAGTGGCACATGGGTTAAGCTGCTGTACTGCAGCCAGAATGTTATGAGTTCAATCCTGACTAGGGGTCAAGGTTGACTCAGCTTCTTCCATCCTTCCGAAGTGGGTAAAATGAGTCCCCAGCATGTTAGGGGGGGCGGGGGGCGGCAAAAGGCTAATTAACTTGTGAACTGCCCAGAGAGTGCACTAAGGGCAATGGGGCAGGATAGAAGTCTAATTGCTACAGTGTATATCCTTGTTAAATATACTGTAACAACGTTCTAACTATGGGCTATCTACAATGTCTATTTCTGCCCCTAGGCTGCTATCAAGTTCTTCTTCGTGGTCTCTGTGAATCTACACGAATGGGTTTACTGCACATGTGGATTCACAGGTGACCATGAAGAAGAAGGACAGTTACAGGTAAGCAACCTATCATTATAAAACCATGGTGGTGCAGCGGTTAAACTACTGTCCTGCAGCCAGAACATTTGTGAGTTTGGTCCTGACCATGGCTCAAGCTTGACTCAGTCTTTCATCTTTCCAAGGTGGGTCAAATGAGGACCCAGCATGTGTGTGGGGGAACAATGCTAATTACTTTGTGAACTGCCCAGAGAATGGACTAAGTGCTTCTATGGGGCGGGATAGACGTGTCATTGCTATTGCTGTCAAGGGAGGCAAGAAGGGGTGGTTGCAATTTCGTGGTACAGCCCCTGCCAGACCTTCACATTAATGTCTGGCTTCACTCTTTAGAGATAGGATAGCAAGAATCCTGATAAATCCAAGTGATGCCACATGGGCAGGTGGGGAGAGCAGGGAGGTGCATCTTATCCAGGGAGTTACCATCTTTGGTACTGGATGGGGCTGTTTTGCCCCAGACAGACCCAGTGCGCAACTTGGGGGTCCTTCTGGACTCGCGGCTGCTGCTAGAAGAACAGGTAGCGGCTGTGGCCAGGAGGGCTTTTGCCCAACTTCGGGTGATTCGCCAATTGCGCACGCTCCTGGACCGGGACTCCTTGCTTATGGTCACCCATGCTCTGGTCACTTCCCGACTAGATTATTGTAATGCGCTCTACATGGGGCTGCCCTTGACGACCATTCGGAGGCTGCAGCTGGTCCAGAATGCGGCAGCCCAGGTGGTGATGGGATGTGGCCAATATGCCCATGCCTCACCACTACTTCGGGAGCTGCACTGGTTACCAGTTTGTCTCCGGGTGCAATTCAAGGTGCTGGTTTTGACCTTTAAAGCCCTATATGGCAGTGGGCCAGGATACCTTAGAGACCGCATCGTCCCAAGAGTGTCTGCCCGTCCAACCCGAGCGGACCTGAGGGGCTCTCTAATGGTGCCATCAGTTAGGGGTGCACATCTGTCCAGCACCCGAAGGAGGGCCTTCTCCATGTCCGCCCAACCCTCTGGAACCTCCTGCCAACAGATCTAAGACTTCCAAGAGCATTGCTGCCCTTCAGGAAAAGATTGAAGACCTGGCTGGCAGGGCAGGTGTGGGGGGGGGCCCGAATGGGAACACGGTCCCCGCCTGCTGGCTTATGTAAACAATTGAGAACTCTTCTTCTTCTTTTTATAGGGGGTGGGACGGCTGGGTGGGATGTGGGTCTTTTTAAAGTGGGTGGGATATGGGCTTTTAAAGTGTTTTTATGTGTTTTAGAAATTGTTGTAATGCCGCCCTGAGTCGGGTTCTGCCTGAGTGGGTGGCATATATAAATATGACTATTAAATTAAAATTAAAAATTAAATTAAATTAAATTTAAAATTTAAAAAAATCTCCCCCCCCTGGAATCCCACAGCCCCCCCCCCCCACTCTCCCCCTACCAGCCACTCACCTGTGTGCAAGTCCTCTGCAGCAGCAGGAGAGACTCATGGGAGAGGAAGTCTTCCCATGCCACCTGGCCCTTCTTCTCCGGGTCCAGGGCAGCAAACTGCAGGGCGTCCTCCTCCTCCTCCTCCTCCTCCGCCTCGCCCTGGGTCTGCTTGCCCTCGTGCTGCCTAGCCAGCCGTTTGTAGGTCAAGAAGTCCTCTAGGCTCAGGTTGGTCTCTGTGGAGCCACCAAAGGGTTACCTGGAGGACTTTCCACCTTTCCCACAAAAAGATCCCTGATCCTTGTTGGAACCACACCTGGCAGTCCCTCAGTTAAGGGGAGTCCCAGTGACATCCCCCAAACCTCCATGGAAGAGCCCCAGAATGCAACCTTCTCTGCCCCTTCCTAGAAACACTGCATCAACCAAGAGTCCAAGGGGCCAGACGGAGCCCCAAGAGGTCTGCCCCCCACCCCACTGAAGTTATCCATTTTGGCCATGGAAAACATACACTTTTGCCATTGTGGGGGTCGCCAGGGCCATCATTCTACACCCCTTCCCGGAAACATCTCGCTACTCTTTCAGGGATGAATCCCATGGAGAAAAGGCCACTTTCCCTGGCCAAGGGACTTACCAGGTGTGATGTTGTATTGCAGGAAAGATTTGGCGAGGCTGTTCATCTCTTCCTCTGTGAGTAGCAGGTTGAGATTGTCCTGGGTTTGAGTTTGAAAAAGGAGGCAAGAAGGAGGACATGGTTTCTTAGGTCTCTCTGTGTGTGTGTTTTGCACACAGCTCTAGCTCCACAGACAGATCCTGCATATGACCGAAACATGCATGCCTCCAGCACAACCCAGCCTCTTCCTGAAGTGCAACACCAAGTGGTAGCAAGGCAGTACCTTGGAAGCACATGAAATGTTAAGCATGGTTTGTTGGCGTTGCTTCTTTAGAAGAGTTTGGGCCAAACAGGATTGATACAGGCTGTGAGATTGTGACTGACTGACTGACTGACTGACTGCTGCTGCCTTTGGCACCTGAGAATCCAGGCTCCCATGTCTGAGTGTCTCAGCATGGACATAAGAGCAACCAAACCGACCAAATAAACTGCCAAAATGAAGCCACTTGCTTGGCTTTGTTTTGGGCCAGACTTAAGTCCTCATGGCTGGATGATTCTGGCAGTCACTGGCAGACCAGGAAATGAGCCAATGGCTCCTGTGCACTCAGAGGCTTTCAAAAGTTAAGAAATCCCCTCTCCTAATAACGGGTGTCCTGTAAGGTGTACTTCTGCCTTATTCCAGGCTCTTTACCCTCAAGTACACACCCAAACCAGACCATTGAGTAAAGCCTTTCGGTGAGGACAGCACCAAGGGGTGAACACTTGCAGGGAAACTGGAGCTAGCAGAAGCACCTTCCCCCAACTGGAAGCTGGAAGCCAAATGCCACCCCTCTCCCTCCCTCCCTCCCTCCCTGGCACCTGTGGCTTACGCAATGGTGGCAGCTCCAGCCGGTCTCTGAGTGGGCCGCCTCGATGACCTCCATGGCATCTCCAGGGGACAGGAAGCCCATACGGCGCAGGCAGCCATCATGGTAAACCCTGGTGCACACACGGCAGGGCAAGAGGCACTCAGCTGTCCACACCTCGCACACTTCGCACATCTCATCATTGACCACCTGGGTGGGGTGGGGTTAGGAGGGAGAAGAGAATGATGAAGATGATGATGATGATGATGAAGGCCACAGGGAGGGCTGAGCAGAGCCAAGGCAGAGGGAGAGGCTTCTGAGGCTTCCTTCCTTCTTTCCCCCTGTTTGTGTATTGCTGACACTACTGGTTTAGTGTCAAGAGGCGCTGCTGGCCAAGGTTGGGAACCACAGGAACCCATCACCTTCAAATGTCCTAACGGCACCAGAAAAATTAAACAGCAACCCCAGCCCCGGCTCCAAGCCTGATGGACCCACCCACCCCACCTGCCTCCTGGCCCTTGGGAACTTCGAAGGAGTGCCATGGCTTAGTGCAGGGTGGGCCAAACTTTTCAAGCTGTGGGCCGGTGATGTGGTTCAATCACGTGGTTCTTCCCAAAGGGAGTGGAAAATAAAAATGCCCCCACATGCACAAAACACTGCCATAAATGCACCCATGGTTGTCATAAATGCATTTACGACAGCTGCGGGTGCATTTACGGCACTGTTTTGCACATGTGTGAGTGCATTTTACTTCCATTTCTGGGAGTGGTGAAGGCAGCATGGGCTGAGATTTGGCATTGCAGGCCTGATCCATCCCATGGGCTGTAGTTTGGCTACCCCTGGCTTAGTGGTTAAGACACTGAGCTTGAGGACCAGAAAGCGGGTAGATCAGCAGTTTGAGACCTGAGTGCTGCATGATGGAGTGAGCTCCCATCGTCTGTCCCAGCTCCTGCCAACCGAGCAGTTCGAAAGCAAGATTTTGCAAGTAGATAAATAAATTCCATTTTGGTGGGAAAGGTAACAGCGTTCTGTGCACTCTGGGGTCTAATCCTGCCTCTGCCTCATGACCACAGAAGCAGACAGCGCTGGCTCTTTGGCTGTAAATGGAAATGATCACCACCCTCTAGAGTCACAACTGGCTTTCCAGCAAGGGCGACCTTTACTTTGACCTGAGCTGTAACTTGGGGAAAAAAAGGGGTGGGTGGGAATATCATTCCACCAGGAGGGAGGGAGGGAGAAAGGAAGGAGGGAGGGAGGAAGAGTTTGTGATGGATGTATGGAAAGAAGGAAGGAAGGAAGGGAGGGAGGGAGGGTTGGTGATGGATGTATGGAAAGAAGGAAGGAAGGGAGGGAGGAAGGGAGGGAGGGAGGGAGGGAGGAAGGGAAGGGAAGGGAGGAAGGGAGGGTTGGTGATGGATGTATGGATGTATGGAAAGAAGGAAGGAAGGGAGGGAGGGAGGGAGGAAGAGTTGGTGATGGATGTATGGAAAGAAGGAAGGAAGGAAGGGAGGGAGGGAGGAAGGAAGGAATGGAGGGTTGGTGATGGATGTATGGAAAGAAGGAAGGAAGGGAGGGAGGAAGGAAGGGAGGGAGGAAGGAAGGGAGGGAGGAAGGGAAGGGAAGGGAGGAAGGGAGGGTTGGTGATGGATGTATGGATGTATGGAAAGAAGGAAGGGAGGGAGGGAGGGAGGAAGAGTTGGTGATGGATGTATGGAAAGAAGGGAGGGAGGGAGGGAGGGAGGAAGGAAGGAAGGAAGGAAGGGTTGGTGATGGATGTATGGAAAGAAGGAAGGGAGGGAGGAAGGAAGGGAGGGAGGAAGGGAAGGGAAGGGAGGAAGGGAGGGTTGGTGATGGATGTATGGATGTATGGAAAGAAGGAAGGAAGGGAGGGAGGGAGGGAGGAAGAGTTGGTGATGGATGTATGGAAAGAAGGAAGGAAGGAAGGGAGGGAGGGAGGAAGGAAGGAATGGAGGGTTGGTGATGGATGTATGGAAAGAAGGAAGGAAGGGAGGGAGGAAGGAAGGGAGGGAGGAAGGAAGGGAGGGAGGAAGGGAAGGGAAGGGAGGAAGGGAGGGTTGGTGATGGATGTATGGATGTATGGAAAGAAGGAAGGGAGGGAGGGAGGGAGGAAGAGTTGGTGATGGATGTATGGAAAGAAGGGAGGGAGGGAGGGAGGGAGGAAGGAAGGAAGGAAGGAAGGGTTGGTGATGGATGTATGGAAAGAAGGAAGGGAGGGAGGAAGGAAGGGAGGGAGGAAGGGAAGGGAAGGGAGGAAGGGAGGGTTGGTGATGGATGTATGGATGTATGGAAAGAAGGAAGGAAGGGAGGGAGGGAGGGAGGAAGAGTTGGTGATGGATGTATGGAAAGAAGGAAGGAAGGAAGGGAGGGAGGGAGGAAGGAAGGAATGGAGGGTTGGTGATGGATGTATGGAAAGAAGGAAGGAAGGGAGGGAGGAAGGAAGGGAGGGAGGAAGGAAGGGAGGGAGGAAGGGAAGGGAAGGGAGGAAGGGAGGGTTGGTGATGGATGTATGGATGTATGGAAAGAAGGAAGGGAGGGAGGGAGGGAGGAAGAGTTGGTGATGGATGTATGGAAAGAAGGGAGGGAGGGAGGGAGGGAGGAAGGAAGGAAGGAAGGAAGGGTTGGTGATGGATGTATGGAAAGAAGGAAGGAAGGGAGGGAGGAAGGAAGGGAGGGAGGAAGGAAGGGAGGGAGGAAGGGAAGGGAAGGGAGGAAGGGAGGGTTGGTGATGGATGTATGGATGTATGGAAAGAAGGAAGGGAGGGAGGGAGGGAGGAAGAGTTGGTGATGGATGTATGGAAAGAAGGGAGGGAGGGAGGGAGGGAGGAAGGAAGGAAGGAAGGAAGGAAGGGTTGGTGATGGATGTATGGAAAGAAGGAAGGGAGGGAGGAAGGAAGGGAGGGAGGAAGGGAAGGGAAGGGAGGAAGGGAGGGTTGGTGATGGATGTATGGATGTATGGAAAGAAGGAAGGAAGGGAGGGAGGGAGGGAGGAAGAGTTGGTGATGGATGTATGGAAAGAAGGAAGGAAGGAAGGGAGGGAGGGAGGAAGGAAGGAATGGAGGGTTGGTGATGGATGTATGGAAAGAAGGAAGGAAGGGAGGGAGGAAGGAAGGGAGGGAGGAAGGAAGGGAGGGAGGAAGGGAAGGGAAGGGAGGAAGGGAGGGTTGGTGATGGATGTATGGATGTATGGAAAGAAGGAAGGGAGGGAGGGAGGGAGGAAGAGTTGGTGATGGATGTATGGAAAGAAGGGAGGGAGGGAGGGAGGGAGGAAGGAAGGAAGGAAGGAAGGGTTGGTGATGGATGTATGGAAAGAAGGAAGGGAGGGAGGAAGGAAGGGAGGGAGGAAGGGAAGGGAAGGGAGGAAGGGAGGGTTGGTGATGGATGTATGGATGTATGGAAAGAAGGAAGGAAGGGAGGGAGGGAGGGAGGAAGAGTTGGTGATGGATGTATGGAAAGAAGGAAGGAAGGAAGGGAGGGAGGGAGGAAGGAAGGAATGGAGGGTTGGTGATGGATGTATGGAAAGAAGGAAGGAAGGGAGGGAGGAAGGAAGGGAGGGAGGAAGGAAGGGAGGGAGGAAGGGAAGGGAAGGGAGGAAGGGAGGGTTGGTGATGGATGTATGGATGTATGGAAAGAAGGAAGGGAGGGAGGGAGGGAGGAAGAGTTGGTGATGGATGTATGGAAAGAAGGGAGGGAGGGAGGGAGGGAGGAAGGAAGGAAGGAAGGAAGGGTTGGTGATGGATGTATGGAAAGAAGGAAGGGAGGGAGGAAGGAAGGGAGGGAGGAAGGGAAGGGAAGGGAGGAAGGGAGGGTTGGTGATGGATGTATGGATGTATGGAAAGAAGGAAGGAAGGGAGGGAGGGAGGGAGGAAGAGTTGGTGATGGATGTATGGAAAGAAGGAAGGAAGGAGGGAGGGAGGAAGGAAGGGAAGGGAGGAAGGGAGGATGGAAGGGAGGGAGGGTTGGTGATGGATGTATGGATGTATGGAAAGAAGGAAGGAAGGGAGGGAGAAAGGAAGGAAGCAAGGGAGGGAAGGGAGGGAAGGAGGGTGTGAGGGAGGAGATGCACATCCCCCGCCCGCCGGGCGCTTCCCTTCCCTGCCTGCTGCGCGGGGAAGAAGCGCTCCGGATGAGACCCGCCCCCGCCCCGGCCCGCAGTCCCCCTCCCTCCCTGCCCCTCCCTGCCCCTCCCTACCTGCTCGCGAGGCTCCAGGCGTATCTCGGGGGGCCGGGGGTCGTGGGGTGCCCGTCGCGGGGCCCGGAGCGGGGCGGGCGGCGTGAAGCGGCTGCTGCGGTTGAACTCCTCGGGCTCCACGCCGCGCCCGTCCCGCAGCCGCTCCCAGGCCGCCCGGCTCCTCCGCTGCTGCTGCTGCTGCTGCTGCCGCCGCCGCCGGGCGCTCCTCGCCTCCTCCTCCTCCTCCTCCTCCGGGCCGGGCGCCTCTTCCTCGCCTTCGTCCCGCTCCTCCTGCACGGCTTCGGCCAGGGTGGGGCGCCGCCGGGCCTCCTCCCGCTCGGGCGGCCGCTTGGCCTGCGCGGCGGCGGCGGCAGGCGACCGGTTGCGCAGCCCGTCCTTGAAGGCCGACACGGCCAGGCTGACCTTCTGCACCTGCTCCACCGTCTGACGCCGGGACAGCAGGACCCCCATGATGCCCCCCCCCACACACACACACACGCGGATCGGGGCCCTGCGGAGGAGAAGGAGGAGAAGAGAGGGGCGGGGGTGGGTGGGGGAGATACAGGATCGCTATGGTTAAAAATACAGCAGTTATATATATATTTAAGAAGGATATAGCAAGAGCAAGGACATGTCTTTACCCCCTTCTCCATAGCGCTTAGTAGTCTCTTGGGTGGGTGGGTGGGTGGGTGGGGGGTTCAGAAGAGAATTAGCAATTTGCCACCAACATGTTGGGTCCTCATTTTACCGGCCTTGGAAGGGTGGCTGAGTCAACGTTGGTTTCTGTCGGGATCGAACTCACAACGTTTTGGCTGCATTGCAGCAGCTTAACCACTGCGCCACCTGGGCTCTTGTGTGAAAGAAGCGGTCCAGAAAGAGCTCTGTCTTTCCTCCCCCTCCCCAGTTGCTGGCAAGTATGGTTCACTACTCTAGTGCCATAGCAGGGTCACCTGGCCAGACTAGTGCATAGGTGGTGCATATCTGAGATTGCTTGGAAACTGCTATGAGGAAGATAAGAGACAAGCTGGCCAGATTTATTACTAGTGTCATGATGATGATGATTTAATTTAATTTAATTCTTAGATTTCTGTGGTGCCCACTCAGTTAACCCAACTCAGGGCGGCGTACAGCAATCAAAGCAAATAACACTACAGATAAATATAAATAAAAAACAGATTAAAACCCCAAATCAACCACCCAACAACCCACCCTCCTACGCCCACCCCATTTAAAAGGCTAAAAGGGAATAGGCTAAAAAGGGGAACAGGAGGAATAGGAGGAGGATAGTAACAGAAAATACAAGAAAGGAGGGACAGTTGGGCTCTAGCTGGAAATAAGCCAACAGGCTGGGGTCACATTCCCATTAGGGCCCCACATCTGCCCTGCCAGCCAGGTTTTCAATCCTTTCCTGAAAGGCAGCAATTCTGTCTGCAACCTCAATTCCGATAGCAGGAGGTTCCAGAGGGCTGGAGTGGACACGGAAAAGACCCTCCTCCATGTGCCAGAGAGGCAAGCCCCTCTGGTTGAAGGCACAACCAGGGAGCCCCTCTGGTCTGCTCTGGTCAGACGGGAAGACACTCTTGGGATGATGCAGTCAGTAAGGTATCCTGGCCCACTCCGATATAGGGCTTTAAAGGTCAAAACCAGCACCTTGAATTGCACCTGAAGGCAAACTGGTAACCAGTACAGCTCCCGGAGTAGTGGAGAGGCACGGGCATAATGACCACACCCCATCACTACCCAGGCAGCCGCATTCTGAACCAGCTGTAACCTCCGAATGGTCGTCAAGGGCAGCCCCATGTAGAGCGCATTACAGTAATCTAGCCTGGAGGTGACTAGAGCATGAGTGACCATGCATAAGGAGTCCCGGTCCAGGAGCAGGTGCAACTGGTGAATTACTCGAAGTTGAGCAAAAGCCCTCCTGGCCACGGCCACCATCTGCTCTTCCAGCAGCAGCTGTGAGTCCAGGAGGACTCCCAAGTTGTGCACCGGGTCTGTCTGGGGCAGAGCTGCCCCATCCAAGACCAAAGGAGGTAACTCTTTGGATAACCCCGGACCCCCAACCCATAGCCACTCAGTCTTGCTAGGGTTCAGCTGAAGCCTGTTGCCCCCCATCCAGACCCCAACAGCCTCCAGGCATCCAGACAGGACTTTGACCGCATCACTGGGATCACCACGGGCCGAGATGTACACCTGAGTGTCATCCATGTACTGATGATACCACGCCCCGTGGGAACGAATGATCTCACCCAGCGGCTTCGTGTAGATGTTAAATAGGAGAGGAGAGAGCACCGAACCCTGAGGCACCCCATATTTAAGGCACCTAGGACTGGACCTCTCACTCTCCAACCACACCGACTGGGTACGGCCCTCCAGAAATGAGGAAAACCAGGACAACACCGTGCCCTGGATTCCCAATCCTTTGAGCTGTTCCAGAAGGATACCGTGGTCGACGTTATCGAAGGCCGCTGAGAGGTCAAGGAGAGCAAGGACGGTCGCACCAGAGATCATCCATCAGTGCGACCAATGCCATCTCCGTAACATGTCCGGTCCTGAATCCTGATTGAAAGGAGTCAAGATAATTCGCTTCCTCCAGAGCCCCCTGCAGTTGGCGTGCCACTGCCTTCTCCAGTATCTTCCCCAAAAAGGGGAGGTTGGAGACTGGCCTGTAGTTGGTTAGGACAGCTGGGTCAAGGGACAGTTTCTTCAGGAGGGGGCACACCAAGGCATGTTTGATCGGTGCAGGAAACACCCCCTCCGGCAAAGATGCATTTATTATTGCCCCGACCCAGCCTCCTGTCACTGCCTTGGCGGCTTTCACCAGCCAGGTGGGACAGGGATCCAAAGGACATGTGGTGGCCCGCACTGCTGCAAGGAGCCTGTCCACTTCATCAGGGACAACTGGATCAAACCGATCCCAGATCACATGGCAAGACTGTGCTCCAGCCCCACCCCCCGGCCCTTCACTGCCCACGCCGGGCTTAAGCCCTGAGCGAATCCAATCGATTTTCTCCACCAGATGGTCAGCAAAGTTCTCAGCCGAACCCTGCCAACTGGGCACCGCCCCCCCTCCTGCCAAGGAGGGACCTGGTCACCCGAAACATTGTGGCTGGGCAATTATCAGCAGAGGCAATAAGGGTGATGATGATGATGAAAAGTGGCAGCATTGTGCTGTGCCTCCACTCCTGTCTCTTTAACTGAGTGCCTTCCCCTTCCTTGGCCAAAGGCAGGGTTGGAAGAAAGAATCTTACTCTAAGATTGCTCTCTGAAACATCCATGCCCACTTCAAGGCACCGTCTTCAGAAGCAGCAGTCCACCTGGCCTGCCTAAGTGCCAGAAGTGGCCCCCTTCCTGCTCTTCCAGATCGAAACCTGAAGCTTCCTGTAGCCTGTTTCCAGCTGCCAGGGCTATTTCGAGTGGCAGAGCCTGGGATTTTCACCTGACAGGCAATCTCTCTTTTTCTCTCCCCCCTCCCCCCCCCCATTGTGCCTCTCCATCCTTCCCAAGTCTTGTTCCTGGCTTGGAGGAGGACCTTTTGCCCACCTGTCCTCCTACGCTCCACCTCTCTCTTCATAGCAGTTCCCAGAGTGGTGATTCTCCCACTCAGGAAGAATCTAGCAAGATCCCAGGGAAAAGAAACCTTTGTGACCCCAACTTATTTTCAGCCGTGGCTTTTACTGCACATCATCACTTCCCACGCTGCTGTCTCCTTCCCATGGCATATATTTGCCAATGAAAGTTTTGTTCACCAGCTTTTATCCTGCCACAAGCAAGTTAAAATCCTTCTCCCCCCCCCCTTCTTGATCATTGGACTTCTCAGCTGGGCCCCCTTGGTTATAGTTTGCCTTGTAGTGACACCTGGACACAAACTGGCTTCGCTTCAATCCCTGTTTCCCCTCCTATAGTGCAGCTTTGGGCCTGCATTTTAGAATGGCTTCCAGACTTTGCTGAGCTGGCTGGATTACTCCATGCAAGGAAGCAGTTGGGCTGGGAGTTCTATTCCCCAGAGCCCACAAGTGGCACTGCTCTGGGGCCCTCCCAGCATCAAGGAAAGGGAAGGCCCTTCTGTGTGTGTTAAGCACCTGGTAGGAAACCCAAAAAATAGTCACCAGAGACATGGAACTGTCCTAGTGACATGTGGTTGCCATTTCTATTATTTCCCCCATTTTGAGGTAAAAATATCCCCTCTGTCTAGTGCAGGGGTTCCTAACCATAAGAACATAAGAGCAGCCTTGCTGGAAGAGGCCACAGGAGCCCATCATCCAGTCCAGCCTTCTGTCTCACACAGTGGCTCACCCTTGGCTTCAGGGTATTCTTCCCAAGCACATGCCTTCACCTGCTTAGGATTCCCTGGAAATGGCATTGAGAGAGATCCTGCCTATCTCTCCAACCTCGAGGTTGTCCTTAAGTATCCATAATTATAGCCATTGATCCCCTAAGGCCCGTGGGCCAGATCCAGCCCATGGTGCCATTTCATGTGGCCCCCACCCCTCCAAGGGCATTTGAGAAACAAAATGGCACCCCCTTTGAAGCTGTTGGGACAAAATGGCTGCCCCATTATGCAGGCAGGGCAAACTGGCCATCCGGCCCTCGAAGCTGACAGTGGTCCTGGCTTGAAAAGTTTGGGAACCCCATGTCTAGTGACTTGCCTTATACATTTATTATGCAAAGTAATTTTTACAGCAGCCCTGCCATGATTTGATCATTCCAAGGTGCAGAACATGTAATATCAAGCTTAAGTTTAGAGGAAGCCCGATATAGAGTGAATATCAGGGAAAAAACCTCTAAATGGTTAGAGCAGTACAATGATGGAACCCACAATGACCTCAAGAGACAGTGAGCACTCCATTGCTGGAGGCATTCAAGAAAGAATTGGACAACCTCTTACAGAGCTGCTTTGATTCAGATGCCTGCATTGAACAGGGGGTTGGACTGGATGGCCTCAAAGGCCTCATTCCAACTCAGTGATTCTATGAATCTATGCTTAATAATGTCTGTTATATTTTAGTACTTTTCCATTAACACCCTCCCCCCTCCCCATTGAGAACCTGCTCCTTGTGAATGTGAGTCAGTGGGACCAATCTGCTTAGATTTGCAATTACTGCCAAATTTCACAGATTTCTGGCAGGCATATGGATTCAGGACAAGTTCACACATGTGCCTGGAAAGCATACCAAGACTCAGTTGCTAAGAGTGCACTCTCTGTCCTGGAACTCTCACCAAAGTCAGCAAATCCTGGCCGGGTTGCCCAGGATCATGGAAGAACTGGCTTCCTTGTGAACTGCCTTTTCTACGGCTTGACTTCTTGACCCATTCCTCTATTTTATTCTCTACTAGCAGAGGACCCGGCGTTGCCCGGGGGTACCCTACCCGGGCCAAAGAGTGACCCAGGCCCACCCTCCATCCCAGCTGCCTTACCTTTTTGTCTGCTGTCATCGCGGCCGCTCTCTCAGCTCCACCGCAAGGCGCCGTCTCAGCCTGACTCTGGCCGTCGCCCTCCCCAGTGACTACAGTCAGTGGATAGCCATCACAGCCCTGCCCCTCCATCCTTCCATGGGTTGTGTCAGGCAGAAGGGAGGCTCCATTTGGGCAGGTGGGCAGAGGACCCATGGGGGGGGGGCGGAGGCCTGTGGAAGGCGGTGGCCCAGTCCTGTCCTCCACCCACCCCCGGCTGTGGGTTCTCCCTTCCCCCCGCGGCGTGCCTCAGGAGTGCAGAGGAGCCATGCCATGGTGGCTGCCTGCCAACAGTAGTCGCTAGGGTGGGGGTGGCCATAATGGCTGTAATTGCCACCATCCCTACTGGTGGCTAGGCCATGTGCCACCTGTAATGCTGGGCAGATTTTGGCACATGCGTGGATTCTCATGCATGCTTTTTCTCCTGTCGGTGGGGGCGTCCCCTTTGTGGATTGATTTAGGGGGCGTACCCCTCCCCATGGGGCTTGTCACCCCTGCAGTGACTGTCTCTTCGGCCCAAGGTATGTGTGTGCCGAGTTTCAGCGCAATCAGTGCAGGAGTGTGGATTTGTATAAGGAACACACAGTGCTGGACATTGATTTTAGTTATATAGATTTTTCTTTAGATGCACGTCTAATTGAATATCATACAGAGCTTGACCCGGGAGGCTGTACTAGTTGAATATCAGCTTGGACAGATTTTCTAAAACCTGAAAAGCCCTCTGGAACTGCCCTGGAACATTCAACCACCCTACGATTCTTGCCAGCCCATGTATAGCCTTCTCCTTAAACTCTACCAATGGCAGTTTCTTGATTTTGGTAAAATGGTAGTTTTTACTCCAGCTGGAATGTTTCGTCCTCTTTGCAGATTTTTCTGCCAGTAACTCATCTGTGCTGTCTCCCTCATCAGCATCTCTACGCAGTGCAGCACTAATAAGTCTTCTTAAAATCCAGGAGTCTAAGCTACTGGCAGCAGAAATATAAGGTCTATTCCAGTTCTGGTAGGCTTTGAGGATTAAACATCGACTCTGGCTTCCATGAAAGATGCTCTGCTATCATCGTCTTCAGTTCTAGTTGTAACAATACGATACAAGGGCATGTAGCAAGGGTACACAGCCAGGTATGTTACCCCAGATCTGAAATTACCCTTTTTATTTTTTAAAAAAATATTTTTATTTCCAATAAAGATACTTCTCTCTTTATTTTTCATTTGCCATCCACTTTAAGGTTAGGCTTCCATATGCACAAAGCACCACACTAACACGCACCCATTCACAACACTTTGCAGATAAATAACTGCAAAGATCAATTTTTAACCATTTTTCAAAGGATTGCAATTGCAATCCTTTAAGTTCAGTAAATGTCATTCAATTGCATGGTGGTAGACCAAGGCTCTGCTCTGGAAGTGGAGCTTTGGCCGAAGAGCCTATGCAATTGCATTTGGAAGTAGCTCGGTAGAACTATTCTTGTGCCATGTTTGTGTTCTTGCCAAAGCATATGGAGAACTACACTTGCAGCAAGTGCAAGCTGGTTGCACTACTAGAAGAGAAGGTCCAGCAGCTAGAGGCCCGCATATCTAACCACCAACAAATTAAGGAGCTTGAGCTGTTCTTGGACAGAGCGGAGCAGACTATGCTGGACAAAGAAGTGACAGAGCACAGTTCTGAGGGAGAAGGCCCTTCACTAACTCAGGAGGGAGATGGTTGGAGGAATGTGACTCAAAGGAGGAGAAGAGTAGGGGATCACTCTGAGAGTCTGAAATTACAGAATAAATTTGAGGCTCTTTCCCTTATCACACCTGATGAGGAACACACAGAGGAACAACTGGTTCCACCTGATGATCTCTCCTTCATCACACTTGATGAGATCCAGGAAGATGAACAACAGGAACAAACTGAGGTTCTCTCCCTTAATATGGTTGATGAGGTGCATGTAGATGAACAGATTGCAGGAGAGAGGCTCCTTGTACTAGGCGATTCAATAACTAGAAATACAGAGAAATGGATTTGTGATGCACATGATAACCGTATGGTGACTTGCCTGCCAGGTGCAAAAGTTGCAGACATCACAAGAAATCTAGATAGATTGTTAGAGAGAACTGGGAACGAGCCAGTTGTCATGGTACACGTTGGTACTAATGATGTTGGGAAGGCCAAGCGGTCTGTCCTGGAAGCCAAATTTAGGTTGTTAGGAAGAAGATTGAAGTCCCGGACTTCCAAGGTAGCATTTTCAGAAGTGCTGCCTGTCCCTCGCGCAGGACCTACCAGGCAGGCAGAGCTCAGAAGCCTCAATGCGTGGATGAGGCGGTGGTGTCGAGAGGAGGGCTTCAGATTTGTCAGGAACTGGAGAACATTTTGGGACAAGCCAAATCTGTTCAGGAGGGATGGGTTGCATTTAAACCATGATGGGACCAGATTGCTGGCACTCAACATCAAAAAGGCTGCAGAGAAGCTTTTAAACTGATAACTGGGGGAAAGCCGACAGGAGCTGGGCAGCATCCGGTTCGGGAAAGTGTGTACTTGAGTAGTGAGGAGGATGCAAAAATTACTGAGCAGAGCAAGGAGCTAGTCACCAGCACTCTAGCAGAAGGATGCAAGAGGCAGTCTAACAATGCAACTAGACTCAAAAGACTGTATCAGGAAAGCATATATAAATGCTTGTATACAAATGCCAGAAGCCTCCGGAACAAAATAGGGGAGCTGGAATACTTAGCAATAGATAAAAATATTGATATTATTGGTATCACTGAAACCTGGTGGACGGATGATAACCAATGGGATACAGTTATCCCAGGCTACAAACTGTACAGGAAGGATAGGAAGGGGCAAACAGGAGGTGGTGTGGCCTTGTATGTCAAAGAAGTGATAAAACCGTATGAATTGGAATATCTAGGTGATTTGGAGTCACCATTAGAAGCTCTGTGGGTAAGAGTACCAGGCCACAAGGATGGTCTAACAGTAGGCATATACTATCGGCCTCCGACCCAAACTCTTGAGGGAGACTGGCAGTTGGAGAATGTTGTAAAGGAGGCATCCAGGAAGGGAAGCCTGGTTATAATGGGGGACTTCAATTACCCTCACATAGACTGGGTGAACTGTTGTTCAGCACATGATAAAGAGATAAAGTTCCTAGATATGCTCAATGATTGTTCCCTGGGACAGATGGTTGAAGACCCAACTAGAGGTACAAGAATCCTTGACTTGATCCTGAGTAATACTCAGGATCTGGTGCAAGATGTTAATGTGACTGATCCAATAGGGAACAGTGACCACAACTCAATTATGTTTAACTTGATCATAGACCACAAGTCACTGATAAAATCTAACACAGAGACCTTAAATTTTCAAAAAGGAAATTTCCCAAAGATGAGGAAACTAGTAAAAAAGAAGCTGAAAGGGAAAATTGAGAGAGTCCAAACACTCCAAGAGGCATGGAGGCTGTTTACAAAAACAATAACAGAGGCTCAATTGGAATGCATACCCAAAAGGAAAAAGGGCACTGCCAGGTCCAAGAGGACTCTGATGTGGCTTACAGGAGCTGTTCGGGAAGTGATCAAGAGCAAGAAAAGCTCATTTAGAAGATGGAAGGCTTGTCCAAATGAGGACAGCAGGCAGAAACATAAATTCTGGCAGAACAAATGCAAGGCAACAATCAGGAAAGCAAAGCAAGACTTTGAGGAGCGTATAGCTAAAAATACTCAGAGAAATAACAAAGACTTCTTTAAGTACATTAGAAGTAAGAACCCAACTAGGAAGGCCATTGGACCATTAGATGACAATGGAAGGCAAGGGGTTATTAAAGAGGAAACAGAGATTGCAGAGAGACTCAATGAATTCTTTGCTTCAGTATTCACTGAAGAAGACAGAGACCACATGCCCAAAACAGAGCCTATCTTCGTAGGGAGGGAAACCGAAGAATTAAGCAAGATAGAAATAACCAGGGAGGAGGTCCTTGCATGTCTTGTTAAGCTAAACACTAACAAATCCCCAGGACCAGATGGCATCCATCCACGAGTTCTCAGGGAACTTAAAGATGAAATTGCTGATATCCTAGCCAAAATATATAATATTTCCCTCAAATCAGGCTTTGTGCCTGATGACTGGAAGGTAGCGAATGTAACACCAATTTTCAAAAAAGGATCCAGGGGTGATCCAGGAAATTACCGGCCTGTCAGTTTGACATGTGTCCCAGGTAAAGTGATGGAAACCATCCTAAAAGATAGAATTAATAGGCACATAGAAGAGAAGGCGCTGCTAAAGGAGAGCCAACATGGCTTTTGCAAGGGCAAATCATGCCTCACTAATCTGTTGGAATTTTTTGAGAGTGTCAACAAGCATGTGGATAAGGGGGATCCAGTTGACATTGTTTATCTGGACTTTCAGAAGGCTTTTGACAAGGTCCCACACCAAAGGCTCTTGAATAAACTTACCAGTCATGGAATAAAGGGACAGGTCTTGTCCTGGATCAGCAACTGGCTAAGGGACAGGAAACAGAGGGTAGCACTAAATGGACACTTCTCCAAGTGGAGGGAAGTAAAGAGTGGGGTCCCCCAAGGTTCAGTACTGGGACCCTGCTTTTCAACCTCTTCATAAATGATCTAGAGGTAGGAGTAAAAAGCAAGGTAGCCAAATTTGCTGACGACACTAAATTATACAGGGTAGTGAAAACTGTGAGAGATTGTGAGGAGCTCCAGAGGGATCTCTTGACACTGGGGGAGTGGGCAAAACAGTGGCAAATGAGCTTCAACATCAGTAAGTGCAGAGTGATGCATGTTGGGGCAAAGAACCCCAATTACATTTATAAACTGATGGGGTCTGACCTCTCTGCGACAAACCAGGAAAGGGACCTTGGTGTCCTGGTGGACGAGAGCTCAATGAAGGTGTCAACCCAGTGTGCCTCAGCAGTGAAAAAAGCAAACTCAATGTTAGGGATCATTAGGAAGGGTATAGAAAATAAGTCAGCAAGTGTCATTTTGCCTCTTTATAAATCTATGGTGAGGCCCCATCTGGAATATTGTGTACAGTTCTGGTCGCCATACCTCCAGAAGGATATTATGGAGTTGGAGAAAGTACAGAGGAGGGCAACCAGAATGATTAGGGGACTGGAACACCTTCTTTACCATCTGAGGCTGCAACGGTTGGGCCTCTTCACTCTGGAACGACGGCGTCTAAGAGGTGACCTTATTGAAGTTTATAAAATCATGCACGGTGTGGACAAAGTAGATAAGGAAAAACTGTTTTCCCTATCGCATAACACTAGAACTAGGGGGCACTCCATGAAACTTTTGGGTACTAGTTCTCAAACAAATAAGAGAAAGTACTTTTTCACCCAGAGGATTACTGGTCTATGGAACTCCCTGCCAGAAGAAGTGGTGACCGCTGTCAGACTTGACAGCTTTAAGAAAGGATTAGACAAGTTCATGGAGGACAAGGGTATCAATGGCTATAATTATGGCTACCTAAGGACAACCTCCGGGTTGGAGAGATAGGCAGGATCTCTCTCAATGCCATTTCCAGGGAATCCTAAGCAGGTGAAGGCATCTCCTTGGGAATACCCTGAAGAAAATGGTGAGCCACTGTGTGAGACAGAATGCTGTACTGGATGGGCTGTGGCCTGTTCCAGCAAGGCTGTTCTTATGTTCTTATGTTCTTATGACCAGTCGTGCTGGTGGCAGAATTGATCGGTGAACGTCACCTCAGGAGTAAGACAGTAAAAGTTTTTTTATTTCCAATTGGCTACAACTTAGATAGTGCAGGCTTTTTGAAATTGGATTTCTCTCTACCTCTTCTCCTGCCTAAAAGCCAAGTTGGGTGGTTGGTATAGAGAAGTGTGCCTTCCCCCAAGGTCTCTTCGGTACTTGCACACCTTTTAGGGATGAGTTTTTTAACTTTTAACTTTGTTTTATCATGTGTCTTTTTATGTATTTACTGTCCGCTATGTAAACCGCCCTGAGTTGGGTTGTACCAGAATGGGTGGTATATAAGCGTGAAAAATAAATAAATAAATAAAAATAATAAGTGCAGCTGCAGAGACAAAGTAAATTTAGGCTTTAAAATTTTATTTATTTATTTATATCCCAACCACCTGGTGGGAAACATCACTCAGGGCGGCTAACAACAAAAGAGGAAAAAGGAAGAGGGGAAAACGAAAATAAAAATAGAATAGGTTTCCCTTGCTCGAAAGCCAGTCGTATCCGACTCTAGGATTCAGTGCTCATCTCTGTTTCAAAGCCGAAGAGCCAGCGTATAAAACAATTAAAAACATCCACAGCTAAAACCCCCAGCTAAAATCCACATTAAAACACATAAAACCTGTATAAACATTCAGAAAACAACCCTCTCCACCCACCACCCACATTAAAACCGAGATCCAAGACAGGACAGGTTTGTCTCCCTGGCTAGACAAGCCAGCGGGCCTGAGAGGTGGGGGCACTCATGCCTCACCCATGCTGAAACAACCATGTCTTCATCATCTTCCTAAAGGGGAGTAGTTCCATCTAGATTTAAAAGTAACTGCGATTTGAATTAAAATGCAGTTTTCCTGTCTTTAGAGCCACGCTTGACCATAGGCATGGTGAACTTGACTCTTTAATTCCTGATTGATCTTTAATTAGTGGTTGCAATTAAATGTTCTAAAAATCATTAGAAATATTGTAAAATCATTCTAACACGTTCTATTTTGTATTTTCAAAGCAGGAAACTTCCACAATATTTTCTTTAAGCTTGAGCCTGCCTCAGTAGACCCAAGAGGCTTACCGTGTTCCGAAGGAAACATTCAATTAACACCTGATGCCCAGAGGGCCACACACCCTTCTCTAAATTTCCTGAAAGTCTGCAGCAAAAACTACAGTCTTGATCGCTTTAAGGATTATTCTTTTGTGTGTGTTTCTCGCGTCTTTGTTTCTGGGGTCTTTGTTTCTGTGTCCCAGGTGTATCAGATCACAGAATGACTCAGCAGTCCTCAACTATTTTAGGAGTGCTATCAGTTGAGCATTTTGGGGGAGGGGTTGATGGGGGTGTCTGAGTGTGCGGTTGGAGCAGCAAGTGGAAAGGATTCCTATGCACCATACTTTGCTGGCTTACTGCTTGGCCAGATTACTGACTCAACTGAACTGTCGACTGGAACTGCTGATTGGGCTCACTACTATCTCCAGCTGTTCCTGAGAAGAGGACTGGTGGCTTTTGCTTATGCCACCAAGACACAGCTAACTGCTGCATGGAGGTAACCTCTGCAAAAGACTATTTGCTTTGAACTATTTGCTTGGACAATTCTTATCTGTTTTGGACTGCTGCCAATTTTGCTGAGAGCTGTTATCTCAAGCCTGTGTTTTTGCTTTGTGTTTTGCCAAGCTGAAGTAAAGTGTCTTTATTTTGCCTTTTACTGCCTGCTTGTCTGTGTGAGATTCATCCCAGCTGACGCTGTGTGCCCACAGCTTTGCTGCTTTGCTCTGCTATACACAACCAAGCCACATTGTTGTATCCCCCAGCATACCCCAACACCCCAACACTTGTCTCTACCTAATCCTCCAACCTCCTCACTCTATTCTTTCCTGGAATTTGTAATATTTTACCATTACCATATATTTGCACAAATACTTGCTATTGTAACCGAAAATTGACTTATTTACCTGTGAAATAACAGCCTGCTGCTAGGGAATTGTTTTCTTTGTAAAAACTTTATTGTAACTTTAGATAGATGATAGGATTAGTTTGTATCTGTAGAATTTTATAAAATGACTTCACGATGTTGGGACTTCAGCTCTCTAGCTCACTCTCAAAATTTAGTTAGAGATTTTTGTAGCAGGCAAAGGTTGCAAACTGTCTTTGACCACCAGCAGGCCACTGTTGATTAAATGCATTTTCAATAAACCATTTTTATTTTTGCCTGAAATTCAAGTCTCTGTGGTTCTTGGGGGGCTCTGCTAGTGGAAGAACTTTTTAATTTCGGAAATGCATCTCTGGTGCTCACAGGTCTTCATGTGACAGAGGAAAAGGGGATAGTGATTTTCCGGTAACAGGTATCCTGATCCTTGTGTCTCTTTAAGATTTATTTTAAATTGGTACTCTTAAGGCTAGTTTCTATTTCCTACTTCTCTTAGCTATGCCTTGGTGAGACTCTTTTCTGCAGCTCCAAAGGGTAGAAACTGAGCAAATGGAATGCAGTGATAAGAAAAAGGAGACTGTGATAATCCTGTAGGACTGTGATGGTGAACCTTGACACTCCAAGTTGGAGTGGGTGCATTTTACTTCCACTTCCAGGAGTGATGAGGGCAACACGGGCTGGATGAATTGCAGTAAATCCATTTGTATGGATTCACAGGGTGCTTGGGCTTTTGGGAATTGAAATCCAAGAACATCTGGAGTGCCAAGGTTCGCCATCATGGCTGTAGGATGTTAAGCAGTGTTTGACAGGGGAATGGACTGCCTTTGAAGGGGTGGACTCCTCTTTGTTGGGGACTTTTAAGCAAAGGTTGGGTGACCATCTCTTGGGGGTTGGGCTCTGGCAGCAGCTTTTGGGAGTTAAAGAGTCTCCTTCTCATTCTGCAGCCCCCAAGACTTCTTTGGGACCAAAAGGACTCCTAGGAATCCCTGGAAGAATGGAGAATTGAGAACTTTTAATTCCTCCCAAATGGCAACAGCTGATGACATCATCCAAGCTGCCTAGTGTAAATTTGTGTGGCAGGATTCCTGCCAGTATGTTTTTCTTTTTGCCTAAATTCCAATCTCCAGACCAGCCAATCCTGTTCCATAATTACAAACCCACCACTGGTGTTAGAAAGTATGCCTGGAACCCAGCTGTATTGTTATGCGTGAGGAAAGCAAATGGTGCGACATTCACTTGCTTCTAACTGGCAATGAATGTGTCTCTGCTGGGATTCTTGAATGGGTGCCAAGCTAGCAGGTGCTGGTGACTCATTCATTGCCAGATAGAAACAACTGAATGCTATAGTGCTTGCCTTCTATATGAATAACAAAGCAACAGTCTTTTAGCATGTGAATGCCAAATACTGTACTCTTAATATTGACCAATTGTAGAACACGTAATTGCCAGGGGGGGGAGGGGCGCTATGGGCTGGTGTCATCTGGTTGACAAAGTATGGGACTAGGGTCCAAGAGGCCTTTTTTGGCTGTGGAAACTTGTTAGGAGAGGTAGCTCTGGTAAAACCACTCTTTGAGTTTGGTGTATGAAAACCAAGACACAGGACACAGCCTCGGGCTGGGTTAACTCAGGTTTATTGCATCGTGGACAGAGGGAACATGAGGTAATGGCGGATCGATAGCTCTTTATATACAGTGGTAATACATTTGAACGTGGTGCCATTGTAGCCCATTGGCTACTGCCTGCGTGACGTCATTGCGAGTCACGCCCTTCTTGTCCAGGTGTAGGTAGTGGCGGGAAAGCTTCCCGCGCTGCTGCCTTTGATGAGATCGGACCAATAGAGCTTGGACGCTCGCTGCTGCCAGCTGGTGGACATTAGCTCGCGTCCTCATTCAGGGTTCATATGATACAGCTGAAGGTTACATTGTTGCTATAGGCAAGGTTCAGATACATTGTAATCCATGTGGAAGGTAAAACCCTTAGAACACAACATCCCTCCCCCCTAGGACGAGACAACGTCTCGAGCCCATGCTTCCAGACACTCCCCCTCCTAGGAGACAAAATCTCTCAGCCAAGATGGCTTGTTTCGAACACGCTGGGGTCTCGATGCGGGCTGCCTCTCCCCGGGTTTGCTACCTTCTCTTTGTCCCCTGGTTTCCTGTCCTGTAATTTGAGAGGGAGACTCGTTAGTGACTTGCCGCGGCTCTGCGGCGCTGTTGGGAGGTGTGCTCTTATTTAGGGAGGAACCGGGGGCACTGGGGGCTAACGAAAACCCCCTCTTCTCGCTTGGATGGGTGGGGGAACACTCCTGAAAACCCCCCCGGCTCGCTAAATCAAAATCTAAAGTCCATTCGGGGGCAGCGGTCACGAACTCCTCTCCCCCTTCCCCGGCCTCTGACGGAACTGGTTTATCAAAAGGATATGAGTCGGGGCCGCTGCTTCTTCCTTCCCCCCTTGCTTGGGACTGTTGTCCGCTGCTGTCTCCCCCTTGGGTTACGCGGGTGGGGGAGAACCCTAACGCTGAATCTTGTTGGGGATCCTCACTGACTGGCCCACTGACTCGGTGCCTCAGTTGGTCTGCGTGTCTCCTCCAGAGGAGACCGGTGTGGGTTTCGACTCGGTACGACACTGGCCCCGTCTGTTCTACAACCGTCCCCGGCACCCAGGCTGGCCCCGCGCTGGCATAGTTCCTGCAATGGACAGGGTCGCCGGCGGCGAACCCTTTCGAGACTGCCAGCCCCACGTTTTTTCCCTTATCCTCAATTCTTGTGGGGTCCAGCCTGGACAGGAGTGTAGTCAGTTTCCGCCGCATCAATAGCTCTGCCGGCGAGTAACCTGACGCTAAGGGGGTCACCCTATACGCTAGTAAGAACTGACATACTTGGTGGTTCAGGTCCCCGGGGCCCATGCGCCGAAACGCCTCCTTCGTTGTACGCACCAACCGTTCCACTTGGCCATTCGTGGCCGGGTGAAACGGCGCGGACGTGACATGCCGAATGGCATTCGCCTCCATGAAGGCCCCGAACTCTGAGGAGGTGAAGCAACTCGCGTTATCGCTGACTAAAGTGTCAGGTAAACCGAACGTTGAAAAGACTCTCCGTAGTTGGTTAATTGTAGTGGTGGAGGATGTGCTCTTTACCGGAATTACCTCCAGCCACTTTGAGAATGCATCCACCACCAGGAGAAACATGGTTCCTCGGAAAGGGCCAGCGAAATCCACGTGCACTCTGGACCATGGCCCCCTTGCTGTGTCCCATTCCCTATGCGGAAGCCGGGCCGCCTCTGGACGGGACCCCTGGCACGCCTCACAAGTGCCGACCATGTGCTCAATGTCCTCGTCCAGCTGTGGCCACCAAAAGTAACTGCGGGCCAGCGCTTTTGAGCGAACGATGCCCGGGTGGCTGACGTGCAGCAGTTTGAGAACCCTCGGCCGCATGGGTGTTGGGACCACCACCCGTTGGCCCCACAACAGGCACCCCCTTTCTAGGGACAACTCTAGCTTCTTCCGAAAGAATGGGTCGAATTCCTTGCTTGGGGACGATGCTGGCCACCCTTTCTGCACCCATGAGCTGACTTTCTCTAGCGTCCTGTCCTTACCTGTCGCCCTGGCTATATCGGCCGGTACTATTGGGGGTTCGTCTAAAACTTCGATTAGCAACACCTGGCGGTCTCTTCCTATTCTGGCTTTTTGGTCGTCCGACAAGGGCAAAGGGGATCTCGACAGCGCATCAGCATGGCTGATCTCCTTTCCAGGCCGGTACTCCAACTCGTGTTGGTACGCGTTAAGAAAAATGGCCCATCGCAACATTCTCGGGGACAGTATCTGCGGCGTGGGCTTGCCTGCCGTAAAAATTCCTAACAGGGGCTTGTGATCCGTCACGATTTTGAATGGGCGGCCATACAGAAAATCGTGAAACTTTTTGGTCCCCGCTACTATTGCCAATGCCTCCCTGTCGGTTTGTGCGTAATTTCGCTCTGCTTGGGACAGGGACCTTGAGTAAAACGCCACTGGGGCCTCCCGACCGTCATCCAACACGTGGCAAAGCACCGCCCCCACCCCCACCGGTGATGCATCACAGACTAAGACCACCGGCCGTTTGGGGTCGAAGTGTGTAAGGATTGCGTCCGATGTTAAAAGTCGCTTAAGTTCGTTGAACGCCTTCTCGTGCTCGTCACCCCACATCCATGTCTCCTCCTTCTTAAGTAACCGATGAAGCGGTTCAGCCACGGAGGCTTTCCGCGGAAGGAATGTATGGTAGAAATTGAGGAGCCCCAGGAATGACTGAAGTTCGGTTTTGGATGTGGGGCGAGGGGCCTTCTTAATGGCTGCTACCTTGGATTTGGACGGCTTAATACCCTCGGGTGTGATCCGAAACCCTAAAAATTCGACCTCGGTTTCGAAAAAAACACATTTGTCCTTCCTCAGTCTCAGCCCCGCTTTCTCGAACACAGTTAGCACTTTATCCAATCTCTTTGCCAGTTCGACCTCACTCCCCCCTGTTATCAATACGTCATCAAAATAAGGCAACACCCCCTCCAGCCCCTTCAGGAGGCGTTCCACAAGCGACTGAAAAAGGCCGGGTGCCGAGTTCACGCCGAACTGTAAACGCGACACCTGGAACGCTCCTTTATGTGTGACTATCGTTTGTGCCGCGGCCGTGGCGGGAGTTACGGGGAGTTGCTGATAGGCTTGTGCCAGGTCGAGCTTAGCGAAACACTTTCCCCCATTTAGTCTGGCCAAAAGGTGGCTGACCACTGGCACCGGATATGCATTAGGGCGAATCGCCTTGTTAATTGTACACTTATAATCAGCGCAAATGCGCACCTCCCCGTTAGCCTTCAGTGCTGTTACGATTGGAGTTTCCCACTCCGCGGAATCAACAGGAATAAGAATCCCCTGGCCCACCAATTTGTCCAGTTCCGCCTCTATTTTGTCCTTTAGTGCGAAAGGCACCCTGCGCGGTTTGAGTCTTATCGGGCGGACCTCCGGGTCTAGGTCGAAGGCTACGGGGGGCCCCTTGAATTTTCCAAGTCCTTTTTCAAAAACGGCGGGGTGCGCGTCACACACCGCTTGTATCGGATCCGCGCCCACGGCATGCACCCCCCCTATGAACAAACCCAAGGGCTGAAACCACTGCGTCCCTAGGAGGCTACAATTCCCCCCTTTGAGAACGACTAACGGGAGTTCTGCAGAATGTCTCTTATAACGAACCCGAAATTTCCCGACCCCCAGCACTGGAATGCTGTTCCCTTGTACGTCTCGTAGCGTGGACCTCAGAGTCTTAAGCTTGGGCCGCGCTTGGGGGTCGATCTTCAAGAACTCTTTCTGGGGAATTATGGAATAATAGGACCCCGAGTCAATCTCCATCCTAACGGGGGCCCCTTGTACTATTACCTCAATGAAGTAATGGTTTTGTCCCACGGACACGCTGAACACCGTGTCGTCCTCACTGCCGTCCGAGACGCGGCCCACGCCGTCCTGCTTCCTCGTGGGTCGGGCGCCATCTTGGGGTCTCGCTGGACGGTCCGGTCTGGCCGAACGGTCTTTCGACTGCCTCCGGTCCTCTTTCCGATTCCTGCATGCCCTGGCGATGTGCCCGCGCCGGCCACAGCTGTAACATTCTGCTTTCCTGAAAGGGCACTTCGCACGCTCGTGGGCCGCCCCGCAACCATCGCAGCGGCGCCCCCCTTTCCGGACCTTCTGTACCTCTTCGCCGTCGCTGCCATCTGTAGAGGACCTCGAGGTTCGTCGAGTCGCGTGCACCGGCTGTCCTGACTTGCCACGCACCGAGCTTTCCGCTTTGCTGGCCCTAGGACGCCACTCACGCCACTCGTGTATTTCGTCCACTCCCGCATTCGTGGACTCCGCGGATTCCGCGGTCTCTACGACCTCGGCCAACGTGGGTGGCGGCTCCCTGTTCATCAGGCGGCGCTGCACTTCCTTGTCCTTCAGGCCACACAGCACGACGTCCCTCATGATCATCTCCAGGTTGTCCCACTTGCAGGGGACGGCGGCTACCCTCAGGGCCTCCACGAACGCCTCTACCGACTCATCCGGCGCTTGGACTCGCCTCCAAAACGCACTCCTAGCCGGAAACATTGCCTTCGAGGGTTGGAAACGCTCACGCAGCAACTTCAGTATGTCGTCGGTTTTGAAGTCGTCCAACGTCTTTGGTTCGATCATGCCCACCAGCGTCCGCTTGGTCTCTACACCCAGCATTCGGGTGAGGATGGCCCTCTTCCTTTCCTCGTCGTCTTTGACTTTGAGTTCCACCAATGCCGCCTTGAAATCCATGTTAAAGATGGTCCAGTCTTGCGGCTTGGTAATATTGAACCCGCTCTGTGTCCTGGCACTTTGGGAATCCATCATCCCACCTTCGTCGCCAATTTGGTGTATGAAAACCAAGACACAGGACACAGCCTCGGGCTGGGTTAACTCAGGTTTATTGCATCGTGGACAGAGGGAACATGAGGTAATGGCGGATCGATAGCTCTTTATATACAGTGGTAATACATTTGAACGTGGTGCCATTGTAGCCCATTGGCTACTGCCTGCGTGACGTCATTGCGAGTCACGCCCTTCTTGTCCAGGTGTAGGTAGTGGCGGGAAAGCTTCCCGCGCTGCTGCCTTTGATGAGATCGGACCAATAGAGCTTGGACGCTCGCTGCTGCCAGCTGGTGGACATTAGCTCGCGTCCTCATTCAGGGTTCATATGATACAGCTGAAGGTTACATTGTTGCTATAGGCAAGGTTCAGATACATTGTAATCCATGTGGAAGGTAAAACCCTTAGAACACAACATCGAGCATCTCACATACTTTCAAAACCTTCTCGTTCCATCTTTGCCTTTGAGGCAGTTTAAATAATTGAGGTGAACATTATGAAACTGGCTTCTTTAAAACAAATCCACTCCACGTTCAATGTATTCCCCCAGAACACTCAATCACAGGAAGCAAGCATGCTCCCAAACCAATATGGCCTAATTAAGGCAAGCCTGGCCATCAAGCCTCTACAATGTTCACGAGCCAGATCCTACCCTTCTGTCTGTTGCTTTGGCTCTAGGACATTCCTCTTCATTAGGCCAATTAATGACAACACAAAAGTTTGGGGACTTAGGGTGGAGGGTTTAAGGAGGAAGGAGGACTCATTAACATAATTCCCAGAAGAGGTTCTAGAATCTTAATTACATTAATATAATAACGTTATAGTCTTAAGCCCTCTGCCTGATAAATACTGAATAGAAACCTAACTGAATTTGGATGTCTAAGCCGATTAGCAATTACCAGCCATGGACTACTAGCTTTTCAGTTTAACAAGCTTCCAACCTCCTTTCTCACTCCTCTCCCCCCACGGTTTTCTTGACTGCTAGACCTGGTCAAGCATTGCTTGCTCTTTTTCTCTTCCTCTGCCTCCTTGCCTGCTTTCTGCATTTCTCTGCTTCAAAAGCATCACAGAGGGCTCTGGACTGGAAAAGATTTGGAGTGTAGCCTCTTTTCCTCTGGAGCTCCCTCTGGAAGGTAGCTTTGGATCGGGAGCAGAAGAGCAAGAGGAGAGGATTTTCCCCATCCGCTCATCGCTTTGCTAAAACACAGTCCAAAATTGGAACACTTCTCCTCCTCCTCTCCCTCCTCCCTGTCCAGCCTGGGCTTTCCTGGGTTAGGCAAGAGGCCATGAAGCAAGCTTTTCACTCTGCCTGTTGATGAGCTGGCATCCCTTAATGAGCAAAGACCTCCTGTGAGGCAGGCAAAGATCCCACTTTCTCCTGGATGTTTGTCCCTGCTGTGTCCTAGTTCAGCTAAGAAATCAAGGCGGTGATGGGACCAGCTGCATTTTCGTCTCCAGTCTGTCTCTTTCTCATAGCGTCCTTCTAGAAAACTCTTCTCCAGTTCGTGGGAAGAGAATGCCTCCCCTTAGGGAAGGAGAACAGCACCCCATCTCCCTGCAGAGTCCTTCCAGTCTTATTCCTTCACTGCACGAGAGAAAACAGCCTCAGGGGTCCCACCTGTTGAGTATTTGAGTGCAAGCCCAGCATGCAGTGACCAAAGAGACAGGAAAGATTAGGTTGACCTAAAAGAAGTTGTTTTGCATTGTTTGCCTCTAATTACAATTCACAAGGTTATTTCCTGCCTCAAGGATCACCTGACCCTATTTGCATGTGTTAAGGCTTTTGTTTGGTCTGGCCTTCTCTCTCTCTCTCTTGCTTTCTGTCTTCAAAGAAGAAAAATGTCCCTTTGAGCTCCTCCATCTTCCAGGCCACATGGCTGGAAGAAAGACTTGCCTTCTTTCTAAACCAACTTCCCCAAGAACATCATCATCATCATCATCAAGAACTGATATGTCCACTATCGATCACACTATCCTTAAGCCTAATACAGTCCCCACTGGCTGCCTGGCTTCCCCTCATCCATCCATCCTTCCATCCATCCATCCATCCAAAGCAGGATGGTTTTCCAAACTGGCCAGAGTCTTCCCACAACATGCCATGGAAAGTGCGATCAGAGCTGTAGATAGAGGGGATTGGAGAAAGCCCTACACATGCACGTGAACATGGAGCAACACCTGTGGGACAGACAACCTCTGCAGGATATACCTCCTCTCCCTCCCCATTTGAGATATTCCACAAGGACCTCTAATGCCTAAGCACTGTCATTTTGCTTCATACACCCCAGAAAGGGTGAAGTTTTCAAATTCTGGCCTATGTATAACATTGCCCAGGGATGCCACCACACCCCCCCTGCCATGATGAATGACCAGCACAGCAGCCTTGCAGAGGGCAGTCCCACCATGTTGCAAACAATGCAGGGGATGAGGATAAAGCCGACCTGCCCCTTGAATATGGATTCATTTCACCCCACCCCCTCCTGCTCCTTCTTTGTGCTTTGCTTGTGAGCCACTTTTACAGGGACACTTTTAACAGCAGAGTTGTAGGGTTTTTACAAAGTGACCTCAAGGATAATCCCAGAGATGCAGGAATCTCACCCCAAAGCCTCCTCCGAGGCCAGCTACTCCCACTGCCTCTCTTATGAACCCAATGCAAACCTGGGACCTGTCAAGCTTGCACGACAGAGACTTGGGGAAAGGAACTGACATGGAAGATCAGGACCGCAGGACAAAGACGTCTGCTGCAAAGAAACAAGGATACATCTTGTCTCCCCATCTCTTCACTCCTTGGTTACCAATTAGAGGCTTGCTAGTCTTCGCAGCCATTCCCAACGTTGGTTGATCATTTCCTGTCCTCTGTGAGCCCAACGTGACAGTCAAGCCAGGAAATATGTTTCACCACATACTGTATTTGCAGAGGTACGTGGCAATACAGTGAAAGACTTGGTCTTAGCATTCATTTCCTCTTATCCTCCTACCTTGCATTTAGTGTGTTTTGTTTCATTAGAGGCTGTTAGCAGGTAAGTATGGGTTTAAAATCCCATTATCGGAGCAGTTGATTTTGAGAAAGAAGGTTCTCCTTAATGCTTAGTTTGATCCTGTGGTACTTTGTGCAGTTGAGAGCTTGTAGCAATTTCCTTACTTAATTTTGGTGGCCCCCTCCTCCCAAAAAAAACCTTATTTAAATCAAACAAAATATTTCCCTTAAATTGGCTTTTCTTGGTTGCCAGCAAATTTTGGGCACAAGGGATGTGATAGAACAGGGGTAGCCAAACTATGGCTCATGGGCTGGATCTGGCCCCCAAAAGCCAATTTATCTGGCCCACAACACCCTCATTGCTCCTGGAAGCAGAAGTAAAATGCGCCTGTATGGCCTATGTATGGCATTTTATTTCCACTTCCAGGAACGAAGAGGGCATTATGGGCTGGATGAATTGGCATCAGGGTCTGGCCCCATGAACCACATGACCAGCTTGCAGCCTGAAAAGTTTGGGCACCCCCACAATAGAAGCCACAGAGTCCTCAATGTCCCCAGACTGAGCTGATCCCACTTGGACATGCCCTTCAAACGTAATGGACACACTCAGTTTGGTGAGTTCCTCATCATGAGTGTCCACAAGCACTGCTTGCATATCCATCAGTCGAAGCCCACGGACACTGGAGGATGCAAAGGACAATGTAGAACAGTGGCAGAGCTATACAATTTGGTTTATTAATGGCCCCTAAGGCCATGCTGGCCTCATAGAAGCCTAGTTTCTCTCAAGGAGACCTCTGCTCTTTTGTAGGCCAGGTGGCCCAAGGCTAAAGAGCTCTGGTCCAAAGAACGTCTCCCTGCTTTCCCTGCAGAGTCTCTGCTTGGCAAAGATTATGTGAGGTGAATGGATCACCCACTGAGCAAAGGGAGATCCTAATGCTGTGATGGCGAACCGTATCACTCCAGGTGTTCTTGGACTTCAATTCCTAGAAGCCCAAGTCAGCACTCCTGCCGATCAGGGCTTCTGGGAACTGAAGTTCAAGAACAGCTGGAATGCCAAGGTTCACTATCACTGTCCTAATGCACCTCTCTTTCCTAATTAATTTATGCCTAGATGGTTTCTCAATGGAATTCTACCTGGGGAACTTCAGCTGGAATCTCAAAAGGAGGCTAAGCAAGGAAAACCGCTTTTGATCATGCTGTGCAAGAAAAGTCCATTTTCCATCTCTGCTCTTTCTCTTCTTTTCTTGGGCAGCAGTTCAGGACTTTGTGACTTGGGGATGTAGAAAGATCAGAAAAGGCTAATGATGGCCAAACGTTTGCCTCTGGGAAGCCCACCAGTAATGCATGAAGGCAATGGTTTTCTTCCAATGTGGTTTTCTAGCCACTGATATTGCTCATGGGTGGCCTGTTTCAAAGAAACCCTACCTTCCTTTGGGTCAGGTCATGACCTGGGCATCAACTGGTTCAAACTGGTCTGTTGGTCATCATAAGAACCTTCATCCAAAATTAAGGTGGCTCCAAAATAGCTGTGAACTCCCAGATCTAGAGAAGTCAGAGTGACACTCTGTTTGGCTTTGGCCTGAGTTCAAGTGCTGTATCCAGTTCTTGACATCGAATGTATAAGAAGGATATGAACAAGATGGAACCTGTCCAGAGGAAGTTAAACGAGATGGTAAGATGGCTCTGGAAGCCAAGCCTTATGAGGAATGGGGTGGTGGTGGAGATGGTCATCTCCCCCCTCCCCCAGAGAAGAGATATAGATGATAGCAGAGCCATCTTCAGCTACACAACAAGCTTTCACATGGGACATGGAGCAAACATTTTTACTTGTGGCTTCACAAGCGACACTGGATTCCAGTGACAAGACAAGATGTCACTGAAATGTCTTGATGGTGAGTGATGTTTAGCAATGGAATGGAGACCCCTAGAAGGGGTTGGACTCTCTCTTGTGAGGCTGAAGAGCTTTCAAACAAGGATGGTTTAGTCATGAATTTCATATATCAGCAATGGATTGGAATAAATTACCCTTGGAGACCCTTCCAAGTATGCCATTCTATTCATTCTGTCTGGGATAGGGGTACACAGAAAGCGCTTCCTTGAAGAGGGTGGTATTTTTGAACCACAAGCAGGCATACCCTGGGCAACAGCCATTTCATAAGAACATAAGAGCAGCCTTGCTGGAAGAGGCCACAGGAGCCCATGATCCAGTCCAGCATTCTGTCTCCCACAGTGGCTCACCATTTGCTTCAGGGTATTATTCCCAAGGAGATGCCTTCACCTGCTAAGGATTCCCTGGAAATGGCATTTATTGAGAGATATCCTGCCTCTCTCTCCAACCCGGAGGTTGTCCTTAGGTATCCATATAGTTATAGCCATTGATACCCTTGTCCTCCATGAACTTGTCTAATCCTTTCTTAAGACTGACAGCTGTCACCACTTCTTCTGGCAGGGAGTTCCATAGACCAGGGATCCTCTGGGCGAAAAAAGTACTTTCTCTTATTTGTTTGAGAACTAGTACCCAAAGGTTTCATGGAGTGTCCCCTAGTTGTAGTGTTGTGTGATAGGGAAAACAGTTTTTCCTTATCTACTTTGTGCAAAAATCATTATGTAATTCAAATTTTATGTAACTCGAGGCATATGTAAGTCGGGGTTTTACTGTACTAGTAGTCTGGGGATAAATGCTCAAACAGAGACAGCTGCTGTTTTTGTGATGGACCTGTGGCAGAGGGGAGGTGTGGCAACTGGCAAGTTCTCCACCTGCCTGAGGAAGTGGTGCTGGCCACCTGCTGGCTAAACCAGTTTCAAGCCAGCTGTAGCCCCACTTAAAATTCATAAAGGAGACCAATCCTGAGACTACGCCACTAGCCTGAAAGCTTCGGCTGAGTCACAGATGAGATGATAACGACATCAGGTACCTGTAAGACATCATGGGGGAGGAGGAAAAAGCTGCCAAAGAAATCTGTGTCTTTTGAGAAGATGCTTTTGGTGATGAGGAGAAGAAAGGGGTGGACAAACTGGTACGCTGAAGATGTTGCCCAGGCGGCAGAAGGCACCCCCAGGGAAGGCCTGTCTTGGGGAAGGGCCAGGAAAGGTGCCATTTAAGAACAGGTTTGTCCACAAAGACCTTCTACCAGTTGGCCAAGGAGGGTGAAGGTTGGTAGAGGGAAAGGATCTCTTCAGAGAAATGGGCACAGGTAGTTGGGCATAAGCCAATCCACTGTGAAGCCAGAGCTTGGGAAAAAGTTGCTTTTTTGGACGATAAGCCCCAGAATTTTGCGGCCAGCATGGTCAGGCTCTTGGGGTTGAAGGCCAGAAGAGGAAGGTTCCTGAGCCCTGACTCCGTATCGGGAGACCCTCGGGGAGACAGGATGGTGGGATTCCAGCAGAGGGGCAGCAGCAGTGGGGAGCTGGCCAGAGAAGAGGTCGTAAGGTCAGGTGGGTGTCCCCTGCTGAGAGTGTTGACCTTGGGGAAGGAGCAGCAAACCTTCCCTGGGGGAGCTGGGGGAGGGGAAGGAACCCTAAGCAAGGGCTCCTCTCTCCTGCCCTGTGGCGTCTGCTGGCCATTGTACAGGGCCCAGGATTGTGATGCCCAAGAGGCCTTGTTGGGTCTGAGAGTTCCCTTGGGAGCCACAGGCCCAGGTGACTCTGCTAGGGCCACCCTGGCTTGGCTTCCCTTCCTGTAAGCTCCTTAGGGCAGAGGGCTCTCCGGTTGCAAGTGGTCTCTAGAGACAGTCATAGCAATGGCTCTGAATAGTATCTGAACGGAAATCTGCAAGTTGTCCAGCTGCTTTTGACTTAGGGTCAAGGTCAAGGTCACCCTTGCAATAAAGCCAGTCCCAGATGACTCTAGGGTTCAGTGCTCATCTTTGTTTATAGCCAAAGAGCCAGCGCTGTCTGCACCTGTAGGCATTTCTGTGGTCATGTGGCAGGCATGACTAAATGCCAGAGCACATGGAATGCTGTTCCCTTCCCACTGAAGTGGTGATGAAAGTCTGGCCAAGAGTCACCTGACTCACAACCTCCACCCTCTAACCCCAAGCCCTCCATTGGAATCCTGGATCACTCAATGAGTTAGGGGTGTGGCTGTGGAACCAGAGGTTGGGAGTTCAAACCCCCTGCTCTGCCTTGCAGGAGAAGAGCCAGCCTGCGTAGCTGGGGGGAAGCGGCACCGTAGTCCCAAGAACTACCCCCAGAGGAAGAGAATGGGTAAAACCACTTCTCCATATTTGCTACCTAGAAAACCTGGGAAAGGGTCACCATAAGTCGGAATTGGCACATGATTGCTATTAGTATTAATGGGGGAAATGGTTGCCTTGAGGATATCTGGCAAGTGAGCACCACTGGGCCAGGATGACGAGGTCTCACCTATTCAAGCCTGGCATCCTATCCCCAATCTGCCGATGGGTCACCTCCAATGGGCAAAAATCCCTTGTAGAAGTCCATTCCCAGTCCCAGCCTGAGAACTCCCCCAGACAGCCTGATTCAGTCAATGGTTGCTTAGCCCCTCAATCCAGTGATGAGATAATGTGACCTGAATGCAACAATGCTCCCCCAGGGCCCATCAAGCACTGACCGACTTCTGCCAGGGGAAGCCACAGCCATGGCCTGACTGCATTTGTTCCAAAGGGAGGGGGTCATGGAGGAAACGTGACACCCCATCCCCGGTGAGCCCAAAGCTTTGGGACCCAGATCTACTCAGAGTTGCTAATGGCCTTGCGGAGCACAGAGGAGGAAAGTAGAGTCCATGGGGTTTAACACCTGCTTCAATGTTAGGTCACAGTCAAGGTGTGTCCCTTGCTCAAAAGCCATCCATGTCCAACTCTAGGGCAGGGGTGCCCAAACTTTTCAGGCCATGGGCCAGTCACATGGTTCAGAGGGCCGGTCACGTGGTTCCTCCCACCAGAAGGGGAAGTAAAACACGCCTTGCAATATGTTTTGTAACAGAATGAGATAGATTTTAAGCTGCCATTTTCTCTGCTTAAACCAGGGGTGCCTAAACTATGGCCTATGGACTGGATGCAGCCCACCACGGGCCATAGTTTGGGCACCCCTGGTCTAGGGTTTGGTCCTCATTTCCATTTACAGCCACAGGTTTCCCCAGAGCTGCCTGAAGGATTCTGGGCATTGTAGCCCAAACCCCATACCTCTCTGTACATGAACAGAGTATTCTGTTGCTCCTGATCTCCCATTACTTACTCATGCAATGAGATTTTTAAAAAACACACACGGCTTGCAGTTCTGATGACTCATGACTGGAATATAGTCACTGAAGGGGAGAACTTATTCAAAAGGAATAAACTGAACAGGAAGGGAGGAGGAGATGACTTATATGTGTGTGTGTGTGTGTGTGTGTGTGTGTGTGTGTGTGTGTGTGTGTGTGTGTGTGTGTGTGTGTGTGTGTACACATCGCCTGTGAGGAAACGGATGTCTTTCTTGGATTGCAGGAGGTCTGGAGAGAACTTCTGGGTGGAAATTAAAGGAGGAGGAAACAAGAAGGATATGGTGACAGGGTGGGCAGGAGTGGGTGGAGGCCCTTGACAGACTTTCGGGCCAGGCTGGAGATTTTCAGGAGGGTCTCCTAGATCAAATTGCTCAAGGTCTGAAGGAGTAAAGGCCGGCTTCAGCTACCCTGATATTTTTGGAAAGTCCCATTTTGCCCCCAGAGTGTAAAATCCATTAAGGGTAGCAGCACATCTTTCCCATTCCTTGTGGAAACCAGATCTTTTCCATGGGAGATGCTGTTGGGGACTGAAATGTGCTTCTGTGGGCAACATCGCTGCACTATTACCGGGCCACACCCACTCTCCGTATGGGTTCCCTTGACCACAAACAATTGGTTTGTCCCAAATGTGCAGGCATTTAGAGCAGGGATGCCCAAACGTTTTGGGCCATGTGCCAGTCACATGCTTCAGTAGGCTGGTCACGTGATTCCTCACACTGGAAGTGGAAGTAAAATGCACCTTGCAATCTGTTTTGCAACAGATATGTTTTGCAACAGGATGAGATTGATTTTTAGGCTGCCATTTTCTCTGCTTAAACCAAGGGTGCCCAAACTATGGCCCACAGACAAGATCCAGCCCCCGATGCCAATTCATCCAGCCTGTGCAGCCCTTATTGCTCCCAAAGGTGGAAGTAAAACGTGCCCTTACGGGCACGTTTTACTTCTGCTTTCAGGAGCGATGAGGGCAGCATGGGCCAGATGAATTGGTGCCAGGTGCCAGATCTGGCCCATGGGCCATAGTTTGGGCACACCAGTTTAGAGGAATGAAATTTCCGTGTTACCCTTCTGCAGGCAAAGCCAACGGAGGCCAGGAGCCTGCTAGGACTATCAAACATACTAATGTGATCCTGTTTATGCTGCAACAATCTCAAGTAACACCTTATGCCACAATGCATTTGCTAGTTTTGATGGTGCAAGAGCCTTTGTTTGCCATCAGTATGGAGACTGCAATCCTGTGACCAAAAATTCCAGTCCCTTGGCCCAATATGGGGGTGTAAAAGCAAAAAGCAAAGCAAAACAACAACAAAAAACAAAAACAAACCACTTTGCACATGTTCTCATACACTCTCTTTAAAAGAGAAGCAGCCACTCCCTCTCCTTATCCTCCCACGATTGTCCTATGTCACCTACCCGAAGCAGCCTGACACCTGGCATTCAAACCCAGCTGCGGAGGTTTTTAGATCTGGGAATTCCTGGCTCAGGGCAAGTCCTTTCAGGAAAACTCCCTCCGGGGCCAACTAACTCCTTTTATTCCAGAAAATGCACAGAGATGGATCAACTTGGGAATCAATGAGGAGACACGAGCAGCTCCTTTGCCATCTTTGGATAGCCAGCCTCTCCTGTCTTCCCTGGCAGAGGGGCTGAGCCATCCCAGAGCAGTCTACCAAATGCATGAGTTTTCCCCCTGGCACTGATGTGACCAATATTATTACTCTCCCTGCTTCAAAGCCATCCATTTCTGTGCATGCCACTTAAAAACACCCCAGGGGACTTGTGAGCTGTGGAGCATCTCCACACACACACACCCCCCCGCTGCCCACAACATGGTTCCTGCTCAGTTTGGTCTGCATCAACCCACTTTGGCTGTTCTTGGAAGTGCTGCAGTGGCTCAGCCTGTTGGTTCCCATCTTAGAACTAGGGATCAAGAAACTGGGCGGTAATGTAGCCAACTAGCCAGCCAGAAAGCACCAGGTGCCAGGAAGCCAGCCACGGTGTTGCAGGTGATGGAGCCGGGCCATCTGGCTCTGCTCCATCACCTGCAACACCATGGCTGGCTTCCTGGTGCCCGACCCTTTCTGGCTGGCTGGCGAGGCAGGCGGGCTGCCCCTATGCCCCTTTTGTTGATAGAATAATCACGTTCCATCCCCACAGTCATTCAGTGGGTCAAGAAGGGATGCCTTGGGCCACGATCCTTCCCATCCATCTGAACTGTGGCTTTCCTCCTTTAGGCTGATATTCTCTGCTTATCCAAACAGAACCACTCCCTGCCCATTTGGCTTGGCCTCGATTCCTGTTGGCAGAGATTCAGGATCTCAACCTACAAAACCTTGCTCTGTGACACACATCCTTTCAGGTCGCCCCTGTCTAGTCTGCGTGCAAGTCTGTTGTGCCACCACGCATCCTCTGTTTCCCAGGCCAGGTGGACTGTGTGCCTGGGGTGAGTTTGCCTTTATTGAGAGGCATCCCATTGTCTGTTGGTTGGTCGGACTCTCTCTTTCTCTCTCTCGCTCTGTGCACATATGCTGTCAGAGTTATTGGGTGGGGAGGGGGGAAGGAAGGAAGCTAAAGGTGAAGTTCTGCAGAATCGGGTCGTGCTCATCCTAGCTGAGTGAGTGTGACTTTGCAAGCCCCAAAGCCTCCGTTTTGAGATGGCACTGATGATGAATGCACATCCCTGTCGGATCCGTGCCAGGTATCTCTCTGGGCTCTGTCCTCCTCCCACACAGGAAGAGAAGCGGCTCCCTTCCTGACCATAGTGGGGATGTTCACCATCTTGGCTGTCAGCTCTGGTGTCGTTGTCGCCGCCGCCACCTCCCGTCCCTGTGCCAACACTATGCCTAGGGAAGCACATGATCCCTAGGACGGACCACAGGCAGGCCCGGGAAGAGAGCAAAGGGGGGGGGGGGGGGGCAGGCCAACCCCTCCTTTCCCCTGAGGTTGATGAGCTCCCTGGTCCCTTCTAGGGTGCGCAACTACTGTCGTGCAGCCAAAAGGTTGTGAGTTCGAGCCTAACTGGATCCCAGGTTGACTCAGCATTCCATCCTTCCGTGGTGGGTAAAATGAGGACCCAGCATGTTGTTGAGGGCAAAATGCTCATGACCGTGTGACCTGCCCATAAAGCTACGGGGCGGAATCGAAGTGTCATGGCTATGGCTATAATTGCTAGTCTCACACACCCTTCCAGATTGGGGAGGGGGGGCGCATCCCTGGACCACCGCCACCCTTTAGGGCCACCCGTTGGGCTCATGCCAACTAGGACGGAGAGCGCCGCCACACCCCTCGGCCCCATTGCTGTGGAGGTTAGAAAGGCTTAGGCAGATTCCCCCACCTTCCAGGATGCGCGCATCCTCAACACTCCCCCCCCCCCCCAGCGGCTGCCTTTCCACCCATGATTTATGACTTCTTGCACATGGTGCTGTGCCAAGATAGGATCCGAAAGAGTCGATCCTGCACAAGGAAGCCTGCCCTCCCCCTAAACAAAACCCCAAATCAGCCACTGGGACGCGACGCCCCCCCCCCCCCCGCAGCCTTCCCACCTGGCCAGGGGAGCATCCCCCCTCCTGGACGGAGAGGCAGTTTTGTGAATGGGCTGGGACCTGATCCCCCGCTTGCATTCCCCCCCACACCCACCCACCGGGAGCGATGCGCTAAGCGGACGTGACCGGGCATCCCCGTCCGTCCATCCATCGGGGCGATCCCTTACCTGAGCGGGGCTGCGCGGGTCTCCTGGCAGCTTCGAAGGGCAGGCGGGCGGCGGGCGCTGGCGGTTCAGGACCCGGAGTCGGGACGGGTGGAATCCGGTCTCCCGGCGAGTAGGAGGGGGCAGAAGGAGAGGCTGACGGCCAGACAGGCAGGCAGGCAGGCAGGCAGGCAGGCAGGCAGGCAGCCGCCGGCGGGGCTGCCGCTTTCTCTCCGGCGCAGGGGTGCGCGCGCGCGCGAGCGCGGACCTGGGGATGGCGGAGGGGGAGAGTCAGGGGGAGGGGGAGGGCCGTGGCGAGTCGTGGGGGGAGAGGGAGGGGAGGGAAGGGGGACCGCCCGAGACGCCTTCCCTTTCCTCCTACGGGAACCTGGGGAGGGGGAAAATTCGGACCCCCCCAGGGCCACTGCTTTCCCTAGCGGGGGCTGCCCACCCCCTGCCAAGGCCCCCCACTTGGGCGGAGGGGGAGAGGGGGTTCTGGGATGTCGGACAATGCAATAAATAAATAAATAAATAAAATCATTGTAATGTTAAACGGCAATTAAACCAATATCCTATTAAGGGTGGGAAATAAAAACAGTTTAAAATTATTTTACAAGAATACTTTAAAAAATATAAAAGGCGCAATAGCCTCATTTTAGAAATTCCTATTTCGCGAATTAATGAACAAAAAGCATCTGCCCCAAAAGAAAGTCTTTGCCTGATGGCAGAAGGACAGCAAAGAGTGGCTTCCAGTGGGAGGGAGTTCCACAGTTTAGGCGGAGGAAGGGGGACCCTGAAACCTGAGCCAGGAGTCAGGGAGGGCGTTGCACTCTGCACATGCTCCATTGCAGGTCTTTTAAAATTCCTGCTTCACAGGGACAAGAAGGTCCTGCTCCGAAAGGAACTTCTGGAGCTGAAATCTGTCTTAATGGGATCTCTCTGACTCTTGATTTCTCTGTCTCTCTCTCTTGGAAGGCCCAGGCTGTTGGGGGGGAGGGTGGGGGTGGCAGTCGAGGGAACTTTGGATCCTGAGTTCCAGCTCATGGTCAGACTCTCGGGCTACTCACTGTATGGTCTAGACCCATGTTGGTGAACCTTGGCACTGCGATTCATCCGGCCCACACCACCCTCGTCGCTCCCAGAAGCGGAAGCAAAACGCGCCCGCACGGGATTCAGATTCCGCTTCCGGGAGCGACAAGGGCGGTGCAGGCCAGATGAATCGCAGTAAACCCATTCGTGTGGATTCATGGGGGCTTGGGCTTCCGGGAAATGAAGTCCAAGAACATCTAGAGTGCCAAGGTTCACCATCATGGGTCTAGACCAACAGTGTCCTCTCCACCACAGATCCTGGCATCAGTGGCATTTGCTTTGGACTTCTCTGCAATGACAAAATAAATGCAGGAGGAAGGAGATACCTTTATTGGATCATTTAGAAAAATCAAACCTCTCATAACCTTTTGTGATTCAAGGCAACTTTTTCAGGCATGCATCAATTTCTTGTGGAAATTTATCAATGAAAGTCCCTAAATGTTCATGGCAAGATGTTCTGCCACATGCTGTCTCTTACATGTGAGTTGTGGGCTGAGTTCTACCTCTGAATCCCATTAGGCAAACAGGTGTGTTCAGTGGGTTGGGGACCATGCAGACCCCCAGGTGTCCCTAGATGGCAACCCTCCCCCACAGCCAACAGAGCCTCTGGGTGAGCAATTCTGGGCAACTGCCTTTCAGGAACACCACAGGCTGGTCACGTGCTTCAGTGGGCTGGTCACATAGTTCCTCCCACCGGAAGTGGAAGTAAAATGTGCCTTGCAATCTGTTCTGCAACAGGATGAGATAGATTTTAGGCAGCCATTTTCTCTGCTTAAACCAGGGGCGCCTAACTACAGCCCATGGGCCAGATCTGGCCCCCGACACCAATTCATCCAGCCTGTACTGCCCTCATCGCTCCTGGAAGTGGAAGTAAAATGTGCCCACAGGCCATAGTTTGGACACCCATGCCATAGACCTCTTGTCCCTGGTTTCCCTGAAAAGAAAAAAAAACACCCTCTTTTTTGAGTTGTGCAGGCTTTGTGCATCCCTTGTGCGCTATATTGCTTTATGCCCCTTCGGACTGCCCTAGCTGGATGGCGCCTGGCTCAAGCTCTAACATAACCTTTTGCTGCAAACAGAGCTGTCATCCCGGGACAGGAGGGCTTAGTCAATAGCAATTAGCAAGAACAACGACACTTCTATACTACCCAATAGTGCTTAGTGCACTCCCTGGGCAGGTGGTTCACAGGTAATTAGCATTTTGCCCCAAACATACTGAGTCCTCTTTTGACCGATCTTGGGAGGATGGAAGAGGCTGAGTCAACCTTAATACCTGTCAGGATCAAACTCATAATGCTTTGGCTGCAGTGTAGCAGTTTAACCCCTGCACCACCAGGGCTCATTACAGCAGAGCCAGGGAAACCCTCTTTACAACCCTCTCATCATGTGTGAGGAGACATTTGGCTGTGTGCTGGATGGTCTTTTGTCCATGGAACCACCAGCCCTGAGGGTGGAAGAGAGGGACGGATGGACCTGTGATATTTGCTTGAGTTGCTTGGCTTCTCATCCATCCCTTTCATTGACCACTTGTTGTGATGTGTTTATTGCCAGTAATGTCTTGAAAGCAGGGTTCTCATGGTTGATATCTCCAGGACTTTTTGGGCTAGTGGAGACCATGATATCTTTCTGCCACCCCCTTATAGGCTTCCTGCCTTCACCTCTGATCTTCATGTGGTTGTTACTATTACTGTTCTTTCATACGTTGGGTACCATCTTCACATCAACTGTCATGCACGTGTGTGATTCATCTGCAGCAGTTGAGTTTCTTTGCTTCTAGGTTCCTGCCTCCTCCAGGCACAGCTGCACATGTTGCCTGGCATTTGTAAAAGAAACCATGGGAGCTGAGGGTCCTTCACTCTGCTCGGCCATGTGGCCAAAGACAAAGAGACATGTGTGAAGCTTTAGGTGCTGGGCACAGACAACAAGTGTCAAAGCAAGGCTCTCAGACAGTGGGCTTTCATTGGATATTGATGGTGGCCATGGGCCAAGGCTCTCTCTTTGGAGCAGGGGTGAAAATCTCAACTTCTCTTTGCTTTTAGCCACATGGCTAAGCAGAGTGAAGGACCAGAGTGACCCTCCCAATATTTTTGGACTAGAGCTCCTATCCTGGACCATGGCTATGGCTAATTAGAGTTGAACCCAAAACATCTGTATGGGAAACACATATTAGGCTTGGTTTCATGGTGGGCTTTGCCAATTCAGTGAACAAAATAGATAATTCAGTGGACAATGTAGAGAAGGAAAAACTGTTTTCCCTGTCACACAACACTAGAACTAGGGGACACTCCATGAAACTTTTGGGTGCTAGTTCTCAAACAAATAAGAGAAAGTACTTTTTCAACCAGAGGATCCCTGGTCTATGGAACTCCCTGCCAGAAGAAGTGGTGACAGCTGTCAGTCTTGACAGCTTTAAGAAAGGATTAGACAAGTTCATGGAGGACAGGGGTATCAATGGCTATAATTATGGACACCTAAGGACAACCTCGGGGTTGGAGAGATAGGCAGGATATCGTTCAATGCCATTTCCAGATAGGAATCCTAAGCAGGTGAAGGCATCTCCTTGGGAAGAATACCCTGAAGGAAATGGTGAGCCACTGTGTGAGACAGAATGCTGGACTGGATGGGCTGTGACTTGTTCCAGAAGGCTGTTCTTATGTTCTTATGATTTCTAGGTGCTTTGCTCAATATAAACAGCAATAGCAATTATAGTTATGTCCTGCCCCATAGTGTTTAGTGCATTCTCTGGGTTGGTTCCCAAGTGAATTGGGAACTTATTTGACTGATCTCAGAACGATGGAAGAGGCCGAGTCAACCTGGAGCACAGGTCAGGATTCACAACATTCTGGCTGCAGTACAGCAGTTCAGCCCCTGCACCACCCGATAGGTTGTCTCAGCAAGGCAGCCTCAAGCAGAAGGGAGCCTGGCAGGGAAGGCTTACTAGACTCTCTGGCCCTGGGTTCAAAGAGAGAGAGAGATTGTGCATCACTCTCCTCTTTCCCACTTTATTTTTACAGTGTGGTGGCTTTGCTTAAGTGGCCCCTGAGTAAATGGCTGGGGAGGATTTGAATCCAGGACTCGTGTGTCTTAGGCTCACCCTCTTGGCCATAATAAAACATTGAATCTCATCTCATTTGATGGAGGCAACGGCTGAAAGTCCTGGAGTAGGCACCTTTGGAAGGGCTCTGAAGACCTATCTGGCCAGTACTGGCCTTTCCACTCACGTGTCTGGAGCTGCTAGTTCCAGGTGTAGTCCCAGGGTTAGCCCCAGGGTTAGTCCCAAAGTTAGTCCCAGCCTTTTGGGGTGGGGTGGGGTGGGGTGGGGTGGGGTGGGGTGGGGTGGAAGAGACAAAGGGATGCATGGATGGAGATTGGTCCTTCCCCACTGGCATGGATGGATCCGGTATGTGGCACATCGTTTGCAGGCACATCATTGTTCTCATTCTCTGCAGGCTTCTTGTCATGAGATCACGATGCAGCTCTGTTGGCCTCAGCGACTGTTCTCCAGAGATCTTTCTGAGCAATATTTCCCTTGAAATGGCTTTGCTTTCTTCCAAAACATTTCCCCAAAAGTCCACTGCCCTTCATACCATTTAATTAAGCTGACGGCAGGGAGGCACCTCCTCTTGGCACAGCCATAGCTTGACTGGGCAACTGGTGTCTCATTCGTAGAATCTGGCCGCTTGCCTGACTTCAAAGCCTCCAGGCTGCAGGGAAGGAGGCTACAGAAGGAGGCGCACCAAGACGCAAACACCTTTCTCCCGGCTTTCTGCAGCCTTCAGGCTGGCTCAAGCTATGGATGAAACAGGGGCGATTAATTAGCTCACTTTATCTCATGCTCCCCATGGATGATAACTGGAGGTGACTCTGGATGTTGCAAAGACTGCAGCTCACTACTGCCACTCCAGCTATGGCATTGCTCAGCCAGCAACGGGCAAGGCAGGCAGGACAAATCTGGCTGTTTCTTCTGTGGCTGACTTTGTGACCTAGCACTGAATTGAATTGCTGAGGATCAAACTATGGTTTACAGTACACAAAACTTGCTGTTAGAGCTGAAATCCCATTGGTGTTTCTTTGATTTAATTATAACATGAAACAAGCACACATATCACATCATACATCAGAACTTGATATTACCAAAAATTAATCATGCAAATCCAGACTCTTAATAATACATCTCCAATGCGCACCCTCCACCATGGGACCTTGCTGGCTCAGCAGGGCCTCAGAATTTAGCCATCCCGATTCCTGCCAAACAAGGAAGGCAAAACACAGAAGGCAAACAGGCAAAATCTGGGGCAGGCTGCCAGGTATAGGCCTGGTGGGGAAGGTTTTATTGGGGGAGGTGGGTGGGAGGGACAAACTTCCTTTCACCACAAGAACCATGCCTTTGGCCAAACCCTGTGGACCAATACACAGAGGAAAGAAAGCATTCCTTCCCTCCCACACAGAGACACTCAAACACATAAGTGTTTTTGCCACCAAAGCCGACCTCAATGAATCACCGTTGAACAAAAGCATCTGGTCCCCAGACTGAATCTTCCACCAGAGATGCAGCATTGATGTCTGTGGGTGTCATAACACAAAGGAAAGGTTCAAACTTCTTCTGCTGACAACCATTTCCAGGGATGCAGCTGTGCTACGCTTGGGCAGTCAACACATCAAAGATGGCTTTTGGGTTCTGTGTGGAAGAGGCCACAAAAGTCTCTCTTGCTGTTTCTTTCAGTAGAAGGAAGGACAGAAATCAGGACCATAGACAGCTCCCCTCGGATCCCCACAGAAGAAAGCAAGCAGCCAGCAGCTCCCTGGTGTCTGGCTAATCTCATTCCAGCCCAGGAGGATCCTAGGAAGAGCAGTCTTGCTAATATGCTACACCATGGGGGCTTAGAGCACCCTCTGGGTGGTTTACAAGGTAATTAGCATTTTGCCCCTATTAGGGGAGGATGGAAAGCTGAGTCAACCTTGAGCCTGTTGGGACTGACCCCAGAGTTTTGGCTACAGTAAAGATAAAGGTGCTGCAGTGGCTCAAGTCGCTAAGACACTGACTGGGAAGCGGAAGGTCAGTAGTTCGATTCCCGAGTACTGCAAGACGGAAATGAGCTCCTGTCTTCATCCCAGCTCCTGCCAATTTAGCAGTTCGAAAGCAAGAAATTGCAAATAGATAAATAGGGACCACTTCGGTGGGAAGGTAACAGCGTTCCGTGCACTCCAGTGTCTAGTCATGCCTGCCACATGACCACAGAAACATCTGCAGAAGCAGACAGCGCTGGCTCTTCAGCTTAGAAACAGAGATGAGCACTGCACCCTAGAGTCGGATACGACTGGCTTTCGAGCAAGGGAAACCTTTACTTTTACCTAAAGATAAAGGTCTCCCTTGCTCAAAGGCCAGCCGTGTCCGACTCTAGGAGTTAGTCCTTATCTCCATTTACAGCCAAAGAGCCAGTGCCATCTGCATCTGCCGACATTTCCGTGGCCACATGAGACGCATGACTAGATGCCAAAGCACATGGAACACTGTTTACCTTCCCACCGAAGTGGTCCCTATTTATCTACTTGCAATTTATTTATTTATTTATTTATTTTTCACGCTTATATACCGCCCACTCAGGTACAACCCAACTCAGGGCGGTTTACATAGCGGACAGTAAATACATAAAAGACACATGATAACAAAGTTAAAAGTTAAAAAAGTTTTAAAAAAAACCCACCCCTAAAAGGTGCGCAAGTACCGAAGGGACCTTGGGGGAAGGCACACTTCTCTATACCAACCACCCAACGGTACCCCCATCCCCACCCACACCCCAAACTTGGCCCGCCAGCCAGGTCTTTAGTTCCTTCCTAAAGGGCAACAACTCCGTCTGGAGACGCAGTTCCACAGGCAGGAGGTTCTAAAGGGCTGGTGCGGACACGGAGAAGGCCCTCCTCCTTGTGCCAGAGAGGCGAGCCCCCCTGGCTGATGGCACAATTAGAGAGCCCCTCCGGTCCGCTCTGGTTGGATGGACAGACGTCCTTAGGGCGATGCGGTCTCTGAGATACCCTGGCCCACTACCATGTAGGGCTTTAAAGGTCAAAACCAGCACCTTGAATTGCACCCGGAGACAAACTGGTAACCAGTGCAGCCCCCGAAGCAGTGGTGAGGCATGGGCATAACGTCCACACCCCATCACCACCCGGGCCGCGGCATTCTGGACCAGCTGCAGCCTCCAAATGGTCATCAAGGGCAGCCCCATGTAGAGCGCATTACAGTAGTCTAGTCTGGAGGTCACCAGAGCGTGAGTGACCATGAGCAAAGAGTCCCGGTCCAGGAGCGTGCGCAACTGGCGAATCACCCGAAGTTGGGCGAAGGCCCTCCTGGCCACAGACGCCACCTGTTCTTCTAGCAGCAGCCGCGAATCCAGGAGGACCCCCAAGTTGCGCACCGGGTTGGTCTGGGGCAAAACAGCCCCATCCAAAACCAAAGATGGTAGCTCCCAGGATAACACAGGATCCCCTATCCATAGCCACTCAGTCTTGCTAGGATTCAGCTGTAGCCCATTTGCCCCCATCCAGACCCCAACAGCCTCCAGACAGCTGGAAAGGACTTTGACTGCATCAATGGGGTTCCCACGGGCTGAGATGTACAACTGTGTGTCATCCGCGTACTGGTGGTACCGCACCCCGTGGGAACGGATGATCTCACCCAGCGGCTTCATGTAGATGTTAAATAGGAGAGGAGAGAGTACCGAGCCCTGAGGCACCCCATATTTTAGGGGCCTAGGACTCGACCTCTCACTCTCCAACCACACCGACTGGGTCCGGCCCCTCAGAAATGAGGAAAACCAGGACCACACCGTGCCCTGGATCCCCAATCCTCGGAGCCGTTCCAGAAGGATACCGTGGTCAACAGTATCGAAGGCCGCTGAGAGGTCAAGAAGAGCAAGGACGGACGGATGACCGCCATCCCGCTCTCGCCAGAGATCATCCATCAGCGCGACCAATGCAGTCTCAGTACCATATCCAGGCCTGAATCCTGACTGGAATGGGTCCAGATATTCCGCTTCATCCAGTACCCCCTGCAGCTGACGTGCCACTGCCTTCTCCAGGACCTTCCCCAAAAAAGGAAGGTTGGATACAGGTCTGTAGTTGGTTAGGATTGCTGGATCGAGGGATGGCTTCTTCAGGAGGGGGCACACAAGAGCATGTTTCAGCAGTGCAGGAAACATCCCCTCTCGAAAAGACGCATTAATTATAGCCCCTACCCAGCCACCTGTCACCGTCTTAGAGGCTTTTACCAGCCAGGCGGGACAGGGATCCAATGGACAATTAGTGGCACGGACCGCTGCAAGGAGCCTGTCCACTTCATCCGGGGCAACAGGATCAAACCGATCCCAGGTAACACCACAAGACTGCGCACTGGCTCCCCCCGGACCCTCCCCGTCCACGCCAAGTTTGAACCCCGAGCGGATCCGATCGATTTTCTCCACCAGATGGTCAGCAAAGTCCTCAGCCGATCCCTGCCAACCAGGCACAGGCCCCGCCCTACCAAGGAGGGACCTGGTCACCCGAAACAGGGTGGCTGGGCGATTATCAGCGGAGGCAATAAGGGAGGTGAAGTACTGCCTCCTCACCACCCCCATCGCCACTAGGTAGGCCCTAATAGCGGCTCTAGCTAGTGTCCAATCGGAATCGCTCCGGCTCTTCACCCAGCGGCGCTCAAGGCGTCTCTTTGCCCGTTTGAGCTCCCGTAGTTCTTCAGTGAACCACGGGGATGACCTAGCTCCACGGGCTTTGAGAGGCTGTAGTGGAGCGATTACATCCAAGGCAGATGTCGTCGACACGTACCACAGGTCAACAATTGCCTCAGGTGAATCGTGTCGCCGATCCAGAGGAAATTCCCCCAGTTCCCTCTGGAATCCATCCGGATCCATCAGTTGCCGGGGGCGGGCCACTTTAATCGACCCTGCCTCCTTACGATGAAGTGTCGCCCCCAGAAAGTCTAGAGCCACCAGATAGTGATCTGACCATGGCACAGGTGTTATGTCTAGCTTCTGTAAACTCAGATCACTCTGCCACCGCCCCGACAAAAAGACTAAATCTGGCGTGTGGCCACTGCCCCTGGTCGGGCCCTGAATTACCTGAGCCAGGTCCATAGCTGCCATGGAAGCCATGAACTCCTGTGCCACCTCGGAACCAGACCCCAGCGAAGGCAAATTGAAGTCCCCCAAAACCATCAGTCTAGGGAACTCCAAAGCCAATGCCGAGATGGCTTCAAGGAGCCCAGGCAGGGAGTCCCTTACCCTGCAAGGAGGCAGGTACAGGAGTAGGACCCCCAACTGACCGTTAGGGCCCAACCGCAGGAGCAGAGCCTCACAACCCAAAATTTGTGGAGCGGTGGCCCTGGCGACTCCCAATGACTCCCTGGCTATAATGGCAACACCACCGCCCTTACCCACATCCCTAGGCTGGTGTCAAACACCGAACCCGGCCGGACACATCTCTGATAGAGGCACCCCATCCTCAGGTCTCAGCCAGGTCTCAGTGATGCATGCCAGGTCGGCCCGCTCCCCCAAAATAGAGTCTTGTATTAGGGGGGCCTTATTACAGACCGACCTGGCATTCATCAGCAGCAGCCTAAGGGTGGGGTCACCCTGGATCAGCTGCTCAGGACCTAGAGGTGAAACCGGGGGGCCAGAACGCGGGACAGATACTAAGCATCGGTCCTGCGTTCCCCGAGTGCGGCCCGCCCCATGGTTCCCGCTATAACGCCCCATGCCCGTCACAACCTCTAAATGGGCCCCTGGAACCTGCACCATTAACCCAGACAGAGTGTCGCCCTCTCTTCCTGGCTGGCAAGGCCATCTCCCCCTCCCTCCCTCCCTAACCCACTTAAAACATACCCTCTCACTCCCTCCACCCCCCCTAACAGAACTCCAATGACGGGAGTCTCCTCCTCCCGGCCCTGGTCCAAGCGCTGTAAGGCCACGGGGGTGATGGGGAGGGGGGGGCGCCGCCCCTAAGGCCACCAAGAAACCCCAGGTGGGGCCATAGTTCTCCTCTCCACCCTGGTCCACGCGGCATGAGGCGCGATGCTGCAGGGATGGCGAGGGGTGCCACTTTTGAGGCCGCAAGCAACCCCAGGTACGGCCAATGTTCTCCTCCTCGCCCCAGTTCTGGCAGCGCAAGGCTCGTGGCTGCCAGGATGGTGGAGGGGGCCGCTTTTGTGGCCGCAAGCGACCCCAGGTACAATCAATGCTCTCCTCCCCACCCCAGTCCCGGCAGCGCAAGGCTCGTGGCTGCATAAATGGCGGGGGGCGCCATCTTTGGGGCCACAAGCGACCCCAGGTGCAGCCGATGTTCTCCTCCCTGCCCCCGGTCCTGGTGGCACAAGGTCCTCCCTGTAGTTGCTGCGACGGACCTGCACAGACGGGAAAAATATCCCCTTTCCGAAACCAGCCATGGGATGGAAGACAAACATCCAATGTTCTCAATGGCCTCCACTCCCGAAGATGAAACCGGCTAAGCGGTGGTGGAGGCGGTGGAGGCGGTGGAGGTGGCCTTGGAGCCCAACCAGGAGTCCAGAAGCTGCCCTGCCTCAGGTGTTCTCGCCAGTCTCCCTCCCGAAGGCAGTGTTCTCGGCAGGCCAGGGGCTGGTGGCTTTTACCTTCCCTCAGGCTGAAAGAAGCAGCCCAGGATCAGCTGTGGCCTTGCTTTTGAACTGCTAGGTTCCCAGGAGCTGGGACACTCCAACATGCAGCACTCAGGTCTCTAACTGCTGACCTGCCAACCTTCTGGCCGTTAAGTTCAGCATCTTGACCACTAAGTCACCACACTCCCTATTTTGGCTGCTGTACTGTGGGCTTAACCAGAGGAGCTGTGGGATCTTGTGGCTGTGGTGTTGAATGCTGTTGGCATATGGCCTCTCCATCAACCCAGATAATCCACACCCTCTTCAGAGCCCCTAAACCCCACTACCACCACCACCACCACCACCACCACCACCACCCCTCTCAATGTCTCTGCAGAGAGATAGCTGTGCAGCCTCACAGGCTTGTCAAAGTCTTCTTCAGAAAAACCACCCAGGGGACAATAGCTGTCATCATAGCTACGGTCCTACCCTGTTCATTGTGTGAAGTATATCGCAACCTCATCCCCTCCTCTTCCCCTTCAAGCCGATCCACAGACCCTTTCCCTTTGACCCACTATGTGCTCTTGCTCAATGCCTGTCCTCCCCCCCGCCCCCCCCCGCTTTCCCCCCTGTGAAGCTGTTCTGGTCCTTTGTGAGCAGAAGTTAGGCTCAAGCCTGCAAGTGGAACCCTTTCCCACTTTAGGGAATCTTTCCACCCTCCCTGGGCAGCCACTTTCCATAGTCTACGCCCTCATAGTGTCACCAAATGCTCTCTAAACAAAAGAGTTCCCAAAGGTTCAGTTCAGAGACATAGACTTAAAATAAATAGCCAGAGAGATTCTTGGAGAAGAAAGCAGAATTGTTTAATAAAACCAAGTGCTTAGGGTGCCCAATCAACACAAGGGGACAAGGAGCAACTGTTTAACCACACTTTTGTACTTATGGGAGAACAATTTATGCAAATATAACACCCTCTGTTATTCCCCCCCCCCCTTAATTCCTATTCCCTATCTCAGGTCAGTGTTACATATCATTTATTACAATTGGTCTTTAAGCAGCTATACTAAAATTCATCAGCATGCACCCTTCCTTGTGCCAAAGTGCGCATGTCTCTTAGCTTCCTGTTTTCCAACTGCAACATAGTTAAGACAACGGACTAAACTATTGCACTTAGCTCTTACATTGCAGGCATCCAGATAGCATGTTTTTCAACTAGAGATGCTATTTTAAGAGGTGTAGGTCACTGGAATGCGACCCATGTTAGGAAGTGTTAGCAAAAGATAAGCACTACAGGGGTTTCCCTACTAGCTAGCTGAGGCAAATTACACCAAGAAGATGGTTCTCTCTTTTAATTTCTACATTCCCCTAAAATGGCTTTCTTCCCAATCACAATAGAAGAGCACTACCTACTAAATCAGGTCCCCCTTTAAATTATATGTCTATATATTCTGAAGGGAAGTGAATGGGCCTTGTGTGTAGCTAATATGAGCAAGAAGTATTAACCCAGTCTTAATGTAGAGGCACGTTAACTTCAGGGACTGTGATTGACTTAGTGGTTAAGACGCTGAAGGTCAGCAGTTCAAGAGCTGAGTGCTGCATGACGGAATGAGCTCCCTTCATCTGTCCCAGTTCCTGCCAACCTAGCAGTTCAAAAGCAAGAAATTGCAAGTAGATAAACAGGCGGCAAAGGTAACAGCATTCAATGCTTTCAGATCCAAACATTGCTGGCTCTTTGGCTGTAAACAGAGATAAGCACTGACCCCTAGAGTCAGACATGAGCAAGGGGGACCTTTACCTTTACTGCAGCTGAAACTCCGAGTTCAGTCCCAACTGGCTCAATGTTGACTAAACCTTCCATCCTCCCCTAAAAGGGGCAAAATGCTAATTACCTTGCAAACTACCCAGAGAGTGCTCTAAGCCCCCCGTGGTGCAGTATATTAGTGAGACTGCTATTGCTCTTACTAAAATGATCCTGGGCTGGAATGAGATTAGTCAGACAAGGGAGCTGCTGGCTTTTTAAATTCTGTAGGAATCCATGGCCTTGATTTCTGTCCTCCATTCTACTGAAAGAAACATCAAGAGAGACTTTGGTGGCCTCTTCCACACAGATAAAACATAAAATAAAATTAAAAATCCTTGATATGTTGATTGCCAAAGCTTAGCACAGTTGCATCCTTGGAAATGGCTGTCAGCAGAAGGAGTTTGAACCTTTCCTTTGTGTTACCGCATCCACAGATGTCAATTCTGCATCTCTGATGGAAGATTCTGTCTGGGGACCAGATGCTTTTGTACAAGGATGAGTCATTGAGGTCGGCTTTGGTTACAAACCACTTATGTGTTTGGGTGTCTCAGTGTGGGAGGGAAGGAATGCTTTCTTTCCTCTGTATATCAGTCCACAGGGTTTGGCCAAAATCACCCTAGAGTTGGATACAACTGGTGTTTGAACAAGGGAGACCTTGATATTGACCTTGACCTTACATTAACTCCTCCAATTATATTCCTCTTTGCTACAACAGTCCTACATTAAAAACTGCCAGTCTAGGTACCAAACCAGCAGATTCAGTTTACAAAAAAGGAAGACATTTTAAGATTGGAAGGGGCTACCTGGGGATGCCGTGGATTCACTTTCCTTGAGGGTTTGATAGTCCCTGCCCTTCTATCGCAACTTCCAATGCCCCTCCCTCTTCTTTCCCTCTGTCCGTCAATTTTTCCACTCACCAGCTAGCAGAATTACCTTATTTCCTTGGAACACCTGCTCAGCCTACAGATCCGATCATCTGTCCCTCTTCTAAACCCACAAGTGCCCAATGAACACACACTCAAATGCCGTAGCTGAGCAGCCAGCTTTGCTCTATTTGCCAATGCTCTGGAGCTAAGTGAGTTCAGCCCATGGAACCTGGAGAAGCAATTGGGATGTGGTTCCTGTCTGGCCACTTATCCAGTGGAAGATGCTGTAATGAATTGAAATGGAGCCTTTATATTGTGAGCTTAAAATGGATGCTGTTGTTCCTATTCCTTCCTAGGATAGTAGTGAATTCCTGAGAATCCAGGGGTCTGGAGTTTGGCCAAGGGCCCACAAGTGCAGATACCTTTCCCTTGGAAATAGTCAAAACAATCTAGGACTATGGGAATGGAAGGGAATGTCCGTTGAAGTCTGATTGGGTGTGTGAGAGAGGGAAAGGTGGGACCAAGGATGAAATATGGTTTTTCTTATCTTAGCAAGGTAGAGAAAAATGCCATTGCTTAAGCATGTTCAAAGCAGGAGGAGAGAGAAGTCTACCTATGCTTCCTCATGAGTAAAATTGTAGGAAAATGTGATCCTGATTGTGTTATCTAGCCTAACCAGGATAGATAGATAGATAGGTAGATAGATAGATACAGTAGATAGATAGATACAGTAGATAGATAGATACAGTAGATAGATACAATAGATACAGTAGATAGATAGATAGATAGATACAGTAGCTAGATAGATACAATAGATAGATACAATGGATACAGTAGATAGATAGATAGATACAGTAGATAGATAGATACAATAAGAACATATAAGAACATAAGAACAGCCTTGCTGGAACAGGCCACAGCCCATCCAGTCCAGCATTCTGTCTCACACAGTGGCTCACCATTTCCTTCAGGGTATTCCCAAGCAGATGCCTTCACCTGCTTAGGATTCCCTGGAAATGGCATTGAGAGATATCCTGCCTATCTCTCCAACCCGCAGGTTGTCCTTAAGTATCCATAATTATGGCCATTGATACTCTTGTCCTCCATGAACTTGTCTAATCCTTTCTTAAAGCTGTCAAGACTGACAGCTGTCACCACTTCTTCTGGCAGGGAGTTCCATAGACCAGTGATCCTCTGGGTGAAAAAGTACTTTCTCTTATTTGTTTGAGAACTAGTACCCAAAAGTTTCATGGAGTGTCCCCTAGTTCTAGTGTTGTGCGATAGGGAAAACAGTTTTTCCTTATCTACTTTGTCCACACCGTGCATGATTTTATAAACTTCAATCAGGTCACCTCTTAGACGTCGTCGTTCAAGAGTGAAGAGGCCCAACCGTTGCAGCCTCAGATGGTAAGGAAGGTGTTCCAGTCCCCTAATCATTCTGGTTGCCCTCCTCTGCACTTTTTCCAGCTCCATAATATCCTTCTGGAGGTATGGCGACCAGAACTGTACACAGTATTCTAGATGGGGCCTCACCATAGATTTATAAAGAGGCAAAATGACACTTGCTGACTTATTTTCTATACCCTTCCTAATGATCCCTAGCATTGAGTTTGCTTTTTTCACTGCTGAGGCACACTGGGTTGACACCTTCATTGAGTTGTCCACCAGGACACCAAGGTCCCTTTCCTGGTTTGTCACAGAGAGTTCAGACCCCATCAGTTTATAAATGTAATTGGGGTTCTTTGCCCCAACATGCATCACTCTGCACTTACTAATGTTGAAACTCATTTGCCACTGTTTTGCCCACTCCCCCAGTGTCGAGAGATCCCTCTGGAGCTCCTCACAATCTCTCACAGTTTTCACTACCCTGTATAATTTAGTGTCGTCAGCAAATTTGGCTACCTTGCTTTTTACTCCTACCTCTAGATCATTTATGAAGAGGTTGAAAAGCAGGGGTCCCAGTACTGAACCTTGGGGGACCCCACTCTTGACTTCCCTCCACTTGGAGAAGTGTCCATTTAGTGCTACCCTCTGTTTCCTGTCCCTTAGCCAGTTGCTGATCCAGGACAAGACCTGTCCCTTTATTCCATGACTGGTAAGTTTATTCAAGAGCCTTTGGTGTGGGACCTTGTCAAAAGCCTTCTGAAAGTCCAGATAAACAATGTCAACTGGATCCCCCTTATCCACATGCTTGTTGACACTCTCAAAAAATTCCAACAGATTAGTGAGGCATGATTTGCCCTTGCAAAAGCCATGTTGGCTCTCCTTTAGCAGCGCCTTCTCTTCTATGTGCCTATTAATTCTATCTTTTAGGATGGTTTCCATCACTTTACCTGGGACACATGTCAAACTGACAGGTTGGTAATTCCCTGGATCACCCCTGGATCCTTTTTTGAAAATTGGTGTTACATTCGCTACCTTCCAGTCATCAGGCACAAAGCCTGATTTGAGGGAAAGATTATCAGCAATTTCATCTTTAAGTTCCCTGAGAACTCGTGGATGGATGCCATCTGGTCCTGGTGATTTGTTAGTGTTTAGTTTAACAAGACATGCAAGGACCTCCTCCCTGGTTATTTCTATCTGGCTTAATTCTTCGGTTTCCCTCCCTACGAAGATAGGCTCTGTTTTGGGCATGTGGCCTCTGTCTTCTTCAGTGAATACTGAAGCAAAGAATTCATTGAGTCTCTCTGCAATCTCTGTTTCCTCTTTAATAACCCCTTGCCTTCCATTGTCATCTAATGGTCCAATGGCCTTCCTAGTTGGGTTCTTACTTCTAATGTACTTAAAGAAGTCTTTGTTATTTCTCTGAGTATTTTTAGCTATACGCTCCTCAAAGTCTTGCTTTCCTTTCCTGATTGTTGCCTTGCATTTGTTCTGCCAGAATTTATGTTTCTGCCTGCTGTCCTCATTTGGACAAGCCTTCCATCTTCTAAATGAGCTTCTCTTGCTCTTGATCACTTCCCGAACAGCTCCTGTAAGCCACATTGGAGTCCTCTTGGACCTGGCAGTGCCCTTTTTCCTTTTGGGTATGCATTCCAATTGAGCCTCTGTTATTGTTTTTGTAAACAGCCTCCATGCCTGGTAGATAGATAGATAGATAGATAGATAGATAGATAGATAGATAGACACAATAGATACAGTAGATAGATAGATACAATAGATACAGTAGATAGATACAATAAATACAGTAGATAGATACAATAAATACAGTAGATACAATAGATACAGTAGATAGATAGATAGATAGATAGATAGATACAGTAGATAGATACAATGGATACAGTAGATAGATAGATACAATAGATACAGTAGATAGATAGATACAATAGATACAGTAGATAGATAGATAGATACAGTAGATAGGTACAATAAATACAGTAGATAGATACAATAGATACCGTAGATACCGTAGATACAGTAGATACAGTAGATAGATAGATAGATAGATAGATAGATAGATAGATAGATAGATAGATAGATAGATAGATAGATAGATAGATAGATAGATAATGGATAAATGCAGCATGCCCCATTATGGGGCTTTACTCTGTTGCTTCCCTGCACACAAGCTTCCCCTCCAAAGTGTGCAATGTATAAAGAGATACCACTAGAATTGAGTCAAAGAACAGGCATTTATACAGGACACCTAAAAGTCTCCTTCCATTGGCTGCTGCTGGAAGGGAAGAAGCTATATATATAAAGGGAGGACTAGGACTATGTCCATTGTGAAGAGTTTGGTTGTCGCTGAAAGCATCGTGAGCAATGCTAGCGGTACATCAAGAACTGCATTGAAGAGATACAATAGATACAGTAGATAGATACAATAGATAGATACAATAGATACAGTAGATAGATAGATAGATACAGTAGATAGATACAATATATAGATACAATAGATAGATAGATACAGTAGATAGATACAATAGATACAGTAGATAGATAGATACAGTAGATAGATAGATAGATAGATAGATAGATAGATAGATAGATAGATAGATAGATAGATATGCCTTTCTTGTTTTAACCACGGAAAGGGAAAAAGTAAAAATGTTCCCTTTTATTTTTATATCTTTTTGTGTTCCTGATCTTTAATCTATTTTTTCCCTAGATAAAATAAAACTGATTTTTTTTACAGAAAACTTTTGGACATTTTATTGAAAGAGCATAAGCTTCTGGGAGTATTTCAGTTCCTTTATTGCCATTTCACTACCTAATCTACATATTGCTACCTAGCGGTTAAGGCGCTAGGCGTAGAGACTGGAAAGACAGGTTTGATTCCTGAGAGCTGCATGATGGGGGACATGAAAGGAGCCTCATTCAGGCACCCCCTGCAAAAATCCTTCCAACCCAGAGTAATTACCTTGTGAACCACCCAGGGAGCATATTAAGCACTATGGTGCGATATGCTATTGCTATATCCTTGTTAAATATAACATTTTAAAAATATATAACAATCTTTGTTAAATATAACAATGTTCTAATTGTGGGCTAACTACAATGTCTCTTTCTGACCCTACACTTTATTGAGTTCTTCTTTGTGGTCTCTGTGAATCCACACGTATGGGTTTATTGTGCATACAGTGAACGCATTTGTGTGAATTCACAGGGGACCACGAAGAAGATCAACTGTGACAGGTAAGCATCCTGTCATTATAGAGCCCTGGTGGTGTAGGGGTTAAACTGCTGTACTGCAGCCAGAAGGTTGTGAGTTCAATCTCAAGGGGATCAAAGTTGACTCAGCCTCTCCCATCCTTCAGAGGTCAGGGAAATGAGGACCCAGCATGTTGAGAGCAAAAGGCTAATTGCCTTGTGAACTACCAGAGAGTGCACTAAGCGCTATGGCCGTGATGGTGAACTTTGGCACTCCAGATGTTTTTGGTCTTCAATTACCAGAAGCCCAAGCCCCCGTGAATCCACACAAATGGGTTTACTGTGATTCATCCAGCCCATGCCACCCTTGTCACTCCCAGAAGTGGAAGTAAAACATGCCATCCGGGCGCATTTTACTTCCGCTTCCGGGAGCGACGAGGACGGCACGGTATGGATTCATGGGGGCTTCTGGGAATTGAAGTCCAAGAACATCTGGTGTGCCAAGGTTCGCCATTATGGCCCTATAACTAGCCCACGGCCTCAGAGGGGGTTGAAAATGCATCACCAGTCAGGAATTCAGGCCCCACTGAGGTCTCTTTAGCATCATTTAGGATGGGGGCACGAAAGGCAGAAAAATGAAATCTGAATCTGTCCCTGGTGGCACAGTGGTTAAATTCCTGTCCTGCAACCAAAAGGTTGTGAGTTCAATCCTGGCCAGGAGTCACGGTTGACTCAGCCTTCCATCCTTCAAGGTCAGTAAAATGAGTACCCAGCATGTTAATGGGGGCAAAATACTAATTGACGTGTGAACTGCCCAGAGAGGGCATTAAGCGCTGTGGGGTGGTATAAAAGTGTGATTGCTTCTCGTTGCTTTGTTTTGCTTCTGGATGTTGGTCTTCTTTCTGCTGACCCTACAATGAGCCATATCAGAGTTTTAGGTTCCTGGAAGTCCGATGCTTCTTCTTCTTCTTCTCCTCAAACCCACCTCTACCTCATCTGTCAGTGTCCCCCTCTCTGGGGCCAAGACCGCCTTCCTTTCACCTCCCCCAATGCTATTTAGATATTTTCACCCCACTCTTTCTTGCTGACTTGGAGGGGTTTCCAATGGGAAACCATCATAATTGTAGGACCTCAATAAAATGAAACCCTGTTGCTTGGAGTATTGTCACAACTAGAGTAAGCCCATTTGAATCAATGAAATGTGTAGAGGAGTTAAGAACATAAGAACATAAGAACAGCCTTGCTGGAACAGGCCACAGCCCATCCAGTCCAGCATTCTGTCTCACACAGTGGCTCACCATTTCCTTCAGGGTATTCCTTAAGCAGATGCCTGCTTAGGATTCCCTGGAAATGATATTGAGAGATATCCTGCCTATCTCTCCAACCCGGAGGTTGTCCTTAGGTAGCCATAATTATAGCCATTGATAGCCTTGTCCTCCATGAACTTGTCTAATCCTTTCTTAAAGCTGTCAAGTCTGACAGCGGTCACCACTTCTTCTGGCAGGGAGTTCCATAGACCAGTAATCCTCTGGGTGAAAAAGTACTTTCTCTTATTTGTTTGAGAACTAGTACCCAAAAGATTCATGGAGTGTCCCCTAGTTCTAGTGTTATGCGATAGGGAAAACAGTTTTTCCTTATCTACTTTGTCCACACACCTTTGTGCATGATTTTATAAACTTCAATCAGGTCACCTCTTAGACGCTGTCCATCATTCAAGAGTGAAGAGGCCCAACCGTTGCAGCCTCCGATGGTAAGGAAGGTGTTCCAGTCCCCTCATCCTTCTGGTTGCCCTCCTCTGCACTTTCTCCAACTCCATAATATCCTCCTGGAGGTATGGCGACCAGAACTGTACACAGTATTCCAGATGGGGCCTCACCATAGATTTATAAAGAGGCAAAATGACACTTGCTGACTTATTTTCTATACCCTTCCTAAGGATCCCTAGCATTGAGTTTGCTTTTTTCACTGCTGAGGCACACTGGGTTGACACCTTCATTGAGCTCTCGTCCACCAGGACACCAAGGTCCCTTTCCTGGTTTGTCGCAGAGAGTTCAGACCCCATCAGTTTATAAATGTAATTGGGGTTCTTTGCCCCAACATGCATCACTCTGCACTTACTAATGTTGAAGCTCATTTGCCACTGTTTTGCCCACTCCCCCAGTGTCAAGAGATCCCTCTGGAGCTCCTCACAATCTCTCACAGTTTTCACTACCCTGTATAATTTAGTGTCGTCAGCAAATTTGGCTACCTTGCTTTTTACTCCTACCTCTAGATCATTTATGAAGAGGTTGAAAAGCAGGGGTCCCAGTACTGAACCTTGGGGGACCCCACTCTTTACTTCCCTCCACTTGGAGAAGTGTCCATTTAGTGCTACCCTCTGTTTCCTGTCCCTTAGCCAGTTGCTGATCCAGGACAAGACCTGTCCCTTTATTCCATGACTGGTAAGTTTATTCAAGAGCCTTTGGTGTGGGACCTTGTCAAAAGCCTTCTGAAAGTCCAGATAAACAATGTCAACTGGATCCCCCTTATCCACATGCTTGTTGACACTCTCAAAAAATTCCAACAGATTAGTGAGGCATGATTTGCCCTTGCAAAAGCCATGTTGGCTCTCCTTTAGTTGTGACTCATTGAATTCCCAGTTCTTCAGTCTAGTGCCATGTGCTACACTAGCTGTCATGTTGGAATCCTCAGAAATGACATTGTGTGACTTAAGGGATTTATTTGCACAAAACAGTTTCATTTCAGAGAACACAGCTGGACCGAGACAATGTACTTGTCAAGGCAGATGGGAGACCTCCAAGCTGGTTGGCTTGTAATTTGAAAAAACAACCCTCTCTCATTTGCTCATGTAGCCCCTTCACAGAAATTCAGGGCAAAAATCTCCCTAAGCCCGTGATGGCGAACCTTGGCACTCCAGATGTTCTTGGACTTCAATTCCCAGAAGCCCAAGCCCCCGTGAATCCACGCGAATGGGTTTACTGTGATTCATCCAGACTGCGCAGCCCTCATTGCTCCAGGAAGCGGAAGTAAAACGCGCCCATACGGTTAAGGCTCTTCTGGGTTAACCCTTCCTCCATACAGGTGGGTTTTACTTCCGCTTCCAGGAGTGATGAGGGCGGGGCAGGCCAGATGAATCACAGTAAACCCATTAGCATGGATTTACGGGGGCTTGGGCTTCTGGGAATTTTTGTCCAAGAACATCTGGAGTGCCAAGGTTCGCCATCATTGCCCTAAGCATTCATCCTTTTTTTTGGCTATGCCCCACCTAATCATCTCTAAAATCTTGATTTCCTCTCACCCCTGTGACACATAATTCTTATTATTCAAAGAGTGAACTCCCATTCACATAGAGGAAACCTAAAAGGCCATCCACTGTTAACCACTCATTCTCAAATTGCCCCCCCCCTTAAAAATCAAATTGCTCCCCTGTGTTACATGTACCCCACATTGGGAACCATGGCTCTAAAGGTACCCTGAAAGGTGGGTTCCCTTTGTTCAGGCCAGCCTTGTTCAGTGGCTGAACAAAGAGGTGCAATTGATTTTCTATTTTAAGATTTGAAACGACCTGTAGTGGTCTGGGCTGGATGTCTCCAGCTCCTTCGATGGACCGGCCTGAGCAGGGAAGCTCTTACAAACAACAGGTGTCTTGGTTGCTAGAAAAGAGCCTTCTGTTTCCCATGCTCCCTCCCTGTCAAACTGATATCTTGGCATTCAGCCTCTGAGCATTGGCGCATCATTTCCAATTTGTCTGAGGCTCCAGTAAATGTAGAGGTCTTTCTCTCAATGCCTATGTCCCCCCCGCCCCCCTGGTGTCTCTTCATTGTTTCTATAGACCAGGGGTGCCCAAACGTTTTAGGCCCTGGGCCTGTCATGTGGTTCAGGGGGGCAGTCACTTTGGCTTATGGGTCGGATCCAGCCCCTGACGCCAATTCATCTGGCCCACAAAGCCCTCGTTGCTCCCGGAAGTGGAAGTAAAACACGCCCATACAGGCACATTTTATTTCCACTTCCGGGAGCGACAAGGGCTTATGTGGGCCAGATGAATTGGTGTCAGGGGCCGGATCTGGCTCACAAGCCATAGTTTGGGCACCCCTACTATAGACTGTAATTTGTTTGTGAGCAGATGGTCTGCTTACGGCCACCTTCCATCGTCTGGAGAATGAGGCTTCCCGAGGCAGATGTTCCCTCTGCCTGCCTGCTTTCTTCCAGATGCCCTTTCCTCAGCATCTGGATCAGGGGCCAGACTCTCCTCCCTGGCTTGGGCTGGACTTTCCTTCCAGTCTCAGAGCAGGAAATGTCAAGGTTTCCTTCCTCTACAGTGGAGAGGCAAAGGTCAAGGCCTCCCATGTTTGAAAGCCAGTCGTATCTGACCCTAGGGATCTGCGTTCATCTCCATTTACAGCCAAAGAGCCAGTGCTGTCCCATCTGCTGCAGATGTTTCCATGGTCATGTGGCAGGAGCACAGTTACCTCTCCTATCAATGCAGTACCTACTTATATTCTACTTGCAATTTCTTCCTTTTGAACTGCTAGGTCGGCAGTAGCTGGGAGAGATGACGGGTGCTCACTTCATCATGCAGCACCCTGGTCTCGAACTGCCAACCTACCAACCTTCTAGCTGTCAAGATGTCTTAACCACTAAGCCACCGCAGATTGCCCCCTAGAATCAGATGTGAGCTCCTTTTGAACAAGAAAGGCCTTGACCTTTCTCTCTCTGTTGGGGGCCAAAGGGGCAGGGAAGGCCCTCCATGCCCGTGCCTTGTGGGGTGTCTTCCAGAGGCATTTGCCCTCTCATGGTTGGGGGCTGAGAAGACCTTCCTGTTCACCCTCCGCCTCTCCCACTCAGCTCCAGCTGTACCTCATCCATGCTGCTTTCCCTCCAAGGACTGCAGAAGTAATTGCATTGTTGATTAAGGAATCCCTCTAATGAACCTGAAATTATCCCCTCTAATTGCATCTCTGGAACCAGTCCTCCATCTGGAGAGGGCCAATGGAACTTCACTACCTAGGAAGCCAGAGCAAAGCAGCCCTGCGCGCTTTGTGGAATGTCACTCACACACACACACACACACACACACACACACACACACACACACACACACACACACACACACACACACACACACACACACAGAGTTGCCAGCTTTCTCAGGAGAATAATCCTTTGTCATTTGCCAATATTTGCATAATGCATAAAAACTGCCCAAAGAGCTGGACTTGAGAGAGAGAGAGAGAGAGAGAGAGAAGGCCTAAGTCCGTGATGGCGAACCTTGGCTCTCCAGGTGTCCTTGGACTTCAATTACCAGAAGCCCAAGTCAGCACTCCTGCGGATCAGGGCTTCTGGGAATTGAAGTTCAAGAACAGCTGGAGTGCCAAGGTTCCCCATCACTGGAATGGAAGCAGGAGACATTGGGATTTGTCCTCTCCCTGAAAAGCCATCCCGTACAAATCTGATGCAAAGAGGAAGAACCAAAAAGAGGGAGGTGTGTGGGGGGGAGGGAGGGTGGGAGGGAAGGGCTCTCACCTGTGGTCCACCTTGGGCGGCCTCTGAGCAGCTGGCTCTGCAGCTGGCACACAGATCACCTGGTCCTTGCCTTTCTTCTTTGCAGGAGAGAGACAGAGTATAGGTCAAAGTCTCCTGTGCTCAAAGGCCAGTTGTGTCTGACTCTAGGGGTCGATGCTCCTCTCCATTTATAGCCAAAGAGCCAGTGCAGTCTATGTCTGCAGTCATTTCCATGGTCATGTGGCAGGCATGACTAGACACCAGAGTGCATGGAATGCTATTTACCTTTCCACCGAAATGGTTCCTGTTGATCTACTTGCAATTTCTTGCTTTTGAACTGGTAGGTTGTCAGGAGCTGGGACAGATGATGAGAGCTTGCTCCGTTATGCACCACTCAGGCCTTAAACATGATGACCAACTGACCTGCCAGTCATCAGGTTCAGCATCTTTACCACTAAACCACTGCAGCCCCTATGACAGACTATAACTCTGTTTAGGTGATTACAGTTAATTTCTCATTCTCCACTTTCCACCGATAAATCCACCTGCACAGGGGCCTCATACAGATCAGTGTCCTGTTCCATCCTCTCTGTTGGAAATGCATGTCCTCTTCATATGCGGCCTCTATATGAACATCCCTCATTCCCTGTGCCAATGGCAACAGCCAAGAACAGAGCATGACCAACCCCACCCTACTTTGCCCATCTCCAAACTGTTGTGTGTTGTTGGCTGGGAGAGCCATCCATCTAGATCTGCATTGAAGCCAAGCCAGTGGTTTTCAGGTAGGAAGGCTGGCATGGTATCCAAGCTGTAGGCCATGATGGCGAACCTTTTAGAGACTGAGTGCCCAAGGAAGAGGAGGCACTGCACATGCCCATGCACCATGTGACGTTGCCAGTGTGCTTCCGGCAATGCCACGTGGGTGCACATGCACACCCCCTGCGCATGCGCTGCCACCGTCTTCTAGGAGGGGTGGGTGTTGGTGACTGGTCACCTCACCATGTCCTGCCACTGCCTCCCAGGTGGGATTTCAGCCTCCTCTCTCGCCTCTCCATTGGCGGAGGGAGAGGGCTGGTTTGGGAAGTGGCACTGCCATTGGTGGCAGCGGCATGGAGCTTGCCAGCGGCACAATGTGGGGCTTGCCCATGATGGCATGCATGGCCACAGAAAGGGCTCTGCATGCCACCTCTGATATATGGGCCATAGGTTTGCCTACACTGCTCTAGGCCAAAGCCCCTAGCTGGCCTTAGGCTGGATATCTGTAGTACAGGAACCTGATCACTCTCCTGGGAGGGATGCCTCCCAGAGTCCATTGGATAAGGCGGTATATAAATCTATTAAATTAAAGTGAATTAAATTAAGGCCCTTGCCCTGAGTCCTTCGCCCTGTCCTGGGAATGGAGCCTGAAAAGGGGGTCCTTTTTGGACTGCTACATCGTTTCGGCTTCCTCAGCCAGCGTTGGAGACGGGTGTCTGGTCTGCTGCAGCTCATGGTTGGAGGTCTCCCCAAGGCCTTCTCCTGCCCAGCTGCTCGGACAGACTGATCTCTGCTCGGAAGGAGGGGTGGGTGGCTTTTCCCTCTGGACCATCAGGGCTGGGACCTCAAGTGGCCACCCTTGGCATGCTGTCAGGCTTTCTCTGCTGTCTCCTCTCCGCCTGCCAGCCTGCCATGAACATCTGTGCCACAGGGCAGGAGTCTCAAGCAAAGCCAGCAGCCTGACTCTGCCCCAAAATGACCTTCCTTCTCTAGGGAGGACCTTCCTTGCACTCAAGGCTGTCACGGCCACACATGCCCGGCTACTCCATGGTTCAGCTGTTGGAGGATTTCATGGGATGGCAACCAGAGAGGAGGTGGAGGAGGAGGAGGAGGAAGAGGAAGAGGAGGAGGAGGTTCTTGTGGGCCTGGGATCTCCAGGTATGAGCAGGGGAGTTTCAGATTTCCTCTACATACCATGACCACCACTCCTGCACCCTCCTTTTCCTTGCCCTTTTGGGCTTTGCTGCCTTCCTGTCGTCTGTGTTGCTCACCATTTGCAGGAGCCACCCAGTCCAGGGTTTTGCTCAGAGGCTGGGAAGAGACCCTTCTTTTGGACTGGTGGTGGTGGGATTCTGGAAGCTGTGGTGGTTGTTGTTTCTAGAAGGAATTGCCCCCAAGCAGTGGCTCCGTGGCTGCTGGTTTCAGCAGCCTCCTTCTGAGCTAGCAGAACCCACCATGGCCCCTCCTGAGCAGCCTTGAGAACCCATTGGAAGAAGGTGCCCTGAATCTATTCATGAGTCTCTTTCATGGCAAACAAGGATCAGCGGTGGACCTCAACCAGTGAAGGTCCTTCCAAGCAAAAGGGAACGCAGCTCAAGCAAGGCCACCCACTCCCTATCCTGCCCCCTGCTTGGGGCCCTGGCTGGGCAACCCCATGGCTTAGCTCCTAGCCTACTCATCAGTGTGGACGTCTAGGGTTGTACCTCCTTCTTTTTTTGTGCTGTATCTAATTCCAGATATTGGTGATCCTCTTGGCAATCAGCCATGGAGATTGTCCTGAGAATATAATGCAGTGGCCTTCCATTTGCCTTCTGCATCGCAACATGACACCTGTACCACTGATCCAGTTCCACGGGTCACTTTCTGGTCCCGAGCCCTTTGGGCATGCAATGTCCTCATCATTAGCCCCAGGCCAGGATGGCTGAAACTGCTGCCCTCCGTCAAGAGGAGTTCAAGTGGGACCATTTAATCTACTTGGGGACCATCACTCTCCCGTGTGGACTTTGCCACCCAAGGCCGTTAATCCTCAGGGCGGTCAGGTTAGTTGACCATCAGCTGATGATCGGTGCTGAGTTGTTGGCAGTAGGGTCTACTCGATTACCATACCAGGAAAGACTGGCCAGGGTTGTGTAGGATGGCTGGCAGGTGCTGGTGGGAGACCTGACCCACTTTGGCCCCTGTTTTGCCTGTACTAAGGGGGTGGTGGTGGTGGAGATCCACCCCCTCCTCAGCTGCTCTGCCTTCCCCCCTCTGACCCCAATCACTGACTGCTTATGAGGGCTGGGGGTCAGGAAAGAGGCACCACCCAGGACCCAGCACTGGGTCAGAAGGCTAGGAAAGGAGGCAAGGAAGAAAATCGCCGGAGGGGAAGAGGAGGCAACCGGGAAAGGCTGGGCAACCGGGGGTGGTGGTGGTGGTCTCCAGATGTGGTTGTCCTCCAACAATATCCAGAAGGCTGCAGGATCCCAATCCTTCTTTTTCATGCCCATTGCCCTTGCTCTGATTCCATCCAGATGTTGGAAAGTGGGATGGGGAGAAAGCTGCCTCCAGCTGGCCCAGGCTGACCCTGTTCTTTCTCTCTCCACACATGGCTTACCTTTCAGGGCAGCAAAAAGGAGCAATACCCAAACTATTTTAAAACCATTTATGTAAGTGTTTCCTGCCCATTGCAAGCTCCAGCTGTCTCCCTGCCCCCCCCCCCAAGTCCACCTGGTCAAAGTGGCCCAAATGCAACCATGGTTTCTCTTTCTTTTTCTTTAGGGAGGGGTGGGTGGGCGAAGCATGCCCATTTCATCCAAGGCTGATGTTGTGTCCCAATGGTTTGATCCTCCACATGGATAACAATGTATCTGAACCAATGTAACCTTGCCTATGGGCAACAATGTAACCTTCAGCTGTATCACATAAACCCTGTAATAGGACGCGAGCCCCTATTAGGAATTTTCACTGCAAATAAGCCCACACCACAGATCCTGTCCCCAAGAATGCTGCGGTGGGCTATTTTTCTCAACGCATACCAGCATGAGCTGGAATACCGGCCCGGGAAGGAGATCAGCCATGCCGACGCACTCTCGAGGTCTCCTTTGCCCTTGTCGGGCGTCCAAAAGGAAAGGGCAGAAAGAGATCGCCAGGTTTTGTTAATAGAGGTTTTAGACTCACCCCCAATAGTACCAGCCGACATTGCCAGGGCCACAGGAAAGGACAGAACGCTAGAGAAAGTTAGCTCATGGGTACAGAAGGGGTGGCCGGCATCATCCCCAGGTACGGAATTCGACCCATTTTTTCGAAAAAAAATAGAGTTGTCCCTAGAGAGGGGCTGCCTTTTGTGGGGCCAACGGGTGGTGGTTCCTACGTCCCTGCGACCGAGGGTACTCGAACTGCTGCACGTCAGCCACCCCGGCATCGTCCGGTCAAAGGCGCTGGCCCGGAGTTACTTCTGGTGGCCACAGCTGGACGCGGACATTGAGCACATGGTCGGCACTTGTGAGGCATGCCAGGGCTCCCGGCCAGAGGCGGCCCGTCTTCCGCATAGGGAATGGGACACAGCAAGGGGGCCATGGTCCAGGGTGCACGTAGACTTCGCTGGCCCATTCCGAGGAACAATGTTTCTCCTGGTGGTGGATGCATTCTCCAAGTGGTTGGAGGTTATCCCAGTAAAGAGTACGTCCTCCGCCACTACAATTAGCCAGCTAAGGAGAGTCTTTTCCACGTTCGGTTTACCCGACACTTTAGTCAGCGATAACGCTAGTTGTTTCACCTCCGCTGAATTCAAGGCATTCATGGAGGCAAACGCCATTCGGCATGTCACATCCGCACCGTTTCACCCCGCCACGAATGGCCAAGTGGAACGGCTGGTGCGAACGACAAAGGACGCGCTGCGGCGCATGGGCCCGGGGGACCTAAATCACCAAGTATGTCAGTTTTTGTTAGCGTATAGGGTGACCCCCTTAGCGTCAGGTTACTCGCCGGCAGAGCTGCTGATGCGGCGAAAACTGACCACGATCCTGTCCAGGCTAGACCCGACGAGAGTCGAGGACAAAGGAAAAAACATAGGGCTGGCAGTCTCGAAAGGTTTCGCCGCCGGCGATCCTGTTCACTGCAGGAACTACGCCAGCGCAGGTCCAGCCTGGGTACCAGGGACGGTTGTGGAAAGGACGGGGCCAGTGTCGTACCGGGTCGAGACTAGCACAGGTCTCCTCTGGAGGAGGCACGCGGACCAACTTAGGCACCGAGTGAGTGGGGGGCCGGTCAGTGGAGCTCAGCGACAGGACTCAGCGTTAGGGTTCTCCCCCACCCGTTTAGCCCAAGGGGGGGACAGCAACGGACAACGGTCCCAAGCAAGGGGGGAAAGCAGCGGCCCCGACTCATACCCTTTTGATACGCCAGCTCTATCAGAGGCTGGGGAAGGGGGAGAGGAGTTCGCGACCGCTGCCCCCGAATTTAATTCTGATTTTGATTTTGAGAGCCGGGGGGGGGGTTTTCGGGAGTGTTCCCCCACCCGTCCAAGCGAGAAGAGGGGTTTTTCGTTAGCCCCCAGTGCCCCCGGTTCTTCCCCAATAAAGCACACACCTCCCAACAACGCCGCGGAGCCGCGGCAAGTCACTAACGAGTCTCCCTCTCCAATTACAGGGCAGGAAACCAGGGGACAAAGAGAAGGTAGCAAACCAGGGGGAAGGCAGCCCACACCGAGACCCCAGCGTGTTCGAAATAAGCCATCTTGGCTGAGAGACTTCGTCTCATCCTAGGGGGGGGAGAGTGTGGTTTCGAGACTTCGTCTCATCCTAGGGGGGAGGGATGTTGTGTCCCAATGGTTTGATCCTCCACATGGATAACAATGTATCTGAACCAATGTAACCTTGCCTATGGGCAACAATGTAACCTTCAGCTGTATCACATAAACCCTGTAATAGGACGCGAGCTAATGACCACCAGCTGGCAGCAGCGAGCGTCCAAAGCTCTCTTGGTCCAAACTCATCAAAGGCAACAGCGCGGGAAGTTTTCCCGCCACCACCTACACCTGGACAAGGAGGGCGTGACCAGCAATGACGTCACGACGACAGTAGCCAATGGGCTATCGTGGAACCACGTTCAAACGTATTACTACTGTATATAAAGAGCTATTGATCCGCCATTACCTCATGTTCCCTCTGACCACCATGCAATAAACCTGAGTTAACCCAGCCCGAGGCTGTGTCCTGTGTCTTGGTTTTCATACACCAAAGCTGATTAATTATTATACAGCATATGCAAGCCTTTAAATAAATAAACATCTGCATAGGAGCAAATAGCCATTTCCTCCGGGGGAGTGAGGGGGCTTCTGCCTGTCAGAGGCTGCAGGAATAACCAGCCGCTTTTTCTGAGCGCTTCTCCTCTCCCCCCATCCCATTGCTGGGGGTGCATTGGATAGATGGGGTGGGCCCTGTTGCATCCCCCTCCCCATTCCCCATGTCCTTTCCTTCCCTCCTGCCTTCTCAACCTTTCCTGGCCACACCTTGCCTGCCCTGTCAAACCCATTTAGCATATTAAAATTTCATACGCTCCTCTGAGGTGGAAGCAAACGAAGCTCTATTGTTTTAATCACAAGATGGATGCATCTCCAGTGGTGCTGGTGGTGGGGAGGCAGCTGGAACCAGAGGCCCTCGGAGAGGTGGGGGGAGTGGGGCAACGCGGGTGGGGTGGGGAAACTAATGCTCAGGCAGACCCCTCCCACCCCCTGCTGAGATCTGCATGTCCTCTGAGCAGGAGAGCCTTCCCTGTGGCCCCATGGAGCCCCCTTTGACCCCAAAGTGGCATTCCAGGGGTCACAGAGTTAGAAATGGCAATTACACTTATATACCTGTCCCATAGCTCTTAGTCTACTTTCTGGGCGGTTCACGAATTAATTAGCATTTTGCCCCCATTAACATGCTGGGGACGCATTTGAACAATCTCATAAGGATAGAAAAGGCTGCATCAATCTGGATCCGCATCAGAATCAAAGCTCCTGCCAACCTAGCAGTTCGAAAGCAAGAAACTGCAAGTTGATAAATAGGTACTGATTTGCTGGGAAAGGTAAATGGTGTTCTGTGTACTCCGTGTCCTGTCCTGCCTGCCACATGACCATGGAAACATCTGCAGATGCAGACAGTGCTGGATCTTTGGCTGTAAACAGAGATGGGCACTGAACCCCAGAGTTGGCTTTTGAGCAAGGGAGGGAGACCTTTCCTTATGTGTTCTGTTGCACTCAGGCGCATGCAGAACGAGCATGGGGGAGGGGGTTCAAAGATGCCACCCACAGAGGAATGCTTTCCATATTTGGTGTCAAACTGTGCTTTGCCTATCCACCACCTTTGCTTTTCTTTGTCGGCCCACTTCCTCCACATTACACCATCATCATCTCCTTAAAGAACATCTTGCTGGTTATAGCTTACAGAGCATTCCCCCCAAATTTAAGCAGACATGCAGAGGTCAGATTCAAAGATGCAGACCAGCCCTGCGGTGACGGGGCAAGTGGATACATGGCCCCTTCTCTGTTGTCTGCCTGCCTCTTCTATTGACATGTGTTCCTATGCGCACAAACACAGAGATACACCCACAGCTCTGGTGACAACATGATGTTACAAGACAAACCCTCTCCTCCTGCTGGGAAATAGCAAGTGGGAGGCCGGCAGCAAAGGGAGCCGAGCGGGAAGCTAGGAAGCCACAGGGGAAAAGGGGAAGGTACGCTATTTTGGCTCAAGGTGACCCAGCCGCTCCCCCTGTCCGTCCCCTCCATCAATGGCTATATGGGGACTCTGTCCTCCCTCCCCTTTCCATCTGCAGCTGCATTTAGATAATCTCTTTGATTGCTTCTTTCCAGCGGAAGCCCATGCCAGGGCCTTGCGCTCATTCAGCGAAGTGGCTTCAAAGCAGGTGTTGCAAACCAGGGTTTCCCTTGCTCGAAAGCCAGTCGTATCCGACTCTAGGGTGCAGTGCTCATCTCTGTTTCTAAGCCGAAGAGCCAGCGCTGTCTGCTTCTGCAGACGTTTCCGTGGTCATGTGGCAGGCATGACTAGACACCGGAGCGCACGGAACGATGTTACCTTCCCACCGAAGTGGTCCCTATTTATCTACTTGCAATTTCTTGCTTTCGAACTGCTAGGTTGGCAGGAGCTAGGATGAAGACGGGAGCTCATTTCCGTCCTGCAGTACTCGGGAATCGAACTGCTGACCTTCCGCTTCCCAGTCAGCGTCTTAGCGACTTGAAACCAAGGCAGAGTTAAAAATGTCCATGCGAGGCAGAGGGAGGAGGAGAGCCCACAGGCTTCAAATGCACCTCCAGCCCATAGCCTCATGCACATGCATGAGACTGTTGCCTCTTAGGAGAGAGACAAAGCCTTCTGCACATGTTCACCATTGTCTACTCTAAAGCTAAAGGTTTAATTCTTGAAATCTTCTCATCAGCTCTGCTTCAAAGGCATAGAGACAATGCAGACAAAAGCGGTTGATAGGTACCTGCCAGAAGAGGTGAGATAAATGTGAGTTGTTCCCTTGTTTGTTTGAAGGTGGCTTTTCAGTTTCCAGAGAGAGGATTCTGAGGCAACCTTTCACACCACTCTGGTCGTATTGGCTTCTTCCTTCCTCCCAAAGTGATGTTCTTTTGTGCCTTTGCATTACAGGCTTACGAAGGCTTCCATAGCTGGGTTGAGTATTGGCAGTGGCTTCTCTCCTGGCCTGTTTATACTCCTTGCAATTGTTGCAGAGCTGCCTTTGCTGAAGAGCTCTGTCTTGTCCTCCATGCACATCTGGCCCGAGCAGAAGTGCAGGCCGGAGAATGCTGTGTAGACCGAGGAGGCGCAAACGACAGGCAGACAGACAGACAGACAGACAGACAGACGGGGAAATCCCTTCTCAGTCTGGATCTGCAAATTAAGCCAGCTGTTCTTCTAGCAGAGGTGCGGTTTTCACAGTTCTTTAACGGGGATAATGAGGGGATAAATATTTATTCATTTATTTAGATTTTCATGCCACCTGATTTATACCACAGGGGGAGTGTTGGAAAGGCTTCCCCAGTTAGGACTTAGATTGCAGGTGGTTCCCAGGGGTTCTGCTTTCTTTGCTTCGTGCAGGGTCTACGTCTTGTTGAGCATTCTTGTGCAAGCCCAGCATGCAGTAAGTAGAGAGACAGGAAAGACTAGCCTGACCTAAAGGAACTTGCTTTGCCTTTTTGTCTCTAATCACAATTAGAAAAGGTTCTTTCCTGCCTCAAGGATGACCTGTGTGCACATACACACAGTAAACCCATTCGTGTGGATTCACAGAGGGCTTGGGCTTCTGGGAATTGAAGTCCAAGAACACCTGGAGTGCCAAGGTTCACCATCACTGTTCTAGCAGGAGGTGTGCGACCAAGCAGAGGTCAGAATAGGAAAGAGGAAAGCAAAGCTGTAGTTCTTAAAGCTCCATTGCAGCTTAAACAAGGGCAAGATTGACGGAGGGAGGGAAGGAGTGGAAGGGAAAGAAGGGCTGAGAAGGGACCCTGCCTGCCTGCCTGCTTGCCAAGGGATCCAGGGAGGGAAGAGAGACTCACGTCTCATGGATGACCTCCTGCTGGGATGTTCTGGTGAGGGTGGTGGTGGTGGTGGTAATGGCTGCAGTGGAAACCAGTGGCTGCTCCCCCACCCCACCCCCACCACTGCCATTCATGAGCATCAGCCAATGGGCTGAAAAGAAGCAGAACACAACAGGCATTCCCCAGGCCATGTCCCACACTCAAATGTGCAAGCTGACCCCGCCTCCCAATGTGATTTTCTTGTCTGTGTAAGGCGCCTCCACATGGGTGGGAGAAACATCAGAAGCGGGCTTTTCCCGAGCCAAATGGCTCGTCCTATTAGTCCAATGTTGCTGACACTGGATGGCAGCAGCAGCCTCCGTGGGGAATTTTCCCAGCTCTCCTGGGAGGTTTTTTTGGGAAGGATGGAAGCTAGGACTTCCCAAATGCAACTCCGTGCCCATTCCCCTCCTTCCCTAATTTGTGGTAAGAAATACCCCAGCCTCTTCCAACAAATAGCCACTATACAGTAGAAGAGACAGGATGAGTCTTCTTATCACATGTTGAAGACCAGTCTGCAATGCCACAAGGTAGACGCATGGATGTAACGTCCACCTGACTGACTGTACGGAGCACTGTTTGAAGTCGGCAGGTGAGTCTGCACATTGATGTAGAGGGGAAACACTCTCTCTCTCTCTCTCTCTCTCACACACACACACACACACACACACTCACACACACACACACACACACACACACACACACACACACAAAGGAACAAAGTGGCAACACAATTTGGCTGCCGGAAACCAGGGACCATCGCCATTCCCTTCCTCTGGAAAAGTGCGCTTGGGCACACACCAACATGTAAAAATAAAATAAAAAAGATATATATGTATTCTTATAAACGCTGCAGGACTCCCGGTTTCTCTTCAGGTGGTAGTAGAGTCATTCTACCCATGACAGGAAAATTAATGCTTCTAGCTTCGCAGGAGCCTAGATCTTTATTCAAATGGAGGTAAATACAATTAAATCTCCCCCATTAGTTCTGATTTCATCTATTTTGTGCTGGAATCTCCATCTGAAATTCCAGCAGTCCCCTTCAAGGTAGCTGCAGCATGATATTGAAAACTGAAATGAGCTGGTCCTTGGTTCTTCGTTTTCTCCTTTCTCTTCTCTGATTTGTCTCTGTTCCCATTTGGGAGGGATCAGCTCCAGTTACATCAATATCTCACCTGCCTTTCCACTATGCTCAAGGTTGTTCTCCTCCCCACTTCACATTAACCCTGAGAGGTAGGACAGTGGTGACAGTTGTCAGACTTGACAGGTTCATGGAGGACAAGGGTATCTATCCATGGCTATAATTATGGATACCTAAGGACAACCTCCGGGTTGGAGAGAGAGGCAGGAGGATATATCTCAATAAATGCCATTTTCCAGGGAATCCTAAGCAGGTGAAGGCATCTATCTGCTTGGGAATAAATACCCTGAAGCAAATGGTGAGCTACTGGGTGAGACAGAATGCTGGAGTGGATCATGGGCTCCTGTGGCCTCTTCCAGCAAGGCTCTTCTTATGTTCTTATGAATGCGACTGGCTCAAGGTGATCCAGATGGTTTTATGATCCACTGGGGGATTTGAACCCAGGCCTCCTGAGTCCTAGTCCAGTGCTGTGACTACTGCAGCCTCCAGGCTTTCTACACAACCTGTTCTGCAGAGAAAGTGGCCGCACACTGCCTGCCAGGGGCCAATAGCCTCGCTTAGGTTTGCCAGCCAAAAAACTGGGCAAGCCCTGTTTGTTGTGGCGGAAGTATCAAGACATGCCTGAAGATAGATGTGGAGCTGAGAGCATGAGCTGGTGGGTTTGTTGTGTGTTGTGGGTCCCTGGGTTTGTGTCTTTATGGTGCAGCCGGCAGGGTGTAGCGAGAGGGGCAGGAAAGGTAAAAAGACCAAGGTTGCCCTTACTCGGAAAGTCAGTCATATCCGACTCTAGGGTTCGGTGCTGATCTCCATTTACATCCAAAGAGCCAGCATTGTCTGCATCTGCAGATGTTTCTGTGGTCATGTGGCAGGCATGACTAGATGGATGGAGCACAAGGAACACTGTTACCTTTCCCACCAAAACAGTCCCTGTTTATTTATTTGCAATTTCTTGCTTTCAAACTGCAATGTTGGCAGAAACTGGGAAGAGACAGGCACTCATTCTGTTGTGCAGCACTCGGGTCTCAAACTGCTGACCTTCCAGTCATCAAGTTCAGCATCTTAACCACTAAGCCACCACAGTCCCTTCAAGAGGGGCAGAAAGTTTACCAAAATTAACAAAATAATGCCAACTTGTTCCAGAAAGGAATAAAAAAATGTCACAAGTAAAGAGTAAAAAAAAAAAATCAGTTTGGAACCAGTGGGAATCAGAGAGTCTCATATCCGTGCTGCATTTGGACCTGGGTTCAGGCAAGGCATGTTTGCTCCGCAAGGAGGAAGGGTGACTGCAACGTGGGCCATTTATTTACTTGTTGTCTATGTTTTTAACCTGTGTAAGCTGCCCAGAGTAGCCATTGTGCTAGTCAGGCAGTTTAAAAAATGAATGAATGAATGAATGAATGAATGAATGAATTCACATGCACAGCCAGGGCCATAGCCAGAGGGGTGTGGGACAGGGCCCCTGAAAACCATCCTGAGCTAACAGCCCATTCCCCCATCCCACCCTGATGCCAATGTTATATATATGCATTTGTGACATTGTTGCCCCCCTGAACATTTTTTGCCCCTCCTGAAACCCCCCCCCCCAATCTAGAATCCTGGCTATGGCCCTGTGCACAGCATTCTCAGTGAAGCTGTTCCAGCCCTTAAAAGCCCTTACCTGGGACCCTTTGGTGGGCCATCGATGGATTTTTGTTTTTCATCATTGGGTAAAGGAATTTCTTTTGTGTTCCAGTCAAACTTAGACTGCCAAAATGAAGCCACTTTCTGGGCTTCGTCATTGCCCAAATGCAAATCCTCCTCAGCGCATGTCTCTGGCAGCAATCGGCAGACCAGTCAATGAGCCCATGGATTCTATAATACTGTCCTAATTCTTTACCCTCACCAAAAGGTAAAGGAACTAGTTATGTGTATCGTGTCTTTTGCAACTGGTTACTTCGAAGCTTTGCATGGATCTGCTCATATCCCAGAAAGAAGCCACCACTGCCTCCAACCTGGGACTTGATGCTTTTTATTGCTGATCCATGGAGAAAGGCAACACAGCCTCAACAACAACAACAACCATGACCACCTTCAGCCTCCCTTCCATCCAGGGCTCCTTCGGGGGAAGTGCGAAAGGTGTATGCGTGCACATTGAGAGACCTGTGGTGGTGCCTCCTGCTGAATGTGGGTTACTTAGAACAGGCTTTTCTGGAAGGAAGCATGGGAAGCTGCAAAGGGGAAAGAGGAGAGATCTGCTTAGATTCCAGGAAGGAGAGAGAGCCTTTCTAGTGCTGCTGAAGAAGCAAAAATAGTTACAACTATAGTTCAGGGATCCTGAAAAGTAATTAATAATCTGCATAATTACAGTTTTAGAAAGCAGCTCTTCACTCCCCCTCATTTCTTGAAAAGGGCTAAAAGCAATATTTGGTTCCTCCAAAATTGTTTGGCTATTTCTCATTCAGCAGCTGGGTTGGCCCAGCCGGATCCTGGGTTTGGGACCTTCGGAGTTTGTCCTCCAACATTTGAGGCCTCATCCTCGTAACCATACAGGTCTCTTTCTCCTGTCATGCCCTGATCAAACCCTGGACTGGCCAAATGAAGCCACTTTCTTGGCTTTGTCATTTGTCAAACTTAAGTCCTCATCAGTGCATGTCTCTGGCAGTCATTGGCAGACCAATAAATGAGCCACACTCTGCGTCTCTCCACAAGACCCAACTAGAGGTACAAGAATCCTTGACTTGATCCTGAGTAATACTCAGGATCTGGTGCAAGATGTTAATGTGACTGATCCAATAGGGAACAGTGACCACAACTCAATTATGTTTAACTTGATCATAGACCGCAAGTCACTGATAAAATCTAACACAGAGACCTTAAATTTTCAAAAAGGAAATTTCCCAAAGATGAGGAAACTAGTAAAAAAGAAACTGAAAGGGAAAATTGAGAGAGTCCAAACACTCCAAGAGGCATGGAGGCTGTTTACAAAAACAATAACAGAGGCTCAATTGGAATGCATACCCAAAAGGAAAAAGGGCACTGCCAGGTCCAAGAGGACTCCGATGTGGCTTACAGGAGCTGTTCGGGAAGTGATCAAGAGCAAGAAAAGCTCATTTAGAAGATGGAAGGCTTGTCCGAATGAGGACAGCAGGCAGAAACATAAATTCTGGCAGAACAAATGCAAGGCAACAATCAGGAAAGCAAAGCAAGACTTTGAGGAGCGTATAGCTAAAAATACTCAGAGAAATAACAAAGACTTCTTTAAGTACATTAGAAGTAAGAACCCAACTAGGAAGGCCACTGGACCATTAGATGACAATGGAAGGCAAGGGGTTATTAAAGAGGAAACAGAGATTGCAGAGAGACTCAATGAATTCTTTGCTTCAGTATTCACTGAAGAAGACAGAGACCACATGCCCAAAACAGAGCCTATCTTCGTAGGGAGGGAAACCGAAGAATTAAGCCAGATAGAAATAACCAGGGAGGAGGTCCTTGCATGTCTTGTTAAGCTAAACACTAACAAATCCCCAGGACCAGATGGCATCCATCCACGAGTTCTCAGGGAACTTAAAGATGAAATTGCTGATATCCTAGCCAAAATATATAATCTTTCCCTCAAATCAGGCTTTGTGCCTGATGACTGGAAGGTAGCGAATGTAACACCAATTTTCAAAAAAGGATCCAGGGGTGATCCAGGAAATTACCGGCCTGTCAGTTTGACATGTGTCCCAGGTAAAGTGATGGAAACCATCCTAAAAGATAGAATTAATAGGCACATAGAAGAGAAGGCGCTGCTAAAGGAGAGCCAACATGGCTTTTGCAAGGGCAAATCATGCCTCACTAATCTGTTGGAATTTTTTGAGAGTGTCAACAAGCATGTGGATAAGGGGGATCCAGTTGACATTGTTTATCTGGACTTTCAGAAGGCTTTTGACAAGGTCCCACACCAAAGGCTCTTGAATAAACTTACCAGTCATGGAATAAAGGGACAGGTCTTGTCCTGGATCAGCAACTGGCTAAGGGACAGGAAACAGAGGGTAGCACTAAATGGACACTTCTCCAAGTGGAGGGAAGTCAAGAGTGGGGTCCCCCAAGGTTCAGTACTGGGACCCCTGCTTTTCAACCTCTTCATAAATGATCTAGAGGTAGGAGTAAAAAGCAAGGTAGCCAAATTTGCTGACGACACTAAATTATACAGGGTAGTGAAAACTGTGAGAGATTGTGAGGAGCTCCAGAGGGATCTCTCGACACTGGGGGAGTGGGCAAAACAGTGGTAAATGAGTTTCAACATCAGTAAGTGCAGAGTGATGCATGTTGGGGCAAAGAACCCCAATTACATTTATAAACTGATGGGGTCTGAACTCTCTGCAACAAACCAGGAAAGGGACCTTGGTGTCCTGGTGGACAACTCAATGAAGGTGTCAACCCAGTGTGCCTCAGCAGTGAAAAAAGCAAACTCAATGCTAGGGATCCTTAGGAAGGGTATAGAAAATAAGTCAGCAAGTGTCATTTTGCCTCTTTATAAATCTATGGTGAGGCCCCATCTGGAATATTGTGTACAGTTCTGGTCGCCATACCTCCAGAAGGATATTATGGAGTTGGAGAAAGTACAGAGGAGGGCAACCAGAATGATTAGGGGACTGGAACACCTTCCTTACCATCTGAGGCTGCAACGGTTGGGCCTTTTCACTCTTGAACGACGGCGTCTAAGAGGTGACCGGATTGAAGTTTATAAAATCATGCACGGTGTGGACAAAGTAGATAAGGAAAAACTGTTTTCCCTATCGCACAACACTAGAACTAGGGGACACTCCATGAAACTTTTGGGTACTAGTTCTCAAACAAATAAGAGAAAGTACTTTTTCACCCAGAGGATTACTGGTCTATGGAACTCCCTGCCAGAAGAAGTGGTGACAGCTGTCAGTCTTGACAGCTTTAAGAAAGGATTAGACAAGTTCATGGAGGACAAGGCTATCAATGGCTATAATTATGGCTACCTAAGGACAACCTCCGGGTTGGAGAGATAGGCAGGATATCTCTCAATGCCATTTCCAGGGAATCCTAAGCAGGTGAAGGCATCTCCTTGGGAATACCCTGAAGCAAATGGTGAGCCACTGTGTGAGACAGAATGCTGGACTGGATGGGCTGTGGCGTGTTCCAGCAAGGCTGTTCTTATGTTCTTATGTATGTTCTTATTCACACCATGTGTTGTTGTTCGCCAGTTGCTCCCACTTGAGCCTGTTGCTCTTGCATTTAGGGACACTGACCATGAACCTATTCAGGGTCCTCCATGAGACGTAGAGGAGAGGTTGAATTCCTCAGCCATCTCCTCCTCCTTTCATGTCATTCCATGTCCAGTGAGCTCCTTCCTCCATCTTCAAATTAGGTTTTACTCTTGTGTAGCCTCAAGAGCGTTTTGTTATTCAGTTGCACAGTTGAGTCCGACCACGGCCTGCCAGGCACCCACTATTCTCCATCCTCCTCCTCCTCCTCCTCCTTAAGAGTGTTTGTTCTTGCCCTAAAGCTCTTCCTGGATCTGAGCTGGTGTACTTGAGACTCAGTTTTCCATTCAGAGGATATCAATGGTCCTTCTCTTGCTTAGTTCTCTCAGTGTCCACCACCAGTGGTGGGCATCAACAGGTTTGCCTCAGTTTGCCAGAGTCTGTAGCAGAAATTCTGACTGGTCCCACCCATCCAAGTTTTGACATAAAGTAGTCTTGATTCGGGTGCAATGCAGGCCTTTTCCCCTGGTCACACCCACCATACCACGGCCACAGTGTGGTAGTAAATTATTTTGGAGCCCACCACTGTCTGCCACTGTTACTTCTCATCTTAGGTGGAGCGATACCAACAAGAGGGAATACTTTTTCAGCTGGTATAGGTTTAAGGCATCTTGTCACTATGTGCATGGCTTCATTCACAGTGATGTCAACTTGTTTTGCTCATGTGGATGTGCTCCATACTGGAGCATCATCCTCTGCTGCAGAGACGCTCAGGGACAAAGCTTATGTGTGCAGCATAGATGGTTGCGTTTACAGTTTGTGAGTTTCCTGCTGATGTTGTTCCTTGTACTCACTTTGGCATTGCAGCAGTGCTGCTTAAATTAAGAGAGTCAAGTGTCACACTGAGGTATTTTGGCGCTGAACAATGCTGTAATCGCTTTCCTTGCCACGCAACGTCCAACTCAACCCTTGTCTCTTGATTTTGAAGGTGGACACTTGAGTCTTGCTTGGGTTAGGCTTCAAATGGTTGGTGTTGTAATACTGTCGTAATTCTTCAAGTGCTCCAGTAAGATTTCCAGCTATGTCATCAAAGCTTCATCCTTGTACGGCCTGCTCTGAATGAAAGTGGGGTGCCTTTGAACACCCCAGGGCCCTGTCAGTGGATCTGTGGGGCTATGGGGAGAGAGGAGCTCTAGGATGGGCAGTTTTGAGAGTTTGCTCAGTGGCTGGAGGGACAGGTCTTCAACCAAGGTCAAGGCCGGGATGCAAACTCTGACATCCCACTTGAAGAGCTCACCTGTGGATGGGGCTGGTACCTGGCCAGGCCTCTGATGCAACCACACCGACCAAGGCTCCTTTGCCTCTAGGCAGAGGGAAGGCCTGACTTTAAGGCTCAGGAGCATCCCTGTCCAGAGCATCCTTTGCATTGGTGGAGAAGGGTGGGAGAGGCCCTTTCCACTTCTATCTCCCACCCTCACCCCGTGTCTGGATTTTCCACTGGTCTGCCTGGGTGTGGGGTTAAGGGAAGGCTGGCCTGGGCCAACTCCATGGGCTCTGGAGGCTCTTCTTTGGCTCTATCTCTCTCCCTGTGCTTGGAAGAGAAAGAGAGAGAGACCCAGAGGCACCCAGGCGCTCCTCTCACTGGTCAATGCCAGCACAACACCGTCTCTGTGCTGAGGGCGCAAGCGCACACTTACCCAGGATGTCATCCACTTTGGAAACAATCTTCTGCAGGAAACCCTGGGCCGTCAGCCCTGCCCAGCCTTGGTCCTCTGAGGCCTCCTGCAGATGCAGTCAGGAAAGGGTGAGGGCTGGTGTGAGATGAGGGAGAGGGAGCCGACCCTTTCCCCACCTCCAACAGCCATGCTCAAATGCCCACAGGTGGGCGGGTTCAGTGAAGAGGGTCCCCCCTCCCCCACCCAAAGGAAAAGCCCCCTGCAGAGGTCTTGGACCACCTTCTCTGGTGGCTCTTGGCTCAGCAGTGCCTCAGTGGCCCCAAGGGATTGCAGGACCCCTTCCTTCCTTCCTCACCTCTGGAGCACAATGAACGTCCTGCATCCTCCCGCTCTTCTGTGGTTTTATCTCAGATGGTTTGAGCTTCAGGATTTCAGGTGCCTCCGTCTCCTACAGGGAAGGAGTACTTTGTTGACTGACTGACTGACTGACTGGTTGAGTGATCAAGTGATTTAAAGCCCTAGAGCTCTCATTGCAGAAATTCTTGGGATGCCACCTTGAACAGGTAAGACCAACCAACCAAACCCACCTGTGCAATAAAGAGGGAAACACATGGCAAGGACCTTCCGTGGGTTTAAGGGGCTGCTAAAAAGGAGTACAAGGGACGGCAGTGGCTGAGCTTGACAATGGGAAGGTCAGCAGATCAGCAGTTCAAGACCCAAGTGCTGCACAGGAGAGTGAGCTCCCGTCATCTGCTGCAGCTCCTGCCAACCTAACAGTTTGAAAGGACAAAATTGCAAGTAGATAAATAGGTGCCACTTCAGCGGGACAGCTCCTCTGGTGGCTTAGCAGTTAAGGTGCTGAGCTGGAGACTGGAAGGTCGGCTTTTGATACCCGAGAGCTGCATTTGGGGACATGAAAGGTGCCTCACTCGGGCATCCCCTAAAAATCCTTCCGACCCAGAGTAATTTGTGTCACGAAATTACAGTATCATTGCTTCAGTGGGAAAGGTAACAGTGTTCCGTGCACTCCGGAGCCGGTGTCTAGGCATTCCTGCCACATGACCACAGAAATGCCTGCAGACACAGACAGCACTGGCTCTTGGACTGTAAACACAGATGAGCACCGAAGTCCAGAATCAGATATGACCCCAGTTGCCCCACTGTCCTCCTGCAAGACTTGTTTATGGCAAGCCAAAAAGTGGGCAATCCCCCCCCCCCCCCCCGGGGTGGTTCCTGGCCAGCCATGGCTGCAGCCACACATGCCGCCCCCCCCCCCCTACTGGACTCGCAAGTTTTCTCCCACATCCAGGGGAAGTGGACGCCATATGAGATGTTGCCTGAAATTCATCCTTGCAAGAACCACAGCAGCCATAGAGCCCCCGCGCCACACTTGCCTCCCTCCCCCTTTCCCTCATGGTGACGCTGACAGCAGTACTGGGCAGTCCTTGAGGCTGCAGGGATGCAAGCATGAGAAACCATCATGTTGGCTACTCTGCACAGAGTGGGCTTTTGCCAAGGGAGCCATTGCTGAGAAGGAGGGAACCTTTTTGCCTCAGGGTGGGGCTGGAGTGAAGTGGAGGGAGAGGAGGATGTATAGCTATATATTTATATATATATCCTCTTCTCCTCTCCCCCCACTCCAACCCCACCCTGAGGCAAAAGGGAGAGAGAGAGAGAGAGAGAATGAATGGGCACAGTTCAGTCTCATGTTGCTCAGTCGCACAGTCGATTCCGACCCTTTCCGACCCTAAGGACCACCGCCCTCCAGGCACCCCTGTCCTCCTCCATCCTCCTCAGCTTGCCCAGCTCTGAGCCCATTGCGTCTACAATACCATCTAGCCATCTCATTTTTGGCCGCTCCCTTCTTCTTTTGCCTTCCACCTTTCCCAGCATCAAAGGTTTCTCAAGTGAATCCTCTCTTCTCATTTGATGTCCAAAATACTTCAACTTCATCTTTACTATTTGACCTTCTAAGGAGCACTCAGGGTTGATTTCTTCTAAGATCGACCCATTTGTTCTCCTCGCTGTCCAGGGGACTCTCAAAACTCTCCTCTAACACCATGTCTCAAAGGCATCTATTCTTCTGCACTCAGTTTTCTTTATGGTCCAGCTCTCACAAACATACATTACCACCGGGAATACCATTGCTTTGACTATTCTAATTTTTGTTTGCAATGTGAAGTCTCTGCTTTTCACTATGTCCCCCTGCTTTCTCATAGCTTGCCTCCCAAGCATCAATCGCATCTTTATTTCATGGCTGCAATCTCCATCTGCAGTGATCTTTGATCCTAAGAATGTAAAATCTGTCACTGCTTCTCCTTCTTCCCCATCTATTTCCCAGGGACTGATGGGACCTGTTGCCATTATCTTGGTTTTCTTGATATTGAGCCTCAGGCCAGCTTTTGCACTCTCTTCTTTCAACCTAAGCAGGAGCTTCTTTAGGTCTTCCTCACTTTCTGCCATTAGGGTGCTATCGTCTGCATATCTCAAATTGTTGACGTTTCTCCCAGCAATTTTGATCCCATATTGTGATTCCTCCATCCCTGCATTGTGCATTATGTGCTCTGTGTATAGATTGAATAAGCAGGGTGATAAAATGCAGCCTTGTCTTACTCCTTTTCCTATTCCAAACCACTCTGTCATTCCATGTTCTGTCCTAACTGTTGCTTCTTTATTCATGTGCAGATTTCTCATTAGGCATATGAGGTGTTCTGGTATTCCCATCTCTTTGATTACTTGCCACATCTTGTTATGGTCCACACAGTCAAAAGCCTTGGTGTAGTCAATGAAACAGAAGTAGACTTGTTTCTGGTATTCCTTTGTTTTCTCCATGGTCCAACTCATAGTTGCTCATTTTTGGTGAGAAACTGAGGGAGGGGGCTGTCTTGGTTTTTTTTTTTTGCCTCCAGCAAATTTCTCTGGCTGAGTCCCCACCCATGATCAATCTCTTGGCAAACCCTGACGGGTCTCCTGGACGTTTCCTGGTCTTTGCCTCCTCCCCCCTCCTGAAGAAATGACAATTTCTACAGGTAAGGAGATTTTTCTTCCACAGGACTCACTGGAAAGGGCCTCTGGGTGGCCTGCAGCCAATTCAGTTGTTCCTTTGCCAAAGAAGCAGCACAAAAGCCAACACCGTATTATTTATTTATTTATTTATAACTCAAATTTCTATGCCGCCCAATCAGGCGAACCCGACTCAGGGCGGCTCACAACAGGATGAAAACATACATATTAAAAACAATTAAAACCCCAACATACCCACCCACCTATTAAAAACTAACCACATTAAAACTGCCCACATTAAAAAGATGGGGAGGCTTTATTTTATATGTTAAAAGAGGGTTGGTTGGTTGGTTGGTTGGTTGGTTGGTGGGGTGTGGATGGGATGCATTATTGATTGGCTATAACCTTTCCCGATTGGTCTGTCTGGCTCGAACATGGGCTGGAGACCAACCTGGCTATGCAGGAAGGGAAATTGGGTAAACGCCAATAGTGATAGTTAGCAGTAGAGACTCCATATTGCCTTGGCTGAGAGCACTGAAAGGAGTGGGACAAAAGTCACCCAAATGTCACAATGCCTAGTAAACAGCTCACAGTATCTCACTCATGTCCGCGGAGACACTAAGATGTTGCTAGACCAAACAGTTAAGTGTAGAAGCCCGGAATTTACAAGGACTCTGAGATAGGACGGGAACAGTGAGTCTCGCTACATCTGCTGATTAGTCTGCCTATGGGGAACCTTGGCACGCAATACTTTCTTAGCAACTTCTTAGGCTGGCAAATGTACCTTGGCCAGCAACATGCTACGTAAGCAAGCTTTCTGTAATAGGGGTCATGCGCGCTCCGCACGCAAGTGACCAAGAATGCAAGTCAATAAATATAGATCACCCGACTTGATCAGGACTGACTTTTCCACCACACTTCCATATCCCGTGCCTTCCTTGCGCCTAGTGGCCCCGATCCTCCGGGGGAGAAGAAACCATTATGACAGTGGGGGAATGAGACCTGGGGAATCTATGTCTATGGAAGGGAAATGAGGAGTCTCAGCAGGGAAAGACTTGAGAAACTGGACGGAACGAGAGATCTTTTCCTGCTGCCACTGCTCTCCACATCCGTTGTAGGCCTAACACAAGAAAATGGAACTCAGCTGAGAAGCTGATGAAGCGACTACACAAAGCTGAATATAGGAAGAAGGATATGATGTCAAATGGACATGGGATGGATGGACCGCGTAAAGAAAACCGTGACTCTTAGTCTGCAAGACCTGAGGTGGGCAGTTAAGGAGAGGGCCTTTTGGAGGCCATGGATTTTCATGTTGTGGATGTTGCTGTTCTGTGCCTTCAAATAGTGACCCTAAGAGGGCTTTCAAGATAAGGGAGAGGCTTTAAGGAGTAGCTTTCCCAACTCTACGCCCCCAATGAGCTTCCACAACAAGCAGGGATTCGAACCCAAGCCTTTGGAGCCCTAGTCTTTCCATCTACCCAGTGCTCCACACTGAGTATCCTCACCAACTCATTGAACATGACTTGATTGGCATGCACAAAATAAAAGTTCTCAATGGCAAGAGATTTTTTGGACTACCCCTTCCTTCTTCTTTTCCTGCCATTCCTCTCCTTTCTTCTCTCCCTCTCTCCCTTTATATTATGACGAGGTTTGCCATTTTAATAAGGGGGAAATGTGTGTTGGTGGAATGAATTGGCTGGAGGAGGTTTCTTGAATTAAACCATCCCTCTCCATTCTTGCTATTCGTCACCCAGATGAAGTGTGAAAATGTGATACAGTATTTACTGCAGTCTCTGATGGGTCTATGTACTCCATTTTAGTAATGAGTTATTTTTATATCTTATTGGGTTTCCCAGTCTTAGCCATAAAACGGGCATGAACTGAGCACGGGCGTTTCTCCTGAACTACATATCCCATAATCCTCCAGTCCACAACACCACTTTCCCCGTGACATAGAAGACAAGAGGGGTAACTGGGGCTTCAATGATCTAGAGGTAGGAGTAAAAAGCAAGGTAGCCAAATTTGCCGATGACACTAAATTATACAGGGTAGTGAAAACTGTGAGAGATTGTGAGGAGCTCCAGAGGGATCTCTTGACACTGGGGGAGTGGGCAAAACAGTGGCAAATGAGCTTCAACATCAGTAAGTGCAGAGTGATGCATGTTGGGGCAAAAAAACCCAATTAAACATTTATAAACTGATGGGGTCTGAACTCTCTGCGACAGACCAGGAAAGGGACCTTGGTGTCCTGGTGGACAAGAGCTCAATGAAGGTGTCAACCCAGTGTGCCTCAGCAGTGAAAAAAGCAAACTCAATGCTAGGGATCATTAGGAAGGGTATAGAAAATAAGTCAGCAAGTGTCATTTTGCCTCTTTATAAATCTATGGTGAGGCCCCATCTGGAATACTGTGTACAGTTCTGGTCGCCATACCTCCAGAAGGATATTATGGAGCTGGAGAAAGTGCAGAGGAGGGCAACCAGAATGATTAGGGGACTGGAACACCTTCCTTACCATCTGAGGCTGCAACGGTTGGGCCTCTTCACTCTTGAACGACGACGTCTAAGAGGTGACCTGATGGAAGTTTATAAAATCATGCACGGTGTGGACAAAGTAGATAAGGAAAAACTGTTTTCCCTATCGCATAACACTAGAACTAGGGGGCACTCGATGAAACTTTTGGGTGCTAGTTCTCAAACAAATAAGAGAAAGTACTTTTTCACCCAGAGGATCCCTGGTCTATGGAACTCCCTGCCAGAAGAAGTGGTGACAGCAGTCAGTCTTGACAGCTTTAAGAAAGGATGAGACAAGTTCATGGAGGACAAGTGTATCAATGGCTATAATTATGGATACCTAAGGACAACCTCCGGGTTGGAGAGATAGGCAGGATATCTCTCAATGCCATTTCCAGGGAATCCTAAGCAGGTGAAGGCATCTCCTTGGGAATACCCTGAAGGAAATGGTGAGCCACTGTGTGAGACAGAATGCTGGACTGGATGGGCTGTGGCCTGTTCCAGCAAGGCTGTTCTTATGTTTTTCTTATGTTTTTAAGTCATTAGAAAAGGTTGTCAGAGGTTGACTAGACAGGAGTCTCTGAAGACCATCCACTTGGGAACAAAGAGACCCTGTCTTTTTGGGGGGTGGGGGGTGGGGGTGGGGAGGGTTATGCTATCACCACAAACACCTTGTTTGTGGGTTTCCTCTCTCTGTGTGTGTGCCTATTATGGGTAGTGGGGAGGAGTGATGCCTGACTGGGCAGGACTGTAGTCTGATCAGGGAGGCTGTGACCAGAGCTGTTTTAGACTCCAGATTCCACCTGGCAGTGAAGCTAGCCAGGGATTGTGGAAGTTGTAGTCCAAGAAAGGAACGGTTCTAAGTTCTGGGTGAAACTGACCTGCATTTTGTGAACCCACACCTGAATCTGCCTTCTGTCCATCCACCAGCAGGCAGAGATGCTGCCGTTGAGACGGGCCTTCAGCTGCTGCAAGACTGCTGGGAAAGGTGTGTTGCTTCCACTCTCCAAGAAGTGAACAGCTTGGGTGAGTCTGCTGCTATGCCTTGCAATGCAAAGTGGCTCTCTAATTCCCTTATGCATGCAAGAAGACATATGGTCACTTGGAGGAGGAATAAGAATCACATGTCAGAGAAGTAAGGAGGTTTTTCCTTCTTCTTTTGTGTCCTGATCAAACCTTGGACTTCCCAAATGAAGCCACTTTCTTGGTTTTGCCGTTGGCCAAAATGAAATCTCCATCGGTGCATCTTTCTGGCTGTAATCGGCAGACCAGTCAATGAGCCAATGGATTCTGTATCTCTCCACATTCACACAGTGTGTCTTTATCCGCCGTCAGCCCCCACTTGAGCCTGTTGGTCTTGCATCAAAGGGTTGAGCTGAGATCTGCTCTGGATATCTGAAGATGGCACTGGCGAGCCAAGCACCCCCCCTCTCCAGCCGCCTCTTCTCCAAGGGAAACGGGCCTAATGCTTTCCACCATTCCTCACTGGACCTTTGGCCACCATCGCTGGCTCTGCCTCCTTCAGACAGGCGCCTGGTGGTCAAGGCCCTTCTGAAACGGAGGTGCCCAGAACACAGTCCTCCGGCTGAGCTCTGATCAAAGCGGAACAGAGGGCTATGATGGCCCCTTCCTTCGACGGGGATGGAGGGTTTCTGACGGTGCCACCTAGCCCGCCACTTGCTTTGCTCTCTGATTTCTGCTACCGTACCTGCCACATGCCCTTGTTAAATATGACAATTTTAAAATACATAACAATCCTTGTTAAATATAGGGTAAAAGTCACCCTTGCTCGAAAGTCAGTTGTATCCGACTCTAGTGTTCAATGCTCATCTCTTTATAGCCAAATGTCTGCAGACATTTCCGTGGTCATGACTGGCGTTACGCGGCGGGACTTTCAAAAGCCACGCCGCCAACATCACCGGAGCCACGGTTCCTTCACCGGCTCCCTCCCCTGCCCTGCCTGGCGGGGGAGGTAGGAGCGCAGCTGACTGGCGTTACGCGGCGGGACTTTCAAAAGCCGCGCCGCCAACATCACCGGAGCCACGGTTCCTTCACCGGCTCCCTCCCCTGCCCTGCCTGGCGGGGGAGGTAGGAGCGCAGCTGACTGGCGTTACACGGCGGGACTTTCAAAAGCCGCGCCGCCAACATCACCGGAGCCACGGTTCCTTCGCCGGCTCCCTTTGCTGATGTTAAGTACATTGAGCTTTGCTCTGTAATGTTATGATATTATGGTATATTTATTTTGCACTAATTTGTAAAGTTGTAACTTGTAATCTTTTATTGTATGCTATTGTATTTGGTGTGTTAATTTGTTATATTGTATTTAATTTTCCTGTTGTAAGCCGCCCTGAGTTGGCCCTGGCTAAGTAGGGCGGGGTATAAATCGAATAAATGAATGAATGAATGAAATGAATGAATGAATGTGGCAGGCATGACTAGACGCTGAAGTGCACAGAACACTGTTTACCTTCCCACCAAAGTGGTCCTTATTTATCTACTTGCAATGTCTTGCTTTCAAACTGCAAGGTTGGCAGGAGCAGGGACAGAGATGGGAGCTTACGCCATCATGCAGCACTCGGGTCTTGAACTGATGGCCTATCGGCCTTCCAGTCATCATGTTCAGCACATTAACCACTACGCCGCTGCAGTCCCTTTTGTTAAATATAACATTCTAATTGTAATGGGCTATCTACAATGCCTATTTCTGCCCCAGGCTGCTATCAAGTTTAATTAATTTAATTTAATTTTTCTAATTTCTGTGCCGCCCACTCAAGCAAATCCGACTCAGGGCAGTTTACATCACCTTTAAAAACATATAAAACCCACACAATCTCACCCACCTCACCTCACCCTGTACATAAAAGAGGAAGAGAAAGGCTCCTGGTTTCTATCTTGGTGTGAGCCAGCAGGCGGGGGCCGTATTCCCATTAGGACCCCACAGTCCTGCCCTGCCAGCCAGGTTTTCAGACCTCTTCTAAAGGGCAACAGTTCTGTCTGTAATCTAAGTTCTGTTGGCAGGAGGTTCCAGAGGGCTGGTGTGGACACGAGAAGGCCCTTCTTCATGTGCCAGAGAGCCGGGCCCCTCTAGCTGAAGGCACAACTAGGGAGCCCCTCCGGTCTGCTCTGGTTGGGCGGGCAGACTCTCTTGGGGTGACGTGGTCTCTTAGGTATCCTGGCCCACTACCATACAGGGCTTTAAAGGTCAAAACCAGCACCAGTTGAATTGCACCCGGAGGCAAACTGGTAACCAGTGCAGGTATAACGTCCACACCCCATCACCACCCAGGCAGCCGCATTCTGGACCAGCTGCAGCCTCCGAATGGTCGTCAAGGGCAGCCCCATGTAGAGCGCATTACATTAGTCTAGTCTGGAGGTCACCAGAGCATGAGTGACCATGAGCAAGGAGCCCCGGTCCAGGAGTGGGCACAATTGGTGAATCACCCGAAGTTGGGTGAAAACCTTCCTGACCATGGCTACCACCTGTTCTTCTAGCAGCAGCCTCAAGTCCAGGAGGACCCCCAAGTTGTGCACCGGGTCTGTCTGGAGCAAAATAGCCCCATCCAAAACCAAAGATGGTAGCTCCCGGGTTAGCGCAGGGCCCCTTATCCATAGCCACTCAGTCTTGCTAGGATTCAGTTGTAACCCATTGGCCCCCATCCAGACCCCAACAGCTTCCAGGCACCTGGAGAGGACTTTGACAGCACCACTGGGGTCCCCACGGGCCAAGATGTACAACTGAGTTTCATCTGCATACTGATGGTACCGCACCCCGTGGGAACGAATCTCACCCAACAGCTTCACGTAGATGTTAAAGAGGAGAGAGCACCGAACCCTGAGATACCCCATATTCGAGGGGCCTTGGGCTGGACCTCTCGCTCTCAAACCACACTGACTGGGTCCGGCCCTCCAGAAAAGAGGAAAACCAGGACAACTCAGTGCCTTGGATCCCCAATCCTTTGAGCCATTCCAGAAGGATACCGTGGTCGACAGTATCGAAGGCCGCTGAGAGGTCAAGGAGAGCAAGGACGGACGGACGACCGCCATCCCGCTCCCACCAGAGATCTATCAGTGCAACCAATGCCGTCTCCGTACCCTGTCCGGGCCTGAATCCTGATTGAAAGGGGTCCAGATAATCTGCTTCATCCAGGACACCCTGCAGCTGGCGTGCCACCACCTTTTCTTTGTGGTCTCTGTGAACCCACACAAGTACACACAGTAAACCCATGTGTAGATTCACAGGTAACCACAAAGAAGAACAACAGTTACAGGTAAGCAACCTGTCATTATAGAGCCCTGGTGGTGCAGTGGTTAAACTGCTGTCCTGCAGCAAGAACATTGTGAGTTTGATCCTGGTGGGGATTAAGGTTGACTCAGCCTCTTCCATCCTTCTGAGGTTGGGGAAATGAGTCCCCAGTATGTTGAGGGCAAAATACTAATTACTTCTAAACTGCCCAGAGAGGGCACTAAGCCCTATGGAGAGGAGGGGGGTCTATAGAAGTGTGATTGCTATGTGGCTAAAGAACAGCCCCGTAACTCTGGCTTCATAAGCGATCCTGCTCCGCTCTCTCTCTGCTCCTCAAGTGGAGGAGGCCGGTTGCATTTCCCACCTGTGTGAAGAAAACCTGCTTCCCGTGGTTCATTCAACTCCAGGGTGGCATCATGTGAAGACTAATCACAGAAAAGGCAGCCATAGCAAAGCAAGAAGCTCTCATCATCATCATCATCATTATCGTCATCGTCTTCATCTTCGTCGGCGTCATCGTCGTCCGTGGAATGCAATGAGGAATGTGCCTGCTTGCAGGGGTAGACCATCCTCTGCCTGAACCCCAACCAAGCCATGTGGCATCCATAGCCCCCCAAGCTCCGTTGATGCCCTAGGGATACGTTGATTCCCTCAGACTTCCTGTCCCTCAAGAAGAGGTTCATTCTGACCCATGGCCTCTCCATCCAGCAGCACCAGGCCTGTACTTCCAGTCCCTCTGGGTGCCCCTTCTCCTGATACCCCCCCCCCCCGCTCAACCATGAGATCTGCTGGAATGTCCTTCCCTGATGTCGCAGCAGCAGTGGCCAGGCATGGAGTGGGGGCAGAGGTCTTCTCCTCTGGGCTGCACCACTAGCAATTAAGCAATTAAGCAATCACACTTCTAGACCTGTTCACAAAAGCACTGAGGGCCAGTGGTGGGATTTAGCCAGAACGCCCCGGTACACCCGTACCGGTAGTAGAAATTCCAGCTGGCCCCACCCATCCGGTTCCTGGAGCCTCGGGTCATAGGCTTGCACCTGCCTCCCGTACCAGTGGCGCAGCCTCCTCTAGTGCGTATGCATGTGCATGTGTGTTTCAGCCCTCATATCCCTTCCTGAGCTCTCTAGCTACTTTCACAAGCAAAAGATAATTGACTAGTTCATTCTCTCTCCTGACAAACAGGCAGATGCTGACAGATCTGTCTAACCTCCTCCCCAAAAGCTTTATTTCCCCTCGGCTGCTTCTGCTTCCTATCCTGCGCTGATCAACATATCATTAGATGACATTAAGTACCTCGGCAGAGAATGTGATGACACCTCCTCACACCATGCTCTGAACACAGAAGACTGAAAAGATGCAGCGAATGCCACCTAATGAGCTCTGACTAGCAGTGGCGGGTTTTACATTCAGCCCTGGAGGAAAGGGGGAATCAAGCGGTAGAGACCAATGGGATTCTGCACTGGGAAGGCAGCAGAGGACGGGTGTGGGTGTGGGTGTGGGTGTGGGTGTGGGTGTGGGTGGGTTTCCTTCCTTTCTCCGGGCACAGAAAGCAGGGAGGCCTCCATTGCAAATGGCTCAAATAGAGAGCATCAGAATAGGCATCCTGGCATCTGGTGCCCACTAACCCACAAGAGCCCGTGAAGTGCAAAAGACAGCCTTTTAGAAGACCCATTGCTTTGGGTCAGGGGAGTCCAAACTTTTTGGGCCGTGGGCCAGTGACGTGGTTCAGCAGGCCAGTCACGTGGTTCCTTCCACCGGAAGCAGAAGTAAAACACGCCTTGCAATCTGTTTTGCAACAGGATGAGATAGATTGTAAGCTGCCATTTTCTCTGCTTAAGGCAGGGGTGCCCAAACTATGTCCCATGGGCCAGATCTGGCCCCAATGCCAATTCATCTGGCCCATGTCACTCCTGGAAGTGGAAGTAAAATGCTCTGCTTTAGATGCTTCACTTGGGCAACACAAACCTCCTTGCCTCTTGGGAGAAGGGTGGGAATGGGTTTCCTCTCCCCAATGCTCATGATTGATAGCAGGGACTGCAGTGGTGGCTTAGAGGTTAAGACACTAAACTTGACAACTGGAAGGTCGGCAGGTCAGCAGTTCGAGACCAGAGTGCTGCATGGTAGACTGAGCTCCTATCATCTGTCCCAGCTCCTGCCAACCTAGCAGTTTGAAAGCAAGAAATTGCAAGTGGGATAAACAGGTACCGCTTCGGTGGGATGGTCAACAGTGTTCCATCTGCTCCAGTGTCTAGTCATGCCTGACCCATGACCACGGAAATGTCTGCAGACGCAGACAGCACTGGCTCTTTGGCTATAAATAGAGATGAGCACCGTCACCCACAGTCGGACATGACTGGCTTTTGAGAAAGGGCAACCGTGACAGGATATCTCTATCCATGCCATTTCTAGGGAATCCTAAGGCATCTGTTTGGGAAGAATACCCTGAAGCAAATGGAGAGCCACTGTGTGAGACAGAAGGCTGGACTGGATCATGGGCTCCTGTGGCCTCTTCCAGCAAGGCTGTTCTCATGTTCTCATGTTCTTATGACCTTTACAGCTAAGGAACTACAGGAACACCTTAGGTCCATGAAGCAAGAATGCTAGAGAAAGAAAATGGGGAGAGTGAAGTCATGGCAATCGGAAGGAAACAGCACACTCAAAGCATCAAAGTAGTGGCGACAGGTATAAAACTGGTGCCAGAGTTCAAATACCTAGCTAGGGACAACAGTTATTGAAGTTGGCAAAATGGACAAAGAAATTAACATATGGGGCAGAAAGGCAAACCAAATATTGGAATGGTTACCTCCGCTCTTACAATGCAAGGCAATACTGACCAGCACAAAGAAACACGGCATACAAAGCCTATTCATCCCCACCTTTGGTCCCCAGTGCCAAACATGGACACTTACAACAAGACATAAACAAAAGTTGGTCACTGCGGAAATGAGATGCCTGAGGAAGGCTGCTGGAGTGACAAGAAGGTATAAAATCAGGAATGAGACTATAAGGGACAGAACCAGTCAAACCATATACAGAGACAAACAATAAACTGTTTTGCCCAGAGAAGGTCTTGGAATTCCATACAATACAAGGCGACCTATGTGGGAAGAGGAGAAGGAGAAAGACCACGAGGCAGGCCCATAGGAAGGTTGAGTGAGAACATCAAAGGCACATGACGAGAACACAATGCCGTTGGAGGCAGCTAGAAGTGCCAGAGCGAGAACCTTGCCTCTGCCTGCCAAGAATGCACCTAATGCTGATTTTAATGTGCTCCACCCAGTCCACCCCCCAGCCAAGATCCCTGCCCTCTGTCTCCTTCCACTCTGGGTTGCATAGCTTGATGGCTTTTACACGCATCATTTGAAGCCTTGGGAGTCTTGGACGGAGAGGCAATATAAATGTTTCAGTGGTCTAAAGAGAGGCCTCCTCTGGCCAAGGCATGGGGAGCTTCTCTTCCAGCATCATTGCCTGCAGAGGCCAAGGGCCAATGCCAGCCTTCTGTATGGATGCTCTTCCCTTGCCCACCCGTGGGTGAGTAGACGGAGCAACTCCCCCCCCGACTCACCTGGATTCTCTCTGTCTCCATGCTGGGCTTCTCTGGCTCCACCTCGGACTGGGTCTCCCTCGGTAAAAGTGGTCTTGGGCTGGGCTGGAGGAAGAGGGGAAGAGCCTCCTGTCAGGCTTGCAGGCTGGCCATGTGCTTTGCCCAGGTGGGCTGGCAGGGAGGACCGGGGGGGGATGTCTTTCTACCTACCTACCTACCTACCTGCTCAGTGCCAAGGTCTTGCGGCCTCAACAGCTGCTCCCTCAGGGCTATCCTCTCCTGCATTGCTCTCACCAGCTTCTTCTTCTGCAGGGAGAATAACACAAACCATCAGCACTGGTTGCAGGAAGCAGCCAGGTGGGACTCTTTTTAGGCCCAGGGCAGGCTTCACTTGCTTGTGCCAGGGCTAAACAGGGTGATACAATTAGCACATGGTTTGAAGCAGGAGGAGAATGGCCAGGGTCATGAGTTTGCCTCAGTCCACAAGTTGCAAATGCTCTCCCTTTTGGTCTGTGGTTGGTCATTGCCATGGGAGCTACAAACACACAGGCTCCGTTTGCAAATGAGCTCTTCCGGCAGGGAGCTTTGCAGGCATTGCGTGCCTGCAAGGAAAACCATTGCAATCACAGGAAATACACAAAGCAATGCAATAACACTTATATCTCACCCCACAGAAGCGCTTAAAAGTGCATTCTCTGGGCGGCTCACAAGGTAATTTAGCATTCTGCCACCCAAACATGCTGGAGACTCATTTGACCAACCTTGGAAGGATGGAAGAGGCTGAGAAAACCTTGATCCCTGTCATGATCGAACTCACAATGTTATGGCTGCAGGGCATCACTTTAACCCTTGCACCACCCAGAGCCCTTAATAATGCATTGGGAAGGTGCTGCTTACCAAGGTTGGGGTGGTGGGGTGGTGGGTGGGGGGCAGCGTGGCCACTTACCAGGTAGATATTGTACCTCAGCATCTTCTTCCGTGCATCGGAGACACTGGAGCCCAGTTCTTTCAGTTTGGCCTTCATGTCGACCATCAGGTGAACAGATGGATCCTGGTGGCTCTGCAGTTGGGTCACGGCAGGCATGAGGGGTCCCAAGGCTTTGTACAAGGCGGAGATGTACTTCCTGAGGGACGGCACAGCAGGGGAGGGGGGATCCTAACCTGCACTCTCTCTCTCTCTCTCTCTGTGCATCTTCTTGACCTGCAGAGTTCCCACCTGGTTCTCACAGAAGCCTGCTTGCAATGGCCTCTTATTGCCTCTAGCCAGACTCTCTGGGATGCTAACATCACCCCCCAGCCCTACTCCGTGTTGTTTCATGTTTCCATATGAGGCAGCGTTTGGGAGGAAACCAAAATTGGCCACCTTCAAGGGATGCAGCAAAGGTGTTATCTCATGTGAACAGGTTTGTTTGCATTTGCAGGGAGATTTGTCCTGTTCTTTGGTCCACCGCGCGATGGGGGGGGGGGCGGGGGGGCTGGTTTGCTCCTTTTCCTGGAGATCACGTGAAATGAATGGCTGGAGAGTCCCAAAACATTTTAGAATCTCCAAACAAAATGGGAAAGTCTGGCCAGGTGATCCTGCTATGGTAAGAGAGTAGACCCTAGTGCCAGTGACTCAACACCGACCATCAGGTGGGGCCATTAACTAACCTGAGGACTAACGGCCTTGGGTGGCAAAAGTCCACAGGAAAGGATGGGATCCCTCTGGATGGAGGGCAACAGCAGCTTCATCCGTCCTGGCCTGGGAATGATGGTGTGGACTTTGTGTGCCAAAAGGGCTCAGGACCCAAAAGTGACTCATGGAACTGGATTAGTGGTGCAGGTGTCAACGCTGCAATGCAGAAGGCAAACGGAAGGCCACTGCATTATATTGCTCCCAAATTTGCCAAATTTGCTGACGACACTAAATTATACAGGTTAGTGACAACTGTGAGAGATTGTGAGGAGCTCCAGAGGGATCTCTTGACACTGGGGTTGTCCCAGGACAATCTTAATGGTGGATCACTATGATTTTTGGAAATCATGTCAGAAACACACAAAGGTGCTTTCTGGGTTGAAAGGGTTTTTGCTGGAGGAACTCCTCCGCTTAGGGAATGCCCAAACGAGGCTCCTTTCATGTCCCCAAGATCTTTCTCCACCAAAGTGGTCCCTGTTGATCTACTTGTAATTTCTTGCTTTCAAACTGCTAGGTTGACAGGAGCTGGGACAGAGACAGGTGCTCAATCCGCCATGCAGTACTCGGGTCTTGAACTGCCGATTTGCTGATCTTCCAGCTAATAAGGTGAGCTTATTAACCTCTGAGTCACTGCAGTCCCTTATCAGTATGATGATAGCCAATGAGGGGCATGGGCCATTTGGAAGGAAGGATCACCTCCCCCCCCCCCAATGACATACCAGACCCTCTTCCGGACGCAAAGGGTCCTTCCTTAGCCTGCCCCAGACTGTGTTTGGGTCTTAAAGGACTTCGCTTGCTCTGTCTGAGCAACCTGCCTTTGCTCACCTCCTGGGCATTCCCACCCCACAGTGGTCGGATGCATCTTAAAGCACACTTACATCGTCTCTTCATCCAGCTCCTCATCATCACAAGTGGGGGTCTCACTCACGGAGCATCGGACATCTGCAGCAAGAGAGAAAGGAAACTGGGGAGGGGGTGCTGGCAAGGGAGTCCCGAGAGGGAGGGAGGGAGGGAGGGGGTTGCTGTGTCATGCCCATCCACCACCCAAAGAGACACCTGGAACTTTGGACCGGGCCCCCTTCGCTTTGAGCTCCAGGCCAAAGAGGCTTTGGAGCTTCTCTGTTTAAGTCAGGGGCTTAATGCACGGGCATGTTTTGCTTCCGCTTCCGGGAGCCAGGAGGGCTTCGCAGGATGGATGAATTGGTGTTGGGGGCTGGATCCATAGTGACCAGCCCCTTGAACCACATGCCCGGCCTCCAGCCCAAAAAGTTTGGGCACCCCTGCTTTAAGTCTTAACAGAGGGGGCCATGGCTGTGATGTCAGGCCTGCTTCAGCAAGGTGAAGCCACTGGTTCCTACTCTGCATTCTTCCGGTGCCACCATGGGGTGCCACCAGTAGTGGGCATCAGCAGGTTTGCACCAGTTCGCCAGAACCAGTAGCAGAAATTCTGGCTGGTCCTGCCCATCCACAGTCCAATGAGGGTTCCTGGGCTCTCAAAGCTGGAGGGCTCGGGTTGATACCTCAGTTTGGAAACAAATCTTGTCCTTGGCTCTGAACAGGCCTCCAAAAGAAGGCCATTCCCTATGTGGTAAAGAGCCCTGGTGGCGCAAGGGTTAAACTGCTGTACTGCAGCCAAAATGTTGCAAGTTCGATCCTGATGGGAGCAAGGTTGACTTGGCCTTCCACTCTTCCAGGATTGGTTAAATGAGTATAGAGCATGTAGGGGGCAAAAATGCTAATTAACTTGTGAACCGGCCATAGAGTGCACAAAGTGCAATGGGACCAGGGCTATAGAAGTGTCATGGCTGTGGCTATTCATTGGTGGTTGCCATTTAGGCACAGGGTGGTCTCTCCCACCCCACTTTCAAAGGCCATCTGTTTTTCTCCCACAAAGTCCACCACTCGATGGAGAACGGCAGCTTCATCCTTCCTAGCCTGGGGATGATGATGAGGACTTTGCATGCCAAAAGGGTTTAGGACCTTTGGTGTATGGGACCAAGGACAACAGAACAGCCGAAGGGTTGGCTTAACACAGGTTTATTGCATGATGATCCGGTGGAACATGAGGTAATGGCGGTGATACATCTCAATATATACAGTGGCATTATACATTTGAATCTTGTAGCACGGTAGCTCATTGGCTGCTACCGGCGTGGCCTCGCCCAGGCACGCCTCTCTTCAGTAGTTCTTTCTCCTCCTGATTAATGCGGGGAAGGTTTTCCCGCGGCTGTCCGTGATTGAGCAATGTGAACCATGTGAGACTGAACGCTCGCAGCTGCCCTCTATGGGCTGCTTGCTCGCGTTCCTTTACAGCTGAGATACATTGTATTTGGAGTGGTTACATTCTTATTTTTACAGTACAGTGAACATGCATACATAACATCCCTCCCCCCTAGGATGGGATGAAGTCCCGCAACCATTGTGGCTTGCCGCACGTGCGCTTGGGGCGTGCATGCGCCTGACCTAGTACAGGAGAGCCTGTGATCCCTGGCTCCGTGGGTGCTTGTCCTGCAACGGAAAACGGGGATTCGTTAGTGGCTCTGTGGGGCGTCCGTGCCTGCCTTGCGCTGGGGGATGGGAATGGAATGAACAGTTGGGAAGTGAACCACTGCCTGTTGCCTGCGGACCCTGGGGACCCTCCCATTACGAATCTCGGGACCGACGAGGATGCCCTCGTGGCCCCGCTGCCTCCTGCTATCCGTTCGGGGGATCTTGAGACTGTGGTGGGCGGATTTGCCTTCGCCTCCTGTCTTGGGGGTGTTGGTCTCCGGGGAGCTGGCGCTATGTTACACTCTAACTCGCAGGGGTTGGGACTGGACGTACCAGGGGCTGAACTGAAACCCCTCTTTTCGCTAGGACGGGTGGGGGACCACTCCGCTAACTCCCCCTGGTACGGAAAATCAAAATCTGATTCGCTTGGGGGATCTGAGTCTGGGGGAAGATTCCTCGAGATATGTATGAGTTCGGGGCCCTTTCCTTCCGCCGAGAACTCCCGCATGATATCTGCAAGGACAGATTCCCTTTCCTCCCCCCTTGGTGGGGACCCATGGCCCCTTTTCCCTCCCCCTTGGGCTAAACGGGTGGGGGAGTACCCTAACGTTGAATCGTGGTTTCCTCCGTTCGCGTCCTCCTCTCCGGGGACCCTGCGCCTGAGCTGGTCCGCGTGTCGCCTCCACAGGAGGCCTGTACTGGTCTCCACGCGGTATGAAACGGGGCCGGTTTGTTCTATTACAGTGCCCGGCACCCAGGCTGGCCCCGCGCTGGCGTAGTTCCTGCAATGCACGGGGGCACCTACGCTGAAACTCTTTGTGGGTTCCATCCCTACGTCCCGCCCTTTGTCATCTACCCTCGTGGGGTCTAGTCTGGAGATTACTGTGGCCAGCTTCCTGCGCATTAACAGCTCCGTGGGGGAGTACCCTGACGCCAATGGGGTGACCCTGTACCCTAGCAGGAATTGGCACACTTGTAGGTCGAGATCCCCGGGACCCATGCGCCGCAGCGCGTCCTTTGTGGTGCGCACGAGGCGCTCTACTTGGCCGTTGGTGGCCGGGTGGAACGGGGCGGAGGTGATGTGCCGAATGGCGTTGAGATCCATGAATGCCCTGAACTCGGTGGACGTGAAACAGCTAGCGTTATCGCTGACGAGGGTGTCGGGTAAACTGAATGTGGAAAAGACCCTCCGTAACTGTTTAATTGTTGTGGCCGAGGAGGTGCTCGAGACTGGAATGACCTCCAACCACTTGGAGAACGCATCCACCACAAGGAGGAAAAGTGCTCCCCTGAACGGGCCAGCAAAGTCTACGTGTACCCGGGACCAGGGCCCCCTTGCTGCGTCCCACTCCCTATGTGGCAAACGAGCCTCTTCCAGCCTGGAGCTCTGGCACGCTTCGCAAGTGCCGACCATGTGCTCGATGTCGGCGTCTAGCTGGGGCCACCAAAAGTAACTGCGGGCTAGTGCCTTTGAGCGGACGATCCCCGGGTGGCTAACGTGCAGTAGTTTAAGCACCCTCGGCCGGAGGGACGTGGGGATCACTACCCGCTGTCCCCACAAAAGGCAACCCCTCTCTAGGGACAACTCTAATTTTTTTTTGAAAAATGTGTCGAATTCCGCTGCTGGGGAAGACACGGGCCACCCTTTCTGCACCCAGGAGCTAACTGTCGCTAACATTTTGTCTTTGCCGGTCGCTTTGGCGATATCGGCCGGTACTACCGGGGGGGGGGGGAGTCTAGGACCTCTATCATTAAGACCTGGTGGTCCCTCTCTTCCTCGCCCACGTGGCTGCAATCCCGGGGAATGGGGGACCTCGATAGGGCATCCGCGTGGCTGATCTCCTTCCCGGGCCGGTACACCAATGCGTGCTGATACGCGTTGAGAAAAATGGCCCACCTGAGCATTCTTGGGGACAGGATTTGTGGTGTGGGCTTATCTGCGGTGAAAATGCCTAGTAAGGGCTTATGGTCGGTCACTATGGTGAAGGGGCGGCCATACACAAAATCATGAAATTTCTTGGTCCCCGCAATTATCGCTAGCGCTTCCCTGTCTGTCTGGGCGTAGTTTCTCTCCGCTTGGGACAAGGACCTGGAGTAGAATGCTATCGGGGCCTCCCTCCCATTTTCCAGCACGTGGCATAACACCGCCCCCACCCCCACCGGGGATGCATCGCATATCAGGACCACCGGGCGTTTGGGATTGAAGTGGGTCAGTACGGCATCGGATGCCAGGAGTCGTTTCAGGTCATTGAAAGCCTTCTCATGGTCGTCGCCCCACTTCCATGCCTCGTCCTTTTTTAACAACTTGTGTAGCGGTTCTGCCACGGCTGCCTTCCGAGGAAGGAAGGAGTGGTAGAAGTTGAGCAGTCCGAGGAACGACTGCAGCTCGGGCTTGGAGGTGGGGCGAGGGGCCTTCTTGATGGCGGCCACCTTGGATTGGGACGGCCTTATTCCCTCGGGAGTAACACGGAACCCTAGGAACTCAACCTCAGTTGCGAAGAAAACGCATTTGTCTTTCCGCAACCGCAACCCCGCCTTTTCGAATATTGCCAGGACCTTTCCCAACCTTTTTGCCAATTCAGCCCGGCTCCCCCCTGTTATCAATACGTCATCAAAATAGGGTAACACCCCCTCCAACCCCTTCAGGAGGCGTTCCACGAGTGACTGGAAGATCCCGGGCGCCGAATTCACGCCGAACTGGAGGCGCGTCACCTGGAACGCCCCTTTGTGGGTGACTATGGTCTGCGCAGCAGCTGCGGCGGGGGTCACCGGGAGTTGCTGGTAGGCTTGGGCCAGGTCGAGTTTAGCGAAACACCTCCCCCCATGTAACCTGGCCAGTAAGTGGCTGACTACCGGCACCGGATACGCATTAGGGCGAATTGCCTTATTGATGGTGCACTTGTAATCAGCGCATATGCGGACCTCCCCGTTGGCCTTGAGCGCTGTTACAATTGGAGTTTCCCACTCCGCAGAATCAACAGGAACAAGAATCCCCTGGCCCACCAATTTGTCCAGCTCCGCCTCTATCTTGTCCTTTAGTGCGAAAGGCACTCTGCACGGCTTTAGCCTGATTGGTCGTACTCCCGGGTCCAGGTCGAAAGTCACTGGGGGGCCCTTGAATTTCCCCAGTCCCTTTTTGAAAACCTCGGGGTGCGCGTCACACACGCTCTGTATTGGATCAGTCCCGGAGGCGTGTACTCCAATGGTGTGCATCCCCCCAATGAATAAACCCAGGGGCTGGAACCATTGAGTCCCGAGGAGGCTGCAATTACCTCCCTTGAGGACGACTAGGGGGAGCGTTGCGGCGTGCTTTTTGAATTGGACCTGGAACTTCCCAACCCCCAACACCGGAATGCGGTTCCCTTGCACGTCCTTCAGCGTGGACCTCAACGCTTTGAGTTTGGGCCGCACGTGGGGGGCAATTTTCAGGAACTCTCCCTGGGAGATGATAGAGTAAGAAGAACCCGAGTCCACCTCCATCCTAACAGGGGCCCCTTGAATTACTACCTCAACGAAGTATCGGGGGTGTCCCGCGGACACGCTGAACACCGGGGCGTCGTCCTTGCTGTCGTCGGAGATGCGCCCTACGCCGTCCTGCCTCCACGTGGTCCGGGTGCCGTCCTTGGGCCTCGTGGTGCGGCTCTCGTCCTTGGGCCTCGTGGTGCGGCTCTGCCTCGCCGAGCGGTCTGGCGAACTCCTCCTGGTCTCACGCCGTTTCCTGCAGACCTTGGCGATGTGCCCGCGCCGGCCGCAGTTGTGGCACTCGGCCTTGCGAAACGGGCATTTGGCGCGGGCGTGGGTGGCGCCGCAGCCGTCGCAGCGCCGGCCTTCCTTCTGGACCTTCCGGACGTCCTCGTCGTCGCCGCTTTCCGTGGACGAGTTTGAAACTCGCCGGGCCGCGCGCACCGAGCTCTCTGCCTTGGCAGCTTTTGGGCGCCAGCCCTGGAGCTCTTGCACCCCGGCCGTCGTGGCTTCCGCGGCCTGTGCCGCGTCTAGGACTTGTTGCAGCGTGGGGGGCGGCTCCTGTTTCATCAGCGCGCACTGCGTCTTGGTGTCCCTCAGGCCGCAGAGCAGGCAGTCCCGGAGGGTGACTTCTGGGGTCTCCCACTTGCATGGGCCGGCGGCCAGTCGCAGGGCCGCTGCGAACTCGGCGACCGATTCCCCGGGCGCTTGGACTCGCCTCCAGAACGCGCTCCGAGCGGGGAACATCGCTATCGCGGGCCGGAGGTGGGCGCGCAGCACCGCCAGGAGCTCCTTGGCTTTGAAATCGCTCACCCTCCTCGGTGCGATCAGGTCCACCAATGTCCTCTTTGTCTCGTGCCCGAGCATGCGGACGAAAATGGCCCTCTTCTTGTCCTCATCTGAAACTTCGAGCTCCACCAGCGCTCCATTGAAGTCTATCTCAAACAGCTCCAAGTCTCCCGGCTTCTTGATCTCGTAGCCGGCGCATGTCTTGGTCCCGTGGGCAGCCATTATCCCACCTTCGTCGCCAGTTTGGTGTATGGGACCAAGGACAACAGAACAGCCGAAGGGTTGGCTTAACACAGGTTTATTGCATGATGATCCGGTGGAACATGAGGTAATGGCGGTGATACATCTCAATATATACAGTGGCATTATACATTTGAATCTTGTAGCACGGTAGCTCATTGGCTGCTACCGGCGTGGCCTCGCCCAGGCACGCCTCTCTTCAGTAGTTCTTTCTCCTGCTGCTGAATGCGGGGAAGGTTTTCCCACGGCTGTCCGTGATTGAGCAATGTGAACCATGTGAGACTGAACGCTCGCAGCTGCCCTCTATGGGCTGCTTGCTCGCGTTCCTTTACAGCTGAGATACATTGTATTTGGAGTGGTTACATTCTTATCTTTACAGTACAGTGAACATGCATACATAACAGGACCAGAAAGGGACTTGTGGAACAGGATCTGTGGTACTATGGGTGTCATGCTGCAATGCGGAAGGCTAATGGAAGATGTACTGTATTATATGGTTCCCAGGACAATCTTTGTGGCTGATTGCCATGAGGATCACCAATATTTGGAATTCGATACGGCACTTAAAGAAAAAGAATGTCCACCAAGGCTTTCTACCTTTCTTGGAGTTGGTGAGGAGGAGGAGGAAGGTGGAGCAGAAGGACTCTCTATCCCAAGAGATTCGGAGAGCGCCCTCGTCCTGCATGGGTGCTGGGGATTCTGGGAGCTGATGTCTGCTGGGGCTCTTTGGGGGCCACCCACCCACCCACCCTCCTACCCACTTACCCATCCATCCACCCACCCACCCATCCATCCTGGTCCTCCATTGCACATTGACTAGGGATGGGACCACCTGCTTCTCCCCCCCCTCCAGGGGCTCTCCTCTGCCCCTTCCCCTGCCCCATATGATACTGGGGTGTGTATGAAGTGTGTTAAGGGGCCTCCGGTGCCTCTCACCTGGGAGACTGGAGGGGGCACAGGCTCTGCTCTCCATGGATGGGAGGCTGAAAAACAAACAAAGACAGACAGATGTTTTGTTTCTCTGGGTTGCTTCTAATGCAGGGGTGTCTCAGCCCTCCCCCCCCGTCTCAGCCCCCCTCTGTACCAAACATGCCCCATGCACAGAAGTAAGCATCCCATCCTATGGCACTTTGCGGGGTGTGTGAATAAGCAATTGGCAGGTGGGGAAGGAGGAGGAGGAGGAGGAGACTTAGTTGGAGGAGAAGCAATGGAGGAACTTGGAAAGATCATCAAGTGCAAAGATGTTTCAATGGAGACCAAAAACAACACTCTTACATTCCTGCTCACCCTATAAGGATGGGAAATCTGTATGATTGTGCCCCGAGGCGTAGTGGTTAAAACGCTATACTGCAGCCAAAACATTGTGAGTTCTATCCTGTTGGGGATCCTGGTTGACTCAGTCCCTTCCATCCTTCTGAGATCATTCAAGTGAGTACCCAGCATGTTGGGGGGGGGATGCTAATTCCCTTGGGAAATGCCCAGAGAGAGCACTAAACACTATGGGGAGGAGGGACTGAATTGTCATTGTTATGCTATATCCTTGTTAAATATAACAAATTTCAAATACAATCCTTGTAAAATGAAATACCCGGTTGCTAAGGTCTTTGGGACAGGGTCTTTTAGAGGATAGCAGTGACTGTAGGGGTGTGTATTGTTGTCATCTTAAGGTTTTTAAAAAAACATTTTTGTTCTTGTTGATGTTTATAATTTATTCATTTTATTTAATTTTTATTGTAAATATTTATTATTATTATTATTATTATTATTATTATTATTATTATTATTATTATTATTATTATTATTATTATTATTATTAAAAATGTTGTAAACTGCCCAGAGTGGTAAAATATCCCAGATGGGTGGGATATAAATTTAATAAATAAATAGAAATAAAATAAATATTTGCTCCATGGTGGGGAGGGCTTTCTCATCTATCCCCCCCAGACTGTGGCAGGCAATCCTTTTGGAACTGTGTCCCATTTCCCCCTCACTGCTTCTCTTGGAGAACCCAGAGGAGTCCATGCATTGGTAGATGTCACTGCAACAACATTCCGCACACGCAAACAGACCGGAGAAATCAAGTCCACTTGCATGTGGTTTTGGAGATCACGTCACCTGCTGGCTAGGCAGACCATGGCGTCAGCTTTCACCTGACCCAAGGGATCCGACGGAGGATGCTTTGGCGAGTTTTAGTCCCGGTCTAACATCATTGACAAGAGATGAGCAACACTGCCTAGTTCCATGATGGCGAACCTTGGGACTCCAGATGTTCTTGGACTTTATCCGGCCCGCACTGCCCTTGTCACTCCCGGAAGCGGAAGTAGAACACGCCCGTACTGAGGAAGGGGTAACCCAGAAGAGCCTTAACCGTCTGGGCGCATTTTATTTCCACTTCCAGGAGTGATGAGGGCAGCGTGGCACGGGCCGGATGAATCGCAGTAAACCCATTTGTGTGGATTTACAGGGTGCTTGGGCTTCTGGGAATTGAAGTCCAAGAACATCTGGAGTGCCAAGGTTCACCATCACGGTCCTAGTTAGACTGCTCATGCCCCTCCCACTGGAACCCTGACAAGGGTCTCACCTGCAAGAAGGATTTTTTAAAAAGACTTTTTAAAATGTTTAATTTCCTGTGCTGCTTTTTTATGGTGCACTTAAATGAGTTTAACGGTTATTACAGTGGGGTTAGTTTTATTTGATTTTAATTATTTTATGTTTAAGTTTCTTTTTTAAAAAAAGATAATTGTAAGCTTTGAAGTCTCCAGTGCTTTGAAAAACAAATGAAATAGGTATTCTTTCGCTTTGAGGGATTTGTTTTGAGATTAGCTAGACTGTTTTGAGACACCAATATTGATATATATATTTTTAAATTTGATACTTGATGGTGTTGTTTTTGTAAATTAGGTCTTACTTATTGTCATCTTATGGGTTGTGTGTTTCTATAAGCTTGTTTCATTTATTGAGCTCTCTGGTTTTAATTGTGTTTTATTTATTGCTCAGAATAGCTCACTAGTGGGTGGTGAGCAAATATAATAAACAAACAACAAACAAACAAATAAATAACTGAGCAAGCTTTGAGAACTACTTTGTAGTGGAAAGGTAGATGTCTGCAGCCAGTCTTTGTGTTTGTGGAATTAGACTTCAAAAGAATCATCAAACGAGTCTTTCTAATCCCAATGATGAAAGAGACCCAGATTTTGAGATCTTGCTTTAGTTAAGAGTTTGCATTTTCCAGCCACGGGCTATCTTTAATGTTTGTTTCTGAGTTTATATTTTGAGTTTGAGATATTAGAAGGGGAGGGAAGGCAGGTAGGCAGGCCGGCCGGCCGACCGGACAGACAGACAGACAGACAGATGGATTTAAAAATATACCCTATGCCTCCAGCAGAGGGCATTGTAAGAGAGCTCTTGTGGAACAAAAGGGGTTGTGCTTAAGCTGCAAGCTAGGCACGGGTCCATCCATTCCTGCATCCGAGATGCTGCATGGCTTGGGAGTGTTTTGGCAAAAGGCACTAGACAATTCACCCCGAGGGACCTGTAGCCCTTTATTTGTAGACATGGAGGAAGGATGGATTCTTCATCGCCAGGGTGAAAGCTGGCACTGACAGGTTGAAGTCAGTTCTTCCAGGTTGCAGTTCACTGGACTGGAATTCTACATTCGCTACAGATCCTCTGCAGCTTTGCAACCTAATGGAAATGATTTGGGGACTTGACATACACGCAGTAAACCCATTCATGTGGGTTCACAGGGGACCATGATGAAGGACAGTTATAGGAAAGCCGCCTGTCATTATAGAGCCTTGGTGGTGCAGGGGTTAAACTGCTGGGTGTTCATTCCTGACCAGGGCTCAAGCTTGACTCAGTAGTCTCTTCCATCCTTCTGAGGACACCCCCAGCATGTATTTGGCGGCAAAATGCTAATTTACTTGTGAACCATTAAGAGAGTGCATTAAGCACTATGGGTCAGTGTAGGAGTGGGATTGCTTAGTCACAACATGTTTCCTGATGATTTCTAGAAGGCAACTGGAGGCTTCTCTAAACAGTATTTGGAGGCTTCCCGATATTTTCTCCCCTGGCCAAACACCACAAGATTTGCTGAATTTCTTCCGACGACTTTCCCCCTCACTCTCCAGGATATTTTGGCCTCTCTGGAAGGCTTGTATTATTTTGACCTAGGCTTTGGCTTTGCATTTGTATGGTCCAAAGATCCTCTCCATGTCTTAAGCGCTTAGTTTAGTTTAGAAAGCATTGGGACGGAGATATAGAACAATGAAGGTAAAAACGAGCCGTCTCAAGAACAGTTTCTTCTCCAGAGCAATTTTGGCCTTAAATGGAAACTCTGGACTCTGAAGTCATCTTATCTTATTTTAAAATTTTGAAATTTTTTGGATTTTTAATTTTTAGGATTTTAGAATTTTGAAATTTTAAAATTTTGAAGTTTTTAAAATTTTTAAATTGTATTGTATGGTACTATCTTAATGGGTGCTTCTGTAGCTGTTTTAAATTAAGGGGTATGCCTTATTTGAGTTGATATATAGCAACCGAGAAATTTCGTTGTTCCCGCAAGGGGACAATGACAAGAAAGATTTATCTATCTCTCTATCATTAATTATTTCACTGTTAGGTTATAAAACCAAACCAACCAAATAAAAACAACAACCACCACCAATAACCCCGAAACCTCCAGAGGTAGAACTGCAGTAAGGTAGGAATTTAAGGGGCAATTTAAACTCTCCCAGGAGGCCTAAAAGAGCAATAGGCGAAGGATTTGGTCTTGGCAGGACAACGAAGATGATGAATTTCCCCTTAGGAAGAATTGGATCTCGCTGTGCTAATTTGTTTGATACATTTTCTCCCCCTCCTTTTTTGTTGCTTTTTACAGCTTTTGATGTATATACTTGAAGAGGGATCTGTCAGCAGCTTTTTCCTCTTCATTTCATAGGGATGTTGTTTGTTACTGTAAAAAGGAATGTGGCGATTAAATCTGATATTTGTGAATATTTCAATTGGATTTAAAAAACTGCCCATTCTCCAGAACAAAGCAACTCACCTGGAGGTTTGCTGGCCAGGTGTCCGGAGCAGCCCACCTTTGTGGAGCGTCTACGTCAGCCAAACCTTGCAGAGCCTCCTTAAAGCAGCTTCTCACCTGCTGCTATTTCCTAGTTGCCAGAGGGATGGATGATGTCACAAGTTGATTTGATGACATCACAGAGGATGGTGTAAGAAAGCAAGACCCCTCCTTCCTTTGTTGAGGCAACTGAGTTGATGTTTGTGTTTTAACAACTGTCCATGTGGGCCGGGGTGGGGTTGCGGGGGGGGGGGAGAGGAATTTTGGGAGCTGTAATTTTTAAAAACAAAAAACAAACTTTCCAAGTCCACAAAAGATGCAGAAGAAAAGATACTACGGGACATGGTTCCAAGTCATTTGTCAATCTGCTCGTGTATTTGAAAGAAGTACTAAGGCAGGAGTGCCCAAACTGCGGTCTGTGGGCCATATCCAGCCCCCAACAACAATTCACCCAGCTCGCATGCCACTCCTGGAAACAGAAGTAAAACATGGCCGTATGGGCATGTTTTACTTCTGCTTCCAGGAATGGCGATGGCAGCATGGGCCAGATGAATTGGTGTCAGGGGCCAGATCTGGCCCACGGACCATAGTTTGGACACCCCTGGTTTAAGCAGAGAAAATGGCAGCCTAAAAATCTATCTCATCCTGTTGCTTTCGTTTTGCTTTCGCTTCCAGTGGGAGGAGCCACGTGACTGGACGGCTGAACCACGTGACCGGCCCACGGCCCGAAAAGTTTGGCACCCTTGTTCTGAGGGCAGCTGGTTTATCAGTTCTCACAATGCAGAAAAGAGGTCTGAGCAGGAGATGAATCATTTGCTGTGTGCAAGACTCAGGTGCTTTTGGGCTTAAACACTAACACATGTCCACCATGGTCGAGTGAGTTCAGTCACTCCCAAGTGAGATAACGTTTGCAAGGCAGCTCTTTGGCAGCTCCTGACTGGAAGGACCCAGATTGGGAAGGCTTCACACAGCTTTAGATGAATCCCCTCTGAAGAGAGCTCAATCTCAACTAGTAAGAGGTGGGCCAGAGACTCTCCAGGATGGTTGCCAGGTGCTCTGCCACCACCGCTGCAGCATAAGAACGTAAGAGCAGCCTTGCTGGATTACAGGCCACAGGAGCCCATGATCCAGTCCAGCATTCTGTCTCACACAGTGGCTCACCATTTCCTTCAGGGTATTCTTCCCAAGGAGATGCCTTCACCTGCTTAGGATTCCCTGGAAATGGCATTGGGAGATATCCTGCCTATCTCTCCAACCCAGAGGTTGCCCTTAAGTATCCATAATTATAGCCATGGATCCCCTTGTCCTCCATGAACTTGTCTAATCCTTTCTTGAAGATGTCAAGACTGACAGCTGTCACCACTTCTTCTGGCAGGGAGTTCCATAGACCAGTAATCCTCTGGGTGAAAAAGTACTTTCTCTTATTTGTTTGAGAACTAGCACCAAAAGTTTCATGGAGTGTCCCCTAGTTCTAGTGTTGTGCGATAGGGAAAACAGTTTTTCCTTATCTACTTTGTCCACACCGTGCATGATTTTATAAACTTCAATCAGGTCACCTCTTAGACGCCGTCCATCATTCAAGAGTGAAGAGGCCCAACCGTTGCAGCCTCAGATGGTAAGGAAGGTGTTCCAGTCCCCTAATCCTTCTGGTTGCCCTCCTCTGCACTTTTTCCAGCTCCATAATATCCTTCTGGAGATATGGCGACCAGAACTGTACACAGTATTCCAGATGGGGCCTCACCATAGATTTATAAAGAGGCAAAATGACACTTGCTGACTTATTTTCTATACCCTTCCTAATGATCCCTAGGTGGTTGCCAGGTGCTCTGCCACCACTGCTGCAGCAAAGTCTTGTAACATCTTAAAGAGCAAAATAAAACATTGCTAAGGCCAAAACTTTTGTAGCCTGGATGCCTCTGCAACAGGGGGGCTACTATAAACAGGCGGTGGGGCAGCATTGTCACCAGGGAAGTTAGAAAGAAATGACGTGCAAAGAGGCAGAGGTAATTGTCAAGGTAATGTTCGCTCTTGCTCGAAAGCCAGTCGGATTCAACTCTAGGGTTCGGTGCTCTTCACTATTTATAGCCAAAGAGCCAACACTGTCTGCATCCGCTGTTTACCTTCCCACCGAGTGGTACCTATTTATCTACTTGCAATTTCTTGCTTTCAAACTGCTAGCTTGGCAGGACCTTGGACAGAGACAAAAGCTCACTCCATTGTGCAGCACTCGGGACTCAAACTGCTGACCTGCCAACCTTCCAGTCATTAAGTCCAGTGTCTTAACCACTAAGCCACTGCAGTCCCCGCAGTGGTAATTGTAGGGGATCTTAAATGAATGGTAAATCAGTTTTGTGGCCATTCATGAAGCAGTCTTAGCGGCAACACAAACATCTTGACGCTGTGAGCCATTGGAAGACAAGAATCATGAGAGAAACATCATATCTGGACTCACAGGCCAGGGCCCGATAGGAACATGGCTCACATCTCAGTAGGTGTATGGATCCTAGGATTGCAGCTGGCATTAGTAGATCCAGCAAAGGTGCTGGGCTTAACCGATGTGGGAATTGCTTGGCCATTGGGGGACAGCCACAGGGCCTGGCCTCTGGGTTCATGTCTCAGTATGTGGAAAGTTCTGGTTGGTGAGGAGCTGTTTTAGGGTCTGGGGGAAGGAATGCATATAAGCCAAACCTGCCAATAGCCCAAGGCTTTGGAAATGGACAGGCTGTTGACCTGCTGGGTGGGCCAGAGGCTGTTGAGGACAACTGGCTCCCATTTGTAGTCTGACATAGTAACGATAATGACGGTTCTTTCATGGTGAGGCCAGGATTGCACATGGCGAGATGCTCTACCAGCTGAGATGCTTGGTCCACAATGACTCTTTGAGGATTGCTCCAGATTGTGGAAGTGCTCTGTGTATGTAAACCAGCGGCGCCCAAACTACGGCCCACAGGCTGGATCTGGCCCCTGACGCCAACACATCCAGCCTGCGCCACCCTCACCGCGCCCTCATCGCACCCACTTCCAGGAGCGACAAAGGTGGCATGGGCCAGATGACTTGGCATTGTGGGCCAGATCCAGCCGGTGAGCCATAGTTTGGGCACTCCTGATGTAAACCATTCTGACGTCGCAGCCATCTGCAGAGGCTGTGGCTGAAGTTGTTACTGGTGGAGATATCAGCTGGGTGACAAGACACCACCGAGATTGGTTCTATTCCAATACTTTCCCTTAAAACTTCAGTCCTGGTTTTATCCTTCCTAGAGACTCTAGCATCCTTCCTCAGACATCTCATACTGCCAATTCTCTAAATCTCCAGTCCTCACTACCCACTCATTTTACCTTTGCATGCATTTGGTACAGATTTCCAAGGCATGATTTCACCTTAAAGTACGGCTTCTGATGAGATAATTATAGAATTGATTGACTGTGATTAATCTGGACTAGTTAGCACTTGGATCAGGTCTGCCACAGAGCCCATAATCCACTGGCAGGGAGACCTTTGCAGTACTGGGTCCGGAAGATCTGTAGGAAATTCCGCCATTGATCAGTGTTCCAGTTCCTTTTCAAACCAGCAATGTTAATCAGGATTAAGCAGAGCCCGGCTGTGATACCTTTCAGAAAGCCCCCTTTATGTTCCACTTGGCAAACTGGAAGAGGCGCGGGTGGATGTGCCCAAGGTGTGCCTGTCAAGACCGAGCGTGTGTGGCACCTGCAGACTGGCATTTCTCTTCTTGGATGACCCAAAGCTGGGTTAGGAAAATCTAAGCCCTGGGAGGGAAACCGATCTGGTTTGGCCCTGAAACTACCATGGGCAACCAGGATGTTTGCAAGGGCCAGAGGCAATTCTCTTCCCAGGTGCCGCCGCCGCCCTCTTCATAGCACAACTTTGACAGCCCATGACCTTCCCGTAACAAGACATGCTTGGGTGCAGACAGGTGCTTTATGGTCTTGTCGCTGCAGCTGTGAACATCGCTCAATTGAAAGCATTTCACTAAGTTGCCAGAGAGTTCACAAGGTGCCTGGACGAGCCTCACATCACAGCTAAACTGTCTCTGGAGGCAAAAATGATGATATTGGAAGTGTCCTACTTTGGGCACATCATGAGAAGGAGGCAGGACTCTCTGGAAGAGACGGTAATGCTGAGAGAGGTGGAAGGCAGCAGGAAAAGAGGAAGGCCAAACAGGGGTAAAGCAGGGGTGCTAAACTATGGCCTGTGGGCCGGATCTGGGCCCAGATGGCAATTCATCTGGCCTGTGCCACCCTCGTCGTAAAATGTGTTTTACTTCCACCTCCATGAGTGACGAGGGTGGCGTGGGTTGGATGAATTGCCATTGGGGCTCAGATCTGGCCCACAGGCCATAGTTTGGGCACCCCAAGTTAAAGCAAAGAAGACGGCAGCTTAAAATCTATCTTATCCTGTTGCAAATCAGATTGCATGGTGTGTTTTACTTCCACTTCCGGTGGTAGGAACCATGTGACTGGCCCGCTGAACCACGTGACCGGCCCGTGGCCCAAAAGGTTTAGGCACCCCTGCCCTAAAGGAAACCACAGCCATGAGTTCGTTAATGCTGAGCAAGGCCTTGGAGGACAGAGCCTTTTGGAGAGCTCTCCTTCACAAGGTCGCAGTAGGTCAGAGGCAATTTGATGGCACGTAACAATCCTAAAACAACAACCGTTGCAAACTCTGAGTTCCCCACCCTCTGTGTTGGCTCTTTGCGGTGCTGCTGTGCCCATTCAGTGCAGACAGGCACCATCTCTTTCCAGAAAGGGTCGAGACCCTTCCTTTTAACACTTTCAGTGCAGAATGGCAATGTCCAAAGGGCCACTGGAATGCCGTAGGCTTGTTCCTGCAATCTGAACCCCCTCCCAAAAACCCCCAATTACATTTATAAACTGAAGGGGTCTGAACTCTCTGCGACAAACCAGGAAAGGGATCTTGGTGTCCTGGTGGATGAGAGCTCAATGAAGGTGTCAACCCAGTGTGCCTCAGCAGTGAAAAAAGCAAACTCAATGTTAGGGATCATTAGGAAGGGTATAGAAAATAAGTCAGCAAGTGTCATTTTGCCTCTTTATAAATCTATGGTGAGGCCCCACCTGGAATACTGTGTACAGTTCTGGTCGCCATACCTCCAGAAGGATATTATGGAGCTGGAAAAAGTGCAGAGGAGGGCAACCAGAATGATTAGGGGACTGGAACACCTTCCTTACCATCTGAGGCTGCAACGGTTGGGCCTCTTCACTCTTGAACGACGACGTCTAAGAGGTGACCTGATTGAAGTTTATAAAATCATGCACGGTGTGGACAAAGTAGATAAGGAAAAACTGTTTTCCCTATCGCACAACACTAGAACTAGGGGACACTCCATGAAACTTTTGGGTACTAGTTCTCAAACAAATAAGAGAAAGTACTTTTTCACCCAGAGGATTACTGGTCTATGGAACTCCCTGCCAGAAGAAGTGGTGACAGCTGTCAGTCTTGACAGCTTTAAAAAATGATTAGTCAAATTCATGGAGGACAAGGGGATCAATGGCTATAATTATGGATACTTAAGGACAACCTCTGGGTTGGAGAGATAGGCAGGATATCTCTCAATGCCATTCCCGGGGAATCCTAAGCAGGTGAAGGCATCTGCTTGGGAATAATACCCTGAAGGAAATGGTGAGCCACTGTGTGAGACAGAATGCTGGACTCGATGGGCTCCTGTGGCCTCTTCCAGCAAGGCTGTTCCTATGTTCTTATGTTCTCTCCTCTTCTGTCAGGACTCAAGCCCCTGCCTCTCCTGTAATAACTCTCTCCCCCATGTGCCTCTGACGCCCAAAGGCCTCTGCAGCAGGGAAGGTGGGCCTTCCCAAGGGTACTTGATGTCAAGGTCTCCTGATGTTTTCTGACTTAGCTCCGACCAGGTGAGCTTCTTTCCAGGGTGAGGTCCCCTCACCTGACAGAACTGAATGGCCAGGTTTGTGCCTGCAAGTCACACAGTGTCCCTTCCTGCCCTGTAATATCTGCCCCTTCCCGGAACCCAAGGAGTGCCTCCCTGCGTTTGCTCATCTCTCGCCCTGGCTCCTGGCCATGTGCTTTCCTGAAAGCCTGGAAAGGCCTCCGTGTTGTTATTAACAAGGAAGCCTTTCCCGGACTCCTTGTCCCGGACGTCTTCCCTCGGCCCGGAAGTGGGAGCAGCTGGTCCGCGGCCATAAAAACGTGAATGCCACCAATGCTCTGGACTCCTTCCCTCGGCCTGGCTGGCCTGGAGGGAAGTAGTGGACTCAGTTATATTGTTTATATGCATTGTATTGTATTATTGTATATTATATTGTATTTTTGCTTTCATTTTTGCTCTTGTTATTGTATTGATTATATTGTATTGTGCTATTTTTTGTACTATTGTGTATTTATTTAATTTGTATATTGTATACTTATTGTATTATGTTGATATTGTTGTTTTCCGCTTCGAGTTGCCTTTGGGCTGAAGGAAGTGGGATATAAATAAAAAGCTATCTATCTATCTATCTATCTATCTATCTATCTATCTATCTATCTATCTATCTATCTATCTATCTATCTATCTATCTATCTATCTATCTATCTATCTATCAGTTGTGGGGGGTTGAGTTTTTGAGTTTATTGTAATATTATATACATTGTTTCTGATATTTTTTTTATTGTTGCATTATTGTATCATTGTAAGGTGATGTGATATTCTGTGATAATTTTTTTTGTCAGCCGCCCAGAGTTGCTGAGCGAGTGGGGCGGCATACAAGTTAAAAAAATAAATTAAATTAAAACCAGGAAACGAAAGAGTCGGTCCTTGCTCAAAGAGTGTGGGAGGAAGAGGAGGACAGGACATGGGAAAAGACTTCCCAGGATGATGCTGCCTCCCCCTCGAATCCAGATCTGGGGAAACCATCAAGTCAGGGCCAGCCCAGATTGCCCCGAAGGAGGGCAGGCAGACCAGAGGGATGAAGCGCTTCTTCCTGGGTCCAGAGCCTCCAAGAGGCCTCCAAGAGGCAGTTGAGACTCAACTCATCACCACATCTTTCCTCCATTCTTTTTACAGTTTCTCTGCAAAAACAGCTCAACTTCCCCCCCCCCCCCAAACCACTCTTGTCTTTCTCCTCACCTCTCACACTCTCTGTACCTGTGTGTGACCCACAGTGGGCTGGGTCTCTCTTCGCTGCTCTAAGAGCCCTAGTAGCTTAGGGGTTAAAACTGCTGTACTTCAGACATAATGTTGTGAGTTCAATCCTGAACAGGGCTCAAGGTTGACTCTGCCTTTTCCATCCTTCCAAGGTGAGTCAGTGTGCTGGGGACAAAATGCTAATGAAGTTGTGAACCGCCCAGAGAGGGCACTCTTAAGGGCTATGGTGAGGGAGCAGGGCCGTATGACCAGTACTGCCGTATAGGGCCCCTGAAATTTGTAATGGCGGCCCTGCGAGGGAGTCTAGAAGTCTAATTCCTATCGCTCTATCCCTGTGCAACATAGCCATGTTCTAACTAAGGGCAACTACTACAGTCTCTATTTTTGCCCCTCGTGCTGTTGAGTTCTTCTTTGTGGTCTCCATGAATCCACAGGAGAACCCACAGTAAACCGATCCCTGTGTGGATTCCACAAGTAAGAGGTGACCACGAACAAGAACAGCCCTTGAAGGTAAGGCAACCTGTGATTATAGAGCCCTGGTGGTGCAGGGGTTAAAACTGCTGAACTGCAGCCAAAAGGTTGTGAGTTTAATATTTATTGTATAGTGTTGTGAACTGCTTTGAAATATGTACTGTTTAATCTTGAATTGGGTATTGTTTATTGCTTTGAAATTTGTATATTGCATTATGATGTTTATTATTGTATTATACTGATTTTGTTTTCTAACATGTTTATTATTGACTATTGATTATTGTACTGAATTTACTTTTCATGCTTCTTTATTATTGGATTGTATTCTGACGTATTATTTATATCATATTTTATATTGTTTGGCATTATTGTTGTAAACCGCTTCGAGTTCCCTTTATGGGAAGGAAAGCGGTATAGAAGTCTAAACATTAAATCAATCAATCAATCAATCTCCCCGCGTCTGTTTGTGTCTGCCTATCTGGGGGGGGGGGGGAGCTTCTCCAAGCGGGATCACGCAACCCCCCCCCCCCTTGGGCTTTTTACCAGGACGGGGAAATCCCCCTCCCCAATTCCCCCCCCCCATTTGGAAGACCCCTAAGTTCGGGGCTTCTTCGCTTTCCGGGCGGAGTCCTTTGGGCCCCGTCCGGTCGTTCGTCGCCCTATCTGGGGGGACAGCTGTTCCCCCCCCCTCATTGGGAGCATCCTCAACCGCCTTCCCAGAAGAGAAGGGGGGGCAGGGGGGTGTCTCCCAAAAATCCCCGCCGATGGCCGGCACCTCGGGGGAAAGGGCTTGGATCCGGACCCGGCGGTTCCCGCTTGCCGGGATGGGTGGGAGGGCGTCACCCGCTCCCCTCTCCTTTCCCCATCCGCCGGGGAGGGAGGGAGGGGGGCAGGGAGGGGGGGCAGAGCCGACGTACCTCTCCACCCCTTTTTGTGTGTGAAAAAAAGAGTTTTATTTTGCTATTGACCAAAATGGTTACAAAAATAACATGCATAACACGCATACATACACGCATAATGTATGTATGGGTGGGGTGCGTGTTATACATCTAGGAAAAAGGTACCTCCTCTCTAACCCCTTCTCACCCACTAACTACTTCAACAACGTTAACAAACTGAACCAATAAACAAAGCAGACAAAACGACAACAAAAACACACCCTTCCTCCTCCTCCTCCTCTTCAAGAGCTGTATCCGATTCCGAATATTGGCGATACTCAGGGCGATCAGCCACGAAGTGTGTCCTGGGAGCAATATAATGCATTGGCCTTCCACTGGCCTTTCGCATGGCAGCGTGACCACAGATCCAGTTCCTTTCTGCTGGTCATTTTCTGGTCCGGAGCCCTTTTGGCACACAAAGACCTCCTCAGCTCCAGGCCAGGACAGATGAAGCTGCGGCTGCCCTCCTTCGGGATGGATTCAAGTGGGGCCATTTCGTCCACTTGGGGACCCTCACCCTTCCTACCCTGTGGACTTTCCCACCCAAGGCCGCCTGTCCTTAGGGTTGTCAGGTGAGTTAACTGCTGCCTGACAGACTGGCGTTGAGTCGCTGGCAGTAGGGTCTACTTCTCCATGACCATAGCAGGATCACTTGGCCAGACTGCATAGTCTACTCTACTCTACTCTAACCAAAAAACCCATCAACCGTGTCAGGGAAGCCAAGGATACACAGCCACCCCCACCCCACCCCTTCCTCACCAAAGGAGAGAGGAGGGAACCTTTTGAGGAAGGCATCCCCCATGCCCCACTGCAAACACCCCCATGGGTGGGGGGCCCTTCCATTGTAGGTTCGCCGCCCCCTCTCCCTAGTTTTGCCTGGAGAATCAAGGCAGCCAAACCCATCCACTCTGCCTGACTTTAGCTCGCCAGACAGCAAGAGATCCTGACCAGCAGCCAACAGAGACTCTTCCTTCGGCCCTGAAGAGGTGAGAATCCACTTGGGATCAAGGTCTGTAAAAGAGATCCAACCTTTTTTGTGATTCAGGTGGGGTCATTTAATCCACTTGGAGGCCCTCACCCTTCCCTGTGGACTTTCTCACTCAAGGCTGATAGTCCTCAGGGCTGTCGGGTTAGTTAACTGCTACCTGAGGATCGGCATTGAGTTGCTGGGAGTAGGCTCTACGCTATGACCATAGCAGGACAACCTGGCCAGACTGGCTATCTGATGAGTTCCAGCATCAACTGCAATGTGGCAGGCAGTTTTCAAGGCAGGGCTTGATGTCCTTAGGCGTGGGATAATGGGACCACAGATATCGGCTGGCCCCCCTTGCTTTGCTTTGTCTCGGGCAGCAAAATGGCTTTGGTCTTATCATGTTTCTCTGTGCAGTTGTACATGGAGTGGGAAACTGGAAGTCCAGGAGGAAGAATTCATTAAAATACCAGTCACATCTCTCTCTCTCTCTCTCTCTCCCTCCCCCCCCCCCAGTTTAGACCCTGGAACATCATTTCCTATCATCGAGGGGATTTTCCTTTTTTAAAAAAAGGATAGCAAAATCTGTTGACACTCCAAGGGGTTAAGTCCGAAGTCTGCTCCATTGAGTGGCTGTTACACAACCACACAATCTACACAACCACAACAGAATGCCGGGAATAGGGATCCTTCCCCTCCCTCAGCACATCTCCTGGCAGGAAGAAGCCGGCAGGTTGCCAAAAGAAGTGGAAAAGAAAGAGAAAGAAAGTCTCCCCGAGGGCTATATAAGAGGGCAGCAGCAGCAGCAGCAGAGGAAGGGAGAAGGTAGCCAAGGTGCTGACAACCCACAGGAGGAGGAGGAGGAGGAGGAAGAGGAAGAAGAGGAAGAAGAAGGAAAGATCACCCCAGTCCTGAATCTCCCGGCTTTGCCATGGCTCTCCCTTCCATGCTCAACTTCTGCCTCCTGGCTGCTGCGGCCGTGGCTCTCTACATCCTTCCTGCCCAAGGTATGATGTCTTGGTGGGTCCCTGGACCACTGCTTGTTCTCCCTTTCCTCCCTCTTTCTTTCTGATGGATAGGTTTGTAAGAGGTGGGTACCACCCTTGCCCGAAAGCCAGTCGTGTCCGACTCTAGGGTTCAGTGCTCATCTCTGTTTATAGATGAAGAACCAGCACTGTCTGCATTTGCAGATGTTTCTGTGGACATGTGGCAGGCATGACTAGACAGTGGAGTGCACGGAACACTGTTGACCTTCCCACCGAAGTGGTCCTTATTTATCTCCTTGCAATTTCTTGCTTTCGAATTGCTAGGTTGGCAGGAGCTGGGACAAAGACGGGAGCTCATTTCGTCATGCAGTACTCGGGTATCGAACTGCTGACCTGCTGCCTTCCAGTCTGTGTCTTAACCACTTGACCAGAGTTCATAGCTGATTTTTTTTTAGTGGTAGCCCTGTAAGTCTGTGTTTAAAGCCTATCAGAGAGTAAACAAATCAAAACGAACAAAAATGGTGTGATACTTTAAAGACTCAGTGCTATATTTTAATGAGAGCTTTCATGGACCAAGTCCACTTTGCCAGACATAAGGGTGAGACTTCATGGCATTAATTTACTTGTATGCAAGTTAAGGTCTGCCAATCCTCAATTAACTCATTAGCAGATGTTTATTTTACATCCATTTACAACTCAACAGAACCAAACGTCAGGGCAATAAAGCTGAATGCCAGTCAGGGCACTTCTGTAAGAAGCCACGTTGATTTGTAAACTTTCTTGTTACGCTGGCCAACCCATGTGTGCCTCTGTACCTTATGTGTATAAATTAATGCCATGAAGCCCAGCTGGGGGAGGGAGGAAGACCAGGCAGGCGGCGGGAGAGGTCGCGATCCTCCACAGCCGCCGCCGCGAGGAGGCTGCCCGCGGACAGAAGCAGCCGCAAGACCTCCCCAGCCGGGGGAGGGAGGAAGACCAGGCAGGCGGCAGGAAAGGTCACCATCCACCACTGCAGACAGAGGCAGAGGAAGAGGAACAGCTGAGACACAGGGAAAACATCCACTGCCCGCCACTGCGATGCCCCTGGAGCAAGGGACCCAGAGACAACAACCCCACCTGGGGAGTGAGGACACAAGGATAAGTAGCTGATGTGAAAAATGTAGCTGAATTAATATAGCGACTGACATAGAGACTTCATACTGACTTAATATAGCAATTAACATAGAGACTGTGTTTTAGAGTGTGATAATATGCATGATAATATGTTGTTTAAACTGTTTTAAACTTTAAAAACTGTGATAAAATGTATGAGGAGAGAAAAATGGCGCAGACACCGGCAACCACGCCATAAATCTTGCCAAGAGAACCCTATTGACCAAAACAAAAGGCAAAACAAAAGGGCAGGCTAGGTGATACAGGATGCTTAACACCTCAGAGGGGAGAAAGGGGAGGGACAGGAAAGGGGGAGGGGAAATACAGTGTTGCAGGGAACAATACTGCATAGGGACATGGAATGTGAGATCAATGAACCAAGGTAAACTGGAAGTGGTAAAAAATGAGATGGAAAGAATAAGCATTGACATCTTGGGCATCAGTGAGCTCAAATGGACAGGGATGGGAGAATTCAGCTCTGGAAACCATCATATCTACTACTGTGGACAAGAAAACCTTAGAAGACATGGAGTAGCCATAATTGTCAATAAAAGAGTGAGAAGAGCAGTAATGGGATACAACCTCAAAAATGACAGAATGATGTCAGTAAGATTTCAGGGCAAACCCTTCAATGTTACTGTGATCCAAATATACGCACCAACCACGGGTGCAGATGAAGCCACAGTGGACCAGTTCTATGAGGACTTACAACACCTCATAGAACAAACACCAAGAAATGATGTTCAAATTATTCTAGGAGACTGGAATGCCAAAGTAGGAAATCAAAAAGTGGAGGGAATAACAGGCAGGTTCGGTCTTGGAACACAGAATGAAGCAGGGCAAAGATTGATAGAGTTCTGCCAAGAGAACGCACTGGTCATAGCAAACACCCTCTTCCAGCAACACAAGAGGCGACTTTACACATGGACATCACCAGATGGCCAACACCGAAACCAGATTGACTACATACTCTGCAGCCAAAGATGGAGAACCTCCATACAGTCAGCAAAAACAAGACCTGGAGCAGACTGTGGCTCAGATCACAACCTACTGATCGCAAAATTCAGGCTTAGACTAAAGAAAATAGGGAAAACACGGAGACCAGAAAGATATCACCTAGACAGCATCCCTAAAGAATACACGGTGGAGGTGATGAACAGATTCAATGGCTTAGACTCAATAGATAGAGTGCCAGAAGAATTATGGACAGAGATGAGGGACATCATGCAGGAAGCAGCAAAGAAAACCATACCAAAAGAAAAGAAGAGTAAGAAAGCAAAGTGGTTGTCTGATGAGGCTCTTAAAATAGCAGAGGAAAGAAGGAACGCAAAAGTCAAAGGAGAAAGGAAAAAATACAATCATTTGAACACAGAATTTCAAAGAAAAGCAAGGAGAGATAAGGAAAACTATCTAAAAGAACAGTGCAAAGAAATGGAAGAAAACAACAAAAGAGGCAGAACCAGAGATCTTTTCAAAAAAATCCGGGAAATCAAGGGAACATTTAAAGCAAAAATGAACATGATAAGGGACAAAGACGGAAAGGAGCTAGCTGATGCAGAAGAGATTAAGAAAAGATGGAAAGAGTACACAGAGGAACTCTACAAAAAGGACCTCAACACTCCTGACAATCACAATGATGAAGAATTTGAACCTGAGCCAGACATCCTGGAGAGTGAAGTCAGAAAGGCCCTAAAGAGCACTGCAAACAACAAAGCTAGTGGAGATGATGGTATCCCAGTTGAATTTTTCAAAGCTCTAAAAGATGATGGCATCAAATTACTGCATTCAATATGCCAGCAGATTTGAAAAACAAAACAGTGGCCACAGGACTGGAAAAGATCAGTATATGTTCCAATCCCAAAAAAGGGCAATGCCAAAGAATGTTCAAATTATCGAACAATTGCGCTCATCCCACACGCCAGCAAGGTGATGCTCAAGATAATACAGGATAGACTTCAGCAGCATGTGGAAAGAGAATTACCAGAGGTGCAGGCTGGTTTCAGAAGAGGCAGGGGGACTAGAGACCACATTGCCAACATACGTTGGATCATGGAGAAAACAAAGGAATACCAGAAACAAGTTTATTTTTGCTTTATTGACTACACTAAGGCATTTGATTGTGTGGATCACAACAAGATGTGGCAAGTGATTAAAGAGATGGGAACACCAGAGCACCTCATATGCCTCCTGAGAAATCTGTACATGAACCAAGAAGCAACAGTTAGGACAGAACACGGAATGACAGAGTGGTTTGGAATAGGAAAAGGAGTAAGACAAGGCTGCATTTTGTCACCATGCTTATTCAACCTATACACAGAGCACATAATGCGCAATGCAGGGATGGAGGAATCACAATATGGGATCAAAATTGCTGGGAGAAACATCAACAATCTGAGATATGCAGACGACACCACCCTAATGGCAGAAAGTGAGGAAGACCTAAAGAATCTCTTGATCGGTTTGAAGGAAGAGAGTGCAAAAGCTGGCTTGAGACTCAATATCAAGAAAACCAAGATAATGGCAACAGGCCCCATCAGTTCCTGGAAAATAGACGGGGAAGAAGTAGAAGCAGTGACAGATTTTACGTTCTTAGGATCTAAGATCACTGCAGATGGAGATTGCAGCCATGAAATAAAGAGGCGGCTGATTCTAGGGAGACAAGCCATGAGAAACCTGGGGAACATAGTGAAAAGCAGAGACATCACATTGCAAACAAAAATTAGAATAGTCAAAGCAATGGTATTCCCAGTGGTAATGTATGGATGTGAGAGCTGGACAATTAGGAAAGCTGAACGCAGAAGAATAGATGCCTTTGAAATGTGGTGTTGGAGGAGAGTTTTGAGGGTACCTTGGACAGCGAGGAGAACAAATAGGTCAATCTTAGAAGAAATCAACACTGACTGCTCATTGGAAGGTCAAATAGTAAAGATGAGGCTAAAGTACTTTGGGCATCAAATGAGAAGGGAGGATTCACTTGAGAAGGCCGTGATGTTGGGAAAGGTGGAGGGCAAAAGAAGAAGGGGGAGGCCAAGGATGAGATGGATAGATGGTATTGTAGACACAATGGGCACAGAACTGGGAGGACTGAGGGGGATGGTGGAGGACAGGGGTGCCTGGAGAACGATGGTCCATAGGGTCGCAAAGGGTCGGAATCGACTGTGCGACTGAACAACAACATGAAGTCTCACTCCCATGTCTGACGAAATGGACTCGATCCATGAAAGCTCACATTGAAATACAGCAACGAGTCTTTAAGGGGGGTCACATCTTTTGTTTTGTTTTGTTTACTCCCTGTTTCCTCTTCACCCAAGGATCTTTTAAGGATCTTTCCCCAGAAGCTTTGAGAAGAGATCACTGTTATCATCGGTTGGTGTGCTCCTCATTGAGGAGGAAGGGTTCCTGGAGGCTATCTAGCCTAGCCCCAGCTCTGTGGAGGCAGACCCAAGCACATAGCTGTCAAGTATCCCTTATTGGCCAGGAAAACCCCTTATTTTACCCTATTTCCCGCAGTCATCCCTTATTAATTAGACTGCAATGCCCTATTTTCGCCATTGGAGGGCAGCACAGGATAAGCATAGCTGTCAAGTATCCCGTATTTCCCAGGAAATTTCCCTTATGTCTAAATCCAAAACTTGACAGGTATGCCCAAGCGACACCCTGGCCTTTCACTCCCACTTTGAACACCTTCTCCAAATAGGCAGGCTCCCCCTTGGCTGATGGGGGTTTCCTTTCCCTCAAAGCTGAAAACTGCTTCTTCTTCCTGTTCACTGTCTTTGGTGCAAAACCTGCCAGCTTAGAGCCGGCAGGGACAGGCAGCGTCTGAGGACGAAGGCTGTTGGCTCTCTCGGCTTCCCGGCAAAGCCCTTCTGGCCGTTTCTCACAACATCCAGGCGCCTCCACATCCCTGGGACATGTTCCAGTTGGTCCATGCGCTTCTTCTTAAAACGTGATCCCCAGAACTGGACCCAGGGTGACCCAGAGATTTGCAGGACAGAGTGGGAGTCTTCCATTCCAGGATCCATCATGGCGCTTCAATTTGGCTCACCTTACTAAGGAGTGAATTGCCCTTTTGGATGCCGCCAGGCGGCTTGGCTTCAGCATTAGATTGACTGAAGACCATCGTGGGAGCCTTCCATGTGCTCCTTTTCACATGCAAAGTTTTTCTAATTTGTTTTTATTTGTATCTCCTTGCATGCAAGTCTTGAGGGTTGGCCTGTGCTTGCAGAATTTCATCCTCTGAGTTTAAGCTCTTGATTCTGTCCCTTCTGCTATCAGCTCCCTCCCTCCCTCCCTATGTTTAGTCCGTCTGAAAACTGGCTAAGCCTTTCTCTCCAGTACCACATCCTGAGCTCTCGCGAAGTTCTTGTAGAATTATGCACAGATCTCATTGCACCCATTATGCAGAAGAAAAAACTGAGTAAGCATATCTGAGATAGTAACAAATGAGTAGGATTTTGAACCTGTACACCTACTGGGTGTACAGAACAGCAACCCATAAGCTACTTGCCTGTCTACCAGTTGCCCCATGCGCCTGGATTCAGATACACCCGTCCTTTGTAAGAGCACAGAAAGATGTCTGCCCACCCTCACAAATTGCTAGCTAGCTAGCTAGGTAGAATGACATTAAGTAGATAGCTAGATAGATGGATAGATAGGAACCCTTGTTGACCTTTTCCTCCTCTTTCAGCCAGCAAGAACAATATTCCAGACTGCTGTGAAGCTACCAGAGATGTACCTTTACCTGCCAGAAGTGCAAGAAATTTTGAAGCTTACTTTATACAAGAGCCACAGATGGGATGCCTTCTCCCAGCAATTGTGTGAGTACCTGTCATCCTGGGAAGACAGGGGTGGTGGTGGTGGTGGTGCTGGTGCTGGTGGTGGTGGTGGTGGTGGGCAGCATCCTCAGGATATAGCAAACCCTTCCTTCGCTCAGACATTAGGCACCAAGTCTGGCAGGGATTGAGTGCAACACCCCCCTTTCCCACCGGGATATATTTCCGTGGTAAATAAATAAATTTCATCATCCCAAGGAAGGTTTCGGTTTGTGAAAAGGGCTCTGAAAGCGTGCCTCCTCCTGAAATGTAGGATTGTATCTCCCCCAGCAGTTAACCTGTTGAGAAACTCCTAGAAAAGTGGGGGTGGAACTTTTATTATTATTATTATTATTATTATTATTATTATTATTATTATTATTATTATTATTATTATTATTATTAATGATATTGATATTGATATTGATATTAGTAATATTGATATTATTATTTATTAAAAGCAATATTAGTAATAGATATTAATATTAGTAATAGATATTAATATTAGTAATATTAATCAATCAATCAATCAATTAATTAATTAATTAAGAAAAAACAGGAAAAAACTGTAGACTGATTTGGGGAAAAATACCACTGGAACCTCCTGATAAAATACTGGGAAAATATGTATGGCGATATTATAATGAAGGTTAAATGAGGGTTGGTTTTGGACATTTAAACTAGGAAGGATATAATAAAAAGCACAACTATTAGGATTCATGTACAAAAAGCTTGAGCTTAAAATGGAAGTTAATACTTTGGGGAATTTCTTTTTTATCTCCTCCCGCTATTCTCTTCTCCCCCCCCCCTTTACTTTTTGAATGCTAGCAGATATTATTTGTGCTGTTCAGTTCAATTTACACACAGGATGCGTATACATATGGCTCATGTGCTTCTGCTGTTGTATTATTGCTCTTCCTTTTTTCCTTTTTTAATTTTTTCTTCCTGTTTGTTGTTAAAAATAAATGTTAGTGAAACAAAGGGAAGAAGTCTTGTCCTCATTCGGAGGCCGTAAAATAGGAGTGAGTTGGTAATTAGAGCTGAAATTAGGCAAAATGATGGAGAGGGGGAATTTCTCAGGCAGTTGTTGAAACTGGTGAAATTGGGCTTCAAAAGAATCTGACCCTTAAATCCTGGAGAAAAATCAACCCCCCCCCCCAAAAAAAAAGCCATAGACCCTAACTCCAGCTGTGGGCAAAACTCTTGTGCCACGGCATGAGTGAAGAGCCGGATTTCCCTCTTCCAACCCACAGGCCGCCTCTTTTTACGCCTGTTTTTAGCGTTCATTTCAGCCTCACATGAGCAAGAAGAGTTTGGAAGTTTTCCTTTATGCCATTACAGCTTCCAGAGTCTGCCAGGCAGGAGTGGGGTTTTTTTTTTAATACTGTACCTTACACTGTACCTTACAGTGGCAAATAAATAAATTTCATGTCAGAAATTACTCTGGGTTGAAAGGATTTTTATTTTTTTTTGCTGGAGAAACTCCGCTCGGGGTGATGACGAATAAAGTGTTCACTTTTCCAAAGAAGGGTGCTTTGAACCAACAACCAAATAGAAAAGGTACAGCCACAATGTACCACCTTAGAGGTGTGCATTGTGGCTGTTGTGTGGGGTGGCATGGGGCTGCCAGTCATAGGGCAGCAGGCAGGCTAACAGAGTCCCCCCCCCCCAGCCCCCAGTAAGTCTCTCTCCTCATCCTTCTCTCCCGGCTCAGGTTGGTCACCAAGAAAGGCTGTGGGCTTTGTTACCCTCGGGAGTCTGAGCATGCTTTCGCCATCATGAAGAAACTGGACGCCAGAGCAGCCCGGAAGCAGCGGCAGCGGTCCTCATAAGTGCCAGAGGTGGGCAACCTGCCCTGTCTTTGTCAAGGGAGGGGGGGAGAGACAGAAATGTTCTCTTGGCCAGGTTACTTGGGGAATCCTGGGATTTGTAGTCCAAAAAAGGAACTTTCACAAGTTCTTTAAAAAAAGTTTTATCAACCTAAAAACAAAACAACAAATACCAACAAACAAGTACAACACCAAAATGAATAAAGAAAGTAATAATACATCAACAAATGTGTTCCCTCCACTCCTGAGACATTATTCTCTAATCTGTTTATTCTAAACAAAATTTCCCGTTCTTATTTTTAGCCCCTATTTCCAGAAAGTTGAATATTCTTGTCCTGGCTTTATCCATTTAGTTTTAACAAATACACAATCAATAAACTCACCCCAAATATCTATACAGTGGCACCTCATACAATGATTTTAATCCGTTCCACGGGGCTCGTTGTTGTACGAAACAATTGCATACATCGTATAGAGATTTTCCTTATGGGATGCATTGCACAACGATTTGTTTTTTTGCTAAGTGGTTTTCCCCATTGAAAAATTGTTGTATGATTTTTTTCCACAGGGAAAATGGTTATACCCTATATATTGCTATACGGGGCGATTGTTGTATGTGGTTCCACTGCACAATCATTTTTCTTCATCCAACCTTTCTTTAATTTTAATTCACATTCCAGTTTACCATTTACAACAATACTCTGTAATTCTTAATACCAATCCTCCATTACAAATTCCACAAACGTTTTCCAAGGTTTAGCCACTAATATGCGAGAGCTGGACCATTAGGAAGGCTGAGCGTAGAAAAATAGACGCCTTTGAGATGTGGTGTTGGAGGAGAGTCCTGAGAGTCCCTTGGACAGCAAAGAGAACAAATAGGTCAATATTAGAAGAAATCAACCCTGACTGTTCATTGGAGGGACAAAGAGTGAAGATGAAGCTAAAGTACTTTGGACATCAAATGAGAAGGGAGGACTCACTTGAGAAGGCCTTGATGTTGGGAAAGGTGCAGGGCAAGAGAAGAAGGGGGCGTCCACAGATGAGATGGATAGATGGTATTGTGGACACAATGGGCACAGAGCTGGGCGGGCTGAGGAGGATGGTGGAGGACAGAGGCGCCTGGAGAACGATGGTCCATGGGGTTGCAAAGGGTCGGAATCGACTGTGTGACTGAAGAACAACAACAAAAAAGCCACTAATAGCTGATACCATAATAACAATAATCTATATCTTATATTTATCTACTTTTAAGTAGATAACATTAACAAAGTTATTCTAGTTAAAACGAATAAACAGGTAGGACCTCCACAATAACTCTAACTTCTCAGTTTGGCCTATCCTCTGCTACGGTCTCTCTTCTGTCTCTGCCCAAAGCGGCTTATGCTGTCAGAGGAATAAATATCAAAATCCAGGCAACGGTGGAGCCAGGCCAGCCACCAAATACCTGTGCTGTAAGTGGGTTGTCGTTCTTAAAACCTGGTGCCAACGAGAGCCTCTCGGTCTTCAAGAAGCCTGAAGAAGACCCAGTCTATAGGCTTGGAAACAGCAGCAGGCGGGTCTTCTCCATAACACTGTCCAGGGGCTCAGCCACCACTGACGGTCTGCCAGTTGCAGCCCTTGGAAAGAGATGGTGGTCCTGTCATAAGAACATAAGAACATAAGAACAGCCTTGCTGGAACAGGCCACAGCCCATCCAGTCCAGCATTCTGTCTCACACAGTGGCTCACCATTTCCTTCAGGGTATTCCCAAGGAAATCCCTTCACCTGCTTAGGATTCCCTGGAAATGGCATTGAGAGATATCCTGCCTATCTCTCCAACCCGGAGGTTGTCCTTAAGTATCCATAATTATAGCCATGGATACCCTTGTCCTCCATGAACTTGTCTAATCCTTTCTTAAAGCTGTCAAGACTGACAGCTGTCACCACTTCTTCTGGCAGGGAGTTCCATAGACCAGTAATCCTCTGGGTGAAAAAGTACTTTCTCTTATTTCTTTGAGAACTAGTACCCAAAAGTTTCATGGAGTGTCCCCTAGTTCTAGTGTTGTGCGATAGGGAAAACAGTTTTTCCTTATCTACTTTGTCCACACCGTGCATGATTTTATAAACTTCAATCAGGTCACCTCTTAGACGTCGTCGTTCAAGAGTGAAAAGGCCCAAACGTTGCAGCCTCAGATGGTAAGGAAGGTGTTCCAGTCCCCTAATCATTCTGGTTGCCCTCCTCTGCACTTTTTCCAGCTCCATAATATCCTTCTGGAGGTATGGCGACCAGAACTGTACACAATATTCCAGATGGGGCCTCACCATAGATTTATAAAGAGGCAAAATGACACTTGCTGACTTATTTTCTATACCCTTCCTAATGATCCCTAGCATTGAGTTTGCTTTTTTCCACACTGGGCACACTGGGTTGACACCTTCATTGAGCTGTCCACCAGGACACCAAGGTCCCTTTCCTGGTTTGTCGCAGAGAGTTCAGACCCCATCAGTTTATAAATGTAATTGGGGTTCTTTGCCCCAACATGCATCACTCTGCACTTACTGATGTTGAAGCTCATTTGCCACTGTTTTGCCCACTCCCCCAGTGTCAAGAGATCCCTCTGGAGCTCTTCACAATCTCTCACAGTTTTCACTACCCTGTATAATTTAGTGTCGTCAGCAAATTTGGCTACCTTGCTTTTTACTCCTACCTCTAGATCATTTATGAAGAGGTTGAAAAGCAGGGGTCCCAGTACTGAACCTTGGGGGATCCCACTCTTTACTTCCCTCCACTTGGAGAAGTGTCCATTTAGTGCTACCCTCTGTTTCCTGTCCCTTAGCCAGTTGCTGATCCAGGACAAGACCTGTCCCTTTATTCCATGACTGGTAAGTTTATTCAAGAGCCTTTGGTGTGGGACCTTGTCAAAAGCCTTCTGAAAGTCCAGATAAACAATGTCAACTGGATCCCCCTTATCCACATGCTTGTTGACACTCTCAAAAAATTCCAACAGATTAGTGAGGCATGATTTGCCCTTGCAAAAGCCATGTTGGCTCTCCTTTAGCAGCGCCTTCTCTTCTATGTAACTATTAATTCTATCTTTTAGGATGGTTTCCATCACTTTACCTGGGACACATGTCAAACTGACAGGTCGGTAATTTCCTGGATCACCCCTGGATCCTTTTTTGAAAATTGGTGTTACATTCGCTACCTTCCAGTCATCAGGCACAAAGCCTGATTTGAGGGAAAGATTATATATTTTGGCTAGGATATCAGCAATTTCATCTTTAAGTTCCCTGAGAACTCGTGGATGGATGCCATCTGGTCCTGGGGATTTGTTAGTGTTTAGTTTAACAAGACATGCAAGGACCTCCTCCCTGGTTATTTCTAACTGGCTTAATTCTTCGGTTTCCCTCCCTATGAAGATAGGCTCTGTTTTGGGCATGTGGCCTCTGTCTTCTTCAGTGAATACTGAAGCAAAGAATTCATTGAGTCTCTCTGCAATCTCTGTTTCCTCTTTAATAACCCCTTGCCTTCCATTGTCATCTAATGGTCCAATGGCCTTCCTAGTTGGGTTCTTACTTCTAATGTACTTAAAGAGTGTCCTCCTGGCCATCCAAAGCAGCTCCTCTTGCAGTGTGAGGCGGCTGTGTGAGATGACAGAGGCTGCTGTGGGGATGTTAGAGTGAGCCTGGGGTTGTGGGTGTAAAAAATGGTTGCTGGGCTTCTGTTCCAGCCCTTTCAAGCCTCTGGCTCTTCCAAACCTGTTGCCTTTCTCTCCCTTTGCAGGTCCGCAGGCTGCGACGGTGGTTGCCTCCTCAATGGCGGTCCATCAAGAACATTGCTCTGCAGGGCAAGAATAATTCAAGGCCTTTGTGCAATTGCCGGAATGAGAACAGGGTGGGTGGGTTGATAGGTTAATGGTGAAGGGATCAGGGCTTGCTTGCGTTCCTTCCTTGGATTTCTTTGGCTTGTATTTCCCTCTGCAAGAGCCTCCGCTGGACTTGAAGGTGTTTGCAGCCTTGGTTGCTGAGCATTTTACTAAACTACAGCATCCCAATTAGTTCTGAGGTGCTAATTCTCATGTGAAAAAAGGCAGGAGCATCCAGGACTTAATTAAGACTCTGTCCCACATTGGGGGGAACCATTGAATCATAGGATCACTGAGTTAGAAGGGGCCTTTGAGGCCATCGAGTCCAACCCCATCTGCTCAGTGCAGAAATAATCAAGGACAGGATGGACTACCAGCATTTTAGTCATGCCTTCCAAATGACCCCTGAAATGTCCATAGACTCAGACAGCATTGGCTCTTTGGCTGTAAACGGACATGAGCACCAAACTGGCTTCTGCGTAAGGGCAACTGTGACCTTACTGCTACATCTAACAGGGTTGGTCTTCTATCCAAAAGGCTTTTTCTCCTCCTCATCCTCCTCAATTGCTCAACCTGGCTTAGTTTCTCCCATTGGAAAGGATTGTTTGTTGCAGGCTTTGAGAAACAGGGAAATGGTACTTTCTGGCTCTTCCCAAAGTAGACCTTCACGACATGGTGAAGGCCTTTCTTGCCTGTCTTGCTAAATTCTTGCTGCCACATTCTATGTGCAATGGGTTTTATTAATAAAAAGACATATTTCTTTAAATGCTCTGGTGTTTTGTATCTCTCTGTCCTATATCATGATGAGAACAAAATGAGGAAAGGAACAAAATTAGTTTCCATTCAATCAAAGGCTCTAATAACTAACCAGAGATGACTCTTCGTAAACAGAAGTCATTGGTCTCATTTGCAGATCTCAGTGAAACAAGGAAGGGCAAAACTTTTATTCGATCCCTCAAATCTATATCTATAAACCAAAGATGTACGTTAGTATATCCTGGATACATTCCCCCCGGGACCCCCCACCCTCCCCTGACAATGCACCAGACCCTACTTTGCGCATCCCATCACCAAAAGAGGAGGGTCTGGACGCCGCTGGTGGGGTGCTAGCCCCACCAGGAAGGACCACCGCAGCGTCAATGGTGTGCCAGCGTGCGCCAGCATGTGCCAGCATGCTGACGTCACAATTGGGCACCTGATTGCACAAGCAGCCAGATGCGACCAACACTGCAACCCCCCCCCCCCACCCACTCAACGGAAATGCAAGGCCACCAGAGGCAGCCACCTCGCCCCTCCCAAAAATGCTACCTTCCAGCACACCCACCCACCACTACCATCCGCCACCACAAGCAGGAACACGAGGCCACAGGAGGCGGCCACCGGGAGACTCCCGGTGCAGCCGCTAGCTGCAAACCCAAGCACCTAACTGGGACACTAGACCACCAGAGGCGGCCGCCGTGCCCCTCCAGCCACTGCGGCCCACACACCCTCCCACCCACCACCACCAGCCCCCATAAGGGATGGGGACACGAGGCTGACGGAGGCAGACGCTGCACCTCTCCCAACTCTGCCGCAAGACCAACCTCCCCCAGAAGAAGGGAATGGCAAGCAAACCCCTTCTGAGCATCCTCTGGGTAGAAAACACTGGAAAGGAGTCACCCTAAGTCAGAATCCCACCTGATGGCGTGCCATACATTGTGTACACAATAATGTCCTTTCCAAGGTAGGTGTGACATTCGAAGAGTGGTTTTATACCAGAGCCAGCTCCCTTTGTGAATTTCCACATTTCGGTGGGGATTGGAATCCTTGTTTGGCCGTTCTCTTCACTACACCACACTGTCTTTTTGCCTGCTTCAGTTCAGCAGAGCTGATGCCCAGCTTATCTCTTTCTCACTTACCTGGTCTACAAAAGGGAAATAATTTCAACCCACAGGTGCGACAGGCTTCCTCCGCTCTGACCTGAGCTGTAGGCCAAGTTAATGAGCTACTTTCCAGATAACACGCTCTCATAAAAGAGGCTAGAAACTCTGATCGGCAAATAAGCTTCTCAGTTCCTTTGATGTGCTAGCTTTATTACTTCCCTTATCACACTTCGTGAGTGTGTGTTTGTACGCATATCAGAAGGGAGGGAGGGGGGTGTAGAAAGGGGAAATCCTCCCTTCATATATCAAGTCCTGTCAAGGGAGGGAAGAAATTTGCTCTTCTGTCTGTTGGCTGGGGAGACTGGAAGTGGTTCTTAAACATTAACACCACCACTACCAACAACAACAGATGCAAATAAACAGAAATTGCACTGGCCTGGACACATCTCTCGAATGACTGATGGGCGTTGGACAGCAGCAGTCACCAAGTGGTATCCCAGAGGAGTAAAAAGACCCCTTGGTATCCCCCTCCCCACCCAAAAGATGGGAAGACTCAGTCATGAATGTTTTTGGTCGGAGCCTGGAGAAGAAGAGCGCAGCAACGAAAGGAATGGAAAGCGAGTTGTGACCAGCAGGAAAACTCATCCCTTGACCGTCTGGTCAATGGAGGAATCAAGGGACAGATGGACAAAAGTCCTGCCTAAACAATAAAATGTGATCTGTACCAAATGCAATGAAGAGACAGGGTGGCGAAGAGACGAAAGAGAGCAAGAAATGTGAACATGATGGGCAGGCAGCAGCAGAGGTAGTAGATGATAAAGGAAAGAGAAAGAAAGATCTACAATTCAGTTGAAAGAGGAAGGAAGCAAAATTAAGCTGAAGGAGAAACTCAAAAGGAGAACCTCAGTACACTCAAACCAGCTTTGTGAGAATGTTGGTACCCAAAACTGGAGAAGTCAATGAAAACATTTGCAGAAAGGAGACTTGAAGCCAGGAAGCATCCATGCAGCCTCTGAGTGGTACATAGTTTGTGGAAAAGTTACTTTTATTTTGGATTTTAGCTCACAGAAACCCCTACGCCAATTCCCAGAGAAAAATTACGCTTAACTGTCCAAAGTATTGGGGGGGGGGGGGGAAGCAAATACGACTTTTTTAAAAAATGGAAATAGCTAAGAAGATGGGGGGGAGGAAGGGTTAACAATGAATGAAAATACCCTTCAACACTACAGTGTAATTCTTAAGGACTGAGGAGATGAATAGAGGCAGCAAAACTGTGAGAAATGCAGCAGGCAGACATATTTTGGGGCTGGCATACCGCCATTGGGGTGCCACCAAGAACCCTCGACTTGTGATCACACAAGGTAGGTTTCCTTTGGTGTGCCCCAGGAGAAGATGAACCCCATTGATTTCTCTCATAGGGACCTGCCCACACTTTCAGATTGGGACTCCATCACCGAGAAGGCAGGTTTCGCCTCGGCAGCACAAACTCTTAACGCGAAAGTGGTGTGTGTGTGTGTGTGTGTGTGTGTGTGTGTGTGTGTGTGTGTGTGTGTGTGTCCAAGAACATCTGGGGAAGCTAAGGTTGAGAAGCACTGACTTAAAGAGACCCCTCCTGACATTTTCATGGAGTTGAACTTGCTCCCTGACAAACATTAGGGCTGAACTGTTGACGCTCTACTTTCCCTCGCTGGACTTTCATTTGCAGGCAGGGGAGATTTTAAGATAAGGGATGAATGAACTGCATCTTTCTTTTTGTCTACGTTGTTGTCTTTGGCTGGCTGATTTCAGTGGCTTTGCTCCTACAGCAGCTGCTAGAGATAAACATTCATCTTGGCCACAAATTGAAGGCAGTTTTGTCAGCCATTCCATGTTCTTTGGGAAGGAGCTGTTTTGTGGCACACACGGCTCTCGAACGCTCGGTGGGAATCTTGTCTCCAGTTCAGGGACCAGAAATGTCTGACCAGACTTCCTCGACCTCTTTTCTGTCAGTAGCTTTGATGCCCCAGAAGCCCTGTTCCTAGAGGCAGCTGAAGAGCTTGCCGTTCCTACCTGGGGCGGGGGCAGCTAATGGTGGAGAGTGAGCAGCAAACGCCTCTGTGTGGCACACAGGGACTTTCTAGGGACCTGTTCCAAAGGGCAAGGCACTTACGTCTGGGCCAGGCACAGGCCTCTTTTCCAGGGGAAAACCCTGCCGCTGCAGCTCTGGACCTGAGAAGTCACACTGGGACAAAGGTCCACTTGGAATTGGAGTGGCGCATCATGTGTTCCAGCATCTCCCGAAGGTGCATCTGCAGGGTCCAAACCATGGGTGGGCACAGAAGGAACCAAAGGGCTTCAGGCGATGCTTCTTCTTTTATTCTTTCATGTCCTGATCAAACCCAGGACTGCCAAAATGAAGCCACTTCCTTGGCTTTGTCATTGGCCAAACCTAAGTCCTGAGTGGTTCTTGTTTCTGGCAGTCATCAACAGATCAGTCAATGAGCCAATGGATTCTGTATCTCTCCACATTCACACAGCGTGTTGTTGTCCACCATCAGCCCCCACTTGAGCCTGTGGGTCTTGCATTTAGGCACTCCCACCTTCAGCCTATTCAGGGTCCTCCATGTGACGTAGAGGGGAGGTTGAGTTTCTCAGCTACATCCTCCTTTAATGTTGTTCCTTGTCCAGTGAGCTCCTTCCTCCATCTCTTAATTTGGTTTTCTTCTTGCGTGCCCTCAAGAATGTTTGTTCTTGCCATAAAGCTCTTCCTGGATCTGAGCCGTGGCCCTGAGGCTCATATCCATTCAGAAGATGTCAAGGGTCCTACTCTTGCTTAGCTCTCTCCATGGAGGGATGCCAACAAGAGGGTATATTTACTCAACTGGTGTAGGTTTGAGGCATCCTGTCACTATACACATGGCTTCATTAACAGCCATGTCAACTTGTTTTGCTCTGAGTGTCTCTGCTGCAGAGAGGCAAAAAGCTGATCTGTGCAGCATGGATGCTTGATGGGTGAGCAGGGAGAAGTCTGCGACAGAGAAGAGGGCCTGCGTCTTTTCAGGGCATCCTTGGGGCCGAACCCAGCATCAGCGAGGGCTCCTCTGATGTTTCTCTGGGCAGTCATGTTTCTCTGATGGTTGGGATGAAGTTCTCTTTTCTCCATGGACTGGGCTGTTTCTTGAAAGCATGCTGAGTGCCCAGAGGAGTTCTTGGAAAAACCCGTCTCTCTCTGTTATGTCAGGAAGACGATGCTACCAAAGGAAGTGTCTGTTTGACCCCATAAGTGGCCCACATTTGCAGGGCACAACTTTTGCATGCTTCCTCCCAAGCTCCCAGCACAACAGCATTTGGCCGATGTGTTCTTCACCCTCCAAAAATCCCCACGGGACTCTTTGGTGGCAGCGGGGGTGGGTGGGGGCGGAGGCTTTCTTTCCACTTTGCACCCAGTGTCAAACAGTGAATTCTTCTGCCCATCAAGCAGCTGGGGGCTTATGCCGCAAACACTTCTTCAAGGAAGAGACACCACGGTTACTGGCTGCCATCTTTGGACAGGGTTGGCCATTCTCCACCCACCGTGGCCTGGAGAGGAGAAATGAAAGTGCTGCAGGAAGTCCTGGGAAGAATTACTCATCTCTCAGAGGCAGGCAGGCAGGCAGGCAGGCAGGCAGGCAGGCAGGCAGGCAGATTCCAGCCTTGTTCACAGCAAATTCCCCCCTTTCCCTTCAGCCCTCTCCCCCACTTTGTTTGAAGTCCCTCAAACAAGGGAAGGGGGCCTCTCCCACCCCCACCCCAGGGCCGAGAGCTTCCTGGGTGCATAGAAAGTCCCAGAGCCAATTACCGGCACCACCTTCAAATGAATGTGTGCAATGACGAGGAAGGCATCGCCTAGGAGGGAGAACTCAGGAGAACCCCCAGCACAGAGCCACTGGGTTCCTAAGGCAGCTCCTTGTGTGCTCTTAATGGCTTGAAAGACTACAAGGCCCATGAGGCTGGGCAACCCCAGATGTTCTAGATAGGCCACATAGGTGAACATCCTTTGAGCTGTGTAATGCCCACAGACGAGGAATGCATGGCCCTTAGTAGCTGCTAGGCTGCCACTCCAGTCATCACTTACTGCTGGCTGGGGCTGATGGATTCTGTAGTCAAGTGGCACACATTCCTCACTCCCACTGCCATGCTTCCTGGATGTGTACTGCCTGGACAGCCTTTTCCTTATGGTGACTGCAGAAAGGGCCTGCAGTTGGGCCGGCTCTACCTTGCTGATGAGCTGGTCATCTTTCTACATTGAAGCCACAGAGGCCTGCAGATGTCCTGAAGTTCTCCTGGTCGACCAGAAGGTCATAAGGGCATAAGAGCAGCCTTGCTGGAAGAGGCCACAGGAGCCCATGATCCAGTCCAGCATTGTGTTTCACACAGTGGCTCACCATTTGCTTCAGGGCATTATTCCCAAGCAGATGCCTTCACCTTCAACCAGGTCACCTCTTAGACACCGTCGTTCAAGAGTGAAAAGGCCCAACCGTTGCAGCCTCAGATGGTAAGGAAGGTGTTCCAGTCCCTTAATCATTCTGGTTGCCTTCTCTGCACTTTTCCCAACTCCATAATATCCTTCTGGAGGTATGGTGACCAGAACTGTACACAGTATTCCAGATGGGGCCTCACCATAGATTTATAAAGAGGCAAAATGACACTTGCTGACTTATTTTCTATACCCTTCCTAATGATCCCTAGGTCAGCCCGCCGTTGGGGTAAGAGCCTGCTCTGGGAGGGCTGGGCCACAGTCCATTCCAGGTCTCGTCTTTGCTGACTGTATAGAGCTTCTCCATCTTTGGCTGCAGAGTACGTAATCGATCCGACTTCGGTTTGGCCATCTGGTGATGTCCATGTATAAAGTTGTCTCTTGTGTTGCTGGAAGAAGGTGTTTGCTATGACCAGTGCACTCTCTTGGCAAAACTCTATTAGCCTTTGACCTGCTTCATTTTGTACCACAAGGCCAAACCTGCCTGTTATTCCAGTTACCTTATGACTTCCTAATTTGGTATTCCAATCTCCTATGATGATAAGGACATCATTTTTTGTGTCAGTTCTAGAAGGTGCTTGTAGGTCTTTGTAGAACTGGTTGTCCACAGCCTCTTCTGAATCAATGTTTTGGGCATAGACTTGGATTACTGTGGTGTTGAATGGTTTGTCTTGAATTTGGACTGAGATCATCCTGTCATTTTTAAGATTGTATCCCATTCCTGCTTTCCTCACTCTTTTATTGACCATAAGGGTCACTCCATTTCTTCAAAGGGATTCTTGCCCACAGTAGTAGATACAATGGTCCCCTGAGTTAAATCCACTCATCCCTGTCCACTTTAGTTCACTGATTCCCAAGATAGCAATGTTCATTCTTTTCATTTCATTTTTGATCACGGCAAAATATATCAAAAAAGTCAAACATGAAATGGATATATGAGATAGTAATCTTCAAATACCTGAAAGAGGGTCATAAAGAGGAAGGGCAGGATCTGTTTTCCATCATCCCAGAGTGCAGGACACGCAATAATGGGCTTAAATAGCAAGATATAGGCTGAATATTAGGACAAACTTCTTAACTGTTAGAGCAGTATGACAGTGGAACCAGCTACACTGAGAGGTGGTGAGCACTCCAACACTAGAAGTATTCAAGAGAGAATTCAACAACCATCTGCCACATCTGCTTTGATTCAGACTCCTGCCTTGAGCAGGGGGTTGGACTAGATGGCCTCAAAGGTCCCTTATTCCAGCTCAGTTATTTTGTGATTCTACCTGTCTGGCTGGACATCCTGCTATGGTAATGGAGTAGACCGTATAGCCAGGGACTCAACGCCGAGTGTTGGGTGGCGGTTAACTAACCTGACCAATGGCTAGAGGTGGATGAGCCCCCTTAGATGGGGTGATGGTCACCCTCAGTGGAGGAAATGCCACTGGAAACCATCCTATTGGGCCCAATGGCAAAATGAGCAGAGGAGGAACTCTGATTCCCAACAGTCATGACAGCGGAAGAGACTATGCCAAATGGACTGGCTGTGGAGGTGCACCTTGTCCATATCCTCAAGGCTGCAGCGGTCCATTGCAGTCCCAGTGTTAAATCCTGCATGTCGTGTTTCATGTGTGCCCTGGGTGATGGCTCCGAGATTATAGTGTGTGGGTCACTTCATGGCAAGATGGGATCCACCTTAAACAAATTCACACCAGTGACATTTTCCCTGCTTCAGGAAAAATGCATTCTCGGATACGAGTTGCAGTTGACAATTCTGTGATTCTATGCTTCTAAGGTGCCCTCCCCCACTTGTGAGTATGCCTGGAGCATGAGTCCCCATCTTCTTTGATCCAGAACAGGGGCTGCATCCTTGTTGCCCTTTCTCCTGCCCTCCACGGGCTTTGCAGGCACCAAGCTACACCAAGGGTTGACCAAGCCCATGCAAGGGCAGATTGGGACATCCACTCCCTAATTGCCTCTGCCCCCCCCCTTGCATGGGGCTGCTCCCTCCTGGGGCTTTTCCTTGCTTACTCACTGAGGAGAGAAACTGAAAATGAAGGTAAGGCGTCTGGGTGATAAATACCACAGGCTGGAGCTGGCTGGAGGCTGAAGCATCTCTCTCCCTGGAGAGGTTGGCTGCTCTTTGCTCTCACCTGTGCTGATCCACCGTGAGCTCTAGCAGGCATGGGACATCACCTGGGGGTCCTCTGCTGCCTGGTGGCTCTCTCCTCCTGGGGCCTCCTGCAAGGTAAGGGGGAAACGATTCTCCACTCCATCCATTCGGCTCTAAGGGATTGGCAGGTGGGGCTAGGGTTGGGCGCCTCTTCCTGGTTCAGAGTAAGGGATAGTTCCAGAGTTAAGAAACTGCTTCTCATCAGAGCCTCACCAGAATAAGTGGGGTCTGGGAACCAGGAACATTAAAAAAATAATTGACAAGACAAAAAAAATTAGGGAAGGAAAGGATAACAATGCTACAATTAGATAAACAAGTTAACCAAAGCTGTATACATCCTAAAGGTCCAGCAGTGGCTTAGTGGTTAAGACGTTGAGCTTGACAAGTGGGATGTTGGCAGGTCAGTAGTTCGAGACCTGAGTGCTACATGTCATCTGTCCCAGAGAGTGCACTAAGTGCTGTGGGACGGTATAGAAGTATCATTGCTATGGGTGGCATGGCATTGGCTGTGTGTGTCTCAGTGAGAAGAGGAAGAGTCCAAATGTTTCTCCCCTTCCTTCCTTCCTTCCCAACCCCCCTCCTCAGTGTCTGGCTATTACCAAGTGTTGGATTGCTGCGTGAAGACCAACCTGCTTCCCATCCCACCTAGATATGTCCGTGGTTACCGTGAGCAGCATATCCAAGAAGGCTGCCCTGTCCAGGCTACCATGTAAGTGACACCACCTATATTTTTCATTGGAGGGAGTGGAGGGGGTGGTGGGGATGGGGGGGAAAGAGAACATTTTATTGACCTGAAGAGAGAAAGCAAGGGAAGCAGAGCAGGTTTGCCATGGAATTCCCTTGGCCAGGGCTGTCCAAGAATGTAGGGAAGGATACTTCTTCTTCTTCTTCTCCTCCTTCCCCTCCTCCTCCTCATAAGAACATAAGAACAGCCTTGCTGGAACAGGCCACAGGAGCCCATGATCCAGTCCAGCAGTCTGTCTCACACAGTGGCTCACCCTTTCCTTCAGGGTATTCCTTCCCAAGGAGATGCCTTCACCTGCTTAGGATTCCCTGGAAATGGCATTGAGAGATATCCTGCCTATCTCTCCAACCCGGAGGTTGTCCTTAAGTATCCATAATAATTATAGCCATGGATACCCTTGTCCTCCATGAACTTGTCTAATCCTTTCTTAAAGCTGTCAAGACTGACAGCTGTCACCACTGCATGAAACTTTTGGGTAGTAGTTCTCAAACAAATAAGAGAAAGTACTTTTTCACCCAGAGGATTACTGGTCTATGGAACTCCCTGCCAGAAGAAGTGGTGACAGGATTCTCATTAGAGCATTGCGCAAGGCTCACAGCACTGAGCCAGGCCTCCTCTCACTCTCTTTGCTTGGGAGGCATTTAGGAAGAGGAGGATCTTTCTCTTGCTGAGAGCCAGATGACCTGTGCTGGCTAGAAATCCCTGCAGAAACCCAGGGCCGGCCAGAGCATCCTTGCTTTGCTCATGAAGAGACACCATTGCTAGGCCAGGGGGGAGCTCTTGAAGGGGTTCCCTGGAGCAGTTTAGGACTCAACAGGATCCCATGGCCATGTGGATGTGAGGTGGTGTCCTTCTTACTTGCCCTGCCAATTTTCTGGTTTCCTGGAGTTGGGGAACTCAGGCAGGCGTCAGCAGCATCTCATATGGACATGCTCATGGCCATCTCAAAAGAGCCAAAGCAGAGCCTAGGGCTTAGAACAAGTCCCTGTGGATGCCCCTGCCAGGATAGGGGTCACAATGGCTGAGAGGACATGAAGAGCTTCTTGAGCCAATTCACCCCAACCAAGGAACTCTTCCAATGGCTGCTTCTTTCTTATCTTTTGAGTCCAGATCAAACTTTGGACTGCCAAAATGAAGCCACTTTCTTGGCTTTGTTTTTGGCCAAACTGAAGTCCTCATCGGTGCATGGTTCTGGCAGTCATCGGCAGTCCAGCAAATGAGCCAATGGATTCTGCCTCTCTCCACATTCACACATTGTTCACATGTTGTTCACATGTTGTTCTCTGCCAGCAGCCCCCACTTGAGCATGTTGGTCTTGCATTTAGGGACTCCAACCCTCAGCCTATTCATGGTCCTCCAAGTGACGTAGGGGAGGCTGTGTTCCTCAGCCATGTCCAGTGAGCTCCTTCCTCCATCTTTCAATTTGGTTTTGCTCTTCTCAAGAATGTTTGTTCTTGGCATAAAGCCAACTCCATAATCTGAGTTGGTGAACTTGAGGCTCATCCCCATTCAGAGGATGTTGAGGGTCCTTCTCTTGCTTAGTTCTCTCAGCATCTGCTGCTATTTTTCTCCCAATTGATACCAAGGAGAGGGTATTTTTCCTCAACTAGTGTAGGTTTGAGGTATCTTAGTGCTGCTCAGCAGACATCATCATCAGCTCCTGCTTTTAGAAACTCTCCCCTCTCTCCTGCTCTTGCTCCTTGCTCTGGTACAGCCACTGTGTCCACTGAGCTCTAGTTACTCATCTCAGTGGTGTTGAATTCACGGCTGCCATTGTGTGTCTAAAGTGGCTGCCAGAGAAGTTGACCATGTGGCTAATGTAGAAGTGTTGTGCCAGATGGATAAAGAACAAGAACTGTTTAAGACCATCAAACAAAGAAAGCTCCAATTCCTTGGGCATATCATGAGGAACGACAGGAAGTATAGAATACCCCAACTCATTATGTAAGAGAAGACCCATGAGAAGAAAGAGGCCCTGGGTGTAGATGAACCTCGTGGCTAAAGAACCTGAGAGACTGGTGTGGAAGGTCTTCAGACGAACGGTTCCAAGGAGTGAAGAACAGGAAGACTACCGCCATAAGGATAGCCAGTATTCAGAACAGATATGGAGCTCTGATTGCAAAGGCCCCTGTGGTGGTCCAATGGAGTGCTGGTGATGCACAACTCTTGCTAGGGCAGCATGCCAGTAAACCCTGAACAGAGGACAGCCTGTTACCTTCCAGGTTAGTAAGAGTGAATTGTTTGGAATTTTAAAAAAACTAGGCAGAAATTTTAGCCAATTTCGTTGTTCTGTGCAGGACAATGACAATAAAGATTTATCTTATCTTACCTTACCTTACCTTATCTTATCAGAGAGTCACATGTCCTTGGTAACCTTGGCTCGCAGCCCTAAGCCAGTTCCTCTTCCCAAACCTTGGCTTTCTTATACCATGCACAGCCACGTGAGAGAAGTATTGGTTGCACTTTCATTGCTATGGGAAAGGAGTGAGATCCACCGGCTCCCCCCCCCTCCCGCACCATGCAGTTATCACCTCTTTTGTGCCACCATCCAAGCACATCATTTGATTGACTCCTGCACAGCTAGAATAACATCACTGAGCCTGTGGCTTCCTGCCAACACGGGCCTCAGAGGATTTGGAGTTCCACCTCCAGCACATGTTGACAGATGTGCTAACTTGGCTCCTGCGCCCCATTCATTGGACTGGCCAGCTGCCAAGCCCTGCGCAAAACAGAGGCAGAGGAGGTAAAATGATAATCCTCTTTCCATTCAGACTGAGGTAGGAACAAGGCAGATGTTTGCATTTCATGGACCATTTCGTCAGGCAACGAATCAGCAATTCTAACAGGTGAAAGGTTCCGTGAAAGTGGAAAGTGGATATGCTCCTGTTTTAGGCAAACGGCCAGACATAAAGAAGAATTCTGCCCACATCACTTCTGTGCTCCTTTGGGATCCTGGTGTGGCAACACCTTCTGTACGACACAAACTCTTGCATTCAAAACTTGTTCCAGCAGCCACAGAATGGAGAACTTCCCGTAAGTCCCAGGAGGTCAAGCTCTTTGGCCCTCCTCTATGCTGGAGTCCATGTCTCATAAGAAGATGCACCAATGCACTGCCATTCAAGGGCATGTAGCACTTTCCATCCTTCTTCATCCATTTCCATCTCCTCCCTCCCTTCTTCCCTTCCTTTCCCTTTCTTCTTCCCTTCCTTCCTGGATGGCTGAGCAAAGCCAACCTTCTAACCTGCCCACTTTGACCAGGAGCCGCTCCCTGAGTTCTCCAGGAGAGACTCGCCCAGAGGACCTTGGTTTCATCCTCTCTGTTTCTGTGCTTTCAGTTTCATCACCATGAGAGGGAGGCAACTCTGTGCCCCACCGTACGCCAAATGGGTGAAGCACCTGAAAGCAAAGCTGGACCGGCAGGATTACCAGGTGAACGCAATCTTGGGTTTGGATGCAAGAGAGCCATCAGGTTGTCCAGGGAGTGGGTGGGAAGGTGGAGGGTTCCCAGCGTCTTGACAGCTTCTTGGCAGCATAATTCTTGCAAACTGGCCTTAGACCAGGGGTGCCCAAATTACAGCCATGGGCCAGATCCAGCCCCAATGCCAACTCACCTGGCCCACACTGCCCTCATCACTCCTGGAACTGGAAGTAAAATGTGCTCATATGGCACATTTTACTTCTGCTTCCAGGAGCGACGAGGGTGGTGCAAGCTCGATGAATTGGTTTCAGGGGCCAGATTCGGCCCATGGGCCATAGTTTGGGCACCCCTGGTTTAAGCAGAGAAACTGACAGCCTAAAATCTATCTCATCCTGTTGCTGGGCTCATCTGATAATTTTGATTTTTTCTAACCCCGCATAGAGATCATCTTGGACTAATTTCTAGACCATGGCTGGCCAGCTTCCCTCATGGCTGGAGGATCCTGAAGTCAGCAGCAGCAGCAGCTTCATGCAATCCCTGCGCTCCCTCAGATGGACATGGACCTCTGCTTTGGTCCAGGAGGACTTGTATCTCCATGGCTTCCCTAAAGTCTTTGTTGTTCCTCCTGTGTCTGCCTGTCTTGGGTTGGCTGATCTAGACCAACGAATTGTCACTCTTCTTCGCTTCCTCTTTTACCCCTTCAGGTGTTGAGGGAGATGCAAGGTTCTTGGCCTGGCACTTCTTGTGGCCTCCCACGGTGTTATTTGGTGTGGTTGCAATATCTTTCTTTGATGTTGTCTCTTTCCACCTCCTTCCTCTGGGTCTGCCTCCTGGTCTCTGTCCTTCTCCTCTTTGCACATAGGATGCCTTGTGAGGTATGGCCTTCCAAGGCATTCTCTCCAAATGGGCAAAGCCACTTAATTTGTTATCTCTGGATGTAACTGGAGGTTGGTTCTATTCCAATTCTTTCCTTTATAACCTGATTTCTGATTTGGTCCCTTCTAGTCATTCCAGCAGCCTTCCTCAGACATCTCATTTCCGTGGTGACCAACTTTTGCTTTTGTTTTGTTGTATGTGCCCATGTTTGGCACTGGGAACATAAGGTGGGAATGAATAGGCTCTGCATGAGGTGTTTCTTTGTGTTGATTGGTATTGCCTTGTGTTGTAAGAGCCTCAAGAGTTGATTTGGGGCCATTCAACAATTACGTGATCCATTTTTTTGGGGAAATGACCCGCTCCCCCCTTTAAAACTATGTAATCCGACCGTAATTTTTGCTTCAAACCCCCCTCCCTTTAAAATTATGTAATCCAGAGCTTTTGTGTCAAAACTCTAATTTTTAGAGCTTTTCACTCTTGGTGCCTAATGCAGAACGTATCGGTGAGGATTCAATAATCTCACGTCAGACCAAAATTCCCAGAGATCATTTTTAAAACTAAAAAAAGCGCCATGTTTCGAAACTACAAGAGCTCCAAATGGATTACGTAATCTTTGACCTGACACACACACACACACCCCGCCCCCACATAATTTTCCGTAATTCGGATGGCAGACCCCCTTCCCCCCTCGAGGATCACGTAATTGTTGAATGGCCCCTTTACCTTATTGCTCTGTAGGTTAATGAATTGTCATTATCCTCAGAGCTTTGATATTGGTTTCCAGGAGCCAAATTTCCCCCTTTTGTGTCTGTTCTCTGTTAAACAACAAGGAGTCAAAAATCCTGGCTGATCTATGCCTTCCTCCAAAGGAATCTACTGTAGCAAGTGACCTCGTCTGGATCCGTCCCATGAGTTGCCCACATGCCTTCAAGACAGGTCCTGGCTCCAGACTATGCCACCCCCACAGAGACAGACGTTGGGGTCTGCTGCTTCTCTCCCATCTCAGGGAGGGGCTCCGGTTCTGTTTCTCCCATTGCTTTTTCAGTCATGTTGAGCCACTGCATGGGTTGGTGTTGGGACTGAGCTTATCGTGCATGAACGCAAAGTGTGAGGTGGTGGTGGTGGTGGGTAGTGGAATGGGGAACAGGAGCTGTTTCATAGCACTCCAAACCACATCTCACTGCTCTAATGGGTGTCCTTCTCTCCCTCCCTTCCCCACTTCCAGGACCTTATCCTGATATTACACACACACACACACACACACACACACACACACACACACACACCAGTTGGGCCTGGTGCCTCTGTGTCTTTTCAATGCCACTGCGCACCATATCGGCATGCTAGGCAGTCTGACAAAGTGGACTTGATCAACGAAAGCAAACATTAAAATAAAAGCAGTTAGTCTTTAAGGTGGCACATTTTTTTTTGGTCTTTTTGCTGTGTTTTGTTTACTCTCTGATACCCTAATTCTCCTCCTTCCTTCTCCGCCTGCTTCAAAAGATGACATTTCCACTGCTTTCATCTCATCCTAGCCTTTGGAAAACTAAAAAGAACGCTTCCTGGAAACAATGACAGGGCTTTGTTGTTGTTTTTGTTAGGATGCTGTAGGGATGCACTGTCTGGTCAACCTGGCAACATGAAAGACATGCACTCTTGAACGACGGCGTCTAAGAGGTGACCTGATTGAAGTTTATAAAATCATGCACGGTGTGGACAAAGTAGATAAGGAAAAACTGTTTTCCCTATCGCACAACACTAGAACTAGGGGACACTCCATGAAACTTTTGGGTACTAGTTCTCAAACAAATAAGAGAAAGTACTTTTTCACCCAGAGGATTACTGGTCTATGGAACTCCCTGCCAGAAGAAGTGGTGACAGCTGTCAGTCTTGACAGCTTCAAGAAAGGATTAGACAAGTTCATGGAGGACAAGAGTATCAATGGCTATAATTATGGATACTTAAGGACAACGTCCGGGTTGGAGAGATAGGCAGGATATCTCTCAATGCCATTTCCAGGGAATCCTAAGCAGGTGAAGGTATCTGCTTGGGAAGGAATACCCTGAAGCAAATGGTGAGCCACTGCGTGAAACAGAATGCTGGACTGGATGAGCTCCTGTGGCCTCTTCCAGCAAGGCTGTTCTTATGTTCTTATGCAAGTTTACCTTTTTCCTAAGTGCAGTCCTGGGTCTGCCTAAAGCAGGCGTGGGTTCCCATGCCCCCCTCCCCCCAGAAACACCTGGACTCTAGCCTCACCTTGTTTGATGTAGGCAGATTGATTGCACATGAGCCAGCAGATGGGCTAAACACTAATTTATTGTAACATGATCAATCTGTACATGAGGCAATGGCGGAGCCTTTCCTCCTTATATATGGTACATAATACATTTGAATCTCGCCCGAAGGTGCCTATTGATTACAGTATCAGTGATGTCTTTCTGACGTACTGCATACCTGACATAGTTCACCTGTGGCGGGAAGGTTTCCCGTGCTAGTTACTCATTGGGTGAATTGGAGCCACGTGAGCTCCACCAGCTGCGCTAATGGCGAACAGCTGAACTGCATGCATGCACAACACCTTGCCTTACTGTTGGCTCTGCTTGCCATGGCTGAAGAGATTTCATAGCCCAAGCCTCAGGAAGACAGAAATCCTCTATCCTTGATCTAAAGGAGAAAGAGTGTGTGTGTGTGTTTTTAAGGGTGGTGGAAATCTTCAAAAGATGCTGTGGAGCCCTTGCTTCACAGTGTGTGGGATTTTCACCCACTAAAGCCACCTCCCATTACATCCTGCTACCCCATGGAACCGCTGTCAGGCATTACTTTGTGGAGGGGGTGGGGAGACTGGCTGTGTGTGTGTGTGTGCGTGTCTGCGTGTGTGTGTGCGTGTGTGCATGTGCGCGCGCGTCACTGGCAGCAATTCACAGATGAGCTCATTGCCTATTAAATTATGTCATCTCTCATTTTTTTAAAAAAGGTAGATTTTCTGGCTTTCCTTCCTAATGGTTTTAAATTATACAGACTTCCAGGATTTGAAATGTATGGCAGACATATTTTTAATGCCTATTGTAAAAATGCCAAGGAATTTTTAAAAAAATATCAGCTTGCAAATTTGTCCTTGCAAAGACTCTTCTAAGTCCCTCTTGGAGAATGTGGCTTAATTAGACCGTGCAGGTGTCCTTATGGCCGTCAACATTGCTCTTCTTCTGTACCTGTTCAGAACTTCTTAATCTTTTGCAATGGGGTGGCATTTTGGGCAGACCACTCTCACCTGCTGTCCTGCTCTCAATAGACATCATACAGGCAGACGGAGGACTGTGGGTTTCCTCAGCCTTTCCATCCGTGGAAGAAAAGGTTAAACATTGGCTTGCCTCAGTCGCAGAGACTCTTGGCACTGGCTTGAGCTTTCTGCATGCTGGAAGTCTGATTCAAGTGGGTTGGGGGAAACCCCGAGCCACCCCATTCCCCCCCTGCCTCGACCCGCTGTTCAGCCAAGGACAGAAGAAAGTGCAACACAGCTGATGTAGAGAGATGGGAACAACATAGACATACCAGCGCATGTTGGGAAGAGGAGGCATAGCCACACTTGACCTCCTGGTTGATGCAACATGTTTAGCAATAAGACACACACTTCAGTGTGGAGCTGGAATAAATCTGCTTCCCAGAAGCACAACTTGAACTTCTCCCATTGTGTTTGTTGTCCAGATGTTCCCTTATGGCTGGATCTTCTCCAACCTGTGGTTATTTGACAACCAATCATACTAGATTTCATTGTTTAATATCTGACAGTTGATTCAGGGCATCGTACTGATCGGTATCACCCACCCACACCCACACACCCTTTAGTGCTCGATAGTATCAGTATATAAAATGAAATAACAGATCACGGTAACTTTCAAAGTCTTCCAGACCTCCAGCTCAGCCTGTTTGCTGTGGGAAGAAACCACATCCGCCTCCACTGCGGAACTTGCCCCTGTGCATTGCAGAGGTTTCTTGGCATGTTCTAGAATGCCCATCTCCTTTGCATCCATTGTGAAATGGAAAATATAAATGAGAACAGCCTTTCCCAAGCCAGGATGTACAGTATGACGCCCACCCTTCGTTCCTCCTCAAAGGAGATGTCCCTCGCCCCCCCCCCCCACTCCCCCCTTTTCCTCTGTGATTGGATGGCTGGCCCCGAAATGGGAATTGGTAAAATTATTGGGCATGTTGGCAGGTTTTTTTTTAGGAGCTATCGACCATAAAAGTAACTTTTCCTATAGCTCCCTAGCATCCCACCCACCCACCCACTGTTACCCCTTGGCTACATATAACAGGGATTAAAATGGGAACAAAAATACCTATGATAGTATTTCCATAGCCTGGATTGAAACTCCCATCTAGAATCCATCACGCCTGCCTTTGGATCCATCTCCACAAGTCCCTTGGAAAGACTCGTTAAAAACAAGTGAAGGTGTAACCAACCACTGTTTATTTAATCACAACACGGAAGTCCTACAGGTATTGTTAACTACTTTTCCCCTTCCTTCTCTATATCTGTATTGTTCTTACTTGTCCAGATTGGGAGAAAGCATCCCATTAACTGGGAGCCATCAGTTGACTTTCTGCCCATGGCAGCCTAGCAGAACAGAAGGAGGCAGGTGGGAAAGGTGACCCCATGAATGAACCATCTCCAAAATGGCCATCTCCAACAGTCATCTTGCAAACTCAAGCCTGTGGCTTCCTTGAGCGAGTCTATCCATCTCACGGCCCTTTTCATGCTGCCTTCCACCTTTCCCAGCATCCTGGTCTTTCACAGTGTTATGTATGCATGTGTAATGTACTTTAAACATATGAATGTAACCACTCCACAATCACAATGTATCTCAGCTGTTAAGGAACGCGAGCAAGCCGCCCATAGAGGGCAGCTGCGAGCGTTCACCCTCACATGGTCCACATTCCCCAAATCACGAACAGCCGCGGGAGATTCCCCGCATGATCAAGGACTACAGAAAACAACTACAAGAAGAGAGGCGTGACCTGGGCGAGGCCACGCCGGTAGCAGCCAATGAGCTACCGTGCAACGAGATTCAAATGCATTATGTTACTGTATATAATGAGATGTACCTCCGCCATTACCACATGTTCATACTGACCATCAATGAATAAACCTGTGTTAGTCCTTCCTGCGACTCCTTCTTTGTCTCCCGTGCAAGACACCAAATTGGCGACGAGGATGGGATCGATGGTGAATCCCAAAGTCAAGCCGTACCAGTTCGATGTCAGCGAACCCGAGCAGTGGGAGCTCTATGAGTGCCAGTTTCGGCACATGATGGAAGCCGCCGGCGTCGCCGCCGCCGCAAAAATGCGCTCATACTTCCTGTCCCAGGTGGGACCGGCCGCGATGCGGATCCTGATGACCCTCGTGGCCCCCGAAAGGTGGATGAAGTGCCCATCGACCGCATCTTGGAGAAGCTTCGTGAGCACTTCCAACCGCCCGTTTCAATCCTCCCAGCCCGGGTCGCATTCCATCGGCGAGACCAGCGCCCAGGCGAATCCGTGTCCGCCTACGCGGCGGCCCTCAGGCTGGCAGCGGTGCACTGCCAATGGGACGACCTGGATCAGGCCCTCCGAGACTGCATGTTGTGCGGTTTGAAGGACGAGGAGCTGCAGAGGCGCCTGATGACCCGCGACCACCGCCTCACGTTCAACGAGGTACTGCGGGAGGCCCAAGCAGCTGAGGAGGCCAGGAGCGGGGTCAGGCTGTTCAAGTCTCGAGGGACCGTGTCCGAGAGGGCCAAGTCACCAGTGCAAGCGGCCCGGCGGACACCAGCGAAGACGGCCTGGCGGGCCCTCAAGCCGCCCGCCGGCTCTCCAGCGACGTCCGAGGTGTCGTCCACAACGGCAGACCCCTGTTCCAGCGAGGACGACGACGTCCAGCGGATAAGGAAACGCGGGGAGAAGCGCGATACCCGCGACAGGCAAGACCGCCGCTGCGACGGTTGTGGGGCGCCCCACGACCGCACGAGGTGCCCGTTTCGTAAGGCCGAGTGCCACAACTGCGGCCGAAAGGGGCACATCGCCAGAGTTTGCAGGCGCGGGCGGACCGAGGACAAGGGCGGCCCAAGTCAACCCCGGGGACACCAGCGGAAGGCGACCGGCACCAGAAAGGTCTCAACCGGCTTCGACGAGGAAGGCGTCAACCGCGTGGGGCTGGAGCACCGACGTTTTTTCGTTGAGGTACAGTTACAGGGGCTCCCAGTGAGAATGGAGATAGACTCAGGGTCGTCCTATTCTATCCTATCCCAGAGAGAGTATATGCGCATTCCCCCAGAGGCGTGGCCCAAACTGCGGGCCTTGAGGTCTAACTTGCGGGACGTGCAGGGAAATGGGATCCCAGTGTTGGGGGTGGGAAAGTTCGAGGTCAAATTCAAGAACTATTCCGAGAGACTGCCCCTAGTCGTCCTCAAGGGGGGGAGATGCTGCCTTCTGGGAACACAGTGGTTCGCTCCCCTGGGAATCGAACTGTCCGGCATTAACGCCATCGAGACTGACCCAATGCGGGATGTGTGCAATGCGCACCCGGACGTTTTCAAAAAGGGGCTCGGGACGTACAGGGGCCCCCCAGTCTCCTTTGAACTGGACCCAGAGATCCGGCCCATCCGCCTCAAGCCAAGGAGGGTGCCATTCGCCCTAAAGGACAAGATCGAGGTGGAACTGGACAAACTGGTGGGGCAGGGGATTTTGGTTCCAGTTGACTCGGCGGAATGGGAAACACCGATTGTTACGGCCCTTAAATCAAACGGGGAGGTCAGGATTTGTGCGGATTATAAATGTACGATTAATAAGGCCATTCGGCCAAATGCATATCCGGTGCCTGTGGTCAGCCATCTACTGGCCACGTTACATGGGGGGAGGTGCTTCGCCAAGCTAGACTTAGCGCAGGCATATCAGCAGCTCTCGGTAACCCCAGCTGCTGCCGCCGCACAGACGATTGTAACGCACAAGGGGGCCTTTAAGGTGACGCGCCTCCAGTTTGGCGTGAATTCGGCCCCCGGGATTTTCCAAGCCCTCGTGGAACGCCTATTAAAGGGACTCCCAGGTGTCCTCCCCTACTTCGACGATGTCCTGATAACAGCGGGGAGCGAGGCAGAGCTAGCTAGGAGGTTAGATGGGGTCCTCTCAGTTTTCGAAAAAGCGGGGCTTCGCCTACGAAAAGACAAATGCGTGTTTTTCGCAAGAGAGGTCAAGTTCCTCGGGTTTAAGGTAACCCCAGAGGGAATTCGCCCCTCGGAGTCCAAGGTCGCGGCCGTTAAGAATGCCCCTCGCCCCACCGCAAAGCCAGAGTTGCAGTCTTTCCTAGGGCTCCTCAATTTTTATCACTCATTCCTGCCAAGGAAGGCACCGGTCGTGGAGCCACTGCACGCCCTACTAAAAAAGGACGCGGCGTGGCGATGGGGGGACAGGCAGGAGAAAGCATTCATAGAGCTAAAGTCACTCCTCTCATTGAATGCCGTCCTGACTCACTTCGATCCGAGAAAGCCAGTGGTTCTAGTATGTGACGCGTCCCCGGTGGGGGTGGGGGCGGTCCTGTGCCATGTGCTAGAGAGCGGGCGGGAGGCCCCGGTGGCGTACTATTCAAGGTCCCTTTCAAAAGCTGAGCGCAATTACGCGCAAACGGACAGGGAGGCCCTGGCCATAATCGCGGGAACGAAAAAGTTCCATGACTTTTTGTATGGCCGCGAGTTTACGGTGGTGACAGATCACAAGCCGCTTCTGGGGATCTTCACTACCGGCAAACCGACCCCCCCAAATCTTATCCCCCAGGATGCTGCGTTGGGCCATATTTCTCAACGCTTACCAGTACGAGCTAATCTACCGCCCAGGGAAGGAAATCTCCCATGCAGACGCACTGTCCCAATCCCCTCTCCCTAGCCTAGGAGACCCGGCATGCGAGGTGGAGCAGGACCACCAAGTCCTGTTGATCGAGTCCCTCGACTCACCCCCCATTGTTCCGGCCGACCTCGCCAAGGCCACGGCGGCCGACAAGACCCTGGCCCAAGTCAGCTCCTGGGTTAGAAAAGGGTGGCCCACTACCTCCCCAGATGAGGAATTCAAGCCGTTTTGCAGACGCAGAGTGGAGCTTTCCCTGGAAAGGGGCTGCTTACTTTGGGGACAGCGCGTAGTCATTCCAGAGAAGTTAAGGGCGAGGGTACTGAAGCTACTGCACACCAGTCATCCAGGGATTGTGCGCTCCAAGGCCCTAGCCAGGAGTTTCGTTTGGTGGCCCCAAATAGATGCGGACATAGAACGGTTAGTGGGCACGTGCGAGAGCTGCCAGAGCTCTCGGCCCGAGGAGTCCAGGCTACCCCACAGGGAATGGGACACGGCCCGCGGGCCATGGTCCAGGATTCATGTCGACTTCGTGGGGCCCTTCCGCGGGGCCACGTTCCTACTGGTAGTCGACTCCTACTCCAAGTGGTTGGAGGTAATCCCTATGAGCAGCACCTCCTCCGCGGCGACCATTAGGCAGTTGCGCAAGCTTTTTGCCTGCTTCGGCCTGCCAGACGTTCTCGTGAGCGACAACGTGAGTACCTTCACGTCTGCAGAGTTCAAAACGTTCATAGAAAGGAACGCAATCAGGCACATCACAGCTGCCCCTTTCCACCCCGCCACAAACGGTCAGGTAGAGCGCCAAGTGCGCACTACGAAAGACGCACTGCGGCGCATGGGTCCCGGTGAGTTGAACCTGCGCCTGTGCCAGTTCCTCATCTGTTACAGGACAACCCCCTTAGCGTCAGGTTTTTCCCCGGCCGAACTCCTCATGAGGAGGTGCCCGGTAACACTGTTTGACCGGATGGATCCGTCCAGGGTGGAGGATGAAGGGAGAAACATAAGTATAGGGGGAGGGAGCTCCAAAAGTTTTGCGATAGGGGACCCGGTTCACTGCAGAAACTACGCGGCCTCGGGACCAGCGTGGGTACCGGGAACAATCGTGGAGCAAACGGGGCCGGTGTCCTACAGGGTCGAAACCAGTTCAGGCCTACTTTGGTGAAGGCACGCCGACCAACTCAGAAGGCGAGTCACAGGGGAGGGGGCATCAGCGTTAGGGTCCTCCCCCACCCGCATTACCCAAGGGGGAGACACGGCGGAACCCGCGGATACAAACGCGTATCCTGGGTTCCCAACCGCAGAGGAGGATACTTTCAAAGAGAGGGATCAGTTTGGTGAGGATTATGATTTTCCGTACCAGGGGGAGTTAGCGGAGTGGTCCCCCACCCGTCCTAGCGAGAAGAGGGGTTTCAGTTCAGCCCCTGGTTCCTCCAGCCCCCCCGGTTCTTGCATACTAGAGTACACCATAGCTCCGGCCCCTAAAAGACAGGCAGCCGGCGGGAGCTCACCCGCAGCAATCTCCCGAACTCCCGAGCAGGCAGCAGGGCATCCCGAGGTTCGTGCTGGGAGGGTCCCCGGGCTCCTCAGGCAATAGGCAGGGGTTCACTTCCCAGCTGTTCATTCCATTCCCATCCCCCAAGACAAGGGTATCGCAAGCTCCCCACAGAACCACTAATGAGCCTCCATTTTCCGTTGCAGGATGAGACTCCGTGGAACCAGGGGTCACAGGCTCCCCTGTATTAGGTCAGGCAGCTGCACGCCCCAGGCGCACGTGCGGCAAGCCACAATGGTTGAGGGACTTCGTCCCATCCTAGGGGGGAGGGATGTTATGTATGCATGTGTAATGTACTTTAAATATATGAATGTAACCACTCCACAATCACAATGTATCTCAGCTGTTAAGGAACGCGAGCAAGCCGCCCATAGAGGGCAGCTGCGAGCGTTCAGCCTCACATGGTCCACATTCCCCAAATCACGAACAGCCGCGGGAGATTCCCCGCATGATCAAGGACTACAGAAAACAACTACAAGAAGAGAGGCGTGACCTGGGCGAGGCCACGCCGGTAGCAGCCAATGAGCTACCGTGCAACGAGATTCAAATGCATTATGTTACTGTATATAATGAGATGTACCTCCGCCATTACCACATGTTCATACTGACCATCAATGAATAAACCTGTGTTAGTCCTTCCTGCGACTCCTTCTTTGTCTCCCGTGCAAGACACCAAACACAGGAAGCCTTGCCTTCATCTTATGATGTTCTTAAAGTAGGAGAGCCTCAGTTTCATATTCTGTATATGTACCCTAATAAATAATAAAAAGGAAACCAAGGAAAATCTGAAACAAGTAAAATATATGGAATAGACACGATACCAAAGACGACCATTGTTGATGCAACTGGCTGGTGACTTCCTGAAACCCCGATGGCTTCCAGAGATTTCCCAGCCCAGCCATTGGTCCTGAGGGATGGTGCTGAGAACAGCCATAGAGAAAGACATCTGGAGGACACCCATGTATGGAGTGTATTGGGTGGTGGTGGCAGTGCTTGGTTGTTGGTGGAGGGAATGGCCCAGGGTGGAAATCCAAATGCCAGTGAATCTTTCCTGGGGAGAGGTTTACATGTGATCTTGCTCTCTTAATATCTACCAGAAGAGGAACCGTGTGTGTGTGTGCGTGTATGCGCATGTGCGCATGTGCGTGTGTGTGTGAGAGATAGAGAGATCCATCACCACTGGGGGGGGGGACAGTGAGAAGCAAGCTGAAAATTTGGCTGGGAGGGAAAGAAGGTTTTATTTCACCAAGAAGAGCCACACAGGTCAAGAGGTTTGTACTTCTTTATTTTCCCCAAGAGTAGCGTCAACTTTCCTTTTGTTACTCTTGTCCTCAATCTCTTTTCTTAAACAGTAGGAAATATAGGGAGAAAGCTGCTTTAGGTGGTTAGCTGGGCCACCATTTAACCCACACTGAAGTGCAGAAGAAGCATGGCAGGGGATGTGAGTGTGGTTGTGGGGTGGGGTGTTTGTGTGCTCCTTATTCACCCATGAACGCTTCCACATCCATGGTGAAGTCTACGTTGCTTTGTCCCATGTGATATTCTGTTAGCCATCAGTGAGCCATCTCGTTGCTTCGTTGTACCTGATTGTACCTGTGTGTAAGGTGATGGGGCTTGCGCTCTGGGAGAAAGGGTGGTCTCACCTGGAAGCCCTTCCCTGCTTGGAGGAAGGAGCCCGCCGGATCCCTGCAAGACATCAGCCATCCTTTCCCACCTGCCTCCTTCTGTTCTGCTAGGCTGCCATGGGCAAAAAGTCAATTGATGGTCCCCAGTTAATGGGATGCTTCCCCCCAGTCTGGACAAGTTCCTTCTTCAGACGACATGCCTTGCAGGCAACTGGTGGTGTGAGGGAGCTTCTTATTTTGCGAGGGGCTTCTCAGAGGCCTCTCTGGTTCGCCTCTTCATGGAGGCAGAGTATCAGAGGCAGGATATTGGTGGGCCTCATCAGTCGGACCATGCCATGCTTTTCTGACAGCAGACGTACATAAAGCTTTTGTCCCTGAGGAACATGTGTGGGAAATGGTGTACTTGTGAATGTTCATGCAAAATGCAATTCGTGGCAATATGGGTGTTTTCTCACTACAAGCCCACAAAGAATGTGTCCCAGGTAAAGTGATGGAAACCATCCTAAAAGATAGAATTAATAGGCACATAGAAGAGAAGGCGCTGCTAAAGGGCAAATCATGCCTCACTAATCTGTTGGAATTTTTTGAGAGTGATAACAAGCATGTGGATAAGAGGGATCCAGTTGACATTGTTTATCTGGACTTTCAGAAGGCTTTTGACAAGGTCCCACACCAAAGGCTCTTGAATAAACTTACCAGTCATGGAATAAAGGGACAGGTCTTGTCCTGGATCAGCAACTGGCTAAGGGACAGGAAACAGAGGGTAGCACTCAATGGACACTTCTCCAAGTGGAGGGAAGTCAAGAGTGGGGTCCCCCAAGGTTCAGTACTGGGACCCCTGCTTTTCAACCTCTTCATAAATGATCTAGAGGTAGGAGTAAAAAACAAGGTAGCCAAATTTGCTGACGGCACTAAATTATACAGGGTAGTGAAAACTGTGAGAGATTGTGAGGAGCTCCAGAGGGATCTCTCGACACTGGGGGAGTGGGCAAAACAGTGGCAAATGAGCTTCAACATCAGTAAGTGCAGAGTGATGCATGTTGGGGCAAAGAACCCCAATTACATTTATAAACTGATGGGGTCTGAACTCTCTGCGACAAACCAGGAAAGGGACCTTGGTGTCCTGGTGAACAAGAGCTCAATGAAGGTGTCAACCCAGTGTGCCTCAGCAGTGAAAAAAGCAAACTCAATGCTAGGGATCATGAGGAAGGGTATAGAAAATACGTCAGCAAGTGTCATTTTGCCTCTTTATAAATCTATGGTGAGGCCCCACCTGGAATACGGTGTACAGTTCTGGTCGCCATACCTCCAGAAGGATATTATGGAGTTGGAGAAAGTACAGAGGAGGGCAACCAGAAGGATGATTAGGGGACTGGAACACCTTCCTTACCATCTGAGGCTGCAACGGTTGGGCCTCTTCACTCTTGAACGACGGCGTCTAAGAGGTGACCTGATGGAAGTTTATAAAATCATGCACGGTGTGGACAAAGTAGATAAGGAAAAACTGTTTTCCCTATCGCACAACACTAGAACTAGGGGACACTCGATGAAACTTTTGGGTACTAGTTCTCAAACAAATAAGAGAAAGTACTTTTTCACCCAGAGGGTTACTGGTCTATGGCTATAATTATGGATACCTAAGGACAACCTCGGGGTTGGAGAGATAGGCAGGATATCTCTCAATGCCATTTCCAGGGAATCCTAAGCAGGTGAAGGCATCTGCTTGGGAATAATAAAGGTAAAGGTTCCCCTTGCTCGAAAGCCAGTCGTATCCGACTATAGGGTGCAGTGCTCATCTCTGTTTCTAAGCCGAAGAGCCAGCGTTGTCTGCTTCTGCAGACGTTTCCGTGGTCATGTGGCAGGCATGACTAGACACCGGAGCGCACGGAACGCTGTTACCTTCCCACCGAAGTGGTCCCCATTTATCTACTTGCAATTTCTTGCTTTCGAACTGCTAGGTTGGCAGGAGCTGGGACGAAGACGGGAGCTCATTTCCGTCCTGCAGTACTCTGGAATCGAACTGCTGACCTTCTGCTTCCCAGTCAGCGTCTTAGCAACTTGAGCCACTGCAGTCCCCCCAATAATAATACCCTGGGAAGAATACCCTGAAGCCAATGGTGAGCCACTGTGGGAGACAGAATGCTGGACTGGATCATGGGCTCCTGTGGCCTCTTCCAGCAAGGCTGTTCTTATGTTCTTATAAGAATGGCTCAGTTCTAGCCGTGTGAACCAGATAAAAACCAGATTATAAGGTGGCTCTAAAACAGCAGCTGCAGTCAAGTCTACTCTTATGTGGAGGATTTGGGCATGGGAAGAAATTGCAACCTTGCTGGAACTTGGCTGCACTCGAGAAGGATAAGTGACAGCTTTGGCAATTTCTAGTGGGAAGAAAAGGCATTTCCACACTTTACTTGATTCTCTTTCTTGCTGCTTCTTGAGCCAAAAGTGAAACCTAGTGGAGTTGCTTTGTATTTTCTTATCCCCATCTACCTCCGGCTGGCATTTGTAGCTTCTCTTTATTTATTTTGACCACAGTCCTGACAGGTGGGCTGAGCAGAGAGAGAGAGAGAGAGAGAGAGAGAGAGAGAGAGAGGTTCACAAGGTTATTTGCAGAACCCATGGCTTTACACCCACACACCTGTGGATACTAGCTTCATGCATTTTTACACATGATTAAAGCCACAGAATCAAAGATCCATAGGATAATAGCGTTGGAAGGCGCCTGTGAGGCCATCGAGTCCAATCCCCTTCTCAACGCAGAATGTGAGAAATGGCTGCTTTCCCATTTTCCCTTCAAGGCCTCCAATGTTGGGATGCTCCCACCCATCACCCAGGTCATGGGTTCCCTTGTCGTACTGCTTTAACAGTTACGTAAGATGTTTTTCCTGCTATTCAATCGAAATCTCGCTTCCTGTACTTTGTGTCATTTATTACATGTCCTGCCCTTTGGAATGAACAGGCTGGATGAATTGGCATCAGGGGCCAGATCTGGCCCACGGGCCGTAATTTGGAAACCCCTGGTTTAAGCAGAGAAAATGGCAGCCTAAAATCTGTCTCAGATTGCAAGGCATATTTTACTTATGCTTCCGGTGGGAGGAACCATGTGACCGGCCCACTGAACCACGTGACTGGCCCGTGGCCCAAAAAGTTTGGGCACCCCTGTCATAAAGTTTGGTTTCCAGTCCCCTGATCATCTTTACAGATCTATAAATGTAAAATATTGGCTTGGGCATAGATAAACACAAACACAGTGAATCTCCCTTTGTGTTCTCCACCAGTCAGACGACAAGTGCTCACTCTGTTGCGCAGCACTCAGGTCTTGGACTGCTGACCATTGGGTCATCAAGCTCAGCGCCTTACCCACTAAGCTACCATGGACCCTATAACTGTAGTAAAGGTAAAGGTTTCCCTTGCTTGAAAGCCAGTCGTATCGGACTCTAGGGTGCAATGCTCATCTCTGTTTCTAAGCCGAAGAGCCAGCGCTGTCTGCTTCTGCAGACGTTTCCGTGGTCATGTGGTAGGCATGACTAGACACTGGAGCACATGGAACGCTGTTACCTTCCTACCAAAGTGGTCCCTATTTATCTACTTGCAATTTCTTGCTTTCGAACTGCTAGGTTGGCAGGAGCTGGGACGAAGACGGGAGCTCATTTCCATCCTGCAGTACTCGGGAATTGAACTGCTGACCTTCTGCTTCCCAGTCAGCGTCTTAGCCACTTGAGCCGACTTAAATAAAGAAGAGCAACCTCTCATTAACTCCAAAACAGCTGGCAGGGTTCAAAGTCAGGCTTATATAGGCTCAGGACTCAAAATCCCAGGGCTTGGATAGTTTGATGTGCTGGTATCCACTTCTCTCACATTCAATTTTCATTGACTCTCAGGTTCTTTTGCTCTAAAATATCAAGAAATGGGCAAGTTGTCCAGAGCTTGTATTTTGCAACGGAACCTTAACTGTAATTCTTTCTATTTCTATCACAAAGTGGCCAATAATTATCTGCCCATCCCTTCCCACCTAGAATGTGTGGCCCTGGGGAATGTGATACTTCTTTGTTGAAATGAAGGAGGGTCATGGAGCTCGTGATGTGACAAGGCAGCCACTCGCGGGCTTTTAAGCCACCCACCCACCCACCCACCCACCCACCCTCCAAGGAGTGGTCACCTTCAACCCAAGAGGAAGCAGCCAGGTATATGTGTGAGGGATCACTCACGCACACGCACACTCACACACACACACACATACTTGGGGCAAGTACTCCATGGGCAGGATGATTGCTTGAAAAGCCACAAGAAACCCACTGCTTTCATCCATCCCTGGAGCAAGGGAACAGTTGTGTAAAATAGTTTGTGAGTTTTACACAAGTGTGCAAAAGCCAGTAGTGGAAACAACCCATCTCACTCAAACAGACAGCAGGATTTATATACCTGTACGTCTATTGACTTCTGAGAAGAAGAGTGTCCCCCCCCCTCCTTATTTTTCTCTTATGGCTCTCGGAGTGACTGAGTGACCGTGCGTCTATCTCTGTGGGAACAGAAACCGCACATACACCAGAACAGATAAGCCAGCCTTTGTGTGCTTAGCTTGCATCCTCCAGGCAACCCTCCATGAATTATCTTGGGACTTTCCACAGGGAGGAAAAACCCCAGACCCAGTTCACTGCTGTGCCGTTTACCTCCCTCGCCCAGTACGGACATTTGCCGGGTCCTCTGCGCATTTCAGGCAAAGGCAACAAAGATTAGGGCCACAAGGGTTCACATTGATACAGGCGAAAGAGGAGGAGGAGGAGGAGAAGAAGAAGAAGAAAAAGGATGGATGTGTGGCAAGCTGGTCTTGGGCGCTAGCAAGTCCTAGCATGGAAAGTACTCCACATCTGGCACTCATCTCCTCCCATTCACTTTTCTTTCTGCCCTGGGGTAGAAGTCTGGAGATCATGAAAGTTTGTAGAAGTCTGGAGATCATGATTGTTGTGCCCTCTGGATTGTCCCAAACATCCTCACTTCCTCCTCCTCCTCCTTCTCCAGCAATGGAGCCTGGGCCAATGTATACCCTTGCTGCTGTGATTTGTAGGCCCCTTTCCAGCTTAGTCATTTTTATTATTCTGTGATTCCCTATTTTGTACCTAAAGCTTTTTTAGTGTAGTGTATGAGAACCAAGACACAGGAAACAGCCACGGGCTGGTTTAACTCAGGTTTATTGCATGGTGATCAGAGGGAACATGAGGTAATGGCGGATGCATGGCTCAATATATACAGTAGTAAAACATTCGAATGTGGCTCCACAATAGCCTATTGGCTATTGTCTGCGTGACGTCATTGTTAGTCACGCCCTTCTTGTCCAGGTGTAGGTAGTGGCGGGAAACTCCGCGCTGTAGCCTTTGATGAGTATGGACCGAGAGAGCTTGGACGCTCGCCGCTGCCCACTGGTGGTCATTAGCTCGCGTCCTCATACAGGGTTCATAGTGATACAGCTGAAGGCTATATTGTTACTGGTAGGAAATGTTACATTGTTATCACATGAAGATGGTTACCCTATTAGAACACAACACTCCTCCCCCCTAGGATGAGACGAAGTCTCTCAGCCAAGATGGCTTATTTCGAACACGCTGGGGTCTCGGTGTGGGCTGCCCTGCCCCGGGTTTGCTACCTTCTCTTTGTCCCCTGGCTTCCTGTCCTGTAATTGGAGAGGGAGACTTGTTAGTGCCTTGCTGCGGTTCTGCGGCTTTGTCGGAAGGTGCGTGCTTTATTTGGGAATAACCGGGGGCACTGGGGGCTAACGAAAAACCCCTCTTCTCGCTTGGATGGGTGGGGGAACACTCCCAAAAACCCCCCCGGCTCGCAAAATCAAAATCAAATTCGGGGGCAGCGGTCGCAAGCTCCTCCCCCTCTCCCCCGGGCTCCGATAGGGAGTCGGGACCGCTGCTTCTCTTTGATAGGACTGGTGTATCAAAAGGATATGAGTCGGGGTCGCTGCCTCCCCCCCTTGTTTGGGACTGTTGCCCTTCGTTGTCTCCCCCTTGGGATAAACGGGTGGGGGAGGACCCTAACGCTGAGGTAATCTCCGTGCCGTCCGTGGCTTGCTCCCTGGGAACCCGGCTCCGGAGCTGATCCGCATGCCGCCTCCACAGTAGGCCGGTGCTCATTTCCACCCGATATGACACTGGCCCCGTCTGTTCTACAACTCTCCCTGGTACCCAGGCTGGCCCGGTGCTGGCGTAGTTCCTGCAATGCACAGGATCGCCGGCGGCGAAACCTTTCAGCACCGCTACCCCTACGTTCTTCCCTTTGTCCTCGACCCGCGTCGGGTCTAACCTGGACAGAATCGTGGTCAGTTTTCTCCGCATCAGCAGCTCTGCCGGCGAGTATCCGGATGCTAAGGGGGTCACCCTATACGCTAATAAAAACTGACATACTTGGTGATTCAGGTCCCCCGAGCCCATGCGCCGCAGCGCATCCTTTGTTGTCCGCACCAGCCGCTCCACTTGGCCATTCGTGGCCGGGTGAAACGGCGCAGATGTTACGTGCCGAATGGCGTTTGCCTCCGTGAATGCCCTGAACTCAGCGGACGTGAAACAACTAGCGTTATCGCTGACCAGAGTGTCGGGTAAACCGAACGTGGAAAAGACTCTCCTTAGTTGGCCAATTGTGGTGGCGGAGGACGTGCTCTTTACCGGAATTACCTCCAGCCACTTAGAGTACGCATCCACTACCAGGAGAAAAACGGTTCCTCGGAACGGGCCAGCGAAATCTACGTGCACTCTGGACCACGGCCCCCTTGCTGTGTCCCATTCCCTATGCGGGAGGCGAGCCGCCTCCGGTCGGGAGCCCTGGCACGCCTCACAAGTGCCGACCATGTGCTCTATGTCTGCGTCCAGCTGGGGCCACCAGAAGTAACTCCGGGCTAGCGCCTTGGAACGGACGATCCCCGGGTGGCTGACGTGCAGCAGTTTGAGCACCCTCGGTCGTAGGGCTGTAGGGACCACCACTCGTTGGCCCCACAAAAGGCACCCCCTCTCTAGGGACAACTCCATTTTTTTCCGAAAAAATGGGTCGAATTCCGTACCTGGGGAGGACGCCGGCCACCCCTTCTGAACCCATGAGCTTACTTTCTCCAGCGTTCTATCCTTGCCTGTCACCCTGGCAATGTCGGCTGGTACTATTGGGGGTGAATCTAAGACCTCTATTAACAATACCTGGTGGTCTCTCTCTACCCCTGCCTTTTGGTCGCCCGACAGGGGCAAAGGAGACCTTGAGAGTGCGTCTGCATGGCTGATCTCCTTCCCTGGCCGGTACTCCAATTCATGTTGGTACGTGTTGAGAAAGATAGCCCACCGCAGCATCCTCGGGGACAGGATCTGTGGCGTGGGCTTATTTGCAGTGAAAATTCCTAACAGGGGCTTGTGATCGGTCACGATCTTGAACGGGCGACCATACAGGAAATCGTGAAATTTTTTGGTTCCCGCTACTATCGCTAATGCCTCCCTGTCGGTCTGTGCGTAATTCCGCTCTGCTTGGGACAGGGACCTTGAATAAAATGCTATCGGGGCCTCCCTTCCGTCGTCCAACACGTGGCACAGCACCGCCCCCACCCCCACCGGGGATGCGTCACAGACTAAGACCACTGGCCGTTTGGGATCGAAATGAGTCAGGATTGCCTCGGATGTTAGGAGATGCTTTAACTCTTTAAACGCCCTCTCTTGCTCGTCCCCCCACAGCCAAGTTTCCTCCTTTTTAAGCAACCGATGGAGCGGTTCGGCCACCGACGCCTTCCGTGGAAGGAAGGTATGGTAAAAATTGAGGAGCCCCAGAAATGACTGTAGTTCGGTTTTGGATGTGGGGCGAGGAGCCTTCTTGATGGCGGCTACTTTGGATTTGGACGGCATAATTCCCTCGGGTGTGACCCGGAACCCTAAAAATTCAACCTCTGTTTCGAAAAAAACGCATTTGTCTTTTCTCAGCCGCAGCCCCGCTTTCTCGAACACAGTCAGTACTTTATCCAATCTCTTTGCCAGTTCGGCCTCACTCCCCCCTGTTATCAATACGTCATCAAAGTAACACAACACCCCCTCCAGCCCCTTCAGGAGGCGTTCCACAATCGACTGAAAAAGGCCGGGTGCCGAGTTCACGCCGAACTGTAAACGCGACACCTGGAACGCCCCTTTATGTGTAACTATTGTTTGTGCCGCTGCCGTGGCGGGAGTTACAGGGAGTTGCTGGTAGGCTTGTGCTAAATCGAGCTTAGCGAAACACTTTCCCCCATTCAGCCTGGCCAGAAGGTGGCTGACCACCGGCACCGGGTATGCATTAGGGCGGATCGCCTTGTTAATTGTACACTTATAATCAGCGCAAATGCGCACCTCCCCGTTAGCCTTTAGTGCTGTTACAATTGGGGTTTCCCACTCCGCGGAATCCACAGGAACAAGAATCCCCTGGTCCACCAGCTTGTCCAGTTCCGCCTCTATTTTGTCCTTTAGTGCGAACGGCACCCTGCGTGGTTTGAGTCTTATCGGGCGGACCTCCGGGTCTAGGTCGAAGGCTACGGGGGGTCCCTTGAACTTTCCCAGACCTTTTTTAAAAACGGCGGGGTGCGCGTCGCAGACCGCTTGTATTGGGTCCGCACCCACGGCATGCACCCCCCCTATGAACAAACCCAAAGGCTGAAACCACTGTGTCCCGAGGAGGCTACAACTTCCCCCTTTGAGAACAACTAGGGGAAGTTCCGCAGAATGTCTCTTAAAACGGACCCGAAATTTCCCAACCCCCAACACTGGAATGCTGTTCCCCTGTACGTCTCGTAGCGTGGACCTCAACGTTTTAAGTTTGGGCCGCACTTGGGGGTCGATTTTCAAGAACTCTCTCTGGGGAATTATAGAATAGGAGGACCCCGAGTCAATTTCCATCCTAATAGGGGCCCCTTGTACTAGTACCTCAACGAAGTAATGGGGTTGTCCCGCGGACACGCTGAACACGGGAGCGTCGTCCTCGCTGTCGGCCGAGATGCGGCCCACGCCGTCCTGCTTCCTCGTGGTCCGGGCGCCATCTTTGGACCTCGCTGGACGGTCCGGTCTGGCCGAACGGTCTTGTGAATGCCTCCGGCCCTCTTTCCGCTTCCTGCACGCCTTGGCGATGTGCCCCCGACGGCCGCAGTTGTAGCACTCGGTTTTTCTGAATGGGCACTTCGCGTGCTCATGGGCCGCTCCGCAACCATCGCAGCGGCGTCCTCCTTTTCGGACCTTCTGGACCTCCTCGCCGTCGCTGCCTTCCGTAGACGACTTCGAGGTTCGTCGGGTTGCGTGCACCGACTGCCCGGACTTTCCGTGCACCGAACTCTCCGCTTTGCCGGCCCTAGGACGCCACTCACGCCATTGGTGCATTTCGTCTACCCCAGCATTCGTGGATTCCGCGGATTCCGCGGCCTCCACAACCTCTGCCAGCGTGGGTGGTGGCTCCTTGTTCATCAGGCTGCGCTGCACTTCCTTGTCCTTCAGGCCACACAGAACTCTGTCCCTGAGGGCCATCTCTAGGTTGTCCCATCTGCAGGGGGCGGCTGCTATTCTCATGGCTGTTACGAAGGTCTCAACCGACTCGTCCGGCGCTTGGACTCGCCTCCAAAACGCGCTCCGAGGGGGAAACATTGCCCTCGAGGGTCGGAACCGCTCACGCAGCAGTTTCATGATGTCCTCGGCTTTGAAATCACTCATCTTCTTCGGTGCAATGATGCTCACCAGCGTTCGCTTGGTTTCCATCCCAAGCATTCGGGTGAGGATGGCCCTCTTCCTTTCCTTGTCGTCTTTGACTTTGAGTTCCACCAGTGCCGCCTGGAAGTCCATCTCAAAAAGCTCCCAGTCTTGCGGTTTGGTAATGTTGAACCCGCTCTGTGCCCTGGCTCCTTGGGAATCCATCATCCCACCTTCGTCGCCAATTTAGTGTATGAGAACCAAGACACAGGAAACAGCCACGGGCTGGTTTAACTCAGGTTTATTGCATGGTGATCAGAGGGAACATGAGGTAATGGCGGATGCATGGCTCAATATATACAGTAGTAAAACATTCGAATGTGGCTCCACAATAGCCTATTGGCTATTGTCTGCGTGACGTCATTGTTAGTCACGCCCTTCTTGTCCAGGTGTAGGTAGTGGCGGGAAACTCCGCGCTGTAGCCTTTGATGAGTATGGACCGAGAGAGCTTGGACGCTCGCCGCTGCCCACTGGTGGTCATTAGCTCGCGTCCTCATACAGGGTTTATAGTGATACAGCTGAAGGCTATATTGTTACTGGTAGGAAATGATACATTGTTATCACATGAAGATGGTTACCCTATTAGAACACAACAGCTTTGTTCCTACCTGTAAAATTGGACTATAGTATACAGTAACTGTTGCGTACTTAAGGAAATGTGTTTCTTTGCCAGGGAGGTTGAGTTTCTGGGATTCAAAACAACTCCCGAGGGGGTCAAACCCTCAGATGCTAAGGTCTCTGCTGTATGTAATGCCCCCCCACCCCCCCACCCCAAGCCATCTTCTAAGTCCGAGTTGCAGTCTTTCCTAGGTTTGCTTAACTTTTACCACTCCTTCCTGCCCAGGAAGGCATCGGTAGCCGAGCTGCTGCATCCTCTTCTCAAGAAAGACGCAGTTTGGAGGTGGGGGCAGAGCCAAGACAAAACGACAAACACATTTCCTTAAGTACACAACATTTACTGAAGGAAGAGTCCCCATCATTCCCCACACAATGTCTGTTTGCAATGATTCTAAATATCATTTTATGTGTGCAGAACATTGTTGACATTGTTTATCTGGACTTTCAGAAGGCTTTTGACAAGGTCCCACACCAAAGGCTCTTGAATAAACTTACCAGTCATGGAATAAAGGGACAGGTCTTGTCCTGGATCAGCAACTGGCTAAGGGACAGGAAACAGAGGGTAGCACTAAATGGAGACTTCTCCAAGTGGAGGGAAGTCAAGAGTGGGGTCCCCCAAGGTTCAGTACTGGGACCCCTGCTTTTCAACCTCTTCATAAATGATCTAGAGGTAGGAGTAAAAAGCAAGGTAGCCAAATTTGCTGACGACACTAAATTATACAGGGTAGTGAAAACTGTGAGAGATTGTGAAGAGCTCCAGAGGGATCTCTCGACACTGGGGGAGTGGGCAAAACAGTGGAAAATGAGTTTCAACATTAGTAAGTGCAGAGTGATGCATGTTGGGGCAAAGAACCCCAATTACATTTATAAACTGATGGGGTCTGAACTCTCTGCGACAAACCAGGAAAGGGACCTTGTTGTCCTGGTGGACAACTCAATGAAGGTGTCAACCCAGTGTGCCTCAGCAGTGAAAAAAGCAAACTCAATGCTAGGGATCATTAGGAAGGGTATAGAAAATAAGTCAGCAAGTGTCATTTTGCCTCTTTATAAATCTATGGTGAGGCCCCATCTGGAATATTGTGTACAGTTCTGGTCGCCATACCTCCAGAAGGATATTATGGAGCTGGAGAAAGTGCAGAGGAGGGCAACCAGAAGGATGATGAGGGGACTGGAACACCTTCCTTACCATCTGAGGCTGCAATGGTTGGGCCTCTTCACTCTTGAACGACGACGTCTAAGAGGTGACCTGATTGAAGTTTATAAAATCATGCACGGTGTGGACAAGGTAGATAAGGAAAAACTGTTTTCCCTATCGCACAACACTAGAACTAGGGGACACTCCATGAAACTTTTGGGTACTAGTTCTCAAACAAATAAGAGAAAGTACTTTTTCACCCAGAGGATTACTGGTCTATGGAACTCCCTGCCAGAAGAAGTGGTGACAGCTGTCAGTCTTCACAGCTTTAAGAAAGGATTAGACAAGTTCATGGAGGACAAGGCTATCAATGGCTATAATTATGGATACCTAAGGACAACCTCCGTGTTGGAGAGATAGGCAGGATATCTCTCAATGCCATTTCCAGGGAGTCCTAAGCAGGCATCTGCTTGGGAATAATACCCTGAAGGAAATGGTGAGCCACTGTGTGAGACAGAATGCTGGACTGGATGGGCTGTGGCCTGTTCCAGCAAGGCTGTTCTTATGTTCTTATGTTCTAGAACATAGAAACAATGAGATGAGTGAAGCTTGTGGAAATAGATGAGCTGATGTTGCCTGAATAATTTATTTATTTATTTTATTATTTATTATTACATTTCTCTACTGCCCATGGATGGTGGAGGACAGGGGTGCCTGGAGGGCAATGGTCCATGGGGTCGCAAAGAGTCGGCGTTGACTGTGCGACTGAACAACAAAACTGCCCATTTGGGTGGCATTCTTCTACATGGGAAGAAATTGAATAAATAAGGTGCCGATGCCTAGAGAGATTTGCTTCACAAGGCTTGGCACAAGAGTTTATTCACATTCTTTGTAGAGAGATGGAGCTTTTAAACAACTTGCACCTTGATACTCAGGTGGGCATTGATACAATTGAAAAGGTTGTCTGATCTCACACTGGAAATTAAACCCAGAAGGGATAAATGTCAGCGGTAGGTAACAGACCCCATTGCAGACTCAAACTGGCATTAAGGCATCTTATAGTGCTCTGACAGTGCTCTGAAGATTGAGTTTGGGTGTCATCATGCCTTCAACCCAGACATCTCCCTTCACTGCCCAATTCCCTCCACTCTCAGGGCGCAGCTTACATAAAGCTCTAGTGCCACTAAGGCCACCCAACTGCCTTCCTCTCCAAGGGTCTGCTCCTCCTTTCCCGGGTCTCTCCCTATGCAAGGAAAGCTGTTTCTGCCCAGGTCACTTCTTTCCCTGAGATTCAAGCAATCCTTCTGGGTAAGATCTCACTCTTTCCTGGATTGGAGGAAAGACGGACCCTAAGGTTATTAAAGAGGAAACAGAGATTGCGGAGAGACTCAATGAATTCTTTGCTTCAGTATTCACTGAAGAAGACAGAGATGACATGCCCAAAACAGAGCCTATCTTCGTAGGGAGGGAAACCGAAGAATTAAGCCAGATAGAAATAACCAGGGAGGAGGTCCTTGCATGTCTTGTTAATCTAAACACTAACAAATCACCAGGACCAGATGGCATCCATCCACGAGTTCTCAGGGAACTTAAAGATGAAATTGCTGATCTCCTAGCCAAAATATATAATCTTTCCCTCAAATCAGGCTTTGTGCCTGATGACTGGAAGGTAGCGAATGTAACACCAATTTTCAAAAAAGGATCCAGGGGTGATCCAGGAAATTACCGACCTGTCAGTTTGACATGTGTCCCAGGTAAAGTGATGGAAACCATCCTAAAAGATAGAATTAATAGGCACATAGAAGAGAAGGCGCTGCTAAAGGAGAGCCAACATGGCTTTTGCAAGGGCAAATCATGCCTCACTAATCTGTTGGAATTTTTTGAGAGTGTCAACAAGCATGTGGATAAGGGGGATCCAGTTGACATTGTTTATCTGGACTTTCAGAAGGCTTTTGACTAGGTCCCACACCAAAGGCTCTTGAATAAACTTACCAATCATGGAATAAAGGGACAGGTTTTGTCCTGGATCAGCAACTGGCTAAGGGACAGGAAACAGAGGGTAGCACTAAATGGACACTTCTCCAAGTGGAGGGAAGTCAAGAGTGGGGTCCCCCAAGGTTCAGTACTGGGACCCCTGCTTTTCAACCTCTTCATAAATGATCTAGAGGTAGGAGTAAAAAGCAAGGTATCCAAATTTGCTGACGACACTAAATTATACAGGGTAGTGAAAACTGTGAGAGATTGTGAGGAGCTCCAGAGGGATCTCTCGACACTGGGGGAGTGGGCAAAACAGTGGCAAATGAGTTTCAACATTAGTAAGTGCAGAGTGATGCATGTTGGGGCAAAGAACCCCAATTACATTTATAAACTGATGGGGTCTGAACTCTCTGCGACAAACCAGGAAAGGGACCTTGGTGTCCTGGTGGACAGCTCAATGAAGATGTCAACCCAGTGTGCCTCAGGAGTGAAAAAAGCAAACTCAATGCTAGGGATCATTAGGAAGGATATAGAAAATAAGTCAGCAAGTGTCATTTTGCCTCTTTATAAATCTATGGTGAGGCCCCATCTGGAATACTGTGTACAGTTCTGGTCGCCATACCTCCAGAAGGATATTATGGAGCTGGGAAATGTGCAGAGGAGGGCAACCAGAATGATTAGGGGACTGGAACACCTTCCTTACCATCTGAGGCTGCAACGGTTGGGCCTCTTCACTCTTGAACGACGGCGTCTAAGAGGTGACCTGATTGAAGTTTATAAAATCATGCACGGTGTGGACAAGGTAGATAAGGAAAAACTGTTTTCCCTATCGCACAACACTAGAACTAGGGGACACTCCATGAAACTTTTGGGTACTAGTTCTCAAACAAATAAGAGAAAGTACTTTTTCACCCAGAGGATTACTGGTCTATGGAACTCCCTGCCAGAAGAAGTGGTGACAGCTGTCAGTCTTCACAGCTTTAAGAAAGGATTAGACAAGTTCATGGAGGACAAGGCTATCAATGGCTATAATTATGGCTACCTAAGGACAACCTCCGGGTTGGAGAGATAGGCAGGATATCTCTCAATGCCATTTCCAGGGAATCCTAAGCAGGTGAAGGCATCTCCTTGGGAATACCCTGAAGGAAATGGTGAGCCACTGTGTGAGACAGAATGCTGGACTGGATGGGCTGTGGCCTGTTCCAGCAAGGCTGTTCTTATGTTCTTATGTTCTTAAGAACCTATCCATTTAAAAGCCACACCACTGCCATCTATCCACATTCACAGATACGCACTCAGACCTAGTCCTCTAGAAAACAAAGCATTTTATCTTTTTAAAAAGAGAATATTCATGAGGACAAAGGCTAAGTCCCTGCACTTTGTCCTGCAGTCCAGGGAAACGCCTCATGGAGCAGCTGCAAGGGAAACGGAAAGCAACTTCCCAAGCACTGCAGTCAGGAACTGGGGTGGCTTAGTGCCGTGATGGCGAACCTTGGCCATAGCTGTCAAGTATCCCTTACTGGCCGGGAAAACCCTCTTTCCCGCCATCATCCCTTATTAATTAGACTGCAATGCCCTATTGCCGCCATTGGAGGGCAGCACAGGATAAGCATAGCTGTCAAGTATCCCGTATTTGCCGGGAAATTTCCCTTATTTCCAAATCCAAAACTTGACAGGTATGTCCTTGGCACTCCAGATGTTCTTGGACTTCAATTCCCAGAAGCCCAAGCATCCCGTGAATCCACACGAATGGGTTTACTGCAATTCATCCAGCCCGCACCTCCCTCGGCGCTCCCGGAAGTGGAAGTAAAACGCACCCGTACCATTAAGGCTCTTCCGGGTTAACCCTTCCTCCATACAGGCGTGTTTTACTTCCGCTTCCGGGAGCAACGAGGGCAGCGCAGGCCGGATGAATTGCAGTAAACCCCTTCATGTGGATTCACAGGGTGCTTGGGCTTTTGGGAATTGAAGTCCAAGAACATCTGGAGTGCCAAGATTCGCCATCATGGGCTTAGTAGTTAAGATGCTGAGTTTGACAACTGAAAGGTGGGAAGGCCAGCAGTTTGAAACCTGAGTGCTGCACAACGGAGTGAGCTCTCCTTCCTCTGTTCCAGCTTCTGTCAACCTAGCATTTTGAAAGCAAGAAATTGCAAGTAGATAAATAGCGACCGCTTTGATGGTAAAGGTAACTGCGTTCCATGCATTCTGGTGCCTAGTTATGTTTGCCACATGTCTATGGAAGTGTCTGCAGACGCAGACAGCACTGGCTCTTTGGAGATGAGCATCGAACTCTTGAGTTGGACATGACTGGCTTTTGAGCAAGGGAGACATTTTACCTTACCTTTACCACAGTTCAAAGGCGCCTATTCTTCATCTGCGCTCAGCCTTCCTCAGGGTCCAGCCTTCACAGCCATACATCACTAGTGGGAAGACCATGGCTTTAACTATGCAGACTTTTGTTGGCAGGGTGATGTCTCAACTTTTTATTCGGCTGCCTAGGTTGGCCATAGTTTGCCTCCCAAGGAGTATGCATCTTTTTATTTCATGGCTGCAATCACCGTCGGCAGTAGGGATCTTAGATTCCAAGAAGGGAAAGTACAGTATGGCACTTTTGGCTCACTAGATAGCGTATTTTAATGTTTCAAATGCTCTCGCTAGTTGTTGTTTCTATCAATTTAGCACATCTGTCTTTGATTTTGTAAGCTTTTCCTTTAATTTTGAAAATTGACACGCATGGATAAATAATACAGAGTTTTAGTCTCCACAGCCTTACTTTCCCTTGATAACCTTTCTAACAAAATCACTAGAACAGCTGCCAGCTTATCAGAGTACAAATCCAATTTTTCTGAAGAGCCATTAAAACATCCCACACAGAGACAAGAAAACTTGTTTGCTCCTAATTTCGCTTAGTATTTTTTGTTTTTTGGCTGACATGTACTGGATTTTCAGCCAATTAAAAAACAAAACAAAAACAACTTCTCAAGATTTTCCTATACAAACTCTTGTCTCTGCATGTCAGGCCAAACTTTATGTTACGCCGCAAACATCAGACTCTTCAACTTTGCCGTGCAGCTCTCCCCTCCCTTTTGAAAGCTTAGAGAAAGAGGAGGCCCTACGTCAGCTCTAGGTAGGCAGGTAGGCAGGCAGGTAGGTAGGTAACCTTTTTGGGGCAGGCACACAGCTTTGGGCTTAGGTGACCCAGAGTGCCTGGTGCCATCTTCCATTAGCCCACTAGCTATAACCATTCCTGTTCAGGCATAACCTGGCTGCAGTATTTCATACACTGGCTAACCTTGTGACTAGACTACTGGAATTAATGGGTAGAATAGCTCATACCTTGGAAGGCAGGGACAGAATTCAAAAAGATATTGATAGGCTTGAACACTGGCTTTCTCCTCCTCCTCCTGTCTCTACTCCAGACATGAAATTGCCAAAATAAAGGCACCTTTTGGTGAGATTATTCTGCAGTTCCTTTCACCTAGTGTGAGAAAGATCGGATGCCACTACCAGGGGACACTTGATTGTGGTTCAAAAATAACACAATCTTCGCAGGTTTGGGCAGGAACCTTTCTGGGCCCCACTAGGAGGAGGAGAAGTCCTTTTGATGTGCATCTGGTGCTCTGCTGCCATTGCACATGTCTCCTGAGGTGCCCACCTCTCTCACAGGCCTTCCAGGGGGTCAATATACATTTCACAGCTGGGTTAAGCCACGGTTGACCCTTCAGAGACCAGAGGTCTTCCTTGCAAGAGCCAGGCTTTGTCTTCTGGCTTTCCAAAGGTCAGGCTTGGTTTTATGTTTGGCTTTAAACAGTTTTGGAACTGCCATGGCTTAGTAATTAAGACACCAAACTTGACGACTGGAAGGTCAGCAAGTCAGCAGTTTGAGACCTGACTGCTGCATGACATAGTGAGCTCCTGTCTCTGTGGCTGCTCCCACCAACCTTGCAGTTCGAAAGTAAGCAATTGCAAGTAGATAAATAGGTACTGCTTTGGTGGGAAAGGTAAACAGCTTTCTGTGCCCTCTGCATCTAGATGCAGAACAACGCTGACTGTTTGGCTATTAACAGAGATGAGCACCACACCATAGAGTCAGACATGACTGGCTTGCGAGCAAGGGAGCCCTTGACCTCAAGAAATTTTAACCTTTCCAGACAGCCAGGTTAAGAGGCTCTTTTCTCATGGGATTTCAAAGCCAAAACGGAGCATCTCCTGGTCATGCCCCAGGACAAGGCGAGGCCGGCTAGAGTTAGCTAGTTTGCTTTTTAAGAATTATCATGTCAGAAGCACTCAAAGGAGTTTTCTGGGTCGAAAGGAATTTTGCTGGAGGAACTCCACTCATGGGATGCCTGAATGAGGCTCCTTTCATGTCCCCAAGATCTTTTCCCCACCAAAGTGGTCCTGACTTATCTACTTGCAATTTCTTGCTTTTGGATGGCAGGAGCTGAGACAGAGACAGGTGCCCACTCCGTCATGGAGTACTCGGTCCTTGAATTGCCAACTTACCGACCCTCCCACTAACAAGGTGACTTTCTTAGCACTGTGCCACTGCAGTCCCAGTTTGTCTGCTGAGTTGGAGCAAGCAAACAGAGCATGTGGGTGCGGCTGCCTTTGGCCTGAACCAGTTCTCAGGCCGAGGAAGGAAAGAGGGATTTCCCTGCCTTTCCCAGCCTGCTGATAAGGATAATGCCTTCCCATTAACAATATGCGCAGGCTAGTCATAATGATAACTGCAACATCAGCTGTTGAGAAATGTGCCAAGAGTCATGGAAGGTGCAGGCAGGAGGGCCATGCGGGGAGGAGAGGCTCCAGCAGGCTCCAATCGGAGTTCTCCCTCCTAGCCTCCATGAGGGGCTCTCATCAGCCAGAGCAGCAATGGTGGGAACGCCTGGTGGGCCTCCCAGATGTTTGCCCACCCTTGCTAGTATGACTTCCCACTTCCCAGAGTCCTGAGCTGGCCTTTTGGGACAGAAGAGCAGGAGAGGCAGGGGTCGTGGTCAAGAAACCTTCACTAGAAGTTCAGCTGAGACAGGGAAACACCCGGGTCAATGCTCTTCTCCAGAGAGAGACAGAATCCATGGGCTCATTTGCTGGTCTGCCAATGACTGCCAGAAACATGCGTGGATGAGGACTTAAGTTTGGCCAGCCACAAAGCCAAATAGGTGGCTTCATTTGGGCAGTCCAGGGTTTGATCAGGACATGAAAGAAGGAGGAGAAGTATAATAATAATAATAATAATAATAATAATAATAATAATAATAATAATAATAATAATAATAATAATGATGATGATGATGATGATGATGATGATGATGATGATGATGATGATGATGATGATGTTCTCCTCTGTGCTCAGTCTTGGAAACGGATGGGGTGGGATGCTGACCTGACGGCCTTCCAACTTTAGGGATGGGAAAACAAAGTGGCCCCCAAGTTTTTGTCCCCCCTCTTCTGTTCAAGTGGCTTCTGGACGGAAACGTGTCAAGAGAGGCAGAGCAGACCAGCAATGGGAACAAGCTAGGAGGCCAGGCTGTCTGTGCTATTGGAGCTCTTTCTGGCAGTGCAAGGAAATGGAACTGAAAGCAAAAAGAGATTACTGTAATGTTTAAGTGTTAGGGTAATGTTTAGACCATGCGATGCCCTGCCAATTATCGGAGGGCTCCAACAGGAACAGGGAAAAGAGAGGGAGAGCTGCCCAGAGTCAGAAAATCCCTTAGATGGGCAGGGTATACATATAATAAATAAGAATAACATAAAGAGACAGGCAGGCCAAGGAGCCTGGCCCAAAATTTCTTCGTTTGGACCCCCAACTCTCAGGATCCAGGACTGCTGTGCCGCAAGCCTGAAATCCAAAGAAAGTAACTCCCCTCAGGAGCCCTGGCTGACATGCACAACTCTGGTAGTTTCATGTTTGCAGCCTCTGCCCAGGATGTCTGAACTTTCTCTCTGCAGATGGATAAGGCACCCAGGCATGCTGGTGTGCCAGGTTGGTGGCGGTGGGAGAAGGGAAATGGACTGGGATCCTTGTGGGAAGAAAGAGCAAATATTTGGGGCTGCAAGAAGCCCCTGAAGCCCCTGTCCTGTTTACACCAGGCACCAGAAATACAGGAAGCGCCAGAAACCCTGTGAGAGGAGTGGAGGATCCCAGGCGAGGTTGGTTTGGCCTTTGTTGGGCTCCTTGGGCAATTCTGACACCACCACCCCCTTCCAAGAAACCACCTGGAGAGAGGAGAACCCTTTACTCAGAGCTTTGTGACTCTACCTTGAAGGAGGTCTTCTTCTGAGGAGGAGGACCTGGCCTGGGACTTTTGTTTTTATTACTCCGAGCTTCTGAAGCAGCAGAGAGACTTTCCCTGGGTGACGGAGGAGAAGCCCAGCCAAGCCCAGCACTCCATGAAACTTTTGGGTACTAGTTCTCAAACAAATAAGAGAAAGTACTTTTTCACCCAGAGGATTACTGGTCTATGGAACTCCCTGCCAGAAGAAGTGGTGACAGCTGTCAGTCTTGACAGCTTTAAGAAAGGATTAGACAAGTTCATGGAGGACAAGAGTATCAATGGCTATAATTATGGATACCTAAGGACAACCTCCGGGTTGGAGAGATAGGCAGGATATCTCTCCATGCCATTTCCAGGGAATCCTAAGCAGGTGAAGGCATCTCCTTGGGAAGAATACCCTGAAGCCAATGGTGAGCCACTGTGTGAGACAGAATGCTGGACTGGATCATGGGCTCCTGTGGCCTGTCCCAGCAAGGCTGTTCTTATGTTCTTATGCTCTTCTGCTTTGGCATGGTTTGTCTTTTAAAACAGAATTAGGCTTTGGAGACAACACTAATGTCACTCCACCTGGCAGAAGACCCACTTTGCTTTCCCTTTGGCTGCTCAGCCACCTCTCATGTCCCCCCGAGTTCTGCTCTTGGTTTCTGCTCTGGTCGGAGGCAGCTGGGCTGAGCCTTCACAGAGGGACATTCCCAGAGCAGGAGAGAAAGAACGAGAGAGGAGGGAGGGAGGGAGGGAAAGAAAGAAAGGAAGGAAGGAAGGAAGGGAGAATTGCAAAACGAGGCTGGTTGTGGGAATTGTTTACTTGTCTCTTAAACCACCCAGATGAGGAACTGGAGCACATTTGCAGGGAGAAACCGAAACCATAGTTTTACCAGACACCACTTTTGATTTCCTCTTGGGCCAGAGGAGAGTGAGCTCTGGGCCAAACCCAGGAGTGTCCCGAGGCCTCGAAAACAGAGTGCTGGGCCACGGGGACGTTGGCCACGGAAAACAGCCTGTGCAGAAAGAGAATGTGGCAATCCCAGGGAAAGGTTTGAGGACAGACCTGGTGGTGGCAAACTTGGGGAAACTGCCCAGTCACGGGGAGGAAAGGACGGTTCCCAACAGAGGGGACCTTTTCGATGGGGGTGGGAGGGAGTCAGAGAAGGTGGTTGATAGCAAAAGCCACGACATTTCTTCTGGCTAAGGTTTTCTTTGTCCACATCTTCAGGGGGAGTCCAGGAAGGTTTTTGACAGGTAAAGCATGTCTATAAAATGCCACAGAACTCTGCTGGTTTTGGTGTAAAACATTTCCGTGGTCATGTGGCAGGTGTGACTATTCAGCGCATGGAACACTGTTACCTTTCCTGCCAAAGTGGTACCGATTTATCTACTTGCAAGTTCTTGCTTTTGAACTGCTAGATTGGCAGGAGCTGGGCCAGGCAACAGGTGCTCACTCCATTGTGTAGCACTAACTACTGCGGGTCTTCCGGTCGCCAAGTTCAGCATCTTAACCACTAAGCCACAACAGACCCTCTAGACATATTTAGGTTAGGTAAAGGTCACCCTTGCTCGGAAGCCAGGCGTATTCAATTCTAGGGTTCAGTGCTCATTTCTGTTTATAGACAAAGAGCCAGTGCTGTCTGCATCTGCAGATATTTCCATGGACATGTGGCAGGCATTACTAGACACTGGAGTGCACGAAACAGTGTTTAGCTTCACCGAAGTGGTCCCTATTTATCTACTTGCAATTTCTTGCTTTCGAACTGCTAGGTTGGCAGGAGCTGGGGCAGAGACGGGAGCTCACTCAGTCATGCAGCACACAGGAATTGAACTCTGACCTTCCAGTCAGCATCTTAATCATTTGGGCCATGTTTAAGGTAAAGGTTGACCTTCCTTGAAAGCCAGGGATATCTAACTGTAGGGTTCAGTGCTCGTCTCTGTTTCGAAGCTGAAGAGCCAGTGCTGCCTGCTTCTGCAGATGTTTCTGTGGTCATGTGGCAGGTTTACTCTGATGCTAATCCCATTTATGGTAAATTCAGTCAGGGCCCACATGTTTACTCCAAATTAAAACCTGCTTGAATTAGCGAAGCCCTAACTTGGCTTCTAAATTGTCTCCTGCGACTGCCAGGATGCTCAGCTCTTTATTTTTTATGACATTTCTTTCTTGTGAATTTACTTTTGCCCAATTGAGACATTAGTGCAGGAAGAAAATGTGGCTCCCAGAAAAGAGGACATGAACGCAGGAGGGCAGGACAGAGTGATGCAAGCAGGGTCGACTCATGCTCCCCTTCAATGCCTTTGGCTTCTTTCTTTCCCAAATGACAATTTCTCTTGCCCAATGACTCCCTCCCTCCCTCCACCTTTCTCTCTCTCTCTTGTCTACATATCGTTTTTTCCTTTACACTTTCAGATGAAAACCCATGGGATCTGGGAGGATTCTACTGATTGATCGCCAGGAGACCTTGCAAAGCAAATGATCCATCGTCGGAATGGAAAATCAATTGCAAATTGGACTAAAACAGCCCATGCAGTCTGGAAAAGTGTCATAGCTCAGCTCATTAAAATGATATGGGAGAAGAACATCTGGTTTCTATCGAGATTTGCTGTAATGAGTAAGTCCAGTCCATGATTCACAATGATTTACTGGCTGCCTAAAATTTACCTCCATGGGGGAAAAAAATCTATTATTTGACTGGTGTTACTCCTCCAGAAGTAGGTATGTTGAGAAGTGCTGGCAAATAATAAACAGAATCGGGTAAGACATCACCAAACTAACCCACTTCATGAAGACCCAAATTAGGGGAAGGTTTTCTGCACACCTCTCAAGCTCTAAATATTAAACCAGAAGAGGGTAGGCTCATCCTATGGAGAGCAAAAACAACACACCTTTCTGGATGGATGAGAGCCAAAGCGTGTCTCCTACCAGGACAAGATTCTGGCTGGACTGTCTGGAAGCACTGATAGACTCGGAGGAGAAGTAAGAAGACCAAATAATGATCAAATCAAACAGGGCTACTTGGACCCAGGAGAAATTTTCTGTGTACATGGAGGAATTCAATCAATGCAGCATCCATGTGCATGCAATTTGGGCCCCAGCATATGTACAGAAATTGATCTAGTAGATGGTCAAGACAAGGCCATTGAGGTAGCCCACTTCTGGTCAAAAAGAGTCTAATTATTTCAACATTTTATTTTTTAAAAATGTGATCTGTGTTCCATTTGTGTCCATAATCATTAAACCATAGAATCACTGAGCTGGAAGGGGACCTTGAGGCCATTGAGTCCCAAACTATTCCTTCCCCATTCCAGGAATCGCCACTGAAACGTCTCTTCTCTCCATCTCCTCTGAACCCTGTTTGCTTCCTTCTGCTTGTCTCTCAGTTCCCAGTTCTTTCTATTGCCTGCCTTAGAGGCTGCTGGGAAAGTCCAGATTTTTTAAAATAAAAATAATGATATGCATATATTTTAAGTCTGGTCAGATTATCCTGCTCTGGTAACAGAGTAGACCCTACTGCCAGCAACTCAATGATCATTAGACAGTGGTTAACTCACCTGACAACCTTACATAAGAACATGAGAACAGCCTTGCTGGAACAGGCCACAGGTGCCCATGATCCAGTCCAGCCTTCTGTCTCACACAGTGGCTCACCATTGGCTTCAGGGTATTCTTCCCAAGCAGATGCCTTCACCTGCTTAGGATTCCCTGGAAATGGCATTGAGAGATATCCTCCTGCCTATCTCTCCAACCCAGAGGTTGTCCTTAGGTATCCATATGATTATAGCCGTTGACACCCTTGTCCTCCATGAACTTGTCTAATCCTTTCTTAAAGCTGCCAAGACTGACAGCTGTCATAACTTCTTCTGGACTAACGACCTTGGGTGGCAAGTCCACAGGGAAGGAAGGGTGATCTTGGTCCCCAAGGGGATTAAATGGTCCCACTTGATTCCATTGTGATGGAGGGCAACAGCTTCATCAATACCAGCCCAGGGCTGAGGAGGAGGACTTTGCCAAAAGGGATCAGGACCAGAAAGTGGTGTGAGCCACCCTGAGCAGGGAAGTTTTTCCTAGAAGGGCAGGATATAAGTTTAATGAATAAATAAATAAATACATAAAACAAAGTGACACGCTGAACTGGATCAGAGGTACTATAGGTGTCACGCTGCGATGCAGAAGGCAGATGAAAGGCGACAGCATTATATTCTCAGGACAGTCTTCATGGCTGATCGCCATGAGGATCACCAATATTTGGATTCAGATATGGCACAAAAAGAAGACTAATGTTTATATTTTAGAAAGAAAGAAAAAAGAATTAAAAATGGCAGGCCTTGCCCTGGTCAGACTCACGTCTGGTCACTCCCTGGGGCCTGTCTCAGTTTTAGTCCTCTGCTGAGCTCTGTTCGAAGCCAGCAAAGAGAAAGACCAACAGACAAATGTCCAATTGCGCCGTCCTTTGATATGAATAAGGAAAGAAAGGCTGAGAGGAAAGTGGGCAACCTTGTGCTGCTCTTCCTTCTTCTTCTGCCCGGGGTGCCAAGGCAGGCTTGGCCCTTCTGTAGCTTTTCTATAGGAAGGGGCAGCCTGACCCCTGGCGGAGAGTCAGAGAAGGCCATTCCCCAAACCCCGGCCCAGACAAGGGCTTCTTGCTACCAGAGAAGCTCCTGAGATTGGAAGGTCTTTGAGGTCCAGCAAGGCCCTTCAGAAAAGACCCTCCACATCCTCTGAATGCCGATGAGCCTCGAGTCCCCTGGCTCAGATCCAGGAAGAGCTTTGTGGCAAGAACAAACATTCTTCAGGGTAGGCAAGAGCAAAACCAATTTAGAAGATGGAGAAAAGAAGGAGCTCACTGGGTAAGGAATCACATTGAAGGAGGAGGAGGATAGGGCTGAGGAACTCAACCTCCCCTACATGTCACTTGGAGGACCCTGAACAGGCTGAGGGTTGAGGTCTCTAAATGCAAGACCCACTGGCTCAAGTGGGGGCTGCTGGCAGACAACAACACATGGTGTGAATGTGGAGAGAGAGAGACACAGAGTCCAGCTCATTTATTGGTCTGCCAAATACTGCCAGAGACATGCACCAATGAAGACTTAAGTTTGGCCACTTACAAAGCCAAGAAACTGGCTTCATTTTGGCAATCTAGGGCCGTGATGGTGAACCTTGGCACTCCAGATGTTCTTGGACTTCAATTCACAGAAGCCCAGCCCCCTGTGATTTATTGTGATTCATCCAGCCCACGCCACCCAGGTCGCTCCTGGAAGCGGAAGTAAAACGTGCCCACTCGGTTAAGGCTCTTCTGGGTTAACCCTCCCTCCGGACGGGTGTGTTTTACTTCTGCTTCCAGGAGCGATGAGGGCGGTGTGGGCCGGATGAATCATAGTGGGGGCTTGGGCTTCTGTTGTGTATGCATGCAGTTCAGTTGCTTGCCATTAGCGCAGCTGGCGGAGCGTCACGTGGCTCCAATTCCTCCAATGGTAACTTCTGTGGGAAACCTTCTCACCACAGGTGAAGCTATGCTAGGTATGCACAAAGGTCCGACTACGTCAGAAGGATGTCACTATGACTGTAACCAATGGTGCGCCTCTGGGCCAAATTCAAATGTACTGTGTGCTATATAAGGAGGCAAGGCTCCACCACTGCCTCATGTACAGATTGACTATGTTGCAATAAAGCAGTGTTTAGCCCACCTGCTGGCTTGTGTGCATTCAATCTGCCTACATCAAATTGGCGATGAAGGTGGGATAATGGCATCCCACAGGTTCACCTTACCTCCGTTCGACATCTCCGCACCGGAGTCATGGGACCTTTACGAGGAGCAATTCCTCTACATGATGGATGCCGAGAAGATAGAGGGTGAAGCCCAAAAGCAAGCCTGTCTACTGGCCCAGTGTGGGTTGCCAACCCTGTAGTTAGCAAAAAACCTCCTGATGCCAGGAGTGCTCAAGACGGTACTGCTGGCAGACATCCTAGCTGCCCTGCGGACACATTTTCGACTGAAGGTGTCCATTTCCCTGGCAAGAATGGCGTTCAGCCAGCATGACCAATGCCCGGGAGAGTCTGTAGCTGAGTACGTTGCCACTCTGAGACTGTCGGCTGCCCCGTGTCGGTGGGGAGCCAACCTAAGTGAGGTGTTGAGAGACCGTCTCCTACTCGGCCTGCAGGATGAGGAGACCCAGCGGTGACTGCTATCCCGAGACGAGGACCTCACGTTCGAAGAGGTCCTGCAGGCTGCACAGGCTGCCGAGTCAGCAAGGGACAGGGTGCATGCGTTCAGGGCGAGGCCCGTTGCCCCTGGAAGTTTGGCATCTTCTGTGCAAGCCCACAGCTGTTCACAACCATGTGCGCGAGAGACACAAACTGCTGCAGACGCGACATCCTCTTCAGGATCCGGCAAGAGCGAACCAGAGGTGCAGAAGGTGAGAAAAAGGGTGCCTGAGAGGAGAGACACCAAAGAGCCGGCGATGCGAGGGATGCGGGGGCTCACACAGCCGGAAGAAATGCCTGTTCCAGAAGTCAGAGTGCCACAACTGCGGCCGGTTGGGACACATCGTGAAGGTATGTAGGCAATGCAGGAGACGAGACCCTGACCGGACAAGCCACCATGGATGGAAGGACGAGGCCATCGGCAAAGTACACGCTGGGGATACCCTGGTGAGGCGTGTGTCGGACCGGCGCACCTGTTTTTTTTGACAAGGTACTGTTACAGGGGGTTCAGGTTAAGATGGAGGTGGATTCAGGCACCTCCTACTCCATAGTTTCGCAGATGGAGTTCCTGCGGATACACCCTCAGGACCGCCCAAAGCTGAGAGCCCTCAGAACAAACTTGCTGGACGTTCAAGGTAACTACATTCCCATCCTGGGGGTGGGGGACTTCACTGTCCATTTCAAGAACTTCACAAGGAAGCTGCCTCTGGTGGTTCTCAAGGGGGGGTGTCCAGTCTCCTCCTGGGGACCCAATGGTTTGAACCATTGGGCATTGCGTTAACCGGCATCAACGCCATCCAGACTGATCCAATTCAAGATATGTGCAATGTGCACCCCGCTGTCTTTGAAAAGGGACTCGGGGAGTACAAGGGGGCCCCAGTGGACTTTGATTTAGACCCTTCCATTTGCCCCATATGGCTCAAGCTGCGAAGAGTGTCTTTTGCACTAAAGGACAAGATCGAAGCAAAATTGGACAAACTGGTGGGTCAGGGGATTTTGGTTCCGGTGGACTCTGCAGAGTGGGAGACACCGATTGTTACTGCTATGAAATCCAACAGGGAGGTTAGGATTTGTGCTGATTACAAATGTACAATTAATAAGGCCATTCGCCCCAATGCTTACCCGGTGCAGGTAGTTAGCCATTTACTAGCCACGTTACACGGGGGTAAATGTTTTGCGAAATTGGATTTAGCGCAGGCTTATCAACAGTTAATGGTCACACCTGCGGCAGCAGCTGCGCAGACGATTGTTATGCACAAGGGTGCAGTTAAGGTGACACGCCTCCAGTTCGGCATGAACTCAGCCCCCGGGATATTTCAATCATTAGTGGAACACCTTCTTAAGGGTCTCCCTGGGGTTTTCCCATACTTTGATGACATTCTGATAACATCTGGGAATGAGTCAGAGCTAGCCCAGAGGTTAGACAAGGTTTTAACTATGTTCGAGAGGGCTAGGCTATGCCTGAGAAGGGACAAATGTGTGTTCTATGCAAATGAGGTTGAGTTTCTGGGGTTTTGAATCACCCCCGGCGGGGTAAAGCCATCGGAATCCAAGGTTGCGGCAGTGCAGAACACCCCCAGACCAGCCGCAAAGCCGGAGTTGCAGTCCTTCTTGGGACTCCTCAATTTTTACCACTCATTCCTCCCATGGAAGGCGATCGTGGCGGAGCCCCTGCACTGACTGTTAAAGAAAGATGCAGTTTGGTGGTGGGGGGAAGGTCAGGAGCGGGCGTTCACTGAGTTAAAGCAGCTCCTCTTCTCAAAGGCGATATTAACTCATTTTGACCCCAGGAACCCGTGGTACTCATGCGTGATGCTTTGCTGGTGGGAGTGGGAGCTGTGCTCTGCCACGTGCTTGAGAATGGGAGGGAGGCACCAATTGCATTTTACTCGCAGATGGACAGGGAGGCCCTCGTGATTATTGCAGGGACAAAGAAATTCCATGATTTCTTGTATGGGAGGGAGTTCACTATTGTCACGAACCACAAGCCCCTCCTAGGAATCTTCGTCACGTCCAAGCCCACTCCCCAGATCCTGTCCCTGTGAATGCTAAGGTGGGCGATATTCTTAAATGCATACCAGTTCACGCTGGTGCACCGCCCAGGGAAAGACATCGCTCACGCGGATGTGCTTTCCAGGTCTCTCCTTCCGGAGCTGGGAGAGCCCAAGTGAGAGGTTGAGCAGGATCACCAGGTGTTGCTCATCGAATCCCTCGATTCGTCCCCATTGTGCCCACAGATATTGCCAGGGCAACCTCAAAAGATAAAGTGCTGTCTCAGGTTGTAGCATGGGACAAGAAGGGCTGGCCCACAACATCCCCATCCGAGGGACTTGCAACCTTCTTTAGGAAACGTTTTGAGCTGTCGCTTGAGAGGGGATGCATCCTCTGGGGCCAGTGAGTGGTGCTCCCCGAGGTTTTCCAAGCCAAGGTACTCCGTATGCTTAACACGAGCCACCCGGGGATTGTGAAGTTGAAAGCTTTGGCAAAGAGCTATTTCTGGTGGCCCAACATAGATAAGGACATTGAACAATTGGTGGGTGCATGTGAGAGCTGCCAGTGCTCATGGCCCGACGAACACAGGTTACCCCCCAGGGAGTGGGATATGGCACGCGGGCTGTGGTTGAGGGTTCACGTAGATTTTGCAGGGCCTTTTCGGAGAACGATGTTCTTGCTTGTAGTTGATGCGTTTTCGAAATGGTTGGAGGTTATCCCCATGCGCAACACTTACTCTGCAGTCACAATTAAACAGTTGAGGAAACTGTTTACTTGTTTCCACCTGCCCGACGTGTTGATTTTGGATAATGCAACAACGTTCACTTCCACCGAATTTCAGGCATTCCTTAAACAGAATGTGATTTGGCACATAACCTCCGCACAGTTTCACCCTGCCACAAATGGCCAGGTGGAGCACCAGGTCCGCACCACAAAGGAGGCGCTACAGAGGATGGGTCTGAGGGATCTAGAGCTACAGCTCTGCAAATTCCTCCTCTGTTACAGGGTCACCCAGCTTGCTTCGGGACAGTCTCCCGCAGAAATTCTGATGCGGAGGAGACCCACGACATTGTTTGACCATTTAGATATGACCAGGGTGGAGGATAGAGGTACGAATGTGGAAGTGGAACAAAGGAAAGTGTTTTGGGCAGGCATCCCAGAGTACTGCTGGCATTATGCAGATGCAGGGCCAGCATGGGTACCTAGGAGCGTAGTGGAACAAACGGGGCCCATGTCTTACCAAGTGAAGACGGGGACGGGTCTGTTGTGGTGGAGCCATGCTGACCAGCTTAGGAGAAGAGTCACAGATTCACAAGCCATGGGAGGCAGCGGGTATTTTGACAAGTCAGCATTAGGGTCACCCCCCCACCCGTGTAGCCCAAGGGGGGGAGGGGATACAGGACTCAGCATCACAGGAGGTGCAGACTGGGAGGAGACTGTCACCCAACCCAAACTAGTGCAACCCCAATTTGATTTTCAGTTACAGGACGGGGGGAGTTTTTTTGAGTGTTCCCCCACTCATCCAAGAGAGCAGCGGGGTTTTGAGTTATCCCAAAGATCCCCCCATCCTCCCCAGCATGAACATGCCCCATCCCTGTCCTTGCTGGGGTTCAATGGGAGCATTCTCTCCCCCCAGGCAGATGATTCGGACAGCACAGTCGCGAGGTCCAGAGGCCACCCATGCTCCAGTTTCGACCGCTGAATCGAGCGGCCGGCTGCAGCGTGAGCGCCGACCTCCACAATGGTTGAGGGACTTCATCCCATCCTGGGGGGGGAGGGATGTGGTGTATGCATGCAGTTCAGCTGCTCGTCATTAGCGCAGCTGGCGGAGCGTCATGTGGCTCCAATTCCTCCAATGGTAACTTCCGCGGGAAACCTTCCCGCCACAGGTGAAGCTATGTTAGGTATGCACAAAGGTCCAACTACGTCAGAAGGACGTCACTATGCCTGTAACCAATGGTGCTCCTACGGGCCAAATTCAAATGTACTGTGTCTTATATAAGGGGGCAAGGCTCCGCCATTGCCTCATGTACAGATTGACTATGTTGCAATAAAGTGGTGTTTAGCCCGCCTGCCTGCTCGCATGCATTCAATCTGCCTACATCAAATCCTTGTTACACTGCCAGGTTTGCAAAGGAAGCCGGCACTCACTTCCCAAGCAAGATCCATTGCAGATGCCGCAAGGATGCCCCCCCTCCCCTCCCCACCCATTGCTGGTTCATGATGGACCCATCTCCCCTCTGGCTGGCTTTGGCCATTGGATGCCACAGAGTTTTGGAACACTGGCACAACATTCCAGGCAGGCAGGCAGAAACGGATGCAGGTGGCCATCTTGTATGGTCACTGGTCAGCCAGAGGTAGGGCCTAAACAGAGCACATGCATGCACACAAATTTTGGCTAGAGGCAAAAATGCTCCCCCTTCCCAGAAGGTGGACTTTCACAGAGATTCTGTTCTACCTACTCATTGGTGGCCAACCAGTTGGGTCCCTGCTTTACTTTGGGGTGGGATCCTGACATGCCTCCACCACCCCACCCCACCACCCTGGTGGAAGAGAGCTGCCCAGCTCTTCTGGTACTGGAGGTTGGACTGGTCAGACCAAGAGATCTGTGAGGTGGACTTGATTTGGTCTAATATTGTTTCCTTTATGGTTGGAGGGAGGGAGGGAGGGAGGGAGGGGAGGTATACATTGGCATCCCAACTGCTCTTACGGAATGTCTGTTAGGAATAACTGCCAGGAGGGCACAGAGACTGCTCTTCTCCGGCCACGTATGGGGCCACTCCTCTTTGATGGCCGTGGCCTGCAGTGGCTCAGTGGTTAAGAAACTCACCTTGTTAGCTGGAAGGTCGGCAAGTCGGCCGGGTACTGCATGATGGAATGAGTGCCCGTCGTCTGTCGCAGCTCCTGCCAGCCTAGCAGTTTGAAAGCAAGAAATTGCAAGTAGATAAATAGGGACCACTTTGGTGGGGAAAAGATCTTGGGGACATAAAAGGAGCTCCATTCGCGCACGGCCTGAGTGGAGGTCCTTCAACCCAGAAAGTACCTTTCTGACACAATTTTAAAAAACCTGAGTGAGCCAAGGATGGGGGTCTTTACTGACTCCATCACAACATGACCCCACCCATGTCTTTGCTGGGCAAAACCCCTGGGAAGGTTTTGAACCACAGCAGGAGATGCCCAGGAGGCCTGGGTGTCCTATATTTTCCTCCCAAGACACCTGAGCTCAGAAATACAGATGGACCCCTCAGGGGTGGAAAGGCAAAAGGCCAGTGATTGACCAGTGGCCCTTGAGTGTTGAGGGAGCAAGTTGGAAGAGGCTCATACAGCATGGGAAATGCTGTGTTTGAACCCTGATGCCGACCATGTGGGGTCATGCTCAGTGGGACCAGCAGTGCCACAATTCTCCATGGCTAGGATCCCAAAAACAGACTTCCGATCCCCACTCCTGGTGTTGACTTGCATCACCAACAAAACCATCTTATCTCTTTACATATGCGCCAAGTGAAGCCAATGGCTGTTCATGATCCGAGTCCAGCTAGAGCTGTGATGGCAAACCTTGGTGCTCCAGCTGTTTGTGGGCTTCAATTCCCAGAAGCCCAAGTCTATGTGAATCCACATGAATGGGTTTACTGCATATACGTGGAGTAAAACCATTTGTGTGGATTCACAGAGACTTGGTTTGGTGTCTTGCAAGGAAGACAATAGAAGGAGCCGCAGTAGGGCTAAACAAAACTTTATTGCATGATGGTCAGGGTGAACATGAGGTAATGGCGGACAAAACAGCTCTATTTATAGTACACTGTACATTTGAATATCCCGGGTGGTAGCTCATTGGCTACTGTCAGCGTGACGTCATAGATCGTCACACCCATCTTCTCCAGGTGTGGTGTGGCGGGAAGGTTTCCCGCTCTTCAGGTATTCGGGGAATCTGTACCATGTGAGCCGGATGCTCGCTACTGCCACCTGTGGCCACTTAGTTCGCATCCTATACAGCTTGCTACAATGTGTCTCTGATTAGATACAATTGGATACATTGACTGGTTACATTCTGTTAAAGGGAAACTTGCAACATTCATTCAATACATAACACCTGGGCTTCTGGGAATTGAAGTCCAAGAACAGCTGGAGTGCCAGTAAACCCATTCATGTGGATTCACAGAGACTTGGGCTTCTGGGAATTGAAGTTCAAGAAAAGCTGGAGTGGCAAGGTTTGCCACCGCATAGCTAGAGTCTGTTTTTCGACTGGAGGGGGTTCCTGAAGAAGTTGTTTCCTGCCTTCCTCAGTCTTGAATGTGGGTAGGGGGTGGGTAGGGTGGGGTGGGGGTCCCACTCCCTCTCCATGTTTCTGAACCCTTGCTGTCTCTTCCTCAGAGGAATCCTCTCAGCTCCCGTAACCCCACGAAAGGCCTCTGAGGACAGAGATGCACGGCCCTGGTTGTCAAAAAGTCCCCTCCGCCCCGTCACTTTCCGCCCTGGAAGAGAGGGCGCCCCATCTCCACTGGGAGAGCACAGACAATGACCAGGCTGCGATAGGCGATGGCACTTGCCAGGTTAGTCTTCCCAAATACTGGCGGGGGAGAGAGACAAGCAAGCAAGGTTCCTCCCAGGCCAAACATTTCTGCCAGACTTTCCCCAGATACGACATGGGGTTTTACCTGCTGGCTTGGCCACCTGAGGGAGGGGGTCCAAAATACCCAACCCTCCCTCCCTCCCTTTGCTGCATGCAGAGAGGATTCCAGCCAGAGGTGGCAACATGTCACTTATCTACTCTCGACTGACACATCCCCTTTGCCAACCATGTTCTCCCTCCTCTGAGAGGCACAGGTTCCCTAAAGGAAGAGCCACTTGGAGTCATCTACCCAATCCTAAGGGCTGTGGTGGTTTAGTGGTTAAGACGCTGAACTTGATGACCGGAAGGTATGGCGGGTCAGCAGTTCAAGACCAACAGAGTGAGCACACATTGCCTGTCCCAGCTCCAGCCAACCTAGCAGTTCGAAAGCAAGAAATTGCAAGTAGATAAATAAGGAACACCTCAGTGGGAAAGGTAACAATGTTCTTGTCCTGGATCAGCAACTGGCTAAGGGACAGGAATGAACACTTCTCTAAGTGGAGGGAAGTAAAGAGTGGGGTCCCCCAAGGTTCAGTACTGGGACCCCTGCTTTTCAACCTCTTCATAAATGATCTAGAGGTAGGAGTAAAAAGCAAGGTAGCCAAATTTGCTGACGACACTAAATTATACAGGGTAGTGAAAATTGTGAGAGATTGTGAGGAGCTCCAGAGGGATCTCTTGACACTGGGGGAGTGGGCAAAACAGTGGCAAATGAGCTTCAACATCAGTAAGTGCAGAGTGATGCATGTTGGGGCAAAAAACCCCAATTACATTTATAGACTGATAGGGTCTGAACTCTCTGTGACAAACCAGGAAAGGGACCTTGGTGTCCTGGTGGACAACTCAATGAAGGTGTCAACCCAGTGTGCCTCAGCAGTGAAAAAAGCAAACTCAATGCTAGGGATCATTAGGAAGGGTATAGAAAATAAGTCAGCAAGTGTCATTTTGCCTCTTTATAAATCTATGGTGAGGCCCCATCTGGAATACTGTGTACAGTTCTGGTCGCCATACCTCCAGAAGGATATTATGGAGCTGGAAAAAGTGCAGAGGAGGGCAACCAGAAGGATGATGAGGGGACTGGAACACCTTCCTTACCATCTGAGGCTGCAACGGTTGGGCCTTTTCACTCTTGAACGACGGCGTCTAAGAGGTGACCTGATTGAAGTTTATAAAATCATGCACGGTGTGGACAAGGTAGATAAGGAAAAACTGTTTTCCCTATCGCATAACACTAGAACTAGGGGACACTCCATGAAACTTTTGGGTACTAGTTCTCAAACAAATAAGAGAAAGTACTTTTTCACCCAGAGGATTACTGGTCTATGGAACTCCCTGCCAGAAGAAGTGGTGACAGCTGTCAGTCTTGACATCTTTAAGAAAGGATTAGACAAGTTCATGGAGGAAAAGGGTATCAATGACTATAATTATGGATACTTAAGGACAACCTCCGGGTTGGAGAGATAGGCAGGATATCTCTCAATATCATTTCCAGGGAATCCTAAGCAGGTGAAGGCATCTCCTTGGGAATACCCTGAAGGAAATGGTGAGCCACTGTGTGAGACAGAATGCTGGACTGGATGGGCTGTGGCCTGTTCCAGCAAGGCTGTTCTTATGTTCTTATGTTCTTTGTATCTAATTATGCCTGCCACATGACCACAGAAAGGTTTGCAGATGCAGACAGCACTGGCTCTTTGGCTGAAACCTGAGATGAGCACCAAACCTTATAGTCAGACATGACTGGCTCCCAAGCAAGGGAGACATCTTGACCTTGTCCAGTCTCTAGTTCTGTGGTCTCATCATCCTTTGCCCCCTCTTGACCTGCCCCTAGAAAAAGAAAGATAAATGGTCTCCGCCGCTTCTGGAGATGAGAACCTGTGAAGGTCCGCTGGCGAATGGAGAGCAATGCCCAGGGCAGGTGAGGTGGGCTAAGCCCCAAGGGTTTGGGGGGGCTCCCCGTCCTCTTGGCACAACCAGCCTTGCCAAGGCACAACAAAATCCCTGTTCTGACCCACAGAGCCGCTGCTTGGAGGTGAAGCGAACCCTGCCCAGGGAGGCAAAAGGAGACCCCAGCCTCCTCCAGGTAAGTGGGCTGCTCAGGGGGCCAGGTGGGGACCAGAACTCCAGGTCAGATGCCCTGCTCACCTGGCACCTGGCCTTGCTGTGCACCAGGTGTTCCCCGAGCGGAGGCTTGACATTTCCCATCAGCGTCTTGGGGCCAAAGGCTGGTTTTGAGGTTCCAAGAGCCTTCCAACAAGCCCATTGAAAAAAGGAGAAGTGGCCTTTCTGTTGCCTTGGCGGCACAGGGGTTAAACACTGCAATCAGAACCTTGTGAGTTTGATACTGGCAGGGATCAAGGTTGACTCGGCCTCTTCCTTCCTTCCAAGGTCAGGAAAGTGAAGACCCATCTGAGGAATTCTTCCTAATGTTGAAGCATAATCTCCCTTCCTGCCATTTGGCTCTATTCTATTACTTAGGATTCTACCCTCTGGAGCAACTGGGATGGGATGGTTTGGCCCTGGGATGGTCTGGGTAATGGTTGTGTGAAAAGGTCCCCAGAGCTGCCAAAGTTGTCTATCCTGGGTGTAAAGGGACACTCAGACCCACCTGATGGCCGTATGGGGTGCAATAGGTATCTAAGCCAGGGATGCCCAAACTATGGCCTGGGGGCCAGATCTGGCCCCAACGCCAATTCATCTGGCTTGCACCACCCTCGTCGTTCCCGGAAGCGGAAGTAAAACGTGCCTGCACGGGCACATTTTACTTCCACTTCCAGGAGCAACGAGGGTGGTGTGGGCCACATGAATTGGTGTTGGGGCCCAGATCTGGCCCACAGGCCATAGTTTGGGCACCCCATGGTTTAAGCAGAGAAAATGGCAGCCTCAAAAATCTATCTCATCCTGTTGCAAAACAGATTGCAAGGCACATTTTACTTGTGACTGCTGAACCATGTGACTGGCCCACGGCCCAAAAAGTTTGGGCACCCCGATCTAAGCTTTCTTTTATACTAAATTTTTAACTGTTGACTGCTCAGCTATATGCACCAGTTATTTCATTTGGTATCTGTCAATGTATGACTAGATAGCACATTAGCTTCAAAAAACCCTGACACTGGCTATCTCTAGGTGGGCAGCTCTAAAGGTTTCATGCTGGAAACACTCATGCCATGACTGGCATTCACCTCCATACCTGTCAAGTTTTGGATTTGGAAATAAGGGAAATTTCTCAGCAAATACGGGATACTTGACAGCTATGCTTATCCTTTGCTGCCCTCCAATGGTGGCAATAGGGCATTGCAGTCTAATTAATAAGGGATGATGGCGGGGAAGAGGGTAAAAAAGCGGTTTTCCCGGCCAATACGGGATACTTGACAGCTACGTTCACCTCTCATCTTTGAAATGGTACATCCAAAGCTATAGAAGGCAGACTTGGAAATGGAGGTTGGCCCTGGATTCAAGCAACTTGTTCCAGCAACAGTTTTGCTGAATTCTACCCAAACAGCCTTCTCTTTCCTCAGTCGCTCGCTCGATGGTGGAAATGGCCGCCTCAGAAGGACATGGCTCTCTCCCCCCCCCTCTCTGGAGGCTTTGAAATGGAGATGGCATCTGTTAGGGTTGCCCTAGCTGGGGTTTCCTCCACTGGCAGAGGGATAGACTAGATGGCCCTCTGGGTACCCTCGAGCTCTACCATTCCCTAGGTCTCTGTGACATGGCGCCTCTGTTGTGCAGGGTGGAGACCTGCTTGCCCAGAAGGACCAGTTGGATTCAGGCAGCTGGAGGCTGGACTTTGAGTCAGAGTCTGTTCATGAAGAGTGAGTACCATACGATACACAAGAGCAGCCAGGTGGGTAGAGGACCTCCTAGGCCTGTGATGGTGAACCTTGGCACTCCAGAAGTTCTTGGACTTCAATTCCCAGAAGCCCAAGCCCCCATGAATCCACACCAATGTGTTTGCTGCTATTCATCCCCCCATCACTCCTGGAAGCGGAAGTAAAATGCACCCGTATCAAGGGTTAACCTAGAAGAGCCTCAACCGTACGGGCGTGTTTTACTTCCACTTCCAGGAGTGGCGTGGGCTGGATGAATAGCAGCAAACCCATTCGTGTGGATTCATAGGGGCTTGGGCTTCTGGGAACTAAAGTCCAAGAACATCTGGAGTGCCAAGATTCACCATCACGGGCCTAGGTCCCTGCTTCCTGTGAATAAAGGTGACACCCATTCTCTGGAGGAGGAGCAGCAGCAGAGGTGGACCCTCCACCCGTCCATCCGGCTGTGGCCTTCTGCTCATCTCCTCCACACACCCCACCACAGGAATGCAGTTGGAGGGTGGCCAAAGGGGCATTGTCTTTGGATGGCATAATACACCTGGACATGGTCTTTTCTGACCATGCATGGGCTGGTGATGGACCCTGAGAGAAGAGCAGGTCGCCAGGTGTGAGAACCAGGGCTGGGAAGCTTTTCTTTCTGGGGACGACAAATCCCAGAGATCCCGGCCAGTGGATGCTGGGAACCAGAGTCTCTGTCTCATGGCCATGACTTGTCTCAGGAGAGGAACAAAGACACCTCACAGGTGTTGACAAACACAGAGAGCAAATCCAAGCTGATCCTGGCAGCCTTTCCTTCCTCCCAAAGGTCTCTGTTGTGTCCGGTTTCTCTCCCCCCCCCCCCCAGCAGGGTTAAGGTCTGAACCAAGAAGGTATTTCTTAGGAACCCTTCCTGATGGATGGATGGAGGTATTGGGGCTCCTCTTCTCTCTTCCTCTAGGATTTATTGGGGCTGCTTCTACTTTTTCCCATGGCTCAGGATGTGTAAGAGAGACAAAAAGGAACAGCCATCCTAACATGGTATGTCATTCGCCTTGTGGGGGACGACTCGACCCTACCTCTGCCTTTTCCAACCATGATCTTCACTGCTGGGTGGGGATGATGGGAGTGTAGTCCAGCGCAGTAAACCCATTTGTGTGGATTCACGGGGAATGGACTTGATCCAAGAAAGCTCACATTAAAATACAGCCTATCAGAAAGAAGACAAAAATAAAGTGACACTTTAAAGACTCACTGCTCTATTTGAATAATGTGAGCTTTCATGGATCAAGTCCCCTTCATCAGACGTAAGAATAAGACTTCATGGCATTGGGGATGGTTGCCCTAACAAATGCAAAGGTGGGGTAGTTGTGTTGTTGATGTTGATTGTAAGGGACTTGTCCTCCGAAACCCTTTTCCGACATGCTCTTTTCTCTCTTTCTCCTCCTGTCGAGGTGTCTGGTGGGTTGCTCGCCCTCAGGCTCTTCCTCCTCCTCCTCCTCCTCCTCCACCACCATCTGAGGCAGCTGCTCACGGAGGATCCTGGACCAGGAGCCATGCCTTGCTTGCCACCACGTTTCTACGCCTTGGCCACATTGATGTTTCCTGAAGCACAGAATTAAAGTTTCCAAATTCTCCTCCTGGATTCTCTGGTTGGCTCAGAGTTCCAGCATGTATTTGGGGGCAAAATGCTAATTCACTTGTGTGGTTGCCCAGAAGGCATGGAAGTGTCATTGCTGCATAGTGGGGATTCTCAGCCTGCGGTCTGTGGGCTAGATGTGGCCCATGGCACCATTTCATGTGCCCCCCCCCCCAACACCAGGAAGTGCCATGTGGTGGAGGAAGTGCAAAATGGCCATCCAGTCCCTGAAGCTGTCTGAGGGAGCGTGACCTGGCCCCTGGCTTGAAAAGGTTGAGAACTCCTGCTACATAGCTTCCAAGCTGCCTCCTCCTCCCAAGTAGGGCCGGCTGGCCTGGGTCTCTCCTGTCTCCTGACACCAGGTGGCGCTGGTTCTTCTTTGCGCTCTGCATCCCAGGTAAACTCCTTTGGGATGGGATCCATTGCAGTAGAGGACTCTATGGAGGCTTAAAGTGGGATGGTGGTGCCATGGATGAACACTCACCTCAGTGCCTGCGCCGTATGGCCGAAGGTGGTTTCCACTGAGGTGGGCCAGATCCCACCTCTGGAAGGGCTGAGGTGGCTCAGCAGGCACCTCTCCACCAGGCTGACTTACTTCCCCACCTACCTGCGAGAGGGCTTTGCTGGAAACTTACCTTTTTGCTCTTTGACTCCCTGGCTGGGAATATTGGGACTTACAGTCCAGAATGGCAACCCGCTCCAGGGCTCCTGGTGGAAGGATGCCCCCAAGAGGTGAGGAAGCATGAGGGCTGCCAGGTCCTGTAAGTAAAGGTAAAGGTTTCCCTTGCTCGAAAGCCAGTCGTATCCGACTCTAGGGTGCAATGCTCATCTCTATTTCTAAGCTGAAAAGGCAGCACTGTCTGCTTCTGCAGACGTTTCCGTGGTCATGTGGCAGGCATGACTAGACACCGGAGCGCACAGAATGCTGTTACCTTCCCACCGAAGTGGTCCCTATTTATCTACTTGCAATGTCTTGCTTTCAAACTGCTAGGTTGACAGGAGCTGGGACGAAGACGGAAGCTCATTTATGTCCTGCAGTACTCGGGAGTCGAACTGCTGACCTTCCGCTTCCCAGTCAGTGTCTTAGCCACTTGAGCCACTGCAGGTCCTGTAGGTGGGCATTATTGACCCACCTCAAAGGTCAGGGCATCTCCCTTGAATGACTTTTATGGATTGGTGCCCACTGACCTCCCCTCTCCCCTCTGCATCCCCTTCTTCAATAAGCAACAGACTCGCTTCCCTTCATTTTTGTTTATAGGCGAGCCTAACAAACTCGCAGCTATTACATACACAGTCTGGCATTAGCTTATTGTCACCAGGTAGACACGGAGGGATGGGTGGGGGCAAATGCCACCCCAAAGAGAGCGCAGGTTAGAACCAGAGTGGAGAATCCAGGGCCACACACACACACACACACACACACACACACACACACACACACACACACACACACACACACACACACACACACACACACACACACACACACACACACACACACACACACACACACACACACACACACACACACACTGTCCCTCCAGCACGGAGGCTGGGCTTCTTTCCTTGGGAGAAACAGAGCCAGGAGCAGCAGGATGAGGGCAAGGGGCATCGGGGGATGCCAGCCGGCAAGGGCAGTGAGCAGAGAGGGCACAGGAGCCCTGGCTTGGGCGCATGACACAGAAACACACGGCACACTACTCAAGTCCCATTCACTCCGACAGTCACCAAGGCCTTAATGGAAGAGCCACACGGGTGGTGCAGGGGTTGTCATGCAGCCAGAACGTTGTGAGTTCAATCCTGGTCAGAGATCAAGGTTGACTCAGCTGCCTCCATCCTTCCGAGGCCAGCCAAATGAATCCCCAGCATGTTAATTGGGGGGGGGGGGGAGGAAATGCTAATTGTGAACCACCCAGAGAGGACACGAATACGGGGCAGGATAGACAGACGTGGAACTGCTATTGCTCTTCGTCTCTTTGCTGCTGCACTGAATGTCCTGCTTGCGAACCAAAGCAAGAGGAAAGTTCTGCCACGGGAAAAGAAAGCAACGACCCTCCCTCCCTCCCTGTCTGTCCGTCCGTCCGTCTGTCCGTCCTTTCAGAGTGGGAGGAACCATCCAGAGTGGGGAGCTTAGGCCTTTTGACTTCCTTTCCTCCCCCCCCCCTTTCGCACATCTGGCCTTGTCTTTAAGTGCCACACTGGCTATCCAGCCTGGCGTGATATCAGCCAATGAAGATTGTCCTGGGAGCCATAGAATAATGCTGTGGCCTTCCACTGACTGACACCCACAGTACCACGGATCCAGTCTCACCAGTCCCTTTCTGGTCCTGAGCCCTGGCGACTTGGCTTAATTTATTTCATGTTTCTAAATAAAAAGGGGGATGGGGGAATCGAACATGGCTGCCCCTGCCCGCTGGTCCCCCTGGCTCATGCCTTTCTTATTAGGGCCATCGTGATGCCTGCGGGCTTCTTCCGGCCACCCCATGAGACGTAACCTTTCCCCCCTCCCACATACCACCTCCGAAGAGCCGGCTTGTCTCTTGGCTGCCAGATTCTCCCTGCACACACCATGGGACAAAAGTGCAGATCCGTCCCACGTGGGAGAAAGGGCCATGCAGACAATGTGGGTCACCCATATCCATGTGGCCACAGCAATGTGGAAGCAGGCAAGCACCCGCAGAACTGTGCCTGCCACCTCCCCAGAGAGAAGGGTAGCCTACTCTGGTGTAAATGAACCCTCGCTCTCCCTCCCAAGTAGCCATCCTTCTGGCTTCGTCGCCACCTCTCCCAGCTCCCCCACTCCGACCCGGACCCATGGCACCTGGCAGAACGGGTAGTTTGGGCCTCAAGGCCGGGTTCCACGAGGGCAACGTCCTGGCAGGAGAAAGTGTTCCCGGTTATTTTTAGCTCCCTCTCCCCTCCCTGCCTCCATCTCAGGAAGTTTCCATCCAGTTTGCTGCCTCCGAGGGCTGGCAGAGCCCCCAGATGTTCACCGCACAGCTGGGAGCCACCCTGTTGGCTGGCTGGGGGCTTTGGGCCATGTGTGTAAGCAATGACTTGGAAGGGTCCAGAGGCAGTGGCTGCTTGTCCTTGTGCCACACTGCAGGCCCACCCCCACCCCCTGCCAGGATCCTGCCCCCTGTGCGCACACGAGATGCCCACCCCTGCCATGCATGGCACTGACTGAGCCACTGAGATAACAGGCTGTGCTGTATTTCCATTCCAGGACTGTAGCCTGAAACCAAGCTAGAGGGGCCAGGGGCTGGTTTCCCCCTGGCATGTGGAGAGGTCTGGGTGGCCTTTTCTTACAGGATCCTTCCTCCTCATTGCGCAGTCTCAGGGGGTGGCTGAACACCACTTGACCCTCTAAAAAGCAGGACACCAATCGCCTCGGGGGTGGGGGGGTATAACAACCAGCATGCCACAGTCTCATTCATTGTGGGAATTAACCAGACCAATCACCCCACCAATTACTGATGGCCAGGCACCACCACCCACCACTCTGTCACCCCCAAATGCTCAGAATGGGGATGGTGCGCCTACTCCCCACCCCCTGGACTCCCTTGGCTCCAGCCCCCCTGGGCTCTTCCCAGCATTTGCTCTAAAACGTTGGCCGAACAACTAAAAAGCTTGTACTGAGTTAATGCAAGGGTGACCGGATTCTCCTAAGCAACCCGGGTGCCCTGCTGAAATCTGATGCCGGGAAATGGTTGAAGGCTCATTAAAACAAATTTAAATCTGAGAATTAATCTTCTGGTTGGAAAGTGTCCCATACAACATTGGTCACTTTGCACGCACACAACCACACACACACACACACACACACACACAGAGAGAAAGCCGCTTGGCTCACTGGCTCTTTGCCCTTGGGGGGCTTCAAGGAGATGCCCTCTGCCTTCACCTCTGTTCTCCCTGCCATGCTACGAGTCCTGTGGGTTTCCCCCCATAACATGATGCCCTCTGGCCCACATGGCTCAATACAGAAGGTTGTCTCCCTCCCTCCATGTAGGCAGGAGGTCCAGTCAGAAGCATGTGGGCAGAAGGTCCACTTTTAGCTCCACGCGAGGTGGTTGGAGGGTGGCACCCGACGCAGTCCTTGGCTGTCACCAGGGCTAAAAGTCCCAAACTCCCTTTGGGGCCCTGGGAACAGCTGCCGGCCCTGATGCCCTCTGGCTGGCTCAGTGGCCATCGTGGTCTCTGTTGCCTCTTGCGGCTCTCCTCTTGTCCCCCCCCCCAGGTTAACACAGGCTTCTTGCCAAGTCTAGAAAGAGCAGCTGCCATTCCTCAGTCCAACTTTCCTCTTCCTCCTGGCGAAGGGCAAAGGAGCCCCATCTGTGGTGGTGCCCACCCATCCGGTGCCCACCTGCCACCCCAAAGGTTCTTGCGGACGAGCTGTTTTCCTGTCTCTGGGGTATTGCTGGTGATGATGACGATGGCGGCAGAGCAAGGGGCACCCAGGTGGGTGGCACCTCTCAGAGTGGATTGCGGTTGGCATGGTGGGTGATGGGCTGCCTCTCTTGCGGGTGGGGGCTGCCCTGCTGGAGAGGGGGGAAAGAGCAGCCCCTGCTTGCTATAAGATCTGGGGTTCTGCAGGGGGAGAAAGAAGAAGCAAGGGGGTCAGGAGAGGAAGGACACAATCCCCACCCCACCCCACCAAGCACAACCGTGGGTGCTCTGTGGCAGCTTCATGGGGAACCATACCTGTCAAGTTTTGGATTTGGAAATAAGGGAAATTTCCCGGCAAATACGGGATACTTGACAGCGATGCTTATCCTGTGCTGCCCTCCAATGGCGGCAATAGGGCATTGCAGTCTAATTAATACGGGATGACGGCAGGAAAGAGGGTAAAAAAAGGGGTTTCCCCGGCCAATACGGGATACTTGGCAGCTATGTGGGGAGCCCAGACCCACAAGACATCTACAGACATTTCCGTGGTCATGTGGCAGACTTGACTAGATGCAAGAGCGAACAGAATGCTGTAACCTTTCCCGCCAAAGTGGTACCTATTTATCTCCTTGCAATTTCCTGCTTCCAAACTGCTAGGTTCACAGGAGTTTGGACAGGTGATGGCCGCTTACTCTGTCACTGAGCACTCAGGTCTTGAACAGCTGATCTGTTGACATGCCACTCATCAAGTGCAGCTTCTTAATCCCTAAGCCACTGCAATGTTCCTTTTATTGCTACCCCTAGTTTTGGACTTACTTTAACTCCCCTCAGCCCCAACCCATGGACAAGAATCCAGAGAGGTTTCACCCAGAACCTGTGGAGAGCACCCAGGTGGGCAAGGGGGCTCCAGGGACCTCTGGATGACCAACTCTCCATGGGGTGCTGCCTGGCCAGCTCTTCAAGGGTGGCTTCTGGTAGCAAAGGCAAGCTTACAACCTGGATGGTCCTCTCTCTCCCCATCACCAGGAGAAGGAGCACAGACTGGTTCCCAACAGGTGGTACTCACTGGGCAGGGCCTTCAGGTGGATGGCAGAAGCGATCAGGTCGTGGTTATTGGCCGCCTCCTTGCTGTTCTTCTTCACCCGGATCCTGAGGACAGAAAGTGACATGCGGAACTGAATCAGTGGTACTATGGGTGTCACACTGTGATGTGGAAGGCCAATGGAAGGCCACTGTGTTATTATATGGTTCCCAGGACAATCTTCAGGACTGATACGGCACAAGAACAACAAGAAGAAGTTGGACAAGCTCCAGGATCAAGGTGAACCCCAGGGAGAAAAACACAAGAGCCAGGGCTGGTAACAGGTGGGAACACTGACCCAGCAGAAGAGAAGGTGGGCAGATGTTTTTTCTGCTACATGACCTTGGCTGGGCCCCTCTCAGATGCCTGACAGGTGCTTTATACCTCTGGGTCTTCTGAGTCCTGAGTTTGGGCCACGAAGGAGAGTCTGCATGTGGGGCACCCAAGAACTGGAGCTCAAAAGGCCACTGTTCCTCTCCTTCCATGGCCAGCTCTCCCCCACATTTCACAACAAAAGCCAAGCTCACCACTTACCACACCAGAAAGCCAAAGGCTAGGATGGCCGCCAGGACAAAGAAGGCAAAGACGCCGAGGGACACCAGCACCGCCACCTTCTCTGCAGGGTCAGGGCGACCTGCTGGAGGCAGAAGGAAGTCCCCATGTTTGCTGTTTCCCCCATAAGACACTCAAAGATAGGGTTGGGGTTGGGGTAGGGCTGGTCCCTGTGGCCGAAGTCTCAGCTGATCAGAGGCCAGGAGATTCTGGGAGTGGCTGTGTGGAAATGAGCAACATCTCCATGCCATGTGTCCCCACCAAGTCTCTGCATCTATGTCGCATCTTCCAAAATACCCACCCACTGGTTCATTGTTGGGGGCCAGGGAGGGCTCTTCCTCTGGGCCTTCTGGCTCAGACACGGCTGGGGTTGCTTCGCTGGAGACTGCAGTTTGTCCTGAGGAAGAAGGTGGAAGAAGCAAGGTTTGGAGGCCAAACCTGGTAGGAGAAGGGGAGCCTGGAAGGGAGAAGTCCATCGTGGCCAGCCACCCCTTGGCCACTGACCGCTGCTGCTCTTGGGCTAGATTGGTGGAGAACCAGGGAGGGGAGAATGAGGAAGAGATTCCCCTCCTTGCTCAAAAGGGACTTGAGATGATGCTACAGGAGGCAAGGAAGGAGGTGAAGAAATCACCCTCCCAGTTGCTCCACAGGTCAGGTCAGGAAATGCTGAGAGGCTGCTGAACTCTGCAAGACCCACCCCAGTTAGGACAGCCGAAGAAAGGGTGGGGTGTGTATTTTGGGTTTCAGGTTGTCCCAAATCAGTCTTTAGGGAAACAAGTCATGCAAACTCAACAAGGACAAGAGGCCTGGGTGACCCATCTGAACAAAGCAAAAAAACTTTCTGATGTCCACCTTTTCACAACAAAAGACAACCACCATTACTGTTTTGACCCCACTGACACTGGAGTAGAAGTCATTTCTGAAACAACATTGTGATATCTCACCTTTTTGCTGGTATTTATTTATCGCTCTCTGTCTCATACAAGAACCAGGGAAGCCTCAAAGGCAATGAGTCCCCACCCTGTTAAGCAACAGTCCCTTTAAAATAGCCCATTAATGGTGCATACAATGGAAAGGAGAAGAGATGAATAAACACATCCACTCTCTCTCTCCCCCCTCCACAGGCTCCTGACCCGTAGCCACATCCACCCACTTCCCTCCCCCTAACAAGGCCCCAGAGTTCCTTACCTGTGGACGGCATCCCCCAGGCTTCGCTGCTCCACTCGCTCCAGCTGCCGGCGTCCAAGAAGTCCTTTGCACTGACCTGGACCACGTGCTCCAAGCCCATGAAAGCATCAGTGATCACCTCTGAGATGTTGGCCGTCTCCACCTGTCAATGCAGGGCACAGGGCATCGGTCAGCCTCTCCTCGTCCCCCAAAAGTTGTCTTCCTTCCCGCCTCATGGGATTCACTCTCAGTTCATGTCAAAGAATGGAGGAAACTCTTCCAGCCCAAAGAACAAGTTCCATTCCAGAGTTCTCGCAGGGGACCCCTTTACAATGATGGGCAGGGCCAAAGGGGCATGTGAGGAGGGTTCACCCCCCACCAAGGCCAGAATGCTTGGACATTAAGCTTTAGTAACCAGTGGACAGCCTTCAGACGGGGAAAACCAATGGAAAAGATGCAAAATCCCCAAAGAGTGGAGTGCTGAAGAAGAGCCAGAGGCCCAGGTGGAGACCCCAGGATGGACAGAGAAAGACCTCAGGGACTGAGGTTCCCCACCCTGGACTAGAAGGTGGGAAGGTCAATGCTTGAGTCAACTGCCTCTTTAGAATATGCCGGATATTTTCACCCAGAATTATCCAGGAACTGCATGCTACAAAACTGGTAAGAACTGGCGAATGTTTTCAGAGCATGATTTTCCCCTTGCAAATGGAGATCACAATAGATTCCCTCCCAGACCCACAACCTTGGGCAACACCAGGAAAGAGAAGTAGATGCAGACTGAGAAAGCCCTAGCTACGCAGGCAGGTAGTAGACTAGGCTACAGAGCACCTTTGCAAAGACAGGAAGGTTTCCATCTTCTAGGGAAGGGGAAGGGGTGCTTGCTAAATCCCTTGCAGGATGAGAAACGCTTACGAGAAAATGTAAATACTGTGAGATCTCTTCCTACCAGTGTTTGTATGAGAGAGAAAAGGCTTTGAATATGCATGTAACATATTATATATGACACAGCGCAAGTTGCTTAATTTTGGGGGGAAAGGGCATTCTGCATAAGAAACAGCCTTTGTTGGTGCCCAACATCACTATAAGCAAGGTGAGAACTTTGTGGAATGGAGTGTGGAACCTGCTTGCCATCCTTGGCAACAAGAAGACTTCTGCAATCTCTCTATTCATCCCGTGGAGTGGAGAGGACACTTTCTCAGTTCTCTCCTTGCCAACTCTAACACACCAGTTGCCATATCCAACACCCCTGAGGGGCATGCCAGTTGCCACAGGACATGGCATGAAGTGCAGAGCGCAAACATTCGAGACAAGGAGGGCTTCATAAAAGAACTATTATCTGTGCAGGTTCTCTGCATCAGAGTACTATGTTGCTCAAGTATGGAGTGCATCCACACATGTGAAACAAGTTGACATCGCTGTTAATGAAGCCATGCGTAGAGTGACAGGATGGCTCAAGCCTATGCCAGTTGAGGAAATAGACCCACTTGATGGTATTGCTTCACCTAAGATCACGAGAGGAGCAGCTGTGGATGTTGAGAGAACTAAGCAAGAGAAGGATCCTTGACCTCCTCCGAATGGATATCAGCCTCAAGTCCACCGGCTCAGATCCAGGAAGAGCTTTATGGCAAGAACAAACTTTCTTGCGGGGACGCAAGAGCAAAACCATATTAGAAGATGGAGGGAAGAGCTCACTGACATTAAAGGAGGATATGGCTGAGGAGCACAACCTCCCTGATGTCACTTGGAGGACCCAGAATAGGTTTAGGCTCAGAGTGCCTAATGTACGGCCAAACATGCTCAAGTGGGGGCTGGCGGTGGATAAGAACATGCTGTGTGAATGTGGAGAGAGACAGAATTTGCTTCATTTGCTGGCAGCCCCGTGGTGGGGAGAGAATTTACCGGGATGGACGGGTGCGCACTGCTGCTCAAAGCCCATACCTTAAAGGGAAACACCACCTCAGCGATTTTTATTCTGATTTTAGATAGGGGTTTTATGTAATGCTTTTAGCTGTAAATGCTTTTTATTGTTTTTTGTACTAATTGTATTGCATTTTTCTAGTGCTGTTAGCCACCCTGAGTGGTGCTTGCACCAGGGGGCCGGGGTACAAATAAACAAATAGTAATAGTAATAATTTGCCGCTTCGGTTCCTCTCGCCAGTCTCCACTCTGCTCCATGGGAGAAAGTCCAAAGCACTTCAGGCAGCTTTGGCATCTTTTCCCTGAAGCTGCCCGAAGATCTTCGGACTTTCTCCCACAGAGACTGACGAGAGGAACCAAAGTGGAAAATGCCACGGTGGTGTTTCCCTTCAAGGTATGGGCTTTGAGCAGCAGTGCGCATGCCAGCCTGTCCCAGTAAATTCTCTCCCCACCACGGGCCTGTTTGCTGGTCTGCCAATTCCTGCCAGAAACATGAACAGATGAGGGCTTAAGTTTGTCAGTGACAAAGCCAAGAAAGTGGCTTCATTTTGGCAGTCCAGGGTTTGATTGGGGCATGAAAGAAGAAGAAGGATCCCCATGTGTTGGAAGGAAAGTGGGAGAAAAATTGTCTTCTCAGCAGCTCACTAGCTTTAGAGGTGGAAAACATCTCCCCCTGGTGGCAGAATGGTTAAACTGCTCTACTGTAGTCCAAACATTGTGAGTTCGATCCTGACCAGGACTTAAGGTTGACTCAGCCTTTCATCCTTCCGAGATCAGTAAAATGAGTACCCATCATGTTGGGGGCAAAAGGCTAATTAACTCGTGAACCGCCCAGAGAGGGCATTAAACCCTCTTGCTCTTGCTCCCTCCCGCAACCAGAGTTGACCCTTCCCTGCTTGACTCACCACCGACCAGGAGGTGTAGATGACGGGCCGATACTGTAGCCGGAACTTGAGCTGGAAGTGAGGTTCCTTGGGCCAGGTGGAGGGGTATTCCCAGCTCACCCGCAGCCGCTGAGGGGCCGAGGGCACTGGCTCCACCCGCAGGCCTTCCGGTGGGTCTGGTTTGACTGGGGAGGGCAAAGGAAAGAGGTCTGACACCAGGTCCCATTGTCCACCTCTCCAACTGACCCTGGATTGACAGTCTGGAGCAAAAGCTCTAGACTAGAAGAACAGCAGGTGAGAAATAATTATTTTGGAGTCTTTGAAAGAGGAATGTTGCCTCCTCCACTTTCTACAGCCCCTTTCCAAGCTTCCAGTCTTCATGAGTTACCCCATTCTTCCCTGTCTCTCTCTCCTGACATGCTATCACAGGAGTGTCCAAACGACGACCCGGGGCCCGGATGCAGCCCCCGAAGCCAATTTATCCAGACCCCAAAGCCCTCGTCACTCCTGGAAGCAGAAGTAAAACATGCCTGTATGGGCGCATTTTACTTCTGCTTCCAGGAGCAACAAGGGCTTTGTGGACTGGATGAATTGGCATTGGGGGCTGCATCCGCCCGCTGGCATAGCTGTCAAGTATCCCTTATTGGCCGGGAAAACCCCTTATTTTACCCTCTTTCCTGCCGTCATCCCGTATTAATTAGACTGCAATGCCCTATTGCTACCATTGGAGGGCAGCACCCCTTATTTGTCGGGAAATTTCCCTTATTTCCAAATCCAAAACTTGACAGGTATGCGCTGGCCATAGTGACCAGCACCCTGACCCACGTGACCCGTCTGTGGCCTGAAAATGTTGGACACCCCTGTGCAATCAGGAGGACTTAATACATGGTGGGAGGCAGGTGGATCAGCTCACAGCAGGTTGTCCTAACCTTAACCCTCCCTCCCTCCCTCTCTCCTCCTCCTCCTCCCAAGAGCAGGGCTTACTGATAGCATGCACGGTGATATCCAGGAGGCGGAAACTAGAGCCCAGTGGGTTCACCTCCGTCACATTCATGCGGTAGGAGCTCCAGAAGTGGGACTCGTTGACTGTGCAGGAGAAGGGATGGGTTGGGTCCTGGATGCAAAGACCCACATTGGTGGCTGGAGACCTGGCCATGGAAAAAAGCAACAGGAGAGAATGAAAGGTTGGCATGTCAAGCACTCAGTTGGGCATTAATCACCATCTTCTTTGCTAACCCATAGGAGAGTGATGATGGCGGACCTTGGGATTCACAGAGACTCGGGCTTTTGGGAATTGAAGTCCAAGAACACCTGGAGTGCAAAGGTTCGCCATCACGGCCATAGGATAACCTCCTGGTCCATTGAAATGAAAATACAGAAGCAGCAGTTGATTCAGGTCTTGCTTAGGACCAAGAGTTTGAAGTCTGCAGAGCAACAAGTATGTTCTCAATTTCCTTGAAAGTGGCCATGAAAATGGCAGGGAGAGAGAGAGAGAGAGAGAGAGAGAGAGAGAGAGAGAGAGAGAGAGAGAGAGAGAGAGAGAGAGAGAGAGAGAGAGAGAGAGAGAGAAGTCCCTCTGGGGCTTTCCTGTTCCTGGCTCAGCCCCAGCACATGTGTCTGTGTTACCAGAAGGGTGCAGAGACCCCCACCTTCCCTCCAGACATGGACCTAATGGCGTGTGAGTTACAGACACACTGGAGACGAGATGTGTCAATACTCTCAGCAGAAAGGAAGCGGAAGTCCTCCACATCCACCCCAGATCCAAGGCTCAGGACCTTCCTGTGCTGAAGGACCAACTTCCTAAGGGGAAAGGCACCAGGATGTGTGTGTGTGGGCAGCCGCCAGGAGAGGAGGGGCAGCATCATGGCCATGCGTTCTCTCACCAGCCCTTAGCTTTGATGCCAGCCTGAGAATTCAGTGGCACCTCCGAGGTCTGGGAGATTTTGCTTGACATAAACTTTTCTTATCCTGAGCAGATATGTATACACTTGTTGGACACTCTGTGTGTGTGTGTGTGTGTAATGTGATAGAAAAGCAAAAACTACAAATAGATGGTTGTTTAAGAGACAAAATACTGACCTGTAGGGTGGCCATTAAGAGCTGTTGAAATGACAGGCAAAGAGTCAGCCATAGCACCGCCTAACAGCTTACTAGCATTTGAATTTTTTTAAATGGCCACCACTTTGTTTTTCAAGCATATCAGAGAGTAAACAAAACAAAAAGTCAAAAAACATTGTGGCCCCTTGCAGACTAATTCTCATGTCAGCTTTTGTGAACCAAGTCTACTTCGTCAGACCTGAGAGTGAGACTTCAAAGTGTCACAATGTTTATTTTCCTTGTCTTGTTTATTCTCTGTTTGAAAGATTGTCAGAAAGAAAAGACACTCCTGCATTTACGGTACTTTCCAGCAGCCAGACTGCCATGGATCTGATTGCATAAATAATTTGTTGCATTGCACATTATCTTGTCACATTATCATTGCTAGCAGAGCAGAAAAATACTGGGAGAAAAAAAAATACTCCTATCCCCCTAATGGCTAATTCTGATATGGCACCTTGCAAACATTCACAAAAATACAGTGGTACCTCGGTTTATGAATTTAATACATTCTGTGGGATGTTTCGTATTGCAAAATATTTGTAAACTGAAATATGCTACCCACAGGCTCTGGCATGCACAGCAGGCGGCACTATAAACCAATGCATCCTTGAGAAACTTGCTTCATATTGTGAAAAAAGTTGTAAACCGAAGCATTGTTTTCAATGGATTTTCATTCATGAATCAAAAATTACATTAACTGAGGCGTTCATAAACTGAGGAACCACTGTATATATACAGCGAAAACAAGTATAAAAGAATGTCATAAAATTTGAAGAAAAAAACCTTGTCAAAGTTTTTCTAAAATGCCTTAAAATGCCCTTTATATTTTCATAATAATTAAAAAAAAACACTGTTAGTTACGCCAAGATGTATCTTCATAGCTACCTGTTGCATTATTTTACTTTTGTTCTGTTATTCTGTGCTTTCAAGTCATAACTGAATTATTTCAAAAATGTCAACTAACTCTAACAGGGCTATTAAGGTAAGGGAGATATTTAAGGGATACCATTACCAGTTCAGGGACTTATTGGATGAGACGCTGAACTTAATGACTGGAATGTTGGCAGGTCAGCAGTTTGAGACCCGAGTACTGCACGATGGAGTGAGCTCCCATTGTCTGACCCAGCCCCAGCCAACCTAGCAGTTCAAAAGCAAGGAATTGCAAGTAGATAAATAGGTACCACTTTGGTGGGAAGGCAAACGGCATTCTGTGAACTCTGTTGTCTGCCTGCTACATGTCCATGGAAATGTCTGCAGATGCAGACAGCACTGGTGCTTTGGCTGTAACCACAGATGAGCACTGAACCCTAGAGTTGGATACGACTGGCTTTTGAGCAAGGAAGATCTTGATTTTGACCTTCTTCACCAGTTCTACTACTCCAGTGACTTTCGATGGTTCAGTCGGTATTTGAACCCAAGCTTTCTGAGTCATAGTCCATTACTCTATCCACTACACCGCATCGTAATAACCATGAAATTACTCACCATATTAGTTATGTGAAAATAAATTGTCACAGTTATCAATATTATTTCACTTGAGTGGTCCATGGGGTTACAAAGGGTCGGACTCGACTGTGTAACTGAACAACAACAACAACCAAAATATCTAAACTGCAGAGGGAATTTTCATGTAATGTTTGGGGCAATGGTCTTGTAAGTACTCATTGTGGTACCCATAACCTAAAGATGCCAGTTAAAAGTAACTATTTGCCCTCATTTACTCTGAAGTATGCAGAGGATTTTGATGCAATCTTAGGGGAAGCATTCCCTAAGAAATGCATGAGTAATGTAGTCTTAGAACAGCACTAGATGACGATCTAGATCTTACCTTTGCTTCACACTTCCAGGAAGCTGTTTTTTCCTGGGAAAAAAAGGAAAGAGACTGGATTGAGAAATCTGGGTTCAGTGATACCGCAACATAATGCAATGTAAAGTCTGATCAAACAATAACCACCATGCTTCATACAGCACTTATCAGCACACAACTATCACTCAAGTCTCTGCTTCTACACATGCCGAAGAGGAAGAAACTGAAAAGCTTTCATGCAGGTATCCAGGATGAAACTGATCATATACTAGGATAGGACAAAATGTCTTTAGGTGAGTGGAACACAAAAGTAGGAAACAAAGCAGAACCAAATGTTTTCAGAAAAATTGATGTATGATTCAGAAACGAAGCAAACAAAACAACTTGTAAACATCTGAGAAGTCAACTGTTTATTTAGCTCAAGCACATCATGCTTCAAGCAACTGAAGAGATGACTGTGTACATGCAAAAATCATCAGATTGCCAATACAGAAATCAGATAGGTGCTCTTCTCCAGTGAATACTACAGTCCAGAGATTCCCCTAGGTTGGAACTGCTCCACTGATCCACACCACTAGCATCTGTGCTGTTATCTATAGTCTGAGGTCCCTGCACCCACCTACCATTGTTACTGGATTAATCTCCTATGGGTTTGCTTTGAGTTACGTAAAAAACCGATGTAAGCAAAAGCCTACGGAACGGACTTTTTGCGTAAGTAGGGGTTTTACTGTATTTCATCTTCCTATTTCCCACTGCTGCCTACCTTTCCCCGCATTATTCTCTTTTCTAGAGAGTCTTGCCTTCTTCTCATCATGTGCTCAAAGTAGGACAGCTTTAAGTTCCTCATTTTTGCTTCCAGAGTCAGTTCAGGCTTGATTTGCTCCAGGGACCTACTTGTTGGTCTTTCTGGTAGCCCAGGCTATCCAGAAAGCTTTCCTCCAGCATTATATTTCAATTTCTCCCCCAGTCATATTTCTTGACTGTCCAGCTCTTGCATCCATCCATGGTGACAGTGTGGATTATCTCGGCCATGGTCTCCTATGAACCCTCTTTACACCTTACGATCTTTTTTCATTCTTTCATGGCTTTCCTCCCAAATCTCAGCCTTCCTCAGGTTTCTTGGCTGCCATCCCCATTTGGGTCAATGATCGAACCAAGGTATACAAATCTTCCACTCTCTCACTTTCATCCCTGTCAATGAGGGGAATGGCTTTCCATTGCTCCTCTGAGCTGTCCTGAGATCCCATAATGTTGGGCAATGGGTGAGCAGATGGTAGAAATTCTTGTCCATGTGGACAATAAAAGGGGAAGCAAACATTCTTCCCTCTTTCTAGCCAGCCTTCAACCCCTACCCCCTTTTTTGAACTGTATTCCTCTCCAGCTCCTGGTCAGCCAGCAGAGGAGAGAGCGGTGGGACAGTAGACCTCTCTACCACTTGGAGAGTGGATGGTGCTTGGAAGTTCTCATCAAACATCTGGAGAACGTCTGCCTGGAGCTCAGGTCAACCCTGGGCAGGCAGCACATCTCCTGCAAGAATGTTAGGACAGAGGGAAGGGGAGCACATTGGCCACTAGGGCACCATACTGTAGCTAGCTAGCGTGGAGTCTCTGGGTTGACTCTGAACAGCTGAGGCATGCGCTTTGGGCTGTTGTCTCTCTTTTTTGCACAAGGAAACATGGCTGTCTCTTTACATAGCTTGGGGAAGCTTTGCCGGTGTGTTCCCAAGGGGCATCTCTCTCACCGGCCGCCCAGCCCTCTGTGCTGGGTCTGGATCCATCCTCTCCCCTGGCCTCGGCACAACCGTCATTCCACCCTTCTGGAATGCTGAATGGTCAACGGGAGCAAGCTGCACTCCCCCCACCCCATGTTCCTTGCCTGGAACGCGCACTCTTGCTGTGAGTATTGATCTGGAAGGAGCAATGGAAACCCACGTGACAGTTTTTTTTTTGGGGAAGGTCATCTTTCCAAAGGCTGCAGCCAGCACACTGAGCTTGGAAAATGACAGCACAGTGTGCGACCCTTCACACGGCAAGGGAAAACTGAGTCATAAGTAGGGAAGGGAATGGGAGGCCCAGAGCCAAAGGGAAGGCCCCCACCTCACTGCAACACCCCCCCCCCCCAGCAAAGCAAAACAAAACCACACCACCCACCCCATCCCACGCCTGTACCACCCCATAGCAGTTAGTGCACTCTCTGGGCAGGTCACAAGATCATTAGCCTCTTGCCTCCAACATGCTGGGTCCTCATTTGACTGAACATGGAAGGATGGAAGGGGATGAGAGTCAACCTTGAGTCCCATGAGAATTGAACTCACAACCTTTTGGCTGAAGTACAGCAGTTTAACCCCTGCACCACACAAGTTCTTTATGTAGGGCTGCCTGGGAGAGGGCCTCTCCACCCTCCACCTCTCCCTGCAGCAACTCAGGGACGGCGATGAATTGAGCCACGGTTCAGTCTCTCCCTCAACCCATGGCACCACTGTAGAAATGCAACCAAAGGTCAACATGGGATCCACGTTGCGACCAGAGATCTACACAGCTCCGGCTCAGAAACCCAAATTTAGGATCAATTCGTAGGCAATGAGTTGCTATCCATCTATCTATCCATCCATCCAGGGTCCCAAGGAAAGAGGGGCAGCCAATGCAGATGGTACCCGCCACACAGCCCTACCTGTAGGTGGTGATGTATCGGGTGGGGAGAAATGTCTCAATGCTAGAAGTCCAGAAGCAAGAGAAGTTCTCGTAGTTGGAAGCTCTGCAAGAGACGGAGGGCAACCCTGGGAGACCTGTGAGGGAAGCAAAGGCCCTGTTTGGAGGAGACCCTGCCAAGATTGGACCCCCTGTATGCCCACCTTCATGCTCCAGGGAAAGTCAGGCTCTGTTTTGGCTGCCCTCAACCCCACACCAGGCTGCTCCTGACCCCCAGACAGGGAAATGACACCATGACTGCTGAAGGCATGGTCTGCAAGAGGAGCCTTTCGTGGCTCTGTCCTTCCTGGGGGAAAGGTTCATCACTTGGGGGTGTTCCCCTCTCTTTCTCCAAAGCACAAGGGACCCCGAAACCTACGGCCGAGGCGGAGGGTGATGGAACCAAGGAGGAGGCCGCTGGCATCGTAGCAGGTGTAGGTGCCTTCGGAGGAGAACTCAGCACGGGGCAAGAGGAGTTGTTGTCCCGGCTGGACAGTGGCGCCTGCCGGAAGCCTTGTGGCTTTGCTCCAGTGCCATTCCACCGGGGAACCCGGAACCAAAGAACTGTGGCTGTGAGGACCAAGGAGAGAAGCATGAATGGGGTGGGTGAGAGGAAGCACAACGGCTTTGCTGATAAGTTACTTTTGGGGACCAGGACGCCTTGACACCTTTGACCAGCCTAAAAATAACTTTGCTCACCAAGGTTATGCCAGTTTTTAGCATCGCTCTTCTCAAACCGGTCTAGGTGAGATCTAAACTAGAAAGGCCGTCATCTGGTGCTACCTCTTTGCATGCCCACCCCATTGATGAATGACAAAATCCCTCCCCCGCCACCCCGGGGCAAGAGTCCTGATGTGGTGGAGGATGGGTCCTTATCCCCTGGGATGCCTGGCCTGGCTTATCTTCCAGCAGAGGGAGGGAGGGAGGGAGGGAAGAAGGAAGGAAGGAGGAAAGATCGCCAGGACCTTCCTGGGACTTCTTTCAGCCGTGAGATGACTGGACCACATCCTGACTATTAACAACTTGTCAACCGCTCAGAGAGGACCCAAAGTGCTTCTATGGGGCAGTGCATATAAAGTGTATATAAAGTGTTATTGCTATTGCGATTGCCTTGCTAGGTAAAGGTAAAGTTTTCCTTTGCTCGAAAGCCAGTCGTATCCGACTCTAGGGTTCAGTGCTCATCCTTGCTATATATAGCAAAATTTAAATATAACAATAACAGTTTTCTAATTAGTAAAGGTAAAGGTTTCCCTTGCTCAAAAGCCAGTCATATCTGACTCTAGGGTGCAGTGCTCATCTCTGTTTCTAAGCTGAAGAGCCAGCGCTGTCTGCTTCTACAGATGTTTCCGTGGTCATGTGGCAGGCATGACTAGACACCAGCGTGCACGGAACGCTGTTACCTTCCCACCGAAGTGGTCTCTATTTATCTACTTGCAATTTCTTGCTTTCGAACTGCTAAGTTGGCAGGAGCTGGGACAAAGATGGGAGCTCATTTCTGTCCTGCAGTACTCGGGAATCAAACTGCTGACCTTCCGCTTCCCAGTCAGCATCTTAGACACTTGAGCTACTGCAGTCCCACGTGTTCTAATTATGGACTATCTAAAAGGTCTACACTCTATCAGGTTCTTCTTCGTGGTCTCTGTGAATCCACACGAATGGGTTTACTGCGTGTATGCACAGTAAACCCATTCATGTGGATTCACAAGAGATCACAAAGAAGAAACAGGTAAGCAACCTGTCATTACAGGTGCAGGGGTTAAGCTACTGTCCTACAGCCAGAATGATGTGAGTTCGATCCTGACCAGAGCCCTAGGTTGACTCAGCCTCTCCCATCCTTCTGAGCTCGGTTCAAGTGAGTCTGCGGCATGTTGGGGGCAAAATGCTAATTCACTTGTGAGCCACCCAGACGAGAGGGCACAAAGCGCTCTGGAAAGGATTCTGCCACTGAGCCCTCAGGGCTTCGGATGGTGGTGGAGAAAGACATTGTCGAGAAGGGCTAATTATGGGCTGCCAACCAAAACGTTTGCATCCTGATTGGGAAACTGTGGGGAGGGAGGGGGCTGGCAGTGGGTCCCTTCTCCCCCCAACCTTCCAACCCCTCCTTGATCCTTCATGATCCTTCACATGACCCTCTGCATGGTGAGTGTGTCACAATCACGCACAGAGACCTACCCAGGGCTCACTCCAGCACACGTCAGGGTCACGTCCTTTCCCAGCTGGCTGTACGTCACCCCTGGAAGAGAAGGACAGGAGGGTGAGGCCCCGTTGGATGGGAGAGGAGCTGCTTTCCTGGAGCCTTGGGGGCAGGAACGGCCTCCTGGGCAAAGCCACAACACCTTTGGGATGTTGTGGGTCTGCTGTGGAAGCCATCTGGTGGGGTGGGCACTTCCCTTGCCCAAGCCCCATAAGACATATCCTGTTGGCGGACCCAGAAGTGTCATGAATGAGCCCCCTCTGGCACGAGGCCAAGCTGGGATCCACTCCAGTTTCCCTAGAAGTAAAACGAAGCAGGGAAGGAACGGCCAGTCGGTCAGAACAGGTGACCATGTGCTTTTAATCCAGTGGAAGTGGAGCAGGGAGAAATAAGCAAAGGAAGACGCAGAACGTTCCCAAAACCCAGACCTGCACTTCTTCTTCTTCTTTGCCCAGGCCAGATGTGAAAGTGCCAAAATAAAGCCATCTTTGAGTGAGTTCATTCCACAGTTCCTTTCACCTGACCTAGTGTGAGAAAGATTAGCCGGCAACACAAGGTGACCGTTACCAGGGTATTATGCCCGATTGCGGTTTAAAAAAACCACAGACTTCATGGAGGCACTTTCTTTTAAACACTATTCGTGTACTATTTAGTCTATACATCATTTAATTTAATTCTCACACTTGTGAGAAAACCCGACTCGGGGCGGCTCACACAATATTATGCAGCAGACACAACAATACAATGTACAATATAGACAATAATTACACCATATTCAGCCCACAAAAGCACATATCATAATATAAAACAATACAATAGTACATTCAGTACCAAGAGGCCCCAAGCAGACATCATCATTCATTCATGCCATACTCAGGCACACTGAGCCAAATCTCTTGACATGGGATCAGCCCTCTCAGCAAGTGGCGGTGGGTGAACAGGGCGCGTGAGTACAGCATGCATGAATGATGATGTATGCTCGGGGCCTTCTGATACTGAATGATGTATAGAACCAATGGTACATGAATAGTGTACAAAACCCAGGTCTGGTGAGTCGGAATTCTCTGGTCTTCCCAGCGTCCATCCTTTGCTTATTGCTCCCTGCTCCGCTTCTACTGGATTAAAAGCACACGGTCACTTTTGTGAGAAGCCCAGAGCGGTCAAGAGAACTTGGAAATGGGAAATCTTCCCAACTCCCCTTCCCAGAAGACTCCAGCCAGCTGAGCCAGGAAATCCTGGGAGTTGTAAAAAGTAACTTCTTACAGCAACAAGAGAGTGCTGAATGCACAACTGGGCCCTTGAGATGCTTCTTCTCTGGGTGAGGACCAGCAATGGCCTGGCTGAACACGGAGGGGGGGGGGAGGGAGAAGACTCTGAACTTTCATATCCCCCCCCCCGCCCACCTGCATCTCAGGTAGACCTGCTGGCTCTCTTTCTCCATTGGGTCCCTGCCATGGCCCAGAGCAGCTGTTCCTAGACAAACACCTGGCAAGGAAACAAGGAGCATCACAAATCCAGCCCCATCCATCTCTCTCACTGCACAGCAGGAACAGGAAGAGAAGCTCTGCATTGGGCATATGGGGCGAGGGGGTCTTTTGTCCCCAATGCAGTACAGCAGGGAAGAGTGTTGGATGGGGGCTTTGGAGACCCTGGTTCGAGTTTTCCCTTTTGCCTGGAAGCTCATGGGGTGACTTGGCTTGAGGGGGTCTCGCTCAGCTTGACTCCCTTTACAGGGAAGTTTTTGTAACGATAAAGTGGGGCGGGGAGGAGAGGAAAAGAGACCCACATGACTTGTCTCCATCTCCCTGGGAGGAAACTGGTTTTATGTAACTGTCTCTATCCCAGCTCCTGCCAAACTAGCAGTTCGTAAGCAAGAAATTGCAAGTAGATAAATAGGTATCTCTTTGGTTGGGGAATGTTACAGCATTCCATGTGCTCCAGTGTCTTAAGTCATGCCTGCCATGAGACCATGGAAACGTCTGCAGACGCAGACAGCACTGGCTCTTTGGCTGTAAATGGAGATGAGAGGTTCCCTGCACACCTGTGTCCCCAGAATTAACATTTGGGGGCAGGAGGGAGCCTTTGGGTCAACAAAATTTGTTTGAAGGTAAAAAAATGAGGATTCCTATTCCACCCACCCACCCACCCACCCCCACCCAATTCCCTAGAAGAGGCATCCTGCTGCAAACATCTGTCCCCATCTCTGCTCCTGCCAACTCACCTTCTTCTCCCCATTCTCCCGGCATGGTGATGGACGTGGTCACCAAAACGGCCGCCCAAAGGACCACAACTCTGCTGACACAGGAGACGAGGCTCAGCATCTGAGCATTGGGAAAGCAGGGGAGGAAGAGGAGGAGGAGGAGGAGGAGGAGGAAGAGGGGAAGGGGATTGGAGAAGGAGAACACATTACTAGGCAGGCAGGTAGGTCTTGCTGCACCTGGAATTCTCTTTCCCCTTGGGATCGGAGGCTGACAAGGGCAAAAGCAGGACACAGCAAAGGCACCAAGACCGCTCAGAGTCACTTGTGCTGAAAAGCCACTCCTGCCCCCCTCCTGCCCCCCTCCTGCCCCCCTCCTGCCCCCCTCCTGCAGTGGGACCCGAAAGGTCAACACAGAGCCTTGTCCAAAATGCAACAAAAAAGATGGAGAAACCGTTCGGTGACTCCCAAGTTAAGAACAGGAAGACGATCACCATAATGATAGCCAATATCCAGAATGCATATGGCACCTGAAGAAGGAGAAGAAGAAGAAGGAGGAGGGGGGGGGAAGAGGAAAAGAAGAAGAAGAAGCCGACAATGGCACCAACGATGACGCCTGAGAGGCGTTGCATGACTAGCAAATGTGTCCACCTGGAGCATTTCCTGCCTCTTTCACATCACCCCACCAACACCACCTGAATTGGCTGCCTTTAGCACCTTCTGCACTCACCTGCCCATCTGTCCCTCCCTACCTGATCTTCATGAGTGGGTGGGAGGTGTATTGGCATTGCACAAGAACATTGTTATGGTGAGGAGTTTTAGGTGCCCATTTCCCCTCCAAAGCTCTAGAAAAGGTTAAGGCCAGATTAGACCATGGGCTGATGTAATAAGTCCAACTGAAGGGGATAATAAGGCATCAGTTAATTACTTCAGATGGAGGAGGGTAGAGCCAAGGCTGATGATTTAGCCACTGTAACAGTGATGGCGAACCTTGGCACTCCAGCTGTTCTTGGATTTCAATTCCCAGAAGCCCAAGTCCCTGTAGATCAACACAAATGGGTTTACTGGCACTCCAGCTGCTCTTGGACTTATGTGCAGTAAACCCATTCATGTGGATTCACAGGGACATGAGCTTCTGGGAATTAAAATCCAAGAACAGCTGGAGTGCCAAGGTTTGCCATGACTGGCATGGAAGGAGCAGCTTTAAGCCCAGGTTTATGGTGCTCTCCCATCAACTAGGAGTATCGATGTCTTGCTCCTTTACCTGACCTCTCAGGTAGCAGGAGAATAAAGTAGTGAGAGGGAACCCATGAGGCCAAAATGTTTGGATTTCTGTGCCTTTGTAAGTACTCTGTGTGTCTCTAATGTGCTTAGAAATTATCCGAAATAAAGCTTTGCTGCTTTACACATTTATTTATTTATGTGTGGCAATATAAATATATATAAATATATATAAATATAAATTTGAACAATAAATAAATAACCTTAGCCCATTCAGATCTGGGTGGGCAATACTGTACAGGAGAGTCTACATGGAGGACTGCATTTTAAATTTGGATCTCCAAATGGAGACCAGTGTGACTCTTGGCTGAATGATGGAAAGGACCTCCAGGCCCTGTGGCCGGCTGGTGCAATTACCATCCTGGCCAGGTGCATGGAAAAATGCAATGACAGGTCTGGGCAAGGAAGTGCCAGAAGAGGTAGACGCCAGAGGCAAGAAACAGAAAAACAGCCCCCTTCCACCCAGGAAGGCTTGGGTTGAAGAGGCAACACCCAATGGTCTTCCCAAACAAAGCCTCTGCCCACCGAGTTAGGGCCATCTGCAACATTTCACAGACGTGGTGGTCGTGAGGGGCAGCAAGCACCCAAAATTCATGGAGGCCCCACTTATACAAGAGCTGGCTTTGAAAAGTTGCTCTTCCGCACGGCAACTTTCAATGATCCCCCTCACTGTAACCATCATGCCCACACTGCCTTGGATGAGGGTGGCCCACAATGTAGTTCCTTCTGCTCCTGCTTAAGTGTTCAGCAAGGGGAAGATTTTTCTGCCACCCCTTTCAGCTACCAGGAATGGTCCATCACAGTTCAAGTGGAGTGAAAGTACAGTGAAACACCAGGAGACCACAGGGAAAGCCATGCCTCCTACATGAAGTTCCTAGAAAGAGGGCCTACCGCCAACAATTCCCTAAACAGAGGGTGTCGTGTCCAAAAGTAGGGCACGGCATTTTAGATGCGCCATGTGGTTTTTGCAAAATACAATGAGCATCAAGGGGAGGAAGTGTGTGATTACGAGCAAGGCCACAGTGGGGGAGGAAGGGAAATTGGACACTTCCCTCCCTTGCTGTGGCGCTCAGGGAGATGTGCTTCTGGAGATCTTCCACTGCACTCACTGCCTAGCTAGATCCCAGGCAGGAACCACTCTCAAAATGATGGCACAGAAAGGGCAACAGGTCAGGAACATGGGGGCAAGCATCTCCTAATCTTTGCCAGGAATCCACGTATGTGGACACAGCTAATCCGCTCCTTAGCCACAGCCAGGAATGGCTCTTTCGGGGGTGGTGGGGGTGGTCAGTAGCATCCGCCTCCCACCCTTTTCTCAAAAGGACCAGGTTTGTGGGATTTTTGTGCAGGGAAAGAAACAGCCACTTTTTAGCCACAACAGATTCCCTGGGCTTTCCGTGTAGTGATGTTGGTTGGGCAGGAAGAGAAGAGAATGCCTGGATCAAACCAAAGGAAAGTGCAGTCCTGGGAGTGGGGAAGGAAACACTCAAGCAACCCATCCCCTGCTTTTTGTTCCGGCATCTGATATGGCTCAATGGGCTGAATAATGGCACTTGAAGTCTAGTGGGTGGGGAAAGGAAGAGGCATGGACAGGTTGATGGAGCTACCTTCCTCTCACATATACTGATGCAGTTGTTCTCGGGCAAGGAGAAATTTGCTTTCTAGGGAACAGATGTCCTACTGAATTCAGCATGGCTTTTAAATTTTTTATTTATTTATTACACTTGTATTCTGACTCTTGCTCCCTCCTCAACCTTTCCTTCCACCACCACCACTGGGAGAAATTCAACTAAAAGACGGGGCTGCCTCATGGCTAAATTGGGATTGGCCAAATGTAGCTGGCATGGCTCAGGTGAAATGGACTACCTGGCCGCAGAGCCAGGGGTTGGAGGTTCAAATGCCAGCTGTGGCTCCTGGAAGAGGGCCAGGAAAGATCATCTCAAGGAAGCAGGTGAGCTCATGAGACCTCCATGGCCAACGAGCCAGGAGGCCTTGCTCAAACTGCATGGGGGGTCCCAGGGCATCACTGGAAGGAGGGGGGCTGGGGGAAACCACTTATCAGCACTTTACACATTAACCCAGGTAGGTATGTGGGTGTGCCATGCATCAGAATGAACTTGACATTACATAATTAGTTCCCCAGATGAGTCCTAAATTTGGAGAAGCAGCAGCTTCCCCTACACATCCCTGAACACCCCCCCACCCCCCAAATTTCATTTCTCTTCTGACTTCAGACCAAGAGTATCTTCAGGTGTTTTAAATGGGGAAGCAAAGTAGCAGAGAGACATATGGACATGACTACACAGGTGTAGCATGCAGCTTAAAAATGCACAGGTGCATTTTTCATGTCCAACAAATATAGGATTTTTGCTCCTCCATTTTCCAGGACAGACAGCTGGAAGACTTGATTTCTTTCTAAACCAACTTCACCAAGGTTGACCATCCTTCTGAGGTCAATAAAATGAGGACCCGCTATGATGGGGACAAAATGCTGATTACTCTGTGAACCACCCAGAGAGACCATTAAGCATCATGGGGTGGGACAGAAGTGGAATTGCTTTGCTTAGTTGAGAACAATTTAAAAAGCATCCATAGTTGCCCCATTATGCCGCCAGTTCTGGAGGAGGGTGGGAAAGCCCAATTAAAGAGAAAAGTCTTTGCCTGTTTGTGGGGAAAGTATGTCAAATATGTAAACATATGCCAGATGCACAGTCCAGGCACCAAGGGAAACAGGCCCTGCTTGTCCAAACAGCTGCGCCTCTGGCAGGTCAGCCTAGAGATGGGCAAGGAGGATCGTTATTTGCACGACAACTAACAGAGTCCCTGAGCGGTGCAAAAATATGCAAACAGGATGGAGTCTCATATGACAGATTTCCATTAATGGCTCTAAAAAGCACTCAGTTCAAAACTTAGCCCCAAAACAGGGCTTGAAATTTTGACTCTGAAGTAACTCAGTTGCATAATTGCTTTTGGTGACACTTGATCGTCCTGGTAGTTAATTGCTTGTGTAAGTTACAAATGCTCTTTTGAAGGCGTCTCACCATTCATTTTGCCTCTTTATACATCTATGGTGAGGCCCCATCTGGAACACTGTGTACAGCTCTGGTCGCCATACCTCCAGAAGGATATTATGGAGCTGGAAAAAGTGCAGAGGAGGGCAACCAGAAGGATGATGAGGGGACTGGAACACCTTCCTTACCATCTGAGGCTGCAACGGTTGGGCCTCTTCACTCTTGAACGATGACGGCGTCTAAGAGGTGACCTGATTGAAGTTTATAAAATCATGCACGGTGTGGACAAAGTTGATAAGGAAAAACTGTTTTCCCTATCGCACAACACTAGAACTAGGGGACACTCGATGAAACTTTTGGGTACTAGTTCTCAAACAAATAAGAGAAAGTACTTTTTCACCCAGAGGATTACTGGTCTATGGAACTCCCTGCCAGAAGAAGTGGTGACAGCTGTCAGTCTTGACAGCTTTAAGAAAGGATGAGACAAGTTCATGGAGGACAAGGGTATCAATGGCTATAACTATATGGATACCTAAGGACAACCTCCGGGTTGGAGAGATAGGCAGGATATCTCTCAATGCCATTTATTTCCAGGGAATCCTAAGCAGGTGAAGGCATCTCCTTGGGAATAATACCCTGAAGCAAACGGTGAGCCACTGTGTGAGACAGAATGCTGGACTGGATCATGGGCACCTGTGGCCTCTTCCAGCAAGGCTGCTCTTATGTTCATACTTTGATCTTCTTTCTTGTACTGACATATTTGCACATATGCCTTTACACAAGTAGTTAAATAACTGGGGAAAAGAAATGGATGTGATCATCATTGTCTTCTCTAAGAAGGGTAAAAAGGGTGTAAATCTAAGTGATAAGTCATAGCATGATGCTGGGATATAAATTGGATTGAGTGTTGATTGAGTGTTGATTCGAATATTTATTTAGCATATTGTACTGTTGTATACTTTATATTTGGAACTTGTATATTGTAACATTGCGTATTTATTGTGGGTATTACTTATATGTTGTTTGATATTGTATTCAGGTGGAACCTATTATTAATTGTAATTGTAACTCTTTATTTTTTGTCTCTGTTTACCTTATGCTGTAGCCGCCCTGAGTGATGCTTGCATCAGTAGGGTGGGGTATAAACAACAACAACAACAACAATAATAACAATAATAATAATCTAGAATTAGAGATTCCTTAAGATATAGGTTAAACATTAGGTAAAGGTAAATGTCTCCCTTGCTTGAAAGCCAGTCGTATCTGACTCTAGGGTTCAGTGCTCATCTCCATTTACAGCCAAAGAGCCAGCGCTCTCTGTGTCTGCAGATGTTCCTGTGGACATGTGGCAGGAATGGCCAGACATTGCAACACATGGAACACTGTTACCTTTCCCATTGAAGTGGTATCTATTTATCTCCTTGCAATTTCTTGCTTTCAAACTGCTAGGCTGGCAGGAGCTAGGACAGAGATGGGAGCTCACTCCGTTGTGCAACACTCAGGTCTCATACTGCAGATGTGCAGACCTTATGGTCATCAAGTTCAGCATCTTAACCACGAAGCCACCACAGTCCCTTTTAGGTTAAACATTAGCTGTGTCTAATTACTTGGATATAGAGGTTACCATATTTCTAAACCTGACAGGAAGAATTAAATGAACAAACACACAAGCAAACAGGTAATTTTGCCCCTTTGGCCTAACCCACAGTCTTGGGTGCAAATCCAGCGAACACCGGCAGCAGTGGGTGTTCAGCCCAGGAAGGACAGGCTGTCTGCTGGAAGGGGCTGCCATGAGGACCAGAGTGCCTAAAGGGAGATTTCGTAGCACGCAGTGGGCTGCATTGAATGATAGCTTTGAGGCTGGCTCCATTTGCCGGGAGCTGCTCCGAGAACTAAGGCTTTATTGTTCCCCACCACCGGTCCTTGCTGCGCCTGACTGCCATGCTCTTGTAAAGCCCCGCTCTGAACTGAGCCCCACTGTGCACTGGGATTCTCTGGCTCCTCTTAACCCACACAAAACCACGAGGGGATCAGCCTGTGGGTCTCGCCCTGTCCCCTCCCGGCCCCTCCATTCCAGAGCAAGGTTAAACCGCCTTGTGAAAATCTGTGGGTTTTGCTTGCGGCAGAGCCAGGCAGCAAGATTTGGGTGAACCAAAATGTCTGGAATAGTTTTGACATGGAAAAAACAACATCTCTGCGACCTATAATGGCTCGGTGTGTTTATTTAGAGATGGATTCCAGGGACCCGCACGGGGAGGAGGAGGAGGAGGAGTGGGGGACGCAAAGAGGGCAGGAAATCTAAACAGAGCAGCTGAAGGCTTAGCAGTTGGCCAGGGGCTGCCTTCCTCTCTTGAGACCCAGAGAAAGGAGGGCATGCATGCATGCATGCCTGCACCTGCACACACACACACACACACACACACACACACACACACACACACACACACACACACACACACACACACACACACACATATGTGGGGCTGGGCAGAGAGGAAGCCACCTGCCATGGGCTTGAGCAAGGATTCCTTTTCACCCAATGCAAAGCAGTCCCTTGGCCCGTGATGGTGAACCTTGGCACTCCAGGTGTTCTTGGACTTCAGTTCTCAGAAGCTCAAGTCCCCGTGAATCCACACAAATGGGTTTAGCATGCATACGCTGGAGTGCCAAGGTTTGCCATCATGGGGTTAGAAGACCCCATGATCAAGCTGGACCATGATGCTCAAGAGACAATGTGTTGACTTCACGAAGAAGGACCCCAATCCCATGATGGCTGCAGGCAGATGAGGAGAGGGTGGTGGTGGCCAAGTGGCCAGTCCCAACGGTTGTGACTGTGGAGGATTGCAAGGGACTTTCCTTTCCGAGAACTTTGGTCCCAGGTTCCTTTGACCCTGCAGTTCCCACCTTATAGGGACTGCGGAGGCTTAGTGGTCAGAGATTACTCTGGGTTGAAAGGGTTTTTGCAGGGGATGCCCGAATGAGGCTCCTTTCATGTCCCCCATCGTGCAGCTCTCGGGTATCGAACCCATCTTTCCAAGCCTAGTGCCTTAACCACTAAGCTACTGGGGGTGCTTGATGACTGGAAGGAGGGCAGATCAGCAATTCAAGACCCGAGTGCTGCCAATGGAGTGAGCTCCTGTCTCTGTCCCCAGCACCTAGCAGTTCGAAAGCAAGAAATAGCAAGGAGGTAATTAGGTACTGCTTCGGCGGGAAAGGTAAAAGCATTCTGGGCATTCTGGCATCTAGTCATGCCTGCCACATGACCATGGACACATCTGCAGACGCAGACAGCACAGGCTCTTTGGCTGTAAACCAAGATGAGCACTGAACCCTAGAGTCGGATATGACTGGCTTTCAAATAATGGTGACCTTGACCTTGCCAACTTATTCCCACAGGCTGGCAGGATTCTTTGGGCAGCTGTCTGTCCCCAAAGACCCAACTTTCATGGTTTGCTCTGCACGGGTCCCTAAGATCCCTCTGTTTTGTCTGCTATCCTCCACTATGGGGCAGGGGCAGGGCCAATGCTTTGATTCCCACCCACTATTCGCACCTGGGGGGGGGGACCTTGTCAAGGGGTGCAAAACTCGCCCATGTGCAACCAGAGCTTGCAAACCTATATTCCAACCGGGGTGGGGTAGCCATTGCAAGAGGCATGTATTCTCCCTCCATCCTTCCTACATTTGCGATGCAATGTCGTCAAGAAGGGTTTGCCAGTTTTCTTTAAAAACACATATTTCATACGGATAGCCAGGCTCTGTGCTGCTCTTTGCCATGGAGAGAGCATGACTCTGTTTTTGCCAAACACTGTTTGAAGGTGTCAATATATTTTTTCCCCTGTTGACATTATTTTGCTCTTGAAAAAGCCGGCCTTGTACAGGAGAAAAGAGCCCATTGGAACTGAAGGCAGAATGTGGCTTCGGTAGCTTTTAAGCACCATTCAGGACAATGGAATAAATCCCCCCCACCCCGGCCTGGCCTCCTCTGCTGTGTTCTTACACGTTTTGTATTTGGCAGATGAACGGCTGTGGAACTCAGTGCCACAGGACGTGACTGGGCTAGAGTCCTATGTCAAGATAGCTTGCCAGAGGAATGGGGGAATGTGTGGTTGCACATGACAGATCAGCCGTTCCAGACCCAGGACTCCAAAACAGATTGAGAAGGAACAGCAGTGTGAATTGAGCTTAATAATCTACTGATAATAGTAACCCCTCAGAAGCCTTGTCTGCATTGCTTATTTTTAAAACTCTTTTGATGAAGTGTCTCCGCAAAGCTCCAGGAGAAACAGTTATCTGGTGAAGACGCTGAGAATCCATGAAACTCCCACTTGGAAAGTATTTCACTTGCGTGTATGTATGGAGGGCCTTTCCAGCGCTTTAATGGAAGGAAGAGTCAGGGTATTAAAAAAATAAAATAAAGGATAGGACGAATGAATGAAATAACGAAATGTGAAATAGGATTGAAACAGGTCACAATGTACTGAAGAAGATGCTCTTCTAGAATAAAAAGCCTTGCCAGGAATTGAAAGGATTCAGGGCAGAAGCCGATATCTGCATGAAATCTAAATATGTCAATGAGTACTTGCCACAGCCCAAGTTTTCTCATGGGTCCTCTTGGGGCTCAGCTTTCGAGAAGGAACTTGCTGACACGCTGTCCATTGAGAAATTATCAGCAGCTTCCGATTGCAGACAACACAGTATTACTCACAGATCATTTAGCCGCTCTGCAAACGTCAATGAAGCAACCAATGGCCACAGTCCAAAAAATGACTCTGACATCCGAGGAAGCGGACTTCATTCACAAAAAGGCCAATTGCAATGTAGCCAGTGGTGTGCTGGCCCACAGGGATACAGGGACTCGTCCCGGTGCACCCCAGCAACTGGCACCCCAGAGGCAGGCATAGGTAATGGGAATGTATGGGATTTCTTTCCCCAACCTACCCAATAAGCGCCCCACCACTTCCTGTCCACCGCCCTCCCAATGTGCCCAGCACACACCTGAATGTAGCAGCCAGTCTTTAAGGTGCCACAACATGTTCGCCTTCTTTATTTCGGTCCTACATGCAAATGCCTTCAGGAGATGGGAAATGAGAAGCCCCTGAAAGTGGTTGCCCTAAGTCAGAATCAATTTGTCAGCATGGCATTATTCTTACCGGATGGAGACGGGAGGCCTGGGAGAGATTGGCTAGACTGAGCCTATGGCAGGAGAACTCAGAACAAAGCATTGCAAATAAAACCCTTAAGGTGCATTTAGAAAACCAGTTCTACTGCATAGCAAGGTCCTTAAGGTGAAAATGTTAGAAGCATCTGAAATGTGGCTTCATCATGAGCTGCTAATCCTTTCTTTGTGGCCAAACAAGAAGTACCAAAGCTAATGAATAAAGATCAAGGAGGCATGGAACCATTAAACGGAGGAAGCTTGGATACTGTGGCCTTATAATAAGCCACAGACAGCACGGCTGACTGAGCAAGGTAAAAATAAATGGGGGGAAAGGTGTGCAGGAAGGGGAGAATTCCCTGTCCTGATGAACCTGGCAGATGGGTTTGGGGACAGCACAGGGACGTGGCTTCGAGCTGCTACATCCAAAACCTGAACAGTCACGAAGAGGGCTAACATTGTTGTCTTGGAGAGTGCCAATAACAAGAAGGAAAATTAGTACTTACATTTCTACACTATGAATGATTACTATCATTTACGTTGCAGGTAAGGCAAAGCTAGAGCAAAGAAAACACCCCAAATAAAATATTCAGATAATTTGTTCTGTACCCCATCTTCATCCAAACCAGTGGTTTTGTTGCAGCTAAAATTCATTTGCAACAATTGTGAACAACACAGTTGTTGTTCAGTCGCACAGTTGATTCTGACCCTTTGCGACCCCATGGACCATTGCCCACCAGGCACCTCTGTGTCCTCCACCATCCACCTCAGCCCACCCAGCTCTGTGCCCATTGCATCTACAATGCCATCTAGCCATCTTATCTTTGGCCTCCCCTTCTCCTTTTGCCCTCCACCTTTCCCGGCATCAAGGCTTTCTCAAGTGAATCCTCTCTTCTCATTTGATGTCCAAAGTACTTTAGCTTCATCTTTACTATTTGACCTTCTAAGGAGCACTCATGGTTGATTTCTTCTAAGATCAACCTATTTGTTCTCCTCGCTGTCCAGGGGACTCTCAAAGCTCCACTTTCTTCTGCGCTCCACTTTCCTAATGGTCTCACAACCATTCATTACCACTGGGAATATCACTGCTTTGACTATTCAGACTTTTGTTTGCAGTGAGATGTCTCTACTTTTCACTATGTTTCCCAGGTTTCTCATAGCTTGTCTCCCAAGCATCAGTCGCCTTCTTTTGGATAAATGCCTCCCTATTAATGTCAGAGAGTAAACAAAAGAAAAGAAAAGACAAAAAAACATTGTGGCCCTTTAAAAACTAAGTCCTATGTTTTAATGTGAACTTTCATGGATCAATTCAAGTCCACTTCATCAGACCTAAGAGTGAGACTTCATGGCATCAGTTTATACACATCAGGTACAGAATGGTTGGCTGGCATAACAGATAACTTTACAAACCAGTGTGACTATTTACAACCAGTAATAACAGAAGATCCCTGGCTGGGGTTCAGATCGATAGCCGTGAAGTTTGGTTCTGTTGAGTTGTAAATGGTTAGTCGATGGATGCAAAATAAACATTCTGGCACTACACATCTGTTAATGAGTTAATTGAGGATAGTTCAGAATGGCAACTTTCATGGTCTTGTGCAGAGTGTCCAGGTAGATTGAAATGATTTGGAAAAGGTTTCTGTGTATTGCCATGCCTGATATCTGAGTTATGTCCATTACCTCCCCTATTTATGGGAGATGCTGGCCCTCCCCAATGCAGGACGGGAAGGGATGGTGGAAACTGAGGATGGAATCCACCCAGCCATGGTCACCAGGTTCAACCTAAGCTTGATTTGCAGAAACTAGACCTCAGGAAAATGCAAAGGAAGGAAGGAAGGAAGGAAGATACCCCTTTCCAGTCCATAATCCCAAGGTGCAGAGCACAAATTGAGAAGGTGTTGAGTTCGGTGCTAAGAAGTACTCTGACCAGCAAGATAGGGTCAAACAACAAGTGGTTTATTTACAGCTCAGGAAATCGGACTGACTCAATGGGCAAGGTGCCTTGCTTTTATACAGTCAGAACAGCCCTTACACATGAGGATACAGTTGCGTGGGCTTCCGAAGAAGCAGGAGCATTCATTACAGCGAATCAGAAACTGAGGTGGCTTGTTTGAAAACCATGCCTTTGGAAAATGGAGCGCAGCTTTGCCTTAGACTTCCGGCGAAGCTAAAACACCAAGCAATACAATGCTTGGACACAACAGAAAGAGAGGCACACCAAAGGCTAGGGACAAAACCTGAGCAAGGAAATCCAGAGGGACCGTTGTTGCAATGGTGGGCCAGAAATGGCCTGCTGGGTCATGGAGTGACTGGTCACAAGGAAGGCACAGAGGCAAAGGTGAGGTGGAAGACCAGTTCCAATCGGTTCGGAGTGCTGGCATTTATTGCCTGCCTTGGGTACCTGCATGCATAGGTTGCGCGTGACCCGTCACAGAAGACTGCCGACATGGCACATTGTTAATCCAGTTATATTTACTGAAGTTACTTGGAGGAAATGGGTAATGAGGAAATTACCGGGGAAGTCTGTTATCTATTAATTAACTACTGGCTGGCGAGACCATTATCTTGCCCTATCACGGAATCTTTTCTGGCACTAACTTCATCAAGTATAACACATTACAGTTTACTTTCCTGTTTAGGGAGTCTGTGGATATGATTAATACATCGTGTGTTTGCCTTTAATTACCACCTTGTCCGAGCTCATGGCCAACGTGTTATGCATGAATCTTTAACTATGGCTAATATTAATCTGCACCCAATTTCCCTTCCTAACCAAGTTATGAGGGCTCGAGGGCGTGTGCGCCTGAACCCCCAACCTTTCAGGAAAGGTTATGCCAATTATAACTATGGATAAACCACAGACCGTGAACAGCCCTAAGGAGGCCAGCCTTGGACTCCTTTGTCAACCCTTGGACTCCTTGGATCTCGTCCAAACTGGCTTAGACAAGAAGGAGCCAGGCCAGATTGGCCATTGTTTTCTCCTGACTGGCTGGCTGGCAGCATAGAGCCTTTGCCCTCCCTGACCCGTAAGTGGTTGAGCCTGCATGCAAATAATGGGGCCATAAATCCATCGGCCTCCACATGCTTTCCCCATTAAAACACATGAAAAACCCATTAAACTCGAGCACTCTCCCAATAAATGAAAAAGCACCCCGTCAGCAGCAACACTAACCAGCCATACTTTGCATTTAACTGTGACCCTGAAAGAAAAACATTCAGATTCTCCTAAATTGGGAAATTTTATTTCTTTGTTATGCACAATTTCAAGCCAAAAAGCAATTATGAAAACTATCCCAGGCTGGGCAAACAAGACACGAACCGCTGCCTGAACCAGGTTGGCCACGGCCTCTCTGGGTAGCTTGAAATGATGGAGTTGGCCATGGATGGAGTTGGCCAGGGAATGGGTTGCTGAATGGACCCACAGACCAGGATGCACAGCCAGGAAGCCTCTCTAGAAAGAGCCTGGCACCAAGGCTTCAGAGATACAGGGGGGGGGGGGGGAGAGAAAGGGCCCAGTCTTAATTGCATCACAATTAAGCAACAACGGGAGGGTTTCTTCACACTCCTTGCGGTGGAAGAGAGGACCATTCCTGCTCTTTGTTCACACCTGGGAGGATGGGGTGAGTAAGAAGATTGCTCCTTCATCTTCGCTGCCTCCCCCCTCCACCCCAAATTATTATGAGCCTTATAGAGGCCTTCTTGGAAGATGTCCTCTCTCACCTTTCCTGCTGCACCTTCCAGCCCCTCCGTAAAGGGAAGGAAGACCCACAGCAGGAAGAAGGGAGCTAAACGCAGGCAAGAAAAAGAAAAACATGGATCTACACCCCTCAATCAGCCACGGTGGGTCCCAGACAAGAGTAGAGCTTTATAGGCTTTGCCTCCAAATGGCACTTCTCCGCAATGTCCATGGGGAAGAAGCTAAGAAATCTATTTCTTGGAGGTGTGGGAAAAGGTAAAGAAAGATATGGTCCCAAATCCCTCTCCAATTTTGGAATTGACTGATATGGGGTGTTTTCCAATAAAATTAGATAAGGAAAAAAAGGAAATATTGGATAAAAATGAGATGCTCTTACTGAAGGACTGGTTAAAAGCTTGTGATACCAAGAGAAAAAAAATATTTGAGAAGTTAAATTTGGATTGGTTTCAGAAATTAAAGGTGGATAACTGGAATAAAAAATATAGAAGAGAAGTAGGGATAGATAGAACTAAGACGGAATTTGAAGAATTGGTAATAAAGATCAGAAAAGGGGAAAGGAGCATTAAGGGTCTTGTAAGCAAACTTTATACTATATTGAATAAGGGTAAAGATCCACAGGAAGATTTGAAACGGAAGTGGGAACAAAAGTTGAATATAAAAATAGGGGAGGTTGAATGGAGAAATAAATGGAAAAAGAGGATTATGAGAACAATGTCTGTAAGAATCAAAGAACACAATTTCAAAATGTTGTGGCAATGGTACTTGACACCACTAAGACTTTATCAGATGGATAATAAAAGAGACAAGTTATGTTGGAGATGCAAAGAAACGGATGGAACATATGAACACATGTGGTGGAGTTGTAAAAAAATAAGGGATTTTTGGGGAAGAATAGAAGGGGAGTTTGGTGAAATAATGGGTAAAAGCGTTAAGTTGGTGTCAGGTACCATTCGTCTAACAAATGTGGAAGGTTTGGGTCTGAATAAGGAGGAAAAAGAATTACTGGAAATTGTATTAACTACAGGTAGACAATGCATAGCTAGAAATTGGAAAAATGATGTAGATATACAGATTGGAGAGTGGTATAAAGAAATGTGGAGTTTAGCATTGAACGACAAATTGACATGGGAGATCAAAGTAAAACGAGATAAATTAAAAGAGAATAGGTTTTGGAATATTTGGAAACCGTTCGTGAATCATTCCCTTATGGTAAATGACAGCTCAGGACCTGCACCATCTCAAAGAGGTTTTTGGAGTTGAAATAGAAACTAAACTCTCCGGGCATTGTATATATTCACAGGGTGATGTGTAACTATTAAAAAATAATAATAGTGGTAGCACAGAAAGCTTTTATTGTTATGATTGTGTAATAATTTACAATGTGGTATCTAATATTGGTGGTTATATGGTAAATAATTAGTTTAAGTACTATTATGTGCTAGCTCCTATGAATTTGAGCCAACATTGTATTGATGTTGTTTTTGATTTATTATTATATTGTATTGTTATTGTTTTTCTTTTCTTGTATGTCTGTCAAAAATTTAATAAAAAGATTTTTAAATTTTTAAAAAAATAAAATAAAAAAAGAAATCTATTTCCCTGCCTGAGCTTCTCCTCTGAAACTGTTTTTTTAAAAGTTGCAAAGATATATTTCATTTGAAGCATCCCACCAGGAGACTTTATAGGAGAGCTTCAAAGCACTAACCCAGAAAGTCACCCACAAAGTGACTTACCAGTTTATCAAACTTGCACCAGTTGAGAAAAGATAACCTCTAGTTGGTCTGGCTCCACCTAAGATCAGGAGAGAAGGAGCAGTGGACGGCAAGAGAACTAAGCAAGAGAAGGACCCGCAACACCCTCTGAATGGATACGATGAGCCTCAAGTCTAACAACTCAGATCCTGGAAGAGCTTTATGGCAAGAACGAACATCCTTGAGGATACACATGAGCAAAACCAAACTAGAAGACAGAAGAAGGAGCTCACTGGACAAAGGATAACATTAAAGGAGGAGGATATGGCTGAGGAAGTCAACCTCCCCTACATCATTTGGAAAACTCTGAATAGGCTGACCAACAGGCTCAAGTGGGGGCTGATGGTGGACAACAACGTATGGAGTGAATGTGAAGAGATACAGGACCCGGCTCATTTACTGGTCTGCCAATTACTACCAGAAACATGTACCAATGAAGGCTTGGGCTTGGGCAATAACAAAGCGAAGAAAATGGCTTCATTTTGGCAGTCAAGGGTTTGGTAGGGACATGACATGAAAGAAGATCCTCCCCAAAGTCCTGCAGCTATTAGGTCAAGCCTTGCATCCTCTGGATAGGATAAACAATAGTGAAATCACCAGAGGGGAACCTTCTGCAGGAAGGAAGGAAGGAAAGTTCAGTTTGGACAGTAAATCCAAGAGATGTTGGAATAGGTATTGCGTCTTCATTTCTGGGAAGACAGAGTTTGACCTTCGCCGAAGACAGGGCAACACAATCCCCAAACACTGTGGAATACAATGGAGTGTTTCCACCCCCACCCCACCCCCCACCCCCAGTAGGGAAATCTTAGTCCCTCGCCAGTCCATCCCTCCTAGGATTCCACAGGATACAGTCATGGCCATTCCAGCAGCAACAAACAGGTATAATTATGTGAAGCAGGGAGACTGTACCTCTTCATCTTCCCTTCTCTCTTCCCCTCTACTCCTCTCCCTTCTGGGTAGCCCACAACAAGAACTCTCGGATCTTTTTGCCCACATCAAAGGGAGCAGGTAGAAGTTTCTAAAGTTTGAAAACTAGCTATTTTGCAAACAAAGCTGCATTGCAGGAAATCCAATTACAACCAAAAGCAAAATCAGGTTTCATAGTGCATTCCTGGACATGTTTATTAGGAGGGCAATGAAGCCCCTGGGACCTACCTCCAGGCAAATGGATTTAGGGTGGCAGAATTCTGTGACTATTAAGTTGACAGAAAGCAATGGCACCCGCTTCCAAGTGGGAATATATATAGCAGGGGTGTTCAAACTATGCCCTTTGGGCCGGCTCTGGCCCCTGACGCCAATTCATCTGGCCTGTAAAGCCCTCGTCACTCCTGGAAGTGGAAGTAAAACACACCAGTATGAAAAATTTGGGGCACCCCTGATATATATAGCATGTGGGGTGGGGGAAAGAATAGGCCTGTGTGCAATAGAAAGGCAACGAAAGCATGCATCGTCTTTTGAAAACCATGCAACATCCTTGGAACCATTTTAATCAGGATGCAGTCAGAATCCAGAGCTAATAAGCACCCCAGATATCCGGCAGAAAGCTCATTCGTTTCTGCACAGAAACCTTGCAAGTGACAGCAAGTGAGAGAGAGATCGAGAGAGATCTTTGGAGAAGCCAGGCTGCAGCTCACCTGGAGAAGAAAGAGTGCGTGGGATAAGGAGAAGGCGAGGCCAGAGTTGTGGCGGATCTGCTCTTCCATGGAAAGAGGTCTCCAGGTGGCTTTTGAAGGGTAGAGAAGGGCAGTTTGTGTCTTTCAGAGGATCTCCAAACCTGCCTTTCCTTCCAAACAAAAGCAGAGCAGCTGACATTCCAAGCATGTTTTGCTCTTGAAACACACACCAACCCACAGGGAACACCTGCAGAGCAAATGGGCAAGCAGAGCCCAAACTGGAGGTGCCCTTCTCGAACCCATCCCTTCCCTTGCCGGAAGGGCTTTCATTGCCTGCCTCTGAGCTATTCAAAGAAACAACAACTGTAAAGGTGGAGGCAGGAAGGCGGTAGGTAGGTAGGTAGGTAGGTAGGTGGGTCTCATGCCATTCCCCCTTCACTTGCTCTCCTCTAATCAGCCTCCCTGGCTGATTCTTGAAGGTACACAAGAGCAAGACCAAAACCTCAAGAAAAAACATTCTTGAGGGTAGGCAAGAGCAAAATCAAAGTAGAAGATGGAGGAAGGAGCTCAGTGGACAAGGAATGGCATTAAAGGAGGAGGAGCATATCTATCAAGTTTTGGATTTGAACATAAGGGAAATTTCCCAGCCAAAATGGGATACTTGACAGCTATGCTTATCCTGTGCAGCCCTCCAGTGGCGGCATTAGGGCATTGCAGTCTAATAAATACGGGAGGACGGCGGGAAAGAGGGTAAAATACGTGAGTTTCCTGGCCAATACGGGAAACTTGACAGCTATGAGGAGGAGATGGCTGGAGAACTCAACCTCCCCTACATGTCACTTGGAGGACCCTGAACAGGCTGAGGGTCAGAGTCTCAAAATGCAAGACCAACAGGCTCAAGTGGGGGCTACTGGTGGACAACAACACTTGGTGTGAATGCAGAGAGAGACAGAATCCTTTGGCTCGTTTACTGGTCTGCCAATTACTGCCAAAAGCATGGGCCAATGAGGACTTAAATTTGGCCAATGACAAAGCCAAGAAAGTGGAGCTCCTTCCTCCATCTTCTAATTTGGTTTGGCTCTTGTGTCCCCTCAAGAACATTTGTTCTTGCCATGAAGCTCTTCCTGTGTCTGAGCCATCAGACTTGAGGCTCATCTCCATTCAGAGGATGTCGAGGAGGGTCCTTCTCTTGCTGAGTTCTCTCAGCGTCTGTTGCTGCTTCTCTCCTGATCTTAGGTGGGATGATACCAACCCATACCTGTCAACTGCAGCTCCGGACAATCCGGGACCTGCGCAGAATGGTTCTGCGCAGGTCGCTTTTTACGCATGTGTAAAAGCCTTCTACGCATGTGTAAAAGCAACTTGCGCAGAACCGTTCTGTGCAGCTCGCTTCTATGCATGCGTAGAAGGCTTTTAGGAATGTGTAGAAGGCTTCTACGATCCTCTTCTGCACAGAAGCCTTCTACGCATACGTAGAAGGGTTCTACGCAAGCGTAGAAGCCTTCTATGCATGCGTAGAAGCGAGCTGCACAGAAGGGATGCGCAGTAACACCTTTCCCCCTGCTGCCAAATTCCGGGGTTTCGGCAGCTCCGGGTGGGAAATGGCGAAAATCGGCGCCAAAAAACGGAAAATCCCGGCAAATCCGGGAAGGTTGACAGGTATGTACCAACCAGAGGATATGCTTTTTCAACAGGTGTAGATCAAACCAAAGTAGGTCAAGGTAATGCAAAAGGAAGCTTCCCATTCCCATCAGCTAGTCACAGAGGCAGACTGGAGACTATGCTTTACATTAAGAGAGAGAGAGAGAAGTTGGTCCCCAAACCCTTCGTACCCAGGGGTGCCAGTGGATGTATTGGCATCCACCTCTGGAAATATGCAATGCAACGTCTTCCCCAACGAAGAAGCATGTGCAGAGAGCCAGGGGCAAAGCCAGGAAGGAGGGAGGGTTGGAAGTGGAGAAGCAGCAGCAGTGGAGGCTTTCAAGGGGGCTGCTGGGCTTGAACCCTGCTTCCCAAACTCTATGCACTCAACAACCCCGTCTGGGACAGGAAGGCATGGGACCTTCTTCCTTGGAGAAACCCAAACACCTGGCTTTGTCTCAGCCCAACCCTCCTCCACCTGGCTGCTTCTGAGTTGGCATTTCTGCTCCCTGAGCCTTTTGGCGACTGGACAGGATACTCCACCGAGAGACTGATAGTAAGTCCAAAAGGAAACATTCCATTTATTTATCCTGGATAGTGTGGAAGGGAAATAACTTTAAACTGTGTTACAAAAAACCCCAAAGCTGTCTTGCTTTGCAGGCTTACAAGGTTGGAGTTAGAAGATGGAAATTAGCTGTGTTAGTCTGTGTTTTAAGCATATCGGAGAATAAACAAAACAATAACAAAACAACAACAACATTGTGGCACCTTAAACTCCTGCATTTTAATGTGAGCTTTGGTTGATCAAGTCCCCTTCATCAGACATAAGAGTGAGACTTCATGGTACCAATTTATACATATCAGGTACAAAAATAAACAATGATTGGCTCTCTGACCCCTTGGACTGCTAGAGACGGCGGCGCCTTTGCCCTTATGCACCCCAGAGCTGGGCAGAATCTTTCCAGATGCCTTCTCTCTCTCTCAGAAGGATCATTTCCTCCCATGTGCTGCTGCCCAGGGAAACGGGGGTACTTTGGCCTTTGCATGCCTACCGAGAACTGGCAGCCAAATTTTTGCCAGGCAGGGAGTCCAAGCTGGGGGCCCTTCAAGCGGAGAAAGGGGATTTTGACTCCCTCTGGACAAGAGCCAGCTGGAATCAGCTTCTTCTTCTTCTCTGTCTTTCATTGGCCTGGTTTGGGGGGACGAAGAAGCCATGGCATGCTCACACACCCCCTCCCCAAATTAATCCCAACTGAGATGAATCCCCCATTGCATACAGAGGCATTTGTAGGAGGATTTTGCCACGATTCCCACACCGCCACCAAAGCAGGTATATGCCATTGCTTTACGACTTCTAAGTAGCAACGGATGCACATCCGTCATTTTGCCTTTTCTCTTGTTGTCTCTAATATCTGAACTGGTCACTCAAAGGAAACTGAGAGGGTTTAATGACCTTCTTCCATCACTGAACCAGAAATCCCTCACATAATAGGGCAGGGCTAAGGCTTGACTTGCCATGAAGAAAAGAACGACATGTTTCTCATAGTTCTTACTGATAGTTTGTTTGGGGCAAACTGGGAGCAAACCAGTCTTATGATCCTTTCCACCTCAAAAGCGGTTCTTCCACCGGCTAATTCTAAAAGGCAAAGGCAAAGCAATCACACGCTTAGTGCACACTCTCTGGGCGCTTCGCAAAGTAAATGAGCATTTTGCCCCAACATGCTGAGCACTCAGTCTCTTCAAGCTACATTCCTCACTTTCAGTCCCCAGGACTTCAGATTCATTCCAAGCATCCAGTGAACACAGCTGGGTCAACGATGGAGAAGATTTCTCCCTCCATCTCTACACAGCTGTTGCTCATTTGTTTATTTAGGTATTGCATTTCTATCTTGCCAATAATCTCCTAAAGGGAAAAAACTAAACTAACTAAACGGATTAAGCATACATTCAAAATAGATTTAAAAAGCATTTTGTGTTGCTGTGTGCCATAAGGTCAACTCTGACTCATGCGGACCTTATGGCTGAGTGACCTCCCAAATGTCTGGATGGCCACAACCCTGCTCAGTTCTTGCAAACTTAAGGATGAAGCTTCCTTTATTGAGTCAATTTTAGACAAATTAAGTAATAAACCCCGTAAAATAGCAATAGCAATTACACTGATATACTGCCCAAAGCACTTAGTGCAACCTCTGGGCGGTTCACAAGTTAATTAGCATTGACTAATGACAAATTAAAATAATCAGAGCAATTAAAGCCATCACAGAAGTCAGTAAAAAGCTTACGAAGCCCGTTTGAAGAGTTCTATCTTCAGATCCTTTCTAAAAACAGTGGGAATGAGATCGGACTCCAAGCCCACCTTATCAGGGACACTTTTATTGCAGGAAGACAAAATGCCAATTTATAAGTGGATATGCATTTTTAAAAAATTCACATATATAGCACAAATGTTCACAAAATTAGCATATATAATAAATACATAACCATCACTTTCTACTCAAATCCCATGCCAGGTTTGTGCGCATTCCCTGGTCTCAGAACAAACGTCTAAAAGAGACAATGCTTTCCTGAGTTAGACCTGATGTACAAATCACATTTTGGTCTAAGCTGGCATGAAGAACAGTAAAGAAGAAGTCCAAATGGAGAAGCCAAACTTGTCTCTCTGTTGTGTTAAACCTCCAACACTCTGAGCTGAGAGTCAGAAGAAACTCAGCTATTCAAAAAGGCTTAAAATAAATGTATGTCCACCACTCTAGACCAGGGGTGCCCAAACCACAGCCCATGGGCCATATCTGACCCTGACACCAATTCATCTGGCCCACACTCCCTTTGCCGCTCCTTGGCAAGGATGGCACAGGCCAGATGAATTGGTGTCAGGGGCTGGATCTGGTCCATGGGCCATAGTTTGGGCACCCCTGCCTTAAGCAGAGAAAATGGCAGCTTAAAACCTATCTCATCCTGTTGCAAAACAGATTGCAAGGCATGTTTTGCTTCCGCTTCTGGTGGGAGGAACCACGTGACCGGCCCGCTGAACCACGTGACAGGCCTGCTGCCCGAAAAGTTTGGGCATCCCCTGCTCTAGACACTGTGAATCACAGTAGTATGGTCATTCACTAATAAAGCCGGGTCTTTGGGGAATGTGGCAGAATCCTCGACTCTTCACAGAGCCACGAGAAATGTGCTGCCAGAAGCTTATTTTACTTTGGAGCGTGTCCAAACACACACCAAGCCGGAAAGGAGAAGCATGGAGACAGGTGTGCTGTCAACTGCCTCTAAATTAAGATAATGGGCAGCCCTGAAGAGGCCTCTGTGAGCATGAAGCATTCCAGAAGCAAACAGAGCCCGGTGGGGCGGCAGGAACAGCAATTCACGCAAAAGCCTGAAAACAAGGTCTTATTTGCAACCAAGCAGCTGCAAAGCACTTTGGGTTCTTCTTCTTCTTTTTGTCCCGTATCCAATTCCAAATATTGGCTCTCCTCATGGCAATCAGCCACGAAGATTGTCCTGGGAACAATATAATAATGCAGTGGCCTTTCATTTGCCTTCCACATCGCAGCATGACACCCCTACCACGGATCCATTCCCATGAGTCTAGGGTTGCCATTTGTCCCGGAAAACTGGGATTGTCCCAGATTCAAGGTCGGGAAATTTGTCCAGCTGGTTCAATAAAAACATGTTAAAGTCCCGGATTTGCAGTGAGGTGGCACCACACACACACGACACACATGGAGGGAGAGAGGGTGGGAAGTGCCTGCCTCTTAGTCCCTTGAGCTCTCTCTCACACTCACTCGCTCGCTTGCTCGTGGGTTTCTTTGCTACAAGTGGTGCCGGTTGCAAGAAGGTCTTGGCGCTCTATCCTCAGGGCAACTTGCAATGCACCATGAGTTCCAGGGAAAGGCGGGCAGTGGCAAGAGCTAAGACACGGGGGTGGCGCGGCTCCTCTTGCCTCCGGGCGATTAATTGCAGCTGCGGTGGTCTCTGGAGCCTCCCGGGGAGAGGGTGGGATTTGCTGCTGCATTGGGGAACCCGACAGGCCCCCCTCCATTCCATTTAACTGAATAGGCTTGGCAACCGGGGTGGGGTGGGGTGGAAACATGGCGCAGGAGGTGGGACTGGCTTTGGGGAGCCTCTTCCAGGGATGGCTGGGATCAAACCCGTGTGGATTTTTTTTTTTTTGAAGGAGGGGATGGGAGGAGAAAGAAGGTGCCGGGTTCAAGACCGCGTTATGGGCAGGTGAGCTGCAGTTTTTGAATCGCCAGGTGGGCATCCTGGTTTTGTGGGAGAGAATTGTGGCAACTGTACATGAGTCATTTTCTGGTCCTGAGCCCTTTTGGCATGCAAAGTCCTCCTCAGCCCAGGCCAGGATGGATGAAGCCCCTGCCCTCCATCAAGATGGATCCAAGTAGGATTTAATCCACTTTGGGACCATCACCCTTCCCTGTGGACTTTGCCACCCAAGGCTGTTAGTCCTCAGGGTTGTTAGGTTAGTTAACCACCGCCTGACGATTGGCATTGAGTTGCTGGAAGTAAAGTCTACTCTCTTACCACAGCAAGGTTACCTGGCCAACTGCTTGCATCCAATTCGCTGCAAAGAAGTTTGGGTAAGTATCTCATCAACAGAGTCAAGGATTTAGGTGTCTCACCTTGTAACTTTTCAAAGTCTTGATTCTATGGTTTTGCCCCTGACTTCTTCTCTTGGCAAGGGATGGCACGAAGTGGCTGCTGAATCCCAACACTGCTCAGAGTGTGATCAGAAGCGAACACGGCTGCTGCTCAAATAATGCATGCCTATAGCGCATTTGCACTCAGGTGACAGCACTGCAACTGCCACGGTTGCGCCTAAAGGGATTCTGGGGTTGACAACGAAGCAATGGGCTTAAAATCCACAACTCTCCTTTGTAGTTGGGTCAGGGAAGCTCTCTAGCAGACAACCCAAAGGATTCCCTCACCAAATTGCAAATCCTGTGATTTTGCTAAGTGCAGAGCCTGGGCAGTCCCAGGGGCATAGCTGTCAAGTATCCCGTATTGGCCGGGAAAACCCCTTATTTTACCCTCTTTCCCACCGTCATCCCTTATTAATTAGACTGCAATGCCCTATTGCCACCATTGGAGGGCAGCAAAGGATAAGCATCGCTGTCAAGTATCCCTTATTTGCTGGGAAATTTCCCTTATTTCCAAATCCAAAACTTGACAGGTATGCCCAGGGGTCTGTCTCCAAACTGCCCTCAGGTGGGGAACTGTGGATCACCCTGCTGGGTAAAAGCTACAAAGGAGAGCTGACCCAGGGAATGTGGAGGGTCCAAAGATAGGAGGAGGTGAGAGAGGGATTATGAGGGTAGCTTTTAAAACAAACAAACCAGAAATGGCTCAATACAACTCCAAAAGCATCTGTGAGTGTTGGGAGAACCCAGGGAGGGTCATCCAGCAAACTGGTACTTGTCCGTTGAAGCAGAAAGGCAGGAGACTGGACGGGGCAAGGAGCAGGGGAAAGAGGTATGGAATGGCCTCCAGAGGAGGAGGAGAAGGAGAAAGAAGAAGGAGGAGAAGGAGGAGAAGTCTTCTCATGCCTGCCCGCCTTCCTCCTTCCTGAGCTCTCTGGCCACTGCTGTTTTCCTGCCAGGCCAGTTAAGCTGTTTTTCTCTTTGGTTCAACTTCTTTGCCCAGACAGGAGGGAGGGAGGCATGTTTAAGAGCTGGCAGGGGCCATGGGGCATGGAAAGGAAGTGCCAAGGAACACTTCACAGGGGCACAGTTATGAAAGCCTGCCTGGTGTTGTCAGACTCCATGCCAAGGCCTCTCCCGAGCCCAGCTTCCTGCAGTGCACACGCATGTGTAAACACGCACGCACACACGCACACACACACGCACCTATACACACACAAAACCCCACGGTTGCTCTCTGCTGGTCACTGCGTTTGGCATTTCTCAGGGGTCGAGACTCGAGCTAGCCTAAGGGACTTTCCTGGTACCTCCCCCTCCCTCCTCCTCTCCTTCCCTGAGTGGCACTCGTGTGCCTTGTGGAGGCACAGCCTTTGCTTCTGGTGGCACTGGGTGGTTTCTCTTGGCTCAGCTGGGTGGCACTGCCCTTTGCCCGGGACATCCATCTCTCTGCCCCATCCTTTGATCCCTCCCAACCCTGCTGCCTGTTTGCCTTCCCAATTCAGACCAGCCTTTGTTCGAGACTCTGCTTCCCGCTGCCTTCGCTAGAGGACTGGCAAAGGCCTCCTGTCTTTTATACCTTAAAAACAACAGCCGCCAGAGTTCGGCTGGCTGTGGTTGTGCGCAGCAAAAGCAAACAGGTCCGGCCGGGATCAGAGCAGGCAGAACCAAGCTCCTGCTGCTGCTGCTGCTGCTTCTCTGGGAGAGCCAAGGCGTCCTAGCCAGTTCACCAAGAGCATGACACCTGCAGCCAAAAGCCACGTGGATTCTGCACAGGACCCTCTTGTTTGGCCTGTGGGAGGTGGACGTGGCCCCTGGGCAGATGCCTCCTCTCCAAGCTGATCCCAACCAGCCTACGAGGAGCAGGAACGCTGGATGGCAACCAGAGGCTCGGCCCAGGCAAAAGCCAGTGCCACGTGGCAGACCTTTCCTTGCAAAACGGACCCCCTGCACAGAAACACAGAGTCTCTTTCTTGCAACCCCCGTAGGCACAGCAGAGCCCCCGGATGGAAATCAGAGGCCAAAGACAGTTGGGGCACAGCTGTCAAGCTACGGTCAGAGGCTGGACAGGCTCATAGTCGACTACAGAGCCCAGATTCCACTTGCCCCACCTAGTCCCTTGGGGTATTCTGAGGACTGCAGCCCCAAAAAGGGAACTTTTCTAAGCTTTGGTTAAGAGAAGTGAATTATCTTCTGCATCTCTTCCACATAGGCTTGCTCACTTCTGCATCACTTCCACATAGGCCTGCTCAAAGAGTTGACGTGGCCTTGTATTTTAGAGGGGGAATAATGAGCTCAGCTTAATGGCCCTTGGCAACCCTTGTCCTGCAGACACACTCGATGTCTTGTCTTCTCCTGGGGTTTCTAATGTTGGGGGTTGAATCATAGAACCACTGGGTTGGAATATGGGGCCTGTGAGGCCATCCAGTTCAACCCCTTCCTACTCAAGAGAGGAATCCACATCAAAGCAGAGCCGACATAGTAGGGTTGCTTTCCAATTCTCTCTTGAATGCCTCCAGCGCTGGATCCCATGCCACCTCCCAATGCCATCCTCAGTCCCATTGTCCTACTGCTCTAACAGTTAAGATTTTCTGATATTCAGCCTATATCTGGCTTCCTTTAGTTTGAACCTGTTATTCAGCGTCCTGTGTTCTAGGATGATGGAAAAACAGACCCTTCCCTTTATGATGATCTTTCATGTATTTGAAGAGTGCTATCATTATCCTATCCTCTCTCAGTCTCTGGCTAAACATGCCCAGTTCCTTCAGTCTTTCATCATACGGCTCTCAACACCCAGGCTCTCTGGTGCAGGGCAGTGGCCAGAATACCACAGACACAGAGCATCGAAGGCAAAATCTCTGGCCAAACAACCAGAGGACTATAAAATACAGGCTGATCTTCTTCTGAAATTCTTCGGTACATGCTCCATTGTCAAATCCCACAAATGGTAACACAAGAAGGCAATAAAAAACAACAACGCTCCAACTGGCAGAAAATCTCAGCCAACTAGAACTAGGTTTCCCATTATCTTTTGTACCTCAACATTAGAAAATTACTTGTTTTTTATTCTCTTAAATAAAAAAAAGTGTGGATGTTATTATATATTTCCCAGGGTAAAGTGGATATGTCAGTGGCTGACTGTCAAGCCACAAGGTGGGAGTTCAATTCCTCCACAGGGCATCCTGGAGAAGAGCCAGCTGCACAGTTGTCCCAGGATGGGACTGCAGTGGCTTATTGGCTAAGAGGCTAAACTTGATGCTGAAAGGTTGGCAGGTCAGAAGTTCGAGACCTGAGTGCTGCATGATGGTATAACTCTTTGGCTGTAAACGGAGATGAGCACTGAACCTTAGAGTCGGATACAACTGGCTTTTGAGCAAGGGCGACCCTCGCTTTTCTTAAACCTACTTCTGGGGATTCTCTACCTAGAAACCTCTGGAAAGGATCAGCACGTCAGAATCAACTTGGTGGCACACAATGATTGTCAGAGTACCATATTCCACTAACCATCCAGATACTTCAGCATTTTCCTACCCCTGCCTAAGGCAACCTTGCTTCACTAGCAGGAGAAGTCCAGTTGCCATTCATTTTGGGCCACCCTTGCCGGGAACCAAACCTGAGAGCTTCTCCCACTCCATAGGCTTGGAAAAGGCAGGCCCCTCCATCCAGCACATCTTCTCTGCTGCGTGTGCCGGAGGCAAGCAAAGAAGAGCAGCAGAGGGAGGCCATACCAAAGAGACTGGCATTGGGTACCTGGAAGGTCTCCCTGAAAAGCCTTTCCTAACTCCCCATCTTTCCAACACCAAGGAATTTAAAAGAACACGTTTCCTTGACATGTTTGTTGTTATTTGTAGCAGCAGCACAGCAAAGCGGGGCAGGTTTTAGGTAATTTTATGTTCAGAATGCAAGTCTCCCAGTCCACCCCCTTTTAGCCCAGCTAATTAACACACGTGGACTAGATATTTGAGAGAAAGAAAAATAGCATTTACAGTACTCATAAAATTAGGTACATATGTGCTCAGGAGTCTTGGTGAAGTTGGTTTAGAAAGAAGTCAACTCTATTCTTCCAGCCATGTGGCCCATAGCTGTCAAGTATCCCGTATTGGCCGGGAAACTCCCGTATTTTACCCTCTTTCCCACCACCCTCCCGTATTAGACTGCAATGCCCTAATGCCGCCACTGGATAAGCATAGCTGTCAAGTATCCTGTTTTGTCCAGGAAATTTCCCTTATTTTCGAATCCAAAACTTGACAGGTATGATGTGGCCTGGAAGATGGAGGAGCTCAAAAGGACATCTTTCCTCTTCCAAGACAGAAAGCAAGAGAGAGAAGGCTGGAACAAACAAAGGGCTTAATACATGCACATAGGGTCAGATGAACCATGAGGCAGGAAAGAACCTTTTCTAATTGTAATTACAGGCAAACAATGCAAAAACAGCTTCCTTCAGGTCAGGCTAGTCTTTCCTGTCTCTCTGGTTACTGCATGCTGGGCTTGCACTAGAGTACAGTACTCAATAATTTTAAGCGTGAGTTGATGGATTTCCCACTAGTGTTCTTTACTGTTACTTTTGCACCGTCTTATGCTCCATGTTTCTATCTTAATCCTCTGTGCAGCTCAAGTCTGGCATTCAAGAGCTTCCATATCTGAACCCAGGCATTTCCAGGTGTGGCTGGGCAACTGAGCAAGACAAACCTTCCTCCAGAAGGAAATCATGGAAACATCTGCAGACACAGACAGCGCTGGGTCTTTGGCTGTAAACAGAGATGAGCACTGAACCCTAGAGTCGGACATGACGGGCTTTTGAGCAAGGGAGACCCTGCAGGTTTTATCATGAGCAGCTCTGCTCAGGCCTTACAAGGTACTTCTTGGAGGTACCTTTCAAATGTGATGAATGTCAGGGAAGCGGAGAGCAATGCTGTGGGGAGACCAGGCTGCACAATGGCCCTGTATTCATAGCAGGGTCACCAAGGGCAGAATAGCCACAGATGAGACACATCTGGTTATAAAAGGCATCTTTCCTCTTCCATATTAGAGAGGGCCCTTCCTCAGAAGAGAAAGGATCATCCCAGGGGTGATGGGGCACAGAAACCCCTGGAAGGCGGCAGCTGTATTGGCAGCAGGGGGAATGTCTTTCTTTCACAATGATGTTCAAGCACACTCTTGTTAGGTAAAGTTCACTCTTGTTAGGCGTGGGCGAGTCTTGCCGAGTGGAACAGAAAGAGGGCTAACCTTCCTCTCGGCTCTCCTTCAAATCTCCTCTGGAGCTCGGAAGTCTGGCAGAGATGATGCCAGCCAGGCCGGACGGCCCAGCAAAGAGTGGTGACGAAACTAGAAGTCCATCCTCCGCACCACCCCAAGTTTGCCAGTCCCAGGAATAGTCAATCCATGGTCCAGGACGTCCACTCTGCACATTCTCAGAGGTATTTGTCCCTGCTTTCACTTTTGTTGAAGATTAAAATCCCGCCACACTGCGGGAAATGTAAAGCCTGGTTCGTCAGACAAGTGGACTTGACCCAGGAAAGCTCACATCAAAATACAGCAGTTGGTCTTTAAGGAGCCACAATTTTTTTGTCTTTTTTTTGTTGATCTGCTTTGTTGTTTTGTTTACTTTCTGATATAATTATTATGCGTTTTTCATCTCCACAAAGCTCTTTTTCAAATTCCATTTCCACCGACCGTAGCAAATCGTCTTTCCTTAAATTTCTCTTATAATTGTCTATAGGTTAACCAGGCCATTTTTATTCCTTCTTCATTTATTTGTTTCAATGCCTAAAAATAACAATCCTATTTTCTCTTCTTATTAATTCTCTATATGTCAACCATTTTATATTACCCTTCACTTCTTTGTCTATAGAAAGCTTCTTGTGGGGAAATCTGACCAACCTATCCTTACTAGTCCAGCCAAGCCCCAACACCAGAAAGAGGGTGGAGGTGGGGGGGGGGGGAGGAAACACATCTGGCCCCACAATGCTGCTCAAACCAGAAGGCATCTGGGGCTTGAGAGCAGGCTCCCCGCCATCCCCCCCTCCCTGGGCTCTTGCTAATACAGCCATATTCCACATCTGCAGCTTCTCCAGCAGAAACCGGACCCCTTCCCCTATTTCCCAGGGACTTCTGCAGAACAGCTTAGCTTGCAGGGCCTCGAGAGCTAAAAAAAAAAGAGTGGAACTGGAAAATCTCTTCCAAAGAAAGGCAGAAAAGGCCATTTTCAGCGTTTGGCAAACAGCAAGGCTACAGGGTGGGTTGGCTTGGGTGGAAGAGCCCACTCTGCTCCCTGGGAGGCTGTTCAGCCATCCTGCTGCCTCCCCCCCCCCCAGGGTGGGTGTCTGCCAACATGACCTCCAGCCCTACCCTTCATCAATGCTCCTCATTTAGACCGCACAGTGATTTATCGTCCCTCTTCCTCCGGCATTCTTGGTGCTGAACTGCAGCATGACAAACCAGGGCAACCCACTGCCAAGCCAGGAGGAACCCAAACACCCGATGCACATGCCCGTCCCTTTGCACAATTTGCTGCCGCAGGGCACACAGGCAGGCACCGTTTTGAAAGACCAGGCAAGCCCACCGAGGGAAAACGGGTCCAATTAAGCCATTCTCCACTGTCACGAAAGAGAGCCTCCCTGTCAGTAAACATCTGTGTGAGTCTCAGATACTGAGGACAGATGCAATGCGTGGGGGAGAGAAGGAAAAGTCAGTTGTCTCTGGTCCTTTCATCTGGTTTTGTTCTCATGTACCCTCAAGAATCTTTGCTCTTGCCATAAAGCTCTTCTTGGATCTGAGCCAGTGAACTTGAGACTCATCTCCGTCCAGAGGAGGTTTAGTTCTATTAATACGTAATACGATGATGACGATACTTGTTTGCTGAGAGCAGTAGAAAGAGGCGCAGACTGCAGTGGAATGGATGGGGGAGGCGCATAGGACGGAGAGTGTTTCTCCCTACGTGGAAAACATGATGAAAAGGAACAGGGCTCTGGCAGCGCCTTCGTCCCTTCCGCACGCAGGTGAGCTGCTGCTTCATGAAGGCACATTCTGTCGTTAAGAGCCCCGTGTACAATCTAGTAAACAGATTTACGACCTCATCTGCTGTTTATAAGCTCCATGCCCATGAAGGGATGGGGATTTGGGGGGACTAGGAAACAGTCCAGGCCTTTGCTGCTGGGCTGGAAGAAGGCTCTTCTTAGATGAATACCCGGAACCAGGAGCATTCCTGGGGAAGCGGCCAGCCAGTCTCCGCAGAAACTGAGATGCCTGCACCTGGCCTTGTCAGCTGAAGAGCCTGAAGGCTCCCCACATGGCAAATGCTTTACTGGAGATCGCACAACACTCTGCCTGCTCCTCCGCAAAACAACCAATCCAACACTCAGGACCATTAGGCTGCATTAACAGAAGCATACACTCCAAAACCCATGAGTTGTGAGAGCTGGACCATAAGGAAAGCTGAGCACAGAAGAATAGACGCCTTTGAAATGTGGTGTTGGAGGAGAGTTTTGAGCATAGCTGTCAAGTATCCCTTATTGGCTGGGAAAACCCCTTATTTTACCCTCTTTCCCGACGTCATCCCTTATTAATTAGACTGCAATGCCCTATTGCCGCCATTGGAGGGCAGCACAGGATAAGCATCGCTGTCAAGTATCCCTTGTTTGCTGGGAAATTTCCCTTATGTCCAAATCCAAAACTTGACAAGTATGGTTTTGAGAGTCCCCTGGACAGCGAGGAGAACAAATAGGTCAATCTTAGAAGAAATCAACCCTGACTGCTCCTTAGAAGGTCAAATAGTAAAGATGAAGCTAAAGTACTTTGGACATCAAATGAGAAGAGAGGATTCACTTGAGAAAGCCTTGATGCTGGGAAAGGTGGAGGACAAAAGAAGAAGAGGACGGCAGAGAATTAGATGGCTAGATGGTATTGTAGATGCCATGCGCACAAAGCTGGGCAGGTTGAGGAGGAGGGTGGAGGACAGGGGTGCCTGGTGAGCAATGGTCCATGGGGTTGCGAAGGGTCGGAACCGACTGTGCAACTGAACAACAACAACAAAAAGGTTGCCCTTGCTCGAAAGCCAGTTGTATCTTACTCTAGGGCAGGAGTCCTCAACTTTTTAAAGCCAGGTGACGGGTCATGCTCCCTCAGACAGCTTCGGGGGCCGGACAGCCATTTCCCCCTTCCTCCACCACATTGCACTTTCTGGTGTGGTGGAGGCAGTGAGGGGCCACATGAAATGGTGCTGTGGGCTGCGTCTGGCCCACGGGCTGCTGGCTGAGAATCCCTGCTCTAGGGGATCATTGCCCATCTCCATTTGCAGCCAAAGAGCCAGGGCTGTCTGCATCTGCAGAAGTTTCCGTGGTCATGTGGCAGGCATGATTTGATGCTGGAACACACAGAATAATGCTTATCTTCCCACCAAAATGGTACCTATTGATCTACTTGCAATGATCTATTTAACGCCCCCGCCGGGGGGTTTAAGAGACCCGTGAGGCAGCAGGACTTTGTCACTGCGCTGGTCTCCCTGCGGGCGAGGCGGAGCGGCCCCCACAGCGTCGGACACCGTGACTTCCACCTCTGCCGGCATCCCCCACTCTCATTTGGGGCAAGAAGACCTTTGCCACTGCCACTTTTCAGTGAGATGCTGTTATACTTTATTCTAATTCATCTTGTTATTCTCACATTGTATTTTGCTTTTGTTATATTGTGTCTCTGTTCTTTGCTATATTGTATTTTTACCGATATGTTGTGAGCCGCCCTGAGTCGGCTGGTGCCGAGTAGGGCGGGATAGAAATCAAATTAATAATAATAATAATAATAATAATAATAATAATAATAATAATAATAATAATAATAATAATAATAATAATAATAATAATAATAATAATAATAATAATAATAATAATAATAATAATAATAATAATAATAATAATAATAATAATAATAATAATAATAATAATAATAATAATAATAATAATAATAATAATAATAATGTCTTGCTTTTGAACTGCTAAGTTGGGAGGAGCTGGGATAGACGACAGGAGCTCACTCCGTCGTGCAGCACACTGTTCTCAAACTGCTGACCTGCCAACCTTCTAGTCACCGAGTTCAGTGTCTTAACCACTAAGCCACCACAGTTCCCTGAGGTACTACTCTTCCCCCTGTATTCAGCACTAGGTAGGCCCCATCTAGAGTCCTCATGTGTTCAATTCTGGGCACCCCACTTTAAGAAAGATGCAAACACATTAGAGCAGGTGCAGAGAAAAGCAAGAAGGAAATTGCAAACCAAGCCCTAGGAGGAAAGCCTGAAGGAACTGGCACGTTTAGCCTTGAGAAAAGGAGATTGAGAGGGAAAATGATGATAGCACTCTTTGAGTACTTGAAGGTTGGTCCTAAAAAGGAAGGGAAAGATCTGTTCTCCATCATCCCAGAGTTAAATGTCTTAATAGTTAGCGCAGTACAAGTGGTGTTAAGCACTCTGACACTGGAAGCCTTCAAGAGAGAATTGGACGCCCATATCTATCAGATCTGCTTTGATTGGGATTCCTGTTGTGAGCTGTGGGGGTTGGACTGGATGGTCTCACGGGTTCCCCGCTTCCATCTCAGTGACTCTAGGAGTCTAGCGAGAGTCAACCACCAGACCACAGACTCCCTCTCTGGCTTCTTTGGCTGCTTCTGAAGACTATAAGGACACAAATCCCTATCCTGGGAGGGCCTAGATCCAAAGGTGAACGCATGGCTCCTCCTGAAACTGGAGAGGAAGAAAAACAGGGGCCTCCTTCCTTCGAAGAAGCTTTTTAAATTCTGAACCAGGGAAATGCAGCATTGTGTTGAACATTGCAGGCAAAATTCAAGATTCTTGGTGACAGCAGAGTGGAACTGGGACTCTCAGGCTTAGACCCAGCAGAAGACTAACCAAGCAAGGCTACTGCCATCCTGTCCGGGACAGCAGGATTTTGGAAATGCTTGGTGCCAAGTGACTCATGGAATCAGAGAAAGACGCTTTCCACCCAGCCCCCTTTGCACATGGGACCCGCTAGATGCCTCTAGGGCTGTTGTGGTGAACCTTGGCACTCAAGGTGTTCTTGGACTTCAATTCCCAAAAGCCCAAGTCTCTGAATCCACACAAATGGATTTACTGCGCATGCGCTGTAAGTAAACCCATTTATTGTGTATGCCCAGTAAACCCATTCGTGTGGATTCAGAGACTTGGGCTTCTGGGAATTGAAGTCCAAGGACACCTGGAATGCCAAGGTTCACCATCAATGCTCTAGGGAACCCACAAGTGGCCACAAGCAGAGCCCCTTTCCCAGGAGCATGCAGTATCTCCAAGTTAGGATGCTCCACTGTGTTCAACTGAGTCATGAGTCACTCGCCCTGGACAGATGCAGACCAGGCCTGGCTAATGCCTACATTTGTTTAAAATACAATCACAAGTTTATAAACTTATGATCCTGTTACCAAATGGTATGCTTCATATCATAAACCACATCACTTTATCCCATAAACCACTCTGGGAAGATAGCAGTCTTGAAAGGCAGCAAACAGATGCATTGATGTAAGGAAAGCCAGTGTTATGCCACAGGTCAGAGTCCATGGTGTCAGGGCAATGGGCAGCCCAAGAGACACTAAACAGCAGGATGTAGAGCATTGGCATTCTCTCCTGAGAACTGTCAAAAAGGTGGCCACTCCGAAGTGAGACAAAGCAAACTAGAACAGAATGAGATCTTGCCTTGCGTGCACATAGACATGTAACCTGTGCATATGCAAATACATGTATAACTGTAATTTAAATGGAAAATAAATCTTCATCATCAAGCATGTATGATCTACTTTTTTAAAAAAGGAATCCTTTCCGCTTTTCACACCTCATTTACCTATTTCACACTTTTTAAACTGAGATGCCTTTTTAGCATCACTTCCGGAAATGGCTTTAAATGCTCTACCAGAAAACTCTGCGACACACATTTTCATATCTTAAATTACTGACATTTCTTCCACTGATTTTCACTCTTCTTTTATTTAAATCTAGTCCAGTTTACTATAAGATTATGTTCCATGTACAGCTTGAACAGAGAAGAGGATAAAACGCTCCCTTCTCTGACGCTTTTGCCTGAAGGAAACCATTCTGTCTCTGTATTGACATTGCACAAGAAACTTCTTATGGCGAGGAGGTTTAGGCGATATTGCCCATTTCCCCCTCCAAAGCTCTAGAAATGGCCAAGGCCAGATAAGACCATGGGCTGATGTAATGAGTCCAGCTGCAGGGGATAATGAGGCATCAGTTAATTGCTCCAGGCGGAGGAGGGTAGAGCCAAGGCTGATGATTTCGCCTTTTTACTGTCTATAAGGAGCAGCCTTAAGCCCAGCTTCTTAAATTATTTTGTGAGAGAGTTCTCCCATTGACAAGGAGGCTGTCCCTGGCTGCTTTACCTGACCTCCCAGGTACATAAGAACATAAGAACAGCCTTGCTGAAAGAGGCCACAGAGGACGCACAGATACCCCTTCCTATAAGAAAACGAGCCCTTCCCTGCAGAGTGGCATGAATTCCTTCTCCAGCCAAGGCAGGGCATTCTCACATTGATGCTGCTCTTGGAACAATGCCCTTCTCCACACAGGATGTGGATGTGAGTTTACACAGGCAATGGCTGACCCCAATACAGCCTGAGATGGCCACTCGGGAGAGCCATATTTTCAAAGGCAGCTTGACACCGGTGTGAGATCACCACTGTCTTTCCTCAACCTAGTTTCACAAGGAATCCCTCTGCACTGGGTGAACCAAAGTTTCTGGTGGCCTCTCGAGAACCTCCTCATGGACTCCAAGGCCCTGCTTAGCTGGAGATGTGTGGGAATGACCAGTTTGGGACTGCGGTGGCTTAGTGGTTAAGAGGCTGAGCTTGATGACTCAGTTGTTGGCAGGTTAGCAGTTTGAGACCCAAAGTGTTGCATGATGGAGTGAGCTCCCATCGTCTGTCCCAGTTCCTGCCAACTTAGCAGTTTGAAAGCAAAAAAAAAAAAAAAAATTGCAAGTACAGTAAAACCACGGATAACGCTAAAACATAGTTCCACAAGTCTTAGTGTTATTCGATGCATTCATCAGATAACGTTAAAATCCTATGGGATGCATCGGATAACATTAAAACTCCATAGAGATACATTGTAACCAGCACAGGTTTTAGCGAACGTTATCCGATGCATCCCATAGGATTTTAATTTTATGCGATGCAATTTCCCCCCAGATTGCTTAACGTTATGCGGTTTTAGTGTTATCTGATGCAAACGTTATCCGAGGTATTACTGTAGATCAATAGGTATTGCTTTGGCAGGAAAGTTTACAGCATTCCATGCACGCTGGTGTCTAGTCATGCCTGCCACATGACCACAGAAATGTCTGCAGACGCAGACAGCACTGGCTCTTTGACTGTAAATGGAGATGAGCACCATCCACTAGAATCAGATATGACTAGCTTTCGAGAAAGCAAGGGAGACCTTGACATTTGTCTGTGCCATGAGCCGTTCTGCTCAGGTTTTGCAAAGTACTTCTTGGCAGTACCTCTCCATGTGATGATGAGTGACAGGGAAGTGGAGAGCATGGGCGACCAGGCAAAGCATGAAATTCATGATTTGTGGAGCTCCCCACCACCACCCCGCCCAAAAGAGCTACAGCTTGAGATGAAGCCTACTGCCTTCTGCAACCAAAGCAAGGTTCCCATGTGCTCCAAAGCGCTCCCCAGAAATTGTGTGCCCTTCATAAAGCCCAGGGCAAGAGTTTTCCTCTCCACCAGAAGAAGTGGTGACAGCTTTCAGTCTTGACAGCTTTAAGAAAAGATTAGACAAGTTCATGGAGGGCAAGGGTATCCATGGCTATAACTATATGGATACCTAAGGACAACCTCTGGGTTGGAGAGATAGGCAGGATATCTCTCCATGCCATTTCCAGGCAGGAATCCTAAACAGGTGAAGGCATCTATCTGCTTGGGAATAATACCCTGAAGCACATGGTGAGCCACTGTGTGAGACAGAATGCTGGACTGGATCATGGGCTCCTGTGGCCTCTTCCAGCAAGGCTGTTCTTATGTTCTTATGTCTCTCCATGGAGGAGTGGCCTTTCCTTGCCTCTTGACATGGCATCGCCCCAGCACATCTGGCCAAAGCTAAACCTCAACTCTGAAGGCTCCAGGCACTCTGGAGCACTTATTGATTCTTTACCCTCTTACAAAGGCTCAGAGGAAGAGCAATAAAATGAATACGGACAATATGAAACCTCATTAAGACGGAATTTTACTCCAGCACTGAAATCTGCATTTTAAAGACCTCAAGTGCCTCTGGCATTTTCCTACGCTGGGGCTCATAAAGAGGTCCAGCCGCCAGGAGCCCATTCTGAACACCACAATTCATGCAACCTACCAATTATACAAAAATGCCCCCGAACATGTGAAGAATGCATTGTTGCCAGACCTGAGTAATGTCACTTAGACTGGCACGCAGCCTGCAATATAAGCACATTCTCACAAGACCAGGGCTTCATATTGCTGTTCTAGTCCAACTGCAGCTTCTACAAAACACAACTTGAAGAGTAGAACTCGAAAGCCCTGAACAGACAGGACACAAAATTCTGTAACAGAACCTTTCACAATGTGAGCTTGGCTTTGATGTAAGACAGGGTGGCCAACCTTTTTACGCCACGGGCCTGACCATGGCCCCAGACAGTTGAGCAGTCTGGACCATGCCCTCCCGGAAGCAGGCACATTTACAGCTGTCATAAATGTGCCCACTTCCACGTTAATGACAGCCACAGGCATGTGTGCACATGCACAGGCATGTTTTACAACTGATGTAAGCATGCCCGCTTCCCCTTCCAGGTGCAGCGGAGGCAGTGATGGGCCAGAGGAAAGGGCATTGTGGGCCAGTTCCAGCCTGTGGGCCATAGGTAGGGAACCCTGATCTAAGAGGTTGCTTTCCAAGCACAGGATGTGGATGTGAGTTTACTTTATTTTTGGGTGCTAGTTCTCAAACAAATAAGAGAAAGTACTTTTTCACCCAGAGGATCCCTGGTCTATGGAACTCCCTGCCAGAAGAAGTGGTGACAGCTGTCAGTCTTGACAGCTTCAAGAAAGGATTAGACAAGTTCATGGAGGACAAGGGTATCAATGGCTATAACTATATGGATACCTAAGGACAACCTCCGGGTTGGAGAGATAGGCAGGATCTCTCTCAATAAATGCCATTTTCCAGGGAATCCTAAGCAGGTGAAGGCATCTGCTTGGGAAGGAATACCCTGAAGCCAATGGTGAGCCACTGTGTGAGACAGAAGGCTGGACTGGATCATGGGCTCCTGTGGCCTGTAATCCAGCAAGGCTGCTCTTATGTTTATTGTGCCGCTAGAGCTGAAATTCTTGGACCGGCGCAAGATGAACCAGAGCGAAAGCACTTGCCATCTCAAGTATTCGGCAATGTTCTTATGTTCTTATAAGCATCTCCTAAACATCACTAATCCAGCTTTAATAATGCAAGCAATTTGAGAACAGAGTTGATTCAAAGGCAGAGCTCAGCCCATCTTAGAGACTCTGCACAGAGAATAAACATGTAAAATGTCCCTTCAAAACCCAGTAAAATGCACAAAAACTGAACAGGTCTCTCCTTACTCTTTACCTTCATATCCACACCCCCAAGAATCTCTGCTGATCCAGAAGCCAAGGCACAAAGGGATCTTATCTCCTCCTCTTCCAAAGATGTCACTGGGGTTGGACCAATCTCAAGGGGAAGAAGCATCAACTCCGTGTACATAGGGACACTTCTGCACACCCATCCTGCTTTATAGGACTAATAAAAGGTTGCTTTGGGATTGACTATGAAGAGCCTCAAAGGCTCCTGCTTGCTTTTTGAGTAGGTCGGCTTTCATTCAATCCACTGCTGGGAAAAGTTACTGGCCACACAAGCGGGTGATTTCTGGAAGCTGTAGCCCAAAAATGTAATCTTTCCCAAGTCTTATTTTAACTTGACCGGAGCTCGATATACCTTTGACTCAGATGCTCAGAATGTAAGCCTGGAATATCTCTTACTAGTTGCAGAGGAATAACAATGAGCTTGCAGTGATTACTGCAAGATCCGCTAGAAGATCATAGCAATAAACTTAGGAGTATAGTTTTAAGCAGAACTGGGTGGGATTTAAAATACCAAACAAGCAGCGTTTTAAGCAGAGGTCTTTCTTCTTCTGGGGAGGGGATACCTATTCAGTGCTATGCACCATCTTGCAAGGATTTTGCTTTAAAGCAGGGACAAAAATGTTAAATAAATGAACAGGGGAAACTGTGGCAGCACAGCCATCATTGCGAGCAGTGGGGAAAGCAGGAAACTTGTGAAAAAGAGGAAACATCGGCGTGCATTTAGCGCTACCACCTCCCTTCACTGTGCACTCTCTCGTTCAGCTCTGCTACGCCATCATGCAGTTCAGTAATACTTTGACTCAGATGCAGGAGTGCCTGCCAGATGGGGAGACCCCACGGACTCAGGGGTCCTGGAGTTCTGTCTCAGAGGATGATGACTCAGACATGCAGGGTTCCTTCTGGAAGAACCCAGCACATTCCTTTGGAAGGGAGGAATGTACACTCTAGGGACACGGCTGGCTGGTCCAGCCAAGCAGAAATTAGCACCCAGCTCAACAGGCAGCCTCGGCATCCAGTACAAGGAAAAACATCACTAGGAAACTCACAAACTTGAAATGGGGAACTCAACCATCCATGCTGCGCACATCAGCTTTGGCCCTGAACGTTTTTCTGCAGCAGAGTATGCTACTCCAGTATGGAGCACATAGGTAAAGGTAAAGCACACACAAAACAAGTTGACATGGCTGTTAATGAAGCCATGTGCAGAGTGACAGGATGCCTTAAACCTACACCAGTTGAGAAAACATACCCTCTTGTTGGCATCACTTCACCTACAGCAGATGCTGAGAGAACTAAGCAAGAGAAGGACCCTCAACACTCTCCAAACTGAGATGAGCTTCAAATCCACTGGCTCAGATTCAGGGAGAGTTTTATGGCAAGAGCAAACACTCTTGAGGCACACAAAAGCAAAACCAAATCAAAAGATGAAAGAAGGAACATTAAAAGAGGATATAGCTGAGGATCTCAACCTCCCCTACATCACTTGGAGGACCCTGAATAGGCTGAGGGTTGGAGTCCCTCAATGCAAGACCCACAGGCTCAAGTGGGGGCTGCTGGCAGACAACAACAGGCAGTGTGAATGTGGAGAGATACAGAATCCGGCTCATTTACTGGTCTGCCAATGTTTGCAAGAAACACAGACTGACGAGGACTTACATTTGGCCAACGACAAAGCCAAGAGAGTGGCTTCATTTTTGCAATTCAAAGTTTGACCTGGGCACAGAAGAAGAAGAAGAAAAAGCCGTCCAGTCCAACCTGATGGACAGGCATTGACAGGCATGGGCAGGAATCCAAGCAGGCAGAACCTCGGCTGCCAACCCCAGAGATGCCACCCTGCGGGCTCTCTCCTTCCTAGCTCCCCCCTGCCCAGGTACTATCCCCGGCAGCCACGTACCTTCAGGTCCTGCTGCTCTGCTGTCTTCTTCTACTGCTGCTGCTGCTGCTGCTGCTGCCTTGGCTGTTCCCCATGGCAAAACAGCTGCCAGATCACAAAAACTCTGGAAAGAGAGAGAGAATATAAGAGGAGGGGGAGGGAGGGAGGGAGGGGGCTCTTCTTCTTGTTGGCTGAAGCTGGAGAGGTTTAGTGCACCCCTCCCCTCCCCCTTGCACGCTTTCTGACCCCTCTCCCCTCCCCATATCCCACAACCAGAGCCCCCCACCCTTGTACACACCAGTAACCTGAGTCTCTGGCAGCTGCCAAACAGCAACTGCTCTGTTAACAAGCAGAACGGGAGCCAAAGCAGAGCCTGCTCAGAGGAGGAGGAGGAGGAGGAGGAGAGCAGGACAGGACAGCCTCCCCCTCCCCACACCCCAAGCCCTGGCTACGCACAGGAGAAATGCCTAAAAATAATGTTAAAAGGAAGGGGCTCATAAAAACCTCAGCATCTGGGGGAAGTGAGAAGATGGTGTGTGTGGCGGGGTGGGTGGGGGGTGGGGGTGGTGATGGGAGAGGGGAGGAAAGTGAGGGGTCTGGATTTGATTTCAGGCTGCAGATAAGGAGAGCAAAGCCTGGCCTAGGGCTGGCAGGCAGAGCTTGCCTTCCAGAGATACGGGGCACATGGATGGCGGCGCTATCCCTGCCAGGGTGGACAGAGGGGCCCCAATTGAGGGGCAATGCCAGCATGTGTGAGAGCTCTGTGGTTGTGCCAGTCCTTATCCACCACCACCTTCTTCTTCTTCCAGGGCAAGGTATTACCTGAAACCTATTAGCTGCAAAGCACTTTGGGTTCTTCTTCTTCTTGTGCCATATCCAACTCCGAATATTGGCAGCCCTCGTGGTGATCAGCCATGAAGACTGTCCTGAGAATAAAATGCAGTGCCCTTCCATTTGCCCTCTGCATTGCAGCATGACACCCATAGTACCACTGGTCCAGTTCCATGAGTCACTTTTTGGTCCTGAGCCTTTTGCCACACAAAGTCCTCCTCAGCCACAGACCAGGATGGATGAAGCTGCTGCCCTCCTTCAAGATGGGTTCAAGTGGGACCATTTAACCCAACCCCGGGGGACCCTCTCCCTTCCCTGTCGATTTCCCCACCCAAGGCCGTGAGTCCTCAGGGTGGTCTGGTGAGTTAACCGCTGCCTGACAATTGGCAGTGAGTCAATGGCAGGAGGGTCTACTCTATGACCAGAGCAGGATCACCTGGCCAGACTGCTCCAACGTAGTCATGGGAAGGAATTCCCTGTAACCAAACCATCTCCTCCCAAAAAGGGTATTGCAGAAATAAAAGACACACAAAACAAACAAAGCCCTATCTATTCAATTGCAAATGCTAAAAATGTATGGACACCCTTTGGTGTGATGGGAGGGAGGCAGTACTGCCTAAGAGGTGGAAATGGGAAGCAGAGGCGCTTCGGGGCTAGAAGAAAACTCAGTTTCACCACCAGCGGGTGCAAAACAGGGTCAGGGAGAAAAGGCAGGAGAGGCAACGCAATGCCCCCCCCCCCCAGCTTCCCTGGCACAGCTTTACTACTGGCTCAGAGAAGTGAGAAGACGGGTCAGATGGGCGCATGCACACCTGGCAGAGCTCAGGATAAAGTCATTTTGGACTACAACTCTCCGATTCCCACAGCCAACCAGCCAGCCTTGCCTGTAGATATGCTTCCTGAAGGATCATGGGAAGCGTAGTCTAGGAAGGCAACTTTCCCCTATGCTGAGATCAAGCACCTGCTTCGCCACCACGGAGTGTCTTCCATCTGTCTCCCTGGTTGCCAGAGTCAGCCCCAGAGACCCACACACACTGCCTTGGGAGAGAGGTCTCTCTTCCAGTTTCAAAGAAGGTCCCAGCAGCCACACTCTGGTTTTAGATACATCATCCTAAAGGGCATCGATTACGGCACTGTTGAGCACCAAAATACCTTGGTATGATGCTTGACCGATGAGGACTTGGGTTTGGGCAACAACAAAGAGAGGAAAGTGGCAAAATGTTCATTTTGACATTCAAAGGTTTGATCGGGACACGAAGGAAGAAGGAGTTGGAGGTGTGTGTTTTCGTGTCAGAGATTAGTCTGGGGGGGCGTGTCAAGATGGAGAGCTGAGAGGAGTGAACTTTCTTCCGCTCGGAAAGGAGGAAAACGAAAGTGACTTCTAAAAGTGAAAATAGTTCCTGAAATTGGTAAAAAAATGGATTAGAATATTCAGAAGGAAAAATAGTTGCGGAACCTACTTTGGATGGCCTAAAGTTGCGCTGAGAAAAGGAGAAAAAACGGAGTTTCGATCTTGGAGAGAGCGAGGGGATGGGCGGTCTATAATGGCGACGAGTCCCCAGAGCTCTTAGTTGAAGAACGGTGTGGAGATCGGTGCCCCGGTGAAATTCGACAAAGAGTAGGCAAAGCAGATAAGCGGACGATCGGATCGAAAAGGGTAAGCTCGGCGGGGATTTGAAAGAGGGAAGCTGAAGCGGGTCTCGTTCGGCCTCGCCGCTCCCCCCGATCGGAGACGCACGGAGCTTTGCGGAGCTGGAAAAGTGTTAATGTGAGAAGCCGAGAAGTCCAGACGGTGAGCAAATTTGCTAAAATAAATGGGAAAGTAGAAGGGAGAAGAAAAGTGACTGGATTTTCCGTTCTTTTTCATGCCGGTGGGAGCTGATATGCTAGGGGCCAAGTAACGGGGGATAATACAGGATCTTTTGCTCTTTTTTTTCTTTTTCCTTTTTTTTCTTTCTCCTCTTCCTGTGTTGCTGTCTGTGCTGTGCTGTGACTTTAGAACTTTGGGTCCTAAAGAAAAACTGGGAGAGAAGAGGAAATTGGACTTTTGGAGATTTTGACTAATCTTGCCCCTGCTTATTTTCTTTTGTGGTATAAAGAGGAATAAGACGGTGTTGTGGCCTAGAAACGTGCTGTGAGAAGTAAAGTGCTGTTACCCCTGAGTTTTTGAGAGTAGGAGTCTGACCTCGTTTTTGTCTTTTGCTTTTGTTTCTTTTTCTTTTTTTTTAAGTTGGATAACGTCTGCTGGCTGCAACACGAAGACAAAGTTCGCTCCCCTTCCCCTCATTTTGTGGGATAAAGTTTGAGGACAATTCTTTTTTCTTTCTTTCCTTTTTCTTTTTTTTTTTGCCGTTGGGATTTTTCATTTTTAACTTTTAAAGCTATTTTTTCTTTTGTTTCCCCTTTTTCCCATTCCCCCTCCTTTTTTAAAAATTATTGTTGTTGTTCAGCTGGGGGTAAAATATTAAAATACTTAAAATTTAAGAGGGAAACTAATTTGGCTTGAATTGGGATCAGTGAATTTTTTTTTTATTACCCTCATACTCAGTGGGACCTGGGTGAATACTGGTCTATATATGTGTGTGTATATGTGTGTGTAAATACACACACATATATTTGATAAAGGGGGAGGGGGAGGAGAAGATAAAGGTCTTTAGCTGGAAATAAATTTATTAAAATTGGTTAGAGTTAATATACATGGTGATTGTTGAATAGTATATTGTTTATGTAAATTATTAAAATTAAGCAATTGGAAATATATTTGGATGAAACGGCAGGGGAGAGGGAAAGAGAAGGAGAAGAAATTGGCCTGGACAAGAGTGGAAAGACCAACATCTTCGGATAGGAGTTTTAGAAGGCTCACAAGGTTGGAGGAGGAGGAAGACGAGATGAAGAAAACAATGCAGCAAGAGATGAAAGACCTGGAGGAGCAGGAGACAGTGAAGAAGATGGCACAACAATTACAGCAGCAACAGCAACAGAAGACAATAATATCACCAACTACGATTGCTCCAACCGCGGTAAAAACAATTGTAATAACAACAGCAAAAGTAACAACAGCAACAACCGCCACAACAACCGTAACAACTACAGCGGCGACAGCAGGGACAGTATCAACTACGATTGTAACCACAGCAACAGCAACAACGCCAACAACATCGGCAATGGGGGGGGGGGCAAGGACCTAAATCTGAATTTGAAAGTCTTAAGGAGAAATTCGATAACATGGAGGATAAAATTGGAAACATGTTTGCTCAAGATAAACAAGAACGAAAACAAGAAATCCAAGATATGATGGCAGACATTTTGAAGGGAATTGAAGGTATAAAAAAAGAAACAGATAATCTTAAAAAAGAACAAGAAGTTATTAAAAAAGAACAGGCAGCGATTAAAGAAGAGGTTATGGACCTGAGAAGGAGAGAAAAAGAAAGAGAAAATAAGGTTGGAGACCATGAAAAGAGATTGGAAAATGTAGAAGAACAACTAAGACGAGCAAACGTCATAATTCGAAAATTCCCAGAGAACTCACCAGATAAACTGAAAGAAAGAATAGTGAAATGGCTAGACGAAATTATGGAAGATGGTTTCACACCACAGGAGGTCGTAAGTGTATTTAGGTTGGGTTCAAAAAGGGGTAAAACTGGGGCAAGGAATGTCATGTTAAAATTTGCTAATGTGTCAGATAAACTGCGTTTAATGGCGCTTATACGGGAAAAAGGCGCAGAGGTTCTAAAAGTGGAAGGCCATGACATTGAAGTGTATAATGACATTCCAATTGAAGACCGTTTCTGGAGACAATCGATGAAACCAATCACAAAACGACTTCAGGAAAAAGGAATAAGGTACAATTGGAAATTCCCGCGACAACTAAGCTTTTTCTACCTGGGAAGACGTTATTCAATAAGTGAAGGCCCCAATGTTCTGGATTAATGATTGATGCAAAGTTATTGGAAGCAGGAACTAAAGAATGGTTTGATCTGAAGGAAGAACTGATTATATCTGGTGGATATAGAAGACGGGATAGTAATGGAAATGAGAATATGCCTAAAGGTGCAGAAGGAGGAATTGTTCCGGGCGGAGAATAGGTTCGGACCTCTCTCAAGCTCCTATGATTGATCGCACCCCCCCTCCCCTCTCTGTAATTCAGAGGCCATTGTTAAAAAAAAATGGGGAGGGAAAGTAGTAGATTGTTTAGTGTATTATTTTTTGTTTGTTTTCTTTTTTTTATTCGTTTTTTTTTGTATAAGGTGAAGGAAATGTTATATGTTAATCACATGTCCGTAGGAGGAAGTGGGAAATGCAAAAAATTATGGGAGAAAAATAACAGATGAGGAATATAAAAATAATAACATGGAATGTGAAAGGTACTGGTTGTCAAGTAAAGAGAAGGAGATTGGAAGCAGCACTTAGAAAAGACAGACCGGATGTGATCTTTCTTCAGGAAACCCATCAGAAATCGGAGAAAGCTAATAAGTTGTTCTTAGGATGGACCCAGATCTATGAAAAATCATATGGTTCCTCGAAGGCTAGGGGGGGTTGCAACCTTGATATCAAATAGATTGGGTTTTGAGATGGTAAAAAGTATATCAGACCCAGAAGGTAGATATTTGATTATAAAGGGGAAAATAGAAGAGGAGGAAATAATGCTGGTGAATCTGTATGTACCAAATGAACATCAAAATAGTTTTTTAGATAAGGTGTATAGAATAATGGAGAAGGAGAAAGGAACAAAAATGATTGTAGCGGGAGACTTCAATTTAATAAGATCAAATATAGATAGTACAAATACGGCAAGATGTGTGGGCGGAAATAAAATGTATGTGTTAAATAATTGGGTGAAATCCTTGGGGTTGAAGGATGTATGGAGGGAACTTAAAGGATCGGAAAGGGTTTATACATATTTTTCACAAGTCTATAACATGTATTCCAGAATAGATTATATATTTGTTACTGACAATTTGATAAGAAACTTAGAAGACATAGAAACAGGAATTTTTAAAGAGTCGGATCACGCAAAAGTCTTGTTGGAAATGAAAATAGAGGCTATAAAGATTAGGAAAAATTGGAGATATAATGCCAGATTGTTTAGAGATAAAAAGTTCAAAGATCAAATGGTAGAAAAATGGGAAGAAAACTGGAAGTGGAATGATACAGGGGAACTTGGAATTGGTACTGTATGGGATACGATGAAAGCAATATTTAGAGGTGAAAGTATCAGGTTGGCAAGCATTAAAAACAAACAGTTAAAAAGTAAACAAGAAGAAATTGAAAAAGAGATTAAAAGGCTGCAGGAGGATAGAAAGGATAGAAAGGATAGAAAGACTTATGAAAGAATGCAGGGATTAAAGAAAGAATTAATAGGAAAAGATATTGAAAAGGTGAAAAGAGAATTGGTATATTTAAAAAGAGAATATTTTGAATATAGTAATAAAAATTCAAAATTATTGGCGAGAGCGGCCAAAGAAAAAAGAAGTAGAAGAGAAATAGGGATTTTAGTAGACAAGGAAGGTATAAGATATAATAAGATTAAAGATAAATGTAAGGTGGTTAGAGAATTTTATCAAGATCTATATTCTAAAAAGAAGGTAAATATAGATAAACTAAAAGATAAACTGGGAACGCAAATTAAAAATAAAATAAGTCAGGAGCACAAACAAAAAATGAAAGAATTAATAACCGAAAAAGAGATAAAAAAAGTAATAAACTGAAAGTAGATAAATCACCAGGAGAAGATGGATTACCCGCTGAATTCTATAAAGAGTTTAAGGATATAGTAATCCCAAAACTGTTAAAACTTTATAATGGTATACTTAATGGGGAGCAGATACCTTTATCATGGTATAGAACAATAATTGTCTTACTACCAAAACCGGGAAAAGACCCAGAAAAAGTAGAATCATATAGACCTATTTCCTTGATAAACCAAGACGCTAAGATTTTTACGGCAATATTGGCAAATAGATTAAATAGTTTTATGGATAAATATATAAATAAAGACCAGGCCGGATTCGTGAAAGGGAGACACATGGCGGATCTGGTAAGGCGAGTACTAGACTTAATAGATGTGGCGGGACAAAATAAGGAGAAAGTAGGTTTACTATCGTTAGATATATTCAAAGCATTCGACTCCTTGCAATGGACAACAATCAGTGAGATAATTAAGAGTTACGGATTTGGTGACAGGTTTTTAAAAACAATAGAACAATTATATCAACAAGGGTATGCTAATATTAGGGTTAATGATGGCCTTACAGAGGAAGTGAGATTAGAGGCAGGAACAAGGCAAGGGTGTCCCCTATCCCCAATATTATTTATTATGGCGATGGAAATATTAGCAAATACAATAAGGGAAGATAAAAGTATAGAAGGAATAATGGAAAATAAAATTAGTTTATACGCAGACGATACTTTGTTAATTATGAAACATCCCAGAAGATCTATGGAAAGTATTCAAAAACACTTAACGGAATTCGAACAAATAACAGGTCTGAAGGTAAATTGGGATAAATCTGAATTGATTTTAAGTAATATCGAAAAGGATGAGCAAAGGAAAATTAAGGACGAATTTAAAGTGCGGATTAAAGAGAGTTTGAAATATCTAGGGATAAACATTTCTAATAAGTTGGATGATTTGAAAAGATTAAATTACGATAAACAAAAGAAGGAACTTAAGGATAAAATCCTGCAATATCAAAAATTGAGGCTGTCTTGGTTCGGCAGAATAGCGTTGACTAAAATGATGTTATTACCAAAATTAAATTTTTTGTTTGATGCCTTACCAATCCAGCTGACAGATAAAGATATTAAGGAATTTCAAAAATTATTTGATAACTATTGTAACGGGGGACGTAGACCTAGAATTTCAAAGAGAATGTGGTATTTATCTCAAAAAGAAGGGGGATTAGGAATACCTAATTTAAGGAATTATTATAAAGCATTTCATATAAAGAATGTAGTTAAGATTTTAACGAAGGAGCCGGTTATTTGGGAGGAAATTGAAATGAAGGAATTAAAGGAAGTGGGTAAGAGCGTCTTTTTAGATAAGGAAATATGGAAAACACCAGTTAAAAACAGAATGTTGAGATCAATGTTGGGAGTCTGGAAGAAAGTTAAAATGAAACTAGTCCCAAATATTTCACCGATAATTGAAATAGAAGATTTGAAAAAGTTCCCAATGAGAATAGATAATGAGATGAAAGAAATTTTGCAGACAAATGGGGTTTTCCTGTTGAAAGATTGGATACGAGTCTGTAAAGATAATGGGACGAAAAGAGAGTTATATACTCAGATGAAGTTGAATTGGTTTCAGATAGCGATGGTGAATAAGTGGAATAATAAATATTGGAGGGAGCAGAGTTTGGAAAGACACAGGACAGAATTCGAGGATTTAGTGTGGAAGATAAGGAAGGAGGAAATTGGAATTAAAGGAATGGTTACTAAAATTTATAAAATAATAAATACAGAAATTAATCCACAAGAAATATTAAGAAATACATGGGAACAAGATTTGAATGTGAAAATAACAGAAAAGGAATGGCAAAATAAATGGAGAAAAAGAATTATGAGATCCCTGTCGGTTAGGGTAAAGGAACATAATTTCAAAATGTTATGGAGGTGGTATCTGACCCCCATGAGACTGCACCAGATAGACAAAAAGAATAATAAAATGTGTTGGAGGTGTAAAAATACATTGGGTACATATGTCCATATGTGGTACGAATGTAAGGTGGTAGAAAATTTTTGGGCAAAAATCGAGATTGAGATTGAAAAAATTATGGGATTGCGTCTCAAATTGGGGCCAGTTATTACCTTGTTGACGGACGTAGATAATGTTAATTTAGACAGAGACAAGAAAGAATTGTTGTCTATGATGCTTGTAATAGCTAGAATGTGCATTGCAAAAAATTGGAAAAATGACTTAACATTAAAGGTGGAGGAGTGGTACAAGCAGATGTGGGATCTCGCATTGAACGAAAAATTAACATGGGAGTTAAACTAAAAAAAAGGTATAATAAAAGAAAATAGATTTTGGAATATATGGCGAAAATTTGTTGACTATTCACTGATGAGAGATGGAACAAATAAATTGACACCAGACCAAATGAAATTTTGGGAATAATAGAAATTAATGGGAAATCTCACAACCTCCTGGACAATGTATATAGCACAGGGTGATTAGTATGTAATATATAGTTTCTCTTCTTTATTGTATCTTGTCTTTTTTTCTTTTTTTGTTCAGAATGTTATTATTATGTTTTAAATGTTTGTTATATACTTTGAAAAATTAATAAAAATTTATTTAAAAAAAAGAGATTAGTCTGGGTTGAAAGGATTTTTAGGGGACGCCTGAATGAGGCTCCTTTCATGTCCCCAAGTGCAGCTCTCGGGTATCAAAACCCGACCTCCCAGTCTCCAGCTCAGCGCCTTAACCACTAAGCCATCGACAAATGCAACGAAAAGGACAGGGAGCATCATTTGGGGTGGATTTGGCCAGGACTATTCAGAAGTGCATCTCGTTCCTTAAAACAAGAAACCACAGAACAAGGAGCAGAAAGGTGAGAAGATCAGCCTAGGTTGACTTCTGTACTGGCCGCCCTGGGACTTGACAGGCTAGCAGTGCCAACAGGTGGGGAAGTATCTCAAGGGCAGAAGAGTCTGAGTCAAGGACAAGGCTAAGCCAGAGGTCAAGCTGACCACAGGAGAAATCCAGATGCAGAGGCTCTCCTCTCTGGGCAAAGTGAGCCCTATACACATCTGGTGCCCTTCATGGGACTCTTCTCTGTCTCAGCACACAGCTCCGGCTTGGCTAAAGGTCTGAACACTCAGCCTTGATGTTCCCCTCCAACCTGGGATGCTCCAGGCATTTACCACCAGCCAGAAGGGTGCACAGCCTTGCCAGGGGCGCTGTTGGCATTACACAGCTGGCACCCCCCCTGCCCAGCCGCCCAAGTGGGAGCCAGGGTGGGGGGTCTGTGCCCTCCTTCGCCCCAGCTTCTCACTGGCCCTTGCTTGGGAAGCTGTAAAGCAAGATTCCCTCGGGTTTGTTTGCTTTGGCCCGGGTTCAAGCCCAGCCAATTAGGGTTGCAGAAAACATGTTCTTTAAAAAGCAGTGAAGAAAAAATAATCTCTGATGGGCGGAACCCTGCCTGTGCATGTGTGTGCATGTGTGAGTGAGTGCATGCTTATATGTGTGTGCTTTCTATCAAACCCAGATGGTGAAGTGGAGAAGGCAGGATGGAAGGGTGTGTGTGTGTGCGCACTCACAAAATAAAAGTTTTTTAAAAATAAATAAATACAGGGGAGCCTTGTCTGAAGCAGGGTAGGTGGGGTAGGTGGTTGGCTTCTCTAGCTCCCACAGTGCTTGGGGAGTGTAGAGAGGGGCCCAGCACAGCTTTGGGGAAAAGCATCAGATGCCAAAGGCAAGCTAATCCTCACTTTGGAACCAGAAGCCTGTCTGGATGGCTGTGGTGCATGACCCATGCTACCAAAAAGGATGAAGAAAGTGTGCATGAATTTCGGCATGCTTCTTCCTCAAAATGGTGGCATACCCAGAAAAGACAGACCCCCTGAGTTATGTAGCCCGCCCCCCCCCCAACCTAAGGTCTACCTGCTCCCATGGCCAACAGAACAGGATAGTGTTACTCTAATCCAAGCAGTGTTTCCCATCCTTTGGTTTTTGGACGTCAATTCCCCAAAGCACTTCCAGCCAATGTACTGACTTCTGTGAATTGATGTCCCCCTTTGGGGCATGGGACCCACATTGGGAACCACTACCCTAGAGTCTAGAATGACCCCTTCCCCACCAAAGATAAACGATATACTGCAGCCGAGCTGAATTACATATTTCCACAAGCTGCAAAATCAATGTGGATGAAATACATGCGGCTGCTCAGAACAGTTGCTCCGTGTACTAGGCGATTCAATAATTAGAAATACAGAGAAATGGATTTGTGATGCACATGATAACCGTATGGTGACTTGCCGGCCAGGTGCAAAAGTTGCAGACATCACAAGAAATCTAGATAGATTGTTAGAGAGAACTGGGAACGAGCCAGTTTTCATGGTACACGTTGGTACTAATGATGTTGGGAAGGCCAAGCGGTCTGTCCTGGAAGCCAAATTTAGGTTGTTAGGAAGAAGATTGAAGTCCCGGACTTCCAAGGTAGCATTTTCAGAAGTGCTGCCTGTCCCTCGCGCAGGACCTACCAGGCAGGCAGAGCTCAGAAGCCTCAATGCGTGGATGAGGCGGTGGTGTCGAGAGGAGGGCTTCAGATTTGTCACGAACTGGAGAACATTTTGGGACAAGCCAAATCTGTTCAGGAGGGATGGGTTGCATTTGAACCATGATGGGACCAGATTGCTGGCACTCAACATCAAAAAGGCTGCAGAGCAGCTTTTAAACTGATAACTGGAGGAAAGCCGACAGGAGCTGGGCAGCATCCGGTTCGGGAAAGTGTGTACTTGAGTAGTGAGGAGGATGCAAAAATTACTGAGCAGAGCAAGGAGCTAGTCACCAGCACTCTAGCAGAAGGATGCAAGAGGCAGTCTAACAATGCAACCGGACACAAAAGACTGTATCAGGAAAGCATATATAAATGCTTGCATACAAATGCCAGAAGCCTCCGGAACAAAATGGGGGAGCTGGAATACTTAGCAATAGATAAGAATATTGATATTATTGGTATCACTGAAACCTGGTGGACGGATGATAACCAATGGTATACAGTTATCCCAGGCTACAAACTGTACAGGAAGGATAGGAAGGGGCAAACAGGAGGTGGTGTAGCCTTGTATGTCAAAGAAGTGATAAAATCGTATGAATTGGAATATCTAGGTGATTTGGAGTCACCATTAGAAGCTCTGTGGGTAAGAGTACCAGGCCACAAGGATGGTCTAACAGTAGGCATATACTATCGGCCTCCGACCCAAACTCTTGAGGGAGACTGGCAGTTGGAGAATGTTGTAAAGGAGGCATCCAGGAAGGGAAGCCTGGTTATAATGGGGGACTTCAATTACCCTCACATAGACTGGGTGAACTGTTGTTCAGCACATGATAAAGAGATAAAGTTCCTAGATATGCTCAATGATTGTTCCCTGGGACAGATGGTTGAAGACCCAACTAGAGGTACAAGAATCCTTGACTTGATCCTGAGTAATACTCAGGATCTGGTGCAAGATGTTAATGTGACTGATCCAATAGGGAACAGTGACCACAACTCAATTATGTTTAACTTGATCATAGACCGCAAGTCACTGATAAAATCTAACACAGAGACCTTAAATTTTCAAAAAGGAAATTTCCCAAAGATGAGGAAACTAGTAAAAAAGAAGCTGAAAGGGAAAATTGAGAGAGTCCAAACACTCCAAGAGGCATGGAGGCTGTTTACAAAAACAATAACAGAGGCTCAATTGGAATGCATACCCAAAAGGAAAAAGGGCACTGCCAGGTCCAAGAGGACTCTGATGTGGCTTACAGGAGCTGTTCGGGAAGTGATCAAGAGCAAGAAAAGCTCATTTAGAAGATGGAAGGCTTGTCCAAATGAGGACAGCAGGCAGAAACATAAATTCTGGCAGAACAAATGCAAGGCAACAATCAGGAAAGCAAAGCAAGACTTTGAGGAGCGTATAGCTAAAAATACTCAGAGAAATAACAAAGACTTCTTTAAGTACATTAGAAGTAAGAACCCAACTAGGAAGGCCATTGGACCATTAGATGACAATGGAAGGCAAGGGGTTATTAAAGAGGAAACAGAGATTGCAGAGAGACTCAATGAATTCTTTGCTTCAGTATTCACTGAAGAAGACAGAGACCACATGCCCAAAACAGAGCCTATCTTCGTAGGGAGGGAAACCGAAGAATTAAGCCAGATAGAAATAACCAGGGAGGAGGCCCTTGCATGTCTTGTTAAGCTAAACACTAACAAATCCCCAGGACCAGATGGCATCCATCCACGAGTTTTCAGGGAACTTAAAGATGAAATTGCTGATATCCTAGCCAAAATATATAATCTTTCCCTCAAATCAGGCTTTGTGCCTGATGACTGGAAGGTAGCGAATGTAACACCAATTTTCAAAAAAGGATCCAGGGGTGATCCAGGAAATTACCGGCCTGTCAGTTTGACATGTGTCCCAGGTAAAGTGATGGAAACCATCCTAAAAGACAGAATTAATAGGCACATAGAAGAGAAGGCACTGCTAAAGGAGAGCCAACATGGCTTTTGCAAGGGCAAATCATGCCTCACTAATCTGTTGGAATTTTTTGAGAGTGTCAACAAGCATGTGGATAAGGGGGATCCAGTTGACATTGTTTATCTGGACTTTCAGAAGGCTTTTGACAAGGTCCCACACCAAAGGCTCTTGAATAAACTTATCAGTCATGGAATAAAGGGACAGGTCTTGTCCTGGATCAGCAACTGGCTAAGGGACAGGAAACAGAGGGTAGCATTAAATGGACACTTCTCCAAGTGGAGGGAAGTAAAGAGTGGGGTCCCCCAAGGTTCAGTACTGGGACCCCTGCTTTTCAACCTCTTCATAAATGATCTAGAGGTAGGAGTAAAAAGCAAGGTAGCCAAATTTGCTGACGACACTAAATTATACAGGGTAGTGAAAACTGTGAGAGATTGTGAAGAGCTCCAGAGGGATCTCTTGACACTGGGGGAGTGGGCAAAACAGTGGCAAATGAGCTTCAACATCAGTAAGTGCAGAGTGATGCATGTTGGGGCAAAAACCCCCAATTACATTTATAAACTGATGGGGTCTGAACTCTCTGCGACAAACCAGGAAAGGGACCTTGGTGTCCTGGTGGACAGCTCAATGAAGGTGTCAACCCAGTGTGCCTCAGCAGTGAAAAAAGCAAACTCAATGTTAGGGATCATTAGGAAGGGTATAGAAAATAAGTCAGCAAGTGTCATTTTGCCTCTTTATAAATCTATGGTGAGGCCCCATCTGGAATACTGTGTACAGTTCTGGTCGCCATACCTCCAGAAGGATATTATGGAGTTGGAGAAAGTACAGAGGAGGGCAACCAGAATGATTAGGGGACTGGAACACCTTCCTTACCATCTGAGGCTGCAACGGTTGGGCCTTTTCACTCTTGAACGACGGCGTCTAAGAGGTGACCTGATTGAAGTTTATAAAATCATGCACGGTGTGGACAAGGTAGATAAGGAAAAACTGTTTTCCCTATCGCACAACACTAGAACTAGGGGACACTCCATGAAACTTTTGGGTACTAGTTCTCAAACAAATAAGAGAAAGTACTTTTTCACCCAGAGGATTACTAGTCTATGGAACTCCCTGCCAGAAGAAGTGGTGACAGCTGTCAGTCTTCACAGCTTTAAGAAAGGATTAGACAAGTTCATGGAGGACAAGGCTATCAATGGCTATAATTATGGCTACCTAAGGACAACCTGCGGGTTGGAGAGATAGGCAGGATATCTCTCAATGCCATTTCCAGGGAATCCTAAGCAGGTGAAGGCATCTCCTTGGGAATACCCTGAAGGAAATGGTGAGCCACTGTGTGAGACAGAATGCTGGACTGGATGGGCTGTGGCCTGTTCCAGCAAGGCTGTTCTTATGTTCTTATGAGCCACAGAATGGTGAGAGGGGAAGCCCTACATTTGGAAGGCCACAACAACATCAGCATCTGAGTCTCAGAGGCCCTGCTGTGTCCCGCTGAATGCCCAGTGGCCAAGAGGCACAAGTGGCCACCATGCCTTGGCAGTGGCTTTCTTGTGGGTCTAACACTGTGATGCTGAACCTTGGCACTCCAGATGTTCTTGGACTTCAATTCCCAGAAGCCCAAGCATCCTGTGAATCCACACGAAAGGGTTTACTGCGATTCATCCAGCGCACGCTACCCTCGTTGCTCCCGGAAGTGGAAGTAAGATGCCCCCTTATGGTTAAGGCTCTTTTTGGGTTAACCCTTCCTCCATATGGGAGCGTTTTACTTCCGCTTCCGGGAGCGACAAGGGCAGCGTGGGCCAGATGAATCACAGCAAGCCCATTCGTGTGGATTCACAGGGTGCTTGGGTTTCTGGGAATTAAAGTCCAAGAATATCTGGAGTGCCAAGGTTCGCCATCACGGGTCTAACAGAAAAACAAGAAAGGTTTCTTTAAAGCAAACTTTCCACGTGCAGAAACGCCCTACCTAGTAGCAACCCCCAAAAGCCAAACACACAAACATCAGGCTGAAGGTCTACGTTCATGTTTGCTAAGAAGAAGGAGAAGAAGAAGAAGAAGAGCGGAAAACTCTCCTCTCACCTTCTCCAGCTTTCTCAAGGAGATGAAGCTGAGGATTAAAACTGGCCCATCTCCCACCTTCGTCTGAGCAACCTGCAGACTTGCAACACTGATGATGAAAGTGAAAGAAAGGGGCTACGGTCACCCTTGCTCGAAAGCTAGTCGTATCTGATTCTAGGGTTCGGTGCTCATCTCCGTTTGCAGCCAAAGAGCCAGCGCTGTCTGCATCTGCAGTCATTTCCATGGGCATGTGACAGGCATGACTAGACACCAGAGTGCACAAAACACTGTTTACCTTCCCACCAAAGTGGTCCCTATTTATCTACTTGCAATTTCTTGCTTTCAAATGGCTAGGTTGGCAGGAACAAAGACAGACGGCGGGAGCTCACTCCGTCATGCAGCACTTGGGTCTTGACCTGCCGACCTTCCAGTTGTCAAGTTCAGCGTCTTAAACACTAAGCCACCACAGTCCCTGGAATGGGAGTACCAACTTAAAATAAGATTTATTTATTTATTTATTTATTTTTCATGCTTATATACCGCCCACTCAGGTATAACCCAACTCAGGGCGGTTTTCATGGTGGACAGTAAATACATAAAAAGACACATGATAAAACAAAGTTAAAAAAGTTAAAAAAAACCCACCCCTAAAAGGTGTGCAAGTACCGAAGGGACCTTGGGGGAAGGCACACTTCTCTATACCAACCACCCAACGGTACCCCCATCCCCACCCGCACCCCAAACTTGGCCTGCCAGCCAGGTCTTTAGTTCTTTCCTAAAGGGCAACAACTCTGTCTGGAGACGCAGTTCCACAGGCAGGAGGTTCCAAAGGGCCGGTGCGGACACGGAGAAGGCTCTACTCCTTGTGCCAGAGAGGCGAGCCCCCCTGGCTGATGGCACAATTAGAGAGCCCCTCCGGTCCGCTCTGGTTGGACGGACAGACGTCCTTAGGGCGATGCGGTCTCTAAGATACCCTGGCCCACTACCATGTAGGGCTTTAAAGGTCAAAACCTGCACCTTGAATTGCACCCGGAGACAAACTGGTAACCAGTGCAGCCCCCGAAGCAGTGGTGAGGCATGGGCATAACGTCCACACCCCACCACCACCCGGGCCGCGGCATTCTGGACCAGCTGCAGCCTCCGAATGGTCATCAAGGGCAGCCCCATGTAGAGCGCATTACAGTAGTCTAGTCTGGAGGTCACCAGAGTGTGAGTGACCATGAGCAAAGAGTCCCGGTCCAGGAGCGGGCGCAACTGGCGAATCACCCGAAGTTGGGCGAAGGCCCTCCTGGCCACAGCCGCCACCTGTTCTTCTAGCAGCAGCCGCGAATCCAGGAGGACCCCCAAGTTGCGCACCGGGTCGGTCTGGGGCAAAATAGCCCCATCCAAAACCAAAGATGGTAGCTCCCGGGATAGCACAGGACCCCCCATCCACAGCCACTCAGTCTTGCTAGGATTCAGCTGTAGCCCATTTGCCCCCATCCAGACCCCAACAGCCTCCAGACAGCTGGAAAGGACTTTGACTGCATCACTGGGGTCCCCACGGGCCGAGATGTACAACTGTGTGTCATCCGCGTACTGTTGGTTCCGCACCCCGTGGGAACGGATGATCTCACCCAGTGGCTTCATGTAGATGTTAAATAGGAGAGGAGAGAGTACTGAGCCCTGAGGCACCCCATATTTTAGGGGCCTAGGACTCGACCTCTCACTCTCCAACCACACTGACTGGGTCCGGCCCCTCAGAAATGAGGAAAACCATGCCCTGGATCCCCAATCCTCGGAGCCATTCCAGAAGGATACTGTGGTCAACGGTATCGAAGGCCATATCGAAGATGCCGTCCAAATAGGCAAAGTAGACATTTTGATTTAGGTATGGAACCAAACATTTCTTAACCTTTACCTATGAATTGTGTCTTTTGTTTAAGCTCCCAGTCAACAGATATGCATGACCAGTCTGATGTTTCCTTCAAGAAGAGGCTGGCTAGGTGGGCTTAATCAGTGGTGTGATCCTGCTTCAGGGCTCTGCTGGTGTTCTCAAGGGCAATGCTGCCCAGAAACAACAGAGTAACCCATTCCTGCACCCTTTCCCACCATCTTTTCATCAGCCACCCAATTAACAGGGGGCCCTTAGCGAACACAAGCCCTCCGCAAACACTTGCATCATGAATCTAGAGAGCAGTTTCAACACAGTCAATAAAGGTATGGGGTCACAGCAGACATTATCTCTCGACCTTCCTCATCCAAGGCTTTCTCTGAGTGACCAAATGTTGTCTGAATTTACAACCAGATGACTCTTACTGCTGACCTCCCTCCATGCTGAAAATTGTCCGGGTAGACTAGTGATGGCCAACCTTGGCACTCCAGGTGTTCTTGGACTTCAGATGCCCAAATCAGCACTCCTGCTGATCAGGGCTTCTGGGAATTGAAATACAAGAACACCTGGAGTGCCAAGGTTCACCTTCAATGGTACAGGCTCTGCCCTGTCTCCTGGTCAGCTTTGTGATCGAAGGTCCTTCATGTGTCTCATAGCCCATTGTGGCCTCCTTAGATTGGCAGCACCTCCTGAGTGTCACCTGATCTTCCTTCTTAGCGAGTGAGAGGCACATCTTGAACCCTGGATCTTCTATACACAAAGCACGGGCTCTTCCACTAGGCTTTCAATCCCTTCCCCTGTTATACAGAGAGTCACTGGTCCATAAAGACCCAAGCTCTTCTTCATCCCATCAATACTAGGTCAGTGAGGGACCCTCAGTGACACTTCTAACTTCTCAGTCCATGTTCCTGCTCTGAGTTGCTTGCGCCACAACCGGAGCATCAGCAACTGGACTTCTAAAATATTTGCACAAGGAGTTACCCATGACATTCTGCAGAAGCATAACCCAGTTATTTTTGCCCTGAAGGCAAAGCATGAACCAGCAAGTAAATCTGATATTAAACAGGATTACAGCCAGTGGTGGGCTCCAAAATTTTTTTACTACCACACTGGATGTGGTATGGTGGGTGTGGCCAGGGGAAAAGCCCTGCATTGCACCCGAATTAGGACTACTTTATTTCAAAACTTGGATGGGCAGGGCCAGCCAGAATTTCTGCTACCGGTTCTGGTGAACTGGTGCGATCCTGTTGATGCCCACCACTGGTTACAGCCAAAGAATCCAGCAAAAACAATTTTGCCAACCAGAATCTTTTTGCCTCTCCCACATAACTTCCATGGGTTAGCAAGGAAAGACACACGGAAGGGGCCATGCACCTTCTTCCACACCAAGACTTGGTTTATCTTTCTATTTGTCTCTGGGTAGTATGGTTTATGGTATTATTAATTTACTGATTTATTGGCATGATATTGTTTGATATTTATATTATATGAAAGTTTGTGGTTTTCATTGCTTGTAAGCTGCACAGAGTGGTGCTTGATCAGTTGGGCAGGATATAAATGTTCCCAATCAATCAATCAATCAATCAATCAATTAATCAATCAATTAGTCAACCAACCAACCAAGCAATCAATTTTTTTAAGGAGGGAGGAGGGAAGGAGATAGAGAGACAGAAAAGAAAGTAAGTGCTATGTTTTAATGTTAGCTTTTATAGATCAAATCCTTTTCTTCTGACTAGGAAAACTGATAAACTGAATGGCACAGTAGTCAGTCAGTTCAAAGCAAAAAGGTGTGAACCAGAGTTGTAGACCATTCCACTCAGGCAGGCCCAGGGCACATACATTCTGGTCCCCTTTGACAATCTCAGTTTGTTAATGAAAAATTGGAGAAGAATTGCTTGGAGGAAAGGACACCCAACTTATAACACATCAAAGCATTTGGAGTTTAACTAGTTCAATCCAGGTAATTATGCGCTTCCACCGTAATTTGCCCTCTAACCAATTCTGCCGTGGCTTAGTTTGGTATTAAATCAAGGATCTCTGGCCTCTCTTTTGCTGGCTCCCTGAGGATCTATTCTCAAATACAGTCATTCATCACATTTAGGAATACATTTTGCTTAGGACAAAGAGAGAAAGCTTACCCAGTCAGTTTGGGATGGGATGATTAATGATTTAAGACCAAGTATTTTGTGTCTAAATCAGGATCCATCACAAAGTGGCAAATGCTGCCCAAAGAGTAGGACAAGATGGAGGCAAGTGGGCACAGCAACAGACAGAATCAAGCTCAGGTGTATCCTTATGGCATGTCTGCTTACCCTGAGTGGATGATGCGGTAACTGATGGTTCAGGATGATGGAACGACCCTTGAGCCCAACTGCCTTGATTTGGGAAGGGCCTGACTCTCACTATGGGTGTAATGAAGACTTGCCCTTTTGCTCACATTTAATGAAAAAGAGAGACCCAACTTCATTCAGACTCCCAAACAAAGATGCAGGCAATGATGTCAAACATCTAGGCTTTTCTTCACCAGCAGCAACCTATGGGTGATGGGCATGGATCCTGCAGTTTGCAATGAAAACACTGACTCATGTGCAAAAGAAAAGGTTTCCTGGCTCTTCAGTCATAGGAAAAAATTGTATCCCAGTCGCTTTGGGCAAAACGTCTGCTGCCATCACTGCTCCACCTTCTCTCCCAATCTGCTCCGGTAGAGGTAACTGCTCCATGAACATTAAGTTGTATACCGCCTAGGCCTCAGAGGCTGTCAAGGCTCCCGGACCACATCCAGTTCCTCCTCACTCTTTAGGCCAGCTGCCATCATTCTGCTCTCCCCCCTATCTGACTACTAAAAACAAGAAAACATGAAATGGATACCAGCAAAACATTCTACGTCTGCCATAATCATTGGACAAATTGCCAACTTATCAAGTAACTGTGAACAAACCACAGAGCAAGCTGAGGGTTCCATATCCCACCACTGCCACCATGTAAGGGTTAACCCCACTCTGCTTAGAAGGGTTACACCCTCTGCCCACTAACACACCACATCGTCTCTCCTTTTGCCAGCAATCTGTACCCACAAATCTGGACCCACACCCTCTCTTTGATGTGGCCATGATACTCTCTGCTTGGCTTTGGAGCTAACATGTATGTGAAGAGTTACCATCTGGCAACCAGATAAGTTACGACATCTAAAAATGCATCAATGATAGCTTTGCCAAGGCACCAGATATTTTCCCAGCTCAGCTTTACTCTTAAATCACTAGAGACAATGGTTCTGGGTTCCAAACACCTTTATTAATGCGCAGGTAGTAAGTTTCAACAATTATAGCAGAGGAACATAATTTGCCAACTAGCCACCACACGCAGGAAAATAAAAACCTCTCTAGGTTTTGGGTTTATTTAATTAATGAACTACATTGTGGCTGTTTTTCTACTCATAGTTCCCTCTGGTATAAAGCGATCTTATGCCTCCCACAGCATGTCTAAGCATTGCTAAAACCTCCTGATCTCTTCCCCATACCAGAACACATTTCCCCACCATTGGCACCCCTTCCAAAGGGTTCCAACCAATTATCACATAGCATTAGATGTCTATCAAAACTAAGTTCCATTCTCACAGAACACAGCATTATTACGTCTACTCTTTATCTACTTTTTTAGGCCAAATACCTTCCCTCTGCAGTGAACAACATTCAGAAATCTACATTACTGTATTAAAAAGCAAGCCCCCATTTTATTCCTTTACTCTTCTGCACACACAAAAACTGGTACTTCTTATTCTTTTTGGGTCTAAGTCAAACGTTGAACTGCCAAAATGAAGCCACCTTCTTAGCTTTGTTGTTGGCCAAACTTAAGTCCTCATCAGTGCATGGTTCTGGCAGTAATTGGCAGACCAGCAGGTGATGCAGATTCTGTATCTCTCCATATTCACACAACATGTTGTTGTTTGCCACCAGTCCTTGCTTAAGCATGTTGGACATTGAAAAAGTTGAATAGAAGTGGGGCCAGTACACATCCTTGTGATGTTGGTCTTGCATTTAGGAACTCCAACCTTCAGCCTATTCAGGGTCCTCCAAGTGACGTAGGGGAGGTTGAGTTCCTCAGCTATAGCCTCCTTTAATATCGTTCCTTGTCCAGTAAGCTCCTTCCTCCATCTTCTAATTTGGTTTTGCTCTTGCGTACCCTCAAGAATGTTGGTTCTTGCCGTAAAGCTCTTTCTGGATCTGAGCTGGCAAAAAAAAAAGTGGAGGGGGGGGGTTTGCTTGGCTGTTTCTTCTTTTTCAGCCTCAGTTTCCCATCCATAAAATGAGGAAAGGGCATGTTTGAAGGGAGGGCAAAGGAGCCCCTCTTCAAGGGGCTGTGAGAGATGCTGCTCCACCCAGCCTGCCTCCCTGCCAGGACTGATAGAACACACGAGGGACCCTCCTGGAGGGTCCAGGCTTCCTGGCTAGAGTCTCTCCTTCTGGGCAGCTCCTCCTTCCCTTGCTTTCACCCTCCGGAAAGGCCGCCAGGGCTGCCCCCACCAGCAGGAGGATGCAGCCTGTCACCAGCTCATATTTCCCACTCTTGGCTTTTGTTTGCAGAGACGGCTGGCTTCCTCCTCCTCCTCATGCCCTGCAAATGACAGGAGATGTGGATGCAAGGGTGACAGATACACGCAGAGGGGCACAGAGCCAGCCTGGCCCCAGGGAGGCTGATGGACTTTTGCCCTCAAGAACAAGAAACCTAATCCACCTCTTCCTTCCAGGCAGACCCTGGGAGCTCTGGCTGAAATCCAGCAGGAACTCATAATGACAGCAGGCCCACTGATTCAGCAAAGTTTGGGCGAGCCTAAACCCATGTAGCTACCACTGATTTAATGGGTCTACTACGCTTCTTCTTCAGGTGCCCTTTCTGTTCCGGATATTGGCATTCATCATGGCGATAGTCTTCCTGTTCTTCACTCCTTGGAACAACTTTTCCGAGGATATTCTACACACCAGTCTTTCATGTTCTTCAACCCTGAGGTCTATCTACGTCCAGAGCCTCCTCTCTTCCCAGGGACCTTTCCTTGCAGAACGGGTTGGAGTATTCTATACTTCATGTAATTCCTCATGATATGGCCAAGGCATTGGAACTTTCTTTGCTTAACAGTCTTACATAAGAACATAAGAACAGCCTTGCTGGAAGAGGCCACAGGAGCCCATCATCCAGTCCAGCCTTCTGTCTCACACAGTGGCTCACCATTGGCTTCAGGGTATTATTCCCAAGCAGATGCCTTCACCTGCTTAGGATTCCTGCCTGGAAATGGCATTGAGAGATATCCTGCCTATCTCTCCAACCCGGGGGTTGTCCTTAGGTATCCATAATTATAGCCATTGATCCCCTTGTCCTCCATGAACTTGTCTAATCCTTTCTTGAAGCTGTCAAGACTGTCAGCTGTCACCACTTCTTCTGGCAGGGAGTTCCATAGACCAGTAATCCTCTGGGTGAAAAAGTACTTTCTCTTATTTGTTTGAGAAATAGTCTTAAATATTTCTTGTTCTTTGTCCATTCAGCACAACATTTCTACATTAATCCCATGGTCAACCCATGATATCCTTAGCAGCCGCCTGTAGATTTACATTTCAAAATCTTCAATTCTCTTTTCAAATGCTTTAGTTTAGTCAATGTCCAAGCTTCAACTCCATGCAGCAACACTGGGAATATGTAACATCTCACTAGGGCCATGATGGTGAACCTTGGCACTCCAGATGTTCTTGGACATCAATTCCCAGAAGCCCAAGCCCCCATGAATCCACATGAATGGGTTTGCTGCAATTCATCCGGCCCATGCGAGCCCCACTGCACCTGGAAGCAGACGTAAAACACACCTGTATGGTTAATGCTCTTCCGGGTTAACCCTTCCTCCATATGGGCGCATTTTACTTCTGCTTCCAGGAGCGACAGGGGTGTCGGAGGCCGGATAAATCGCAGCAAACCCATTCATGCCGATTCATGGGGGCTTGGGCTTCTGGGAATTGAAGTCCAAGAACATCTGGAAGGCCAAGGTTCGCCATCATGGCACTAGGGTCTCTGCACTATTGGATCTCACCCATTTTCAGACAAGAGGAAAGCCCAGCCCAGCCAAGACTGTCCAAGAGCACAAAAGGCAAAGTTGGCATGACCTGCTGCTTTCACCCAAATATGCACTTGAGGGTCAGGGAGTGCAGAAAGCAGGGAACAATTAAAGTAGCAACACATCAACCGTTCAAGCCACAGAGGAGTGAGTAAACCAACTGGCCTTGGGGAAGCTTGCTGCAAACTCTGCCCACCCATTTAACTTCAGGTATTCAGTTTTGGATCTTGGATCAGACCCAAGGCAGCCTCTGCAACTCAGCCTCCCAAACAGCCACTGTTTTCTCTGCCTTCAATCCTTACTTCAGAAGTGATTCTACCTTTCCCTTCCTCTTGGGGGAGCTCTTGGGACTAGGGTGCATTTGCCCAAGGCTACATAGGTTGGCTCTTCTCCCAGGAGTCCTAATTGGGTGGTGGTGGATCGAGCTCTCAACCATAGGGTAACCTGTCTAGACACAACATCCCATCACTCTAACTCAGGGGTGCTCAAACTACAGCCCATGGGCCAGAACCGCCCCCTGATGCCAATTCATCCAGCCTGCACAACCCATGTCGCTTCTAGAAATGGGAGCAATGAGGATGGCGTGGGCTGGATGAATTGGTGTCAGGGGCCGGATCTGGCCCATGGGGTGTAGTTTGGGCACCCCTGGTTTAAGCAGAGAAAATGGCAGCTTAAAATCTATCTCATCCTGTTGCAAAACAGATTGGAAGGTGTGTTTTACTTCCACTTCCGTTGGTAGGAACCATGTGACCAGCTTGCTGAACCATGTAACTGGCCCATGGCCCGAAAAGTTTGGGCACCCCTGCTCTAGCTTAAAGAGTGATGGTTCCACCTTTTCCTAAGCCATGGCCTTTCTTCTTTCCTAATCCATGGCAAATAAACACTGTGCCTTCCTCCTCCTCCTCCTCCTCCTCCCTCTGCCCCAGCCCTGCCTGGACGTACCCTGGCTCCACAGTGCAGTTCCCGTCTGGAGGTTGGTCCCGGAGGGCTGCCTTTCCCGCTTTTCCAGGCTACAGACCACCACCACCCAAAGTGAGAGAACAGAACTGGCAGTGTTCAGCCAGGGGCTCAAGTTACTGCTGGGAAATCGACACCTCACCCGTGCAGGCGGCCACTTCCACAAGCTTTGCCGTCTTACCGCGACATTTGGGCAGCTGTTCTTTCCCAATGCACAACTCGGACAAACCACAGCAGTGCCCACTAGAGGGGCTGCGAAGCCACAAACCCTGTGTCTGGCCGCCAGCTGTGAGATGACCGGGCAGACACAGACGGAGCAGGTGAAGCACGACTAGGGTTGCCATATGTCCCGGAAAACCGGGATTGTCCCGGATTCAAGGATGGAAAAATAGCTATCATTATATTATGTTTGTTTTTTAAAAGGCTATTTTGTACTTCTGTCCCGGTTTTGTGAGAGAGAATTATGGCAACTCTAAGCAGAACGTCGATTGATTGATTGGACTCTGAATAGGCAGAGGGTTGGACTCCATAAATGCAAGACCAACAGGCTCAAGTGAGCACTGCTGGTGGATAACAACACATGGTGAGACTGTGGAGAGAGACAGAATTCGGCTCCTTTAGGGGTCTGCCGATGACTGCCAGAAACATGCATCGATTAGGACTTAATTTTGGCCGACAAAACCAAGAAGATGGCTTCATTTTGGCAAGCCAAGGTTTAATCTGGACACAAAGGAATAAGAAATTGATTGATTGATTGATTGATTGATTGATTGATTGATTGATTGATTGATTGATTGATTGCATTTATATCCCGCCCATCTGGGATATTCTCCCATTCTGGGCACTGTACAACAAATTACGTTCTTTTTGCAATAACAATAAAAGCTTAAACATAAAGAATAAACTAAACCAAATAAAATTATAAATAACAACAAAAATTGTCTTTGTTTATGAAAACAAAGACAATTCCATCCGAAAAGGAACTGATTTCTGCACAGAGCCTCCACAGCGTGCTTGCAAGCAACAACTCCTCCCAAGCCCTGGGTCTGTATGAACAGCGGGGCAGTCATCCAGGAGGGAGGGATGGTGAGCTACTACGGTCCCCTTGGTCATCATGGTAAGACCTAAGGCCTTCTGATCCAACAAGGCTCACCACAATCCTTCAACATGGGAACATAAGGAGTGCTCTGAAGTTGGAATTGAACCTCTCCAGGACAACCATTGGTCTGCACAAGGGCCAAACAGTTGCCTAAATGGGACAAAGGCTACAAGCAGCACGTAGCAGCACCAATCCACCAGACACATGCAGGCAACATACAGAAGCACACTCCGCCACAGTGGCTGGTGACGTCAAATGTTGAGTAGTTTAACACTACTGCAATAGTCATAAGAACATAAGAGTAGACTTGCTGGAAGAGGCCACAGGAGCCCATCCAGTCCAGCCTTCTGTCTCACACAGTGGCTCACCATTTCCTTCAGGGTATTCCCAAGAAGATGCCTTTACCTGCTTAGGATTCCCTGGAAATGGCGTTGAGAGATATCCTGCCTATCTCTCCAACCCGGAGGTTGTCCTTAGGTACATCCATAATTATAGCCATTGATACTCTTGTCCTCCATGAACTTGTCTAATCCTTTCTTAAAGCTGTGAAGACTGACAGCTGTCACCACTTCTTCTGGCAGGGAGTTCCATAGACCAGTAATCCTCTGGGTGAAAAAGTATTTTCTCTTATTTGTTTGAGAACTAGTACCCAAAGGTTTCATGGAGTGTCCCCTTGTTCTAGTGTTGTGCGAAAGGGAAAACAGTTTTTCCTTATCTACTTTGTCCACACCGTGCATGATTTTATAAACTTCAATCAGGTCACCTCTTAGACGCCGTCGTTCAAGAGTAAAAAGGCCCAACCGTTGCAGCCTCAGATGGTATGGAAGGTGTTCCAGTCCCCTCATCATTCTGTATTGCTATTCTCTGTTATATTTGGATTATTGTACCTTTATATGTTATTGTATCTTACTGTATTTATTGTATGCTTTGTATTTATATGTAATTTTGTTGGGAACGGCTTTGAGTTGCCTTTGGACAAGAAAAACGATATACAAATACAAATATATACCAACTGGAATGGAAAGGGTTTCAAAATATAAACCAGTGCACCCTTGACTTCCACCCCAATTCCCCGAAATTAAATCACACTTTAGCGGAATAACCCAAGTGAAGTTCACATTCTACAGAAGGAAAGGCATTCTTCGCTCGCTTTGCCTAGCATACCTCCACAATCTCCAGCAGAGCTTCTGTAACTGTTTCCAAGGATGTCAGTGCAAATGTCTCCCGGTCATAGGACCCGGGAGAGAACGAACGGTCTCGGTAACTGGACCGGAACGCAATGACAGCCGCTGATTTCACTTTGCTGATTCCAAACAGCAGGTAAAATTTGGGAAGCGAGAACTCAGTTAGGCTCAAACTCAAAACTTGCTTGGTCTCCTCACTGAAGTGGAGTCTTGGTGTGGCACTCCCTTGGAAGAGGGCTAAGAAATGCTGGTGAAAATTGCATACCACAATATCACAACTGCATCAGCCCCATTTGGAACGATTGGCTTGGGGGGTGGGGGTGGGGAGAAATGTCCTCCATGCTCAAGTCAAGGACCACCAATCTCCAGACTCAATGGATCTCCCCTTGACGCTTGCTATGGACCTCCTCATTCATCAACCATGTGTAGAGGAGGCCCCCAATAAACCTTCTCAGTGTGCAGAAGGAAAACACATGGGAAATGACTTTCCTCTCTGTCTTTGCAATTGTGGTGGAGACCCTAAATGGTTCCCACTGTCATTTCTGGCTCCCCCCCCCCCCCATCATGCCCACCTTGGTAGTTTCTAGAAAGCCACACCAGAAACATCATAAAATCCATATGTCAACAAACACACCCTGTGAAATGTCTACTGGGAGGCCTAACACATAAGAGCATGATTTGGTTCTAATGGCCAAAGCCATTGGGTTTACAACTGCCAACCCTGATGCATGGGGGGAGGGGGGAAGGTCAGATGGGTCAACGGTTATCTCAGCCCAGTCCCCACCTGGAGGAAACCAGCAAGCTTCCATGGAGGGACATTTTGACCAGCAGATGCTGGAGCTGATCAGGGATATTATTGCCCTGGACTAGATCACATTGGCCCAGATCCATGATGGTGAACCTTGGCACTCCAGGTGTTCTTGGATGTCAATTCTCAGAAGCTCAAGTCTCTGTGAATCCACATGAATGGATTCACAGACTTGACCCATTCGTGTGGATTGACAGAGACTTGGGCTTCTGGGAATTGAAGTCCAAGAACACGTGGAGTGCCATCCCTGGCATAGATGGTCCACTAGCCTTCTCCCTGGGTTGCCACTGTGAGAGCAGAAGCAACAATTGTGTTGTGGTGAGGGTTTTTTTTGCATCACGTGTTTCTTCTTAGCTTTTCTTCCACGGAGGGGACCCCAGGGAGAGGCGCTGGGCTGGCAGCCAACCCTCCTTCTCCAGCACTCTTTAATTTGAGCCCTTTTACAAGCTGTTAGGAGGGAGACGACGGTTGGGTTGGGAAAGGTGGAGGTGGGGGTGGGCAGGGAGGGAGGGAGGGAGGGCAAATTCCAAAACCTGCAGAAGCAAAGCTGTTCCTTTCGCAAAAGATCTGGGCTTTTCTAAAAAGCTTAGAATGCTTCTAAAAGCCTTAGATGCAAAAGTCATGAGCTGTTGGCTCTACCATTAAAAAAATACCTCCATAGGTAAATTACAGGTAAGGTCAGAGAGTAAACAAAACAAGACAAAAATGCGGTGGCACCTTAAAGACTAACGCCTTTATTTTAACGCTTGCTTTCCTGGACCAAGTCCACTTCGCCAGACTTAACAGTGGCTTTTCATGGCATCAGTTTATATATGCTTGCACAGACTAACATGGCTACCACTTCAAAAAATTCTATGGTAAAGGTTGAAAGCGAGGGACTGCAGTGGCTCAAGTGGCTAAGATGCTGACTGGGAGGCGGAAGGTCAGCAGTTCGATTCCCGAGGACTGCAGGACGGAAATGAGCTCCCGTCTTCGTCCCAGGCTCCTGCCAACCTAGCAGTTCGAAAGCAAGAAATTGCAAGTAGATAAATAGGGACCACTTCAGTGGGAAGGTAACAGCGTTCCGTGCGCTCCGGTGTCTAGTCATGCCTGACACATGACCACGGAAATGTCTGCAGAAGCAGACAACGCTGGCTCTTCGGCTTAGAAGCAGAGATGAGCACTGCACCCTAGAGTCGGACACGACTGGCTTTCAAGCAAGGGAAACCTTTAAAGGTCGAAAGCCAGTCATATCCGACTCTCGGGTTCAGTGCTCATCTCCATTTACAGCCAAAGAGCCAGCTCTGTCTGCATCTGCAGATATTTCCATGGTCATTTAAGCAGGCACAACTAGGCACCAAAGTACACAGAATTCTCTCACCTTTCCCACCAAAGAGGTACCTATTTAACTACTTGTAATTTCTTGCTGTTGAACTGCTAGGTTGGCAGGAGCTGGGGTAGAGACAGGCACTCACTCCAACATGCAGCATTTGGGCTATCGATTTTTGGGGCTGGAAAGTGGCAAGATTAAGGGACTCGCACGGCTCTTCTAGTTTTGTCAACATAAAACCAATGCATTTTCCTTGTTTCTCTTAATCACTGCATGATGGAAGATTGGAAAGTTGGCAGTTCGAGATCCAGGTACTCCATGACAGATTGAGCTCCTGTCACCTGTCCCTGCTCCTGCCAACCTAGCAGTTCGAAAGCAAGAAGTTGCAAGTAGATAAATAGGGACCACTTCCGTGGGGAAAAGATCTTGGGGACATGAAAGGTTTTTTTCCCTCCAGCAAAAATCTTCTCAACTCAGAATAATTTCTGACACGAAATCATTATACTGTGTGCTAATGGGTCACGCTCAGGCAAAATTAAATATAGCTTCTTAATGAGTCAGTACTTATGACTGCAAAGCCTTAGGAAGGAAAAATATGGAAGAGATTTATGAGAGCAGCAAGCAAAGGCATTTTTTTCACTTTTGAGAGTGATTTTTTCCCCATTTTAGCAATACAACTTCTTTCATTTTTTGAACCTTGAGCTGTTCCCCACCCCTTGCACACCCACATTAACAGGGTGAGGGTGTGTGTGCTGAGCATGTCAGAGGAGCTGAGAGCCTTGCCCTCAGGGGACAATAATTTGCCTGGATTCCTGGCAAGGTCAGCCAAGACTGAAACGTCAAAGCTGAGGAAGGAGGCCACGAGGCATCCATTCTCTCCCAGAAGTAAGAGTTACAACAGCAAAAGAGATCTCCTCTCTCCAAACATAAGAACATAAGAAGAGCCTTGCTGGAAGAGGCCACAGGTGCCCATGATCCAGTCCAGCCTTCTGTCTCACACAGTGGCTCAACATTGGCTTCAGGGTATTCTTCCCAAGCAGATGCCTTCACCTGCTTAGGATTCCCTGGAAATGGCATTGAAAGATATCCTGCCTATCTCTCCAACCCGGAGGTTGTCCTTAGGTATCCATAATTATAGCCATGGATACCCTTATCCTCCATGAACTTGTCTAATCCTTTCTTAAAGCTGTCAAGACTGACAGCGGTCACCACTTCTTCTGGCAGGGAGTTCCATAGACCAGGGATCCTCTGGGTGAAAAAGTGCTTTCTCTTATTTGTTTGAGAACTAGTACCCAAAAGTTTCATCGAGTGTCCCCTAGTTCTAGTGTTGTGCGATAGGGAAAACAGTTTTTCCTTATCTACTTTGTCCACGCCGTGCATGATTTTATAAACTTCAATCAGGTCACCTCTTAGACGTCGTCATTCAAGAGTGAAGAGGCCCAACCGTTGCAGCCTCAGATGGTAAGGAAGGTGTTCCAGTCCCCTCATCCTTCTGGTTGCCCTCCTCTGCACTTTCTCCAACTCCATAATATCCTTCTGGAGGTATGGCGACCAGAACTGTACACAGTATTCCAAATGGGGCCTTACCATAGATTTATAAAGAGGCAAATGACAAAGGGAACTGGGTCAAAGAAATGCCTGGGATCAAAAGGGGACCCAGGCAGAGGGTCTTTTACAGACAATGGCAGTGATCGTATCATGCAGATAGATACCCATTTTAGACAAAACAAGAAATAGTGCTGTCAGATGAGACTCCCAGGTAATAATAATTTCGTGTCATTTTTTATTTTTATTTTGCTGGAGAAACTCAGCTGAGGGGACGCCCGAATGAGTCTCCTTCCATGTCTCCAAGATCTATTCCCACTGAAGTGATCCCTATTTATCCACTTGCAATTTCTTGCTTTTGATCTGCTAGGTTGGCAGGAGCTGGTACAGATGATGGGTGCTCAATTCGTCATTTAGTGCCTGGGTGTCGAACTGCTGACTTGACAACCTTCCAGCTAACAAGGTGAGCTTCTTAACCACTCAGCTACCGCAGCCCTAGACTCCCAGTCAAAAGGCATGCAATGAGGAATAGCCATGGGCAAATAAAAATGCTGTAGTTTTGTTGCTAATTAAACAAATGGATTAAAGAAGAAAGAGAGTCTTGTTGCTGATTTGCACAGGGGCAAAAGAGGAATCTGAGACTGCAGGATGACACATACAATTGGAACAAAGTACTGTATGTAAGAAGCAGGAATCAAGGCAAGCCAGCTACTATTTAGCAGGCGGGGGTGAGGGCGGGGTGTGTGTGTGGAGAGAACAGCTCAATATTGCAATTTTTGGTATGAACAATGAAATTGGAGATTTGCATAAGACAAGACTCAATGGAAATGATAACTATGAAGTATTCGATGCAAGGGGGGAGGGGGGGGAAGAAGTCAGAACATGAGACAGTTTGACCGTATAAACTAAGGAAGCCACGGCTTTGAGTTTGCAAGGCCTGAGCAAACCTAGTGTACAGAATAAGAATTTTGGGAAGCCATTCATTCATAGGGTCTCCCATTGATATCAGAAGCCACTTATCACACACAGAGCAAGCAACGGCAACATAGCCACTTGGGTTGTGTTGTGAATCACTTGACATTTTTGTTCTGGGAGAAAGGTTGAAAATAAGTTTCTTGCTTAGGGAAATAAATAAATAAATAAATAAATAAATAAACAGCCTTCTTTCAGCACCTCTGAAAAGAGTACACAGAAAGAGCCTCCTCAGAGGTTGTGGTATTTTTGAACCCCAATCGAGCATACCCTGGGCAAAGCCAACCTTTTTGTGCCACCTAATCTTTCTCATACTGAGTTAGTCCCGAGTGCACTCAGCTCCTGGTGCTCAGACTTCCTGGACTGGGGAAGGGACTCGAGCAAAGCGGTGGCAGCAGCGGCTCTTAAGTCCACACAAAGGTGGCTTCGTTTTGGCAGTTTCATGTCTGATCCTCTGAAAGATGGAAAGAAAGTGCTCATCGGTGGGGTCTAGCTCAGGAGTTGAGTGTTTGGCATGGCATGCTGAAGGCGATGGGTTCAATTCCTAACCATTCTAGATAAAAGGAAATGAGGAGTAGAAGGAAAAAGACCCTCCCAGAGACCCCGCCCAGAAGACCATTAATAAAGAAAGAAAGAAAGAAAGAAAGAAAGAAAGAAAGACTCCATTCCAGCATTTCTGAACTACAAGGCCATCAGCTCCAACCAGGGTGGGAAATGTTCTGGGATGCGGGGGGGGGGGGAGAGGGGGGACATTGTACTCCAGAACTTCTGGTGGCCACACATCACGGAAGGAAGATGGGAGTCACTGTGCAAATGCTGCATCCTCACAGGCACAAAGGCTGTTTGCTACTAGCCCAGGTCACAGGGAGCCCAGGTTGCCCCATCCTGGGTCTTCAGCCCTTGGCTGGGAAACTGCAAGACCTGTTGGTCCAAAAGAATCCAAAGGCAGTGGATGAGGAAGGGGAAACGACCCTTGAAATCCAGCTGTGCCTTTGCCTCTCTCTTTGCTGAATGTTGTGCGCCATCAAGTTGGAACAGACCCTTCTTCTTCTTCTTTCGTGTCCTGATCGAACCCTGGACTGCCAAAATGAAGCCACTTTCTTGGCTTTCTCATTGGAAAAAATTTAAGTCCTCATCGGTGCATGTTTCTGACAGTAATGAAGTAAAGGTAAAGACAGTCATTGGCAGACCAGTAAATGAGCCGGATTCTATGTATCTCCACATTCATACCATGTGTTGTTGTCTGTCAGCAGCCCCCACTTGAGCCTGTTGGTCTTGCATTTAGGGACTCTGGCCCACAGCCTATTCAGGGTCCTCCAAGGGATGGAAGGGAGGTTGAAATCTTCAGCTATATCCTCCTTTAATGATGTTCCTCATCCAGTGAGCTCCTTCCTCCATCTTTTAATTTGGTACTGACCCTAACAAGGCTTTCAAGGGAAGAGAGAAAGACTTAAGGAGTGGTTTTACCAGTGCCATTTCCCTCTCTCTCTCCCCAGTGGGTTTCCATGACTGGACAAGGATTCGAACCCAAGGCTCCTGGTCCATCAGTCTATCTGCTACGCCACTCTTGCAGACTCAAAAGAAGAGGCCTCCGTCTCCTCAAGCTATGCTTTTGTTTACTCGCTGGAGCAAAGGCCGAATCGGCGTCACCTGCCGCGATGCCCCCATAGTTCTGGATGCACTCGAACAGCTGCTGGAAGAAGCCAGAATGGGGCCAGATGTTTCCAGAGCCCTTCTTTCCAATTCCTCCTGGGTGGGAGCAGGATCTGAACCAAGAGAAAACTCTGCACGTTTCTTTCTTCCTTCCTTCGGACAGACTCGCAGCCAGTTCAGCGCTAGATAAAAATCTCTTGGCTTCTATAACGGAAAGGAAACAGCTGAAAAATCTGACACTTTGCTTCGTTTGTGATGAAACAGAAATCAAAACAAGCCTAGTCATCTTTGGTCTTCTCTTCCTAATCCCTAAAGAAACAAACATCAGCAAAGTAGAACAGCAACATTTAATGAGAGGGCAAGATACAGTCATTTGCTAGGAAGAGAGAATGGCTTTGGCTTGGTCCACCATTTGACAGATTTCTGGCTAGGGAGTTTTTGGCTCCTCTGTGGACACCTTTGCCAAGATCATCCAGGTGATGGGATTCCTGATCACCCATGTACAGGTGTGACAGCTGGACGGGGCAGAAAGCCAAGAAGGGAAAACCTGGTTCCTTTGGAAGATGGAGCTGGAGGAGAACAACACTGCGGAGACCTAGGGCTGCCAGAAAGACAATCAAGTGGGCTCCAGAACACATCAAGCCTGAAATGGAGTCTAGAATGACAAAACTCAGGATGCCCGACATTAAGCACATCAGGAGAAGGAACAAGACTCTCTAGAAAAGACCATCATGCCGAGAAAGATGGAAAGCAGCAGGAAAAGAGGAAACTGAGTGCAAGGTAGATTGTTTCCCTATAACAGGGATTCTTAACCTGCAGCCTGTGGGCCAGATGTGGCCCACTGCCTCCACCACACCAGGAAGTGCCATGTGGTGGAGGAAGGGCAAAATGGCCATCCGGACCCCGAAGCTGTCTGAGGGAGCGTGATCCGGCCCCCGGCTTTAAAAGGTTGAGAACTCCTTCTCTAAAGGAAGCCACAGCCTTGAATTTACAAGGGCTGTTAAGGACAAAACATTTCAGAGACCTCTCATTCATAGGGTCACCATAGGTCAGAGGGGACGTGATGGCATGTAACAAACTACAAGAGATAGCTCCACTCCCTCCTCCTCCTTCTTCAAGTGCCGTATCTGATTTCAAATATTGGTGATCGTCATGGCGATTAGCTATGAAGATTGTCCTGGGAACAATAAAATAATGCAGTGGCCTTCCACTTGCCTTCTGCATCACAGTGTGACACCCATAGTACCACTGATCCAGTTCCATGAGTTGCTTTCAGGTCCTGAGCCCTTTTGGCACATAAAGTCCCCAGGCCAGGATGGATGAAGCTGCTGCCCTCCAGCAAGATGGATTCAAGTGGGGCCATTTAATCCACTTGGGGACCCAGATCACCCTTCCTTCTCTGTGGACCTGGCCACTCTAGGCTGTTAGTCCTCAGGGTTGTCAGATCACCATTGCCTGACGATCAGCATTGGGTGGCTGGCGGTAGGGTCTACTCTATGACCACAGCAGGGTCACCTGGCCAGACTGGAAGATGCCTCCTTGGGAATCAATAATTTACTGGCACTGCAATTTCATGCATAGATTTGGATACTCTTTGTGTAAGGAAGAATACAAAATGTTGCACCTTTCTAATTGTGCTTATTGTTCTCATTTTACAGCAAGGTGGAGCCTGAGAAGACACAAACCAAGAATCCATTTCTCATTTGGAGGTATCTTGCCACGCAATCCCATCTGTAAGCACAGTTAATTCTGCACAGTACTCAGAGACCAAATCTTTTCCTGGTTGCTATTTCACAACACCCAGACCAGGTAGACCAAGGGTGCCCAAACTATGGCCCATGGGCTGGATCTGACCCACAGCACCATTCCATATGGCCCTCGCCTCCCTTGCTGCTCCTGGATGTGGAGGTAAAATGTGCAGGCGTGTGCAGGTTTACTTCCACTTCCAGTGGGAGGAACCACATGACTGACACGCTCAACCACATGACTGGCCCATGGCCCAAAAAATCTGGGCACCTCTGAGGTAGACCAAGTAGCAGTAAGTCCAAACTTGCAAATATAGTGTAACTATACTTGTGCAAGGAGCAACATATAATACAGTAGTTATGTTTGAAAAGTAATCTTAGAGATGAGTTTAAGGCGTTCACAGAGGAGTTTCAAGCCATTCGCTCATTCTTTTAACCATCTTGAGCCCCCCTCCCTGTAATAGGATATAGGAAGCAATAAATGAAGTAATAAGAAGCAAAATTAATAACGCAATTGATTACTTTCTCAACATTGCCATAGATAACAACAATAGGTTTATGTTTTGGTCACTATAAAGAATAATGAGTTTCCTCTAAAAAGTTTGCCTTAGGATTTCTTCGATCACTTAATGTATTTTTAATTATTATTCTGGTTCCATATGCTTTTTAATGTGACAGCGACTGTGTTTTTAATTGTACTTGTTTTAACACTGTGAGCTGCCCTGAGCTCCTTCATCAGAAGAAAAGCAGCTGACAACCGAAACAAAATGAAGGAATAGATGCGCTCATTGGGGATGTGGAAACCTAAGGAATGGCTGAAGGCCCCCTTTCCCATAGTGGGAAAATAAACAGACTGCTTAGATGTTGGGTGTTGTTGTGGGCAAGCAAGGCACCTGGGAAGGGGTCCACGAATCTTCTGCCAGCCCATTAAACCACCAGCAAGACTTGCCCATAACTGGGATCTGGCCTGGGGCACTCTTGTCCACTTCAGTGGTCAACATCTCCCACCCTCACTTTGCTCACATGAAAAATGGCGACTCAGATGCACAGGTTCCTGGACAAGTGGAGGCTCTTCTGTACCTGCGGAGGAAGAGGGCCCTCCGGTAGCCCCCTCCCATCCCTGAATGAAGGACTCCTCACCTTACAAGAGTGGATCTCTTCTGGTACCACTTTCTCAGGTACCAGCATGGCCATCTGAGCCAGGAGAAATCAAGCGGCTTCTTCCCAGGGCTGAACTTTGCTAGAAAAGGCAGACAACAGGCCAATTCCAATGTGATGCTCTTGCAGGACCACAAGATAGGCTCTGGCCACCCCTTTGCTCACCTACCATGGTCCCTGGGCTGGGGGGGGGGGGGAATCCCAGGCTGAGGGTCTACAAGACTGACCATTGCACAAGGCAACCCAGAAGCTACAGACCACAAAGAGCCAGCCTTGAAGGTAAGAGACAAGGCCACCCAACCCAACCCAACCCAACCTCAGCCCCCCAACTCCCCTTCGTGCCTGGACGTGGAAGGCGGGAAGTCTTTCCCTTCAACGCCCAGAGCTGAATTTCTTCCCCTCCATTGTGTTAATCTCCCTTGGCCATCATGTTGGTGGGGGCCTCCCTCCTACAGTTGGCTGAAAATGCCTAGCCTTCCACCCCCAGCCCTTCTTGCCTTGTAAAGCCCTAAGTGGGAGGGAGGGAGGGGAAAACTCTACCTGACCCCAAGTAATGATGGTTTTACTACTGCTGCTGAAAAGAAAGCTGCTTGCTCTCCTTTCCCTCAACCCCCCCCCCCCCCCGCCACCCTCGTTATCCTTAATGAGGCATGGGAGTGTGATGAGAGACTTATGGAACAGGCACAGAACTTCTGCAGCTGCAGTTCCTTAAGGGCCGGGAAGCAAGGGCCAGGCTAGTCACAAGCAGCTGGCCAGCTTCCTCCACTCTTTTTGTGTATTTGTGTCTCTCTCTCTGTGTGCAAATGAGCATGTATGCTGGGGATTCCTTCAGGTTGTCGTCATCGTCTCCTCCTCCATGTCCCAATCAAACCCTGGACTGCCAAAATGAAGCCACTTTCTTGGCTCTGTCATTGGCCAAACTTAAGACCTCATCCGTGCATGCTTCTGGCAGTAACAATTGGCAGACTAGCAAATGAGCCGGATTCTGTATTTCTCCACATTCACACACAGCATGTTGTTGTCTGCCAGCAGCCCTCACCTGAGCCTGTGGGTCTTACATTTAGGGTCTCTGACCCTCAGCCTATCCAGGGTCTTTCAAGTGACGTAGGGGAGGTTGAGATCCTCAGCTATGTCCTCCTCTCATGTCGTTCCTTGTCTAGTGAGCTCCTTCTTCCTCCATCTTCTGATTTGGTTTTGCTCTTGCCTACCCTCAAGAATGTTTGTTCTTGCCATAAAGCTCTTCTGATTTATGCATAACACCCACCAACTAAGAAGATGTGACCAGCACAGGTCCTGATGACTAAAGTTTTGGTACAAAACCCTAAGTCAATGACACATGAGCCCCTCCCTTAATATAGGCTACAAAGAGGTAGATGAGTGCAGGGTCCATTGCATGTTCAAAGATTTGGCCCATTATCCAAAAGGGCAGAATTTGGCAAAGTGACTTTTTCTGGACTGCATATTTCCAAACATCCAGCCAGCAAGACTGGTGACCACCCTGGCAAGGGGCCTCTGGGCTAGAGTCCAAACCAGCACATTGGCCAATGCGGCAAAGGTGAGAGGAGGAACAGCCAGTGCCTCGACCGGCCACTTCCCCCTTCATTTACTCCAGACCTTATAAAGCGCACGGCACTTGGTGCCCTTTTGAGCTTCTTTGTCCTTGGTAACAGAGGACGGCGCTCAGGGTGAGAGTGAGCCAAGTGGAAAAGCTCACCACAGCCAAATGGCAACTTGTGGTAACAGCTATGAGTTTATTAATAGCCAAAAATTGGAACTTTTATATGAATTTCAGGCTAGAGGATTTGTATAAAGAATTATGAAATATTGCTCTGAATGATAAACTGACATGTGAATTAAAATTTTAAAATAAAGAATAAAGAATATTGATAAAGAATATTGATAAAGATAAATATTGATATATTTATCAATATTGATAAATATTGATAAGGAATAATGATTTTATAGATATTTGGGGTGAATTTATTAAGCATGTAATGAAACAGGAAACAGAGGGTAGCACTAAATGGACACTTCTCCAAGTGGAGGGAAGTCAAGAGTGGGGTCCCCCAAGGTTCAGTACTGGGACCCCTGCTTTTCAACCTCTTCATAAATGATCTAGAGGTAGGAGTAAAAAGCAAGGTAGCCAAATTTGCTGACGATACAGGGTAGTGAAAACTGTGAGAGATTGTGAGAGGGATCTCTTGACACTGGGGGAGTGGGCAAAACAGTGGCAAATGAGCTTCAACATCAGTAAGTGCAGAGTGATGCATGTTGGGGCAAAAAACCCCAATTACATTTATAAACTGATGGGGTCTGAACTCTCTGCGACAAACCAGGAAAGGGACCTTGGTGTCCTGGTGGACAGCTCAATGAAGGTGTCAACCCAGTGTGCCTCAGCAGTGAAAAAAGCAAACTCAATGCTAGGGATCATTAGGAAGGGTATAGAAAATAAGTCAGCAAGTGTCATTTTGCCTCTTTATAAATCTATGGTGAGGCCCCATCTGGAATACTGTGTACAGTTCTGGTCGCCATACCTCCAGAAGGAGATTATGGAGTTGGAGAAAGTACAGAGGAGGGCAACCAGAAGGATGATTAGGGGACTGGAACACCTTCCTTACCATCTGAGGCTGCAACGGTTGGGCCTTTTCACTCTTGAACGACGGCGTCTAAGAGGTGACCTGATTGAAGTTTATAAAATCATGCACGGTGTGGACAAAGTAGATAAGGAAAAACTGTTTTGCCTATCGCATAACACTAGAACTAGGGGACACTCCATGAAACTTTTGGGTACTAGTTCTCAAACAAATAAGAGAAAGTACTTTTTTACCCAGAGGATTACTGGTCTATGGAACTCCCTGCCAGAAGAAGTGGTGACAGCTGTCAGTCTTGACAGCTTTAAGAAAGGATTAGACAAGTTCATGGAGGACAAGAGTATCAATGGCTATAATTATGGATACTTAAGGACAACCTCCGTGTTGGAGAGATAGGCAGGATATCTCTCAATATCATTTCCAGGGAATCGTAAGCAGGTGAAGGCATCTCCTTGGGAATACCCTGAAGGAAATGGTGAGCCACTGTGTGAGACAGAATGCTGGACTGGATGGGCTCCTGTGGCCTCTTCCAGCAAGGCTGTTCTTATGTTCTTATGTATTTGTTAAATTTTAGGGAGTTAAACATTCTGACTCAACATTCTGGAAATGGGGGATAATTTTGAGAGTTTTGGATAAAATATTAATGTCCCATGGGATGGGAACACATTTCTCTCCACACACCCACATACCCCCACCCACACCCACACCCCCCCACACACCCCCCCACACCCCCTCACACACACACACTGTATATCAGGTAGCAACTTAGCTCCAGAACAGAGGATCCTGGTATCTCAATGTACCACCAAGAAACGCAGCCCATCCCTAGCTGAACAGCCACAACAATGGTCTTCTGCCTAGCACACTTTCTAAGCTTCTGTACTGCCTTGGACAAGTGCGCAAAACCAGACTCAATCTGGGGTATGTGTGTCAGGGAAAGGGAGTGTCTAACACTCCTGCTACAACAACTAACCTCCCTACCAGCCCATTTCCTGGTCCAATGCAAAGTGCTGGCTATCACCTAGACCAGGGATGGCCAACCTTGGCGCTCCAGGTCTTCTTGGACTTCAATTACCAGAAGTCCAGGTCAGCACTCCTGCTGATTGGGGCTTCTGGGAATTGAAGTTCAAGAACATGTAGAACACCAAGTCTGGCCATCACTGACCTAGACTTAATGTGTTCCTCAACTTTGGGTCCCCAGGTCTTCTTGGGCTTCAAGTCCCAGAAGTCCCAGAAGCCTAGGTCAGCACACTTCCTGATTAGGACTTGAGTCAAGAACATCTGGGGACCCAAAGTTGAGAAAGTCTGATTAGAGAGCCCTTTATGGCATGGGTCCGGATGATCTGAAGGACCACATCTCCCTCTGTGAGTGTTCCTGGCCCTGAAGAGCTTCTCTCTGCCACTCACTGCATGGACATTTGATGAGGACCCAAGAGAGGACCTTCTCTGTGGCTTCCCCAGATGACAATATGGACCCCTTCCTTCTGGTCCTTCCCTCAACAGGAAAATACCTACATTTTAGGTAATAACTGTTAGTAAGCCTAGTTAAGCCCTAGATGTTGACTCCCCCCATTTTTTGACAGTTTCACTTCATAGTCTTAGATGTTTCTTAAATTGCTTGCTGGGTTTTTAATGAGTAAAGGTAAATGTCACCCTTGCTCGAAAGCCAGTCATGTCCAACTCTACAAGGCGGTGCTCATCTCTATTTACAGTAAGAGCCAGCACTGTCTGCATTTACTGTTTCCATGGTCAAGTGGAAGCCATGACTAGACACCCAGAGCACATGGAACACTGTTACCTTTCCTGCTGAAGCAGTACCTATTTATCTATTTGTAATTTCTTGTTGTCCTTTTGAGTTCCTCCGTCTTCCAGGCCGCATGTAAAGAAAGACATTACTTCTTTCTAAACCGACTTCACCAAGACTCCTGAGTGCACATGTATCTTCTGACCTCATTTTGTGAGTAAATGCTATTTTTCTTTCTCTCAAGTATCTAGTCCAAGTGTGTTTATTATCCTGGCTAAAAGGGGATGAACTGGGAGACTTGCATTCAAACATAAAATTGCCTAAAACCTTTCCCCGCTTTGCTGTGTGGCTACTACAAATAACAGGATGGTTCTTCTTCTTCACCAACAACTCTAACTCCTCTCCTTAGAGCAGGCATTCTCAGCTTATGGCCCATGGGCAAGACCTGGCCCCCAACACCATTTCATCCGGCCCTTGATGGCATCGCTGCTCCCAGAAGCGGAAGAACAACATGCTCCACGCATGCACAGAATGCATTTCTGCATTCTGTGCATGTGTGAGACGTGTTTTACCTCCACTTCTGGGTGGGAAGAACCACGTGACAGGCCTGCTTAGCTGTCCAGAGGAGTGTGATCTGGCCCCCAGCACAAAAACATTGAGAAAGCCTGCCTTAGAGGTAGGCTCCTTCTCTATGAGCTAACCTGCACCTCCTCCATTTCCCCAGATCTCTCTACACAAGCCCCAAATGCACACCCTGGAGCTCCCCAAGCAGCATGGCCACCCTGCCACACCAATGGCTAGCATGCTTCCAGTCTGTGCACTGGACAGCATCTCACTCGCCACTGACGTCAAGCAGCAGTGAAAGAGATATCAGAAGCCCTTCATGGCCTCTGAAAACCATGTGGCCTTTCACGGGACTAACAATGGCGCAGAGAAGCCAAGCATGACTCATGTCGGTACCTCATGTACTCTGTGGTCAGTGCTGTGTGGAGTTCTACGCCGAAGCCCACCAAATTCAGTAATCAGAATAAGTTGGGGAAATTACTTAATTTTCCCCTCCAAATGACTTCCAGATGCAACCTCTGCGAAATTTGAAAAAAAGTGCTTTTCTGCAGATGCAGGGGTTTGGAAAGTTATGGGAAGCATGGGAACTGGGGGGGTGGGGGAAGAGAGGTAGATAAGATATATTGAGGATTGGGGGGGAAAATAATTTTGGGCTTCACAAAAATTGAAGAAAGCCTTTGCCAATGGGTGAACCACAAAGACTGGGAGGCCAGTTTATTTATGGGGGTGTGTGGATTATGCACACCACTCTTGAGAGGAACCTCCTGGAGGGTTTGCAAAAAAGAGATGGGGTGAAGAAGAAGGCACTTAAGTCTCAGGTTCAACAGGGACTCCTTACAAATGGGGAATTCCCCAGTTTAAGCGACTCTTCTCTGTACCACCAAGGGTTTACAAGCCCTGCAGACACAGTGCTCTGACCGTCATCAGGAAGGCCATTCAGTTCTGTGGAGGAGAAGCCAGGGAAAGAGGCGATGGGGACTGTCCTTCAGCTGGCAGGCAGGGATGTTTTTGCCCAGGCAGAAAGACCTCTGGCGCGGAAGCTGGTCGGCAGCCGAAGGGCTTGGAATGGGTTCGGGTGCCGCCCGTTTCTTTCACTGATCTGTTTTTAAATGTGTGCTAACTGGTTTGTTTTAAATAGCATCTGGTTTTTATACGGCTTTTTTATTATTACTGGCGGCCTCACAGGCCTTTTTTGGCAGACCGGGGCGTGCTCTGAATTAAATTAATAAATAACTGTAATGCATGGATAACATGAATCCAACTTTCAGGCAACTCCCCTTCATTCCCAAAGGCATCAGTGCTTGACTCTGCTCTGCCTCCTGTCTTCCATTTTTAAATAAACGACAGATGAAATGCTGAGTTGCCTCTCCCAGTGTCACTAATTCATATTTCCCCGCCTGAATGCCAGTCATATCTAGGGTTGCCATAATTCTCTCCTGACAAACCGGGACAGCCATTGCAGTTCTTCAATCTGTGCATGCATTGTATGGGGCTGTCAGGGAGACCGCAGCTCTAAGACCTCGCAGAATCCCTGTCCAGGGCAGACAGGGAGTACCGAGCCTATGCAATTAACCCTTTGTGGTCAAGTGAAGAAGGAATCCTCCGTCCCAGTGTATGGTGGAGGTTTGGCTTCTTAGATATGGGAATTTCTTGCTCCCTCCTGGCTTTCAAGGAAAAGGGCTGAGGACGACTCCTTGTCCCCCAAACTTCAAGGTGAGCCAAGGGATTTTTGCAAAGAGTTATTTCACTGCCTCCATGCCTTTCTTTCAATTGTCTTGCTTGCAAGTGTCTCCTCTCTCCGGTGGGCTTCTCAGGGTGCTGTTTTGCCTTCACTGCTTTCAAGCAGGATAATTGAAAGAAAGGCAGGGAGGCAGTGAATTAACTCTTTGCAAGAATCCCTTGGTAAGGGGTGATCTTGCTTCCTGTGTTCAAATTTTAAAATCCGGGACTTTTACATGTTTTTTCTTGAACCAGCCAGGACAGCTTGAATCCAGGAAAATCCAGGAAAACCAGGACATATGGCAACCCTAGTCATATTCTGACTCTAGAGTGTGGTCCTCATCTCCGTTTACAGCCCAAGAGCCAGGGCTGTCTGCTTCTGTGGATGTTTCCATGGTCATGTGGCAGGCATGAAAATGCCAGAGTACATGGAATGCTGTTACCTTTTCCACTAAAGTGCACCTATTTATCTACTTGCAATGTCCTTCTGGCCGTCAAGTTCAGCATCTTAGCCACTAAGCTGCCACAGTCCCTGCAGATAACAACAGCCTTGCAAACACCTACACAGACAAGTGCTCCCCCTGCCCCAAACCCACAGAATATAGCAGCTTCCTTTGCTGTCGATCTGCCTCAGAACAATGCTGCCTCCCAACACAGCAGCAAATCTCCAGCTTCTCCTCCTGTCCTTTTCCTCCTTGGGCCCAATAAAGATTTGCCCATCAATAGGCACAGATCAAAACCTACCGCATCATGTTGAGTGTTCAGGAGCATGAGCTGCCCTAAAACAGAAAGCCAAGAAGAAGAAGAAGTCACCACTGCAGATGGTGCCTCTCCAGCTCGATGCTCTTAAACCTGTTGGAGGCAACCAGTAGCCATTGGCTTCAAAGCCACCCAGTCCAGCCCTTGCAAAAAATGCAGGCCGGTCCAGATCCCCCCCCCCCCCCTTGTGGCTTCTGAAAACAGCAACACATTGATTCCCTGGTGACCAAGTATCTCTTTATATGACAGCTTAGGCACTGCTATCTGAGTTGTGGATGGCGGGATGGCTGCAGACAAGGTTGCTTGCCTGCCTGCCACCTGTGGCATCCGGGGCAGAACCTGGCAGTCATGCCTAGTGGCTAGGGAGGCCAAAGTGGAAGCTCATCTCATGGACTGCTGGTGTTCTCAGAGCTGGGGTCGCAAAGGGTCGGAGTCGACTGTGCGACTGAACAACAACATCCTGCCTATCTCTCCAACCCAGAGGTTGTCCTTAGGTATCCATAATTATAGCCATTGATACCCTTGTCTAATCCTTTCTTGAAGCTGTCAAGACTGACAGCTGTCACCACTTCTTCTGGCAGGGAGTTCCATAGACCAGTGATCCTCTGGGTGAAAAAGTACTTTCTCTTATTTGTTTGAGAACTAGCACCCAAAAGTTTCATGGAGTGTCCCCTAGTTCTAGTGTTATGTGATAGGGAAAACAGTTTTTCCTTATCTACTTTGTCCACACCGTGCATGATTTTATAAACTTCAACCAGGTCACCTCTTAGACGCTGTCGTTCAAGAGTGAAAAGGCCCAACCGTTGCAGCCTCAGATGGTAAGGAAGGTGTTCCAGTCCCCTAATCATTCTGGTTGCCCTCCTCTGTACTTTCTCCAACTCCATAATATCCTTCTGGAGGTATGGCGACCAGAACTGTACACAGTATTCCAGATGGGGCCTCACCATAGATTTATAAAGAGGCAAAATGACACTTTCTGACTTATTTTCTATACCCTTCCTAATGATCCCTAACATTGAGTTTGCTTTTTTCACTGCTGAGGCACACTGGGTTGACATCTTCATTGAGCTCTCATCCACCAGGACACCAAGGTCCCTTTCCTGGTTTGTCGCAGAGAGTTCCGACCCCATCAGTTTATAAATGTAATTGGTTTTTTTTGCCCCAACATGCATCACTCTGCACTTAGTAATGTTGAAGCTCATTTGCCACTCTTTTGCCCACTCCCCCAGTGTCAAGAGATCCCTCTGGAGCTCTTCACAATCTCTCACAGTTTTCACTACCCTGTATAATTTAGTGTCGTCAGCAAATTTGGCTACCTTGCTTTTTACTCCTACCTCTAGATCATTTATGAAGAGGTTGAAAAGCAGGGGTCCAAGTACTGAACCTTGGGGGACCCCACTCTTTACTTCCCTCCACTTGGAGAAGTGTCCATTTAGTGCTACCCTCTGTTTCCTGTCCCTTAGCCAGTTGCTGATCCAGGACAAGACCTGTCCCTTTATTCCATGACTGGCAAGTTTATTCAAGAGCCTTTGGTGTGGGACCTTGTCAAAAGCCTTCTGAAAGTCCAGATAAACAATGTCAACTGGATCCCCCTTATCCACATGCTTGTTGACACTCTCAAAAAATTCCAACAGATTAGTGAGGCATGATTTGCCCTTGCAAAAGCCATGTTGGCTCTCCTTTAGCAGCGCCTTCTCTTCTATGTGCCTATTAATTCTATCTTTTAGGATGGTTTCCATCACTTTACCTGGGACACATGTCAAACTGACAGGTTGGTAATTTCCTGGATCACCCCTGGATCCTTTTTTGAAAATGGGTGTTACATTCGCTACCTTCCAGTCATCAGGCACAAAGCCTGATTTGAGGGAAAGATTATATATTTTGGCTAGGAGATCAGCAATTTCATCTTTAAGTTCCCTGAGAACTCGTGGATGGATGCCATCTGGTCCTGGGGATTTGTTAGTGTTTAGCTTAACAAGACATGCAAGGACCTCCTCCCTGGTTATTTCTATCTGGCTTAATTCTTCGGTTTCCCTCCCTATGAAGATAGGCTCTGTTTTGGGCATGTGGTCTCTGTCTTCTTCAGTGAATACTGGAGCAAAGGACTTCATAGATTTCACCTGGTGCCAGTTTTCACAGACAGTCATCCACACCTTCCTTCCCTGGTCTGCAAAGGTTTGTGCTAAATAACGCTTGTCAGTGCTAAAGATGTCATAAGACGGTCAGTTTTGTTATCACCTACTAGCACAGCTGCTCCGTGGGAATCTTATAATGGAGAATCTCCAGAGTTGGCTTTGGCTACCAAAGACAGCTGTTGTTCAGTCGCATTCGAGTCTGACCCTTTGTGATCCCATGGACCACAGACACACCTGGAAATCCAGAATGGAGCCACCTTGATTTCACCGACAGCTCTGTCGCTCCCTTTTCCCTTTAAGGCTGAAAAGAGACCAAGAGAAAAGAAGAAAGAAATCACGCGACTGGAGCTTATTTATGATACCTTGCCATGTCAAATTGGGCTCCTCTTGGCAAAGGTGTCAGACAAGGGTGTCATTTGTCCCTTTATCTGTTCCATCTGTATGCAAAACATATCCTATGGAAAGCTGGATGAGATTCAGATGAAGGAGTGAAAATTAATGGAACGAAACATCAGTAATTGAAGATATGCGCATGACACCTTCTTAGTGGCAGAAAGCAGCAATGGTTTGAATTGACTCGGAAAGGAAAGGAAAGAAGGACGTGCTAAAGCAGGACTGCAGTTGAACATGACGAAGAGAAAAATCATGACTACAGAAGGACTACACAAACTCTGACAATGAAGGAAGACTGAATGCTTTTGTCTACACCTTGATTGAATCATCAGTCCAAATGGGGACTGCAGCCAAGAAATCAGGAAAATAATGAAATTCAGAAGAGCAGCAGTGAGGAAATCAGAAGGGATACATAGAAAGAGCCCCCTTTGAAGATTGTGGTATTTTTGAACCCAATCGGGCATACCCTGGGCAATGGCCACCTTGTGCTGGCTAATCTTTCTCACACTAGGTCAGGAGAAAGAAACTGCAGAATGAACTCACCCAAAGGTGCCTTTGTTTTGGGTAGTTTCACATCTGGCCTAGATATGGAAGAAGACGAAGGAGGAGGAGGAGGAGGAGGAGGAGGAGGGAATTAGGAAAGGTCAACAAAGCATAAGGATGGAGACCAAGATGCAGATCATTTACTCTCCTGTGTCCCTGATTACCATGTATGGGTGTGAAAGCTGGACAGTAAAGAAAGGTGACAGGAGGGAAATGTGCTTGTTTATAATATGGAGCTGGAGGAGAGCTCTGCAGAGATCCTGGACGGCCAGAAAAATTGTGGGTTCCTGAGAAGAGAATTTGGACAGGGGAATGGAAAGAGCAGACAACCCCTGGGTCAGGAAAAATATGGGGCTGCCTGCCTCCCGCCAGCTCTTGTTAGACAGGCAACAGAGCTTTGGACACGTAAGATAAATATTAAGAGGCATCTCAGGGAAATGAAAAACATGGTGCCATAAATCAGCTGAGTCCAACCACCCCTGTCTGGCCTCCCGACGGCAGTCATGCTCAGCAGCACCTGGAAAGGTCACAGTCCACCAATTTAAGTCCAAAAGTAAATCATCCTAAAGGAAGGCCAGCAAGGAGTGGAAAGCAGCTTACATGAACAACAGGCGGGTGAGGCACGGATCCATCCAGGGCTGCTTCCTCTCCAGGAGGCTCAGAGCTTTGAAGGCTGCCTTGTTGGGCCATTGGGGAAAGGGTCACGGCTGAGGGATGGAGCCTCCACTCTGGACACAGAAGGGCTCTGTTTCCATTTGCAGAGTCTCCAGGCACAGAGAGCAAGCATTTCCTGCCCACAACCATCCATCAACCCTCCTGGGCCCAGGCCTGTGAAGGCTTGTGGTGGGCCCATAAATTCTTGACCTGCCTGCGCCAGAAAACCTCTGCGTTGGCTCTCCCCCATATACCACCACCACCTGGACCACTTTGCTGAGCCCACCTATTCATCAAGGTACACAAGGAGCTGCTCTCTACAGGGCTGGGGGGCTGCTCCGTTCAGACCAGTTCTGCCTCCCTGAATGGCAGAGTGTCCCTGTGAACCAAAAGTCTTCCTGGCCCAACTGGGATGGCCAGCACCCACCCCGCTCCACCAGCCATGAAACTCTATGAGTGGCCATAGGAATACATCACAGATCTGGTTGTAAGGATACAATGGGAATGAGAAAACCAGGTGTGCTTTCTTGAGCTCCCTGGAGGAAAGGTGGGCTAGAAACTCAACTCATATTTCAGACTTCAGCCTGTGCATCTTCTCTGCAAGCCAAGTATGTCTTCAACCTCTGAGTTATGATTTTCCCCCTTGAAGGAAAAGCCCAGTGGCTCAGTTCTTCCACCCACTCAAGAGTCAAAAGCTGCAAAAATCCACAGCTCTAGCTGGTGGGGGAAATGCTGCCTTTACAGCAAGGTTAGACTACATGACCTTTAGGTTCCCCTTCCAGGTCTACAATTCCAGGATGCTCAGACTTCTGCTGCATGGGCTTCTCCCTGGGCACACCTGGGAGTGTTGGGGGAGACCCTCTGGGGTCCTAAGGAGTTCTAAGATTGGGATGCAGTGATGGAAAACCTTGGCACCCCAGGTGTTCTTGGACTTCAGTTCCCCAAAGCCCAAGTCAGCACTCTTGCTGATCAGGGCTTCTGGGAATTGAAGTTCAAGAACACCTGGAGTGCCAAAGTTCTCCATCACTGCCAGAGGGTCTGGTTACTTCCACAAGGGATTGCTTTTTCACCCCACCTCTTTCAATCTACTAGGTTGGCAGGAGATCACTCTGGCATGCAACACTCGGGTCTCAAAATGTGGATCTGCTGACCTTCCGGTCTTAACCACTAAGCCACGTGGCCTATGTCCAATTTTGAGATCACTGGAACCTAGGCTAGACTTGACTCCCTGTTCACTTTGATGATTCTCTGTTACTTGGGACCCCATTTGAGTTTAGACCTCTGTCCTTTGGATTGGACAGGGAGTGGCTTTTTCTACCCATCCATCCATCCATCCATCCCACCCCCACAGACAGCAAGATGGCTTGTTCTGGCCTTCTTGGCTTCCCTCCCCTCGCCCTCGGTTAGCTGAGACTGTTGGCCTTCTGTACCATGCATGTAATCATGCACGGTGTGGACAAAGTAGATAAGGAAAAACTGTTTTCCCTATCGCACAACACTAGAACTAGGGGACACTCGATGAAACTTTTGGGTACTAGTTCTCAAACAAATAAGAGAAAGTACTTTTTCACCCAGAGGATCCCTGTCAGAAGAAGTGGTGACAGCTGTCAGTCTTGACAGCTTTAAGAAAGGATTAGACAAGTTCATGGAGGACAACAAGGGTATCAATGGCTATAATTATGGATACTTAAGGACAACCTCTGGGTTGGAGAGATAGGCAGGATATCTCTCAATGCCATTTCTAGGGAATCCTAAGCAGGTGAAGGCATCTCCTTGGGAATAATACCCTGAAGGAAATGGTGAGCCACTGTGTGAGACAGAAGGCTGGAACGGATCATGGGCTCCTGTGGCCTCTTCCAGCAAGGCTGTTCTTATGTTCTTATGTACCGTTGCTTCCCCCTTCTCTTTTATGGGTCTGACCAGCCTCCTGGAAAGAAAGCTCCAGGCCATTGTAGGGAGGCCCACACACACCCTCCTGTCAGTTTCTGGCTGGTGCTGTTGCTGCTTTGGGAGACTCCCCAGCAAAGCTGATCTAACGGGGAAAACATTTCAACACCAACTTGAGAGGCCAAAGGCTGGAGCAGAATCCTGCTTCTTCCCAACACCAAGGTGAACACACTGATTTGAACAGGGCAACTCCAGGGAGCAGGATCTGGTCTCTTCCTGGACTCTAGCCAAGCCCCGGTGCCATCCTTTGAAAGTTGCCACTAGCATGGTCTTGGCACAAGAAACTGTGGTGGATTAGTGGTTAAGATGCTGAACTTGATGACCCGAGTTTGAAACCCAAGTGCTGCGCAACAGAGTGAGCTCCCATCTCTGTTCCCAGCTCCTGCCAACCTAGCAGTTCAAAAGCAAGAAATTGCAAGTCAATAAACAGGTACTGCTTGGGTAGGAAAGGTAATATTCTGTCTGTCTAGTCATGCCTGCCACATTACCACGGAAACATCTGCAGATGCAGACAGCGTGGGTTCTTTGGCTGTAAATGGAGATATGCACTAACCCCTAGAATCGGACGCGACTGGCTTTCGAGCAGGGAAGGCTTTTACCACGCTACAGGAGTGGGCAAAAGTCTCAGGTGACACCAGAAGACAAGTTCCATCATGCATATCCAGCACAACCAGAGGTGAGGACCTGTAGGTTGAGAAGATCTGGAGGGTTCCAACCTTGCCCTTCATAGCTGTCTAGAGAAGCAGCCCAATATTTTTGGCACTTGCAGTAGAAATTCTGTCAGTTGTGCCTCTCCAACCCCCAGCAGGGACAAAAGACATCACCAGCCATTTCCCGTGTTTCCATGATGTCCAAATGTACTGCTGGAGGCAACTGTCTCGCTGTGCCTAATTTCAGGTCGAGAGACACGGTAGAGCAAAGGGCGATTGTGGACTCTGGATAATGAACTCAGCGCAGGAAGCACTTGCACTGACCATGTCGCTCTTGGTGCTCATTCATTTCTCAGGGAAAACCAAAGTCTCCTGACCCTCGGTCAGCCACAAACATCTGGTGAGAGATGGGGACTTCCCATGAATGTTGACATGGACATCTGTCAACCTCTCTCTCTCTCATCTGCCCTTTACTCCAGCTCCTTTCAGGTCAGAGAGAGAAAATTCTGGAAAGCTGAAATGACTTCCCATGGGTTCTTTGCAGCTTCTACTGAAGGCCAGATGCCTGCCTCTTCCAAAGGCTGTGGCAGCAACCTAGTCCTGGTGGTCCAGAGAGGGTGCATGCCACAGCCTGGGAGCTGTATAAACACCTTCAACACCCCTTCACATCTGCTTCACTGTTGATGAAGCCATGTACAGTATATAGTGACAGGATGCCTCAAACTTACAACCGTTGAGAAAATATATCCTTTTGTTAGTATCGCTCCACCTAAGATCAGGAGAGAGAACTAAGCAAGAAAAGGACCCTCGGCATCCTCTGAAAGGAAATAACCCTCAGGTCCGCTGGCTCAGATCCAAGAAGAGTTTCATGGCAAGAACATTCTTGAGGGTACACAAGAGCAAAATCAAATTAGAAGATGGAGGAAGGAGCTCACTGGACAAGGAACGACATTGAAGGAGGAGATGGCTGAGGAACCTCAACCTCCCCTTCATCACTTGGAGGACCCAGAATAGGCAGGAGTCCCTAAATACAGACCAGCAGGCTCAAGTGGGTGTTGATGGTGGACAACAACACACTGTGTGAATGTGGAGAGATGCAGAATCCGGCTCATATGCCGGTCTGCCAATTACTGTCAGAAACATGCACTGATGAGGATTTCATTTTGGACAATGCCAAAGCCAAGAAAGTGGCTTCATTTTGGCAGTGCAGGCCTTTCTAAGGCCTTCAATCTTCTCCACTCCTGTACCCACCTTCCCTGTTTGATCCCTTCAGGCCTCTGTCAAGACCAAAACTGGTTTCCTGTGGTGGTGGTATATCTGTGATTTGGAAAATCACATTCCAGCATGACCGAAACAATGGGTATAATGCTTCATAACAGCTTTAAACCACCTTTCAGATCAATCAGACTATGAACCCCAAGGAGATCTGTACTCCAGCATAAGCGGAAAGGGCTGAGTTGGAGACCAATATCTGAAAGTTTTTGCCCAGAACAGAAACCATCTGTTTCACATCAGCAAAGCTGCAAACCTAAATGGAGAAACCGAGACAGCAAGTCTACAAATTCTTTCAAGTAGGAGCCAGAGGCACTTCATATCAAATGCAACGGGGGAAAGGGAAACCGGGCCGTGGGGTGGGGCGCATGGTTTTTATGCTTTGTGCAAGCCAGAAAGTTTGTTTCTGTGATCTCTGCACATGCGAGCCATTAATTTAGCCTTGCAATAAAACTTTTATGACGAACCTTCGAGGTATTAAGAAGAAAGAGAAGAATCATGTTTCCCCAAGGGATAATGAACTCTGGTTCTTTTCTGTTATGAGTTTGCTCCCAGCTCCTTTGTTTCATTTGCTTTGATACTCTCTTTCTTGAAGTTCAATGAAAGTGATTTCTCTCTTACTCTCGTTTGTAAAAAAGAATAAAAATAAAATCACTGAATTTTGAAAAACAGCAAAGCCAGAGGAAGCCTGCAGAGCGAGCCTGTTCTGGGCCTCCATAACAGTGCCACTAGCCATGGCAAATCCCTGGCTAGTGGGGAGGAAGCCCATGGCCAACTCAATGACCAGGCAGAAAAACCCACATTACGCCACCAATGCCCCACAGCCATGAATGACTGGGAACAATGGCACGGGCACAACCTGCTTTGGACTACTGCAAAAGAGGTCCACAATTGACACACTAGTGACTAGTCCCTGCCCACCAGGACCAATGGAAGTCCTTGGCTTTGTTGCTTGACTCTTGTGCACCACTGAATCCATGACGACCCTTGACTTCTCTGCTCTGGCCCGGCCAGATGCAAAAGCCCATACAGCACCAGAGACTTCTCCTGACGGCTCAGATCCCTGCTCTTCCAAGGAGCAGTTCCAGCAAAGGCTGCTATGTGACACATGCAACAAGAATGGGAGGTCAGGGGGGGATCAAAGCCAGAAACAACAATCCAGTCTATTGCAGAGCTGTCCAACAGAAGGTCCCATGAACTGTGTGAAAGTTTAAGTAGATCTATCAGGGGGCCTGACGCTGATGCAAAGAATTGTGTGGCAACCATTGTGATAAGTTCCCAAAATTCCTCTTTAATACTGATCTCTTTCATGGAGCAGATACTCTTTGAAATCTTATAGGAGTAGGTACCATTTCAGCAGTCTGGCCAAGTTATTCTGCTTTGGTCATAAAGTATACCCTACTGCCAGTGACTCAACACCGATTGTCAGACTGTGGTGAACTAACCTGTCCACCCTGAGGACTAACGGCCTTGGGTGGCAAAGTCCATGGAGAAGGGTGAGGGTCCCCAAGTGGATTAAATCCCACTAGGATCCATCTGGATGGAGGGGAGCAGCTTCATCATTACTGGCCTGAGGCCGAGGAGGATTCTGTGTACCAAAAGGGCTCAAGACCAGAAAGTGACTCGTGGAACTGGATTAGTGGTATGAGTGTCACATTGCAATGCAGGAGAATCTCCATGGCTGATCGACATGATGATAGACAATATTTGGAATCCAATATGGTTGAAGAAGAAGAGGAGGAGGAGGAGGAGAAATCCCTGGGGTCTGACCCTCACCTATTCCTTTCAAAATCCAACCTGATTTGTGGGCAGGGCCACCTAGGGAAAACAGCTGAGGGCTCCAGAAAGGCAAAGCTCTGAGGCTGCTGGAGAAGGAGGAGATAAGAAGCAATCTGTCCAAGGAGCAGCAAATATTTGGAGGACAGAATGACTCTCAGAGTGGGGAGGGGAGCAAGAGGGAGATAAGCTCAGAAGTCAAAGCCTTAATCATCACAACTCTTGCAAGAATAAAACTTTAAGAGAACAAAGGAATGGGATTTTCCCAGGAAAGAGTAAGATCTCCACTCAGAGGTGGGACCACCAATGAACGATAAGATTGACAGAAAGAAAAGGAGAAAAACAGCATGCCTGCAGAGATCCTTGCTATCCAAAGAATTCCAGAAGGATGGGTGGGATGGGGTGGGGTGGGGTGGGCATCCCAACTAGCTTTAGCTGGCCTCAGGTTTCGTGCTTTGCAGACCATTCATCAGGTGCCTCTGATGGATGGCAGTGCTCAGGAGCTGAACCTGTGAAGGCATCAGAAGGCATTGTGTGGCTTTTTCTGGAAAAGACGCCAGGCCCAATGCGGTCCCTATGAGAGCATTCCCCTCCATCTCCTTTCTCTCAAACAACAGGGGAAAAGAGACGTCCACCAACCACCCATTGCCCTCTGAATGGAGATGAGCCTCAAGTAGGCCATCTCTGATCCAGGATGGCAAGAGCAAACATTCTTGAGGGTAAAAGTAAAGGTTGCCCTTGCTCAAAAGCCAGTCGTATCCGACTCTAGGGTTCAGTGCTCATCTGTGTAAGCAAAACTAAATTAGATGATGGAGGAAGGAGCTCACTGGATAAGGAACAACATTAAAGGACAATGGTTGTGGAATTCAACCTCATCTACATCACTTGGAGGACCCTGAATAGGCCAAGGGTCGGAGTCCCTAAATGGAAGACCAACAGGGTCAAGTGGGGGCTGCTGGCAGACAACAACATGCTCTGTGACTGTGGAGAGCTACAGAATCCGGCTCATTTATCAGTCTGCAGGTGAAACATGCACCGATGAGGACTTAAGTTTGGCCAATGACAAAGCCAAGAACGTGGCTTCATTTTGGCAGTCCAGGGTTTGATCTGGACATGAAATAAGAAGTGTCAGTTCACAGAAAAACGGAATGTTCGAAGCAACATAAAATTTTATTTTATTTTATTCTTAGATTTTTACTGGCACACTAATTAATAAGTGTTTGGTGTGTTTGTTTCGAAAGCATTATAGTGATTTTCAGTCATCCACTAGGCACTGTGAAGATGGTTTGAGCATAACTTTGAGCCCCAGAGCATGGCTTTTTATTCTCTCCTAGACGATACATCCCAGGAAGCCTTTTATAACCACATCCTGTAGGTAAGGCACAGTATGGAAAGAAAGGGCCGGAAACAATGGATTAAAGAAACATGACGGGACAAGAAGCTAAACCTTAGAACAACAAAAAGATTGGCTGTGGCAGAGGACTTTGGCCTGGAGACGTAACTGATGGCAGACAGAGAGATCGAGATCAGGGCAGGCAGGTTCCGTCCATTGAGAGAACAGTATTCAGAATAAATTCAGCATGAATGTCCTTCAAAGGAGTTTCTCTGAATTTCCCACCACCTCAGATGGAGGTTGCAAAGAGACACAACAGGCACCCAGGCCAGTCTTTCCAGCTCAGGTGCCCCCTCCGGATGTACAGTAGTTGGATGGTATCTTCCATCATCCTTAGTCCACATAAGGAACAGACCAGGTTGGTTGAGGATTATGGGATCCTTAGTCGAATACATCTTCTAGGGCAGGAGTTTTCAACCTTTTTAAGCCAGGGGCCGGGTCATGCTTCCTCAGACAGCTCCAGGGGCCAGACGGCCATTTTGCCCTTCCATGGCACTTCCAGGTGTGGTGGAGGTGGTGGTGGGGCCACCTGAAATGGTGCCATGGGCTGCATACGGCCCATGGGCCACAAGTTGATAATCCCTGTTCTTGGAGTACGAGGTTGGAACGCTGCAGGAGCGAACATTCAAATACCCAACAACGTAACTTCTTTCTAACCAAAAGCCAAATGTTGGGAGTTGTCCTTTATGGGACTGCCTCTCCTCTCACCATCTCATGGGCATAATCAGTATTGCCAATTGCCAGACCAAGGGTGGCATCAATAGCAATCGTCATTGTACTTATATACTGCCCTATATATGCCCCTAGTGCCCTCTCTTGGTGGTTCACAAGGTAATCAGCATTTTGCCCCAACATGCTGGGTCCTCATTTTGCTGACCTCGGAAGGATGGAAGGCTGAGCCAACCTTGAGCCCTGGTCAAGATCGAACTTGCAAGGTCCTGGCTGCAGTACATCAATGTAACCCCTGTGCCCCCAGTGCTCTGCTTTAAATGATTTTATGCTAACCATGTTCTTCTTCCAGCCTCCTTTGTTGGCAACGTGTGCTCTCCATCTCGGTGATGTATAAGTGCCAAACCCACCCATTCATGTGAAATGTAGTCCCTGTTTTCGCATCGACTGAGGGTTATTTCTTCCCATTGCAAGCAACAGCAATAAAATTTCTATACCTGTCCCTTAGCACTTAGTGCGCTCTCCGGGCGGTTCACAAGGTAATGAACATTTTGAACCCCAACATGCTGGGGACTCATTATATTGACCTTGAAAGGAAGAGACTGAATCAACCTTGTATCCTGTCAAGATCAAACTCACCATGTTTAGGCTTCAGTGCAGCAGTTTTGACCCATGTGCTACCACCAGGGTAGTGGCTGGAGGATTTCTGCAGCCCAAAACGATTGCATTTCCCAGTGCTGGTTAAACTCTTCCCGCTGGGCTGAGCCTGCCAGCTCCCCTTCCAGAGACGGGTATCTCGCCCCAAACCAAAATGGTCACCCGCGGCCTCTTCCTCCCCAGGCCCAAGAGGACCTCCTCCTTCCACAAGGTCTCCTTGCTGGGTCAGAGCCTCAAACCAGAAGAGGCGGCGGAAACAAGACCTCCTCACCCACACTGAGACCACATCACAGGACCGGCCGGGCCTGGGAGGGATTTCACACATTCCTCTGGCGGCTCTAGAGAATGAGTCAACTGCGGGGACACAAGATGACTCTCGATTAATCTGCACTGCGAGTTGTAGACGTCCTTGTCAAAAAGAGAGCGCAGCAGGAGAAAACCCCCTGAGAGGAAGTGCTCTGGTTTCAACCCAAGGTGTAGGTCAGAGAGTAAACGAAATAAAGCAAAACAAACAGACTAAAAACCTAGTGCCACCCCCCCCCCCCCCCGAGACTCAATGCTGTATTTTAACGTGAGATTTTGCGGATCAAGTTCACTTTGTCAGACCTAAAAGTGAGACTTTGTGGCATCAGTTTAGACACATCAGATACACAATGGTTGGCTAGCATAACAGATAAGTATGCAAATCAATGTGGCTTTTTACAACTAGTGATAGCAGAAGATCCCTGGTTGCTATTCAGATTTGCTGCGAGGTTTGGCCCTGTTGAGTTGCAAATGGTTAGTAAGCTGTAGGTCAAGGCTGCATTTGCTCGAAAGCCAGTCGCCTATGGCTCTAGGGTTCAGTGCTCATCTCTGTTCACAGCCAAAGAGCCAGTGCTGTCTGTATCTGAAGGTGTTTCCATGATCATGTGGCAGGCATGACTAGATGCCAGACCGCACAGAACGCTGTTCCCTTTCCTGCCTAAGCAGTACCCATTTATCTACTGGCAATTTCTTGCTTTCAAATTGCTAGGCTGGCAGGAGCTGGGACAGAGGCCGAGAGCTCACTCCATCACGCAGCAGTCAGGTCTCGAACTGCTGGCCTGCCTACCTTCCAGTCATTGAGTTCAGCATCTTAACCACTAAGCCACCGCCATCCCCTGAACAGCCTCACCTGCTCCCTTTTGCACCCCAGCCACCCAAAAGCTGCGCCATGTCTGCATAAACAGGCTGGGAGAATCCCTCTTCACCCTCTTCTGTTTCTTCCAATTTGCAAAGAGGTGTTTACTGGAGCAGACAAGAGAGTTCAAAGAATACCAACGCCAAGGCTGGGCAATTAAAAAGCTTGATCAATAATGCATTGCCAACAGGGAAGAGAAGGAAATGATTTCTGCTGCTCCCTGAAAGGTCTCCCCAGGTCTTTTGCAAGGGGAAATCTGACAGGGACCCTCTGTCAGATTTCACAGCATTTGGGAGGAGGAGGAAAAATGACCTGGCTCAAAAAGGGCAAATGACCCAAGCATTCCTCTTGGCTTCACTTTTGGGTTGTGACATCTTCCATTACTGACCAAAGAAACGTGGGTTCCTGCAAGAGATGAGACAGCGGGTCTCTGCGGTTTGGCTGGATGTTGAGCTGCAGCGCGTTCTTTGCTGTGAACTATCCCAGGACTGATTCCAAGGGAATTTTCTTTATTTCACTCTTACAGAGTTGCATCCATCCAGACAATGCATCTGAAATGCTCCAAGCATTTACTTCTTACTGCTGGGCTTATTTTACTTCTTTCACTTCTATGCTGTCTTTTGCATAAGACACAAGGTGACACAGGAGTGGTTAAAAGAAACAGATCCAGCTGGAACCCCAGTAAGTAAAGGTAAAGGTTTCCCTTGCTCGAAAGCCAGTCGTATCCGACTCTAGGGTGCAGTGCTCATCTTTGTTTCTAACAGCTTCTGCAGACGTTTCCATGGTCATGTGGTAGGCATGACTAGACACCGGAGTGCACGGAACGCTGTAAACTATAACATTAAAAATATAATCATATTAGAAATACTAATAATTTTAAAACACGCTGAAAATGCCATTAAAACAACAAACTTCCTGCCTTCCACCGTAAAACTCTCAGATGTCCAATATAATTGCTAAAATCCTGCCTAGAAATGAAAGTGTTTACCCACCTTTATCTGTCAAAGCTACTTCTTTTTTTTCTGTGTCTAGAATAGATGCATCTTTAATGGCTCATTAGACATGGAATGATGCATGCAGAAACGGCAACCCCTCATTTCTTGGACAACGTTAATGAAGAGAAACAACCATGATGTTTGGTTGGGCTCCAGCTGGGACCAGGGACCTCCCTGCTGCTGCCCCGCCTGCAAATGTGGAGAAGACCTTCTGGGGGAGAAGATCCCAATGAAAAATCTAATGGCGACATCTGTTTTCACAAGGCCTCCTGCAGTGAACTTTCAAAAGTCCCCATATTTTTGGCAGTGATGTCACAGTAACTCACGCAGCACACATGCAAACCCTGCACTGTTGTGATCTCGTCACATGTTGACTTTGCAGGCGTACACCGATCACTGCAAAGAAGGAACACACCTTGCGCAGCTGTGCCTGCATGCGGGAAGCAAGTGTGCTTCCAAGCTCCCTGCCGAGAGAAAAGACATCTGAGGAATTCAGACCTTGGTGTCACGTGTACAAAGCAACCTCTGAAAGTCAAGGCTGTGCTATGGGGCCCACAGGCTTCAAGGGGGAAAGATAGGCACACGTGACTTGTAGGCTGGCCACTGACAATCACCAAACAGGAGAACATCCACCACCAAGAAGATGGACAACCTTGTGCAGTTATGACCTGGGCGCATGGCTGCGTGCAAATTTTATGTGTGCAGATGCAGAACTGGAGCTGGCTTCTTAACCTTATAAACTGAATCTCTACCGTGACATGAAAGGGTATCCGCCCTAAAAGAAATCTTTGAAGTGGTAACCCATGTGCAAGCATATCAGAGAGTAAACAAATAATGAGATCCAGAGAGAGACAGCAGAGATAAAATATACACACATGCTGGACGTGTGTGTGTGTGTGTGTGTGTGTGTGTGTGTGTGTGAGAGAGAGAGAGAGAGAGAGAGAGTGAGTGAGTGTGAGTGTGAGTGTGAGTGTGAGTGTGAGTGTGAGTGAGTGAGACAGAGGATGGACGGAGGGAGGGAGGGTAGTTTTCCAGGTCACAGAACAGGGCGGATAACAGGTCATGTTTACAATCCTCAATTAACTCATTAGCAGATGTATAAAGCCAGAATGTTTATTTTCAATCCATCCACTAACCATTAATAACTCAAGAGAAACAAACTTCACTATAATAAATCAAGCCCCAGCCAGGGATCTTCTGTTATTCTAGTTCTAAATAGCCACACTGATCTTCTGCTACTATTAGTTGTAAATAGCTCTCTGCTATGCTTGCCAACCCTTGTGTACCTCTGTACCTGATGTGTATAAATTGATGCCATGAAGTCTCACTGTTAGGTCTGACAAAGTGGACTTGCTCCACAAAAGCTCACATTAAAATACGGTACAGGAGTGAGTCTTTAAGGTGCTACAATGTTGTTGTTGTTGTTTTGTCTTTTTGCTGTTGTTTTGTTTTGTATACTCTCTGATATGTTCCATAAAAGAGGATGTTTGTCTCCCATGGGTATCTTTCTTTTGGCGGAAACAACGGGAAGAGAGACCAAAGGGGACCCCTCCCCCCCCTTTGGAGTCACAAAGAAGGCTCCATTTATGGAGACTAACAAACAGTCAAGCAAATTAAGATGGGCGATTGGAGATAAGGGAGCATCATTCTGCCAGGCCCTGAAAGCCATTGCCAACCTCACATGCTCCATCATTTAACATCTCCATAGGCGCAAATAAGGCCTGCCAGGTCCACCAATAGCCACTATCAAAGGGCTGTCTGTCTTCCAAGGAGGTCAACAGAAGAAGCCCAGATCACTCTGCCTTTCTTCAAAGTTCTCCACCATCTCAACTCCAGGAGCAGCTCTTCAAAACGACAGAGTCCTCCCACCCAGAATGTGGAAAAGCCCCTCTGGCAAAGATTTCCACACGGAAAGACACAAATGCCAAGCCAGTGTGGATAAATCATCCCAATAGCAACCCCAACAAATCTCGGCACCTGCCACTATAAGCAGCAAGACCAAATAAGGGTCCACAGAAATTCAAGGGGTGCGTGGGATATATCTATTTATTGCTCTGCGCTGAACCTTTGAAAGTCCTTCTAGTATTGAATTAAGTCTTATCCCAAAGGTCTTGATACCGAGATAGATGTATTGCTGTACATTTGTCCAAGGAACTCGATGTGGCTTACACCGTATATTCCCTCTGCCGATTTTATCCTTGCATCAGCCCTGAGGAGTTGACATGACATTCATATGGCTTCAAGATACGGCATTACAATCAAAATCCAGCCAGTGAGCTTCATATCACCAAGGAGCAGGGAGCGGACTCTTGCCTTCCATCATCCTAGTGTGGTGGTTCCCAAGGTGGGGCCCAAGCCCCACTGGGGGGACATCAATTCCCAGAAGCCTCAGTCAGTCCATTGGCTGATCAGTGCTTTGGGGAATTGACTTGGGCTTCCGGGAATTGAAGTCCAAGAACCAAAGGTTTGGAAATATTGTCCTAGTGCCGTGATGGTGAACCTTGGCACTCCAGATGTTCTTGGGCTTCAATTCCCAGAACCCCAAGCCCCCTGTGAATCCACATGAATGCGTTTACTGCAATTCATCCAGCCCACACCGCCCTCATCGCCCCTGGAAGCGGAAGTAAAATGCACCCGTATGGAGGAAGGGTTAACCAGGAAGATCCTTAACTGTATGGGCGTGTTTTACTTCCGCTTTCAGGAATGACGAGGGTGGTGTGGGCTGGATGAATCGCAGTAAACCCATTCGTGTGGATTCACGGGGGCTTCTGTGAATTGAAGTCCAAGAACATCTGAAGTGCCAAGGTTCACCATCACAGTCCTAGTGCCAGACTTGAACACTTTCATGGGTCCAGGCCAGGGCAACCAAGAATTATTCAAACCGAGGTTGCCTGGAATTACTGCAATAATGAAAGGACTTTTGCCTTGGTAACCAGATTAATTTTGATATGATTAGGAATGATTATCTGATTTCATTCTGGAATTAACCCTTTATTGAGATAAATGCAAGTTGCAAATGAACACAGATTTCGGAGCCTTTCCTTGGAGAGCTATAAATCTCTGGAGGGCTCTTGGGAAGCAGTTCAGGCATCAGACTCCATGACCCGACAAATGGAAGAGGAGAGAACTTACCACTTCCTGAACCCTACATAAATATATTATTTTAATGCAGGTGAAACCAATGGATTGTACTGTATTTATGAAAGGGAATCATATGAAAACATCACAGCGTTGAACCCCTCCCCATCACAAAAATCCTGAGTATATCCTCTGCATTCATCCTAATGCCTCACTACTGGTGGTGGGGAGGAGCACGACGGGGGGGGGGGGGGGGGCTCTCCAAGCAGTTCCCAGTTCTTGGACAGAGAGATAAAAGCAAGATGAGCTCAGTTCAGTGAAGGGCGTAGGGTCTTCTTCTTCTTGTGCCACATCCGATTCTGAATATTGACTATCCTTGTGGCAATCAGCCATGAAGATTGACCTGGGAACCATATAATGCAATGGCTTTCCATTTGCCTTCTGCATTGCAGTGTGACAGCCATAGTACCACTGATTCACTTTCTGGTCCTGAGCCCTTTTGGCACGCAAAGTCCCCCTCAGCCCCAGGCTTGGATGGATGAAGCTGCTGTCCTCCATTAAGGTGGATTCAAGTGGTGTTTAATCCACTCAGGGACCATTACCCTTCCCTGTGGACTTTGCTACCCAAGGCCATTGGTCCTCAGGTTGGTCAAGTTAGTTAACTGCCACATGATGATCAGCATGGCAGTAGGGTCTACTTTATTACCATTGCAGGATAACCTGGCCAGACATCTGGACATGGGGTACCCTACACAATTCCAGATGTTCTCCTAGGTCTAAAACTAAAGACAACCAGAATTTAAAGAAGGAGCTCCTAGAAACCCCACGTGGATGACAAATATCTCTGCAAGTCCACGTGGTCCCAGCCTCCAGTTCATGGAGGACAAGGGTATCCATGGCTATAATTATGGATACCTAAGGACAACCTCTGGGTTGGAGAGATAGGCAGGCTATCTCTCAATGCCATTTCCAGGGAATCCTAAGCAGGTGAAGGCATCTGCTTGGGAATAATACCCTGAAGCCAATGGTGAGCCATTGTGTGAGACAGAATGCTGGACTGGATGATGGGCTCCTGTGGCCTCTTCCAGCAAGGCTGTTCTTATGTTCCTGTGTTTGGTGGCCCCCCACCCATCAGCAAGAGCCTAGCCCCAGACAGCTGTTACTCAGGCCCTCTCTGAAAGACACCTGGATGTCAGGAACAGAGAGCTCAAAAGGGAGACAAAGGGGCAAGAAGAGGGATGCTTTGATGCAGGTCTGGCTCCCATGAAGGGCAGAGAAAGGTGACTGTCTGGAAAACGGGAAGCTGAGAACAACTGCATGGTGCTGATGCAGCTTCACTGAAGCCAAAACAATGGGCCAGTATGAAGATGGATAAGTAAGGAGTAAGACCCCTGGAAAGTTGTTACCCCAGGAGCCTTAGATGTTCATCATATAAGAGATGCTTTGCTTAGGGCAGGGGTGCCCAAGCTATGGCGTACAGGCCAGATCAGGCTCACGACACCAAATCATCCAGCCTGTGCTGTCCTCATCGCTCCCAGAGGCAAAACATGCCCATACAGGTGCGTTTTGGTTCCAGGAACGACAAGGGCAGCACAGGCCGGATGAATTGGCATCGGGGACCAGATTTGGTCCATGGGCCATAGATTTGGCACCCCTGGTTTAAGCAGAGAAAATGGCATCTTAAAATCTATCTCATCTGAAAAATTTGGGCACCCCTGGCCTAGGGTTGCGTCAACTCCTCAAAACAATAGAAAAATATTCTCCACAGGTTGTGGCCCCACCATGTTATTCGCCAATGAAGGACTATCTTGTGACTAGCAACTGAGGAAGGCAGTAGAGGAGCCCATCAGAAAGCAGGAAGCTTGGAGGGTGTCAATGGAATAAAAAAACACCACTTCCCAATGAAAAGGGGTCTTTCTTGTGGTCCTATTCCTCCTCTTTTCACACCCATCAATTCAATCCCTAAAGATTTCTTTTGGTTCCAAAAACCCACTCTCTCCTTCCCTTCTCCCTGACACATCCTCCCCTCTATGCAAAATCTCCGGAGGAGCTTCTGTTGAATCTACCCATCCAGACCTATGGAACTAAGCCTTCTGCATCCCTGCATTGCATAAGGTAGATACAATATTTTAGTTGCTGTGTCAATCATATTTTAATTTGTCAGCTTTGCTTGCTAGGTAATGGAGAACTTTTTAAGGCCAAAGAGTGCTTCAACTGGAAGGCCGGAGGGAGTTTAGGTGGCAGATAATATTTTAAGCATCTGCTCCTTTCGTAGGTTTTGATTTTGCATACCACAGATTTAGTTTGTTTGGGTTTGTATCCATTTAGAAGCCTCTGGTGAACAACAGGATAATACTCTGCTTTGCTTGGGAAATTCCTGAATTCAACAATTGGTTTGATTTCCTTTGAATGTTGTCACTCTTCATGGAATGCTGCTCTTCTGATTTCTACTTGAATGTGTTTTCACCCTTTTTGAACTAATAAAATACACTTATTCCTCACAACAACTTTAAATAAACTTTTTCTATTAATTGTAGCTGAAATAGCTGAGTGGCATCTCTGGTTAAGCTCTCATTCCCACTGGAGGCAAAAAGGACCCACATTTCCACCAACAAGTCCCCTTTTGCTGCCCCCCCCCGCCACATCCCCCTCTTTCTCTTGAAGGTCAAGAGCCACAGAGGGGATTCAGGCGGGACAGACAGATTGGCTGAAAATCAAGGTGGCCAGCCTTCCGATAAGACCGCCAAAGGGAAACTTGTCCTCTTTCCAAGATAATCTGGGCTCAGGGTCTGAAGGCAGGCTGAGTCATTCACTCACCCGCTCGCTCCGTCTCTCCTCCATTCATTCATTGATTCATTCACTCTTCCTCAGGGAGCAGCCAAAAGCTCAGCCTCTTCCTGCCCTGCAACGGCCCAAATGAGCAGCTTTCATGACAGCCAGCCAGGAGAAAGTTGTTTCTCCAAAGCTCTGCCCAAGGTGATCCTTGGCACTTCCCACCACCACCAACAGCCCAATGCCAGGCTTTACCAAGTGTGGGCTCAGCTGTTAGAAGACCATTCCAGGAAGGAGCCCCAGAGACCCCTGCCAGTCCACCCTCCTATGGTTTTGGCTTAGCTTCTCTAAAGACTCAGTCAGCAATGGGATTCCCCCATCCCACTCCCCCAATTTGCGGTGCCAGTTTCCGTGCCCTTCCTGCCTTCTCCCAGACCACCATCAGCCCTCTGCCCATTTCCCTGAAAAGTACAGTAGCCAAAAACCTGTGGGGGAAAAAAATAATAAGAAGTCCTTCTCCCTCTCCCCAACCTTCCCCCTATCACTGCCCAGCAACTGCAAGTCAGAGAAAGGGACGTGGGATGATAGGATACTTCACATTCTGTGATTTGGCTTCAGGGTAAAGGCAGAAAAGAGCCCCAGAGGAAGTCTATGGAGGGAGGAAGGAAGGCAGCCGCAGGGAGAGAATGGCAAGTGAATGAGAGGCAGAGCCAGAGGGCCAGGGGTGTGTGTGTGGGGGAGGGGGGGAGGGGGAGAGGTGGAAGAGATGGAAAGAGAAAGTATCTATTTTTAAAATTGTATTCAACATAAAAACAAACATAAACATAAAGACAAATAAAGGTTAAGGTCGCCCTTGGTCAAAAGCTAATCCTATCCGACCCTAGACAAATAGTCTTGTCCTGTGGTTATACCTCTCTTTTTAACTAAATACATAGTCAATAAACTCAATATCTATAGAATCATTTTTCATTGTCAAACTTTTCTTTAATTTTAGTTCCCTGATCATTTTATCATGTATAGCAGTGATGGCAAACCTTGGCACTCCAGATGTTCTTGGACTTCAATTCCCAGAAGCCCAAGCCCCTGTGAATCCACACGAATGGGTTTACTGCGATTCATCCGGTCTGTGCCCTCGTTGCTCCCGGAAGCAGAAGTAAGACTCTTCTGGGTTAACCCTTGCTCCGTACAGGTGCATTTTACTTCCACTTCTGGGAGCGATGAGGGCGGCGTGGGCCGGATGAATTGCAGTAAACCCATTCATGTGAATTCACGGGGGCTTGGGCTTCTGGGAATTGAAGTCCAAGAACATCTGGAGTGTCAAGGTTTGCCATCATGGATGTATAGCCATGTTTATCATGTATAGCCATGTTCCATATTTCTTTATACCAGTCCTCCATTACAAATTATATTTACATTTTCCAATTTTCAGCCATTAATAACCTCGCAAATGAAGATAAAGAACCGAAACGGAGTCAAATGCTCACTAGCCTTCAAAGAGTATTTGGCATCCTGTTCTGTCCAGCAATCTCAGTTTATGGGTTCCTGGGATCCAGGATCAGCCCAGAGAGTACTCTAAGTGTCACGGGGAGGTGTACAAGTGGAATTGGTATTGCACACTCACACACACACACCACCACCACCACCAACACCACCTTGCTCCCTATGAACATCCCTCCCCAAGCTCATGGCCAGGGTTCAGGCCAGCTTTGACCGGCGCCCCCCCCCTTGCCCTCCCTAGAATTACGGGGAGGGGGGGCTGTAAAGAAGACGCCCTCTTTTAGCTCCCAGCCCCCCCCCCCCCCCCACTTGCGGCTGCGGCGGCTGGTTGCTAGTCCTGCTTGCCCAGTGGAAGTTGGGGGGAGTTCCCGGTGCCCCCCCCCCGGGAAGGAAACCTCCCCCCACCCCACAGGTCCTTCGTGAAGGGACCTCTGGACCAGCCCAGGTTCCCCGCCATCGAGCAGGGAGCGCCGTTGGGGCCGCCTGTGTCCCACCCGGACCCCTGCCCATTTCTCCGGATGGAATGGAAGACCAGGATCCGCAGCCCGAGGATGGGGTACACGGAGGGCGCACACACGGGGGGGGGGGGGCGGGCGAGGGGGCTGCCGGTGCCTCGCGGGATGAGCCGTCCTATTGCCCCGGGAGGGGGCGTCGCCCGTCGTGTCCGGGGAGCAGACAGAGGTCGAAAGCTGCGGCTGATCCCCTTGGCCCCGAAGCCAGGGGTGGGCGGTGGGTGGGAAGGGGTCGCTGGGGGGGGGTCCCCTCTCGGGTTAGGGTCACTCCCACGGACCCCACCCGTTGGGCTCTGTCGCAACGTCCAACCATGTAGAACTCGCCCCCGACGGGCACTTTGCGAGCAGGACCGACCTCTTCTTGCTCTTGAGCAATCCGAGTGGAGGAGGGAGGGAGGGAGGGAGGGGGAGGCGCCACCACCACCACCCGTCCACAGGCAGAGGAAGGGCGAGGGTCCCTCCTCTCGTCGGGCATCTCCGGTCCCGGGCTGTCTCCCCGTCCAGGACCGTGCAAGGCAGCAGGAGGGACGGAAGGAAGGGGCTCTTTCTCTCGACCCCCCTCCCTCTCGAAGGGTTGCGGGTCTGCCTGGAGGGTTACTACAGTGCTGTCAGTCTCGGGATTTGGAACATTTTGTGACAACCACCACCACCACGAGTCTTTCCAGTATACATGTGGTACAAATTCTCTAATAGTAACACACCAGGTGAGTGCAACGTTCCCTAAAACAACTCAGATGCTTGGACAACTTGCTACAAACTATGCCATAGAGTCTAATGGCCTTTTAATAAAGAAGACCGCCGCTTCCTAGCTGCCACAACGCGAACTGAGCGACCGCAGAATTGTCATCGAATCGAAACCTGCTTCTCAGCCTGCAGGACTCTTTCTACAATTAAAATTGGACTGGACAATCGGAGTGACTTCCCTTCTCCTTCCTGGGGAGGAAGCAAGCCAAGCCAAGCCCGCCTGGGAAAGGGTGTGTGTGTGTGTGTGGGGAGAGGGGGGGGGGCGGGGGTCGCGTCTCCCCCTCCCCCCCTGGGCATCACATCCCGGGCACGGTCTGTGGGGTGTCCGGTCATCCCCCCCCCGGGCGGGGCATCCTCCCTCTCGGACCCCCCACCCACCCACAGCCCCCAACAACTTGGAGCGCCCCCTCTTTGGCCGGAGGCCCCCCTCCCACGCCCCCCCCACCCCGTCTTCGACGCGCGCCCCCGCCGGCCCTGCCTTACCTTCTCCCGCTCCCCGGGTGTCTGGGCGGGCGGCGGGGACGGGGCTGGTTCGGCCTCCGCCTCGGACCGGCGCAAGACGGGCGCCCAGCCAGCCACGGTGGCTGCCCAGGCACTTGGCTCGGCCCGCCGTCCGTGCGCAATTGGCGACGCCCGCTGCCAATCTCCGCCGCCGCCGCCGCCGCCGGGACCTTCCCAGGACTGGCGGGGGGGAGGGGGCGGGGGGCGGGCGGTCTCGCCTCTCCCCCTCTTTCCCCTCCCCCCATGCCTCCCGCGATTTGCAAGCGGAGAGGGGGGAGGGTCCGAGAGAGAGAGAGAGTGCCCCTCCCCCGCCCGGAGGGATGACCGAACCCACCCTCCCCCCCGCCGTGCCCGGGATGGGCTGCTGCCCAGAGAGCGAGGGAGGGGGCCAGCGGCGACGCAACCCCCCCTCCACACGGACACACACACGGACACTCACCCCCCTCCCCTTTCCCAGGCCTGGCGCGGGTTTGGCTTCCCCCGAGGATGGGAAAACGGAGTCACTCCCTGCCCTGGGTGGATGTTGGGGAGGGCGAAGGAGGGCTTTTGGACCTTTGCTCTTTTCAGTGGGAGTTTTTAAAAGGCAAAGATATAAATAGTAGCTCCAGGCGGCTGTGGAAATACCGGCGGCAGCGGTGGAGGCTGGATTTTCCAGGGAGGAAACCTCGACTCGCCCAGGGCTGCCTTCGGGATTGGAAGCGGGGGCGGGCGGAGGGGGGGACAGTAAAGAGCAGCAGACTGACTTCTATCTATCTATCTATCTATCTATCTATCTATCTATCTATCTATCTATCTATCTATCTATCTATCTATCTATCTATCTATCTGTGTCTGTCTGTCTGTCTGTCTGTCTGCCTATCTATCTATCTATCTATCTATCTATCTATCTATTCCATTTATATCCCAACCATCTGGGATGTTCTCCCACTCTGGGCTGGTTGCAGGGTCCCCACAATCCCCCCTCTCCCCTCCTCTTCCAAGGTCAGAGTCGTCCTCCAGAGCCTCCCCCTCCCCACCAGCTCCTCTCCCCAGCTGCAGCTCTCAGAGGAGTCCCTCCCACAGCCAGCCCACTCTACCTGGGTCCATCCCTCAGGTGTTTGGACTCAGGTGCTGGCCAAACCAGCAACTTGGACAGGAAGGACCTCCCCGCTTCTGCACGCATATCCAAGCATCTTTCTTTAGTGTTCAAGGAATGAAGAAGCAGACAAGTGAAGTAGTGAAATTCAGCTCTTTCTTAGTGGGGTTTGAACACACTTTGGTTGGGGTAAAACTCGAACTTATATACACTATAAACAGTAACAGTAACAATAATACAACAAGCCCATTGGCTAATGGAGTATGCACATTTTCGATCCACTTTTTTGCATAAGGATAGATACATGAGAAAAGATAAATTCCACTCCTGTCAGAAAACACAGTTAACATACATAACATTCTTCCACCCTAGGTAAAAACAAAATCCTTTAACCAGGATGGCGGTCTAGTTTCCCTTCTGGGTCGGACGCTTGGCTGAGCCGGCTCCGGGGCTTGTAGGATGGGCGACCCGACTGGAGTGTGGGATTGACTAGAGGGGGAGGATTGTAAACCTGAATTAAAGCTCCGTTTGTCAGATGAAGGAGCAGGGGATCGCTCAAAACCAAAATCTAATTCTGTGGATGAATAAGACAACTCAGGGTCCCTCCTGTATGTACTAAGAGTGGAGGGCGACTCCGAACAAAATTGGTAATCATCAATAAAGGAATCCAGAGTGCTAGGCTGGGACAGTGTAGGGGTACGCCTGGCCAGAATAGGGGAGTATTCCACAAATTCCCCTTGAAATCAGTCCCTAGAAGACACTTCTGGGTCAATGTTGGCTGGCTGCTGACTATGACCTCTGCCCCCTGGGTTTAAATGGGTGGGGGCCAACCCTAGCGTTGAGTGTCTGCATTCGTCTTGTGGGGCCAGTACTCTGGGTCTCAATTGATCCACGTGCCTCCTCCAGATCAGACCAGTGGCTGTTTCGATTCTGTAAGAAACAGGACCAGTCTGATCGATCACAAACCTAGGCTCCCACGTAGGGCCACCAGCTGCATAACTGCAGCAATGTACAGGGTCGGACGAGAAACCCTTCTGGTGTTGGATCGCTATATTTGTGCCTTTGTCCTCTACCCTAGAGGGATCCAATCTGTCCAGCAAGGTTGACAGTTTCCTTTGCTGGAGCAATTCAGCAGGGGACAGCCCTGAGGCAAGGGGGGTGAGCCTATATGTGAAAAGAAACTGGCGTAACTGGAGCTCCAAATCCCCTTCACCCATACGGCGAAGCGTGTCTTTAGTTGTGCGCACCTGCTGCTCTACTTGGCCATTGGTGGCTGGGTGGAATGGGGCGGCAGTGATGTGCCTAATTGCATTCCTTTCCATGAAGGATTGGAATTCTGCAGATGTGAACATGGACGCGTTGTCAGATACCAACACATCTGGAAGTCCAAATGCTGCAAACAGCCTACTTAGGTGCATTATTGTGGTGGCTGAAGTGGTATTAGGCACTCTAATCACTTCCAGCCACTTAGAGAATGAATCCACAACCAACAAAAATAGGGCACCCCTAAATGGACCTGCAAAATCTATGTGCAACCTGGACCACGGGCCCCGAGCAGAATCCCATTCCCGAGAGGGAAGGTGGGATTGCTCTGGGTGAGAGGATTGACAACTGGCACAAGTGCCGACCATTTGTTCTATGTCTTGGTCCAGTTAGGGCCACCAAAAGTAGCTACGGGCAAGGGCTTTGGAACGGACAATTCCTGGGTGACTTGTGTGAAGTAAATGTAAACCCTTTTTCCTGAGAGTGACAGGAATGACCACCCACTGGCCCCATAGAAGGCAACCTCATTCCACTGAGAGTTCCAAACGCTTGCAGTGAAATATTCTGAATTCCTCGGCTAGAGGAGAGACAGGCCAGCCTTTTTGTACCCAAGACATTACGTTAGTCAATGTTACATCCTTGGCCGTAGCCTTGGCTATATCTGAGGGGACAACTGGGGGTGAGTCGAAAGCCTCAATCATAAAGACCTGGTGGTCGCTTTCGATCAAGCAATCGGCTTCCCCGTCCCCAATGCAACATCCTTAGGGACAGAATTTGAGGCGGGGTGGGACAGGTTCACAAAGATTCCAAGGAGGGGATTGTGGTCAGTTACGATGTTAAAAGGCCTTCTGTAAAGGTAATCATGGAATTTCTTAGTGCCTGCCACGATTGCCAACGGCTCCCTGTCTGTCTGAGCATAATTTTTCTCAGGCTTTGAGAGTGAACGGGAATAGAATACTACGGGGGCTTCCCTCCCATCACTTAGTACATGGCACAACACAGCTCCCACCCCCACAGGGGATGCATCACACACAAGTACAACTTCATTGTTAGGATCAAAATGAGTTAATACAGAATCCGAAGATAGCAGCCTTTTGAGTTCTAGGAACGCTTTCTCCTGGCAATGGCCCCAGTGCCAAACAGTATCTTTCTTAAGAAGCTGATGTAATGGTTTGGCAACTGAGGCTTTGCGATGGAGAAAAGCATGATAGAAGTTTAACAATCCTAGAAATGATTGCAATTCGGCTTTACATTTTGACCTGGGTGCATTCCGCATGGCCGCCACCTTGGAGTCAAAGGGTATGATACCTTGGGGTGTAATGCGGTATCCAAGGAACTCCACTTCCCGTGCCAAAAACACACATTTGTCTCTTCTGAGACGTAGACTGGCCCTCTCGAAACATGACAGGACTCGATCGAGCCTGGTCGCTAGTTCAACGGGAATTCTCAAAAAAAAAAAAAAACCCCTCTGTGGGATTATGGAAAAGGTAATACCTGAATCCACCTCCATCTTGAAGGGGACGTCCTGCAGGCTCAGGTCTGTGAAGAAATGCTCGCTGACGATGCCCACTTGGCACTGCTCAGGCTCTGGTGACACTTTGGCGGTGGACATTTTGTGGTGATGACTCTTCTTGGACTCAGGTGCTGGAGTTCTTTGCTTTTGCTGTCAGCATACTTTAGCAATGTGCCCTCTTCGCCCGCAGTTGTGGCATTCTGCAGTGCAGAAGGGGCATGTCCTGCGGTCATGCCGGGCTCCACAGCCATCACACTTGCAAAGGAATTTTTTCTTCTGATGGTCATGGTGCTCTTGGTGTTTTCATCGGACCGCTCGGACTTCTCCCTCTGCGTCGCTGGACTCCAATGAAGAGCTGGAACCAGGCGAAGCTGAGGAGGATGAAGATGAATTTTGCTGAGCTTGCACAGCTGAGTCGGTGGCACTGGTGGTGGAGTGGCTGTTGTGTATGGAACTTGTGCCTTTAAGAAATGTAACCTTGTCTTCTAAGTACCCTTGTATGAGTGAATGAACTGTGAATGAGTCCTGGTGATTACAATGTAACTCAGCTGTCCTTGCTAGCGATTCAGCTGCCACTAGAGGCAGCTACAGAGCTCAGCCCACATGGTTCAGATCAACCAATCACAGAGTAGCGCAGGAAACATTCCCGCCACAGGTAAACCTTGTAAGGTATTCAGTACGTCCCAATGACGTCACTGATACTGCAACCAATAGGCGCCCATGGGGCAAAATTCAAATGTACTGTAAGCATATATAAGGAGCTGCGTCTCCGCCATTACCTCATGTTCAGATTGCATACCTTGCAATAAAGATGTGTTTGGCCCCCTGAATGCTGCCTACTGCGTATCAATCTTCGAACATCAAAGTGGCGATGCCTGAAAAGCTTGATGTTGGACCATGCGGCCTGAGACGCTACCGCCTCTTCTAGGACAGCCTTGAAAGTTAGCGTCTTCCTGATCATGAATTGAGCATCTTCGTCCCTCATGCTGGCCAGCAGACGGTCCCGGAGTGCTTCTTCGATGTTGTCCCACTTGCACGGGGCGGTAGCAATGCGCAGAGCAGCGGCATAGTCTGCAATGGACTCCCCAGGTCTCTGCTGCCTTCTGTGGAAGGCCACCCTGGCTGGGAAGATTGAGACCTCTGGCTGCAGGTGTTTCCTCAGTGCGGACATGATTTCTGCGAGCGGCACCACATCCACATCCCTTGGGAGAACGAGGTGGGTTGCCAGCTCAAGCGTCTCAGAACCACACTGAGCAAGGAAACAGGAGCGCTTCTGGTCTTCGTTGGTGATCTTCTGCAAGGCCATTGCGTGGCGGAATCGGCTTTCCTATGTTGCCCATTTCTCTGGACGTGCTGGGTCAAATGGGCCGATGTTGCTGCCGTGTGGGGACGCCATCCCACCTCCGTCACCACTTTAGTGTTCAAGGAATGGAGAAGCAGACGAGTGATGTAGTGAAATTCAGCTCTTTAATAGTGGGGTTTGAACCCAGTTTGGATGGGGCAAAACTCTGACTTATATACACAATAAACAGTAACAGTAACAATAATACAACAAGCCCATTGGCTAACAGAGTGTGCACATTTTCGATCCACTTATTTGCATAAGAATAGATACATGAGAAAAGATACATTCCGCTCCTGTCAGAAAACACAGTTAACATACATAACACTTTCTGATGCTTTTTCAGTTCTCAAAGCTTGGGATGACATCTTTTGGGTGACCCACCTCCACTCAGAAGGCCTCAGTCCAGGGGTATTCAGGAAATCAAGGCCCTGAAAGGGACCCCCCACCCCCGTCCAATTATTATAAGAACATAAGAGCAGCCTTGCTGGAAGAGGCCACAGGAGCCCATGATCCGCCCCAGCATTCTGTCTCACACAGTGGCTCACCATTTCCTTCAGGGTATTCCCAAGGAGATGCCTTCACCTGCTTAGGATTCCCTAGAAATGGCATTGAGAGATATCCTGCCTATCTCTCCAACCTGGAGGTTGTCCTTAGGTATCCATAATTATAGCCATTGATACCCTTGTCCTCCATGAACTTGTCTAATCCTTTCTTAAAGCTGTCAAGACTGACAGCTGTCACCACTTCTTCTGGCAGGGAGTTCCATAGGCCAGTAATTGATCCTCTGGGTGAAAAAGTACTTTCTCTTATTTGGTTGACAACTAGTACCCAAAAGTTTCATGGAGTGCCCCATCTGTTCCAGGGTCACCTTGCAGGCTGTCTTTAGAAGTACTGTAATTGTAAAATTGGCTTTTAAATTTTTGTTCAGTTTTAGAAGAATGGCTTGGTCGATTTTAGAGAAATAAATAGTCCTTATACCTCACTTTGGAGACCCATTAGGCAGGAAATAGATTAATAAATGCCTTAATGAATAATAGTACCCATAAGCACCCTTCTTGGGATCTAAAGATCACTGCAGATGGTGACTGCAGCCATGAAATGAAAAGACACTTCTTACTCCTTGGGAGGCAACCTATGGCAAACCCAGGCAATAAAAAGTAGAGACCTCACCCTGCCAACCAAAGTCTGCATAGTAAAGCAATGGTCTTCGCAGTATGGCTGTGAGAGCTGCTCCTCCATGGTCAAGGAAACATCTGCAGACACAGAGACAGCGATGGCAGTTTTGGCTGTGAACAGAGATGAACACTGAACCCTAGAGTTGGACACTATTGACTTTCGAACAAGGGTGACCTTGACCTTGGCCTTCCTTTCCCTCCTGGAGTTGGCTTGGCCCTCTTACACCAGTGGTGTAGATGGGGTGGGTGGTGAGTGGGTCTTGAAGCACAGGGGTGTTTTCTGCCCCTCTGGGTGCTGCCAAAATGAAAGGGACTGGAACATGGGTGCCCACCTGGGGGTTACTGCCCCAGGACGACTTCCAAATAAACCCCTCTGGCATTTCCACAAACCAGATCACCTTTATGGCTTGGGGGGGGGGGTGCGTGGGCAGCAGGCCACACCTCCAATTCCTGTTCAAGCATTTGGAGACAAAGGAGAGGCATGCATGGCTTCTCTTGAAGAGCAGAATGCCGCCTTCCTGAGTCACTTTGGTGGCAAATGGCTTCCTCTGCCCCCTCATTCCTCCGAACCCCCTGCCTTCCTCTGCTCCTGAGAAAGGCTTGTGCCCATTCCATCTTTTGGAAGGGGGGAGGGAATTCCAGCTGTGGCCAAAGATGCCATGATTTTGGCAGGGGTGATGGTGGGTGAGGGGCATCCACCTCCCATCTGGCACCTTCTGAGTGTGTTGGGCCACAACTCCCATAAGAGCCCTGGTGGCACAGTGGTAAAACTGCAGTATTGCAGCCAGAATGTTGCGAATTCGATCCTGACCAGGTTCAAGCTTGACTCAGCCTTCCATCCTTCCAAGGTGGGTCAAATGAGGACCCAGCATGTTGGCCTCAAAATGCTAATTAACTTGTGGACTGCCCAGAGAAGGCACTAGCACTATGGGGTGGTATAGAAGTGGAATTGCTATTGCTATATTCTTGTTAAATATGACAATGTTCTAATTATGGGCTACCTACAACAGACTTTCTCAAGGTTTTCGGGTCATAGGCCTGACCACACCTCCCGGACTGCTGATCGGGCTGGTCACGTGGTACCTCCCTCTTGGACGCAGAAGTAAAATTTGCATTGCACATGTGCAGAATGTGTTTTAATTCCTCTTCTGGGATCGGTGAGGGTGTTGGGGGCCGGATGGATTGGTGTCAGGGGCCGGGTTTGGCCTGTGGGCCATAAGCTGAGAATGCCTGATCTACGATGTCTATTTCTGCCCCTAGGCTGCTATCAAGTTCTTCTCTCTGTGAATCCACACAAAGAAGAATAACAGTTACAGGTAAGCAGCCTGCCATTATAGAGCCCTGGTGGCACAGGGGATAAACTGCTATACTGCAGCCAAAACATTGTGAGTTTGATCCTAACTAGAAGCAAGGTTGAGTCAGTGTAAGATTGTGTTTCCCCCCAGAGCTTCCTAAGAAATTAGGTGAGAACAATCTACCTGAGTGACGGCTTTGCTAATACGCTCCAAGGATGTGCCTGACCGGAACGGTTCCCTTGTTCCAGGCTCGGGGTGGGAGAATGACACCTGAGTCTCAAAATCCCTTTGGTAGTGAAAGGAAAAGCAAACACAAGCCACTCACCTTCTTGTTGTTTTATAAAAGGTAAAAAGGCAGAGTAAAAAGTGTTTACAGAAACGGAGACCCAAAAATATACAGCTGAACATTCAAACAAAGTAGAACAGAATTATGTAGATAAGAAAATCTATATAAAAGCCACGAGGCTTCAAAGCATACATTTGTAACCCAGCAATTCTAAGCAATTTATTTCCTTTCCCCTCAACTTGGTAACCCATCAGGCCAAAGACAGTCAATCAGGCATCAGGACCCACCAGGACCTCCATGTGGAAACGAGGGGCTTCCTTCCAGGTCAGCATAAACACACCTCCTTTTCCCAGCCCCCAGAGCTGGTATGGTGAACATATGTGCCAGGGCCATTTCTAGCCCATGTTTTGAGCTAGCTAACACCTGCATGATAAGAGCATGGGCAGTTTTTCTCAAGCTGAATTTTAAAAGTGGAAAGTTTTTCTTTCTTTCCCAGGCCCAGTAATGGCTTCTAGGCATTTCCAAATGCATGTGTCTTTCGAACAGAACCAAAGTAACCCCATAGTTCCAACTCTGGTCTCTTACACTCAGCCTTTTCTGAAGCTGGTAAAATGTGTCCGTAGCATGTTGGGGGTAAAATGCTCATTACCTTGTGAACCGCCCAGAGAGTGCATTAAGTGCTATGGGGTGGTATAGAAGTGTCATTGCTATTGCTGTAACCCAACATCTGGATATGGTCCAATTTGCACAGAGGACACCGAAAGGGAAAGAGGCGGAGGAGGAAAAACAATGCAGATCTCCTCAGAAACAAACCCTTCCTCCCTTTCCCATGCACAGATTAGTTGATTAATTGTGCCTCGAGTCTAGCCTGTCCTCCCTCCAAATGTTTATTTATTTGAAGCATGTATAGCTTGCCCCATCGTGCAAGATATTAGGTCAGGTCACATTGCTGTACAAGAGAATGTAAAGTGCATACAACCGTAAGGTGAAAATCATTGCATTAAAATCTGTGCCTGCCAAGTTCCTCCGTCTCCTCACCCCCACACCCACAGGCAATCTAGTGAATAAGTAGGCTTTGCCTTGGCACTGAATCAATGCCAATGTTGGCACCAGTTGAGCCTCTGGGTGGTGAGGGGGAGGGGGAGGGCACATTCCACAGCCAGTGTGCAACAGCCCAGAAAGCCCTCCCACATCATGAACCGTTCTTAAAGCTAAGCTGCAAAGGATCTTCCTGACCTGGCAGGTTTCTATGGGGAGAACTGCACCTCCGTTGGAGACTCAAGCTCCATTTTGGACCAGTATCTCATTGCTATGCTCAGTTGGAGGAGACCCATTGATTCAGTGGGGCTTCCGTAACTCAACTTTTCATTCAGACATAAATTCCGTGAATCTCCTCTCTGTGGGAACTTCTTCTTCTGTGTCCAGATCAAATGAAACAGCCAGAATGAAGCCACTTTCTTGGCTTTGTCATTGGCCAAACATAAGTCTTCATCAGTATATATTTCTGGCAGTGGTTGGCACATTGGCCATCTTCTTCTTTCGTGTCCTGATCGAACCCTGGACCACCAAAATGAAGCCACTTTCTTGGCTTTGTCATTGGACAAACTTAAGTCCTCATTGGTGCCTGTTTCTGGCAGTCATCGGCATACCAGCAAAAGGGCAGGGCTCTGTGTCTCCACACATTCACACCGTGTGTTGTTGCCCACCAGCAGTCCCCACTTGAGCATGTCTTGCATTTAGGGATTCAGACCCTCAGCCTATTCAAGGTCTTCCAAGTGATGAAGGGGAGGTTGAGTTTTTCAGCTCTATCCTCCATGAATGTGGTTCCTTGTCCAGTGAGCTCCTTCTTCCTCCATCCTATCATTTGGTTTTGCTCTTGTGTACCCTCAAGAATGGATAGGGCTGGAGCAATGTCTAGCCATGTTATCTGGGATCAGTTTGATCCTGTTGCCCCTGAGGAAGTGGACAGACTTCTTGGAGCTGTTCATGATACCACTTGCTTATTTGATTGCTGTCCTGCCTGGTTGGTTAGAGCAGCCAAGGCTACCACGGGCAGCTGGGTCGGTGCGATGGTGAATGCCTCTCTGCGGGAGGGAGTGTTTCCAGCGGCTTTCAAACATGCGCTGGTGCGTTCCCTCCTGAAAAAGCCACCGCTCGATCCTACGGTTATTTCAAACTTCAGACCGATTTCCAACCTTCCCTTTGTGGGGAAGGTGTTGGAAAAAGCAGTGGCACAGCAGCTCAAGGGTTTTTTGGATGATATGGATTATCTGGACCCGTTTCAGTCAGGTTTCAGGCCCGGCTATGGTACCGAGACTGCATTGGTTGCACTCTTGGATGATCTCTGGCGGGAGCGGGACAGGGGTAACCCCTCTGTTCTTGCTCTTCTCGACCTCTCAGCGGCTTTTGATACCGTCGACCACGGTATCCTTCTGAGCCGGCTCAGAGGATTGGGGCCCCAGGGCACTGTGTTGTCCTGGTTTTCCTCCTTTCTGAAGGGCCGGTTCCAGTCGGTGTCTTTAGAGAGCGAGTTGTCCAGTCCTAGGCCGCTCCTTTGTGGGGTGCCTCAGGGCTCGGTACTATCGCCTCTATTATTTAACATCTACATGAAACTGCTGGGTGAGATCAATCATTCCCATGGTGTGGGGTATCATCAGTATGCAGATGATAGCCAATTATATATCTCTGCCCATGGGGACCCGAGTGATGGAGTCAAAGTCCTGACTGGATGTCTGGAGGCTGTTCAGGTCTGGATGGGGGGACAATGGGCTTCAGCTGAATCCTGGCAAGACTGAGTGGTTCTGGGTTCGGGGCCCCGTGCTTACCCGGGAGCTACCAGCTTTGGTTCTGGATGGGGCAATGTTGCCCCAGACAGACCTGGTGTGCAACCTGAGGGTTCTCCTGGACTTGCGGCTACTGCTCAAAGAGCAGGTGGCAGCCGTGGCCAGGAGGGCCTTTGCACAGCTTCGTGTAATTTACCAGCTGCGCACGCTCCTGGACCGGGACTCCCTGCTCATGGTCACTCATGCTCTGGTCACCTCCAGATTGGATTATTGCAACGTGCTCTACATGGGGCTGCCCTTGACCACTATTTGGAGGCTTCAGCTGGTCCAGAATGCTGCTGCTCGGGTGGTGATGGGCTGCGGTCGTTTTGCCCATGCCTCACTGCTGCTCTGGGAGTTGCACTGGCTCCCAGTTTGCCTCCAAGTGCAATTCAAGGTGCTGGTTTTGACCTTTAAAGCCCTTCATGGCATTGGTCCAGGGCATCTAAGAGACCGCATCTCCCCAAGGCTTTCAACCCAAGGCTTTCAACAGGAGGGGCTCAGTTGTGGTCCCGTCTGCAAAAGAAGTCCATCTTACAGTGACCAGGAGGAGAGCCTTCTCTGTGTCTGCCCCAGCCCTGTGGAACCTCTTACCACTAGATCTCCATCTCCAGTCAGATCCCTTATCCTTTAGGAAGATGTAAAAGACGTGGTTGTGCCAGCGGGTGTGGGGTGAGTCTGATTCCACCTCACAGGCCCGCTGGCTCGTATAGCCTCCCTGAGGGATCCTGTGTATTTCTGTTGTTGTTTTTATCTTGGGGGGAGGGAAGATCAGGGTAGTTTTTTTAATGTTTGAATGTTTTAGGTTTGTTCTGGGTATTTTATATACTGTTTTAGTGGGACTTGATTATTTTTAGCTTTTGCTGTTTTTAACTGTTTTATTCATGTTGTTAGTCGCCCTGAGTGGTGTTCCCCACCAGGAGGGTGGGATATAAATTTATAAATAAATAAATAAATAAAAATGTTTGTTCTTGCCATAAAGCTCTCCTCCTGGATCTGAGCTGATGGACGTGAGGCTCATCTCCGTTCAGAGGATGTCAAGGGTCCTTCTCTTGCTTAGTTCTCTCAGGGCCTGCTGGTACTTCTCCCCTTATCTTAGGTGGGCTTCCTGCCTTTCTGCTTCTCTCCTATCAGGTTGGTCTCAACTCTTGGTGGGTGGCCTGATGAAGGAATGACCCTCCCTCCGACCCAATGGCAGGTGGAAATTCAGGCTGGGGCCCATTTTGGCCATTCCTGGGCTCCCAAGAGGGGCCAGCCTGAAGCCCTTTGTAGGACTGAAGAGCAACTGCCTTCTCAGTCAGCCCCTGAGCTAACTCCCTCTTCCTGGGCTTTGCCCCCCTGAGGTCTCTCTCCAAGCTGAGCTGGCAGTGATTTCCATAGGGAGGAGGAACCCACACCGAAAGGCTGGAGGGGCAGCAGTCCGTCTGACAAAAACTCCATCCCTCCAAGCAGAGCGGGACCAGGACGGCCTTCTCCTTCTCCGTCTCCCATGTATGGCCACTCTCTACAGTTTCCCTTGGGACTGAGGTTTGAGGGCATGGAAGCTTATCCATAAGTGGGCATGAGCAAGCCACTAGCCCTCTGTGTCCGTTCCTGTCCTCCATGGAAACATGGCAATGATGATGATGATGATGATGTGCCCTCTGTGTCCATTCCTGTCCTCCGTGGAAACATGGCAATGATGATGATGATGTGCCCTCTGTGTCCGTTCCTGTCCTCCATGGAAACATGGCAATGATGATGATGATGTGCCCTCTGTGTCCATTCCTGTCCTCCGTGGAAACATGGCAATGATGATGATGATGATGATGTGCCCTCTGTGTCCGTTCCTGTCCTCCATGGAAACATGGCAATGATGATGATGATGATGATGATGTGCCCTCTGTGCCCATTCCTGTCCTCCATGGAAATATGGCAATGATAATGATGATGATGATGATGATAGTAACTGGCTCTTGAAGGACTGCTTGGGATAATCTCAGGTAAAGGTCAAGGTCTCCGTTGCTTGAAAGCCAGTCATAACCAACTCTAGAGGCCAGCACTTATCTCCATTTACAGCCAAAGAGCCAGCGCTGTCTGCATCTGCAGACGTTCCCATGGTCATGTGGCAGGCATGACTAGATGCCAGACTGCATGGGTACCACCCAAGCAGTACCTGTTTATATACTTGCAAATTTCTTGCTTTCTAACTGCTAGGCTGGCAGGAGCTAGGACAGATGGCGGGAGCTCACTCCATCGTGCAGCACTCGGGCCTTGAACTGCCGACCTGCCCACCTTCCCATTGTCAAATTCAGCATCTTAACCACTAAACCACTGCAGTCCTGCCAGGGTAAATGTACAGGTAGCCAAACAGCTGGTCTGGCCAATGAGAAGAGAAACCCTTTGCAGCATCTGTGAGCGTTCTCTGGAAGGAATTGCCTCTGCTTCGGAGAGGTTCTTTCCAGCCTGTGGTGGACATTGCATGTGCCGTGATGGGTCTCTCTTTGTACACCTGTGTGTGTTTCCACCTTATCAGACTGACCCCTGGGCACTAGAGCTCCCGGCACTGGCTATCACCTGGAACGTCAAACATGTCCCTCCTGCCCATTTACCCAACACACACACACACCTGAGCAAACAGGTACCCAAAGAAGGGAAGCATAGGCTGTTTGACAGGTAGATGGTGGGGAGGAGGAGAGAGAGTAACAACTGTGCAATTTATTTATTTTTAACTTATTTCCCGTAAGAAATATTTTGAAGGAAATTGGCACAGATAGTCAAAGGCAGGGCAGGGTTTTCCCCCTATAACTGCAAGAGCTAAGGGCCACTTTAAGATTATGTTCTACTTTCTTTTGATGGATTTCCAGGATTCCTGGTGCCAAAAGAACAGGATAAAGTAAAAATAAAGGAGAATCCTCCAATGTGATGTTTTTCTTCTTGTTACGTGCCCCTATGAATGAGTGACCTCCAAAGTGTCCTGTCCTCCACAGCCTTACGCAGCTGCTGCAAGTTGTAGCTTGTGGGTTCCTTAGGGAATCAATCCATTTCTCATTTGGCCTTCCTCTTTTCCTGCTGCCTTCCACCTTTCTCAGCATGATGGTCTCTTTTCTTGCAAGTCTTGCCCTCTTCTCATGATGTGCCTCAAGTAGGACAGCCTTGGTTTCCACATTTTGGTCTCCAGAGACAGTTCTGGATTGGTTTGTTCTAGGACCCATTTGTTTGACTTTCTGTCCAGGGTATTGGCAATGTTCTCTCCCAGCTCCCTGTTTCAAACAAATCAATGTTGTTTTTAATATCAGCTTTCTTAATCCATTTTTCATATCCATATGTAGTAATTGGGAATACAATAGCATCAATTATCTTAATCTTTGTCTCCATCCTGACATTTGATGATCTGTTCTAATTCCTTCGTTGCTGCCCTTCCAAGTCTCAGTCTTTTTCTGATTCCTTGGCTACAGCAGACATTTGGATTGATGATAAAAACTAAATATACAAAAAATAAATCACTATTTGTTTCTCCATTGTCAACATTAAAGTTACCTATCTCTTCTGTGGTCATGGTTTTTCTTTGATTAATGTTCAACTGGAGTCATCCTTTGGTATTTTCTTCTTTCACTTTCACTAACAGTCAGCTCAAGTCATTGCTGGTTTCTGCCACTAAGAAGGTGTCATCTTCATACCTAGCAAATTGTCACTGTTCCTTCCACCAACTTTTACTCCTCCTTCATCTGAATCTCGTCTGGCTTTCCATATGGTCTGCATACAGATTGAACATATAAAGAGATAAAATGCATCCTTGTCTGACACCTTTGCCTATAGGAAACCATTCTGTCCTCCCATATTCTATCCTAATGGTAGCTTCTTGCCCACTTTACAGGTTATGCTCCAGGACAATCAAGTAATAAGGCAACCCCTCCCCGCATTTCTTTCAGAACACCCCATAGTTTATAGCAATAGCAATTACACTTATATACTGTCCCATAGGGCTTGTGCACTCTCTGGGCAGTTCACAAGGTATTTAGTATCTCACCCCCAATGATGGATGCTCATTTTACTGATCTCTGAAGGATGGGAGTCTGAGTCAAACTTGATCCCCATCAGGACAGAATTTACAACATCATCACCTCTGGCTGCATCACAGCAATTTAACCCCTGCACCACTAGGGCTCTTTTCTCATAATCCACACAGTCAAAAGGCTTTGCTGTGGTTTTTAAAGCATAGACTGATCTTCTTCTCAAATTCTTTGGCATGCTCCAGTAGCCAGAGGATATTTGCAATATGATCTCAGGTGTCTCTTCCTTGTCAGAATCTACCTGGAATTCACACTGTTTTTCATCCTGAGATATATTCTGAAGTAGACGGCTTGAGCCATAAAAGCTAACATTACAATAAAGCAGTTAGTCTTTAAGGTGCCACAATGTTGTCTTTATTTTGTTTTCTTTTATTTCCTGCCTGATGTGCTTGCAACAGACTATCACAACTTCTACTTTAAAAGCTTGAAGAATATATTCTTTATCCGTGGGTTTTATTTGGATCCATTGTTTGGTCCTGCTGCTGTTTGTCTCACGATGCTTGGGAGTTTTGCCATACAGCAGCTTATGCATTTTGAGACAAATAGATCATTGTTATTTGCGTTGCTCCTATACATTGCTTGGCAAGGAGGACCTCACTTGCTCCATGAATGTGTCACTATGGGACTTAAGTGGCTGGCTTGGTAATATTTGGTAAGGAGGGTACAGTACAAATATTTCTGAATGGAGAAATAGGATTGCAGCTTATCCTTGTTTGGGTTAGACTTAGACTTCTATCCTCCCATGCTATGTAGCGCGCACGCGCGCGCACACACACACACACACACACACACACACACACACACACACACACACACACACACACACACACACACACACACACACACACACAGATCTTGCCCACAGAGTGTCCATTGTCTCTGTGGTCAAGATCGTTTTGCAAGATGAAGACTACAGACCGCCCCTATATCTTTGATGGTGAACCTTGGCACTCCAGGGGTTCTTGTACTACAATTCCCAGAAGCCCAAGTTTATATGAATCCATACATATGGGTTTACTGCACACCCATATGTGTGGATTTACAGAGACTTGGGCTTCTGGGAATTGAAGCCCAAGAACCCCTGGAGTGCCAAGGTTCACCATCACTGCCCTTAATGGAAGAAGGAGAGAAAAATGAAGAAGGGAAAGAAAGAAGCTAGAAGAGACTGGCCGTCTATTCTCTGGTTTGAAAGATGGGTGCTTGGCAATGTTAAACTTTAAAGAGGGCACAATGTATTTTAAATGGGCACCCCAGTTCTGGAGGCCCCCAGGATCAGATATCAAGGCTTTTCTATTGGAGGAAGGCAGAGAGAAGGCCCAAGGGCAGCCCTAGATTTCTGGCCAACCGTACAGCAAATCCAAAAGGATTGAGATAGGAACCACCAGCCTGGAAAAAGATTGTGTGAGTTAATTGGGGAGATTGTCTTTGTTTGCCTCCAGTTGAGCCTCCCTAGCCAGAGGCAGTCTATGACTTGAGTGAGAGACTGAAGAGGCCAGCCTTTGGCCAGTAGGGTCATCGCATGGGTCTTCCATGCTTCCTCTGGCCCGTGTTGATGTAGAAGTCAGAACCGCCTCATTCCTCGAAGAGAACGATAACATTCACAAGTTCAAAACCCATTGTTATGGACAGGAATTTCCCGGGGCAAAGCAGACCATAATTCCGTTCTCACTAAAGCTGTCTAAACATACACAGCCCTGGACAAACTCATTGCACTGTGTGCACAAGAGATCTGTGATATGCAAAATCAAAAGCTATGACATGAGCTCCACCTAAACGCCCTCCGGCCCTGACTTTGAGAAGCAGGCCTAGACGTTCTCAACTATATTTGCAGCAAAGCAGACAAATCAAAATATGATTAAGACAGAAATGAAAATAATATACTGTATCTCCTTAATCCAGTGTAGAGATGCAGAAGGCTTGGCTCCGTAAGTCCCGATGAGTGGGGTCAGCAGTGATGATGAACCTGGGCACTACATGTGTTCTTGGACATTGACTCCCAGAAGCCCAAGTCTCTGTGAATCCACATGAATGGGTTTTCTGGCACTCCAGGTGTGCTTGGACTTCAATTCCCAGAAGCCCAGGTCCCTGTGAATCCACATGAATGGGTTTATTGCACACATGCAGATGGGCTTACTGCGTACACACGGTAAACCCATGCTTGTGTGGATTCACAGAGACTTGGGCTTTTGGGAACTGAAGTCCAAAAACACCTGGAGTGCCAAGGTTTGCCATCACAGTCCTAGATAGGGAATCCTTGAAAGGCTCAATGAGAGGGCTGCTAAGAAGAAGGATGGCTGAGGAAGAAAGGGAAAGAGTTTAGGGACCAAGATTTGGGAACAGAATTCAGGGGCAAGAAAAGGGGGGCCCTTCTCTTGGGGTGCAGTGGCTTTTTGTCCCTTTGATATCCTCACATTTTGCTGCTTTTTCACCTCTAAGAAACAGAGCCTAGCACAACATCTTGCCATGAATGTTTGGAACTTTCATTGATATTTTTTTCTAGCCTATTCACAAGAAATTGATGCATGCCTGAAGAAGTGATCTTGAATCACGAAAACTCAGGCCATGTTCAGTTTTATTAAGTGACCCAATAAAGGTCCCACCTTTCTCTTGCATTTGTTTTGTGTATGGGTCACACGGCTGTCTTTGTTTATGGAACTAATGAGGATACTGCAAAAAGACGCCCATCAAGAACTCTACGTGGACTTTTAACATCAAGCAGCAGCCAAACTATGGCCAAACTATGGCCCATGGTGCCAAATCAGCTGGCCTGCACCACCCTCGCTGCTCCTGGAAGCAAAAGTAAAAAGTGCCCGCGTATGTGCAAAACACTGCCGTAAATGCACCCGTGGCTGTTGTAAATGTATTTATGACAGCCATGGACGTGTTTTACAGTGGGAGGAACCACGTGACTGGCCCGCTCAACCATGTGACCAACCCATGGCATTAAAAGTTTGGCCATCCCTGTTCTAGATAGTATAGTACAGTAGAACCTCGGATAAAGTCCAAACTCTGTTCCACAAGTTTGGACTTTATCCGATTTTGGACTTTATCCGAATCAAATGGGTGATGCATCGGATAATGTCCAAAAATGGACTTTATCCAAGGTTTCTATACCAAATAACTCGAATAACGTCCATTTTTAAGTGGTTTTGGACTTTATGCAATGCATCACATGTGCATGAAAACTGCGACTTTATCCAAATCAGACTTTATCTGTGGTACCACTGTATTCCTAATTGACTTTGATTTGGCAATGTCTTGTTATGAGCCTTTGGAACTTTCATTGGTAATTTTTCTACCCTAGCCACAAGAAATGGATGCAATGCTTGAAGAAGTGAAAGCTCACACAATGTTTGATTTTTAAAAAAATGATTCAGTAAAGGCATCACCTTTCTCCTCCATCGGCTTTCTGATGGGCTCCACTACCTCCATCTCCAGTTGTCAACCACAAGATGGTTCTTCATTGGCAAATAACATGGTGGGACCACAAACCTATGGGAATGAGTGCTCTATTGTTTTCTGGGGTTGATGTGTTCTCGGCATCACATCTCTCTATAAGGAACATCCTAGGCTCACAAGGCAACAAATGTCAAGGGGTGTCCACATTAGATCTCCATCTCCAAGCTGGCCCATTATTTGGGGCTGAAAGAAGCTGCGTCAGCACCATGAAGTTTCCCCTAGCATCCCATTTCCCTGGCAACTAGCAATGTCTGCCCTGTATGGAAGCCAGAGGGACTGCAGTGCCTTAGTGGTTAAGATGATGTACTTGACAACTGGAAGGTTGGCAAGTCAGCAGCTCAAGACCCGAGCGCTATGCAACAGAGTGAGTTCCCGTTGTCTCTCCCAGCTCCTGCCAACCTAGCAGTTTGACAGCAGATAAATAGGTACTGCTTCGATGGGGGAGGCAACAGTGTTCCATGCACTTGGCATCTAGTCCTGTCTGCCCCATGACCATGGAAATGTCTGCAGATGCAGACAGTGCTGGCTCTTTGGCTGTAAATGGAGATGAGCACTGCACCCTAGTGTTGAATACAACTGGCTTTTCACCTATGGGAGACTTTGACCTATGGGAGCCAGACCGGCACCTGAGCCTCCATATCCCTCCTGCCTCTTTTTCTGGTTTGCTTCTCCTTTGATCCCTTGGGTCTCGACATCGAGGGGTATTCAGGAGAAGGCCTGAGTTACAGCTGCATGGTTCCTGCCCTTGGCAATGTACGCCCCCAGCTCAGAGACGCATCACATCCAGGGACTCTGGGAAGCCAGGCTCTTTTTGCACACATGGGTGAGCTGTGGAGTTTGGGCTTCAGAATGAGCAGGTGCCCTGGCTAGGATGGAGGGGGTTCCAGGCTGCAGAGGACCCCTCGTGTGCTCTTGGGAGTGGTGCCCCCCCCCACCGCAGGGCATGACCAGCATGGGATAGGTGGCTGTTCTGGAACAAAACGATGTGTTTTGTAGTCCAACAGAACCCATGGCACCAATCCAGGGTGTGCATGTGTGTTTGTGTTTGGCATGTGCACACTTCCTCCCCAGGTTGAGCCATTTTACTTATCTTTCCTTTTTCTTGTATCTTTCTGAATTGCTTCTTAACGAATTGTGTAATGACAGTGCAAGGTTGGTTTTATTGGGCTTTTTATGCTGTTAACTCATCTCTTTGTACGTGTTGTTATTGCAGATATAATTATGGCTATTGTGTTTTGTTTGTTATTTAATCCTCTGCGAGGAATATGTGTTGTGGAAGACATAAGGGACCAATAAACAAGCCACGGTTAGTGCCAGCCCAGGCTGGCTGGGTAGTTCAGTGGTTTAGAACCACAGGTTGAGAGTTTGATTCCCCTCTGTGCCCTCCCAAGGGGAGAAGGTAAAGGTTTCCCTTTCTCAAAAGCAAGTTGTATCCGACTCTAGGGTGCAGTGCTCATCTCTGTTTCAAAGCTGAAGAGCCAGCGCTGTCTGCTGTTGCAGATGTTTCCATGGTCATGTGACAGGCATGACTAGACACGGAATGCTGTTTACTTTCCCATCAAAGTGGTCCCTAGTTATCTACTTGCAATTTCTTGCTTTCAAACTGCTAGGTTGGCAGGAGCTGGGACAGAGACAGTCTCTCAATCCATCATACAGTACCCAGGTCTCAAACTGCTGACTTGCTGGCCTTCCACTCAACCTCCCCTAAATCACTTGGAGGACCTTGAATAGGCTGAAAGTTGGAGTTCCCAAATGTATGACCAACATGCTCAAGTGGGGGCTGCTGGCAGACAACAACACAGTGTGTGAATGTGGCGAGATACAGAATCCAGCTCATTTACTCGTCTGCCAATGATTGCCAGAAATAGGCACCAATGAGAACTTAAATTTGGCCAGCAACAAAGCCAAAAGGGTGGCTTCAATTTGGCAGCCCAGGGTTTGATCAGGAGACAAAAGAAGAAGGTGGTTCTCAAACTGAGCACCCAGTATACCTGGCCGCACCAAGTCATTTTTTCTTAAAGCATTGATCATGCACAGAAAATCCCCAATGCACTGCAGGGGGTTGGCAAGGCAGTTTTATCATATTCTGGGCCCTCGGAAGCCAGAATGGTGCAGAGAATAGGGTGTTGGTTGGCATTGTCGGAGAGCTGCGCTCTAATCTGCCCTTGGAGGAAGGTGAATGTGGCAAACCCCTCCTTGAACATCTTGCGTGTCCTTGAAAGCCCTAATAGAGTTGCTGTAAGTGGACATGAGAACAGCAGCCAAACGCACTGGCTTCTCATGAGACATTTCTTAAACATTTGGAGCTCCTGGAAGCGGCAAAGGTGGTGTAGTAAAGGTAAAGGTTTCCCTTGCTTGAAAGCCAGTCGTATCCGACTCTAGGGTGCAGTGCTCATCTCTGTTTCTAAGCCGAAGAGCCAGCGCTGTCTGCTTCTGCAGACGTTTCCGTGGTCATGTGGCAGTCATGACTAGACACCGGAGCGCACGCAACGCTGTTACCTTCCCACTGAAGTGGTACCTATTTATCTACTTGCAATGTCTTGCTTTCGAACTGCTAGGTTGGCAGGAGCTGGGACGAAGACGGGAGCTCATTTCCATCCTGCAGTACTCGGGAATCGAACTGCTGACCTTCCGCTTCCCAGTCAGCGTCTTAGCAACTTGAGCCACTGCAGTCCCTTAAAGGTGGCATGCTTGAAAGCCAGTCATGTCCAACTCAATGGGTCGGTGCGCATCTCCATTTACATCCAAAGAGCCAGCGCTGTCTGTATCAACAGAATTTTCTGTTGTCATGTGGTGAGAAGACTAGATGCCGGAGCGCACAGAACACTGTTACCAAAACAGTACCTGTTTATCTACTTGCAATTTCTTGGACCAGCAGGCATTGAGGAAAGGGACAGCATTGAAAAGAGAAGCAGAGCTGCTGTCCACAGTGAGTAGTAGTAGTAATAGTAGTGATTATCTCCACATCTGGTTCTGCAGCTCCACAAATTACAAACCAGCTTGCTTTTGTTTTGTCACTGGTCCTCAAAGAGAAACAACAGACCCCACTTCTGCATATAAGATTGTATAAACACGCCTGGCTCTGGAATTCCAACGATGCATGCACTTTTCAGTTCCTAATTGCATCTGGCTTTGAACATGATGATGAAGTTTACTTTCAGGGTCACATGTAAATGCTGTACTGTGCACAGGATGGATGGCTTGAGTTGCTCTGGGGAAAACTGCTGCAAGTCTTAAAGTAAGATTCTGGGTTCAGCCTACGGTGGATCGACTTCAGATCAATGCCCAAGAAGTTTCAGAGCATCATCTTGAGTTGATGAGAGAGCCTTCCTAGCTGGCCATTCTCACAACCAAAGGCCTTGGGCAAGTGGCACAAGAGTCCCAAGAGGTCCCCCCTCCAAAAGAAGGGAAATGCTTAACTTTTTAAAAAAAACTTTGGAAAGTCACATTGGATTGACAGCAGACGTTTAAAATATGCCCGAGTCAACAGGCTGGGCAAATAGCTCAGGGGTTAAGGCATTTGGCTACATAGCCAGAGGTCGGGTGTTCAAATCCCCACTGGGCCTGCTAGGAAAAGAACCCAGCCTGTGTGGCCCTGGGCAAGCGCCACAGTCCTAGGGCACCCTTACAGGAGAAAAAGATAAAACCAATTCAGAAACCCCTGGAATGGGTCACCCTAAGTGTGAACTGATTTGACTGCGCATGATGGTGATTAAACATGCCTAGGTAGGACTGTATGCTTAGACATTTAAAACCCCAGCAACTTACTTTGTTATGTAAACTGCTGCATTAGGTCTATATAGTGATTTGCTTTCTATAGTTCTTCTTCTTCTTTTGTGTCTAGGCCAGATGTGAAACTGCTCAAATGAAGGCACCCGTTGGTGAGTCCATTCTGCAGTTCTTTTTGCCTGACCTAGTGTGAGAAAGATTAGCCAGCAACACAAGGTTGCCATTACCAGGGTACACCTGATTGTGGTTCAAAAATACCACAATCTTTGAGGATTGGGGGCATTCAAAAGAGAAGATGTTTTATTGATCAGATCGGGGTTGCATGCTAAGGTGACAAATTTTATTGAGTAAGTTTTATATCTCATTTTATTTTACCATTCCACTTTTAATCTGTTTTTATTCTCTTCTATGTCATCGTGATTATCTAACATATTTTATCATGTATTAACCTGATATGGTCAGATGACTAATCAGTTAATAAAGCATGGGTGCCCAAACTATGGCCTGCAGTCCAGATCCAGACCGGATGCAAATTCATCCAGCTTGTGCCGCCCTCATCGCTCCCGAAAGTAGAAGTAAAATGTGCCGGTATGGGTGCATTTTACTTCCGCTTCCAGGAGCATTGAGGGTGGTGTGGGCCAGATGAATTGGCATCAGGGGCTGGATTCGGCCCATGGGCCATAGTTTGGGCACCCTGGTTTAAGCAGAGAAAATAGCAGCTTAAAATCTATCTCATCAAGTTGCAAAACAGATTGCAAAAAAAAGAAGTCTGTTTTACTTCCACTTCCAATGGGAAGAACCATATGACTGGCTCGCAGCTTGAAAAGTTTGGGCACTCCTGTAATAAAGGATACTAGCATTTTTTGCCTGGCCCTGCCGGGCAGTTATAACTTGTGTGTTGGTGGTTGGGGTGGTTTTGGGGGGTACACACACACACAACCACACACACACCACAACCACACACACACACAGTACACACACACACAATACACACACACACACACACAACACAACCACACACACACACACACACACACACACACAATACACATACACACCACAACCACACACACACACACAATACACACACGCATACACAGCACAACCACACACACAACACAACCACATGCACACACACAATACACAGAGAGAGGGGGGAAGAGAGACGGGGGGAGAGTGTGTGTGTGTGTGTGTGAGAGAGAGAGAGAGAGAGAGAGAGGAGGCTGCAGGTGTGGAGGCTGCGCCCGGGTAAATAGGGAGGGAAAGGGGGAGGTGGAAGCGTTTATTTCCCCCTTTCCCTACCTGGGGCGGGTGGGGAAGCAGGGAAGGGTGTTAGGCGGAAGCTTTCCTTTTTCCCTTTTCCCTGCCATGGGGGGTGGGAGGCCTTTGTTCCCCGTCAACTGTTTTGATGGTTTTTTGTGTGTAAACCTTCGAAACAGTTGAGGGGGAAATACAAAGGCAACAGGCAGCGTTTCGTGAGGGGAGGCACTCTCCCTGGCAGATCGCTGGCTGATGCCTTTCTATTACTCCCACCGCTGTTTCGTGTCAGCTCTTCCGAAACAGCAGTGGGGGTAATACAAAGGCGGAAGCCAGCGATCCAGCAGGGAGAGCACATCCCCTGATGAATTGCTGGCTACTGTCTTTGTTTTTTCCCCTCAACTTACCCTATGGTGGCAAAGCGCTGTGTCCTTGTGCTCCTGCTGCATGCGCCGTTTTTTTAATTTTCACGCGCCGGCTTTCCCGGCCTCCTCCGCACTCACATCCTTCAGCCTGATTGGCTGAGGGGTGGTGCGGCGCAGAGGATGCTGGGATGTGTAGTTTTTTTTGGTCGTGTTTGTGGGACATTTGCCCCACTCTCTGTTTCAGGACCCTTGAGGCAATGCTTTTCGGGTCTTAAGGTAAGTGTGGGCGGCTTGGTACAGGATGGTTGGGCCGGGTGTGGGCGCATATGCCGGACACTCACCACCCATCCACCTTATTATAGGTATAGATTGCTATCTCCCTTTGTAGTTTGTCTTGCTCTTCTCTTGTGCTACCAAGTTGCTTCCGACTTCTGGTGACCCTCTGAATTAATCAGGGCCGTAGTCAGAGTGGCACTGGGGGGAGGGGGGAAATCCCTCCTGAGCTAATTGCCCCCCAACCCACCCTGGGATGCCAATGTTATATATGTGTGTGTGTGACATTGTTGCCCCTCCTGAAAATTCCTCCCCCCTCCAAATCTAGAATCCTGGCTACGGCCCTGGAATTAATGACCTGGAAAGGAGGCTCCTCCGGTCATGGACAGCCAAGCGCAGCCTTTGCAAACCAAGTATTCATAATTGACAGAGGCTGCTGGGCTATCTCCAATTATGCAAGAATAAACTCCACTGAACTTAGCATGAATGTACATCTGAATAAACATCGAAGGATTGTATTCCAGTAGGATTTAATCCCTGTTTAATTTAGAGAGAGAGAGAGAGAACAGCCTCCCTTCTAGGCACCCAGAGACAAGTGTTGAAGATATATCTGTACATATTCTAATTCTCAGACAGGAAGAAGGCAACTAGTGGCACAGGGGTTAAACTGCTGCACTGCAACCAAAATGTTGTGAGTTTGATCCTGATGGGGACAAGATTGTCTCAGCCTCTTCTATCCTTCCAAGATCGGGAAAATGAGTCCCCAGCATGTTGGGGGCAAAATGCTAATTACTCTGTGAACCGCCCAGAGAGTAAACTAAGTGTTATGGAAGGGAGGAGGTATATAAGGGTAATTGCTATTGCTATATTCTTGTTAGATATAACAATGTTCTAATTATGGGCTATCTACAATGTCTATTTCTGCCCCTATGATCTATCAAGTTCTTTATGGTCTCTGTGAATCCACATGAATGAGTTTACTGCATGTAAACTTATTACCTTGTGAACCACTCAGAGGGGGCCCAAAGCGCGATGGGGTGGGATACAAGTGTCTTTGCTATTGCAATTTGTCGAGGGGGAAGGGGTTGAAATTTCTCCAGTGACCAACCTATGGGACGGAGCCTACAAGATCAGGAGAGTTGGCGGTAGAAGGAGATCATCTGCTTCACAAGGAGAAGGGAGAAGCCACTTGCAGAAGAAGAGAGAATCCATGAGCTTCCAAGACTGGCCTCTTGGCAACCGTGTCTCCCCAGCAGGGGTTGGAGAAGCCTTCAGACAACATAGTTCTGATCAGGTGGCTAGTTCTGAGCCCCCTTTTCTCACAGGCCCAGGTCAGTTAGACCTGTGACCTCCTCTCCCTCCTCAGCCTGGCCTTTTTGGGAGACCTAGAGCCGAGATGGCGGACCTTGGCACTCCAGGTGTTCTTGGACTTCAGTTTCCAGAAGCCCAAATTCCTGTGAATCCACACAAATGGGTTTACTGCATGCACAATTTGGAGTGCCAAGGTTTGTCATCACTGGCCTAGAGTGAGAGGGGAGGGAGTCAGCCTGCAATCTGAGGGATGAGGTGGGCTAGTGTGGGCCAGTGGCTACTGCAAGAGGAGGGCATTTAGCAGCCATCAGCACTGATTTTCAAGTCATTCTTCCATGTGAAAAGGTAACTGAAATAGGGTCAAGCTTAAGTTCAAACATGGTCTTCTTCTTCTTTCATGTCACAATCAAACCCTGGACTGCCAAAATGAAGCCACCTTCTTGGCTTTGTCATTGGCCAAACATAAGTCCTCATCAGCGCATACCTCTGGCAGTCATCGGCAGACCAGTAAATGAGCCAATGAATTCTGTATTTCTCCACATTCACACAGCATGTTGCTATCTGACAGCAGCCCCCACTTGAGCATAGGGATACACAGAAAGAACCTTCTCTAAGCGTGTGAATACAATCAGGCATGCCCTGGGCCGCAACCTTGCTGGCTAATATTTCTAACACCAGTTAGAACCAAAGTTCCAACATGGTTCTGACAGTTCATGCACAACTTAAAGTCTAACTATGTTTGAGTTGAGTTTTTCTCCCTTTCCCGCTAGAGCCACACTTTATACTGGCCACTTTTCTGTCTTCTGATGGACAGATTAGGTTTGGGAACACATTTCTCACAATTTAGGTGGCCCATCAGACATTTGGGCATCGGCAGGCATCCGTACCAGACGCCAGGCGTAGAGGCTGCCAAGAGCCCAAATGCAAGATCAATATTGGTGGCAGGCCCAGAGGAAGTCGTGAGATGAAAGACAGCCTAAACACCGGAGGCTGGAGTAGGAAGGAGCCAGGAGGCCTCTTTAAAAACAAGGACAAGAACTCCACCCCACTGTGGAAAACACACTTTATCCGAATCCTGACAGGCGCAAGGCAGGCCTGGCGTCTGCTGCCCTCCATCGACCACTCCTTGAATGTCCATAATGGACACAGCCCCAGCACAAGAACACCCACTCAATTGGGGGGGGGGGGGAAGAGAGCTTTTGGCAGTCATTGGTTTGTAGAGTCACCACAGGTCAGAAGTGGCACATGGCCACAGCAAGGAGAGGAAGAATATGTGGTTTCCCACCCCCCCCTCCTTATCACAAAACGTCCATGAAAGGATGTTCAGAGATTGGCAGCATAATGGGACTCAACTGGAAGAGGAGAAGCAGCCAAGAAAATGAACATTCATCAACCCTCCAGCCTTAAACGGTCCATTGACAGAGAACAGATGGACACTGTTTCCCCCTTTTAATGTTTGGATGCCGTTTCTGTTGGCCTTGCGTGAGCCAGCATGGGTCAGCTGAAGAGCAAAGTAAACAACACGGCCAAGATAGGAGTCAAGAAGACATTTCCCTGAAGGGAGACCTTCCTTCTTCAAGTGCTCAGCAAGACTGGAAGCCCTCAGGTTCTTCTGGCTGTGAGAAAGGGCGGCAAGTGGCCAACTTGACCTGTGCCCTGTGGTGGCTGGACTCCTGCTTCGAGTAGTAATGGAACGGGGGCATCTCCAACCAAGACAGTGGCCATTTAACCCTTGGCTTTGCTGCATTCCTGGTCCTGCTCCTCTTTCCAGCCACATTTGTGGAAGCTGTTCCAGCTTTGAATCAGGGACCAGATACAGTCATGGGCTCAATGAAGAAGGATGAGCTGAAGCTTAATCCAGATCAAACCTTGGGGCTTCTGGTCAGTGGAAAAACAGATTCATGAAAGCTCACTGTTAAAACATAGCAGTTAGGCTTCGAGGTGCCACAAACTTCCTCCTCCTCCTCTCTTGCCTTAATCTCTATTTGCATCTATGTTTATGTTCCTCAGAGGAGGGGAGATCCTGGCAAGACTTTCAACGAGGTTTTTACTTGTATTATTTTGATGCCAAGTTATTTTCTGCCAATTTTGCCCCACTCCTCCTTTCCTGGGTGCCCTCATTGATGGTTACTGCCCATGAAGAGACCATGTGGGCCCAGAGGGAGTTTACACAGAGCTCTCTGGGCCATGGGCAGGTGTCCTCTTGGCCTCTGAAGCTATCAGATGGTGCTGGTTTCCCTTGGTTTGGATCGGCTTCCCAAACAGGGAAAGCTGCTTTGATTTGTGGTTCTTGCAGACCAGCAGTTATGCCCTCCTATGGGGATTTGGGAAGTGCCTCAAGAGATCCAGAACGGGGCCTGAGATCAAAGAAATGGCGTGGCTAACCCTTCCTCCTTCAAGCCCTGGAGTTATCTGTGTGGAGACCGTCCACAGCTGCTCATTTCACAGTTGACTTGGAGACTTTTGGAAAGCTTCTCTTTAGCCATGCGGTCTCAAAAAGCAATGGTTTAATTGCATGTCTGAAAAAGTTGACCTATCAGAGCCACATTCCTAAGGGACTGGAGGTCTTTGTGAGAAAGGGAAATCCAACCCTTTGCCAGTTTTAATTTGGAATTTTGGATGGAAAACATGAGAATTTGGGAAGGGTTCCACTGCCATCTCGTGACCACTTTTTGAAGGACAACTGAGCTAAAGCCTCGCTGCAAAGCAGTTCCATGAGAAATCTAACCAAGGAGCCCTGGAAGGAATGAAGACCCAAATGCGAAAACCCAAATGCACCGCGGAGAGTCCATTTTGGCTGAACATTTGTCCAGGCAACACAGCTTTCCTTGTGTTACCCCATATCTGAAAATTGCCCCTTTTATTATTTTTTAAAATATTTTTATTTTCAATACAAATGTTTTACTCTTTATTTTAATTTGCCCTCCACATCAAAGTTAAGAACATAAGAACATAAGAACAGCCTTGCTGGAACAGGCCACAGCCCATCCAGTCCAGCATTCTGTCTCACACAGTGGCTCACCATTTCCTTCAGGGTATTCCCAAGCAGATGCCTGCTTAGGATTCCCTGGAAATGATATTGAGAGATATCCTGCCTATCTCTCCAACCCGGAGGTTGTCCTTAAGTATCCATAATTATAGCTTATAGTTAGGCTTATATGTACACAAACACCACACTGTACCATGATTCACTTGCAGGTAAAATAACTGCAAGGATTGATTTTCAATCTTAACCTATAAAACCAAGGGTTAACCGTTGGAACTTGCTATAGGTTCCTAAGGCTGGCCCTACTTGCCTGCACTCACCCTTCGGGAACACGGGTGGACTGGGTCCGCAGGTCAACGAAGGATTGAGTAAACCGGCAGTGGGGCAACAGCCCCACAAACGCGAAAAAAGGGAAACAACTTCATTTCCCAACGTTCTTTGCGCCACGCTGCACCACAGCCAATCAGGCTGAGAGGCGGCAGTACAAAAAAGGTGGGGAAATGCGGCGCGGCCAATCAAAAACGAGTAAGGCAGCCCACGGTAAGGGAAGCCCACCCCCACCCCGCCGCTGGGCTTCCTTACCGCGGGCTGCAATGCAGCCCAAGGTAAGGGAAGCCCACACACACACACCGCTGCTGGGATTCCTTACCGTGGGCCGCAAGGCAGCCCACGGTAAGGGAAGCCCACCCACACACACCACCGCTGGGATTCCTTACCGCGGGCCGCAAGGCAGCCCACGGTAAGGAAAGCCCATACACCCCCCCGCCGCTGGGCTTCCTTACTGCGGGCTGCAAGGCAGCCCACAGTAAGGGAAGCCCACACACACGCACTCCGCCGCTGGGCTTCCTTACCACAGGCTGCAAGGCAGCCCTTGGTAAGGGAAGCCCACACCCCGCCGCTGGGCTTCCTTACCACAGGCCGCAAGGCAGCCCACGGTAAGGGAAGCCCACACACACACCCCACTGCTGGGCTTTCTTACCGTGGGCCGCAAGGCAGCCCACGGTAAGGGAAGCCCACCCACCCCTGCTGCTGGGCTTCCTCACTGCGGGCAGCAAGGCAGCCCACAGTAAGGGAAGCCCACACACACACCCCGCTGCTGGGCTTTCTTACCGTGGGCCGCAAGGCAGCCCACGGTAAGGGAAGCCCACCCACCCCTGCTGCTGGGCTTCCTCACTGCGGGCAGCAAGGCAGCCCACAGTAAGGGAAGCCCACACACACACCCCGCCGCTGGGATTCCTTACCGCAGGCCGCAAGGCAGCCCACGGTAAGGGAAGCCCACACACACACACCGCCACTGGGCTTCCTTACCGCGGGCCTCAAGGCAGCCCACGGTAAGGGAAGCCCACACACACCCCGCCCCTGGGCTTCCTTACCGCGAGCCGCAAGGCAGCCTACGGTTAGGGAAGCCCACCCACCCCCGGCGCTGGGCTTCCTTACCGTGGGCCGCAAGGCAGCCCACGGTAAGGGAAGCCCACCCAACCCTGCTGCTGGGCTTCCTTACTGCGGGGCGCAAGGCAGCCCACGGTAAGGGAAGCCCACACCCACCCCCCACCGCTGGGCTTCCTTACCGCTGGCTGCAATGCAGACCACGGTAAGGGAACCCCCCACCCCCCATCCCTCGGCTGGGCTTCCTTACCTCGTGCCAGCCAGGGAAGCCAGCCCCCTCCCTCTCTCTCACACACACAGTCACAGCTTCTCTTTCTCTCTCTCACACACACACAGCTTCTCTCACACAGCTTCTCTTTCTCTCTCTCACACAGCTTCTCTTTCTCTCACAGCTCTCTCACACAGCTCTTTCTCTCTCACACACACACAGCTTCTCTCTCTCACACACACACAGCTTCTCTTTCTCACACACACAGCTTCTCTTTCTTTCTCTATCTCTCACACACACAGCTTCTCTCTCTCTCTCTCACAGCTTCTCTTTCTCTCTCACACACACACAGCTTCTCTTTCTCTCTCACACAGCTTCTCTCTCTCTCTCTCTCTCACACACAGCTTCTCTTTCTCTCTCTCACACACACAGCTTCTCTTTCTCTCTCACACAGCTTCTCTCTCTCTTTCTCTCTCACACACAGCTTCTTTTCTCTCTCTCTCTCCCACACACACTCTCACATATTCCTCTTCTGCTCCTTTCCCCAATGAGCTCTCTCTCTCTCACACACACACACACACACACACAGCTTCTCTCTCTCTCTCTCCCTCTGTCACACACACAGCTCTTTCTCTCTCACACACACAGCTTCTCTTTCTTTCTTTCTCTCTCTCTCTCTCACACTCTCTCTCGCATATTCCTCTTCTGCTCCTTTCCCTAATGAGCTCTCTCTCTCTCTCTCACACACACAGCTTTTCTCTCTCTCTCTCTCTCTCTCTCTCTCACTCACACACACACACACACACACACACACACACAGCTTCTTTTGCCCACCACCTTCCCCAGCATTAAGGCCTTCTCAAGTGAATCCTCTCTTCTCATTTGATGTCCAAAATACTTCAGCTTCATCTTTACTATTTGACCTTATAATGAGCATTCAGGGCTAATCTCTTCTACTATTGGCATATTTGTTCTTCTCGCTGTCCAAGGGACTCTCTTAACTCTCCTCCAGCACCACATCTCAAAGGCATCTATTTTTCTTCGCTCAGCCTTTCTAATGGTCCATTAAAAAAAAAAAAACTCATTTTAAACAGCCTGGCAACGCCGGGCAACCTCTGCTAGTAAAATTATAAAGACCTCAAACCGCTATTTTAAAATGCCATGGTCAAGCATCTCCCTCACCCCCTTTTCTCTCTGTTTAAGCCAAGCCTCAGCAGTAGTGAAAAGGCTCCGGGAACTGCAGTTTGGTTTAAAATGCATTTTTCCTTTCTGCCAAATAGACACAGCAGACTTAACTCTTTCACTCCTGATTAATTTTATTTCATTAGCAGTTATACCTAGGATGCCAAATAAATTAATAAAAATGTTTTCATGTACTTTAAACTGTTCAATTCTTGTTTATTCAAGCTAGAATCTCTTAACTTCCTCTTCATATGCTCAGACCATATTTGGGCAAGCAGGATCTCACTCAGCCAAGGAAACTCTATTCATCACTAAAGCTTCTCAAGACTCTCCTGTTTGCCTAAAAGCCTAATTCTATTGTTCCTGGGGACGTGGATGTTAGTGGTAGGGTTTTCCCTACTTGGGGGCTATTGAATAACATGGGGAGTTCCACATTAGGTAATATTATTTTGGTAAACATTGGTTCTTCCTTATAATCTGCTATATAAGAAGGTAAAAACTAACATTTTAAATTTGCTGCATGTCTTATAAGATCAAATTGAAAAGGAACTAAAGCCAGAGATATTGCTGCAATCTGGAAGTTTGGAGAGGCCAGCAGAATGAGAACAATGGGTGCCGTCTAAGCCCATCAGGAAACCTCTTTGTTAAGGAAATTTGCTCTCTGCAGCTGTCTGCAAGGCAAGGATGAAAAACAACCATCATCTAGATGATGTAACTGGCTAGGCACAAGTTATTCAACACGGAGTCTCTTTGGTTAAAACTGTCTTAGAAAGAAGCATATCTACTTCTTTGCAAAGGCCTCTGAATTTCTCCTGCAACTCTTATCTTGCAGCAGGTAGCTGGCTCAGAGAAGCTATGTTTTGGCTTTCTCTCTAGGCATGGAATGTGTTCCTGGTTCAACAGCCAGAGCTGGAAAAGTGCAGACTTTTGTTATGAAAACCAGGGTATGGCTGGTTCTGGGCTCTGATTGGCTATATGCTGATTAGGTAGGCCATCATGGATTTATATTAGGCACATGGGTTAGATAGTAGTCAGTTAGTTTGATTCTACTCTGTTAGAGTGAGAGTTTGGGTATCCAGAGGACCATGCCTGGCCTCTGGGCCCACCCAAAATGATCATTTAGAATTAGTCAGGTTTTCTTTCTTTTGTGGGAGAAGCCTGAGTGTGTATTTCCCTAATTGCTATTTTTGATTAGTATTTTTGAATGCCGAATCTGTATCCTGAAACTTCAAGAAATGGCTATTTCTTCAACATGCTTCGTGAACAATAAAACAACTTTTATTTCATCAACAACACCTGTTCTTTGGGAAGGGGTTAGGGAAAGAGTCAAGCCAGACATCACTGTAACCATACACTACCACTCTTAAATTTTACTCTCCACAATACTTTACTGGGTGCTGTTAAGGCAGGTAAAGCCCAGGGTTTCTGCGGCTCTCAGGCTGGATGGCTTACAGGCTTTCTGAAGTCGTAGTCTCAGGGAGTTCCACAGCGCTGACTGGTAAAAGTCGTATGCTGGGAACAGGAGAGACCCTGAGGTTCGGCTCAGAAGGATGCCTGTTGGTCATAGACGATCTCCTCCAATCAAGAGTGTTTTGGGGGAAATACCATATATGGACTTTTGTAACTGCTGGCCACATGGCGAAACTCCTCCTACATGTGACATCCTGGACCAACTAAGTTTGTGGGTGCTCGTAGCCAACCTGTATGGTGCTCGTATGATAATTCAGCCTTCCGTACGATGTACGATTACCGTACGGAGAAGTACGGTAATTTAGAAAAATACTGAAAAATATTGGGGGGAAATGATGAACAGCCTCCGACCAGCTGAGGTGAGCCCCGCCTCTCCTCCCTTTGCCAGGAGAGATAAAGGGCCGTCCGGGCCGGCAGAAGACAACAGCCTCTGCCCCTCCTCCCTTTGCCAAGAGGTCGTTGGGACCACCCTCACCATCGGTGTCCTGGGCTTCCGCCTCCCTGCGGGGGGCTCAAAAGGCTGGCAGCTGCAGAAGAACTTCCACCACTGCCCTGGAGATACCTGCGGCCAGTTTGGAGCTCACCGGGACCATCCCACCATCGGCGTCCCGGGCTCCCGCCTCCCTGCGGGGTCTCAAAAGGCCAGCAGCCACGGCGGGATTTCCACCCCGCCCTGGAGACACCTATGGCCAGTTGGAGCTCGCTAGGACCATCCCACCATCGGCATCTCGGGCTCCTGCCTCCCTGCAGGGGGCTCAAAAGGCTGGCGGCCACAGAGGAACTCCCACCGCCGCCCTGGAGACGCCTGCGGCCAGTTGGACATTGCTGGGACCACCCCCATCATCGGCATCCCAGGCTCCCACCCCCCTGCAGGGGGCTCGGCAGGCCGGCGTCCGTGGCGGAGCTTCCGCCACCACCGCCCTGGAGACACCTGCAGCCAGTCGGAGATTGCTGGGACCGCCCCACCATTGGCGTCCCAGGCTCCTGCCTTCCTGCAGGGAGCTGAAAGGGCCGGCGGCTGTGGCGGAATTTCCACCCCCGCTCTGGAGACACCTGCAGCCAATCAGAGCTTGTTGGGACCACCTCCACCATCAGTGTCCCACCTCCCTGCGGGGGGCTCAAAAGGCCGGCGGTCGCGCTGGAATTTCCACCGCCGCCCTGGAGACTCTTGGGGCCAGTCGGAACTCGCCGGGACCATCAACACGAGTAGAGAGACTGAGAGGGCATGTTTTAAGTGGGTTAGGGAGGGAGGGAGGGAGGGAGAGATGGCCCTGCCAGCCGGGAAGATGGGGCGACACTCCGTCTGGGTTAATGGTGGAGGTTCCAGGGGCCCATTTAGAGGTTGTGACGGGCATGGGGTGTTATAGCAGGAACTGCGGGGCGGGCCGCACTTGGGGAACGCGGGACCAATGCTTAGTACCTGCCCTGCATTCTGGCCCCCCGGTTTCACCTCTAGGTCCTGAGCAGCTGATCCAGGGTGACCCCACCCTTAGGATGCTGCTGATGAACGCCAGGTCGGTCTGTAGTAAGGCGCCCCTAATACAAGATTCTATTCTGGGAGAGAGGGCCGACCTGGCAAGCATCACTGAGACCTGGCTGAGACCAGAGGATGGGGTGCCTCTATCAGAGATGTGTCTGGCTGGGTTTGGTGTTTGGCACCAGCCTAGGGATGAGGGCAAGGGCGGTGGTGTTGCCATTATAGCCAGGGAGCCACTGGGAGTCACCAGAGCCACCGCTCCACAAATTCTGGGTTGTGAGGCCCTGCTCCTGCGGCTGGGCCCAAAGGGTCAGTTGGGGATCCTACTCGTGTACCTGCCCCCTTGCAGGGTAAGGGACTCCCTGCCAGGGCTCCTCGAGGCTGTCTCAGCGTTGGCGTTGGAGTTCCATAGGCTGATGGTTCTGGGGGACTCCAATTTGCCTTTGCTGGGGTCCGGTTCCGGGGTGGCTCAGGAGTTCATGGCTTCCATGGCAACTATGGACCTGGCTCAGGTAATTCGGGGCCCTACCAGGGGCAGTGGCCACACACCAGATTTAGTCTTTTTGTCGGGGCGGTGGCAGAGTGATCTGAGTTTACAGAAGCTAGACATAATACCTGTGCCATGGTCAGATCACTATCTGGTGGCTCTAGACTTCCTGGGGGCAACACTTCATCGTAGGGAGGCAGGGTCTATTAAAGTGGCCCGCCCCCAGCAACTGATGGATCCGGATGGATTCCAGAGGGAACTGGGGGATTTTCCCCTGGATCGGCAACACGATTTGTCCGAGGCGCTTGTTGACCTGTGGTGTGGGTCGATGACAGCTGCCTTGGATGTAATCGCTCCACTACGGCCTCTCAGGGCCCGTGGAGCTAGGTCATCCCCGTGGTTCATGGAAGAACTACGGGAGCTCAAATGGGCAAAGAGACGCCTTGAGCGCCGCTGGGTGAAGACCAGGAACGATTCCGATTGGACACTAGCTAGAGCCGCTATTAGGGCCTTATGGGGGACTTCAATTACCCTCACATAGACTGTGTGAACTGTTGTTCAGCACATGATAAAGAGATAAAGTTCCTAGATATGCTAAATGATTGTTCCCTGGGACAGATGGTTGAAGACCCAACTAGAGGTACAAGAATCCTTGACTTGATCCTGAGTAATACTCAGGATCTGGTGCAAGATGTTAATGTGACTGATCCAATAGGGAACAGTGACCACAACTCAATTATGTTTAACTTGATCATAGACCGCAAGTCACTGATAAAATCTAACACAGAGACCTTAAATTTTCAAAAAGGAAATTTCCCAAAGTTGAGGAAACTAGTAAAAAAGAAGCTGAAAGGGAAAATTGAGAGAGTCCAAACACTCCAAGAGGCATGGAGGCTGTTTACAAAAACAATAACAGAGGCCCAATTGGAATGCATACCCAAAAGGAAAAAGGGCACTGCCAGGTCCAAGAGGACTCCAATGTGGCTTACAGGAGCTGTTCGGGAAGTGATCAAGAGCAAGAAAAGCTCATTTAGAAGATGGAAGGCTTGTCCGAATGAGGACAGCAGGCAGAAACATAAATTCTGGCAGAACAAATGCAAGGCAACAATCAGGAAAGCAAAGCAAGACTTTGAGGAGCGTATAGCTAAAAATACTCAGAGAAATAACAAAGACTTCTTTAAGTACATTAGAAGTAAGAACCCAACTAGGAAGGCCATTGGACCATTAGATGACAATGGAAGGCAAGGGGTTATTAAAGAGGAAACAGAGATTGCAGAGAGACTCAATGAATTCTTTGCTTCAATATTCACTGAAGAAGACAGAGGCCACATGCCCAAAACAGAGCCTATCTTCGTAGGGAGGGAAACCGAAGAATTAAGCCAGATGGAAATAACCAGGGAGGAGGTCCCTGCATGTCTTGTTAAACTAAACACTAACAAATCACCAGGACCAGATGGCATCCATCCACGAGTTCTCAGGGAACTTAAAGATGAAATTGCTGATCTCCTAGCCAAAATATATAATCTTTCCCTCAAATCAGGTTTTGTGCCTGATGACTGGAAGGTAGCAAATGTAACACCAATTTTCAAAAAAGGATCCAGGGGTGATCCAGGGAATTACCGACCTGTCAGTTTGACATGTGTCCCAGGTAAAGTGATGGAAACCATCCTAAAAGATAGAATTAATAGGCACATAGAAGAGAAGGCGCTGCTAAAGGAGAGCCAACATGGCTTTTGCAAGGGCAAATCATGCCTCACTAATCTGTTGGAATTTTTTGAGAGTGTCAACAAGCATGTGGATAAGGGGGATCCAGTTGACATTGTTTATCTGGACTTTCAGAAGGCTTTTGACAAGGTCCCGCACCAAAGGCTCTTGAATAAACTTGCCAGTCATGGAATAAAGGGACAGGTCTTGTCCTGGATCAGCAACTGGCTAAGGGACAGGAAACAGAGGGTAGCACTAAATGGACACTTCTCCAAGTGGAGGGAAGTAAAGAGTGGGGTCCCCCAAGGTTCAGTACTGGGACCCCTGCTTTTCAACCTCTTCATAAATGATCTAGAGGTAGGAGTAAAAAGCAAGGTAGCCAAATTTGCTGACGACACTAAATTATACAGGGTAGTGAAAACTGTAAGAGATTGTGAGGAGCTCCAGAGGGATCCCTTGACACTGGGGGAGTGGGCAAAACAGTGGCAAATGAGTTTCAACATTAGTAAGTGCAGAGTGATGCATGTTGGAGCAAAGAACCCCAATTACATTTATAAACTGATGGGGTCTGAACTCTCTGCGACAAACCAGGAAAGGGACCTTGGTGTCCTGGTGGACAACTCAATGAAGGTGTCAACCCAGTGTGCCTCAGCAGTGAAAAAAGCAAACTCAATGCTAGGGATCATTAGGAAGGGTATAGAAAATAAGTCAGCAAGTGTCATTTTGCCTCTTTATAAATCTATGGTGAGGCCCCATCTGGAATACTGTGTACAGTTCTGGTCGCCATACCTCCAGAAGGATATTATGGAGTTGGAGAAAGTACAGAGGAGGGCAACCAGAATGATTAGGGGACTGGAACACATAAGAACATAAGAACATAAGAACATAAGAACAGCCTTGCTGGAACAGGCCACAGCCCATCCAGTCCAGCATTCTGTCTCACACAGTGGCTCACCATTTCCTTCAGGGTATTCCCAAGGAGATGCCTTCACCTGCTTAGGATTCCCTGGAAATGGCATTGAGAGATATCCTGCCTATCTCTCCAACCCCGAGGTTGTCCTTAGGTAGCCATAATTATAGCCATTGATACACTTGTCCTCCATGAACTTGTCTAATCCTTTCTTAAAGCTGTCAAGTCTGACAGCTGTCACCACTTCTTCTGGCAGGGAGTTCCATAGACCAGTAATCCTCTGGGTGAAAAAGTACTTTCTCTTATTTGTTTGAGAACTAGTACCCAAAAGTTTCATGGAGTGTCCTTCCTACACCTTCCTTACCATCTGAGGCTGCAACGGTTGGGCCTCTTCACTCTTGAACGACGACGTCTAAGAGGTGACCTGATTGAAGTTTATCAAATCATGCACGGTGTGGACAAAGTAGATAAGGAAAAACTGTTTTCCCTATCGCATAACACTAGAACTAGGGGACACTCCATGAAACTTTTGGGTACTAGTTCTCAAACAAATAAGAGAAAGTACTTTTTCACCCAGAGGATCCCTGGTCTATGGAACTCCCTGCCAGAAGAAGTGGTGACACCTGTCAGTCTTAACATCTTTAAGAAAGGATTAGACAAGTTCATGGAGGACAAGGGTATCAATGGCTATATTTATGGATACTTAAGGACAACCTCCGGGTTGGAGAGATAGGCAGGATATCTCTCAATATCATTTCCAGGGAATCCTAAGCAGGTGAAGGCATCTGCTTGGGAATACCCTGAAGGAAATGGTGAGCCACTGTGTGAGACAGAATGCTGGACTGGATGGGCTGTGGCCTGTTCCAGCAAGGCTGTTCTTATGTTCTTATGGCCTACCTAGTGGCGATGGGGGTGGTGAGGAGGCAGTACTTCACCTCCCTTATTGCCTCCGCTGATAATCGCCCAGCCACCCTGTTTCGGGTGACCAGGTCCCTCCTTGGTAGTGGGGGGGGGGGGGGGGCTTTGCCTGGTTGGCAGGGATTGGCTGAGGACTTTGCTGACCATCTGGTGGAGAAAATTGATCGGATTCGCTCAGGGTTTAATCTTGGCGTGGATGGGGAGGGTCAGGGGGGAGCCAGTGCACAGTCTTGCTGCGTTATTTGGCATCGGTTTGATCCTGTTGCCCCAGATGAAGTGGACAGGCTCCTTGCGGTGGTCCGCACCACTAATTGTCCATTGGATCCCTGTCCCGCCTGGCTGGTAAAAGCCTCCAAGACGGTGACAGGTGGCTGGGTCGGGGCTATAATTAATGCGTCTTTTTGGGAGGGGATGTTTCCTGCACTGCTGAAACATGCTCTTGTGCGCCCCCTCCTGAAGAAGCCATCCCTCGATCCAGCAATCCTAACCAACTACAGACCTGTCTCCAACCTTCCTTTTTTGGGGAAGGTTCTGGAGAAGGCAGTGGCGCGTCAGCTGCAGGGGGTACTGGATGAAGTGGAATATCTGGACCCCTTTCAGTCAGGATTCAGACCTGGATGTGGTACTGAGACTGCGTTGGTCGCGCTGATGGATGATCTCTGGCGAGAGCGGGATGGCGGTCATCCGTCCGTCCTTGCTCTTCTTGACCTCTCAGCGGCTTTTGATACCGTCGACCACGGTATCCTTCTGGAACGGCTCCGAGGATTGGGGATCCAGGGCACGGTGTGGCCCTGGTTTTCCTCATTTCTGAGGGGCCGGACCCAGTCGGTGTGGTTGGAGAGCGAGAAGTCCAGTCCTAGATCCCTAAAATACGGTGTGCAACTTGGGGGTTCTTCTGGACTTGCTGCTGCTGCTAGAAGAACAGGTGGCTGCTGTGGCCAGGAGGGCCTTCACCCAACTTCGGGTGATTTGCCAGTTGCGCATGCTCCTGGACCAGGACTCTTTGCTCATGGTCACTCATGCTCTGGTGACCTCCAGACTTGATTATTGTAATGCTCTCTACATGGGGCTGCCCTTGATGACCATTCGGAGGCTGCAGCTGGTCCAGAATGCTGCGGCCCGAGTGGTGATGGGGTGTGGACGTTATGCCCATGCCTCACCACTGCTTCGGGGGCTGCACTGGTTACCAGTTTGTCTCCGGGTGCAATTCAAGGTGCAGGTTTTGACCTTTAAAGCCCTACATGGTAGTGGGCCAGGGTATCTTAGAGACCGCATCGCGGTCCGTCCAACCAGGGCGGACCGGAGGGGCTCTCTAATTGTGCCATCAGCCAGGGGGCTCGCCTCTCTGGCACAAGGAGGAGAGCCTTCTCCGTGTCCGCACCGGCCCTTGGAACCTCCTGCCTGTGGAACTGCGTCTCCAGACGGAGTTGTTGCCCTTTAGAAAAGAACTAAAAACCTGGCTGGCGGGCCAAATTTGGGATGCAGGTGGAGGAGTGGCTTCCGTTGGGTGGTTAATATAGGGGAGGATGCCTGCCCCATGGTTTCTTCAGTTCCTGTACCCCTCTCTTTTTAGGGGTGGGTTCTTATTGCTGGTTTTTATCTGTTTTATTTGTTTTTATCTGTTTTTACCGACTGTTGTGAACTGCCCGGAGTCGGCTTTGGCTGAGTGGGCGGTATAAAAATTTAACAATAAATAAATAAATAAATAAATAAATAAATAAATAAATAAATAAATAAATAAATGATAAAAAAAGAAAAATAGTTTTTAAAAAAGAAAAATATTGGGGGGAAAAGGTTATTTAGCAACTCCGCCCAAACTCCGCCCACAACTCCACCCACAACTCCGCCCACTGCCTGTATGGTATAAATACGGTAATTTGGCTTCAGCCCAACTGATATTTTGAGGTTCCCGGGTTGGCAACACTTGGACACTCCTGAGGAGACCCATCCCATGTGATGCCTTGGACCAGTAGTGTTTGTGCAAGCCCCTTTCTGCTCCATTTGAATGCACATATAAGTTGTCTGGTGTAGGGCCACCTTCCTTTCTGGTTCTGCCCTGTGGTAACAATTTCCCATAGCATATAGTCCATGTGTTATGGCGGTGATTAATTTGCCTCACAGTTCTTGTTTTTCTTTCTCTATCCAATGTTTAATTTTGCTTATTGTTTTCTTATTTTCTTATTTGCTTTCTAAGTAAACTTCTCTAGTTTGCATCAAGCAATTGTCTGTGGTTCATTTAAAAGTTTGGGGCTCATTTTGTGGGTTGACTCTATTGAATTTGGAATAGTACTTTCAGTTCAACGATCTCCTTTCTATTTAAACCCACAATTTAACGTGGTCTTTTGGTTCCTGATTCAACACTGCCTGTGGGATATTCCCCTAAATTTAAAAGGTAAGAATTTTTCAGGTAACACTTGCACCCATCGGGCCAGCACTGCACCCAGGTGCCCACACAACCTGTGGCTAAAACTAAGGTTTTTATACACCTTCATTGGACAGTGGGTGCACATTTGTTTTGAATTGCTCCATTATGTCCCAGGGCCAGATGTGTACGACTGGCTTTCAAGCAAGGGAAACCTTCCCCTTCTATCTGCGTGGCACTCAGCAAAGCAGCTTCCTTCCTGGCTACTGTACAGCATAGGCTGGCCATGGAGGGGGACCCGGGGAGGGGGCGAGAGGGGATAAGTGCACGAATCATGACTAAATCGGCCTGTGAGCTGGCCACTCATTGTATTAATGAACTCAAGACTGAGCATCCCAGCAAACCCTGAATGGAGCCAATCCTCCTCCTCTCCTTATGAAGACAGAACCTGGGTGTGCATGCACACATGCACGTGAGCATGCAAGCACATATGCACACAAGGACAAGGAAGACCAGCTGGTTGTTTTAGAAGACACTCCTCTGATGTTTCTAACCTTTTACGACTGATTCCAAAGTAGCAAGTGGTCACTGTGACTCTCAATTAATTCTGAAATACCAATTTATTTGGTCAAAGGCCTGACTAGATTTATGGAGAAGGTCCTCACTCGAACCCACCTCCTTCCTAAGCAAGTTGATGAGGACATGAGAGACGGGTCTTTTGGCAGCTGCTCCTGCCCTGTGGAACTCTCTGCCCAGGTTGTCCACCCCCTCTTTCTGCTGCCAGGGGGAAAAATACATTCTTCTCAGACATGCGTCCAACAACTGAACTGGGCAAATGAGTTTTGGTGTGTGTGTGTGTGTGTGTGTGTGTGTGTGTGTGTGTGTGTGTCATGATGGAGGGAGGGGGGAGATTGGTGGAGATGGGGGCCTCAGTTTGAGAATCCCCTCACAGACCTGCCCTCCCTCCATCACTCTCGATCAAAACCAAAGCCAAGCCGAGCCAGCTCCCTTTCTCTTCATGAGAGATCTGTGTTTCTAGGATTTCTGCAAAGCCTTCTCCTTATCGGCCCTTCTTCTGACTATGTTCCCCTGACTCCAGATAAGCAGCACAGACAGGCAAACAGAGAAAATGCCTTTTCAATAATTTTTTATCATCCTATTTCTACATCTACACTCAAAACATATTTCTAATAAAATAAAAACATATATAATCAATCTAATTAATTAATAAGAGAATGGGGCTTCTGAGCATATCTAGATGGGCATCTTGAGGACTAGAGTGACAAGGTTTCACCCCCTGAAAGATGTTCGCTCCCCTCCTTTCTTAGAGGTGACTCCTTATAGGCTTATCCTGGTAACCTGGTAATTAAATGTGCATCAATGATGTGATTGATAGTTAACTGTGCACCTCCAATAATATGGCCCCCCATCCTATGGGAAAGAAACCATGCTGACTAGACTAGAAAGAAATCTTGCTGACTAGTATGAGACAGACTAGCATGCATAAAGTGTACTGATAAGAGACAAAACATGGTTTCAGCTTAGCATGTAAGTGAATATATATATGTGCCTTTCTGGCAAGCTCTGCAAAACCTATCAGATAAGAACTCTAGCTAGACAGAGCTAGAGCATTTCTCCCTGACTCAGACAGGGCTGGTTTTTATCTGAGCAGAAATATGCTAACAATGGCCTGCTTTCTGGGAACGCTGGCCCTGTGCTGCAGAGCAGAAATTTCAAGCAAAGATTTTAAGCAGAGTTTGGCCAAAACATTAGATATAAGAATTGACCCCCTTCTAAAATGACTAGGCCCTTGTGAATATCATGACAGGGGGTACTCTGCATTTTTACTGCGTTTCATTTCTGTGGGTACCTGTTTCAAATGTTCCAAAATTAGTAGGTGTCATACTATTGCTATAGGCTTGGTTTTTTTAAAAAAAAGAACTGTTTTTGTGTGTTTAGTTGTTTTCATTTTTTAACATTTGTGAGGTGCCCCTGCCCCCCCCCCCCCCCACACACACAATGGACAAGTGAACAAATGTCACAAACCAGGTTGGCCCTTTTCTCTTTCATGGCTTTCTGGGCAATTCCAGTGTTGCCCTGTGGGACTTCAGCCTGGAATTGCTGGCCTCCCCTCTTGCACTGTTGGGGTGGGGGGCATTTAGTTTCCTTTGGTGCTCCCAATAGATCTCTTGTTTTCAGGGTGATGCACTGCTTTTGCCACTAGAGATGCACCCCTTCTTTCTTGTTCACCACCCTGAATTTTCCACAAATCCCCTCTTTTGCAAGAGGGTTTCTGCTGGTCGGGACTGCGGTGGCTTAGTGGCTAAGACTCTGAACTTGATGACAGGAAGGTTGGCAGGTCAGCAGTTTGAGACCCATGTGCTGCACGACAGAGTGAGTTCCCATCTCTGCCCCAGCTCCTGACAAACTAGCAGTTTGAAAGCAAGACATTGCAAGTAGATAAACAGGGACCACTTGGGTGGGAAGGTAAACAGCATTCCATTCTAGTGGTGCCTGCCACATGCCCACGGAAATGTCTGTAGATGCAGATGGTGTTGGCTCTTTGGCTATAAATGCAGATGTGCACCAGATCCTAGAGTAGGTTATGACTGAGCAAGGACGACATTTACCTTTACCTTTCTGCTGGTCTCTTTCTCTCTGTGTGTGCATGCATGCGTGCATGTGCGTGTGTGCTTTTTCCACCACAAGGCCATTTTAGTCTTTCTCAAGGAAGCCTTTTGACTTTACTAATATTTATAGTCTTTTAATAGTCTCTTGTTGCAGAGGCATTCTTCATTCTGTCCACCTTTCCCCCCACTCTCCCCTTTCCTTCCCCTTCTCCTCCCATTCCTTCTGCCTCTCCTTCTAGGCCGAAGTCTAAAGACATCAAAGGCTGGGTTGACAGCCCAGAGATTTTTGCCCTACTCTAAGGGCTTGATTTAGGGGTGGGGGTGGGGGGCGCATGACTCTTTCTACCCCCACCCCCACCCCCATCTCAGCTGGCTTTTAACAAACCAAGCTCCAGAGTGATGGATATACTGTGTGTAACTCCAGGGCTTCCCCTAAGGCAGGGATGCCCAAACCTTTTGGGCTGTGGGCTGGTCACGTGGTTCAGGGAGCACTATGGCCCAGGGGCCAGATCCGGGCCCCGCTGCCAATTCATCCAGCCAATGAAGCCCTCATCGCTCCTGGAAGCAGAAGTAAAATGTGCCAGGAGTGACGAGGGCTCCGCGGGCCGGGATGAGTTGGTGTTGGGGGGCAGATCTGGCCCCCAGACTATAGTTTGGGCACCCCTGCTCTAAAGTGTAAAGGCAAGGAGGAAGAGTGGTAGTTTTTTTTATTTAAAAAAAAGCCATTGACCTGTCCTTCCTTTCAAAGAGGCAGAAGCCTGCAAAGTTGAGGAGAAGTCTTTTGCGTCCGTATTTCTTCCAGGGCTGACCACAGGAGACGGTGTGCTTAGCATGTCCTAAGACAACGGTGCTCTCTCTCTCAAAGGGTGAAAACTGTCTGTTGGGTTATGTGGCAGAAGAAGTCTACTGCTGAGTGACTCTTCCACAGTGGGAACCATGTCAATATGGGTGGCAAAGTTCTCCTGGCTAATGAGTGGCAGTTCTGTGCCAGGGAATGAGCAGACGTTTGCCCCCAAGATGCCTAAGATGCCAGCCGTTTCCCAGAGCCAGACCTACGCCTGCAGTTAGCTTCAGGCCATTGCATGAGAGCATTTCCCTCACTCCAAATGTTTTGCTCCTTCTCTCAGGCAAACCTAGGCTGTCGAATTTGCAGGCCTTATCCCTGTAAGGGATAAAGAAGGAGGAGGAGAAGAAGGGGTTAAACTGCTGTACTGCAGCCAGAACGTTGTCAGTTCAATCCTGTGAGGGATCAAGTTTGACTCAAGCTATTCCAACTTTATAAGGTCAGTAAAATAAGTACCCAGCATGTTGGGGGCAAAATGCTAATTCCCTCGTGAACCACCCCAAAAGGGCACGAAGCACTAATGGGTGGTATATTGCTATTGCTATAACCTAGTTAAATATAGCAATGTACTAATTGTGGGCTCTCTACAATGTCTATTCCTTCTCTTCCTCTCTGTCTAGTTCTCCTTCATGGTCTCTGTGAATCCAGACAAATGAGTTAATAATAATAATAATAATAATAATAATAATAATAATAATAATAATAATAATAATAATAATAATAATAATAATAAAAAACCCATTCATGTGGATTCACAGGGGACCACAAAGAAGGAGAACAGCTACAGGCAAGCAACCTGTCATTATAGAGCCCTGGCGGCACAGGGGTTAAACTGCTGTCCGGCAGCCAAAAGGGTGTGAGTTTGACCCTGACAGGGATCCAGGTTGACTCAGTCTTTTCCATCCTTACAAAATGTGTTCCCAGCATGTTGGGGGCAAAATGCAAATTAACTTGTGAACCGCCCAGAGAGGGCACTATGTGCTATGGGGGAGGGGGGGTAAGGATAGATAAAGGTCGCCCTTGCTCGAAAGCCAGTCACATCTGACTTTAGGGTTCAATGCTCATCTCTGTTAATAGCCAAAGAGCTAGCGCTGTCTGCATCTGCAGACGTTTCTGTGGTCATGTGGCAGGCATGACTAGACACCAGAGTGCATGGAATGCTGTTGACCTTCCCACTGAAGTGGTCCCTATTTATCTCATTGCAATTTATTGCTTTCGAACTGCTAGGTTGGCATGAGCTGGGACAGAGACAGACGCACACTCCATTGTGCAGTGCTTGAGTATCGAACTCCAACCTTCCAGTGTTCAAGTCCAGTGTCTTAACCACTAAGCCACCGCAGTCCCTTTATGGGGCGGTAGTGAAGTACAATTGCTAATTGCTATTTTTTGGCATCTGGAGAAAAGTCCTACGTCCGTAAGGACGTTGAGCCCTGGGCTCCGTGGAGATTGAATTTTGTATAGTGTATTGCTGTGTATTATCATGTATATTGTTGTATATTGTGTATACATTATGTGAGCCGCCCTGAGTCAAGTTCCCCTGAGTGGGCAGCATATAAGTGCAAAATTTAAATTAAATTAAATTAAACCTCTTTGAGGGGTTTGTGTATGGGAGAGAATCACCCCAGGAACTTCTGGAGGAAAGTCCCCCAGCTCCGCTTTCTCTTCTGAACAGAGTTTTGCCCCGGAAGGAATAAACAGGGGAGATGAAGGGGAGAAGCTCAGGGAGGACCTGGAGGAGAACATAGGAGCAGCCTTGCTGGAAGAGGCCACAGGAGCCCATCATCCAGTCCAGCATTCTGTCTCACACAGTGGCTCACCATGTGCTTCAGGGTATTATTATTCCCAAGCAGATAGATGCCTTCACCTGCTTAGGATTCCCTGGAAATGGCATTGAGAGATATCCTGCCTATCTCTCCAACCCGGAGGTTGTCCTTAAGTATCCATATAGTTATAGCCGTTGATACCCTTGTTGTCCTCCATGAACTTGTCTAAGGGACGGGTATCCTGCGGACGTTGAACCTGGCCAAAGAACGGTGCAATAGAAGCCTCCCCAGGAAACCCTTCGACAACTCCACAGCTCCAGGGAGCCTTAGGAGGTAGACTTCTAGCCTTTGCTAAAGGCAATTTCTCTTGTGTGTATTTCTGGCCACCTACACAGGTGATCCATATATCAGGCAGGTGGCTCTGTTGAAGCATAAGTAGCACATGTTCCATGAACTCCTTCCAGAAAGAAATGTTTAAAATTAGCCTTACAGAAATATAGCCATACTTGCTCATAAGGCTATTATTCTCCTCTAGCTATTTATAGCCTTTAAAGACATAGTGATGCACCCATGGAATAATGCAACTTTTGAAAAAGGATGTGAATAACCACATTTTAGCTTGTGTCATTAACCACTTGGCTAAAACATTGGGAACTGTAAAAAAAATCTTTTCTGTTGCTGTGCAAAGGATTTATGGCAAGATAAGAGTAGGGCTTTATAGCACCCTTTTAATTAGCTGGTATATCAGTATCATTTTAAGAGCTTTTCACACCTACACTCCTGCATCCCATCTACTGATTCATCTCTAAACCAGTGTCAAGTGGTGGTAATGTACTTTTCCAGAAGATGTGTGTGTGTGAGAAAGAGAGAGAGAGAAAGAAAGAGAGAGAGAGAGAGAGAGAGAGAGACTTGCTGCTACTTGAGATTTATTTAAAAATCAAGAGATCATAAAAGCAACAGTCCCAGGTGAGACAGGGTGGGTGCTGTGGCCTCCATGCATGTTGAGAGAGAGCATGAGAAAGCCACACTTCTTGAAATGATAGAATTCATCAGGGCCATGTTGTGACTGGAGCATGCATAAACTCCCCTTTCCTAAAACTCAGAAAAGTGGGCATGCTGACTGGAGGAGAATAGCAAATGTAGTCCAAAGAAAGGAACGTTCCCAAGCACTAACCAGTTATGTGAGTAAAGCTAAAGCTAAAAAGGTCTCCTTTGCTCAAAAGCCAGTCATATCCAACTCTAGTGTGCACTGCTCATCTCTGTTTCAGCCAAAGAGTCAGCACTGTCAGTGTCTGCAGGCTTTTCCACACTCTTGACTAGATGCCGGATGCCACAGAACACTGTTACATAAGAGCAGCCTTGCTAAAAGAGGCCACAGGAGCCCATCATCCAGTCCAGCATTCTGTCTCACACAGTGGCTCACCATGTGCTTCAGGGTATTCTTCTCAAGCACATGCTGACTTATTTTCTATACCCTTCCTAATGATCCCTAGCATTGAGTTTGCAAAATGCTAATTACCTTGTTTACCTTGACAATCAATGGGGTAAAAGAGGAAGCAAAGAAGAAGAGAACCTGCCCAGAGAGTGCTGCAAGTACTGCTATGGGATGGAATAGCAGTATGATGGGTGTTTAGGGTATGGTTAATGCCCAAATGCGGAAGCCTCTCCCTCCGTGGAGCCCAGGAGAACTCCCCACTGCTGCTGCGTGTCTGTTCTCAGGCTGGTTGCAAGACTGCGCATGAAACTGGCAACCTGTTGGAGCAAGGGTGGTACAGTTGTCTTTGTGCTCCTCCATCGTGAAACAGCAGGAACCTGGCCAACATTACTACTGCCTCTCTGCTAGACTGTGTGCCAACATCAAAGGGGCAGGCGCTAACCCAGCAGCTGTCTTTGCAACCTTATGGAAACTGTTTGTTTGTTTTCATCAAAGAAGGCCTAATTGCTATAATTAGTTCCCCAATTAATCAAGAAAGAAGAGTAATTTCTTGGGTGGTCCGAGATTACCGTGTAGGAAAGTTACTTTTTTGGATGCTGTTTCTTAGTATAGCTCAGGCAGCTTTCTTCCTGGTGGATGGGGGAGAGGAGGGCATGCTTGGTGTCATGATTCACAGAGGGAGCCTGTGGGAGCCTGGAGAGTATACAAGGAACATGCACCACTGGGCTCATGTCTTCCGAAAAGGACCAGCAACTCCCCAGTCTTCACACCCATGCGGAGGGCAAGGAATGTCAGGATGCTCTGAAGAAGAGAATCCTTGCATCGAGAAGAATTAAGTTTTGTGAAATTGTTGTGCATTTTCCCACAGTGTTCTCTGGTTCCCCTCTTAGCCTACTCCACTTTGCACAACGGAATGAACTGTGAATTACTCCAACTCCGGACGTGAGCGGTTTGGCTTAAAAACCAGAGGCTCACCTGAGAAGGATTAGCATTTTTCTTAGCAAGTGGCTATTCCTTCTGTGCTGCTGATGTGTGCATTATTTCGCAGAGGGATATTTTGTGCAATTGACAGGGAGATGAGCTGTTTGTCCCAGGCTGTGCCGGAAGCCAAGGGTTTTCTCACAGGGTTTGAACATTTTGCATGGAGATGTTTTAGGAGGCCATTTATTCCTGCAGACGTGTGCCTATCACCGTGATAGTGAACCTTGACACTCTAGATGTTCTTGGACTTCAATTCCCAGAAGCCCAAGCCCCATGAATCCACATGAATGGGTTTGCTGCGAATCATAAGAACATAAGAATAGCCTTGCTGGAACAGGCCACAGGAGCCCATCCAGTCCAGCCTTCTGTCTCACACAGTGGCTCACCATTGGCTTCAGGGTATTCCTTCCCATGCAGATGCCTTCATCTGCTTAGGATTCCCTGGAAATAAATGACATTGAGAGATATCCTGCCTATTTCTCCAACCTGGAGGTTGTCCTTAGGTATCCATAATTATAGCCATTGATGCCCTTGTTCTCCATCATCCGGCCCGTGCCGCCCCTGTCGCTCCCGGAAGGGGAAGTAAAATGTGCCCATATGGAGGAAGGGTTAACCTGGAAGAGCCTTAATCGTGCGGGCGCATTTTACTTCCGCTTCCAGGAGTGATGGGGCTGGTGCGGGATGGATGAATTGCAGCAAACCTATTCATGTGGATTTAAGGGGGGCTTGGGCTTCTGGGAATTGAAGTCCAAGAACATCTGGAGTGCCAAGGTTCGCCATCATGGGCCTATCGTGATGGCATATGTTTGTGAGGACTCTGATCTTGGACAGGCAATGAAGAGCCACCAGCTTTGCAAAAGAGTTGCCCCTTGTCAAAACAAACTGCTGGAAACCATTGGGTGATATGGATCGAGCCCGCTGCCTGTGTTTTTTGGATTCTCCTTTGAACGGTTATGGGGGAATGCATGATTGGCACCTGCACATCCAAGATAAACGTACTGGTGCATTTTACTTCCACTTTCGGGAGTGACAAGGATGGCGTGGGCCGGATGAATTGGCATCAGGGGCCGGATCCAGCCCATGGGCCATAGTTTGGGCACCCATGGTTTAAACAGATCCTCCCTAGGCATAATGAATCATAGCCAAAAGCCTTAAGCACTGGATGCTGAGGCCACCCTCTGTATTGCTTTATGGTTTCACTTTTATTAATTTCAGTGACTCTTCTAGGACGAATTTAAATGGGATTCATCTTTGCTGACCGATTTTTACATTTTTATGTGATTTGTTTTTTGTAAACCACCCACAACTGTGACTTTGGTAGGTGGACAGTATGTGAGTTTAACAAACAAATTAATACATTCCCACATCCCACAGATTTACATTAGGAAATGAAAGGGACGGTAACTTTTTTTCTTTCTTCATGTATAGGCGTGACATCTGGAAGCACAATAAAGGCCAAGGTCTCCCTTACTCAAAAGTCAGTCGTATCTAACTAAGGTTTGGTGCTCATCTCCACTTATAGCCAAAGAACCAGTGCTGTCTGCATCTGCAGATGTTTCCGTGGTCATGTGGCAGGCAACACTAGACACTAGAGTGCAAAGTGAGTGGTTTTGTGGCAGGCATGACTCGAGTGCATGGAATTCTGTTACCTTTCCCACCAAAGTGGTCCCTATTTATCTACTTGCAGTTTCTTGCTTTCCTGCTAAGTTGGCAGGACCTGGGACAGAGACAGGTGCTCAGTCCATCATGCAGTACCCAGGTCTCGAACTGCTGACTTGCCAACATTCCAGTTGTTAAATTCAGCATCTTAACCACTAAGCCACCTCGGTCTCTTTGAAGCACAGTAGCCTCCTCCAATAGTGCTGTTTTTGTGCTAGACCCTCATAAAATGCCCCACATAAGATTGGTTTCAGCTTCCTTCTTTTGGTGACATATGTACATGACATTTGAGCATGGAGTAGCCTCTCTCTTCTGTGTTCAGACTTCCTGCCAAATTCCAAACAGAAAAGTCCAGGGATGTTTGTGGTAGTTTGTGCGCTGGTTTTCTCTACTCTGACATTGCCTGTGATGTATGTGTGCTGCTTGTGCATCAAGACATACACTGCAAGGACAGAGGAAAAGAAATGCACAAAGTACCAAATTCAAAATTGATGAAGCCAGTCAGCCACCACCGGGGCACTCCATGCAGCTTTTTGCATCGATCTTCTACTAACAGCTAAGAGACAAAGAAGGATTAATAGTCATTAACTAACCTAAGTGCCCTGTTGCTTATAAACCACATGCAGAAATGGTGCGTTCTCCACTCAATTGCTCCTTTCACTTTGCTTGTGTAAGATTGAATCCATTATAACCCCCTGAAAAGCAGAAACCCACACACTGTTTTCAATGGGGCGATCTCTGGGTTGTATCTCTGAAATCTGTGGGGCAAACGCAGAGGTTCCTTACACTCCTCGTTTGCCAGCTGGGTTCCTGTGTAAATGCACAACTTCAGTGTGACACAACCCACCCTCCAGATTGGAAGATGCTTTCTGATGGCTCTGCACCAAGTCTTCTTCAGCCCATTGGATAGAACCATTTCATCTCTGGGAGAGGACAAGCTTCGCCAGCAGAATCATCCCATGGCAGGTTGGTTTAACTCTCTGGCAGCAGAATTAAAACAAGAAACACGACAACTGGCATCGAGTTGCCAGGGAAAAAAGGAGTTTTCTGATGCACACGCACCGGCCTGTGTGGAGGGTTTGTAGAACATTGGGGTTCTGCTGACATGGAGAGTGTTTCTCAAACCCACTGAACTCCCACTTTGAATGGGGCCCAACCTACAAAGACTTGGTTGCTTCACTCTCTTGGGCATCAGACTTCTCCCCCCCCCCCCCCCAAAAAAAATTTTTTTTTACAGTGGCTGGAACAGTTTCTTCATTATCATCATCATCATTGTGTGTGGTTGGGCATCGCAAGGAGCTACCAGATAACTGGGTAGAACCACATGACTCTGTTCCACCTGGCCACGAACAACCATGGTCTGTATGGAAAGCTAAGTTTAAACAGACTGCATGGCGGAGTAGGAAGATCAAAGGCTAACCTGAGAAAATGGGGTTTACTTGTAGATGTCAGCCTGTGTGAATTCAGAGAAGTACAAACTATCTCCAATTTGATACAATGCACACGATGCCCCTTAATATGCACCAAGGAGGACCTTATGTTGGCAAGAGGAAATGCTGTTGAAGTGGCCTGATGTTGGGTGGATGTCATCTAGTTCCTGTTTGTTTTAGATATGTTAATTTTTAGCTTTGTATGTTATTACGTGGCAAGTAATTAAAGAGATGGGAATACCAGAACACCTCATATATCTCATGAGAAATCAGTACATGAACCAAGAAGCAACAGTTAGGACAGAACACGGAATGACAGAGTGGTTTGGAATAGGAAAAGGAGTAAGACAAGGCTGCATTTTGTCACCCTGCTTATTCAACTTATACACAGAGCACATAATGCGCAATGCAGGGATGGAGGAATCACAATATGGGATCAAAATTGCTGGGAGAAACATCAACAATTTGAGATATGCAGATGATACCACCCTAATGGCAGAAAGTGAGGAAGACCTAAAGAATCTCTTGATCGGTGTGAAGGAAGAGAGTGCAAAAGCTGGCTTGAGACTCAATATCAAGAAAACCAAGATAATGGCAACAGGCCCGATCAGTTCATGGAAAATAGACGGGGAAGAAGTAGAAACAGTGACAGATTTTACTTTCTTGGGATCTAAGATCACTGCAGATGGCGACTGTAGCCATGAAATAAAAAGACGATTGATTATGGAGAGACAAGCAACGAGAAACCTGGGGAACATAGTGAAAAGTAGACACATCACCTTGAAAACAAAAATTAGAATAGTCAAAGCAATGGTATTCCCAGTGGTAATGTATGGGTGTGAGAGCTGGACCATTAGGAAGGCTGAGCGCAGAAGAATTGGATGCCTTTGAGATGTGGTGTTGGAGGAGAGTCCTGAGAGTCCCTTGCACAGCAAAGAGAACAAATAGGTCAATACTGGAAGAAATCAATCCTGACTGTTCATTGGAGGGACAAATAGTGAAGATGAAGCTAAAGTACTTTGGACATCAAATGAGAAGGGAGGATTCACTTGAGAAGGCCTTGATGCTGGGAAAGGTGGAGGGCAAGAGAAGAAGGGGGCGTCCAAAGATGAGATGGATAGATGGTATTGTGGACACAATGGGCACAGAGCTTGGTGGACTGAGGAGAATGGTGGAGGATAGAGGTGCCTGGAGGAAAATGGTCCATGGGGTCGCAAAGGGTCGGAGTCGACTGTGCGACTGAACAACAACATCCTGCCAACCTATCTCTCCAACCCGGAGGTTGTCCTTAAGTATCCATAATTATAGCCATGGATACCCTTGTCCTCCATGAACTTGTCTAATCCTTTCTTAAAGCTGTCAAGACTGACAGCTGTCACCACTTCTTCTGGCAGGGAGTTCCATAGACCAGTAATCCTCTGGGTGAAAAAGTACTTTCTCTTATTTGTTTGAGAACTAGTACCCAAAAGTTTCATCGAGTGTCCCCTAGTTCTAGTGTTATGCGATAGGGAAAACAGTTTTTCCTTATCTACTTTGTCCACACCGTGCATGATTTTATAAACTTCAATCCGGTCACCTCTTAGACGTCGTCGTTCAAGAGTGAAGAGGCCCAACCGTTGCAGCCTCAGATGGTAAGGAAGGTGTTCCAGTCCCCTAATCATTCTGGTTGCCCTCCTCTGCACTTTCTCCAGCTCCATAATATCCTTCTGGAGGTATGGCGACTAGAACTGTACACAGTATTCCAGATGTGGCCTCTCCATAGATTTATAAAGAGGCAAAATGACACTTGCTGACTTATTTTCTATACCCTTCCTAATGATCCCTAGCATTGAGTTTGCTTTTTTCACTGCTGAGGCACACTGGGTTGACACCTTCATTGAGCTGTCCACCAGGACACCAAGGTCCCTTTCCTGGTTTGTCGCAGAGAGTTCAGACCCCATCAGTTTATAAATGTAATTGGGGTTTTTTTGCCCCAACATGCATCACTCTGCACTTACTAGTGTCGAAGCTCATTTGCTAGACTGGGCTTCTGCCACAAAACATGCCTCTTGGGGAGGAGGAGGAGGTCTTCCATTCCCCTCCCAGCTTTCAGGACCTTGGAGAGCGGCCACTCCTCCTCGGAGCTGCTATGGCTTGAGGGCCTCTATGGGTGGCCAGCATTCCACACTCAACATCTGCCTGTTTTGCATCCTGGACCCACTGGGAGGCTAGAACTAAGGTTCTGGCCCCAATCCTGGCCCAGGCTGCAAGCCACCAGGACCTGCTAGGGCATCCTCTCCCCCACATTCCCTCTCTCCTCCCCATCCCTGCTTCCCAAATTCAAGGCCATGCTTACAACCCGTGTCTTCAATGGCCAATCCTGGCTCCTGAAGCCTTCCCATTAGGAAAAGCAGCCTGCCTTCCACTCCGGAGAGCCCCCAGCCATTACAAATCACTCAGGCTTTGAGGACCATGAATCTATAATTAGTGCATAATTAATTACCAGATGTTTTCAACACTAATGAAACATTAATAAATGATGAAGCCATGTAGCCTCGTAATGGGGCATTTAGAAGGCGGCCTGCCTGCGAGAAGCCGGCTAATTGCCTGATGTCCCAGAGGCCCCGATGAGTCACACAGGGCGGACGGAAGCAATGGGTGGTCTTCCTGTGAGTAAGGAGGGGGGGGAGAGAGAAGGCAGTGGAGAAAGGCAGATGGAAGTAAAAAGAGGGCAGAGGGGAGGGGATGACCCTGCCTGGGTCACCAAGGGGAAAATGTGTGGCTTTGATGCCTTACAGTCTTAGTATGGAAAGGTGTGATCTTTCAAGTGGCACAGGATGCTTCATCTGAAGCAAAGGGGCCAACGGACTCTGCATGAAAAGGCTGATGGAAGAATCCTGGGAAGGAACATGTGCCTATTCTCCTGTCGTGGGCATTCAGTTCAGGAGGAGGTGGCACCGTCCAGATTTATGTCGTGTCTTGTTTTTGTCCTGTTGAGTCTGAAAGGCAAACTGAATGAAAACCATTTGGAAGAGAGGAAGAAAGAATCAAGTTCCAGCCTCAACATTGCAAGGAATGTGACATGGGCAATCTCTCTCGCTTTTTCACATGCACACACACACACTACCTGGTCATTGTTTGGCAACAGCAGGGTCAAAACGAGGACCTCTTCTGCCAAATCAATCCCCATCTGAGCTTCCTCAGTCCAAACTCAAGGCAAACTATTCAACACCAAAGTGCAGAAAGGAGACCCTTGAAACATCCAGTGGGTCATCATCTTGCCAAAGAACAGCAAGAAAAATGGAAGGCTGTAGCTCTGGAAGTGGTGGTGGTGGTGGTGGTGGGAGACCAACCCGAAGACCCCAAATTCAATCTCTGGGATTGCTAGGTACGATTGGAAAGGAAGGACTCTGCCCCGTGCATGGGGAAAATACCTTCACTCCGCCCTGGCCAATCTTTGGCTGCCAGTGGGCGTCTGGATTTGCTGCTGCAAATTTGCACCATCCCTACTTATATTGCTAGGAGCTGAATGGAGCCACCAGCCTTGAAAGCAGAAGAAGGGAGTTTACAGAAGGGCCATGTATAACTGACAAGGCAATCTTTTCCTCATATTTGCCATGATTTGACATCAGCTATTGATCGGAGTCCAACCAAGGATCATTGTCCACAGATGAAACTCACCTACTGAGTTACAGTCAGGGATGGCCTTAGGCAGGAGTGAGTATATATATGGGGGATGTTTCTGGGTCTCAGGAAACAGAGAGATCATGGCTACGTTTAGGTACCCTGGAGAGGATTGCATTGGACTGTTACATTTAGTAATGCTTTTTGGGTAGGTTAGGAAAGAAAATGGAAGGCGAGGAAGTCCTGCTTCTTCAAGTGCCATATCCGATTCCGAATATTGGCTCTCCTCTTAGTGATCAGCCATGAAGGTTGTCCTGGGAACAATAAAATAATGCCGTGGCCTTCCACATTGCAGCGAGACACCCATAGTACCATGGATCAAAGTTCCGTGAGGTTCTTTCTGGACTTTTTGAGCCCTTTTGGCACGCAAAGTCCTCATCATCAGGCCCAGGCCAGGATGGATGAAGCTGCTGCCCTCCATCCATATGGATTCAAGTGGGACCATTTAATCCACTTGGGGACCCTCACCCTTCCTTCCCTGTGGACTTCACCACCCAAGGTCGTTAATCCTCAGAGTGGTCAGGTTAGTTAACTGCCACCTGACACTCAGCATTGAGTCACTGGCCACAGGGTCTACTCTACCCATGTAAATCTTCTCCTCCTGGCTTCTGAGCCCCCTTTGGGGTGAGCATGACCAGGATAATGGAACAATTACACAACCTGGGAGTGTGGGACAGTGGATGCTTTTTGCTGGCAAAGCTGGAGACACACACAGTTACTTATGGACAACACCCAGTTGCACTTGGAGTGGGATGGTGCCCCAACCCCATCCTCAGGTCACTTCCATGGAGGTGGATCTCAGTGGCAAGTGGACACCTCCCAGGTGGTGCTTCTGACCCTGATACACTGGCAGCTGTCTTGGGAGGTCATTTCCATCACCTTATCTTCTGTCTGAACGGTAACAGCAGCAGCAACAACAACAACAACAACACACAATGACACGGAGAGGTCTGGGTCTTCTGGAAGACAGCAATCCCATCCCTTTGTCCACAGTTGTACAGAGGTGGCTGCTACCAGAGCAAGAGGCTGGGTCTGTACAGAGCAGGAAAACGCCCAACTTTCTTTCCTTTGAACACGAGCACCAAAGAAACCCAAAGTCCCATCAGAAGAAGCCGAAGACAGCCTGGGAACCAAGACTAAGCCTGGGAAAAGCTGGGCCTGGATGTCATTCCCTCCACCTTCCTGGTCCTTTTGCTAACCTTGCCATAGCAGAAGAAGAGTGCGGTATGTGCGTTAACCTTTCTTTTACCAACCTCCCTGCCACATTGCATGCTCCCCTCTGCTTCCAACCCACTGCGGTTGACACTTCCTCCTTATTTTGGGGTGGGGTGGTTTATAAAAACAACAGCCCTTCCGTTTCCATGGAAGAAAAGAGGCCCAGAACACCTGGGACTCTCCACCTGCCTTAAAGGAAATGCCCAGGATGGGCGGTGGAGCTCGGAAGGCCTCCTCACAGGGCATTTCCCATTCCTTCTGGTCAAGTGGCCCCCAGGACAGGGAATCAGGTCCTTGTTATTCACATGGAGGCACACCTTGACCCCCTCCCCACCCTGACTCTGGAAGGAGAAGCCCTCTTCTTGACCAAAATATGGAGTGATTCAGGTGAGGAAAGTTTAAATAAGTCCAATGAGCAAAACTACTCCAATGTCAAGAGGAAGGAGTGACTCTACCTCGCCTGCCTCTGGACATTAATTGGCTTTAAAGTCCACAGAACCTTCAGGGCAGCAGCCTTCAATGTGAAGGAGGCCATCGATGCCTTCCTCTGGAGTGGAGAGGCTTTGTTGTTGTTGTTGTTGTTGAGTCGCAGTCGATTCCGACTCTTTCCGACCCCATGGACCATTGCACGCCAGGCACGGCTTTCCTCCACCATCCTCAACCCACCCAACTCTGTGCCCATTGCATCAATAATACCATCTAGCCATCTCATTTTCTGCTGCCCCTTCTTCTTTTGTCCTCCACCTTTCCCAGCATCAAGGCCTTCTCAAGCGAATCCTCTCTTCTCATTTGATGTCCAAAGTACTTTAGCGTCATCTTTACTATTTGACCTTTAATGAGCAGTCAGGGTTGATTTCTTCTAGGATCGACCTATTTCTAACACCACATTTCAAAGGCATCTATTCTTCTGTGCTCAGCTTTCCTAATGGTCCAGCTCTCACACCCATACATTACCACTGGGAATACCATTGCTTTGACTATGCAGACTTTTGTTTGCAATGTGGTGTCTCTACTTTTAACTATGTTCCCCAGGTTTCTCATAGCTTGTCTCCCATATATTATATTAGTTGCCTTTTTATTTCATGGCTGTAATCTCCATCTTCAGTGATCTTGGATCCTAAGAAAGTAAAATCTGTCCCTGCTTCTCCTTCTTCCCCATCTATTTCCAAGGGACTGATTGGACCTGTTGCCATTATCTTGGTTTTCTTGATATTGAGTCTCAAGCCAGCTTTTGCACTCTCTTCTTTCAACCCAAGCAGGAGCTTCTTTGGGTCTTCCTCACTTTCTGCCATTAGGCTTTTCTGTCCCTCTTCTTGCAACCTGAGAACAGCATGGGCAAAACAGCTCCCCTCTGTTGCCCAATGAAACCTTGCAAATCGGAAAGAATGAGTCGATGAATGAAAGAATGAGTTAATGAAAGATAGGTAAAAATAATGAATAATGAAAAAGAAGAAGGAAGGGACAAGGAGGAAAGATGGAATAATGAACTACAGAATGAGTGTGTGAAAAAAAGAAAAATAAATGAACAAGAAAGTAAGGAACAAGAAGGATGATGGAATAATGAACAAGAAGAGAAGGAAAGAAGAGTGAATGAGTGAGTGAAAGAATAATGAAAAAGAAGAAAGAAGGAGGAAAGATGGAATAATGAACAAGACAGAGAAAGAAAGAAAGTGTGGGACCAGGTCCCCCCTCCCTTCTTCCTCCCCCCTGCTCTTCCTGACTGGGCAAAGTTTCAGACAGAAGCCACGTAGGTGCCATCCTCACCAGAAACGTAATGAAACGGTCACATTTAATGAACATCCTCTGTCCTGCATGTGTGTTTCTTGCTCCCCTGCATGTGTTTGTGTGTGTCTATGATTTTTTAAAATTTTTATATACATCTATAAAAAGTTCAAATACAATCATTTGAAATAATAGTAGGATGTACGGTATTAAATACTGCACTTTGAACCAGAGGGAGGGGTTGGGGGGGAGAGAAGGACCCTTGGGGAGAGCATAAGAGGAGTGGGCATTATAAAACATGGTTTCATGGGGGGGGGAGAGGATGGGGGGGGGTGTCAGTAGGGACCAGAGAGTATGTGGAGTTGGGGTGGCCAGACATCTCAAGGTTGCTGCACTTCCATTACACAGACATCCCAACGTCCCATTAATAAGACCAATACACAAACCAGAGTGTTTTTGTACAAACGGAACAGACTGTGTGTGTGTACGTGTGTGTATGTGTTTGTACACTGCGTGTCTTTTCTTGGTGTAATCTTCCTCCTCCTCCTCCGTTGGGGTCCATGAGGGATGCCACCATTTCTGGGTGCCAAGGGTGTCGGCCCCATCCTAAACAGTTCCTTTGGAAACAAAGCAAAGTCCAACTCCCCCCCCCCCCCCCCCACTCTTGACCTACAAGCCTTGGGGCTCCTGGAGCCTTTCTTTGGGTGTGGGACAGACGGATGGACGGACGGATGGATGGAGGGTGTGGATTCCTCAAAGGCATCTCCATCCTCCTCTTTTGCTTGGCTGAGGAGAGTCCTTTTCCTCCCTGCGGTGAAGGGAATCTTCTACACCTGCAAGGTTGGTCCTTCTGAGTCTTGTCCCCTCCCGCTGGTCCGGCCCATTTCCATGCCCGAGCATTGGCTGCTGAGAGTCGTGGGATTGGCATGGAGGCCAAGGAGCGTCTTTGGCATGGCGGCTTAGCTGTATGATCCAAACCCGAGGCTAGGACAGCCGGTGCTCCCATCTGCCCCACCCCCAGGTCCATTTCCTTTGCCCTCCCCTCTCTCCCCCCCCCCCCCCGCCGTGTCCTCACAGGTCCGGTCCCCTCGCATGGCCAGGAGGAGTGAGTGTCCCTTTGTTCTTGGCAAGGCTTCCTCCGCTGACCTCCCAAGGTGGAGAAGGCCAAGGCCGAGGTGTGGGCAGGGGGCCAGGGTCATGGAGGACCCACCCTTCGAGGGAGCGAGGGAGGGAAGCAATGAGGAGAAACGTGGCACGTCCTTCAAGACATGTGCAAAACAGAAGCAAAGACAGACGTTGTTCCAGTAAGTCGGTGACCTCCCCAGAGGCGCTTAGAGGCTGGGTCTGTGGGAAGCAAGGGAGGGAGAGAAGCCATGTGAGTAAGCTATATCTGATCCCTGGACTGGACGTGACCCCAAGGACCTCCTTACCCAACCAGGTCTGTGGCTGGGCCACTGGGATACCAGGACAGGAGGTCGCACACCTCTACTTAGGACTCATAACTTGAAGGGCCACGCCATTTCGTCAGTTTCTGCTTGGGCTCCTGTCACTCGGGGGGCTCCCTGCCGCACTATGGGAGAAAGTCCGAAGCGCTTCGGCAGTGGCACGGAGATTATTTATCTCCACGCCACTCCCAAAGAGCTTTGGACTTTCTACCACAGGGCAAAGGGAAGCCCCCAGTGTGAGGAGCCGAAGCAGAAACTGCCGAGGTGGTGTAGCCCTTTAAGTTGTGAGTTCCAAGTAGAGGCGTGCAGCCTCCCGTCCTGGCATCCCAGTGGCCCAGCACAAGCATGCACCCAACCCATAAGGTACACCGGCTCTTGCCTTTGGCCAGGGATCTGAGATGAGAGGCTGTTGATCAGCAACTGGAAACCAGAGGCTCTTTCAGCCAGGCTTGATTCACTGCACAACAATGATTTTGCGCCTGGGAATAACACGTGTGATTTACCTGATCTCGAGTGTGCTGATTCCAAATGTGAACTCAGAATTTGCCTATCATGTACAGATTTTAACTTGTAGGTGTGCTACAGCTGTTCAAATGATCAGTAATTGGGTAATGTATTTTTACATGGGAACATTGTAACAGTTGCAGCTACCACTAGCTGAATCACGTCCCCTGGTTGCATGCATGTTCCAGCAGCATCCAGGCATATCTGGGCAAGTCAGTGAGCTTACGTCAGAAATAGGTATACTAGATGGACAAAGGGTTTGTCTTTCGTGTGAAACCATCTTAATGGATAGTACAGCTAGGCCATAGCAAGTCTGTTTTGAGCTAAAGATGAGAAGGCACAGCTGTGTTAATAAACAGGACAATCACGTGCATACGCGTAATTGACTTAAGATACTAACATCCTAGGCAGAATCAGATATCAGCTTTGGATTCAGCGCACATGATTTAGTATAGGACACATGGATTAGACCAAGTAGCAGACAATAGTTATTTTTTATGATGCTGTGTTATATGCCTGAAAATGGTGACTCAACTCCAGATAAGACATGCAAAGATCTGACCTTTGCTTTCCTGCCCTGAAGGCAGAGGTACCCAGAAGGCGTCCTGGGTATGCTAGGTGCGCACTTGATGGACCAAGGCTGATTCTTAAGGGAAAAGTACACATCCGGGATGTCGCCCCCAGTCTTGTCACGTCATGCATTTCAACCCTTTCTCCCAAAACTGTCCTCTCACCACTGATGGTTCCACCTGGCCTCCTCTCCTCTTTCCAGCCCAACCGCATGGAGAGCTGAGAACCTTCCTCCTGGCAGATACTCACTAAATAAAGTGAACACCGAATGCCACCAGTGCCAGGCTGACCACCAAGGAAAGTGCCATGGCTGTGTTCCGGCTGTTTCCGTCCAAGTTGGAGATCTTGGTGGTGGGAGGGACCATGAATGCCAAGGTGCTGGAAGTTGTCATCTCTGCCAGGGAGAAGAACAACAAGAAGAAGACAAGTGGCTGATGCTCAGGTCCAAAGGTGGCATCCCCTCCTTTGGATACATGCACCTGCACCATGCAGACATTCAGAGCACCCCAGTGGAGAGAGATGCCGACTGAGCTATTCATAATTTGGTCCTACCTCCTGCAAAATTAAACTCTAACCCTAACATATGATAACAGTAAATAGATGAGCGATTATACTTACTGGTGTATAGTGCTTAGAGCACTATGTGGGGTGGTTCACGAGGTCAATGGGGAAATTGGAGAGTGAGAATTGCTGCATAAATGAGGAGCAATCTAAACCCTGAACATCTCCAGATGTTTCTTCTGCCCTACTGGCCACCTAAGAGCTCCCTTTCCACCCTGACCCTCAATAAATCCTTCCCTCCAGTTGGGCGCCACCAATCTTCTCTTTTGACCGACCCCTCTCTTCTTCAGGACTTCAGTGGTCAAGTTCAGCATCTTAACCATTTGAGCCACTTGGTTGCTGTAGTGCAACCAAAACATTGTGAGTTCACTCTTGACCAGAAATCAAGGTTGACTCAGCCTCTTTCATCCTTCCAAGGTTGGTCAAATGAGTAACCAGAATTATTATTATTATTATTATTATTATTATTATTATTATTATTATTATTATTATTATTATTATTATTATTTGGGGGGAGAAAATGTTAATTAATTTGTGACACACCCCCCCCCCCGGTGAATGCACTAAGTGCTATTGGAAGGGGGTATAGAAGTGGAATTGCTTATTGCTATGGATGCTTTATTCCAGGGATTCTCAACCTGTGGCCCACGGCTCCAAAAACATGTCACTACCCAGTCCATACCTGTCAACCGCGGCTCCGGTGGATCCGGGACCTGCGCGGACCGGGTTTGCGAAGGTCGCATTGTACGCATGCGCATGGAGGGCTACGCCGCTTGTGTAGCCTTCTACGCACACGGCGTAGCCTTCTGTGCATACGTGGAAGGGAGCTACAGAAGTGTAGAGCCCTTCCACGCATGCGTGCAACGTGACCTGCGCAGATGGGCTGCACAGTGCCTCCTTTCCCCCACTGCTGAAATCCAGGGTTTCGGCAGCGCGGAGCGGGAAAGGGCAAAAATCGATGCCGAAAACCGGGAAATCCCGGCCAATCTGGGAAGGTTGACAGGTATCCTACCCACTGCCTCCACCACACCTGGAAGTGCCATGTGGTGGAGGAAGGGCAATACGGCTATCCGGCCCCCAAAGCTGTCTGAGGGAGCATGACCCAATGGCCCCCAGCTGAGAAAGGTTGAGAACTCCTGCATTATTCCATTCTTCAAGTATCTTTCAAATTACCACCAACATTTGTATAGAATTCAGGTGTGCCAAGACCCAAGGCCACAGTGAAATGTTGAGAGGCCAGTTATGACTATTCTCTGCCAAAGATCCCATGTAGATCCATAGAAGCATTTTTGGTTTTGTTTCCAGGACTCATCATGTTTACATAAAACAAATACATTCATAACCATGTGGCAACTCTATCTGGGTTCTCATCCCAATGTTTCAGGTTTTGTGAAAGCCCTTCTGGCCCTGGAAGACGGCAATTCTTCGTCCTTTCGAAGCTAGTTGCTCCCAAGAGCAAGAGCATGAATGAAGCATCCTATGTAAGGGCAAGGAGCCCTGGTGGCGAAGGGGTTAAAATGCTGTCCTGAGCCATATCGTTGTGAGTTCAATCCTGACCAGAGCTCAAAGCAAACTCAGCCTTCCAAGGTAGGTCAAATGAGTACCCAGCATGTTGGGGACAAAACGCTAATTAACTCACGAACCGCCCAGAGAGAGAGAGGGCACAAAGTGCTATGGAGAGGGGTGTGTGTGTCTATAGAAGTGTCATTGGTTACTTGGTTGATCGGTGTTTCACACATCAATATACATAGTTTGATGTGGCAGATCAAAGCACCGTCTCCCATTGTTTCCCATTCCATGCCAGTCTCTTCCAGGGCCTCGGGAGCTTTACCCTGAACTGGTCTTCCTACCTGGTTGCTATTGCTATTGCCTTGTTAACTATAACAATCCTTGTTAAATAGAATAATGTTCTAATTATATGCTATTTCTTAAGTGTTCTTAAATTATCTAAATGAATTATGGCTACATAAAGTTTACAAACTATCGGATGAGAACTAAATCAGGTTGGTGTTGTTACGTGTCATCAAGTGGAGGAGTCTGAATTGGTTGAGGGCCGGAGTCTCTAAATGTAAGACCGACAGGCTTGAGTAGGGGCTGATGGCGCACAACACCACATGGTGTGAATGTGGAGAGACACAGAATCCATTGGCTCATTGACTGGTCTGCTGATTGCTGCCAGAGACATGCACCGATCAGGACTTATGTTTGGCCAATGACAAAGCCAAGCAAGTGTCTTCCTTTTGGCAGTCCAGGATTTGATCGAGACACAAAAGTAGAAGAAGTGGTTTCCAGTTAGTGTTGACCCAGAGAATCACTGGTCTATGGAACTCCCTGCCAGAAGACGTGGTGACAGCTGTCAGTCTTGACAGCTTTAAGAAAGGATTAGACAAGTTCATGGAGGACAAGGGTATCAATGGCTATAATTATGGATACCTAAGGACAACCTCCGGTTTGGAGAAATAGGCAGGCTATCTCTCAATAAATGCCATTTCTAGGGAATCCTAAGCAGGTGAAGACATCTCCTTGGGAAGGAATACCCTGAAGCACATGGTGAGCCACTGTGTGAGACAGAATGCTGGACTGGATCATGGGCTCCTGTGGCCTCTTCCAGCAAGCCTGTTCTTATGTTCTTATATACCTGTTGAATGAGCCATTTTCAAAACATCCAGCCTTCATCCCTGCAGACTGTTCAGGTGTGACTTGCTCTAGGACCCACATGGAAGTCCAGGGCAGGGGTGCCCAAACTTTTTGGGTCACGGGCCAGCCACATGGTTCAGCAGGCTGGTCACATGGTTCAGTGGGCCAGCCACATGGTTTCTCCCACTGGAAGCAGAAGTAAAACATGCCTTGCAACCTGCTTTGTAGCAGGATGAGATAGATTTTAAGCTGCCATTCTCTCTGCTTAAACCATGGGTGCGCAAACTACAGCCTGTGGGCCGGATGTGGCCTCTGATGCCAATTCATTCAGCCCTCACTGTTCCTGGAAGCGGAAGTAAAATATGCCCATACTGGCCGTAGTTTGGGCACCCCTCATTCTGGGTATCCACAAAGCTCCCCTTTCAGCACCAAATTTCAAATGATTTAATTTCCCTCCTATTCACTTTCTTTCCAATTCAGCTTTCACACGCACACACACACACACATACATGTGATGGGAATACGAAGTGTGACCGATCTTGTCCTTGGTCTCCAGTGACACATTCTTGCTCTTGATGGTCTTTTTCATTCTCAATCCTATTTCCCAAATCAGATTAGCATATTTATGTGCAACAGTTATGATATTCTTTTACTGGTAGCATCTCCCCCCTTCCTCTTCTAAAACTGTTCATTTGCATGACGCCTGTTCTGTTCGCCTCTTTTGTCCTTTTGCCAACGTCTGCAGCAATTTCTCTTTATTGTGGTCTTCTCTTTCCCCCCTTTATTTCTGTTTCTTTCATTCTTCTCTCTTTCTGTCTCTCTACCCCTGCTTCTCTCTTGCTCTTGTATCCCCTTCTGCTTCTGGCTTACCTCCCTCCTTCTTATTCCTTCCCACCCCGACTGGGACTGGACTCAGAGAATGCAGCTGCAACCACAGGTGTGTGTGTGTGTGTGTGTGTGTGTGTGTGTGTGGTGTGTGGTGTGGTGTGGTGTGGTGTGGTGGGGGTGTGGGAGAGCAAATCGCAGCCCCATCTCTACCCTAGCTTGAGCCAGGGAATGCTAATTTCACCTAGGTTGAGTCTGTAAGCTAGAAGGAGCAATAAAACATTGGTTGCCTGGGCAAACAGTCCAGGAGTGATCCAGATGTGTGTGTGTGTTTTTAAAATGGGTGGATTATGGCCTGCAGAAGGTCCACTGCGGAGCGAATAATGTCAGTGTCACTTCCTTTGCAAATTCAGAAGAGAAGAAAGAGACGTAACCCTCGCCACCGCTTCCTTCTCTTGATAGTGGTAGATGTGTTGGTGTGTGCCAGCAAGTGCGACAAAACGACATCCACAACACATCAAATCAAAGCCAAAACTCCATCGTATTGTGGCACCTTGAGAGATGCACAAGTCTGTTGCAGTGTGAGCTTCTGCAGAATGCAACCGCTAGCAATGCGGGGCTGAGTCCTGGTTTCCCTGCCGTTGTGTGCAGGCAGCTGCACCATCGGGAAAAACTGGGGTTTGCCCCTCTTATACCGTGGGCGAGTTCGGAAGGGTGTTATGGTTGTTGTTTTTTTGCTGCTCACATGGTGCAGAAACACCCCCTGAGTGCGGAAGAAGATTATGATGAATGCTAACATTGCAAGACAATCGAAGCGGTTGTAGTAGGGGGTGAGAAAGCCGTGCTGCTCTGGCAAACGCCACTGCTAGAAATAGGATGCAGTTGCACCATGAGCCCCGGAGAATCTTCCCCTTGTGCAGCAGGGGAAAAAGCTTGTGAGCAACGCTTAAAGAGACACACCAGACCCCACGGAAACCATTTCCACCCCATGGAGGAGGACAAGGGATTCCGGACTGAACCTTAAGGCAAGTGGCCACCAGGGGGCAGTGGAAGCCCACGGAAAAGGCCCACCTGGCCACCAGATCCTGGCCATCCATCCTCGCCCATCTTTACTGGCGCTCAAGACCTTTGGCTTCTTTCCTCCAAGACAGGCGTGTCCAAACTTTTTGGGCCATGGGCCTGTCATGTGGCTCTGTGGGCCAGTCACGTGGTTCCTCCCACTGGAAGCAGAAGTAAAAGGTGCCTTGCCATCTGTTTTGCAACAGGATGAGATAGATTTTAGGGTGCCATTTTCTCTGCTTAAACCAGGGGTGCCCAAACTACGGCCTGGGGCCCGGATCCAGCCCTCGACCCCAATTCATCCAGCCCATGCCACCCTCGTTGCTCCTGGAAGCAGAAGTAAAACTCGCTTCTGGGAGTGACGAGGGTGGCGCAGGCCAGATGACTTGGCGTCGAGGGCCGGATCTGGTCCCTGGGCCGTAGTTGGGCACCCCTGTTCTAAGAAATGCCAGAGTGCAGGGGCAGAATTTGACATTCTAGATAGCCCACAACAATCAGAACATGGCAATATTTAACAAGGATTGTTATATTTAAAATCGGTTATATTTAACAAGGATATAGCAATAGCAATGATGCTTCTCTACCTCTGTCTCCATAAGTGCTTCATGTCCTCTCTGGGCGGTTCACAAGTTAATTAGCATATTTGCCCCCAACATGCTGGGGACTCATTGGGTTGACCTCGGAAGGATGGGAGGCTGAGTCAACCTTGATCAGGATTGAACTCACAACGTTCTGGCTGCAGGACAGCAGTTTAATGCCTGCACTACCAGGGCTCATTGCAATGTATTATTAAGATTTGTTTATGAATTGCTGCTAATAAGTTTGGAAGTATGTGTGCATGTGTTTTTATTTGTACTTTGTATGTTTTTGTAATTTTTTCAATTAACACCCCCCCCCCCCCCCCGTAACTACCTGTAAGAGAGAAGGGGGCATTCATTGCAGGGCTGTAAAGTGGAGGAGACTTCATGTGCTGATCATGCGTAGCATCACTTGCCCCCTCCCTCCCTCTCTGGTTGGCTCCCAGAGGTCATGGGGGCAGCAGGTGAGGTGAGCCACCTTCCACTTTTCCACTGACCGAGCTGACCACACAGGCGGCCGTGCAGCCCAAGGCAGCATGACTCATGTGCAGGCTGCCCGGTGCATGTGTGCGTGGCCAGATAGCCCTCCCTTCTCCACAAGGGGATCTTGGCCCCTTTCCCAGCCTTTCGGCTCGATTTCCCCACCCCACTCCTCAGCGATGGGTGCCAAAGCAAGGGGGTTGGCCCAGACGTGCCTTCTGGGAAGCCCGAGCCCGAGAGTGAGCGCATGAGGCGGCCGTGGCTGGAAGGGAGCCCAGCGCTTTCCTAGAAACCCACAGCAAGTCACTCGGTGGCTTTCCTGACTAACAGGCTCCTCGGTGCACATTGCAGCGGCCAGTGCTAAAGGTCTGCAAAGGACCAGGCTGTTCTTCTGGTGGGAGGATGCATCGGACCCCCTCCACAAGGTCAAACCTTGGCCTTCCCAGTGACCTCTTCCTCCCCCTCCATCACGGAAGGAAGAAGGGTGGGCATTGGGTAGAGTTGTGCCCAACTCCCTTGGCTCCCTGTCCTGTTGGAAAGGACCAGGTGCCCACAGATGGGAAAGTCCCCCTCCCCACGATGTGTGTGTGTGTCTGTCTGTCTGTCTGGCAAAGAGACTTTGCAAGGGGTCATTCCCTCTGAGAAACAGGTCAAGGTCCAAAGCTAGTCAACTCCAGGGAGTTTAATCTCCCTTTACAGCCAAAGAGCCAGCACTGTCTGCATTGGCAGATGTTTCTGTGGTCATGTGGCAGGCAGGACTAGACACTAGGGCGTGTGGGGACGCTGTTACCTTTCCCACCGAAGCAGTACCTATTTATCTACTTGCAATTTCTTGCTTTCAAACTGCTAGGTTGGCAGGAGCTGAGACAGATGGGCACTCACTCCATCACACAGCCCTCAGGTCTTGAACTGCTGACCTAATGACCCTCCAGTTGTCAAATTCAGTGTCTTCACCAGAAGACTGACAAAGGGGGGAGAAAGTGAGCAGGGGAAGGTAGGAGAGGCCTCAAGAAAGGAGGGCTGGACCCACGGTTGACTAAGTGAGGGAGACGGAGGGGTGCCATGGCAGCCGGGCAAGGTGGGCACCTGAGGAGGGAGACAGAAGTCGCTGTAGGGCATTTCCCACAGAAGAAGTGGGGCCACCCCCTGCTCCTCCTGGGGGGTTACCTGCCCTCCTGCCCTCCCTTGTCTCATGCCATGCCAGGTCCTGCTCACCTGAACCTTACCTGTACCACCTAACATGGGGAGCCATGACCGCTAAGACCCCACAGCCCCACCTATGCCCCCTCCCTATGCCCGCCTTCTTCACCTGCTCCCTGGGCCTCCGTGGTGAGATGCTTGGGTTCCTCCGTCCAGGGTGTGGCATGTACGGCCACGCTCCAGTCGCTCCACGTGCCAATCTCATTGTCCTTAGCCGCCACCTGGATGATGTACTCCTTGCCGGCATAGGCATCGGTGATGATGTGACTGGTCCCATCAGAGAGCTCCACCTGCACGGGCAAGAAAGGGGCACCCTGTGAGCTTGGTGGGCATCAAATGGGAATGCCAGGCTGCTTTCTCTATCATCTTCCACAGGGGCCGGGGGAGAAGGCTGTCTATATATAGACCATGGGTCACGGTGAGAAATGTGTTGTTCTGGTTTGATCTGGTCTAGCATGGGGCATTTTGTCTGTTCTCATGATCCAACATCCACAGGGCATGCTGAAGGCATAGGCTTGGCACCCCCACCCTCACCCCATCAGGGCAAGACCCCGGCTCTCTTGGTCTTCTCGGGACTCAGCTGGGGGCCTGACCAGGCAAGGGGCATCTTTTCTTCATGCCGTCAGGAATTTGGAGAAAAACACCTCTAAGAAAATCAGGAAAGGGGGTGGGGGTTGTCTGGGTGAAGCTAAGAATACGTGCAAATATCAAGGATGCAAACAACCCATCCAGTGCCTTTACTCTTGTGACTCGCCCACACATAAAGACAATACTTATCACTATTATCAATTCTGTACATTTATGGAAATTAAAAAAAATCAACTTTGAACACAATCATAGAATAAGTGAGGTGGAAGGTGGGGTGGGGGGTCCCTGTGAGGCCATCCAGTCCAACCCTCACTGCTCAATGCTGGAATCCAAATCAAGGCAGATATGATATATACGGTGGCCCCACTCTCTCTTGAATGCCTCCAGTAGGGTTGGAGCACTCACCTATAGCTGGTTTCCTATACTTTCAGCCTGTTATTACGTGTCCTGCACGGTGGGATGATGGAGAAATGAAAGTCCCTTGCCTTTGAAATCCACACAGCTCTGAGATTTGCAGTGTATTTTGGAGGGAAATGCAAACAATCCATGTATAGATTGAAAATATATGTATAACTAAAAATGTAGAGGCTTAAACATGTGCAATCAAACTATGACGAATGCCAAAACCCAGACAAAAATGCACACATTAGAAAAGTGCAAATGTACATTTTGCAATATGTGTACGAGGATTGAGCCGGGCCTTGAGCATAAGCCAGCTTTCAGTGCAAAAAGCAAAACAAATATTGGGACAGTTACAACACAAGCCAATACCCACCAGTATGAAGAAACACCTCATACAACGCCTATTAATTCCCACCTTTTGTTACAACAAAACATAAACAGACGTTTGGTCACCATGGAAATGAGATGCCTGATGCATGTTTTTGGAGTGACTAGAAGGGATAAAATCAGGAATGAGATAATAAGGGAAAGAATCGGAACAGAACCAACTTTAAACTACATAAAGAGACAACAAATAAAGTGGTTTTGCCCATTTGGAGAGCATGTCTTGGAATTCCATCCCATACAAGGCATATGTGGGAAGAGGAGAAGGACGAAGACCACAAGGCAGACGCAGAGGAAGGTGGAGGGATTGCAACAAAGAAGAACACCAAATGGAGGCTGGTAGAAGTGCCAGGATAAGAAACTTTTATAACTTTCAACACCCAAAGAGGTAAAAGAGGAAGCAAAGAAGAAGAAGAAGAAGAAATGCTTAGCTCCTTGCCGCCTCCTTTTGTTTTGCTCTCTCCCCCACCCCCACCCCCCCACCCCGGCTCTGGCTCCAGGTTGGGCCTCTGGGACTTCTTGCTTCTTCCAGACCTTAGAACCTGCCTCTCAATTATAAGACGTCCACATTGCAAATGAGATGCTCTTTCAGGTTGTGACACCAAAGTCTAAGAATGATGTTGCGCACGCTCCTGGACTGGGACTCCTTGCTTATGGTCACTTCCCAACTAGATTACTGTAATGCGCTCTACATGGGGCTGCCCTTGACGACCATTCGGAGGCTGCAGCTGGTCCAGAATGCGGCAGCCTGGGTGGTGATGGGATGCGGACGATATGCCCACGCCTCACCGCTACTTCGGGAGCTGCACTGGTTACCAGTTTGTCTCCGGGTGCAATTCAAGGTGCTGTTTTTGACCTTTAAAGCCCTATATGGCAGTGGGCCAGGATACCTTAGAGACCGCATCGTCCCAAGAGTGTCTGCCCGTCCAACCAGAGCGGACCGGAGGGGCTCTCTAATGGTGCCATCAGTTAGGGGTGCACATCTGTCCAGCACCCGAAGGAGGGCCTTCTCCGTGTCCGCCCAACCCTCTGGAACCTCCTGCCAACAGATCTAAGACTTCAAAGAGAATTGCTGCCCTTCAGGAAAGGATTGAAGACCTGGCTGGCAGGGCAGGTGTGGGGCCCGAATGGGAACATGGTCCCCGCCTGCTGGCTTATGTAAACCATAAAACAACCATAAAAACAATTAAAATCATAAAAAGCTTTTAACATTTAAGCCATAAAATACCCTCCCACATTCACAGTAGGTTAAAACTAAGCTGAAACCTGAACAACCATTCATATAAGCCAGTGGCGGGGGTGTGGGAGGGGGTGCTCCACCAGCAGCCCCCCACACCTGCTGAGCCAGCCAAGTTTTTAGGCATTTTCTGAAGGTCAGTAGTCCTGTCTGGAGGCATAGCTCAGTTGGTAGGAGGCTCCATACAACCGGGGCAGTTGAGGCGCTCCTCTCTAGCCGATGGCAACGTTAGAGAGCCATACCTGCCAAAACCTATACAGTACCTGCCAACTCTTCCCCTGTGGGAAGGAAGCTCTGCTTTTGGCCCATTTCCCTCTAGCTCTGGAACGTCACCTCCTGATCTCATTTCATCCTGGACAATTTGATCTCTGTTAAGTTGTCCTAAGCCATTGGCAAGACCTTTGGGAGCCGTCTGCACAATCAAAGCATCGCTTGGCAGGACAGCTCGGCAGGGCCAGATTTCAGCTCCTTTGCAAATTTGCTTCAGCTAACCTTGTCATATCTGAGCTGTCATGTTGGAAGGCTCAGATCAAAGGCCTCGCCAAAAGGCCATGGAAGAAACGTCCAACAGCTTGAGTTTAGCAGAGTTCCTTGATTGACATTTTGGCCAGAAGGGCAGAGAGAGATGATATTTAAGTTGGAAACCACTCCTAGAGCAATAAAGATCCCTTTGGGGGGGGGGGGGAGGGATTAAGGTTTTCCTTTTTGTTTATACAAGAAACTTCGAGAGCCTCTGAGGAGCATGGATGTCTTCACTGGTCTCCATAGATCAGTGATGGTGAACCTTTTAGAGACCGAGTGCCCAAACTGCAACCCAAAACCCACTTATTTATCACAAAGTGCCAACACAGCAACAGGGGAGGGAAGAAGCACTCCCATTGGGCTGCTGGGCAGGGCAAATTCAGTGCTAGGGTGTCTGTATGGATGCCCACAGAGAGGGCTCCAAGTGCCACCTCTGGCACATGTGGCATAGGTCCACCACCACTGTCATAGATGGTCCACAACAAGGAGTCAGTTCCCAATCAGTGAGAAAAACTAGAGCAATCGTTGGGCTTTATGACTGCATGATTTTCCTCCCAACGATACGATAAATCTTTATTGTCGTTGTCCTATACAGAACGAGATTGAACCCTGCATGCTCTAGCAGCTCCTGAACTTGCTTCATTGATACCCTTCTCTTCTTTGGAGCAAAACTATAACATTGTTTAATTGTCCACTTTGGAATTGAAGAGGAAAGCAAAGTCAATGAATCAATCAATGACTCAATCAATCAATCATTGTTGTAACATAAAAGTTGTAACATAAAAGAAAATAGCTTTACTTTCAGCAAACACAGGAGAAGCAAAAACACATATCTGAGAAACAGCTCTCAGTACAGTTGGCAGCAGTCCAACTGTAAACAGTCTTAGCAGAGATTTACCTCTGAGCAGATGCAAACAGTAGTTTCCTTCCAGTGCAGTAAGCAGGCTAGCAGTTCAGTAGCAAGCATGAGGTAAACAGTTCAGTCCTTAGGAAGCCTTTTTCAGTATCACGTAGCCCTTGGAGATTAAACCCACGAAGGCTCCATTGCTTCTAGCTCCATTACCTCTTTACCATCTTACCCAACAGTTCTTTGCTGCCCTTCAGGAAAGAACTTAAAACCTGGCTGGCAGGCCAAGTATGGGGTGCAGGTGGAGGGGTGACTTCCACGGGGTGGCTGGTATAGCGAATCCCAGCACCCTCGGACCCTGCACCGTTTTTTAGTGAGTGGGTGGGTAGTTTTTAAAGCAGTTTTAACTATGTATTTAATTATGTTTTTTATTATACTGTGAACCGCCCTGAGTTGGCCTTGGCCAAGTGGGCGGTATAGAAACTGAAATAAATAAATAAATAAATAAATAAATAAATAAATAAATAAATAAATATTGTTGAAATGGGACTGCTTCTTTGCCTCTTACTGCCTGTTGGCCCCAAACCTTGGGAAAGACTCTTCCCTGAAAGGAGTGGAGACATTCCTCAGTTAGATGATTTCTGTCCCTTGGTTCAGTTCATTATTACAAATGGGGAAAAAGACTGAGATTCAGAAGGGCAGGAGTGAAGAGATTAGAAAATATCTTATAGTTTGGATGTAACAATTCTGTGTGTGTTTTTTTTTTTTAAATACTGTAATGCAGTGGCTCAAGTGGTTAAGATGCTGAACTCGCTAAGTGGAAGATCAGAGTTTGATTCCCGGGCACTGCATGATGGAGTGAAGTCCCGTCTCTCTCCCAGTTCCTGCCAACTTAGCAGTTCAAAAGCAAGAAAATGCAAGTAGATGAATAGGGACCACTTCGGTGGGAAAGGTAAACAGCATTCTGTGCACTTTGGTGTTTAATGATGCCTGCCACATGGCCATGGAAATGCCTGCAGACACAGACAGCACTGGCTCCTTGGCTATAAACAGAGATGAGCACTGGGGATCCAGTTGACATTGTTTATCTGGACTTTCAGAAGGCTTTTGACAAGGTCCCGCACCAAAGGCTCTTGAATAAACTTACCAGAGTCATGGAATAAAGGGACAGGTCTTGTCCTGGATCAGCAACTGGCTAAGGGACAGGAAACAGAGGGTAGCACTAAATGGACACTTCTCCAAGTGGAGGGAAGTCAAGAGTGGGGTCCCCCAAGGTTCAGTACTGGGACCCCTGCTTTTCAACCTCTTCATAAATGATCTAGAAGTAGGAGTAAATAGCAAGGTAGCCAAATTTGCTGACAACACTAAATGATACAGGGTAGTGAAAACTGTGAGAGATTGTGAGGAGCTCCAGAGGGATCCCTTGACACTGGGGGAGTGGGCAAAACAGTGGCAAATGAGTACTTTTTCACCCAAAGGATCCCTGGTCTATGGAACTCCCTGCCAGAAGAAATGGTGACAGCTGTCAGTCTCGGCAGCTTTAAGAAAGGATTAGACAAGTTCATGGAGGACAAGGGTATCCATGGCTATAATTATGGATACCTAAGGACAACCTCTGGGTTGGAGAGATAGGCAGGATATCTCTCAATAAATGCCATTTTCCAGGGAATCCTAAGCAGGTGAAGGCATCTATCTGCTTGGGAATAATACCCAGAAGCCAATGGTGAGCCACTGCGGGAGACAGAATGCTGGACTGGATCATGGGCTCCTGTGGCCTCTTCCAGCAAGGCGGCTCTTATGTTCTTATGTTCTAACCTAGAGTCGGATATGGCTGGCTTTCAAGCAAGGGCAACCTTTCCCTTTACCTAATGCAGTGATCCTCTGATTGGGCAACAAATATATTGACCGATTGAAAGGTGCGTCTTGGAGCAGGACTCAGTAAAGGCTCTTTGGTCCCACAAACCACAGTCTGTGTGGAATTCATGTATTGACCTCTTTCCCCCTTCAGTGCTGGCAGGCCTTACAAAACTGCTGGCATTTGATAAGAACCACAGAAGTTCAAAGTTGTGCAGTTCAGTAGCAGAAATATTCCTAGGGCAAAATCAATACATTGCACCAGGGCTAGAGCTGTGAAAACTGCTCAACATTTCTTGTGTGTTTCTCTGAATCCCACTGGTACCACACATGTCTCTCTCACACACACGGCTGCCTTTCTTTCCCATCAGGCTGAGAAAGGCTGTTTTCACTTTGCCAGACTGAAACCTTGCACGCAGACATGGGTGCCTTTTTATCCTGAACTGCAAACGTGCACATTTTCCAGGCGAGGTGTGCTTCTTCTCAGAATGAGAAGAATGCTATACTAATGTGTTATGCCCATGATGGTGAACCTTGGCACTCCAGATGTTCTTGGACTTCAATTCCCAGAAGCCGAAGCCCCCTGTGAATCCATACAAATGGGTTTACTGTGATTCATCTGGCCCACACTGCCCTTGTCACTCCTGGAAGTGGAAGTAAAACGTGCCCGGACGGTTAAGACCCTTTTGGGTTAACCCTTCCTCCGTAGGGGTGTGTTTTACTTCCGCTTCCAGGACCGACGAGGGCAGTGCGGGCCAGATGAATTGCAGTAAACCCATTCATGTGGATTCACAGGGGGCTTGGGCTTCTGGGAATTGAACTCCAAGGACACCTGGAGTGCCAAGGTTCACCATCACAGTGTTATGCTAACCATTCTGTACCTCTGTACCTGATGGGTACGCAATTGATGCCACGAAGACTCGGCTCTTTTGTCCGATGAAGCAGACGTGATCCATGAAAGCTCACAATAAAACACAGGAGTGAATCTTTAAAGTGCCATGACGTTTTTTGTCCTGTTGTTTTGTTTTGTTTACAACATGATCTGCTTGAAACACAGACTAACACAGTGACCCTTTCAAAAAATAATTATTTCTCAGACTTGAGAGATGGAAAATGCGGGTCCCCTTGAGAACCCAAGATGTCTTTCCTATCTGGAACCAGCATTGGGTTTTGAAAAGCAAAGACTCTGATACAAGGGTTATTAAAATAACCCAGCCTTAGAGAAAGCAAAACAAACAAAACAACAATAAACAACAACAACAACAAAGCAAGTGAAATACAGTCCTTGTTTTCAACTCTTTCCTAACCTTCCCACTGATTACTTGAATGGAGGTAGCACATTGTTTTGAATTTCCCATTTTCCAGCACATGATCTTTCCTTTCCTACTATTGTCAAAGAGGGAATGGGGAGGGGGAGAGGGGAATCTTCCTATCTCCCTTTGCCACTATACACATATTTATCTCCCTTTTACATTCCTTTTTGCCTAAACTAGGGAAAAAAATTCTCCAGGTATTAATTAATTAAGGTTACATTTTAATGCAGGGAAATTGCTCCTTCCAGCCAAAGAATGATGGCATCTCTTAGTTTCCCTTCCTCCCAAATTCAAATTGTGTGAATGGTGATCACAGGGAACAGAAATGAACCTTCTTCTGTCTCTCGGATCCAGATTTGTCAGAATCCATCACCCTAGAGTTTCCCAACCTTTGGTTTTTTGGACTTCAATTCCCAGAAGCCTAAGTCAATTCCCCAAAGCACTGATCAGCCAATGTACTGACTTAGGCTTCTGGGAATTAAGAGACCCCCATCTATATTCTACTCCCTTCATAAATTGGTGTGTGTGTGTGTGTGTGTGTGTGTGAAAGAGAGAGAGAGAAAGAAAGAGAGAGAGAGAGAGAGAGCGCGCACTGTGTGAGTCTGGTGAAGCAGAATTATGACACCTTCAGGACTAATATGGTTTGTTATGCACAATCTTCCATCGCATCCAAAGAAACAGGTTACAGACTGTGGAAATTTATGTCAAATTACACTTGTTAATCTTTCGGATTCCAGAAGGTGCTGTATTTTTTCTCTCACCAATTGGACCGGCCGGTCTTCCTCTGCAATGATATGGCCCAGCTTGACATTTCTCTTCCTTCTTGCTAAGAGCCTTACTTGCTGGCCAAGCCAACCTCTGGGGCTCTGTCCTTCCACCTGGGGGAGGATGGCTTGGTTAGTGTGAGTAAATAAGGCTCTTAGCAAGAGGGGAGAGAAATCTGGGAATTAGCCAACCCAGTCTGGCCAGGGTATCCTGCTATGGTGACAGAGTAGACCCTACTACTGCTCAGCAACTCCATGGTTAACTAACTTGGCCACCCTGAGGACTCACTGCCTTGGGTGACAAAGTCCACAGGAGGGGAGAAGCATCATCCATCCTGGCCTGGGGATGATGATGAGGACTTTGTGTGCCAAAAGGGCTCCAGACCAGAAAGTGACTCGTGGAACTGGATCAGTGGTACTAGGGGTGTCACGCTGCAATGCAGAAGGGAAATGAAAGGTCACTGGTTCCCAGGACAATCTTTCTTGGCTGTTAGCCATGTGGTGTTGTTGTTCAGTCACACAGTTGATTCCGACCCTTTGCGACCCTATGGACCATTGTTCTCCAGGCGCCTCTGTCCTACACCACCCCCCTCAGCACTCCCAGTTCTGTGCCCATTGTGTCTACAATGCCATCTAGCCATCTCATCCTTGGCCTCCCACGTCTTCTTTTGCCCTCCACCTTTCCCAACATCAAGGCCTTCTCAAGTGAATCCTCCCTTCTCATTTGATGTCCAAAGTACTTTAGCTTCGTCTTTACTATTAGCCCTTCCAATGAGCAGTCAGGGTTAATTTCTTCTAAGATTGACCTATTTGTTCTCCTCGCTGTCCAGGGGACTCTCAAAACCCTCCTCCAACACCACATTTCAAAGGCATCTATTCTTCTGCGTTCAACTTTCCTAATTGTCCAGCTCTCGCATCCGTACATTACCACTGGGAATACCATTGCTTTGACTATTCTAATTTTTGTTTGCAGTGAGATGTCTCTACTTTTCACTATGTTCCCCAGGTTTCTCATGGCTTGTCTCCCAAGAATCAGTCGCCTTTTGATTTCATGGCTGCAATTTCCATCTGCATTGATGTTTGATCCTAAGAAAGTAAAATCTGTCACTGCTTCTACTTCTTCCCCATCTATTTTCCAGGAACTGATCCATAGGACCCATAGGACCCATTTTCCTATAGCCATGAGGATCACCAACATTCGGATGAAGATATCCCACTTTCTCTGCAATGGCGTGCTCTGCACCATTCTCCTTCTTCCCCACCCCTGAGCCTTCTCACGCATGTTGAAGATGGTGTCTGCGAGGGATGGGCAACGTGTGCGCGAGGCAGGATGTTGGGCCCAATGGCGTGAGTTAACCGAAAGAGTCTGCAGAATTAGAGACAGGGCTATTAGCGATCCATTAGGCCAACGTATCCAGTTCCAGCCGAGGTAATCCATTATTAGAGGAACATCTGAGCGCATTAAGGGGGTGCTCAGCCTGGGCCAGGAGGCGGCAGTGGCAGCGGCTGCCAAGCGGGAGAAAGAGGAAGCAGGGCCAATCTGGCTTGAATTACAAACTTAAAAGCCGGAGGAGGAGGAGGAGGAGGAGGAGAAGAGGCGCCCTAAATATTTAATGCTTGGTGTGGAAGGAGACAGAACAGGAGAGGCTGCCAAAGGGAGGAGGAAGAAGAGTGGCAGCAGCGGCAGGAGCAGAGAGTCTCTGGTGATTCCACCTCCATCTTCCCCTTCGGAGGAGTCCTGCAAGCCTTGCCATCCAGGGCACCCAACCTCAGGGGCATCTAAGGAGGGGTTAATGAAGCCAGAGGGACACCCCCTCCCCATCAGGGACTGGGTCCTTTCCCTTCAGGGTTGGCAACATTATGCTCCTCTTGGTAAATCTGATGGGCCAAGTGTCCACCTCAAGGCCACCACCTAGGCAGCAGTACCAGTCTTCTTCTTTCATGCCCAAAATAAAGCCACTTCCTTGGCTTTACCATTGGCCAACATTTCTATGCATGCTTCTGGCAGCAATCAATCGGCAGACCAGTCAATGAGCCGGACTCTGCATCTCTCCACATTCACACAGTGGGCTGTTGTCCACCAGCAGCTCCTACTTGAGCCTGTTGGTCTTGCATTTAGGGATTCCAACCCTTGGCCTATTCATGGGTCCTCCAAGTGACAAAGGGGAGGTTGTTCCTCAGCCCTATCCTCCTCCTCCAATGCTGTTCCTTGCCCAGTGAGCTCCTTCATCCACCTTCTAATTTGATTTTGCTCTTGTGTACTCTCAAGAATGTTTGTTCTTGCCATGCATAGAAGGGTTCTGCGCAGAAGGGGATGTGTAGAAGGCTTCTATGCATGCGTAGAAGGGACCTGCGCAGAACGGTTCTGTACAGGTCCCATATTGTCCAGAGCCGCACTTGACAGATATGGATCTGAGCCGACGGACTTGAGTCTCATCTCCATTCAGAGGATGATGAGGGTCATTCCCTTGCTTAGTTCTCTCGGTGTTCCCTGCTACTTCTCTCTTGGTCTTATGAGAGTGTGTGATTGTCCTATGGGGACATCTTGGCCTGGTGGTGGGAGAAGAACCAGGCTCGCCATAGACCCAGAGCACTACCACCACCACCACCATCTGCTTGAGGCCCTTGCTGCCTCTTTCTCTGGGTTCTTATCCCACCTCTTCCAGAGAATCATGGGGGGGGGGGGGGAGCTGCCAAGTTGTCTTTCCTTCCTCCCCTTTTAAGCAACCTTCCTTAATTGTTTGTCAAAGTGACCAGAACAAAGGCATAGTTGAGTGATCAGATTTCAAAGCTGAGCAAGGAAAGAGGAGAGAGATAATCAATCCCTTAAACAGACCCCTACTATTATTTCAAAGGAGGAGAGTTGGCAGGAATAGAAGACACTCAGCCTCATCAATGGAGGAGGACCTCCCAAATGGCTGTGTACCTTCTTAGAGGCTATTTTGCTCTCTGGCGGAACAACTGCTTGTACTGGGCTAAGCTGGATCTTGAATTTTAGCACCAGTTCCATTAGCAGAGCAATCACAGGGTCAAACTGAATCAAAGAACATTGGTCCCACTGAGACAGGAAAGGAAAGACTGTTCTCCTAACAACAACAACAACAACAACTACTACTACTACTGTGCCATATCTGATTCTGAATATTAGCTATGCTCATGGGGATTAGCCATGAAGATTGTCCTGGGAACAGTACAATAAAACCCCTACTTACGTATGCCTCGAGTTACATAAAATTCGACTTACGTAAGGATTTTTCACTAAAATGGTGTAAATGTCCCAGTTTATGTAATGCTATTTCCTATTGGTTTGCTTCGATTTACCTAAAAATTCATTTTCCTATGGGTTTGCTTTGATTTACATAAAAACCCGATTTACATAAAAGGCTACAGAACGGACTTTTTGTTTAAGTAGAGGTTTTACTGTATAATGCAGTGGCCTTCCATTTGGCACAACACCCATACCACTGATCCAGTTCACTTTCTGCTCCTGAGTCCTTTTGGTACACAAAGTCCTCATCATCATCCCCAGGCCAGGATGGATGAAGCTGCTGCCCTCCATCAAGAGGGATCCAAGTGGGACCATTTAATCCACTTGGGAACCCTCATCACCCTTCCTTCCCTGTGGACTCGGCCACCCAAGGCCACTGTCAGCTATTCTTCTAACTGGGAAGCTATTGTCTTCTCATCTGTTTCTGCTCCAAGACCCATCAACAGCCAGTCTACCTCTGGCTGAGAACCCCTGCTTCAGATGCATCTCTCTGTCTGCATCTCACACCTCCACTCAGGCACGCGAGGGAACATAATGGTCCAACTGTGAATACCCAGTAGCTTCTCAGCATGTAGAATTGGCACAAAGGTCAGCCTCAAGAGGTGCCAGGAGCCCCATGGGGCCGGGGGTGGGGAGAGAGGAGAAACCAGTTGTGGATCTGATGGTGAACTTATGAGAGTAATGAGTTTATAGCCGTGGTTGGGATGACCTGCCTTAGGAGACAGGAGTGTGGGAATGAGAGTATTGCTCTCTCCATCTCTCTCTCTCTCTCTCTCTCTCCCAGGGAAAGCAAGAGCAGAGGAATTAGGACACTGGGCTGGAGAAAGGGAAGAAGAGAGAGACACTGACACACATGGATAAAGGCAGAGACTCCGTGGAGCGAAACCATAAAGGCGAAGCTCAGCTCAGCAGGATCGGCATTTTTCAGGACGGAGCACAGATGGGAATTTCTCTGCAAATGAGAAGTGGGAAACGGGACGGAGACGAGCCTCCCATGGTCAAGGAAGCCGCTTTTTGAGATCTACACAAAGCAAAGCAAAAGCAATCACACTTCTACATACCATCCCATAGCACTTCGGGCACTCTCTGGGTGGTTCATGTTAATTAGCATTTTACCCCCATTAACATGCTGGGTACTCATTTTACAGACCTTGGAAGGATGGAAGGCTGACTCATCCTTGAGCCCTGGTCAGGATCAAACTCACAACCTTTTGGTTGCCAGACAGCAGTTTAACCCCTGGGCCCAGAGGAAGACTGGGGCTGCCACAGCTGTTGTTGCCTCTCCTGTTGTGTCCATCACAAACATTCCCCATGGAAATGGGCCTCCCATCTCCCTGGAGGACAAACCTAGGGGACTGGGGGACCCTGGGAAAACCCAAAACCCCTCAGGACTGCTTTCCCTCACCACCATCCCACAGTGGTTGTCTGGACAACCATGGAAAGAAGAGAGGTCCTTGGTCTAGTCTCTGACCAGAAACATGTATCAATGGGGACTTGTGTTTGACAAAGCCAAGAAGGTGGCTTCATTTGGGCAGTTTAAAGTCTAATCTGGATGTAGAAGGAGGAGGAGGTCTATTCTCCTGACCCTCAGACTCAACCCAGGCCTGGATATTTTTGCCCAGCAAGGAGTTGCCTCTGCCCCCCCCCCCCCCTTCTCACAGGGAGAAAAGGTGAAGCCAGATATTCATTGAAGGCTCATGGGGAAAGGTGGAGGAGAGCCCTGGTTGCTCCATGCCTGGTTTCAAAATGTGAAAACTTGGAACCGAGGATTAAAGACTAGATTAGACAGACAGACAGATGGTGGAAACAACAGAGACATGCTTAGAGATCAAGTGTGCTAGGGGCTACGGTGGCTCGGTGGTTAAGAAGCTCACCTCGTTAGCTGGAAGGTCGGCAAATCGGCAGTTCAAGACTTGAGTACTGCATGACAGAATGAGCACCCCTCATCTGTCCCAGCTCCTGCCAACCTAGCAGTTGGAAAGCAAGAAATTGCAAGTAGATAAATAGGGACCACTTTGGTGGGAAAAGATCTTGGGGACATGAAAGGAGCCTCTTTCGGGCGTCCTTTGTGCGGGGTTCCTCCAACAAAAGTCCTTTCAACCCAGAAACACCTTTGTGTGCTTCTGACATGATAAATAAATAAATAAATCACATGTGCTCTGGGTCACATGCAGCTGGGGACATAGGCTGCACCTTGCCAGGTTGCTGCAACTGCTCCCACAACTGGATTTATGCACATCTAAATAATAAACAGGGACGTTGGCATTCACTGCTTTCAAAGTGTGCTGCTCTAGGCGTATCTATCCTTGCTGGTCAAAGCATCCTTCATTAGCACTTTCTCTCTCTGTGTATGTGTGTGCGCATGCGTGCATGTGCAAGCATGTGCGAGTGCATATTCCATCCTTGGGCCCCTCCCTTGTCATTTCAGCCCTGAAGTCCATCATCCGGTTCACCTCTGAATGCCAAGAGTTCCTATCATCATCCTCCCTCCGCAAAGAAAGCAATAATCAAGAAGAAATACGATGATAACAGCAAAGCAATTTCCACGTCCCTGACAGGACTGGGTGTTATGACAGAAGATAGTTTATCTCCTGCGCATAATCTATCGCACCAGAGCGTGCGTAAATGCTGTGACATTTACACTTTAAATACTTTTCACATCTTGCCGGGCAAGTTTTATGTTGAACATATGTATGGAAAACAGCCTCCATTTCAGGGGGCGGAGAGGGACGGGATCCAGGAGAGCATCTTTGACAGTTGAAAGTCAGTCAGAGAGAGGGGAGGTGGGTGGTGCAGCTTCGCAGGCCTTTGTTTTGCCCTCTGAAGGAAAGATGGCAATCCAAAAGGCCTTTCCCTGCAAGGCTGTTCAACGGAGGCCAATGTTGCTCCAAGGACGTGGGCTAGGCTGACAATTAATTGCAGGGCAATCGGAGTCCTGTTTAAGGCTTCTGGCCCTCCTGCTACCTTCCTTGCCCAACCCCAGGGGAACCCTGGCATCGGAAGGCTTTTGCACGTGCTTCGCGGCTCCTTCAAAAATCCCAAGAACCTGCATGGAGAAATGGGCCAGTTGGCTTGCGTTAGCTTTGCTAGCGTAGCCTTGGCCAAACCCTAGGGTCAATGGAAGAGGCCTTGGGTCAATGGAAAAGGTTTTTTTGGGGTACAGGGGAATCCCAGAATCCACCATGGGTCATGCCACCTAGGAGGGTTTAGGGCAAGAACAGGCAACCTTCAATTCCCAGAAGCCCTGATCAGCAGGTGTGCTAACATGGCCTTCTGGGAATTGAAGTCCAAGAACACCTGGAGTGCCAAGGTTGGCCATCCCTGGCTTAGGGAAATGGAGGCACACAAGCTCTTCAAAGTTGAGTTGGAGCACTCGGCACTTGACCTCGGATAGCCACATACAATGATGAGCACATAAGAACCCCTGAAGAACTGGACCGGATCAGACCAATTTAGATGGCCGTCTTTCAGGGTAGTGTCCTCTGGGAAGCCCAGCTGCCACGCATTCAATTGCCATCCCCTGTTCCCTCCCACTAGCGACTTCGCTCTCAGACAAACATTACATCTGCCTTGGAGAACTGCATTAAGCGCCAGTCAACCATTCCTGGCTGTTGACTTGAATACTTTTCTTTAGGTTTTGGCACATTGAAAAATCGCCCCTCGTCCTTAGATATACAAGGACTCTGTGCAAAGCAGAGGCCAAATGATCCAGTCCCTCCCCCCCCCAACCCACCCCAGCCAAAAGGAACCCAAGAAGCAAAACTAAGGGAAGTCCTGCTCCTATCCATCGGACCTTCCCAATCTCTTGTTTTAATTTAATTTAATAGTCATATTTATATATGCCGCCCACTCAGGCAGAACCCGACTCAGGGTGGCATTACAACAAGTTTTAAAAACACATAAAAACACTTTAAAAGACCCACATCCCACCCACCCAGCAGGCAGGGGACCGTGTTCCCATTCGGGGCCCCCCACACCTGCCCTGCTAGCCAGGTCTTCAATCCTTTCCTGAAGGGCAGCAATTCTCTTGGAAGTCTTAGATCTGTTGGCAGGAGGTTCCAGAGAGTTGGTGCGGACATGGAGAAGGCCCTCCTTCAGGTGCTAGACAGATGTGCACCCCTAACTGATGGCACCATTAGAGAGCCCCTCCGGTCCGCTCTGGTTGGACGGGCAGACACTCTTGGGACGATGCGGTCTCTAAGGTATCCTGGCCCACTGCCATATAGGGCTTTAAAGGTCAAAAACAGCACCTTGAATTGCACCCGGAGACAAACTGGTAACCAGTGCAGCTCCCGAAGTAGCGGTGAGGCATGGGCATATCGCCCACATCCCATCACCACCCGGGCTGCCGCATTCTGGACCAGCTGCAGCCTCCGAATGGTCGTCAAGGGCAGCCCCATGTAGAGCGCATTACAATCTAGTCGGGAAGTGACCAGAGCATGGGTGACCATAAGCAAGGAGCCCCGGTCCAGGAGCGTGCGCAACTGGCGAATCACCCGAAGTTGGGCAAAAGCCCTCCTGGCCACAGCCGCTACCTGTTCTTCTAGCAGCAGCCGCGAGTCCAGAAGGACCCCCAAGTTGCGCACTGGGTCTGTCTGGGGCAAAACAGCCCCATCCAGTACCAAAGATGGTAACTCCCTGGATAACACGGGGCCCCTTATCCACAGCCACTCTGTCTTGCTGGGATTCAGCCGAAGCCCATTGGCCCCCATCCAGACCCAAATGGCCTCCAGGCATCCTGATAGGATTTCAACAGCATCACTGGGTTCCCCACGGGCTGAGATGTACAACTGAGTGTCATCCGCGTACTGATGGTGCCGCACCCCATGGGAACGAATGATCTCACCCAGTGGCTTCATGTAGATGTTAAATAGGAGAGGAGAGCGCACCGAGCCCTGAGGCACCCCATACTTGAGAAGCCTAGGGCTGGACCTCTCACTCTCCAACCACACCGACTGGGTACGGCCCTCCAGAAAAGAGGAAAACCAGGACAACACAGTGCCCTGGATCCCCAGTCCTTCGAGCCGTTCCAGAAGGATACCGTGGTCGACGGTATCGAAGGCCGCTGAGAGGTCAAGAAGAGCAAGGACGGATGGATAACCCCCGTCCCGCTCCCGCCAGAGATCATCCATCAGTGCGACCAATGCCGTCTCCGTTCCATACCCGGGCCTGAATCCTGATTGAAAGGGGTCTAGATAATTGTTACCTGTTAGAAGAACTACCTGGGGGTCGGTTGGGGGGCAGCCACCCCAACTGCAGTCATTTTCATTTGCTAACTGCTGGGCAAATTTGCCAAGGAGCTAATCGTGAAGTGTGGAGAGCCCACCCTGAAGTTGCCAACTGCACACCAGCCCCCTTTTCCCCTGCAAGGAAAGCAAACCATCCCTCACAACCACACAGGCACACACAACCACACACACTTGCACAAACCGATGTTGCCACTCACATGCTGCCACTGGTCAATGATGAGTGGCCGGTACCTCAAGAAGAACTTGAGCGGAAAGGCCTCCGGGTCAGGCCATGAGGAAGGATATTGCCACGACACCAGCAGACGCCGGGTATTGTTGGGGACGGGCTTTGCGACCACGTTCTCTGGAGGGTCCGGCTTTACTGTTCAAAGAAACAAGACAGGGGAGAGGAGAGAGGAAAGTCTTGGTGAGAAAAGGACATCCTGGCCAAACTGACTGCTTGAGGGGGAAACAGTTTTCCAGCATGCGAGCATGCGGGGAGGCTGAGCCATGAAACTGCGATCTTACAGACTAGAGCTGGGGTGCTCAAACTACGGCCCGTGGGCCAGATCCAGCCCCCAACACCAATTCATCTAGCCCACGCTACCCTTGTTGCTCCCAGAAGCGGAAGTAAAACATGCCTTTATGAGCACGGATGAATTGGTGTCAGGGGCTGGATCTGGCCCACGGGCCATGGTTTGGACACCCCTGGTTTAAGCAGAGAAAATGGCAGCTTAAAATCTATCTCATCCTGTTGCAAAACAGATTGCAAGGCATGTTTTACTTCCGCTTCTGGTGGGAGGAACCACGTGACTGGCCAATGGGCCAAAAGGTTTGGCCACCTCTGGACGATAGGATGGAGAGCTCAAATGTCCAGGGGGGGAAGAGGGATCCCTCTCTTTTTGTAATGGCTGCTTCTAGCCTGTCACAAGAATCCAGGCTGTATTCCTCTTGGCTGCCCTTCAGGGCAAGAGGTATTAATTAGGTATTAATTAATATGCTTTTGAATTGCCTCAAGAATAGTAATTGTGTGCCATCAAGTTAGTTCTCATTTATGGCAAACTTTCCCAGGTTTTCTAGGTAGAGAATACACACAGCTCCCTTCTGCTAGTTTGCCCACGTTGGCTCTTCCAACGAGAAGCGCCGTAGGGGAATCAAACTCTCAACCTCTTGTTCTGTAGCCAGAGATCTAATTCATTGAGCTGTTGTCCAGCCAATTCTGAATGGGTTTAGACAGCTTTTAGGCAATAATTTTAAAATGGAATACAGTATATTCAATTGTTTTTAATACTTCGTGTAAGGAAGGGTTGGCTTATTGCTTGCCTTTTGAGTATTTTGGAAGCCTTGTTGGGTTCTTTTATTTGGAGAAAGGAAAAATACAACTAAAATGGATGGGTGGAAGAATATGGGACCACAGTGGCCTAGTGGTTAAGACACCGAACTTGGTGACCGGAAAGTAGGCAGGTCAGCAGTTCGAGACCTGAGTGCTGCACGATGGAGTGTGCTCCCATCATCTGTCCCAGCTCCTGCCGACCTAGCAGTATGAAAGCAAGAAATTGCAAGTACAGTAGATAAATAGCCACCACTTTGCTGGGAAAGGTAACAGTGTCTAGTCATGCCTGCTACATGTCCATGGAAATGTCTGCAGACCCAGACAGCACCTGGCTCTTTGGCTGTAAATGGAGATGAGTGTCATGATCTGGATGAACCAAACTGCATCCATTTCACTTTCTGACTCCATCTTAAGCTACCTGAAGTCAAGGGCAGTGCACAGGTGGGGAGCCGCCAGGAGTACTTGGAGAATTCCCCCAGGTGGTCTCTAACCAATCACATAACACGCCACCTCTACCTGACAGGAGGGGTAGGAGCAGATCTCCATGACTGGAGTCTCTTATCAGCGGTCAGATTTCATGGGATAGCCTTATCAAATGGGAGGATAAATCTGATTGGTATCTCTTATCTGATATAGGTGTGGCTCACTTTCATATAGGTTTCACTTATCTAGACCAAACCTCCAAGGTGGAGCAACTTTCCTATTTAAGGAGCTGCACCAAACCCCTCAGGGCTCCTAACTAGAGACCTCGAGTTTTGTTAGGACTTTGCCCCTATCTCTGAGAAGAGACTAAATATCTATGGAAATAGCCCTGCCGATGGCTATGCCAGAGCGACCCTCTGATTAACTCTGTATTTCCATGTTGTCTGTTCTTTGTCTTTCTCAGATACTTTGCTATATAAAACTTTGCTGCTATATGGAAGGAGGTGAACTCAGTCTATCAGGCAATACAGTTACTATCCAGCTCTCTGTCTCCATGCTACCAACCTCAAACCGCACATTGCCTGGGTTAAAGAGATTCCACCCCATGGGCTTGAGGACAGGTAGTGAGAGGCTTCAGTAAATGCTGCAGGAGGGAATGTGCATGCCAACTCATACAAGGGCAGCTTACTGAACCAACCTAGCCTCCTTGCCCCGGTCTGAGGTCACCAATGGGTGCGATACTGAGCACCACCCCGTAGAGTCTGATAGGAATGGCTTTCGAGCAAGGGCTATCCTTGACCTTTACTAAGAGTTAGGGATGTTAGAGCAGCAACGTCTTAGGAGCATCATCATGCCAGCCTTTGCCAGAAATCCAATCAGGGAAGTCTAAGGAGGAGAAACAAGAAAGGCAGGCCTATCCAGAATGAGACCTGGAGTTTTGAGAAGGCTCAGGTTCGGAGGTGCGCTCCGGTGTCTAGTCATGCCTGCCACATGGCCACGAAAACGTCTGCAGAAGCAGACAGCGCTGGCTCTTCGGCTTAGAAACAGAGATGAGCACTGCACCCTAGAGTCGGATACGACTGGCCTTCGAGCAAGGGAAACCTTTACAGGTTCGGCTCTAAACAGGGATCAGGCATTCTTTGCTGGGAGCCATGCCTTTTTAACACACCTGCCCTTCTGAAACTCACCGCCACCACCACCGCCACCAGGAATGAGTACCAAGGTCTCCGGGCAGGACTGGGAGGTTCCTTTGCACTTCTTCTTTCATGCATCGCCACTGACAGAAAAGCCTGGTTGCCAGAGCTATTTCCCCAGAACAAACACTTCAGCAAAAAACAGAAACAAAAATATCGCAGCACCTTTGAGGCTAAGGAGTGTATTTCAGCGTGACTGCGCATCGATTCCAACTAACCCAAGGAAAGGGATTGTGTAAATAAATGCAATGTTTACAGAAAAAGTGTAAAACTCCCCTTATGGGGGAGAGGGAAAGCTAATGTGCAAAAAACGATGCCAACCAAAGAAGGAACAGAGCCACGGGCACCACGCAGAGAAAAATGTAGAGAAATCAGGACGGAGAGAATTTCACATCCTGATTCAAGATCTTTGTCACAGAGAACATAAGATTAAAGGCTTGTGTAGATACTGTAGCATTAAACCTTGGCCCAGAAAGCGAGGCGTCTGCTAAGTAGGGGTGCAAAGAACACTCGCTAAAGCCTCATAGATTTAAGTTGCTCTTGACTTGATGAGACGCCGTGATTCACGCCCAGCATGATTCCTCCCCTCCAGGTGAGAGCAAAACAAACAGAGCTATTTTTGTCTCCTCAAAGCCTCCAGAATCTGCGAGGAGCCCCTCTGTGGGAAAACCAGCATCCCTTCCTCTCAAGATGGTGCACGCATGAGCAGAAGGACAGGGCAATGGTTAAAAATAGTCATCATTCTAGGAACTGCCCATAAAGATATGCCACATCTTCAAGGGTCTGCTGAGCAACCTGCCTCATTTGCTTTGGGGTCCTTTTTCTGCAGTGGCTTAGTGGTTAAGACATTGAACTTGACGACTGGAAGGTCGGCAGGTCAGCAGTTCGAGACCAGAGTGCTGCACGATGGAGTGTGCTCCCACCATCTGCCCCAGCTCCTGCCAACCTAGCAGTTTGAAAGCAAGAAATTGCAAGTAGATAAATAGGTACCGCTTCAGTGTGAAAGACAACAGCATTCCGTGCACTCTGGTGTCTACTCATGCCTTCCACATGTACACGGAAATGTCTGCAGACTCAGACAGCACTGGCTCTTTGGCCGTAAACAGAGATGAACACTGAACTGTAGAGTTAGATACAACTGGCTTTCGAACCAGGGCAACCTACCTATTTGTGCCATTTCCCTACATTCCCCTCAAAAGGTCTTGCCCTCCTCATTCTCTCGTCTTGCTGGAAGCACCATAATCAATGGCAGAGGAAGGCGTTCCCGGTTTCTTGGTACCCTGTGCTCAAATGGGAGAGGCAGGGTCCAACAACCCTCCTCATCCTCACCTGAAGCGGCAGGATGAGTGGCCACAAAACACCACTTGGTTTCAAACTGGATCAATATCTGACTCCCCCCCCCCCCCCCAAAGTCCCAGAGACAGCAGTTTTCTGTTGCTGAGATTACAACCTTTCCATCTCTCTCTCTGACAGCAGAACAAGACCTGTGGCTTGTGACCAGGTGGCTCGTTTCCCATCCACTGCTGCCAGGTACACACATTAGCCAGGACCGAAAGACAGCATTACAACAGGATGCCTGGGCAGGATCCGTTCCACAGTGTTCTCTCAAGAGCTTTTCCATTAAAAATAAAATAAAATCTCCCCCTTGCTTATGTGGAACTGGGCTGGCCAAAATGTTTGGCTCATGAAGGTGGACTTCCTGCAGGGGTGGCAAAGGAGGAGAAGAAACTTCTCAAGGGGGGAATGTGCATGCCAACTCATACAAGGGCAGCTTACTGAGCTTGAGCACTGAAGCCATGGATGAGTCTGAGCACATGGCTGGAAGAGAGGCCAAGGCAAAGAGGCCGACAGGGACTTGCCAGAATCCAGCAGCCCACATGGCAAGTCCTCATACGAAGGATGATGGGAGATGTTGCATGATGGGTTGCCAGCATCAGGGCAGGCATGTTTCTTTCACACCAAGCATTGCACCAGAAACATTTTAACACGACGATTTCTCTCGTTCCTCCACTGCTCCTAAGGAGAGGCAACTCACCCAACTCGGGGGCTTTTGTTGCCATTGACTTTGGCCTCTGGTGGACATGACCGATGGCTTGACCAGGTGGGCACTTGTCCTTCTCTTTGACATACTGCTAGAGACATGTTGGGCTACTCCTTTTCCCAGCAATAAGGCGACCTGACCCATATAGTGCAAGCCAATCCACCCACAGAGTATTTCCCTTCTCCATGTCCTATTAAGGGGCTTCTGTTAATTTGGTGGAAGTTTGGTCCCTTCCCAGTGGGTTAGATCACCGAGAATGGAGCAAAATCGAGTCCTGCAGCTGTCACATCTGCCAAGGATCCTCCCACCACCAGGCATGGTGAAGTGGTTTAATAAGCGCACCACTTTAGGATATTGGCAGAGTAGCAGAGAAATTGTTTAGTTTACCAATATCCTGTAACCACCTCAACTGGAAATGGTGGGCAGCTGAAGGAGCCAAAACGAACAGAGTTACTGGAGGTCCATATGCAATCTTTGGGATGCAAAGATCGCACCCAAAGGCATATCACTCCTCCCCTTGACCCCAAACAACCCTATTTAGACCACAGCCGCCTACTCCAAAAACAGTGAAGCTATTCAGCCACGGGATTCTTTTCTTGCTGGGTGCAGGATGCAATCCCCCAACTGGCTTCCTAGAAGGGGTACACAGAAAGAGCCTCCTCTTTCTGTCTGTGTGGGGTTGTTGTTGGTTTTTTTGGGGGGGAGGACATATATAGTTCTGTTCAGAGTGGGGCCATCCAGAATTCAGGGCAAACGTCCTATGTCTCTGAGCTCTTTTCCTTCCAACGGTCATGGATTTTGCTCAGCAGTGATGCCGTAAACAAGGAAAGAAGGTGGAACATCTGCAGTGAGTCCAGGTGGCTGCTCAACTCCTGTGCATACAAGGAGGGGGATGGACATCACCGTCCACTAAAATGGGCCTTGGAGTCCCCAGGAAACTCATAAACCCCGCATCGGCTCTGTGGGCTCCACATGTCCTGGCGACTTTCAGAAGAATGAGGACTTTGTTGCGCTGAGCGAACCCAGATGAATCCCCAAGTTGGGCTCAGTGTCAAAGGCCGCCCGGAGCCCTTCAAACCCAAAGGCCTGCCTCAGCTGTGCAGGAGATGGACTGTGATGGGAAAGGCTTCAGGGCTCCAGCTGCTTCCAGCTGTTGGCTCTGCAGGTGTTTTGCAAAGTGGATGCTGGCCAACTCCCCCTCCCTTGGTGTCCATCCAGCTCTCGTTTTGCAAAGTTGTGTAGAAGTAACTAGGCTAGAGGATTCTTGATCCAGAATGACAATGGCCGAAGGGGAGGTGGAATAGCGGGTCGGGGAATGGGAGGGTGGCATTGTGCATGGGCGAGGAGACTGATAAGGCTGCAAAGACGAGTCACATATAGGGGCAAAAAGAAGGGTGGTTTTCTAGGAAGACGAGACTCACAGAGTTGGACCAGACCAAAGTCCTTGGTCACCAACCATTCTGCTGCCACCAACAGTGCTTGCCCAGAGGCATCTTTGCAACCTGGATGCAGAAAGGTTACTCTTTAGCAGGGGTTCACAACCTTCGGCCTGTGGGCTGGCCATGGCCCATGCCAGAAAATCATCTGGCCCACGGCAATGAGCCCAGAAGTGGAAGTGGGTGCATTTATGACAGCATAAATGTGTCCGTGCCCACGCACGAGCAGTCGTGCTCCCTGCAGTTTATTGCGGTAGGGGGAACTCACCAGTGATGCACTGCAGCAGGTTCTGTCAGGTTCTGCAGAACCGGTAGCAGAAATTCCCCCAGGCCACGCCCACTAGGTTGGCCACGCTCACCTCCATAGTCCATAATGCATGATGTTTGGCCCCACCCATATATTTGGCCCCACCCACAGAGTAGGGAGCAAAATAAATTGCAGTGCATCACTGTAACCCACATGTCTGGCCCACTCAGCTGTCTGAATGGGCCTGGTCTGGCCCATGGTGCAGAAAGGTTGAGAACCCTTGCTCTTGAGGCTCCCGGGGCCACTCTGGGTTCTGCAGGAACAAAAAAGTAACTTCCCCACATTCAGAGTGCAACAGATTCCGTACGTTCATGCATCACGTACGCTTGCCCTTATTCCTCCCTGTTACGCACCTGCCAGGGGTTTCCTCCTCCTCCTCCTCCTTCTTGTGCCTTATCTCAGAATATTGACTATCCTTATGGCCATGAGTCATGAAGATTGTCCGGGAGCAATATAATGCAATGACCTTCCATTTGCCTTCTGCATCGCAGAGTGACAGCCATCGTCACTGTCATCATCATTGTCACTGCCACCACCAGAGGAGGGGGGGGGGGCAACTATCTTTCTTTTGTGCCTTCTTAATCGCAGACAGCAAGGTACGGCCAGGAGCGCTTGTTTCTGGTCACCTCGGAGGGTATCTTACAGATGTTGATGCTAATCAGGAGAACAGAGCAAAACACAACTGGATTCAGTACAATGAGGCCAAGGGTTTCCAAGTCATGCCGTCGCCTGCAACTTTTCCTACTTGGTTTCTATAGTTACACTTGAAGGACTTGGGGTGGGGTGGGGTGGGGTGGGGGGGACATTTGGGCTGGATTGTTAGAACAGGTTTATGTCACCTTCTTCAAATTCCAAAGGGATTTCTTTTAATGGAGAAAGAAGCAAGGTAACCCAGAAGGAACTACTTTCCAAACACTGTAATGAGTGACGAGAATTAAGCATTCTGCGTAGGGGTAAGTTGAAGGACGTTCTCCAGAAAGAAGGCTGGGCCTTGAGATGGAAGTTGTTCCGAACCTTCCCAGAGGGGAGAATATTAAAGTCCAGTCAGGAGCTAGAAAGGCTCGATTGAACCTGGAGAGAAGGAGAGAGCAAGCAGAAGACCTCTTCCAAATGGACTGACGACAGACAGAAAGCAGGACACCTTCACAGGCCCCGTAGTGGTTGTATAATCCGTTGCCATAAGATGCAGTAAGGCGTCCTCATTTCAATGGTTTCGGAAGGGACTCGGTCCAATTTAGGGATGGAAAGAACAGCTGTAAAATCCCCCCCCCCCTCTCCATCCAGCCTGTCTCCACATTCAAGGACACTTCAAGGAGGAACTTTAAGTCCTCTTGAGATTTCTTTCCTTCTGCTTAGAACAGGGGTGTACAAACTATGGCCTGTGGGCCAGATCTGGCCCCCAATGCCAATTTATCCAGCCCACGCCACCCTCGTTGCTCCCGTAAGTAGAAGTAAAACATGTACAGGTGTGTTTTACTTCCACTTCCGGGAGCGATGAGGGTGGCGTGGGCCAGATGAATTGGTGTAGGAGGTTGGATACAGCCCATAGGCTGTAGTTTGGGCACCCCTGGTTTAAGCAGAGAAAATGGCAGCCTAAAACCCATCTCATCCTGTTGCAAAACAGATGGCAAGGCGCGTTTTACTTCTCTTTCTGGTGGGAGGAACCACGGGACCGGCCCACAGCCTGAAAAGTTTGGGCACCCCTGGCTTAGAGACCAAGAGGAAGAGTTCTCCCCCCTCTCAATCTCCTTGCAATTTGTACAGAGCTCCACATAGACAACAGGCATGGATGCTCATTTTAAGAAAGAGACAGGCAATCTCACTGTCGTGTTCGGCCCTTGGAAAGAATAGTCCAGGCCATGATGAACAGAACAACAACAAGGATTTATTGTAAAGTCCTTCTGGTCACTCTTGCAAGGCTGTCCGGACATCAGATGGCTACACAAGTCCCATGCAATCGGTCTCTCTGAATTCCACCATAGAAGGCAATGCCCTGAGTTACACCCTGTGGATGTGCGCATAGAGAAGACCCCAGGTTAGCCCTCTGTGGCTTAACCTGCAGCAGTAATGGGAAGCATAGATCCGGCCCGGCCCCACCCTTGTTTACCCTTGGGGCTTATATAGTGTCTCCCCAGCAGTGACTCCTTGCTACGATGTAGTAACCCGCTGACAATCATAACTAACCAATCATAACATGCTATACGAGTATTAAGCAACCAGGAACAGGATCCAAAGTTGTAACCAATCACAGAACTCTAATTATCATAATGGGAGATTGCGCGCCAAATCTAGCTCCTAATACTGATGGTGGGAAATCGCCGCTTTGTCTTTGCAAGGCGTTGCTTGAGCAACTTGCAATTCTGCCTGAATGCACAACACTCGTCCAGGGCTCCAGAGTCCTAAAAGCGAAGCCTTCCTGGTTTGGGGCAATTGCACAAAGTGATTGGTTTCGTGAAAAATGGGCAGTTATGCACAGAAATGGCCATTTTGTACAAAATTCTCTATTTGCCAACGTGAGCAGTCAGTGGAGAATGCCATTAAATGGACTGCTATCCTCATTATTGAGGAAGAGGTGGTTACGGTCCTTTATTATTGAAAGAGAAGTGAGGATTTACTTTGCTGGGCATATGTATGGAGACAGAGATGGTGTGTGTGTGGCTACTCGTAACCAGGTGAGCTATAGGCCACCTGTAGATACAAGGAGAGGTGTCATATCTCCCTACTGGCTGCAGGGACCTCTCCTTCCTCCTCCTCCTCCTCCTCCTCCTCTTGGGCCTCCCAAAGGGGAGCAGGATGTTGGCCTAGATAGCTCTTTGTTCTGGTTCATTGGGGATCTTTTAAAAGCAGACTGTGTTATTTCCTTGTCCAAGTGAGGAATGTACACTTCAGAGCCAAAGATGGCTCATGTGGGTTTAAGCTCAGCTGTCAGTGAAAGGTCTGACATCCATTTGGATAGCATGACCAGATGTTCTAGTTTTCCTGGGGCTTCTCAGCCATTTAAGTATTTTTACAGGACCCATCATTTTAGAAGAGTCACACAGCACCAAAGAAAATCAGAAGAAGACTGTGAGACTTGGAAAAAGCAGCTAGGAGGAACTAGGAAATATCCTTCACTGTAAAGATGCAGCACAATGGATCATACCTGTCAAGTATCCCATATTGGCCGGGATTTCCCGTATTTCAGCACTCGTTCCTCCCCTTTCCCTCCGCCATCCTGTATTTTGAATGGCGGGGAAAGGGCTTACTGCACATCCATCAGAGGCAGCAGTGCGCATGCAGAAAGGGGTTCTGAGCATGCGCAAAGGAATTGTTGCTGTGCATGCATGCCTGGGCCGGAGCAGTTCCCAAATTTCGGGAGCCGCGCTTGGCGGGTATGCAACGGATCATCCATACTACGGTACTGTACTCCGAATTATTATGCACAGGTGTAGAAGTGGGGGAAATCATTTGGAAAGTGCTGTTGGAAGAGCAGAGCTTTGCAGATACCACAGACCTCCAAGAAGACAAACAATCGAGTGTTACATCATCCAATCAAACTTGGACTTCAATTAGAAAGTCAAATGCCTTCACTCCAAGGCTCTTGTAGTCTGGCTTCATCAAGAGAAAGCGAGAGACCCTGGACAAAAATGAAGATGCTTTGGAAAGTCAAAGGCAGCAGGAGAAGTGGAAGATCTTACATGAGCTGCATGGGCAGCTAAGAGATCCGTAATTCGATCCAACCTGGACGGTTCTCCAGCCTATTCCCATAGGAGAAGATGTTAGACTGCTGAAAAGGATCTTTTTAAAAGACTAAATGACGCTGATATCCAGACTACTGTGGCATCTGTAGTTAGTCGTCATTCCAATACAGGAGATATATATGAAGGCTCCGATTTTCCCTTCTGGAAAGGTTCACTTGTTATTGTCCCTGGTTAATTTATGGGAGCTGAGACAATGGGTCCTGGCAAAATGGTTCACTGACGTGATATGGACCCACCTAGAGCAAGTGGAGGGTGGCCCAGTAGGATGCTATAAGACGCGATAGGGTACATTGACCAACAGAATGCCGATTTGAGGGATTAATAGGTTCAGGATTAGGAACATTCCTCCTCCATCATCAGTTTTTCCTTTTTTTCTTTTGCCGCCACAGCCTATTACGTACCCTAAAGTGGCACCAAATTCATTCAATGAGCCATGGAGAGACAGAATTCATTTCTTGCGGCACAATCTCTGTGTTACTAGAACCTTGTTTGAGAGAGATGGCTTTATTCTCTTGCGGATTGTGCACTCTTATTTACACATTGAGATGCTAACTCTCATCTTTCAGGAGCGGCTTCGATTTCTGCTGATGGGTACAGCCCGACAGGCTACAGACTGAGCAATAATAAAACAAGTAAATAAAAACAGGCAAGTCTGCTTTCCAGGGCATTCATTGGTCAGGATCCTTCTGTGAGTTTTCATCTCTGATCGATCAATGGAAGAAAAACACGACATCTGGTTGCAATGCAGACCAAGAAATGTTTGAGGACCCCCCCTCTCTCCCCTCCCCTCCCCTTAACTTAACTTGCCTGCAATCAGTCTGCAGTTGGACCTATGATCCCTGCTGACATCCCTCATCAAGGCTATTGTTCTGCCTTCCGCTTATCAGACTTTTCTTTTTTTGCATAAACCCACCAGGTGATGCATACTTTGTTATTTTGCCTGTCCTTGGAGGGGGTGGTGGTGGTGGTGGTAGATTTTAAACCATTGCTTTACGGTTTTGCTTAGACCTCACACGCACTGAGGCACAAGGCTTACAAACACCTTTCTAAGCCCACTGGTCCCATTAGCACTCCTGAGTTCACAAAAGGTGTGGGTTTCTCACAAGGATGGGGGTGAGGTGGAAATGCAATGCAGTCAAAGAAATGGATGTCGGCACCCTGGCGACGAAAAAGGAGGAAGGTTTGGAAATCCCACTTGGCTGCTCCAAGCAAACGTCTGATGCTAAAAGAGGCCCAGGAAAATCTATTTCTGCCTTCCTTTTTTAGAGGAAAAGAATTCTTACGGACTGACACACTAGTCAATTTTTGAAGTAGTAGCAGTGTTAGTAAGGTAAAGGTAAAGGTTTCCCTTGCTCGAAAGCCAGCCGCATCCGACGGTAGGGTTCAGTGCTCATCTGTTTCAAAGCCGAAGAGCCAGCGCTGTCTGCTTCTGTGATGTTTCCATGGTCATGTGGCAGGCATGACTAGACAACCGAGTGCACGGAACGTTGTTTCCTTCCCACCGAAGTGGTCCCTATTTATCTACTTGCAATTTCATGCTTTCGAACTGCTAGGTTGGCAGGAGCTAGGATGAAGACGGGAACTCATTTCCGTCCTGCAGTTCTTGGGAATCGAACTGCTGACCTTCTGCTTCCCAGTCAGCATCTTAGCCACCTGAGCCACTGCAGTATGTTAGTATGTGCAAGCATATCAAAGAGTAAACAAGAAGAAGAAGAAGTGGAGGAGGAGGAGGAGGAGGAGGAAGAAGAAGAAGAAGAAGAAGAAGAAGAGGAAGAAGAAGAAGAAAGAAAGAAAATGCTGTGGCCCCCTAAAGACTAACTCCTGTATTCTAATGTTAGCTTTTGTGGATCAAGTCCACTTCATCAGACATAAGAGTGGGTTTTCATGGTATACATTTATATATCTGATATAGAGGTCCCAGTAAAGTTACTCTTGTGGAAAGATGACACTCTGTGAAGAAGTGATGTGTAGAAGATGGAAAAGTTACTTTTTCCATACCAGAACTCCCAGCATCCCCTAGCCACAAGACAGAGAGAAGAGTCCAAAAGCCCTAGTCTAAAAGAAGCACCTTTTCGAAGCCCACCAGGACCAGGACCCGGACGCAGCAGCACGCAGTTGGATAAGCCGGAGCAATCCAGAAGGGATCGTTCTAAAAATGGAGGCTAAGCCTTCTTTTGGGAACGATGCCGTGGGGCATCTCTTCCTAGAAGACCCTCTGGCCCAGAGGATCAGAGCGTACATTTATCTCCTTCCTTTCAGAGTTGCCCACAACAGCATGCAATGCCTGGCCATCCATCTCAGGGCCAAACCACCCATGCCACAGAGCATTGTCAGAAGAGGGAATGAACACCCTAAGTGCTCATTGTGTCTGGTTGGCAGGGAGTGAGCGGCTTTCCTCAATGCCATATCCAGGGAATCCTAAGCAGGTGAAGGCATCTGCTTGGGGAGAATACCCTGAAGCCAATGGTGAGCCACTGTGTGAGACACAATGCTGGACTGGATGATGGGCTCCTGTGGCCTCTTCCAGCAAGGCTGTTCTTATGTTCTTATGTTCCTCACCTTCTCTAGTTTCCCAACAAGATGGGTTTGTTCTGTGACTGGCCTTTGGGAAGAAAACCCAGGCTTCAATTTTGAGGGCTCAGTCATGGAAGTCTACTGGAGTCACTCTTGGGGGATGCTCAAGGGTTTTCATTTCAGCTAGTTAGGATGATTGGAAATGCACAGTGTGCGGGGTTGTCATTGCCATCCTGCCGGTATTGCTCCTCTCCTGTTTTTCAGTGTAAGCAACCTCACTTGCTCTCGGAACGAGCACAAGTCTTTATGTTTATCAGAAGAACAAATGGCACTTTCTTGGTGCAGAAACAGAGAGCGGCCCTCCTGTGCGCTGACCAGAGAGAATATTGGGATGCACTGAACAGTATGAATTAAGCAAGCAAATGAACTCATTACCAGGCTGAAACAAAGGTCAACATCCGGCTCTTTGCATACCTGTCAAGTTTCGGGAAATTTCTGTAAAACACCCGTATTTTACACTCTTTCCTGCCGTTATCCCATATTAGTTAGACTGCAATTAGACTGGAGTTAGACTGGAGGCCAGCACAGGATAAGCATAGCTGTCCAGTTTCCCGTTTTGGCGGGGAAATTTCCCTTATTTGACAGAAATTTCCCGAAACTTGACAGATATGGGCTCTTTGAGGGAAACCAAAAACCTGAAGCTCAGCAGCGTTGCCTCCTCTACTCAGAGGACAGGCCTGGGGTCTGGGTCCAAGGTCCACGTCACCAACCTGGCATCCTTTGATCAAGGGGCCAGTGCCCAGGACTTTCTGCCCAGGACCAACCATTGATCTGCAGGTACACTCTGTGCAAGCAGCCTCATGGGCCCATCCATGATGTGTGGTGGACATTTCTGGTGGAACCTCTGGGTCTCCTGCCTTGCTTCCTTCCACTTGGCTGATAGCTCTAGCCTCTTCTTGGCTGCCATTGACGCCATGTGGCTATGGCACATCTGAACTGGAGGTCACCTGGCAAACTGCTCTCTACACCTCTCCCCTTCTAGTGAGTAGGATAGTAAAGGTAAGGGTCTCCCTTGCTTGAATGCCAGTTGTATCCAACTCTAGGGGCCTGTGCTCATCTCAGTTTACAGCCAAAGAGGCAGTGCTGTCTGCATTTGCAGACGTTTCATGGTCATATGGAAGGCATGACTTAGATGCTTGAGTGCACAGAATGCTGTTACCTTTCCCACCAAAGCAGTACCTGTTTATCTACTTGCAATTTTTTCCCTTTTGAACCGCTCAGTTGGCAAGAGCTGGGAAAGACAACGGGAGTTCAAGCCATCACGCAGCACTGGAGTTTCCAACTGCTGACCTGCTGACTTTTCAGTTGTCAAGTTCAGCATTTTGACCACTAAGCCATGGCAGTCCCTTGTGGGCAGGCTCTGCAATTACAGTCCTTCTTCTTCTTCCTTTTTTTGGGTGGGTGGGTGGGAGGGAAATATAGAAACTGGCCGACAAGAGATTCCAGGAAAATACATTTAGTTGCCAGTGAACCAGAGTCAGACTTCCTTGAACTATATGCAGGCAACTTTCTGTCTTGTTTTCCCCTGAAGAAGGTTGAGCAAGTGTCTTCTGGACAAAACATGTTAGCCTGTTAATAAGAGCAAAGACTTTGTCGTTCTTCCCCTTTTCCCTTTCCTTTCTTTCACATCCAAAGGCTTTGTTTCTGTTTTACATTGGATTCTGATGGATGTTCCCATTTGTTGTTATTTTGGTCCTTTATGAGCCTTTTTTATGTCGTGATGGTTTCCTTCTTTATGGGGCTTGTAAAAGTTACTTTGATGGCCTACAACCTCTCCAGAATCCCCTTCCCCTGGATGGCAGGAGGGAGGGGTCAATTCTGAGGAGGGGAGGGGAAGGTTTTAGCCCACAGAAGTAACTTCCCGAAGCCTCGTCTCCTTGGCTTTACTCCTTTTCTACCCTCTTCTTCACAGCCTTGCTCCGAATTAAGCCATGTTGGCTCCCGAACTTGTACGGAGGACAATAAATGGCAACCCGTTCCCAGATCTCTTGCGCTGTCTATTTGGTGCCTCATCTTCTGAATTTCTCATGTGGCAGGAGCAGGATGTGTCCTGAGCTGCTATTGAGATGCAGAATAATTAGCCCTGTCCGGATGCTACATATTTAATGCCATGCATTTGTTCTGCATCCTTTGCCCGGGGCTCCCATTAGAAAAGGGAAGGAAAGAAGAAGGGCCAGGCTTCCCCTTCCCTCTTCTATCCATCCCTTCTCTTTGTATTTGCTCTTGTTTCACCAAGGTGTATCCAGAATGCAAACAACATATATCAAGCCAGCATTATCCATTAGAGCTGTTGAAATGGCAACTTGGGAACTCAACCATCCATGTTGCGTACATCAGCTTTGGCCCTGAGCATCTCTGTGGCAGAGGATGCTGCTCCAGTATGGAGCGCATCTACACACGCAAAACAAGTTGACATCACTGTTAATGAACCCATGCATAGAGTGACCGGATGCCTCAAACCTGCACCAGTTGAGAAAATATAACCTCTGGTTGGTATCACTCCACCTAAGATAAGGAGAGAAGTAGCAGAAGATGCTGAGAGAACTAAGCAAGAGAAGGACCCTCCTTGACACCCTTTGAACAGAGATGAGACTCAAGTCCTCTTGCTCAGATCCAGGAAGAGCTTTATGGCAAGAACGAACATTCTTGAGGATACGCAAGAGCAAAACCAAATTAGAAGATGGAGGAAGGAGCTCACTGGACAAGGAATAACATTACAGGAAGATATGGCTGAGGAACTCAACCTCCCCTACATCACTTGGAGGACCCTGAATAGGTTGAGAGTTGGAATCCCCAAACACCTTCCAGTCATTATGTCCAGATTCTCACCCACTAAACCAACACAGTCCTCTTGCATCAGATACCAAATCTAGACATGGCTTTGTAGCTTGGTACCATGGCTTTGACTCTGGCATTAATACGATGGGTAACCAGTGCAAGCCTGCCAGAACCAGGAATACATGATCATCTCTGTGCATTCCCGTAATCCACCTGGCAGCGGCATTCTGGACCCACTGAAGTTTCCACACTAGCTTTAAGGGCCCCCCTATGCCGAGAGCAAAACAGGAATGGATCTGCTTCTGAGCTGGAGACATCCACAACTCTTTTCCCCATCACCTGCCAACTGTTCAGCCTTTGGGTGTTCCTCCTTCCTTCCTTCCTTCCTTCCTGTTCTGAAAGGCTGGAGAGGAGAGAGGTTTCTTTCCATGCTTGGTTCTGGCCATCAGAATCTTAAACCAGAATGGGTTGTTTGGCCTCCAATCCTTTGGCTCCCCCACCACCACCACCATGAGAAGATGACATTGAAGACTCCTATGAAATTGAATTTGGCACCCTAGGCTTGGAGGGTTGCTGAAACCTGACCTACGTGACAGAGTTGTCTGAAGGATAAATGTCAGAGATTCTATGCACAGCTTTGGCGGAGAGGGTGTGTGTGTGTGTGTGTGGGGGTGAGCTTTTGCCCTCTCCCCCTTCTAGGTGTGCCGGGTGTGGCTTTGTGGCAGGAACGAGGCTTTCAAAATGGCACCCCTGTTTGCGCTTCTGCTCTGCTTCCCCGACACGCCGTCGTTGGCACTGTGTCGTTTCGAAGCCCAGCAGATGTGCTTTGAAGTGTAACCACAAAACTAGGCAGCGTGTTTTAAGAGATGTAATGCAGAAAATTTGTTACCCCATAACGCTTAAAAAACAAGACTATCCATTTGGAAAAACCACTGGATTTATAGCTGCTGGGAGGGGTGTACGTGTTCTGCTTCACGGCTCTCCTAAAAGCCCATCCAAAACACATCAGAGGGGGCCATCAGACTGTAATTTAGGTCGCTTTCCAGAGTGCCTGGAGCATGATTCTGGCTCAATCTATTTTTCTGGCAACCAGATGATATTCAGGAGATGGCAAACTGGCTGATGCTGCTCTGTGCTCAGTCTAGGACAGGGGTGGCCAACCTTCACACTCCAGGTGTTCTTGCACTTCAATCCCCAGAAGCCCAAGTCTCTGTGAATCCACACGGATGGGTTTACAGCATGAATGTGCAGTAAACCCACTTGTGTGGATTCACACAGACTTGAGCTTCTGGGGATTGAAGTCCAAGAACACCTGGAGTGTGAAGGTTCACCACCACTGGTCCAGGCTTTTGTGGTCCAGCAGTAGAACTGCTCTTTCTTTGGTTCTGAGTTGCAGAGAGATTTGTGCCACCTCATAGGTCGCACTCAAAGAAGTGACCCTTCCCCGGGCAATCTTGCATCACCCTCTGACTCCACTCTGCATGGACTGCATCTGTCCATGGGTAGCCTTGACCAGGGTTGACCCGGATTCAAGAAAGTCTCCATGACCATTCTGGATTCCACTGCCCGGGGCAGTTAACATACACCTTAATGTCAGACAAACCAAGTATTGGGACAGTTAGCTCTGTTCTTACAACACAAGGCAATACTAACCAGCACAAAGAAACACCTCATACAATGCCTATTCATTCCCAACTTATGTTGCCAGGGCCAAACATGAACACTTACAACAAAACATAAGCAAACATTGATCAAAATGGAAATGAGATGTTTGAGGAAGGCTGCTGGAATGACTAAAGCAAAGCGAAGGAATCACATTTCTATACTGCCCCAAGTTAATTAGCATTTTGCCCATAACATGCTGGGTACTCATAGAAAGGATGACATCAGGAATGAGATTAGAAGGGAAATGACTAGAACGGAACCGATCTTGCACTATACAGAGACAGCATATAAAGTGGTTTGCCCATTCGGAGAGAATGTTTTGGAATCCCACACCTTACAAGGTATCCTATGTGGAAAGAGGAGGAGGAGGAGGAGAACAAAGACCATGAGACAGACCCAGAGGAAGAGGGCGAGAGAACATCAGAGAAACATTACGAGAACAACAAATGATGCCAGTGCAGGCCACTAGACATGCCAAAGAAAGAACCTTGTCTTTACCTTGACACTCGAAAGGATAAAAGAGGAAGCAAAGAAGTAGAAGAGGAGGCAGTTAGCATCTTAAAAAAAAGACAAAGTGCAACTTGAGGCTTGCATGTCAACTGCTTCTCCTTTCCTATTTCCTGTTTTTTGAACTGGAGACATTCTCTCCCTGCCAGCTGTTGGCACAGTCACTCTGAGCCCTCCATGAACTCAGCAGGTCCCTTCCCGCAATGGAGGCCAGGATCCCACCTTGGCTCTCTCTTTCTGTGGATCTCTCTACCTGTCACTGAACCAGCTGTTCTTCCAGGAAGGAGGAGAGGTGGTGGTGGCGTGTGTGGCTTCCTTCCTCCGCTGCTGTCAGGGGGAAATCAACCTGCCTCGTGTTGCTCCATAATTTAAAATGGAAATGGGGTGCAATTCCTTGCAACGGGTCACTTATCACTGTCAGGGCCCAGCTGGGAGATTAAACATATGGAGCCCTCACTTTCCACTTCATTAGGACTTTTACCCCACCTTGTTAGGAGAAAAAGGGATCCCCCCTCTGCCAGATCTTGCAGGTTGGAGGCTGGATTATCCCAGTAACCTTGCCATTTGAGGGAACTCTATGGCTTGGGACCGTGGTGGCTTAATGGCTAAGACACTGAACTTGGTAATTGGAAGGCAAGGCAGGTCAGCAGTTCAAGATCCGAGTGCTACATGATGGAGTGAGCACCTGACATCTGTCCCAGCTCCTGCCAACCTAGCAGTTTGAAAGCAAGAAAGTGCAAGTAGATAAAGAAGTACCACTTCGGTGGGAAAGGTAACAGAGTTCCTTGCACTTTTCATGCCTTTTCATGCCTGCCACAAGGACATGGAAATGTCTGCAGATGCAGACAGCGCTGTCTCTTTGGCTATAAATGGAGATGAACACCGAACCCTAGAGTCAGATACGACTGGCTTTTGTGCAAGGGAGACCTTGACCTTCACTATTGTTGAGTGGTCCACCAAGGAGATCCAAGGGCAGATCTATTTTGCATTCTGATGAGGTCATGCAAGGGCAGGGATAGCTGAAAACTGAATTTGCCCTTATGGTAGGCAACACTCTCTTGCTTCCTCCTGGCTAAAAGCTGTGGCTATGCCACATGAGGGCAGCAGCGGAGACGGTTCTGCCCTGGAAGCCCCTGGTACCAAACCCTCTTTCTCCCCAGGGGTCATTCGGCGGTCTTGGGTAGTCATTGTTCTTCACTGCAAGATGGGTGGGAGGAGGAGGAGGAGGAGGAGGAGGAGGAGAAGTGTGGCCACAGGGCAAATCTAATTGCAGACTGCACCGCCTTTTCTACACTGCACAAAGCATGACATCAGTGGGAAGCCACAGGCAAACTCAGTATTTAAACTGAACCACAGGCTGAATTTAATATGAATTTCCAGTATGACCTCTGCGGAACTCAATGTGCATCCTGGGCAAATCCAGCTTTTGATCAATCATCTGCAGGTGATGTAGAAGAGACCTCTCACTCACGATTCCTTCTTCTTGTGCCGTATCCATTCCAGATATTGGCTATCATTGTGGCGATAGTCTTCCTGATCTCTCCTCCTTCCGAGGACCTTCCACACCAGTCTCTTAGGTTCTTCAGCCGTGAAGTCCATCTATGTCCAGGGCCTCTTTTCCCTCAAGGATCTTCCCTTGCAGGCCGACTTGGAGGATTCTATACTTCACTTCGTTCCTCATGATATGGCCAAGGTATTGGAGCTTTCTTTGTTTGATGGTCTTAAACAGTTCTTGTCCTTTATCCATTCCGTGCAACACATCTACATGAGACCCATGGTCAACCCAGGGTATCCTTATCAGGCGTCTGTTGACCCACATTTCAAAAACTCCAGTTTTCTTTTCAGATGCTTCAGTCAATGTCCAAGCTTCAATTCTACATTGCAAAACTGGGAATGTGTACTGTCCCACTATTCAGATAGTTGTAGCGAGAATTAGATCTCTACTGTTTATCTACTTGCAATGTCAAATTCTTAGGAAGGTGTGTCTTGCTCATACCTGTCAAGTTTTGGATTTGAAAATAAGGGAAATCCAGCAGCGCTGGGCAGTGCGCATGCACAGTATGGGTTTTGCCTATTCCTTCTGCGCAAGGCACCATGGGGGCTGTAGTTCCTGGCCCATTTTGCACCAGTGTGCATGCACAGTACGGGTTTTGTCTTATTCTTCCATGCAAGGCACCATGGGGGCTGTAGTTCCTGGCCCATTTTGCACCAGTGCGCATGCACAGTACGGGTTTTGTCTTATTCTTCCATGCAAGGCACCATGGGGGCTGTAGTTCCTGGCCCATTTTGCACCAGTGCGCATGCACAGTACGGGTTTTGTCTTATTCTTCCGTGCAAGGCACCATGGGGGCTGTAGTTCCTGGCCCATTTTACACCACTGCGCAAGCACAGTACGGGTTTTGTCTTATTCTTCCATGCAAGGCACCATGGGGGCTGTAGTTCCCGGCCCATTTTGCACCAGTGCGCATGTACAGTACGGGTTTTGTCTTATTCTTCCGTGCAAGGCACCATGGGGGCGGTAGTTCCCGGCCCATTTTACACCACTGCGCAAGCACAGTATGGGTTTTGTCTTATTCTTCCATGCAAGGCACCATGGGGGCAGTAGTTCCTGGCCCATTTTGCACCAGTGCGCATGCACAGTACAGGTTTTGTCTTATTCTTCCGTGCAAGGCACCATGGGGGCAGTAGTTCCCGGCCCATTTTTTTTTTAAAATATAAAATATGGGAGATTTACGGGAAAATACAAATACAGGATAATGGTGGGAAAGAGGGGTAAATAACGGCCAATACAGGAGACTTGACAGCTATGGTCTTGCTTTTTCTATTCATATTTTAATCTCTACCTTGGGATCCCTCTTTTCATTTAAAATAAGTACTCCCCAAATAGACAATTTTATCCACTCTTTTGGTTTCTTGTGTTCCTGCCACCAGCTTGCCATGAGTTGATGTTTGGCTGATAACAAAGTCTTCTTGGTGTAGAGATCCAAACCATAGTCTGCACTTGAAGCTCTAACTCGATCCAGCATTAACTGCAGATACTACATTATAAACCTCTCCTTTTTCATTGATGCTCCTGACTCTCCAAGTACAGATCAAGTACAGATTCATGATCCCAGGCATGCTTATTGTTTCGGGAGGGAAACCCTGTAAGAAATTCACAATGCCCAGACTCCCATCTTTCTCTTTTATCCCTTCCCCCAAATAACACCCTGAGAAATATTTCTTTCGGGTGGTGTGCGGCTGAATAACCAGCAAACAGACCAAGCATTCACTGCATGTCGCAGTCTGTTGCAGCAAAAGCAACAGAATATTGCAGCAACTTAAAGGCTAATATATTTCTTTAGCGCCTGCCTCTGTGGAAATGGTGGCTGCTTGGCTCTGCAGGTGCAGAAAGGAAAGCTTTAAGGTTGGAATCCAGAGATTGTACACATCTGGAGACATGGATTTAGACTCCACAAAGGCAAGGGCAGGATCTATTAGCTTGGGATGGGTTACTAGAGGTCTTGATTTGCACAACAGGGTCAAGTTACTTTGAAAAAATACATCTCCCTGAACTCCTTGGCCTCTGGAGGATTCAAGAGGACACTATCCAAAACAGCAATCCTTTTCTTTGGGACCCTTGGGGTTGATTAGCAGAAGTCTTGACTCCAAAATCTGCAAGGTACAACTAGTCCCTCTCTATTCAGCCCTAGTCAGACCACATCTAGAGCCATGTATCCAACTCTGGGGTCCACACTTTAAGAAAGATGCAAACACATTAGAGCAGATCCAGAAAAGGGCAAGAAGGATGATCAGAGGATGGGAAACCAAGCCCTAGGAGGAAAGACTGAAGGAACTGGGCATGTTTAGCCTTGAGAAAAGGAGAATGAGAGGAGATATATACCTGAAAGGTATATACCTGAAAGGTAATCATACAGAGGAAGGGAAGGATCCGCTCTCCATCATTCCACAGTGCAGTACACGTAATAATAGGCTCAGTCTAAATGAAGCCAATATATGTTGAATAACAGGAAAGACTTCTCAGTGTTTAGAGCAGTACGACAACGGAGCCAACCGCCTTGAGAGGTGGTGAGCACTACAACACTGGAGGCATTCGAGAGAGAATTGGACAACCATCTCTCTCAGACCTGCTTTGATGCAGATTCCTGCCTTGAGCAGAGGTTTGGACTGGATGGCTTCATGGGCCCCTTTCCAACTCAGTGATTTTATGACTCTGAGATCCTCCTTGAGCCTTGTTCATCAGCATGGAAAGTTGCTCCGCACTTTGAGAAGTGTCCAAAGTCCCCCAAACCTCAGTCTTTCCCCTCAACCCTGTCACAACTTCCGAGAACCAGGACTGGCTCTGCCCAAGTCCCTGAGATGCTGGACTCGGGAGGGAGGAAAATGGGTTGGAGTCGGCTGCCCTATTTACCTATCCCAAATTCGTCAAAGGAGATGGTGGTAGAGCTGCTGCCCAGGGGATTCGTGGCCGTCAGCGTCACCTTGTACCTCTTGGTGGAGAAGACTTGAAGGTACTGGATGTAACACCTGTTCTTCGGAGGAGTCTCCTTCCTGCACACAATCTCCTTGGAGTCATGTCTGGGGGTGGAAACAGAGGAAGGAAGAAAGAAAAGAGAATTGAGATAACAAGAGAGAGAACTTCGACCAAATGAGGGTTACAGGGAATTCTGTTTCAGCAGATGCCCCCACACTAAAAAAGACCCTGGAGATATGCTTGTTACGTATGTTTAACTCTCAAATTCACAGAACTGCATTACCTGCCCTACAAAACTGTACCCTCTAAACAACCAGAAATCCAGGGTCACCCCACTTTATCTATGTCTTTTCTAAGTTCATGTGGCTAGACCAGTGATTCCCAGCATGGTGACCTCAATTCCCAGGAGCCTAAGTCAGTGCATTGGGAATTGACTGAGGCTTCTGGGAACTGAAGTCCAAAAAACCCCAAAGGGTTGGGAAACACTTGGCAAGAAACAAAATGTGTGAGTTTGGGGGTGGGTGGGTGGGTGGGCCCTCTGCCCCTGGAAACCAACAAAGATCATTCATGAAATTTTTACGTGGTAGTCTGTATCAGAGAGTAAACAGAACAAAGCAAAAAGACACAGCAGTTTGTCTTTAAGATGTCACAACTTTTTTTTATCTTTCTGTTTTGTTTACACTCAGAGATCATTGAGATGCTGAAATTGACGACCGGAAGGTTGGCAGGTCTGCAGTTCGAGACCAGAGTGCTGCACGATGGAGTGAGCTCCCTTCGTCAGTCCTAGCTCCTGCCATTCTAGCAGTTCGAAAGCAAGAAATTTGCAAGTAAATAAATAGGTACTGCTTTGGCAGGAAAGGTAACAGCATTTTGTGCACTCCAGTGACTAGTTGTGCCTCTCTCATGTCCATGGAAATGTCTGTCCAAGCAGGCGGCTCTGGCTCTTGGGCTTTAAGGAGAGCTGAGCACCGAACTCTAGAATCAGACATGATTGGCTTTAAAGCAAGGGAGACCTTGATCTTTACTGACACGTTTATTTTTAAGGTAAAGGCAAAAATCACCCTTGCTCAAAAGCCAGTCGTATCTGATTCTAGGGTTCAGTGCTCATCTCTGTTTATAGCCAAAGAGACAGCGTTTGCAGTTGTTTCCATGGACACGTGGCAGGCATGACTAGACACCGGAATGCTGTTTCCCTTCCCACCGAAGTGGTCCCTATTTATCTACTTGCAATTTCTTGCTTTCAAACTGCTAGGTTGGCAGGAGTTGGGACAGATGACGGAAGCTCACTCTATCTTGCAGTACTTGGGAATCGAACACCGACCTTCCAGTTGTCGAGTTGAGCATCTTAACCACTTGAGCCACCATAGTCCCTTTTTTACACAAGTAAAAAAATGTTTAGTTTTACTTCTTGTGTATAATTTTAGTCTGCCTTTCTCTGCCTCCCCCTCCCCACCTAACCTAGTCCACTTACATTACGGTGATGTTAAAGGTGTCGTTGATGTAGGTTGGGCTGGGAAGGTGCCAACTGCAGTAGAAGCCATTGGGGTAATTGTTGGACCGGCACATGATGATGGGCTCCTTGGGCGGCACTGTGAAATGAAAGAGCGAAAGAAAGAAAGAGAGGTTTGGGTCATTGGCAGCCTGCTTAGCTTCTGCCATCAACAAAGCAAAGCGAAGCAATCACACTCCTATCCCACCCCATAGAAGTGCTTAGTCCCCTCTCTGGGAGGTTCACAAGCTAATTAGCATTTTGTCCTCATTAACATGCTGGGTCCTCATTTGACTGACCATGGAACGATGGAAGGCTGAGTCAACCTTGAACCCTAGTCAGAATCGAAGTCACAACCTTTTGGTCGCAGTACAGAGGTTTAACCCCTGCACCACCAGGGCTCTGTAAGGACAGGTGGCTTAGCTGTAGTTGTTGTTCTTCTTTGTGGTCCCCTGTGAATTCACACACAGTAAACCCATTTGTGTCGATTCACAGAGACCTTGATAGAGTGTAGAACAATGATGGCGAACCTTGGCACTCCAGATGTTCTTGGACTTCAATTCCCAGAAGCCCAGGCCCTGGTGAATCCACACAAATTGGTTTACTACAATTCATTCGGCCCTCGGTGCGCCGCCCTCATCGCTCCTGGAAGCGGAAGTAAAACGCGCCCGTACGAAGGAAGGGTTAACCCAGAAGAGCCTTAACTGTATGGGCACGTTTTACTTCCGTTTCCAGGAGTGATGAGGGTGGCGCGGCGTGGTCCAGATGAATTGCAGCAAATCCATTCGTGTGGATTCACGGGGGCTTGGGCTTCTGGGAATTGACATCCAAGAACATCTGGAGTGCCAAGGTTCGCCATCACAGGTATAGAACTTGATAGAGTGTAGGCGCAGAAATAGACATTGTATATAACCCATCATTAGAACATTGTTCTAGTTAACAAGGATATAGCAATAACAATCACACTTCTATACTGCCCCAGAATGCTCTGGGCATTTCACAAGTTAATTAAAACTTTTCCCTCATTAACATGCTGGGGACTCGTTTTACCGACCTCAGAAGTATGGGAGGCTGAGTCAACCTTGTACCCAGGTCAGGATCGAAGTCACAACCTTTGGGTCACAGTATAGCAGTTTAACCCAGGTGCCACCAGGGCTTCCCTCCCCTCTTCTTCTGGAGACTGTGGAGTGCTCTGGGACGGTACAGTTGACACCCAAGGCTACCCAGCCTGGCTCTTCCCAGTGGGGGGATCAAACTCTCAACCTCTGGCTCCATGGCCAGGTCCCGGCCTGACCCCCTGAGGAGCCAGCCTGCAAGTGGCCTCGTGCTGCTGCTTTGAAACCCCTTCCTCCTCCTGCTGAGTCTCAGATTCATTGGGCTCTCTTGCCTCCTCTAGTTCAAATTGTGTTTAGTTTAGTAACTCCCTTTTCATGGCACGGTGATGCAAACGCCTCTCGCTGCTTCCTCATCTTCTCCTCCCTCTTCTCCACTAAATACACATTTGTCAGCACATATTTTAGTTCCTTATTAGCATTTTTATTGTGTTTTCATACGTTTTATTTTTACATGCAACTCAGTGGTCTTTTGGGAGGGGAGACGTTAGAAAACCATAACAGCAGCCCTGCTAGGCTGTATTTGCAACAGTGCTGTGGGGGGGAAAAACGGAGTGGGTGGGATGGGGTAAAATATGTCCTGGCATCACCCCTCCAACATCAAATTTTTGGGAAACAGGGAAAGGCCCAGAAAGTTCTCTTCTGCCCTCCGGGGAGTTTGGGGGAAGGGGCGTTAACATCCCAGCTCCCACACACATCTGTGAAATTTTAATCTCTTTAAACTGCTGCAGCATGAATGGATCTTTTCATCTGTTTGTGAATGGCTCTTCCAAGTAAACATGTTTTTTTGGGATGGGAACCACATGGGAACAAGGGTGGCCCTCCAGTCTCTGGGGATGTTGACCAGCGTGGGGTGACTCAACCCTCCAGAACGAAGCCGCCCTGCCCCATAAAGTGGAGGGGGCAATTATTTGAAAAAAGAACAATTCTAGATATTGCGCCTGAAAAAGACCAGAGAAGGTCAGAGGGAACCTTCTTTTGATGATAATTGCTTCAACTGAAAGAAAGGAAGAAAGAAAGAAAGAAAGAGCCCATTCACTGAGTCTTCATCAATGAAGGCTTTCCTTCTACTTTTTCTTTGGGAAGATGCTTGAAATTAGGAACAATGGAGGGCTGATCATATTCAACAGCAGCAACAGCCAAATGAGATGAAACCACAACAGGTGACCACTGCCCTGGACAGAGAAGGGAAGGAAATTGGCCTTAGGGTCAATGCAGAGAAATGGAAGGTCTTGCATGTGGACCCCACCGCCAGGATGTAGGGAATCTTACTTGGATTGCAGCAGCAAGAGAAAGTGGAGAGGTTAAGAACATAAGAACATAAGAACAGCCTTGCTGGAACAGGCCACAGCCCATCCAGTCCAGCATTCTGTCTCACACAGTGGCTCACCATTTCCTTCAGGGTATTCCCAAGCAGATGCCTGCTTAGGATTCCCTGGAAATGATATTGAGAGATATCCTGCCTATCTCTCCAACCCGGAGGTTGTCCTTAAGTATCCATAATTATAGCCATTGATAGCCTTGTCCTCCATGAACTTGTCTAATCCTTTCTTAAAGCTGTCAAGACTGACAGCTGTCACCACTTCTTCTGGCAGGGAGTTCCATAGACCAGTAATCCTCTGGGTGAAAAAGTACTTCCCTTATTTGTTTGAGAACTAGTACCCACTTATTTGAGCAGCGTGATTGCTCAAAATGGACATGCACAGGTGGATGTCGAATGCTGTCTTGGAAAAACAACAGCAGTCTTCCAGTGAATGAGTAAGATCTGGTCCTCACCATCTCTCTTGCTGAAAATTAAACTCTGTTTGTTCTCTTCCATCATGAACTTGATAGCCACGGATGCTTGTGAGACTTGGAAGGCATCAGGAAGTATCAACTAGGGTTGCCATATGTCCCGGTTTTCCGGGATTTTCCCGGATTTAAGCTGTCCTGGCCGGTTCAACTAAAAACATGTAAAAGTTCTGGATTTTTAAATTTGTACACAGGAAGCAAGATCACCCCTCACCAAGGGATTTTTTTGCAAAGAGTTAATTCACTGCCTCCCTGCTTTTCTTTCATTTATCCTGCTTGAAAGCAGTGAAGGCAAAACAGCACCCTGAGAAGCCCGCCGGGGAGAGGAGACACATGCAAGCGAGACAATTGAAAGAAAGGCATGGAGGCAGTGAAATAACTCTTTGCAAAAATCCCTTGGCTCACCTTGAAGTTTGGGGGACAAGGAGTCGTCCTCAGCCATTTTCCTCAAAAGCCGTGAGGGAGCAAGAAATACCCATATCTAACAAGCCAAACCTCCACCATACAGTGGGATGGAGGATTCCTTCTTCACGTGACCACAAAGGGTTGATTGCATAGGGTTGGTATTTCCTGTCTGCCCTGGACAGGGATTCTGTGGGGTCTACCTGACAGCCCTGTCCAATGCATGCGCAGTTTGAAGAATGCAATGGCTGTCCCGGTTTGGCGGGAGAGAATTATGGCAACCCTAGTATCAACAAGAGACTTGATGTCTTCCAACAGAATTTTAAAGATTTGCTATTTTGACCACATTACTAATGAGGAGGTGCTTCAAAGGAGTGGCTCCTTCAAATTACATCCTCTACATGGGACTGCCCTTGATGACCATTCGGAGGCTGCAACTGGTCCAGGATGCGGCTGCCTGGGTGGTGATGGGTGCAATTCAAGGTGCTGGTAATGACCTTTAATGCCCTTCATGGCGTTAGTGGGCCAGGATACTTAAGAGAATGCATCACCCTGAAAACATCTGTCCGCCCCACCAGAGCAGACCGGAGAGGCTCTCTCATTGTGCTTTCTGCTTGGGAGGCTCGTCGCTCTAGCACTAGAAAGAGGGCCTTCTCAGTGTCTGCTTCAGCCCTTTGGACCCTCCTGCCAGAGTGATGGAGGAAGGAGTTCATTGGACAAGGAACAACATTCAAGGAGGAGGTGGCTGAGGAACGCAACCTCCCCAGTGGAGGTCTCTGAATAGTCTGAGAGGTAGAGTCACTAAATGCAAGACCAACATGCTCAAGTGTGGGTTGCTGGTGGACAACAACACGCTGTATGAACATGGAGAGATACAGAATCAGGCTCATTTACTTGTCTGCCGATTCCTGCCAGAAACATGCACCGATGAGGACTTAAGTTTGGAAACCTACCAAGCCAAGAAAGCAGCTTCATTTTGGAAGTCCAGGGTTCGATCAGGACATGAAAGAAGAACGAAGCATCTCTTTGGGAGACTGGTCCTTTTCTCCAAATTTCTCCAATGCCCTTTAAAGCTTTCTGAACCACCCACTCGCTCACTTCATGGCAGCCAATTCCATTAAGTTAGTGGACGGGTCTTGGGAAGACGGATTTCCCTTTGTCCACCCTGAATCCACTGCCCATCATTCCGGGGGGGGGGTCCTCTTCTCTCTCCCCCCCCTCAAGGCCTATGATTAAGAGGGCTGGGGATGAAAATGGCTCCCCTCTATCCTTCTCCTTTGTGAGAGCAGAGATTTATGGAATGGGAGGTCACCAGAGACTCGCATTGTCTTGTGGGAGATGGGAGGCCAAACCCGCTCCCCTAATTACAAGTATATATCACCGCCTGCTACATGTGCCTCCCCCCCAGAGCCTGTTGTATTGAGTAATATGAGAGAATAAACAGAACAAAACAAAACCCCTTGTTTCACCTTAAAGACTATCTGCTGTGTATTAATTTTAGCTTTTCGTGGATCAAGTCCATGACATAAGAGACTTCATGGCATCAATTTATACCTGTGGTTCCCAACGTGGGGAACATGCTCCACAGGGGCACAATTTGATTTATTTTTTTGGGGGTGTGTGTGGATTTGAGCAGTTTGACAGCAAGAAATTGCAAGTAGATAAATAGGGACCATTTCAGTGAGAAGGTAACAGCGCATACCTGTCAAGTTTTGGATTTGGAAATAAGGGAAATTTCCCGGCAAATAAGGGATACTTGACAGCTATGCTTATCCTGTGCTGCCCTCCCATGGTGGCAATAGAACATTGCAGTCTAATTAATACGGGATGACGGCAAGGAAGAGGGTAAAATAAGGGGTTTTCCTGGCAAATACGGGATACTTGACAGCTATGCTTATCCTTTGCTGCCCTCCAATGGCGGCAATAGGGCATTGCAGTCTAATTAATAAGGGATGGTGGTGGGAAAGAGGGTAAAATAAGGGGTTTTCCCGGCCAATAAGGGATACTTGACAGCTATGCTTATCCTGTGCTGCCCTCCAATGGCAGCAATAGGGCGTTGCAGTCTAATTAATAAGGGATGACGGCAGGAAAGAGGGAAAAATAAGGGGTTTTCCTGGCCAATAAGGGATACTTGACAGCTATGCTTATCCTGTGCTGCCCTCCAATGGCGGCAATAGGGCATTGCAGTCTAATTAATAAGGGATGGTGGTGGGAAAGAGGGTAAAATAAGGGGTTTTCCCGGCCAATAAGGGATACTTGACAGCTATGTAACAGCATTCCATGCGCTCCGTGCAGAAGCAGACAGTGCTGGCCTTTTGGCTTAGAAACAGAGATGAGCACTGCACCCTAGAGTCGGATACGACTGGCTTTCGAGCAAGGGAAACCTTTACCTTTACTATTAACAGTGAATGGCCTTTTAGGCTTCCTCTACCTGAATAGGAGTTCACTTTTTGAAGAATAAGAATTATATGTCACAGGAGGTGCTTGTGGCCTCAGGATTTTAAAACTGCTTAGGTGGGGCAATGCAGACTGGGGTTTGATCGGGACATGGAAGAAGAAGAAGAAGAAGAAGAAGAAGAAGAAGAAGAAGAAGAAGAAGAAGAAGAAGAAGAAGAAGAAGAAGAAGAAGAAGAAGAAGAAGAAGCAGCTGGCTTGGCCAGTTGGTTGTCCTGAGCACCTCTGAATGGCCAACTCCCTTTTCTCCTTCTCCTGGTCATTAAAAAAAAATACACTGTTTTCAGTCAATTAAGATCTTTCTACTCTTCTTCTAATGCATATTGGTGTGGCATTTCATGTTTCTAATAATTCTAAACAGTGTGGGGTTCCACAGTAAAGAGGCATCTTTGCAACCTGGATGCGGAAAAGTTACTCTTGGGCTCGGCACTACCAAAATGTAACTTCTGTAAGTTCATGCATCATGTATACCTGCCCTTATGCCTCCCCATTATACACCCGAATGGGGTTCCTCCTCCTCCTTGTGCCATATCTGATTCTAACTATTGGCAATCCTCATGGAGATCAGCCATGAAGTATGTCCTGGGGACAATATAATGCAGTGGCCTTCCATTTGCCTTCTGCACCACAACGTAACCCCCGTACCACAGATCCAGTTCTGCAAGTCACTTTCTGGTCCTGAGCCCTTTGGGCACACAAAATCCTCCTTGGGCCCAGGGCAGGATGGATGAAGCTGCTGCCCTCCATCAAGATGGATTCAAGTAGGACCATTTAATCCACTTGGGGACCCTCACCCTTCCTTCCCTGTGGACTTGGGCACCAAAGGCCATTAGTCCTCAGGATGGTTAGGTTAGTTAACTGCCACCTGATGATTGGTGTTGAGTCACTGGCAGTAGGGTCTACTCTCTTACTATAGCAGACTTCTCTATTACCTGGCCAGACTCGTGTTGCTTCTTCTAAAACTTCTAAAAAACTCTGTTTAAATTACTAAAATCAACATTGACTTTGCGTCTGTACAGACACATTAATAATAATAATATTTGCCTGCCGTCAAGTCAGTTCTGACTTAGGGAAAACCATTCCAGGGGTTTCTAGGTAGAGAATATACTCAGAAGTGGTTTCCCAGGCTCTTCCTTTTGGGAGGGGAACTCTGGAACTGTGTAACTTGACTAAACTACACAGGCTGGCTCTTTCTCCCGAGACGCCCAGTGGGGGTATCGAACTCTCAACCTCTGGTTCTGCAGCCAGATAACCTTAATGCACTGAGCTAACCAGCTCTTAGACTCTTTAGGATATATAATTTTATGGAAACCCATTCCCCTCATTTGTCCTCCCTTGGGACTATATTTAAGTGGCCACCTGACTATGGTCTCAATGGAGACTGCGATTATGAAGCTCTGTTAATCATCTTGGAATCATCTTCTTCTCAGAGACCAGTAAGGCACAATCTAATTTGAAAATTACTCAAATGAGGGTGGATTTAAAGTGTTCATTTAGTTTTAATATTGCTCTCTGACACAACTGCATTTCCAACCCAGATTAGTTCCACATATCATCAACGTTACCTATTTCCTCCTTTGCAAAATACCTTAATTTCTTTTGTGCATACATATTGGTGCTACACAGCGCAACTGAGGCTCATGGGGTCACTTAGGAGCCACCCCTGAATGCATCCCAAACACTTAGCGAGTTGGATAATAACAAATTATGGTGAATTTCTCGAGCCCTTCCGAGCCATTCATCCATGATGACACCGAGGCAGGAATCTCTGACAGTGAACTTGTTCAATTTCCAAGCCATTAACCATCCCACAAATCGTTTATCAATTCTATGGCTTAATCTGCGCAATTAGTAGGCTAACATTAGGAGCTGAAAGGACCTCGCTTTAATCTTCCTGCAACAGGCTAATGGTGGCATGGGAAGGGAGAATGGCTCAGGGATGAGGCTTGGCCAAACTTCTTCTGGAAGGAGGGCCTGATCTCTGGCGTTTCTGCTTTCAAACCCAGAGGAGGTGACTTCTTGGACTCTCTTCTGACCACTTTAGCCACCAGATCAGACAGACCAGTCAAGGGTTGAGATGAGGCATGGTTCACCACCACAGCACAGGGGGATCAAAAATCTGCAGGTGGCGGATGGACAGGTTTGCAATGTCACAGGACAAGCACGGGATGCGACGTTAAAGTGCTTTTCCTGTGGATAATAAATCCACAAAGGTAAACCTCCATGAGCGGTTTGCTGTATTTTTTTCCTAGTTGTAGGGTCACTCTTTTGTGTCTGTTGTGTCCTAATGGTTTGATCCTCCACATGGATAACAATGTATCTGAACCAATGTAACCTTGCCTATGGGCAACAATGTAACCTTCAGCTGTATCACATAAACCCTGTAATAGGACGCGAGCTAATGACCACCAGCTGGCAGCAGCGAGCGTCCAAGCTCTCTTGGTCCAAACTCATCAAAGGCAACAGCGCGGGAAGTTTTCCCGCCACCACCTACACCTGGACAAGAAGGGCGTGACCAGCAATGACGTCACGCAGACAGTAGCCAATGGGCTATCATGGAACCACGTTCAAATGTGTTACTACTGTATATAAAGAGCTATTGATCCGCCATTACCTCATGTTCCCTCTGACCACCATGCAATAAACCTGAGTTAACCCAGCCCGTGGCTGTGTTCTGTGTCTTGGTTTTCATACACCAAATTGGCGACGAAGGTGGGATAATGGATCCCCAAGGAGCAGCCAGGGCACAGAGCGGGTTCAACATCACCAAACCGCAAGACTGGGAGCTTTTTGAGATGGACTTCCAGGCGGCGCTGGTGGAACTCAAAGTCAAAGAAGACGATGAGGAGAGGAAGAGGGCCATCCTCACCAGAATGCTTGGGATAGAAACCAAGCGAACGCTGGTGGGCATCATTGCACCGAAGAAGGTGAGCGAATTCAAAGCAGACGACATCATGAAGCTGCTGCGTGAGCGTTTCCGTCCCTCGAGGGCAATGTTTCCCGCTCGGAGCGCGTTTTGGAGGCGAGTCCAAGCGCCGGACGAGTCGGTTGAGGCATTCGTAACAGCCATGAGGATAGCCACCGGCCCCTGCAGATGGGACGACCTAGAGACGGCCCTCAGGGACGGAGTGCTGTGTGGCCTGAAGGACAAGGAGGTGCAGCGCAGCTTGATGAACAAGGAGCCACCACCCACGATGGCGGAGGTTGTAGAAGCCGCGGAAGCCGCGGAGTCCACGAATGCTGGAGTGGACGAAATGCACCAGTGGCGTGAGTGGCGTCCTAGAGCCGGCAAAGCGGAGAATTCGGTGCACGGAAAGTCCGGACAGTCGGTGCACGCAACCCGAAGGGCCTCAAAGTCGTCTACGGAAGGCAGCGACGGCGAGGAGGTCCAAAGGGTCCGAAAAGGGGGGCGCCGCTGCGATGGTTGCGGAGCGGCCCATGAGCGCGCAAGGTGCCCATTCAGGAAAGCCGAGTGTTACACCTGCGGCCGTCGGGGGCACATCGCCAAGGCGTGCAGAAAACGGAAGGAGGGCCGGAGGCAGTCACAAGACCGCTCAACCAGACCGGACCGTCCAGCAAGGTCCAAAGATGGCGCCCAGACCACGAGGAAGCAGGACGGCGTGGGCCGCATCTCGGACGACAGCGAGGACGACGCTCCGGTGTTCAACGTGTCCGTGGGACAGTCCCATTACTTCATTGAGGTACTAGTACAAGGGGCCCCTATCAGGATGGAAATTGACTCGGGGTCCTCCTATTCTATAATTCCCCAGAAAGAGTTCTTGAAAATCGACCCCCACGTGCGACCCAAACTTAAAACGTTGAGGTCCACGCTACGAGATGTACAGGGGAACAGCATTCCAGTGTTGGGGGTCGGGAAATTTCGGGTCAGTTTTAAGAGACATTCTGCGGAGCTGCCCCTAGTTGTCCTTAAGGGGGGTAGTTGTAGCCTCCTAGGGACGCAGTGGTTTCAGCCCTTAGGTTTGTTCATAGGGGGAGTGCATACCGTGGGGGTGGATCCAATACAAGCGGTGTGCGACGCGCATCCCGCCGTTTTTAAAAAAGGACTTGGAAAGTTCAAGGGACCCCCTGTAGCCTTCGACCTAGACCCGGAGGTCCGCCCGATAAGACTCAAACCGCGCAGGGTGCCGTTCGCACTAAAGGACAAAATAGAGGCGGAACTGGACAAACTGGTGGGCCAGGGGATTCTTATTCCTGTTGATTCCGCGGAGTGGGAAACTCCAATTGTAACCGCTCTGAAGGCTAACGGGGAGGTGCGCATTTGCGCTGATTATAAGTGTACAATTAACAAGGCGATCCGCCCTAATGCATACCCGGTGCCGGTGGTCAGCCACCTGCTGGCCAGGCTGAATGGGGGAAAGTGTTTCGCTAAACTCGATTTGGCTCAAGCTTATCAGCAACTCCCTGTAACTCCCGCCACGGCCGCGGCACAAACGATAGTCACACATAAAGGAGCGTTCCAGGTGTCGCATTTACAGTTCGGCGTGAGCTCGGCACCCGGCCTTTTTCAGTCGCTTGTGGAACGCCTCCTGAAGGGGCTGGAGGGGGTGTTGCCTTATTTTGATGACGTGTTGATAACAGGGGGGAGTGAGGCCGAACTGGCAAAGAGATTGGATAAAGTTCTGACTGTCTTCGAGAAAGCGGGGCTACGACTGAGAAAAGACAAATGTGTCTTCTTCGAAACTGAGGTTGAGTTTCTAGGGTTTCGAGTCACGCCAGAGGGTATTAAGCCATCCAAATCCAAAGTAGCCGCCATCAAGAATGCCCCTCGCCCCACATCCAAAACCGAGCTACAGTCATTTCTGGGGCTCCTCAATTTTTACCATACCTTCCTTCCACGGAAGGCGTCCGTGGCCGAGCCACTCCATCGGTTGCTAAAAAAGGAGGAAACATGGGTGTGGGGTGATGAGCAAGAGAGGGCGTTCAAAGAGTTGAAGCAACTCCTAACATCCGAGGCAATCCTAACGCATTTCGATCCCAAACGGCCAGTGGTCTTAGTCTGTGACGCATCCCCGGTGGGGGTGGGGGCGGTGCTTTGCCACGTGTTGGACGACGGAAGGGAAGCCCCGATAGCGTTTTATTCAAGGTCCCTGTCCCAAGCAGAGCGTAATTACGCACAGACCGACAGGGAGGCACTAGCGATAGTAGCGGGAACCAAAAAATTTCACGATTTTCTGTATGGTCGGCCGTTCAAAATCGTGACTGACCACAAGCCCCTATTAGGAATTTTCACTGCAAGTAAGCCCACACCACAGATCCTGTCCCCAAGAATGCTGCGGTGGGCTATTTTTCTCAACGCATACCAGCATGAGCTGGAATACCGGCCCGGGAAGGAGATCAGCCATGCCGACGCACTCTCGAGGTCTCCTTTGCCCTTGTCGGGCGTCCAAAAGGAAAGGGCAGAAAGAGATCACCAGGTTTTGTTAATAGAGGTTTTAGACTCACCCCCAATAGTACCAGCCGACATTGCCAGGGCCACAGGTAAGGACAGAACGCTAGAGAAAGTTAGCTCATGGGTACAGAAGGGGTGGCCGGCGTCATCCCCAGGTACGGAATTCGACCCATTTTTTCGAAAAAAAATAGAGTTGTCCCTAGAGAGGGGCTGCCTTTTGTGGGGCCAACGGGTGGTGGTTCCTACGTCCCTGCGACCGAGGGTACTCGAACTGCTGCACGTCAGCCACCCCGGCATCGTCCGGTCCAAGGCGCTGGCCCGGAGTTACTTCTGGTGGCCACAGCTGGACGCGGACATTGAGCACATGGTCGGCACTTGTGAGGCATGCCAGGGCTCCCGACCAGAGGCGGCCCGTCTTCCGCATAGGGAATGGGACACAGCAAGGGGGCCATGGTCCAGGGTGCACGTAGACTTCGCTGGCCCATTCCGAGGAACAATGTTTCTCCTGGTGGTGGATGCATTCTCCAAGTGGTTGGAGGTTATCCCAGTAAAGAGTACGTCCTCCGCCAGTACAATTAGCCAGCTAAGGAGAGTCTTTTCCACGTTCGGTTTACCCGACACTTTAGTCAGCGATAACGCTAGTTGTTTCACCTCCGCTGAATTCAAGGCATTCATGGAGGCAAACGCCATTCGGCATGTCACATCCGCGCCGTTTCACCCCGCCACGAATGGCCAAGTGGAACGGCTGGTGCGAACGACAAAGGATGCGCTGCGGCGCATGGGCCCGGGGGACCTAAATCACCAAGTATGTCAGTTTTTGTTAGAGTATAGGGTGACCCCCTTAGCGTCAGGTTACTCGCCGGCAGAGCTGCTGATGCGGCGAAAACTGACCACGATCCTGTCCAGGCTAGACCCGACGAGAGTCGAGGACAAAGGAAAAAACATAGGGCTGGCAGTCTCGAAAGGTTTCGCCGCCGGCGATCCTGTTCACTGCAGGAACTACGCCAGCGCAGGTCCAGCCTGGGTACCAGGGACGGTTGTGGAACGGACGGGGCCAGTGTCGTACCGGGTCGAGACTAGCACGGGTCTCCTCTGGAGGAGGCACGCGGACCAACTTAGGCACCGAGTGAGTGGGGGGCCGGTCAGTGGAGCTCAGCGACAGGACTCAGCGTTAGGGTTCTCCCCCACCCGTTTAGCCCAAGGGGGGGACAGCAACGGACAACGGTCCCAAGCAAGGGGGGAAAGCAGCGGCCCCGACTCATACCCTTTTGATACGCCAGCTCTATCAGAGGCTGGGGAAGGGGGAGAGGAGTTCGCGACCGCTGCCCCCGAATTTAATTCTGATTTTGATTTTGAGAGCCGGGGGGGTTTTCGGGAGTGTTCCCCCACCCGTCCAAGCGAGAAGAGGGGTTTTTCGTTAGCCCCCAGTGCCCCCGGTTCTTCCCCAATAAAGCACACACCTCCCAACAACGCCGCGGAGCCGCGACAAGTCACTAACGAGTCTCCCTCTCCAATTACAGGGCAGGAAACCAGGGGACAAAGAGAAGGTAGCAAACCAGGGGGAAGGCAGCCCGCACCGAGACCCCAGCGTGTTCGAAATAAGCCATCTTGGCTGAGAGACTTCGTCTCATCCTAGGGGGGGGGGAGTGTGGTTTCGAGACTTCGTCTCATCCTAGGGGGGAGGGATGTTGTGTCCTAATGGTTTGATCCTCCACATGGATAACAATGTATCTGAACCAATGTAACCTTGCCAATGGGCAACAATGTAACCTTCAGCTGTATCACATAAACCCTGTAATAGGACGCGAGCTAATGACCACCAGCTGGCAGCAGCGAGCGTCCAAGCTCTCTTGGTCCAAACTCATCAAAGGCAACAGCGCGGGAAGTTTTCCCGCCACCACCTACACCTGGGCAAGAAGGGCGTGACCAGCAATGACGTCACGCAGACAGTAGCCAATGGGCTATCATGGAACCACGTTCAAATGTGTTACTACTGTATATAAAGAGCTATTGATCCGCCATTACCTCATGTTCCCTCTGACCACCATGCAATAAACCTGAGTTAACCCAGCCCGTGGCTGTGTTCTGTGTCTTGGTTTTCATACACCAAAGTGTCCCTGTTTGTTTTAACACATAGGTTTATTAAAAATAAAGGGTACTGCAGTGGCTCAAGTCGCTAAGACGCTGACTGGGAAGCGGAAGGTCAGCAGTTCGATTCCTGAGTACTGCAGGACGGAAATGAGCTCCCGTCTCCATCCCAGCTCCTGCGAACCTAGCAGTTCGAAAGCAAGAAATTGCAAGTAGATAAATAGGGACCACTTCGGTGGGAAGGTAACAGCGTTCCGTGCGCTCTGGTGTCTAGTCATGCCTGCCACATGACCACGGAAACGTCTGCAGAATCAGACAGCGCTGGCTCTTCGGCTTAGAAACAGAGATGAGCACTGCACCCTAGAGTCGGATACGACTGGCTTTCGAGCAAGGGAAACCTTATTAAAAATACAGAATTTGATGGAATGGTCAAGGTCTCCCATTAAGCCCCTGCTGCCCTTTTATTTTGATGGAAACTGATCACTGATGCATGCAGGACGTGATCTGTGCATGGGATGACTGGGTGCAAATCAGGATAAGCAGAAGCACATCTTTTCATGGGAAGCAGAAGATAAAGCAAGAGGGAGACCTCCTCAGGTTTCTTAGGCTGTCTTTTCTCTCGTCTTAACTTATGCAGGCTTTTCCCCAACCTTTGTCTTTTTTAGATCTACTCAGAGATTGCTAATTCTAGGCTCTCTTACTTCCTCCTTTCTCTCAGGTCATCTCCAGTTTGTGCTTCCCCCAGTTAGATGGAGGTAACAGCAACTGGCTTCTTCATAACAACTGCTAGCAGACTCTGCGCTCAAGGAAACCCCCTTTAGGAGCTTCTGAAAAGAAGTTTAGAAATCATGTTCTCCTTTTTCTTCTGCTCTATACCTAAATGAGTTTCTTTAAACAATGAAAAGTAAGCATTCTTTTTCTACCTTATTTCTAGTCTCCTGATTATTCCTGTTCAATATCCACAAGCTTACTACAAGACCACTGCACTCTACTCATACCCACCAAGCGCGGCTCCGCAAAATACGGGAAATTACTGTGCATGAGTGGATGCGCATGCTCAGTAACCCACTTGCGCATGCACACCATGGATGCGCATGCACAAGAAGCCCTTTCCCCGCCGTTTAAATACAGGATGGCAGCAGGAAAAGGGAGGAATGAGTGCTAAAAAAAACATGGGAAATCCTGGCCAATACAGGATACTTGACAGGTATGACTCTACTAGCACACATGTCAAATAATCCTTTAAAAACCACTCAACACTTGTGGTTCCCTCTGCTACTCTCAAAAACCAGGCAGACCACAGCAATAGCAATTACGTACACTTATATACCACTCCATAGAACTGGGTTGCCCAAACTACAGCCCATGGGCCGGATCCGGCCCCCAATGCCAATTCATCCAGCCCCCAATGCCCTTGACGCTCGCGGAAGTAAAATGCGCATTTTACTTCCGCTTCTGGGAGCATTGCAGGCTGGATGAATTGGCATCAGGGGCAGGATCTGGTCCACAGGCCATAGTGACCAGCCCTCTGAACCATGTGACAGGCCCGTGGCCTGAAAAGTTTGGGCACCCCTGCCCGTTCAGGATCGAACTCACAACGTTTTGGCTGCAGGACAGCAGTTTAATCCCTGTGCCAGCAGGGCTCTTATTTTCCCTTTAGACCCTTAGTCTTGCCTCCCCTGCATTCTGCCTGAGCTCAGGCTGAGTTTTGGTCCAGCTTTAAGAATCTCACAAATCACAAACAGTCAAAGAACCCACAAACCCCTTTGTCTGGTTGCAGGACCAACCAGAGGTCGGGAGTTCGATGCCCTACTCTGCCTCCTTGACAGGGGCTGGAGTTGATGATCCCTACAATCCCTTCCAGCTCTGACGTTCTAAAATGATGATGTGATGATGATGCAGCTTTAACAGAAAGTGGAGCCATCCTAGCCTTGCCCACATGACGCCAGGGATTCAAATGCCCAGGACCTCAAGAACTGCTGCTACCAAGAGGCTTGGCCCCAAGCAACCCACTTCATGGAGGATCACACTGTGAAGTGACAAACTCCGTGCTCAGGTGCTTGCCGCCTTCCTGGCGGTAAAGACAGTGAACATTCCCTGGCTGGCTCATCAGGGGACCCCCTCCGGGCAAGGCAGCTGAGCCTGCTGGAGTTTATTAGAGAGACTGACACAGATGTTAAGTTCCTTAAAAAGACTCCCGGCCCTTTAATTAATTTAAATCCCCCAACTAAATGAATGGATTCATTTGCAGATTTCCCAGAAAATCCATGTTGCATGGAAGAAGAACATCCGGCACGCCACTCAGGAGGTGAACTCAATGTGCGATCAAACTCCTTGGCCCAAGCGACAGGTCGGAGGCTGCTGCTTCCACAGAGATCTCGAACCGTAGCCATTGAGCAGAGACTGCAGATTCACGGCAGGTAATGGGGTGGGGAGGGGAGGAAAGACCACCTTTCAAAGAACCACTAAGTCGGAAGGGGCCTCTGGGGCCATAAAGTCCAATCCTATCTGCTCAACGCAGGAATCCGAATCAAAGCAGATCTGACAGATAGTTATCTAATTCTTCCTTGAATGCTTCCTGTGTCGGAGCGCACACCACCTCTCCAGGCAGTGCGTTCCACTATCGTACTGCTCTAACAGATAAGAAGTTTTTCCTGATAGTCCAATCTATATCTGGCTTCCTTTAGTTTGGGCCCATTATTCTGTGTCTTACACACTAGGAGGAGGATGGAGGAGAGAGCATGCTCCTCCTCTTTATGACCATCTTTGTTTCTTCAGAGCAAGTCAATCAATCAATCAATCAATCAATTTTATATTGCCACCCCCTCCAGGCAGCTCACAAATATAAAAACATCATACAACAATAAAATCACAAGAACCTGACTTTAAGAACCATTAAAACTATTAAAATATCCTTCCCAACAACCACCACTTAAATTTAAAAAGTAGCTCTCTCTTGAACCGTGGTGGCGAACCTTGGCACTCCAGGTGTTCTTGAACTTCAATACCCAGAAGCCCAAGTCTCTGTGAATCCACACGAATGGGTTTACTGCACATATGTGTGGATTCACAGAGACTTGGGCTTCTGGGAGTTGAAGTCCAAGAACAGCTGGAAGGTTCGCCATAAGGGCTCTTGAAGGACGCCTGGACAGCCACACAGTGACCCTTCCCAGATGGGCCTTCAGGAAACCACAGAGGGACTTCTCTCCTCCCCTTGTTTCCTTTAGTTTTTCTTCTAAAACAAACAACAAGCCAAGGGGCCCGTCATGTTTTGCCCAAAGTGCGAAAGAGAGATGAAGGATGCTGTTGCAATTTGAATCAAGTTCTGACAAAGAATTGGTTGGACGTCAAGCAAGAGTCTCACTCACTATTTTCTTTTTGTATCTCTTTTGGCATTCTTGACAGTGAGATGAGTCATTACACCCCGAGCATGTCTCTCTTCCATCTCTCCTCAAGGATGAACACGCCAGTGCGCAAAAGTTTTAGCCATTAAACTGCAGAAAGCTTGACGCTCTGATTGCAATCCTTTATCCTTGGAGGAACAGGGGGCTTGGGCGGCTCAGTGGTTTGGCTGAATTTGCTCCAGGCTTCAGCACCATGGATGGTTCTGTGGAGCCACCAGCCTCCCTGGCTCACACACCTTTAACACAAGGCAGAGACCCAACAGGCTCAACAGCCAGCCAGAAATCCGACCCGCTCAGCTTTCCCATGGCTGCCTCACCATGCTGGGAAAGTTACTCCTGCTGGAAGACTGAGTCCTAGAATCCCTGAGTTGGAACAGGGGCCTTTTAGGCCATTGGGTCCAGCTCCTTTCGGGTTCTCTCCCCCAGACTAACCACCTGGGCATCTGCTTTCTAGAACAGACACAACAGAGTTTGAGAGTCTCCTTGGTAAAAGCTGGCCAACTCTGCCACGAGGAGATGGATTCACCCCACTTTGGGTCACCAGCCAGAACGCTCTCCCTACTTCCAAGTTTCAGCTCCTTGGCTGGACCACTGACCTCCCACTTGAGCCGCTTGATCACTGCACCATCCATCCGGCTTGAAAAGCGAAAGGTTGGAGGGAGATGCACAGCTTCCCCTCGGAGGAGAGCCAGAGGCAGCAGAGCGGGCCAGTGGAAGCGTCTCACATCATCTCCCCAACCCTTAATCATCTCCCTCCCTCCCTGCTCTGGCACGAGACAAGCATCCCCACTAATGGCTATTTTAGTCTTCCGACACCTGACGAAGGCCAGGCCCCAGTTAGTGAGTCGGACGGAGAGATTGTTCAAGCAGACCCACAGCAAGCCAGAAAAGGCAAAGGATGTTGAGACACTCAGCTCCAAAGCTACAACCAGCGCCCCTTCTTTCTCCTTAGCTGCTGGTGCTCTTTGTTGCACACACACACACACCCAAGGAAACAGGGGCAGGCAGGTATGGTGGTGTCTAAGAGGTGACCCTGATTGAAGTTTATGAAATCATGCACGGTGTGGACAAAGTAGATAAGGAAAAACTGTTTTCCCTATCGCATAACACTAGAACTAGGGGACACTCCATGAAACTTTTGGGTGCTAGTTCTCAAACAAATAAGAGAAAGTACTTTTTCACCCAGAGGATTACTGGTCTATGGAACTCCCTGCCAGAAGAAGTGGTGACAGCTGTCAGTCTTGGCAGCTTTAAGAAAGGATTAGACAAGTTCATGGAGGACAAGAGTATCAATGGCTATAATTATGGATACTTAAGGACAACCTCCGGGTTGGAGAGATAGGCAGGATATCTCTCAATGCCATTTCCAGGGAATCCTAAATAGGTGAAGGCATCTGCTTGGGAATACCCTGAAGGAAATGGTGAGCCACTGTGTGAAACAGAAGGCTGGACTGGATGGGCTCCTGTGGCCTCTTCCAGCAAGGCTGCTCTTATGTTCTTATGGGGGGAGGGAGGGGAGAGGGCACCCCATGGACTAACCTATGGCACAGCTTTCTCTTCTCTGCCTACTAAACAGAGGTTTCCAAATGAGGGTTTCAGGTGCCACAAAATCAGAAGATGGAAGAAGGGGCTCAGTGGGCAAGGGACAACATGAAGGAAAGAGGAGATGGCTGAGGAACTCAACCTCCCCTATACTACGTCACATGGAAGAATAGGCTGAGGGTCAGAGTCCCTAAATATAGTAGGGTCAACAGGCTCATGTGAGTGCTGCTGGCGGAGAACAACACGCGGTGTGAATGTGGAGAGATACAGGATCCGGTTTATTTGCTGGTCTGCCAATGACTGCCAGAAACATTCACCAATGAGGACTTAGGTTTGGCCAACAACAAAGCCAAGAAAGTGGCTTAATTTGGGCAGTCCAGGATTTTATCAGGACATGGAAGAAGAAGGTCCCACAGGGTGGCAGCATCTCACAACAGGTCTGAATCTGCCTACGAGGAGGAGGAGGAGGAGGAGGAGGAGGAGGGGGGGAAGGGGCTACAAGGGGGATACACAGGACCCTTCTCCTTGATTTAGGCCAGTGGTTCCCTATGTGGGGGTGGGTGGGTGGGAGGACTTCAATTCCCAGAAGTCTAAGTAAGGACACTGGCTAACCAGTACTTTGGGGAATTGGCGGAGGCTTCTGGGAATTGAGGTCCAAAAACCAAAGGTTGGGAAACACTGGTTTAGGCTATCTCAACTCTAAGGAGTTTCAGAGCCCTGCATGGTCCACCCACAAGACAACCAATTTGCGTGCCTCACTAAGAGAGCACATGAACATCACAATACCAGATGAGAAATGGGATCAAATAGTTACAACCCTATTTTTTTTTAGGGCGTGGTGGGCAATACTTTCTAGTTACTATCAGCAGCTCATTCAAAGGGATGCCACAAGTTGGAGGCTTGTCAACAACAACAAAATTCAGACTTTCTTTTAGGGGGTCATTTTAAGGCATTTTAGGGGATATTTTGATAGGAATATTCATATTATCTCATCAATCCTAAGTAACAAGGGAAAATATTCGAAGGTTTTGTCTCGTACCCTCATGAATACCTCAAAAGGGCTGTCACTGAATGGCCATTAGAGAGAACCCGCACATATTTCCCTGAATTGAACTCTTCACAATTTCTTGGAATTGCTGTTTGTAACAACACAATATGGGAACAACATGTGATGGAGCCGATGTGGGAAAACACAGATTTGCTTGAGCTATGGGGTGGGTGGGTGTGGGTGGAGTGGAGGGGAAGCCTTCATTCAGCAACTCCTGTGGGTTTGGTGCTCTTAGCAAAGGGATGCTCAGCTCTGAGAACATAACCTTTGGCTCTCCTCCCAAGAGCTTGCCCGGCCTGGGCAGGAAGACCTCTTTTCCCTTCTTCTCCACCTCATGACTACAACCACAAGGCTGAACAACTCACTCTCTGACCAAGGCTTTCTCAGTTGTTGTTTTGAGCCATCAAATCACTTTTGATCTATGGTGACCCTAAGTCAATGGGTTTCAAGGGTACATGAGATCTCTAAGGCATGCTTTGACCGTCATTGGTGCCCTCTCCCCCCCCCCCCCTTGAGTCTTCTCTGCAGCTGATTGGAGTTTGAACCAACATCTCTTGAGTCTTAGCCTGCCATTAGCCCACAAGGGCTCTCTCTATCCATTGCAACCAGCCTGGAGATCCAAAGCCAATTGTTTGTGGGAAGAAGCCTTCTGCTCCCTCTTCCCTGTGTTCTCACAGCTTGGAGAAGCTTGAATCAGAGCTTAACCACTCTTGGCCAGAGAGTGATTCAATCTTCTCTGACTACTTTTTGTTCAACAAGTTGTTGTTGCACTGTGATGGCCAACCTTGGCACTCCAGGTGTTCTTGGACTTCAATTACCAGAGTCCCATGTCAGCAGGCCTTCTGATCAAGGCTTCTGGGAATTGAAGTTCAAGAACATCTGGAGTGCCAAGGTTGTCCATCACTGCTATAAGGTAACCATCTGGCAGAAGCCCAGGTGGTGGAGGTGGGTCAGGTTGGCCAACGTCGTACTCGGCAGGCAAGGAGAAGAAAACCCAACCATTCCCAACCACCAAGCAATGAAGGTCCCTTCCCCTCAGGAGAAACTTATTAACTGTTAGAGCAGCATGGCAACGGAGCCTATAAGGACCTCAAGAGGTGGTGAGAGCTCCAAAGCTGGAGGCATTTGAGGGGAAGTAGGACCACCATTTGTAATAATTTGATTTGGACTCAGTGGACTCATAGACCCCTTCCAGATCAATGAGACTACGGTTTTCCTAGGTTGAAAGGATCGCCTTCACCAGAACAAACATGAACCTGGGCCTGCCCGGTTGTGGAAACCTTAAGTTAGGTTTCCCCCCTCCCAGACAACTTAAAATCTATTGTTGTCCAGCCATACAAGTACAGTTGAAAAGCTTGCAACTGTGTTTCCAGCCGTTCCATGCATATAAATATAAGGCATAGATAAACATAGCTATAATCCTATTAAAAGGTCCCCCATGCTGACTCTTGCGTTTATTGCTGCATTCTTCATCAACAAAACATGAGTCCTGCCCCCCCTCCCACTGGATGTGTGTAAAATACAGTGACTAAATGGGCCAGAAATAGAGGAGGTCATGACACTTCTTGTGCTTTAAGCAGCATTTCCTCAAAGAATCACAGAGCTGTAGACTTGGGAAGGAGACCAAGGGTCGAAAAGCAGGAAATCCATATCTAAAGCAACCTGTAACCATCCTTCCATCTCTGTTTTAAAAGCCTCCCATGAAAGACAGTCCACCCCTCTCCGAGGTCGTCCCTTTGACTATCAGTCTTCTGTTCCTGTTCATCCAGCAGGTTTACGTACAAGGAACAGCAAAAGACAGCACCACGTAGCTTAGCGTAGGTTCGTGATGGCGAACCTTGGCACACCAGATGTTCTTGGACTACAATTCCCAGAAGCCCAAGCACCCTGTGAATCCACATGAATGGGTTTACTGCAATTCATCCAGCCAGCACTGCCCTCAATGCTCCCGGAAGCGGAAGTAAAATGCCTGTACAGTTGAGGCTTTTCCGGGTTAACCCTTCCTCCGTATGGGCGCATTTTACTTCCGCTTCCGGGAGCAATGAGGGCAGCGTGGGCCGGATGAATCACAGTAAACCCATTCGTGTGGATTCACAGGGTGCTTGGGTTTCTTGGAAATAAAGTATAAGAACATCTGGAGTGCCAAGGTTCGCCGTCACAGCCCTAGGTGGCAAGTACAAACCTTCTTGAGGGTGCACAAGAGCAACAGCAAAAGCAAATTAGAAGACGGAGGAAGGAGCTCAATGGGCAAGGAACAACATTCAAAGAGGAGGATCTGGCTGAGGAACTCCATGGTAACAACATGTGGATCTGGCTAAGGAACTCCCCTAGGTTACTTGGAGGACCCTGAACAGGCTGAGGGTTGGAGTCCCTCAATGCAAGACCAACAGGCTAAAGTGGGGGCTGCTGGCAGATAACAACATACTGTGTATGAATGTGGAGAGATGCTGAATCCATTGGCTTATTGACTGGTCTGCCGACGACTGCCAGAAATATGAGGACTTAAGTTGGGCCAATGACAAAGCCAAGAAAGTGGCTTCATTTTGGCCATCCAGGGTTTGATCGGGACAAGAAAGAAGAACTATAGATAGCAAAGAGCTTGGTACAGCCCTGACAACTGACCCAAAGCCATAGCTCTCCTGCCCGTAATTCCTACAGGACTGGCAACCTACATTTCAAGCAGACCACCAAGTCTATGCTTAATCCAAGGACCATAGAAGCGTGGAGTTGCAAGAAAGCCCATGGAGGCCAACCTTTCGATGAGGCAGGAGCTAAAGCAGGCAGGTGACCATCCACAGTGGAGTTACAGAAAACAAGTCTGCCGCGTCTCCCATGTGTAGCCCTTTGGATATCTGAAGATGATTTTGCATCATCTTTCAGCCTTCTCTTTCCCATCCAGCAACCATCCCTCATAGGGTTTGGTTTCCATGACTGCCTTGTGGACGTCTTCCAGCTTCTCAAGACACTTCCTAAGCAGAGGAGCCCCGAACTCCCTGTGGGACTCCCCATGAGATTAGACCAAAGCAGACTAATTCTTGGGCTGAGAATCCACAGGTATAGCTTTTCATTGTGATGGAAAAGAAAACCAAGCAAGATCTCCTGCTCGCCTCTGCAGAGGAAGCGGCTGCAGTGGCAGGAAGCAGAGCTGCAGGCAACCAGTTGAAAAGTTGGCAACCCTCATGCCAACTCAGCATCCGTCCTCCGTCCACAGGAGAGGGACTCCAGTTTCTCACTGCCCACCCCCACCCCCTCCTCAATGGCTAAGAGCTTTGCATTAGGAAAAGAAGATCAAATAGCAAGGGCTGATCAATAAAGGAGGTGGGAGGGAAGGGGGGCCCTTAATGCTGCTTTTGGAGAATTGCCAGGCTACTAAGCAGGGTGGCGGCGGAGGTGGGTGGGTGGGTGGGTGGGTGGTTGTGGGGAGAGGGAGGTTGATGAGTGGCAGGCAAAGGAGACGAAAGGCGTTTCCCCCTGCTCGGAAGTTCACGCTGCCTTGTCTTCCTGATCACCCTGAAAGCTGATTTCTTCAAAATCTCCTCCTCCTCCTCCTCCTCCTCTTCTTCTTGCGAATCGCAGGGAAAATGTTAGAAGTACATCTAAACCAGTCTGGACTGGTAGCCTTTTAAGGGATTTGGAGGCATGACACCAGCACCCACGCCAGATAATTCCCTAGCTCGGAGTCGAAGATGTCCTTCTGTTAGAAAAAGAAGAGGTGACGGTTTGAGCCCCTGCTGTCCTGGAGCTACAAGGCGAAAGGCACAGGTCGCAACCAACTCCCCCAGATGGGTTGCCCAAAGCAGCTTCTGCCATTCACCCTTCTAGCCATTGAGTAGGACCCGCTCTTGGTGCATGAAAGGGAAACGGGCTGTGTTGCCAGAATCTGGACCCAGGGCTCTAAAAGCAAGCTTGTTCTCTCTCCCCCCCCCCTTTCCCTGATCATTGCCACTGCTTTCAAAACCATTGTAGGGGATTTTCTGGAGTCATGCAAGCCTTGTTTCTCTTCAAACCTCCCTTTGTGCCGCCACCGCCGCCCCTTCCTTTGGCTGTGCTTTTTCCTTCTGCAGTTTTAGCAGCTGGAAAGGAGGAGCGGCTTTGAAGGAACCTGAGAACGGAGCCATTTATTCTCCTCCTCTTTAATAAAGATGGCATTAACAAGGGTCCTGTTGTCTGGTTCACAAAACATTACATCAGCTAATCGAATGAGAGCACATGGATTGAACCGTTCTTGGCAAGACAGGAGTGCCTTCCTTGAAAAGCTGGCTTTCTTTGTTTTGAGATGCCCCACAGAGGTATGGCAGGAGGCAGCTTCCTACTGAATGGGCAGTAAAGAACCATTAGTGCCACAAAAGCCTTGTTCTTGGTACAGGTGAAACTGTTAGGCTAGCTTGTGGCTTACGACAGACCTAATCGTCTCCAATGTGAGACCATTGTTTGGCTAGCTGTATGATGCTCACCCACAATGCAAAAGTCACCCCCACTCCCCAGACTTGCAGGTCAATGGCTGTGTTGACTGAGGTTGAGATATACTGTAGTCCCATGATGGTGAACCTTGGCACTCCAGATGTTCTTGGACTTCAATTCCCAGAAGCCCAAACCCCCTGTGAATCCACACGAATGGGTTTACTGAGGAAGTAAAATGCACTCGTACAGTTAAGGCTCTTCCAGGTTAACCCTTCCTCCATACGGGCATGTTTTACTTCTGCTTCTGGGAGCGACAAGGGCAGTGCACGCCGGATGAATCTCAGTAAACCAATTTGTGTGGATTCACAGGCTGCTTGGGCTTCTGGGAATTGAAGTCCAAGAACATCAGGAGTGCCAAGGTTCACCATCACAGCTGTAGTCCAATACATTAACTGTCGAGAGACAGTTTGGGAATTCTGTGTATTGGAAGCAATTACTGAGAAACAATCAAAAACATGTTGCCCGATTAATCAGCATGTCTCTTGAGTCAGTTTTTAAGCCGCTTTAATCAATTATGACCCGAGAAAATCTGCCTATGAACATTGCACTGCAAAATCCTAGATTAATTCCTCTGTCAAAAGGAGTGTGATGGGTACAAATTCACATCTATTAGCTCCATATTTGACATGGAAGTAAATGATAGCATTTCTGCCAGACGGCCCAGTGCTACAAGAGCCATGTTTATGCCTGGGAACGGATGAAGAGTAGTCACTCGCTTGAATCTTTTCTGAGCACAGCTGTGGTGGGTCTTTGCTAGGAACTGCTGAGCAGGTATGTAGGGCATGGACTCACAGATGGGTTTCCCCCTCCGGTACAAATACGCACTGGGTGATTAGCAAAATAGCAATGCAACTCCTTCTTCCATTATTTTTTTTAAAAAAGGTCATGGAAGCATAAGTAAAGCAAGACCAGAAATAAAGACTTCTTCTAGTGCTTCATCCGATTCTGAATACTGGCGATCCTCATGGCGATCAGCCATGAAGATTGTCCTGGGAACAGTAGAATGCAGTGGCCTTCCATTGGCCTTCCCCATAGTACCACAGATCCAGTTCCACGAGTCACTTTCTGGTCCTGGGCAATTTTGGTATGCAAAGTCCTCTTCATCATCATCCCTAGGCCAGGATGGATGAAGCTGCTGCCCTCCATCGAGATGGACTCAACTGGGATTTAATCCACTTGGGGACCATCACCCTTCCCTGTATATTTGTCCACCGAAGGCCGTTAGTCCTCAGGGTTGTCACATTAATTAGCTGCCACCTAACGATGCTGGCAGTAGGGTCTGCAAGGGTGACCTTGACCTTGAAGGAGCAGAAGCACCCCAGTGAGAACTTGCACCCTTTGAAGCTCTCTGCCAGTCACCCCACCCCCACCCCCACCCCCGTGGTGCTTGCATTGTAGGTGAGAGATATAGTGGAGTAGTATGTGTGTGTGGGCGCTTCCAAATCCCTCACTTGGGGTCTCTCCCTGCCTTGAGACAAGCTTGAATGAATGGGTGAGGAATTTTGTCAGGCTCCTTCCCTTCACGCCTCCTTTTCTGTCGGTGGAACAAGAAAGGCTTAGGTTACCATGTCCTCTCCTAAGCTGGAGTAAGGCACTCCTTTTATTGGCCTCCAGGGGTGGCCAAAGGCGCAGCAATTAGACATCCAGGAGGCCTGCCAAAGACTCCAGATGTTTAATTAAAAACCCTTCCAAAGCCACCTCTGTTCACCTGCGGGATGGAAGGGGTCTTCCGCCGCTGGGTCTTGGCTGTGCCGGCCGGTCTCAGGGAGGGTGTGAGAAACCTTAGCCAGGATCCCAGGAACCCTCCAAGAGTGGCTTCCCACATGCACACAGGTGTGGGGTTTTTGCAAAGACCGGCTCTCGCCTGCCAAGGAAGAGATGGCGATCACATCCTGGACTGCCAAAACGAAGCCTCTTTCTTGGCTTTGGCGTTGGCCAAACTTAAGTCCTCTTCAGTGCATGTCTCCGACAGCAATTGGCAGACCGGGAAATGACCCAAATGGATTCTGTATCTCTCCACATCCACACAGTGTGTTGTTATCCATGTCATCTACACAGGGTGGAGATTTTGCTTCCTGGTGGCCATCAGAGAAAGAGGTGGGGGGACGGAGGAGGAGGAGGAGGAGGAAGAGGAAGAGAGTGAGAGAGTTGCCAAACAGAAAAGAAGAACCAGAGAGGAAAACTCCTTGCAGGCAATTCCAGCGCCTTACTGAATGTGATCCAGCCAACCTGCTTTTTGGGAAAGGGGGAAAACCTCAGATTAGAAATGGCCATGCTGGGGCACAGAGAGAAATCTATTCCCTGTCTTGTTTGAGGTGGTGAGTTCTGGATCTAGCAGGACCAGCATGGTCCAACCCAGTAGATCCATCCAAGAATGTCACAGAGAGAATGGCTGATCTTTGCACCAATGTCCGCAGAGACAGACAATAGAAGGGAGTGGAATGGAGCTGTGGAAGGAGGCAGGCTGGTTCAGGAAGAGGACTGGGCAGTGGCCACCCAAGCTGAATGTCCTTCCTTCCTTCCTTCCTTCCATCCCTAACCCTCCCTTCTTCTCTTCCCTCCCTATGTAGAAATAGTGAAGAAGGAACTGGGCATGTTTAATCCCGAGCAATGGGCACGAAGGGAGATGGGATGACAGCTCTTGTCAAACACTTAGAGTCCCAAAGAGGAAGGGCAGGATCTATTCTCTGTCATGCCAGAAGGCAAGACGCACGAGAAGAAGCTGAACCCACAGGAAGCCAGATCTAGGCAGAAGGTGACACAGAAATGTCTTAACAGTTAGAGCAGAAGGACAACAGCACAATGGATGGCCTTGAGAGGCGGTGGGCAATCCAACGCTGGAGGCCAACGAGAAAGTTGGAAACCAACCCTTTGTCAGATCTGCCTTGATTTGGGTTGACTGGATGGCCTGAGAGGACATAAGAACAGCCTTGCTGGAAGAGGCCACAGGAGCCCATCATCCAGTCCAGCATTCTGTCTCACACAGTGGCTCACCATTTGCTTCAGGGTATTCTTCCCAAGCAGATGCCTTCTTCACCTGCTTAGGATTCCCTGGAAATGGCATTGAGAGATATCCTGCCTATCTCTCCAACCCGGAGGTTGTCCTTAGGTATCCATCATTATAGCCATTGATACTCTTGTCCTCCATGAACTTGTCTAATCCTTTCTTAAAGCTGTCAAGACTGACAGCTGTCACTACTTCTTCTGGCAGGGAGTTCCATAGACCATGGATCCTCAGGCCCCTTCCTATTCTGCAATAGCAATCCAATTTATACACGGCCCCTTAGTACACTCTCTGGGTGGTTTGCAAGGTAATTAGCATAAAGTAACTCCATTATTCTTTGATTCCATGGAAAAGAACAGATGCAGGCAAACATTATGCATGAAAAGACACCCGTTCTGTTCAAATCAAACCAATTGTTCCATGGATTCCCTCCCCCCCCCAATGCAGCAAACTATGATTTCATTTCTTTTTGAAGGCCAATAAATGAAGGCAATACAAGCTTATCTGTATCAAAACTTTACAGGAAGTGTTTATGGCATATAAAATCATGGTTGGCAAAAGCGAGCCGCTGCTTTGGTTCCTTACATCACCCTCCGCCCCCCACCCCCCCCAAATCTTAAAATTCTTCCAGTCCAAACTAGTTTAAAATGTATTCCTAACCTTTCCCTGTAATGCAGGTATAGATTTCAAAAAAACGAATACAAGGAGGAGACTGATCCTGCCCCATGGCAGAAATCTGAAGAAGCAGCTCCCGTGGACCCCAACAGAAATGCAAAGAGAATTGTGGTAGATCACGAGGAAAAACCAAGGAAATGTGTCATCATGAATAGAAAAATAATGAAGCCAGCTTCATTGTTCTCCAGGCTGCCCAGGCACGGCTTCTAGCTGCTTTGGGGTGAAGTACCCAAGCAGTGGCTCAAGTGGTTAAGAGGCTGAACTTGACAGTGGGACGTTCGGCAGGTCAGCAGTTTGAGACCTCTCGAGTGCTGCACGACAGAGGGAGCTCCTGCCTCGGTTCCAGCTCCTGCCAACCTAGCAGCTCAAAAGCAAGAAATTGCAAGTAGACAAATAGGTAGCCCTTTGGTGGGAAAGGTGACAGTGTTCCGTGCACTCTGGTGTCTAGGCATGCCTGCCACATGTCCACAGAAACATCTACAGATGCAGACAGTGCTGGCTCTTTGGCTATAAACAGAGATGAGCACTGAACCCTACAGTTGGATACGACTGGTTTTTGACCAAGAGCAGCCTTTACCTTTACCTTTACCCAAGCAAGGGTGGCCACAAATCCTGGGAAGAGAGGGTTAAAGGGTAGGGCATTTTTTCTCTCCTTCAAAATTAGAGAAGAAGCAGGGCCCAAAGTAGGTTGAGTCAACCTTGTTCCCCGTCAGGATCAAACTCGCAACGTTCTGGCTGCAGGACAACAGTTTAACCCCTGCACCATCAGGGCTATATAAAGACAGGTGGCTTACCCTGTAACTTTCCCCTGTGAATCTACACAAATGGGTTTACTGCGTGTACAGGGGACCACAAAGAAGAACATGATAGGGGCAGAAACAGACATTATAGATTGCCCATAATTAGAACATTGTTGTATTTATCAAGGATTGTTATATTTCGACATTGTTATATTTAACAAGAATATAGCAATGACGCTTATATACACTGCCCCATGTGGCACTTAGTCCATTCTCTGAGAGGTTTACAAGGTAATTATCATTTTGCCCCTAACATGCTGGGGGCAAATCCTCCATCTTTTGTGGGTGACTAAACCCCGGAGCGCACGGAATGCTGTTTACCTTCCCACCCAAATGGTCCCTATTTATCTACTTGTAATTTCTTGCTTTTGAACTGCTAGGTTGGCAGGAGCTGGAACAGATGGGAGCTCACTCCATCCTCGGGTCTCGAACTGCTGACCTGCTGACCTTCCAGGCATCAAGTTCAGCCTCTTAGCCACTGAGCCAGCCCTGTCCCTCCTGAAGCCATTTGTGTCGGGTCCAAATGGGTCAATGCTCTGATATGGAGAAAGGCAAAGCAGTGCTTTAGAGTTTCCCATCCCTGCTTGTACCTCCATCTCTCCCACAGGCTCCTAAGTGGTCCAGCAACCTTTGGCCAAGGAACCCCCCACCCCACCCCACCACACCCCACCCCATGGAGAGCTCCACTCCAGCCCAGTGTGATGATGGCTGCTGCCCTTCATCCTCATCAGCCCTTTCCCAGCTGATTTTTTGTGTGTGTGCGTGTTTTGTTTCCAGTCTCAGTGACAATTTTATTGGGCTCATGGAAAGAGAAATGAAGTCTGCAACTTTTGGACACCCTTCAAGGCCTGGCAAGCAGCCCGTGGCTTCCTGGCTTTGGGACAAGGGCTGGGAGAGAAATACCTCGGGGAAAGGAGGATTAGAGGAAGTGTTGTGTAGCTGTTGTGTCCCCGGACGGACGGCAATGGACGGCGAATTCTAGAGAGACGGAGAGAAAGGCAGCCTTCCTCCGTCCCCTCCTAATTGATGCTCAGGGCGTTCATTATCCGCCCCCCCCCCCCCCCAATTCTCCTCCACCACAAACCAGGACACCCGAAAGAGCAGAATCCGCGGTGGGAGCCATTGGGTTTCTATCCCAGGTCACACACCTCTTTCTCACTTCATGTAACTGGGGTGGGCTCCCTTCCAGAGGTAGGATCCGGCCCGCATCCCCCCCCCGGGCAGGGGGGGCAAATCCTCCATCTTTTCTGCTTTGCACTTTGAGGGCAAGAGAACTGGACAGACAGGGCATTAGCAATCCACAGGGAGCGGCCACCCTCCGTTCAAACCTAGCGCAAGCATCTTTTTCTACCTCACATGGCCACTGGAAGATGCTCGAGACGCAGGTGAAGCTGCCCAGAGGCTCCTGGCGGCCTCCTACCTGCCGTTCCTACATCCCACCCCATCCATGGCATCTTACAGATGCCTGGGTTTGGTTTGTAGCGTGGCCACGAGGATTGTTAAGGTCAAGGTCACCTTTGCTCGAAAGCCAGTCATGCCTGACTCTAGGGCCGTGATGGTGAACCTTGGCACTCCAGATGTTCTTGGACTTCAATTCCCAGAAGCCCAAGTGCCCTGTGAATCTAGTTAGTCTAGTCCTGCCTGCCACATGACCACAGAAACGTCTGCAAACGCAGACAGCATTGGCTGTTTGGCTGTAAAAGGAGATGAACACTAAACTCTAGGGCTGTGATGGTGAACCTTGGCACTCCAGATGTTCTTGGACTTCAATTCCCAGAAGCCCAAGTGCCCTGTGAATCTAGTTAGTCTAGTCCTGCCTGCCACATGACCACAGAAACGTCTGCAAACGCAGACAGCATTGGCTGTTTGGCTGTAAAAGGAGATGAACACTAAACTCTAGGGCTGTGATGGTGAACCTTGGCACTCCAGATGTACTTGGACTTCAATTCCCAGAAGCCCAAGCACCCTGTGAATCCACACGAATGGGTTTTCTGTGATTCATCCAGCCTGCGCTGCCCTCGTCGCTTCCGGAAGCGGAAGTAAAACGCGCCCGTACGGAGGAAGGGTTAACCTGGAAGAGCCTTGACCGGATGGGTGCGTTTTACTTCCGTGTCCGGGAGCGACGGCGCAGGGCGAATGAATCACAGAAAACCCATTCGTATGGATTCACAGGGTTCTTGGGCTTCTAGGAATTGAAGTCCAAGAACATCTGGAGTGCCAAGGTTCGTCATCACGGCCCTAGAGTTTAGTGCTCATCTCCGTTTACAGCCAAACAGCCAATGCTGTCTGAATTTGCAGACATTTCTGTGGTCATGTGGCAGGCAAAACTAGACACCAGAGTGCACAGAACACTGTTACCTTTCTCACCAAAGCAGCACCTATTTATCTACTTGCAATTTCTTTCTTTCAAAATGCTAGGTTGGCAGAAGCTGGGACAGAGACGGGAGCTCACTCTGTGAGACGGGAGCGTTTGGTTCTCGAGCTGCTGACCAGCAGGCCTCCCAGGCCTCACCTTCAGCGTCTTAACCACTGAGCCACCACAGTCCTTGAGGATCAGTACACAGCTACAAAAATAAAATGATATATAAGACTTCGTCATGGATGCAAACATGGATTGATATTCTGCGTGGCTGTAAATCAGTTTGAAAAAGGAAAGAACAGGCTTCATAGTAGTCGGGTTGTGAAGCTCATCGATCCTCAGCCTTGGCCTCAACCTTGGTCAATCAGCCTCTCTGCTCGCCAAGTTGGGGGCTGAGAGGTCTCATCCAGCCCACTTTTGAGAAAGAAAGATGCTTTGCATGGGGCGGGTTAGGAACCTCTCCCACATTTGCACTTTCTTGCTCTCACACTCAGACATCAGGATGCCATGAAATCGACTTGTCCTGAGTCGGAGGAACGAGCGAGCAGACTCTCCGGCAGTTTGGGAAAGGAGTTTGGTTTATGGAGCGAGGGGACGGCCGTTCCCAGAACTCTTCAGGCAACATTCAGAAAAAAAGTCATTCTTGAAGTGGCAAGCCATGTTAAGATTTCGATGTGCAAGCCTACCAGAGAGCAATCACAACAAAACAAGAGCCAGAACAAAACAAAACATTGTGGCACCTTGAAGACTTGCTCCTGTATTTGTCTTTATTCTCACCCTTTAGCCCAGCAAGACTGGGATGTTTCTCTTCCATGGTTGTACACAGAGGTTTCCTGCACCCTGATAGCTTTATGGCCAAAATCTCATTAAATCAGAAAAGGGGGAAAATAAAAAATAAATTACACCCCGACACCAAATTTCAGAATTCATAATATTTTTGCATTTGCCATATGAACTTTCTCTCTCTCTCTCTCTCTCTCACACACACACACACACACAGATAACATGCTCCCTTCTGAGGCTAATGCAGAAAAACTTTTGCAGGGCTTTCTGCCATATTTAGACAGCAGCCGCGTCCTCTCAGGTTCTGGTCATTCCCCTCCATGTGTTCTCTGTCCACTTCATATAAAATAAGTATTGCAATTTCCCCCCTTTTGTCAGGTCTGTAAGAGGAGGAGGAGGAGGAGGAGGAGGCCCCATCCGTGGCAATGTTCCAGTGGAACTAGGAGCCAAAAATGTCCCATCCCGATTAGCTTGTAAGATATTCGCCTAGAAAGATCGCTTCTCTTTTGAGCCATGAAAGCTGACATTAAAAAAAAGACAGCAGTTAGTCTTTAAAGCACTACAACATTTTCCTTTTGTTTGGTTTATGCTTGAAACATGGACGAACACGGCTACTATTCCCCCAAAAAATTCAACTATGAAGGGCGCTTCTCTTGGGTGTCCTTTCCAGCGACAAAGAGGCAACCCGTCACGCCACGGCTTGCTTCTGGCAGAGGAATTTCCCTTCCTATGGGACTGCAGTGGCTGAGTGGTTAAGATGCTGAACGTGACAACCAGAAGGTTGGCAAGTCAGCAGTTTGAGACCTGAGTGCTGCATGGCCGAGTGAGCTCCCGTTGTCTGTCCCAGCAGTTCAAAAGCTTTCCTTCAGTAGGAAAGGTAACAGCATTCTGTGCACTCAAGCATCTAGTCATACCTGCCACATGACCATGGAAACCTCTGCAGATGTAGACAGCTGGCTATAAACAGAGATGAGCACCGAACCCTAGAGTTGGATACAAATGGCGTTTGAGCAAGGCAGGCCTTTACCCTGAAAGGGGCAGCCTCTTCTCTCCATGTTGGTCTTTTGCACACGTGTCTTTCACACACAGACACTGAAATCCCAAGTCAGAAATGCTCCTTGGCCCACTTGGTGGCTAATCAAGAGAGAAGCCGGCCAATGGCCCCTGGAAGGGGGTCCCTGCTCCTTCCTCCAAACCTACGAGTCCAGAGCGCATGGGTGTTTTCTTTCCAATAACAAAAGTTCAATTTTTATGGCAGGGTGTGTGGTATGGGACATACCCTAATCCTGGGAGTGTGAGAAACACAAACCACCTGGTTGCAGCAGAATGCACAGTTCAAGTTTGGGGGGGGGGGGATTACAAATGCTGTGGAAGGAGCCCAAGGCAATGTGCTCCAGAATAGAGAATGGTGGGAATCTGTAATCTAAAACAAACCCCTGAAAATCCTGTTCCTGAGCGATAGGGATGGGATTTTCAGAGTTTTCAGACTACAAACCCCACCCTTCTGTATTCTGTGAGGTTTACCTGACAGATGCACAAGTGTGACACCTCTAGAAGAAAGATCTCAAATGGAAGCTTTTGAGGTCGAGCTAAGCCCAGCTCTCCTTAGAGAAAAGGTCCTGGTAAGCACCAGGGCAGGCAGGAGCAGGAAGCTTGGGTAGAACTCGGCTTCCAGCTGAGACCTTTCTCCCAAATTCTTCTTTTGTGTCCACATCAAACTTTAAACGGCCCACAAGAAGCCATCTTCTTGGCTTCGCCCAGGTCAGCCACGTTTAGGTGATCTGACAGGTAGACAAGAAGGGATAAAATCAGGAATGAGATTATAAGGGAAAGACTTGGAACAGAACCAATCTTGAACTACAGCCAGAGACAACAAATAGTGTGGCTTTGCTCATTTGGAGCGAATGTCTTGGAAGTCCATACCTTACAAGGCATCATAAGTGGAAAGAGGAGAAGGACAAAGACCCAGAGGAAGAAGGTGGAGAGAGAGAGCATCAAAGACATTTTACAAGAACACCAGATAATGCTGATGGGGTGCAGGAAGAACAAGAACCATGAATATCCCTCGATACCCAATGGGGTATAAGAAGAAGAGGAAGAAGAAGAGACAGTTACCCAAAGGGGAATAATAATAATAATAATAATAATAATAATAATAATAATAATAATAATAATAATAAGAAGAAGAAGAAGAAGAAGAAGAAGAAGAAGAAGAAGAAGAAGAAGACAGGTAGAACTCTCAGAATGGAGAATTACAGTATCTTTAGTCGAAAACATCTGAAAATCTCATCCCATCCCATATTAATATACCTATTTTATCCATCTTTCTTCCTATTGACTACAACTTCCAGTTAGGGCTGGGAGATTCTAGGTATTTTTGTCCAGAAATCCAAGTCCCCAAGTTTTACCCTTTACAGAGAATCTCAGGGTTACACTTTAGGGCCCCAGATGCAATAGATCAGCCCATCTAACCAGAGGTGGCTTTGGGAATGTAATGAATGTATATGGCTCAAAGAGGGATAGGTGGCTCTCCCATGGTTCGCATCCCCACCCCCCACCCACCGCCCACCGCCCAAGTCCAGTGTTGTGCCTGCATCCCCTTGACTTTGTGAGTTTGACTTTGCCAGGATTTCAGCATGTGCTGCATGAGAGGTCGCAAAGAGGAAGGAAGAAAACCTGAGCACATTGAAAAGGAAGGCTTAGCAGAGGCGCAAAAGGATTTTGATGCACTCTCTAAAGGATTTTGCAGGAAATTGCAGTTAGATACCAGGGAGAGCAGAGGTGGGCGGGGGATGTCCAAGGTGTGGTATCTTATTTTGCTTCCTCCCCTCACCTTGGACCAGGGGTTCCCAACGTTTCTATGCCATAAGCCTGACCACACACCCCAAACAGTTGAGTGGGCCTGGCCATGCCCCTCCCCCTGGAAGTGAGCACATTTATGACCATCACGGGTGCATTTATGCATGTGTGGGTTTGTTTTATGGTTGATACAAATGCTTCCACTTCCAGGTGTGGTCGTGGAGGCGGCATGGCGGATGAAATGGTGCTGCGGGCCATGTAGGTTGGGAACCCTTGCCTTAAGACATTTTTGGGAGGAGGATACAGAGGTGTGTGTCACAGATGTCAGGGCTGGGAGCACAGGATCTTTTCCTTCTTGCGGTACAGAAGGCTCCCTGGCTGACACCAAGTTACCGTGAAACACAATCCAAGGCTTTGTCCTTCTGGAAAGCATTATGTGCCCTTGAACAAGGAGGGAAATTTATGAGCAGAGCTTCAACTCATAACTGCAGGTTTTAAAAGTCTTTTCTGCATTTGCGTTTGAAAATTGTTTCCCATTGCTCTTTTGTTTTAAAAAAGAGACTAACCTATCATGAACATTTTCAGGAGATAAAGAAAGGAAGACCCATCGTTGTTTTAAATAGCAAGGTCTAGATACCCACCTGGTTCCAACCTCTTCCTGGAACCGCAAGGAAGTCCGCCCTGAGTCGGGTTTACCTGAATGGGCAGCATAGAAATCTGAATTTAAAATAAATAAATAAATAAATAAAGTCCATCCCTGACAATGAGGAGAACAGAACTTGCCTCCAGCTCCAGTTAAGCAACTCTGGTGCCCGTAGGAACAGAGTTGGACCCCCTGATTTGCTTCGCTTTGTGTTGTCATCTTGTGTTGTCACCCAAGTCTATGCACCAAATGCAGACAAATTGGATGAAGAGATCGAGGAGTTTTATGATCAACACCAAGCTGGGCTGAAGTATATACAAAAAGAAATGAAGTGACTGTGATTATGGGAGGTTTTAATGCTAAAGTTGGCCAGGGAAAAGAGAATATGACACAATTGGGACTACAATGGCCTCGGAAAAAGGAACGAGAGAGGAAACTGCCCTTGTGCATTTCTGCAGAGAAGAAGATCACCAAGATATGGTTGAAGATGCCACCCAGATGACTTTGTACTTGGAAGTCCCCCTGCCCGACCAAGAGCCCAAAAAACAGTCAGAAATTAAATAGACTTTGCTCTTATAAAGAGAAGGTTTTGAAACAGCATCTTGTCAGCAAAGACCGATCCTAGACCTGCTGTTACATCAGACCATAACCCATTAATATGTCTTCTTCGCCTAAAATCGTAACTAAAAAAATGAAAACTAGTTTTGGTGTCACTGTCCATAAGGAAAAATAATGTAGAACCGTGGCAAAAGAGATAATGAAAGAGGAATTAGACAAAATGAGAAAATATCAAGGGAAAATATGTATAGAAGGCAGAATCCTTTCCTTGCCCTACCCAGGGATTGAACATGGAGACCTTCTGTATGAACACATCAGGATCCGATCCACTATGTGAGGATGGAAGGTTGGAATGCTTCGTTTTCTCTATTTTAGCTTGGCCGTCGGGAGCAGACAATGATGGGGAGGCCAGGCTCAAGAGAGAGAAGTTTCTTCGCTTGCACCTCCACTCCTAAAATACACCAGCTAGTGTGCTGAGTTGTAGCTCAGGCTGGCTGGAAGATGTGGGGAGTTATAGGCCAAAAAACGAGGGGCTGTGGTGGCTTAGTGGTTAAGACGTTGAGCTTGACAACCGGAAGGTCGGCAGGTCAGTTGGCGACCCAAGTGCTGCACAATAGAGTGAGCGCCCATCTCTGTCCCAACTCTGCAGATGTTTCTGTAGACATGTGGCAGGCATGACTAAACAATGGAGTGCATGGAACACTGTTTACCTTCCCACCAAAATGGTTTATCTACCAGTTTGAAAGCAAGAAATTATGAGTAGATAAATAGGTGCCACTTCAATGGGAAGTTCAGAACATTCCATGTGCTCTGGTGTCTAGTCCTGCCTATCACATGACCACAGAAACATCTGCAGTCACAGACCATGCTGGGACCCTGGCTGTACATGGAAATGAGCACTGAAACCTAGAGTCAGACATGACTGGCTTTCGAGTAAAGGTGACCTTGACCTTGGCCAAAAAGGAGAGCAAATTTTCAACTTCTCTGGCTAAGGCCAAAGATAAAAGCAGGCCAATAATTGCAGGATAGCCATAGCAATGGCAGTTATCTACCGCCCCATAGGGTTTAATGCACTCTTGGGTTGGTTTACAGGTAATGAGCATTTTGCCCCAAACGTGCTGGGTACTCACAGGTTTGCAACCGCCCTGTAGGAGCTTATGGCAAGACCCCCCCCCCCCCCCCAAGGGAGGAATAAGAGGATCTGGAGGGAAATGGGTGGATTTTCATGCCAGGGATGGAAGGACAGAACAAATTAAAACCAGCAGAAAGCAGTTTTGTGTTTGGATCCTGAGCCAATCTGGCAGGAAGGATGTGAGGGAAGGGTGGGGGGAAGAGAACCATTTCTTGCCCATATTGCAAATGATCAGGAGGCGATCGATCCATGGAGAAAGGCCAACTTGTCAAAGATGGAATGAAAAATCACATTGCCCACTTTGATCTTCACCACAGAGACTGGGGGACAGCTGACTCAAACCAGTGCGCATCGGATTCTGGCAACCTCATACAAAGACCAATTTATCATCTGCATCCATCTCGTTAGCCACGTCAATTGATACTCATTTATGTTCGTATATTTTTAATTTCGTTTCAAAACCAAGTGGCGCAGAATGTGTCTATCATAGTTAGAAGGGAAGGAGAGAGAGCACATCTAAAATAAATAAAGAGAAAGAATTGTGGCAATCCAAGCAATTTTCCAAATGGTTTTACAATCTTGTTTGCTTGGATGGAGATCCGGAGAAACTGAGAATTGCCACATTTTTAATATGCCAAAGAAGTCATATTTGAAGCCAGATGTGGAACCTCCACCCTTTTGTGTTAATCATTTAGTTTTAGCCATAGTAACTACACTTATGAAGGGACTGCAGTGGCTTAGTGGTTAAGACACTAAACTTGACAAATGGAAGGTTGGCACGTTAGCAGTTCGAGACCCGAGTGCTGCATGATGGAGTGAGCTCCCATCATTTGCCCAAGCTCCTGCCAACCTATCAGTTCGAAAGCAAGACATTGCAAGTAGATAAACAGGAACCACTTGGGTGGGAAGGTAAACAGTGTTCCGTGCACTCCGGTGTTTAGGCATGTCTGCCACATGTCCACAGAAACATCTGCAGATGCAGACAGCGCTGGCTCTTTGGCTATAAACAGAGATGAGCACTGAACCCTAGAGTCGGATACGACTGGGCAACCTTGACCATTTTACCTAATCACACTTATATGCAACCAGAAAGGGCTTAGAGCGCTCTCTCTGGGCAGTTCACAAGGGCATTAGCATTTTTGCCCCACCAATACACTGGGGACTTTGAGGAAAGCTTGATGTTATATGTCAAAGCCCTTAGAGAGGAGCATGATTCCGGCCCACCCTATCCACTGGCCTACTTTCTGACCAGAGCAATTTCAAATGCAGGTGACCAGAAGTGCCCCTTATGGTGACACGCTTGCGTGTTCTCTCCATCTCTAAGAGGATCCTGGTGTAGGCAATGAGAGGGAGGCTTTCTTCCCCCTGAAATGATACTAGAGCCCAAGGGGGCATCCGCTGAACCCAGACTCCAATATACAGCATGTTAAAAAGAAGAATGCCTTTGCCAACACTCCCACTGCAGAATTTGCCCCCGGAGGTCCAGCAATGGCCACCCGTGAGGACAGAAGGGTCGACCCGTGCCTGTCTTGTCTTCACTCACAAAGACAAAGGACTGCAACGTTTCTTTCCTTGCCAACAAGAAGGGAATTAGTTTGGGCGTTCTAGTTTTGAAGAGACACAGAACGATGCTTTGTGCACATTGAAGCAAGACTGTGCAAGTCATAGCATCAAGCAGGGTTAAGTCAAGTTGCACTCTAATGCAAATGATGCAGATTGTGCCAAATGGCAATGGCTGGTGCTATGCTGGATGGGTTTTTAAGGGCTGGAAGCATCGTAGGAGTTGTTTGCAGCATTAAAAATAATCATCATCATCAGCCTATCGTTTTGCTTTTAGTGTATGTGCTTTGCCTCCCAAAGAGACAGTATGCTGGTTTTGTGCTGTGGTGCTCTGTGCAAATGACAGAGCCCTTGCTGATGCTGTCATTTAATAGAAATGTTGTTGTTGTTGTTAATGATGATGATGATGATGGCAGCGATGGTGACTATTATTATTATTATTATTATTATTATTATTATTATTATTATTATTATTATTATTATTATTATTATTATTATTATTATTATTATTATTATAACCTGGAGGTAAAGAATCCCTTATCAAGATGTCTCCTAGAGACAACCAAAATCTATGACAACAAGACATTCCCTCTCCTGCCTTAAGACAAATTCGAGGGTTGCAGTGGCTTAGTCAGTGGTTAAGATGTTGATCTTGACAACTGGAAGGTTGGCAGGTCAGCAGTTTGGGACACGAGAGCTACATGATGGAATTGAGTTCCCATCGTCTCTCCCAGCTCCTGCCAACCCAGCAATTCAAAAGCAAGAAATTGCAAGTAGGTAAATAGGTACCACTTTGTTGGGAAAGGTAACAATGTTCGGTAGGCTCTGACCTCTAGCCATGCCTGCCACATGACCATGGAGGTGTCTGTAGACTCAGACAGCGCTGGCTCTTTGGCTGTAAATGGAGACACGCACGGACGCACGCATGCGCACGCATGAACGCACGCACACACACACACCACAACTGGCTTTTGAGCAAGGGAGACCCTTGACTTTTACTAAGACAAATTCACTCTCAATAGTGCCAAAAATGGCAATGAGCCAACATGGCAATGCATTACTTCCAACTAGTAGCAGGCTTTGTTCCTGGAGGGCTTATGGCCGGTGCCTGTGGAGACAGTGTGCTAGACTATACAGGGCTTTATTCTGATCAAAGATGGAATTTAACACACTTTGTGTTTTTAAACACAACCCAACTGCCAGAGCCATCAGCATGGCTCACTTCTATAAGCATGGTTCTTCTCATCATCCTTCTGGATATTTGTTCTACTCCCCTCTTGCTGCCCTCTAAAACTGTTGAGCAAACAGTGAATAAGGAAAAGGATTCACCCATGAACATCAAAAAGGGCATGGATTCGAACATTCAGCATCAGCCCCCTTGAGCAAAACCCAATGAGAAGATGGAGGAAGGGGCTGACGGACAAGGAACAACATCTAAGGAGGAGATAGCTGAGGAACTCAACCTCCCCTACGTGATTTGGAGGACCCTGAATAGGCTAAGAGTCAGAGTCCCTCAATGCAAGACCCACAGGCTCAAGTGGGGGCTGCTGCTGGCACACAACAACGCAAGGTGTGAATGTGGAGAGACACAGAATCCATTGGCTTGGACTGGTCTGCCAATGACTACCTGCGACATGGACCAACCAAGGTTTAGCTATGGCCAAGGACAAAGCCAAGAAGGTGGCTTCATTTTGGCAGCCCAGGATTTGATTGGGACATGAAAGAAGAAGAATCCCCGTGTGTGTGTGTGTGTGTGTGTGTGTGTGTGTGTGTGTGTGTGTGTGTGTGTGTGTGTGTGTGTGTGTGTGTGTGTGTGTGTGTGTGTGTGTGTGTGTGTGTGTGTGTGTGTACCCCAACACCCACTCCCATCCCATCCTTCCCCACCAACCCTACCTCTGCAGAGCTGCTGCTTAATAGAGCTTCCTTGCATCTTGAGCAGATTTGGGAGTTTGAAGAAACAGACTCCTTCGCTTGATTTATGGTGGAGCGTGACTTCTGAGGCCTCTTTGCAAACGTCTTCATCCCCCCCAGTCAACCCCCCCTGTCCCCCCCCCAGAACTCCTTGCAATATTGTAGAAAATCATTTCTTGCATATATTTTTTAAAAAAGAGAGGGAGCCACAGGTTAGATCCTGTTAAGCCACCAAAGATCTACATTCTCCACACCCAGTCTTCATTTCCTTGCTACGATTTGTTCTCTGGGAACTGTATATCTTCCCAAGCTGCCTCCTCCTCCACCCTGCTTCTCTTTGCAGGGTTTTCATTGAGATTTATAACGTGTTGGTCCTAGCCGGAGTGGCCTCTCCTGCTCTATATCACGTACTACGTGCTGTTAAAAGTAACTCCAGCAACAACAACATCATCATAAGCAAAGACACGCAGGCGAAAAATAAATATATCCAACCCTCTCCTCCAAACCCCAAATATAAGGCAAGCAGAAGAACAAAGATGGGAGCCAACTTTACTGACCTTGTCCCTGGAGAGTTCTCTGGAATAAGGGTCGAAAACACTTAGACGAGGCTAATGCCTAACAGCCATAAAATTCATAAAAGCCATCACAAAATCAGCACTAGTTAGACCCCATCTAGAGTCCTGAGTCCAATTCTGGGCACTGAACTTGCAAACAAATTAAAGCAGGTTCAGAGAGTAGACCATACTGCCAGTGGTTCAATGCCGATTGCCAGGAGGCGGTTAACTAACATGACTACCCTGAGGACTAATGGCCACGGGTGGAGAAGTCCACAGGGTAGGAAGGGCGATGGCCCCCAAATGGATTAAACCCCACTTGAGTCCATCATGAAAAAGGACAGCAGCTTCATCCATCCTGGCCTGGGGCTGAGGATGAGGACTTTGTGTGCCAAAAGGGCTCAGGTCCAGAAACTGACTCGTGGAACTGGATCAGTGGTACTATGGGTGTCATGCTGTGATGCGGAAGGCAGATGAAAGGCCACTGCATTATATGGTTCCCAGGACAATCTTCATGGCTAATCACCATGAGGATCGCCAATATTCAGATTTGGATGCGGCAGAAGAAAAAGAAGAAATAATCATCCTCAACAGATTTAGAGATCATCAACAACAACTGAATTATGTGAACGTAATTCACTATACATGCCAGACCTTCTTCCATGCCAACATAAAAGCTTCACCGGTATGTGGAGAAACCGACCCACAGAGAATTGGCTGGCAGAAGTACAGATTTATGGAAGTATGGAAAAGACCCCCACCCCCACCACCACCACCTGCCATTCTTTTTGGTATGAAGGGAAGTGATGCAACTTCTTTCCTTGGGCAAACAGCCTCCTGTTGTCGCTAGGAAAGAGGGCAGAGAATAATCTGACATGCTTGGAAGCATGATGTGTGTGGGAGGAGCCAGGCAAGGACCTGCCAAGGAAATGCCACCCGTCTCCACTTTGTATCTTGCCTGGCATGAATGAAAAACTGTTGCCTTCTGATGCTGAGAAGACACCTGGCCTTCCTAAACACCTGCCAGGAGGCACAGAGCGGGGCCCTGTCTGAAATTCACGGGAGGAAACTGCAGATGCCACACACCTCCCACCTGCGTCTGCTGACTTGAAGAACTAGGACAGTATTACACTATTAACCGTTTGAAGCCTAACACAAGCAAGAACCCCCAAGTGTGTGCTTTCCACCTTCAAACCTGAGAGGCAAGGGCTGAGTTGGATGTCATGTGGCAAGGGAGCCGATTACAGCATCGTCCAGCACCAAAGTACCTCGGTGAGACCCTTGACAGGACACTCTCTTTTAAGCAGCACTGCCCAAATACCTGGGTCATCCATGGTCATGGAGGCCAAAGCAGGAAAACCACAGCTAAAGCCTCCCTAGCAGATGACCAGACAACCTCAGCTTAGAAACCTCCAGAGAAGGAGGGTCCACCTTTCGTAGTTCTCTGTAAAATTTGATTTCAATCTCTTGGTTTCTCATATTTGAAGGAGGCTCTGATATGGCCTCTTCATGTCCTCCCCCAAGCTAACTATGCCCATCTCCTTCCACTCATTCCTTTCAGTTCCTGGTTCCTAAACCCCATGCCGAATTAGCTTGCCCTCCTCAGCACTTATGTCAGCTTGTTGATAGCTTTCTTGAACTGCCGTGTCTGGAACCTGGGCTGCAAAGAAAGCCCTTTATGTTCCCGCCATCAAAAGACCATCAGCACATTTGGCCTTTTCTGATTTCAGAAACCAGACAGGGAAGGACTGGGGGAGCAGCTGGATCTTCTTGACAGCTTCAAGAAAGGATTAGACAAGTTCATGGAGGACAAGGGTATCATCAATGGCTATAATTATGGATACCTAAGGACAACCTCCGGGTTGGAGAGATAGGCAGGATAACTCTCAATGCCATTTCCAGGGAATCCTAAGCAGATGAAGGCATCTCCTTGCGAAGAATACCCTGAAGCAAATGGTGAGCCTCTGTGTGCAACAGAAGGCTGGACTGGATCATGGGCTCCTGTGGCCTGTTCCAGCAAGGCTGCTCTTATGTTCTTATGTTCCTCTTCCATGTTCCAATCAAACCCTGGACTGCCAAATTGAAGCCACTTTCTTGGCTTTGGCATTGGCCAAACTTAAGTCCTCATTGGTGCATGTTTCTGGTAGTCTGGATTCTGTCTCTCTCCACATTCACACCGCGTGTTGTTGTCTGTTAGCAGCCCCTGCTTGAGTCAGTTGGTCTTGCATTTAGGGACTCCAACCCTCAGCCAATTCAGGAACCTCCAAGTGACGCAGGAGAGCCATATCCTCCTTTAATGTTGCTCCTTGTCCAGTGAGCTCCTTCCTCCATCTTCTGATTGGGTTTTGCTCTTGTGCACTCTCAAAAGTGTTTATTCTTGCAGTAAAGCTCTTCCTGGATCTGAGCCAGCAGACTTGTGGCTTATATCTGTTCAGAGGGTGTCGAAGGTCCTTCTCTTGCAGTTGGAAGAGAGACCATCAGTGAATACATTTTCTCTACCTTGAAAGCGGGCTGTAGGTTGTGGTGGAATGATGGTCCAGAGAAGGGGTTCCCAGCCTACAGCCCATGGGCCAGCCCCAGTCCATGATGCCATTCCATCAGGCCCGTCACCTTCTCCCTTCACCCAGAAGTGGAAGCGGACATGTTTGCGCATGCATGGGCATGTGCCTGTGCATGCACAAATGCACCTGTGACTGTTGTAACCACAGAAGTGGGTGCAATTATGACATCTGTAAATGTGCCCACATCTGCTTCTGGGGGCATGGTCTGGCCTACTCAGCTGACCAGGAGGAATGGTCAGGCCCACTCTGCAAAAAGGTTGGCCACTCCTGGTCCAGACGGAGAAATCCTTAACCTCTGAAGGTTGGGCTATGAAAGAGCTCTGCCTGGCATCTTGGAGAACAGTTGTGGTTGTTGGGTAAGAATTCACACCATTGGGCAAAATGGACCATGGTGAGAGAGAAGGGACACACTCCCCTCCCCGACCCCCTTTCTTCCCAGCCCTTCTCTCCTGCAAAGGGCACTGGAAGTGTTGGAATCAACTCAAGTGCATGAGGACATTATCTGGTCTGAAGCGACAGCCCCCAGCATCTTGATCTAAAGAGCTCTAATTATTTGCACAATTTCACACGCCACATCAAACACAACAGCCGGATTTAGAAGGGCACCAAAGATCAAAGGAGGCCAAGAGAAAGCAAGGATCACATCGCATCAAGTCAGACGTTGCGTGAGAGGTGACGGCTCTCCCTGGGTGATTGAGCAGGACATTTGCCAGGAAGACGCGCAGAGAGCAACGGCCAGGATTTCCGAGATGTCTGTAACCAAGATTCATCGGGAACGACGCAGTCGACACAGACAAAAGCAGCAATAAGTGCAAAATCAAACAAGTCAATCACATATAATCAGTGTAATGAGTAAGACAGATGATTTTGCTCTGTTGCAGAAGGGTTTGTGGGTTGGACCCACAATGCTCCCAGAAGTGGGAAGAAAAAAGTCCTTGAATCTGGAATGTCAAACGTATTGAGAACACTGGGCTATACCCAAGGAAAATTCTGATTAAAAGCTCAGGAGCCATGATAAGGCCCCTGGAGTCTTTGCACAGTTCACACTAGACATAGGGAAGATGGTCCTATGACATCCCAGCCACTACGTTTATTCGGGGTGGGTGGGGGTGGGGGAGCCACATTTTGAAATCCTGGTCTACAATGGGAGGTTGGGAAGAGGTGGTGGCCATGACCTTCCCAGCCTGAAAAGGCAGAAAGTTCGGTTTCACTTACCAGTGATAACTTTCGTTCTTCGAGTATATAGTTTGTGAATACACACTCATGGGTTATGCGCCTGCGCAGAACGGAGATCGGAGGCTTGAAAAGCTATTGGTCTAAAGTTTTGGCGGTAAGACCGCCCACCGTACCGCCCACCCTGAGGCGCCCGCGCGCCATTTTACCTCAGTTCCATACTTAAGCCAAGCACAGGATAAACCAATTGATCTCATCCGTGCAGCTCAAGAGGGGAGGCAGGGTGGGTAGTGTGTATTCACAAACTATATACTCGAAGAACGAAAGTTATCACTGGTAAGTGAAACCGAACTTTCTCCTTCGTATAGTTTGTGAATCCCCACTCATGGGAGATTAGCAAGCTCACACTCACTTGGTCGGTGGGCAGTCGGATGAGATGTTCCCACGATGAGATGAAGATGTCGTAGGTTGACCCGTCAGGGGCGACGAGTCCGGAGCCCTCTGGCGAGGACGACACGGCCAAGCCTGGCGTCCGCAGTGGCTCTGGTGTCCACCCTGTAGTGCTGGACAAATGTAGAAGGTCTGGACCATGTGGCAGCCTTACATATGTCTTCAAGCGGTGTGCCCTCCAGGAAAGCAGTGGATGTGGCAACCGCTCTGGTGGAATGCGCCCTGACATGAGGTGGAGGTGGCAGTGACGCTGACTCGTAGGCTAGGTAAATGGTAGAGGTGATCCATTTGGAGAACCTTTGAGCAGAAATGGGTTCACCCTTGGACTTTCCCCCATAAGCCACAAAGAGGCGTTGTGACTTCCTGAACTCTCTTGTCCTGCTGGTGTAAAACAATAACGCTCGTTTCACATCCAGCGTGTGCCAAGTCCTTTCTTGGGCGTTAGAGGGGTTCTGGAAGAACACTGGCAAGGAGATAGTCTGTGCCATGTGAAACTGGGAGACCACCTTGGGCAGGAAGGTGATGTCCGCTTGTAGGACGACGCGGTCGTTGAAGAATTGGAGAAATGGTGCATCTGCTCGCAGGGCGACCAGTTCTCCTGCTCGTCGTGCAGACGTGATAGCCACAAGAAATGCCGTTTTCCATGTGAGGAGGCGAACATCGCTGGTGGCCATGGGCTCGAAAGGGGTCCTGGTGAGCGCGTTGAGCACGGTAGACAGTGACCATTGAGCCGTAGGAGTCCTGACCGGGGGGAAAGCGTTCCGTAGTCCCTTGAGAAAACGCTTCACCGTTTGGTCACGGAATGCCCCAGAAGCGGGCGATCCAGCAGGGGAGTGTGCCACCACTGCTGCGAGATGCACTCGAATGGAGGTGATGCTGAGGCCAGCCTCCGCCAGCTGGAGGAGGTAAGTTAAAATGTCCTGCAGTCCCACCTGCGTGGGGAGTGTCTGTCGGGAGGCCAGGAAAGCACAAAAACGCCTGTATTTGGAGGCGTAGGACTTCCTTGTGGAAGGGCGCCGCGCTAGTTCAAGAATCCTGGACAGTCTGGGATTATCCTCCACGCGGTGAGGTGGAGGCTGGGCAGGTCCGAATGGTGCAGCTGGCCTTGCTCCATTTGGAGGAGTGTCGGTGATTCCGGCAGTGTGCGATACTGCGACGACATGCGCAACAGTAGCGGAAACCAGGGTTGGCGCGGCCACGCCGGTGCCACCAGAATTGCATTGGCTCTGTGTTGGTGCATCCTGGTGAGTACCTTCTGGACCAGAGGAAACGGAGGAAAGGCATAGAGATAGTCCTGATCCCACCGTTTCATGAAGGCATCCCCCTCGGAGTCCAGTCCGATGCCTGCTCTGGAGCAGTACCTGTTGAGTTTCCTGTTGGACTCCGATGCAAAGAGGTCGATGCTCGGCGTCCCCCAAACCTCGCACAGGGACTGGAACACTCCGTTGTCCAGTTCCCATTCGTGGGTCGTGGAGGTGAGACGGCTCAGGTGGTCTGCCAAAACATTCAGCGTGCCCTGAATGTGCACTCCAATTGGGTAAATGTGCCTCTCCAGGCACCATTCCCACAACTGCACTGCAAGGTACAGGAGGGTGGTGGACCGTGTTCCTCCCTGCTTGTTGAGGTACGCCACCGCCGTGGTATTGTCCGAGGCCACCTGAACCGCCTTGCCGGTGAGCAGAGTCTCGAAGGAACGTAGAGCCTTCCAAATGGCCAGCAGTTCCAAGTAATTTATGTGGTACACCGTTTCGTGCGGTGTCCAGGTGTCGTTGACCGTGAGAGTCCCGCAAGCAGCGCCCCAGCCGAGGTTGCTCGCGTCGGTCAGTATCTGCAACGAGGGTTGCGGGGGGTAGAAACTCTTCCCCGTGGCCACGTTGAGTGGTGTGGACCACCACAGCAGTTGGTCCCTCAGTTCTGGAGATGGTGTCAACCGTTTCGATTGGCTCTCTCGAAGTGTGTCGAACTCGTGAAGGAGCCACGATTGAAGGGACCTGAATTTCAACTTGGCATGGGGGATCACTGCCGTCATTGAGGCCATCAGGCCTAGAAGTCTCTGAGCCTTCTTCGCCCGGATGCACGGTCTCGTGCGCAGTTCGTTCACCCCCTGCGCAATGTCCCGTAAGCGTTTCTGGGGGGCGTAGGCTCTCGTAGTGAGCGAGTCGAGTACCGCTCCAATGTACTCGACGCGCTGGGAGGGAGTCAACTTCGACTTGGTGGAGTTGATCCTGAGGCCGAGACTCTCCATGAGGTGAACCGTGTATTGTGTGTCCCGAACGGACGACGGTTTGGTGGAGGAGACGATCAACCAATCGTCGATGTATGGGAAGACCCTGATGCCCCGTTGGCGGAGGAACGCTGCCACCGGAGCCATGCATTTGGTGAAGACCCGCGGTGCCGTGGCCAGTCCGAACGGTAGGCACCGGTATTGGTACACGGAATTGTCGATGTGGAAGCGGAGAAAACGCCTGTGTTCCTCGAGGATGGAGACGTGGAAGTAGGCATCCTTGAGGTCTATGATTGTGAACCAGTCCCCTTTGTTGATGAGGGGGAGGACGGTCTGTAGGGTCACCATCCGGAACTTCCTGGTGTGGATGCATTTGTTCAGGCGGCGTAGGTCCAGGATAGGGCGCAGGCCTCCGTCCTTCTTCTGGACCACGAAGTACCTCGAGTAGAAGCCGTTGTCCCAGTCGGATGGTGCTACCCGCTCGATGGCTCCCTTGGAGAGAAGGGTTGATATTTCTTCCTCCAAATGGGGGGACGAGGTGGTGAGACGATGTTTTCCTACTCGAGGCACCCGCACGAACTCGATGGCGTAGCCAGAGGACAAGATCTTTAAGACCCACTGGTCGTCCGTGATGCCCGACCATGCCTGGAGGAAGTTCCGGAGGGGGAGGTACGGGATGTGGAGCGGGAGAGACTCGGCCGTCGCAGCTTCAAACGCGGGGCTTGGCCCTCGCGGTCGAGCGCTTGTCCTGTCCGTAGGGCCGGTAGCGGGGTTTGTGTTGTCGCCGCTGTCTGTAGGAGCTGGATCTAGGCTGCTCCGTCGGTCCCTGCTGCTGAGGGTTGCCCTGGAACCGGCGTGTGAAGGGCTGGAACCTCGGCCTGGTGGAGGTAGCCGGCGTGGTGAGCCCCAGGAACTTCGCCGTGGAACTGGTCTGGCGCATCTCATTCAGGACTTTATCTGTGTCCTGACCGAAGAGGCCCTGACCGTCGAAGGGAAACTCCTCGATGAGCTTTTTCATAGCGTCATCGAGGGAGGTGTCCCTGAGCCAAGCATGGCGACGGAGGTAGATAGCGGAGGCCATATCTTTTGCCGCATAATCATTGATGTGCCGGGCAGTGCGCATCAGTTGTTCGGCGACGAAATCCCCCTCGGTGGCCAGCGCGTCAATCCTCTTCTGGGCATCGGCGGGCAGTTTAGCCGTCTCAACCTTCACCTGCTCCCAGAGGTGAGATTGATACAGGCCCATGGCGGCCGAATAGTTGGCGGCCCGAAAGAATAGGGAGCCGGTGGCATAAAACTTACGCCCCACCGCGTCCAGTTTCTTTCCTTCCGGCGTTGACGGGACCGGGAATCCGCTGGTGGCCGTCCTATGCTGGAAGGCCTTGACCACCAGGGAATTCGGCAGGGGATGTGCCTGCAGAAACTCGACGTTCTCGTCCAGGACCCGGTACATGCTGTCGAGTCTGGACGAGACGGAGTGCGCCGCCAAGGGTTTCTTCCACGTCGCCCTCGCCGTGGTCATCATGGAGGGGAGCATGGTTATGTGGACCGGCCGCACAGCACGCCTGTCGAGCTTCGCGGTCATCTGATCCTCACCCTCCAACGGCGGTTGGTCGACCTTCAGGTTGAGGGCGGTGCCGAGCCTCGTGAGCATGGCGGTCAGTGAGCGCTGGTCCTCACCACGCGGTGGGTCCACTGAGCCGATGGCCTGTTCCGGCGTGCGCTCGGCGTCGACGTCTCCCTCGTCCTCCTCCGACGACGAGCTGGACTCATCGGAGGACGAGGGAGGCAGTCTGTCGTCCACGTCCGGACCGCGCCAGTACGGCCTGGGCGGGCCGGCGGGATGGGCGTCCACCGCATCAACGTCCGGACCACACCATGACGGGTTGGGTGGGCCGGCGGAGCGGGCACTCGACCCACGGGAGGTCGGTGGGGCCGCGGCAGGGCCGGGCTGCCCGGGGCTTGCGGTGGTCGGAACCGGAGCCGCAGAGGCCGCAGGCGTGGAAGTCTGGAGCCTGGTCGCAAACGACGCCATGACCTGAAACATCTCTCGGACGATGGCCATCTGGGACGCGTCCGAGTCCGCTGTTGGTGGAGCTCCGGTGGCCGGGGGGATGGTCCACGAAACGGTGGGAGCCGAAACGGTGGCCGGCGTCGGTGTCGGCGAAACGGTCGCCGGAACGGTGGAGACCGCGTCGTCCGTCGGCGTCCTGGGCCGTGGAGAGACAGAGGCCTGCCTCGGCGAGGGATTTCTGCCCCGAGGAGGAGAGGGGAGCACCTGAAGTGGGCGAGCTGGAGCCCCAGCCCTGCGTCCTTTCTCAGGTGACCCGGAAGACGACCGTCCTCCCCAGATGGAGGATCCCGGAGAAGGGCATCGGGCAGTCGAGAACGGTGGAGAAGGCCCGGGGGAGGCGGGTGTGCGTGGAGTGGGGGGGAGCGACCGTCTCTTCTCCGACTCACGCTTGCGCCTCTTCTCACCGTTCTTGTCCTTCTTCTTCTTCTTCCTCATCGGCGGCACGGAGGAAGAGGTCGACGGTGGTTGAACGGCAGCGGCGGCCGTGGAGCCGGAAGCGGCGGGAGCCAGAGCGAGCTCCATCAGGTGAGCCTTGAGGCGATTGCTTCGGTTCTGCACCGCGAGGCGCGTGAACTTCTTGCAATGCGGGCAAGACTGGCTCTGATGCGACTCTCCCAAACAAAAAAGGCACAGGCTGTGTCCGTCGGAAGCTGGAAACTTCTTAAGGCAAGCCGTGCACTGTTTAAACGCTGCAGCCATCAACCGCGGAAAAAATTCTTCCAGTGGAAGTTTCTGGAGACTAGTACCCCGAAGGGCCGACCAGCCGCCACCCCCTTGAGGGGGGAGACGGTGATCGATGCGAAAAAATTGGCTACTGAATCCACTCACGAGCAGAGACAGAGCCGGGGTGGTGATCCTGCCCGGAGGACAAGATCACCGAGAAAAATTGCTAAATTTGCCAAAAAGACTTTCCCTCAGAAGGGCGAAAAAATTGAGGAAGCTCTCAACGATCGTCCTGCTGCTACGGCGGAAAGAAGAGAACTGAGGTAAAATGGCGCGCGGGCGCCTCAGGGTGGGCGGTACGGTGGGCGGTCTTACCGCCAAAACTTTAGACCAATAGCTTTTCAAGCCTCCGATCTCCGTTCTGCGCAGGCGCATAACCCATGAGTGGGGATTCACAAACTATACGAAGGAGAACTAGCAATGGACACATGAATTGGCCCACAGGAGGGAGGCAGAATTTGGCTCTGTGTAAGCTGGAGATGCTCCTGGTAACTCTTTTCAAGGCATGTTCTTAGTAGACACAAGGAGAGAAGTAGCAGTGGATGTTGAGAGAGCTAAGCAAGAGAAGGACCCTCCTCGACACCCTCTGAACAGAGATGAGCCTCAAGTCCACCGGCTCAGATCCAGGAAGAGCTTGATGGCAAGAACAAACACTCTTGAGGGTACGCAAGAGCAAAACCAAATTAGAAGATGGAGGAAGAAGGAGCTCACTGGATAAGGAACAACATTAAAGGAGGATCTGGCTGAAGATCTCAATCTCCCCAAGGTCACTTGGAGGACCCAAGGTCACTTGGAGGTCCCTAAATGCAAGACCAACATGCCCAATTTCAATCAGGCTCACCCTGGTAATGGCAACCTTGTATCGCTGGCTAATCTTTCTCACACTAGGTCGGGCGAAGGGAACTGCAAAATGAAGTCACTACATGGTGCCTTCGGTTTGGCAGTTTCACATCTGGCCTACACACAGAAGAAGAAGTGGGGGCTGCTGGTGGGCAACAACATGGTGTGTGAATGTGGAGAGATACAGAATCCAGATCATTTACTGCTCTGCCAATGACGGCCAGAAACATGCACCAATGAGGGCTTAAGTTTGGCCAAGAAAGTGGCTTCATTTTGGCAGTCCAAGGTTTGAACGGGACACAAGAAGAAGTAGACAGAAGGTCCCTGGCCTGATATTTTGGCATCTCCAGGTTAGTCCAGAAAAATACTGATGCCTGAAATCCTGCTACCAATCAATATAGACAAGAGGTCCCCATTCTTAACCTGTTCCTAACGTGGTGGTTCTTCTCTTCCAAACTGCAGAGTGCAAAGAGGATTGGTTTTGCCCCATTTGCAGTGTTTGACAGCAAAATCTGTGACACAAAATGCATTCCTTCCTCTCTGTGCAACAACAGGCACACTTTCTGGTATGAAGGCTGGGTTGGAAGACCACCAGATGGGAGCCGGGGCGGGGGGGAGGATGCTCTAAGACAGCATTTAACAAATGATGTTCCGTGGAACATGGGTGGACTTCAGTTCCCAGAAGCTTAAGTCAGTACACCTGCTGATCAGTGCTTTGGGGAAATTGGCTTAACCTTCTGGGAACTGAAGTCCAAGAATCAAAGGTTGGGAAACACGGCTCTGTGAATCCACACAAATGGGGTTTAATGCATATACATGCATAAACCCACTCATGTAGATTCACAGAGCAGTGTTTCCCAACCTTTGGTTCTTGGACTTCAGTTCCTAAAAGCCTAAGTCAGTTAATTGGCTGATCAGTGCTTTGGGGAATGGACTGAGGCTTCTGGGAACTGAAGTCCAAGAACCAAAGGTTGGGAAACACTCTTCTAACACTTTGTTTCTTGGCCTCACAAAGCACTGACCTCATCTTGCACCACTCCAAATGACTTCCCAGAAAACTAAATGACTTTTTAACCAACAGCCAAGCTGCGCAAATCCCATGTTGTCCTGATGGCGCATCAAGGGGATTATGGCTTTTCAGTATCAAAATAATTGACCGGCGCTGCCTCTCGTACAGCACAGTTGCTTGGGCCATCGATTATCTCCCGTGCAAGCTATGGAGCAGCATTTCTGCCTGTCTGTCAATTAGGAGCTCTTGGAGGCTGATATTAGGCAACACGGTCTTGAATGAAGCCTTTGCCCGGCACACAGTCTCTCCATGGTGGCAGAAGGCAGGGATGGCATACAGACCAGGCTAAGGGAATCCCCCTCACAACAAAATTGGTCCCTTCCTTGGTAGAGAAATTCCTTTATGCCCTACGGAAAGGGATGCTCCAAATTCCAGCCTGACTAAATAGACCACTTCTTTCATGTCCTGTTCAAACCCTGGGCTGCCCAAATGAAGCCACTTTCTTGGCTTTGTCATTGACCAAACTTAAGTCCTCTGATATGTGTTTCAATCATATCAGAGAGTAAACAAAACAAAATGACAAAAAACATCACGGCACCTTAAAGAATCCCTGCTGTATTTTAATGTTAGCTTTTGTGGATCGAATCTGCATTGTCCAATTGCACATTTGCCACAATGTTTGTCTTGCATCCATCTATGAACCATTTGCAACTCAACAGGGCCAAACTTCACAGCAAATCTGAATAACCACCAGGGATATTCTGCTATTAACGGTTGTAAAAAACCACACTGATTTGTATGCTGATCTGTTATGCTAACCAGCCATTCTGCACCTCTGTACCTGGATGTGTACAAATTGATGCCATGAAGTCTCACTCTTAGGTCTGATGAAATGGACTTGATCCATGAAAGCTAACATTAAAATACAGCAACAAATCTCTAAGGGGTCACAGCGTTGTTGTTGTTGTTGTTGTTTTTGGTCTTTTTGTTTTGTTACTTTCTGGTTTTTCCCCTCTCTCTCTCTTGCACACACACACACACAACACAAACATCCCAATCTACCTGAAACCAGAGTCATTCAACTTCTGTTAGAACTATATGTCCCTTTTATTGTTGGGTGGGAAGGGAGAGCCTTTTAAATTCGGGATGGTGTTCAATAGTTTTTATTGAATTTTTTAAAGGGGATTTTTATAATATTTATGTGCAAGTGCGCCGGCTTGAGTTGCCCTAGGGCAAGAGGGTGGGATACCAATCCAAATAACTAACTAACTAACTAACTAACTAACTAACTAACTAACTAACTAACTAAATAAATAAATAAACTTCTATCCATAGTGGTATCATTTATTTATTTTTGCAGTTTTGATCTTTGAGGGAGTCTTGTGAGCCCCATAAGCAAAACAAGTGGCCCTCTCGACCTGTGGGCTCTCCTGGTCTGGAAGGCTGCTTCCTTCTTGCTTCCTAGGAAAGAAGGAGCAGAGATCAGACTCTCCACCCCATGATGTACCTTTCAATTCAGCCTGCATTTCCTTTATACCCTTGTTTCATATCAGGTTAACAAAATTTGTTTCCCAAACCCCAAATTAATGTTCATAGATTTTTTTGCCCCATTATTCTCAGATTATGCTTTACATTATAGCTACATTATTTTGTTTATTATTCTACTCTATTTTGGTATTATATTTGTTTCATTTCTTTATTATTATTATTCTACTTTGTAATGTATTTTAATGCATGCATGCATGCATGGTTTTTCCATAACTTACACTTTCCCCTACTGATTTAAACCTGCCTGTGTATATTTTCCTCGACAGTACCCATTTTAAAATGAGCGCATAACTTGGTATGGCTTTAGTTTCTTTGCAGAGCCCTGTTAACCTTTGTAGAGGTGTGGATGTTGGAAGCGAAGTGTGTTGCTTCTCATAAGGTGCAGGTAGACTGTTTGCACCTGTTTCCAGGTGGCTTGCCCTTTTGAGTCTGTTGAGGCAACACGCAAACCAAAGGTTTTGTGAGATCTTAAGGACTCGTACAGTTTACTTGGCTGAAGTTTTTGTGGTCTGCAGAGAACTGAGGGAGACGTCCTGGCTACTGCTCAGTAAAGCTCATGCCAACTGAAACATGCCAGCCTTTATGATGCCAAGGGACACTTTTTCTTCCTGCCTTGACCTGGAGATGAATTTGGCAGTCTTCTGTCAAAGTCTCTAGCAGAGAATGAGGGAGGGAGATCTTCAGCCCTCAGACCTGTTGGCCTTTAGCTGGACACACTGCCTCCATCTCTTCCGATCAATTAGCCCCCTCCACCCTGGTTCCCCTTTGGCCTTCTTGCCCCAAAAGAAATGCACCAGAGTTAGCAATAGTTATGCTGCCAGCATGAAGGCATTAAAAGTAAGGGAGACTGTTGTTCAGTTGCACAGTTGGGTCTGACCCTTTGCGACCCCATGGACCACTGCACACAAGGCTCATCTATCATCTGCCATTCTCCATAGCCCGCCAAGATCTATGCCCAACAATGCCATCCATTCACCTCATCCTCTGCCGCCCATTTCTCCTTTTGCCTTTGATCTTTCCCAGCATCAAGGCCTTCTCCAGTGAGTCCTCTTTTCTCATTGGGTGGCCAAAGTACTTGAGCTTCATCTTCAGTATCTCTCCTTCCAAGGAGCAGTCAGGGTTGATTTCCTTCAGGATGGACTGATTTGATCTCCTTGCAGCCCAGGGGACTCTCAAAATCAAAGGCATCTATCCTTCTGCGCTCAGCCTTCCATAAGGTCCAGGTCTCACAGCCATACATGACTACTGGGAAGACCATGGCTTTGACTCTGTGGACTTTTGTTGGCAGGGCGATGTCTCTACTTATGCTGCCTAGGTTTGCCATGGCTCACCTCCCAAGAAGTAAGCATCTCTTTATTTCATGGCTGCAGTCCCCATCTGCAATGATCTTAGGTCCAAAGAAGGTGAAGTCTGTATGCCAAGATCTTGGGAGTTTTTGATGTTGAGTCTCAGGCCAGCTTTTGCACTCTCCTGGAACTCCCTGCCAGAAGAAGTGGTGACAGCTGTCAGTCTTGACAGCTTTAAGAAAGGATTAGACAAGTTCATGGAGGACAAGGGGATCCATGGCTATAATTATGGATACCTAAGGACAACCTCCGGGTTGGAGAGATAGGCAGGATATCTCTCAATGCCATTTGCAGGCAGGAATCCTAAGCAGGTGAAGGCATCTCCTTGGGAAGAATACCCTGAAGGAAATGGGGAGCCACTGTGTGAGACAGAATGCTGGACTGGATCATGGGCTCCTGTGGCCTCTTCCAGCAAGGCTGTTCTTATGTTCTTATGTTCCTCTTTCTCTCTCATCAAGAGGCTCTTTAGGTCTTCTTCACTTTCTGCCATTAGGGTTGTGTCATCTGCATAGCTCAGGTTGTTGATATTTCTCCCAGAAATCTTAACCCCAGCTGGTGATTCATCCAGGCCTGCAGGAAGTTGCAAAAGTCACACACCAGGAGGCAGGCAGAAGAGAGCCAAAGGGCGGAATAGCCTCAATAACCCTTTTGCCCAGGCTGCCCGAAGAGGCAGGAAACCCAGAGTTAACAACAGCAGTGGCTGGTGTCCTATTCTTCACTCATAGAAGTTGGAAGGAGGAGTCTTGGGTTAGCTCCTCTTTCTTTGGTTAGTTCCCCTCTCCATGTTACCATTAAGCTCAGGGAAATGTATATTAAAAGCAACGGATGGCTTTTCTCTTTCCTAATTTCTGTGACAGAGCAATGTGGTCAGAGGATGTGGCCCATACGGAGAAGCTTCACAAGATGCTGCATCCAAGCGAATCTTCCATAGGAAGCACTGGTGGTCGGAAACATCTGTTTCCAAACGTGGTATGAACTCAGTCCAGGTTTTAGTCTGCTCTCTGAAAGAACTATCCAAGGTCCTGAACCTGTATTTGGGATTCAGCACCTTGGACAATTTAGGAAAGGGAAAGGTCGCCCAGGCTGGAAAGCCAGTCGTATCCAACTCTAGGGTTCAGTGTTCACCTCTGTTTATAGCCAAAGAGCCAGCAGTGTCTGCATTTGCAGACATTTTCATGGACATGCGGCAGCCATGGCAAGATGTAAGAGTGCACAAAACACTGTTATCTTCCCACCGAAGTGGCGCCTATTTATTTACTTGCAACTTCTTGCTTTCGAACTGCTAGGTTGGCAGGAGCTGGGACAGAGGATGGGAGCTCACTCTGTTGTGCAGCACTCAGGTCTCAAACTGCTGACCTGCCGACCTTCCAGTCATCAAGTCTTAACCACTAAGCCACCGCAGTGGTCTAAAATTCAGAATGGATTTACAGAACCTCTGAAACTGGAGAATCCCACTGCCCCTGATAGGATGTTTTTTGTACTTTGAGGTGGAGTGGCCGTAGTATGAACCATTTGAAGGCATCTTTCCCCCTGTTCCACAACATATGTAAATGAACCGAAAGGTAAGAAAACCTCCATGGAGGAAAAAGTACTGGGCAAATACAGGAGAGTTGCAAAGTGAAGCCATAAAGGTGTGGACCCATGATGAACTCTGTGAATGAATGAAGGGAATTAAACAATTAAAGGTGGAGAGAGACCCCATGGAGTCACGGGCAGCTTGGAGACTGAGCAGGCCTGGCCACTCTCCGCACCATGTCAAGGCGAGGCCCTCCTCTTTGTTGATTCAGGGTGGTGCCACTGTGCCCAATGGCCACCCTGAAGTTGCCACTTGTTCTATGAAGAGAATGGGTGTTCTTCTTAGGGGCAAACATAGAGTATAATGTCGCTTTCTGAGCTAGAAGTTCAACACCAAGCAACATGAAACCAACATCAGTGCGACTGGCAGGCACTGAGGTCCAGATACTTTCCTCTTTCTTGGCTTTCTAATTGCAGATCACAATTCTTCAGCTTAACTTCCTTCCTACTTCTCCTCCCAAAGATGGTCTTTTTCTTTGGACGAGGCAGCCATTCACTTCCACCCGGGCTGAAACCACATCCACCGTCGTGAAAGCCAGCTCTGACGGCTTCCGTTCATTCGGAGCACGGTCTCCACTTGCCTTTCATCTTTCTTCATCTAATTACCACTCAGCCTTCCCCCTCTGCCCAGTGTGAATGTTCAATGGAAACCTTCTCAGCACCTAAACTTAATGCTTTAATGCAGGGGTGCCCAAACTACGGCCTTTGAGCCTGATCTGGCCCCCAATACCAATTCATCTGGCCCACACAACTCTTGTCACTCCCATATGTGTATGCTTTGCTTCTGCTTCTGGGAGCAGTGAGGGCGGCATGGGCCAGATGAATTGGCATCAGGGGCCGGATCAGGCCCAAGGGCCATAGTTTGGGCATTCCTAGTATAAGCAGAGAAAGTGGCATCTTAAAATCTATCTTATCCTGTTGCAAAACATATTACAAGGCACATTTTATTTCTACTTCTGGTGGGAGGAACCACACGTCTGGCCCACTGAACCATGTGACCGGCCCGCGGCCCAAAGATTTGGACATCCCTGCTTTAACAGCTGCTCTACCAGACTTCTCGCTCCATCCTTCTTTTCTGCCTGCTTGCTGCTCTGGAAAATCAAAGTGCCCCCCCCCCATTCCTTGAGCCCCCCCCCCCCCCGCCTTGGGACTCTTCCCTTCCTCATGCACATTGGGTTCTCGATCTCATTTGGTGGAAGCAGACATGCACGAGAGAGAGACCGAGAGAGACCTGAGGGGGCAGGCAGGTTTATCATCAAGGTGTCCCTGACAGATGGAGGGAGAGAGAGGGAAAGGTAATGAGAAAAGGGTTGATGGAAGCCACAGAAGGCGTCTGGGGAGGGGAGTCTAATGAATGCCATTCTCCATAATGAGAGGGAGTTCTCTTGGTCTCTGGCTAATGAGGAGAGGGACTGAGCACTTTTGGAGGGGAACCAGAAACGCAACAAAGTCCCTTCCGAAGGTAGAGCTCAGGGAAAGACAGAGGAGGGTCACTCTCTGCTTCTCCAGGGTGGGATGAACTGTCTACTACCCAACGACTACTCAACCTCTGTGTTCATCAGAGAGCCCTCTGGCTGGCAGGTGAGGCCTCATCCTGGTGGCTTAGGAATAGAGGGAGCATCAATTCACCCCCTTCAAACCAGCCAGCCAGGGCAAGGAGCTCCTTGATCCAAGGGAAAGCTTCAGGTCCTACTGACAGCTCTGCTGTGGATCATCTCTGACTCCCAAGCCCATGGCAGGGATGGCTCTCACGGGCCGTTCAGAGGTCCCGATCCACCACTCAAGTAACCTGAGCTGCAACTTCATAGGGCAACTTTGAAGGGAGTCTGAGTTGCAGCTGCAGCACATGCCTCTGGGAAGAGAGCACATGGCTGCAGTAGGGATTGGGTTTGGGGACAGGGGATTCTGGGGGCCCATCTTACATGCAAAGGGTGGATTTGAGGCTCATCTCCATTCAGAGGATGCTGAGGGTCCTTCTCTTGCTGAGTTCTCTCAGTGTCACCCCAAGATGTACAAGATGAAGTGAGAGGGAAGAGTAACAACCTGAGAGAGAGGCAACGTGTGGGAGATACATGGCCTTGGTCTTGAGGTGGGGGGAGGAAAAAGAGAGAGGGGGGGGGAGAGGAAACTTTGAACTCCCCATTTTGCTTAGGTCTCATCTGTTCTGCTTGGCAGAGAGAAAACAATGACATTAAATAAAGGAACATCTGCCTGAACTCTTGAGTCAACAAGGCTGTGGCTGGAGGTAAAATCTGACAGTTTAGCCTTTAGCCCAGGGGTGCCCAAACCTTTTGGGCTGTGGGCCGGTCACGTGGTTCAGCAGGCTGTTCACGTGGGTCCTCCCACTGGAACTGGAAGCAAAACAAGCCTTGCAATCTGTTTTGCAACAGGATGAGATAGATTTTAAGCTGCCATTTTCTCTGCTTAAACCAGGGGTGTCCAAACTATGGCCCACGGGCTGGATCCAGTCCCTGATGACAATTGTTCCAGCCCACACTGCCTTCATCATTCCTGGAAGCGGAAGTAAAACACACCCATACAGGTGCGTTTTACTTCCGCTTCTCAGAGCAATGGAGGCAGTGCAAGCCGGATGAATTGGCATTGGGGCCGGATCTGGCCCATGTGTCGTAGTTTGGGCACCCCTAACAAAGAGGCTCCAAGTCCTCCTCCTCCCTGGAGGATCTGCAGTTCACCTTCAGTGGCAACCCTAATGCCTTCGGGGCCGTTTTCACCTTTCAGGAGTCCTCTCCGCCTGAACACCTGGAGCAGCCAGATATTAAAATTAAATTAAAAAGCAGTGAAGAGCAAAACTTGCCTCTTACTCCCACATATAAACAACCGTGATAGTTTTATTATAATAGCTGTGTTTAATTTATATTTGCGCTGTGCACTTGTACAGTCTATGGCACACTGTAATGTGTTACTGTTTAAAGGCTTCAGTTACCGCTACATATCATTTCTACAGCACTTTTAATTTGCACAGTGCATTACGACTCTCGCTCGCCACGTTCTCCTCCACTACCAAGTCTGCAATACAAGCTAGTATTATTGACTCTTCGACTGATGGGAACTGAATTGGCAGCGGTGGCTTAGTGGTTAAGATGCTGAACGTGATGACTAGAAGGTCAGCAGGTCAGCAGTTTGAGACCTGAGTGCTGCACGACGGGAGTGAGCTCCCGTCTCTGCCCCAACTCCTGCCAACCTTGCAGTTCGAAAGCAAGAAATTGCAAGTTGATAAATAGGGACCACTTCTGAGGTAAGGTAAACAGCGTGTGCACTCCGGTGTCTAGTCATGCCTGCCGCATGAGCATGGAAACACAGATAGTACTGGCTCTTTGGATGTAAACGTAGATGGACATCGAACCCTAGAGCTCTGCAAGGCCAATATGCCCAGCAATGTTAGCTGGAATAGTACTAATTAGACCCCATCTAGAACCCTGGGTCCAATTCTGGGCAAAGAAACTAGAGCAGGTCCAGAGAAGGGCAAGAAGGATGATCAGAGGATACTGGAAACCAAGCTCTAGGAGAAAAGATTGAAGGAACTGGGCATGTTTAGCCTTGAGGAAAGGAGACTGAGTGGGAATAGGATGGTGATAGCACTCTTCAAATGCCTGAAATATATTCATAAAGAGGAAGGGAAGGATCTGTCTTCCATCATCCCAGAGTGCAAGATGAGTACCGCATATACCCGAGTATAAGCCGACCCAAATATAAGCCGAGGTACTTAATTTTGACCCGAAACCCCAGGAAAATAAATTGACCCGAGTATAAGCCGAGAGTGGGAAATGCGGTCTCGTGAAATGTATATAATTAATGAATGGTTACAGTAATTAGAAAGACAGAAAATATGATGTTATGTTAGAGCTCATTATTTTTATGTAATTTCTGTTATAGATGTATAAGAAAGGATTTATTAAGACTGCTCCTGATGAAGATATTATTCGAAACAGTGTCTACCGGAACATTTTTGAGTCATTTATGAGACAATCTTACTTTGTGAATCTCTCTGTGAATGCAACCAGAGAAATAAGAGACTTTACTTGAGACATTTATTTAACAATTTATGAGACAATCTGACTGTATGAATCTCTTTGTGAATGCAACAAGAGTAACAAGAGACTTTACTTACTTATTACTGAGATTTTTTATTTTGATGGAAACATATATTGTAAATACAAGATATAGTAACCTATGGTTCTAACATTAAAAAACTTACACCCATTTTTGCCTCTCACGGTTTGCTTGGATCTGCAGTGAATCAACAGCACCATTCAATGAGATGGGTGTGTGTGTGTGTGTGTGATGTGTCTCTGTTTACCCTTTTCTCTGCCTCCCTGTGGCCTGGCATGGAGGAAGAGTATTATTAGCCTCTGCCCATTACAAGTGTGCTTGGGAAAGCTTCCTCCTCCTCCTCCTCCTCCTCCTCTTCTGAGAGAGGTTTCTTTACCAGCTCTCTAAATGACCTTGGAAGGGTTCAGTGGCATGTGGCAATTAAATGCAAGGCTAGGCTTCCCTCTGCCGCCCAAAGCCAACACCTCCCCTCCATTGAGGGCTGAGTTGGCAGTTTGCAGCCACTGCCCCCCTGGCACCTCCCCGACTGGCTCCTGTGACAACCAGGGCAGCTCCCATGACTTTGGCTGAAGGTGAAACCCAGGCGGCAGAACGGACCTGCCCCCATCCTGAGATCTGCAGACCCCCTGCCCTCGGCGGTGACAACCGGTTCTGCCTGAATGGGGACATGCCAGCTGGAGATGTCCTTGTGAGCACCACCTTCACGGAGACCCACACACTGATTTCTATAGGTAGGGAATTCTCTACTTTGTGTGCCAAAAGGGATCAGGACTGCAAAGTGACTCACAGAACCAGATCAGTGGTCCAGGTGTCATGCTGCAATGCGGAAGGGAGGTAAAAAATCCCTACATTATATTTGCAGAACAATCTTCGTGGCAGAAGAAGAAGAAGAAGAAGAAGAAGAAGAAGAAGTTTGAAAGCAAGCAATTGCAAGTAGATAAATAGGGACCACTTTGGTGGGAAGGTAACAGCGTTCCGTGCACTCCGGTGTCTAGTCATGCCTGCCACATGACCACGGAAACATCTGCAGAAGCAGACAGCGCTGGCTTTTCGGCTTAGAAACAGAGATGAGCACTGCACCCTAAAGTCGGATACGACTGGCTTTTGAGCAAGGGAAACCTTTACCCTTACTTACCCTCCCTCCCTCTCACACAGACACAGAATACTCCAAACACTAATGATGCCTTATATCCAACTTAATGTGCCACCTGATACAATGCAAGATGTTACTTAAGCCATTCCTTAGGAAGAGGGCTATAAAGAAATCTCACTAAATTGCTCATTCTCAAGGTAAACTGTCTCAACACATCGACAACGTGCAGAGCATACACCAAAGTGCATGAAACGTCTCGCCTAGAACACCAGGATTGGACCACTCCCTATTTTCTGCAACTGAAGGACTAATTGACTGATTAATAAGATAAGATAAGATAAGATGAGATAAGATAAGATAAGATAAGATACGATAAGATAAGATTAGATAAGATAAGATTGGATAAGATAAGATTAGATAAGATAAATCTTTATTGTCATTGTCCCCTTGTGGGAACAACGAAATTTAAAATGATCTAAAGATCCTATCCAATGCTTCTAAGTTTTAAACAGAGCTATCTAGCTTAGCTATTCTATTTCCACTATAAAAGTTGTTCCCTGTTTTTTCTTAATGTTTAAACAGCACCCATCGCCCCACAAATAATATTTACAAACAAATACAACACTAAAATTAATAAAGAAAATAATAATACATCAACAAATGGGCTCCCGCCACCACCAGGACATTATTATCTTATCTGTATAAACTTAACAAAATTTCTTTTTTTATTATTCTTACCCCCTATTTGCAAAAAGTTGAATATTCTTGTCCTGACTTTATCCCTTTAGTTTTAACAAATACAGTACATAATCAATAAACTCACCCCAAATATCTATAAAATCATTTTTCTTTGCCAAACCTTTCTTTAATTTTAATTCACATGTCAGTTTATCATTTAAAGCAATATTCCAGAACACTTTATACCAAACCTCCATTACAAATTCCATATACAGTATATTTTCCTATTTTAGCCATTTATAATCTCATAGCTGTTACCATAATAACGATCATCTCTTTCTTATATTTCTCTACTTTTATGTACCAAAGTTGTTCTTGAAGAAGCAAAATTTTCAACCTTATCAAGACATTTCTGTTATCTCACAGCTGAAGTGTAAAACTTTTTTTTTAATGGGCTTGATTCATGAAAGTTCAGATTAAAATAAAGGAGTTTAAGGTGCTGCAACTTTTTTGTTGTTTTGTTTTGTTTACTCTCTGATAAACTTTTTTTTGCAATTTCTCATAAAAGATTTTACATGCTGAATTTCGAACACATAAGAAGGCTTTTGCTACTTCTTTGTACCTTCTTCCTCTTCCTCTTCTTTTTCTCATCTGCCTTCCGCATTGCAGCATGACCTCCATACCACTGATCCAGTTCTGTGAGCCACTTTCTGGTCCTGAGCCCTTTTGGCATGCAAAGTCATCCATCAGCCCCAGGTCAGTATGGATGAAGCTGCTGCCCTCCATCAAGAGGGATTCAAGAGGGATTTAATCCACTTGGGGACCCTCACCCTTCTTTCCCTATGGCTTTATGGCTCCCAAGGCTGCTAGTCCTCAGGGTGGCCAAGTTAGTTAACCGCTGCCTGGCACTCAGCGTTGAGTGACTGGCGGTAGGGTCTACTCTATTACCATAGCAGGATAACCTGGCCAGACACTTACCCAGCACCTTAGCCAGAGATAATGTGATGTTTATCCTGTAGAGGAAAAAAAGCCACTACTAAATGGCAGACCTGCAAACAAGATGTCATCCCTGTCTCTCTATCAACGTACATATTTTCTTCTTATTACAACCCATTCCCTGGGAATAATATTGTGGCTGTTTTGTTGGCCCACCCAAAGAGGGTCACCTGTTTTGCTCCCAAATGGTTCTCAAGGATAGAAACCAAAAGAGTGTTATGCACACAAGAGCTTGCCTATAAAGTAATTCATTACATTTAGAGTTTCCCCAAGAGTACTTAGTTGTAGTTATAATTCTTGGTTTGCTTTAAATGTATTTCATTTTTCATGATCTGAGAATTAATGAAAAGAACTATATAAAAAAGAAAAAACACATACTCCCAACCATTACAAGTGGCAGTCGAGTCTTGAACTGCTGCCCTGCCAACCTTCCAGTCACCAAGTTCATCATCTTAACCACTGAGCCACCACAGTCCCTTGAAGACTGCCTTATAACCTAGCCAAAACCTAGGTTATAAATATTTAAAATAAAATGAACCTGAGCATATTCTGAAATGATTTAAGAGTCTCTTTGTAATGCAGACGTGGTGACTAAGAGGGGGGTCATTGCAAATCTGCCACGTTCCGTGCAGATCAGCTCTACATTATTGCAATCATTTCCCCATTAAAAGGTGGAGATGTGTTCTTTATTCTGAATTTGCAACTAAAAACCTGCAAACGCACCAACAATGGGAGAGGGAAACCAAGCTAAACATGTTTGGAGAAGGTCTTTGTAGTCCATACAGTCGCATGCTAGAAGGAAGACTTGAAGACTACCCAAACTCTCCCGCCTTTATGCTGCATGCACAGTGAGCATTTGAACAACATAGGATGCCCATCTAAACTGAGACACCAAGGAAGAGACACCGGCAGCTAAAGTTAGCTGTTCTTTGCCTCCTTTGGATTCTTCCTGAACTGCCTTAATTTCTAGGCCAAGAAAAGCAGAAGAAAGAGGCCATTTGCCACTCATGTTCAAGCTCAAGAAACTCTCCAGGCAATTCTTGGTAGGTCATGTTCTAAAGTACAGTCGATTCTTTTGCATTTTCACCCATGGCGCCCTGAACTGGATGTGTATTCCTGCTAACAGCAAAGGAAACCATGACCTAAGTGAGTGCGCAAATGCTGGGGGCATTCAAGAGAGAATCAGAAAGCCACCCTCTATCAGATTGGCTTTGAGTTGGATTCCTGCCTTGAGCAGATGGGGCCGGACTCCATGGCCTCCGATGTCCCTTCCAGCTGTTATTCTAATATTCTGGGGGATGTAGGCAAAAACTGACTGAGAAGGACATCAACCCACTGTGCTTGAATGAGCAAAGGTTCTGCTTTTACTTGGGTGATACTCTACTTCTTGGTAGAGGCATTTGGAAAACGGAATCCTTACCATCAATTTCCCAAAAAGAAACCTCTCCAATGACACCTTCCAGCTTTCTCCGCAGGCCAGGATCCACATGGACAGCCCACCTCCAGAAGGTGAATGTGGCTAGAAAGATGAAGGCCACACAGGGCATCTCAGCTGTTTTAGTCATGTGTGCTTCTGTGCCAGTGGGCTACATGCAGTCCTGGATGACCCCGGACTGACACCTTCACTTGGGAACATAGAATGTCCTTCTTTCCCTCTAATGTGTTTGGGACAACTGGGCGACATTTTCAACAACACACCCTGACTACTTGGAAGAAAGCTTTCCTTCAGGACATTATCATGTTTCTAGCATGCTCTGAACCCAAATCAGTATTTAGATGCTCCAGAGAGAAGTTCACTTTGGTACCTTGGATTTGCATGTGGAATGGGATTGGAATGCAGGTGGTTTCCTGGCAGAGTTGGATGTGTGTGCATTGGAAAGACCGGCAGGCTTCCAGATGTGGGAAACATTGCATGGCCAGAGAGATGGACTGATGGCAGGCACAGCATTGCCCAACCACTTGGGCCAAGCCTGGTGTGGGATTTTGGGAACAACAGTCCAAAACAACAACCACACGAGCTATTGAACCAAACAGTTGTGTACACCAAAATCCTGCCCAAAACATGACCCAAAACTCAGGACCCAAAACTCACATTTTGGGAAATGAATGTTCTTTGCATTTTCTTACTGCTGGGACCAACCTGGACATTAAAGTGATGGTCATTATGAATGTTCACCAGCTGTGTTAATAACACTACTGTCATTTTTGCAGGTATTTCCCTTTTATGCAAAAATACCCTACACCCTATTCATACACTTGCTTCTCTATACACAATTTCCCCTATATTCCATTTGCAAAACCCAAAGGATCAATCTCTTCTTATTTCACATGCTACTTCAGAAACCAAGAACTACATTGGTCCATAATAAAATGAAAGCCAGAAAAATATACCTAGCTTGCAAAATGAAATCAAAATTTAGCAAAATGCAAGGCAGCTTAAAGGGGTCTGTTCAGTCAGAGTGAGGGAGCATTTTCAAAAAAAATGAGAGGGACGAAGAACTGGAGGGTGGGGGGAAGAGAGAGAGAGAGAGAGAGAGAGACCTGGGTTGCGTCAAAAGGAAATGGCACAAGGAAAGGAAAAACCACAACAGCCACAGACCATATTACACATAGGACAGAGGAAAGAGATGAAACAAACAATAGGTTTCTTACATTGACCTTTGCCCTTTCCCCATTGCCACCAATGGAATAAGAGGCACTTAGACAAGTGATGCCTGATCACAAGGTTGGAGGGGGTGAGGGGGGGAAAGCAAAAATCAGCCCACTTGCTCCTACTAAAAAGTTAAGTCCATATAACAGCAGTTCTCAACTGTACCTGATTTTTGAGCTTTGAGACACCCTCTCCTGTATCCCTACCTGATCTCATTTCCACAATGATAACAACAACAACAACAAAAATCTAATTATTAACTAATGCAAACTGAAACACAGCTTTTTGCTTGTCCCAAAAATGAAAGAATAGCCATAAGAACATGAGAACAGCCTTGCTGGAAGAGGCCACAGGAGCCCATGATCCAGTCCAGCATTCTGTCTCACACAGTGGCTCACCATTGGCTTCTTCAGGGTATTCTTCCCAAGGAGATGCCTTCACCTGCTTAGGATTCCCTGGAAATGGCATTGAGAGAGATCCTGCCTATCTCTCCAGGTTGTCCTTAGGTATCCATAATTATAGCCATTGATACCCTTGTCCTCCATGAACTTGTCTAATCCTTTCTTAAAGCTGTGAAGACTGACAGCTGTCACCACTTCTTCTGGCAGGGAGTTCCATAGACCAGGGATCCTCTGGGTGAAAAAGTACTTTCTCTTATTTGTTTGAGAACTAGTACCCAAAAGTTTCATGGAGTGTCCCCTAGTTCTAGTGTTGTGCGATAGGGAAAACAGTTTTCCTTATCTACCTTGTCCACACAGTGCATGATTTTATAAACTTCAATCAGGTCACCTCTTAGACGCCGTCGTTCAAGAGTGAAAAGGCCCAACCGTTGCAGCCTCAGATGGTAAGGAAGGTGTTCCAGTCCCCTCATCATTCTGGTTGCCCTCCTCTGCACTTTTTCCAGCTCCATAATATCCTTCTGGAGGTATGGCGACCAGAACTGTACACAATATTCCAGATGGGGCCTCACCATAGATTTATAAAGAGGCAAAATGACACTTGCTGACTTATTTTCTATACCCTTCCTAATGATCCCTAGCATTGAGTTTGCTTTTTTCACTGCTGAGGCACACTGGGTTGACACCTTCATTGAGCTGTCCACCAGGACACCAAGGTCCCTTTCCTGGTTTGTCGCAGAGAGTTCAGACCCCATCAGTTTATAAATGTAATTGGGGTTTTTTGCCCCAACATGCATCACTCTGCACTTACTGATGTTGAAGCTCATTTGCCACTGTTTTGCCCACTCCCCCAGTGTCAAGAGATCCCTCTGGAGCTCTTCACAATCTCTCACAGTTTTCACTACCCTGTATAATTTAGTGTCGTCAGCAAATTTGGCTACCTTGCTTTTTACTCCTACCTCTAGATCATTTATGAAGAGGTTGAAAAGCAGGGGTCCCAGTACTGAACCTTGGGGGACCCCACTCTTTACTTCCCTCCACTTGGAGAAGTGTCCTGTCATTTACTTATTTCAGAAACAAAACAAACTTAATACACAGATTGGCTCACTGTCGAGTGTCACTGAATAGTCTCTCTCGTGCACACTTAGGAATTGGGTCCTGTCCCCCCACCCCCAGCCCACCCCCTTGGCTCTTCATCAGCCCCATTTCCGGGGTGACTTTTACACTCTGAGTTTTAGAGAAGTTACTTCCCTCTCCCAGAAATCCAGAACAGCTGAGGTTTCTCAAGCCGTGTCAATGATGCCTTTCAGGCCTGGGGGAGAGGAAGGAGGGAGGGAGGGTGGGTGGGAGGTTATGTAGGGTGAGAATCAGGGCCAGCCTGTTTGTGCCCTGTTGCTGCCTACGGCCTCCGCCCTTGGCAAAGCGAGTCCTCTGGAGGCCCAAAGAGGAGGCCGGGAGGAACCAGCGCATCCCTTGGAATCGGCTAATTGGGGGGGAATTGGCTTGGCCAGTGACTGGCAAAGAGCCTGGGACAGCTCATTTTGTAGAAGTAGGATCAGGCTGCTTGTGGACGGTGCAGCAAATTACGTTGGATGAAAACAGAATTGTGGCATGAGGCCGAGGAGAGAAAAGGGCAAGGTTTTCTCTGGGTCTCTGTCCTTCCTGAACCCCCACCTCCACCCCCATCCCAATGTCCTGACAGCCTTTCAGCTGATTTCTCTCCACCCACCCACCCACTGCATTTGGCCTGGGCTCATCCCATCAAGCCCCAGGCGAAGGGGTGGGGGAGCAAAGTCCTGACCCGGTCAATGGAAAGGGAAATGCAGACCCAGCCTCATTGTTGTGCTCAGAGAGCTGGCATCGCTCTCTCTGGCGCTGCGGTTGATGAAATGACTTTGTCAACTGGCAACACCCTCACCACCCCATGTTTGCCCGCCGAAGCTCACATTGCTTGGCATGTGAGAAAGGGCTGCTCCGTGGACTTTCCCAAGTTACTCAAACTTGACATCGAGGCACTTGGAAGGTTTCACAAATGTCCACCCAATGCTATATCCTCTTGTACTCAATAGACTCAAATCCAGTGGGATGTACAAGCAGCAGAGCCCGAAATCTTTTCCTGGGAAAGTAACTAACTTCATCACAGGAAAACAATTATTCTTCTTCATTCCTGTCCCAATCAAACTCTGGACTGCCAAAATGAAGCCATTTTCTTGGCTTTGCCATTGGCCAAACTTAAGTCCTCATTGGTGCATGTTTCTGGAAGTCATTGGCAAGCCAGCAGACGATCTGGATTCTGTATCTCTCCACATTCACACAGCATGTTGTTATCAGCCAGCACCCCCCACTTGAGCCTGTTAGTCTTGCCTTTCGGGACTCCAACCCTCAGCCTACTCAGGGTCTTCCAAGTGACATAGGGGAGGTTGAGTTCCTCAGCCATATCATAAGAACATAAGAGCAGCCTTGCTGGAAGAGGCCACATGATCCAGTCCAGCATTCTGTCTCACACAGTGGCTCACCATTGGCTTCAGGGTATTCCCAACGAGATGCCTTCACCTGCTTAGGATTCCCTGGAAATGGCGTTGAGAGATATCCTGCCTATCTCTCCAACCCGGAGGTTGTCCTTAGGTATCCATAATTATAGCCCTTGATACTCTTGTCCTCCATGAACTTGTCTAATCCTTTCTTAAAGCTGTCAAGACTGACCGCTGTCACCACTTCTTCTGGCAGGGAGTTCCATAGACCAGTAATCCTCTGGGTGAAAAAGTACTTTCTCTTATTTGTTTGAGAACTAGTACCCAAGAGTTTCATCGAGTGTCCCCTAGTTCTAGTATAATGCGATAGGAAAAACAGTTTTTCCTTATCTACTTTGTCCACACCATGCATGATTTTATAAACTTCAATCAGGTCACCTCTTAGACGCCGTCGTTCAAGAGTGAAGAGGCCCAACCGTTGCAGCCTCAGATGGTAAGGAAGGTGTTCCAGTCCCCTAATCATCATTCTGGTTGCCCTCCTCTGCACTTTTATCCTTCTCCTTGAATGTCATTCCTTGTCCAACAAGCTCCTTCCTCCATCTTCTAATTTGGTTTTGCTCTTAGATAGCCTCAAAAATGTTAGGAAAACAATTTATTTCTTCCCTTGATTCCACCAAAAGAGTTGTTTTGCTGCTGCTGTTATCATCTTCAGAAAACTAACTCATTAGAGTAGATGTTGTGAATGCACTAAATGCTTCCTTGGTTCCTCTTGAGATTAGAAATTCTTCCTCTAAAAGTGTGTCCCTAACCCTTAACTGAGGCTGCAAACAGCCCCCCCCCCCGGACTAACTTTTGTGTGTATGTACTGTCATCTTTCTGACCTGAGATCAGAGAGCTGGTCCATGCATCTTCATCTCTAGCCACACACAGAAGCAGAATTGCATGCAAACACTCCCTGTACATCACACAACCTGCAGTTATCCTTTCTCACTGACTGGAGACAACAGCAGGAGAAGTTGGTGGACCTTGTGAGATGAGACAGGGATGTGTTGACTAAGGATGGAAACCTTCACTAGTCTTGTCCTAGCATGCATGGAAGAGGGAGTTCAATCTTATTCCCCTCACCCCAGAAGGAGTGAGAGATTCTGTGGGAGTCCCAAGAGAACAGCAAGAACACCTTTGGGCATATTAAGCACACCAAGAAGTATAACACAACAACAACACAATCAGTGCAAAGCAAAGATAGCTGCTAATTTGTTGGAAGGTTTTTAAAGGATCAGAAGCATCTGATGGGTTGTTTGCATCTCTTTTATCCATCAACCTGTTGTTCAATGCTTGCTCCATGCGCTTTGCTTCTGAAAGGGACAATTGTGTGTGTGTGTGTGTGTGTGTGTGTGTGTGTGTGTGTGTGTGTGTGTGTGTGTGTGTGTGTGCGTGCGTGTGCGTGCGTGTGTGTGGAGCGCTACTTGCCTCATTCCCTCTTAGAGGTGAAGAATCCTGCTGGTCATGAAAATAGTGAACAAATCAGCAAGTGGGGATTTTTCTTTTTGCATCTCTCGTGTCAACTGTTAAGGTGGAACTTTGGCTAGGTTGCCTTAGAACTATGATGGCGAACCTTGGCACTCCAGATGTTCTTGGACTTCAATTCCCAGAAGCCCAAGCCCCTGTGAATCCACACGAATGGGTTTGCTGCAATTCATCCAGCCTGCATCACACTGCCCTCATCACTCCTGGATGTGGAAGTAAAATGTTCTTGAAGTCCAAGAACATCTGGAGTGCCAAGGTTCACCATCATGGCCTTAGACTATTCAAAAACACTCTGCCACATGTTGAGGGAGAAGGGTCAGCCACAGAAGGAGAACCAAGGCGTAAGGGGAAAGGTCAGTTTGCTACGCTTCAGGAAAGCAAAAGTCTGGACATGGTAGTAGAGTAGACCCTACTGCCAGGGACTCAACGTTGAGCGTTAGGCGGTGGCTAACTAACCTGACTACCCTGAGGACTAGCAGTCTTGGTTGACAAAGTCCACCGGGAAAGGTGATGGACCCCAAGTGGATTAAATGCCACTTGGATCCCTCTGGGTGGAGAGCAGCAGCTTCATCCATCCTGGGCTGGGGATGATGATAATGATGAGGACTTTGCATGCCCAAAGGGCTCAGGGCCAGAAAGTGACTCTCTGAACAGGATCATTGGCACACTGTGGGTGTCCTGCTGTGATGCAGAAGGCCAAATGGAAGATCACTGCATTAAATTCTCAGGAATAATCTTCATGGCTGATTGCCAGGATGAGAGCCAATATTCGGAGTCTGATATGGCACTTAAAGAAGGAGAATAAGGAAAAGGAGGAGGAGCAGAATGTAGTGGGCAGGAAGGGAAGGATGGGGAAACTGAGGCAGAAGATGGAAGTCTCAAAGGCTGCAGCCCAAGGAGGCAGTTGGTCATTGGCAGGGCCAGAAGTCCACCTGCCCCAAATCCCATCATCCCTTCTCCAGCTATGCCTTTTTAGTGGGTCTTTTTTTGGGTGTGTTTTGAGGTTTTCCAAACAGGCATGTGCTTCTTTTGATTCCAAACCACATACTGAACCTCCAGCCTTTTAAACCGCTTTTCTTGGGGCAGTGGAGAGATTGAAGAACACCCCCCCCCCCCAGGGAGGAGGAGGAGGAGGAGGAGGGTTTGCTCCTTCCCGCTTGGCTTTTCTGCAGGTGTGCCGCTATGGAGACAAGGTCCCAGGAGGCTGGAGGGCTTTTGGTCATCCTTCCCTGGCTGGTCCAGGCCCAGCCAGATGTTTTTTCCCCCTCCACCTTCTTCCACCCCATGCGGCGGCCTCAGAGGCCCCTCCCTCCCTCCCTCCCTCCCTCCCGGCAGGCCTTTGCCTCCCTCCACTAATCGCATTAGCAGCACAGAGGAGCAGAACCGCCTTTGGGCTCCAGTCCAGACCTCCTCTGCACTTCTGCGCCAGCCTCACTCCTCTCTGTTGGCGGCCGCCAGCTCGACGGAGGGCATAGCAGGGCAAACAGTGAGAGGGGTGGGGAGACCAGAGGAAGGATGATGGAAATACCAGAGACCCCTCGAGGAAAGGGAACGACGGAGCTGACAGGTAGCTTACAGGTCAAGCCCATCTTCCTCCCCTACTTGTATCTGGTGGTTGCTTCCATTTAGGCATTTTGTCCATGCTCAGGGTGACAATGCTGTCCCGCATGCCTGCAAAGCAACCCCAGGCATTTCTAGCAGAGCGAACAATACAATAATTTCCTAATTAGACATCCTGCTGGTAATAAAACCTCCTAAGCATATGGGAATGGGACTGTTGTGGCTTAGTTGTGAAGAGGCTGATGACCAGAAGCTCAGCACACCAGCAGTTCCAGACCCGGGGGCTGCACAAGGGAGTGAGCTCCTGTCATCTGTCCCAGCGCCTGCCAACCTAGCAGTTTGAAAGCAAGAAACTACAAGTAGATAAATAAGTACTGGTTTGGTGGGAATGGTAACAGTCCTCCCTGCCACTTGACCATGAAAACGTCTGCAGACACAGGCAGCGCCGGCTCTTTAGCTGTAAAATGGAGATGAGCACTGAACTCTAGAGTCAAATATGACTGGCTTTCAAGCAAGGGAGACCTTACACTTTTTTAACCTATAGGAGCCAGAGTGGGAAAATGTCCCAGATGGGCAGGATAAAAATGCAATAAAAAAATAAATAACCTCCGGACTCTTCCCCTCCCCCAGACCCGCCTTGATCTGAGCATGTCTTCCTTGTGCTGTTGGCAGGCGATGCGCAGGAGAAAAGGCAGCTTCGGCCCTTAGAGCATTTCCACTCCGTTCCGCTCTCCTGGGCTATTTCTATCTCTTCTTGTCAAAATTTATCAAGTGCGTAATTGTTTAAACAGCATTAAAGCTCAGGAGCCAGAGCGGCTGGGGATTGTCCTGGGTCTGCCTGCCCTGTTCCTATTGACAGATCCGGGAAGGGAAAGAGCTGACCTGCAAAGGTGTGTTTGTGTGTGTGGACTGCACAGGGTGCATCAGACCCCCTCCCTCCCTCCCTCCCTCCCAAGCCTTTGGCTTTTGACATCTGCCAGGGATGCCCACAGTGTCCAGGGACTGAACTCTGCAGACCTCTTGCAAGCTGGACATCTCGGCCAATGGTTCACTGTCAATATGTGGTTATTTTTGCATTCTCCTCCTGCATTCCCACAGCAGCCATCTCTTGCTCCGGGACTCTGGCGGAGATGTTGCAGGTCTGGTGGTGCAGCGTGGTGAAGGAGGATGCATGGCCAAGAGGAGGAGGAGGAGGCCAGAGCTCTGGGAAGCTGCTGGTGCCAAGAGAAGGCCGGATGGTTCAGCTCTGAAGTTGAGACCACAGAGCAGGCAGTTCCCATGGAGGTCAAAGAGAGGTCCCAAGGGGAAGCCTTCCTTCATGCCAAAACCCATGTTCCCCAGCCACTACACAAGGGACAGGTCATGGCTGAAGTGGGATTGTGCCCAGGCCATGCCACACATCAGCGGATTTTCCAGGAAGAGCTTCATGGCAAGAACAAACACTCTTTATGGTAGGCAAGAGCAAAACCAAATTAGAAGACAGAGGAAGAAGGAGCTCACAGGACAAGGAAGGACATTAAAGGAGGAGGAGATGGCCGAGGAACTCAACCTCCCCTCCATCACTTGGAGGACCCTGAATAGGATGCTGAGGGTCGGAGAGCCTCGATGTAAGCCCAAAATGCTCAAGTAAAGAAGAGAAAACGCCTGCCTGGCACGAGAGTGGGAAAGATTGCAATGAGATTGTCTGAAGGTGTTTGGCTAGCAGTTTGGCAAAACACTTGGGGTCAGCTTTTAGCCCCTCTCAGTTTCAGGGGAGCTTTTGGGGAGATGGGGGTAGATCAGGTCTGGCCAGGTTGTCCTGCTATGGGTTATCCTGCCAGAATCTCAATTCTGATCATCAGGGGGTGGTTCACTAACCTGACCACCCAGAGGACTCATGGCCTTGGGTGGCAAAGTGCACAGGGAAGGGTGAGGGTCCTCAAGTGGATGAAATGGTTCCACATGAATCCATCTTGATGGAGGGCAGCAGCTTCATCCATCCTGTCCTGGGGATGATGATGAGGACTTTGTGTGCCAAAAGGGCTCAGGATCAGAAAGTGACACATGGAACTGGATCAGTGGTACTATGGGGGTCATGCTGTGATGCAGAAGGCAAATGGAAGGCCACCACATGATGATCACCATGAGGATTGCCAATATTTGGAATCGGATACAGTACTAGGAGAAGGAGAGAAGATCCCACCAGCCATGTCTGCATGGCCTGGCAATCTTGAGTTATTGCTCGCTGAGAAGTTGGCATAACGTCGGAGGAAGATGGAAGAGTCGTTCCTCTTGTGTGTCCTGGAAATCTGGGGTGACATTTGGAGCATCAGGCTCCCCTTCTTTGCCAGGGCAAATGGATGCCTGGCAGAGCCCATGGCAAGGAGGCCTTTTGCAACCCATCCATCCCCCCCCCACCCTCAAAGAGCCCAGGGTCCCAGGCAGCATCCCTCCCTCCCTCCCGCCTCCTCCTCCTCCATCCATCCATCCATCCTGGGTTGTCCTTCGCAGCTGCCAGCAGTTTTTTAGCAGGGAGGGAGGGAGGGAGGGAGGGAGGGTTGTTTACACAGTCTTCTGGACCCTTTATTTATTGCACTGGATTTGTCATGTTAACAAGAATAAACAAGCGGATGAAGGACGGGGCTGGGCTGCCGGCCATTGCTGAGGCCAAGGGGCCAGGGTCCTCCAGAAGGGGCTCTTGGAGCAGAGAGAGAGAGAAAGAAAGAAAGAAAGAGTGCAGGCTGGAAATGGAGCAACAAAGCTGGGACCCATCCCTGGAAGGAGGCTCCTGCCCCAAATGTTTCTGAACATTTGCAGGACAGCTGTTGGCATCTGCTGCACACATGTGCCGATGAGAGCCACTTTCTTCTTCTTCTTCCTTTGCTGCTCAGAGTTCATGTTTTGACATTGTGATTTGTCTCTCCTAAATAACGTTTGCACCAGCCTTTCCCCAACTCAGACTCATCCAGATGCTCTGGATTACAAACCACATCATCCCCCCACCAGGAAGATGGGAGTTGTAGGAGGGCACTAGACTGGCCTCCACCTTTTCCAGCATCAAGGCCTTCTCAAGTGAATCCTCTCTTCTCATTTGATGTCCAAAGTACTTTAGCTTCATCTTTACTATTTGACCTTCTAAGGAGCAGTCAGGGTTGATTTCTTCTAAGATTGACCTATTTGTTCTCGGGGCGGGCTGAGGAGGATGGTGGAGGAGAGAGGTGCCTGGAGGATGATGGTCAATAGGGTCGCAAAGGGTCGGTCGGAATCAACTGTGCGACTGAACAACAACCAGACGGGAAAAGGCAGGTTCAAAAGCCAGTCATGTCTGACAATAGGGTTCGGTGCTCATCTCTGTTTATGGACAAAGAGCCAGCTCTATGTTTCCATGGAAATGACCAGTGGCCACAGCTGGATCATCCTCTATTCTGGAAAGTGTCCCCTTTAATGGGAAGGAGGCCATCCTGACAGAATCTGCCACTACCTCAATTCAGTCTCTTCAGCTGCAATATGGATTCTCTCACTCAATTGAAATCCTACCTCTAGGATCCCTTTCTTTGTAAGGCTTTGTAAACATCCAAGAAGTGTCCAGAAATAATCATTACAGGTAGCCCCCCTCTTCCCTCCGTATCTGCAAGGGATGCAGTCTGAGATCTGAAACCCTGGTTGCCTGAAACCACAAATAACAGTTAACCCTATATTTTACATTGCAGACAGTGGCCTCTAGTGGTTAGCTCTGGCAATGCACCAGGAAATATAAACAGGTGAAACTCGGAAAATTAGAATATTGTGCAAATGTTCATTCAGTTCAGTAATGCAACTTAAAAGGTGAAACAAATATATGATATAGACTCATTACATGCAAAGTGAGATAGTTCAAGCCTTGTTATACTATTGATGCTTATGGCTTACAGTTTATTAAAACCCCAACTCCCCAATCTCATATACCCCATAATCATCACATAATCTCATGTACGCTGTAATCTCATCACAATTATAACAAATTAAGGCATGACATCTCTCGCTTTGCATGTAGTGAGTCTATCTCATATATTTGTTTCACCTTTTAAGTGAAATGAATGGACATTTGCACGATATTCTAATTTTCTGAGTTTCACCTGTATACTGTACGGTGGAACCTCATACAACAATCGCCCTGTATAACAACAAAATCGCATAACAATTAGGTTTTGGGGGGGAAATGGCATCCCGCAAAACAATTTTCCATATGGAAAAAAATTCATACATACAACAATTTTTCAATGGGAAAAACCACTTAGCAAAAAATCATTGTATGATTTTTGCTGGAGCTGTCTGATGTTTTTAAACCGTTTTTAATGCATTTTTGTATGGTTTTAGCTGTTTAGCATTTTTACTGTTTTATTTTGTCTTAAGGGGTCAGGGTGGTTTTTTTCGGCTGGGTTTTTAAAATGCTTTTTATGATTGTATGTTATTCAGAGCGGGACACAAATTTCTGTAAATAAATAAATAATAAATGATGCATTCCATAAGGAAAATCGCTAATTGATGCATGCATTGTACAGCAATTGTTTTGTACAACAATGAGCCCCATGGAACGGATTAAAATCATTGTATGAGGTACCACTGTATTTGTATTCATTGAAATACATAAACAAAGACAGTTTTGTGATCCATACATAAATCAAATAAAGGAGGAGGGTGATACCTTTATTGCAGGGATTCTCAACCTGTGGCCCACGGCACCATTTCATGTGCCCCCTCTCCACTGCCTCTACGACACCAGGAAGTGCCATGTGGTGGAGGAAGGGCAAAATGGCCATCCGGCCCCCGAAGCTGCCTTAGGGAGCGTGACCTGGCCCCCGGCTTAAAAAGGTTGAGAACTCCTGTTTTATTGGATCTCTTTTTAAAAAATCAAACATTGAGCGAGGTTTCGTGATTCAAGATCACTTCTTCAGGCATGCATCAATTTCTTGCCGACAAGGTATAAATAAAAGTCCCAAAAGTTGATTGTGAAATGTTCTACCAGGCTCTGTTTCTTAGAGGCGAGTTAGATAATAAAAAGCAGGTTGTACAGTATTTGGCATCCTCGACAACCACAGGAAACCAGGTATCTGCCCACTGGCTTCCCACAGATGGCCTTCTTTTGAAAACTGTGGCCTCCTTTGTGGCCAGAGGAAAGGGCAATACATGTATTTCTGGATTTTTCATTGCATATTTGTAGACCTGCAGATAAGTGAAACCCTGGGTACTGAACCTACGGTCAGACCTTCCTTTTCTAGGGAGTGGCCTAATCTGGAAGCCTTCCTGCAATGGTTCTTCTGTCTAAACTCCTTGGGGGGTGGGGGGTCATCCAGTAGGCACCCCCAGGGAGTGGAGAGATGACCGCAGAGCTGCGGACCCACCCACCAATCCACCCCCCCCCCCATTTGCTCCCACTCCCACTCCAGGCACCCCAGAAAGCTCTGGATTGCAAGCATAGCCATCCTGAACTGCCTACTCAGAGCTGGGAGGTACCTGTTGAAGACAATCTCCTGACTACCAGAGATTGATGGACTATTGATGATAACCTGAGAAACTGCTGAAAAAACAATCTCTTTTCTGCCAAGGCTCAGATGTCCCTATTTTGCTGCTGACCATTTCCTGCCAACCTCAATGACTCTCCCCTCTGCCCTTGCCAGCCTTTGAATAGCAGCTTGGAAGGGGGTGGCATGCCTTCCCTCTCCCTCTGGCAGCAGTGGTGGATGGGTGGCTAAGCGCCAACCTTCATGGCCTTGGAATCCATCTGGGCTTCCACCTGTTTGGCTGGCCAGTTCATGCACGTGGCACGGGGAGGGACTCATCCAGCTCCCCTGCCAAAAGGAAGCTCATGGCACTGTCCTATGGCCAGAACAACCTGAGCTAGGATGGAGGGGACTGGTGGCCAAACAGAGATGGAGGAGAAGAACTGGGCAACCCTCCTCCTCCTCCTTGTGCCATATCCAATTCTGAATCTTGGCTCCCCTCTTGGCGATCAACCACGAAGATTGTCCTGGGAGCCATATAATGCAATGGCCTTCCATTTGCCTTTCGCATCACAGCATGACCACCCATACCACCGATCCAATTCTGCAAGTCCCTTTCTGGTCCTGAGCCCTTTTGGCATGCAAAGTCCTCATCATCATCATCATCCCCAGGCCAAGATGGATGAAGCTGCTGCCCTCCATCAAGAGGGACTCAGGTGGGATTTAATCCACTGGGGAACCATCACCTTTCCCTGTGGACTTCGGCATCCAAAGCCGTTAGTCCTCAGGGTGGTCAGGATAGTTAACCAAGCCTGATGATCAGTGTTGAGTCTCTGGCAGTAGAGTCTACTACTCTATTACCATTGCAGGATCACCTGGTCAGACTGATATCCTGCCTCTGCTGAGGCATTGTCCAGCAAGATCCCAGTCCCAAGCTGGGGATTCATTGACCTGTGGATCTAGGTCAGTGATGGGCAGTCTTGGCCCTCCAGCTGTTCTTGAACTTCAATTCCCAGGAACCCTGACCAGCTGGTGTGTGGACTTGGGCCTCTGGGAATTGAAGTCCAAGAACAGCTGGAGGGCCAAGACTGCCCATCTCTGATCTAGGAGCAACCCCAGAGTCATCTAGTCCAGCCCCCAAGAGTGCAAGACTGCTAAAGTCACACTGGCAAATGGCCATCCAGTAGTAGGTGCTTCAAAACTCTCAGTGAACCAAGAGCTATAAACAATGAGATGCATGAAATGCAGACGCAGAAGAAAAGAAGAAAGAAATAGGCAATTCCTCATGACTTTAAGTGAAATGATTGCTTCAGTTTATAACATAAGCAAGTTGTGAGCTACGTTGCTAGAATCTTAAAACCATTTCAGCATGTCTTTAAATAAATAAAGGATGCTTGAAGCAAGCGGTGCCAATATGCAACCAAAGCATGAACTTCATGGAGAAGTAGCTCAACTGCATCAAGCCCTGGTCAAGGTAGGTCTTCATCACCTGTACTTTGCATCCACTTCTCTACCTGAGCAGAAAACAAGGTGGGCAGAACCAAGGGGGTAAAGGGGAATATAAAGGAGAAGAGGATGGACAAAAACAGTGAAAGGGGTGGAGGCACAAGAGGGCATGTCCCTCACATTATCCACTGCCTGCACAATTGAAAAGCCATGTCCCAGCCTAAAGGATACAAGGCAGGGTGTGTGTGAAGTGTATAACTGGTCTGATTTGTGGCCAGGGGTGCAGGACACACACACACACACACACACACACACACACACACACACACACACACACACACACACACACACACACACACACCGGGAAGGCCTTCCTTTTCTTTCTTTACTTTTTAGAGCAATGTACAACTTAAAAACTAAGGAAGAATTCAGAACAAATTGAAATGTTAAAATAATTCGACTAAATCAAGCAATGACCCTCATAGCCACCCAGAAGGCATGGGGTGTATCTAGTGCCACAACCCTGGCTTATTTAGCCCTACCTGGGGCTTTTTCCTCCTGCCCAGGTGCCCCCCCTTTTTATAGGTACCAGGGATGTTTTATGGATGTTTTAGAAGTTTTAGTATTTGGTTTTAATTAATATGAGGGACGGGTTTTAACTAATGTTGTGAGCTGCCTTGAGGCACATTGGCAAAAAAGGTGGCCATATAAATCTGAAAAATGAATGAATGAATGAATGAATGAGTGCACTCTCTGGGCAGTTCACAGAGTAATTTGCATTTTGCCCCCAAAATGCTGTGTCCTCGTTTTACGGAGCTTGAAAGGTTGGAAGAGGCTGAGTCAACCTTGATCCCTGGTCAGGATCGAACTCACAACATTTTTGGCTGTAGTACAACAGTTTAACCCCCTGGGCTCTGTAATGACAGGTGGCTTTCTGGTAACTGTTCTTCTTTTTCATGGTCCCCTGTGAATTCTGCAGCAAACCCATTCGTGTGGATTCACAGGGGCCCGCAAAGAAGAACGTGATAGAGCGATCTCGGAAGGATGGAAGGCTGAGTCAACCTTGGGTCCAGTCAGGATCGAACTCACACCCGTTTGGCTGCAGTAGAGCAGTCTAACCCCTGCATCATCAGAGCTCAGGGCTATTTTTGATCAAAACAGGCTATGTCACAATAGCAACCAAGAGGCTGAAAGGTGTGATTGTGGCCATTTCTGAAATCATCTTACAGTCTTTGTTTGAAGCCCATAATAGGGTTTTCTAGAAGCTGCAAATGACCACTGGAGTCACTTCCTATTCTAGAAAAAAGAAAGGGTTATTTTTTGTTATCTAAGTTAAAGGCCAAGGTTACCCATGCTCAGAAGCTAGTCGTATCTGACTCTAGGCTTCAGTGCTGATCTATGTTCATAGCCAAAGAGCCAGCACTGTCTGCGTCTAAACAGGGGGACGAAAATAATGCAGAGGTTGCAAACTTCTAGCAGGACAAGGGGCTATTGCCGTGGTGGTGGTGGGGAAATGCTGTTTGCTTTTGAGTTTGAGGAGGAAACGGGGCTTTGTAGCCTGCACATTTCTATAGGGAAAAACAGCCACTGGACTCTCAAAAACTCCTTCCCAACACACACTTTGACTTTAATCTGCTCTTGCATGCTGGATACCTCCTCCGCTGCCCCATCTTCTACTGCATGTGACCTTACTTGCAACTGCCATGCGCGCCCCTCTTACTCCGGCTCTCCTCCCAAGGAACATGCCGAGCTGAAAGCACTAAACCACCTGCCAGGGAGAGAGGTGGGGCAGCTGTTCCCACAGCCGATGTCCTGGCCTCTGGCCCACCATGGCCTATCCAAAGGTTTTGTTGCCCTCTTACCAAGTGGTGCATCTCACAGTGGCAGTGCTATTAATCATGGGCAGGGGAGGGATGGTGTTAGAGTAAAATCCTGCCGATTAAATTAATTACCCCGAAAGCAGATCACCAGATTAGTGCTGTGCATACTTAATTATGCTACCAGGTTGTGGTTGTTGTTTTTTATTTATTTATTTATTTATTTATAGTCATATTTGTATATGCCGCCCACTCAGGCAGAACCCGACTCAGGGCGGCATTACAACAATTCTAAAAATACATAAAAAACGTTATAAAAACCCACATCCCACCCCCTTTAAAAAAAACCATAAGCAAGGAGCCCCGGTCCAGGAGCGTGCGCAATTGGCGAATCACCCGAAGTTGGGCAAAAGCCCTCCTGGCCACAGCCGCTACTTGTTCTTCTAGCAGCAGCCGTGAGTCCAGAAGGACCCCCAAATTGCGCACTGGGTCTGTCTGGGGCAAAACAGCCCCATCCAGTACCAAAGGTGGTAACTCCCTGGATAACACAGGGCCCCTTATCCACAGCCACTCTGTCTTGCTGGGATTCAGCCGAAGCCCATTGACCCCCATCCAGACCCCAATGGCCTCCAGGCATCCGGATAGGATTTCAACAGCATCACTGGGGTCCCCACGGGCCGAGATATACAACTGTGTGTCATCCGCGTACTGATGGTACCGCACCCCGTGGGAACGAATGATCTCACCCAGTGGCTTCATGTAGATGTTAAATAGGAGAGGAGAGAGCACCGAGCCCTGAGGCACCCCATACTTGAGAAGCCTAGGGCTGGAACTCTCACTCTCTAACCACACCGACTGGGTACGGCCCTCCAGAAAAGAGGAAAACCAGGACAACACGGTGCCCTGGATCCCCAGTCCTTCGAGCCGTTCCAGAAGGATACCGTGGTCGACGGTATCGAAGGCCGCTGAGAGGTCAAGAAGAGCAAGGACGGATGGACAACCCCCGTCCCGCTCCCGCCAGAGATCATCCATCAGTGCGACCAATGCTGTCTCCGTTCCATACCCGGGTCTGAATCCTGATTGAAAAGGGTCTAGATAATCCGCTTCCTCCAGGACACTCTGCAGCTGGCGCGCCACCGCCTTCTCCAAAACCTTACCCAGGAAGGGCAGGTTGGAAACCGGCCTGTAGTTGTTAAGGACAGCTGGGTCGAGGGACATTTTCTTCAGGAGGGGGCGCACCAAAGCATGTTTTAGCTGTGCAGGAAATACCCCCTCCCGTAAAGAAGCATTTATTATCCCCCCAACCCAGCCACCTGTTACCTCCTTGGAGGCTTTCACCAACCAAGTGGGACAGGGGTCCAAAGGACATGTAGTGGCACGAACAGCTGCAAGGAGCCTGTCCACTTCATCAGAGACAACAGGATCAAACTGATCCCAGATCGTACAGCAAGACTGTGCTCCGGCACCTCCCCGACCCTCCCCATCCACGCCGGGATTCAGCCCTGAACGAATCCGATCGATTTTCTCCACCAGATGGTCAGCAAAGTCCTCAGCCGAACCCTGCCAACCGGGCACCGATCTCCCCCTACCGAGGAGGGACCTGGTTACCCGGAACAGGGCGGCTGGGCGATTATCAGCGGAGGCAATAAGGGTGGTGAAGTATTGCCGCCTCACCACCCCCATCGCCACTAGGTAGGCCCTAATAGCAGCTCTAGCTAGTGTCCAATCGGAGTCATCCTGGGTCTTCACCCAGCGGCGCTCTAGGCGTCTCTTTGCCCGTTTGAGTTCCCGCAGTTCATCCGTGAACCACGGGGATGACCTAACCCCACGGGCACGGAGAGGCCGCAGTGGCGCGATTTCATCCAAGGCTACTGTTGTCGTCCTATTCCACAGGTCGACGAGTGCCTCGGGTGAATCGTGTAGCCGATCCAGAGGAACATCCCCCAGTTCCCTCTGGAATCCATCTGGATCCATTAGTCGCCGAGGGCGGGCCATTTTAATCGGCCCAGCCTCCCTACGATGAAGTGTCGCCCCCAGAAAGTCAAGAGTCACCAGATAGTGATCCGACCATGGCACAGGTGAGATGACTAAATCCTGTAATCTTAGATCACTCTGCCACTGCTCCGACAAGAAAACTAAGTCTGGCATGTGACCACTGCCCCTGGTCGGACCCCGAACTACCTGAGGCATGGAAGCCATGAACTCCCTTGCCACCTCAGAAGCCATCCCCAATGATGGCAAATTGAAGTCCCCCAGAACCATAAGCCTCGGGATCTCCAACGCCAGCATCGAGGCGGCCTCGAGGAGCTCAGGCAGGGCATCCCTTACCCTGCAAGGGGGCAGGTACAGGAGTAAGATCCCCAACTGACCCTTGGGGCCCAGCCGTAGAAGCAGGGCCTCGCAACCAGACACTTGTGGAGCAGTGGCCCTAGCAACTCCCAAGGACTCCCTGGCAACAATGGCGACACCACCGCCCCTCCCCTCACCTCTAGGCTGGTGCCAAATACCGAACCCAGCTGGACATATGTCCGAGAGAGGTACTCCATCTTCAGGAGTCAGCCAGGTTTCGGTGATGCATGCCAGGTCGGCCCGCCCATCCTGGATGGCATCTTGAATCAGGGGGGCCTTATTACAAACCGACCTGGCATTCACCAGCAGCAGCCTAAGGGTGGGGCCACTCCGGATCTGCTGCTCAGGGCCCAGAGATGTACCTGCAGGGCTGGAATGAGGGACCGCACTTAAACATCGGACCCGCATTCCCCGAGTGCGGCCCGCCCCACGGTACCCGCCATACCGCCCCATGCCCGTCACAACACCTATATGGTTCTCCGGAGCCTCCCTAGATAGAATGCTGCCCCTCCTTCCTGGCTGGCAGGACCAACATTCTCTCTTCCCTCCCCATCCGCCATCCCCCCCCCAATTCTGGCAACAAACATAGCAAGTCCTGTCGTCGACATCTCCTTTTTCTTCCCCCCAGGTAGGGAGGACGAAGGCAAGAAGCTGGGGGGGACGTCCGTGCGCTGAGGCAGCCTCCACGGCGGCGACTTCGGCTCCCCAATGCCACGGGGAGCCCTCCTAAACTCCCGACCCGATGGCAGGGGGCGGGGAGGGACAGCCCTGCGTGGCGGCTGCGGTGGCGGCGGCGGCGTCTTCGGTTCCAGCGTTGTCTGCTTCTGCCTCCCATTCCCGGGCCGAATGGCGAGGGCCCCGGGAAGAGGCAACACGGTGGTTTCCGGGCCTCCGGCGGCGTCTCCTTTTTGAGTCCTCCCAACAGGCAGGGCCCAGAGGGCGGGGGGACGCACCTGCCTCCCATTCCCAGGCCGAATAGCATGGGCCCCGGGAAGAGGCAACGCGGCAGCTTCGGCGGGGCTCCAGCGGCGCCTCCTCTTTGAGCTCTCCCGGCAGGCAGGGCTCGGAGGGTGGGGAGACGCACCTGCCTCCCATTCCCGGGCTGAATTGTTGTTGTTGTTGTTGCTTCGGTATGTACACTCCTTCTGTGCAAAGACTTCTGAAGAGCTCTGGATGCATCCTGCCCTAATTCAAATCTCAGCACAATTCCTATTCCAACATTGTGTTTTCTCTCTTCCCTGCCTCAGGCTTGTCAACCGAAGGGTGGGATTTTTCTGGTGGTAGAAATGGTGAGGGCTTAGCAGAAAAAGAAATGATGCTGAAGAGGCAGAGAGGCAATAGCCAAACCACAAGCCGAGAGGACTGTTCACTCACACTTGGCTTCCCTTGGCACACAAATGCTCCTGGGCTACTCATAAGACAGCAGGAGAACTCAGCTGGGCACCTGCTGGGCACCCGACTGACCTGAGACTGGCAGCTCTGGGCAGGTCAGGAGATGGTGCGAGCCTGTTGTCCAGGTGGCAAATGGCAGGTGGTGAGTTCTCCCTCTCTGTCCATCTGCTGCCTCACTGACTCCATGGTCATCTGCCACAACCAGGCCAGATGGGAAAGGAGATATGGTGCCACATGTCCTATGGAGTCAGAACTGGCCTTTCATCAGCCTTCCACATCGTAGCATGACACCCATAGTACCAGTGATCCAGTTCTGTGAGTCATTTTTGGTCCTGAGCCCTGTTGGTCCTGAGCCCTGTTGGCACGCAAAGTCCTCCTCAGCCCCAGGCCAGGATGGATGAAGCTGCTGCCCTCCATCAAGAGGGATTCAAGTGGAATTTAATCCACTTGGGGACCACCACCCTTCCCTGTGTACTTCACCACCCAAGGCCGTTAGTCCTCAGGGTGGTCAGGTTAGTTGCAAGGAGATCAAATCAATCGTGAAGGAAATCGGCTCCGACTGCTCCTTGGAAGGACAAACACTGAAGCTGAAGCTCAAGTACTTTGGCCACCCAATGAGAAGAGAGGACTCACTGGAGAAGGCCTTGATGCTGGGAAAGATTGGTGGCAAAAGGAGAAGGGGCGGCAGAGGATGAGATGGGTAGATGGCAGCATTGATACAGTGGGTGTAGATTTGGGCAGACTAAGGAGGATGGCAGATGACAGAGGAGCCTGGTGTGCGGTGGCCCATGGGCTCGCCAATGGTCAGACTCAACTGTGTGGCTGAAGAACAACAACAAACTGAAATCCAGGTTTCTGGGAAGAGGAGGGAGGAATGCCTGTGTGAGCTCAAGTGTTCAATGCTACAAAAAGGTGGGTGGTTTGTCTCTCTCTAGCAGCAAGCAATGCTCCTGCTAAGTGTCGATGCTGCCTCTCCGTCCAATAGTCATGGCTCTAAAAAACCCAACCACACCTAGTCATTTGGGGGTGGAGGTTTCAAGCTTTCTGGACTGGCAGGAAACCCTTGTTCTTTGAACCCATGCCCCCTTCACCTGCTCTTCTTCATCCCAGAAAGCCTTTCACAACCTGCTGGTTTCTCTTCTTCGCGACCCTAAGCCCAAAAGCCAATGGAATATATCTGAAGCAAGTCACTATGAAAAATCTCAAATGAAATTCATTTCTGGAATGAGATTTTCACATTGCACAGGAGATGTGGATTTATATGGCGAATTTCCAGAGAGAAACGACAGAAAGAAGAACTTAGACTAGAGGTGCCCAAACTTTTTGGGCCATGGGCCGGACACGTGGTTCAGGGTGTTGGTCACTATGGTCTGGGGGCCAGATCTGTCTCCGACGCCAAGTCATCTGGCCCACAAAGCCCTTGTTGCTCCCGGAAGCGGAAGTAAAATGCGCCCATACGGGCACATTTTACTTCCGCTTCCGGGATCAATGAGGGCATTCTGGGCTGGATGAATTGGCACTGCAGGCCGGATCCAGCCCCCAAGCCATAGTTTGGGCACCCCTGTCTTAGACAATGTGTTGACTTCTTGGAAAGAAGAGACTTCATCTCTCTCACCCCACCACAATTCATTTAAAGTCATTCCCTTCTAAGCAGTTGCCCAGATGCGCATATCTTGTTCCCTTTGCTGAGCGCCACACCTGATCCGTCGATCATAATAAAGATATATATACACACACACACACACACACACACACACACACACACACACGAGTGTTCTCTAGCTTTTTCCTGGTGTGAAGATGAATTGCCACAGTTTGATTCAAACATCTCTGCTGAGTTTCCCTTGCGTACAGAAAATGGTCCAGAAAGGCAGAAGGAAAACAAGCCTTCCAGCAAGGTCAAAAAACATCAGGCAACAGTGGGACTTATGTTCATTTATGGTGGTGAACAAGATCTGGGCAAAAGTCTCTGAGGAATTTAATAAGATATTACCCTTAAAGGTACAAATGTGTCCTAGGATTGTGTTGCTAATAGAATAGGGTGATCTAAATGTAGATAAGCATAAGAAAGACTTGTCATTATGGTATGAGATTGTTAATGGCTAAGAGTTAGAAAATGTACATGCACAAGGAATTACGGAAGATGGCTAAAAATGACAAGCTGACATGCAAACTAAAATATTAAAAAGGCTTGGCAAATTAAAAAGAGTTTATAGACACTTGGAGAGAATATATTGATTACATCTTTCATAAATCTAAAGCAGTTAAGCCTCGACAACTTTTTGGAAATAGGGGTTAAGATATAAATAAGTGCCTAGACCAGTCATGGTGAATCTTGGCACTCCAGCTGTTCTTGGAATTCAATTCCAAGAAGCCCACGTTTCTGTGAATCCACACAAATGGGTTTACTGTGCATACACAGTATGTTGTTTTCTGCATATTTGCAGTAAACCCATTTGTGTGGATTCACAGAGACTTGGGCCTTCTGGGAATTGAAGTCCAAAAACATCTGGAGTGCCAAGGTTCACCATCATGGGCCTAGACTCATGATGGCGAACCTTGGCACTCCAGATGTTTTTGGACTTCAATTCCCAGAAGGCCCAGTGAATCCACATGAATGGGTTTGCTGTGATTCATCCGGCCCACACCACCCTCGTCGCTCCTGAAAGCAGAAATAAAATGCTCCTGTATGAAGGAAGGGTTAACTCAGAAGAGGCTTAAATGTACGGGCACATTTTACTTCTGTTTCCAGGAGCGATGAGGGCAGCGTGGGCCTGATGAATTGCAGTAAACCCATTTGCGTGGATTCACAGGGGCTTCTGGGAATTGAAGTCCAAGAACATCTGGAGTGCCAAGTTTCACCATCACAGGCCTAGACAATTGGGTTTAGAGAATTATGGATAAGAGAATAAGGTACCAAGGTGGTGGGTGCACATTATAGATTATCATTAAATATTTTGCTTTGTATTTTTTCCTGTAATCATGAGATTTGTTTAAATGATGTGATATACTTGTTTGTTTTATTTTAAATAACAATAAAATTATTTTAAAAAATAAATACCAGTGATCCAAGATACAGGATACGGAGGGCTATGCTTCTGAAGGAGTTGAGCGGCACTGTCTGGGGAAGGAGGCGACGTCCAAACTTGGAAGTCAGCGGAGGACTGGTTGAATGGTGGAAGGTGTAACAGGCATGTGGAGTGTGAAGAGATGCTACAAGAAACCCCCGAGGCCATGCTTTGGAAATGGGGTGCTATACATGATCAGATTGCGTTGATTCTAAAAAGGGCAACAAGGGTGTCTTCCTGGAAAGGATGGATAGATTGTTGCCCTCAACATGCTGGGGACTCATTTCACCCACCTTGGAAGGATGGAAGAGGTTGATCTAACCTTGACCCCTGGTCAGGATTGAACTCACAACCTTTTGGCTGCAGCATAACCCCTGCGCCGCCAGGGCTCTCTAATGACAAGTTGCTTGCCTGTAGCTTTTCGTCTTCTTTGTGGCCCCCTGTGAATCCATACAAATGGGTTTACTGGGCATAACCCATTCATGTGGATGCACAGAGACTACAAAGAAGACCTTGAAAGAGCAGCGTAGGGGCAGAAATAGACGTTGTAGATAGTCCATCATTGGAACATTGTTCTATTTAACAAGGGTATAGCAATTCCCCTTCTATACTGCCCCGGAGCGCTTCATGCACTCTCTGGGTGGTTCACAAGTTCATTTGCCCCCAATGTGCTGGGGACTCATTTCAGCCACCTCTGAAGGATGGAAGAGTCTGAGTCAACCTGGAGCCCTGGTCAGGATCGAACTCACAACCTTTTGGTTGCAGTACAGCAGTTTAACCCCTGCGTCACCAGGGCTTCCAAAGGGAATCGTGGACTGGGAAGAAGCGAGGGTCCGGTCTCTCTGTCTCCCTCCTGCCATCCCTTCCCTGCCCAGGGCAAAGACTTACGCTGCTGCTGAGACTGTACTATTTAAAAGAGAGAAGAAGCCAATGGACCCTCATCCTCCAAACCAACACAGCAAATGCCACACACGGAGGGGTCATTGCTGGGGGTGCCACAACTCCACCACAACTCCCGTAAGGCCCCATGCCCCCTCCCCCTTTGGATACTAAGTGACTACAACTCATAACATCTGGCCAGGACTCCTGGCTTCTGCCTCCCATGAACCAACCTGAGGGAAAGTTCTGAAGAGCTCCAAGTTTCTATTTTCCGCATGGTTCTTCCTCCCCAGCCATCCCTCTGAAGAGCGGCTAAAGCAGGGGTTGCCCAATCTATGGCCTGTGGGCCAGATCCGGCCCCTAATGGCAATTCATCTGGCCCATGCCACCCTTACCTCTCCCAGAAGCGGAAGTAAATGTGCCCGTACGGGCATGTTTTACTTGCCCTTCCAGGAGCAACAAGGGTGGTGCGGGCTGGATGAATTGGCATTGGGGGCCAGATCTGGCCCACAGGCCATAGTTTGGGCACCCCTGGTTTAAGCAGAGAAAATGGCATCTTAAAAGCTGTCTCATCCTGTTGCAAAACAGATTGCAAGGCTTGTTTTGCTTCCAGTTCCAGTGGGAGGACCCACGTGAACAGCCTGCTGAACCACGTGACCGGCCCACAGCCCAAAAGGCTTGGGCACCCCTGGGCTAAAGGCTAAACTGTCAGATTTTACCTCCGGCCACAGCCTTGTTGACTCAAGAGCTCGGGCAGATGTTCCTTTATTTAATGTCATTGTTTTCTCTCTGCCAAGCAGAACAGATGAGACCTAAGCAAAATGGGGAGTTCAAAGTTTCCTCTCCCCCCCCCTTCTCTCTCTTTTTCCTCCCCCCACCTCAAGACCAAGGCCATGTATCTCCCACACGTTGCCTCTCTCTCAGGTTGTTACTCTTCCCTCTCACTTCATCTTGTACATCTTGGGGTGACACTGAGAGAACTCAGCAAGAGAAGGACCCTCAGCATCCTCTGAATGGAGATGAGCCTCAAGTCCACCGGCTCAGATCCAGAAAGGGCTTTATGGCGAGAACGAACATTCTTGAGGGTACGCAAGAGCAAAACCAGATAAGAAGATGGAGGGAGGACCTCACTGGAAAAGGATGACATTAAAGGAGGATATAGCTGAAGAACCCAATCTCCCCAAGGTCACTTGGAGGACCCTGAATAGGCTGAAGGTCATAGTCCCTAAATGCAAGATCAACATGCTCAACTACAATCAGGCGCGCCTTGGTACCGGCAACCTTGTATTGCTGGCTAACCTTTTCCACACTAGGTTGGGCGAAGGGAACTGCAAAATGAACTCACTAAATGGTCCCTTCGTTTTGGCAGTTTCACGTCTGGCCTACACACAGAAGAAGAAGTGGGGGCTGCGGGTGGACAACAACATGGTGTGTGAATGTGGAGAGATGCAGAATCTGGTTCCTTTGCTGGTCTGCTGATGACGGCCATAAACATGCTGCCAACAAGGACTTAAGTTTGGCTAATGCCAAAGCCAAGCAAGTGGCTTCATTTTGGCAATCCAAAGTTTGGTTTGGACACAAAAGGAGAACCTTGGATCTATTACGTCCCTATTTGTGAGAAATTCTTCAAGAACAAACCCAAAATGCCGTTGCTCTCCCTTTGACCTCACCTGCCCTCTTCTGCCTGCCAAACAAGTAAATGGCTTCTCCGAAACCAAAGAGCCCTTCGCCCTCCATTCGACACCGCAAAGTTGGTGGAAAGTGCGGGGATGTTGGAGTCCGGTTTTTAAGAGTCAAGGACGGAAAGCCCTCAGCTTCAAAGTTAATGAGCTTGGATCGTTTCCCACTTCCACTTCATATGTTTTTCACTCCCAAATTATTAAGAAATGTGAAGGTTTTGGTAAAGTCTTATCAAAAATACTCTGAAATGAAATATATCTCCTCCTTTCCCCCCACCAACCAAATCTCTCCTCCTCCGCATCCTCCTCCTCCGCATCCACCCACACATCTCCACATTCCCCTCTTCGACCCCTTTCAGTTTTTTGGTTTTGACTCTTGATTTCGTGATTTTTGGCCTATGTTCCTCGGGGGAGATTTAGCTCCGCACTTCAGGATAATCTCTTTCCCTGGACTTTAAACAAATGTTGCTTCGTAACTTTGGACGGCGTCCACGCTAACTGCTATACGATATGTGGATCCAACTGTGCTTTTAGTTAGCTAATTACTTTGTGGTTATTCTTGTTTTCCTCTTGAGGATAATTTATAGAAAGGGGGGGTCGACAGGCCAAGAATAGATTAATAGCAATAAATAGATAACATTCCTGCATCAATGCTTGGCTCCTTTTCCACCTGCCCCCCTGCAAACACACAACACAGAACGGATCCCCCCCCAACATACATGCTGCCCAAGGGGGCAAGCCAGTTCCAGGGAGTTTCTGGGCAATGTGAACGCCTACTTACGTCCGACTCGGAGGTTGACGCGGTACTTGACATGCCACGAAGGCCCCTCGTAGCAAGTGTATTGGCCACTGTGGGAGAGGTCCACGCTCCGCAGGACTAGGCGCGAACCGTCGAGATGCGAGGAGTCCAGGTCTGTGCTGTTGGCCGTCCAGGTGACCATGGCATCCTGGTCCACAGACCCACACAGTAACGTCACATCCGTCCCCAACTGCGCGTAGTGAATATGGGTTTCTGGGGAAGGAAGAGAAAGAGAGGTTGAGTCCTTCAGGGGATGACTTTCTGGAACACCTGGAGAATGCTCAGCTTCAAAGAGAGAGAGAGAAGCCCCATGACAAAGAAGGCTCACACACCCTTCGCTCTTGTCAACTTTCCCTCAAAGAGCTGTAGGACACCCAGCAACTTTTAGAGAGACAGAAAACAGCAACACACACTCAATCATCCTCTCCTCTGTGCACACCTGGAAGCAGGTCCGGACAGGTATTCTCTCCCTGAGACACCTGGACAGGGGAAACAGGTGCTCACCTGCTCTTGCAGTTCTCTCCCCCATGCATAGGGAAAGGGAATCAGGTCTTCTCAGCTAAAAGAGGAGGCTGAGACCAAGTGCAGAATTACACCCTCTGGAGTAGCTAAGAGAAACCTTTTAAGCAGGGCAAACCCCAAGTAATTTGTTCCTTTCCAGGCTGATGAGGCTGTAGCCAAGTCAGATGTCGGGAGCGGGGGGGGGGGGGGGGTAGGAAGAAAACTACTTTGTTGGTGTAGTGAGTAACAGCCATTATGTCTCCCTTGCTCAAAAGCTAGTTGTGGGTTTGATAATCTTCCTTGCTCGAAAGCTAGGATGCGGTGATAATCTCCATTTACAGCCAAAGAGCTAGCGCTGTTTGCATCTGCAGATGTTTCTGTGGTCATGTGGCAGGCATGACTATACGCCGGAGAGCATGGAACGCTTTTACCTCTCCCACCGAAGCGGTACCTGTTTATCTACTTGCAACTTCTTGTTTTCAAACTGCTAGCTTGGCAGGAGCTCAGAGAGATGATGGGAAGCTTACTCCATCACACAGCACTTGGGTCTTGAACTGCTGACCTGCCAACCTTTTGGTCATCGAGTTACCGTGGCCCCATCACAGCTGCCACTTACTGTCAAACCTTACTTTTAAAGGTTATTTAAGTCATTTCGACATAAATCATGCTCATCAATGCCACCAGAACAATAACTCAGGGAGTAGTGCAGACAGTAATTCAGCCAGTTACAATTTCAAGAGGATGAGAAATAAATGGGAGTAGGTCACTTTTCAAGCAACAGGAAGGAATTCTGTTTCAAAAGTAACTTTCCAACACTACAGAGAGCAATCTGCACTGCGCATTGATGATACCTATGGCCTCCCACCAAGTACTCCCCAGAAGGTCTTCGCTGTGACAATACTCTCCTTGATGTGGCAGCAAACAGTAACCAAAATCTCTAATTACCGGGCTATCAGTGCAGGGAGAAAAAAATATACAAAACAGGGTACCGGGGGGGGGGGGGAGGGGGGGAGATACTTTGACGTCACATGATTCTACGTCAATTATTAAAATCAGTTTTTTTATTTTAGTAAACAAATAGTACAAACGTTTGGTGATGGTAAACATCATTTACCATTTGGATTTGGTTTAACTTAAAGTGGTGTTTGACCAGCCCGACAAGAATATCTCCACCCACTGCCTGCCAGTCGGAAGTTTCGCAAAGCGCAATGAGTGCACACTGTTTCACATTAAGATGTTTTCAATACAGCAAAGTAAAGTTGTAGTAAGTCGGTTTTTTATATACTGTATTTTCTGGCGTATAAGACTACTTTTTAACCCCGAAAAATCTGTGCCAAAGTCGGGGGGCATCTTATAGGACAGGTACTTAACTGCAGGTTGTTTCCCCTTGCTTCATATGTCCGGCGCATATGGTGGGGGGTGCCGCGGCCGAGTCCCTGCTCTGTGCGGGGAGTACGAAGCAAGGGGAAGCAAGCTGCACACATCTTCCTGTACCTCGAGGAGGAGAACGTGAGCGTGGATTGGCTCTCCACCAGAACCTGCCCATTCAACTCGGAGGGCTGCGCGTCTTTGGATTGAGTGTGGGTTAATTTTTATTTGGTGTGCATTGGAAGAGAGGTAGTCTTATATGGCAAGTATATTCCAAACTCTATATTTTAACTGGAAAAGTTGGGGGTTGTCTTATACGCCCAGTCGTCTTATACGCCGGAAAATACGGTATTTTTTGGTTTTTCCATTTAATTTTGTATTATTACCCTAATGATGTTCAGTTCTTTTCATTTTTATCATCATATGAATTCATCTAATTCTAAATACTGTATAGGAATGTCGTATGTAAATTTTCTATAATTTAATAATAAACTTTAAATGTTTATTTTTTCAGTTTTTAATTGGATAATTGCTGAAAATGCAGTTTTTGTAGGTTAATTTTTTAGAAAAAAATACTTTCCCTGGTAGGGCCCGCATCACAGGTTCAGCCTAGGGGCCCACAGATCCTAAATGGGGCACTGTTTGGTGTATCCATGTGGAAGACCGCCGCCTGGAGCGCCGCCGCAGCGGAGGAAGGCCTCTGCCTTCCCCGTTCTTGCCGGGAGGGATAGAGGGCCGTGGGCCGCCGGGGCCATCAGTGAAACTGTTGAGCTGGTGGGTCTGTTACTTGTGGACCTTGTCGCTCGGAACTTTGTAACTTTACATTGTTTTTTCTGATTACATTGTTGTATTTGTTGATATATTGTATTTTCTGTACTCTGTATTTCGAATATTGTGTTTTTATATTCTTTGTAAGCCACTTTGAGTCGTCCATTGGATTGAGGGAAGCGGGATATAAAACATTATTATTATTATTATTATTATTATTATTATTATTATTATTATTATTATTATTATTATTATTATTATTATTATTATTATTATTATTATTATCCCCCAACCCCCAACCATGCCTGAAACCCAGCCACCTCCCCCAGAGATTCTGCTGACCCCCAGTTGTCCTGATTTTTCTGTCATAAATCCTTGCTAGGAGAACAGTGAAATATGCTCTGTTATGTTGCAAGAATGCCAGAGTGTAAAGCCGCTCAGAGTACAATACACTCGGAAGTCCAATAAATCTACATTAAACCTCCATTGCTGCTGATGGATCACATTAGCTAAATGAGACTGAACCGCTTGGATTGCTTGAACTGCCTGGTCAGTAAAGAAAGATCCGCTCTCCTGGCAAGACGGGGAAGGAGTTCAAAAGCAGGAGGGATCAATTTTCCTTTCAGGCAGATCTCTGAATTGAGTTTTCTTTCTTTCTTTCTTTCTTCTCGCCCTCCTCCTTCTTCGAGAATGGGTTTAGACCTTCTGATCCACTACCTGGCCATGCAAACTTGAGAAATGCAGACTTGGATTTCTGGACTGCAACTTGCACAGCTGCCCAAGGAATTCTGGGAATCATACCCAACCCCCCCCCCCCCCCCCCAAATCTACGCACCTTCTAGACACTTCCCCTCATCTAAGTGCAAGAAACAGTGGGGCATCAAACTACTAAAAAATGCACGTCTTCTCCCTTGGGATCGAAAATTCTCCAGAAGAAGCAAATAAAACTCAAGGTTGACTTCGCCTCTTAGCAGTGACAGATTTTACATTCCTAGGACCAAAGATAAAAAGGCAACTGATTCTTGGGAGACAAACTATGAGAAACCTGGGGAACATAGTGAAAAGCAGAGACATCACCTTGAAAACAAAAATCCACATAGTCAAAACAATGATTTTCCCTGTGGTAATGTATAGGTGCGAGAGCTGGACCATTAGGAAGGCTGAACGCAGAAGAATAGATGCCTTTGAGATGTGGTGCTGGAGGAGAGTTTTGAGAGTCCCCTGGACAACGAAAAGAACAAATAGGTCAATACTGGAAGAAATCAATCCTGACTGTTCATTGCAGGGACAAATAGTGAAGATGAAGCTAAAGTACTTTGGACACCAAATGAGAAGAGAGGATTCACTTGAGAAGGCCTTGATGCTGGGAAAGGTGGAGAGCAAAAGAAGAAGGGGGAGGCCAAGGATGAGATGGTTAGATGGGATTGTAGACACAATGGGCACAGAACTGGGAGGACTGAGGGGGATGGTGTTGGAAAACAGAGGCGGCTGGAGGACAATGGTCCATAGGGTCACAAAGGGTCGGAATCAGCAACTGAACAACAACAATCCTTCCAAGGTCAGTAAAATGACTCCCTGGCATGTTAGAGGCAAAATGCTAATTACCTGTAAACCACCCAGAGAGTGCCCGAAGCACTACGGAGAGATACAGAAGTGTACACACATACGCACACACAAAGATCCAACCCTGATGCTTAAAAAACAGTAGAGAAATGGGACTTTTTAAATAAAAAAATGGCCCAGAGGCAGGTCAATTGGTGGAGAGGCTGAGGGCTGGGGAAATCCTACTTCAGGAGAGAAAGTTGGCCCGGACTCACCGTTTCCTCCCCAGTAATCCAATAACGCCACAATCTTATTAAGCGGACAGATGGGAGATAAGCGGAGGATTACCTCTGAACAACCCTTATCTGTGTGCTTCAGGGGGTCTTGCAACAGAATCCCTCCGACTTGGCGAGGTGTGACCTCTCTCTCCTTCCACCAAAGCTGTGTTGACTCTACCCTGATTCCGTCTGTTGATCTACGCAACATGACTAATAAATCTGTATCCTTTATGGGAGCTGCTGCCAAGTCGTAGTTGCACTCCAGCTGTGTACAACCTCAAGGCCTGGGAGGCGTTGGAGCTAAACAGGAGACGAGGAGGAGGAGGAGGAGGAGGAGGAGGAGATGGCTACCAAACAGGCCCAGCATGGAGGTTGAACACAGGGATGCCCAAACCTTTTAGGCTGCGGGCCGGTCACGTCGTTCTTCCCACCGGACGTGGAAGTAAAACACACCTTGCAATCTGTTTTGCAACAGGATGAGATAGATTTTAAGTCGCCATTTTCTTTGCTTAAACCAGGGGTGCCCAAACTATGGCCCGCAGGCCAGATCTGGTCCCCATGCCAATTCATCAGGTCCACGCCACCCTCATCACTCCTGGAAGTGGAAGTAAAATGCACTGAGGGCGGCGTGGGCCCAATGAATTAGTGTGGGGGATGTATCTGGCCCATGGGTAATAGTTTGGGCACCTATGGTTTAACATGACCTGCTGTGGAACCAGGACTGCATACTTGTCTTTCTGACCCAAAGCAAAGCCCACCAGCAAACACTTCCTCACCCCAAACCCACTTGCCCTATGGGCATACCTGTCAACCATCCTGATTTGGCCAGGAAAACCCCGTAATTTGACGTCGATTGCCGTCATAACCCGCCCCCCGCTGCCAAAACCTCGTAATTTGGCAGCAGGGGAAAACGCTTTCTGCGCATGCACAGAAGCGCTACGCCTCTTGCGCAGCCCCTACGCAAGCGGCATAGCGCTTTCCGCGCATATGTGGAAGGGTTTTACCCATTCCACGCATGCACAGAAGCGCTACGCCACTTCCGTGCATGTGCGGAAGGGGTAAAACCCTTCCACGCATGTGTGGAAAGCGACCTGCGCACAAGCGATGTGCACAGGTCCCGTTTTTCCGGAGCCACGGGTTGACAGGTATGCCTATGGGGTGGGGGAGAGCTTCACCCCTTTTTAAAATTTATTTTATTTATTTATAATTCAAATTTCTATGCCGCCCAATCAGGCGAACCCAACTCAGGGCGGCTCACAACAGGATTAAAACATACATATTAAAACCAATTAAAACCCCAACATACCCACCCACCTATTACAACTAACCATATTAAAACTGCATGCATTAAAAAGATGGGGGGGGGGCTTCATTTTATAATCCAGCAGGCAGGGGCCACTCTTCCATCTGGGCCCCACACCTGCCCCGCCAACCAAGTTTTTAATTCTCTTCTGAAAGGCAGCAGCTCCATCGGCTCCCACAACTCTACAGGCAGGAGGTTCCACAAGGCCGGTGCGGATACGGAAAAGGCCCTCCTTCGTGTGCCAGAGAGGCGAGCCCCTCTGGTTGAAGGCACAATTAGAGAGCCCCTCCAGTCCGCTCTGGTTGGATGGGCAGACACTCTTGGGACGATGCGGTCTCTTAGGTATCCTGGCCCACTACCATGAAGGGCTTTAAAGGTCAAAACCAGCACCTTGAATTGCACCCGGAGGCAAACTGGTAACCAGTGCAGCTCCCGAAGCAATGGTGAGGCACGAGCATAATGCCCGCACCCCATCACCACCCGGGCTGCTGCATTCTGCACCAGCTGTAGCCTCCGAATGGTTGTCAAGGGCAGCCCCATGTAGAGCGCATTGCAATAATCTAGCCTGGAGGTCACCAGAGCATGTGTGACCAGGAGCAGGGAGTCCCGGTCCAGGAGCGAACACAACTGACGGATGACGTGAAGCTGTGCGAAAGCCCTCCTGGCCATGGTCAACACCTGATCTACAAGTAGCAGCCCCGAATCCAGGAGGACCCCTAAGTTGCGTACTGGGTCTGTCTGGGGCAAAGCAGCCTCATCCAAAACCAAAGTTGGCAGCTCCCTGGATAACGCGGGGGGCCCTATTCATAGCCACTCAGTCTTGGAGGGATTCAATTGTAGCCTGTTGTCCCCCATCCAGACCCCAACAGCTTCCAGACATCTGGATAGGACTTTGACCACATCACTGGGGTACCCATAGGCCAAGATGTACAGCTGGGTATCATTAGCATACTGATGATACCTCACCCCATGGGAACGGATAATCTCGCCCAGCGGCTTCATGTAGCACCTGATGGGCTTTCCCTGCAACATGATGACCCCCTGCCTCATGGGTTTTCCTCCAATCTGGGCTCAATTTTTTCAGTTGCATTTATGGAACCAGTGCTGAGAGGACACCCTCTCCCTCCATCTGCAACCTCTTCTGCCCAGGTAGATTGGAACACAAAACAGATGGGCTCAGCTTGGATCCCACATTAGCTGCTATGGGCTAAACAGGACCATCCATTTCCCTCCCTCTTTCTCCACACATGGTGAGCTTATGTTGCCCTAGCTTAAAAGCCAGGTTCCCTGAAATGGATGGTGATGACTCTGCACCCAATTCATCATCATCCTGGCAAAGGACTTGAGTCCCATGACAACAGAGCTGTCAAAAATGCATTTTTTTCCCTAGAGGGACGTTTGCGACTTTACATGTTATTACACTTATCTTTTCCAGTAATTTGGTGGGCAGATGGAGCGGAGAATTAGAAGATGCACCAGAGTGTCTAAAGACACTATTAGCATTGCGAAAGGTCAGAGATGGATAAATCTGTGGCAGACACTGTCTGTTGGAGATGGCGTATCCCAGTTGCATGAGGGCACTGGGGCTGATGAGAAGAAATTAGAAGATGGAGGAAGAAGGAGCTCACTGGGCAACAAACAACATGAAAGGAGGAAATAACTGAAGATCTCAATCTCCCCTACATGTCACTTGGAGGACCCAGAATAGGCTGAGGGATGATCGAGTCCCTCAATGCAAGACCCACAGCCTCAAGTGGGGGCTGCTAGTAGACAACAACATGCGGCGTGAACATGGAGAGACACAGCATCCACGGGCTCATTTGCTGGTCTGCCAATAACTTCTGGAAACAGGTACAGATGAGGACTTAAGTTTGGCCAATGCCTCATTTGGGCAGTCCAGGGTTTAATGGGGACACAAAAGAAGAAGATGGGGAACCAAGGGAACCGTTATGAAAACCTTCAGTCCCTTCAGGACACCTTCTGTATCCTCCACACCAAGACTCCCTGGGCCAGGCCTTCCGGAAGGAAAAGAAACCCCAAGTACCATGTCGGAGAGGGATGCTGGACTTCTCCATCCTCCTATGCCCACCCCCAATGGCCCCCTGGCATGGCCATTACTGGTGGGAGGAAGGGGAAGATCCCACCACATGTGAAACAGGCTGTGCCTGTTTTGGGTCAGTTCACAATTTCTGGCCCTGGAGGAGAATGGTGCTCCATGGGGGGGAATGGCACAAGAGTGGTGGAGGAGCACACATGTCCTGCCATCTTCCATTTTCCAGCTATCACCTGGCATCTTGCTCACTTCTGAAGTGTGCCATGTTTCAGAGCCTGTGTTTTTTTCCCCCGGCCTACCAGTCTCTCTCCGCGCACCTGTGACTCTTTGTAAATACACACCGTGCATTACCATATCTGTCAAGTTTTGGATTTGGAAATAAGGGAAATTTCCCAGCCAATATGGGATACTTGACAGCTGTGCTTACCCTGTGCTGCCCTCCAATGGTGGCAATAGGGCATTGCAGTCTAGTTAATAAGGGATGACGGCGGAAAAGAGGGTAAAATAAGGGGTTTTTCCCGGCCAATAAGGGATACTTGACAGCTATGTGCATTATTCATGGAGAAGGAACTAGGTGTGGGAAGCTCAACTAGCTAGCCTGTGGATTAGCTGTGCAGTCTCTGCACTTCTGCTGGGGACACCTTGTGCATTTGTCCACAACTAATGTCGGGAATGGTGCAGGTTTAGTTGATCGCAATCGAAGGGGGCAAGGAACACACAGGGGCAGGTGGAAGGCTGCCTCTACCGGATTGGGACCCTGGGCCCAACACCATTCCAAGGGCTTCCTCCAGTGGAGAGAAATTGGTTCCCAAGCCATCCAGTGGAGTTGGCGTTGAGGTGGAAGGAAGCCAAACAGCCAACTAAGGATGTGACTGTCTATTGACAGATCATGTGCCAAACCAACAGGGATGGCTCTGAAAGGCATCAGGCTAAAATGTTGTGTTCATTGGGGGCAATTGGCAAAGCTTAGAGGTGGTGTTGGTGCCCACACCAATGGCTGGGGGAAGAAGAAGAAGAAGCCAGGGCAGGTTGAGGTCTTTGCCACCCACCCCCTTGAGCCCCCATCAACATATTGTATTGTAATGTAATGTATTGTTTGTAAGCTGCCCTGAGTCACAACGGCGAGTGGGCGGCAATATAAATTTGAACTAATAATAATAATAATAATAATAATAATAATAATAATAATAATAATAATAATAATAATAATAATAATAATAATAATAATAATAATAATAATAATAATAATAATAATGACAATTCCCAGAATACCCCATGGTCAGTTCAGTCTGGGGGATTGTGGGAGTTAGCGAGAGCCTCCATGTTCCAGAAAGAGAGGGTGTGTGTGTGTGTGTCTGCCTCTTCTTTTGGGGGAGAAGCTCCCCTGATTCCCTGCACTTTCTGTGAGTTTTCCAAAAGCATTCTGGTTGGTCACAATCACCAGCTCTGGTGCAAAAAAGTAACTTTTACAAAGCTCTGGAGATGATAATTATCTTTCTTGCTTGGTCTCTCTCTTTCCTTTGTGTGTTTGCAACCTACGCACTAATGCAAGCCAAAATCATAGAATCACAGAGTCAGAAGGGGCCTTTGAGGCCATGGAGTCCAACCCATTCCTGCTCAATGCAGGAATCTGAATCAAAGCTGTCCAATTCTCTCTTGAAGGCTTCCAGTGTTGGCACTTGCCCTTTATTGTACTGTGATGTGACCAGTGGTGGGCATCAGCAGGTTCGCCCCAGTTCGCCAGAACCAGTAGCAGAAATTCCATGCCCATACATGTTTTGAAATAAAGTACAGTAGTCCTAACAGCATTCCGTGCAATCCAGTCAAGTCATGCCTGCCACATGACCACGGAAACGTCCACAGAAGAAGACAATGCTGGCTCTTCGGCTTTGAAACAGAGATGAGCACTGAACCTTAGAGTCAGATACAACTGGCCTTCGAGCAAGGGAAACCTTGGTCCTAATTCAGGTGCAACGCAGGGCTTTCCCGCTGGCCATGCCCACCATTACCATGCCCACCATACCATACCCACAGAGTAGGTAGTTAAAAAATTGAATCCCACCGCTGAATGTGATGTGACGTGGCTCTAGCTAGGTAGAGGGTCTTAAAACATAGGTGGGCAACCCGGGACCCACTTGTTACCCCTCAGTTGCTCTGTCGCGCTCTCTGTGGGGCCTCCAAGACCCTTGTGCCCTCTTCACTCACCTCCGGAAAGACAGAGAAGTACCATTTTTATCCCAAGAAGGTGCATGGAGCAGCTTTATGCCCGTTTGAAAAAATGGCATGAGACAGAGACCCAACAAGAGAGAATCCCAGAAAGAGAGGCGGAGGGATGCAAACCCTCACTGGCTTGTTGTAAGGAACGAACAGAGAGAAGTGATCTTTGTAAACTGCCTTAAGCCCTGCGGGGTGGGGAGCAGGGTACGAAAACAATGCATGCATTAAAACAGGGGTGGCCAACCTTGGTGGCCCATGTGCTCTTGGACTTTAATTCCCAGAAGCCTTGATTAGCAGATGTGCTTACTTGGGCTTCTGGGAATCGAAGTCCAAGAAAACCTGGAGCACATGGTTTGGCAACCCCTGTATTAAAACAGCCACCTTAATTGGGGGTGGTTTGGTTTGCCACATTTGTTTTGGAACATTTTATCGGGGTCCAGTTTTGAGCACCTCCTCAGTTGAGGTCCACAGAAAGAACCTCCTCAAAGATTGTGGTATTTTTTGAACCACAATCAGGCATACACTGGTAATGGCAACCTTGTGTTGCTGGCTAATCTTTCTCACACTAGGTCAGGCAAAGGAAACTACAGAATGGAGTCACCCAAAAGTGCCTTCGTTTGGGCACTTTCACGTCTGGCCAAGACACGGAAGGAGAAGAAGTGCTTCAGTTTAGGAAGGACATGTATAAGCTCTAGTTCATCCAGAAGAGGGTGACCAGGATTCATATGGCACAAAAAAACCCCAAACAAACCCATATGAATTATGGCTAAAGAAAGTGGAGATGTTTAGACCAGAGAAGAGGTGAGTAGGAAGTGACATGTTTGTTTTTCTGTGACTCCAAACCCTTTTATTCCATTTTTCCAAGAAAGGAGAATACCAAAGCTAAAGTTAGTACAAGGAACATCATCATGAGGAAACTCACAAACTATAAATAGGGATCTCAACCATCCACACTGTGCGCATCAGCTTTGGCCCTGAACATCTTTGCAGCAGAGAAAGCTGCTCCAGTAAGGAGCGCATCTACACACACAAAACAAGTTGACATGGCTGTTAGTGAAGCCATGCATAGAGTGACAGGATGCCTTAAACCTACACCAGTTGAGAAAATAGACCCTTTTGTGTTGGTATTGCTCTTCCTAAGGTAAGGAGAGAAATATCAGTGGATGCTGAGAGAACTGAGCAAGAAAAGGACCATCAACGTCCTCTGAAAGGAGATGAGCCTCAAGTCCACCGACTCAGATCCTGGAAGAGCTTTATGGCAAGAACAAACATTCTTGAGGCTTCTCCTTCACTAGAGGTTTTGAACACAAGTTGAGTGGTCATTTTTATCAGTCCTTTGATTTAAGTGAAGGGCTGGGTGACTGTTCAGGTATGCCGAACCCTCTGCCTTGCCCCATGGGGAACCCACCCCCCCCATCATAACCACCACAGCTATTTCTCTCTGCCCTGGGGGATGTGACCAATTGAGTGTCTCAGAGTCTTATCCTATGGCAATGGACCAGAAGATTGGCACCATAAAGCTCATTTCAATCCTACATAACAGGGAGGTCCCCTACTAAGATGTACTTTTGTACTCTTGGTGTTTCAGAGTCGCAGCTGAAGAAGCATAACAATGCACACATCGTGCTATGGGGGGAAAGTCTCTCAACATTCATGCTTTGGGGAAACTCAGGCATGAAGCTGTTCCCTCTCCTCTGAAGTGAAGGCACAGGGACCCAAACTGGCCTGGGGAATTGAAGATGGGACTCCTTTTGCAAAGTCTGGGTGAGCTTGGGTGGCAAAAACTATATATATGCTAGAAATGGTGACTCTTTCTCCAGGAACTCTGGCATCAAAAATGTAAAGGCTGACCCTTCCCCCAACCTCAGAAATATCCCATACATTATAAAAAGCTAGCTGGTTGTGTGTTATAAGATCTTTTGGGCTTTTATACCTATGCTATTCCAATTTATATCTAATAGCCATTCTTTCCACCTACCTATGCATGTGTGTATATGGATGGGGCTACAGTAGAGATGGGATCAATCTCGTTGTTCTGTGCAGGACAATGACAATAAAGATCTATCTATCTATCTATCTATCTATCTATCTATCTATCTATCTATCTATCTATCTAATGTCTAGGCTTCTCCTGCCATTCTCATATAAAGAGCTGACCCACTGACTCAATGACGTGGTGTGTCAACGCTCATGTCAACCCCATTGAGTGAATGGGTTGGATCTAGTCTGGGCCACTAACACATTTTTAAAATGAGATCAGTTACACAATGTATTCTCCTACATGATGTGTTATCGTCCTCTATCCTCCTTCGCAGAACTTGGATCAAGAAAATAAATTGGGTGTTTTCTGCAACTCAACCCTTCTTATGCAAATTCAGCCCTCAGAAAAGTCCTGGACTGCAGCTGTTATTAGCTGTGCAAACCTCTCACTCTCTTTCTCATGCGCTCGCTCGCTCGCTGTTTTGAAAACCCAGGGTGAAGCGGATCGCTTCTGCCACATGAAAAGCTGTGGGAAAGATAACAGAGTCTAAAAATCCGCAACGTGCCAAACCCCCTTGCCAGACATTCTCGCAAGACAGGCTTCCTGTTTGATCAGGCAATCATGCGCCTACTACCTGCTGTGATCTCCATCGTTGCTTCCCTTTTGCTGTTGCGGGAAAGATGAAAGGCCTGTGAGTCAATGCGCTTCTGGGGATGGATTGGGCCGAACTCACAGGTTCTACAAACAACAACAGGAATCGCAGTTCTTTAAGCGATCCGTGCGACAGGTACAGTGGCAATCTGTCATCTGATTGTAAAAGGAGGCTGATGCTCATCTCTGTACCCTCCAGGAGACCAAAGTCTCCCCATACCTGACATCCCCACATTAGTACTAAGAAGGGAAGGCTTGTTATTGAGAGACATGCCCACATCTTGGGATGTCACCTGCCAGAAAGCAGGGAAGGAGCACAATTTCCCAGTCTGCGAATAGCAGGGCAATTCAGAAACAGCTTTGCATTTGATGTTGATTTTGTTCTGCTCCTAAAGCTGAAGGTTGCAAACTCTGTGATGTCGTCCTTCTAAGGCAGGAGTGCCCAAACTACAACCTGTGGGCCAGATCTGCCCCCCCCCCCATGCCAATTCATCCAGCGCATGCCACCTTTGTCGCTCCCGGAAGCGAAAGTAAAATGGATGCATTTTACTTCTGCTTCAGGGAGCGACAAGGGCGGCGTGGGCCGGACAAATTGGCATTAGGGCCCAGATCTGGCCCACAAGCTGTAGTTTGGGCACCCTCTGGTTTAAGCAGAGAAAAAACGGCAGCTTAAAATCTATCTCATCCGGTTGCAAAACAGATTGCAAGGCGTGTTGTTTTATTTCTGCTTCCGGTGGGAGTAACCACGTAACCAGCCCACTGCACCACATGATCGGCCCATGGCCTGAAAAGTTTGGGCACCCCTGTTCTAAGGCAACCTGTACCCATTCATCACTCTGGTCAGCTTTCCATAGATTATGTGCTTGCAGAGACCCCGTGGGGCAGGGCGTAACACATCCGACTCCAAAAGGTCAGCTGCAAACAGACTTCGGAGGTTGTTATCTTGAGCCTGTCATAAAGAGATGGAAATCCTGGCAAGCAAAGGAGAAATCGGGTTTTCTCCTTCAAGGGGAAAAAACAGCAGGAGGCCGGGTGGATTACTCTGGTTGCCGTGAAGGCTAGCAGAAGTTGTCTATGGATTCAGTCTCGGCAAATAGTTCTGTGGTCCTGAAGATGTAACAGAGTGCCTGTCGCCTAATAAAGCTTATTTATGCCTTTTTGTCAAATCTTATTCTCTCTTCATTTTAGAAATGCTATATTATCACATTAATAAAGTTACATTATTTTTAATTAATACATTTCTACAATAAAAATACAAAATATAAACAAACATACTATCCGTAAAGACTAACAATTATAAAACTAACAAGAATAACAACTAAAAGTATAGAACAGAAAGGAAAAAGGCAAGGGGAAAATAACACCAATAGATTAACAAGTATGTGCACCCATCACCAATCCTACGGTTCAATCTGGTGTTAGAAAGATTAGCCGACAAGGTTGGTGCCCAGGGTTCGCACATCTGTATTCACAATCTCCGTGGAGGCTCTTTCTCTGTACTTGAGCAATAACATGCTCAAGTGAGGCTTCTGGCAGACAACAACATGCTGTGTGAATGTGAACCCCTGGACTACAACCTCATAGCTGTTACCATTACAATAATCATCTCTTTTTCTTATTTGTTTCTAAGGCTTTATTCCCCAACTCCATTAACAATGCTATTCTAGGACGCATCTCTAATTTTACAGACAATAAAGTTGCATTCAGTTTAATTATTTCATGCACACCTTCCACAAAGTAATTTTCATCTCTTTATTTCAGTTAATTTCAATTTTCTATCCTTAGTTTTAATGGTATTGTACTTAGTTATTCTATTCTCCTATGCGCTCCAGTCAATAAATGTGATAGGTGGATTGATGGATGGATTGATGGCTTTCATTCTATGTGTTCTTTCCCTCTTCTTCCACCAATCGCTTTCTCTCAGTTTTCTTCTCCACAGTCCTATTTTCAATTGCATTTCCAAAGGGACAGGACCACGTCCTTTCCTCCCCCCTCCCCTTACTAAAAATATGAAGAGTAATGTACAGGATGCTACAGAAATAACAATATCAAAATGGCTAAGCTATTCTAGTGGGAGAGCTACTGGAGCAGTGTCCAAATTCATGGTTGCTTTGTGGTAAGTGGATTTTTTAAAGCTGCCTTTGAAATTCCTCAGAAGAATAACCACAAGATGCTTCCTCAGAAAGAAAAAGAACAATATCCATTCTAAGCCCTTTCAATTTCAGTGTGATTTTCTAGTTCTGGATTTGGGAGTCACTAAAGGAAAAACTGGATTTCAAAACCCTAAAAAAACAAACAAACTCAGCCCTCTGCCTTTTGTACTTAAACCCACTGATCTTGAGGTTCTGTCTTTTCAACCAACGGCATCCAAGTGTCTTAGTGGTTAAGATGCTGAACTTGACAACTGGAAGGTCGGCAGGTCAGCAGATCAAGACCCGAATGCTGCACAATGGAATTATCTCCTGTCTTCTATCCCCGCTCCTGCCAACTGAGCAGGTCGAAAGCAAGAAATTGCAAGTAGATAAATAGGTACCATTTCATCAGGAAAGGTTCTGTGTGCTCCAGTGGCTAAGCATGCCTGCCACATGTTTACTGGTACGTTTGCAGACACAGACAGTGCTGGCTCTTTCGCTGTAAATGGAGATGAGCATGGAACCATAGAGTTGGATACGACAACCTTTTTTTTAAAAAAAAAAACCCAGATGTATTTAGAGCACATGGAGTGCAGTTTCCAGCGGTTTCTGTCCAGAAACCACCCGTCTGCCCTACTCCACCCCCAATTCCATTATTTTGCATAGGTTACTGACCTATTAAAAACACACCTTTTACCAAGGGATCAGCAGGACTTTGGACAAGAAAGGAAAAAAAAAACCAGTGGCTCATGTTTACGCACAAAAACCTAATGCACCTTGTTGCACCGTGCAATCAGTGCTGGATGCTGGATCAGAAGAGGGAGAGCGATACAACCCCAAAGGGTTAAAACTATTGCAAAGTCAAAAATGTAAGAAGGCTGCAAAACATTCCCTTTGCTTTTTATACCAAATGTAAGGATTTCTCCAAGGCAAATGAAAGCATGGCATTTTTTTTGGAAACCCACTGCATCCTTGTTCTGGATTAAGGGAAGTACCTAACTCATCTTGAGACCCCGTCCTGCATCAGCAACCCTGATTTACAGGCGTTGTGTCATTTAGATCAGAGGTTCTGGTTCAGTGGAGCAGGTGCAACCGGCAGGAGACGAAATATCATATCTATACCTATAAATCCAAGCGTTAACCATTGAAATGTGACAAAGGCTCCCGCACCTGTCCACACTATCCCGTACCGAGCCTCCTGCACTTGCCCGAACCCGGTACGGAGGTCACTAAATGTTTGAGAAATGCACCAGTGGGGCAAGAGCCCCACGAACGTGAACAAAGGGAAACAACTTCAATTCCCAACATTCTCTGCGCCGCGCCGCACCACAGCCAATCAGGCTGAGAGGCGCGAGCAAAAATAACGTTGGGAAACGTGGCACAGCCAATCGGAATCGAGTCACAGAAAAAAATCGCCGCATGAAAGCAAACTACAAATGCAAAACTACAAGTCCCAGCGTCCTGTGCGCCATGAGCATGCAGAATGCTGAGAAAGCCAGCGCGCGAAAAATAAACTTACAAAACACAACGTGAGCGCAAGTCCCCAGCAGGCCACGCAAGTCCTCACAGCCACGCAAAAAAAAAAAAAGCCACAAAACGCCACCGCGAAACACCCACCGTCCTTCTTTCCCGGAGCAACGGGGAGAAGAGGAACTCCCTCTCCTCCACGCTACCCCACCGAAGACATGACGAGACCACTGCCGGCGTCAAGTAAAGTTGAGCAGGGGTGGAAAAAAAACCCCAAAACAGGCAGCAGTTCGTCAGGGGAAGCACCCTCCCTGGCGGATGACTGGCTGATGCCTTTGTACTTCCAAATACAAAAGCAACAGCCAGCAATCCGGAAGGAAGAGGCCCATCCCTTACGGATCGCTGCCTGCCCATCTCCGGTTAGGTAACCCTGGAGAAAAAGGAGACAGAGAGGGGAGAGCCATCGTCAGGCAGAGAAAGCTCTTCTCTGCCTCCTCCTCCTTCTTCGCCGACCTACCTAACGAACATTCCCGGGAGAAGAATGGGCTGACTGCCTCCTTCTTCTTTTCCCTATTGCTGCATCTAAACCAAAATTCAAAGCAGCAATGGGGGAAAAGAGAAAACCACAGGCAGCCTGTTCTTCAAGCTAAAGTAACCACCAAAAACAAACACCAAAATTAATAAATAATAATAAAACAAAAATAAATCAATAATTTAAAAAAACCATTAATAAACAAAAAACCCCACAAAACACACAAACAAAAACATCCACAATAACACAAAACCACATACAAAACACCTAACTACAACACGAAAAAAACCACAAATTACACAAACAAACAACAACTAATTACACAAATAAACAACGAAATAAAAAAATCAAACAAAATCAGAAATAACCAAAACAAATAAACAAACCTAAAACTCAACCAAAACAAAAAAGAACAAACAGAAACACCTCCCAGCCCACCACCACAAAAGCAAAACAAAGAAAAACCCTAGAAGAAAGAAAACCAGACAACTCACCAGCACGTCCTCCCTCCAAGACGACAGGAACAGATATAAAGAAACAAAGAGACGACTTACCGGAAGAAGCCCCACCCAGAGGCCAGGAGAGAAAAAACACGTGAAACTAAAACAAAACCACTAGCATCCCCACCTGCAGGGCAGAATAGTAAAAACAACTCAAAAAGACACAACAGCCCCACCTAGAGGCCACAAGAGTAAAAACAAGTCAAAAACATAACAATAAATCACAATTTTACACAAATCGCAAACATATGTCAAAAAAAAAAAGATTTATAACATCCTGTGTTGAGTTTTAACTCAAATAAAAACCCAAAACATCAAAACACAGTTTAAAAACATTGAATGCAAAAAACATGTACTTTCACATTTTAAAAAATATTACCTACGGTACAACTATTAAAAAAACCCCATACACTAAAACATTATTTTGATTAAATAAAACAATTTGAAACAATTATATCTGTCATGGTTTCCACATGCGACCTTGTCTTGATTTTAAGGTGACATTTGATCCATGTAGTTTTAAGACACATATTGTAGTTTTCTAAGGCTTAGAAAGCCAGCTCTCATTTTAAAGCACGTTGGAATGCCAGGCTGTTAGTCTGACATGACAGTGATGCATAGTTAGAATAGTTGCCTCCCCAAAGGGAGGAGGGAAAAGTGAATGTCCAGGACTGGACACATTCCAAGAACCACCTGCAGTACCACGAGGTTACTGAGTGACAGGTAGACCAGCTGACCACACCACGAGGGAGACGACGTCTCCACTCCTGTCAATCGAACTCTAACTGCCAAGACTGAACTTTCCCAGGGAATGCAAAGGTGGGGGCCCCATGCCAAACAGATGGCATTTGCACCTGCAAATGTCCACGAGGACAGCACGGAGGTGCTTTCCCATGAGATCACCACATTCCAAAGCACCTTTTCGCAATAAAAGGAGCCCCATTTGAGCACTCAGAGAGCACTTCTGGAGCAAGGGTGAAACCCTTGTCTCTCAACACCATGAACTTGATTTCAGCAGGAGCTCTTGTTCGATAGCTGCCCAACATGACTCTTCGGGGCTAAAACTCAGCCATGAGGGGCAGAACCACCCCAAACCAGTAAGCTTGAACCTGCTAGGGAGCTAGCAAGATTTTATTTCATTTGTTTGTTTTATTAGCTTGTGTTTTATGTACTGTATATTAATTTAAGATCTGTGTCCAGTATTGTGTTTCCTTCAATAAATCTTCAAAAGCCAGGCGTGTTTTGCCTGCCTTTGTAAAGAAGGAGAAGGAAACCCAGCAGAGCAGAAGTGGCTCCAATTGTCCTCATCACTTCAACACCCGAAGCCTTCCAGAAGTCGGTGAGAGGGATTGCTCTGTCTGGTAAAGGGAGGAGGAGTAGCAAATCATAAGCTGTGTGTCATAGACCTCAACACTAAGAAGCCTAGCTTCTGCCAAGTGATTAATATTAGCTGCCATATGCAGAAGGTTACTCTGTCCCTGACCCCAGTGAATTGGGCTAGGGGGAGGAGTGCTCATTAAGGCAAAGCAGGACACTGGATTGAAGGTCCACCCTGCCAGGTGTTCCCAAGAGAAATATTCTGGGTGCCCAACGTAGCCTTTGTAAGGCATTTTCCACTCCCTACATCCCTGATAATATCATCCTTTGTTGTTTTTTTAATCCACAAAAAAAAAAACCAAAAAAGCTGATCACAGTTTATAACAGCCCGGCATCGCCGGGCAACCTATGCTAGTAATCCATAAGAACATAAGAAGAGCCTTGCTGGAAGAGGCCACAGGAGCCCATGATCCAGCCCAGCATTCTGTCTCACACAGTGGCTCACCATTTCCTTCAGGGTATTATTCCCAAGGAGATGCCTTCTTCACCTGCTTAGGATTCCCTGGAAATGGCATTGAGAGATATCCTGCCTATCTCTCCAGCCCAGAGGTTGTCCTTAGGTATCCATAATTATAGCCATTGATACTCTTGTCCAGGTTGGATACAATGCTTACCTATGGGAAGAGATGTGCTTGCACCAATTGGGGCAGGATATAAATAAAATTAAAATAGAGAGAGAGAGAGAGAGAGAAGAAAAGAAAAGAGGGAGAGAGATATCATTATTCGTCTGTGTTTGGATCCCAATATAGCTACGGCAATTTTTTTAAAAAAAATTATCATCTTTTATGATCTACAGTGACCATGGCAGGACGTTTCTTCTCAACAAAGATTTTTTTTTGCCATTTGTACTTGCTAATGTCGTTATTAATTTTGTTTCTGCTCATTCTCCACAACAACATCACAGCATGCAATTTCCGTAAAATTAATTGTGACAGATTGCCATTTTTGGACAAAACCTGGAATCCTTCTTGCGTCTACAACAGTGGAGCCCAAGCTCTGGGGCAGAACAATTACTAGCGCATGTCGGGTACAAAGAGCCGAAGCCCACTGCCACTTTGCCTTGCCCTCATCATCATCCTCTGCCTTGTTTCTGAGCTGCCTCCTCCTCCTCCCTACCTTGATAGTCACTCTAGCTGCTGCCGGCAGCAAAAGGACCGACCTTATGGGATGCTGGAGCCCTGATTTAAGATGCCGTTTCTCTTTTGGGAGGAAACAGGTGTGATAAGGTGGCATCAATGGAGCCAGAGACATGGAGCATGCCTGGTTTTTAATTTGTTCATTAAGGCAGAACGTTGATGAGCAAAAGCCCCTGTTTGTTTCCTGAAATCTCCAGAGTCAGCAGCTCTGCTCTCTTGACAAGGGAAAATAATTAGCAAGGAACTTTAATTAAGAGATAACAGATGAGTGCTAAAGGACTTCCACTTAATCACTGTGAGACAGTTGGCAGCTCGATTTCTATTTACTTCAGTGGCCAAGCCTTGTGGTGCCTTCCGGTTGGCTTCTGGCGCGTGCATGTGCGAGTGTGTGTGTGTGTGTGTGTGTCCCCGGAGGGGGCTGGCCACCCAAAACAAGAACATCCTTCATGCAACTTCTCCCCCCACCCCCAAAATGAACAGCGATAAAGATACAGAGGTCTGGAAAGCTGAGCAAAACAAGAACAGGCATCAACTAACAAACGAAGGAGGAGGGAGAGTGAGAGAGAAGATGATGGTCTAGATAAAATTGCATAAGTTCGTTTCTATGTAGAGATGCATAATTAGAAATGACTTCTATGAAATAAACAGAATTAGAGCAAATCTTGTTGTGCTACTAGGAGGGCCATGTTGCCTTCCATTAAGTTTGTTGCTTGCTGGCGATTGGGAGCCTTTTATGACAGCCTTTTAAACCTCAGATTCATGACTGGACTGGACGCCCTTCCAAAAGGGGAAATGTCCAAAGGGATCACCTTGCCCTCTGGAAGCCCTTCCAAAAAGAGGAATGTCCCTTGCAAAAGAGGTCACCTGGCCACGCTTCAGGGAATCCCCCTAGATGGTCTTTCTCTCATAGAAACCAGCCGGCATGTGCTTAAGGGGCTTTTCTTGTTGTGGGCTACTCAGCTGTAAGCGCTCTGATGGTTTTGTACGGACCAGTCTCTTTGTCAGACCATCCAAAGACAAGAGGGAGCTTTGCCTGGATGGGGCCACTCAAACCATCAACCACAGCAGCAAGAGTTGACCCTACAAGGAAATGCCTGTTAGCTTGGCATCTCTTGACATGTGCGAAACGACATGCTCAGACCAGGGCATCGAATGCAACCAATACTCTTAGCGTTCACTATCAACCAGTCTGCCATTCCTCCGCTGTTACCTCCCGGCAGCTGCCTAAAGGCCCACATTGTTTCCTTCCGCTCTATGCTCACATGTCTGAGAAAGTGGATTCAATCCACAAATTTCACACTAGAATTTATTTTAAAAGTTTGTCTTTAAGGTGTCTTGACCTTTTTGCATTTTGGTTTCAATTCTGTGCTGGCGTTACCTGACTGTTCCCTTGGAAAAACCAAACAATGCTTGCAAGGAAGATCCATCAGATTTGCCCATAGAAGTCAAGGAAGCCTCTCTCTCTCTCTCTCTCTTTCACACACACACACACACACACACACACACACACACACACCTGCACCTAATGTCCTACAACACAAGAGATGGATTCACAGTGGTGGTGAGGTCTGAGAGTATAGACAAGGGGTGCCCAAACTATGGCCCGTGGGCCGGATCCAGCCCCCAATGCCAATTCCTCCACCCTTGTCTCTCCTGGAAGCAGAAGTAAAATGTGCCCTGGAGCAATGAGGGGGGCGCAGGCTGGATGAATTGGCATTGGGGGATGGATCCAGCCCATGGGCCCTATGAGCACCCCTGGTATAAACATCCACTATGGCGAATGCTTTCCTTTTGCTACAAGTGGGAGAAACTCATGTGTTGGTTGAACACCTGTTTACTTTCTGAAGAGGTGGCCACGTTAGGAAAATCCAAACCAAAAACAGAAGCAGCGTGGTACCTTCCTGGCCAACTCATTTATTTTGGTGTCATCTGTCATGAATTCCAAGCCGCTCCTTCAAACTCATACCGACTTTGGCCAGCCTGCATGATGGAGCTCAACAGCCCAAGCCTTTTACTCTAATGGAGAACGGGGAGATTGTGCATTGATTTTATGCATCACTTTACATTGTTTTATGGCTGTTCCAGCACTCCGCTCTGAAATCTTGGGACGTGACCAGTTTATAGACTTGTAAATTAGTAATGAGCCGCAGTATTTATTGTTTGCTCAATTCATTTATACCCTGCCTTTTCACCGAAAAAAGAGGCAAATAGACAGCCTTGCCAAACTAATACCGTAAACCCTTTACTTTTTTTAAAAAAATAGATTTTGCTAAACTTGGCGTCCTTTCTATTAAACAAATCAAGGGAAGTCCGACCCTTTCAAATGGTTCAAGATGGTTTGAGGGAGATGCAATGCTTGGTCTCCCTTGTTCAAAAGCCAGTCGTATCTGACTCTAGGGGGCAGTGCTCATCTCCATTTATAGCCAGAGAGCCAGTGCAGACAGCTGCAGACATTTCCATTGTCCTATGGCAGGCATCACTGGATGCCAGGCATCACTGGATGCTGGAGCGCATGGAATGATGTTACCTTTCTTGCCAAAATGGTACCTATTTAAGGTAAAGGTAAAGGTTTCCCTTGCTTGAAAGCCAGTCGTATCCGACTCTAGGGTGCAGTGCTCATCTCTGTTTCTAAGCCAAAGAGCCGCACTGTCTGCTTCTGCAGACATTTCCGTGGTCATGTGATAGGCAGGACTAGATACCGGAGTGCACGGAACGCTGTTACCTTCCCACCGAAGTGGTCCCTATTTATCTACTTGCAATTTCTTGCTTTCGAACAGCTAGGTTGGCAGGAGCTGGGACAAAGACGGGAGCTCATTCTGTCCTGCAGTACTCGGGAATCGAACTGCTGACCTTCTGCTCCTCAGTCTATTTATTTATGTACATTTTTTTTGCTTTTGAACAGTTAGGCTGGCAGGAGCTGGGACAGACGATGGGCGCTCACTCCGCCATGCAGCACTCAGGTCTTGAACTGCTGACCCGCTGACCTTCCAGTTGTCAAGTTCAATGTCCTGAACTAAGCCCTGCTAGGCCGTTGCAAAACACAACAATGACCCAAGCCATCTGTTGCAGAACTTAGCAAATCTACCCCTTTCCCCCTTTAACAGTAATGAACGTCCCCGCTATTTTATACAATCTCTCCCCCCCCCCCCCCCAAATAGGCAACGATAAAGATACATAGATCTGGAAAGCTGAGCCCCATCCTCCTCCCTCAGTTCCTGTGCTGGGTCACCAGGTGAACAGCAGAAGACTCTACGGCCCCCAACTCCCTCCCTCCCCCCCAAAAAAAACTAATCCTGCCCTACAGCACTTAACTTGCATGATAATCCCTCTACCACTGTGCCTATTTTGCCATGCAAATCTGTAGAGAAAGGGAAAGTCAAGGAGACACCAGCAAAACCTGGGAGGCCAAGCCAGCCAAAGAGGGCAAAATCCTGACAATGCAAACCATCACTCCACCAGGCTTCGGCAGAGCCTGCCTTTTACCTGCAACCCCTGGACCGGGGGAAGGCAGACAGCAGAGGGAAACCACAGCTACTCCAATTACCAGATGTTTCCAGATGTAGACGCTGAGGGCCAGCTGTGCATTAAATCAATTCCAGCCCACCCCTGAACCATGCTAAAGTTTTAATGTAGACAAGCCCTCAGTGGGACAATCCAACATCGGAGGAAGAATCAGTGGAGGAGGAAATATGGCAGAAAATTCCAAGGTGATGCATTTTACATCAGTCAGAAGAAGTCAGAGAATAGATGACCCCCATGACGTTGGGGAGGAGAGAGGTGAAGAGTGGGAGAAAGAGGCCTCAGCTGAGAAAACACTTTCCTTTCATGGGACAGCAAGTTTGGAATGTCTTTTCGTGGAGGACCAAATAAATATTCTGGCGTGACTGAACGCAGCAACCACTGCTGTGAGGGGAAATGTCCTTTTGTCCCACCCAACATGCTGCACTAGAGATGAGGAATTCCCCATTTCAAATCTCACTTCTGCCACAGACTGTCCAGATAAACTCTGGAAAGTCTCACGTCCTCGCCTTCAATCCTCCATTCATCCCCATGGGGATAAAATCATGGAGCTGCTGCTGCTGCTGTGATCCTTGAAGATCATGGCTATGAAGCTATCTGGACACTTTAACAGGTTTCTGATGTGGCACACAGAAAGAGCCTCCTTGAATATTGGGGTATTGTTTAACCATAAATGGGCATATCCTGGTAACGGCTACCTTGTGTTGCCAGCTAATCTTTCTCACACTAGGTCAGGTGAAGAGAAATGCAGAATGAAATGACTAAACCATAAGAACATATAAGAATATAAGAACAGCCTTGCTGGAAGAGGCCACAGGAGCCCATCATCCAGTCCAGCATTCTGTCTCACACAGTGGCTCACCATTTCCTTCAGGGTATTCTTCCCAAGGAGATGCCTTCACCTGCTTAGGATTCCTATCTGGAAATGGCATTGAGAGATATCCTGCCTATCTCTCTGACCCGGAGGTTGTCCTTAAGTATCCATAATTATAGCCATTGATACCCTTGTCCTCCATGAACTTGTCTAATCCTTTCTTGAAGCTGTCAAGACTGACAGCTGTCACCACTTCTTCTGGCAGGGAGTTCCATAGACCAGTAATCCTCTGGGTGAAAAAGTCCTTTCTCTTATTTGTTTGAGAACTAGTACCCAAAAGTTTCATGGAGTGTCCCCTAGTTCTAGTGTTGTGCGAGAGGGAAAACAGTTTTTCCTTATCTACTTTGTCCACACCGTGCATGATTTTATAAACTTCAATCCGGTCACCTCTTAGATGCCGTCGTTCAAGAGTGAAGAGGCCCAACCGTTGCAGCCTCAGATGGTAAGGAAGGTGTTCCAGTCCCCTAATCATTCTGGTTGCCCTCCTCTGCACTTTTTCCAGCTCCATAATATCCTTCTGGAGGTATGGCGACCAGAACTGTACACAGTATTCCAGATGGGGCCTCCCCATAGATTTATAAAGAGGCAAAAAAGGTGCCTTCATGTTGGCAATTTCACGTCTGGCCTAGACAGAAGAAGCTCAGATCTGAGAATTGCTTTATGTCAAGAACAAACATTCTTGAGGGTCCACAAGAGCAAAAGCAAATGATACGATGACGGAAGGAGCTCACTGGACAAGGAAGAACATTAAAGGAAGATATAGCTGAGCAACCCAACCTCCTCTGCATCACTTGGAGGACCCTGAGGGTTGGAGTCCCTACGTGCAAAACCAACAGGTTCAAGTGGGGACGCCTAGCAAACAACAACACACTGTGTGATTGTGGAGAGATACAAAACCCGGCTCATTTGCTGGTCTGCTGATTACTACCAAAAACATATACTGTAATGACAAATATTTAATTAAGGCCAATGACAAAGTTCCGTGTGCTCCGGTGTCTAGTCATGCCTGCCACATGACATCAGAAACGTCTGCAGAAGCAGACAACGCTGGCTCTTCGGCTTAGAAACAGAGATGAGCACTGCACCCTAGAGTTGGATACGACTGGCTTTTGAGCAAGGGAAACCTTTACTTTTACCTAATGACAAAGTCAAAAGGGTGGGTTCATTTTGGCAGTTTTGGGTCTGACCTAGACCCGAAAGAAGAAGACAGCAACACTTTTCATCACATCCATCAGGACACAAGACAAGATGTCTTATAGAACCTTAATAGCACATGATAAGCAGGGTACTGGGCACCTAAGGGACCCGCCAGCTGCTCTTTTAAGGACTCTCCATGCTTTGCTGCTGCTTTGCCTATTCTTGTTATGGTCAAAACATCTCAGTACTTTTAAAACTACAATTTGTGATCTTGTTTTAAGGTCCCTTGATGAGGCAGGATGCAAAGAGACTCCATTGACTACCTAACTAACGTGTCCATAATGCCAAAGCCAAGTAGACTCTGGCTGGCCTCCATGGGATACCACAGGAAGAGTCTCCTTGAAGACTGTGGTATTCTTCCACCACAATCAGGCGTGCTCTGGTAACAGCAAACTTGTGTTGCCAGCTAATCTTTCTCACAAGAGAACAATCCTCTATGGCCTCTGAATGGAGATGAACCACAAGTCCACTGGCTCAGATCCAGGAAGAGCTTTATGGCAAGAACAAACATTCTTGAGGACATGCAAGAGAAAAACCAAATTAGAAGATGGAGGAAGGGAGGAGCCCACTGGACAAGGGAGGACATTAAAGGAGGTTATGGCTGAAGAACTCAGCCTCCCCTACGTCACTTTCTCTACCAATGAAGGTTGGTTGGTTACTCTGGGTTTTGGGGGCAGATGGATGCAAAGACACCCTGGTGCCTGCCAAAGCGTTGAGTGGCCCAGAGTGGCCCAAATAGGCTGAGGGTTGGAGTCCCTAAAGGCAATACCAACAGGCTCAAGTGGGGGCTGCTGGCCGACAACAACACATGATGTAAATGTGGAGACACACAAAATCCGGCTCATTTACTGGTCAGCGATTCTTGCCGGAAACATGCACTGATGGACTTAAGTTTGGAAAACTATGAAGCCAAGAAAATGGCTTCATTTTGGCAGTCCAGGGTTTGATCAGGACATGAAAGAAGAATCTTACGCACACTAGGTCGGGTGGAAGGAACTGCAGAAGGAACTCAGTAATGGTTGCCTTCATTATGGCTGTTTCACATCTGGCCTAGACACGGAAGAAGAAGAAGAAGCTGGCCTCAATGCGCTTCTTTATTTGTGGGAGTTCCATGTTCATCTCTGCTCACCCATCCACCTACTTGCTAGTTTCACGCCCTCCCCTCCCCTCTGGGCATGTGCCACATCTGAAGAAAACCTCCATGGAGTTGGCCAAGGATGCTGCTTCCACCGTGGCCTAGGTGGAGAATCCTAAGAATGGCATGGGGTTGCACCACTGGTTGCCCCATCCAGACCACCACCATCTCTCTCTCTCTCTCTCTCTCTCTCCCTAAAAGGACTTTCTCTCAAGATACTCCTACTTTGTAACAGAATGGGTAGGGACATGTGCAAAGGAAGGGAGGCTGAGACAGAAAATGCACGGGTGGGTTCCTCTTCCACTTCCCACGTGCTACCAAAGGCTAGAAAATGACTGGGAGGCAAAACCACCCTCTCCTCTTCCCCTTGATTGCTCCCTAATGTCTCATGGCTTGGAGCCTGGAGCTGCTTCCGTAGGAGGAGGAGGAGGAGGAGGAGGTATGAGGCATCTTACTGATCCCTTGAGCTGTTCAGCTGGAAGAGGCGTGGGCATGTTCCGTGAAAGGCAATGCAGCATTTATGGGGGATTGCCTTGACAAGAAGGGACAATGGAGAGACCAGGCAAATATGCCCTTGTCAGAAGAGATAAGATGCATGCAAGGCCACATACACACACACACACTAGTAGTGATAATGAGCAGAGTTTAATGAGATTTCATTGGAAGAGAAGCAAGTATAGATGAGGAGGAGGAGGAAGGAGAGGCAGACATGCCAGCAAACCATGGCAGGTCCTGGCACCCATGGGGAGACTGACCTTCTCCCTACCCCCACCCACCCCTGGACTACAAGGTCTGGTACATCCAGACAAGATGGAGGAGGTAAGTCTCAGGTGCCCACAGCCACAGCTATGCCCATACAATACAGTACTTGGTTTTTCTGAGGAGGTGCTGCCAGGCTTCAAGACAGATGGGATGGTCCTCCTCACCCCTGCCCTGATGGTCCTGGAGGTCCTTTCCTTGCATATCACATCTGAGATGGAGATGGGCCCCTTGCACTCTTAGTTCAAGACCAAGGTCTCCCTTGTTCAAAAGCCAGTTGTATCCGACTCTAGGGTTCAGTGCTCATCTCTGTTTACAGCCCGAGACCCCAGTGCCGTCTGCTTCTGCAGATGTTGCCATGGACATGTGGCAGGCATGACTAGACACTGGAGTGCACGGAAGGCTGTTACCTTTCCTGTCAAAGTGGCACCTATTTCTCTACTTGCAATTTCTTGCTTTCGAACTGCTAGGTTGGCAGGAGCTGGGAAGGATGACAAGAGCTCACTCTGTCATACAGCACTTGGGTCTCAAACTGCTGACTTGCCGACCTTCTAATCATCCAGTTCAGTGTCTTAACCACTAGGCTACAGCAGTCCTTGTATCAAATTACTTGTAATTCTTTTTACAATAAAGTGCATATAAGTTCCATGATAAGTGGAACATAACATAAACATCTTCCTTTTTTCTGGTGTAACTGTTACAAATGACCAAACCACGAAGGAGACCTGGACTGGCATATAGCTGCAGATCCTGACCTCCCTTACAGATGAAAAACCAGAATACATGTTTTTTTAAAAAAAGATTGAGTAGAATTAACAGTGTGTGGCTGTCTGTCTGTCTGTCTGTCTGCGTGCATGCACGTTTGTGTGTCCCAGATCTCACTTCTTGTCATTACCTTCTTTAGACCAGACATGGACCAGACAGGACTTCCAATGAAGAGGGCCTTCAAAAAGAGCACTGGCTTCCTTAAAGAAAGGACACACCATGACCTTGGGTTTATGCAGCCTCCAGGAGAAGATCAGAGACTCAAACTGATTGTATACTCTCTGTTTCCTTAGCTCTTCTCTCTGTTTCCAGTGCACATTCTGTTCCAGTGCTGAACACACCAGGCCACCCAACTCTTTGGCAGGCACCAGGTTGTCTTTGCAGCCATCTCCCCCAAAACCCAGAGTAACCAACCAACCTTCAGCGGTAGAGAAAGCCACTTCCCCACCTTGGAATCACTCATGGAGAAAGCTCCTTTTGCATCGACCTTTTGCCACATGGACTCTGCACACAATTGAATATTGCAGGGAAGGAACGATCTCTGTGGCTACATGACCAGCCTGGTGGCCCCCTGAAGGGGCATGTGGTGGTGATAGTGATGGTGGACGCAACTCTTGGCCAAGGCTGGAAGTTAAAGTGCCAGTACAAGCAACAGCTCACCTTACTTGCCTTGCTGGAGAAAGACAAAGGGTCAGCCCTCTAATCCTCCCTTGCAACTTCTTGCGGGCATGCACACTAGGGTTTCCTTCACAGACGGTTGCACAGAAACCAGCATCTAGGTCAGGCAATGATGGCGAAATTTGGCACTCCAGTAAACCCATTCATGTGGATTCACAGGGACTTGGGCATCTGGGAATTGAAGTCCAAAAACTGTTAGTGTGCCAAAGTTCGCTAGCACAGATCTAGGGCTTCTGTAGACAGTGTTAGGGTTCCTACTCCTGAACAGATCTCCTAAAGCAATAAACTAACATTTCCCAATTTTACCCACATATGGATTTCCAGGCCAGGTATTCCTGTTGGGAAGCCATAAGCTCAGCATTAGCCCGCTGCACTCTGTGAGTATCAATCCTAAATGGAGGGAAAGCACAGCCGAGGTGGGACTCCAAGCAAGCAAGCAAGGACTCCAAGGGCCTGACTGCCCACAACACCAGCCCTGAAAAGCACCGAAGGGTGCCCCAGGCCCAGGCTTGGCCAGAAGATGTCACCTGGCCTGAGTGAGTGGGCCAGCCCCCTCCCTCGAGGGCTCCTTATGGTTGGTTCTGTTCTCTGGCTCCTCTCCCCCTCTTCCAGCCCGCCAGGCCTCTTTGTCTTTGAGGCTCTGCAGGATCTCCAGACCTGGGAAGGAGGCAGCTGCCTCTCTCTCACCTGTGTCCTCCAGAGCCCCGTTCCCCTTCCCAGCCAAAGGAAGCCGTAAACCAAACGGCACATGAAGCAGACCAGAGCCAGAGCTGCGTCCGTGTCCGCCCCCCATTTGCCTTCCTTCACAAACACCTCTGGGTTCCTTGGGACACTGTCCCTGGAGTGGCTGGGATTTTGGACGTGTTGATGGGGCCCTGGCGTCTCATCACTCCTCAGCTGTGAGTGAAGGATGATGTTTGCAAAGATCTGGTTTCCAGTAGGAAATGGCCCCAAAGTCTATCCCTGGATTGCATGGACTCTATGCCAGAAGACTCCCTGGAGCCATGCCATTATGTCCCACACCTTAATCATGTTGCATGTTGCAGTATCCAGCCTTGATGTCCTCCAGAAAATTTGGAAGAGCATCTCCCAGGATCCCTGACTGTGAGGGTTGTGTTTTATGGAGGTTTTAGTCCAAAATCTGTGAAAAAACTCAGGGTGCCTGGCTCAGCATCAGACGGTTAGAGTTGGGACCACAGCTCGACCTCAACCTTTGCAGTAAAGCTCATCCGGGAACCTTGGCTTTGGCCCACATCAGAGGGTTTGCTGTGAGGATCAGGCAAGAGGAGAACCCAACACATTTCTCTGAACTTCTCAGAGGTAGATGGACCTATGATATAACAAAGCCACAATGTACTGAGAGATGCCACTGGTTGTCTACAGAGAGATGGAGAAGGACCACAGCTCCTTGGTTTGCTTCAGATTGGCAACCAGGGCCTTTGAGCCACATCCCTACAATCCCAGAGACCACCCAAACTCACACCACCTTGTGTGGCTGCTACTCCACTTCCACCCACATGTCCCAATCCTTCCTGTGCTTCATCCTTCCTGAAAGAAGCTTCACTCTCCATTCATTTCAGTCTCTCTTCCACTCCAAGGCAAGGGGAATTGATGAGCAGGAAGGTACCCCAAAGCTCATCTAGACCAACTTCATGTCAACACAAGAACAGGCAGCTCAGGTATCAGAGCCTTCCAGCTCCCAATGGAGGAGAGTCCAACAACCCCCCCCCCCCAACAGCTCTGTCACCCCACATTCTTCTCTTCTCCAGGGTAAACCTACCCAGTACTCTCAACTCTTCATTCCAGAACACTGGCCATCTTAATTGCCCAACCTGGGACCTATATCACCCACATCTTCTCTCCAGCATGGCGAGCAGCCTTACCAGCTTGGGGTGGGTGGGTGGGTGGAGGTCCAGGGAGGCATATTCCAAGAGAGAGGTTTCCCCACACCCTGATTTCTTGGGCGACGGTCATGGAAGATGCCAAGAAACTGCTATGGGGATGCCACCATGACAACAGTCCATTGGGAGAGCATGCCCCCTGGCACCTTCTCTGCCATGCTGCCTCCTCTTCCAAAAACACCTTCTGGTGCCCGGGAAAAGCCACCAAGGTTGACCAGGAGACCAGATTCTGGGCAAAGGTTCAGTTGGTGGTTGAAAACCAGTTGAGCACAAATGGCTAATGGCTCCTTTTCTTCAACACACTCTGTCTACCCCTTAACTTTTACCCACCGTAAAATAAAAGTCGCTTTCACTGAACATTCATAAACCAAACATCTTACGAAGCTTAAATACATGAACATGAATAACTTAAGTTGGTGTGGGAAAAATAAGAGCAGTCGGCTCATTAGGCCAGGGGAGTTTCCAGAAGTAGAGACACTCAAGCGCGCCAATTAAAAAACCACTGGGCAGCCATTCTGCCTTCTTCTCCTTAACAACCTTTTGGCAGAAGAATAGATAATTGAAACGGAATTAGGACAGCCGCAGGACAATGGCCGGCTGAGCAAAGCACAGGCACGGAAAACCTAGAGGAGACAAAAGACTCTTTCTGGGGACCTAAAATGAACAAGGAGACAGAAGGTCTATCCCCACCCCACCCCACCCCAAAGTGCTCTAATCATGGTTAGGACTATTCCTCAAATACCTGATGTCAAGGGTTATAGCCATGTGCAGAGATTACATTAGAGAGTTGTTTTAAACACACACATACGCACAAATAAAATAAAAACAACATACAAGACATTCCATATGGTTATCCGAAATGCAGCAGGCCACGATGCAATAATAGGGCTAATGGGAAAGGCCAAAGCGCCTGAACTCAATGACAGTTTTGCTGAAGTCAGAAAGCTAACAATGTACTGTAGATGTTTTTGGTGAAACACCTTTTCTATCCAATCTACAGAGCAGGAAGCATTGCTGGAATCTGGCTGAGCTCAGCCTCTAGCACATTATGCAAAATGCTAGTGCGCGTAGGACGAGATGCTTAATTGTTAAGCTATCCACTTAACATTTTCTTGCCAATACTGCTTGGTGGAATCTGCAGGAAGTATGGTGGGCAAAGAGGGAGGAAGACCACCACCCATCCTTGGAGACCCTGAAATCTTCTACTGATCCTTGGTGTGGGTTGTAGGGTGTGTCGGACTCTTAGGCAAGTTCTTCAGGGACTGGTGGCTTCTGAGATGCTGATGGTGACCTCTGAAACCTCTTCAGCCTCTCAACTCAACCTCCTTGCAAGACAACCTTCTGGCTTCCATTGCTTCCAGTTCTTTGATAATGAGACACAGAGTTGCCCCATGGAGATTTGATTTGATGGCCTTCCATCATGGACTCTTTGGCCGTGTGTTTCCGGCTTGGTCTAGATGACCTAACAGGGTCCCCAGCAATCCTACAGCTGTAAAATGTGGATTGCCACAGGCCTGGATTGGGCCATCTTCTACCTGCCTGCTTACATTTTGCTAACACACAGCTGCAGGCCAGCACATGCGCATATGCACACCTGCGTCCTGAGTTCCTTCCTCTCCACCAGGGACAATCTGGGCTGTGGATGCAATCATTTCTTTTATGAGGACATTAAACTGAAACTCAAATAAAGCATTGCAGCATTAGAGAGAGTGTAAAAGATCTGCTGGGTCCCATCCAAAACATACTCTTCCCGGCCAGGCCAGCATGGTCCCTGGCGGCGCATTTGCCTCGCTGTTCTCCGCTCTCATTTTACAAACCATCCCGCCTGCGCAGGGTCATGTTATGGCTGCCTGGTGAGCGCCACAGCACTCTGCTTGGGGGCTCTTGGGTGTGTGAAATATTTACCATGACGCGGAATTAACATCCATGTTGTTGTGGTTTTCTTTACCTTGTTCCCTTAATTGCTTTTAAAATTCCTCCCGTGGGTCGCTTTGCTGCCTGGTTGTTTGCCGGCTTTGCGTCTGGTGTTTTGTCACTTACTAAAAGATCGGATTTTTTTTTTTTAAAAACAAAACAAAAATGAATGCACACACATCTCAATTAAGCTCAGAGTCAATTAGGTTGGGAAAAGAAAATATTTATTTTGAGGAGTACTGTAGTTTAAAAAGAAGAAGAAAAACAGCCTCAGTCCTGATCAACCAGAAGAGAGTTAAACAGCCTCCATCTTTGCTAGACAAAGATCCAAATGTTCAAGTATGTTTATGGGTGGTTTTACCCTGATGAAGGGAAGACGGAGGGCTGACAGAGCTGTTTTGGGGAGGGAGGGTTGTGTTGAGCAGTCGAGTGAAACCCCAACATGCACTAACCAGAGAGACAGAAAAGAATAGCCTGACCTAAAGGAAGTTATTTTGCCTTCTTTGCCTCTAATTACCATTAGGAAGGTTCTTTCCTACCTGAGGGATCACCTGACCCTATCCGCATGTGTTAAGGCTTTTGTTTCACTCTGGCCTTCTCTCTCTTGCTTTCTGCTTTGGAAGAGGAAAGAGGTCCTTTTCAGCTCCTCCATCTTCCAGGCCACATGGCTGGAAGAAAGACTTTACTTCTTTCTAAACCAACTTCACCAAGACTCCTGAGTACACATGTATCATAAGAACATAAGAACAGTCTTGCTGGAACAGGCCACAGCAACCAGAATGATGAGGGGACTGCAACACCTTCCTTACCGTCTGAGGCTGCAACGGTTGGGCCTCTTCACTCTTGAACGACGACGTCTAAGAGGTGACCTGATTGAAGTTTATAAAATCATGCACGGTGTGGACAAAGTAGAGAAGGAAGTAGAGATGAAATTGCTGATATCCTAGCCAAAATATATAATCTTTCCCTCAAATCAGGCTTTGTGCCTGATGACTGGAAGGTAGCGAATGTAACACCAATTTTCAAAAAAGGATCCAGGGGTGATCCAGGAAATTACCGGCCTGTCAGTTTGACATGTGTCCCAGGTAAAGTGATGGAAACCATCCTAAAAGATAGAATTAATAGGCACATAGAAGAGAAGGCGCTGCTAAAGGAGAGCCAACATGGCTTTTGCAAGGGCAAATCATGCCTCACTAATCTGTTGGAATTTTTTGAGAGTGTCAACAAGCATGTGGATAAGGGGGATCCAGTTGACATTGTTTATCTGGACTTTCAGAAGGCTTTTGACAAGGTCCCACACCAAAGGCTCTTGAATAAACTTACCAGTCATGGAATAAAGGGACAGGTCTTGTCCTGGATCAGCAACTGGCTAAGGGACAGGAAACAGAGGGTAGCACTAAATGGACACTTCTCCAAGTGGAGGGAAGCAAAGAGTGGGGTCCCCCAAGGTTCAGTACTGGGACCCCTGCTTTTCAACCTCTTCATAAATGATCTAGAGGTAGGATTAAAAAGCAAGGTAGCCAAATTTGCTGACGACACTAAATTATACAGGGTACTGAAAACTGTGAGAGATTGTGAAGAGCTCCAGAGGGATCTCTTGACACTGGGGGAGTGGGCAAAACAGTGGCAAATGAGCTTCAACATCAGTAAGTGCAGAGTGATGCATGTTGGGGGCAAAAACCCCCAATTACATTTATAAACTGATGGGGTCTGAACTCTCTGCGACAAACCAGGAAAGGGACCTTGGTGTCCTGGTGGACAGCTCAATGAAGGTGTCAACCCAGTGTGCCTCAGCAGTGAAAAAAGCAAACTCAATGTTAGGGATCATTAGGAAGGGTATAGAAAATAAGTCAGCAAGTGTCATTTTGCCTCTTTATAAATCTATGGTGAGGCCCCACCTGGAATACTGTGTACAGTTCTGGTCGCCATACCTCCAGAAGGATATTATGGAGCTGGAGAAAGTACAGAGGAGGGCAACCAGAATGATTAGGGGACTGGAACACCTTCCTTACCATCTGAGGCTGCAACGGTTGGGCCTCTTCACTCTTGAACGACGGCGTCTAAGAGGTGACCTGATTGAAGTTTATAAAATCATGCACGGTGTGGACAAAGTAGATAAGGAAAAACTGTTTTCCCTATCGCATAACACTAGAACTAGGGGACACTCCATGAAACCTTTGGGTGCTAGTTCTCAAACAAATAAGAGAAAGTACTTTTTCACCCAGAGGATTACTGGTCTATGGAACTCCCTGCCAGAAGAAGTGGTGACAGCTGTCAGTCTTGACAGCTTTAAGAAAGGATTAGACAAGTTCATGGAGGACAAGGGTATCAATGGCTATAATTATAATGGATACCTAAGGACAACCTCCGGGTTGGAGAGATAGGCAGGATCTCTCTCAATGCCATTTCCAGGGAATCCTAAGCAGGTGAAGGCATCTCCTTGGGAATACCCTGAAGGAAATGGTGAGCCGCTGTGTGAGACAGAATGCTGGACTGGATGGGCTGTGGCCTGTTCCAGCAAGGCTGTTCTTATGTTCTTATGTTTTCCCTATCGCACAACACTAGAACTAGGAGGCACTCCATGAAACTTTTGGGTGCTAGTTCTCAAACAAATAAGAGAAAGTACTTTTTCACCCAGAGGATCCCTGGTCTATGGAACTCCCTGCCAGAAGAAGTGGTGACAGCTGTCAGTCTTGACAGCTTTAAGAAAGGATTAGACAAGTTCATGGAGGACAAGGGTATCAATGGCTATAATTATGGATACTTAAGGACAACCTCCGGGTTGGAGAGATAGGCAGGATCTCTCTCAATAAATGCCATTTTCCAGGGAATCCTAAGCAGGTGAAGGCATCTCCTTGGGAATAATACCCTGAAGGAAATGGTGAGCCACTGTGTGAGACAGAATGCTGGACTGGATCATGGGCTCCTGTGGCCTCTTCCACCAAGGCTGCTCTTATGTTCCTATGTTCCTATTTTCAAAGAAGAAGAAGAAGACGACCTTCCTACTCTTGTGATGGGCTCCAAAGACCTTCATCCATTGGTCCTGGAGGGATGGTCACAACCCATGTCTGTTAACCTAAGCTCCACTGATTTGGGAACCTGAAAATGTCTTCTCCTTGCTCTATGCTGAGCTGCTCCTCTCCCAATGCTCTGGAAAGATCTCTGTGGGTTTTCTTTCTTTCTTTCTCCTGCAAAGTATTTCATAAAACAACCTCTGGAACTCTTGATGCTTTCCTCACACGGAAGCATCTTCCTTTTGCCTTCTGGCCACTGGATTTCAATCATCCTTTGCTGAAGGCCTCAATAATTGGCACCTTCCGTCTCCGATGGTGTCTTTTGCTGCATCGGCACAAAGATTTGCATGGAGGAGAATTCGGGAACTGGCTCTTCTCTGCCACAGCTGCTTTCCTCTCACTCGGACTCCTGTCCATTTCTCTGGCGGCGGCGGCGGCAGCAGTGGCTTTTGTGCCTGGGTTTTGTTCTCTTTCTCTCTGGAGCCGCTTCTTTGTCTTGTTATTATTATTATTCATTACTTCATCTTCATTCTCCCGCTTCTAACGACCTTTTCACAGCAGCCTCCTTTCAAACTCCCCCCCCCCCCAACCCCTTGCTTGCTACCAAAGCCAAGATTTTCTCTCTCCTGGCCCCCAATGCAATCACTCTCAGCTTAGGAAACAAAACACACACACACACACACATATATATAAATTAATTCCTTTGCATTGCACAGACGAGGCAGCTCAACCACAAAAGACAGGCATGTGAAGGCAGCCAGGACTGCAGCTCTGTAGTGAAAGAGGTCTATTTGGACAGGGAATTTCCACCCCCCTCTCCCTCGGGGCCCTTTCCTTTCCTGGTGTTTAATTTTAAAAATCGGCCATCACGGCTTTCCCTACTATGGTCTCCGTTCCAAATGAGAGTAGCAGAGTTTCTCTCTGTCTCACTCTCGACACATGGTGGGAGAAATCCAAAAAGATGAGAGGCTCCGGATCTCGCCCCGTCCTGCCTCCCTCTTTTCCTGGCCCGGGAAATCCCCAGTTCAGCAAAAATGTCCACAGCGCTGCAAAGCCAACGGCATTTAAATACAGGCTCAAGTTTAAGCAAGGCAGGTTGAAACTGTCCTGAGTGCTGCACGACGGAGTGAGTTCCTGTCATCTGTCCCAGCTCCTGCCAACCTAGCACTTCGAAAGCAAGAAATTGCAAGTGAATAAATAGGTACCACAGAGTCGTACATATTTTAAATCCAGGCCTGAAGGCTTTTCCTCACCATGAACCAAAGCTAAGTTTCAACAAGTGTTATATCTGGAATACAGTAAAACCCTTACTTACAAAAAAAAAAGTCCGTTCTGTAGGCTTTTGCTTAAATCGGGTTTTTATGTAACTCAAAGCACACCCATAGGAAAAAATGAAATTTTTATGTAAATCGAAGCAAACCTATATATCGTCAGGGCTGCTTAGATGGTTTTCAAAGAGGAGGAGGCATTGCCCCAGTGTTTAAGGTGGTCCCCAACAGCCAACCACCCCCTTTCCCAGGACCCGCCATTCCATGTCATTCTCCCATGCCCAAATCCTGAACTACCGACTGTACTTGCTGCATTTTGCCTTCCTGTCCTGCAACCGGCTAAGGCTCCCTCTGCTCCCTGCAGATGTGGGAGACGGACCCATGTATTTCGGAGACATCCTCTTTAGGTTAGGCCAGGGGTTCCCCATGTGGAGCCTGGACGGAGACTTCAATTCCCACAAGCCTCAGTCAGCCCACTGGCTGATCCGCGCTTTGGGGAATTGACTGAGGCCTCTTCTGGGAATCGAACGCCAAGGACCAAAGATTGGGAAACACTGGATTAGACTGGGTTTGTTTTTTTTACCACTGAACCCCTGCTCTTCCTGCCCCAGGGAGTCAGACTCTGGAAGTTACCAGTTACATCTACCATAACTACTTGTATCACTGTGACTTTTTGCTACTTGCTGAACGTAACAAGTCAGTGCAATGTTACAGCAACAGTAATGGGGAAATAGATACAAAACTGCTTTAAAGGTGTTATATGCAACATTTTCTTGATACTGTAGTTCCAAAACTTACTTTTTAAGGACACTTAATGGCATTTTTGAAGGGACTTTGATAGGACTTTCTTCTCCCTAGACCATGTGGCATTGGATCACCAGTCCTAAAGTAGTTGAGGGGAACTGTATTTTCATATATATTTTTTGTATTTGGGCTGCACATTGAAAAATCATCACCTACTTCATCAGACTTGATCCATGAAAGCTCACATTTAAACACAGGATTTAGTCTTTAAGGTGCCATAACGTGTTTTGGAACGTTTTTGTAAACAAAATAAAACAACATTTTTCTTTACTTTCTGGTATGCCTGCACAGACTAAAATGGCTAGGTAAAGACTAGCCTTGCTCGAAAGCCAGTCGTATCTGACTCTAGGGTTCAGTGCTCATCTCTGTTTCAAAGCCAAAGACCCAGCACTGTCTGCTTCTGCAGACTTTCTGTGGTCATGTGGCAGGCATGACTACACCCTTCACACCTGAAGAATTGGGGCGGGGGAATAAAGAAAATTCCCCCCTCCCCAAATAATAAATGTTTGCAGAATATTCTACTTTGGGGACACGTCTGTAGAAATTTACAGTGCCATTCTAGAGACTTCTACCCAAAAGGAAGCCTTCCTGAGTTCAGTGGGGCTTACTGCCAGGTAACTGCAGTGGTTCAAGTGGTTAAGACACTGAACTTGATGACTGGAAGGTTGGAGTTCAATTCCAAAGGACTGCACGACGGAGTGAGTCCGCGTCTCTGTCCCAGCTCCTGCCAAACTAGCAGTTTGAAAGCAAGAAATTGCAAGTAGATAAATAAGTACCACTTCAGTGGGAAGGTAAACAGTGTTCCATGTACTCATGTGTTGAGGCATGCCTGCCACATGTCCACGAAAACGACGGCAAAAGCAGACAGAGTTGAGCACTGAACCCTAGAGTCAGATACGACTGGCTTTCAAGCAAGAGCGACCTTTAACCATGTACACAACTGCAGCCTTACCTTGGAGTACGTCCCAGTGAACTCAGTAGCAGACAGACAGCAGGCTGAACTATTAACCAGGTTAATTCCTCTCCTCAGGAAGTTTTGGGAACCATGGCCCTGGCTTGGTTGTGCATGTGTGCGCGTGTTCGTGTGGAGGATCAGGACTGTCTCAGAAACAATCACTCTAAATTACATTTCTCAGCATTGGGTGGAAGGAAGAGGAGCCATGACATTATGTGGAGGAAAGCCATAACAACTTTTGCAGTGGAAAGCTGCCTCCCACCCCACCCCACCCACCCCCCACCCCCGGTTACTTGTTTTACACAAGAAGTGAGAATTCTTCTTCCAAAACAACCCTCCAGAAGGGAACGCCGTGCCAGAATTTTTGTTTCAGTTCAGTGGTAAGAATGACAGTGGCATGTTATGATAAACCATCATGCAAAACCCAAGATGGGAGCTGTCAGGCCTGGTTTGCACTGCGGCAATTCACACTTCCTTTCCCACCCCGGGACTGAGCCAAGGATGAGCGGGGTGGTAGGATTATGCCTGCCATGGTAATCCTGATACGGGCCTCCCGGGTGCGCAACCAGAAATCCCACAGACGGGTCAACGGGATGGACCTCTCCATTCCAGCTGCCAAAAAGATAATTGCAAAAACCTGGAGAGAGGAAGAGGGAGGCTGTCAGAAGCCATGAGGCACCTGAAGGCTTCATTTCCCCGCTTATCCTTGGCTAAAACGGCTTGTCGGAGGACAGCTTGAAGGAGTAGAACATCTCCCTTCCCAGACAAAAGTTATTGTGAAACAAAGCCCTCTTTAATCCAGGAGAATCAGGCAGAGGAACATCTGGCCACGGAAGGAAGGTGGGAGCATCTCCATTAGCAGCCCTGCGCAAATGAGCCACGCCAGAGATCAGCAGCCCAGGGAGGAGGTCAGCCTGCTTCTGTCCTCCCAGAGGTTGCTCCTTGCATTAATGGGGACATCCATTAACTCCTCCTCTGCTGAGGAAGACACCTCATGTCTAGAAGGACTGAGAGGTAGAGAGCCTTCACAACTAGTTCTCAAACAAATAAGAGAAAGTACTTTTTCACCCAGAGGATTACTGGTCTATGGAACTCCCTGCCAGAAGAAGTGGTGATAGCTGTCAGTCTTGACAGCTTTAAGAAAGGATTAGACAAGTTCATGGAGGACAAGAGTATCAATGGCTATAATTATGGATACTTAAGGACAACCTCCGGGTTGGAGAGATAGCCAGGAGATCTCTCAATAAATGCCATTTCCAGGGAATCCTAAGCAGGTGAAGGCATCTGCTTGGGAATAAATACCCTGAAGGAAATGGTGAGCCACTGTGTGAGACAGAAGGCTGGACTGGATAATGGGCTCCTGTGGCCTCTTCCAGCAAGGCTGCTCTTATGTTCTTATATGTTCTTATATGTTCTTATGTAACTCAAACCTGCTCTCGCCATACGGTGCCACAGCCAGGATGCTCCAGCTACAGAACCTGCTCCCCATCCCAAATGCTTTGAGAAAAGTACAGATGGTCTCAGTGGGACCCTTTCCCTCCCCTCCTTCTCTTCCACCTGAGAAGACCCACAAAGGATTGAGCAGCTCCTTCACAGGTAATCTAGCAACTCTTGATCACATCTCACTGCCTCAGTTTGCTAGAGATACCTTCTTATTGCTTAAAGCAGAGTGTGATCAATGTTAATTAATTAGTGTCTAGCACATGCCAGCCTCAATCACAATCTGCAGCTGTTCGGTGTTTCTCAGAATGTTGCCAATGGACTTGGAAGAAGATCTGTAGAAGATACCACTGGGGCCAGTTCTTATGGCTGGCCCTGGGCTTGCATGTCTGAAGTGGCTCATGGGACACAGCATCCTAAGATGGGCATTTGCGCACAATTTACAGCCTCTCAGTGAACCCGGAAGTTACTTTTACTTTACTTTAATTTTTTAAATTAAGAATATATATATATCTCTCTCTCATTCACACACACCCACATGCACACACACACCACCACCACTGGGCTCTCTTAAAGGTGCCGCCACCAGAAAGTGCTTGTTTACTAGTAGGCAAATGTTACAAGATGGAAGCAACTAAGATGCTTTGTGACCACATGCCGGCTCAGTCACATGGTTTAGCTGGCCGGTCATGTGGTTCCTCCAACCAGAAGCGGAAGTAAAACATACCTTGCAATCTGTTTTGCAACAGGATGAGATAGATTTTAAGCCGCCACTTTCTCTGCTTAAACCAGGGGTGCCCAAACTACAGCCCACAGACCAGATCCGGCCCCCAATGCCAATTCATCTGACCCACACCACCCTCATCGCTCCTGGAAGTGGAAGTAAAATGTGTTCATACGGGCGCATTTTACTTCCACTTATGGGAGTGACAAGGGCAGCGCAGGCTGGATGAATTGGCGTTGGGGGCTGGATCTGGCCTGTGGGCCGTAGTTTGGGCACTCCTGGTCTAGAAGCATGGACACCATCTAGTTCATCATCCTGAGTCATCATCTGTGCATACTCCCCCACCCATCCAAGCCTCACACACAGAGCCTTCAAAAGGTGTAGCCACCTCCATGTTCAAGAGACCATCTAGACAATTCTTCCACTAATCCACCAAATCTTATACCTAAGCAGAGGTCTGGGTGCGGTATCCAGAATGGGCTGCCGCACCCCTTGACCAAACCCTTTGTGATGTCATGCCCTTTGTGATGTCTTGCCCAGCCCTTGGGAGTGGTCAGCCAATGTGACATCACAGGGCCCCACCCCTTGGCCAGGCAGGCCAGCTGGCAGGGCAGGGCAGGAGTCCAGTGGACAGAGGTCAGCCCAGGAGAAGGAGCACCTGAGCAATGCAACCCCGGGTGGTAGGACGGCACCTCCCCAAACCCCACCCGGATGAAGCCAGGCACCTCTGCTAGTAAATCCTAAATGTATTGGGGGGGGGGGGAGCACCATGAAATCTCACTACAAGCAAAATATCCCTGCAGGCACTACAGTATGTATAATTGTATGTATATTGGGGATTACAGTGGCTTAGCTTTAAGACTGGAAGGTCGAGGTTCGATACCCGAGTACTGCACGACAGAGTGAGCTCCCATCTTTGTCCCAGCTCCTGCCAAACAAGCAATTCAAAAGCAAGAAATTGCAAGTAGAGAAATAGATACCACTTCGGTGGGAAGGTAAATAGCATTCCGTGCCTGCCATATGTCCACGGAGACATCTGCAAATGCAGACAGTGTTGGCTCATCGGGTATAAACGGAGATGAGCATTGAACCCTAGAGTTGGACATGACTGGCTTTCGAGCAAGGGTTGACCGTGTATAAGCAAAGCATTCTTCCCCCATTGCTATGCTTCTGAAAGATCAACATCCTTTTAAGAAAAACCCTGCTCTGGCCCTGTTCAGGCATTACAATTGCAATGCAGAGATGCCATACGAAAAGAAGGGAATGCTCAGGCATCTCACCTTGATCTGTCCACTTTCATAATCCTTCATTTGCCAACATATTTTCCCCACATTAACCAGGATTACCAGGGGGCGGGGGGGGGGGGGGAGGACAGATGAGGGTCCTGATTTACCCCTCCACCACACAGCTCTTCTTAACCTGTCTCTTTGCCTTCCGCATGGCAGGAGGAGATGGAGATGCAAGTAAGGAGAGAGAGGGTCACCACTCTAGCCCTTCACGCAGCCACATAAGGAACACATACCCTGGCTTCGTGTCTGTACTGGAAACACAGGAAATGAGAAAGCTTAGTTCTCTTGGCGTCCGCTGCATCTTCCCTCCTTATCTTAGGTGGGGTGATACCAACAAGAGGGTCTACTTTCTCAACTGATGTACATTTGAGGCATCCTGTCACCACTATATGCATAGGATTCTAGCAGGCATGACAGACACACTCAGGCTCAGACAAGAACAAACATTCTTGAGGGTACGCAAGAGCAAATTAGAAGACGGAGGAAGAAGGAGCTCACTGGACAAGGAACGACACTGAAGGAGGATTGCTGGCTGCAACTTGTATCCGAGAATGCATTATTTTTGCTGAAGCAGGTAAAATGCCATTGGCGTGAATTTGTTTCAGGTGGATCCCAGCTTGCCATGAAGTGACCCACATGCTATGATCACAGAGCCATCTCCTGCAGCACGTATGAAATGAGACATGCAAGATATGACACTGGGATTGCAATGGACTGCCGCAGCCTTGAGGATATGGACAAGGCGCGCCTTCACAGTCAGTCTATCTGGCATGGCTTCTTCTGTCTCCATGACCGTTGGGAATCAGAGTTCCTCCTCTGCTCATTTTGCCATTGGGCCCAATAGGATGGTTTCCACTGGCATTTCCTCCACTGAGGGGAGCATCACCCCCCACTCAAAGGAGCTCATCCACCTGCAGCCATTGGCCCCTTTATGGGGTCAGGTTGATTAACCACTGCTTGGATATGGCTGAGGAAATCAACCTCCCCTAAATGTCACTTGGAGAACCCAGAATAGGCTGAGGGTCAGAGTCCCCAAATGTAAGACCAACTGGCTCAAGTGGGAGCTACTGGCAGACACCAACAGGCCGTGTGAATGTGGAGAGGTGCAGATTCTGACTCATTGACTGGTCTGCTGATTCCTGCCAGAAGCATGCACCAGTGAGGACTTACGTCTGGCCAATGACAAAGCCAAGAAAGTGGCTTCATTTTGGCAGCCCAGGGTTTGATCGAGACATGAAAGAAGAAGCATCATGACAAGCTCAAAAGTATGCCAGGCACAGCACTCATCTTCCCGTGCTACCTGCATGCGCACACAGCTGCCCCAAGCGCCAGCCATGTCACCACTGTGCCTGACAGCTGAACTAATTTTCTCCCAAGTCATTGTGACAGGAGCAGCATGGCCCTGAACCAGCGGGGGGGGGGGGGGGGGGGGAAGAGCAATTAACTGCCTGCACCTGAACTTAAAATGGGAGCAGCAGCCCCAGACACACACTCACACCCCCTGGCTCCTGGAGGCTCCCGACATGATGCCAAGGACCTCCCTCCCTCCCCCCTTATCTTCTATTCTCTCCTTCCTTCCATCTCTTGTCTTCTCTCCTTTCTTTCTTCTTTCTCTTATCTTCTATTCTCTCCTTCCTTCCTTCTCTTGGAGTACTCTTGTCTTCTCTCTCTTATCTTCTCTCCTTCCTTCTCTTGTCATCTATTCCCTCCTTCCTTCCTTCCCTCCTTCTCTTGTCTTCTCATTCTTTCTTTCCTTTTCAATTCTCCCCTTCTTCCTTCTTTCCCTTGTCTTCTATTCTCTCCTTCCTTCCTTCTCTTGTCTTCTCTCTCTTATCTTCTCTCCTTCCTTCTCTTGTCATCTATTCCCTCCTTCCTTCCTTCCTTCTCTTATTTTCTCATTCTTTCCTTCCTTTTCAATTCTTTCTTTCCTTCCTTCCCTTGTCTTCTATTATCCCTACCTTATCTTGTCTTCTATCCTTCCTTCTTTCCTTCCCTTGTCTTCTACCTCTCCTTCCTTCCTTCCAACCTCGCCCCAGGCCAGAGTCTCCCTTGCCAGCCACCTTACTGCAAATGCATCTCATCTGTGAGTCTTGGCTCTCTGCCTCTCCCAGCAAGAAGAGTTGGACATGCAGACGGAAAGAGCAGTGGAGCAAATCTTTTCCGGCTCGGGGTTCCTGCTGCAATTAGGATGACAACCCATCGCTTCATCCCGGCTTCCTCTCGGCAGGTGGCACAGAGAGGCCCATGCCAAGGCATCCTGGCACTGGAGGCCAGGGAAGGGCCATTCTTCTGCTACCAATGAACACAGGGCACGATCTGCCAAGCCACTCTCCTGGTGGTGCAGGGGTTAAACTGCTGTACTGCAGCCAGAAGGTTGTGAGTTCGGTCCTGACCAGGGCTCAAGGTTGACTCAGCCTTCCATCCTTCCGAGGTCGGTAAAATGAGGGCCTAACACCTTAATAAGGGCAAAATGCTAATTACCTTGTGACCTGCCCAGAGAGGGCACAAAGCATTATGGGGCGGGATAGGAGAGTAATTGCTACTGCTTTACCATTGCTAAATATAACAATGTTGTAATTGTGGGATATCTACAATGTCTGTTTCTGCCCCTCCCTAGGCTGCTATCAAGTTCTCCTTCGTGGTTCCTGTGAATCCAAACGAATGGGTTTACTGTGCATACATGCAGTCAACCCATTTGTGTGGATTCACTTGGACCATGAAGAAGAACAACAGTTACAGGTAAGCCACCTGTCATTAGAGAGCCCTGGTGGTGCAGGGGTTAGACTGCTGCGCTGCAGCCCAAACATTGTGAGTTTGATCCTGACGGAACCCAGGTTGATCAGCCTTCAAGTGCGATGGGGCAGTACAGAAGTGCAATTGCTGAAAGGCAAGAGGTCGGAATGGGACTACAAAGCCCAGCTGCTTGTCAGGGTCATGCATAAGAGAGATAACGGGGATGTGACTGGATCCTGCCCAGCCCACGACCTAACCTGCTCCTCTAACATCAAAGAGTGGGTTGGGGTTGACCCTCCCAGTCCACGTGTGCACTTGTGTGTGTTCACACAAGACATCTGCACCAGGTTCTGCATGAGCAGCATTAGAAGCTCAAGAGCAACCCAATCTGGACAGTCGGGAGAAGGAGAGAGAGAGAGAGAGAGAAAGATCCTCCGCGCGGCACCCGGAGAGGAAGGCAAACCTCCCCTTCCTGCAGAGGCAGCTTTTTCCTATTCCCTTTATTTGCAAAGAGAAATCTGACCACCAAGAAGAAATGTCTGGCTGATTCAGTCAGATAAAAATCATCCTTCTATTGTGCAGTTCTGCCAGGAAAAAAATCCTCACTACACTCCGGCCAGCTGGTATTTTGGGATATATTCTGTAGCTGACTCTTTTTCGTTGTCTTTTGCATTTGAATGGACGGGGCAGATTTCGAGTTCATCTCCTGCAGTGACTTACTTTTAAAAATGCTGAACTTGACCATTGGAAGGTCGGCAGGTCTGCAGCTTGAGACCTGAGTACTGCAAGACGGAGTGAGCTCTCATCGTCTGTCCCAGCTCCTGCCAACCTAGCAGTTCAAAAGCAGCAAACTGCAAGTAGATAAACAGGTACCGCTTCATCAGGAAAGGTCACCGCGTTCTGTGCACTCTGGTGTCTAGAGCTGGACATGACTGGCTTTTGAGCAAGGGAGACTTTGACCTTGACCGTCACTTCTGTACTCCACAACACAACACCACTTCTCTCTTTGACCCTGAGCATGAATGTGCCAAGGGAAAAGATGCCACCAGTTATGGTTGTGGAGCTCATGAAGGACTAGCCGGTTCCAATGGAGGAGTCCTTCTGCCTTCAACAAGAGGCAGCAGCTTCTCCCCCTTGGGACTCAGTAGTAGCAGCCCCAATGGTCAGTGACCGACCAGGCAGAAACAGGGGAGGGAGGGAGGGAGGGAGGGAGGGGCAAACTCAACTCTCCCTCCTGGCCTCCCCCCTCCCCCTCCCCCCCCCCCACACACACCCTGAGTAATGACTTTGCCTAATTGCTTATTGCTGGTTACGAAGCACTCAGGCACCCCTGAATAGATGAACCTGGCGTAGGGCCTGAACAAGCTCCTTCCTTTCCAAGGGTGTTTATCTCCCTCCTTGACTCCTCGCTCCAGGGAGAAAACATAATTATTATTTAAACGTGAGTTAATTCCGCCAAGGTGTCGATCGATCGATAAAGGAGAATTACTCTTTTGCAAAAGAGAGAAATCAAGAGGTGAAGCGGGAAGCGCGCATGGCCCAGGGAGGACTCAATTATGGGGAAAGAAGGGAGCTTGCCGAAATAAAGGCAGAGGAAGGATCAAACTCAGGCCAGCCTCATAGAAGAAGACAGGGAAGGCCATGAAGCTGCTGTAAGTCAAGTTCTGCTCTCATCTGGTATGGCTAACATCTTATCAAGTGCCTAGGAAACAATGCGTGGTTGTTACTGGGACAAACTGGGAAAATGGGTGTGCGTGTTCTATATACAGAGGGTTCCAAAATGTACACACATTTTAAGAAAGGAAAACAAACACCCTATTAAAATTGGAATACTCAACATTTGCTGATAACAAAAGATGAATACAAGTCCTGTTTGACTTCTGCACTTACAAGAGGTGCTCAAAGTGGTCACCACAAACATCCAGACACTTCCGATCAGGGAGAACTACTGCTGGAGCAATGTTGACCCAGATCTTCCCTTGTGTGCATGACACACAGTACCAGGCATCTCAAACGTATCGCAAATGTGCACAATTGTTAGGCGTGTTGGAGGTTCTGTTGCTCACTCATGCCTCCGTTGTCACTAAACTTCCGCAACATTCTCAGATTTCAAATGCCATGTCAAAATGGTCTTGCGCCCCTTGAACGACAATCCTACACCCACCCTTTTCTTTGACTGTCCTGCCTGTCGCCTGGGGGTGCTGGTATTCATTCCTTTGAGTGAACATCATACTACACATTGCTACTGACACCAATGTTTGAGGAAGGCCTTGAGCCTGGACCTGACCAAAGGTCTACCTGGCCAACCATGCATTCAGTACATGTAGGGGAACGGAGGTCTGCAGGAGGCCGAGACCTCTGCAAAGACTGTTGGGCTTCTTCAAGGCCATAACGACATCCTGTGGCAATAAAGCCAATGGAATGGGTAACGGAAGCACAAGGAATGCTTTCTTCCTTGTCATGGTTCCCAAACCAGAGGCTCCTCACTTAGGATCCTCAACTACTCAAGAGTAGCTATGGCAGATCAAGCCAGCCTGGGGCTGCTTATGCCATCCAGGGAGCCATGAAGGCAGCAGCAGGATCATCCTGGTTGCATCAACCGAAAGACACACTCTCTCGGGTACGTGAAGGTCATAGGCCCGTAATGGCGAAACTTGGCACTCCAGATGTTCTTGGACTTCAATTCCGTTCCTGGAAGCAGAAATAAAATGTGCCCATACGGTTAAGGCCCTTCCTCCATATGGGCGCGTTTCCGGGAGCAACAAGGGCAGCGCGGGCTGGATGAATTGCAGTAAACCCATTCATGTGGATTCACAGGAGGCTTGGGCTTCTGGGAATTGAATTCCAAAAACATCTGGAGTGCCAAGGTTCGCCATCACAGTCATAGGCTTTCCAACATTTCTTATTTCTTATTCACTCCTTTTGAAGCCACCCACCCAGATCAAAAGCCACCATTACATCTTTTGCAAGAAGCAAGAGTTGGAAACCAAACCTGAGGCATGAAGAACCACACCAGAGTTCCCTTTTGTTGTGATCACAAGAACATAAGAAGAGCCTTGCTGGAACATGCCACACCCCATCTAGTCGAGCATTCTGTGAAGGAGAAATGATATCATGCTCTGTGTTTACCTCAATGAGGTTCACTTTTTATTCATTTTGATCTGACAAAGATCGGGTGTTTGCTTGTCTTTTGGCTATTCCTCTGCCCTTCTCAGTGACCAGAGAGACAGATAGGGAGTGACGTCAGCTTCTTCAGAAGGCAACGCTGGACTCATACCTGTGAAATTATTCTCACATGACGCATAGCATAAGGTAGCAATGAGATTGTCACTAGGAGCATTGACAATGACATTAATGCAGAGGATCCATTAACAAGGGAGGAAGTGGATCCATTTTAAGGTAATGTTCTAAATACTAAGGGACCGCAGTGGCTTAGTGGTTAAGATGCTGAACTTGATGACTGGAAGGTCGGCAGGTCAACAGATCGAGACCTGAGTGCTGCATGACAGAGTGAGCTCCTGTCATCTGCCCCAGCTCCTGCAAACCTAGCAGTTAAAAGCAAGCAAGCAAGAGATTGCAAGTAGGTACCACTTTGACGGGAAAGGTAACTGTTCTGTGTGCGCTGGTGTCTAATCATGCCTGCCACATGGCCATGGGCACTCTTTGGCTATAAATGGATATGAGCACTGGCCCCTAGAGTCAGATATGGCTTTCGAGCAAGGGAGACCTTAAACTCTAAATATTACCTGGGTCTTTGAGAAGCAGAACACATTGTGAATTTCACAGTTTATTTCTATGCTGCCCGTAAGAGAATGTCTTGAGTCTCCATGGCTCACAGGACCTTCTCATGGGATAGGTCAGGTGGAAGGAACCACAGAGGCCATTATTTAATTTAATTACATTGTTTGATTTCTCTCATGGAGTCTAACCTCTGGCCCAGGTACAAGATCTGCAGCTGAAGCATCTCTGACAGGTGGCCCTTCCTTAGTAAAGGTAAAGATCTCCCTTGCTCAAAAGCCAGTCGTATCCAACTCTAGGGTTCAGTGCTCATCTCTGTTTCAAAGCCGAAGAGCCAGCCCTGTCCGCTTCTGCAGACGTTTCCGTGGTCATGTGGCAGGCATGACTAGACACCGGCCCTTCCTTACTCTCCTGGAAAACCATCAACGATGGAGAGTCAACCACTTGCCATGGTTCCATGGTTGAATAGAGCGTCCTTTCCATTCACCTTCAGTGCATGAACTCACCGGATTCCAGTATTATGGGATGGAGAAGGAATCTCATTGTATCTAAACTCTAAATCCCACCTGGAATACTGTGTACAGTTCTGGTCGCCATACCTCCAGAAGGATATTATGGAGTTGGAGAAAGTGCAGAGGAGGGCAACCAGAATGATTAGGGGACTGGAACACCTTCCTTACCATCTGAGGCTGCAACGGTTGGGCCTCTTCACTCTTGAACGACGACGTCTAAGAGGTGACCTGATTGAAGTTTATAAAATCATGCACGGTGTGGACAAAGTAGATAAGGAAAAACTGTTTTCTCTATCGCATAACACTAGAACTAGGGGACACTCCATGAAACTTTTGGGTACTAGTTCTCAAACAAATAAGAGAAAGTACTTTTTCACCCAGAGGATCTCTGGTCTATGGAACTCCCTGCCAGAAGAAGTGGTGACAGCTGTCAGTCTTGACAGCTTTAAGAAAGGATTAGACAAGTTCATGGAGGACAAGAGTATCAATGGCTATAATTATGGATACCTAAGGACAACCTCCGGGTTGGAGAGATAGGCAGGAGATCTCTCAATGCCATTTCCAGGGAATCCTAAGCAGGTGAAGGCATCTCCTTGGGAATACCCTGAAGCAAAGGGTGAGCCACTGTGTGAGACAGAAGGCTGGACTGGATCATGGGCTCCTTTCTTATGTTCTTAAACTCTTTAGAGTTTAGACTATGCATCTAATTGCCATGCCATTTTTTTAAAAAAAACCCATGTTGTTTCAATCTCTCTCTTAAATAGTTTAAATATTTGAAGCTCTCTTGTAACCTTATCATCTGCTTCTGTTCCCGTTCTTTGTAGTTAAGTGGTGTGGGGAGGAGCGCTCTATTCTAAACGGGAAGGATGTTTTGCATTGTCAAAGTATGTCAACTTCGGTTCTTCACTGTCTCATGCTTCCTTGAGAAAAAGCAGGGTATCGTTTGTTTTAGGAATAAATAAAACAATGAACTTGCATCCCATAACCAGCAAATCATTTGCAACAACAGCAGCAGCAGCAGCAGAAGCAAAAGCAACAAAAGCAACAACAACAATACCACCACAACAAAGTCTGCCCAATAACTTTTGCTAACTTCTAATGCTTGCGGCCAAAACCTTATTATAAGGATTATTCAAAACTGAGTTTTTTAGAAATGTGACTTTTTTTTATCGTGTCAGAAGTACACAAAGGTGCTTTTTGGGTTAAAGGGATTTTATCTGGAAAAACGCCGCTCATGGGACACCCGAATGAGGCTCCTTTCATGTCCCCAAGTTCTTTTCCCCCACTGAAGTGGTCCCTATTTATCTACTTGCAATTTCTTGCTTTCAAACTGCTAGGTTAACAGGAGCTGGACAGAGACAGGCGCTCATTCCATCATGCAGTACTCAGGTCTCAAACTGTCGACTTGCCAACCTTCTAGCTAACAAGGTGAGCTTCTTAACCACTGAGCCACCGCAGTCCTGGACTATAAGGTAAAGGGTCTCCCTTGCTCTAAAGCCAGTTGTGTCCGACTCTAGTGGGCTGTACTTATCTCCCTTTACAGCCAAAGAGCCAGTGCTGTCTGTGTACGCAGACATTGCCATGGTCATGTGGCAGGCATGACTAGACACTGGAATGCATGGAATGCTGTTACCTTTCCTGCCAAAGTGGTACCTATCTATTTACTTGCAATTTCTTGCTTTCAAACTGTTATGTTGGCAGGAACTGGAACAGATGACAGGCAATCTGTCGTTCAGCACTCTGGTCTCAAACTGCTGATCTTCCAGTTGTCAACCGCTAAGTCACCATAGCCCCCAATAATGGCCTATAGCTATCCTTTAAGGCAAATATAAGAAGAAGGTGATACCTTTATTGGACCACTCAAAAAATCAATCATCGTGCAAGCTTTTGTGATTCAAGATCACTTCTTCAGACACGCACGCATCGGTTTATTGTGGACAGGGCAGGAAAATTATCAATGAAAATCCCATTCATGGCATGATGGTCCTGCCAGGCATGCATGCACACATGCATGCACACATGCACGGGAAGCCATGGATCTGCTTATTGCTTTCACATGACCTTTGAAGCTGTACAGTAGCTTCCTTTTGTGGCCAGACCTGGGTCCTTCCACCAGGGAGTTGGGTGTGTAAATTTGGTTTACACACTAGGTTTTTTCCTCCTTTAAAAAAACAGACACACACAACTACACGAACATCTAGGGACAACTGATGCACTTGAGTCCATTGGAGCCTTCTTGGTTTGTTCTTCTCAGCCCTGGTCTGTGGTGTTGTTACCGTGATGATTTCATTCCTTGGTTGTCCTTGGAATCGGAACAGGGTGAGGGTAAAGGTCGCCCTTGCTTGGGAGCCAGCCGTATTTGACTCTAGGGCTCAGTGCTCATCTCTGTTTATAGCCCAAGAGCCAGTGTTGTCTGCATCTGTAGACATTTCTGTGGACATGTGGCAGGCATGCCTAGACACTGGAGTGCACAGAACACTGTTTACCTTTCTCACCGAAGTGGTCCCTATATATCTACTTGCAATTTCTGGCTTTCGAACTGCTAGGTTGGCAGGAGCAGGGACAAGAGACAAGAGCTCACTCCGTCATGCAGTACTTGGGAATCGAACTGCTGACCTTCCAGTCAGCAAGTTCAGCATCTTAACCACTTGAGCCACTGCGAGGGGCGGCTGCCCTAAGAGCAACGTCCCAGCCCTGAAAAGCAATTGAGCAGGTAAAAGATTGCCGACAGCGCCAGTGATCTGCCTGGCAGAGAGAAGTGGCAAAAGATGAAACGGAAATAGTGAAGCTTTCACAGACCAGGCATGTGGCTCCGCTGCAATGTGTCTGTGGCATCATGTCTGTGTGTGGCATCGTGGCTTTGGGCTAGACTCACCCTTAGAGAGGACCCACAGGGATGTATGAAACCACACCATACTCCAGGCTCTCTTCTCTCCCATTTATTTTAGTGGGACTCACCCAGGACTATCAGAATCCCTGGAAAGCATCTCAGTACTTTGGCTACCTCACAAAAGGCACACTTCGGATTGTGGTGCGGAGCAACATGGCTGGCCTCTTCAAATTCAGAGAAACCACATTTATTGTTCTTGAGCCACAGTATAAGAGAAAAGTTGGGGAAGTTTGGAGGATTCGGAAGGGGTCGGGACGGATGTTTCACTCTCAGGACCTACCAAAGATCATACCCTTAAAAAAAGGAGGGGATTATTTGAGGGGAAAATAAAACCCTAAACCAGGAGTGGCCAAATGTCCACTTCTGAGAGGGGTGGGTGGGAGAAATTGCAGACAGCCCCAGTGCTTTGTCCACAACTCACCACTCCTGGAGCCAAATAGTGATATCTTTGGGGGCGTTCTTTGTGGAAGGGACAGACTATACCCATGATGGCGAACCTTGGCACTCCAGATGTTCTTGGACTTCAATTCCCAGAAGCCCCCATGAATCCACACGAATGGGTTTGCTGCGGTTCATCCGGCCCATGCCACCCTCGTCGCGCCTGGAAGTGGGAGTAAAACATGCCCATATGGAGGAAGGGTTAACCTGGAAGAGCCTTAACCGTACGGGCGCGTTTTACTTCCGCTTCCAGGAGCAACGAGGGTGGCCAGATGAATCACAGCAAACCCATTCTTGTGGATTCACGGGAGCTTCTGGGAATTGAAGTCCAAGAACATCTGGAGTGCTGAGGTTCACCATCATGGGACTATACCGACTGACACAGGCCGACTCAACCTCCACTTGACACATCAGGTCAACGCAGGGACCTTTCCTGGCCAGAAAACAGAGCTGCTTGCCCTCCCTCTGAGGTTGATGGATAGAAAGAGTGCGAGGGGAGGAAGAGGGAGACATACTCTTACCTTGCTGGCTGTGCCTCTGTGCGTAAACGGCCACCGCCACCGCCGTGGCCAGGACCAGGCACCAGGCGGCTGGCACGGGGAACGCCATCTGCAGAAGCAAGCAGACACCATAGCAAACGGTCAGTGGGGAGGCCTCATGGGGGGAGGAGAAGTGGAGAGAGATGCTCTAGAACTCAATGGCCCCACAGAAGAGTCCCTCCAGGGTGAGTTCCAGATGCCGGGAGGGATTTCTTCACAAGCTAAACACCAGCGTCAGCTGTTGGTGCTCTTTCAGTGTGACAATCAAAGGCTTGCAGATGTGGTGGAGAGAGATCTTCCTGGCATGGAGAATGCATGGAGAGTAGACCCAAAAGCTAGTACCAGTCCTCCATGGGTTTCACTGAGGGCTACACATGCCAAACCCCCCCCCCCCCGAGCAAAGAATCAAACCGGCGCCAGGCCTACCAATACATCCTTCTTCTGCTTAGACTCAAAGGCCCACCATCTCAGGCTGATGGTTTATGTTGAAAGTCAACCTTCCATGCTGACAACTGTAGAGCACCACAGCTTCAGTGCAGGACACACACAAATAGTGCAGAAGGTATTTAAAGACTCTACCACAGGGATTCTCAACCTGTGGCCTATGGGCCAGATGCAGCCCACTGCACCATTTCATGTGCCCCCCACCCCTTCATCACACTCGGAAGTGCCATGTGGTGGAGGAAAGGCAAAATGGCAGTCTGGCCCGCAAAGCTTTCTGAGGGAGCGTGACCTGGCCCCCGGCCTTAAAAAGTTGAGAACTCCTGCTCTACCACCACTTGCAAAGAGACCAGTCTATCTATCGAGAGTGCAGAATTATTCCATTTCCCAAAGATATTTCCAGGAACCCTTTAGCCAACAAAGCCACAAGTCATTCTTGTGGAGTCCTGGATGCTGCAGTTTTACAAAGGAATGCAACCAAGCTCTCCTTCCTGCTCCCAACCCCATCCACATCCTAAAGTGTGGGCACCCAAGAGGCCTCCCAGAACCCAATTCCAGTTGCCTCTTCTTTGTTTCTACTGGAGGCACTGGCCAGGTAGGGTACTGTTAGGAAAGCTTTACATGGGCAATGGAGGTACAGTTCAAGCTCCTTAGTTGCGCCAAACCCTGGCACTCATTGTCTGCCTCTGAGCACAGTCTCAGAAATATCTGTATGCTAAACCATAGGAGAAGTAGACTTGGGCTTCTGGGAATTCAACTCCAAGAATACGTGCAGTAAACCCATTTGTGTGGATTCACAGAGACTTGGGCTTCTGGGCATTGAAGTTCAAGAACAGCTGGAGTGGCAAGGTTTGCCATCACAGGCCTACGTCATTCGCTTGAGCCTATCTGGAAAGATCTTCAGGCAAAGCTCCCAACTTATTTGCAAGGTTCAGTGATGGCCAACCTTGGCACTCCAGCTGTTCTTGAAATTCAATGCCCAGAAGCCCTGATCAGCAGGAGTGTTGACTTGGGTTTTTGGAAGTTCAAGTCCAAGAACACCTGGAGTGCCCAAGGTTTGCCATCATGGTCCTAGGTGGAAAGGGGAGCTCATTCTTTCTTACTGCACTGGCAGACTCTGAATACAACACACCTCCTCAGCTGAACAGACGCAGCTGAATTTCCACCAGCAGAAAAGAAAATTAGGAGCAACAGAGAACATAAAGCAATGTAAAGGTAAAGGTTTCCCTTGCTTGAAAGCCAGTCATATCTGACTCTAGGGTGCAGTGCTCATCTCTGTTTCAAAGCCGAAGAGCCAGCATTGTCTGCTTCTGCAGACGTTTCCATGGTCATGTGGCAGGCATGACTAGACACCGGAGTGCATGGAATGCTGTTTCCTCCCCACCAAAGTGTTCCCTATTTATCTACTTGCAATTTCTTGCTTTTGAACTGCTAGGTTGGCTAATAATATAATAATATTATATTAATAATATTAATATATAATACTAATATTAATATAATATAATAATATTAATATAATATAATAATATTAATATAATAATAAAAACTAATAATAATCAGACCTGGGCAGAGCAGGACAGACTTTGCCTTAGACCAACAAGATAATCAAGGTGATACCAGGTGAACCTACATGGGGAAAGGGTTGGATGGAAAAGGCCCAGCACCTGTTTGCAAATTTGTGTTGGCCAAATCGACCTAGAGATGGACCTCTGGGGATGGATCTGAGCTGCTAGATAGGCTCAGTGCAGAACAGGTAAGCCTGCCTGTCTTCAAACAGAACAGATCCTTGTAAAATTCCTGAACTATTCATAGTTCATATTGTTGAATTGTTCCTTTTCGAGTGGCTGTATGCTACACCTCCCATATGTTAACTACAGAGCTTGGAAATAATGCACCACATTTAATATGTTACCCTCACAATGGGCCCACCTGCATTAGGCAGAAGGAATGCAACTCTGAAAAATTAAAAGCACTAATTTTAAAAAGGTTGTTCTTTAGATACATTGATTGCACATTGCACCTAAACAGAAAGATGTCTACTGTGTGTTTTTATGTTAATGGACCTATTAATTGAATAATGTACTGGAGAACCAAAGTTCCCTGCTCTGGGCGGTTAAATTAATGCATCCACGGCAAGCTCTGGTTCAACAGGAATACACAGCATCCTACTGGAGGTAGCACTGGGTCTCTAACCCTCTAGATGTGGTAAAACAACAACCCCAATAATCGCATAGCCAGCATCTCCGACACTTCTCAAGGACAACAGATTGGGAAGACGGGCGGCCCAAAGCTCTTTCATGTAGTATTAGGGGGGAAATGGAAGAATGGTACTGATGACTCTATGACTAGAAAAGGCTTTCTAATCTCCCAAATGGAAAGCATAGTAAAGGTAAAGGTAAAGGTAAAGGTTTCCTTTGCTCGAAAGTCAGTTGTATCCGACTCTAGGGTGCAGTGCTCATCTCTGTTTCTAAGCCAAAGAGCCATATGGAAAGCATAGATGGAAAGTATTTTTTTTTTGGGGGGGGGGTGTTACATGTTCAGTACAATTTTCAGTACATTTTGCAAAGTCTCTAAATCCTGGAAATACATGGTAGTTGCATTATACCAGGGATGCCCGAACTACAGCCATGGGTCTGATCCGGCCCATGGGCTGTAGTTTGGGCACCCCTGGTTTAAGCAGAGAAAATGGCAGCCTAAAATCTATCCCATCTTGTTGCAAAACAGACGGCAAAGCATGTTTTTCTTCCACTTCTTGTGGGAGGAACCACGTGACTGGCCTGCTGAACCACGTGACTGGCCCACGGCCTGAAAAGTTTGGGTGCCCCTGCATTATACCTTAATAAAGAGGAAATCAGGGAGATTCAAAGTGATGGGGAATGGGAGAGTTTTCTCCTCTGGATAGGATTTCTTTGCAAAGGAGGAGTTCTCTCTTTCTCTCTCTCTCTCTTGCTCTCATACACACACACACACACACACACACACACACACACACACACACACACACACACACACACACACACACACAATCCACACCAAGGCTGCAGTCAGAGTTTTCAGCAGAAATGATGCTATCTCTGCTATGACTAAAAGTGTCACTTTGGTTTGGGTAAGACGCTGAAATGAAACACCTCGTGTCTAAATGTTGTACTACACGTCAAATCATGGCACTTTAAATTGCTTTTTCAGGTTTGTTTTAAGAATAATCTTTGCAAACTATGCAGAATAAGGCAACTGTCATCACAACCCAGAGCAGAGATGGGAGCCAGTCCGGATGCAACAGATGGAGCATGATGTTAAGATGTGCAGAAGGGATCAGGGGTAGTGGCAAAAAGATAAAGCACAGGAAGGGGGAAGGCAGCTGAAAGACAAACACACCAAGAGAGAGGCTACAAAGACATCATTTCCCACCCACCCCTTCATTCCCACAGCTGGGGCCAACATTCAACAAAGGCAGGAAGGCCACTGGACAGAAAACATGGATCGTTCTGAAGGGCAGGACACACACACACACACCACATCCTAGGATGGCCACATGCTCTCTTTTGCAGGAGGTGGTCCTTGGTCTTTAGGGTTGCCCAAAGACAGTCCTGGTTTAGACGCCTGTCTTCTGCTCGGAGAAGACTAGCCCAACTCAAGCCTCACTGGAAGATCAAGGACTGGAAGTAGGCAGAGCCAGGACTTGAACCATGCCCATCGTCCACAGTGGCAAGAGTAGACTTAGCAGCAAGAACACACAGGTCCCCTGCTCATGGTCTTCATCATTCAGGTGAGGAGGCAACAGCCGTTCTGTTTCTGTCGAGTCAGAATGGACGTAGAACAACCCTAACAGGGCTTTCAAGGTGAAAGAGCTGTTTCAGGTGTACTTTTACTACTTCCTAGGGGACTGCGGTGCTTTAGTGGTTATCACGTTGAGTGTGATGTCTGGAAGATCAGCAGTTTGAGACCCAAGTGCTGCATGACAGTGATGACTCTTTGGCTGTAAATGAACCCTCAAGTTGGACACAGCTGGTTTTTGAGCAAGGAACATAAGAGCAGCCTTGCTGGAAGAGGCCACAGGAGCCCATGATCCAGTCCAGCATTCTGTCTCACCATTTGGCTCACCATTGGCTTCAGGGTATTCCTTCCCAAGGAGATGCCTTCTTCACCTGCTTAGGATTCCCTGGAAATGGCATTGAGAGATATCCTGCCTATCTCTCCAACCCCGAGGTTGTCCTTAGGTATCCACCATGATTATATCCATGGATACCCTTGTCCTCCATGAACTTGTCTAATCCTTTCTTAAAGCTGTCAAGACTGACAGCTGTCACCACTTCTTCTGGCAGGGAGTTCCATAGACCAGTAATCCTCTGGGTGAAAAAGTACTTTCTCTTATTTGTTTGAGAACTAGTACCCAAAAGTTTCATGGAGTGTCCCCTAGTTCTAGTGTTGTGCGATAGGGAAAACAGTTTTTCCTTATCTACTTTGTCCACACCGTGCATGATTTTATAAACTTCAATCAGGTCACCTCTTAGACGCCGTCCATCGTTCAAGAGTGAAGAGGCACAACCGTTGCAGCCTCAGATGGTAAGGAAGGTGTAAGGAAGAGCTTTACCATTTTCATACTTCCATACAGACAACAAACCAAGTGAGCTTTCATAGCTAAGTGTGCTCCTAAAAACCAGGTCTCTTGAGTCTGAGTCCACCACCACTTTGTGACTGCGACACAACAGCAACTGTTATCTACCTCTACTAATTATTACACACAGTTTCCTGGAAGTAACTTCCTCCTTTGGGCAATATGCAACCTGCCATTGGGAAGGCCTAGAGGACCTCTTCCAGAATCTGTTCTTCTGTCGTGCCCCCACAGCACCTAGGAAGAGTCAACAGTCTAAGGAATGGATGGATTGAGGATCAGTGGAAGAGAGCAAGGTTGTAAAGTCAACCCTGGCCTCCCATGGGCCTGGATCCTCTTCTCCTGGCACTCTCAAAGCCAAGGACCTCCAGAAGAGGAGACCCATCACACTGCCTCTGCAAGCTATTCCCAGTGCCAGACCCTTCTCAAGACCACAGCTCCTACCTAGGGTTTTCTCAGGGATTCTTCAACCGTGGTGCTGGAGAAGACTTTTGAGAGTCCCCTGGACTGCAAGGAGATCAAATCAGTCCATCCTGAAGGAAACCAACCCTGACTCCTCCTTGGAAGGACAGATCCTGAAGCTGAAGCTCAAGTACTTTGGCCACCCAATGAGAAGAGAGGACTCACTGGAGAAGGCCTTGATGCTGGGAAAGAAAGATCAAAGGCAAAAGGAGAAGGAGGCAGCAGAGGATGAAATGGATAGACAGCATCATTGACGTAGTGGGCATAGATCTGGGTGGGCTATGGGGGATGGCGAATGACAGAGGAACCTGGCATGTGGTGGTCCATGGGGTCACAAAAGATCGGACTGAACTGAATGACTTAACAAGAAATGGGGTCTTCTTGGCAGAGATATTGGAGTGGCTCACCATCTCCAGTGGATTGTGTTTAGTCTCTGTTCGCCACAATGGCCTGTCCATCTTGAGCGGCTCTACACGGGATAGTCCATAGCCTCACCAAACTCCACAAGCTCCACACCACCCCGGCATGGCAAGGCATGCTCCTTGCCCCCCTTTCTAGTAAGTGGGGGAGGGGTTGGGGGGGGAGAAGGGGAGGAACTGTAGCTCATTGGCAGGAGAACCTGTTCTGCCAGCAGAAAGTTGCCGGTTCATTCCCTGACTGGGTGTCCACATGCATCTCGGAAAGAGTCTTGCTTAGGAAGCTGCTGCTGCCAGTCAGTGTGGGTGAAATTAGGTGCAGCTCTTCCTCTGAGAGGAGGCTCAAAACCCCACCTGTGCATAAGAACATAAGAACATAAGAACAGCCTTGCTGGAACAGGCCACAGCCCATCCAGTCCAGCATTCTGTCTCACACAATGGCTCACCATTTGCTTCAAGGTATTCCCAAGCAGATGCCTTCACCTGCTTAGGATTCCCTGGAAATGGCATTGAGAGATATCCTGCCTATCTCTCCAACCCGGAGGTGCAGATAGGGACACACCTGAGTCGTGACCTGTAGTGACCACTGCCGTTCCACTGGCAAGAGTTCCACCCAGTGCCATCCCTGTTATAAGCACACGCAGGTGAACAATCCTTGCAAACACTTTCCAGGAAGATAAACTCACGGCCAGACAAGATGTTTGTTTGGTTCTGACCCCATCCCTCGTACCCACCCCACTGCCTTCCAGAGACTTGGGTGGGGTGCGGGGGAAGGAAGCATGAATTGTCAGTGCCTGCCAGGGGCATCCGGGAAAGGCCAACCCTTCACAAAGGTGAGCTCCTCTTCTCTGACGCAAGGATGAAAGGCTGCAAAGAGGGGGGAAAGTTCCTTGGGGTTAAACATCCTAATCCTGGAGACTTTCTGAAGAGGTCTGAAGCCTGAGGAAAGGTGGAGCTTCACCTCCTGTTTCCCAAACATTCACCTACAAAATCAGAGTTGCTGATGCTTTAATCTGATTTAAGCAATGACGGAGATGCACAGCAGTCCAAAGGCCAGCAAGACGCAGCCGCTTACCAGAAGCCCAGGGCAACCTGCCAGCTGCCTCTTCTCTCACTTCCACTCATGATGGGGAGGCTGAGGAGACAGGTTCGATCCCAGCCAGGGTGGGGAGGGGTGGGGTGGGGTGGGGGAGCCAAGGGGCAGAGAAGGAGGGCATGGGTGGAAATCCACAGGGCATCTGGAGTCCAACCTGTCAGTTAGGAAGAAGCGGTGCCGGTTCGACTGGATTTCTCCAGCTGGCTATCAAGCCACTGTTGGAGGCAAGAATGTGCCTTTTTTTTTTGCCTTGCTCGAAAGCCAGTTGTATCTGACTCTAGGGTGCAGTGCTCATCTCTGTTTCTAAGCCGAAGAGCCAGCGCTGTCTGCTTCTGCAGATGTTTCCATGGTCATGTGGCAGGCATGACTGGACACCGGAGTGCACGGAACGCTGTTACGTTCCCACTGAAGTGGTCCCTATTTATCTACTTGCAATGTCTTGCTTTTGAACTGCTAGGTTGGCGGGAGCTGGGGACGAAGACGGGAGCTCATTTCCATCCTGCAGCACTCGGGGATCGAACTGCTGATCTTCCGCTCCTCAGTCAGTGTCTCAAAATAACAACAGCAACAGCAGCTGGAGGATCTGTTTCCCTTGTCAGGTAAAGCTTGCCCCGTATGGCAACCGAATTCAGCAAACAGGGAGGAGCGATGGAAGGAGGCAACCTGGAGCTTGGTCTGTGAGAGGCACCCAGGTGGCAAGAACACAAAATAAAGCACGGAGAAACCGGACATTTTCCTCTGGCAAGAAGAGAAAGAGATCTTGGGCAGGCGAGGAGCTCCAATCTTCATTGCAGCCTATTCCTGTGACTGTATGTGGAATTGGGACTGATTGGAACTGCAGTGGCTCAAGTAGCTAAGACACTGACTGGGAAGCGGAAGGCCTGCAGTTCGATTCCCGAGTACTGCGGGATGGAATGAGCTCCCGTCTTTGTCCCAGCTCCTCCTGCCAACCTAGCGGTTCGAAAGCAAGAAATTGCAAGAAGATAAATAGGGACCACTTCAGTGGGAAGGAAACAGTGCTCCGTGCACTCCGGTGTCTAGTCATGCCTGCCACATGACCATGGAAACATCTGCAGAAGCAGTCAGCACTGGCTCTTTGGCTTAGAAACAGAGATGAGCACTGCACCCTAGAGTCGGATACGACTGGCTTTCGAGCAAGGGAAACCTTTACCTTTATGTGGAATCTGAGTCAGTTTTATTTACTCTTGTAGCAGAAGTACCCATTTGAACGTTCAAAAGAGTAAAAATCCCTCCTCCCCTGGCCTTTGTGTCCGTGCCAGGAAGCAGGTAAAAGAACTGAGAAGGTGTGCAAAAGACAAGATAAGACCAGGTCTGGCCTATTGTGAATTCTGTGTATTCTCTGTCTTGGGTCTGGTCTATAAAAGACCTTTGTCTGTTGATATCTTTGTCCCTCTTGCCCCGAGAGGAGAGCCCACAATGCATATGTAACAGGAATATAAAGCCTTTCTCTCTCTCCTGTTTTGGTGCATGTATTCCTTTTGGTAACCCACATCCACACAAGTGTCAGTTTGCCCATTTTCAGCAACATGTTCATCATACAACCAAGTCAGCCTTATCCTGCTTCAGGATTGCCATGGCTGTGACAGGATCCCTGACTGACTAGGATCAGCGCCTATGAGGGGACGTATCAGAAGGAGAAAACCTGAGGGAGAGAGATTTCCCATTCACAGGGCTCAGGGGAGCCCGCCATGCCAGTCTCCAAAGGATGCAAACATACCTAGATGTATCTGGAAGCCCCTACTGAGTTTTGTGTGGGTGTAGAGTTCCTTTCTTGCAAAATCATCACTCTTGGGAACGTCCAGGAGCAGAAAAAACTCACTTCTTTCTGCTCTTTATTTTGTTTTTCAGGAGGAGGCTGCAAAAATAATCAAAATTAAAAAAAGCACACCATGTTGGGCCATACCTGTCAAGTTTTGGATTTGGAAATAAGGGAAATTTCCCGGCAAATACGGGATACTTGACAGCTGTGCTTATCCTGTGCTGCCCTCCAATGGCGGCAATAGGGCATTGCAGTCTAATTAATAAGGGATGACGGCGGGAAAGACGGTAAAATAAGGGGTTTTCCTGGCCAATAAGGGATACTTGACAGCTATGCTTATCCTGTGCTTATCCAATGGTGGCAATAGGGCATTGCAGTCTAATTAATAAGGGATGACGGCGGGAAAGACGGTAAAATAAGGGGTTTTCCTGGCCAATAAGGGATACTTGACAGCTATGCTTATCCTGTGCTGCCCTCCAATGGTGGCAATAGGGCATTGCAGTCTAATTAATAAGGGATGACGGCGGGAAAGACGGTAAAATAAGGGGTTTTCCTGGCCAATAAGGGATACTTGACAGCTATGCTTATCCTGTGCTGCCCTCCAATGGTGGCAATAGGGCATTGCAGTCTAATTAATAAGGGATGACGGCGGGAAAGACGGTAAAATAAGGGGTTTTCCTGGCCAATAAGGGATACTTGACAGCTATGCTTATCCTGTGCTGCCCTCCAATGGTGGCAATAGGGCATTGCAGTCTAATTAATAAGGGATGACGGCGGGAAAGACGGTAAAATAAGGGGTTTTCCTGGCCAATAAGGGATACTTGACAGCTATGCTTATCCTGTGCTGCCCTCCAATGGCGGCAATAGGGCATTGCAGTCTAATTAATAAGGGATGACGGCGGGAAAGAGGGTAAAATAAGGGGTTTTCCCGGCCAATACGGGATACTTGACAGCTATGTGTTGGGCTGCATTCTGCCATCCCCTGGCTCTGAGGATGAAAATAAGGAAAAAGCAGAAGCCACAGAGAAAAGGATCCCAAGCAAGAAAGGAATGGAGTAGTCACACACAGGGTTTGGCAGCAGAAAATATCGGCATGAGGGAGAGGATTTACCCCCATCTTCTCGGCAGCCAGCAAAGAGAGCTAAATACGCTTATGAACATCATATTTTCAAAGGCAGAAATCCACAGTTCAGGAGAACATAGAACTGGAACAATCCTTCCAATCCAGCCGGAGAATAAAGGCAACAGCTGTTGACTCTGCGAAAGCTTTCCCAAAGAGGAAGGGAAGACTCGCGGCCTGATCTCCTTTCACCAAAATTTTGGAGAAAGATCATACCCTGCGACGAACAAGTCCACTCTACTCTAAAGGACGGTCAGTTGGCTATCCTGCCATTAAAGGTAAAGGTTTCCCTTGCCCAAAAGCCAGTCGTATCTGACTCTAGGGTGCAGTGCTCATCTCTGTTTCAAAGCCGAAGAGCCAGCGCTGTCTGCTGCTGCAGATGACACATTTCCGTGGTCATGTGGCAGGCATGACTAGACACCGGAGCGCACAAAACGCTGTTACCTTCCCACCAAAGTGGTCCCTATTTTACTTGCAATTTCTTGCTTTTGAACTGCTAGGTTGGCAGGAGCTGGGACAAAGACGGGAGCTCATTCCGTCCTGCAGTACTCAGGCAGGAGAAGATAAGAGAGATGGCGCAGACTGACTACAAAGCCAGGCAAGATTGGCTTGGTGGGAGAAAGTCTCCGGAGGTCAAAGAAGAACTTTCAGTGCGCAGTATGTACGGAAGGGAAACATGGGTGCAGGGGAGGAATTGGAGAATGAGTCAGACCAAGTGAATGGCCTTTTAGGCTTCCTCCACGTGGTTTTGAATAGTAAGAGTTATATGTCACATGGTTGGTGTGGGAGGGCAATTGGGATTTTAAGGATGCTCAGATGGGGCACGGCCATAAAAGGGTGGGAACCACAGATCTAGAGAAAAGCTCTTCAGTGCTTTGCATGCATTACAGGTGGCAGTTTGGCCTGACTTCAAAGGGCATTAAAACAGCCTAAAGCAAGGGTGCCCAAACTATGGCCTGGGGTCCAGATCTGGCCCCCGATACCAATTCACCTGGCCCAAGCTGCTCTCGTCGCTCCGGGAAGCGGAAGTAAAACGCATGGGCACATTTTAGTTCCATTTCCGGGAGTGAAGAGGGCGGCACAGGTCAGATGAATGGCATCAGGGGCCGGATCCAGCCCCTGGGCCATAATTTGGGCACCCTTAATTTAGGCAGAGAAAATGGCAGCCTAAAATCTATCTCATCCTGTTGCAAAACAGATTGCAAGGCGCGTTTTACTTCCGCTTCTGGTGGGAGGAACCATGTGAACCATGTGACCGGCCCACAGCCCAAAAAGTTTGGGCACCCTGGAAAGCACATTGATGAGACTGGCACATGTTATTCTTGTTTGACGCAATTCCCAAAACCAGGGCAACCCATGAAGAACGGGTCCAAAAAGACACCAAAAAACAAATGACCCTACAGAGCTCAAACAATAGCCCAGTTCCCGTTTTCTGGCCCATCATGGGGACAATTCGGACAAAATGGACTTGGAAAATCTCAAACAAGCATCTTTGATAGCAGCAGCTGCCAGGGGAGCAGGCCAAGTGGGGGAAGGACGTGCAAGAGAAAGCCCTGTTTATTTTATTGTATTTATTTATGTATTACATTTTTATACTGCCCATCTGGAACATTTCCCGCTCCGTTCACCAGGCTCCAAATAAATGACATAATTCACTTCCACCCGTGGCCTTCATACTTTCAAGATAGACCCGCGTGGCATGTGTTTATGTATACAGTGATAATTATGCACACAGGCAAACTGATTATTTATCTTTGTTTCCAAAATGCAATGGCAAGAAATTCAATAAGCAGCAATTAACATTTAGAACAATTATGGCTGTTCTAAAACTTATTAGCTGCTCTTCCCCTAACTCGCAATACAGGGAGCCTGCTGGAACAGGCTAGAACAGGGATGCCCAAACTATGGCCTGGGGGCCATTTCTGGCCTCCAATGCCAATTCATCTGGCCCATGAAGCCCTTGTCGCTCCTGGAAGCAGAAGTAAAACATGCCCATGTGGGCGTGTTTTATTTCCATTTCCAGAAGCGATGAGGGCGTTGCGGGCCGAATGAATTGGCATCAGGGGCCAGGTAAGGCCCCCAGGCCATAGTGACCAGCCCATGGCCAAAAAGGTTTGGGCAACCCTAGGCTAGAAAGTAAGTGAATTGCAATTGCACTTGTTGAGAGATGAAGGTGGCCAGATGCCAAAGAGGGAAAGGCTCCTGTGCTGTTAACAGAAGGGGGAACTGAGGCAACAAGCCCCAAGGGCAGAAGCATCTCTCAACCCTGCTTGCTTTGGCATCAGCCACCTTTGCTGATTTTGCACCGGTTTCCCCAGAAGCACCAGCCATGCCTGCATTGAAACCCAGGGTCAGGGGGATAGATTGGCCCGTGGCCTCAGGCCACACAGCTGACCCGAGTACTGGGCTGGCACGCAAGGAGCGGCATAGCAGCTGCCAGGCCACGGGCTGCCCATCTGGAAGGGAGCGTTCTGCATGGACGTGCCATTTCTGGTTAAACAAAATGAGTAAATAAAAGGTTGTTTAAAACCCACCGGCTGACATCGGAAGACGTGAAGCCCAAATTAAGGATGGCAGCAGCGAAGGAAGCGCGTGCGAGCGGCTCTTGCCAATTAATTTGTTTCCAGGAAGACGAGCTCAGCTGGAGACCTGACGGGAAGGACAGGCAACCCATGACCTCTCAGAAGAGTCCAGGAGCCTTTGGAACTCACTGCCTAAGGATGGGGCAAGGGTGAGTGGAACAACAAGGGATCACTCAGGCCATGGCAGGAGCCAGAAGAGGGTCTGGGCGGAGATCTTCGTTACTTTCCAGCCTTGGTTGGTCTTTCAATTCCTCCACTGTGTTGTTGACTGTGCTGGCTTAGGGTTAAGATGCTGAACTTGAAGACTGGAAGGTCGGCAGGTTGGCCGTTTGAGACCTGAGTGCTGCGCGATGGAGTGAGTTCCCATCACCTTTCCCAACTCCTGCCAAGTAAATTGCAAGTAGATACACAGGTACTGCTTTGGCAGGAAAGGTAACAGCATTCCGTGCACTCCAGTGTCTAGTCATGCCTGCCACATGACCACAGAAATGTCTGCAGACGAAGACAGCGCTGGCTTTTTGGCTATAAACAGGGATGAGCACTGCACCCTAGAGTCGGATAGGGCTGGCTTTTGAGCAAGGGAGTTGTGGGTTGAGGGTGGTCCTCACCCTGCCCCTTCCCTCCGGGGCTTCCTAAAGAGAGTTCATCCCTTGTGCCATCTGTACGGGCATTGGGATCAGGGCACAGTTTGGAAAACCTCTTTGCTTTTTATCGGAGAAAAGAGACTGTGGGGTAGAATAGAGTACAGTCCCCCAAATCCTCCCAGCCAGTGTGGCCACAGGATCCACGGAGGAAGGTCTTCTGGCCCTTGCAGGTCTGGAAAATAACTGTGCCCAAGTTCTGGGCACAGGTTGACTCCTTTCGATCCCAAGGACACTCTTCACACCACGACAGCACTGGGCCCCTGGGGTGGGGTTAGGGTTAGGGTTGGGGTTGGGGGCTTCGGCGCTCCATTTACTGGTGAGAAAAACCTTGTTTGGCAACACATGGCAAATCTCTTCACCCCAGGAAAACAATGCAGGTCAGTGGGCTTCAGGATGTCCCAGAACCAGTCTTCTTCTTCATCATCATCATTATCATCTTCTTCTTCTTCCGTATCATGATGAAACCCTAGACTATTAAAATGAAGCCACTTCAGAGATCGAGAACCCAAACTGTTCTCCTTTGTGCCCAGATCAAACTTTGAATTGTCAAAATGAAGCCACATTCTTGGCTTTGTTGTTGACCAAACCCAAGTCCTCGTTGGTGGATGAACTGGCAGACCAGTCAAGGAGACCCAATGGATTCTGTCATCTCTCCCCATGCATACTGTGTGTTGTTGTCCACCAGCAGCCGTCACTTGAGCCTGTGGGTCTTGCATTGAGGGGAGGTTGAGCTCCTCAGCCATAAACAACAATGGAAGGAAATGTGGGCTTCAGGGTGTCATGGAACCAGTAGAGAGTGATTTAGAGGAGCAGGGGTGCCCAAGCCTTTTGGGTTCAGGGGGATAGTCACTATGGCCCATGGGCCAGATCCGGCCCCCAACACCAATTCACGCAGTCCGCAAAGCCCTCGTCGCTCCCGGAAGCAGAAGTAAAATGTGTCCATGTGCGATTTACTTCCGCTTCTGGGAGCGACGAGGGCTTTGTGGGCTGTGTGAATTGGTGACGGGGGCCAGTCCAGCCCATGGGCCGTAGTTTGGCCACCCCTGATTTAGAGGGAGTGAATGCAATTTATTCATGAACTTGCCACTTTCAGATTTCGTTCCCCCCCACCGATCTTTTTTCATCCTGGACTCGAGAACAGCACTTTGGACTGACACTCATCACACCATGAGGCCAAAGGGACTGCATTGTCCATGTGCAGCATTCAATCTCCACCACAGGACTGTGGGAGAAATCTGTGCTGCCAGGGAGGGACCGTACGGCCGGCCGGTCGGCTGTGGGCTAAACAGAGCCAGCATCTGGCTCAGCGGGAGGCCAACGCTTTGGTCCTCATTAACTGACTTGCTTGTCAAAGCGAAAAGCAGGGCTGGGAGGAGATTTGCATGCAAAAAGAAAGCAGGGGCCAGGTGGGAGGAGAAGCCAAAGGCAGGCATGGAGATCTCCAGAGAGAAGGCAACTCTGGTGTTGAGGGTGCCCAATGTATGGCACACAGGAAGGAAGGCTTTGCTCCCACCAGTGTCCCATTTGCTGCTTTTAAGGGATATAGGCAAAGTGTTGGAAATAAGTGGAGGGTGCGGACCAAGGGTCTCCTTGCTGCTAATGCTGCAGTTCACATCTGAGGCCCGGGTAGGAAAAGACAAGAAACACACACACACCATGCAACAACCCCCAAATGTAGATGTTGGTCACAGTTTGGGTTCAAGAGCAAAACCAAGAAAGAAGCTGGTGGAAGAAGGAGCTCACTGGACAAGGAATGAGATTAAAGGAGGATCTGGCTGGGGAACTCAACCTCTCCTACGTCACTTGGAGGATCTTGAATAGGCTGAGGGTGGGAGTGCCTCAATGCAAGACCCACAGGTTCAAGTGGGGGCTGCTGGTAGACAACAACACACGGTATGAATGTGGAGAGAGACAGAATCCTTTGGCTCATTGACTGGTCTGCTGACTACTGTCAGAAACATGCATCAATGAAGACTTTGTTTGGTCAACAACAAAGCCACGAAAGTGGCTTCATTTTAACAATTCAAAGTTTGGTCTGGACACAAAGGAGAACAGTTTGGGTTCTTGATCTCTGAGCTGGATACGGACTCACTGACTCTTCATAGCTAGGAAACGGCATCCATGCTTATGTGTCCATGCTGGAGTGAACCGCTTGGAAGAAGGTCAGTGGGACTTTGTTAAGCGTGACACCTGCTAGATAGAGCATGGGACATGCCAAAGGCGGAACATCATCCAGGCCAGGGGAACATTGTAGGAAACTTGTTCTCCCGAGTTCTCGCCCTCAAGAAAGAGAACTCATGGGCAAATTTGCAATGGCTGGTAAAATGATTAAGGTCCTCCTCTTGCTCCCCAAACTGATGGGCTGCTTTCCCACCCGCACAGGCAATGGCATCAACCAAGAAGCGACAGAGGGCATAAACAGGAGCCAATAAAGCTGAAGATGAAGGCACATTTGATGTATCCTGTCTAGCCTTAACTATGTAACACATTCTCCTTGAAGGGGTCTGAGACAATTTAAGGATGGAACCAACGACACAATGGAATTCACACAAATGACACTATGATGAAGCCACAACAGGTGAGGAACATCCCCCTGCACCAGTGCTTCTCAACCTTGGGTTCCCCAGATGTTCTTGGACTAAAATTCCCCAGAAGACTTTCCCACTGGCTTCTGTGCTGGCCAAGACATCTGGGAGATGGAGTTCATAAACATCTGAGGACCCAGCACTGGGGAACCCTTGACTTACGTCAACCGGCATGTTAGTGAGATTCTGAAGTTCTGAATTCAAGGCTGAGTTACGGATTATTATTATTATTATTGCTCAGGATAAGCTTTGCAAAAACAGGAACCCAAATATTATCTCTGAGAATTATTACTTGAAGCAGCAGCCACGGTCTTCTTAGCAACATCAAAGCCAGAAAGAAATCCTAATTCTCCGGCAGTGCTTTCATTGTGAATAGTGTAAGAGAGAAACCAAAATGGGTAATCATAAGAAGGGAGTTTGGAGGCAGCTTATGCTAATTTACTTTACCTGGACGCCTGTACACTCTTCCTGCCAGGAAGAACTTTTGCGGCTAGAGAACAGAGATAATACATGCACAAAGGGTGCTAAATGTTTTCTCCTCCCTGATTCCAGCTGTCTTAACACCACCAGACATTGAGGAAATTTCACATTGGACAAGAGTCCAAGCAAGAGTGAGACAGAAAATGTTGGGGATTTTTTTTTCTTGGCAAAAGGCTCCGACATTTGCACAAACTGTCTCTGAACAAAACAAGTGCCTTTTCTTCTTTCAGAAAAAAAAATGCTTGTGTGTGCATGCATCCATACAAAGGTGGTTGAGAAATAAAGGATTTCTCAAATAGATTCTGTTCCATCAATGCCACAAATCGCGAGCCACTGCCATTTTGCATAGGGTGTGTTAAATGCACAATTTTGCTAAATTTGCACAAGAAAAAACCTTTGACTTCACTCTCCTTTGGGGAAAGAATAATAATTTTCCAGTATTGCAGTTCCCACCATTCTGTGTCCAAGGACAAGGCAAGTGAAGATTTATATCCCTCACGAGACCCTCTTCTAACCCAAGTGTAGTGCACACGCACACACATGCACGCACACATGTGCACACACACGCATGCACGCACGCGCACGCACACACATGTCCTTCCACTCTGATGTGAACTCTCCCAGACCCTGGCAAACATTTATGTTCCTGCCTTTCTGTTCCAAGGTGAGAGTATGCAGCTGGAGAAATGTCTAGCAAGGGGTTCTGGAAATGCAGAGACCATTCGTTCATTGGGAGGATGGGGTGGGATGGGGTGGGGGGCCCAGGCCTGGATCGTCCCACTTTGCAAATCCAGATGTCCTCCAGTGGATGGTCTCTCTGCCCCCTCCCAGCAGGATCCCAGCCTACAGTAGTGCTTTTTTACGGCCTCTGCCCCAAACATCCCCCAGATGTGTTTTTGGCCCCGAGCATCTGGACAGTTTCACCACACAGCTAATAACGGGGCACATTAAAGCTCGGGGAGCGACATAACTCAAGCGGAGGCTGCCTGCCTTTGGCTCTTGCCCTCCCCTGACCTCTGACAACAGCAGCAGTACACCTTGACTCCATCATCATAAATGGGTTTTCTTGCCAGTCCCTCAAGACCCACCAACAACAACCCAGGAGGCCATGTGGGCCTTCCAGAGAGACCACACCGGCCTGCAGAAGCACAATGGCCCCAGTGTGTCCATGCACTGTTCTCTGTGTCTCTGTGTGTGCACACGTGTGTTTTGAAGGAAACAGTGAGGAAAAGCATTCTCTTTTCACACTAGAAGAAGAAGCAGACGCGAAGGAGACAAACTGCATGTGGAAGAAAGAGAGAGAGAGAGAGAGAGAGAGAGAGAGAGAAAGCAATGCAAGACTATCCACTGAAAAATGTTCTAAAGCTAAACATGTTGCAGTGCTTAAAGTTTCCATGCAAAGTTTTCTTTTCTTTTAGCATTAAAAATGACGTGCAAATTGCTTGCCAATTACACGAGGTGAGAGAATTCCTGCTGTGACAATCACATTAACACCCTCCATGGATGTTGCTTTTTCTGAGGAGGGGTTTATCTATAACATCTGTTTGTTGACCTGGATCAATCAATTAAGTCCTACAACCACCCACTCGGATCAAAGGTAAGATCAATAAAATAAAGCAATTACCCTTCTATCCCGCCCCATGTAACCACTTACTGCACTCTCTGGGCAGTTCACAGAGTAAATAGTATTTTGCTCCCCCAACACACTCTCATTTCACCCATCTTGGAAAGAGGGAAGGCTGAGTCAACCTTGAGCACTAGTCAAGATCAAACTCACAACTTTTTGGCTGCAGCGCAGCAGTTTAACTCCTGCACCACCAGGGCTCTTTTTAAAAAATAAATAAAATCACATTAAAAGAATCCAAGGCCAATCAAATTGGTCACAAATTGTTTCACACCAGACCTGGACCAAATGGTAAAGATGAGGGAGATTGGGAAATAAAAAGATGGCTAAACAGGGCGTAAAGGTCCCCCCACCCCCATCAGTTGTGCCAAATCTCCTTTGGCCTGACTTTTGCATGGTGTGCCCTTTGGAAGGGGTTTCTCCTCCTGATTTTCCAGGGCATCAGGACACGCCAAGCCAAAGAGACAGTTCTTTACCGGATCTGCTTCTCCTGCCAAAACAGGACCACAAGCTGACAAGAAGCTCACAAAGAAGAAGAAGAACCACCTTCCCTTCTCCTGGCAGAGCAAACGCAGAAGAGCTTTGTTACGAGGGAGAAAACGAGTGTATGAAAAATGTGGCCTTTCTGCAAAGGGCAGTGAAGCATGGAAAGAGTAAGACCACACTTTTTAATGGGGTCACCAGAAGGTCAATAAATACACTGCATGCTCCGGCCAGAACTGCAGCATCCTCTTCCTGGAGACGTCAAGGCCAAAACCTTGACCATAGATAGGATGGGTCCGCGTGAGGGGTCACAAGAGAGGAGCGCTAAATGTATGTTTGTTTGTGTGTGTGTGTGTGTGTGAGAGAGAGAGAGAGAGAGAGAGGAAGACAGAGCGACAACAGCATAGACATCCTACACCCCTTGGACGGAAGGGTGAGCAAATGGCTGCATTTGAAGACGTGCGCGGCTGTCATGCAAGAGATGGAGCATGCTAGTTTTCCGCAGCCTCAGGAATTTGAACCAAAAGGATGAATCGAAATGACAAAGCAGCAGATCTTGTCGGGATATTTGGAAGAAACCCAAGGGAAGAATCCTGACCAGAGCCATGGAGACATACATTTGGGAATAAGGAAGAAGAGAATGGAGAGAATGGGCAAGGAATTTTTTCAAAGGCCACACAGTTCTTGCTCGCAGTTACAGCGGTAATTTCTTTTATCAAGATACTCTAAAGCACCATCTGTTTCATCCTTCCCCGAGTAGCCCAAGACCACTGTTGAACATCCCTTTCCGATGGAAGATGATGCCTCAGCCATTTGCTATTTTGTGGGCTGGGTTTTCCCAGGAGGGAAGTTGGAAAGGATAGGATCGCAAGAGCTGGAAAGGGTGTCGGTCGTCATCTAGTCCTACCCCAAACAATAATGCAGGGATAGATCTTTAAGGAGGATTGCTTCTGGTGAGATGTATTTCTGGAGAAAAGGCTTTCCAAATGATCTCCAAGGCGGAGGAATCTAATTCTTCCTTGATGTTTCTATAGCCTCATTTTGTGTGCAAAGATGAGCCAAGTCTGTCTTTCAAGCCTGTAGGCCAGGGATGGCCAACTTTGGCTATCCAGCTGTTTTTGGACTTCTTGAATCGAAGGTCATTTATGATGATGGAGTCAAGGAGTACTGCACCATGGTTGGACACCCCTGCTGTAGACAGATGAGTCCGTCAGATGACTTCCATTTCTCCCATGAGTTCCTCTCAAGACCTGCCCTTTTGAGACTCATTAACTAGCAACCCGCCATTGAGCCCTGTGACGCTACAGAGAAAAAGCCACAACACAGGGAGGAATGAGAGGCAAAGTGGAACACCTTCCTGACCATCTGAGGCTGCAATGGTTGGGCCTCTTCATTCTTGAACGACGGATGGCGTCTAAGAGGTGACCTGATTGATGTTTATAAAATCATGCACGGTGTGCACAAAGCAGATAAGGAAAAACTGTTTTCCCTGTTGCACAACACTAGAACTAGGGGACACTCCGTGAAACTTTTGGGCACTAGTTCTCAAAGAAATAAGACAAAGTACTTTTTCACCCACAGGATCACTGGTCTATGGAACTCCCTGCCAGAAGATGTGGTGACAGCTGTCAGTCTTTAAGAAAGGATTAGACAGGTTCATGGAGGACAAAGGTATCTATCCATGGCTATAATTATGGATCCCTAAGGACAACCTCCGGGTTGGAGAGATAGGCAGGATATCTCTCAATGCCATTTCCAGGGAATCCTAAGCAGGTGAAGGCATCTGCTTGGGAATAATACCCTGAAGCCAATGGTGAGCTACTGTGTGAGACAGAATGATGGACTGGATGATGGGCTCCTGTGGCCTGTAATCCAGCAAGGCTGCTCTTATGTTCTTATGTAAAGTGAGAGAAAATGAAATGTAAGAATGCAAGGGCACTTTAGGACCACACCAGTTGTAAGTGCCAAGTGCCAAGTGCTAAGTCAATGGGACACGTGAGCCCTGACTTAACTAGAGCTAGATACTAGCTTTGTAACATCAAAGTAACATCCCGGAATGGGGATTAGTCTAAGCATCTGCTTAAGGTTTCTGCTACTATGAAAGAGCCAATGACTCTATTCCAGTTGGGCTAACAACTGGATTTACTCCTTTGTCAAGGCAAAAAAGTGAGTCCCAAAAGCCAGCCAGGAAGCAGGAGGCCCTCCTCTTCTTCCAAGATGGGTGGTCAAATTGCAGATAGTAGTAAAAGATAAAGGTCACCCTTGCTTGAAAACCAGTTGTATCTGACTCTAGGGTTTGGTGCACATCTCTGTTTATAGCCAAAGAGCCAGAGCTGTCTGCATCTGCAGACATTTCCATGGGTATGTGGCAGGCAGGACTAGACACCAGAGTGCATGGAGCACTGTTACTTTCCCACTAAGGTGGCACCAGCACCTATTTACCCACTTGCAAACTGCAAGGTTGGCAGGAGCTGGGCAGCCAACTCACTCCATTGTGCAGCACTCAGGTCTTAAACTGCAGACCTGCCGACCTTCCATCATGTTCAGCGTCTTAAGCATGAAGCCACCCATGCAGATAGAGGAGCCTATGTCCAATCCCATGCTGCAAGGACCCACTGCAGAGGACATTTTCACCCGTGCTTCTGCATCTCACCACAATGGGAAATTCTGACTCGGTTGAACTCCCCAGGTTCAACATTCAATGCTGGAAATCAGCCCCCACCATGGGAGAGCAGAGCAGAGGAGCTCCCATGGGGAATGAGAAGAAGGGAGGAGGTGGTGCCGCCAGGAAGCTACAGTAAGTACCACCACTTTATCTGTTCTGATCTAATCCCCATAGGGCATCAATTCACTTATCAGTCATCAGTGGAAGCCAAATCAAGGGCATAGCCAGAAAGAGCAAAATCCCAAGAGGCTAACCCAGGGGTGACCAAACTATGGCTTGGGGGCTGGGTCCTGGCCCCGACACCAAGTCATCCGGCCCACAAAGCCCTTGTCGCTCCCAGAAGTGGAAGTAAAAATTGCCCGGACGGAAGTAAACACTTGTTTACTTCCGCTTCTGGGAGCGACGAGGGCTTAGCGGGCTGGATGACTTGGTGTCGGGGGCTGGATCCAGCCCCTGGGCTATAGTGGCTGGCCCCCTGAACCACGTGATTGGCCCGTGGCGTGGAAAGTTTGGGCACCCCTGGGCTAACCCTTTGGACAATTACCCTCCCGGAGCTAAGTCCCAGAGGAGCAAAAAACCCTACGGCAGCTGACGGGTCTTGCAGATCTGTTCTAGCAGAGAAGCCTTTCTTTTCATGGTAGCAGGATACCTGGCAGATGCTTAGAGTAATCCCAGTGCCGGAAAAGGGTTACAAAGCCAGTCCCTCCTCACGCTGTGGCTCCGCAGGCCTGGCTAAGGGGAAACACGTCTGCTCCGACATGAGAGGTGCAGCCGCCGGCTCAGCTTTGCCGGCCAGATCAGTCCAGGCTGAGGTTTGGAACCTTTAAGTGCAGCTCATAAAAGCCACATCTCAGCCCAATTAAATGGCATCAGCTTTTAGTTTAGTTGCAAGGGCCACGGATGCATTTTTAAGCAAGGCATTTGGAGAAACACAGAGAAACAGGAAGGGTGCCTTTAAAATGCATTTTTTTTTCCTTTCCATGACCCAGGAAAGTGTTTGGCTGTTCAATCCCCCCTCCCCCCCCCCCGTGAAAATTGCCAGAACCACAGAAACTGCCTGGCGACGTTTCCAAAGGGCCGACTCAGCCCAACTCTTTGTGTGTCGCCTTTCACAACAAGGGGACATAAACAGTAAAGGTAAAGGCCTCCTTTGATCAAAAGGCTCAAAAGCCGGACGTATCTGACTCTAGGATCTGGTGCTCATCTCCCTGTACAGCCAAAGAGCCAGTGCTGTCTGCATCTGCAGACGTTTCCATGGTCATGGGACAGGCATGACTAGATGCACACGGAATGCCGTTGCCTTTTCCATCAGACCAGTACCTATTTATCTACTGGTCATCTATTGCTTTTGAACTGCTAGACTGGCAGGAGCTGGGACAGACAACAGGGGCTCACTCCATGATGCAGCACTCGGGTCTCGAACTGCTGACCTGCCAAACTTCCAGTCATTCAGCATCTTAACCGGTATGGCCTCCCCTTAATCCTTAACCTACCTGTCTACTCCTCTGATTAAAATAAATGCCTAAATAAATCTCTGACTCCAACGAAAACCAGTTTGGGCCCTATAGAATGAAACAACACTAGCCATGTAGCAAAAACCATGTAAATAGTCATTTGATCCAAAGGCACATTCTGAAACCATTACTGCATCCCAGGGGTGCTTTCCAGAGGAGAGCCTCAATGCTTCTCTCTCTCCACCTGAACACAAACACATGTGCACACACACAGGTACACTAGTTACCACTCATCAAAGTGGGTTGTTCCAAGATGACACTCAAGCAAGACAACTAAGCCACAGTGAAATACCAACACATGCACACACAAACCCTGGGTCTTGTCTCTTTTACCTAGACATGGACGAAGAAGAAACCCTAGGAGTCAGCAAACTTGGCACTCCAGGTGTTCTTGGACTTCAGTTCCCTGAAGCCCAAGTCAGTACTCCTGCTGAAGAGGGCTTCTGGGAACTGAAGTCCAAAAACATCTGGAGAACCACATTTGTGGACCCCTGATCTTGCCCGACCCTTTGCCAAGGAAAGAATTCACAGCTGAAGTATCCCTGAGCAACGGCCCTCCAACCTCTGCCTGGAAGCCTCTAATGAAGAAGAGTCCACCACCTTTCTCAAGGAGTCCCTTCCACCATCAAACACACAGCCACCTTGACAAGAGGAACCACCGGTAAGGGATTCCATTCCACCTAACAAAGGGCTTCCCATTTTCTATTTCCTGTCTCTCCCACCATGGATCCAGCACTGGTAAAGGTGGAACACTCCCACTAGGTTGAGACCCACGAGAGAAGGAGAACAGCTTCCTCTGTCTTTCTGTCTCTTCACCAGAAGGAATGGAGATCCATTAGCATTAAACCTGGCCAGATGCCTTTGACATTTCCACTGGGTGCTCAGAAGGCATCTGGGCTGTTCTTGGGGTGACCTTAGTGCTCATACCAGAACAGTGACATATGAGGACGTGTGAAGCAAAGGTATCTATTTCCCCCTTCTGAGGACAGAAAGAAAGAAAGAAGAGCTCAGAGGAACGTTGGGAAGATGAAAAGCTCCTTGAAGTCACTAAGCTGCCAAGTGACCTACATTTCCTGGCATTTAAGGTAACCAGCAAGCCGTCTCTTCAGAACCGGTGTGCCTTGGAGAGGCTAAAGAAGGCCCAGGGCTCAACAGGGCACATCGCCTAGATTAGAGTGATGGCGGACCTTGGCACTCCAGATGTTCTTGGATTTCAATTCCCAGAAATCCAAGACCCAGAAGCATACGTGCAGTAAACCCCATCCTTGTAGATTCACAGGGACTTGGGCTTCTGGGAATTGAAGTCCAAGAAGACATGCAGTAAACCCATTCATGTGGATTCACAGAGACCTGGGCTTCTGGGAATTGAAGCCCAAGAACACCTGGAGTGCCAAGGTCTGCCATCCTGGGCCTTGAAGAATCAGCAAGACACCTGGAATGAGGGTAGGAAAGGGAAGACCCAGAGAGTTTCAGATTTGCCAAGTTTCATTTGAATTGTAGATGCAATTTCTTCCCATTCTGATTTCACATCATATTGAGAGATGCTGTGTTTTCTTCTTGAACTGAAATGTGTACACATCTGAATGCATCTCTCTTACTTACCCATTTCACCTGCTCCACACAACTCCCCCCTCTCACTGATTAAAGTGCACTTGTGCCTACTTCTTCAATTACATGCATTTTAAGCCATTTGCATTTTAAAATATGCATATTGTTTTGTGCACACTGTATTTCTCAGAAATGCCTTCTGAGTCTCATAAATATGGAAATTCGTGAGTGGAAAAATTCTGCCCACAATGGCTCTGAGGAAGTACAAAAACACTACTTTTTTATTGCTGTTGTGCTTGAAATTGCCAAGCCAACAATAATTTTGCACGCATACGTTCCAGGTTCATTTCAGCGGCATGATATGACTCACGCTGAACCTCCAGAACATGCCACGCTGCTAGTTAGCACTTCATGCTTGTTGATGCTTCATGAAAGGAGACCAGAAGGTGCCTTTGTCTGAGTGCCTTGTCTTAGTCACCTGGTTAGCTCATACCTGTCAAGTTTTGGACATGAAAATAAGGGAAACTTTGGGCCACGCCCCTCTCCCCACCAGGCCAAACCCCCCTCCTCCCTAAAATCCAGGCACATCCAAGAGCCTAGAAGAGGAGGAACCACCAGAACCAGCGAGGAATGGTGGGCTCCCCCAGGTGGAAGCATACCCGTCAACCTTCCCAGATTGGCCGGGATTTCCCAGTTTTCGGCACCAATTTGTGCCATTTCCCGCCCCGCGCTGCCGAAACCCTGGAATTTGGCAGTGGGGGAAAGGAGGTACTGCGCAGCCCTTCTGCGCAGGTCACCCTCTACGCATGCATAGAGGGGTTTTACGCTTGCAGCGGGGGAAAGGAGGTACTGCGCAGCCCTTCTACGCAGGTCACCTTCTACGCATGCATAGAAGGGTTTCACGCTTGCGTAGAACCCTTCTACGCTTGCGTAGAAGGGGGCTACGCAAGCGCAAAGGCCTTCTACGCATGCATAGAAGGTTACCTGCGCAGAACCATTCTGCGCAGGTCCCGGATTGGCCAGAGCGACGGTTGACAGGAATGGGTGGATGAAGAACCACCCCCTTGCCACTTCCCTAAGCACCACGGCTGCCCCTCATGGGGAAGAAGGCAGCAGGCCAGCCTTACTGTGACAATTCGATTTTAAATCTCTTTTCCCATTCTCTGCTGCGACAGCATTTCATATTATGGTGCTTTTTCATGGAACTGTTTTTTACACTTATATCACTTAATTGTCAACTGTCTTAGCCTTGTGTTCCTCAATTTCAGTTTTTAAAACTCTGTGTTTAAGACAAAACCACGGAAATATCCTCTTTATGTTGTATGCAAATATACTTGACACTGATTGGCTCATTGTCTCTTCCCTTTAACACCCTCTTTCCCAGGAGAGAGAAGAGATAATGATAAGAGAAGATAAGTGTAAAGATGTTCTGTTGGAGACCAAGGCAAACTTCACCCACATTATAGGCTGTCATTTTACTATGTACAGATGTGGAAGACACACAAGGAAGAAAACTGAACAGAAAGAGAAAACTCATTTGAAATGTGATGTTGATGGCTAGTTTTACAGATACTGTGGACCATCAGGAAAGCAAACAAGTTGGTCCTAGATCAAATCCATGCCTGAGGGCTCTTTAGAACAGGGGTGTCCAAACTACAGCCTATGGGCCAGATTCGGCCCCTGAGACCAATTCCTCTGGCCCACACTGTCCTCATCGCTCCCAGAAGCAGAAGTAAAACACACATTTTACTTCTGCTTCTGGGAGTGATGAGGGCAGTGTGGGCCTGATAAATTGGAATCGAGGGCAGATCTGGCCCACGGGCCGTAGTTTGGACACCCCTGGTTTAAGCAGAGAAAATGGCAGCTTAAATCTATCTCATCCTGTTGCAAAACAGATTGCAAGGCATGTTTTACTTCTGCTTCAGGTGGGAAGAACCACGTGACCAGCCCGTGCCCTGAAAACTTTGCCCCCCTCCCCTGCTATACAAGGAAAAATGGCTGAGCTCAGGCTATCATACCTTGGTCATATCATGAGAAGTTGAGATTCTTTGGAAAGGAGAATTTGTTTGGAAAAGTGGAAGGTAGGGTGAAAAGGAGAAGACTAAATGTTGGTGTGTTTCGACTGTCGAATAAACCAGGTTTCAAATTGGAGCTTTGCTGAATCGATGTAAGGATACGTGGTGTTTGAGTCGGTGTGAGTGTCCATGGAGAAACCTCGTGCAATCAGTTCTTTTCTATGTAGAATATCAGTAAACTGGTCTGCACTGGCTTCTCAACCATTTCCTTTTAAAACTGAGATGGCATTTCAGCATATTGTACTGAAGCCATCGCTCCCAGTTTTAAAGTATGAGTTTTGGAGATTTCTTTAAAAAAAATATTCGATCTGTTACAACACTACAATGCTACAAACCACTCATAAATTTTATGCTAGTCATATACTTTTGATCCACATTCCTTCTGTCCTGTGATATTTTTACCTGACACCAGGTGGTGTCATATTCTGCATCACTGACTTCAAATGAGTGAAAAGTGTAATGCAGGAAAATTAATTTCTCCCCCTCCACAGGGGACATTCACACGTGCCCCCATGTTGCTGAAACATGCATCACTGTGTCACAGAAAAAGCAGAATATATAGTGATTGATTGTACTTTCATGCAAATGTTTAAGCACACTGCAGTCTGAAAGGGGGGGACATAAGAAACTGAGAAAGAATGGCAAAGTAAAGGATGGTAAATGAACAGGAATAATCAGCAAGTAGTATTCAGCGCTGAAATGTAGTACTATGACACTAACAGACTGGGGAAAAACTTTTTTAAAATTTGCTTTGGGCTGCAGGGAACCTTTGCCATCTTTACGAGGAAAACCCCAAGAGACACACTATATGCACACACTCACACACACCCCTAATCGAAGAAGAATGCAGTGAACTGGGAAATGGTGCAAAATAAATGACCCCCCAGTGGGTGGTTTAAACTAACCCACATTTTGGCAAGATAATGTGCACTTCAGCTGCCTGTCGTGTATTGTTCGATCCTTGAGTCAATTCCGAACTTGGAAAAACAGACGCAAATGCAGGACTTTTTAACTATTGCAGATGGGACCTAAGTGATGAATTGACCCAATAAAGGGAAGCGACAGCCTTGAGCATGCAAGACCTGAAGCAGGGTTGTGAATGACAGGATCTTTGGAAGAAAGGTCATGGGTTCATAGGTTCACCATAACTCAGGAGTGACCTGATGACACTGCACCACAAAAACTGGACGGTCGGCTCTGCTGGGGAAGATCTGCAAGAAGTAACTTCGACAAAGGAAGACACACTTTGTCCAAAAATCAAAATATGCCAAGGGACGGATGTTTCTTTGAAGCTGTCACAACGCATGTCATGGTGGGAAAAAGGAGAAGGCCCAGAGAGTGAATCCATCCCATTTCCACAGAGGGTTGAGCAGAGAAAGAGACAGCACAGATCCTCCACATGGGACCTTCTGGCCTCTGGAGTAGAGCAGATTTCAAACAGCCGATTGAGGTCAGGAGTGTTGGAAGGGCGAAATGACTTTGCGTGTGGTCCCTGTGTGGTCCCGGCCGCATTTTGCTCCACCAAAAGACAAAAAGCCTGGCCAGGTTATCCTGCTATGGTAATAGAGTAGACCAAGGGTTCCCAACCTTTTTTTGACCATGACCCACCTAAGCATCTCTTAAATCAGGAGTGCCCAAACTATGGCACATGGGCCAGATCCAGCCCCCAATGCGAATTCATCTGGCCCATGTCACCCTCATCGCTCCCGGAAAGCGGAAGCAAACCACGCCCGTATGGGTGCATTTTACTTCCACTTCCAGGAGCGACGAGGGCGACGTGGGCCAGATGAATTGGTGTCAGGGGCCGGATCCAGCCCATGGGCCATAGTTTGGGCACCCCTGGTTTAAGCAGAGAAAATGGCAGCCTAAAATCTATCTCATCCTGTTGCAAAACACAGATTGCAAGGTGTGTTTTACTTCCACTTACGGTGGGGGGAACCACATGACTGGCCCGCTGTACCACGTGACCGACCCACGGCCTGAAAAGTTTGGGCACATCTACCACACAGGTATAACCTCTGGAGCCAAAGGGTGTTTGTGTGAGAGAGCATGTGTTTGATTTGTTTAGATAGGAACAGCTGCCCTTGAAAATCATGGGGAGATGCTGTCTGTTCACAGTAAAAAGTGTGCCAGGAGAGGCCTGGGCTTGCCCTCCTCTTTCCTGCTGCCTCCAACCCCCTTGTTGAAAGGGGATGGATTGTGACCCTTCTTCTTTCCCCTAAAACATGTGTCGCACAAAAGGCCACCCATTCCTCAAGTTGAACATGGCAGAGAAGACCTTCCAAGAGAGAGTGATGGTATCCTGGCGAGGCATCGCTCTGCTCAGGCACTTGGTACTTGTACAAATTAAATGCTTGGTGGCAGCAATGAGCAGCACATTTCCTCAATCAATGGCACAGCACAATTGAAGTGAGGAAGCGGCAACTTCTCTGTTGCCCAGAAATTGGAGCAGTTGATCCTAGTAGGTTTTAGCTCTTCCACAAACGTGTATTAGGACATCTCTCCAAAACTCTTGTTGGGTCTTCTTCTTCTTCCATGTCCAGATCAAACCCTGGACTGCCGAAATGAAGCCACTTTCTCGGCTTTGTCATTGGCTTAAGTCCTCATCGGCGCATGTTTCTGGTAATCATTGGCAGACCAGCAAATGAGCCCATGGATTCTGTCTCTCTCCACATTCACACAGTGTGTTTCTCTCTGCCTTCAGCCCCTACTTGAACATATCAGAGAGGAAACAAAACAAAACAAAAAGACAAAAATGTTGTGGCACTTTAAAGACTAACTGCTGTATTTTAATGTTAGCTTTTGTGGATCAGGTCCACTTCCTTAGACATGGGAGTGAGACTTCATGGCATCAGTTTATACACTTCAGGTACATGGGCTCAGAATGGTTAGCATAACATATACAGTAGATGTGGTGTTTTTTTTTTAACGAACTGGTAATACCTGTTATTCATATTAGTAGTAAAGCTTCCTCCTGTTGAATGGTAAATGGATGCAAGACAACCCACATTTGTTTAGGAGTTTACCCTTCAGGCCGAACACCCGGTTCCTTCTTTGCTCAGAGAGGCAGTGGGTGAGAATTCTACTGATGGAGTTGAGCCCGTTGGTCTTCCATTTAGGGACTCCAACCCTCAACCTATTTAGGGTCCTCTAAGTGACCTTGGGGGAAGTTGACTTCCTCAGCCAGATCCTCCTTTAATCTCATTCCTTGTCCAGTGAGCTCCTTCCTCCGTCTTCTAATTTGTTTTTTGCTCTTGCCTACCCTCAAGAATGTTTGCTCTTGCCATAAAGCCTCTGACATCAGCCAGAGAAAGCCAAGAAAGCCGAGGCCTGTTTGTTGACAAGGCAGAAGCGTAAATGTCACCGCTGCGGATCAGTGGCTGAGCTGCATGTCGCAGGCGGCAGATGTCTGGAAAAGATCCCCGGGGAGTGCATGGCCCCGGAAAGGTCCTCTCAGGAAACAGGAAAGTCCCACGTTCTCCACAAAGGCCACAAGAAAAGGGAGGCACGTGTTGAAAGGAAAGGCTTAATGGGGCCGCTCTCAATGCCTCGACCGCGGGTCACCTGTAGCATTTGCTGACGGAAAAGGCAAAGAGAGGTTTTTGAGATAAGGGCCATCTGGAAACATTCCTCCACTCTCTCTTTCTTTTTCCGGCTTTTCCAGGCAGGGCTCACCTCTGGGTCGTCTACTTACATAACTCTCCAATGAGAGAATGGAGAGATCCGACGGCAGCAAAGGAAGTCTTGACGGTCTGAAATCAATTAGAGGAGAGGTCCTGCGACTTTCATCTCCTACGTCTCATCCATCACTCTGTCAAAGAGCCTGAATCCCCACCATGACAGAAACCAAAGAACACATCTTTTTTCCCCCTGCAAAGGACTTTGGGACACTTACAGGCATTCACTTATTGTATTGCTCTTTTATGGCAAGCAAGATCAGAGGGTTAGGAGGCAGACTGAGGCCAGTACATGGATCCATGCCTGATCCCATGCCCCTCCGTGCAATGTGCCTCCACCTCCACAGGGGATGGTCCACAATATAAATGTGGGACAGGATTCCAGCCTGAGCATCCAAATTTCTGCACCACGAGGTCACAGATGGAGGAAGGCGATGGCACATCACCCTCCAGGAGGACACAAGGATTGACAGAGATTAATTCTCATGGAATAAGAAACAAGAACAGATGTTTCTGATCTATCAAGAGTTCCTGGGACAGAATTCGTCAGGGAATCAGGGGACGCTGCTGTTCCACCAGGACCACTTCTGTGTCCCATTCATGACATGTGCACCACCAAATAAGAATCACTGGGTGAAATCTTGTGGAGTCGCCATGAGGGCACAAGCCAAAGCAGGACTTGTGGTAGCTACAAAAGCACTGAGGTTGAACAATCCGACCATCGCATTGTGCAACTAACTGGCTGCACTGATGATGCTCAACAAATGGAATCCCACAATTCCCTGCTCCCAGGCACAAATCCTGGCACACTTATGCAGGTATAACTTTACATTGCATCTGTGTGAACAGGATTTTGCCCACTGGCTTGAAGCATCAACAATACAAGGAGACAGTAAGTAAAAGGACACAGATAGTTATACGAGTTGGCTGTGCAATACCCAAAGGAAGGCCATCCATAAGGGAGAAAGGTTGTTCCATACGGAGGCTACTGAAGCACACCAGACAAGGGTTCGAGTCTCCTTGAAGCTCTGGGGCCCTGAGGCCATCAGAGATGGCAAGCTGGTATTGAGAAGCACATTCAGTTTGCTAAGAATTGGAGGGACTCTGCTTTGTCAAGGTTCTGCTAGAAATGCAGAAAGGGGGTGAGTTATGATTTTTTTTACTACAACATCCAGAATCCCAGAATCCACCCACCCATCCACCCATCCATCCTCCTGCCCATCCATCCATTTGCTCATCTGCCTGCCCACCCATCCACCCATCTCCCCATCCACCTGCCCGCCCACCCACCCACCCACCCAAACAACCTTTCTTCAGTCCTGAAAAATGTTTCTGCACAGATGAGGTCACAAATCTATTTGCCCATTCCAGATATTTCCAGAAGTCTCTCCAGTGGAAATATTCCAAGATACAGATACTGAGCTGACACCGATTCAAAAGAGAGTGTGGAAGGATCACAGCCTTGCAATGCACAGTGTGAAGTGAGTGGTTCCACACCTCTGAAACCAGAGAGTTGGTGGGTGCAAAAAACCACCCCTCCAGATCATTTCCCCTACACCTCCAAACTTGGCAGGGTGCCAAGACCACCTCAAAACAAATGGAAATGCATAGGATACTGTAAGGCCCACTTCCAGGTGGATATTGGGATACAGGTCAAGCAAGTAAATAAATAAAACATTTTGAGATGAAACACACGGATGTATAATTCACAGAAAATCAGATGGAACAGACTTCGGAGTGGATTCATTAAAAAGCGACACGGAACCTTTTAGCCTGTTTTGCCCACCCCGTGCAGAAGGAAAAGAATATATATATATATATATATATATATATATATATATATATATATATATATATATATATATATATATATATATATATATATATATATATATATATATATATATATATATATATATATATATATATATATATATATATATATATATATATATATATATATATATCTCAGGAGAGGAACAAGGCAGGAACTACCTTGGAGCAAATGCCATCCAGAGAGCAAAAGGTCATGAGTACTGACCCTGTCAACCCTTCGAAGCAGATTCTTTTTCTTCTCAATTTATGTTTAAAAGCGACGCGGTACTGTGCTGAACTTTCCCCCCTTTTGTATGTTTGCACGGAGGGCCAAAAGACTGAAACCACCACAGCTATGAGGGTTCCTATGCTTCACGGAAAAAACTTGTTAATGCAAAAATGTCCCTGGGTTAAAAAGCCCTTCTGGGCCATGGAAATTAACTCACACTAAACCACAGCTCCCACATCTCCCCTACCCTAGAAACCCTGTTTGCAGGCCACACGTTGTTTTGGAGGAGACGACTCTGCAAAGGAAGTTGTTCCACACAAACCGGTCATTTCTGTTACACTTTGATCGTTGTTACCAACAGGTCCTGGATGGGTCTCATTTCCATCCACAAGTCCTGCTTCCTAGATGTCCTCCCTGCATGTCCCTTGGCAATGGAAAGAAAGCATCTTCCCCTTGACCAGAGCGTGGAAAAGTTACTTTCTGGACACTAAAGTTCTCCCTTGTTTGGAATCCAGTCCTGTCCGATGCTCGGCTCATCTCCATTGACAGCCAAAGATCCAGTGTTGTCTGTGTCTGGAGACGTTTCCACGGTCAGGTGGCAAACATGACTAGACACCAGAGCACACAGGACACTGTAACTTTTCCCACTGAAGCGGTACCTATTCATCTACTTGCAATTTCTTCCTTTGGAACGGGTAGGTTGGCAGGAGCTGGGACAGGCGGCGGGTTTCTGAGCCGTGCTCCTGGGCCTCTGTGTTTTCAAACCCACCTGTTGCTTTGCCCCACGTATGGAGGCAAAGAACGAACCCACAAAACTATTGGGAAATTCTGTGCAACCCCAGCTTTCCCCAACCTGGCCTGGGAAGGGGTAGGGTGGAATGGTTCCCTGCCCCCCCACCCACCCATAAACTGGGCCTTCTCCTCCAATGCCCATCCAAATGAATGGTTGATAAGGACCTCCTTGTGACCCTTCCAACAGCAGCCTGTAAAAAGGAAAGGTGGATTCAATTTAAAACCCAAACACCGCCTGAGTCCCCGGGGCTCCCCCTCCCTCCTGCCAACGAGAGAGCAGCAAATGGGGAGTGCAGGGGTCCGTTTGCAGGGTTTCTCCCCCCCCCCCTGCTTTAATCTGCAGCGAATTAGTAACTTCTGAAGATCCCCCACCACCCCTCCTGGCCCCCTTTCTCTCCCCCTCCTGATCCCTTTCCTGCCTCACTTCAGAATTTGACAAGACCATTAGAAATCTATTCCCTCCGGCTTGGCCCTTTCAGACCATATTAGGCAGACAATCCATTAAAAGCCGGGCACATTCTTGCGCTAATGCCCTTCTGCAAAATTAAAGGAGGAGGGAAATATTCCATCAACGTCGCCCACATCACCTTTGACGAGTTCCTGTAACTGCCCGTCTCAGCCAGCCAAGAAAGAGAGGCAGGCGGGCGGGCGGAAGAAAAAGAACAAGAAAGAGAAAGAAAGAAAGAGAGAGAGATGGGCAAGGAGGAGGAGGAGGAGGAGGAGGAGAAGAGAAGGTCTCCAGGATGGGCAGGTGTTGGGCCCTCTGACAAAGCAAGATGCAAAGGAGTACCAGGGATGCCATGGGAACTGCACTAAGCTGTGGAGAAGAAGGGGCAAAAAGATGGATCAAGGGCAGGAGGAAGAGGAGGAAGAGGAAGGCTCTAGGGCTACCAAACAAAACTGTAGAAGAGCTGGTTTTGCCTCTACCAGAGCCAGAGGTCTCCTGGGGATTTTCTAACACACTCCTGGGCTTGAAGATTCCTAGATGAGGAGTTATTATTATCTCCTAATGAATGGTTGGGGTGCTGAACTTGAAGACTGGAAGATCGGCAGGTCACCTATCCGAGACCCAAGTGCTGCACGACACAGCTGTCTGTCCCAGGGTCCTGCCAACCTAACAGTTCGAAAGCATGAAATTGCAAGTAGATAAATATGTACCGCTTCAGCATGAATGGCCACAGTATTTCATGCCCTTCGGCGGCTAGTCATGCCTGCCACATGGCCACAGAAACATCTGCAGACACAGACAATGCTGCCTCTTTGGCACTCAATCCCTAGAGTCGGACACAACTGGCTTTCGAGCATGGCCGACACCTTTACCTAACGTACGGATTCTCAACACCTTCACCTGTCCGGGATGTGGCTTCCCTTGCAAGATTCCTCTCCTCCAACAGAAGAATGAGAGAAGCAGCCCGCCCCATGGATGATGCTACAGGTTGCACAACATGTCTATGCACAATACAACGGCCTTTCTCCCTCGATCAAGCACAGCACACACACAAAACATACACAAGAGCCAGCCCAGTGGATGCAGGAGCAAAAAGTCACAAAGCCTTTAAGCTCTGAAACTACCCTCCGCCCTGAACTCTGTCCAGTCCAAATCCAGTTAGAAGATCCAGGAGGACCATTGGGAGGAGGCAAGGACAGAAACAGAGAAGGCGGCAGCAGATGCTACATCTTCTTCCATAGGCAGTTTGGACCAAAATCACTCCCGGTTAAGTCAGGCAGAAAATATACCTTGCAAGGAAGGAGGGAAATGGTGCAGTTCCTTGTTCCTGCTTGCTAGACTGAGACAAACAAAGACTTGCACCCTTAGATTTGGCTGTCTGTCCTCTGGGGTGGCAGAGAGACTTTTACAACCCCAAAACTCTGCCCAAATAGCTGGGGCCACATGGCTAATTTGGATCCATGTGAAATGGAACAACAGATTCCTCACCCCAAAATCCAGATGTGTGGCCCTCTCCATGGTGCCTTCCATCAGGGTGGCCACATGCTTGACCAACAACGAGGACAGTGGTCACCAAAGCAGAAATCAACCCTGACTGCTCCTTGGAAGACTAAGATGACTTTGGCCATCAAATGAGAAGAGAGGATTCACTTGAGAAAGCCTTGATGCTGGGAAAGGTGGAGGGCAAAAGAAGAAGGGGGCGGCCAAAGATGAGATGGCTAGATGGTATTGTGGATGCAATGGGCACAGAGATGGGCAGGTTGAGGAGGATGGTAGAGGACAGGGGTGCCTGGAGGACAATGGTCCATAGGGGCGCAAAGGGTCGGAATTGACTGTGCAACTGAACAACAATATCTTTACATAATGCATGGCATGCATAAAATAAATCTGAAACTTGTGCATATCACAGAACAGCTGAGGCATGATATGCTCCTTTGCTTAGGGGTCTAGGGCAGTGATGGTGAACCTTGGCCCTCCAGGTGTTCTTGGACTTCAGTTCCCTGTGAATCCACATGAATGGGTTTTCCACAGTATGTGTGGATTCACAGAGACTTGAGCTTCTGGGAACTGAAGCCCAAGAACACCTGGAGTGCCAAGGTTCACCATCAATGCTCTAGGGTCTGCTCTTGGCAGTTGTTTAATCTAGGAGAAAGTGCCACACAATGAAATGTAATGCATACAGATCACGTAGGATTCCTGGAGATTCAGTCCAAAGCCTATATTTTCCATGCACTCTCTACAACGTTACCCAGGGACTGCCTTCATCATCCTCTTCACTATCCGGTATAAGTTGAATTTTCCTCCCAGCTTCCATATCCTGGCTGTGAAATACGAACATGTATGCTTGAATTGGGCAGCAACATTTGCCGTGTAAAGGAAGGAAGGAAAGATGATGGGTGAATGGATGGAAGGAAGACCACTTCAGTGGGAAGGGTAACAGTGTTCCGTACGCTTAGGCATCTACTCCTGCCTGCCACATGACCACGGAAACATATGCAGACGCAGACAGCACAGGCTCTTTGACTGTAAATGGAAATGAGCACTGAACCCTAGAGTCAGATACGACTGGGTTTTGAGCATGGGAGACCTTGACCCTTGACCTTCAACCTGAAATGCAAGCATCACAACATTTCAACCCTTAATCAGCCAATGTCCAAAATCATTAACAAATTAATTCGGCCACTTTGGGGTGCAATCAACGCTAGCCAACACCCACGTTTGAGTCTTGGGCGAAACAGTTGTGGAATCGGCACGGTTTAACAGAGTGCTGTTTATGACACGGCGGCAGTTAAGAGACACGCTTCCTCTCAGTGCCGCACATAAACTTTGATGGCTAAATAGCCATAAATGTTACTGAAGTCTGACAACACGAAGAGGAAGAGGAAAGTGCATGGAGCATGGACCCCGGCTGGCCGACTCTGCTCCAACGAGCCAACGAGAGACTTCCACTCTCGTAAAACGGGAGTGCGAATGTGCCGGGCGCGCACGGGCGCCTGTTTATGGGGCTTGGTGTGATGCTGAGAAAATGTAGTTAAACCTCTACGAGCCTTCCTGGGAGCACCACCGAGGTGCCTATAAATCAAAACCACAGTTCTATAAAAAAAGAGAGACTATTTACTAAATATAAAAGAGGCTTCCAATTTGGAACGGCTCTCCGCTCGTTTTCGAGGCAGGGTCGGGAGCGCAGGAGGCATGCTCCAGGGGGCTGGCAGAGAAAAGACCCCAGCCCAGCTCCCCAAAGAACCCGGCTTAGGAAGATTGTGAACAGAACAGGGGTGCCACCCACACACCCTAATTTGGGGGTGAGGTTATCATCTAGGCCAGTCCCCACGAGCAATGCGTATTCCAGAATTCTCCATTCTAGGCGTCCCACTCGCCCAATCCAGACCTTAAAGGTCAAAGTCTCCCTTGCTCGGAAGGCAGTTGTGTCTGACCTAGGAGACAGTGGTCATCTCTGTTTACAGCCAAGGAGCCAGCACTCTCTGCATCTGCAGATATTCCCATGGCCATGTGGCAGGCAAGTCTAGACACCGCTTCACTATTCTGATTCCCAAGTCACAGGTGGCTTGGCTGTGCAGGCGCACCTTGTCAATATCCTCAAGGCTGTGGCAGTCCAGGTGTTAAATCCTGCATGCTTCATTTTATACGTGCCATAGGAGATGGATCCGTGATCGTAGTGTGTGGGTCACTTCGTGACAAGCTGGGATCCACCTTAAACAAATTCACACCAATGGCATTTCTCCTGGGGGGAATGTATACTTGGACACGAGTAGCAGCCGGCGATCCTCAACACTTTCTGAACAGGAACAACACATAGCATACCTCCATGGAAGTCAAAGGGAAGGCCCAAACTCTGGCAAGGCCCCACTATAGACACCCAAAATTGGTTTTGGGGGAAAAGACAATGACAATCCTCTTTGCCCTTGGAGAGTTCTTTCCCTGGGGAAAAGCTTGCACAAAGGAACAAAAGACGGAAAGGGTGAAGGCCCACCCGCTTTGGGATGGGGCACTGATGGGCCGCCTCCCCCAATTTAAAGGTTTCCCTTGCTCAAAAGCCAGTCGTATCCGACTCTAGGGTTCAGTGCTCATCTCTGTTTCAAAGCCGAAGAGCCAGCATTGTCAGGTTCTGCAGACGTTTCCATGGCCATGTGGCAGGCATGACTAGACACCGGAGCACACAGAATGCTGTTTACCTTCCCACCGAAGTGGTCCCTATTTATCTACCTGCAATTTCTTGCTAGGTTGGCAGGAGCCCCCAATTTAAATGTAGGTGCAAATACTCTGACAACAGCCGCTATTCATCCAGTGATTTCCTGCTTAAATATTCACGTTCAATCCTGGAAAGAATGAAAGCTCCCTCCCTGTCTTTCTCTTTGATGAGAGAGCGAGCCAGCCAGCCAGCGAGCACTACACACCGTTAGTGTAAGCCAGACAATTCTTGTCGCTTCTAAGATAATGGATTTTGCTATTTGATAGGCTGCTGTGATGCGGTTACCAATTTCTTCAAGACTTCTTTTGAAATCCTGACACTAATCTGTTTACGGCCATCATTCCTGCAGTCATTTTAAACTGAGATAATTTATATATCTAAATGCACACACCATTTCTCATAGTCATATTTTTTTTTGACATGGGGGGAAAAATAATCTTTTCACTTCTAATAACAGTCCTGTCCGCTGAGTCTTGCAATAGCTTTGCCTCCTCCTGCTTTGCATCTGGGACAGAATTAATGCCTCTCGATCCAGGCAGGCTCAGGCCGGATGAGTCAACGGTGGGCAGGAGGAGGGTGAAATCTCCAGGTTAGCCGTCATTTCTGAAGCCCTTTTCAACACACCTCATTAAACTGATGGAGATATAGCCTTCGGATGGACAATAAGAAGCCAAACACAGGCAGGTTAGGCTAAGAGACTCCAAACAGACATCCTAGGGTTGCAATGGGTCTCTAGATCTGATGATCTGGAGGCCAGTCTGGGGTTTTGAAATGCATCTTCATTTCAATCTACAGCATGTGTGACCCACTCAATTCAATTTGTGCAACAGGCACACCTGAATTTTTAATTTTACCTCTCTCCCAGAACCAAGGTCGGCAGGTCAGCAGTTCGAGATCCAAGTGCTGCATGACAGAGTGAGCTTCCGTCTCTGTCCCAGCTCCTGCCATCCTAGCAGTTTGAAAGCGAGAAATTGTAAGTAGATACACATGTGCAGAAACCACAGGGGAACGTGACCAAAATGTGTGTGTGTGTGTGGGGGGGGCGTACCAGGCCCAGACATTTCTGATGTTGGCCCTGGACTGCAGTGGCTCAAGTGGCTAAGACGCTGACTGAGAGGTGGAAGGTCAGCAGTTCGATTCCTGAGTACTGTAGGATGGAATGAACTCCCGTCTTTGTCCCAGCTCCTGCCAACCTAGCAGTTCGAAAGCAAGAAATTGCAAGTAGATAAATAGGGACCACTTCGGTGGGAAAGGTAACAGAATTCTGTGCACTCCGGCATCTAGTCCTGCCTGTCACATGTCCATGGAAATATCTGCAGACGAGACAGCACTAGCTCTTTGGCTGTAAACAGAGATGAGCACTGAACCCTAGAGTCAGATACGACTGGCTTTTGAGCAAGTGCGGCCCTTTACTTTTACCACTAGAACCAAATCTGGGACCCTTTGCACTGATCGAGGCCTCATAATAAATTGTTCCAAATCCAGCTGATCCCAAAGAGAATTCCTTATTTGTTTGAATCTGGTGTGCAGCCTGGATACACATCAACTGTTCCAAAAGGTGACCCAAGAGACCTTCTGCCACAGACACTGGATCTGCTTCCACTTACTTTCGCACATCGTTCGGGCTCCAAGACGAGACCAGAGGTGCTTCTCCCTTGTGGTGGTGGCCCATTATCACAGCATGGGCTTCATCCCACCGACTGATGCTATTTGTGTTCCGCTCATTAAACGTGAGACACTTTTTCTAATGTGCAAAAATGACACAGAGCAGGGCAAGGGGGAGGGGAGAAGAAATGTGACTGAATCAGACCATTCTAAACAAAATCTAAATTCATCAGAGGGGTGGACAAGACATTTGGTCCAGAAGCTCCACCTGAGAAGAAGATCTGAAAAATGGTCATTACCAACGGCAGCTGGAGGCCAAAAACATCTCTGGCTCCTTGCAGGATGGCAAGAGAGCTGGAAAACCTACTGGAACACTTGAAGGATTAGGACAGTATTACAACATCAACCATTTGAAGCCTAACCCGAGTAAGACTCAAATGTGTGCTTTCCACCTTCGAAACCGAGAGGCAGGACTTGAGTTGGATGTTAAGTGGTAAGGTAATTGACTACAGCATTGCCCAGTTTCCAAATTCCCCGGTGCAATACTTGACAGGACACTCTCTTTTAAGGAGCACTGTCTGAATACCAAAGCCAAAGTTAGTTTGAGGAACAACATCATCAGGAAACTCACAAACTATACATGGGGAACTCAACCATCCATGCTGTGTACATCAGCTTTGGCCCTGAGCAAGAGAAGGACCCTCGACACTCTCTGAACGCAGATGAGCCTCAAGTCTGCCGGCCCAGATCCAGGAAGAGCTTTAGGGCAAGAACAAACGTTCTTGAGGGGTCATGAGAGCCAAAACACATTAGAAGATGGAGGAACATTAAAGGAGGACATGGCTGAGGAATTCAACCATCCTTACATCACTTGGAGGACCCTGTCTAGGCTGAGGGTCGGAGTCCCTTGATGCAAGACCAACAGGCTCAAGTAGGGCCTGCTGGCAGACAACTGTGTGAATGTGGAGAGATACAGGATCCATTGGCTTATTTACTGGTCAGCCAATGACTGCCAGAGGCATGCACCAATGAGGACTTAAGTTTGGCCAACGACAAAGTCAAGAAAGTGACTTCATTTGGGCAGTCCAGGGTTTGACTGGGACACGAAAGAAGAACGGACAACGGTGCTTCGCAGCACAATCCTTACTTTTGTAGTTCCCAGGTTATTGTTCAAAGCTCTAGTCTGTATAAAGCATTAGGAGCTAACTTATGATAATATAAAAGAGAATTATTTAGGATGTTGAAGCAAGCTGCCAAAACCAAAGCTGACCCCTGGACTCCAGGTGAGATTTTGCTGGTGTTTCCATTAAAAGGAAAAATCCCTGTTAACCAAATAACCTCCTCTAAGGCAGGAATCTGTTCAACATTGAACCCCATCATCCTCACCTGGGGCTCAAGAGTGGCGACTGCTCTGGAGTGAAGTCCATGGCTTGTGCCTCAGTCCCATTCATTTTGGGGGTTTGGGGGACTGGAGTGGGGGGCTCCATTTACCTCAGTGGCTTTCCCATTGCCTTTGTTTGATCGGCTACAGGGAGAGCGCAGGGAAGGGGGGGGGGGAGAGAGAGACCATCTTCTTGGAACACATCCCAGCTTTGAAGCATCTGCAAAGTTAGTTTGGAAACTTTCTGGGAATGTGAAGCCCCCAAAGATTTCTGATGCTTCCTCTCTATCTCAACAGCATCTGCAAACACTGCAAAAAAAAAAAAAAATCCCAACAACCCTGAAGCCCGGTTGAGGCACCGAACCAGAGGCAGAGCTGTGAGCGTCCGGATCAGGGGTGCAAATCTAGGCCAGCTCCCTTGGTTCCCCTGCTACAGCTGTGCACTTTATCTCCCATCTCTGATGGCTTCCGAGCCCATCTGTCTTTCTACCCTCTGACGACAAGCCCATTTCTCCTAATGCGACCCTTTCCCAACCACAGAGGTCGAGGAATTTGCAGGGCCCCAAAGGTACCATAAATCAAGACCTCCGTTATCTCCGAGGAAGGCTTTGACACTCAAGGCCACTCGGAGCTGCCTGGGAACTTGAGCCCAGGTTGAGAAAAACAACCCGAGTTCCTTGGGAGAGCTCTGCACGCACCACACGGTAGAAGACCTCTCAGAGGTCTCTGGAGTTCATTCACAGCCGTTTCCCCCATTGCCTTGAGTTCAGTGTTACGGAAACATAGACATTGCAACAACTATCAGATCCAGAAAGTCAACAAATTTAAATATCCCTGTGTTTGTTGAATGGGGGTAGTAAAAGATGCAGCCTGCTATCCCCCCCCCCCCCCCCCCCAGCACATCTAAGAGACAAGGCCTGGCTGAACATCATGCCATGAACGTTTGGGACTTTCCTCTATAATTTTCCTACCCTATCCACAAGAAATTGATGCATGCCTGAAGAAGTTATCTTGAACCATGAGAGTTCATGCAATGTTTGGATCCTATGAGGTACTGCCTTCCTCCTGCATTTATTTTGTGTATGGATCATACAGCTGTCTTTGTTTGTTTAAATATTCCCGATGCCCTTATTGCTCCAGGCACAGGCCTCTACAGATATGAATCTCTTCTTTGTGTAGCACATGAGCGTCTGCACTACACAGTTATAGCAGCTTGATGATAACCAGTTGAACAGACATGGCGCCATCCGATTGAATGCTCAGATCTGTGGCTGTGTAAGGCAATTCACTTTCTGTGCAAAGGAGCTCCAGTCAATGCCTCCGGATTACAACCTCACCTGACTACAAATCCCAGCACTCCACAGGAGGGAACCCTGACAGAGAAAGCCGTGTTGCCCTGTAGACACCCTTCTTAGTCTCACTGAGTGGCAGTCCTCAATGTACAGAGCTGGAGGTAAGCCAACTCCAGACGCTGGAAGATGCATACCAGCCATTGCTTCCCCCAAAAAACAGAATGGCAAAGCAAGGACCAGGGAAAGGAGCCGGGTCCAAGATTTCCTATTCACAGAGCAGCAGAGTTACAAGATGTCCCAAGAGTCGTCCAATCCAACCCTTTGCTATCACTGTAGGAATTTACAACCAAACAACATATTGGATAGGAAGCTTTCGATTAATTGCAATTAATTATTTCTGCTGCTGTTCAGGGATTGGCATGTTCCGGCTAGTTCCAAGGGACAGAGAACCACACTGGGTGGACGTTGGGTGGACAAGAGTTGGACCACGGTCACTCCCACTAACCTTGAGTTCTTTCTTTTTGACAGGTGTGACAGATATGTGTTGGAAAGCGCATAGTCACAAAAGAAAACCGATCCATCTCCTCCCCCCTCCCCAATTCTAGAAATAGGCTTTGCTCTGGTGGGAAATTCTCCTCTCTCTCCCTATGGAAATATCCTTTCTTCCTATAATGGAGAAACAGCCAGCCTGCTTTCTCCCGAAACCCAATGGAAATGAGTTTTCACCTGGCTCTACCAGCCGCTCCGGTCTTTTTCCCACGCTCGTACACATCAACATGTCCCGGCCTCCAGTCACTGGTGAGATTGGATATCAGTAACCGATTGGCTTTCTTTAGCTGCAGAAAGCCAAGAGAAAGCTGGGCGGTGGGTGGGAAAGAGGCTCCGCGTAGCGATGGGTGAACTTTGGGAGGCAGACAACTCCCTACCCCAGCCTGGAAGGACCTCCTCTCCCATGGACAATGTTCTCCTCTCCCCTGCAAGGGGCTGCTGGGACCAAGGCAGGGCGCAGCACCAACCCAGACCAAACTAGCCAGGGTAATCATCACACCTTCTCTCCTTAGCCATCAGCCTTTGGGGGATGGGGGGGAGGAATTAACTCACGCAGAACAGCTTTTCATTTCCCAAACTATTTGTGATACCTTAGTTCCCAGAATCAATTTGAATCTCAAGAAGGCATTTTGCTTCTTGACCTGTCTCTAGATGGAAAAAGGTTCTCTCTGTTTGGCTCTCATAAACTCAATTGGGGCGTGTGCGGGGTGGGGGTGGGGGTTTGGCACACTTCATGTTCCTCTTGCTACTCCCTTTCCATGAAAACATCTGGAAAGAGAGAAAATGCCATTGAATAGGGCTGGCACCGACCCTGTGGAATATCAGGCTTGAGGGAGAGGGGGCACTGCATTGATAGGAGCAGAGCTCCAAAATTTATATTTTAAATATCAGAAAACAAAAACAAAAAATAAATAAAATAAAAACACTGCAGCACTTTATAAAGACTAACCACTATATTTTTACTGTCACAAGGCAAATGGACCACAAAGCATTGAGGTAAAGAGTAACCAAGCTGAATGACAGACAAGCATGCATATCAATACAGCTTCCTACAGCTAGCAGTTAACAAATGATTATTCATTTAAAATGAACCCCTTTTCAGTCTTAAAAGTGTGAAGTTGCCAAGCAAAACATATACTAATGAGTTTAACCTCTTACTGGTTTAACCTCTTACTTAAGTGGGCACATCCTGTTGTGCTCATGTAGTAAAAGAGAATTTGCAGGAAGGTTAGTGAAGGTGGTATAATACACCAAATTACAGTATATAAAATATCTAGCAGCAATCTGTGTATCAAATTTGATAATATCCCAGAAACCATTGGCTAAAATTTAAGGCTCTGTGATGGGTGTCCAACAGATGAATGTATTTGATTTCTACTGTCTCTCTTTGGATCCTAGCCTTGTAATTTCTCTGTTCCAGAATTGTAACTTTCAGGTCTTGGGGAGAGTGCCCAGGTAGATCCAAGTGGTTTGAGACAGGTTTCTTTGTGTTGCCATTCTGGATGTCTGATTTGTGTCCTTTAATTCATTTGATCAAAGATTGTCCTGTTTGTCCTACATAAAGCGCACCACCGAGCTGGGCCTCTGAACACACCGCCGAGCCAGGCCTCTGTTGGAGGACATCTATGGTCCTTCCGGTGGCATGGAAATGGATGTAACTTTTGCAAGCTCAGAATGGAAGCATAAGAACAGCGTTGCCGGAAGAGGCCACAGGAGCCCATGATCCAGTCCAGCCTTTTGTCTCCCACAGTGGCTCACCCTTTGCTTCAGGGTATTCCTTCCCAAGCAGATGCGTTCACCTGCTTAGGATTCCCTGGAAATGGCATTGAGAGATATCCTGCCTATCTCTCCAACCCCGAGGTTGTCCTTAAGTATCCATAATTATAGCCATTGATACCCTTGTCCTCCATGAACTTGTCTAATCCTTTCTTGAAGCTGTCAAGACTGACAGCTGTCACCACGTCTTCTGGCAGGGAGTTCCATAGACCAGGGATCCTCTGGGTGAAAAAGTACTTTCTCTTATTTGGTTGAGAACTAGTACCCAAAAGTTTCATGGAGTGTCCCCTAGTTCTAGTGTTATGCGATAGGGAGAACAGTTTTTCCTTCTCTACTTTGTCCACACCGTGCATGATGTGCAAGCAAAAAGTGATGAGGAAACACGTAACTGCAGCACTGCTGCAGACAGCTCTCCAGGTTGTCTCTGAAAGGGATGAGATGCCATCATCTCTCTAGACCAGTGGTTCCCAACGTGGGGCCCAGGCTCCACCGGTGGGCTTCAATTCCCAGAAGCCCAAGTCTGTCTATTGGCTGATCAGTGCTTTGGGGAATCGACTTCTTTGAATTGAAGTCCTGAAACCAAAGGTTGGGGAACATTGCTCTAAATCCACTTCAGTCTGGTGTCAGGCCTGGTTATGGGACAGAGGCTGCTTTGGTTGCCTGGATGGATGACCTAGGCTGGACACGGGACAGGGGCAGTGTGTCCATGTTGGTTGTGATGGACCTCTCCGTCTCCTTGGCCTTGGAATCCTTTTGGGTTCCTGCCTTCTCTCTGAGATAGGCATTGCTCTGACAATTTCCCCCTTTCAGGAACACAAAACCTGCAGAGTTATTTGCCTGAGAAATCGAGCACAGGAATGAAGCTGATGTGACTACCATTACAAAAGGAAAGCAAGCTCATTTGCCAAATGTGAATTGCAGCACGCAGCTATTAAAATAAACAGGCAGCCTTTCGCCTCCTCAGGGAGCCTGGCTGCTAATGAGGTGTGAACTGTATCGCCCGGTTCAGCCCTGGGGCTGGATTCGTCAGGAAACACCTTTCCCGCTGGCATGCCAAGCGCTTCCATGCATGGGGCAATTGAGCGCCAAGAGGCCGGGCAAAGTTTGGCCAGCCAAATCAGAGGAAGGCCACAGGGGACGGCACTCAGCCCACAAAAGCCCTGGCCAAGCATCGTAGGACCGGGGGGGGGGGGGGGAGACCAAATGAACAGACAGAAAGCAGAGGCAAAGAGCGGCAGCTGAAGTCAACGTGAAAAACCTCCCACGTTCACCTGCGAATCAACCCACCAAGTGGCCACATGGTCACCACCACCTCCAAAAAGAAAACTTCCACCACGTTCCGGCCAGCGTTTGAAGTTGTCTGAGATTCACAAGAAACCTGTTTTACTTCAGCAACAGAGCTGGGGGCAGAATGTGAAATCTCTCAAGTTTCAAGTCCTGAAGCAAAGTGAAGAGAGAGAGAGAGAGAGAGAGAGAGAGAGAGAGTGTGTGTGTGTGTGTGTGTGTGTGTAGCACATTTGCAAGTCATCAGTATCCGCACAGAAGCAAAGGGAGAGTCTTCATTACAGCAATCACAGACAGAATCGAAAGAAGAATTAGCCAAGAGAGATTAAGCAGGGGTGCCCAAACTGTGGCCCATGTGCCAGATATGCCCCCGATACCCACACTGCCCTCGTCGCTCCCAGAAGCATTTTACGGGCACATTTTACTTCTGCTTCTGGGAGTAGCATGGGAGGCATGGGCCAGATGAATTGGCAAAGGGAGCTGGATCCGGCCCATGCGCCGCAGTTTGGTCACCCCTGGTTTAAGCAGAGTAAATGGCAGCTTAAAATCTATCTCATCCTGTTGCAAAAGAGATTGCAAGGCATATTTTACTTCTGCTTCCTGTGGGAGAAACCACGTGACTGACCCGCTGAGCCACATGACTGGCCCACAGCCTGAAATTTTTGGGCACCCCTGGACTAAAGGAAGGGACACTGAAATTTTGGGAGCCACCACCACCACCACTGTCACCACCATTCCCAGTAGACTGATTTTACTGATGTGGACAGCTCAACTCACCACCTCAAATGCCCTCGGGTTCTGTTTGTAAGTGGAGGCCGGGGGGGGGGGGCTGTGTTTGAGCTTTCCCTACCTCCTCTGCCTTGCGGGTGGTGGGCTCTCCTTCGAAGAGAAGTTCTCCAGCGTGAGCTGGATGGCCACTTGTGAGCCAAGGATGCTTCACCTGTAGGTCTCCTCCTTGGGAAGGGGGTTGGATTTGACGACTCTTGAGGTGCCCCTCCAACCCTGCAATGTCAGTTTCCCAAGACTGCAAGCTTGGCTTGACTGTTTCCAGGGCTATTTCGACAGGAGTCATGGGTTGCTCTGATAGGTTATCAGGCAGCGGCATTACGGGCAATGACCTCCAGTGGTCATTCTATGTGGTGTCAGGCATAGATAAGGAAAAGGTCAAGGTCTCCCTTGATCAAAAGCCAGTCATGTCTGAATCTGCGAGTTTGGCAAGAAGCTGAGACAGATGAGAGGAGCTCACTCCGTTGTGCAGCACTCGGGTTTCGAACTGCTGACCTGTCGGCGTCTTAATCACTAAGCCACCAGGGCCCTTTAGGTGTCAGAAATACTGCAAAGCAAATCCCGGTTTGGATACAAGAGACAATACAGAAAAGGCAAAAGACACTCATGTGCTTTCTACCCAAAGCTTGGGGAGCTCACTTTTGATAGGCAACTCTCAGCCACGGTGGCTGCCGGGGAATCTGGGAACTGTGGTCTGAAGGAAATAACGTTTCCAAATGCCAACCAGCTGAATCATGAGTATCTGAGATGCCCAACTCGAACAGCGGGCGGCCAAATAAGAACTGTTTTGTCAGATGGCACAAGGTAAGACTATCCTCATTTCTTGGCTCTTCTTACATGCAAGAATTAAGAACCACAAATGTATTCTCCTCACTTTCTAGGGAGAGTGGGAGATATTTTGAGCCATATTTGGCAAAGAGAAGGAAATATTAGTCGAATACACAGAAAAGGCTCTAATGCCTATGGCACAGATTTTGCAAAATGTTGATGGTTGCAGTTCAGTTGAACGAAGAATATCAATTGTCTGTGATTTCTTTTTAAAAAAGAAAGACAATCCCGCCGCTAATTGCAAGACAAACGTTCTTTCCCACAACCGAGTTCTCTGCCATTGGACTAAAACAGTGTTTCCCAACCTTTGGCTTTTGGACTTCCATTCCCAGAAGCCTCAGTCAATTCCCCAAGCACTGATCAGCCAATGGACTGACTTAGGCTTCTGGGAATTGGAGTCCCTCTGTGGGGCGTGGGCCCCATGTTGGGAACCACTGGACTAAAACGTTCCCAGCATCTTCTGCCTTTGAGAAACACACACATAGCAAAGCCCAAAAGGACAAGCTGTCTGTTAAGAAAGACGCCAACAACCCACCCCAGTGCTTCAGACTCTTTGAGTAACGGAGCAATCATCCTAATTTCGGCCAATTTGCAAATTGCACAATTTTGTGCAAAAACATCCCCAGGCAATTTTGCATACTGTGTGGTTCCCCCTGATGTGAGAGCCCAGTTCAAATGTCCAGGAAATTCCTGTCTCTCTTCAACGGGAGTAGGAGGTGGTGTGGGGATATGCCTCAGGCCCTTGTTTTTGCACGCAAGGATGGGACTTGGATGGATTTACATCCTTGTGCATCCCTCATGGATCCTGCCAGACCAAACCAAGGAAGGCTACTGAGGCCGAGCCCAAGAGAGACAGAAAACCTTAAAAGCAGGTGGAATGACGGAGGTGAAGGATCCAAATCGGCACCTTTGTCAAGCGTGGAGGTCACGACAGTGGAGAACAACAAAGCCGAACAGATGTTTAGCAATGCTCATGAGCGACACGGCCCTGGCAAAGATTTCGTTGTCAGTGGCTCCTCTCTGAGGAGACCTGCCAGGTGTTCCATGGAACACAAGCCTTGCAGAAACAGACTAAAGGCCAGCTTGCCATCTGTTGATTGGCACCATGAATAAAACTGTAGAAGACCAAGCACTACACTCGTGGCACAGGGTTGTGGCACTGCTGCATTCAAGCCCAAAAACTGCTGACGTTATGAGTTCAATTCTGATGGGACTCAAGGTTGACTCAGCCTTCCATCCTTCTGAGGCCAGTAGAATGAATACCCCAACATGTTGTGGGCAAAAAAATAATAATGCTAATTACCTGTAAATGGCCCCGAGAGTGTAATAAGCGCTATGGACTGGCTCTTCTTCTTTTGTGTCCAAATCAAACTTTGGACTGCCAAAATGAAGCCACTTTCCTGGCTTGGTCTTTGGCCCAAATTAAATCTTCATCAGTACATGTTTCTGGTAGTCATCGGCAGACATGCAAATGAACCAATGGGTTCTGTCTCTCTCCACATTCACTCAGTGTGTTGTTGTCCACCAGCAGCCCCCACTTGAGTCTGTTGGCCTTGCCTTTAGGGGTGTTTGAGTCTGCAGAAGCATGAGATAAGGCGGCTTTGACTTCTGCCATTTGAGCATCTCCACAGGTTCCATCTTTCATTGTTGCTGGTGCCATGTAAAGTCACATTAGGAATCTTCTGCATGTGGGAAGAGCAAGAATAAACAGTGGCCTTCTCAAAGAAACAAAGGGACACGCACATGCTTCCTTGTCCCAAAAAGGAATAAAGGAGAATTTTGCACCATGTCCATACAGGTTTCTTAAAAATTAATAGGATTTTAAAAAACAACCGTTGGCCTCAAAGGACTTGGTTCTGTTTCAGGGCACAATCGAATTTAGGCATATCTAGAGACCACATTGCCAACATACATTGGATCATGAAGAAAACAAAGGAATATCAGAAACAAGTCTAGTTCTGTTTCATTGACTACACCAAGGCCTTTGACTGTGTGGACCACAACAGAATGTGGCAAGTAATTAAGGAGATGGGAATACCAGAACACCTCACAGGCCTCATGAGAAATCTGTACATGAACCAAAAAGCAACAGGACAGAACACGGAATGACAAAGTGGTTTGGAATAGGAAAAAGAGTAAAACAAGGCTGCATTTTATCACCCTGCTTATTCAACTTCTACACAGAGCACATAATGCGCAATGCAGGGCTGGACGAATCACAAGTTGGGATCAAAATTGCTGGGAGAAACATCAACAATCTGAGATATGCAGACGATGCCACCCTAATGGCAGAGAGTGAGGAAGACCTAAAGAAGCTCCTGCTTAGGTTGAAAGAAGAGAGTGCAAAAGCTGGCTTGAGACTCAACATCAAGAAAACCAAGAGAATGGCAACAAGTCCCATCAGTCCCTGGGAAATAGATGGGGAAGAAGGCAGAGCAGGGACAGGTTTTACATTCTTAGGATCCAAGATCTCTGCAGATGGGGATTGCAGCCATGAAATAAAAAGGAGACTGATTCTTGGGAGGCAAGCTATGAAAAACCTGGGGAACATAGTGAAAAGTAGAGACATCACCTTGCAAACAAAAATTTGTATAGTCAAAACAATGGTAATCCTGGTGACAATGTATGGTTGTGAGGGCTGGACTTAAGGAAAGCTGAGCACAGAAGAATAGACGCCTTTGAAATGTGGTGTTGGAGGAGAGTTTTGAGAGTCCCCTGGACAGCGAGGAGAACAAACAGGTCAATCTTAGAAGAAGTCAACCTTGACTTCTCCTTGGAAGGTCAAATAGTAAAGATGAAGCAAAAGTACTCTGGACATCAAATGAGAAGAGAGGATTCACTTGAGAAAGTCTTGATGCTGGGAAAAGTGGAGGGCAAAAGAAGAGGGGGGGGGGCAAAGATGAGATGGCGAGATAGTATTGTAGATGCAATGGGCACAGAACTGGGAGGGCTGAGGAGGATGGTGGAGGACAACAGAGGTGCCTGGAGGCGTCCAGAGGCGTCCATAGGGTCTCAAAGGGTTGGAATCGACTGTGCAACTGAACAAGAACAACAACAACAACAACAACAAAGCCTGTCATTAGAAGCGTGGCTCACTTCAGAAGTCCAATCGCTTCAGTTCTCCTATTGCCAGGCTGTGGAAGTTTTAAATTAGCTTGCTTTTTGTCAGCAATTGGATATCAATAAAGAAGCAGATGCTTCCTTTGCAAACATGGCAGCTTTGAAAGAACTGCCTCTTCAGCAGAAAGAAAGAAAAAAGCATTTTAGTACTTTCTAATTGCAAAGGTCCCGTATCATCTAGCTTGGCCCAGAAATGAACTTGAGCTGGTTTTATTCTCTACAAGACCCATAAGAATTAAGAAGATTGGGATTGCCACCTCAGAAAAAGATTAGGTCCCCTCCACAGAGTCCCCATAGCTCAGGGTGTCCAAACTATGGCCTGTGGGCTGTATCCGGCCCCCAATGCCAATTCATCCGGCCCACACCACCCTTGTCACTCCTGGAAGTGGAGGTATGGGCATGTTTTAATTCCGCTTCCAGGAGTGATGAGGGCAGTTTAAGCAGGATGAATTGGCAACGGGTGTCAGGGCCAGATCCGGCCCATGGGCAATTGTTTGGACACCCCTGTGTTAAACAGAGAAAATGGCAGCTTAAAATCTATCTCATCCTGTTGCAAAACAGACCGCAAGGCACATTTTACTTCCACTTGTGGTGGGAGGCACCATGTGACCAGCACACCGAACCATATGACTGGACCGCATCCTGAAAAGTTTGGGCACCCCTGCCATGCTGTTCACCTTTAAGGCAGGCAAAACCTCACCCAAAATTCACTCCAGCGCCATGAATTTTACAGGACCAAAATAAAAATGGAGTTTGCCACTAGAAGCATGTAACTTAATTTCCTGTCTTGCGCACTGTTCCTGCTGAGACAAGAGACTGCAAAGCTATTTTTTAAAATGTGTTTGATCCCATTTTGTGTTACAGTGTCTGAACAACAACAACAACTCATTGGTGTTACTTGTTGCAATGTTGGGGGGGGGGGGTTACTTTTGATGTGACTTGTTCCCCTGTTTCCAATTTCACACTTGGAGGGGAAAATGGAATGGATAAGGGAATGAGACAAAACTTGAAAATGCCTTGTCAGAAGCCTTCGCAGAATACTTGGCAACGCCCGTCAAGAAAAACTGTCGAAACTAGAAGATGTTGCTCATCGCATTGCTTTGCTCTTGGCTCCGGACAATACTTTTGAAACATTAAGACCCTCATCATGCAAAACTCAACTAATCTGGGAAACCATATTGGAGCATCTTCTGTCCTAGAAAACCCTGGAAAGGATCACCAGAAGACATAAGAACAGCCTTGCTGGAAGAGGCCACAGGAGCCCATCATCCAGTCCAGCATTCTCTCTCACACAGTGGCTCACCATTTCCTTCAGGGTATTCTTCCCAAGCAGATGCCTTCACCTGCTTAGGATTCCCTGGAAATGGCATTTATTGAGATATATCCTGCCTAGTTGTCCTTAGGTATCCATAATTATAGCCATTGATACCCTTGTCTAATCCTTTCTTGAAGCTGTCAAGACTGACAGCTGTCACCACTTCTTCTGGCAGGGAGTTCCATAGACCAGTAATCCTCTGGGTGAAAAAGTACTTTCTCTTATTTGTTTGAGAACTAGTACCCAAAAGTTTCATGGAGTGTCCCCTAGTTCTAGTGTTGTGCGATAGGGAAAACAGTTTTTCCTTATCTACCTTGTCCACACCATGCATGATTTTATAAACTTCAATCAGGTCACCTCTTAGACGCCGTCGTTCAAGAGTGAAAAGGCCCAACCGTTGCAGCCTCAGATGGTAAGGAAGGTGTTCCAGTCCCCTAATCATTCTGGTTGCCCTCCTCTGTACTTTCTCCAACTCCATAATATCCTTCTGGAGGTATGGCGACCAGAACTGTACACAATACTCCAGATGGGGCCTCACCATAGATTGATAAAGAGGCAAAATGACACTTGCTGACTTATTTTCTATACCCTTCCTAAGGATCCCTAGCATTGAGTTTGCTTTTTTCACTGCTGAGGCACACTGGGTTGACACCTTCATTGAGCTGTCCACCAGGACACCAAGGTCCCTTTCCTGGTTTGTCGCAGAGAGTGCAGAACTGATTTGAAGGCATTAGGTAACTGGGGAACTCCGAAAGAGCCCGCTCAAAGGATTGTGCTATTTTTGCACCTCAGGCAACAGCCACCTTGTTGTGCCAACATCTTTCTCACACTAGGTCAGGCCAAAGGAACTGCAGAATGAACTCACCATGAGGTGGCTTCGCTTTGGCAGGTTCACATCTGGCCTAGACATGGAAGAAGAATAAGAATTAGGGAACTATTCGACTTGCAGCTCAATCCTTCGAAAGTCGGCTCCTTCCATCGGCTTCCTTGAACTACAGTACACATCGGTCTGAGCATCCCTTTCAACCCCTTTCAATCACCCCCATCCTTGCAACCCATAGCTTTTCTGCACCCCAGGAATAAACTGTTCCCCACTTCTTGAGGGTCATCGTATCCCCCTCTAAGGACAGGAAGCTTTCCGGATCTTTCCCCAGTTCTCCTCGGAGTGAGTGAGATGTTTTCCACCCCTTTCTCCTTGGAGTCCGATTTTCCTGTCTGATTTCCCCACCTCTGAAAAACCTTGCAGGACAACTTAGGCAACCAAGTTTCACGGCCATTATTATTTCTGGAGAAAACTGTCAAGAGGCATAGGATTATTGCACAATTCTGCACCCAACGGCCTTCTTTCCTGCGCAGGATTCACTGGAAAGGCAATAAGAATCAGCAAGAGAAAAGAAAGTAAAAGGTAAAAGTTTCCCTTGCTCGAAAGCCAGTTGTATCCAACTCTAGGGTTCAGTGCTCATCTCTGTTTCAAAGCCAAAGAGCCACCGCTGACTGCTTCTGCAGATGTTTCCATGGTCATGTGGCAGGCATGACTAGACACCGGAGCACACGGAGCGCTGTTACCTTCCCACCGAAGTGGTCCCTGTTTATCACCAAACATGAGAACGTTTGCAAGGGCTCTTTCCTCTCTCTCCATCCCCTCCACCTTAAAGAAATATCCATGACCACGTGGTTGCTCCCCTATGGCAGGGGTGCCCAAACTTTCCGGGCTGCGAGCTGGTCATGTGGTTCCTCCCACCAGAAGTGGAAGTAAAATGTGCCTTGCAATCTGTTTTGCAACAGATATGTTTTGCATGAGGATGAGATAGATTTTAGGCTGCCATTTTCTCTGCTTAAACCAGGAGTGCCCAAACTATGGCCTATGGTCTGGATCCGGCCCCCAACAGCAATTCATCCGGCCTGCACTGCCTTCGTCACTCCCGAAACAGATATAAAACATGCCTGTACAGCGTGGGCCAGATGAATTGCCATTGGGGGCTGAATCTGGCTCATGGGCCATAGTTTGGGCACCCCTGCCCTACGGCAATAGCAATAACACTTCTATCCCACCCACTAGTGCTTAGAGCACTCATCACAAGTTCATTAGTATTGTTGCTCCCAACATGCTGGGTCCTCATTTGACAGACCTTGAAAGAATTGAAGACTGAATAAACCTGAAGTCCTGGTCAGGATCAAAAGCACAATGTTTTAGCTGCAGAACAGCAGTTTTAACCCTTGCACCACCAGGGCTCTATAAGGACAGGTGGGCTACCTGGAACTGTTCTTCTTTGTGGTCCCCTGTGAATGCACATGAATGGGTTTACTGCATGTACACAATGCATTTTTGTTAGCTTGCACTTTAAAAAAAATAAAACTGGAAAAAAAACTGTGAGGGAAAGTGTGGCATTCTCCCAAAGGAAACTGCTCATGGAAAGTGCATCAGCAGAGACATCTCTCCTCAAGAGCATCTCCTGACATCTCCAAAAGTCCTCATGGCCTGACGTTTTCCCTGCATTTGGCCTGAAGCAGCTGCTGCTGTGTTGCAGCCAAGACTAGCCAGGGCTCTTGCCTGCAGCAGGAAGGCATGAATGGAGCCAAGCCACAAGGAATCACCATGTTGTGACGACAGCATTGCTATCCAGTAGGCACCCAGTCCATCCACCCAAGGAAGAGAGAAGCCAAAGGTACACAGAGGAAGCTCCATGGCTTTTGTAAAGAGAGGGGAGTTGGGGCTCCATGGGGATGATTCTCCCCTTCCCAAGGGCCATCCATGGGAGAAGCCACCAGTCAGAGGAACTCACAGCATCGAATCACTGAATCACAGAACAATGGCGTTGGAAGGGGCAACCCTCTGCTCAAGGCAGGGATCCAAACCAAAACAGACCAGACAGAAGGTTGCTTCCCAATTCTCTCTTGAATGCTTCCTTCCAGCGTTGGAGACCTCATCCCCTCCCAATGCCATCACTGGTTCCATTGATGTACTGATCTAACAGTTAAGATGTTTCAGCCTTGATGTGGCTTCCTGCAGTTTCAGCCCATTATTATGCATCCTGCACTCTGGCATGATGGAGAACACCTCCTTCTCCTCCTCTTTATGACTATCTTTCAGGTCAGGTATGTGAAGAGGGCTATCCTATCCCCTCTCAGTTTCCTTTTCTCAAGACTAAACATGCCCAGTTCTTTTCCTGATAGGACAGGGGTGCCCAAACTACGGCTCACGGGCCATATCCGGCCCCCGATGCTAATTCATCCAGCCCACACCACCCTCATCGCTCGCGGAAGCAAAACATGCCCATACAGATGTGTTTTGCTTCTGCTTCCATGAGCGACAAGGACGGCGTGGGCCAGATGAATTGGCATCAGGGGCCAGATATGGTCCATGGAGCCTAGTTTGGGCACCCCTAATTTAAGCAGAGAAAATGGCAGCTTAAAATCTATCTCATCCTGTTGCAAAACAGATTGCAAGGCACATTTTACTTCTGCTCCCGGCAGGAGGAACCACGTGACCGGCCCATGGCATGAAAAGTTTGGCTACCCCTGAATTAGGGCTTGCTTTTCTGATCATCTACAGACAACCTTTTGGTTCTCCTTTCCCCTCTCCGTCCACCTTTCCTTTCATGTCTGGTTCTTCCAGATAAAGGACGGGCATCGTCCAGCCTGCGGGCCAAATGCTGCTCTTTAAGGACATCTGGAGATCCCAGGCATTGCCCCAACCACAAGTAGGTTCGAACAAATTATGAGCTACAACAACGGCTTTATTTCCTCTTATTTTGCGCCTGGGCTCCTTCTGGTCAGCATTTCCACAACCAAATGGTATGCTTAGGCTTCAACTCCTTTTGCCCCCCCACCCCCAGGCTTCCAAAAGAGAAGGAGAGTTTCGGAAACTGGAGGTATGTTTCTTGTTCAAATGGAGGGGAGGCTGTGGTGGGTTTGGTGGGTGGAAAGTTCGCCCTGCTCAAATGAAATGCTACACCTGTTTTAGATTGCAAGAAACCTGAAGGCAGGGACGCATCTGTCTTTCCATTTTTAACTGACATGCCTGCCTGCCACTCTGGGAACTCTTAAGAAGTAGAGAGGATTATCAAGCACAACCAATTAAGGAATAAAATAAAATTACACGGATGCCAGCATTCTCCCTGTAATGTGTCAGGCTCACATCTCTCTGCCTTTCCACAGGAACGCGCCAGCTCTTTCCCTGACATAAAGACAGGGACAGAACCAACAATGACCGAAAGGTCTCTGGGAGTGAACCCCATGACGGCCAAGATCCTCTCCCTTCCTCTCCTGGAAAGGTCATGGCTCAGGATATATATATATCCTCTTCATGTACTAAACTGTTTCAAAGAATAGCCATTTAGACGGTGCAAGCATATCAAACTAATAAAAAAACACAATTAGAAAAATTGAAGCTCTCATTAAAATAGAATAGTCTCCAAGATGCCACACTATTCCTGTCTTTATTCCTGTCTTCTATTTTTTTATATTTTTCCTCCTTTTTTTGTCTGAGAAATGGCTTCAGTTTGCATAGAAGCATGCACAAATGATCTGCTGCCCTGCTGTCTTTCTTGCAGCTAGACTTTGAAAGTCTAGCACATGGGCACCAAAACTATGGCCTGGGGGCCGCATATGGCCCCCAACACCAATTCATCCGGCCCCCAACACCCTTGTTGCTCCTGGAAGTGGAAGTAAAATGTGCTCATATGGGTGCATTTTACTTCTGCTTCCCGGAGCAACCAGGGCATCACGGGCCAGATGATTTGGCATTGGAGGCTGCATCCATCCACTCAGGTCATAGTGACCTGCCCCCTGAACCACGTGACTGGCCTGTGGCCCCAAATGTTTCAGCACCCGTGGTCTAGCAGCAAGAATGCCATCACGCTGCCCTCTGTGATATGACACTAGCAAACATCCATGCAGGGTCTCCTACTAGCTAGCCTTCATGAATAAGAGAGAGAGAGAGAGAGAGAGAGAAGCAGAGATAAAATATGCCAATGCAAGAAGAGGGAACACGATTGCAAGCATGGATCCACTTCAGCAGTGGACTCAAAAGGGTCAGGAGAACACCCATTGATCTTGCTTCAGGAGGACCAGAGCTGAAGGGGGTGGCATCCTATCATTGAATGTTAGCTGCCAAACACCCCACCACAGGATGCCATCACCTCATCACTTGGACCAACCGACCGACCAACCAACCAAATTGCTATCCTCTTGGATTGAGGATTGTAGAAGCTGGAGTCCATTTTCATTTCCAAAAAGAAAGCCCTTGTGGGACCATACAGACCAATATGTTAGGGCTGGGTCATGTTTTTGTGAACTACTGGAGAACTTCACTGGCCACACCACTGAGCTGGGCCTCTGTTGCAGGACATGTACGGTCCTGCCGGTGGCATGGAAATGAATGTAACTTTTGCAAGCTCAGAGTGGACGCCAAAAGTGACGAGGAAACATGTCACTGCGGTGCTGCTGGCAGACAGCTCTCCAAGTTATCTCTGAAAGTGATGAGATGCCATCATCTGTCTAGACCAGTGGTTCCCAACGTGGGGCCCAGGCTCCACCCCACCAGTGGGCTTCAATTCCCAGAAGCCCAAGTCAGTCCATTAGCTGGTCAGTGCTTTGGGGAATCGACTTAGGTTTCTTTGAATCGAAGTCCCGCAACCAAAGGTTGGGGAACATTGCTCAGGACAGCTTGTTCTGCTGCCAAGCTCGTCTTGCAGGAGGAGGAGGAAGAGGAAAAGAAAGTGTTCAGATGGGAAGGTGCCGATGGTCACCTCCTCACCAACCAATTAAGCAAATTTAACAGGGGAGCAGAGACTGTTAAAGCTAAAGGAATATAGATCTGAAGAAAGGTATAGCAAGGGCTGGAATGAGGATAATTGCTTATAGGCTAAGTGATTATCATTTGCTGTAAGCCAATGTTTCTTGCAGTGAAACCATTCTGAATTTTAGTAGATATCCAATCAGATCATTGCCATGATTTCTGCACTTCCATCCAGATATATATTCCATGTCAGAATCAATCGTCCAAATCAATCAGGTACTCTTTGGTATGGATCACCACTATTATGCAGGTCTTACTGTATATATTTAGGTGCCTACACATAGATGAAGCTGTAGTCTCCAAAAATCTAGATACATGTATTGATATGTCAATTTTAGCAATGGTGTCCCTATAGAGGAGCCACTAAGTTATAAGCCACATTTTAAAAATAACGAATTCCCTTTGTTTTGCCCTAAAAGCCTTTGCGTGTATCATTAGCTGGGACACAGTATGGAAATAAAAACTGCCCAAAATACTTGATGCTTTCTAAACCAGACAACTTATGTCAGAGTGATGTGCAAGTTCAATGGCTCAGATGTGGCCATGCTGGAAGTGACTAATTTACTAGAGACAGACAACATTTGTTTTCCATGCTGCACCTCCAAGTAGAATCTTGGGCTGCGAGATTCTGCGAACAGGTGGTCCCAAAAAATAAAATAAAAAAGGGATTATGCCCTGGAGAGGTATACTGTACAATAGTTTTTCCCCATGACTTATGAAGACTATGAGTGCGGGATCTCCAAAATGTCTTGTTCTCAATAGCCCTGCTCTATTCCTATAAGTTAGTTTGTGGCTTCCTTTAGGGAATCAATTCATTTCACGTTTGGCCTTCCTCTTTTCCTGCTGCATTCCACCTTTCCCAGCATTATCATCTTTTCCAGAGAGTCTCACCTCTGTCTCATGAAGTGTCCAGAGCAGGACAACCTCGGCTTCATCCTCTTTGCCTAACCAAGATAGTTCAGGCTTGACTTGCTCTCTAAGGACCCACCTGTTTGTCTTTCTGGCAGTCTAGGGTCATGATGGTGAACCTTGAAGTCCAAGAACCAAAGGATAGGAAACACTGCTCTGTGAATCCACACGAATGGGCTTACTGTGTGTACGCGCAGTAAATCCATTCATGTGGATTCTCAGAGACTTGTTCTTCTGGGAATAGAAGTCCAAGAATACCTGGAGTGCCAAGGTTCGCCATCACTGGTCTCGGGTATCTGCAAGGCTTTCCTCCAGCACCGCATTCTAAACAAATCATTCCCCCCCTTGACAGCTTTCTTTACTGTCCAGTTTTCATACCTTCAGGAACCCAAGAGTGTGAACGGTCTTGGTCTTGGTCACGAGTGACGTCCTTACACTTGATGGTCTCCTCCCATTCCTGCTTCCTCTTCTTAGGTGCATACAAGGAGGTTGCACAATGCTACCCTGCTAGCATGACCAAATGCCAGCTTTGCCCTGTCACAAGGTCCACCCCAGGTAAAACAGAACACACAAAGCAGCAGGAGGGAACAGGCAAGGTCTCCCTCCCTCCCTCCCTCCCCAAAGACCCTGGCAAGCCACCAGAGAGAGAATCAGAGCACAGGATATTTGTTTAAACTCACAAAGGGAGTAAATTAGTTCCTGGGTGGATATTTGTTCTGCTGTTTTCACTGTTCTTCTCAATATTTACTCGGTCAATTACACAATGTTAGCACTAATTGTGAGTAGATCCAATCTTCTGGCACGAGGATCAGCTTGACTTTGTTCAGCTGGCAGGAACTGTGTTTTTTCTATGGCAGTTCCACTCGTATTATTTGGCTTTGAGCTTGTCTGATCGCCTAGCCGGACTTGTTGGAATTGGTGTGGGAATCAACCCTGTTTCCCTTGCCTGCTTCCTGACTGCATCCTCAAGGACCCTGTGGCTTGAAAGCGGTTTTCTTTCTAAACTTTCTCTTCTCCAAGCTAAACTTCTACAACATGGATCTAACGTTTGCCATCTCTTGCCAGTTAAATGTGATTTTTTGTTTTGTTTTTAAGAAGGGGGAACGGAGTGCCAGCAACAGGGGTGGAGAAGAGGCTGATAATAAAGGTGGAGAAAAAGAGGGAGAAACTGATGCTTTCTGGGCAGATGCTATATTGGCCAATGCTATAAACATGGGAAGTTACTGCTAGGAAATGTCAAGACACTTCACACCTGAGCTGCCATGTAAACAACAGACTACCTACCTACCAACATACATACATACATCCATGCATACATGCATACATGCTTGCATACATCCATTGTTGTTCAATAGAAAGCCAACCTCTCTACATTGACCACCTCTGTAAGTTGTTTCTTGAGCACCTGGATCTTGACACATGGTATTAATTTGCTCTCTGTAACTTGATCAGTTGAGTCCAGTCTGAGAAAGTGAAATGCCGAATTGGTAGCAATGAATTTCTTTCAAGAAGAAGATCAAAGAATACGCTATTATTTACTTTGATTCGGCAGTGTAACAATGATTGGTATGGATGCATTTCATAATAAAATTACACCAAGTCTTAATTTTTTTCCCCACCTCAAAATTTCTTTTCCTTCTTTCTTTTTCAGGAGTGGTAAAAAAAATAGCCATTGGTAAAATGAAACAAATACACACACAACACAGATACATGCGAGTGGCACGATAAACAGTGTGTATTTAATAATTGGATCGAACCATTGTGAAAGAAAGAAAAACAAGAAAGTGGTCTAGCCAATGATGAAAGAGCTTTCAGCGCTTAACTTAACGAAAAGAATAAGAAACAGAGTTAAATTGACTCTTCCCCCCCCCCAGAAAGATTAAACCATACATATGTAGATTTATTTGATTTTGTATGTGTGCTTCACTATGAGTGTTTCTGTATGACATTCTTTAATAAAAATAAAATGAGGCACAAGTACATATCAGTACAGTTGTTCTGTACGTTGGCCACCTCTGTATGTTGACCACTTTCCTTCAGTCACCTGGGTGGTCAAGTTTCAAAGGTTGTAACCGACCGACCGACCGACCGACCGACCGACCGACCGACTGACCTATCTATCTATCTATCTATCTATCTATCTATCTATCTATCTATCTCCCTATCGGTCTCCGTATCTGTCTGTCTGTCTGTCTATCTATCTATCTGATCTATCTATCTATCTATCCATCCATCCATCCATCCATCTGGTATTCCCCCAGGAAACACATACCAAAAACAGATGGCATTCCTCCAAAAATTAGTCCCTCCGAAAAGTCACAGTAGAAAACCACAATTTTTACTCCATGATTGTGCCTCTTCTACACTGAACACCCAGATAAAAATGCACAAATAGAGATTGCAAGCTTTCAGAAGGTGACAGAAGTGAAGAGTGGACCAGTAGTGAGTAACAGCCATGCTAAGAATGGTTGCCAAAGAGAAGAAGGAAAAGGTAGGTCTCCATTACCTATTGGTACCTGGGAGTCTGTGGTCAAGCATCACTCTTTGCCAGTCTTTGCCAACCCTGGTACTCCAATTCCCAGAAGCCCTGATCAGCAGGTGCATTGACTTGGGCTTCTGGGAATTGAAGTCCAAGAACACCTGGAGTGCCAAGGTTCACCACCACGGCTCTATGGGTACACCATTGTGACAAGCAGCCACATGTGAGCACCTTGGAGTACCTCATTGAACGAATGCTATGCTTTCTGCTGCAGCTTCCTATCCTTGGCTCCTTTTCTCAGTTCCTTACCCCGCAGAATCCTAGAAGATGTCTCTGAACTAGTGGCCCGCTCTCCGCCATCCCATAACTGCCCCTTACACAGAGGAGGAAAGAGGGTGGAAAATACTTCACAGTTTCCCTTGATTTCACTTTGCTGCTTTATGTCTTGCTTGCCAGTTTACTGCCAAAACCATCTCAAATTTAATTACTGCTTACTTTGCACATCCCAGCAGACCCAAACATTGAAATGAGAGAATTACATTCACCCCCACCCCCACCCCCACCCCACCCCGAAGGCAAAAACAGAAACAAAAACGAAAAGGAAGAAAGCTGTTCTCCCCTTTCCCCCTCCTCCTCCTTCTTCTTCTTCAGAAGTGGATGAGAAATACATCACACGGTACATTGCAAACATGGGATACGGCAACACACCAACAACATCTCACAAGTTGCAAAGCTGAGCCTGCAGACAGAGGCTACGCTTCACTCTTGCTGGTGACGTCCTTCAAAAATCCCAAATCAACACCTGGTCCGGAAGTAGGATATATTTTTTTTTTTGGGGGGGGGGGGGGGGGAGAGGAAGGTGGAGACCAAGATTTTATAGGGTCCTCAAGCTTCCTAACCTGGTGGGTCCCACAAGATAACTCAATTCTACCCACTCAATAGTGGGACTATCCTGACTCTTTATTATGGGAGGATCAACTGAACACAAACAGTCCAACCAAAGAGGACTTAAGGTTGGCCATCGACAAAGCCAAGAAGGTGGCTTCCTTTTGCCACTTTGAAACATTAACCAGGACATGAAAAAAGGAGCAGCAGCAAAAACAGTTAAAGACCAAAGATAGAGTTCTTCCTTCGGCTTCCTTGGCTGAATAAGCAGAGAAGTGGGTTAGAGGAATCCCACTTCCAAAACGTTCTGCTTTCATGGCAAAGTGTCTTTATAGCCGCAGCAAAAAGGAAGGAGACCCACTTTGAAGGGGGAAGGGAGAGTCCATACATTTCAGCAGGATCTTTATTTCAATATTTCAAAGTTGAAAGTTAAACCCACCCCCCACCCCTTGGCTCTGCTGCCACATCAAGTCAACTGGGAGCAGTGCTTCCCAATCTTTGGGGTTTGGACTTCAATCCCCAGAAGCCTCAGTCAATTCCCCAAAGCACATTGGTCAGCCAATGGGCTGACCGAGGCTTCTGGGAACTGAAGTCCCCCTCTGTGTGTGTGTGTGTGCGTGCGTGCGTGTGTGCGCGCGCACAAAGGAAGGGAAACCATACTTTCAAGGCCTTATTGAGCAAGTTCAGAATCTAATGACTAGATCGGTTGTTGCCTCATGCCGGTAACTCTCTTCCAAATGATGGCTATCCTCATAAGGCCATTTGAGGCATGCAAAATATTCCGTGACGAGGGCTTCCCATTGCAATTCCCTAGGGAATTTCCATGGGCAAGCAGGGATTGGAGCCCAAATTTTAGAAAACCAGCAGGCAGCGTCACAATTTATATAAGGGCGAGAAAACATTTGATTTCCATGCTTAAAAATCCAATGGCCCATAGACCAGAGGATCACTGGTCTATGGAACTCCCTGCCAGATGAAGTGGTGACAACTGTCAGTCTTCAGATCTTCAAGAAAGGATTAGACAAGTTCATGGAGGACAAGGATAACCATGGCTATAACTATATGGATACCTAAGGACAACCTCGGGGTTGGAGAGATAGGCAGGATATCTCTCAATAAATGCCATTTCCAGGGAATCCTAAGCAGGTGAAGGCATCTCCTTGGGAAGAATACCCTGAAGCAAATGGGGAGCCACTGTGTGAGACAGAATGATGGACTGGATGGGCTCCTGTGGCCTCTTCCAGCAAGGCTGCTCTTATGTTCTTATGGCCCAAGACATATCAGAACAACAGAATGGCATCTCCTCTACCTTCTTCATAAGTGCTGACAACCTGCAAGCGTTCTTGACTGTGCTGCACGAGAAACCACAAAACAACAACCTTAGCTTGAAGAGTTGCCTCTGGTGTAGCATTTGTGCAGTTGGAGAACCTGCTTTTCAGGCATGCTGTTAGGAAACCCTCCTGACCTAAAGTCCATTATGGCTCCGTCCTCCTGGGCCATCTAATGATGGGATTGTATTCTCCCAGGCAAGCTTCTCTGGGCTCCAAGATCTTGACAGTGGTGAGAGAAGGACCCTTCTTCAGGTCTCACCACCTTCAAGAGGAATGTTTGGTGAGGATATGAGGAAGGGCCCGTCTTCCCAGTGGCTTTGCTGAGGATGTGGGGCCATTGTCATGGAAGACTGGGTGGACACCTCGCTCTTGTCCTTCCTCCAGCCACAACCAAGATCTTTTCTTGACTGCCACTCAAGCAACTGGCACTCAAGGTGGGATATAACTGATGACGTGTTTAAACCAGCAGCCGCACATCACTGTAGCTTAACCCATGGCACCTATGCTGATGTCACAAACCAACATGATCCCAGAAAGTTTGTTTTTAGCGAGTCACACACGTTTTAGTTCAACAAGAAGCTGCCTTGAATCCACATTCCTGGAGAAAGGCAGGATACACTTCACGCTAGCTAACAATGTCCCACCTTCCTTCTCAACAGATAAGCAACACAATTGGCCCTTTCCTCTCCCTTCTCCAAATTCTTCCCCCTCTTCCACTCCCCAAAATACTGTAAGTATTCTTTGGTGGCCTGGATTGACTAAACAACCACCTCTGTGAAGGCCACCTGTAATAACACCAGCCCGGAAAATTGACATTCCCCTTGCCTCCCATCAGCCTCGGAGCTGTTTGTTTGCAAATTAATAAAGCAGACGCTCTGGCGAGTTATCGATTGCCCTCTCCGCACACAAAGGCAAAATGCAAAAATAAATTAACGAGCAGATGATAGCAAGTCCCTAATGAACTTGCACCGAGCCCAGGGGTCGATGGCTGAGATCAGAACAGGTATCAAAGGTTGGGGTGAAAATGACACTAGAGAGCCTGCCGTTTCCTCTATCGAAAGACATTTAAACCCCACTTAGGAAGGGCTAATAAAATAAATTCTGTTTGGAGGCAGGGGAAACTTGCTCACGCTCCACTCTCATCCACATTTCATGCTAGCCTGACCTTGCAAAGTTCCAGCTGCTAGGTGCAAAAAACCAATGTCCCGAGTTCAAATTTCACTTGTTTGGCCTTGGGCAAGCCACTCTTTCCTGCTGATAGTCAAGTGCCCCCCCCACATCCCAAACCTCTGCAGGTTGCAACATCTGCTAGCCACTGGTAGAGACCTTAGTCAGCAGAGTACTAGCAATGAGTCAAAGAACCCCAGGGATGAAGGTGGACCCTAAATCAGCCCAGGTGTGGCAGAAGCATCAAGAAACAGTGTGAGTGCAGCCAAATAGCCCTAAAGTCACACCAAGACGTTAACAGGAAAGGTCAGGGCACGAGGCAAGCCAAGTCTGGAGCCAGAGGAGACTTTTGGCTCCAGAAGGTCCCATCCTGACCTAAGGACTACAAAGCAGAGATGAAGGAGCCCAAAATAGAGCTCAGCTGCCGGGATTTGTTGGCCAACTGGAAAATCAACTAAGCTGCAGGGTTTGGCCCTGGTTTCTTTGGAAAGAAGAGCTCTTCCTTTCCCTCATTGCTCTTGAGCAGGATATCTCCAGTAGTGCTCATCCTAAAGCCCATCAAGATCCAGTGAGAGCCTCTCCCTGCTCACCACTTTCAGCCGAACCTCCCCCACAACATGAGAAGAAGAACAAACTTTGATGCAACTTCAAGACTGCTATATTTTAACAGTGAGCAACATCACTTTCCTTAGGAGCTTCTATCCGGAATCTTTACCCTGAAGGATTCCCACGATACAGCATCATTTGTGGGCTCCGGCCAGAGCTGCCTTGCTTTGTGAATTCAGCCTCTTGGGCCTGCAGGATCTTGTGCATCCTCCATCTTGCCAGGTCCATGGGAGTGAGGACCTCTTGACTGTAGGACTCAACCTACAGGGCCATCACAGTTTCTCTCTCAGGCTCACCTCTCCTGGAAACACCATGCGCATCATACTGATCTATTTTGCACCATTACTACAAGGAATACAAGAGTCTATGAGGAGCGCTAAGCATGGAGGTGGTGGTGGAATGAGACAAGGAAACTCTTCTGTGCTCAGAACGAGCCTCGCAAAGGGACATTTCTTCTGGACATCACTCTTTTGTTGAGTCCGGCCCTTTGCAACCCCATTGATCACCACACGCCAGGCTCCGAGGAAATTGGGCTGATTTGCCACCAGGACCCTTTCAGGGGAAAGCAGGGATTGCTCCATCCATTCTCTGGGTCTCAAACCAAACTAGACTACCGCAATGCCCTCGCTGGGAGCCTGCCCTTGAAGAAAGTGCTTATTGCTTGCAGGGAAATCCCAGAGCACCAGTCCTATGTGTATGGTACCACACTGGCTACACCCGTTCCCTACATGTTCTCAAACCCAGTCTGAAACATCAGCAACCACCTTTGAAATGCTGATGGTCAGACTATCAGAAGTACTGAGAGGTCATCCAACCATGTTCCCAAGACCTGCGGGTGAAAAAATCAAACAACTCAGGCCTTATAATAACTCATTGAGGATTCTCAGATTTATAATTGAATATTTTAATGTTGAGTTGATGCAAATTTTGCTGTGCTGCAGGACTTCCAAGTTACTATAACTGTATTGGCTTGGTTTTGCTTTTTGTAATCTCTAGGGCAGCGTCCTATGACAGTCAGTCAGATAAACTGAGTGATGAAGCACAGAGCGCATTGGCTGGTAGGCACAGCAGAGATGGAGCTTTCTCATCCTTATGGGACACCCTGTTCACCAGGTTTTAAAGCAGGGCTTAAAGGGACAGGTACCCCTGCCACGGACTGTGATGGCTTAGTGGTTAATACACTGAACTTGACGACTGGAAGGTCGGCAGGTTGAGACCCAAGTGCTGCATGATGGAATGAGCTTCTGTCTCCATTCTAGCTGCTCCTGCCAACCTAGCGGTTTGAAAGCAAGATATTGCAAGGAGATAAATGGGTACCACTTGGGTGGAAAAGGTAAACAGCGTTCTGTGCACTCTGGTGGCTAGTCATGCCTGCTACATGTCCATGGAAACATCTGCAGATGCAGACAGTGCTGGCTCGTTGGCTATAAACAGAGGTGAGTTGGATCCAACTGGCTTTCGAGCAAAGGCGACTTTGACCTTTACTACCCCTACCCCCACCCTGAATTAATAGAAGCTGATGCTTATTTCACAAAGTGCATTATTTCATTGACAGTATCATTTGTAACATTCTATGCCTTTCCATAATTGAATTTTATATTTTATCGTGATGCAATTGTGTCTAGTAAAACACCTTGAGGAGGCTTTGTCTTCAGACGGGGTGTTAAAATATTTAAAATGCATCAATAAAGGTGGTAGAATGAGAGAGATTATTTTCCACTTTGTTCGAAGCCAACGTATTAGAAGAGCAACCCTCCTTCCTGCAAACCGGCTTCCACATCTTGTCTTTCTTGATCTCAAGGAGGGTTCAGGTCTCGAACTGCTGACCTTCTTTCTGGTCATCGAGCTCAAGGGTCTTAACCATGGCCTGCCCTTAAAGAAGTGCAAAAGGAGAAAAACTATAAAGAAATAATCTATTTATATGCATAGCTCTAAGTGTGCAAGAGTGTCTTCTGTCTCCTTGTATGTGTGTGTGTGTTGTGTGTTTGTGTGAGTGAGTGAGTTGTTGTTGTTGTTGTTCAGTCGCACAGTCGATTCCGACCCTTTGCGACCCCATGGACCATCGCTCTCCAGGCACCTCTGTCCTCCACCATCCCCCTCAGTCCTCCCAGTTCTGTGCCCACTGTGTCTACAACACCATCTATCCATCTCATCCTTGGCCTCCCCCTTCTTCTTTTGCCCTCCACCTTTCCCAACATCACGGCCTTCTCAAGTGAATCCTCCCTTCTCATTTGATGCCCAAAGTACTTTAGCCTCATCTTTACTATTTGACCTTCCAATGAGCAGTCAGTGTTGATTTCCTCCAAGATTGACCTATTTGTTCTCCTCGCTGTCCAGGGTACCCTCAAAACTCTTCTCCAGCACCACATTTCAAAGGCGTCTATTCTTCTGCGTTCAGCTTTCCTAATTGTCCAGCTCTCACATCCGTACATTACCACTGGGAATACCATTGCTTTGACTATTCTAATTTTTGTTTGCAATGTGACGTCTCTGCTTTTCACTATGTTCACCAGGTTTCTCATGGCTTGTCTCCCAAGAATCAGTCGCCTTTTTATTTCATGGCTGCAATCCCCATCTGCAGTGATCTTAGATCCTAAGAACGTAAAATCTGTCACTGCTTCTACTTCTTCCCCATCTATTTTCCAGGAACTGATCGGGCCTGTTGCCATTATCTTGGTTTTCTTGATATTGAGTCTCAAGCCCGCTTTTGCACTCTCTTCCTTCAAACCGATCAAGAGATTCTTTAGGTCTTCCTCACTTTCTGCCATTAGGGTGGTATCGCCTGCATATCTCAGATTGTTGATGTTTCTCCCAGCAATTTTGATCCCATATTGTGATTCCTCCATCCCTGCGTTGCGCATGATGTGCTCTGTGTATAAGTTGAATAAGCAGGGTGACAAAATGCAGCCTTGTCTTACTCCTTTTCCTATTCCAAACCACTCTGTCATTCCGTGTTCTGTCCTAACTGTTGCTTCTTGGTTCCTGTACAGATTTCTCAGGAGGCATATGAGGTGCTCTGGTATTCCCATCTCTTTAATCACTTGCCACATCTTGTTGTGATCCACACAATCAAATGCCTTAGTGTAGTCAATAAAGCAAAAGTATACTTGTTTCTGGTATTCCTTTGTTTTCTCCATGATCCAACGTATGTTGGCAATGTGGTCTCTAGTCCCCCTGCCTCTTCTGAAACCAGCCTGCACCTCTGGTAATTCTCTTTCCACATGCTGCTGAAGTCTATCCTGTATTATCTTGAGCATCACCTTGCTGGCGTGTGGGATGAGCGCAATTGTTCGATAATTTGAGCATTCTTTGGCATTGCCCTTTTTTGGGATTGGAACATATACTGATCTTTTCCAGTCCTGTGGCCACTGTTTTGTTTTCCAAATCTGCTGGCATATTGAATGCAGTAATTTGATGCCATCATCTTTTAGAGCTTTGAAAAATTCAACTGGGATACCATCATCTCCACTAGCTTTGTTGTTTGCAGTGCTCTTTAGGGCCTTTCTGACTTCACTCTCCAGGATGTCTGGCTCAGGTTCAATTTCTTCATCATTGTGACTATCAGGAGTGTTGAGTTCCTTTTTGTAGAGTTCCTCTGTGTACTCTTTCCATCTTTTCTTAATCTCTTCTGCATCAGCTAGCTCCTTTCCGTCTTTGTCCCTTATCATGTTCATTTTTGCTTTAAATGTTCCCTTGATTTCCTGGACTTTTTTGAAAAGGTCTCTGGTTCTGCCTCTTTTGTTGTTTTCCTCCATTTCTCTGCACTGTTCTTTTAGGTAGTTTTCCTTATCTCTCCTTGCTTTTCTTTGAAATTCTGTGTTCAAAAGATTGTATTTTTTCCTTTCTCCTTTGACTTTTGCATTCCTTCTTTCCTCTGCTATTTTAAGAGCCTCATCAGACAACCACTTTGCTTTCTTGCTCTTCTTTTCTTTTGGTATGGTTTTCTTTGCTGCTTCCTGCATGATGTCCCTCATCTCTGTCCATAATTCTTCTGGCACTCTCTCTATTGAGTCTAAGCCATTGAATCTGTTCATCACCTCCACCGTGTATTCTTTAGGGATGCTATCTAGGTGATATCTGTCTGGTCTCTACTGTATATAAAAAAGTCTCCTTTCCGCCTTGTCAAATATCCCTCCCCTGCTCTTGCTTTCGATCTTTCTTTCTTTCTCTCTCTCTCTCCCCTCCACCTGCTCTTTCCATCTTATTCACATTTTCATCTCTGCAAAGCGGTTTCCTTGCCCCCTCCTGGAGAAAAGTGATTCAGGTTGAATTACATCAATCTAAAGCAAATACATTCCGTGCGCTCCGGTGCCTAGTCATGCCTGCCACATAACCACGGAAACGTCTGCAAAAGCAGACACAGCACTGGCTCTTCGGCTTAGAAACAGAGATGAGCACTGCACCCTAGAGTCGGATACGACTGGCTTTCGAGCAAGGGAAACCTTTACCTTTACAGCAAATACAGGGATGTGTTTCACAGGAATCTCAACTCCCACACAACTATCAGAGTTAAACATGCCATTAACAGACCTATGGAAGAAATCTCTCTCGGACCCCCGTCTGCTGTAGAGAACTTGACCTTCAACACTAGGGGTGCCCAAACTATGGCCCACAGGCCGTACGGGTGCATTTTACTTCTGCTTCCGGGAGTGATTAGGGTGGCATGGGCTGAATGAATTGGTGTCATGGGCCAGAACTGGGCTGTAGTTTGGGCACCCCTGGTTTAAGCATATAAAAACAACAGCTCAAAATCTCTCTCACCCTGTTGCAAAACAGATTGTAAGGTGCATTTTACTTCTGCTTCCGGTGGGAACCGGCCCACTGAGCCACATGACCGGCCCACCCCTGCTCAACACCAAATGGCTTATTTGCTGGTTATGGGCTGGTTCTTGGTCAGAGTGGACTTAATGGCTCCGCACTAGACAATACCCAGGTCTCCAACTGGAAAGAATTAGGTGGATGTTTGTCGGCTGCAATGGGGGGCAGGGGGGCGGGCTTGGCTTCCCTGGGAACCTAGAGAGAAAGGTCAGGTCACAAAAACCATTGCATGGGCTTGATGGGGAAGGAGGAGGACCCTATCCTGACGGAGGAACAATGAAGAGCCTGCACAGACGGGCAAGGATTTTTTTTAAGACACACACTTCAAACCCATCACTTTCTCAGACGCTTCTTCTGAAGAGGGCAACATCCACCCCACTAAACAAACAAACAAACAAACAACAAAAGAACTACAAAATGTAAAGGATTCTTTAGTCCTTAAGAGATGCACAATATACCAAGGGTGAGGCTTCACAGTGGAGGGGAAACCCTACTTGGATGGAAAGCTTTTTGAACCAGGTCCCTGTAGATTTCATAGCTGTCAAGTATCCCTTAATGGCCAGGAAAAGCCCTTATTTTACCCTCTTTCCCTCCGTCATCCCTTATTAATTAGACTGCAATGCCCTATTGCCACCATTGGAGGGCAGCACAGGATAAGCATAGCTGTCAAGTATCCCTTATTGGCCAGGAAAACCCCTTATTTTACCCTCTTTCCCGCCGTCATCCCTTATTAATTAGACTGCAATGCCCTATTGCCGCCATTGGAGGGCAGCACAGGATAAGCATAGCTGTCAAGTATCCCTTATTGGCTGGGAAAAGCCCTTATTTTACCCTCTTTCCCTCCGTCATCCCTTATTAATTAGACTGCAATGCCCTATTGCCACCATTGGAGGGCAGCACAGGATAAGCATAGCTGTCAAGTATCCCGTATTTGCTGGGAAATTTCCCTTATTTCCAAATCCAAAACTTGACAGGTATGGTAGATTTCCACCAGTGAAAACGTATCGACACTTATTAATTTGCAGGAATCAGCAGGGACAGATATGCAAGAAGCATCGGAAACATACCTGTCAAGTTTCGGAAAATTTGTGTCAACCCCCTGTATTTTATTCTCTTTCCCGCTGTCATCCCATATTAGTTAGACTGCAATTAGACTGGAGGCCAGCACAGGATAAGCATAGCTGTCCAGTTTCCCATTTTGGCCCGGAAATTTCCCTTATTTGACAGAAATTTCTCGAAACTTGACAGGTATGATCAGAAACAGCCACCCTTGAGATTAAGAACATTTGCCAGGAACATCATTTCCATTGAACTATTTTTAACAAGGTGCACGGTTCTTGTTCTGGCCCTTCTATCAACCTCCAATGGTGTCAATTTGGTGTTCTTGTAAACTGTCATTGATGTTCTCTCTCCACCTCCTTCCTCTGGGTCTGCCTCCTGGTCTCTGTCCTTCTCCTCTTTCCACATAGGATGCCTTGTGAGGTATGGACTTCCAAGACATTCTCTCCAAATGGACAAAGCCACTTTATATGTAGTGCAAGATTGGTTGTATTCCAATTCTTTCCCTCATAACCTCATTCCTGATTTTATCCCTTCTAGTCACTCCAGCAGCCTTCCTCAGGCATCTCATTTCTGTGGTGACCAACTTCCATTCCTGTTTTGTTGCAAGTGTCCATGTTTGGTAACATAAGGTGGGAATGAATATGGTTTGTATGAGGTGTTTCTTTGTGCTGGTTGATATTGCCTTGTGTTGTAAGAGCAGAGCAATATTCAGTTTGCCTTACTACACTGTATGTTAAACTTTCTGTCTGCTTTGCCATTTTTTATTTATTTGTTTTTATGTATTTATTATATTTATACTCCTGCCACATGACCACGGAAATGTCTTTTTTAATATATATATATATATATAAGCAGAGATGAGACCGAGCACTCCTCCACTGGAAGAGAGTTCCACAACATTGGGGACGCCACCGAGAAGGCTCTTCTCCAAGTCATGGCCTTTCCTTGCTAATCTCGGGGTCGGCACCTGCGAGTGTTGTGGGCTGATGTCCGGGGGGGGGGGGGGGGGAGATGTTCCACCAGGTAGGAAGGAAAGAAGGTCCCCAACCATTTAGGGCCTTAAATGTTAGAACGGACTCCTTGAACCTGATACGGAAAGGAACGGGTGGGTAGCCAATGGTTCCCTGGGGAGATAGGATCACATTTCCTCACTCCAGTAACCAGCCTGGCTGCTGCATTTGGCACCCATGGAAGCCTCCGTATCAGGAACAAGAGAAGCCCCATGTAGAGAGCATGACAGTAATCAAGATGTGAGACTACCAGTGAGATAACTAATGTTGTGAGGGGAAGCCTGTCCAAGTAGGGACACAACTGGGCCATTTGGGAGAGTTGGGGGAAAGTGGTTTTGCTCACTGCTGCGATTAAGGGCCAAATGAGGATCTAATATGACCCCCTAAATAGTGTACCTACTAGGGGAGAAAGCAAATGTTCTTCACTTCCTAGGTATTATTTGAACTCAGCCACTGGTTTTATACCTGTTCTCTCCGTCTCAATCTCTAGAGTATGCTGTTTCCTTCCACATGTGCGAAAGCACAAGTTTATGCTAATTAACTTGTGAACCGCCCGGAGAATGCACTAAGTGCGCTGGGGCGGTACAGAAGTGTGATTGCTTTGCTTTTGCTTTGATAGGTGTGTCAGATTTGGGTTAAAAGTCACCCTTGCTTGAAAGTCAGTCATATCCAACTCAAGGGTTCAGTGACCATCTCTGTTTATAGCCAAAGAGCCAACGCTGTCTGCATCTGCAAACATTTCCATGGACATGTGGCAGGCATGCCTCAGTACCAGAGTGCACAGGAGACTGTTTACCTTCCCACCAAAGTGGTATCTATCTGCCTACTTGCAATTTCTTGCTTTCGAACTGCTAGGTTGGCAGGAGCTGGGAGAAGGGAGCTCACTCCATCATGTAGTACTCAGGTATCAAACTCCGACCTTCCAGTCATCGAGTTCAGCGTCTTAGCCACTTGAGCCACCACAATTCCTGAGCCACCGCAGTCCCATGTCAAATTTAGGATTGCATTATTGCACTGCACAACTCAAATTTTCTGCTGACTGGAAGGTGGAAGGTCAACAGTTCGATTCCCAAGTACTGCAGGATGGAATGAGCGCCCGTCTTTGTCCCAACTCCTGCCAACCTAGCAGTTTGAAAGCAAGAAATTGTAAGTAGATAAATAGGGATCACTTCGGTGGGAAGGTAAACAGCGTTCCATGCGCTCTGGTGTCTAGTCATGCCTGCTACATGACCAAGGAAATGTCTGCAGAAGCAGACAGCGCAGGCTCTTTGGCTTTGAAAAAGAGATGAGCACTGAACCCTAGAGTCAGATACAATTGGCTTTCTAGCAAGGGAAACCTTTACCTTTACCTAATACAGTGCAACCTTGTATAAAGAGTGCCTCGCTTAGAGACTAACTCACTTAAAGAGCAGAACCAAAAAACAAACAACCAAAAACTTGCTTAACAACTAAATTGGGCTTCGCAATCCCCCCCCCCCCGCCAGAAGTCACAATGGGTTATGTACAACAGTGTTTCTCTTAAAGAGCAAACTGGCTTAAAGAGTCATCCTGTGGTGGAACGCATTATGCTCTTTAAGCGAGGTACCACTGCAGTGTGAAGCCAGATCCATGAGTTAAAAGCACAGTAACCCTTGGGCTTGTTGGAAACTCACATCCCTTTGTTGAGAAAGTGGGGCCAGGGCTGTCATTTTTCATGCACAAAGTGTGGGAAGAAAATAAGCTTCGTAAGAATGCTATAGATGCAGAACAAAAGCAAGGCATGATTTGGGACAGAGTTGAAGCCTGTTGTCGCTTTTTTAAACCAAAGCGCTGGGGTTTTGGGACATTTTAATCTTTGCTATTCTTGGGATATAACAGGGTTTGGCGTTTGCTTCTTTGTCTCTATTTACTTTAGCTGTGGGGGAAAAAAATCTTTTTGAATAACTAAAAACCCTAGATTCCTTCCCAGAACACAAATGAATATGTGGGGAAACAGTGTTTCATAATTTTGTTTTTAAAAAGCCTGCCTTTTTGATGAAGTTTTAGGGGTCTAATAAAACAATGGCTCGACCCTCATTGCAGAACATTGTCCGTGACCCCACGGCTCTTCCCCTCGTTCTTGCGCTTAAAAGGGATTCCAGTTTTTGTTGCAGTCTTTTACCGTCCAAATCTAGGAAGGAAACCTCATCTTGGTACAAAGCAAAGAATCCATTCAAGTGTCGTCCAAGCAATAGGGAGGATGGGTGAAAACGAGGTCCTTTATTTACCCCAGTGAGGATGGGGGGGGGGGGGGGGGGGCGGATAGAAAATCTGACGCTGTTCCCAGATGGAATTAAATCAAAGGTTTATTTAAATCACAGCAGATAAACAGGGAATAAGATCTATGAATTGAAGGCACAGTATAAAAGAAATCATGGGGAGATCAATCAGTATGGAACAATATAACACAATGATAAACATGGAAAGTACAAAGCAGAACAATCTTGATTTAAGTATGAGAAGAAATTACAGCTGTGCAAAGTTACCTGAAAAGGAAGCAAAGAAGAAGAACGTAAGAACATTTTGCTGGGACAGGCCACATGGCACATCCAGTCCAGCATTCTGCCTCACACAGTGGTTCACCATGTGCTTCAGGGTATTCTTCCCAAGCAGATGCCTTCACCTGCTTAGGATTCCCTGGAAATGGCATTTATTGAGAGAGATCCTGCCTATCTCTCCAACCCGGAGGTTGTCCTTAGGTATCCATAATTATAGCCATTGATACCCTTGTCCTCCATGAACTGGTCTAATCCTTTCTTAAAGCTGTCAAGACTGACAGCTGTCACCACTTCTTCTGGCAGGGAGTTCCATAGACCAGGGATCCTCTCTCTGGGTGAAAAAGTACTTTCTCTTATTTGTTTGAGAACTAGTACCCAAAGGTTTCATGGAGTGTCCCCTAGTTCTAGTGTTGTGCGATAGGGAAAACAGTTTTTCCTTATCTACTTTGTCCACACCGTGCATGATTTTATAAACTTCAGTCAGGGTCACCTCTTAGACGCCGTCCATCGTTCAAGAGTGAAGAGGCGCAACCGTTGCAGCCTCAGAAGATCTCTTCTGATCGGACTTTGCAAAATGGACCTGGTTATAGGGTGGCCGGCCTACTGCCAGAGGGAAGGAGAAAGGTCAAGTATAAAAGGATGGGCAGAGAAGGGGCTCTCCAGAAAACAGCTGGTAGAACCAGTTCCCAAAGCAAAACCAATGTCCCACCTCAGGGATGCCCAAACGTTTTGGGCTGTTGGCCGGTCACGTGGTTCAGCGGGCCGGTCACATGGAAGCAGAAGAAAAATGTGTCTTGCAATCTGTTTTGAAACAGGAGATAGAATTTCTCTGCTTAAACCAGGGGTGCTCAAACTATGGCCTGCAGGCTGGATCCGGCCCCCGACACCAATTCATCCAGCCCACACCACCCTCGTCACTCCCAGAATCAGAAGTAAAACACACCCATATGGGCGTGTTTTACTTCTGATCCTGAGAGCGACGAGGGTGGTGCAGGCCAGATGAATTGGTGTTGGGGGCCAGATCTGGCCAGTGGGCCATAGTTTGTGCACCCCTGTTTTAGATGTTAGAGACTGGAAAATGTACTCTCTTTTGGACATCGACTTTAGAAAGCATGTTCCCTGGCCACCCCCTGGTTGTGGGGAGGGAGGGTTTGAAACTTAAAAGGCAACTTTTAAAAACTCTGCCCCATCTATAACAACATACACTGGGATGGGGAGGAGGGCCTTGGCCAAATGCATCTATGAGATCAGAGAGTGTGGGGGGAGATACAAAGCATGATCTATTAAGACAAAAACACACTGACTTTTGGGGCTTGGGAAGAACTTTTCTGAACAGGAGACAAACTCCACAGCTGTTCTTGTGAGTCACAGGTTGCTAAGCATTTCTCCCTGGTTCGTGCAACGTTGAACGTGCAAAATAAATGCTGTCCTCTCATCAATAACCTTGCACTGGAAGCTAACCACAAAAATCCTCTTGGAGACCGAAACATAAAAATTATCTCAGACCTCATTAATAACAAATATTGATTGGCTTAAGTGTGAGTCCGTGGACAGGCATAAATTATGCTATAAAATCAATACTGTTTTACACTTTTTCCTATTGAACTGCATTATTAAAAAAAGCTCTCTGAAATTATAAATACTTGGCGACGGACATCCCTGCCAATTGATAAATACAGTACGTCTTCTTCCTTATTGTTCCTTATATCCATTACAAGAGAAGAGGTACTTTAAATCAAGTTAACAAAGATATATCCCTGAATTAACCCTTGTAGTAGAACTAGAGCTATTGAATTTCACGGAACCATGTATTTTTCTTGCTCAAACTGGTGGCCATGGACAGGTCCACTGGAAGCTTCTCGGTGGTATCATCAGGAAAAGAAATGTTATTGGGCTAATCCTCAGTGCATTAGGGTTCACTGGTACCTACATCAGAGACGTACACTACAGGTTCATAAGTAATGGAGAAGCAAGAAGGAACCTCGCTAGTCAGCCGGCCCACCTATACATGACCTTAGGATCCTATGGATCCTGCCATAGGACTGAGATCACCCTAGAGCCCTTATGGCTACCCTTGGAACTCAATTCTCAGAACCCCAAGTCTATGGAAAAATTACAAGAACGCACAGTAAACCCATTTGTGTGGATTCACAGAGAGTTGGGCTTCTGGAAATTGAAGTTCATTTTGCCTTTTTATAAATCTATGGTGAGGCCCCATCTGGAATACTGTGTACAGTTCTGGTCGCCATACCTCCAGAAGGATATTATGGAGTTGGAGAAAGTGCAGAGGAGGGCAACCAGAATGATTATTAGGGGACTGGAACACCTTCCTTACCATCTGAGGCTGCAACGGTTGAACGACGACGTCTAAGAGGTGACCTGGTTGAAGTTTATAAAATCATGCACGGTGTGGACAAAGTAGATAAGGAAAAACTGTTTTCCCTATCGCACAACACTAGAACTAGGGGACACTCCATGAAACTTTTGGGTACTAGTTCTCAAACAAATAAGAGAAAGTACTTTTTCACCCAGAGGATTACTGGTCTATGGAACTCCCTACCAGAAGACGTGGTGACAGCTGTCAGTCTTGACAGCTTTAAGAAAGGATTAGACAAGTTCATGGAGGACAAGAGTATCCATGGCTATAATTATGGATACTTAAGGACAACCTCTGGGTTGGAGAGATAGGCAGGATATCTCTCAATATCATTTCCAGGGAATCCTAAGCAGGTGAAGGCATCTATCTGCTTGGGAAGAATACCCTGAAGCACATGGTGAGCCACTGTGTGAGACAGAAGAATGCTGGACTGGATCATGGGCTCCTGTGGCCTCTTCCAGCAAGGCTGTTCTTATGTTCTTATGACAGTTTCGCCACAACTGTCCTAGAGGGTCTGTATCAAGCTGCAAAACCCAGTAAGCAATTCCTAGGGAGTCAATCTCTTCCTCTCTTTCTCAGAAGCAGCTTCTCCTTCTGTAGACTGCTATTCTTAGGCTCTTCTTCCTTCCATCCTGCTCCTCTTCCAAGAAGCTGCTGCTCATCTATTTGTCCAAGAAAGGTTCTCGTTCAACAGGCAAGCTGCAGTAGTCTGGGAGTAACAATGCAAAACATTTTCCTAAAGCCCATCAAGATTCAGTGAGAGCCTCTCCATGCTTACTACTTTCAGCCAAACCTCCCCTTCAACAGGAGGAGGAGGAGGAGGAGAAGCCTATAACATCACAGGATCACACTAGCATCATGCCACGAATGGCACACTTCCCCCCATGGTGCGGCAAATTGTCACTTGCCAGGGTTACTGCTGTAGCACTTTGCTAATGCTTTCCACAGACAATTAGTTAATGCCATGTCAGAGAAGCATGAACTAGGATCATGTGCGAGCATGAAATCTGCCCACAATTTACTTTATTTAAGACGTGTTTGGACAGAAAATGGCTATAATAAGTATAACAGAGACGGAGCCTAAGACAGGAAAATTGTGGATCTCAAATTCTCAAGTCGACTAGAAATATTTGAGAGTCAGCTTAATGGCTGATCAAGGAGAATGGGATTGGGGGGAGGGCGCATAATGGCTTTAGCAAAATCATGTGCTTTTGTAATCGGCCTCCAAATGGATTTCTTTTCAGGGTAACCTAAGGGGGCTCCCAGGGAAGATAAATTTTTAGAGGCAACATTTAATATGAAATATATGTACGTCTTAAACAAAACCAGAGATTATGGACTGAGAAATATATTTTAAATGAGAAATCCAATGCAAAGAGTGGGGTAATCTCCCCCCCCCCCATTAAGAGACCCATTGACTCCTTAACACAGACTTTGGTAAACACTGCCCAAGAGAGCATGGAAGTTGCAGCCCAAACTAGTCACTTTCCCCAAGAACTGTTTTTACCATCCAAAACATCTTTCAGTTTTGCTCAAGAGAGATATGCGCTTCCATAAATGTGGGGAAAAGGGGGAAAGCTTTCCAGGCTTGTGAAACCATTTTGTCTCCCCCAAAATAAAGCCTGAAACTTGTCTTAATTGGTAACAACTCAAAATAATGGCTAGATACCAAGGTGATATTTGTGACCGCAAGTGGAGCCTCCACATCCAAGGGCAGTCTAGCTCAGATCGCCTGTTTCAGGGTAGACAGAAGGCAAGGGGGACCAGCCTCATGCTTTGCCTCATTTTCGTATGTTTTCTCCCCAAGAGACTCCCATTATTCTACATCAGGGGTTCCCAACCAAAGGCCTGTGGACCAGATCTGGCTCACAACACCATTCCATGTGTCCCCACATCTCCAAGGGCATTCAAGAAAAAAAACGGCCACCCCTTTGAAGCTGTTGGGACAACCCCCCCCCCCCCCAATCATGCAGGCAGGGCAGAATGGCCATCCAGCCCTCGAAGCTGACTGACAGAGCCTGTCCTGGCCCCCTGGCTTGAAAAGTTTGGGAACCCTTGTCTAGACCATACCTGTCAAGTATCCCGTATTGGCCGGGATTTCCTGTATTTCAGTGCTCGTTCCTCCCCTTTCCCGCTGCTGTCCTGTAATTTGAACGGCGGGGAAAGGGGTTACTACACATGCGCGTCCATTAGAGGCAGTTCTGTGCATGTGCGAAGGGGTTCTGTGCATGCACGAAGGGGTTCAGTGCATGCACAAAGGGGTTCTGCGCATGCGCAAAGGAATTGTTGCTGCGCATGCATGCCCAGGCTGGAGCAGTTCCCGTATTTTCCAGAGTCACGCTTGACGGGTATGTTCTAGTCAATGGCTGATTATCCTAGCCAAAGGCAAATGACCCGACGCTAATTGTTCCGTTCTGAGCTCTGTCCTTCAGCATGCAATGAATTCATGTCTATGTAGATTTCTTCAATCTGTCTCCAAAAGTTACATCCTTTGTGTAGCTTCCCAAGTGGCCTTAGGATAGTATGCGTGTCCTTGGGAAACAGAGGGTCACTTTGCTGCCCATGTGTCCGTAGTCCTGCCCGACTGAGGCAGCATCTCTAGAAGATTTCCAGCCATGCAGGAGGGAGAGAGAGAAAAAACACTTTCCAATCAAAGGAGAGGCTTAGCCTTACAACCCTCTTAACTGAGGGTCCTTTTGACCGTGGTGAGAAGAGGCCACCTTTCACCCTTCGGTTCCAATGAAAGGGATCCTTTGTCTGGCCGCAACATCTCCAGTTGTGAAAGGAGAGAGGGAACCATCACAAAACCCCAGGGGAGGAGGGCTGGCAATTTTGGAAAGAGTGGGGGCGCGGGGGGCACAAAATAACTGCAACACAAGAATGAGACAAGAAGGGCTTTTTTGTGTGTGCTGAAACTTCCACAATATGCACAAAATCTCTCCATGCAAAGATGGATTGGACATCCTGCCAAAACGAGGCAAACAGTTCTTCTAATGCTTTCGATTGTAAAAGTTCAAACAGGAGGGCAGCAGCCATGGTGATTTTAAGCACATGTGTGAAATCTGTGGGATCAACACAATTTGCACGAAAGTCTTCTTTGCAAATGAAAGTACTCCTGACCTGTGCCATCAGAAGGCGATGCGCTGTCTTGCAAGTGTGGTGGGGGACACGGATGGCATTGATCACAAGTGAGGGTTTTCATCCTTAATGCAGAGTGAGGGACTCCGCAAAAGACTGCAGGAGTTCTCTTGAAATCCACACATGTTTCATGAACAGAATCATTCCCAGAAACAGTCATGTTCAACCTAACACATGGAAATAATGCAAATAATGCCCTGGTTTATGTCCGGAAGACCAATCCCAAAGCAAAGTAGGCTCCTCTTTAGCAAACTACAGGAGACGTGACAAACTACAGTCACTTTCAGTACCTAAAGAACTCTAAACACTGGATGTCTGGAACATCCCACTGCAGTCGTGAATCCTGTCAAAAGTAAGAGCCAGAGACTGAATCTGGGGGCCTCTCCACACCAGAAGTACTGCGGCAGCACTAACTAGGACAAACTTTAAAACTCACAGTAATAAATCAGCTCTCACCCGGTGGACCCAGTTGAGCATGAAGTATACCGAAGCCTAACCCAAGCACGACTCTAGTGTGCACTTTCCACCTTTGAACCCAAGAGGCAAGGATTAAGTTGGATGTTATGTGGCAAGGGCATCGATTACAGCATTGTTCAGCACTGAAATACCTCGGGATAACACTTGATAGTACACTCTCTTTTAAGCATCACTGCCAGAATACCAAAGACAAAGTTAGTACAAGGAACAACATCATCAGCAACTCACGACCTATAAATGGGGATCTCAACCATCCACACTGTGTACATCAGCTTTGGCCCTGAGCATCTCTGCAGCAGAGGATGCTGCTCCAGTATGGAGAGCATTTACACACAAAACAAGAAGTTCACATCACTGTTAGTGAAGCCAAGGACCCTGTATAGGCTGAGGGTTGGAGTCCCTCAATGCAAGACCGACAGGCTCAAGTGGGGCTGCAAGCAGACAACATGGATTGTTGTTATACGCTACTGTATTCTATAGTATTTTGTACTCTGTTGTCTTGTTCGAGCAGCAGAAGACGGTCCTGCCTTGAGGCTCAGGATGCCTGCCACCCCATCCCTGGACTTTGTTTTGGGATTTTTTTCTATGTGGTTGTGGCTTTATTATTATATTATAGTAGTGTACTGTGTTGTTGTATATTATAACGTGTTGTTTTTTTGTAGAATGAATTTTGTATATTGTGTTATTGTGTATTTACTTTGTATAGTGTTGATTTATGTTGTGATTTTTGTGAGCCGCCCTGAGTCGGCGTAGGCTGAGTGGACGGCATACAAATCAAATCAATCAAATCGTTGTGTGAATGTGGAGAGAGAGAGTCCATTGGCTCATTGACTGGTTTGTTGATGGCTGCCAGAAAACATGTACCGATGAGGAATTACATTTGGCCAATGACAAAGCAAAGAACCTGGCTTCATGTTGGCAGTCCAGGGTTTGATCAGGACATGAAAGAAGAAGATGATGACGATGAAGAAGAAGAACCAAGGTGTGTGTCTGTGTGTGTTGCACTCAATGAAGGAAAGGACTCTTTTTCCCTGGGGGAAATCTGCTTCTTTTGTGAGAGCTGCTTTCCCACTTGATTCCCACACCCCAGGGACATCCTCCTTGTTCTCTAGCCCACCAAGTGCTTTCTGTGCTGCTGTAACCTTGTCCAGGGCTGATACAGTCACGTGACTCTCAAGGACAGCCAAAGCATCATCCTTCCAGCAAGAAGGATAATGCCCTCCTCCTCCTCTGGCCAAACACCAACTCTTGACAAGAACACCCGGAGCATCCAATGGATTGCTCAACATGCTTCATGTGCAAGGGCCAACATTAGGCCTCGCTCATCATGGCCTGCACCTTGCCAACCATCTGTTGTGCTGCAGAGAGGGAAATGGTCCATCTCCTCAGACAATGGGGAAACATGGAAACACGTTCGGACAGTTCAGGCCTCCCAACTCTGCCCAGAGAGAGAGAGAGAACGAACTGCAGGACATGGGACAGAGACGGGAGCTCATTCCATCGTGCAGCACTGGGGTCTCGAACTGCTGACCAGCCGACCTTCTAGTCATCAAGTTCAGCATCTTAACAACTTGAGCCACTGCAGTCCCGACTGGTACCCAAAATCTGAGGCACAGAAGGGAAAATCCAGAGAACAAAGCCGAGGGCAGTTGCTCACCCTCCCTTCCCGGTCTTTCCGTTGCATAAAACCCAAATGGCACCCGAGGGAACTGACCCCTGGACTGGGAAAGGAATCCTTTGGGGGGGGGGGCTGGAGAGGGAGGGTTTTTTCTCCACCAGCACCTGCCGGTCTGAACTCTTGACGTTGACCTGCGAGGAGACGGCGCGAGGGAGTGGATTCCAGAGGATTCTTGGCAAGGCTCAGCGTCCAGCGCTCTCTCGATGGTTCCTCTGGGTCCAGAGAGAGGCTCAGCGCATGAGATCGGGGCCAGCAACTGGCGAGGCAGGGAGGCTATCCAGTGTGTGTCTGTGCATGTGTGCATGTGCACATCGCCTGTGTAGCAGTCGACATCATTTGGGCCAACAACTGCTCCCCTTTGGCCCAAACCGAAGAGGAGAAAAGGGAGAGAAAGAGGGAGAAATAACAACAATGAGATGAAAGAAAGGCATTCTGAAGAGAGGATGATGGGAAATGCAACAGGGCCGTTAGGAGAAGAGAGTTGCACTGCCAGGAATTAGGAAAATACCACCAGCAGGAGTAAATTCTTGCTTCCCGCAGGGAATCACTTGAAGTCACCCTGAAAAAATGTTGCCAAGAACCCCCTCCTCGAGAAGCATCGTGTATGATGCACGTCCGGAGGTGCACAAGGGGAACACAGCAAAGTTCATTTTGCAATACAACTCAACAATCCACAGACAAGTTGGTCAAGTCCAAACACAAGAAACCAGCTGGAGTGGCCCAGATTCGGAGGAGGAGCGCTGTTAGCTGGAAGGCCAGACAGTTGGCAGTTCGAGACCCAGGTACTGCACAACGGAATGAGTCTCTGTCCCAGCTCCTGCCAACCTAGCAGTTTGAAAGCAAGAAATTGCAAGTAGATAGATAGGGAACGCTCTGGCGGGAAAAGATCTTGGGGACATGAAAGGAGCCTGAGCGGAGTTCCTCCAGCAAAGAAATCTTCTCAACTTTGAATAATTTCGGACACTAAATTATTATATGAAGATCCACATGGGTATGGTGCTACCTTCATAAATAAATGCCAGTAAAAATGTTCATACAGCTGCTCTTAAAGGCGAGCCATCCTTGACCTCAGAAACCTGAACGGGGGCCTTAAATTATCACCAAGGCAGGAGGCATGAAACCAAGCAGGAGGATGCGCTCATCAGCTGGCAACCCAGAGCAGTTAACTGGAAATCACACTTCGGGGAGTCCTCTTTTTTTTTTTGGCTAGAGACCGCAGAAAAGCCCATCCCGCTCCATTCAGTGGGGCTTCTGCCGAATTTCTGCAGAATGTGTTACGCTTATTATTTGTCAAGAAGGAAAACAGCTGACTTTTATAAACATGAGACAAAAAGGCAGGGAATATCCAAGTTTCCATTTCGTTGCAACACTAGAACTTACAAGATGAAAGAAAGAAAGAAACTTTTATGAGTAGAAACAAATTTATTCTATTCCTACCATAGCACAAAAACAAAACCCACTGGCACCCATTTCTCTTTGTCAAGAGCTTTGATTAGTTCTTGCAACGAAGCCAGAGGAAAAACCCTCAACATCCTCTGAATGGAGATGAGTCTCAATTCCACCAGTTGAGACCCAGGAAGAGCTTTATGACAAGAACAAACACTCTTGAGGGTACGCAAGAGCAAAACCAAAATAGAAGGTGGAGGAAGGAGCTCACCGGACAAGGAAAAACATTAAAGGTGGATATGGGCGGTGGCTTAGTGGTTAAGATGCTGAACTTGGAGACTGGAAGGTCGGGTTTTGATACTGGAAGGTTACACTTAGGGACAGTTGCTCTGGCATCCAGAAAACGATGACCCTTTTTTTAAAATCAAAAGTCATCATGTTACTGAACAGATTTTGTCTAGATTAGTGGTACCCAACATGGGGCCCAGCCCCCACCCGGGGAGATCAATTTCCCAGAAGCCTCAGGCGGCAGCCCATTGGTTGACCAGTGCTTTGGGGAATTGACTGTGGCTTCTGGGAACTGAAGTCCAAAAACCAAAGGTTGGGAAACACTAGGCTAGATAGTGGGGGGAAATATCACTGTACCTCTGGCAGCAGTCCCAGTTTCGGCACTGGATTTCTGGCTATATTAATGGCACATGCTGAGCTTCCAAAAGGCTTCTGCAGGGTAAAAGGGGAGCCTTAGTTTAGCCTCTGAACCTGAATGGGAGTGTTAGGAAGTTTCCATTAGTTTAAATCAAACATTTCCAACACCTGGTCCAGGTTACGCCTGCAGAAACTTACACATTAGGACAGAGGTGACCAAACTATGGCCTGTGAGCTGGATCCAGTCCCCGACACCAGTTCATCCAGCCCGTGCCACCCTTGTTGCTCCCGGAAGCGGAAGTAAAACATGCACCATTTTACTTCTGCTTCTGGGAGTGATGAAAGCAGTGTGGGCCAGATGAATTGGTGTCAGGGGCCGGATCCAGCTTGCGGGTCATAAAACCAGGAACCTCTGGTTTAAGCAGAGAAAATGGCAGCTTAAAATCTATCTCATCCTGTTGAAAAACAGATTGCAAGGCGGGTTTTACTTCCGTGCGCGGCCCAGGAAGTTTGGGGAATCCTGCATTAGGATTTTGCCCTTCGACTGAACTCCTGTTGCCCTTGGCATGACATAATGTTATGCTTGGGGACGTTCACAGGGAGATAAGCCCCAGTTGGTCCATGTTGTATGCCCAACTGCACAACTGATGGCACTGTGCAGCAAAAGTGGCACGACCTGCCTGCAGAGCTGCTCTCATGGGAATCAACTGCTACCAATGTTTTTCTGGAAGTCATTCATTCCTAGGGTTGCAATAAACCAGAGGGAAAATGATGGTGCATAACAGCAGCCTCTTTGAGAATTCCTCTGCTAGAAGGAGCCTGTTTGTGTCCAAAAGTATGTTGGGCAGGATCCTTCTCGCTTGAACTTCAACAGACAGACAAAACAGCACTTGTTCTATGGAAGTCTTTTGGCCTTTAAAGAGTGTGACTCCACAAACCCTCCACAGTTTGCAAATCACATCTAATGAAGATGTGCCTCTATCTCTTCTGTACATCCCTTCAGTTACGGTTGGATTGTAAGGTGGCAAAGAGGACTTGGGGAAAGATTTTTGAATAAACTAATCAAATATTGCCTTTAAAATTGCCCTAGAATAGCATTATTAATGGAGTTTGGAAATACAAAACTAGACAGAAATAAGGAAGAGATGATTGTTGTAATGGCAACAGCTACGAGGTTGTTAATGGCTAGAAATCGGAAAGCATATATTTGTATTGGAGGATTGGTATAAAGAATTATGGAATATAGCTATAAATGATAAATTGACGTGTGAATTAAAGTTAAAGAAAGGATTGGTTAAAAAACGATTTTAAAGACATAATTTGGAGACAGTTTGTTAACCATGTATTAGTTAAAACTAAAGGGGTAAAACTAGAACAAGAATATATATAACTTTTTGGAAATAGGGGATAAGGACATGAAAGAGAAAGTTGTGCTCAGATAATAGGTTGAAGGCATTTAATGTCCCATTGGTTGGGGGTGCACAAATTTGTTGATGTAATGATATTTTTGTTATTCTTATTGATCTTTTATTTCTTTATATCTATCTATCTATAGATATAGATATAGATACACAGTTCTTATCATGGTTGGATTTATATTGTTAGTTTGTTTGATGAGTAGGATTGTTATATTGTGTATTTTATTGTTTCAAAAAATGTAAATAGTGTCTAATATCTCTCTGTGTGTGGAACCCCATGTAAAGTTTGGGAAATATGTTGCAGCTAATTGTGGCTAATTTACCAGGTGTCAGTGTGTAACTTGTGCACGACTAGACACACAGCTGAGACACAACCCATCAGTGAGTCACAATTAACTGTGGCAAATTACGCAACCTCACATAGACAGCAATAGGTTTCTGGCCTTCTAAATACAGTGGTACCTCATACAACAATTTTAATCCGTTCCACGGGGCTTATTGTTGTACAAAACAATTGCTATACAATACATGCCATTTCCCCAATGGGATGGATCATACAACGATTATTATTTTTTGCTAAGTGGTTTTTCCCATTGAAAAAATGTTGTACGATTTTTTCCATAGGGAAAATTGTTATGTGGGAACCCATTTCCTCCCCAAACCTAATTGTTATGCAATTTCATTGTTAAACAGGGCGATTGTTGTATGAGGTTCCACTGTACTCTTAAATCTCTTGGATGATATTTTATAAACTCTGCTGGGTAGGAAATCAATAAATGTTTAAGTCAATAATCAGGCTAAAAAAAATGTACTATAGCAAATCTTGCCCTGCATGAATCCAAGTTCATGTTTCTGGGTGCCTTTTCGACATTCAAGCAGAGAGTCTCTTGGGCAGAAAGGGAAAGCCATTCCTTTTCCGTGCTGCAAATAAGCCATTGACTGTAATTTACAAATAGATTTGATCTGGAAACAAGAACTTCGCCTGCCACCACCTATTGATCCACACCCACTTTTTGAGCAGGCTAGTCTGCAATTAAATTGTCAAATCCTCAATACCCACAGGAAACACCGGCTAGAGTACAAAAAACCCAATTTGCCCGTTTCAGCTTCGAGTCCAACATCAGCATGGGATCAGAGTGTGCTGATGGAAAGTGCCTCCTTTTCTCTGCTTCGCCGACGGCTGTCAACCCGCGAGGCACAGACAGCGCAAGTCCTGTCTATAAATGCAAAAAGCTCCTGCCAGTTAGCAGTGGATCGACTCGGCTAATCTCGAAGAGGAAGGAAGACGTCTATCTTCTCAGGAGAGCTGACAATACGCACAGAGGAAACCCAACAGCTAGCTAGAGCCTTCGCCTTCACGGTTAGCAGGGCAATTTAAAAAAAAAACATCTGGATTCTGCCCCAAGTGGAATTCCTCTTTCCCCCTACATGACTGCAAGTAGAACCCAGAGCTGAGGAAGTTACTTTTTAAAAAGTAACTTACCCCACTTGCATCCTGTAGTGTTTTAAAAGAAATGTGTTGCCATTCATTGGGTTAGGTCTTTGACCCATGGGGTTGCTCATTACTTTTTTTGGGGTGTGTGTGTGTCAAGTTTTCGTTAGGTAAAGGTTGCCCTTGCTTGAAAGCCAGTCATATCCAACTCAAGGGTTCAGTGCTCATCTCTGTTTATACCCAAAGAGCCAGCGCTGTCTGCATCGCAGCATGACCAGGAATCACTTTCTGGTCCTGAGCCCTTTTGGCACAGAAAGTCCTCATCATCATCCCCAGGCCAGGATGGATGAAGCTACTGCCCTCCATCAAGATAGATTCAAGTGGGACCATTTAATGCCCTTGGGGACCCAGATCAGCCTTCCTTCCCTGTGGACTTCAGCATCCTCAGGGTTGTCAGGTGAGTTAACCGCTGCCTGACTCACAGCCTTGAGTCGCTGGCAGTAGGGTCTACTCTATGACCATAGCAGGGTCACCTGGCCATACTACCAATTCCTCTTTGCAGAAGCAAAGATCAACCAGGCTCCAATCCTACACCGCTTTCCGGATCCTACAGGGATAGGTGTCTTAATGGGCATACCTGAATGTCCTTACCTGGCAGCTTCTAAAAACCGTACTTGTAAGCTGACACAGGTTAAGAGAAAAGGAAGAATGCTAAAGAGGGATTGTAGAATAAAGTGAACTGGCAGTCAAGAGCTGCACGTTTTTCTGGCACGCTCGTCTTTGCTGAATGCAAAATGGAAACCACTCTCCGACAGAGAGTGTCAACTTATCTCTCCAAATGTCTTGTTTTATCTGGGATCCAGCAGCTTAGCCCCGAAGGTGATGCCAACACTTCAGCCAAGCCTTGTTGCCCCTCTGCTCAAAAATCTCATCTTCCACAAATGCAAAAGGGGGGAGGAAAGGGGGGGGGAGAGGCGAGGTCTTCCTTCTCTGCCTGTCACTTCTGCATCGCAGAGGCCGAGCACCGGAGAGCCAGAGCAGAACAGGAAGTGCGCTAAAAACTTAAGCTGCTTTTCAGCAAGCGAATGTCACAGGAGACCGCGCTATAGCGGATTAGGATGGGATATCGGAAGCTTAGCAGACGTTCAGGGGGTCCAGGCATAATTACACGCCGAAGGCCCCGGGAGATAAGAGTGTGTTCTGAATCTGACGCTTTGACAGAGAGAAGAAGTTTGGCCATCTCCAGAGCTTAGAAACAAAAACAAGTTTCCCTATCAAATATCCTCCAGGATTAAGTCGTAGGCTACGCCTGCCTCTGGTGCCCTTCCAACCCAGGGGAGAAGAAGAAGAGGACTGGGCAAGAAATGGCCTTTGGAAGCCAACAGCCAGGCACCATCTCAGCAGGAACCATGGAGACCACTTTGCCCCGGTGGTGAGGGCATCATCGGCTCTCCTTCTCTTCACTGCCCATGCTGCATCAGTAGACCTTACCCCCCACAAGATCGACTCTAGGATATCTCCTTCCCATAAAAGCTATTTCATAGACCAGGGATTCTCAACCCGCGACCCATGGGCCGGATGCAGCCCTCAACACCGTCTCATGTGGCCCCACACCAGGAAGTGCTATGTGGTGGAGGAAGGGCAAAATGGCCGTCTGGCCCCCGAAGCTGTCTGAGGGAGTGTGACCCTGCCCCTGGCTTAAAAACATTGAGAACTCCTGCCATAAAGTCGTAGAATCCATGAGTTGGAAGAGGTCTTTTAGGCCATTGAGTCCAACCCATTCATGCTCACGGCAGGAATCCGAATCCAAGCAGATGTGGCAATTCTCTCTTGAAGGCTTCCAACGATGGAGCACTTTCAAGGCCATTGTTTCCATTGTCATACTACTCTAACTGTTAAGAGGGTTTCCCTAAGATTCAGCCTAGATCTGGCTTCCTGTAGTTTCCACCTGTTATTACACATCCTGCACTCAGGGATGATGGAGAACAGATCCCACCCCTCCTCTTTACAACTATCTTTCAGGTATTTGAAGAGTGCTATCATTCATCATCACCTCCCCCTTCAGTCTCCTTTGCTCCAGGCTCAACATGCCCAGTTCTTTCCATCTTTCCTCCTAGGGTTTGGTTCCCATTCCTCTGATCATCCTCGTTGCCCTTCTCTGGACCTGCTCTAATTTGTTTGCATCGTTCTTAAGGTGTGGTGCCCAGAATTGGACACATGAGGACTCTAAATGCTAATTCACTTGTGAACCCCCCCAGAGAGTGCACAAAGAGCTATTGGGGCACGACATAAGAGTCATTGCTCTGCTTTGCTTTAGATGTGGTCAAACTAGCGCTGAATACTAATCCTTGAAGAAGTTGGCTCCCTGAACTCTAACCGTTAAGACGTTCCCTCTGATATCCAGCCCAGGCTTCAAAGAGATTTTCAAAGTAGCACCTGTATTGGACTGGACTGCCAATGTATGAAACATTCAAGCTTTTGTGCTTTATGCAACATTTTGCTACCTAGTACGGATTAGGTAAAGGTAAAGGTTTCCCTTGTTCGAAATCCCGTCGTATCCAACTCTAGGGTTCAGTGCTCATCTCTGTTTCAAAGCCGAAGAGCCAGCGCTATCTGCTTCTGCAGACGTTTCCGTGGTGATGTGGCAGGCATGACTAGATGCCGGACGCACGGAATACTGTTACCTTCCCACCAAAGTGGTCCCTGTTTATCTACTTGCAATTTCTTGCTTTCGAACTGCTAGGTTGGCAGGAGCTGGGACAAAGACGGGAGCTCATTCCGTCCTGCAGTACTCGGGAATCGAACTGCTGACCTTCCGCCTCCCAGTCAGCATGTTTAGCCACTTGAGCCACTGGAGTCTGGATTACCTGTCTCTTTTCAACCACAAACTTCTGGAATTTGTTAAGAAAAATCACCTATTGTGCATGTGCTATTTATCCTTACTAGAGCCTTCACTGAAATATGGTGCTGGAGGAGAGCTTTACATATACAGTACAGTAAAACCCCGACTTAAATCTTTTTCCTATGGGTTTGCTTCAATTCACATAAAAATTTCATTTTCCCTATAAATTTGCTTCAAGTTATGTAAAAAATAATAATTTTTCCTATGGGTTTGCTTCGAGTTACATAAAAAACCAATTTAAGCAAAAGCCTATGGAACGGACCTGTTCATAAGTAGGGGTTTTACTGTATGCTGGAGTGTCAGAAATGCAAATAAGTGGGTCCAAGAACAAATCAACCTTCAACCATCTCTGGAAGCTGAGGTTGTCCTAACTTTGGGCACATCGTGAGAAGAAAGCAAAACCCTCCGGAAAGGACAATGGTTTGGGGAAAGGTAGAAGAAGCAGCAGGAAAAAGAAGGCGGCCAAGTGTGAAAAGGATGGATTTCTTAAAGGAAGCCATATAAACGATAATGTGCAGGAGTAGAGCAGGGCTACTGAGGACAAGACCTTTGGGAGATCTCTCTTCCCTAAGATTGCCATGAGTCAGAAATCACTTGACGGCATAACTATAACAAGAACTACCTGAGCTTTCTATAGCTTCTCATTTTCTTCTTCCCCATTCCAGAAGTAAGACATGGAAGTGCTCACATGCTTTGAGGCCACATGACATGGCGCTGTGGGCTGGATCTAGCCCATGGGCCTTAAGTTGGGAACCCCCGAGTTACAGTTCCTCTGAACGGTCCTCCAAAAGGCATCGCACACAAGTAAAGCAGTCTTTAGGACCGTGTTTCCCCACCTTTGGTTTTTGGTCTTCAATACCCAGAAGCCTACATCAATTCCTCAAAGCATTGCACTGACTTGGGCTTCTGGGAATTGAAGTCCAAGAACCTGCATACACGCAGCAAACCCATTTGTGTGGATTCACAGAGCAGTGTTTCCCCAACCTTTGGTTCTTTGACTTCAATTCCCAGAAAGCTAAGTCAATTCCCAATGCACTGATCAGCCAACGTATTGACTTAGGCTTCTAGGAATTAAAGTCCTCCTGTGGGGCCTGGGCCCCACATTGGGAAGCAATGCTCTAGGGCTCTAGATCAGCAGACTGTATCCCAGTCTCAGTTGCATGTCATGATGTGCAAAACTGCTTCCAGCCTGTCTTTTTGGGAGGCAGGTAAGGGCCTCCTAAGGGACTGCTCTGATGACATTTCGCCCCTGGCTTCAGTGACATGGGACACGCAAGCAGACAGGGGTCGTAAACGGGGCCTGTACCTTGGAGTAGCAAAGATGGGCTGTCCAACTGGTAAGTTGGTCCCAAGGATGCACCATGGAGGAATGGCAGGATATGGACAGAAATCAAAGAGTGGGGCAAGAGAAGGAACCACAGCTCTCGTGGTGGCTGCCCATGTTGAAGGACAGCCCCAGGTAGCATCAGGGTGCAGCGGTTGTGAGTGCTGGCGACTGTGGTGGTTGTTCCCCAGGCAGGGATCTTGCTTTGACCCATGCAGGCTTTCTTTAGCCAAGTCCCCAAGAGAAACAGCCTCCACTGCTAATTCCAACATGGCATCCTGTGAACTTGGGGAACATCCAGCAACCCTCCGACTGAGCTAGAACAGGTCTCCCTTTGGCAAACCACCTCAAGAAACAACCAAACGGAGGTGGGAAGGCACCACACAAGCTGGCCCAGGAAGGTCTGAAGTCTTCAAAATGTATAGTCCATGGGTGCCCAAACTACGGCCCAGGGGAGCGATGAGGGCTTTGTGGGCCAGATGAATTTGCGTCAGGGGTTGGATCCGCCCCCGGGGCTGTAGTGACCGGCCCCCTGAACCACATTATTATTTTGTTGTTTATTGTAAACTCAATTAAAAATTAATTAAAAATGAGCCACGTGACTGGCCCACAGCCCAAAAAGTTTAGGCACCCCTGGTGTAGTCCATGGATTGGTGGGGGGGGGGGGGAATGGAGCCCCTCCTAGCTGAGAGAGGCATGCTCAGCCTTCCTTAGGGTCCAGCTCCCACAGCCATACATGACTACTGGGAAGACCATTGCTTTGACTCTGTGGACTATCTCCCCCCCCCCCCCCCCCCCGACACACACACGCACACACAAGGATCTTTTTCTTGCCATGGTGAGGGGGTTTGTGCAATGTGATGAGAAAATGGGCTATGCTGTGTAGGGTCACCCAAAATGGACAGGCCATAGTGGACAACTGAGACTAGACAGGATCTACTGGGGAAGGAACTGGCAACCCACTCCATGGACAGTATCAAAAGGGTAGGACCTTTACGGGATCCCTAAATCTGCAGAGAGAACAGAGACTTTATTCCTGTGTGGGACCCATGGTTGCTTGGTTTAAGTTGCTGTTATCTTTGTCACTGTAAATATTTGAGTTTTTTTCCATTTTGCACCGTAAGTAAAAAAAACCTCTTTTGCACAAAACAAGCTTCGTTTGCTGCATTGATCAAAGTGCCCACATGTTCTGCTGTGCGCCCTCCGGCCGGGCTCTGGCCACTCCGCTACACACCAACAGCTCCAACCCCCCGTTTTACGATATCTCCTCCGCCTGACACAGAAGGGCTGGAGAGCTTGTGCTGCAACTTTTTAGAGATCCAATAAAACTACTATCCAACTCAGAACCTAGGTTTTTTAAAAAGCTGATTTTCCAGCTCAAATCACCTGCCAATTCCGCGCCTTCCTTCCAAAACCCAAGGCCAGATCTTCAGGTCGAGCGAGTGAGCGAGCGAGCGAGCGCTTTCATGTTGGTTACACAACGCAGTCAAGATGGCCTGCAGACTTTCAGTAGGGATGAAGAGGAAGCGGCGCGTGCCAAAGAGAAGTTATTTTAATAGGGTTTAGGCTGTTTGATTTAAGGATGGAAACAAAATACTTCCCAGAGCTTTTATAGATTATACTCTCTGACCCTGGCTGTTGTTTAACGCCTTAATAATGCCCTTTTCTCCAGCCAAGAAGAAACTTGCAGATGCGCAAGAAGGCCATGTGCAGAGGAGAGCCCCGAATATCCCTGCCTTGGTGGAATGGGAGAAGAGATCAGATCCAACCTGCTGGTTTTCCCCCAACTCACCTCCAAGAAACAAAGCCTGGCACAGCAACTCTCGCCATGAATTTTTGGGACTCTGGTCGATAATCTTCCTACAAGAAAGTGGTGCGTGCCGAAAGAAGTGACCTTGAATTAAACTTTGCCCAATGTTTGTTTTGTTTGTTTATTTATTTATTTATTGTTAAATTTCTATACCGCCCACTCAGCCAAGGCCGACTCCGGGCGGTTCACAACAGTGGGTAAAAACAGATAAAAACAAATAAAACAGACATTGTTTGTTTGTTTGTTTGTTTTACTGATCCAGTAATCACTTTGTTCCTGCAATAATAAAAAGTGTATGACCCCCCCCCTTTCTCTAATTGCACATTCTCAGTTTCAAGCTACAGGGGTTTTTCCAACCAGTTTTGTCTGACTCTAGAACCGAGATGGCGAACCTTGGCACTCCAAATGTTCTTGGACTTCAATTCCCAGAAGCCCAAGCCCCTGTGAATCCACATGAATGGGTTTGCTGTGATCCATCCAGCCCACGCCGCCCTTGTCACTCCAGGAAGCAGAACTAAAATACGCCCGTACGGAGGAAGGGTTAACCCGGAAGAGCCTTAACCATACGGGCACGTTTTACTTCCGCTTCCAGGAGCAATGAGGACGGTGTGGACCGGACGAATCGCAACAAACCCATTCATGGGGATTCACGGGGGATTGGGCTTCTGGGAATTGAAGTCCAGGAACATCTGGAATGCCAAGGTTGGCCATCATGGCTCTAGAATGTGGTGCTCATCTCTGTTTACTGCCCAAGAGCCAGCTCTGTCTGCATCTGCAGACGTTTCCCTGAACATGTGGCAGGCATGACTAGATTAACGGAGCACACGGAGCACTGATACCTTTCCTGCCAAAGCAGTACCTGTTTACCTACTTGTAATTTCTTGCTTTCAAACTACTAGGTTGGCATAAGCCAGGACAGATGATGGGAGTTCACTCCATGCACAGTATTGAGTCACGAACTGCTGACCTGCCGACCTTCTGGTCATTAAGCTCAGCGACTTAACCATGGCCCGAAAACCCCCACTTCTACATGATGTGCCAGAAAATACATTGCCATGGGTAAAGCATTCCTGAGTTCCAGATACACCTCAGGTTCTTATTCGCTTGCTGAATAAAAGGAGCCCTGGTAGGGCATTGGTTAAACTACTGTACTACAGCCAAGACATTGTGAGTTTAATCATGACAGGGGCTCAAGTTTGACTCAACCTTTCATCTTTCTGAAGTTGGTAAAATGAGGGTCCAGCATTGTTGGAGGTAAAATACTAATTAACTTATGAACTGCCCAGAGAGTGCCATAAGCGCTATGGAAAGAAGGTATAGAAGTGGGAAGGCTATTGTTAAAACAATGCATGCTTCATTTGGGGCCACTTTTCACCCAAAGGAAGAACACCCCCTCCTCTTTTTTTGGTATGGATAGGGTTTAAGGGGCAGCTCTAGGTGCAAATGATAAGATGGTGTCCTTAGTACAAACAAAAGGCAGCCCATCTTGGGGGGAAACCAATGTATGCGCTCATGCTGGTAGGGTCAGCAAAGAAAATTGTGGCGAGAGACAGAACCAGGTTCATTTACTGGTCTACTGATGACTACCAGAAACATAAACCATTGAGGACTCAAGTTTGGCCAATTATAAAGCCAGGAAAGTGGCTTCATTTTGGCAGTCCAGGGTTTGATCCAGAGACGAAAGAAGAAGCAAAGGAGACTTGGATGGGAGTCCAAAGGTACCCCCCCCCACACACACACACACACCATAGGGCAGTGATGGCGAGCCTTGGTACTCCAGCTGTTCTTGGACTTCAATTCCCAGAAGCCCAAGTCCTCTGTGAAACAACATGAATGAGTTTACTGCATGTGTTCTTGAACTTCAATTCCCAGAAGCCCAAGTCCTCTCTGAATCCATACTAAAGGGTTTAACTGCATGTCACAGGGACTTGGACTTCTGGGAATTGAACTCCAAGAGCACATGCAGTAAACCCATTCATGTTGATTCGCAGAGACTTGGGCTTCTGGGATCTGAAGTCCAAGAACAGCTGGAGTGCCAAGGTTAGCCATCATGGACATAGGGCTACATGGAGCGCAGGAGCAGAGAACCCCCAAGGGCTTGCATGACTGTGTTTGGCTTACTAAAACAATTCCATCTGTGCAGGGTGATTTTTTAAATGAGATTTGCCACCTGAAGTTATTCTTGCTTGACGAGACCGTGACATTAGGAGCAAAATCCACCCCAACCCCCAGCAGACTCCATCACAGTCGAGCCTACCAAAGCCAACCCCTCTCCCTCTCTTCCCAATATTGCACATCTGTTGCATCTCAGGTTGTCTCTCTTGCTTTGCCCAGGAGCATTCCTGTTTCTCAGCATGATCCTTGGGCATGGGAAAGTTTTTTCTTCTTCTGGGGGAAGAGATTGTTGTCTGGGGCTCTGGGAACTGTAGTCACTTCCAACATGCACAGGCACACGCAACCCTTAAGGACGCTTCTCCAATCTGAACTGCAGGTTGTGGAGCTATTTCTGACAAGAACCAGGTGAGCCGCCTGGGAAAAAATAATGAGCTTATAAGAAACCTCGGCCAACCATCTGCAACCCAAAGGGCATCAATGGTGCCTTATTAAATCCGCCGAGAGTCGCAGCCTCCCCGGAGAACAAGCTGAAAAGCAAAGCCATTTCCTTCCAGTTGCAAAGGTCAAAGACGACAAGGAGGTTCCCGGGACTGCCTGGCCCAGAAACAAAGCCAAGAGAAGGCGCTAATTGAGGTTGCGCCAAAGGTGTTGAGATGACCCAGCCGTGCAAGGCTCAAAAGGCAAGGTGCGCAGGAAGAGAGAGGCGGCCTCTGAAAAACTAGCTGGGGCCGTGGAAGCGTTTTAGCCTGAACAGTCAACCCCCATCTCCTACACATGCTGGTTCAGAGAAAGAGAACAAGAGAGTCAGATCAGAGGGTGAAAGCTAGGGCAGAGGAGAGGACAGATACCACTTGGTCATCTAGAATCTGGCTGCCCCATCATCCCCTTTCTCTATTAAGATGAATCACTTAAATCTCTCTCATTGTCGCTCTCTCATTGTCTGTCTCTCTCTCTCACACACACATGCGCACATGCACACGCACACACAACCTTCATTCAAATTGTTCTTTAAAAGTAACCATCAGTTAAAACAGTTGCAACGTGCTTAAAGATTTCTGGGTAAATTTAATTTAATTAATTTAATTTAATAATCATATTTATATATGCCGCCCACTCAGGCAGAACCCGACTCAGGGCGGCATTACAACAAGTTTTAAAAACACATAAAAACACTTTAAAAGCCCCATATCCCACCCACTTTAAAAGCCCCATATCCCACCCACCCATCCCACCCACTATAAAAAGAAGAAGAGAGAGTTCTTAATTGTTTACATAATCCAGCAGGCGGGGACCGTGTTCCCATTCGGGCCCCACACCTGCCCTGCCAGCCAGGTCTTCAATCCTTTCCTGAAGGGCAGCAATGCTCTTGGAAGTCTTAGATCTGTTGGCAGGAGGTTCCAGAGGGTTGGTGCAGACACGGAGAAGGCCCTCCTTCGGGTGCTGGACAGATGTGCACCCCTAACTGATGGCACCATTAGAGAGCCCCTCCGGTCCACTCTGGTTGGATGTGCAGACACTCTTGGGACGATGCGGTCTCTAAGGTATATACAGTATACAGTATTCCCAAAATTACTCTCACCAATTAAACCCTTTTTTCTAATTTAATTCTCATGTTAACTTATCATTTAGTGCGATTTACCACATTTCTTTATACCAACCCTCTATGTTCAGTGAGGAATCATTCTTCCAATTCCTTGCAATACATTGTCTCTCTGTTATTTATTTATTTATTTATTTATTTATTTATTTATCATTCACATTTGTAAATGCCGCCCACTCAGGCAGAACCCGACTCAGGGCGGCATTACAACAACTCCAAAAAATACATAAAAACATTGTAAAACCTTATAAAACCCACTCAATAAAAAATCCGACATCCACCCCCATTTAAAACCCATATCCCACTCACCCGTCCCACCTACCACACAGAGGGAAAGAGAGAGAGTCTTATAAAAGCCAGCCGGTGGGGGCCATAGTCCCATTCGGGCCCCACACCTGCCCTGCCAGCCAGGTCTTTACTCCTTTCCTGAAGGGCAGCAATTCACTTTGAAGTCTTAGATCTGTTGGTAGGAGGTTCCAGAGGGTTGGTGCGGACACGGAGAAGGCCCTCCTTCGGGTGCTAGACAAATGTGCACCCCTCGTTGATGGCACCATTAGAGAGCCTCTCCGGTCCGCTCTGGTTGGACGGGCAGTCACTCTTGGGACGATGCGGTCTCTAAGGTATCCTGGCCCCCTGCCATATAGGGCTTTAAAGGTCAAAACCAGCACCTTAAATTGCACCCGGAGACAAACTGGTAACCAGTGCAGCTCCCGAAGCAGCGGTGAGGCATGGGCATATCGCCGACACCCCATCACCACCCGGGCCGCCGCATTCTGGACCAGCTGCAGCCTCCGAATGGTCGTCAAGGGCAGCCCCATGTTGAGCGCATTACAATAATCTAGTCGGGAAGTGACCAGAGCGTGGGTGACCATAAGCAAGGAGCCCCGGTCCAGGAGCATGCGCAACTGGCAAATGACCCGAAGTTGGGCAAAAGCCCTCCTGGCCACAGCCGCTACCTGTTCTTCTAGCAGCAGCCGCGAGTCCAGAAGGAGCGCCAAGTTGCGCACTGGGTCTGTCTGGGGCAAAACAGCCCCATCCAGGACCAAAGATGGTAACTCCCTGGATAACACAGGGCCCCTTATCCACAGCCACTCTGTCTTGCTGGGATTCAGCCGAAGCCCATTGGCCCCCATCCAGACCCCAATGGCCTCCAGGCATCCGGATAGGATTTCAACAGCATCACTGGGGTCCCCACGGGCCGAGATATACAACTGGGTGTCATCCGCGTACTGATGGTACCGCACCCCGTGGGAACGAATGATCTCAGTGGTTTCATGTAGATGTTAAATAAGAGGGGAGAGAGCACCGAGCCCTGAGGAACCCCATACTTGAGGGGCCTAGGGCTGGACCTCTCACTCTCTAACCACACCGACTGGGTACAGCCCTCCAGAAAAGAGGAAAACCAGGACAACACGGTGCCCTGGATCCCCAATCCTTTGAGCCGTTCCAGAAGGATACCGTGGTCGACGGTATCGAAGGCCGCTGAGAGGTCAAGAAGAGCAAAAATAGAAGGAGAAATATCAGAAATAATGGGAGTGAGCTTTAAACTGGAGTCAGGTGCCGCCTTATTGACTGAGGTGGATAATATGAATATGGATAAGAATAAAAAAGAATTGTTATCTATAATATTGATAACACCACCGGCGGGGAGATAAAGGGAGCCCCCCGTGGCCCGGGAGGCTCCGAAGAGAGACGCCGCCGCCGCCATCGCCGCCGCCGCGCTCTCCCCGCCCCCTTCATCGGCGGGGAGATAAAGGGAGCCTCCCGTGGCCCGGGAGGCTCCGAAGAGAGACGCCGCCGCCGCCGCCGCCGCCGCCGCCGCCGCCGCCGCCGCCGCCGCGCTCTCCCCGCCCCCACCACCGGCGGGGAGATAAAGGGAGCCTCCCGTGGCCCGGGAGGCTCCGAAGAGAGACGCCGACGCCGCCGACGCCGCCGACGCCGCCGACGCCGCCGACGCGTTCTCCCCGCCCCCACCACCGGCGGGGAGATAAAGGGAGCCTCCCGTGGCCCGGGAGGCTCCAAAAAGGGACGCCGCCGCCGCCGCAGCCACGCTCCCCCCGCCCCCACCACCGGCGGGGAGATAAAGAGGCGCTGCCTCTTCCCGGGGGCCCACGCTATTCGGCCCGGGAATGGGAGGCAGGTGTGTCCCATCTCCCTTTGGACCCTGCCTGTTGGGGGGCTTAAAGGAGAGGCGCCGCCGGAGGCCCGGAAATTTTGTTCGGTGCTGGATTTGGTGGTGGATGGCGGAGGGGGAGGGAAGAGAGAGTGTTGGCCTTGCCAGCCAGGAAGGAGGGGCAGCATTCCGTCTAGGGAGGTTCCGGAGATTAATATAGGTGTTGTGACGGGCATGGGGCGGTATGGCGGGTACCGTGGGGCGGGCCGCACTCGGGGAATGCGGGTCCGATGTTTAAGTGCGGTCCCTCATTCCAGCCCTGCAGGTACATCTCTGGGTCCTGAGCAGCAGATCCAGAGTGACCCCGCCCTTAGGCTGCTGCTGGTGAATGCCAGGTCGGTTTGTAATAAGGCCCCCCTGATTCAGGATGCCATCCAGGATGGGCGGGCTGACCTGGCATGCATCACCGAAACCTGGCTGACACCTGAGGATGGAGTACCTCTTTCGGACATGTGTCCAGCTGGGTTCGGTATTTGGCACCAGCCTAGAGGTGAGGGGAGGGGCGGTGGTGTCGCCATTGTTGCCAGGGAGTGTTTGGGAGTCGCTAGGGCCACTGCTCCACAAGTGTCTGGTTGTGAGGCCCTGCTTCTACGGTTGGGCCCCAAGGGTCAGTTGGGGATCTTGCTCCTGTACCTGCCCCCTTGCAGGGTAAGGGATGCCCTGCCTGAGCTCCTCGAGGCCGCCTCGATGCTGGCGTTGGAGTTCCCGAGGCTTATGGTTCTGGGGGACTTCAATTTGCCATCATTGGGGGTGGCTTCTGAGGTGGCAAGGGAGTTCATGGCTTCCATGGCAGCCATGGGCCTGACTCAGGTAGTTCGGGGCCCGACCAGGGGCAGCGGCCACATGCCAGACTTAGTTTTTCTGTCGGAGCAGTGGCAGAGTGACCTGAGATTACAGGATTTAGCCATCTCACCTGTGCCATGGTCGGATCACTATCTGGTGACTCTTGACTTCCTGGGGGCGACACTTCATCGTAGGGAGGCAGGGCCTATTAAAATGGTCCGCCCTCGGCAACTAATGGATCCAGATGGTTTCCAGAGGGAACTGGGGGATGTACCTCTGGATCGGCTAAACGATTCACCCGAGGCACTCGTCGACCTATGGAATAGGACGACAATAGCTGCCTTGGATGAAATCGCGCCACTGCGGCCTCTCCGCGCCCGGGGAACTAGGTCATCTCCGTGGTTCACAGAGGAACTACGGGAACTCAAACGGGCAAAGAGACGCCTAGAGCGCCGCTGGGTGAAGACCCAGGATGACTCCGATTGGACACTAGCTAGAGCCGCTATTAGGGCCTACCTAGTGGCGATGGGGGTGGTGAGGCAGCAATACTTCACCACCCTTATTGCCTCCGCTGATAATCGCCCAGCCGCCCTGTTCCGGGTAACCAGGTCCCTCCTCGGTAGAGGGAGATCGGTGCCCGGTTGGCAGGGGTCGGCTGAGGACTTTGCTGACCATCTGGTGGAGAAAATCGATCGGATTCGTTCAGGATTGAATCCTGGCGTGGATGGGGAGGGTCGGGGGGGGGGGGTGCCGGAGCACAGTCTTGCTGTTCGATCTGGGATCGGTTTGATCCTGTTGTCCCTGATGAAGTGGACAGGCTCCTTGCAGATGTTCGTGCCACTACATGTCCTCTGGACCCCTGTCCCACCTGGTTGGTGAAAGCATCCAGGGGGGTAACAGGGGGCTGGGTTGGGGGGATAGTAAATGCTTCTTTACGGGAGGGGGTATTTCCTGCACAGCTAAAACATGCTTTGGTGCGCCCCCTCCTGAAGAAAATGTCCCTCGACCCAGCTGTCCTTAACAACTACAGGCCGGTTTCCAACCTGCCCTTTCTGGGTTAGGTTTTGGAGAAGGCGGTGTCGCGCCAGCTGCAGAGTGTCCTGGAGGAAGCGGATTATCTAGACCCTTTTCAATCAGGATTCAGACCCGGGTATGGAACGGAGACAGCATTGGTCGCACTGATGGATGATCTCTGGCGGGAGCAGGACGGGGGTTGTCCATCCGTCCTTGCTCTTCTTGACCTCTCAGCGGCCTTCGATACCGTCGACCACGGTATCCTGCTGGAACGGCTCGAAGGACTGGGGATCCAGGGCACTGTGTTGTCCTGGTTTTCCTCATTTCTGGAGGGCCGTACCCAGTCGGTGTGGTTAGAGAGTGAGAGGTCCAGCCCTAGGCTTCTCAAATATGGGGTGCCTCAGGGATCTGTGCTCTCTCCTCTCTTATTTAACATCTACATGAAGCCGCTGGGTGAGATCATTCGTTCCCACGGGGTGCGGTACCATCAGTACGCGGATGATACTCAATTGTACATCTCGGCCCGTGGGGACCCCAGTGATGCTGTTGAAATCCTATCTGGATGCCTGGAGGCCATTGGGGTCTGGATGGGGGCCAATGGGCTTCGGCTGAATCCCAGCAAGACAGAGTGGCTGTGGATAAGGGGCCCCACGTTATCCAAGGAGTTACCATCTTTGGTACTGGATGGGGCTGTTTTGCCCCAGACAGACCCAGTGCGCAACTTGGGGGTCCTTCTGGACTCACGGCTCCTGCTGGAAGAACAAGTGGCAGCTGTGGCCAGGGGGGCTTTTGCCCAACTTCGGGTGATTCGCCAACTGCGCACGCTCCTGGACCGGGGCTCCTTGCTTATGGTCACTCATGCTCTGGTTACTTCCCGACTAGATTATTGTAATGCGCTCTACATGGGGCTGCCCTTGACGACCATTCGGAGGCTGCAGCTGGTCCAGAATGCGGCGGCCCGGGTGGTGATGGGGTGTGGGCGATATGCCCATGCCTCACCGCTGCTTCGGGAGCTGCACTGGTTACCAGTTTGTCTCCGGGTGCAATTTAAGGTGCTGGTTTTGACCTTTAAAGCCCTATATGGCAGGGGGCCAGGATACCTTAGAGACCGCATCGTCCCAAGGGTGTCTGCCCGTCCAACCAGAGCGGACCGGAGAGGCTCTCTAATGGTGCCATCAACGAGGGGTGCACATTTGTCTAGCACCCGAAGGAGGGCCTTCTCCGTGTCCGCACCAACCCTCTGGAACCTCCTACCAACAGATCTAAGACTTCAAAGTGAATTGCTGCCCTTCAGGAAAGGAGTAAAGACCTGGCTGGCAGGGCAGGTGTGGGGCCCGAACGGGACTATGGCCCCCACCGGCTGGCTTTTATAAGACTCTCTCTCTTTCCCTCTGTGTGGTAGGTGGGACGGGTGAGTGGGATATGGGTTTTAAATGGGGGTGGATGTCGGATTTTTTATTGGGTGGGTTTTATAAGGTTTTACAATGTTTTTATGTATTTTTTGGAGTTGTTGTAATGCCGCCCTGAGTCGGGTTCTGCCTGAGTGGGCGGCATTTACAAATGTGAATGATAAATAAATAAATAAATAAATAAATAACAGAGAGACAATGTATTGCAAGGAATTGGAAGAATGATTCCTCACTGAACATAGAGGGTTGGTATAAAGAAATGTGGTAAATCGCACTAAATGATAAGTTAACATGAGAATTAAATTAGAAAAAAGGGTTTAATTGGTGAGAGTAATTTTGGGAATACTGTATATGGAGACCCTTTTTGAATCGTACATTGATTGAAGGCAAAGGAGACAGGCCAAGCGCCAGATCAATGGAGATTTTGGATATAATAAGAGAAGGCTGAGAAGGACCGCAATCACCAAGGCATTGTAAATGTCACAGGGGTTTTTGTTTTTTATTAAGTTTGCTTGTGTTTGAAATACTATTGAAATAGTATTAACTTCATAGAACAATAATGAGTGTGTGTGTGTGTGTGTGTGTGTGTGTGTCAGTTCCAACCCTTTGCAACCCCAGGCACCTGTTTCCATCCTCCTCCTCAGCCTGCCCAGCTTTGTGCCCATTGCGTCTACAATACCATCTAGCCATCTCATTTTTGGCCACCCCCTTCTTCTCTTGCCCTCTACCTTTCCCAGCATCAAGGCTTTCTCAAGTGAATCCTCCCTTCTCATTTGATGCCCAAAGTACTTTAGCCTCATCTTTACTATTTGACCTTCCAATGAGCAGTCAGGGTTGATTTCTTCTAAGATTGACCTATTTGTTCGCCTCGCTGTCCAAGGGACTCTCAAAACTCTCCTCCAACACCATGTCTCAAAGGCATCTATTCTTCTGCGCTCAGATTTCCAAATGATCCAGCTCTCACACCCATACATTACCACAAGGAATACCATTGCTTTGACTATACGAATTTTTGTTTTCAATGTGATATCTCTACTTTTCACTATGTTCCCCAGGTTTCTCATAACATTTTATGAAGTTTAAATCAGAGGAATAAGTTAGGAAAATGAGAACGTAATAAATATATGTTAGTATTTTTATTTTTGTTAATATTAGTATTACTATTGTCTTTTTTTGCTTTTGCTTTTTTGCCCCCATTTTGTTTCAGTAGTGTATGTTTAATGTTTTTCTTTGGATTATTATTTCTTGTTTACTGTAAAATTAATAAAAATATTTTTTAAAAGACAGTTAAATCCAGTCTGGCCAGGTTATCCTGCTATGGTCATAGAGTATACCATCTTGCCAGTGACCCAACACTGTATGCCAGATGGTGGTTAACTAACCTGCCCCCCCCCCCGAGGACTAGCAGCCTGGGCGCCAAAGTCCACAAGGAAAGGGTGATGGTCCCCAAGTGGATTAAATCCCACTTGAGTCCCTCTTGATGGAGGGCCACAGCTTCATCCATCCTGACCTGGGGCTAAGGAGGATTTTGTGTGCCCAAAGGGCTCAGGACCAGAAAGTGACTCATGGAACCACAGGATCAGTGGTATAATGGGGGTCATGCTGTGATGTGGAAGGCAGATGAAAGGCCGCTGCATTGTGTTGTTCCCAGGACTAACTTAGTGGCTGATTGCCATGATGATCGTCAATATTCAAAAACAGATATGGCAGAATAATAATAATTTAAAACAGAAAGGATAACCCTTCACCACGTTCACTATTCTTAGCTTCTATCCTCAAGTTCCAGGTGCTTCTCCATCCAACCCCAACACCTGTTCAAACACACAGGAAGGTCCTGGCATGCCCTGTCAGAGGGAGCTGAAGGTTGATCTTGAGCAAAATCACTGGGTACCAACATAGAACTGCTGCAACACTGCAACCATTTTGCCCCTGAAAGGAACTTGGCCGTGAGCGCTAGGTCAAAGCAGATGCATGTGATCCCATCCACACAGAGATGTTGACCAACAGGCCAAAGAGAACCGTTGAAGGTTGTGACCCATCTCCTGAGGCTACAGAGAGGTAGGAGACTTCCTACCACAAGGGAGGTCCTCCTTGGGTGACAGGAAGCGGACAAGGCAAGAGTTGTGGAGAAAGTCCATCACTGCAACCCAAGAGGCCTTCAAGTGGCTTCCTCGTTTGTTCTCCATCAGAGTCACCCTTTCTTCAACTGCATTCAAGTTGTCTCCCACCCATTGCTCATGGTCTACATACAGATGCCAAAGTGCCGTTAAGCAAGAGAGAGGAGGGCACAGCAGCACAATTATGGCCTTCTACAAATTACAGAGAACAGTCAGGACTTCAGTAGAACCACCTGCCAGATGAGGTGGAAATCTACACAAAGCCACAAATAATACTAATACTAATACTAGAACATAAGAACATAAGAACATAAGAGCAGCCTTGCTGGAAGAGGCCACAGGAGCCCATGATCCAGTCCAGCATTCTGACTCACACAGTGGCTCACCATGTGCTTCAGGGGATTATTCCCAAGCAGATGCCTTCACCTGCTTTGGATTCCCTGGAAATGGCATGGAGAGATATCCTGCCTATTTCTCCAATACTAATACTAATACTAATACTAATACTAATACTAATACTAATACTAATACTAATACTAATACTAATACTAATACTAATACTAATACTAATACTCAAACAAACCCATCCTGATTCAGTGAGCTTCAAGCATAATAGACCAGCCTCACTAGGAACAACCACCAGCTCAAGGCCAAGGAAGCAGTAAGAGAGAGTGCCCAAACTTTTTGGGGCCATGGGCAGGTCACCTGGCTCCTTCCACCAGAAGCTGAAGTAAAATGTGCCTTGCAATCTGTTTTGAAACATGATTTTGAGGCTGCCATTTTCTCAGCTTAAACCAGGCAGGGCCCCCCAAACCACGGCCCACGGACCGTAGTTTGGGCACCCCTGCAGCCAGAGGACCATGCCAAGAGGAGCCTTCTTCTCACCTGTGCTGCAGCCAAATCACCATTCCCCTCTCAGCGCCAGAAGACTGAATCTAAGGACTGCACGGGATTGACCCCGGTCCAGGGACACCAGATCAGCATTGGTGGGGGAGATTTGCGGGTGAACAGTAAATTACCCTCAGGGCTCACTGGACAACTGCCACCATGTTCTACAAAGAACACCATGTCAACCATCTCTTTTATTGTTGCCTCAGGGCAGAGAAACAGCTGTGCCAAACAAAGAGACTTTTCTCCATGTCTGCTAAGGAAACAGTTCTGTTTCCGAGAGGGCTTTGATGATGAGCTGGTTGGGGAGGCTTTCATGGCCCTCCCTTTTCCCTTCCTTTGGCAGCTGCAGCTTGCTCCTTCTCTTGATAGCCTGGACCTGTGAATCTTCCAAGGAGATGCGCCTACCTCGATCTTGCCAAGAACTGAAGCCTATCCTCTGGGGAGGGGGGCATGGATGTGGATCAGGGCCACGTGCTTTTGCAAAGTCCCCACAACACCCACTTCCAAGAACAGCAACAAAGAGAAAAGGGTGGGTGGGTGGGTGGTAATGAGGAAGAGAGATCAGATCCTCAAGGAAGGGTCAAAATCCCCCGGACTGTTTTAAGAGTTGATTTATGAAAGCCGACAAGGCGGCTGACCTTCTGCCCGGGACCAGCCATCAGGGCGAGGGGACATCTCAGCCTGCCCAAGACTGTGCAAAAGCAGAAATCAGGAGGATTGCCAGCCAAGTTTAGCCTTCCTTGTTAAGGCCATCTGGGACTGGGACAGGGAAAAGGAGCTTGATCAGAGATTAGCCACCTCTACTGGAAACCCAACAAGGGAGATGCGGGGCAAACTGGACTGAAATTCACAGATGCAAACATCTTGAGATCTTGATCTGTTCCCAGCCATTGGACAAAGTAGAGAAGGGAAAACTGTTTTCCCTATTGCATAACACTAGAACTAGGGGACACTCCATGAAACTTTTGGGTACTAGTTCTCAAACAAATAAGAGATTAGACAAGTTCATGGAGGACAAGTGTATCAATGGCTATAATTATGGCTACCTAAGGACAACCTCCGGGTTGGAGAGATAGGCAGGATCTCTCTCAATGCCATTTCCAGGCAGGAATCCTAAGCAGGTGAAGGCATCTCCTTGGGAATACCCTGAAGGAAATGGTGAGCCACTGTGTGAGACAGAAAGCTGGACTGGATCATGGGCTCCTGTGGCCTGTAATCCAGCAAGGCTGCTCTTATGTCTCTCTGAAAGGCAGCATTTCATTGTCTGAGGAGGCATCCCTAGACTAACACAGACTTTTCCGGGGGGGGGGGGGGATTCGGTTTCCCTGCTCCGTCTCCCTCCCTTAGCCCCATTGCCAGGGTACACAGAAAGAGCCTCCTCAAAGATGGTGGTATTTCTGAACCACAATTGGGTGTATGGCCACCGTGTGCTGGCTAATCTTTCTCACACTACGATGAGCAAAAGGAACTGCAGAATGAACTCACCCAAAGGTGGCTTCGTTTTGGCAGTTTCACATCTGTCCTAGACACAGAGGAAGAAGCCCAGCTGCCAACAAACAAACAGACAAACAAAAGCCTTGCAGCACCTCAAAGAATACGTTTGACCGCCTGTGGCTTAGTGGTTAAGACGCTGAACGTGAGCACCAGAAGGTCGGCAAGTCAGCAATTAATTTTCTTCCTCTTCAAAATTTCTTTTCTTTCTTTCTTTATCAGGATTGGTACCAAAAATGGCCAATGTTAAAATGAAACAAATACATGCGCACATCAGAGCCGTGCAAGCCGTGTGATTAACAGTGTGCAATTAATAATGGATTTAACCATTATAGAGGAACTGCAGTGACTCAAGTAGCTAAGACGCTGACTGGGAAGCGGAAGGTCAGCAGTTCGATTCCCGAGTACTGCAGGATGGAAATGAGCTCCGTCTTTGTACCAGCTTCTGCCAACCTAGCAGTTCGAAAGCCAGAAATTGCAAGTAGATAAATAGGGACCACTTTGGTGGTAAGGTAACAGCGTTCTGTGCGCTCCGTTGTCTAGTCATGCCTGCCACATGACCACGGAAACGTCTGCAGAAGCAGACAGCGCTGGCTCTTTGGCTTAGAAACAGAGATGAGCACTGCACCCTAGAGTCGGATACGACTGGCTTTCGAGCAAGAGAAACCTTTACCTTTATAACCACTATAAAAGAAAGAAAAAGAAAGTGGCATGTATAGCCAGCGTTGAGAGTACTTTCTCCGCTCAGAAAGAATGATCAGACCAAATGTAGATTTTGTATGATACAGTACTGTACAAATGATTTTCCCGTGTTTTCACTATGTGCGTTCCTGTAAAAAAAGAAAAAAAATGATGCACGTGTACATCGCAGGACAGTCGTTCTGTACATCGACCCCTTTCCTCCAGTCCATTGGATGGTCAACTTTCAGAGCTTTTACTGTATATTGCGTTTACCATGTCCGAGTGCAGGCAAGTGAAGCCCCCCATTCGTGACTCAAGAGCAGAGCTTAGTGTGGGCAGCTGGAGACCCGGCTGTGCGCTTCTAGATCAGGCTGGAATTCATGGGACAGCAGGAGATCTTTTGGTCCCCACCCCCACCTGCCCCACACACACTCCATCCCAAACCCCACCTCTAAAGCCCGGCTGTGTACAAAGCATTGCACATAAATAGGTCTTTTGACAAACAAACAGACAAATGAAATTGCACAGTTTTGCAAATCCTCCCCGATAGCCAGACATCTGGGAATCCACTCGGGGCGTTTGGAGGAGGCTCCGTTTTCAACAGCTCTTCTGTTTTCTGGCAGGGTCCCGGGGCATTTGTTTTGAAGCCGTGTTTACGTGCCTTTGATCAGGCATGTTTAACTTTTCGGCGGCATGACAGCAGCAAAACAACTTTGATATGTGGCTAATGAAACACATTTTGTCTGACAGCCCCTAACAAGGTCTCGCGCATCCAGTGCTGCTAAGGAAGACGGCTCGAAGGAATGGAGGGAAGGGGGGGGGGAACGAAGCCAATGTCAAAAAGAAAACAAACGGAGCCACAAAAACTACAGTCCAACACACAACCCAGGAGCATCTCTCAAACCCATTTCCCTCCCTCCTGCCTTTGATCTGACAGAGACAGAAGAGCCAAACCAAATTCCTATTAATTTCCATCTGGGGGTTTGTCAGACCATAACAGCCAAAAGGGGCTCCATCTTTCATCCACAAAACTCTGGCTCCAGGGCAGCTCTGCAAACATCCTCTCCCTTTCCACACACACACACACACAGCAAAGAATCAGCACTATCTGTGTCTGCAGACATTTCCATGGTCATGTGGCAGGCATGACTAGACACTGGAACATATGAAATGGTGTTGCTTTGCTTGCCAAAGTGGTACCTATTTATCAATTTGCACTTTCCTGGAAGGCCACTGCATTCTAGTCTCAGGACAATCCTCATGGCTGATCACCATGATGATCGCCAATATTCAGAATTGGATATGGCACTTGAAGAAAAAGACAGTAGAAGGGGGAAAAGATAACAAAACACGTTTACAAAAGCCCTAAAGCAGACTTCCATAAGTGCAAATCTCCCAGAGGTCATCATGAAGAGCCCCTGGGCTCCTGTCTTTACACAGGATAACAAACTAGAGGTAATGAAGAAAAGATGGAGGAAGGAAGTGCCCCCATGAATTGCACTCTGCATGCAGATTTAGAAAAGACAGTGGGATGCTGTTGTGACCTGGGGTCCTGGGTGCGAGGAGGAGGAGGAGGAGGAGGACAGTCGGCCGGCCCAGTTGCCTGCTGCCAGCTCCAATCTGGAGCCTAAGCCTGAGGAGGAGGACCTGTTGCCAGTCCCTCAGGCCACAGCTGGTCCAGATCAGGAGGCCGAGCAGGAGGATGTGGATCCGACTCCAGCCCTGCAGCCGGCTGTCAGTTTGGAGCCGGCTCTTCAGGGCCAAGGCCAGAAGGAGATCGGAGCTTGGCAGCTAGGCCATGTGCTAGCTATCGGGATGATGAAGGGCAAGCCAGCACCTCTGAGAGGTGCAGAGCCTCCTTAAGACAGACCTTGCAGCGGAGGCAAAGGAATGCCCAGACATGCCTCTGGAACTGGCCTCCAGCTTTGGGGTCTGAGTCTCCTTAAAGCTAAGGCATGCCGGCAAGCTCTTTTGTCGGGCTAATTTTCCCTATCTGGACCCTGACACTGCGAGACTTGGACCAGAACCTTTGAACCCCTGCATGTGACCTTGACGACACCTCTGGAAAACCCGTGAATCTTCAATTGCTCTTGACTGGCTTTTGACCCTGGACTCCTGACCACGACCCTGCTTCAACCCTGTAAACTGACTGTTAGACTCTCTCTTACCTTTTGATGCAGCAACTGCTGGCTGGGCAGCTTGGCCGGTGTCCAGGCCATAACAGATGCTCAGCTCTCTGATTTCCCATCTCTCATCATTCCAGGTTACTTGCAAAGCATTTTGGTGCCCAGATTCCTGACACCTCATGTGTGCTGACCCACCCGAGTGGACGCGGACACGGTCACCGCATGGCAGCACTACACAGAGAGACTGTTCGAGTCCGAGCAAGCGTCTAATCCAAAGGGTGTCCAGGGGTGCCGTCAGGGTTGGCTGAGAAGTCAGGGTCACGTCAGGCCAGCCAGGTTCTAGGCAGGTAGTCTGGAGTCGAGCAGGGTGTTGGTCTTCACACTAGAGTTGTACCGACGCTGGCAGGCTGCAACAAGCTTGCTTATAAGCCTCTCAGCTAATCGGTATCAGCTGGGAGCCTTCTTTGGAACTTCGCTCTAGCCTGCCTGCGTCTCAGGTGTAGCTCCTTTCTGGACCTTTCCCTGACTGAGGACTGATCACTGTCAAAGCCAGACCCCTGATCTGACAGGTCAGCTGCTGGGGAAAACAAACTTGGGCCAGGCGCAGGCTGAGATCCCTGGCTCAGGACATCCTCAGGCTCAGGTGCAGGCAGAACTGGGCTGGGCATGGGGAGTGCTCCCTGATCCAGGTCCTCTTTGGAGTCAGAGGAGGACCAGATCACAACATCATGACAATGTAACCAGGGGTGTGCTACAGTGGTGGGCTTCAAAAATTTTTACTACCACACTGTGGGTGTGACCAACTCATGGGTGTGGCCAGGTGACTGGGTGGGCATGGTTAAACTGCTGTATTTTAATGTGAGCTTTTGTGAAACGAGTCCACTTCGTCAGACCATTAGTTAGCAATTACATTTCAATGCTCTAATTTTCCTTTAAAGAGTAACTGCAGCAGAGTAACTAGTGCTGGCTCAGCCCGGGCGCCCGGACCCAGTAGCAAGGATGTCGGAGTCGCGTCCGGAGTGGGGTGAGAGGAGGAGGAGGTGTGGGTGGGGCTGGGTGGGGCAGTGGGCGTGACCAGTCAGTGTTACTACCGGTTCTCCCGAACCTGTCCGAACCTGTTGGAGCCCACCACTGGTGTGCTAGCTCTGCTAAAAAGTCGCTGGACAGGGAGTGATGAGGGTGTTTAACCCTAACAAAATACCAGTATATACATTCCCACTCTCCTTCTAATTTCAAACCCTCTCTGGGGGTTCGAACTGACAACCTCTTGCTTACAAAGCATTGCAACCTCCAAGCCATGGATACCCTGTAAACAGGGCTGGGTTGGGTTTTTTTTTTTTTTTTGTAACCTTATCTTTGGCGGCAAAGGAAGAGAAGGCAAGCAGAGGAATACAGAGCCCTGCTCATTTGCTCTATCATTCTGGGCATTGTAGCTCGGCTATTTGGATTGGCACCCAAGGGGGACGCCATAGTCCTGGGGGGGCTGGGGCGCACCCTGGGTTGAGTCCCGGTATCTCGATGGGCCAGCCCACCACTGGATGGTACCGATTCCACAAAGCACGCAAGAGCGGTTTGTGCTTTATCCCATCTTGGTACAACCCATACCTGCCAAGTATCCTGGATTGGCCGGAATTTCCCGTATTTCCATGCCGATTTTCTCCATTTCCCGCTCGGAGCTGCATCTACCCTACAATTTGGCAGCAGGGGGAAAGGAGTTACTGCACATCCCTTCTGTGCAGGTCCTTTTTACGCATGCGTAGAAGTGACCTGTGCAGAATGGTTCTGCACAGTTCCATTCTACACATGCGTAAAAGCCTTCTATGCATACATAAAAGCCTTCTATGCATGCATAGAAGCGACCTGTGCATAACGTTTCTGCACAGGTCGCTTCTATGCATGCATAGAAGGCTTTTACGCATGGGTTGAACGGACCTGCGCAGAAACGTTCTGCGCAGGTCTCGTAATCTCTGGAGCTGCGCTTGACAGGTATGGTACAACCTGCCTAGCGGTGACCATCCAAAATAATGATGGGGGTGGGGGAGGTATGCCAGGCTGTTACCACTTGGAAGGCAATGGAGGAAAACTCAAAGGAACCAATGAGAATGAGAGAGAGAAGGGGGAAAGCCATAAACTCATTGGGGAGGAAAAAACAGCTTCGGCTAAGAGACACTGTTTTCCAAATGCAATTCCCTTCTCAATCTCAATCTTTTCATTTAAACATCTTTAACATTTAAATCTCCTGTGTGTCTCTTCTTCTTTAACGGAAGAGTGCAGTCTTGGGAGGGCTTTGCTTTTGCTCTATCTCTTTAAAGCCGATGTGGTGAGAAAGTGGCCCTATTAAAACCCCACCCTTTGCCAAGAAAATACTCCCTCCAGTTTTAGAAAAAAAACCCAACAGCAGTGAAGAGGGAGGAAATTAGCCCAGAGAGCTGGGACTGAACCCAACTTCCAAGAAAAGGAGTACTTTGACCCATTAATCAAGCTTGGCCTTCGTTTCAGAGAGGATGAGAGCCCGGCAGCCACATTTTCTACTGCTAAAAGCATGTTAAATATTTATTGGGGCTGAGCGCTCCAGCGCACTCCTCTCCCGCTGGAAGGAAGCCATTTGCCCCACCACCACCACCATGAAGAATGGGATGATGAAGACGAAGATGATGATGATGATGATGAAGAAGAATTCCATGGGTTGGTGAGCCATTAACTGTATCCTCTGATGCCCAAGTTCTCTCAGAAATCGGGTCTTGAGGTGCCTAAAAAACTGACTGAATAATGTGTTCAATTCTTCCTTCATGTTTTGATCAAGCCATGGATTGCCAAAATGGAGCCACTTTCTTGGCTTTGTCATTGGCCAAAAGTCTTCTTACGTTTGCAGTTTTACATCTGGCCTAGGCACAGAAGAAAAAGTAGAAGTCCTTATCGGTGCATGTTTCTGGTAGTAATCGACAGGCAAGTAAATGAGCCGGATTCTGTATCTCTCCACGTTCACACCGTGTGGTATTATCTGGCAGCAGCCCCCACTTGAGCCTGTTGGTCTTGCATTTAGGGACTCCAACCCTCAGCCTATTCAGGATCCTCCACGTGATGTAGGGGAGGTTGAGTTAGAGCATAAGAACATAAGAACAGCCTTGCTGGAAGAGGCCACAGGAGCCCATCATCCAGTCCAGCATTCTGTCTCACACAGTGGCTCACCATTTCCTTCAGGGTATTATTCCCAAGCAGATGCCTGCTTAGGATTCCCTGGAAATGGCATTGAGAGATATCCTGCCTATCTCTCCAACCCGGAGGTTGTCCTTAGGTATCCATTATAATTATAGCCATGGATACCCTTGTTGTCCTCCATGAACTTGTCTAATCCTTTCTTAAAGCTGTCAAGACTGACAGCTGTCACCACTTCTTCTGGCAGGGAGTTCCATAGACCAGTAATCCTCTGGGTGAAAAAGTACTTTCTCTTATTTGTTTGAGAACTAGTACCCAAAAGTTTCATGGAGTGTCCCCTAGTTCTAGTGTTGTGCGATAGGGAAAACAGTTTTTCCTTATCTACTTTGTCCACACCGTGCATGATTTTATAAACTTCAATCAGGTCACCTCTTAGACGTCGTCGTTCAAGAGTGAAGAGGCCCAACCGTTGCAGCCTCAGATGGTAAGGAAGGTGTTCCAGTCCCCTAATCATTCTGGTTGCCCTCCTCTGCACTTTTTCCAGCTCCATAATATCCTTCTGGAGGTATGGCGACCAGAGGTATGGCGACCAGAAGTATTCCAGATGGGGCCTCACCATAGATTTATAAAGAGGCAAAATGACACTTGCTGACTTATTATCTATGCCCTTCCTAATGATCCCTAGCATTGAGTTTGCTTTTTTCACTGCTGAGGCACACTGGGTTGACACCTTCATTGAGCTCTTGCCCACCAGGACACCAAGGTCCCTTTTCTTCAGCTATATCCTCCTTTCATGTCGTTCCTTGTCCAGTGAGCTCCTTCCTCCATCTTCTTATTTAGTTTTGCTCCTGCTTATCCTCAAGAATGTTTGTTCTTGCCCTAAAACTCTTCCTGGATCTGAGCAAGAGGACTTGAGTCTCATCTCTGTTCAGAGGACGTCGAGGAGGCTCCTTCTCTTGCTTAGTTCTCTCAGGGTCCTCTGCTACTCCTTCTCCTTTTCTTAGGTGGAGCATTGCCAACAAGAGGATATATCTTCTAAACTAGTGTAGGTTTGAGCCATCCTGTCACTCTACGCATGGCTTCATTAACAGCGGTGTCAACTTGTTTCGCGTGTGTAGATGCCTCTATACTGGAGTAGCATCTTCTGCAGCAGAGCCGCTCAGGGCCAAAGCTGATGTTCACAGTGTGGATGGTTGAGTTCCCCATGTATAGTTTGTGAGTTTTCTGATGATGTTGTTCCTTGTACTAACTTTGACTTTGTGCTCAATGAAAAAAAAAACATTAAAAAAAACACCAACAGATCTCTGCTGGATCTGGGGGTTTGCAAGTAAAGGTAAAGGTTGCCCTTGCTTGAAAGCCAGCCATGTCCGACTGTAGGGTTCAGTGCTCATCCCGTTTATTACCAAAGAGACAATATTGTCTGAGTTTGAAGACATTTCCCTGGTCATGTGCCAGGGATGACTAGACACCAGAGTGCACAGAATGTCCCTACCTTTCCTGCTGAAGTGGTACCTGTTTATCTACTTGCAATTTCTTGCTTTTAAAATGCTAGGTTAGGAAGATGATGGGAATTCACTCCATCGCACAGCACTCCGGTCTTGAACTGCTGACCTGCCGACCTTTCAATCTTCAAACTCAGTGTCTTAACCACTAAGCCATGGTGGCCCCTAATTGTTTATTTTAGAGGGCACAATTTAGCATTGGGGGGGGGGGCTCTTTTGTGGTCATGAGGTTATGCAGTGCTTGTGGAGGGGGGGGGAGAGCTATATTGGAGACTATGGAGGGTAGTTAGTACAAGCTGCTCCCATTTTGCTTATTCTCATATAGACAATAAATGTCTAATGGGGCATGTCTCTCTTACCTACTCCCCCACGGATATCCTGTCCTTTACATGAATGACCCCCTCCCTCCCCCCCCCAAGAGGTGGAAGCAGTAGTCACCATACGCACCTGTCCATTCTCAGGATATGTAAGCACAGGTACGCTTAACTACATCATCCTCTTGGGTTCACTGGCTTGGAGTGGCTGTACTCCTCTGCTCCAAGACCTCTTTTCCATCTTGAAGGTTACAATTATTTGGCATTTATACCATGAGATTAAGGGAGCTTTGTTCTGAGCCAGCCACATTTGAAAAGAAGTTGTCGCTTTAGAGAACGGCGGCTTTGGCAACACAAAGACTATACGTTTTAATTAAATTAGAAAAACAATCCATTCTAGGATGGTGCAGGAGGGAAAGGTTGCTCAAGTTATTTGATGAAGGTCAAAAGAAGCATCTAATCCTAAGAGCAGAAGCCTTGGAAAACAGGAGCATCGTGGGGTGTGGTGGGGTGTGGTGGGGTGTGGTGTGGTGTGGGAGAATCCACTTGGACCCAGTGGACAATCTGTCTAGCCTGGACATCACAAGCATCTGTTTCTAATCCTGCATTGAAGTGCAGGCACTCTTTTGAAGAGGGCTCAGGGCCAACCTTGTGATATTTAGGCAGGGACCATCACCAGTCCTCTCCAGATATCACAAGACCCATTTAATCATTACATCCTCAGTTGTTAATTGTCACCGATATTGTGAGGCTTTTCCAAGATGTTGGAGTTGAAGATGTACATAAATGTATTTTTCTGCCATGTCCCTTTTAAATGGATGTATGGTTTCTAATAAACTTATAATTTAGAACAAAATGGTAGTCTTCCAGGGGCATGGTGGCTTCTCCTCCATGGGGCAGTGGTGGAGCTGCCCAAACTCTGCTGACAGTCTGAGTTCAGTTCTGACAGGGCTCCAGGTTGGCTCAGCCTTCAGTCCTTCCGAGTTTGGTTAAGTGATAACCCGCCATGTTGGGGGCAAAAGAATGCTAATGACCTTGTGAACTGCCCAGAGAGTGCTCCAAGTCTCATGGGGTGGTATAGAAGCGCCATTGCTAATTGCTATTGTCTCAGGAGTTGCATCTCCATCGCAGGACATCTTGTAAAATCCTCAACCATTATTACCAGCAAGCAAGAGATGATGTGGCAGAGCCACAGGAACAATGGTACGCGACTGCCGGAACATGGCTGGTGCTTTCCCTAGTGGAGCTGATGGCCCAAGTAAAGGCATCAAATTTCCTACCAGGTTGGTTGGTCTTTGCATCTGGAAGCATCTCTACTTTGATACCCAAAATAAAGACACTCTCCTGAAATTCCCCATGAAATTAAAGAGGCATATCCATCAATGGGTTTATGGCCATCAAGCATGAAGTCCAGCAGAAGAGATTCCTGAAAAGTGGCAAGGTAGTCTCATCAAACCACAATCCTGCAGAATCAAGAGTTCCTCCCATGGTCATTTAAGGTGATCTGAGCAGAGTTTCTCCAGGAAAAAAATTCTTTCAACACAAAATAATTTCTGACATGAAATTATATTATATCTAATCCAACCTGCCAACTGTCACACATCCTCTGCTTTGTAACCTTCAAGAAAACAGAGCCCATCAGCTTCAGCTTGGCTGGACTCCTGGACTCGACCCCTGAGCCTTGATGTGGCCAGGAGCGTCTTTGCACAGTTAAAGCTAGTGCACCAGTGGCACATGGCACCCCATCGCTGGAGGTGCCTGATGAGGCTACAGCCATACATGCTTTAGTGCAAGGGTGCCTAAACTACAGCCCGTGGGCTGGATCTGGCCCATGACATCAATTCATCCGGCCCACACCATCCTCGCTGCTCCTGGAGGCAGAAGCAAAATGCACCCGTATGTTTTGCTTCTGCTTCCGGGAGGACGAGGGCGGTGTGGGCTGGATGAACTGATGTCAGGGGCCGGATCCAGCCCACGGGCTGCAGTTTGGGCACCCCTGCTTTTGTGACACCTCATTTTGATTCCTGCAAAGACGCCTCTGAGCGTCTTGAAGACATCTGACCTTCCTGATGTGCCTACTGAACTTTCTCAATTAATGCACTAATTTAGCAGCCTTCCCTTCTGAAATCAATGGCAACTATGCTGGGTTTTCTTGCTAATCCCCCCACTGGCATGCATGTTGCATTTGACAGCACAGCGGCGGCAGTTCACAACTAGATTTCTAATACATCCAAACCCTTACCAGGCTTCTGATGGTGACTGATGGAGCAGGGACACCTTCATCAATTCTGCAGCTAACATCTCTAGACTTATTATGTTTGACTTACATGCCGCCGACTCTGGGCGGCTCACAACCATATCCTCAACCTCAACAATGTACATCAACACAATGAAATACCATTAGATACAATTTACACAATAAAACACAATTTAACACTAAAATAGCAAACTCTGGAGGCCTTTAAACTTTATCTATACAGAACATGCATTAGCCCAGTAAACGAGTGACTTCAAGGGCCCTCGTATCCTCACCCACTTTGATTTCCTTTCCTCACCAGGTTTTAACAAGGAAAGTACCTTTTCTAGATATGGTGGAATCTGGACTTTTCAAGATGTAAAGGTTTCCCTTGCTCGAAAGCCAGTCGTATCAGACTCTAGGGTGCAGTGCTCATCTCTGTTTCTAAGCCGAAGAGCCAGCGCTGTCTGCTTCTGCAGACGTTTCCGTGGTCATGTGGCAGGCATGACTAGACACTGGAGCGCACGGAGCGCTGTTACTTTCCCACCAAAGTGGTCCCTATTTATCTACTTGCAATTTCTTGCTTTCGAACTGCTAGGTTGGCAGGAGCTGGGACGAAGACGGGAGCTCATTCCGTCCTGCAGTACTCGGGAATCGAACTGCTGACCTTCCGCTTCCCAGTCAGTGTCTTACCTACTTGAGCCACTGCAGTCCAAGATGACAACTCTTAAAATTCCATAGGGATTCTTAGGAATGGTAATCCAATAAAATCCAAACAGCTCCCATCTCTGGCCTGTCTTGAATGTTGCGGAGAGAATTCCTTAAAATATGCCAGCTCTGTGGGATAGTTTGGCCTCCACATCAGCTTTTCCAAACTAAGGCAAGCCAAGAGTTTTGGGACCAGTGTCCCCATCTTGACCGTAACTGAAACAAGGAGTATCCCAAAACACAGGCTCCATCCAGGCATTATGTACAATTTATTTCAAAGGGTAATTTTATTCTGCCTGCTTTTCCTACACTGCCATCTTTCTAAATTTCCCTTCATTGTTTTGGTCTTTCCCACCAATGTCACACATTGAAGCCGTCTCAGCCGATAAGCATTTAATGCTCATATATTATTCTGCTTATTATCCAAATTCATACACCATCCTTCTATGTTGTTCTTTTTTTTTAAATTGTCATTGTTATGTGCCATCAAATCACCTCTGGCTTAGAGCAATGCTATGAATGAGTGACCTGCACAACGGCCTCCTGTCATGTTAACTGCCCTGCTCAGCCCTTGAAAACTCATGGCTGCGGGTTTGGCAATGGGAAAGCAATTCTCACAGAGCAGAAGCAAAGCAAGGCCACCTACACACCGTGTCCCCTTCCAGGTGTGTCAGGTATACCCTCCTCCCAAGACTTTCTATCTGACTCTGTCCCTATTTCGGGGGGGGGGGGGGCTGAAATATTCACACCATCCTCTTCCAGACAGAGTCAGTCCCTGCAGGCATCAGTTCAGGATTATCTAAACCAGGGGTCCACAAACCTTTTGGGCCATGTGCTGGTCACGTGGTTCAGGGGGCTGGTCACTATGGCCCGTATGGGTGTGTTTTACTTCCGCTTCTGGGAGCAACGAGGGCTTCGTGGGCCAGATGAACTGGTGTCGGGGGCTGGATCCGGCCCGCAGGCCGTAGTTTGGGCACCTCTGCACTAGACGGTTTGGGGAGACAATGGGCCCAATCCTCATGGTGAGCAACTGCACAGCTGACGCCTCTCCACCTTCCAATGGCTCCTGCAACATGTCCTGTTCCAAGCCTCCCCCCCCCCCCCGTGGCCGTGGCCCCTCCAGTTCTCCAGCTGCCATCAAGGAAAGGGGAAGCGGAGGGCAGGGCAGGGCAGGGGGTGGGTGGGGGGGTGGGTGGGAAAGTGTGGGAAGCAGAAACAAATAGACCTGACACAAGCCAGAAAGTTGGATAGAGGGAGGCCGCTATTAATGGAGTGCTCTCTCTAATTGCTTTTGTGTAATTGGCAGCTGCGAGGCGGAACTGGGTAATAAATGAAATCCAATTACTTTTTCTCTCCGTATTTATTTTATTAAGCAGAATTTGTGAAGTGAATGGAAGGCCCACTTGGAGGTAATGGCTCATGACCGGGAAGGAGGCAGCCTTTGTCTGGCTGGCTGGCAAAGCATGCAAAAGGGGGCCAGAAATATGGCATTTGTGCCCACTGAAGGAACTGAGAGGTGGGCCAATTGCATGTTTCAGGTCGGTGAGGAGTGACTCAAAAAGTCAGGGGAGATTTTTTTTCTTAACTGTTCTATGCCATGCACAAAAATCCATATAGTCAAAGCAATGGTATTCCAGGTGGTAATGTATGGCTGCGAGAGCTGGACCATTAGGAAAGCTGAGCACAGAAGAATAGACGCCTTTGAGATGTGGTGTTGGAGGAGAGTTTTGAGAGTCCCCTGGACAGCGAGGAGAACATATAGGTCGATCTCAGAAGAAATCAGTCCTGACTGCTCCTTAGAAGGTCATATAGTAAAGATGAAGATGAAGTACTTTGGACATCAAATGAGAAGAGAGGATTCACTTGAGAAAGCCTTGATGCTGGGAAAGGTGGAGGGCAAAAGAAGAAGGGGATGGCCAAGGATGAGACGGCTAGATGGCATTGTGGACACAGCGGGCACCGAGCTGGGCAGGCTGAAGAGGATGGTGGAGGACAGGGGGGCCTGGAGGTCAATGGTCCATAAGGTCACAAAGGGTCGGAATCGACTGTGCGACTGAACAACAACAACAAAAATGCCATGCACAGTTGAGCCAGAGAACTAAGCAAGAGAATGACCCTTGACATCCTCTGAACGGAGATGAGCCTCAAGTCTGCCGGCTCAGATCCATCAGGAGCTTTATGGCAAGAACAAACATCCTTGAGGGGACACAAGGGCAAAACCAAATTAGAAGCTGGAGGAAGGCGTTCACTGGACAAGGAATGACATTAAAAGAGAATATAGCTGAGGAACTCAACCTCCTTTACGTCACTTGGAGGACCCTGAATAGGCAGAAGGTCGGAGTCCCTCAATGCAAGACCAACAGGGTCAAGGGGGGGCTGCGAGCAGGCAACAACACACTGCGCAAATGTGGAGAAATACAGAATCCTTTGGCTCATTGACTGTTCTGCAAGTTACTACCAGGAACATCATCGATGAGGACATGCGTTTGGTCAACAATAAAGCCAAGAATTAAACAAAAACAAAAAAAGTAGTGTCACAACGTTTTTTTGTCTTTTTGTTTTATTTTGTTTAGTCTCTTGAAACACAGACTAATTTATTGTATTGTATTTTATTGCATTGTATTGTATTTAATGAATTTTTATACCACCTGTCTGGGTGTTATCCCACTCTGGGCGGTGAACATGCAGAAAACAAATAACAACATTACCCACAGCAAATCAAAACCCACCACTGATAATATATCATAGACTAAACTAAAATAAAATAAAATAATTGGTTCCTATTTCAAACATGGCTTTCAAAAAAGCAGAGAAGGTGGCTTTATATTGGCAGTCTAGGGTTTGATCTGGGCACAAAAGAAGCAGAAGAAGCAGAGGAAGAAGGAGGAGGAGGAGGAGGAGAAGACAAGCCAGGAAATTGACCAGAGGGTAGAAATTTTGTGATATGTACTTTTGTAATGTGTAATTGTATGTTATATTCCCTATTGTAAGCTGCCCTGAATCACATTTTTGTTGAGTAGGGTGGGATATAAATCAAATAAATAAATAAATAAATAAATAAAATAAATCAAACACAGCACAGCATACTTTCAAGAAATTTGGTTAAGGATGAGGCCATTAAGGCTACCCAAACAGACAGTAGACCATGAGGACCCTGTGTTACATCCTGCAAACTCAAATGTCAACCCAGGACAGTCAGCACAGAAATGACGTTGACCTTGGAAATCTTGTGGGCCAGCCCTGATCTTATCCCACCACAGACTAAGCACCTAAGTGTACGCAGTGCTCAGCTCCACATTTAGAAGCAATGCCTCTAAGGCAGTGGTTCCCATCTTTGGTTCTCCAGGTCTTCATGGATTAAACCTCCCAGAAATTTTAGCCAGCCCAGCCAATGGTGAAGACTACTAGGGAGTTTTAGTCTAAGAACATTTGGAGATGCAAGGTTGGGAACCACGGCTCTAGGGTATCTGTCCCAAAATCGGGTAAAAGGGCTTGTTTTGTGTTATGATCAGCTGCCAGAGAATAAACACAGGCTTCGTTGAGAAGTGTCTGGTTGCTCCAGCAGGAGAACGCTTAGGAAAACCCTTGCTCAAGCTTGAAGAACATGTTGTCAGTTTCTAATTGCTGGCTGAGCACTGCAGGCAATCTGATTCTCACAATGAAACCTTGGGCAGGCTAACGTCCCATGCACAGTGTCCCATGTTACCATTGGCATGCCTGCCTTCACAATTTGCATGGGCAACACATACCTGTAGCACTCAACAACCACAGCTCAGTGTCATATTCCCTTGCCATGCAGCATGTGAGCTAAAAACATGACCATTTCAAATGTGGGGGGCTCCAGAACTGTAAACTTGTGTTTGGCTTTTGCTGAGAACTGCAGCTTCCCATCCCTCGTTTTATGCTGTTCCCCCGAGCAATCGGTTACCGTCTGGAATCAAGATGGCAAAGATCCAAGCCGGCTCTTAAGCGCAGTTCTCAGCCTCAGGTTCCCCACCTATTAAATGGTGTTTCTCTAAGGGAATGCATGTGCATGGTACATGGAATGAACATCCATTCTGCAAGATGCAGATATTGTCAGAGTCCTGTTTTTAGACTTCAAAGCCACAGAAGGAGCAAGAAAGTCCAGGATGGCTTACTCTCAGCATCTGCAAAAATTGCATCTAGGACTTCAATTCTTGTCTAGCCAGGTTATCCTGCTATGAGTAAACCATACTACTAGTGACTCAACGCTGATCGTTAACTAACCTAACCACCCTGAGGACTAATAGCCTTGGTTAGCAAAGTCCATAGGGAAGGGTGATGGTCCCAAAGCGGATTAAATCCAATTTCAGTCCATCTTAATGGAGAGCAGCAGCTTCATCCATCCTTGTCTGGGGCTGATGATGAGGACTTTGCGTGCCCAGAGGGCTCAGGAAGTCCAGAAAAAAACTCACGGAACTGGATCCGTGGTACTATGGGTGTCACGCTGTGATGTGGAAGGCGAATGAAAGGCCACTGCATTATTTTATTGTTCCCAGGACAATCTTCATGGTTGATTGCCATGAGGATCACCAATATTCGGAATTGTATATGGCACTTGAAGAAGAAGGAGTACAATCTCCCAAATTCCCAGCTTCCAACATATCAGCTGTGGAATTATGAGAACTGCAGTCCAATAATGTTACTAAATCTTTGGGCACTTTGCTCCTTGCCTAATCTCGCTCTCAGAACCACCACCACCACCGCCGCCATCACCCCCAGCCTCCCAAAGGCATGGATCTGGAGCCCTTTGGCCCTCCTTTCCAACCCTTCAGCCAAGGATGGAGCTGAGAAATGAAACGACCTGCTCTGATTTAGTCCACTGGACTCGCTGCCAGGCTCTTCGCCTCTCTCCTGCCCCTTGGCCACTCAACAAGCACAGGAGGAGACTCCAGTCCCCCAAAATTGCAATTCCAAAAACACACCAGGAAGGCTAAAGTGATGCCGATACTTCCACTCATTGCCTCTATGGCCGTCAGAGCAGGCCTTGGGAAGGATTATCTCCGAGGCAGCAAGGAAATCTCAACTGCCTCTGCAGGGCTGGAGAAGAGGATCGAGGCACAACGGCCACAGGCAAAGGGCTCAGGGTCAGTAGACTGGATGCAGCTTCACTGCAATGTTTCTTCCAGGGAGTCTCCATGGCCCAGACCCATCACTTTCCTCCCTGGACTGTCACCACGCTTGCCTGCCTCTTGAATGATGCTGTGATGAAGCAGAAGGGGGGGGGGCAGGAAGGGGGGGTATATCTAAAGACACAGACTGGGTGAAAGCCTGGCATCAAACGATGGCAGGGGGGGGGGGTCACAAATATAGAGGGATGAGAGGCAGATTTCCACCTTGCCTACAGAAGAAAATAATTAAATAAAGAAGAAGAAGTAACTGTGTTAGGATGTTTCAGCAAGGAGGAGGAGGAAGACCACAAGGCATATCCAGAGGAATGTGGAGAGAGAACAGCAAAGACATATTACAAGAACATCAAATAACACCAGTGGAGGCTGCCAGAAGTGCCAGAGCAAGAACCTTGTATCTCCCTTGACACCCAAAGGGGTGGGTAAGAAAGAAAGAAAGAAAGAAACTAACTAACTAACTAACTAACTAACTAACTAACTAACTAACTAACTATCTTGTTTTGGGGCAGCATTAATCTTAATGAATTATTTTATGTTCCACTTTCACGGGCTGCCATACATATGTTCAAATGCATAGAATACAGGTTTCAAGACTCAAATGAGAACACAGCATACATGGCACTGGCATGGAAGATCAGAATGAAAAGGGATAACAAAAGTGACAGCTGTTTTAACTGATAATTAATTTTCAGAGTAGCATGGTTAGCATTTTAAAAAATCCTGGCAACAAGTCATGTAATTAGCAAATGTCTATGATCTAATAAGCAATTGCACTAAGCCTCGGTTTTTTAAGTTCTGCTCTCCAGGAAAGTTTGAAGTGATACATTTTCCAGCTTTTCACAGCATTGTTGTGAGAACCAGCCTATTAAAATAGGTTGTCTGTTAAAAATTTCCCATCTCTGTTCCTTCCATTGCTTGCAGTCTGGAATTTGACGTTGCATCACATTTTCACATTTCACTTTAACTCAAGTACTCAAACAAAGCTGTGAAAACAATATTCCGCTTGCAGTAGCATTTGTAGACTTCGAAAAGGCATTTGACAGTGTGGAAGTTGACACGGTTCTTGGAGCCCTAAAGGAGCAAGGAGTCCAGCCTAGTGACACCCAATTACTCCAAGAAGCGCAAACGGACAATTTCACTTGCATTAGTATTTTGGTATTCTGTATATGCTAGATTTTTTTTTACTTATGTTTTGCATTGTTTATTGATTTTTGTATTGAATTTACTTTTATATTGTATTGTATATTGAAATTGTAAAGGTATTTACTTATTTTTGTTAACGTATATTCATACCTGTCAAGTATCCCGGATTGGCTGGGATTTCCCGTATTTTCGTGCCGATTTTCGTGCCGATTTTCGATTCCCGCCCCGAGCTGCCGCTACCCCGTATTTTGGCAGCAGGGGAAAGGAGTTACTGCACATCCCTTCTGCACAGATCCTTTCTACGCATGCGTAGAACTCTTCTACACATGCGTAGAACCCTTCTACGCATGCGTAGAAGCTTCTACACTTGCGTAGAAGCTTCTGTGCAGAAGGGGATGCGTAGAAGCCTTCTACGCATGCGTAGAAGTGAGCTGCGCATAACAGTTCTGCACAGGTCCGTTCTACGCATGCGTAATAGCCTTCTACGCATGTGTAGAACGGTTCTGTGCAGGTCCATTCTACGCATGCGTAAAAGCCTTCTACGCATGCATAGAATGGACCTGCGCAGAAACGTTCTCCGCAGGTCCCGTAATCTCCGGAGCTGCGCTTGGCAGGTATGATATATTGTATAATTTATGTATTATTGTTTACTGTATATCATGATTGTATACTGTATTTATTTTTGTTGGAAGCCGCCTTGAGTCGCACTTGTGCGAGTAAGGCGGGGTACAAATCTAATAAATAAATAAACAAATTAATAATAATAATAATAATAATAATAATAATAATAATAATAATAATAATAATAATAATAATAATAATAATAATAATAATAAGCATTTTACTTCCGCTTCCAGGAGTGACGAAGGCTTCGCATGCCGGATGAATTAGCATCGGGGACGACGACGCCGGGCAACCACCCCCAGCCAGGGGGTGGGGAGGAGAGCCAGCCAGCCGGGCGAGCGAGCGGCGGAAGGGCCAGCCACGCCGCCGCCGGGCAACCACCCCCAGCCGGGGGGTGAGGAGGAGAGCCAGCCAGCCGGGCGAGCGAGCGGCGGAAGGGCCAGCCACGCCGCCGGCGGGCAACCACCTCCAGCCGGGGGGTGAGGAGGAGAGCCAGCCAGCCGGGCGAGCGAGCGGCGGAAGGGCCAGCCACGCCGCCGCCGGGCAACCACCCCCAGCCGGGGGGTGGGGAGGAGAGCCAGCCAGCCAGGCGAGCGAGCGGCGGAAGGGCCAGCCGCGGCCGATGCCGGGCTACCACCCACAGCCGGGGGGGGGGGGAGAGGAGGAGGAGGAGAGCCGGTTGAGCAGCGGAAAGGCCAAGAGAAGACCAACTGAAAGACGGGAAGAGGGCAGAGGAGGAAAAGCAGGGGGAGAGACTCAGAGTCCCAGGCAAAGGATAAGTACCTGATATGCAGATGTAGAAGACTTAACATAGAAACTGACATAGAGACTTTATACTAACTAAATACAGAAATTGACATAGAGACTGTATATAAAGTGTGATAATATGCATGATAATATGTTGTCTAAAATGTTTTAAACTTTTAAAAACTGTGATACAATGTATGAGGAGAGAAAAATGGCGTAGACACCGGCAAACCACGCCACAAAGCTTGCCAAGAGAACCCTATTGACCAAAACAAAAGGCAAAACAAAAGGGCAGGCTAGGTGATACAGGATGCTTAACACCACAGAGGGGAGGAAGGGGAGGGACAGGAAAGGGGGAGGGGAAATGCAATGTTGTAAGGAGCAATACTGCATAGGGACATGGAATGTGAGATCAATGAACCAAGGTAAACTGGAAGTGGTAAAAAATGAGATGGAAAGAATAAGCATTAACATCTTGGGAATCAGTGAGCTCAAATGGACAGGAATGGGTGAATTCAGCTCTGGAAACCATCATATCTACTATTGTGGACAAGAAAACCTTAGAAGAAATGGAGTAGCCATAATTGTCAATAAGAGAGTAAGAAAAGCAGTAATGGGATACAACCTCAAAAATGACAGAATGATGTCAGTCAGAATTCAAGGCAAACCTTTCAATATCACTGTAATCCAAGTCTATGCACCAACCACTGGTGCAGATGAAGCCACAGTGGACCAGTTCTATGAGGACCTACAACACCTCATAGAACAGACACCAAGAAATGATGTCCAAATTATATTAGGAGACTGGAATGCCAAAGTAGGAAATCAAAAAGTGGAGGGAATAACAGGCAAATTTGGTCTTGGAACACAGAATGAAGCAGGGCAAAGATTGATAGAGTTCTGCCAAGAGAACGCACTGGTCATAGCAAACACTCTCTTCCAGCAACACAAGAGGCGACTTTACACATGGACATCACCAGATGGCCAACACCGAAACCAGATTGACTACATACTCTGCAGCCAAAGATGGAGAACCTCCATACAGTCAGCAAAAACAAGACCTGGAGCAGACTGCGGCTCAGATCACAACCTACTGATCGCGAAATTCAGGCTTAGACTAAAGAAAATAGGGAAAACACGGAGACCAGAAATATATCACCTAGACAGCATCCCTAAAGAATACGCGGTGGAGGTGATGAACAGATTTAATGACTTAGACTCGGTAGACAGAGTACCAGAAGAATTATGGACGGAGATGAGGGACATCATGCAGGAAGCAGCAAAGAAAACCATACCAAAAGAAAAGAAGAGTAAGAAAGCAAAGTGGTTGTCTGATGAGGCTCTTAAAATAGCAGAGGAAAGAAGGAACGCAAAAGTCAAAGGAGAAAGGAAAAACTACAACCATTTGAACACAGAATTTCAAAGAAAAGCAAGGAGAGATAAGGAAAACTACCTAAAAGAACAGTGCAGAGAAATGGAGGAAAACAACAAAAGAGGCAGAACCAGAGATCTCTTCAAAAAAATCGGCGAAATCAAGGGAACATTTAAAGCAAAAATGACCATGATAAGGGACAAAGAAGGAAAGGAGCTAGCTGATGCAGAAGAGATTAAGAAAAGATGGAAAGAGTACACAGAGGAACTCTACAAAAAGGACCTCAACACTCCTGACAATCACAATGATGAAGAAGTAGAACTTGAGCCAGACATCCTGGAGAGCGAAGTCAGAAAGGCCCTAAAGAGCACTGCAAACAACAAAGCTAGTGGAGATGATGGTATCCCAGTTGAATTTTTCAAAGCGCTAAAAGATGATGGCATCAAATTATTGCATTCTATATGCCAACAGATTTGGAAAACAAAACAGTGGCCACAGGATTGGAAAAGATCAGTATACGTCCCAATCCCAAAAAAGGGCAATGCCAAAGAATGTTCAAATTATCGAACAATCGCGCTCATCCCACACGCCAGTAAGGTGATGCTCAAGATAATACAGGATAGACTTCAGCAACATGTGGAAAGAGAATTACCAGAGGTGCAGGCAGGTTTCAGAAGAGGCAGGGGGACTAGAGACCACATTGCCAACATACGCTGGATCATGGAGAAAACAAAGGAATACCAGAAACAAGTTTATTTCTGTTTTATTGACTACACTAAGGCATTTGACTGTGTGGACCACAACAAGATGTGGCAAGTAATTAAAGAGATGGGAATACCAGAGCACCTCATATGCCTCCTGAGAAATCTGTACATGAACCAAGAAGCAACAGTTAGGACAGAACACGGAATGACAGAGTGGTTTGGAATAGGAAAAGGAGTAAGACAAGGCTGCATTTTGTCACCATGCCTATTCAACCTATACACAGAGCACATAATGCGCAGTGCAGGGATGGAGGAATCACAATATCGGATTAAAATCGCTGGGAGAAACATCAACAATCTGAGATATGCAGATGATACCACCCTAATGGCAGAAAGTGAGGAAGACCTAAAGAACCTCTTGATTGGATTGAAGGAGGAGAGTGAAAAAGCTGGCTTGAGACTCAATATCAAGAAAACCAAGATAATGGCAACAGGCCCCATCAGTTCCTGAAAAATAGACGGGGAAGAAGTAGAAGCAGTGACAGATTTTACTTTCTTAGGATCAAAGATCACTGCAGATGGGGATTGCAGCCATGAAATAAAAAGGCGACTGATTCTTGGGAGACAAGCGATGAGAAACCTGGGAAACATAGTGAAAAGCAGAGACATCACATTGCAAACAAAAATTAGAATAGTCAAAGCAATGGTTTTCCCAGTGGTAATGTACGGATGCGAGAACTGGACAATTAGGAAGGCTGAACGTAGAAGAATAGATGCCTTTGAAATGTGGTGTTGGAGGAGGGTTTTGAGAGTCCCTTGGACAGCGAGGAGAACAAACAGGTCAATCTTAGAAGAAATTAACCCTGACTGCTCATTGGAAGGTCAAATAGTAAAGATGAAGCTAAAGTACTTTGGACATCAAATGAGAAGGGAGGATTCACTTGAGAAGGCATTGATGTTGGGAAAGGTGGAGGGCAAAAGAAGAAGGGGGAGGCCAAGGATGAGATGGCTAGATGGTATTGTAGACACAATGGGCACAGAACTGGGAGTGCTGAGGGGGATGGTGGAGGACAGAGGCGCCTGGAGGAAAATGGTCCATGGGGTCGCAAAGGGTCGGAGTCGACTGTGCCACTGAACAACAACAACAACAAATAGATCCAGCCCCCAGGCCATAGTGACCAGCTCCATGAACCACGTGGCCGGCCCATGGCCTGAAACGTTTGGGCACTCCTGGTATAGATGGTGAGAAATTAAACCATTTGAGGTTGGCCAATGACATCGTCCTGATAAGTAATATAAGAGAAGAGCTACAACAAATGCTCAGAGTTTGCGATCTTCCCTGCTTGCTATAGCTGTTCTTCTGATACTTTTCTGCTCTACCTTCTTCCGATGATCATGTTTCAACCACCGCACGCCTGCTGTCACCTGCAAAACCTTCCTGGCTTGGTAATTTGTGGCAATGAAGAGTGTCACAGCAGGGGAAATATACGGCATCCCTGGAGCGTGTAAATCTCCGGTCCGTAAATCGGTGCAGTCTTTGCCTGCCTCTCTGCTGTCACCCCAACATCCAGCTTGCCTCTTTCATGCAAGTGCAAAAACAATTTAGAAGCAGACCAGCCAAAGAGAAAGAGGCTCAAATGACCCCATCGCGGAACAGGGCTCGGCATGTTGGCTAAGCACAGAAATGCCTCCATGGAAAGGGCATTGGCATGGTGCAGATGCTCAATGCCCAGATGTTTTCTGGGGAAGGCAGTGACTCCCCCTGCAAGAGGCAGGTGGCGGGAGCTGGCATTTCTATGCACAAGGCTTTTAGGTGAGCATTTCTTCAGCACAGTAGGCTGCTCTAGTATGGAGCACATCCACACACAAAAAACAGGTTGACATTGCTGTGAATGAAGCCATGCATATAATGACGAGAGGCCTCAAACCTACACCAGTTGAGAAAACAGATCCTCTTGTTGCTATCACTCCATCGAAGATCAGGAGAGAAGTAGCAGTGGACGCTGAGAGAACTCAGGAAGATAATGTTTCCAAAAGGAAAGGCAGGGATTAAGCCACGTCTAGACCAGGGATGTAGCTAGGGGGGCCAGGATGGGCTTCACCCACCCGAATTAGCAGTTTGCCCACCCTCAAACTCCCTGGCTACTAGAGGGTACAAAGCACAGTTTTCCATAGGAATGCATTGGGGAAAATATTCGTCCACCCACATCTACAGCCCTGATCTAGACCAGCCATGAGGATTGTCCTGGGAACCATATAACGCAGTAGCTTTCCATTTGCCTTCCGCATTGCAGCATGACACCCATAGTACCACTGATCCAGTTCTACGAGTCACTTTCTGTTCCTGAGCCCTTTTGGCACACAAAGTCCTCCTCCTCAGCCCCAGGCCAGGATGGATGAAGCTGCTGCCCTCCATCCAGAGGGATTCCAGTGGGATTTAATCCACTTGGGGGCCATCCATCACCCTTCCCTCTAGACTTTGGCACCCAAGGCTGCTAGTCCTTAGGGTTGTCAGGTGAGTTAACTGCCACCTAATGATGGGTACTGAGTCACTGGCAGTAGGATTTACTCTATTACCATAGCGGGATAACATGGCCAGACCTGAGGAAAATAAGGGGGCAGAAGTCTAAGCACTTGTGAAGACAAAGGAAAGCAATTTCCTTGCCTGGGCGCTGGTGGGCCCAGGTTGGGATGCTCCATGGTCTAAACGTGGCTGAATCTCTGCCTTTCCTTTTGGGAAAATTCTAGGCAGTTGGTCTGGTGGGCATTTGTGTCCCACTTATTCATATCCCCCAAGACATCCTGTGCTTTGCTACCGTTCCTGCGCAGAATTCTAGGCATTATCCATTAGCCAGAGAAATAGATAGGCGCAGAAAAAGACTTTCATCTTCTTGCAAATCAGCCTTCCGCCAAGAGAAATCCACTGCCTGAACGTTATTTGCCAGACATGACAGAGTGCCATCTTTGCTAAAGGATGTGACTTATCGGGAAACACTGTCTGGTTGCATTAGGAGACACAACGCAGCCAAGAAGGGCTCTATCAACTCAGTCACACAGACACTTTCAATCTGCTGGTCCCTGGGGAGGCTCCTTGCTTCACCTCACATCCTGCTGTCGTTGCTGCGTTCTCTACCAGGGGAAGCAAGAAATACACCCCTCTGTGCCAGGCAAGAGGGGAAGGCTGCTCCACGTAGAGACAAGAGGAGAGAGCAATTCTGGCAAAGACAGGTTGAAAGGATGCTTACTGGGTTGTCTTTCATCTCTAAGATGTTTGCATTTACCTTCCCGGCTGAGAAGATGCGTAAAATTTCTTCTGCATAAACAGACACACAAGCAGGGCACACTAATAAGCCATCACGTACTGCAAGCTTGTCCTACGGTCAATCTTCTTTTTCTTCTTTCATGTCCAAATCAAGCTTTGGATTACCAAATGGAAGCCACTTTCTTGGCGTTGGCGTTGGCCAAAATTAAGTCTTCATTGATGCATGTCCTGGGCTACACAGAAAGAACTTCCTCAAAGATCATGGCTACAATCATAAGAACATAAGAGCAGCCTTGCTGGATTACAGGCCACAGGAGCCCATGATCCAGTCCAGCATTCTGTCTCACACAGTGGCTCACCATTTCCTTCTGTGTATTCCCAAACAGATGCCTTCACCTGTTTAGGATTCCCTGGAAATGGCATTGAGAGATATCCTGCCTATCTCTCCAACCCGGAGGTTGTCCTTAAGTATCCATAATTATAGCCATTGATACCCTTGTCCTCCATGAACTTGTCTAATCCTTTCTTAAAGCTGTCAAGACTGACAGCTGTCACTACTTCTGGCAGGGAGTTCCATAGACCAGGGATCATCCTCTGGGTGAAAAAGTACTTTCTCTTATTTGTTTGAGAACTAGTACCCAAAAGTACTTTGCCGTCTATTCTTTCTAACACCGATTGAACCAAAGGAACTGAAGAACGATTCAATGGTCATTGAGGAGTGGCCAAACGTTTCCTCTGTGCCTAAAGCCACCAGTTCTAGGCAGGCATGGGAAATGGGAATATTGCGGAGTTTGGCCATCTCCAGCAAAGCAACCCTTGAGCCTTGCTAAGAGCAGGACACACACCGAGTTTCGAGAATGAACATTGCTAAAAGGGCTTCTCAGAGAAAGTCGTTTTTAAAAAGCAAACTGTGATAATGTGTAAAATTGAAAACACATGTGCCAGTCCCTTTCCCCGACCTGTCCCCATTGGAGACAGTGCAAAAAATCAGATAGAAGCATAGAACAGAATCACTGAGTTGGAATAAGGGGCCTTTGAAGTCCAACCCAAAGTTGGAATCCGAAACAAAGCAGATCTGACAGCGGGTGGCTTTCCAATCAGCGCATCAAGGCTCACATGACAGGGAAAATGCATAGAAATTCATATTAATGACCCTGTCACAAGGGACGTTAAGTCTTGAAAACCAATACAGAACAAAAATAGACAGCAATACAGGTGAAATCCTGAGAAACACACCAAAAATATCGATAAAAAATGAGACATGTTCAGGCACCCCATTTCAACATGCTACAGCAATGGGTCTTCTCCAGCAGGCAGCGTAGAGGTCGGCCAAGGAAACTCCAGCCATGGCAGCCGGTGCCAGGAGGCCACCCCATGGCTCTTGCCTCTTTAGGGCTACAGCGCTCCATACTATGCATGCAAGCATTTCCTTCTTAGGTGCCCTGCATAGAATCACAAGGGTCTGGGTAGGTGATGATGATGGAAGTTGGAGTCCACCACAGGTATGTCACAAGCAGTTTGGGCACCTGAGCCTTCACTGCTCAATTGGCGAAGCTTGGGTCACGGAAGAGGGGCATCTGAATATTTGTCAACCAGCTAGAGATGGTGGTAAGTAGTCACCCAAGGCAAGCAGGCTCCCAGTCTTCCCAACAGACAATTCTGTTGCCCTGGATCAAAGCCCCATCCAGCTGTCCTGGTTGTGGGTCTGGCCCAGCGCATTTCAAGGGCACAAGGTTGAGGTAAGCTGTTGCGTATGCATGCCACAGACATGGGTCTAACGTAAGACGCTTGAAGTATGAAGCAAGCGAGAGTGAGGGCAGCACAAAGAGGGATTCTCTGTGCCAGTCCTCACAATGAAGAGGCACACTCACAAAAAATTTAGCGCACACATTCCTTCAATGGTCAAGGACAAGGAGGTATTTCTTCAAGTGCAGACAGAAAAGATTTAGAATCAATTTGACTTAGGGGGGGAAAGACCTCCGTCTTCTAGAGACGAAATTGTTTTTCTGCTGAGCACCCACAATCTCTACCGGTGAAGAGGCAAGGAAGAGATCGGAGAACAGAATAAGAAGTCTACGCTGCTGAACAAAAGAAACAAAAGGAGACATAAAGCAAGCAAAGAGAGGGGGCAAAATTGCAAATTTCAACAGCAAGCAACTACCCTAAAAAAAAAAGAGAGAGAAGCCTTCTACTAAGGATTTTAGGCTGGACTGACAGCCCTTTTCTGAGCAGGCAAACTGCTCGGAGTCTGCAGAAAAGGGGGTCCAAGCCCACAAAAGCTCCGTCATTTCATCCATGCCTTCTCCTTCCAACCCTTGATCCTTAAACCAGGGGAGCCTAAACTATGGCCTGCAGGCCAGATCCGGCCCCTCATGCCAATTCATTTGGCCCACACTGCCCTCATTGTTCCTGGAAGTGGAAGTAAATCACACCTGTGGGCCATAGTTTGGGCACCCCAGGTTTAAGCAGAGAAAATGGCAGCCTAAAATCTAACTCATCCAGTTGCAAAAGAGATTGCAAGGCACGTTTTACTTCCGCTTCCGGTGGGAGGAACCATGTGACCGGCCCACTGAACTACGTGACGCTGAACCACATGACCGGACCACGGTCCAAAAAGTTTGGGCAGGTCTGCCTTAAACCATCACCTGCCCTGTCGAAGTCTGTGCCAATACGACCCCCTCTGCCCACATGCAGAGTGCTGTCTCTTTGCCTCATTTCCTACTGGCATCCGCTCCTGAGACAGCAAGGGGGAAGAAGGAGGCTAGTGTCCCTGGGGATGCAGGCGGTTAAACTGCTGTCCTGTAACCAAAAGGTTGTGAGTTCGATCCTGACCAGGGCACAAGGTTGACTCATCCTTCCAAGGTCACACTACCAAGTTCTTCTTCATGGTCTCTCTGAATCCACACAAATGGATTCATCCGTGTGGATTCAGAGGAGACCAAGAAGGAGGAGAAGGAGGAGGAGAAGGAAAATAAGGAGGAGGAGAAGGAGGAGGAGGAGAAGGAAGAGGAGAAGGAGGAGAAGAGTTACAGGAAAGCCACCACCAGTGGTACAGGGGTTAAAACTGCTGTCCTGCAACCAAAAGGTTGTGAGTTCGGTTCGGGATCCAGACTAACCCAACCTTCCACCTTCCTGAGATTGGGAAAATGAGGGCCCAGTGTTGTTGGGGGGGGGGGGGTAAAATGCTAATTAATTTGTGAACCGTCCAGAGAGGGCACTAAGAAGCGCTTCTATGGGGCGGGATAGGCGCCTGGGGTGGCGTGGGGGGAGTATATCAGCAGACCAGAGCCAGGGCTGTTGCAACCAGGAGGCCTTACCAAGGGCTTAGCAGTTCCTTTCTCTCGCTCTTCTTTTAAATAAGCCAGATCATATGCTTTATTAAGCAAAGTCTTAATCATTCCAGCCCCACTGGGCCCTTTGCTATGCACCAGCCATTAAACACACAATTAGCCTGCATTTACAAATCAGTAAAAAGAATGGAGGGGGTCTCTGGCTGCCCCCCCCTCTTCCCTGGCCGCTGCTTGAGGGAGGGGAAAGAAGGGAAATATTTCTCCCTCCAGCTGAGCCCTGTCCTCCACCGGTGCTGCTATCTAGTCAGAAGGGGTCCACAGAAAAAGCCTCCTCCAAGATCCAGGTATTTCTGAACCCCAATCAGGCGTACCCTGGTAACAGCGCCCTTGTGCTGCCAGCTCATCTTTCTCACACTAGGTCAGGCAAAAGGAGCTGCAGAATGAACTCGCCCAAAGGGTGCCTTCATTGTTGTTCAGTTGCACAGTTGATTCCAACCCTTTGCAACCCCATGGACCATTGTCCGCCAGGCGCCTCTGTTGTCCTCCTCCATCCTCTTCAGCCTGCCTGCCCAGCTCTGAGCCCATTGTGTCTACAATACCACCTAGCCATCTCATTTTTGGCCGCCCCCTTCTTCTTCTTCTTTTGCCCTCCACCTTTCCCAACATCAAGCCCTTCCCAAGTGAATTGGGGCATCAAAACTAATGCAGAACGGTGGCTCAGTGGTTAAGAAGCTCGCCTTGTTAGCTGGAAGGTTGGCAAGTCAGCAGTTCGAGACCTGCGTACTGCATGTCTGAGCACCTGTCTCGGTCCCAGCTCCTGCCAACCTAGCAGTTCAAAAGCAAGATCAATAGGGAGCACTTTGATGGGGAAAAGATCTTGGGGACATGAAAGGAACCTCATTTGGGTGTCCCCTGAGCAGAAAGTTCCTCCAGCAAAGATCCTTCCAACCCAGAAAGTACATCTATGTGCTTCTGACACAATTAAAAGGTAAAAAAATCCAAGAGGACCCACACACACACACCAAAGCAGCATCTGACACTGATTTGTGCAATTAGGCGATGGCATTACTCGCACAATTCTGCCTAATGTGTCCAAGAAGAAACCCTTGCCCAGAACCCTCCAGAACAAACTCTCATAAAACACAATCATCTTATAATTCTTTCCCTTGACATCTATGGGTGAGACAAAGAAGAGTAGACATCTGTGGTGCAGGTCAAGACTTCCTCAATACCAAGTTAGCTTTTCCTGCTCCTCTCCCAGTTTGGGTCCCATCTCCCTGATGCAGGCCAAGGGGCTGGTGGGGCCATCTCACCGCTGCCCTGAAAACCCCACCAAGTGGCACAAACAGCATCCCTGCAAGGCGGGGCAGTTTGACTCCTCAGAGAGCAACAGAGGAGCAGCAATGTCTCCTGCCCTGGCCGTTGGCTTGTGGGCAAAGCCGGCGTTAATTGGCTCTTCTCTCCCTGGCTGCTGTCTGTTTGCTCTGGCCCACTAATCCAATTGAGCCGAGCGCCGAGCCCGTAACAAAGCCGTGAGACATTTGTCAGATCTCAGACAAGACCCGTGGCTAATTTTACAACGTTCATTTATCTTAGCATATTATATCGCTTTAATTTCGTCCCTCTGGATCCCATTACCGCCGACGTACCTTGTAGCCAATGCGTAATGGTAATTGCCATTATTAAGAGTCTAACATGAGCTGGAGCCGCTCCACAAATAAAGCCAGTGAGAAAGATGGGAGACGTCACACTGCACAACAATCCGGGCCGGGCAGGGCGAGACGTGGAACAGGGTGGCAGGGTTAAGAGGGGGGGGGGGGGTTTCAGGATAGCTCCAACACAGGGGAAGCAAGGAGATGTAAGGATAACAAAGCCCATTATCCCACTACCATACCTGCAGACCTGCACCCATTCAGGAAGCCAGCATAAGACCTTTTGCTGTTCCAGAGTACAATAAAACCTCGCATAAAAAGCACCTCGCTTAGAGACGAACTCACTAAAAGAGCAGAATTTTCTCTTAACAACTGAAACCAACCCAAAACTCACTTAACAACTAAATCAGGATTCACTATCCCCCTCCCCGCCAGAAGTCACAATCGGTCACTTACAATGGTGTTTCGCTTAAAGAGCAATCCCGTGGAACGCATTATGCTCTTTAAGCGAGGTGCCACTGTAGTGTGAAGTTCTGCTCCGGGCTAGATAAATTTAGGATAGGTTTCATCCCTGGCTGTTTATGCTTACAAAACAGCCAGGTCAGGTGGGGAAAAGTAATGTGTAGATTAGGGAGCAATATGGAGCACTGCCAATAAAGGGACTGGATTTCTCCCACCATCTTCTGCTCTATATAAAAAGTACAAACGTCTTCTGTCAACAGTCAGCTTTATTATTTGAAGGAAAGGTAGATTAAAAAATCAGTATCACAGAAAAGGTTATAAAAATAAAAATTACCCTTTCCCTGGTAAAACAAGAAAGGTATATCTAGAAAGAAAGGCAGCTGCAGTGGCTCAAGTTGCTAAGATGCTGACTGGGAAGCGGAAGGTCAGCAGTTCGATTCCTGAGTACTGCAGGACGGAAATGAGCTTCCGTCTTCGTCCCAGCTCCTGCCAACCTAGCAGTTTGAAAGCAAGAAATTGCAAGTAGATTAATAGGGACCACTTCAGTGGGAAGGTAACAGCGCTCCGTGGACTCCGGTGTCTAGTCTATGCCTGCCACATGACTATGGAAATGTCTGCAGAAGCAGACAACGCTGGCTCTTCGGCTTAGAAACAGAGATGAGCACTGAACCCTAGAGTCGGATACGACTGGCTTTCGAGCAAGGGAAACATTATATCTATTTATCTATATTTCCTAGCATAATCAGAATTACATTTCACGTACTGTTCAACTCACAAGGAAGCATAGGCAGACTTCTCTTTCCTCCTGCTTTGAACATGCTTCACAATCATGGTGTTTCCTCTCTCTCATTCTAAGATACCCAAACCCATCTTTCACCCTTTGTCCCACCTTTTCCTCTCTGACCTCCAACAAGACTTCACATTCAGTGTGCATCATTCCTACTTCCATTCTCACAGTCCCAGCTTATTTTGAACTCCAAGAGGACAGGGATCCGCCACACCTGGCTCAAAGGCCACCTTCCATGCCTTTCTGCACCACCTCTCAGGAAGCAAAGAAACAACAGCATCCATTTTAAACTCCACAAACTAAAGGCTCCATTTTCATTTCATTACAGCATGAACTGGAAAAAAAAAAGATCCTTACAAAGCAAGGACATAAGAGAGGTGGGATTTCCATCCATTTGGATGTGCTGAGCAGTGTCGACAAGAACCAAGTAGAAGGCCGATAGGATTTGTGGAACTCCAAGAGACCAATGAATGAGGAGGCGAGGTGTAAGTTCCCCCAGAACTGCAAAGTCTGGCACCAGGGAAAGGTCCTGAGTTGTACTTAAACAACCGGCAAGCCTGCCCAGCACAAGAAGCAGTGGTTGTTCATATCTTAGGTACCCCTCAAGCAAGAAGGGTTTCAATTGGTACTAAAGACATCTTGGTTGACCTCAGGGCAAGAAAAGGCAGATATGCACAAGTCCACTGATACAGAGCAGAGGACATCAGGGCCATGCCAATGTCAGCGGAGACCTGGAGCTGGACACTTACCTAGAGCAGCTCACCTAGTCAACCCTTCTGTTCCTTCTGCCATTTGTCAAGGAGACACCTCTAGAACATACCTGTCAAGTTTCGGGAACTTTCTGTCAAACCCCCATATTTTACACTCTTCCCCGCTGTCATCCCGTAGTAGTTCGACTGCAATTAGACTGGAGGCCAGCACAGGATAAGCATAGCTGTCCAGTTTCCCAGCTTGGACGGGAAATTTCCCTTATTTGACAGAAATTTCCCAAAACTTAACAGGTATGCTCTAGAAGTCCACCCAGGGGACAGGGAAGCAACAACATCAACTCCCAGTCTGAAGAAGCAAGTAGCATTTCACCCTGGAAGTGACGCACAGCCACCTAGGAACCACTTTGGCATGCCCTGCTCGCCATGAACCTGGAGAAACAGCCACGATCCCTGATCTCTAAACATACATCCCCAAATATGCTTCAGACTCCATACACACAACTTGAATCTAGAAAGAGCATAAGAATAGAAACTGGGAGTTTGGGTCAAATGAACTGAAGCACACAGCTGAAAAGAGTGACTTTTTCGGGCAGCAGTTGCTAATTTCTGGGAAAATAAGTGTTTGTTCTTCTGGACCCCATCTCTCAAATCTTAACTTACAAGAGGTTTTTTTTTGTGTATTTTTAGGTACCAAAGTTGTGGTCCAAGGAAGTTGCCTTGTCAGCTTCGCTTCATCCTCTGCACAAAAACAACACCTGCCTATAATATATTGATATGCACGTTGAGACAGCCTCTCCCTCTGCCACTTAACACACAGCGTCTCTGGATGCATCTGCTGAAGTCAACAGGGATGGGAGAGATGCCTCCTCCTCTGAGACCCAAAGTTAACACACCTGTTGAGTTATCTGTTACCATAACAGGATCAATGCCACACTCACCTCCAGTACCCCCACCCACCCAGTCCCCATGTTTTACCTGTCAATGGTGTGGTCCCTAGAGACACATTCAGATTTCAGGATCTCCCCCAAAGAGTTGCAAGAAACCTTGTAACCTTCTTAGCATTTGATCAAAACCAGGCAAATGCCATCAGAAACCTCAGCTGGGAAGAAGTTCCTCCAAACAATCAAACACAACAGTTGGCACCCTGGGCAAAGTTATGTTTCCTTCGCCACCCTCTCAAACGCCACGTATTCTCCTTGAAAGAAAGAAAAATGTTTCAAGGAAAGATGGCCAAGCTTTGCTTTCTGCAGAGTGAAAACGTAATCTTCTCTGGCATCCAAACATAAAACAAGAAGCAATCCAATAAAGCGCAGGCGAACCTTAGAATCGATCCAAAGCCACTCGAGGAGCTCTAATGGACAGCGCTCTCTGCCTATCCATCAAAAGCCAAGACCTGAGAACAGCCACACATTTCCACCAGGTCTGGCAGGATGACATCACCCCCGTCATGATGACTCAGCTCAGGTCTGCATCATCCATGACATCACTTTGGAGGAAGAGATGCAGCAGCCAGCTCAGGCTGAGTGGAGTCCTTTCTGCAGGACTACAATTGCCCTCTGTGCTTTTTAAGGGCCAGCACCCCAAAAAAGCATGCCTAGCTCTTCATAAGACAGAAGAGCAAAATCCCATGGAGTCATGACCATATTATTATTATTATTATTATTATTATTATTATTATTATTATTATTATTATTATTATTATTATTATTATTATTATTATTATTATTTAGCAAACAGACAGGAAAAGGGGGAAATCTGGAATGTACTAGCCCAGAGATGGGCAGTCTTGGCCCTCCAGCTGTTCTTGGACTTCAATTCCCAGAAGCCCAAGTCAACACACCAGCTGGTCAGGGTTTCTGGGAATTGAAGTTCAAGAACAGCTGGAGGGCCAAGACTGCCCATCACTGTAACTAGCCACTGGTAGCCAAGAGAAAGAGTCAGAAACTTTGATGTCTACAACTGCTAAGGGAAATTTATCAATACACTCAAACTTCTGCTTCCATCGATTTGATAAGGGAGTCGGACGACCCGCCTCTAGGCTGTGAAGTTTACTTGGGAGTCAGCTTTAGCCAGCTTTGTTGAGCTCACAAGGAGTAAGCATACACCGGACAAGGTTTGAAAGACTTACCTCTCAGTTGTTCTGGATCCCAAGGTCTGGCCCAAACGGCTCATCCAACTCTGCTCAGCTTTTCCACGCTCACTGGGCTCTTCGGTCTTGTCTTTGAAAGATGGAGCTTTCTGCCAAGAGAGATACATGTGCCATATCAGTCAACAGATCTTACAGATGCTTTTCTCAATTGAAGCATTGATAACAGTGTCCTTGTTCTCTGAGCAAAATTTCAACAACAATAAAATCCTTATCAACCTTCAACTTCACCTGTCCTCCAGGTAAATCACAGCTCTCTCAACAAGGAAGACCAAACATGTGTGTGTGTGACTCAGCCAGTGCCATCAGCTCAAACATGGGTTTCCCACGAAAGGGGAAAGAGAGGGAAGACACCAACTGAAGAATGAGATAAAAACCAACCTTGAAGGTGCATGAAAATATGATTTATTCAGCACAGTGCCTTTTGAATAATCTTGCACAAGGAGAAACACTAAATCAAAGGCACTTTACTCCCTATGTACAACAACATAATCATACAAACTGCATTTTTGAGTGCAACGCTTCCAGAGTCTTTTCTCTTCCTTTTGCATGTAAGCCAAACACTATGACCTATCTACTACACCTCAATCTACTATATGCGTATAGTGACAGGGTGCTACAAACCTACACCAGTTGAGAATATATGCCCTCTTGTTGGTATTGCTCCACCTAAGATCAGGACAGAAGTAGCAGTGGATGTTGAGAGAACTCAGCAAGAGAAGGACCCTCCTCGACACCCTCTGAATGGAGATGAGCCTCAAGCCCACCGAGTCACATCCAGGAAGAGATTTAGGGCAAGAACAAACATTCTTGAGGGCAAGAAAGAGCAAAATCCAAATTAGAAGATGGAGGGAGGACAAGGAACAACTTTAAAGGAGGATATGGCTGAGGAACTCAACCTCCTCTACATCACTTTGTGGACCCTGAACAGGCTGAGGGTTGACGTCCCTCTATCAACAGGCTGAAGTGGGGGCTGCCGGCGGACAACAACACGCTATGTGAATGTGGCGAGAGACAGAATCCATGGGCTCATTTACTGGTCTGCCGATGACTGCCAGAAACATGCACCGATGAGGACTTAAGTTTGGCCAATGCCAAAGCCAAGAACCTGGTTTTATTTTGGCAGTCCAAAGTTTGATTGGTACACAAAAGAAGAACTACACCTCATAGAGCTTTACAACAGTCTTGTGAGATAGTCTGCTTTTACGTTAGGCAGCAGGGCTACCAATAAGAGTCTGTGGCTAACTTTTAATACAATAGAACCCCCGCATAACGTTAAAACTTGGTTCCATGAGTCTTAGTGTTATCTGATTTTTAACGTTATGCGATACATGCATCGCATAACGTTATAATCCTATGGGATGAATCGCACGTTAAAACTCCATAGAGATGCATTGTAACCGGCAAATGTTATGCAATACATCCCATAGGATTTCAACGTTATGCGATGCATCCCCCACCCCCCAATTGCCTAACACTATCCAAGGTATTACTGTAATTGCATTTTCACAACAACAATCCTTGCAGGGCCCCACCAGGCCATGGTATGTTATCAACGCAGAAGAGAATGGGGCAACTCAGCTTCTAGACGGAGCCTGGTACTACCTGTCCATAGGTCTCTCTCTCTCTCTCTCTCTCTCTCTCTCTCTCTCTCTCACACACACACACACACACACACACACACACACACACACACACACACACACACACACACACACACACACACACACACACACACCAATTCTGTGCAAAATAGCCCAACTTAGAAGGAAGGCACTTGGGAACCAGTGGCAGTCCTTGCGCTTGACTTACACTCCGCCTTTGGATCCGATCTTTAGCAGGACCATTAAACAAGAGTAAATAAGAGAGCCTCTCACGTGAGGCTGATTGAGAAACTCATTTGCAAAGTGATAGGCAATAATTGCAAAGTTTTCCTGGAGCCTGAAGGAGGGAGTGGGCTGTTTGTCATGCTAGCATTCTGTGCAGTACCTCCATTCATCACGCCTGTCAGTGTCAGGCACTGAAACATTTAACTGTGCTTCCCCCCCCCCCCCTTTAGAAACCCCATCAGTCACGGCACATGCTAGGAGGATGTTTAGACCACCAGAGCTGACTGCCAAACCCACAGAATTCCCCTACCCCCAGCCCGCCCTGCATGCATGTTGTATCTTGATCTTCTTCAAAGTTCATGAGCTCTCAGCCACATGGACAGCAAACTGCAAAGTTATGTTCCTTTCTGCTCAAGTGCTGATTGGAGATAAGAGCACTCCCGTCTTGGAGAAGTTCTTGAGGCAGGGAGAGGACCTGACATATGGTGGTGGTGGTGGGGCCTTCTCTAGAATGGGGCCTTCTCTAGAATGAGGAGACAAGGCTGCTTGAGATTATGAATCAGGACCATGGACAGACGGAGTGAGTTGGAGCTCCTTGGGCTTAGCCAAGTGGGATGGCCAACTGGTGAGTGGAGAAACAAACCATTGCCATAGAATCGCTGAGTTGGAAGGGGCCTTTGAGGTCATCAAGACCAACCCCCACCCCCACTCAATGCAGGAACCCAAACCAAAGTAGACATAATAGGCAAAGTTCAAGGTTGCCCTTGTTCAAAAGCCAGTAGTATCCAACTATAAGGTTCAGTGATCATCTCTGTTTACAGCCAAAGAGCCAGTGCTGTCTGTATCTGTAGATGTTTCTGTGGACACGTGACAGGCATGACTAGACACAGGAGTGCACGGAACACTATTTACCTTCCCATCGAAGTGGAACCTATTGATCTACTTGCAATTTCTTCCTTTCACACTGCTAGGTTGGCAGGAGCTGGAACAGACAAGGGGAGCTCACTCACTCAGCCATACAGCACTCGTGTCTCAAACTGCTGACCTGCTAACCTTCCGATCCTCAAGTTCAGCACCTTAACCACTATGCCACTGAGTCCCAAGATATGATAAGAGGGTTGTCCAATTCTCTCTCGAATGCTTCCAGGGGTGGAGCACTTACCACCTTTCGAAGCAGTTGGTTCCACTGTCGTACTGTTCTAACAATTAAGAAGTTTCCCTCCTGATCGTTAATCTCTATCTGGCTTTCCTTTCTTTCTGGCGTCCCTTCTGATCCCAGCCACAGTAAGAGCCACTGCTGTGGCCACATCAAATTTACAAAATACACCAGCAAGCTTGGAGGGGGGAGAGAAGCCTGTGAAGAAAAACAGAGGTTTTGAAGTAGGACGGAGAGGTATAAGTCAAGGCGTGGTTTTAGCTACGGTGGGGTTTGTAGGAAGTGCATGGAATGGGAAGCCTATGCTCCACATTTGTATTAGCCATCCTACCACTGCGCCCACAGCCCATTGGCTGGAAGAGGGGCTTGCTGGTTAAGTGCATCAAGCTAATTCATTTTAACAAGTCAATTAAAAACACACAGGGACTGCAGTTTAGTGGTAGAGCTCACACTCTGTGTACGAGAAGACTCTGGGTATGATCTGTGGGGCAGTTAAAAAGGACCTGCAAACAGCCGATGATAGGAAAGAGGACCACTGTGAAGCATGGATTGCATCTGCCCAACAGAGTAATCCATACCAGGCTAAATTAATAGTCTAACCCAGGGTTTCTCAACCATGGCACTCCAGGTGTTCTTGGACTTCAGTTCCCAGAAGCCCAAGTCAGCACTCCTGCTAACCTGCCACTCTGACTCAGCCATGTGCTTGAGTAGAGCGGGGTATAAATCCAATAAATAAATAAATAAATAATCAGGGCTACTGGGAATTGAAGTCCAAGAACATCTGGGTACCCAAGGTTGAGAAACCCTGGTCTGACTTGTTGCAATGCTGGTTCTTATGCCTTCATAGGATAGGATCAACAGCTGTTGTGGGGGGGGGGGACTAATTGTGTTTTAGAGCCGCGTTTCCTAAACTATGTGGCACTGAACACTGTTAGACTTCAATTCCCATTGGCTGATCAGTGCTTTGGGAAGCTGTCTTAGGCTTCTGGGAATCCAAAAACCAAAGATTGGGAAACACTGTTTTAGATGGCGCCTCTTGGCCGTTAGATGTTCAAAGACCAGTTTCTGTCTTCCAGCAGTCAGGTTGGCTGGGGACCATGGGAGTTACTGTCCACCACATCTGGAAGATGCCCAAGCATGCAGTAAGTATCTGGATGTCTTATCCACAGCCTCTACTGAGAACATTCAACCAGACCTGGAGCAAATTACAACAGCTGTTTTCCAAAGAGAAGGAAGAGCATCTCAGAGTCCCGGATCCTCCTCTCTCCTTTGGGATGGCCAATATTGCTCTCCAACGACCCATTGGGGAAAAGCATTCAGAAGATAGGAAATCCAAATGGAGGAGAAATTGCTCTTCACCTTCAATGAGATCCCACCTACTTGTGACTCCGGGCCTGAACCTTCTCCGCTCTGTGGCCTCCTTCTAGTCTGAACAGGCTTTTACAGGCTCAGGATAATTAAGCATTCATTTCCGCAATATATTTTAAAGAGTCTTCGGGTTTTTTATAGGCATGTTTTATCTCCCAATTTCCCCCCTTGTACCTTGATTGCTTTGTAATTAATATTTTTATGTTGCAATACTCTTGTGATTTATAAAGCTTACTACCTCAGCCCCTATAGAGGTGCCGCTTTGTAAATCTGAGGAAGTTTTGGGGGGGAAAGTTGAAAGTTAAAAATTAATAATATTTTTTAAAAAGTTAGAAAAGTTACAGAAGACTGGCTAGCACAGCTGGCAAGAGTTTCAAGGCCACCTCTGGCGCTCCCCAGTTGGGTTTGACAAACTCATCTCTTCCAGAAATCAACTTCTGATGGAAGCCAGGAGCAAAGAGGAAACCTGCAAAGGGCCAGCAACCAAACACCTGCTGTGTCCTGAAATTAGGTGCTGCACGGATGTTGTGAGATGCTGATAAAATCAGGGACTCGAGAACCGTGACGGTTGCAGCTGTGGCTGAACGCATACATTTGTAGGGGGGAACGGTGGCCAGGATTCTGGAGGCAGACCCTTGGGACACGATGTGCTTCGTGTGGCCCCATTACGACATTCACACCCCGACTCAGCTCACCAAGAAATTGGCTGCTTCTTGCCATTGTCCAAAAGAAGTGGGACTTGGACAAAAAAGAAAAGAGAAAGAAGGCGGACGATTTCTGTTTTGGAGAAGCTCCGCTATGTCCACCTGGGCCTGTCTGAGAGGAGGGGTAGGTAAGAGATTGACAAAGATCCTGAAATCCACAGATGTCCTGGTGGTGCAGGAGTTAAAGTGCTGTACTGCAGCCAAAATGATGTGAGTTTGATCCTGGCAGGGATCAAGGTTCACCCAGCATTCCATCCTTACGAGTTCAGTAAAATGAGGACCCAGCATGTTGGGGGGGGGGGGAAATGCTGCTTATCCTGTGAACCGCCCAGAGAGTGCACTGGGCAGCAATGGGGCGGGATAGAAGTGGCATTGCTATTGCTATATCCTTGTTAAAATATAACAACATTCTAATTAAGGGCTATCCACAATGTCTATTTCTTCCCCTATGCTCTATCAAGTTCTTCTTCGTGGCCTCTGTCAATCCACATAATTGTGCAGCATATGCACAGTAAACCCACTTGTGTAGATTAACAGAGAGCCATGAAGAAGAACAGTTAGAACCATGCTGACAAACCTTGGCACTCCAGATGTTCTTGAACTTCAATTCCCAGCAGCCCAAGCCCCTGTGAATCCACACGAATGGGTTTGCTGCAGTTCATCCAGCCCTCGCCGCGCCGCCCATGTCGCTCCTGGAAGCGGAAGTAAAATGTGCCTGTACGCTTAAGGCTCTTCCGGGTTAACCCTTCCTCCATACGGGCGCATTTTACTTCCACTTCCGGGAGTGACGAAGGCGGCGTGGGCCAGATGAATTGCAGTAAACCCATTCGTGGGAATTGAAGTCCAAGAACATCTGGAGTGCCAAGGTTTGCCATCAAAGAGTTAGAGGTAAGCAGCCTGTCATTGTAGAGCCCTGGTGGTGCAGGGGTTAAACAGCTGTCCTGCAGCAAGAACATTGTGAGTTCGATCCTGACAGGGATCAAGGTTGACTCAGCCTTTTTCATCATTCCGAGGCCATTCAAATGAGGACCCAGCATGTTGTGAGCATAGAAATGTAATAGCTGTTGCTATTTGCTATACTTCTCTGGTGCATGGCTTCTACACTCTTTTGGCACTGGAACCACTTAGATGACCCAAAGTGAAGGCTGCCTTTCCATGGTTGGAGTCAGGAACAAAAAGGAATTGATCTCAGAGGAGGAAGAGGAAGGAAGCGAGTCTAAGAGTGCCAATCCACCTACAGATTTAGAGAAGCCAAAGCAAAATGCACTTGGGTCCCTCTGAACACCTTATTGATTCCTACACCACCACTGCCCCAACCACTGCTTCAGTTCCCCTGGGACATGAACTGATGTCCTGTTTCATGTGTGGGTCTCCAATGTTGGACTCCAAATCCCATCAGTGAATGACATTATGGTGAAGGACCTTAACAAGGGCCTGTTTTCTGGCACAGGATGAGGGTTGAGCCTGTGATGGCGAACCGTGGCACTCCAGGTGTTCTTGGACTTCAATTCCCAGAAGCCCTAGCCCCCGTGAATCCACACAAATGGGTTGGCTGCAATTCATTTGGCCAACGCCACCCTCATCACTCCTGTAAAATGCGCCCATATGGGTGCGTTTTACTTCCTCTTCCAGGAGTGACGAGAGCAGCACAGTATGGGCCGGATGAATCACAGCAAACCCATTTGTGTGGATTCACGGGTGCTTGGGCTTCTGGGAATTGAAGTCCAAGAACACCTGTAGTGCCAAGGTTCGCCATCACAGGGCTAAGCTCTCCTGCCTTCTCCCGAAACTCTACCCTGGAAATCCCTCTCCTTGCTGCAGGCTTTGGAATAGCGTTTCTTCTCTTGCAGCAGTTTCACTTTTGCTCTTGCAAGAGCTCAGATCTCGTTGTTAAATGCCATTGTGTCATTTCCAACCCAAAGCAACCCTATCAAAGAGAGCTCTCCCAAATGTCCCACCCTCTACAGCCTTGTTCAGCAATTGCAAACTCAAGCCCATGGCTTCCTTTAACAAGTCAGTCCTTCTCACATTTTTCTTCCCTCTTTTCCTCCTGCCTTCCCCCGTACTAGGCACAGCTTTCTTGCTTTCATCTCCTAATAATAATAATAATTTTGTGTCAGAGATTACTCTGCGTTGAAAGGATTTTTGCTGGAGAAGCTCCGCTCGGGGGACGCCAAACGAGACTCCTTTCATGTCTCCAAACGCAGCCCTCGGTTATTGAAACTCAACCTTCCAGTCTCCAGCTCAGCATCTTAACCACTAAGCCACCGGAGGAGTTGCTGCTTTCTCAAAGCAAGACAAGCCTCAGCATCATCTTTTTTGCCTCCAGAGACAACAGTTCAGGCTTGTTTTGCTTTTCCAAGACTGACCCGTTTGTATTTCTGGATGTCCAGAATATCTGCAAAACTCTCCCCCAGCGCCATATTTTCAAAGGAATCAATTTTTTCCCTCCTGTCAGTTTTCTTTACTAGGAGATTTAGTGATTTTAATATGTATCTGCCCAGAGGAGCCAGCTTCCAATAATTGTTGCAGTATATAAGTGGAATAAATAAATAAATAAATGGGTACTGCTCAGATTTCAATCCTATACATGGAGATCAGGAATACAAGAGTGTGGACGATCTTGGTCTCCAGGGAAATATTCTTAAGCCGGATGGTCTTCTCTAAACCCTTCATTGCTGTCCATCCAAGCCTCAGTCTTTCAATTTATTGGCTGCATTCTCCATTTGATTTGATGATTAAACCCAAAATAATACAAAAATCTTTCAGTGTCTTCATTAAGCTACATTAAGCACAAAACAAAATTGACCATCTAAGCTTCACTTTGGCAGTTTACAGTTTGACCTCGACATGAAAGAACTACCTTAAAGTTGTGTAAGTCTTCTGTCGTGACACTATCATCTCCTTAATGTCCATCTGCGGTCCTGCTCTGGCCCTTTCCTCTTTCATTAAAAGTCACTTCTGGTCATTTGTTGTAACTGACCGACAGTGACCCTCATAGGGCTTCCTAGGTAAGCTGGACATTTACGGACACCAGTGGCTTAGTGGTTAAGACGCTGAACTTGACAACTGGAAGGGTGACAGGTCAGCAGTTCGAGCCCCGACTGCTGCATGACGGATTGAGCACCCTTCTCTGTCCCAGCTCCTGCCAACATAGCATTTCAAAAGCAAGAAACTGCAAGTAGCTAAATAGGTACCACTTCGCTGGGAAGGTGAACAGCATTCTGTGCACTCCTGTGTCTAGTCATGCCTGCCACAAGACCATGGAAACATCTGCAGATGCAGACAGTGCTGGATCTTTGGCTGTAAACAGAGATGAGCACTGAACCCTAGAGTCAGATACAACTGACTTTAATTTTAATTTAATTCTTTGATTTTTATGCTGCCCACTCAGGCAAACCCGACTCAGGGCGGCGGGTGACCTTTACCTTTTACCAATGAGCTTCTCTGGCTGAGCAGGGATTCAAACCCAGGCCTCTTGGGTCCTAGTTCATCACTCTACCCATGAGATCACACTGGGTGTCCCAGTATGTTCCAGTAGCAGAGCAGGAAGGCCACCTGAGTCCTCCAGCCCAGCCTCCAGTAGCAGAAGGGCCAGCGGACATTGGCACGGCATTTGCCATGTTCCCTGCGCATGTATGGTTTTGGAGAGGGGAGGTTTTGCCCCTTGTATAATATGGCAGGTAGGAAGGGGTTAATCCCATCAGAAGTCCCTGCGCATGTCTGGCTTTAGAGCTAGCTGCCAGCTCCCTGAACTCCTCACTTCTTTATTTATAATTACTTATCTAATTGACAACCTTATGTGCTTTCCCCCTTCTTATGTGCTAATTCCATCTTCTTTGTGGCGCTTCTGTTCTCAGGGAAGCATCTCTTTCTCATTAGGTGAAACCGTGAGAGGCAATTAGTCATGACAAATAAACAGAGAATTGTATTTCTGTTAATTTCTTAGACACCCAGACCGTTGAGGTGCTGACACTGCTGTCTTCCCGTGATGTTAGCGGTGTGCCGGGCCCGCTCCCGGTCTTGGGTGTGAAGGGGCTTGGGTGTGTCAATGATGCCAAGAGCAATGCCTTCAGGAGGCCAAGATCCATTACGAGCCTGGACTCTAAGCAGGGCCACGCAAAGTGGGTGGAGTGGTCACCCTTGAGATGTCAGACCAAGAGGCATCCAACCCCTTCCAGAGAAGGACCACATCAGCAGAAGACAACAATGGATAGTTCCAAATAGTGATGCGTCTTCCTTAGTCCTGCTTGGAGAAGTGAGCCCACAGCCTGGAGGATCCCGGGGCCAACAATACGGCCCAAGGAAGGTTGCTTCACCCACAGCAACACTGAAAACTTTCTCCTCCAAGCCTGCACTGGAGTCATGCGGCCCCGACGCATAGCCGACATCAGCAAGGGCAACGGGTCCCATCGCTGTGGGTTGAGGAAAGGGTCACCACACTTAGGTTTCCTTGCTCGAAAGCCAGTCGTATCTAACTCTAGGGTGCAGTGCTCATCTCTATTTCCAAGCCAAAGAGCCAGCGCTGTCTGCTTCTGCAGACGTTTCCGTGGTCATGTGGCAGGCATGACTAGACACTGGAGCGCACGGGACGCTGTTACCTTCCCACCGAAGTGGTCCCTATTTATCTACTTGCAATTTCTTGCTTTCAAACTGCTAGGTTGGCAGGAGCTGGGACAAACATGGGTGCTCATTCCGTCCTGCAGTACTCAGGAATCGAACTGCTGACCTTCTGCCTTCCAGTCAGCGTCTTAGCTACTTGAGCCACTGCAGTCCCTTAAGGAAGATGAAAAACAAATTAGAGCAGGCACAGAGAAGGTCGAGAAAGAGGGTCAGAGGAATGGAAACCAAGCCCGAGGATGGGGTGCCCAAACTTTTCAGGCTGTGGGCCAGTCACGTGGTTCCTCCCACTGGAAGTGGGAATAAAACACACCTTGCAATCTGCTTTGCAACAGGATGAGATAGATTTTAAGCTGCCATTTTCTCTGCTTAAACCAGGGGTGCCCAAACTAATGCCTTTGGGCCGGATCCACCCCCTGATGCCAATTCATCCGGCCCACGCCGCCCTGGTCTCTCCCGTAATCAGAAGTAAAATGTGCCCGTGGCGCATTCAACTTCTGCTTCCAGGAGTGGTGCGGGTGGCATTCAAGAGAGGATTGGACGGCATCCACCTGTCATACCTGGTCTGATTCGGACTCGTGCCTTGAGCAGGGGGGGCGGTTCAGATTTGATGGCCTCACCGACCTCTTCCAACTCAGCTATTCTATGATCCGCACATTAAAAGGCTGGCCCACAGCTGGTGGCTTTATTTAGCTGTTTAGGAAGTGGCCTCCTCCCAATGTGGCGCCATCCTCTTGCATAACGGATGAAAAGAGTTTCACAAACTCCTTTTTTTTTATTTCTTTCACTTCTACTGTTTGTTAAAAACCTGCCTTTTGAAGCCTGTCATTTTAAAAGCTCTTTCCTGCCTTCAAATGAGCATTTCCAAACATCTTTTAGCAACAGCCGAGAAAAGCACAGTGTTAAATAATAATTTTAAAAGCCTCCCCCCTCACCCCCCAATATGCATCATGCTTGCAACTGGAATTGTCAACCTGAAATTTTCTGTACCAACTCCTCAAAATAAAGTGGAAGAAGAAGAAACTTTTACCCACCTGGTAATTTTGCTTAAGCACTTTCTTTGAATCCTACTGAAGCAACCAACTGGGCCAAAATACCAGCTTTGTGACACCAAGAAGTTGGAAATAATCAAAAGCCACATAATAGTTCCACATTCTCTCTTGTGGTCGATCAGCTAAAAGGAAACACACGCTACAAATGCACACAAGCACACCCGCGCACCCTGCGATCTCACCAGCAGGCAGAGAGAAGCAGAGGCACCGTTTTGAGAAACGCCACACTTCAAGCACAGCAAACCATGAGCGGCAGCCGCTTCTCCAGCTGCTTTTGTAGAGAAAGCAATGCGGATTTCTGGTCGCAGCTTTTTCACACTCAAACCAAGCCATGGAAGAGAGAACACAAGCTGGGCAAAGCAGCGCCTAGCTAGACTCGCCAAAACTCCATGCGCACCAAAAGACATTAGGTCACCTTCAAGCAAGGAGAGGTAGTGGAAGCCTCCAAAGAAGTCCAGAGCCATAGCTCCAAAGGAGAGCAGACATTCCCTGGTAAGAAGCTCCCATCCTACGCCTCTCCAACCTCAAAGGATCAGTCCACGTGTCGTGAGTGGACAGAGTTGGGGCTACTTTACTGGGGAGACCTGGAGGCAAAATGATTGTTGTTCGTGTTCAGTCGCACAGTCGATTCTGACCCCTTGCGACCCTATGGACCATTGCCCTCCAGGCACCTCTGTCCTCCACCATCCTCCTCAGCCTGCCCAGCTCTGCGCCCACTGCGTCTACCACACCATCCATCCATCTCATCTTTGGACACCCCCTTCTTCTTTTGCCCTCCACCTTTCCCAGCATCAAGGCCTTTCTCAAGGGTTTCACTGTGGCAAGAAACTGGCTCCCTCACCCGTGAAGAACAGTTCGAGGTAGATTGAGCATCACAGTTGCAGTTTAGATGGTGCATTCAGTTTCACACGGAGACCCCAAATAAGTTCCATGGTTCACAATCCTTTACTGCCAAATCAGTGAATGACCCTTGATTATCCTCCGGATGGATATGTGCAGTGGTGGGATTCACTCTGTAGGTGTGGCATGGTGCGCATGGCCAGGGGGAAAGCCCGGCATTGCACCTGGATTAGGACTACTTTTTTTCAAAACTTTGGTGGGCGGGGCCAGCCAAAATGTCTGCTACCAGTTCTGGCGAACTGGGGCAAACCTGCTGATGCCCACCACTGGATATTTGCCTCAAGTCTGCCGGTTCAGAACAAGGAAGAGCTTTATGGCAAGAACCACCATTCTTGGGGTAAGGTTGTCCTTGCTTGAAACCCTTGCTTGAAAGCCAGTCGTATCAGACTCTAGGGTTTGGTGTTCATCTCCATTTATAGCCAAAGAGCGTCTGCAGATGTTTCCACAGACATGTGGCATGCATGACTAGCAGGGCTGCCCTCGGAGGGGAGGGGACCATCAGGACTCCCATCCTGGGCCCAGAGATGACAGGGGCCCACCACTGCCGAGAAACCACTGATGTGTGCATGCACAAACAAACCATGCATGCGCAGAAAACCACAGGGGTGCGGCGGTGCCAGGAAATCACTGATGCATGCATGCACAAACAAACCATGCATGCACAGAAAACCACAGGGGTGTGGCCAAAATGGGGGGGGGGCGCGTACTGGGCCCGGAAATTTCTGATGCCAGCCCTGATGACTAGACACCAGAGTGTAGCGCAGAACACTGTTTACCTTCACACTGAAGTAATATCTATTTATCTACTTGCAATTTCTTTCATTTGGCAGGTTCTGGGATGGATGACAGTTCACTCTGTCATGCAGCACTTGGGTCTCGATCTGCTGACCTGCCAACCTTCCAGACGGCAAGTTCAGCATCTTAACCACTAAGCCCAAAGCACAGATACAGAGGGACAAAACTGCAGCACTGGGATGGGACCCCAAAGGTCATCAAGCCCATCCTGCAGCTGAGGAGAGAAATCCAGTGCCAAAGCCTCCCTCAAGGAAGCCCATCCAGCTTCTACTCAAAAAGTCTTCCATGAAGGAAAACCTCTGGAGGTGATTCCTTTCGCCTTCAAACAGCTCCGACGGCCAGGAGTTTCCCACTTTTCCCAAGGCAAACTTGCCCACAGTCTTCCACTAATCCCCAAAGAACTTGGTTTCCAAACTCTTGACCATCTTGATGCCAAGAGACACCGCTGGATGCCACCACCACCCCATGTGCACCCATCCATTGTGCCTGCCCAGAGGTCCCTCTACCCTCACCGAGAGGAGGCTGGGAGGGACTTTTCAGTGCTTCCCTGGGAACCCTTGAGCAGGGCCGGTGACCTTTGCAGCCACCCATGGCATCTGTTTTGAGCAGAGCAGGCTTTTCATGTGCACAAGAATGGCCTTCTCTCCCTCCCTCCCTCTTTTCTCTCTGGGCGCAGCCTACGCTTTGCACATCTTCAAGAGCGGCCCCAACCAGCAGCGCACCAAAGAAAGCCTTGTTTGAAAGGCAGAAAGTATTCCCAGCCTCCAGCACAAATTAACTTGACTCCTGCCCCTTATTATGGTCTCGGCAAGCTGAAAGCCTTCCTTGAAAGGGAACCAGCAAGCAATTTAGATACAAATTCGGCAGCATGAGAAGGAGCTAAAAGCCGGGTCGAGGATGAATCAGGAGCAGTGGCAGAGGAAAATGTTCCAGGCCAGCCGCTCGCCTTTCCTCACTTGTATTTATTTTATTTTTACCCTCTGATGCAGAAGTCGCAGATTGGGAGATCCAGGTCCTTCTTCCTTTGTGCCCAGGTCAGACTTTAAACTGCCCAAATGAAGCCACCTTCTTGGCTTTGGCTGAACTTCAATCCTCAATGGTGCACGTTTCTGGCAGCAATGTGCAGACCAGTAAATGAGCCAGATTCTGTCTCTCTCCACATTCACACCATGTGTTGTTGTCGGTCAGCAGCCCCCCTTGAGCCTGTTGGTTTTGCATTGAGGGACTCCAACCCTATTTAGGGTCCTCCAAGTGATGGAGGGGAAGTTGCATTTCTCAGCTACATCCTCCTTTCATGCTGTTCCTTGTCCAGTGAGCTCCTTCCTCCAGCTTCTAATTTGGTTTTGCTCTTGTGAACCCTCAAGAATGTTTGTTTTTGCCATAAATCTCTTCCTGGATCTGAACTGGCGGACTTGAGGCTCATATACTTTCAGAGGGTGTCGAGGAGGATCCTTCTCTTGCTTAGTTCTCTCAGCATCCATTGCTACTTCTCTCCTGATCTTAGGTGGAGCCATACCATACCATATGCTTTCACAACTGGTGTAAGTTTGGCGCATCCTGTCACTATGTGCATTGCTTCATGCTGATCACGGCAAGATCCTGACATGGAGCACCAGGTAGGAGTGTCACACCAAAGGCAGCTCTACTCTAACCTTGCGCCAGCCTCACAACCCACTGCCTGTCAGCCTGACCATCGTGAGGATAGAATCAGGGAAAGGGAGACGAACACACCATTTTTATTTTTCGAACTTGGGGAGAAAGTGGGACATAAATTTTAAACCGCCAGTGAAATCCACACAAACCAGCACTCGTCAAGGAAGGCTAATTGAGCTTCTTAGGCAGCTATCCTCCTATCCTGACACCTTTAGCATCCTACTTGGAAATAAAAGTTTATTTTCTGTTTTATCAGCTATGCTTGTATGTCTGGTTTCCTCTGATGAGCTCCAGGCAGCCTGCAAATGCCTCCTCTTTTTTTCTACTTGTAAGCCTCAACCTGACATTGGAATTACCATATTTGGTTCTGGATGGGGCTGTTTTGCCCCAGACAGATCCGGTGCACAACTTGGGGGTCCTCCTGGACTCACGGCTGCTGCTTGAAGAGCAGGTGGCGGCCGTGGCTAGGAGGGCTTTTGCACAACTTCATGCAATTCGCCAGTTGCGCCTGTTCCTGGACCGGGACTCCTTACTCATGGTCACACATGCTCTGGTCACCTCCAGACTAGATTATTGTAATGTGCTCTACATGGGGCTGCCCTTGATGACCATTTGGAGGCTGCAAGTGGTCCAGAATGGTAGTGATAGGGTGTGGACGTTATGCCCGCGCCTCACCACTGCTTCGGGAGCTGCACTGGTTGCCAGTGTGCCTCCGGGTGCAATTCAAGGTGCTGGTTTTGACATTTAAAGCCCTACATGGTAGTGGGCCAGGATACCTAAGAGAGCGCATCGCCCTAAGGACGTCAGTCTGTCCAACCAGAGTGGACCAGAGGGCTTCCCTAATTGTACCATCAGCCAGAGAGGTGCATCTCTCTGGCACAAGAAAGAGGGCCTTCTCAGCATCTGCACCGGCCCTTTAGAAGCTCCTGCCAGTAGAATTACGGTTGCAGATGGAGTTGCTGCCCTTCAGGAAAGGTTTGAAAACCTGGCTGGTGGGGCAGGTATGGGGCCCTGAGGGCAATGTGGCCCCCACCCGCTGGCTCCTATAATAAGATGCACCGCTCTCTTCTGTGGGGTGGGTGGTTTTTCAATGTGGGTGGTTTGTAATGGTTTTTATATTTTTATATTTTATTGTATGTGTTTTTAGATTGTTGGTAAGCCGCCCTGAGTCGGGCTTGCCTGAGTGGGCAGCATAAAAGTTGAAAAATTAAATTAAATTAAATTAAAATTAAATTGGAAGGCAGGCTGGTTTGGGAGAAGAGCAACCAGCCCAAGAGAAGTCAATGAGCATCTAGGAAGCCTCCATCCTGGACTCTAAAAGCCTTAGGACTCTTTCACCACTACACTGATGCTTCTCTGGAGAAGGGTTTCAATGACAGGACAGAGACTCTACCTCTAGGTAAGATCGGGTCCCAAGAACGGCCCATTTAAGGACTTCAATTCCCCAGCCAGGAAGTCCACGCAGGAGCCACTGGGCCACCTTGGGACAGCGTGGTAGGCAGAAAATTAGATTTGGTGTGACCCTCATTGTGACATAGAGACAGGCTCCTTGTTCCCCACTTGTCATTGCTAAAAAGGAGGCTGGAAAACCCTCCATGGTGTTGGGCCTTTGCAGAAAGAACAGGCAGCGGAGGCTGATGGCCCTGACCAAAGGTTGTAGCTACATCTCTGCCAGACAAACATCTGGCCAGGGAGCTCCTAGCCCACAGGTGGCAAACCTATGGCACGCGTGCCAGAGGGGGCACTCAGAGCCCACTCTGTTGGCATGTGTGCCACTGCCCCAGCAGAGTTCGTGCAGCCCCTCTGCCCAGCAGCCCAATGGGAGTGCTTCCTCCCTCGCTCCAGCACAGAGTTTGCCCCACCCCTCTCCGGCGTGGATAGCAGCCTGTTGAGTCTGGCACTTGGTCTCTAAATGGTTTGCCATCACTGTCCTAGCCCAAGCCTTCTCACTGGGAGAGAGGACCTGTCCAGGAACGCCAAAGACCCACACGGTGATCCACATCAGTTTGGGAGAGATGTTGAAGCATCTCTCTTGGTTTCAGATATCCCCATTTCAGGGTTCATTCCCTGAATGATATCAAATTGTCTAGCCACTAAAAGATTGAACCTCTTCATATTGTGCTACAGGCAGGTGTTAAACATGGCAAGAGCCGTACAGCTCAAATCTTAAATCTAACCCAGCGCATAGAAGTCAGTTTTGAAATTCATAAACTAAGTGGGGCAGCATTTGTTGACCTTACAGCCGCACATGACACCAACTGCTGCTCAAAATGCTCTACTTTCCTCTTAAGGACCAGGGACTCACAGAAACCATGAGCTGTTCTGCTTCAGCATGAAAGATTCTTTGTTGAATTTCAAGGGGGGCTCAGCCATGGGAGACACCAAAGGAACAGACTCCCACAAGGTAGCAAGCAGCCTGGCACCATCGCTTTTAAGCACTTACACAAATGATCAACACGAGTTACTCTATGGCAGGAGTTTCATCTGTGCTGATGATCCTGCCTTGACACTCCAAGGGGAAACCTTTGTGTCCATCAAGATCCAACCGGCCACTGCCATAGAAGATATTTCCTTATAGTATAAAAACAATCAGCTGGGGAAAAAATTATTTGAAAACTCTGGTCTGTGCCTTCCACTTAAAGAACATAGAAGCAAAGAGGAAGAGGCAAAATTTTGGAAAATGGCCTTAATCCAAAATATTTTGGTGTCCCTGTGGATTTAAGCCTGGCCTACAAAGCCCACATTGTCTAAAGACCAAACAGAACACAATTGGAGAACTAGCTGGGTCAGACTGTGGGGCACATGCAAAAAAAAAGAACAATTGCTCTGTCCCTGTCTTACGCCACATCAGAATATGCTAGTGCTGTATGGTATAAATCAGCATGTGTTAAATAAGTGGATGCAGCTCTTAATGAAACCTGCAGGATTATTACTGGCTGCCTGAAACCTATTCCAACTGGAAAATGTATGTTATTTAGCCATACCTGTCAAGTGTCCCGCATTGGCCGGGATTTCCCGTTTTTCAGCGCTCATTCCTCCCCTTTCCCACCACTATCCTATATTTGTACAGCGGGGAAAGGGGTTACTGTGCATGTGTGCCCACGGTACGCATGCACAAATGGGTTACTGCACATGTGCGCCCACAGTGCGCATGCGCAAAGGGGTTACTGCCCACACATGTGCAGTAATCTTCCATATTTTGCAGAGCCATGCTTGACAGGTATGTATTTAGCTGGCTTTGCCTCTCTGGAGGTACGTTGGAAGGTGTTGAAAAATAACAAATTAAATTAGGCAAAACAGTACCTAACCCATCCACTTCATGGATGCTAAACCCCTAAATGTTGGCTAAAACAGATGGAAATATTTTTACACAACTGTCAAGCTATGAATATTAAACCAGAAGAATCTGGAGTAAACCTATAGAAAGCAATACCCCCACACACTGCTGAGTGGATTAATGCCAAATATTAATTTGTTTCCATTTCAGTGATGTTTCATATATGTCCCTGACGTCACAATGCGCTACACTCTGATACAAAGAAAGGAAGGGTTCATTCCAGTTTGCTTCTCTAATGCTTGAATTGAAGGGGAGTAGCTGGACTTGTACCAAAGTCCCAGGTCCAAACCAGGTAGGACTCGGAAAGGAACCTGTGGACTCTCTAGCGCACTGTTTCCCAACCTTTGGTTTTTGGAGTTCAGTTCCCAGAAGCCTAAGTCAATACCCTAAAGCACCAATCAGCCAATGTACTGATTAAGGATTTTGGGAATTCAGGTTCCCCTGTGGGGTGTGGGCCCCACATTGGGAACCTCTGCTCTAGGGGTAAAACCCTTGCCACCACTAGGCATCATGAGGATCTCTCTCTCTATCTATCTATCTATCAAGATAGCTAGATAACTATCTAATCTTCCCACTTTGGCATCTAGTCATGCCTGCCACATGACCATGGAAATGTCTGCAGATGCAGACAGCGCTGGCTCTTTGGCTGTAAACAGAAATGAGCACCGAACCCTAGAGTCAGATATGCCTGGCTTCCGAGCAAAGGAGACACCTTTACTTGTTTTATACTTATTCCCTCTATTTTGATATTTATAAAGTCTGCAATTTCCTCCCAGTTGCCATTACCTCAGTCTTCTCTATACTGATTCTCACATTCTTTCCCCTTACATCCTCAGTTCATGGATCGAAGTGGTTGTTGCAGTTCCTAAGCTGTACTTTTATCAGTGCCTGATCATCTGCAAAAAGTAATTCGTTGATATTGTTTCCGTACCAAAAGGAAACTTCCCCAAACTTTCGATTTCCAGGACCGCTTATTTTTTCCCCTCCCTTCAAAAAAAAGGGGGAGGGTTTGCTCTTTGTACAGCAGTGCAATGGCCACAAAGCCTTGAAAAGCTTCCAACCCCCACCCTTTCTCCCCCCCCCCCAAAAAAAGGACCACTCTGGGGTCTCCATTTGATTTAAGTCACCAGCAAAGCAGGGCTGAATGCTCCCTGCCTGGCCCTTGACTGCTCGGTGGGAGATTTCCACATCACAAAACCCGCAGACAATCCGGCTTGACTGATCGTCTTTCATCGCAAGCCCCCCCCGCCCCCCCAGCCCCAATCGCCCCTCTGGCCAAGGGGGAGCTGACAGGTCTGGGCTTAGGCTTTTCGGCAGCATCAGGAGGGGCCCCAGGGCTGATCTCCTGGGGTGGGGGTGGGTGGGTGGGTGGGGGGTTAGGTCTGTCACTCAAGACTGAATGGAATTGGGCAGAGTGAGAATCAAAGAAGGTCTCTGTGAGTTCAGGAATTTGCCGCTAGTCAGAAACCCTTCAGTTTTGCAAAACCTGCTCATCAGAATTTGAGACCGGCAGCAAAACAAGCTTCTAGCCCTCATGGCTCTAGAGAACGTCCTGCAAGACACGATAAAGATAACTAAAGGCCAAGCTAGCCTTTGCTCCAAAAGCCAAATCGCATTTGGCTCTAGGACTCAGTGTTCATCTCTGTTTATAGCCAAAGAGCCAGTGCTGTCTGCATCTGAAGACGTTTCCGTGAACATGTGGCAGACAGGACGAGATGCTGAAGTGCACTGAATACTGTTTATCTTTCCACCAAAGTGGTGCCTATTGCAATTTCTGCTTTCAAACTGCTAGGTCAGCAGGAGCTGGCACAGAGATGGGAGCTCACTCCATCGTGCAGCGCTCGGGTCTCAAACTGCTAACCTGCCAACCTTCCAGTCATCAAGTTAAGTGTCTTAACCACTAAGCCACCAGTCCTTAACAATAATTCAGAATATGAATGATCTATGATTGTACAAGGATGCTCTGTGTGTTTGTGTGTGAGTGTGTGCACGCGCGCGCGCGCGCACACGCACACACACCGAGGAGGGTCCTGTTGCAACCGGAAACCCACGCCCGGTCTCTCACCTGTGGAAGCCCAACATGTCCAGCCAAGGGAAAATACCAACCTGGCCCGTCAACAATTTCCCCTTTAAGTGTTTTTTGGCTCCAAGGGGTTCAGCCTGAAGAAGAGCCTTTTGTGTGTGACTTGAAAGCTTCCTGCCAGGATCCTCCATCCCAGATGGTCGGAGGAGAGTTACTAACTCTTGCTGCCTCTGCATTTCCCTCTCCTGCAGCGTCTAAGAGGGACGCTTTGTTTGAGCTACAAACGAGATGGATGGGAAGCAAAACAACTGTGTTTATGCACTGCTTTCCTATTTAAATGGGGTGGGTGGGGTGAATTTTTGAAGTTCTGCTCAATAAAAAAGATTACATCTTTACATCACGGAATCTGGGGGACCCAATCTGGCCAGGTTATCCTGCTATGGTCATGGAGTAGACCCTAATGCTAGCGACTCAACGCCGAGTGTCAGGTGGTGGTTAACTAACCTGACCACCCTGAGGACTAGCAGTTTGGGCAAAATCCACAGGGAAACAAGGGTGATGGTCCTCAAGTGGATTGAATCCCACTTGAAGCCCTCTTGTTGAAAGGAAGTAGCTTCATCCATCCTGGCCTGGGGCTGATGAGGAGGACTTAGCGTGCCAAAAGGGCTCAGGACCAGAAAGTGATTCGTGGAACTGGATCAGTGGTACTATGGGGTGTCACAGTGTGATGTGGAAGGCAGATGAAAGGCCACTGCATTATATTCTTGGGACAGTCTTCATGGCTGATTGCCATGAGGATCACCACTATTCGGATTTGGATATGGCACTTGAAGAAGAATCTGGAGGGATTTTGGAGCATTGGTAGAACGAAGCAAACGAAGGTGCTCAAAAAATAGATGCAACTGCTGGAAAGACCCAATTCAGATCCCAGCCGGAACATAAAATTGCCATTTAAAAACCAGCACCCACCCCTCCTTCCCAATCTCTCACAGCCATCAGTGCTCACCATCAAAAAGAGCATCGGGAAATTGGCTGGATCAGATTAAAAGGATGGAGCCGACTTGGAATGAAGCATAGTTATGCTTAAGTGTGTTGTGACAAAAATTAAGCCCAGTGCTCTCGAAACGGTGCTGTAAAACATTGCCGGTTTGCTCGCCACCGATTTGTGTGGCTCTCCCACTGGATTGTGAAAGAGAAGGAGCTTCTTCAGAAAGTAGGAAGCATTGCACAGCCATGGCCAGTCTTTCCCCGCCAGAAGTATTGGTTCCACTGTAAAGTCGCTGGTGTGCAAAAATGACCCAACAGTCCTTTTCGGGGGTTAAAAGGAGAACAATTCCTATTAACAAAGAAGGCATCTCTTCATCTAAAGACCGAACTCTTGGCTTCACTTTGCCCTGAATGGAAATGTGACATCTTTGGTGTCCAAGAAACAGTCGGAGGAGTTTATCAGTCTTGCCCCCAAAGCTCCTGGGACGGGTTTCGTTGGCTGAGAAGCCCCACAAACAATGTGGAAAGCCCAATTTGTAAGAGCAGCTATTGCAGTTCTCTCAGTGGACTCCGTTGAGGAATCCGGACAATAGAAATCTGGACGGCTGAACTGCCTGTGTGAATGGCCACATGGATTTATTATAAACCACCTGAGAGATCATTCTGCTTTAGGAAGCCACGCAAAATGGAAGAGCAGAGCCCACCCTTTTGCTAGTCAGAGATTTCAACAACCATAGCAACATTCGGGAGGCTATGGAGAAGATGAAGGAAATGGCAAAGCTATTGCTGTTAAATGGGCAGAATCCCACTCCGTGTGCCTTATCCCTTACTCCAAAGTGTCCAACTCTAGGGTTCAACTCTAGGGTTCATCTCCATTTACACAGGCAAAGAGTCAGCGCTGTCTGCATCTGCAGACATTACGTTCCCATGGTCATGTGGCAGCCATGACTAGATGCCAAAGCACATGGAATTCTGTTACCTTTCCTGATGAAACGGGACCTGGTTATCTACTTGCAATTACTGGCTTCCCAACTGCTCCTAAACTATCCTAAACTATCCAGTTCCTTCAACAGTGGGGGTGGCAGAGAGGCTACAATCTAGCCCTAAAGTTTTGCTAGTGAGCCAAGAGTGTAGACGATCCAATCCCAAAAATATAGACCCCTTTCTTGCTCAGATCTACTCAGTCATCACACTTCAATCTATACCGTTCCGTAGAAGGCCCACGTTCAAAAATGGTTCTTTGGTGGAATAATTTATGCTTGAGGCAGCTGGGCTTCTGATGGACCCTCAGCCAGAGAACGGCCATCAATGGGCAACACCAACTTCCCTTGATGGACTATGGATCCTCTTTCCAAAGAAACCAACCTCTCCCTCCAAACCGTCTCAGGGTAAGAGAGGTTGGGAACTGCAGCCGTCAGCCCTTGTTCCATCCCTTCCACTTCCCCAGCTTGTCAAGAGAACAAGACATCCCACTTTATGCTCCAAACGACCTGCTCTTTTTGTGTGTGTCTCCTGGAGTTCCCTTTTGTCCAGCCCTGGACTCTTGGCCCTGCCAGGCCGGCCGGCCAGGGCGGAGCGGGGAAGCCTCCTACTCCGGGTTCCCTGGAAGGAAGATCTCAGCAGCCATTTGCATCACTGGGTTTTCCTTCCCCTGCAATCCCAGCCCAGCCTTTTGTCCTGTGGGCCTCATAAGAGAGCACACCTGCCTCGGAAGACCCATGGTGGCCTGTGGGGCTTGGGGGGGGGGGGTGTCACGTAAAAATCAGTCCCAAAAAGCTAGAAGAGAGTGACACAGCTTAAAAAGTGGAGGGGGAACAGCAAGGTTTTTAAAAGGCCTCCCTTCCCACCCAAGCAGTACCTGTTTATCTACTTGCAATTTCTTGCATGACCCCCTAAAAGCACATGCACGCTAATACACACACAGACCATTTCTACCCCATTAATGACTCCAAGTTCCATTTTGGGACAAGCCTGTTACAACCACTGGTAGCCCCCACCCCCCCTCAAATGCTAGGTTGGCAGAAGCTGATAACAGGTGCTCACTCCATCATGCGGCACTTGGGTCTTGAACTGCTGACCCATCACCCTTGTGGTCATCAAGCTCATTATTGTGACCACTAAGCCACCATGGCCAGCTGTGGATAGCTTGGATAACCCTCTTCAGACCATAAGGGTCAACTTCTGCAAGGCCAGAGCCCGCACACCTTGGGATCAAAAGTTGGAGGCTTGAGATCAGCAGCTGAGATGGATGTTGCATCCAAAGCAAGGTTCCTCGATCTTTGGTTTTTGGACTTCAATTCCCAGCAGCCTAAGTCAGTCCATTGGCTGATCAGTGCTTTGGGGAATCGACTTAGGCTTCTGGGAATTGAAGTCCAAAAGCCAAAGGTTGGGGAACAGTGATCCAAAGGATATCCGCTCACCCATTTATACACAAATGGCTTTTGCAGCTGACGGGTCATTGGGAGGAAAGCCAGAAACAAAGATTTACCCCCTTCAATGGCAGTGGCCGTTCTGTTCCTTCTGTGGTTTCCCAAAGTCCAAACCTAAGAATCTCCTGATGATGCAAAACTTCATTACAAACAAAATGAAGCAAATCACTTAAGACAACTTTGAGAAGAGACCAGCCCAACTTTCGAGGCATTTGAAGATTTCCTGGTTCCATTGCTCTCTCTCTCCTGACCCCAAAAACCCAACTGCAAAATGCCAGCAATTGCCTCCTAAGAGATAGCCCAATGGACGGACGTGCAGTAGCCAAGGAAAGGAGGGAGTCCTCCGCCTGCCCACCTTCAGGCCAACGTGTGCCTCCAAGCCTTTCCCTGATGCCTCTGCAAGACCCAAGGATACCGGGGTTCACAGGGAGGGGTGCGCCTGTTCACTCCTTTGGGACAAGGGCTTAGAAGTAATTCTAAACTGTTTCCAGCGGCAGCCATGGAGGAGCTTGTGGATCCTATTAGCATTGAAATAAGGGCTTCCAGTCAGCCAGAGAAGGGCATGATGCGCATCCTCCACACCCAGTGGGGGCTTTTCAAGGTGGCTCAGAGGGAAAGGCTTGCTTGGAGAAGACTCCAATCTCCATGCCCTCCCCTCCCTCGTCTTCCTCTTTTTGTTCTGCCGTATCGGAATCTGAACATGGGCTATCCTCACCATATGATGCAGTGGCCTTCCATTGGTCTTCTGCATCATGCCCGTACTACTGATTTAGTTCCACAAGTCACTTTCTGGTCCTCCTCAGCCCCAAGCCAGGCTGGATGAAGCTGCTGCTCTCCATCAAGATGGATTCAAGTGGGACCATTTAATCCACTTGGGGACCATCACCCTTCCTTCCCTGTGGACTTTGTCACCCAAGGCTGGTAAGTCTTCAGAATGGTCAGGTTTATTAAACACCATTGGTCTTGAGTCGCTGGCCATAGAGTCTACTCTACGACCATAGCAGGATAACCTAGCCAGACTATCCTCCCTCTACATCCTCCCAAAGGGGCAAACAAGGCCATTGCAATTGTAAACGATGCCGGAAAAGGACCCAATACCACCCGCAGTTTCTCAGTTTCTGCTTCTTTAAGTCTCCTTTTTGGCAGCCAAACATGGCCAGTGCCAACCATGGACATTTGCAACAAAACTAAAATGAAACTTGGTCACCATGGAAATGAGATCTGAGGAAGGCTGCTGGAGTGACTAGAAAGGAAAAAATCAGGAACGAGCTTATATGGGAAAGAATTTGAATAAAAACAATATTAAACTCCATGCAGAGACAACAAGAATAGTGGTTTGCCCATTTGGAGAGCATGTCTTGGTATTCCATACCTAGGAAGCGGGAGATGCAGGATTGACCGCCCCGGCCATGGCTTTCCCACAGAGTCCAGAGAAGCCACAAGCAGCCAAGTGCTGAACTTGGGACTGCAAAAATGTGCAGAGTAATTTCTCTACTGTCCTGTGGGTCATGACATTGATGCTGGGTGGAAGCCACGTAGCCATGCGACAAGATTGTGCAGAACAAGGGCTGCCTCTTCCTGACCCAGAGGCTGGAGACACAGACCAAAACAACACCTCCCATCAAAGCGCAAAACCCAGTTCCTCAGGCTGGCATAGGACAGAAGCATGCAAAACCCTCAATTCTTTGCTTGTGCTGTTGGCATTCCCTTCCTTCCATTCGCTCCTGCCTTTGACATCTTAAACAGCGACACTTACAACAAAATAGAAATGAAAGTTTGTCAATACAGAAATAAGGTATCTGAGGAAGGCTGCTGGAGTGACTAGAAGGGATGAAATCAGGAATGAGATTATAAAGGAAATAATTGGAATAGAACCCATCTTGAACTGCATACAAAGACCACAAATCAAGTGGCTTTGCCCATTTGGAGAGAATGTCTTGGGATTCTATACCTTACAAGGCTTGTGTGGAAAGAGGAGAAGGGCAAAGACCACGAGGCGGACCCAGAGGAAGGTGAAGAGAGAACATACAAGAACACCAAAAAACAATGATGGAGGCTGCTAGAGGTGCCAGAGGTAGAGGAAGAGGATGATGATTTCATGCAAACAATTGATCTTCATGCTGAGAGGATGAATGCAGAATGACCCAAAATGTGAAAAAGCCTGTCCTGGAGAGCATCCGTAATATCATTCTTTGCTGACTTCAATATTTCCAGAGGGAGAAAAATAAGAATGTTTTGTATGCCTTGCTCTGCAAATCAGCAAGATATTTTCTATCCCTTCCAAAGCAAGTTTTTGTATTTGCAAGGAAAGAATTTTGCTCAAAACTGGACAATCCACAACAGTAAACAAGAACCAGGCAGGCCGAAGTGGAGCGAAAAAGCTCCTGTACGGAGCTAATATTCCTTGGTAGAAATCAGTTCGACAATATAACAACAACTACTGTAGCATGGGTTCACCCACTGTACTTCCAATCATGTGCAGATGAAATATGTCTCTCGAAGCCCACCCTGGTTTGAGGGCTTTTCACATACATTTCTTCTGGAGAAGGTTTGAAAAAAATATATATCTGTGGAGTTAACAACAGCACTTTCGGTTATTTATACCTCATTAACAAATTAACACTATTAACAATCTAACATTATGCAAACACCTGCTTACACAAACAATACCTTATCTCACGTCCCTCAAGCCTCAATGGGAATTCTCTACTAGTGCTCTCATGGATGTTACTCCCACGAGTATTTAAAGAAAGCAATTCACCCCAGCCTAAAACAATTAACTCTGATCCGCAAGCACAATTCACATGCGGCAAGCCACCCACCATGAAGATTCCAGGCTACACATCAAAGTCTAACAATGTCAAATTCCTTTCCATGCATGACTTAAAGGAAACACGAAAGGTCCAGATCCTGGTTCAGTCCACAGGGGTGCATAGTGTTCAGGCGATGGATGTAAAAAGCCTCCCTCTGTAACAAAAAGTTTAGCAACATCCACGGAGCGATTCCTCAACAGTTTCATCCTTTCAAGCACTACAAATTTGAACTCAGTGTCAAGATGTTTCATTCCAAGGTAATGTGATGTCAAAGGGGCTTGCAGAATATGACCCCTAATTCTCCACCAGTCTGACCTTGAGTTTCCTAGAACTTTTCCTGACATATTTATGTCTGCAGGGACAAAGCCACAGATACACGCAATGGGATGAGACACATGTAGTGAAATCCTCTAGAACCCTGTAAAAATTGAGGTCTGGGAAATAAATACTTTTCATTTCCCATGCGTTCTTGCAGACTCCACAGCTACCACACCGAAAATGCCCCTTAATAATACTACTTGTGCCAACATTTCCTGACATTAAACCAGTCCGAGTAAGCCTATTACCCATGGTCCTACTCCTCCGGAACCCTACAATAGGTCTCGTATGGCAACCTGGTATATCGGATAGTACAAACCAACATTTATTCACAATCCTCTGAATGGAGGATGCTACAGAAAACATGCCAGTCTTCTTCTTCTCACATTGTTTGGGTGAAATCTTGTGAGGCTCCAGGATTGTCCAGCGGCTTTTCCCATCAAGTCAGGAGCACCTGAAGGAGGAGGAATTTAGCAAGGCTTCTCCTTATTTCTAGGCATCGATCCTAGTTCTTTGTGTGGGCGACAGGTCTCCATGGCTGATGCTGGGAGTCCCTCCTCCAAACCTCCCTTCCCACAACACTCCACAGACCGTCCAACACCGGTTACAACTCTAATAGAACCTGTGGCTTCACCTCCATATGTGCTCATCACCCTGGAGCCTAGCCATAGGACTGTAAAGATAATGGCCGTCCTTGCTCGAAAGCCAGTCACATCCGACGCTAGGGTTCAGTGCTCATCTCTCTTTATAGCCAAAGAGCCAGTGCTGTCTGCATCTGCAGAGGCTTCTGTGGCAGGCATGACTAAACACCAAAGCACATGGAACACTGTTATCTTTGCCACCAAGGTGGTACCTATTTATCTACTTGCAATTTCTTGCTTTTGAACTGCTAGGTCAAAAGAAACTGGGACAAAGACAGTTGCTCACTCTGTTGTGCAGTACTCAGGTCTTGAATTGCTGACCTAGTGTCAACCTTCCAGTCATCAAGTTCAGTGTCTTAACCATAAGTGTCAAACGCGGCTCTGGCCAATCCGGGACCTGCGCAGAGCGGTTCTGCACAGGTTGCCTTCTACACATGCGTAGAAGGGGTTTATGCTTGCATAGAAGGGTTCTACGTAGAAGGTGACCTGCGCAGAAGGGCTGCACTGTACCTCCTTTCCCCTGCTGCCAAATTCCGGGGTTTCGGCAGTGCGGGGCTGGAAATGGCGCAAATTGGCACAGAAAACCGGGAAATCCCAGCCAATCCGGGAAGGTTGACAGGTATGGTCTTAACCACTAAGCCACTGCTGATCTTACATCTCAAGCGAGCCTTGGATCATCTCTAGCAATCATCTGCTACCATGTTCCAAGGATGTATCCAACTCTGCTAGGCTACTTGTTCCCTCTGAAATTGTAGCCGTGTTAGCCTGTGTTTGAAGCACATCACAGAGTACACAAAAAGACTTAAAAGTGCCACAATGTTTTTTGTATTGTTTACTCTCTGATATGCAAGTATGCCACATGACCACGGAAACATCTGCGGATGTAGACAGCATTGGCTCTTTGGTTATAAACAGAGCTGAGCACCGAACCCTACAGTTGGATACGGCTGGCTTTCGAGCAAGGGGGACCTTCATGCTTGTTACTTCTGGCTTCTGGAAACTGGCCACGGAAGAGGGTGAAACAGAATTGGGACCAAAGAGATCTTTGCTGCTTCCTCTGAAATCTAATCCACACCATCCAAACAAGGAGCCACTGCTGAAGAAAATCTCAGGAAATCCCTGTGCCGCGGGTTGAGATTCTTCCTCTCAGTATGACACAACCACACACCGCCATGGGCGACATTTCAATCCTCTAAGACAGGGGTGCCCAAACTTTTTTGGGCCGCGGGCCGGTCACATGGTTCAGGGGGCTGGTCACTATGGCTCGGGGGCTAGATCCATGCAGGCGTGTTTTACTTCCGCTCCCGGGAGCGATGAGGGCTCTGCAGGCCGGATGAATTGGCGTCGGGGCTGGGCTGCAGTTTGGGCACCCCTGCTCTATGACTTCTGGCCTCCTGTGTTGAGTCATGAGGTTCAAAGTCTGAGCCATCTTCTCCAACTAACTCAATGGGCCTCCTAGAGCCAGTTTCAATCAAAAACCTCCTTTCTGTGGCATCCAGAGCCACTGACAAGGGTATCCATGGCTATAATTATGGATATACCTAAGGACAACCTCCGGGTTGGAGAGAGAGGCAGGATATCTCTCAATAAATGCCATTTCCAGGGAATCCTAAGCAGGTGAAGGCATCTCCTTGGGAATAATACCCTGAAGCAAATGGTGAGCCACTGTGTGAGACAGAAGAATGCTGGACTGGATCATGGGCTCCTGTGGCCTCTTCCAGCAAGGCTGCTCTTATGTTCTTATGACCCTCTGGGACCACAGAAAATAATCTGGTTCCATCTTGCATTTAATTAGCCCTTCAAGGATTTTGAAAAATGACTAACACACCGTATTGTTTCTATGGAGAATTGGTGCATTTTCCCTTTGAGAAAGAAAGCATGTTCACACAACACACACGCGCATACATGCACAGCAAGCCCAGGGCTTCCAGAACGATGTCAGCCACTCATTTAAGGCTTCTGCTTTTGGGGAAAGTGTGAAACAGAAGCCAGCGGCTATTGTACATTTGCCCAGTCTCTGTTCTTTGCATTAAAAAAACCATTTCTGCCAAGCTGAAAACTCCCATCCAGAGAGAAAACATCTCACCTTTGCACAGGTGAAAAGGCACGGCCTCTCTTCGACCACAGGATGGCCCTAAAAATGACACTCTGAAGCATCGTGACCTGAACAGCTCTGCTCACTGAGACCTCAGGATTGATATGGTCTTTCCTGGTTACATGTTGTCAAGTAGCTTCCACCTTATAGTGACCCTTATGAATTAGCAATCTCCCCCTCACCCCCAACTGAAAAATATATATGAACATGTGGCCTCTAAACTGTCACGGCATTAGCAATCTAGCTCAGTTCTTGCAAACTCACACCTGTGGTTTCCTTTATGGAGTCAAACCATCTCACATTAGGTCTTCCTCTTTTCCTTCTGCCTTGAACTTTTCCTAGCATTAATGTACTGTATTTCCTGGCAAGTATTGCTTTCTTGTGATGTGCCCAAAATACAAAAGTCTCACTTTTGACATTTTTGCCTCCACCAGGCACTGTTCTGGCCGGATCGGACCAACCGTGTTAATTCACAAGGCCATTATGAGAACAAAGTGGCAAACAAGAACACCCTTGAGCTCAACAGGAGAAAGGCAAGATTTCAATGCACCCGGTGATGATGTGAAATATAATATAGATAGCTATATTAACCATGCATCATCCTATAAACCTCTGTTAATTACCCCTAAATGTACATGCACAAGCAAACACATGCAATGTGTGCACACACACAGCATGGTTCTAGTCCATTAGGTAAAGATCAATGTATCCCTTGCTCAAAAGCCAGTTGTATCTGACTCTAGGGTTCAGTGCTCATCTTTGTTTACAGCCCAAGAGCTACTGCTGTCTGCGTCTGCAGATGTTTCCACAGTCATGTGGCAGGCATGGAAGCACTCGGAATGCTGTTACCTTTCCAGCCGAAATGTTATCTGCCTATCTACTTACGATTTCTTGCTTTCGAACTGCTAGGTTGGCAGGAGCTGGGACAGACGACGGCAGCTCACTGCGTTGTGCAGTACAGGGGTCTTAAACGGCTGACTTGCCGACCTTCCAGACATCAAGTTCAGCATCTTAACCACTAAGCCATTGTGTTCCCTCCACTCTATTAGGGACTCCAAATTCCACCTTAGGATGGGCTGGCTGGCCAGATCCGCAGGTAGGCGTCCCCCCCCTCATGCAAATACTGTCAAGCATTAAAAGCACATGGCAAACTTTTCCATCCCTTTCTCCCTCTGACAGATCCACTTCTTCATATAACTCTGTGACTGCTAAAAAGCCAACTCAAGTTCTATTAGGAGAAAAAAAATTCATTACAGCTGTCAGCCGAACAATTTTAGCTGATTATTTTGTCAGACGATCAATCACCTTTAATTAAAACCCGCCGTCACCTAGCTGATCTTCCTAACTAGAGGGGCTGAGACAGATCCTTCTGCATCCGAAAGAATGCAGCCCAATGCTGAACTACAAAGTCCTCTTTTCCCATTCCCTTCCCCTATCAGAACACCAACAAATGCCAGGTGGTGGGGGCACCTCATGTGTGCCCACATGGCAGAGATTCTCCATGCACCTGTCTGGATTCCTCTGTAGCATCAAGATAGCCATGTTGCACAAAGTCCAACCCCCCCACCCACACACCCCGCCACTTTGCCAGAAAGCATCGCCACCTTTGATCCCTAAAGTAAGAAAGCTACACCCCTTATGAAGCACCAAGGGACTGTGGTGGCTTAGTGGTTCAGACACTGAATTTGACGGCTGGAGGATCGCCAGATCAGCAGTTCGAGCCCCAAGCGCTATGTGATGGAGGAGCTCCTGTCATCTGTCCCAGCTCCTGCCAACCTAGCAGCTCGAAAGCAAGACATTGCAAGTAGATAAAGGGGGACCGCTTTGGTGGAAAGGCGAACAGCATTCCAAGCACTCTGGTGTCTAGGCATGCCTGCCACATGTCCATGGAAATGTCTGCAGATGCAGACAGCACTGGATCTTTGGCTATAAACGGAGATGAGCACTGAGCCCTAGAGTCAGATACAACTGGCTTTTGAGCAAAGGTGACCGTAACCTTTGGTGATGACATCTAATGGAAGTTCTCCTGCTCCCATGATCACCACCCACTTCTCCCTTTGCAACCTTTTCATGGATTCAGCTGGTGGGGTGGGTCATGCGGCCCACTGAGAAGTTTTTGTTCCAAAATCTGCCACTCCTTCTGTGTTTCTCGCCTGCCTGTTTTGCTTCGCTTCTTTTTTCTCTTACCGATATTACCTTCTCTTATTGCCGCTGATAGAGTTTACTATGAATATCGTCACGGTAATGAGATTATCTGATGCTATCTGGCTTCCTCTCTTTGGGCTATTTTTGGATGTTTATTATTCAGATTTTCTATAAATATAGGGTGCCAAATGTACGCACATTTCAAGAAAGGGAAAAAAACCTGTATTGAAATTGTGAGACTCAATATACAACAAAAGATAGATACGTGTCATGATGGCAAACCTTGGCACTCTAGATGTTCTTGGACTTCAATTCCCAGAAGCCCAAGCCCCCGTGAAGCCACACGAATGGGTTTGCTGCCATTCATCTGGCCCGCGCCACCCTCATCGCTCCCAGAAGCAGAAGTGAAATGCAGCCGTATGGTTAAGACTCTTCCGGGTTAACCCTTCCTCTATACGAGCGCATTTTACTTCTGCTTCTGGGAGCGGCGCAGGCGGCGCAGGCCAGATAAATCACAGTAAACCCATTCGTGTGAATTCACGGGGGTTTGGGCTTCTGGGAATTGAAGTCCAAGAACATCTGGAGTGCTAAGGTTTGCCATCACAGGATACATGTCATGTTGGATTTCTTCCTTTACAAAAGGTGCTCAAAGTGGTTCCCATCAGTATCCAGACACTTCTAATTACAGTGCATCACACACACAAAAAATATTGTCTTCTACCTGGTCTAATCCATGTGTCCTCTACTAAATCAAGTGTGCTGAATCTAAATCTGAAGTCTGCTTCTGCCTTGGACATCGGGATCTTAAGTTAGCAAATCTCACCCTCTTGCTTAGGTTGTTGCCTTGATCACGCGGGGTATATTTGCCATAAATGTAGCAAAAATTGTCTGGTTTAGTACCAGCTACACCTACTCATCTTTAGCTCCAAACAGACTCACTATGCCCTAGCTGTACTATCCAATAAGATGGTTTCACACTAGAGACAAGCCCTTGGTCCATCTTGCCTTATAGACCTATTTCAGACATCAGCTCACTGACTTGCCCAGCTGCTGCTGGAACATGCATGCCACCAGAGGACATGATTCAGCTGAGGCATCAGCGGGCATAGTGGTAGCTGCAACTGTTAGAATGTTCCCATGTAAAAATACATTACCCCATTACCAATCATTTGAACAGCTTAAAAAGCATTAAAATCTGTACCTGATAGGCAAATTCTGAGTTCAGATTTGGAATCAGCACACTCGATATCATGTAAATCACTTGTTATTCCTAGTAGCAAAATCATTGCCGTGCAGTGTTACGGTGAACTCTCGCTTGAGCAATATTGAACAAAGTGTCCCGATCTTCCCTTGTGCGTATCATACGGAGTATCATGCATCTCAAACTTATCATGAATGTGTCCAATTCTTGAGCATGTTGGAGGTTCAAATCCCACTTCAAAATGGTCTTGCACTCCTCAAACAACTGTGCTTCCACCATTTTCGCTCACTGTCCTACCTGTTGCATGGAAGATGAATTGAGCAATTTTGAGCAAACATCATCCCACACATTGCTTCTACAATTAATTTCAACTTTGAAAGGTAAGATGTAGATAACATCTCTTAAAATGTGTGTACATTACTGACATCCTCTCTATATAATGCAATTGTATTCTATGTTTTGTCTATTGTAAGTAGTTCTTACAAGTAGTACTTGCATCAAAAGAGCGGGGTATAAATAAAGACATAACTTGACACCTGAAGAGGTAAAAGAGGAATCGAAGATGGCTGGATAGATAGGCAGGCAGACAGACGGACGGACGGACAATCATGTTACATAGTGGGAATCTGTGCAAATCTCAGAAACCTCAACTGCAAGAAGGTAAAGGTAAAGGTTTCCCTTGCTCAAAAGCCAGCCGTATCCAACTCTAGGGTTCAGTGCTCATCTCTGTTTCAAAGCTGAAGAGCCAGCGCTGTCTGCTGCTGCAGATGTTTCCGTGGTCATGTGGCAGGCATGACTAGACACCGGAGCACATGGAATGCAGTTTACCTTCCCACCAAAGTGGTACCTATTTATCTACTTGCAATTTCTTGCATCCATGCCATGTCAGTCCCATTTCATCGCTGTGATGGCAAGGAATCAGTGCTTGCTTGGGGGTGGAGAAAGAGCCAGGAAAAAGTGGGGCAGAAATATTTCCAGGCCCCCACAGCTGGAGCCTAGAGGTCAGGAAGGATATCTCCCCCTCTCCCCATATACCTTTCAGGCAACAGAGAGATGCCTTCCTGCCTTTAGCCCTATCTTTTGGGGAAATAAATCAAAAACCATCCTGATGGCCCCCAACCCTTTAACCGTCCGTCCGTCCATCCTCAACCCAGGCCCCCTGCGAGCAGCAGTCAATTCCTGCCCATTCCCACTGACAAAACCCATGTGCCATGCCCATCTTCTCTGCTTTCCATCAAGGACCCCCCGGCTGCCCTTTGGCGGAATAAACGGATTTACTGTAACACTCGCCTTTGGATGAGAACAGCTGAAATGACGGTCTTTCCGCATCCATTTCCTATCACGGCAGGAGCGAAGCGCTCATTGTTTTACTGTGCAAAAATACTCCAATCGCTTGAAATGCATGAGCTACCAAGGGTGCGTGTGTGGGTGTGAGTGTGTCTCAGTCGCGCCAGAAAAGGACAATTCTTGTTTACTCTTCACTTTGCACCAGGTTTAGTTATTGCCTAAGTGTGGGGTGGGGATTGCAGTTCAGATGCTCAACTCGGTGTCTTGAAGGTGAGCCAGTCAGCAGTTCGAGACCTGACTGCTGCATGACAGAATGAGTACTCATCTCTGTCCTAGTTCCTGCGAGAAACTGCAAGTACATAAATAGGGAAGGTACCACTTCAGTGGGAAAAGGTAACAACATTCCCTGAGCTCCAGTGCCTAGTCATGCCTGCCAAATGTCCACAGAAACATCTGCAGACACACAGTGCTAGATTTTTGGCTGTAAACAGAGATGAGCACTGAACCCTAGAGTCGGATACGACTGGATTTTGAACAAAGGCCAACCTTGACCTTGACTGTTGGGATTTATTTATATTTATTCTTTTTGAAATGCAAGCTCAAACACGGGAACATCTTCCATTTCCAGACCCTGGGAAACTGGAACGGGAGAAATCATCTCAACTTAACCCAGCCAGCCTCTTCTCCTCCAGTGCCATCATCCCACCCACCTGACCTTCCTTGGTGTTGCCTTTTCCACCCTGGAGGAGGCAGCATCCTCCCCAGGCCCTGCATGCAAGAGTAACATACACAGCAGCACCACACCTGCATGCTCACCTGGCTAGATTTGCACCCTTCAGATGCCAGACGCGTCTCAGAGGAAGCCCCAGATTAAATAAGCTGAGACTCACAGCAAGAGGGGAACTCAAAAATCATAGTTTGGCTTCCTTTCGGAGCTTTGAGATAGACCCATACAAGCCTGCCAGCAGATGCCTACAAGATGACAAAGACTCTCTTCCTTCTGGGTTTTGGGTGTTGCTGGTCAGTGATGGCGAACCTTGGCACTCCAGGTGTTCTTTAACTTCAGTTCCCAGAAGCCCAAGTCTCTGTGAACCCACACGAATGGCAGTAAACACATTTGTGTGGATTCACAGAGACTTGGGCTTCTGGGACTTGGAAGTTCAAGAACACCTGGAGTGCCAAGGTTTGCCATCACGGCTGCTAGTGATAAACAAGACCCATCAGCCAACCCAACTGCAATAGCAGCCTCCCCCCACCCCACCCCAAAAACCCACTGTATCATATGTCTCAGAATTCATCTTTCCATAGGATGGCAACCATAGACATTGTCCAAGTGCACCTTGGAAGCATCCGTGTTTAATGGGAGGCATTCCCTTCTCCACATCATTGATGTGTGGAAGGCAATGCAACTCCATTGCCCTCTTCCTTGCTTCCCCACAAACTCATTTAAGCTTTCATCTTCCTTTTCAACATTTGCATCTCCTAAGAGGCACAATTAAGGAGTGATTTTAAAAGTCTTTCCCATGATTTTTCAAGTGACAGATACTAATGACAAGAGCCTACTACAGGTTAAGCATTATCATGCCACTTGCACCTTCCAATTAGGAATGTTCACCTGCCTTAGAAAGACACAAACTATCAGAGCCGCCGATCTTTCCCACTGTACTGATGAAAATTTAATTTTGGCCAATAACAGAGAGTAGTAGTAGTAGTAGTAGTAGTAGTAGTAGTAGTAGTAGTAGTAGTAGTAGTAGTAGTAGTAGTCAGCCTATGGAACTCTCCAAGACATCCCCTTACTTGCAAAACAGAAAAAAGACAAAGTCCTCGAAGTTAATGGTTGCAAGGCATGAAAAAGCATGTGGAGCATCCATATGCACGGGCAGCTTATCTCAGCGTAACCGTGTCCTACAGGCAAATAAAACGGCTACAACGTTTACAGATTCCTTCTCCCCTCCTTGGTCTCCTGAGAGACAGAAGAAGATCACAACAGAAGACTGTTTAGAGCACACTTGGTTGCCTCAACCAGAGAAGAAGCATCTGCCCACTGAATCATCTGCCAAATGGTGAGTCAACACTAATAGGGACCATCAACTGGATTCAGATCTGTGAGTCATAGTCATAGCCAACAAATAAACATATGCATGTGTATAAGACATATATGCATATACAGTATATACTCTCTCTCTGTGTGTGTGTGTGTGTGTGTGTGTGTGTGTGTGTGTGTGTGCGCGTGTGTGTGTGTGTGCGCACGCGCGCATAAGTGTTATTATGTAGTTGTCTTGGACCTGATTGAAATACAGATAGTACTCATCCTCTCACTGCTACCTTTCACTTAAATTATAGAAAACACAGGTGAGTAAAACCAGAAAAAGCATATACGCTGAATAATTAACTAAGTGATCCAACTGTATTTCCTGTTGTAAGGAATTCATTGAGCCATTTAGACGGTCAAGATATAAAGGCTCTGACTTGCTCTAACCACATGCTTTTAAACGAGCCCTTGGTGATGCACTGGTTAAACTGATGTACTGCATCCAAAACTGTGTTCATGACCTGAGTTCAATCCTGACGGGCATCAAGGTTGACTCAGCCTCCCATCTTTCCAAGGTGGGCCAAATGAGTACCCAGCGTGCTGGGGGGGGGGGGAAATCTAATTGCCCACTAAGTGCACTAAGAGCTATGGGGTAGCATAGAAGTGTAATTGCTATTGCTAAACTGATGCAAATATCTGCAAAGTGGCCAACAATCACTTCATAGAATCACAAAATAAAGTCTTCCCCACCCGCCTACCCCTCACCATGCTCAATGCAGGAATCTAAATCAAAGCAGATCTGACAGAGGGTTGCTTTCTAATTTCCTCTTGAATGCCTCCAAGTGTTGATCATTGGATGTGGTGATCATTCCTATGAGAAAAGGCGGTTTCCCATAGGAATGCACTGAAAACCGATTAATCCGTTCCAAAAAAGATTTGTAACTCAAGGCATGGGCTCCATTGTCCTGCTACTCTACCAGTTAAGATGTTTTTCCCCTGATATTCAGCCTATACAGTGGTACCTCAGTTTACAAATTTAATGTGTTCCCCGGGACATTTAATATTACGAAAAATTCGTAACCCAAAATGCGGTTTTCCATAGGAATGCATTGAAAAGCAATTAATCCATTACTGGGATGAGTACATTCAATCATAAACCCCCAATCGTACTGTCAGTTTCCATGCTAAATTTGCAATGCTGGTTATGGCCCATGTCTCTCCCAGAAATAAGCTACTACTCCAACCCCTTCTCAACCCATGACATTAAAGGTAACAACTCCTACGGAGGCCAAAAAGGTGACGAAAAGAAATCACACCTTTTCAGGGGTGGGCCCCCCCCTGTTACCAACAGAGACACCCCACCAGGCGTCAAGACATTGAAGATTTCGGTTCAAGAAACTGCCCAAGATGGTATTGTTTGAAGCTGCCTTTCACCACTGAATATCCTGGATGCTGTTACTTTATAAAAATAACTCTATGGGTTTTAGTCTTTATACGGATATTTACATTTAATGTTGTGAGTCACCCAGAGTAGTGTGTTGACATTAAGTGAGGTAGGATAAAAATCCAATAAATAAATAAAATGTATGATTTGGTTTCTACATCACATGTTCTTACAGTATGTGGGTTTTAAACTACCCAAACTATTGCTTGCATTAATGTTGCAGTCAGTCTCTCTCTCTCTCTCTCTCCCCCCAAGAACAGCCAAAAAACTGATGCTCTGTGACGAACTGACATGTTAATACTCTCCCTGTAATATAATAAACAGATTAGATTTTCCAGCTCAGTCACATTTAACAAAGCATGTTAAGCCTTTCTAATAATAATAATTGAGTGCCTTCAAATCCAATTCTGACTTATAGCGACCTTTTCCAGGGTTTTCTTGATAGAGAACATGCACAAGTATTTTTCCGCATTCCCTTCTTCTGGGACTATGCAGCTTGCCCACAGGCTGCCTCTTCTCCTGAGAGCCATAGAGGGGAATCAAACACCCAACCTCTGGTTCCACAGTCACAGACGTAAAACACACTTGATTTTCCCCACCCCAAACAATGGCAAAGGCCAGTGGTATCCGACACTCATTTCCATCTACTGCCAAAGAACCAGCGCTGTCTGCATCTTCAGAAATTTCTGTGGTCATGTGGCAGGCATAACTAGACATGCACAGAATGTTGGTACCTTTCCTGCAAAAGTGGTACCTACTCCTTTCTTGGTTTCTAATTACTTGGTTGGCAGGAGCTGGGACAAATGACAGGCGCTCACTCCATCATGCAGTACTCGGGTCTCGAACTGCTAACCTGCCGACCTTCCATAAGAACAGCCTTGCTGGAACAGGCCACAGCCGGCCTGGTCACTCCTGGAAGCAGAAGCAAAACACGCCCATACGGAGGAAGGGTTAACCTGAAAGAACCTTAACTGTACGGGTGCGTTTTACTTCTGCTTCCAGGAGCGACAGGGGCGGCGGGGGCCGGATGAATCGCAGCAAACCCATTCGTGTGGATTCATGGGGGCTTGGGCTTCTGGGAATTGAAGTCCAAGAACATCTGGAGTGCCAAGGTTCGCCATCATGGCTATAGCCTTTTCTACAAACTAAGGTCTCTTTTGATGCATTCTCACTGACCATTGTGCTTTTCCCAAGACTTGAGGGCACCTCAGCCCATGTTCTGAGCATGGCAGTGCCTTTTAAGTCATGAGACCTCACTTTTCCTATCCCCCCCCCCATTTTCCTCCTCCTCCTTCCGTATCTGATTCCTAATATTGCCGATCCTTATGGCGATCAGCCATGAAGACTCCTGCGAATATGCCGTGGCCTTTCATTTGCCTTCTGCTTTGCAGTGTGACACCCATGAGACCATTGATCTAGTTCTGTCAGTCACCTTCTGGTCCTGAACCCTTTTGGCATGCAAAGTCCTCATCATCAGCCCCAGGCCAGAATGGATGAAGCTGCTGCCCTCCATCAAGAGGGATTCCAGTGGGACCATTTAATCCCCTTGGGGACCATCCATCACCCTTCCCTGTGGACATCACCAAAGCTGCTAGTCCTCAGGGTTGCCAGGTTAGTTAGCCACCGCCTGACACTCGGCATTGAGTCACTGGCAGTAGGGTCTACTCTATTACCATAGCAGGATAACCTGGCTCTATATTCCTAAATCTCAAATACTAAATTTTAATCATCTAGCAATGGGACAGCCCAGCTCAACAAGTGTGGTTCCACTAGCAATGGCAAATTGTACTGAGAAGCAGGGGAGTATTTCTCACACTTTATAGGAAACCATGTGGGAGAATTGGAATCCGTGTGGCTATATGTTCAGAATACATTTGGCCAGGGGTCATGCATGCGCAGGGGATTTTATGCTGATTTGTGGCGGCGTTGCCATTAAGCTGTTTGCTTTTAAACGCCTGGCCATAAAAAATGTCCTATACAAAATCTGCAGCGTGTTGACGAAATTTCCATTCAGCCCAGACGTGGGGAGCTGAGCATGGCTGCGGATTACTCCTTGCTGGCTCCAACCGCTTTGTGGACATGTGTTGGCATCGGGGGCCCTTGTTTGCTATTCCATTTATCCTGTCACATTAGCAAAGGTGCAGAAAGGCAGGCCAGCGGGAGAATAAAATGTGCTGCCACTTATTTGAGAAATTACCATATTTGCCAGCGTTTAGGACGCATCAGAGTAAAAGACGCACCCTGATTTTCATACATATTTTAAAGGGGGGAAAATAATTTTCTACATTTTTTCACGAATTTCCAAAATTATCTGCAGGAAAATGGGATGGGGGGAAAGGACCTTTTAAGTCTGTTTCTACAGCTCCCCTCTCCCACTTTCTGCTTGGTGGTGGGGTGAGGGGAAAGGATCTTTTAAGCCTGCTGACTGTCAGGAGATGAGGAAGGCAGGATCGTCCGGGCAAAAGAGCACCTTTGGAAGCCACCGTTTGTCTGGCTCCTAGCGGTCAGCAGAGGCTACCTGCCAAACTGCCCCCCCGGGGGGGGGGGGCTGTTACCCACGTATAAGACATGTTCTGTTTTTATGGTGCATTTTGATGGGGGAAAGTGTGTCTTATACGTCAGCAAATACGGTAAGTCCCAGCAGAGACGGCCACCTTAGCCAAAGCCATGTATCAAGTTAAATTGTGGCAATTCTGCCAATTAAGTCCCGAATAAGGGAACTTGAAGAAAAGGTCAGAGTATGTTATACTAGTCAAGGCCAAGGTCGCCTTTGCACGAAAGCCAGTCGTATCCAACTCTAGAGTTCAGTGCTCATCTCTGCTTACAGCCAAGGAGCAGCCAGCGCTATGTGCATCTGCAGACATTTCTGTGGGCATGTGGCAGGCATGACTAGACACCAGAGTGCACAGAATGCTGTTTACCTTCCAATCGAAGTGCAAGTATTTATCTACTTGCAATTTCTTGCTTCGGAACTGGCATGAGCTGGGACAGAGACGGAAGCTCACTCCGTCATGCAGCACTCAGGCCATTAACTGCTGATCTGCCGACCTTCCAGTTGCCAAGTTCAGTGTCTTAACCACTAAGCCACCGCAGATCCCTGTGTTGTACCGGAGACTGGCTAAAAAGCTCAGTGTTTTTCCAACTTACCATGAAAAAGGGGTCCACCTTTCAACTCATCTTCCTCACCTTGTCTTCTGGAATGTCAACATGCAGGTCAGGGTTCCTTCTCTGAAACTCAGTTATGGGGACCAACACAGTTGGGTCCAGGTAAAGTGAGCTGAACCTTGAGGCTCTCGGGCTTCCTTGAGAGAGGAGAACTCTGGGTTACACAGAACCGATAGATTCAGCACCAGGCTAGACAGGTTGGCCAGGGCTTCAAGGCAACAGGATCCGTCCCAAAGATTGGCTAGAGCCAAAAAGATCAATTGCGGGATGAGCAGCACAGGAGGAGAAAACTTACTCTCCGTCTCTTTTGGAGGGTTGTGGGTCAGCTCATGGCATGCTGGGGTCCACCTGAAACAAATGCACGCGAATGACATTTCCCCTGCTTCAGGGGGGAAATGCATTTTTGGATACGAGTTGAGGCTTAATGTTTGGACACACCTGGCTCCATGTGTTCCCATGAGAGGTATGTATGGGACTGCGGTGGCTCAAGTGGTTAAGATGCTGAACTTGAAGACTAGAAGGTGGGCAGGTCGAGACCCAAGTACTGCAGGACGGAATGAGCTCTCACCTCTGTCCCAGCTCCTGCCAAACTAGCAGTTCGAAAGCAAAAAAATTGCAAGTAGATAAATAGGTACCACTTCGGTGAGAAAGTAAACAGCACCCCATGCACTCCGGTGTCGAGGCATGCCTGCCACATGTCCATGGAAACATCTGCAGATGCAGACAGTGGCTATAAACAGAGATGGCAAACCTTGGCACTCCAGCTGTTCTTAAACTTCAGTTTCCAGAAGCCCAAGTCTCTGTGAATCCATACGAATGGATTCGTACGGATTCACGGAGATTTGGGCTTCTGGAATTGTAGTTCAAGAACAGCTGGAGTGCCAAGGTTCGCCATCATGTACCTATGCTATGCACAGATCTCTGTGCATTTTGGGGGGGTCAAAGGAAGGAAGAAAATGGCAGCTTTCTCCCCAAAGCTCTGGAGCTGGGTTTTGGAAAGCCCAACTCTCATGGTCCCCTGTGAGAGGGAAGCGCCTTCATCCGAGCCAATGAATCTGGGCAAGAAACTGCCACGGGAGCCATAATTTACAGACTCAGAACTAAAGAGATTGTCAAGATGGCTACAACGAGATCAATCATGCTTAAGTGATGCCAAAAGGCACGGCAGACAAAGAGCTTTGCTTTATTTTTGCTTTCCTACTATTTCTCCCACGAGCAGAAAGAATCAAATGAACATGCTAATTTCCAATTGCGAGACTGTTCCTGGATCATTGACTGACATTGCCATTTAGAAAAAGAGAGCAATGGCCCTGAGCCACACTGGCCGGGAAAATATGGAACCCATGGCTGAAGAAGGCAACTATTGATCCCCAGGAGTGCGCTCAACCTTTTGAAGTTGGGGGCCGGGCCATGCTTCCTCAGACAGCTTCGGGGACTGGACGGCCATTTTGCCCTTCCTACACCACGTGGCACTTCCTGGTGTGGTAGAGGCCACATGAAATGACACCATGGGCCACATCCAGCCTTACAGTAAAACCGCGCATAAAGAGCAACTTGCTTAGAGACTAACTTGCTTAAAGACAAGAATTTTCTATGAATGGTTGCCTTGCGACTAAAACCAAACAAAAACTCACTTAACAACTAAATCAGTGTTCACACACACACAACCCACCAGGAGTCAAAATTGGTCACTTACAATGGTGAGCAAACTTGCTTAAAGAGCAATCCCGTGGAATGCATTATGTTCTTTAAGCGAGGTACCACTGTACCCACACAGAACATAAGAAAGGACGAGTAGGAAGGATGTACAATATCCAATTTCAGATGAACAACCGTGAAAAACAACAAGGTGTGGTAATCAATGGCAATTAGACTTTTCTACCGCCCTATAACACTTAGTGCGCTCTCTGGGTTGTTCACCAGTTAATTAGCATTTCGCTCCCAACATGCAGAGTCCTCATTTTACCGACCACAGAAGGATGGAATGCTGAGTCAACCTTGATCGCCATTAGGATTGAACTCACAAATGTTTTGGCTGCATGACAGTAGTTCTACCAGGACTCTATAATGACAGGTTACTGTTCTTCTTCTTCATGGTCCCCTGTGAGTCCACACTAATGGGTTTACTGCGCAAATCCATTTGTGTGGATTCGCAGGGGACCACGAAGAACTTGATACAGTTGTAGGGGCAAAGGCAGACATTGTAGATAACCCATAATTAGCACCTTGTTATATTTAACGAGGATCTAGCAATAGCAATGACACTTCTATCCCTCCCACCCACCCACCCACCCACCCCCACAGCGCTCACTTGCATTCTCTGGGCAGTTCACTGAGTTATTAGCATTTTGTCCCCAACATGCAGAGTCCTCATTTTATCGACCATGGGAGGATGGAAGACTGAGTCAACCTTGATCCCTGGTCAGGATCGAAGTCACAATGTTTTGGCTTCAGTACAGCAGTTTAACCCCTGCAACACCAGTGATCATAATAGAAATATACAGAGTGTGCCAAAAAAGTATACACTGTTTAAGAAAGGATAAAAACTGTATTATAATTGTATCAAACACTTCTGATTATGGCGAACTGCTTCAACAATGTTGGCCAAGGTGACCCAGACCCTCTCTTTTGTGTATGATGCACAATACCATGCATTTCATCCTTAGGCGTTGGAGGTTCTGTTGCATCCTCACAACATTCTCATATGTTCAAATTCCACTTCAAAATGGCCTTGCACTCCTTGAATGACAACCGTGTTTCCGCCATTTCCTTTGACTGTCCTGCCCGTTGCATTGGGAGGCTAGCATTCATTCCTTTGAATGAACACCATAGTACACATTGCTACCATAATTCAAAGGGACTTCAGTTGCTTCGTGGTTAAGACAATCAAACTTGATGACTGGAAGCTCAGCAGGTCAGCAGTTTGAGACCCGAGTGCTACATGACAGAGTCCGTCCCAGCTCCTGCCAACCTAGCAGTTCGGAAGCAAGAAATTGCAAGTAGATAAATAGGGACCACTTTGGTGGGAAGGTAACAGTGTTCTGTGCATTCTGGTGTTAAGTCATGCCTGACCATACCTGTCAAGTATCCCGGATTGGCCAGGATTTCCCGTTTTTTTGCGCTGATTTTCATCATTTCCCGCCTGGAGCTGCCGCTACACCATAATTTGGCAGCGGGGGGAAATGAGTTACTGCGCATCTCTTCTGCGCAGCTCACTTCTATGTGTGCGTAGAAGGCTTCTGTGCAGACAGGGATGTGTAAAAGCCTTCTACGCATGCGTAAAAGCCTTCTACACACATGTAGAAGTGAGCTGTGCAGAACGTTTCTGTGCAGGTCCATTGTACACATGCGCAGAAGGCCTTACACATGCGTAGAATGGACTTGCGCAGAAACATTCTGCACATGCATAAAAGCCTTCTACACATGCGTACAACAGACCTGCGCAGAAACGTTCTGCGCAGGTCCCGTAATCTCCGGAGCTGCTCTTGACAGGTATGTGCCTGACATATGTCCACAGAAACATCTGCATACACTGACAGCACTAGCTCTTTGGCTGTAAACAAATGAGCGTTGAACCCTAGAGTTGGGTACGACTGGCTTTCGAGCATGTACGAGCTTTACCTTTACCATAATTCAATTCAACTTCGAAGAGTAATTTATAGATAACAGCTCTTAAAATGTGTATATGATTTTTTACCCCCCTTTTGTATAGATCAGGCCAAGGCAGGTCATCCAATGTGCATCATCTTCTCGGCCAACAATGGGCCACCAGATGTTCCGAGGGGCTAGAAGACTAAAACTACCCAGGTGATTTGTTTCCATCCCATTATAAGGGCAAAAGGAAACTTGTGCCAAAGAGTTCCCATTATCCACGCTTTGTCCTTCTCGGGAACGTGAAGAGAAGACCCAGTTCTTTTCCTCAAAGCGGTTGACCCGGGAACGATCAACAGCTTGATGTGGAGTCCAATTTTAACACGAAAAGAGAGTGCTTTTAGTCTCATAAAGGGTTTTTCTTGAAAAAAACGGAACAAAATAACTGCTACAATGAATGGATGTCAAGAACTGACAATTTCTCGGAAGAGGTTTTTCCTGACAAAATGTCAGAGGTGTTTCGTTCGTTCTCATCTCTCTCTCTCTCTCTTGTGCAAGATAAAAAGAGCACCACCTTGTAGAATTGCTTGCAAAAATTGCCTCTGAATATTCTCCGCCACCATCGGTGCCCTCTCCCATGCTCTCCACCAGGTATAGACCCATAACCATGGCAGGTCTGAAGCCCTGCAGCTCAAAGAGGTTGCTGGAGGGTGTGGGGAGAGACAGTCGGGGGAAGCAAACAACCATGGGAAGCAGAAGCAAAACACAGCTTTGGGATGAGAAGGAAGGAAGGAAGGAAGGAAGGGTCCTGTCATGGTGACTCTCTGGTAGTCTTCCCCCACCCATCATCATCTGCCAAAATGCCCATGTGGGGCTCTTAAAAACAAAAGCTATGAAAATCCTGAGATACGACTTGGAAGGTAGCTGTGGGACCAAACACACCTTTGGGGGAAATAGATCCAGAGATGTCCTGCAGTTCCATCGCTCAGAAGTTCAAGGTCTTTCCACTGCTGTCTGCATTTGCGTCTGCACACCTTTCCGTGGTCATGTGCCAGGCATGACTAGATGCTGGAGTACACGGAACATTGTTGCTGAAGCAGTACCTATTTGTTGTGTTGTTCAGTCAACAGTCAAGTCTGACCCTTTGTGACCCCATGGACCACCGCGCGCCATGTTCCTCTGTCATCTGCCATCCTCCATAGCCTGACCAGATCTACACCCACTGCATCAACGATGCCATCTAGCCATCTCATCCTCTGTCGCCTCCTTCTCCTTTTGCCTTCAATCTTTCCTAGCATCAGAACCTTCTCCAGTGAGTCCTCTCTTCTTCTCATTGGGTGGCCATTTATCTACTTGCAATTTCTTGCTTTCGACCTCCTAGGCTGGCAGGAGCTGGGACGGATGATGGGATCTCACTCCATCCTGCAGCACTCGGGGTCTCAAACTGCTGACTTGCCGACCTTCCAGTCATCAAGTTCAGCATCTTAACCACTCAGACAATGCAGTCCCTATTGCTCAAAAGCAGCACCACAATTAACTTATTTCCCATTTGTTGCTAAATGTTCACACCTCCTTTCTATGAAGAGCTAGGGTGAGGGAGGCTTGTTTTGGGCTCACCCTTATTGTGGCTACGGTGCTGGGGCAAGGAAATGTTTAGCCTAGATCCGTGATGGTGAACCTTGGCACTCCAGGTGTTCTTGGACTTCAATTCCCAGAAGCCCAAGTCTCTGTGAATCCACACAAATGGGTTTACTGCACGTCGCTGCAGTAAATCCATTCATGTGGATTCACAGAGACTTGGGCTTCTAGGAATTGAAGTCCAAGAACAGCTGGAGTGCCAGTTAACCCATTTGTGTGGCTTCACAGTGACTCGGCTGTCTGGGAATTGAAGTTCAAGTACCCCTGGAGTGTCAAGGTTCGCCATCTCTCCCTCCCTCAACCTATGAAAAGGCTGATTGGCACAGGGGTTAAACTGATGTCCTGCAACCCAAAAGGTGTGAGTTCAATCCTGTCTAGGGATCAAGGTTGACTTAGCCTCTTCCATCCTTCAAAGGTGGGTCAAATGAGTACCCAGCATGTTGAGGGCAAAATGTGAATTAACTCATGAACTACCCAGAGTGTGCCCCAACACAATGGGGCTGTATATCAGTGGAATTGTTTTTGCTATATCTTTGTTAAATTTCCTTGTTAAATATGGCAATGTTCTGACTATAGGCTATCTATCTTTTTCTGCTCCTACGCTCTATCAAGTTCTTCTCTGGGGTCTTTTGTCGACCCATTCGGACCACGGAGAAGATGAGTTACAGGAAAGCCACCTGTCATTCATTATGGTGGCACAGTGATTCAACTGCTGTCCTGCAGCCATAAAGGCTGTGAGTTCAATCCTGACCAGGACTCCAGGTTGACTCAGCCTCTTGCACCCTTTGCTGGTTCTTGGGACCAACCAAGGGAAGGTTTTGGCCCTCCTCCATGCAAATGTAATCCAAGGAGCCCTCAGGGAAAACACACCACAAGGAGGTCCTGGGTGGGTCCTGGGTGGGATGCTGAGTTTACAAAGATGCAAAGAGGAGGAAAGACAGGAGCCCCCACCCCCACCCCCCGCCAGCCAAAGCCGTCTGGCCGGAAGACGTCCTGGCATCAAGAGCGCCTCGCCAGCTAAATGGGGCCTAATGGGATCCTCCTCCCTGCTTCCATCAGCTCTCCCCCTCTCCCTGGTTCGTGATTTATTTATACCCTGACCATCTCTGCAAGATTCAGGTCCATTAGAGAAATTAAAATGAACAATTGCCAGCATCCAGCCTAGCCGCATCCAGCCCTTCTCTGGCCGCTCCCCTCCCCGAACACTCAGGAGATAAATGCCCTCTGGCAAAGGGCCCAGCCAGGAGAGTCAGCAGGACCCCCACACCCACCCACCCACCCACCCAGGAGACCACCGGACAGGCAGCCTGGCCTGGCAGAGAGCCTGAAAAGCCACCCGGTTCCCAGAGGAGGACCACCTCCCTCGGAGAAATCCAGGCTGAGAGAAGGCGCCCGAGGAGGAGCAGAAATCCCCATGGGAAGGAAGGAAGGAAAGGAAGAATAGATGATGGGTGAATAGGGGGGGGGGGAGTGAAGAGATGAAGAAAGGCAGGAAGGAAGGAAGGAGGGAAGGAAGAGTAGATGCCTGGTGTATGGAAGGAAGGAAGAAAGAAAAGAGTAGATGATGAGGAAGGAAGGAAGGAATAGATGATGGGTGTATGGAAGGAAGGAAAAAAGAAAAGAGTAGATGATGAGCGTTATTCTATTAATCACATTTCTACTCTGCCTTCCCCTGAAAACACCCATTCAAGCCAGCTAACAATATCACTAAAAACAAATGAAGCAGTCAAACCATTGAAATTGCCACAAAAAATGAACAATAAAACCATTAAAATCAATGATCAATAAACGTCAAACAGCTAAAATGGTTGGTTTGCACGGAAGCGTTTTCACCTCCTTTCTAGAAGAAGCAAGGGAGGGAGCAGAGCCCACCTCGCAGGGGATTCCCTTCTGTGTCCAAGACTTCTTCTTCTTCTTCTTGTGCTGTTTCCAATTCCGAATATTAGCCATCATCATGGGGATCTGCCATGAAAATTGTCCTGTGAAGCATAGAATGCAGTAGCCCTCCATTTGCCTTCCGCACTGCAGCATGACACCCATAGTACCATTGGTCCAGTTCTGTGAGTCACTTTCTGCTCCTGAGACCTTTTGGCAGGCAAAGTCCTCATCATCAGCCCCAGGTCAGGATGGATGAAGCTGCTGCCCTCCAACAAGGTGGATTCAAGTGGGATTTAATCAACTTGGGGACCCCCACCCTTCCCTGTGGACTTTGCCATCCAAGGCTGTTACACAATAACCCTAGGAAGTAGGCTAGGATGTGCAGCCATGGTCCAGGCTGAGGAGGGATTTGAACTCACCCTAACAGGGGCAGGGAACAGCAACTTGTCATGGGAATTCAACTGACAGAAGGGAATGTGTGGCAACATATACTCTGCAGACCTTTGCTACTCGGGGTGCTCTTAGGGGCTCAGCCAAGGGAATCCACTATTTCAGCCACAGACCTGCTTCGTGCCCCCTTTCTCTCTCTCTCTCTCTCCCCCCCCCCCCCCATGCCCTAGACCAAATGCCACCCAACTACTGGAGCCACAGCTAAAACTCCAATCAGCATGAATTTCAGGCCACCCTATGGGCTGGGAGGGTTGTTTGCAGTTTAGTGAGCCATGTTTTAACCATGTTTTAACCATTCATTTTAACAGGATTTGAGGGGTACACAGAAAAAGCCTCCTCGGGGATTGTGGTACTTCTGAACCACCATTGGGCAGACCTTGGTAACGGCAGCCTTGTGTTGCTGGCTAAACTTTCTCACACTAGGTCAGGCGAAAGGAACTGCCCAAAGGTGTCTTCAATTGGGCAGTTTCATGTCCAGCCTAGACGAGGAAGAAAAAGAACAGGATTTGAGACTGCCAACGACTCTCTGGGCTAAACCAATGACTGAACTTTGAACCAAGTCAAACCATAGCTCCACATCACCCACCGTTCTTCAATTCTGTGGGTTCGAAGAATGTTGGGTTGGTGTAAAGCCATAAGAACGAAGCAAGAGAATGACCCTCGACATCCCCTGAACGGATCTGTGCTTCAAGCGCAGGAAGAACTTTATGGCAAGAACACACATTCTTGAGGGTTTTGTAATGTCACCCTTGCTCAAAAGCCAGTTGAATCTGACTCTAGGGTTCAGTGCTCAGCTCTATTTATAGCCAAAGAGCCAGTGCTGTCTGCATTTGCAGACATTTCCATGGACATCTGGCAGGTATGCTTGGACACCGGAGTGCACAGAATGCTGTCTATCTTTCCGCCGAAGTTGTACCTATTTATCTACTTGCAATTTCTTGCTTTCGAACTGCTAGGTTGGCAGGACCTGGGACAAAGACGGGAGCTCACTCTATCATGCAGTACTTGGCTATCGAACTCCAACCTTCCAGTCTTCAAACTCAGCATCTTAACCGCTAAGCCATCACAGTCTTGAGGGCACGCAAGAGCAAAACCAATTTAGAAGATGGAGGAAGGAGCTCACTGGACAAGGAACCACATTAAAGGAGGATATATCTGAGGTTCTCAACTTCCCCTACATGTCACTTGGAGGACCCTGAATAGGCTCAGGGTTGGAGTCCCTCAACACAAGACCAACATGCTCAAGTGGAGGCAGTTGGCAGACAAAAGCACACTGTGTGAATGTGGAGAGATACGGAATCCAGGCAGACATGCACTGATGTGGACTTACGTTTGGCCAATGACAAAGCCAAGAAAGTGGCTTCATTTCTGCAATCCAATTTTTGATCTGGACATGAACGAAGAAGACCACCACCGAACATTGCCTGGAGTCCTCTACAAGGAGGAAAGATGGCAGAGAAATTGTAATATGTGACTATATGTCTGAGCCCAGTCTAAGTGCCAGGGGCTTCCTACATCCATGGGGAAGGGGACAAGTCTCACCTGTCAGTCTTACAAGGAGGAGAGGCAATCCCTGCAAATCACACTTTCAACAGGTGGACGGAATGACTCAAGCCATGCTGGGACTGAGCAGATCCAGTGGGCTTCAGCAATGCACCAAGCACCCTCCTCCTCCTCCTCCTTCAGCCAGCTGTTCTCACCCTCCATGGGACTCACACCCCAGAGGTGTTGCAGAGCCAGACTGGGAAGCAGGAGAGCCAGGTCTGTGGCAGCCGAGAGCTCATGCCAGGAAAGTCAAAAGCAGAGCTAGAAAGAGAAGCGAGCTGGAATCCAGTGGTAGGTTTATGCCAGCACAACTCCAGTGGCAAAGTTTCAGCAGCAAATTGCCACATCAGAGTAAACATTTCCTGAGGGACTGAAGTGGCTTAGTGGTTAAAGCGTGACTGTGACACCCGAAAGCAGTTTGAGACCTGAGTGAGCTTCCGTCTCTGTTTCAGCTCCTGCCAATGCAGCAGCTCGAAAGCAAGAAACTGCAAGTAGAGAAACAAGTACTGCTTCAGGGGAAAAGGTAACAGCGTTCCGTGTGCTCCGACATCTAGTGATGCCTGCCACATGACCACAAAAATGCCTGCAGACGGAGCCAGTGCTGGGTCTTTGGTTGTAAACAGAGGTGAGCACTGACTCCTAGGGTCAGATATGACTGGCTTTCAACATTTCCCATCACACTTCAGTTGTGTGGCAGGCAAGTGCCTTTGCAAACGTCTTCCCTCAGAACAGTTTGCCGATGAAATGGAGTAACTTACACCCCTGGGCTTAACTCACTGGATCCTGTCCCTAAAGATCTCAAGAGAGAGCATCACTCAATTCATGCTCCCTCCATCACAGTCTCAGGCATGTGCATCCCTCACCAGCTGCTAAGAATGCCTGTTTGTGGCCAGCTTTGGCTTTGCAGACAGCACCTAACACAACTCTCAGAGCATCAAGGCGGGTTGGCAACAGCCTCCCTCCCTCCTTTTGAAACCTCAAGTCTCTTGCTTGAAGAGCCCTGCAGGGACATAAAAGCCTCAAAGGTGTCCTGGGAAATTCAACATTCCTCTTCGTTCCCCAGCATCCCAGGTGGGGAAGCCTTGGCCTGTTCTGGCAGGCAGGCAAAGCCGTCCTAGCAAGACTGAATTTTGCAAAAGTGCTCAAAGCAGAGCCTCCAAATAGTCTACACTTCCTAGACCAGGGGTGGCTAACCTTTTTATGCTGTGGGCCTGACCACACACCCCAGACAGCTGAGTGGGCCTGACCACACCTCCAGAAGTGGAAGTAGGCACATTTACAGCTGCCATAAATGCACCCACTTCTGCATTTACAACAGCCTCGGGCACGTTTACACATGCGTGGGCATGGTCTATGGCTGACGTAAATGCATTTGCTTCCACCTCCAGGTGTGGTGGTGGTGGTGGGCCAGATGGAATGGTGCCATGGGCCAGGTGGAATGATGCCATGGGCCAGGTCTGGCCTATGGGCCATAGGTTGGGAACCCCTGGCCTAGATAGACAGATTAGATCAAATAAAGAGAGAGAGAATAACATTAAGTGGATAGATAGATAGATAGATAGATAGATAGATAGATAGATAGATAGATAGATAGGAGACAGAGTAGACTGGATTGTGACATTCAGGTGGGGTGGTCCTCATCCCCAGGGGATGACAACTGGCCCCTTCTCACCGATCACACTCTCTGCTCTCTAGAAATGCAGATTCTGGCTCTTGGAGGGGAAACTGAGGCTGCCACTCACTTTCTCCCTCTCCAGATATACACCTTGCCTCAAGGCTGGAATTTCCAACCTCTATCCACCTGTTGCCATAAGGACAGGAAACATTCATGCCTCCTCTCTGCTCTCCCCCAACGCCCCCCCCCCACAGAAAACAGAGTTGGGGGCTCTCACTGCCTCTCCATTCCTCCCCAAAACCACTTTGATTCACAGAATTGAAAAAGCAGGATTTGAGTGTGTGTGTGTGTGTGTGTGTGTGTGTGTGTGTCTGTCTGTGTGTGTGTGTCAATCCCACCCCCCTGAGAAAGAGGCAGTGCTCTGAAGTTCCCACCGATGGTTCCAGTTCCTTCAAATCTGCACAAGGCATATAAGAGAGGCAGCCTGGTCAGTCCTTAATAGTCCACAATTGAAAGTTGGTGTTTCTCTTTTCTTTTGAAAGAAAAAAATCAACAGCAACAGCCACCGGTAATCACACTACAAAGCAGCACTTGAGGTGAAAAAGCCGCCGAAGCCGCACGAAGGGCAAGATTAGAGTTGAAAGAGTTGGATTAATTTTAAGAGGCTCAGCTTGTTCAGATTTCTTGCCTTCGTTTCCCAAAAACTGACGCGCGGCACGCCAGGCGGGTAAAAACGCTACACAAAGTGTTGCTCAGTTCCCTGGAGTAGCCACCGAGGAGAGGGAGGGTCTCACCCATAGTGAAAAGGAGACTCTGCCCCATAGACTGTGTTCAAAGACACACACATGCACAACAAGCACACAGATCTCAGAGAATTTTCTTTGGTGTGAAACTCCCATATCCACACATTCACACCTGCCAGGAGTTGTGGTGGCTGGCAGATTCTGGGAGCCACAATCCAAAATGGGGACAACCCAGGTTTTCCCATGCACTGTGTGCAAAGGCACAGCGCAAGGAACACATTCTGTCCTGAAGACTAATTTTATTTAAATTTGTATTGCTGCCAGCTCCCCTGGGGCGACTCTGGGCGGCTCACAATCAACTATAAAACATAAAATATACATGCTAAAAAAAATCTTAAAGACCCCGTTAAAACACATTAAAAACCCACCCACCCCATTTGCTGGCTCAGTTCAAATTGGTAACCAGTGCAGCTCCCGAAGTAGTGGGGAGGCATGGGCATAACGCCCGCACCCCATCACCACCCGGGCAGCCACATTCTGGACCAACTGCAGTCTCCGGATGGTCATCAAGGGCAGTCCCATGTAGAGCGCATTACAGTAATCCAGTCTGGAGGTGACCAGAGCATGTGTGACCATAAGCAAGGAGTCGCAGTACCGGAGCGGGCACAACTGGTGAATTGCATGAAGTTGTACAAAAGCCCTCCTGGCCACGACTGCCACATGCTCTTCGAGCAGTAGTCGTGAGTCCAGGAAGACCCCCAAGTTGTGCACCAGTCTGTCTGGGGCAAAATAGCCCCATCCAGAACCAAAGATGGTAGCTCCCGGGAGAGCGCAGGGCCCCTAATCCATAGCCACTTCAGTTGTAGCCCGTTGTCCCCCATCCAGACCCCAAGAGCCTCTAAACACCTGGACAGGACTTTGACAGCATCACTTGGATCACCACTAAGTAACTGGTTGATTGGTTTCCCCCAACCCAACTGCAATCAATGCTAATTAACTTGTGAACCATCCGGAGAGCGCACTACACATTTTGGGATGGTATGCAAGTGTGATTGCTTTAGCTTTTTGCTTTGACCCACAGGCCAAAAAGTGACCCATGGACCTATCTGTGCATGCACACGGCCTCTTTAAAGCACCCAAGGCTCCATCAGGTCCCTGAGGGCTGTTCCCAGGCTTTAAAAAAACCAACTAGAATGATGATTTTCTATTCTCTGGCTTTTTAGAAAAATGCTGAAACTCTAACTGGGTGTCCCTTTTTGTAACCCCCCCCCTCCACTTCTTGGGCTTTGCTTCTGCTTCACGAAGAAGAAACCTTCTCAACAAGGTTTTAAAAATGAAAACACAACAACAATCTATTTAATATATGTATTATACTCAACATGATTAAAATTCAAGAATACTAAGCACAGAAAAGATTGGCAAATACATCTGTGAAATGCAATATATGCAGAGGGTGCCATTCTAGAAAGGATATTTTGATTTGACAAGAACAAATCCTGCCAGAGTAATCTTATCTCTTTTTATGACCATGTACCCACCACAGAGTACTTTGTCAAATGCTTTGCTGAAGTCAATTCAACTCCAAAGAGTAATTCTTAGATAACACCGCTTAAAATGGTTATACACTTTTTGCACTCTCTCTATAGGTCATAAGTCGGCTCTAGTTAAATTCAGACATACAGTGCTATCCTATGCATGTCTGTCTACCAGTAAACCAGACTGTTGTTCCTCATGATATGCCCCACTGGACATATTCTCATGAAGATAAATATCTAGCAGGGGTGGCCAAACTTTTCGGGCCACAGGCTGGTTATGTGGTTCCTGCCACCAGAAGTGGAAGCAAAACATGCCCACACATATGCAAAATGCTGCCATAAATGCACCCGTGGATGTCATAAACATATTTACTACAGCGGCGGGTGCATTTACGACAGTGTTTTGTGCATGTGCGAGCATGTTTTACTTCCACTTCTGGGAGCGGCGTGGGTGGCGTGGGCCGGATTATTAAGTGCCACGGGTTGTAGTTTTGGCACCCCTGGACTAGAGCCTCAAAACTCACATTAAAACTAAACAAAAGTGCTTTTACAAAGCCTGAACCCCAGAACAACTTGAGGTCCACCTATTTAATATTTCAAGAGACTTCCCCCACCACCTGCCAATTTCAAGGTTGACTCTTGAGTCCAGATCAAAACAACAACAAAAGGGAATCTCACACACTCTGCATGTGCAACAGGGGTGGCTTCCTCTCCCCACTTTCCAAGCCCCTCTCCCCAAAAGCCATTTTTGGGGTTAAATGGATCCTCTGGAAGAAGACCAGATAGGCCAGCTTCTCCACTCCAGGTTTTCTTGGACTACCAGAAGCCCAAGTCAGCACTCCTGCTGACCAGGGCTTGAAATTCAAGAACACCTGGAGTGCAAAGGTTGGCCATCACTTGCTTAGGGCAATGCAACTCAAGATTCCCTGATGCTCTTGGGCTACAATTCTCGGGAGCCTTCACCATTGGCTGTGCTGTCCAAGATTTCTGGGAGCTGTAATCCAAGAACATCTGGATACCCCCAAGGTTGGAAACCACTGGCATAGTTTGAAACACCTTTCCAACCATCCTGGCCCAACGCCAGAGTCCTACACCGTGGTATCCACCATGGAAGCATCACCCAACAAAGCCCCAGGCATTTTGTCTCTGGTTTCTGGCCAACACACTAATGGAAATTTGTTCTTGAATAGCCCAATTGTGGGATGGAAAGGGGGGGGGGGACCAGAGCAGAAGAAAGAATAAGCTAAAAGGAGGGGAGGGGAAAGAGAGAGAAAGGTTTTCACGCAAAAAGAGGCCCCTTCCACTTACACAAGAGATTTTTCTGGATCCCAGCCTAGGAAACCTGAGATAATTGCACAGGAAAAGTGTGGGGAAACTTACAACAAATCCTTTAATCCAAAGAGCCTTCTTTTAAGTCATCGCTGTTAATCATCTTCGTTTCATTTCCCATTGAAAATGAAAGCTAGTCTCTCTACTAAGGATGCTGACAGACAGACAGACAGACAGGCTGGGATCGTGTATTTGAAATGGATGGCGGTAAGACCCTCTAAAACAACAAGTAAACAAGTAGACTCAAAGCCACAGGCACGCAACACCCAACCCAACCCAACCTCACATGCACGCCCCCTCTTCTTCCCACCCATATCCATTCAGAACAGCCATGTTTATTTTGTTAAATTATGAGAGTGTCATATTGGTTTTTGTTTCAACTAAGGGGGTCTTCCTGGGCCGGTGTGTGTGTGTGTGTGTGTGTGTGTGTGTGTGTGTGTGTGTGTCAGAAGCACGGCCCCTTCCCTTCCCAGGGGCACCTCAACTGCAGGTTTCCATTCACATTACTCACATCTGCTTGCATCCCTCCTTAAGACAGGGGTACTAAGAAGAAACAAAATGTTTGCAAGGTGGGTGGGGGACTCAGCAATGCCCCTCAAGTTCCCCATGGGCAAAATACGGCTGGAATCAGGGTGCTCCCTCCCTCCCACCACCACCACCACCACCACCACGTTTTTTAACAGAAAGCTTGCAGGAAGACTTGAAGACCACAGAAATGCATCCGTGGAGGGGACGTGGGTCTTAGGCTGTGCCTTGCCCCCCACAGAATAAAGGGGTCAACCTAGCAGTTTGAAAGCAAGAAATTGCAAGTAGACAAATAGGGACCATGTCGGTGGGAAGGTAAATGATGTTCTGTGCACCGCCACATGTCCATGGAAACGTCTGCAGAAGGACAACGTTGGCTCTTCGGCTATGAAACAGAGATGAGCACTGAACTCTAGCGTCGGATACGACTGGCCTTCGGGCAAAGGTAACCTTTACCTTTACCTAGAGGAGTAATGTCCTCAACATCCTCTGAAGGGATCTGTGCCTCAAGTCCACTGGCTCAGATCCAGGCAAAGCTTTATGGCAGCACTCGGGTCTCGAACTGCTGACCTGCCAATCCTCCTGTGGTGCTCAGTGTCTAAACCAGGGGTGCCAAGACTTTTAGGGCCATGGGCCAGTCATGTGGTTCAGCAGGCTGGTCACATGGTTCCTCCCACCAGAAGTGGAAGTAAGACGCACCTTGCAATCTGTTTTGCCACAGGATGAGATAGGTTTTAGTAAAGGTAAAGGTTTCCCTTGCTCGAAAGCCAGTCGTATCCGACTCTAGGGTTCAGTGCTCCTCTCTGTTTCAAAGCCGAAGAGCCAGCGCTGTCTGCTTCTGCAGACGTTTCCATGGTCATGTGGCAGGAATGACTAGACACCGGAGCGCACAGAGCGCTGTTACCTTCCACCTCCTAGTCAGCATTTTAGCCACTTGAGACACTGCAGGTTTTAGGCTGCCATTTTCTCTGCTTAAACCAGGGATGTGCAAAATACAGCCCATGGGTCCCCGATGCCAATTTATCCGGCCCACACCGCCCTCGTTGCTCCCGGAAGCGGAAGTAAAATGTGCCTATATGGGTGTGTTTTACTTGCACTTTCAGGAGCAATGAGGGAAGCGTGGGCCAGATGAATTAGCATCAAGAGCCGGATCCAGCTCACGGGCCATAGTCTCAGCATCCCTGGTCTAAACTACTTTTGACCCAAAAATGCACACACCTGCGTGGATGTGATCCACAAAAGCTCACATTAAAATACAGCCCTGAGTCTTTGAAGGACCACAACATATATTCTTTTTGGTCTTTTTGTTTTGTTTGCTCTCTGATCTACCTGAACATCCGGGTCTGTTGTGAAGGAAGTGTGCGCAACAGGCTCCCAAAATCTTAAGATCCCCAGGCGAACTTTGCCACAGCGGATGTTCAGCTGTGGCTGGCAGAAACCCTCTTTGAAGATCAATCCTCGGATGGGTGGAAGAAGCCAGGGCAGAGTCACTGCCATGTTGCCACTGGTCTGGCAGCCGCTTGCAGCCCTCATACCTGGGCAAAGGCTATTTTTATCCTCAAGCCACATTTAAGCAATTTACCCAGAGAGAAGGGAAAGGGAGGGTGGCGCATACTGGAGCATGGAGGATCTGATTAAAAGGAGTGCTATTTTTCTCCACCGCCTGGCTTGGCGCCGGCAATTAAACAGCCTTTTGATTCCTTACAAATCCCCCTGAGATCAAACCCACCTGATTTAGAGCAGCCTCCGTGCATGTTTCCAAAGGGGAAGGACGCTTTGCCCGGTTCCAAATCTTGCAGTGGGGGGTAAAGGAGGGGTGAGATTTTTCACACTTCTCACTTAAGAATGGCTTGGGGGGTGGGGGGGGGGAGGTTTTTGCAAATGCCGGGCACCTTAAGCCCAACGCCGTGGGGTCCAGACTGAACCGAGCGGCGTAATTGGCCCTGCAGGTGGGCCTCCGCGGCATTTGTGAGCCAGGGCAAAATTATTCTCATTAAAGGCACTCTAAAACTCCGGGCTAAATTGCTTCCCGCAAACGGCCTGCCAAGTTACGAGCTGGAGAAGGACAAGCTGTGAGCTAACAAGATCTTCCAGCAATGGACAATTAAGGCCCAAATGCTGTGACCAAGGGGGCATGGAGGGACTTGGGCCCACTGTACAGAGCAGGGGTGCCCAAACCTTTTGGCCCGTGGGCAAGTCATGTGCTTCAGCGGGCCGGTCACATGGTTCCTCCCATCAGAAGCGGATGTAAAACGCACCTGGCAATCTGTTTTGCAAGGGGAGGTATGTTTTAACCTTCCATTTTCTCTGCTTAAACCAGGGGCGCCCAAACTGTGGCCCAAAGGCCAGATCCGGCCCCCAATGCCAATTCATCTGCCCATGCTGCCCCCAGAAGTGGAAGTAAAATGCACTTCCAGGAGTGATGAGGGTGGCATGGGCTGGATGAATTGGCATTGGGGGCCGGATCTGGCCTGTAGACCATAGTTTGGACACCCCAGGACAGATGATGCCTACAGGGCTTTTCGGTAAACAAACATTTTCTCAAAAGAACGTGGCCAAGGCCATCACAACCAAAGGACCTTCCTCATTTCCAACCAACACAATGAATGGGCTACAAACAAAACAAGCAAGGATTCTCTTGAGTTTTGGGAGGGGTTTTTTTTTTGTTGTTGCTACAGTTTTCTCTCTCTCCCTTCCCTGCCTCTTTCGGTGCACATGTGCACATGCCGGCATCGATGCAGGTGCAGATGATTCAAGCTTCTACTTTGCCACATCAAAATTCCTCTGAAGTTGAGGCCGAGGATAGCTCTGATGGTCAGCAAACTTCCAAGACAAAAGTGAGTTCTCATCATAAATGCACCAGGTCTCATCTGGTTTTGGAAGCCATGTTTCCATGCCTGGTCCTGCTTGAAGGGTGGTGATGGTCCCCAAGTGGATTAAGTCACACTTGAATCCATCTGGATGGATGGCAGCAGCATCCTGGCCTGGGGTGATGATGATGAGGACTTTGTGTGCCCAAAGGCTCAGGAGCAGAAAAAGTGACTCAAAGAAACTGGATCTGTGGTACTATGGGTGTCACGCTGTGATGCTGAAGGCAAATGGAAGGCCACTACATTCTATGGTTCTCAGGACAATTCTACAAATGCCATATCTGACTCCAAATATTGCCTATCATCATGGTGATCAGCCACCAAGACGGACTCAAGTGGGACCATTTAGTCCACTTGAGGACCATCATCCTTCCCTGTGGACTTTGCCACCCAAGGCCATTCATCCTCAGGGTTGTCAGGCTAGTTAATGGCTGCCTGATGTTCGGCGTTGAGTCGCTGGCAGTAGGGTCTACTCTATGACCATAGCAGGATCCCCTGGCCAGAGTTTTGTAACACAACTGCTTTCCAGAAACCGTGGGGCACACAAGGCAGCCAGGAAAATCTTTGTAGCAAAGGCATCCCAGGTGAGGCTATGGTCCCACTACATCCAACGGACACCACTTCTAACATCCACAGGTCATGTTTTCAATTACGGGAATGTCCAGTTTGGCAAGATGTTTCAAATTCTCCACTGGGATTCAGAGAGGGCACCATCGCTTTTTAGCAAGGAGTTCCAAGCACCTGCTCATCCCACTACCTGCCTGTCCATGGTACCAAGAAAATAAAACTTTGAGGAGCCCCGGTGGCACACTGTACTGCAGCCAGAATGTTATGAGTTCGATCCTGATGTGGCTCCATGTTGAGTCAGCCTTCCATCTGTTTTTTTTTTTAAAAAAACACTATTCATGTTACATGTATTTCATACATCATTCAAACACACACCTTTCCTCTGGTGGCGTAATGGTTAAGGCACTAGGCTAGGAGACCGGAAAGACAGGTTCGAATCCTGAGAGCTGCACAATGGGGGACGTGAAAGGAGCCTCATTCGGGCGTCACCCGCAAAAATCCTTTCAACCCAGACTAATCCCTGACACGAAAGCGAAATAAAGTCTTTCACATCATACTCACAGAGCCTCTTCCACGAGGGAGGATCACCTCTTCAGTAAGGGGTGACAGGTGGCCAGATCCAGCTGTCATTCTGACACACAGCGTGGATCTCTCAAACTGGGATCTTTGCCATCTCTTTCCTTTGTGCTGTGTTGGACTGGCTTCTCTGCCACATTCTGGTCCATGCTATGTGCGCATGTCATAAGAACGTAAGAACATAAGAACAGCCTTGCTGGATTACAGGCCACAGGAGCCCATGATCCAGTCCAGCCTTCTGTCTCCCACAGTGGCTCACCCTTTGCTTCAGGGTATTATTCCCAAGCAGATGCCTTCACCTGCTTAGGATTCCCTGGACATGGCATTTATTGAGAGATATCCTGCCTCTCTCTCCAACCCAGAGGTTGTCCTTAGGTATCCATGATTATACAAGCATACCTCAGTGTCTTTTCTCCACTTCACTTGAGCCTACATTGTACATGTTTTTTTCACTCTCTGCTTATCTCAGTCTTCTAAGAACATCCTGTGCCTCACTTGGGCCCGAAACCACAAGACTTTGCACGTATCTTTGTAAGCCAGTTAGCACTTTCCCATCTCCCATGGCTCAGCGCTGGAACCCACGCATCCATCACAGGAACCTTGGCAGCAGGGCAGAGCGCAAAAGAGCCCATGGAGAAACCCAAGACTCTCTGCCACTTGGCGCCGTTCACTTCTCCCTCTTCACAAGCCGCTTCCTTTTAGAAGAACCAACAGAGAGCCTTGTGGCCATTCTGAACACTAATGAGATTTCTCTGGCTCCCAAGCATCGACTGGTTCTCCCACTTAGTAGCTCAGGAGCCTTGAAACGTTAATGTTTGCATAACAAGGCAACTTTGCGCACACACACTTTTCTAATCGACCTCTGGTTCCCCTTTGCACGGGATGCATGCGCGCACACACACATATCCCAGCAGATGATCAATTCCGATGGAGGCCGGTCTTTGCTGGGTCTCTATTGAGCACCTGCGTGGCCATTCCCAGGCTGCTCACGTCGGAGTTCAGGCACTGCTGCCGGGCTTCCTTTGAGCTCCATGAAGGCTCTTGTTTGAATTCTTAAGAGCGGCTTTGGAAACATGGGGCGGGGGAATGGACCAGACCTCGCAGGGCCTTCCCATTCATTACAACCTTTGTGTTTATTTGCAGCGAAAGCCAACCTATGTCAAGTCTCTTTTCCCGAGTGAGCGGTTATTTTCTCAGGGAAAAAATTATCAGCAGGGACCGCTGACCTCCTCGGCCACTTGCTAAATAATGCACACGGTGCGCCACGATAGTGCTGGCTCTTTGGCTGTAAACAGAGATGAGGATTGAACCCTAGAGTCAGACAAGACTGGCTTCTGAGCAAGGGTGACCTTGGCCTTGACCTAATGGCTGCTTCTGGCTCATGGGGTGGGTCCAACCCCCACCCCACCCCAATGATCCAGCTGTGCATCTGCTTCGGGAGTCTCCAAGGCCCTTCCTTCTTCCTTGCTGGCCACGAGGGCCCCGTTATTGTTCTCCTGTCCCCCAATTGCCTGCAGAAGATGATCAATCCCACCCTTAAGCTTCTCTTGGAAGAACTCAATAGCGTATCCTGAAGACTCCCGCAGGAAGGAAGGACCCCCATGGCTGTATTGATTCAGGGCACCATCCGACAGAAGATGCCTCGCTTTGGTGGTTTGTGTGGCAGCTAATGGGGTTCCTCACAGGAAATTGGATGGAAGGTTTGGCTCAGCAGAATCGTAGAATCATAGAATAACTGAGTTGGAATAAGGGGCCTTTGAGGACTACCAAGCAGGTCCTATGTTTTAAGACCTTCCAGGCATCAAGTTCAGCATCTTAACCACTAAGCCACTGCAGTCCCTATGTAACCCCATGGGTAAAGGTCTGTGGATTTCCCAGGTGTAGAATTAGAGCATCCCTTCCACAGGGAAGGATGATGGTCCCCACTTGAATCCACCTTAATGGAGGTCAGCAGTTTCATCCATCCTGGCCTGAGGCTGATGAGAACTTTGTGTGCCAAAAGGACTCAGGACCAGAAAGTGACTCGTGGAACTGGATCAGTGGTACTATGGGGTGTCATGCTGGGACATGGAAGGCCATTGCATTATATTCTCAGGACAATCTTCGTGGCTGATCACCATGATGATAGCCAATATTCAGAATTGGATATGGCACAAGAAGAAGAAGAAGCATCAGCCACACCTCCAGTCTTGGCCTTGGCCCACCCTTTGCTTGGAGACATTCATGGCCAGAGCACTCTTTCCAGGTTTCCCAGTGGCATCCCCTGCTTTGGACCAGAAGATGTTCTCAATCCAAGCATCTGACCTGCTGCCTTCCTGAGCTACCTGGCTCAGGTGCTGAACTCCATCCAAAACAGGCTCTTCACCCCATCGTAGCCACACGGGACAAACTCCGCTTCCAGCCAACTTCTCAACACCTTCACAAGTCCAAGTGGCACCAGACGTATCTGAAGGTCAAGAAGGCATAGACCTGTCCCCGCATGGGCATCATGTGCCACCTGCCTTGAGCAGGAATGGGTTGGACTCAATGGCCTCAAAGGCCCCTCTGCCAACTCAGTGATTCTAGTGTTCTGTTTTTGGATAACTCAGGGTGTCAAAATCATTAACATCTTGGTGGTTTCATCATTTGGGAACTTTTTCTGCCACTTCACTGAGCTGATCAAAATACAGAGCAAGAGAGTCACTGAGGACTACCAAGCAGGTCCTGTGTTTTAAGACCTACTACCTAGCTCGGGGTGGTGGTGGTGTAAAATACGGCCCATGGGCTGGAGCCAGCCGGCCTACAATGACAGATCATCTGGCCTGTGCTGCTCTTGCCACCCCTAAAAGTGGAAATAAAATGCGTCCACACATGCACAAAATGCTGCCTTAAATGCACCCGTGGCCATCATACACATGTTTATGACAGCTGTGGGTGCATTTATGGCAGCGTTTTGTACGTTTTACTTCCATTTCCGGTGGAAAGAACCACATGACCGGCCTGTTGAACCACGTGACTGTCCCACAGCCCGAAAACTTCTGCCACCCTGACCTAGCTAGAGCCACAACACAACACATCACAGCACAATAAAGGACAAGTGCCAACACTGGAAGCCTTCAAGCGAGAATTGGAAAGCAACCTTCTGCCAGGTCTGCTTGGATTGGGATCTCCGCATTGAGCAGAGGGTGGGACTCGATGGCCTCAAAGGACAGCCCCCCTCTTCCAAATCATTATTCTATGCTCTCTCAGTGATGGTGAACCTTGGCACTCCAGCTGTCCCAGAAGCCATGATCAGCAGGCATGCCGACTTGGGCTTCTGGGAATTGAAGTCCAAGAATACCTGGAAGTGCCAAAGTTGGCCATCACAGCTCCAGGGCATCCAAGAGGAAGGCAGGGCAGGCACCCATCCTCCTCCTCCCTTTCCAAATCCCTCCATGCTCTGACCTTATGCCCACCTTAGCCGAGAGCACTTGTTGGCACCCCCACCAGCCTGTCAGGCTAATTCTGCAATCAAGCCAGGAGAAAGAGCAGCTGCCCTGGCCCGGATGGAGGAGAGAATAGGCAGGATGGCCTCCCTCCGTCCTCTCATTCCTGGCCCCCAGCGTGCGCGCACACCCCCACACCCTCCCGCGGCCCCTTCTCTCTCGCTCTCCTGCTTTGGCCAAGGACAGCTGTGGATGGAAAGTAGAAGATCGGCTGCCTTGGCTCTTCCAGCAGTAAACAGAAAAGCCCGGACGTGTAAACAGGCAGAAGGAAGGAAGCAAGGAAGGAAGGAGGAGAAGGCAATAGGGGAAAGGCTGGAGGAAAGATGGGTCCCAAAGGTTTTGGGACCTTGGCTAGAGAGCTGAATGTGTGCAAAGGACTCTGGAAGGCAGGGTTTGAGAGCCATCCAAGAACACACACAGGTTGCAACTATGCCCCACCTATACTCAGCGCCTCCTTTAGCAAAAGGGTGGTTTCTCCACACTGCACATACCTGTATTTTGCAGCTGATAAAGCTGACCCAGTCCTTAAAGCAAATATTCAGAATCGGATACGGCACAAACCACAACAAGAAGTCCTTCAGCCCAGGGAGGGAACTCCACAGATCTTCTGCTGAAGCCAAAGACCTCTTTCCAGACTGCCAGAAAATGCACCCAAACGGCTTGGCGCATCCTGTGGAAAGCAACCACCTTCTCCAGGGGCCGGACAAGGATATGCAGCCTTTGGGGAATTAATCTGGGCCGCGAGATGGACCGCACGCTCGGCTCACCTGCTGGCTTTGGTCTGTGGATGGGTTTACAGCATTGGAGAGGGGGTGGGGGGAAATGTTGGCCCAAAGAGCTGGATTCCAGCTTGAGAACGATCTCCAGAGTCACATTCCAGCCACGGGTGGGACGACAAACAGAGTAAGCAAGGATCCAAACCAAGTGGGCAGGGCTAGAGATGCTGTTTCTACTCATTTGGACGGTTTCCTGCAAAGCACAGCCAGCGATCCCAGCTAATTCCACACCACTGGCCAATGCATTCGGTTGCCTGTTCAGAGGCAAGACCATAGCAATAGCAATGACACTTATATAGAGCACCCCATTGGGCTTAGTGAACTCTCTGGGCCAGGGGTGCCCAAACTATGGTGTGCGAGCCAGATCCGGCCCCCAATGCCAATTCATCTGGCCCATGCCGGCCTTGTCGCTCCTGGAAGCGGAAGTAAAATGCGCCTGTATGGGCGTGTTTCACTTTTGCTTCCAGGAGCAATGAGGGTGGCGGGGGCTGTATTAATTGGTATCAGGGGGGCAGATCTGGCTCACAGACCGTAGCTTGGGCACTCCTAGTTTAAGCATTGAAATGGCAGCCTAAAATCTACCTTATCTTATTGCAAAATAGACTGCAAGGCGTGTTTCACTTCCATTTCTGGCGGGAGGAACCACATGACTGGCTCGCTGAACCACGTGACTGACCCATGGCCTGAAAAGTTTGGGCACCCCTGTTCTGGGTGGTTCACACGTTAATTAGCATTTCATCCCAGGGACTCACTTGAGCAACCTGGGAAGAATGGAAGGCTTGAGTCAACATTCATCTCTGACTGGGATCAAACTCACAACCTCTGGCTTTCTTTATTCGTGCCAGGCGCACCATTATCATAGAATAACATGCAAAGCTAAAATTAACACATCTAAAAACAAAATAGAATTAAAAAGGGCTAGATGACGTCCGAACAATATCAGGCCACTTCAACAGCATTTGGCCACAGGACAACAGTTTAACCCCTGCGCCACCAGGACTCTATAAAGACAGGTTGCTCACCTGTAACTGTGGTTCTTCTTCATGGTCCCCTGTGAATCTACACACATGGGTTTGCTGCATGTACATAGAGGACCATGAAGAAGGACTTCAGAGATAAGAGCATAGGGGCAGAAATAGACATTGTAGATAACCCACAACAATTAAAACATTGTTATATTTAACAAAGATATTGCAATAGCAATTATACCTCTATTCCACCCCATATAAATGCTTAGTTCACTCTCTGGGCAGTTCACAAGTTAATTAGCATTTCAACTTCAACATGCTGGGGACTCATTTGAGCAATCTTGGAAGAATGGAAGGCTTGAGTCTCAACCTTGATCCCCAACTGGGATTAAACTCACAACATTCTGGCTGCAGGACAGCAATTTAACCTCTGCGCCACCAGGTCTCTAAGTGTGGTGACGGGGTGTGGGCGTTATGCCCGTGCCTTGCCACTGCTATGGGAGCTGCATTGGTTGCCAGTATGCCTCCGGGTGCAATTCAAGGTGCTGGTTCTGCCCTTTAAAGCCCTTCATAGTAGTGGGCCAGGATACCTGAGAGACCGCATCACCCCAAGGTTTTCGACTTGTCCTATGAGAGCGGGCTATAGGGTCTCCCTGGTGGTCCCATCAGCCAGGGAGGCACATCTCATTGGGACCAGGAGAGCCTTCTCAGTATCTGCTCTGGCCCTATGGAACCTCCTGCCACAGGCAGAGTTGCTCCCCTTCAGGAAGGCCTTAAAGATGTGTCTATGCCAGCAGGTGTGGGGTATACAACTGGTACCACAACCCAGCCCTGCTGGCTTATTTAGCCCTGTCCGGCTGTCCTTATTTACTCCTGCCTGGGTGTCCTTCTTTTTAAGGAGATTGGGGAGGTTTTTTATAAACGTTTTTAGATTGTTTTATAGTATTTAGTTTTAATTAGCATTGGGTATAGGTTTTAACTGATGTTGTGAGGGCGGTTGTATAAATCTAAACAAACAAACACTTTCCCTGTCTGTAAAGCATGGTCCAGTTCTAGGCAGGGTATTTGAAGTGGTAGGACTCTCCCCATAGCAGAAACAGCTTATGAGGGAACTCTCTCAGCTGCGCACATGTGCTCCACATTTCCCATTGAGAAGCTTGTGCAGGAGTTAATGCATAGTCTTTTAGTATGGCTGACAATGAACTCTGGTCCCTTGGGCAGTGACCGCTTTGCCTTCATGGGAGACCTTTACAGCTATCTGTCAGCAAGGCTTTTGGTGTGGGCTTCCTGTGGTAGAAATGGGGTGGACTAGATGACCATGGATGGAGCTAGGCCTAGTTAAGCCTCAAAGCTTTCCATTTTAAGCCTTTCTCACAGGTTTACTGCATACATGCATTAAACCCATCCGTGTGGATTCACAGAGACTTGGGCTTCTGGGAACTGAAGTCCAAGAACAGCTGGAGTGCCCAAGGTTCACCACCACTGGTCTAGAAGGCCACGCTTAGTGTCCCCCCCCCCCCATTTTCTGCCCCCATCGCATGAAAGTGCAAACAACCCACCTCAAAAAGCCAGACTTGAGCTTTTAACATCTGCATTCTCTCGGATCATAATTCTAGACATCCGTTGCAAGCCAACACATTAAAATGCTTCCCCACCGCCTGCTTCAAAGGCTGAACAATCAATTCCTTCTTCTGCTCTATAAATTCTGATCTAAGCAACTTCTGCTCTGCTTGCCGGCCAACAAGCCCAGGATTCCCGCACCGACCTTAGCCCACTAGACGTGAGTTTGCAGAGCGGCTCTGGTCTGGCGGTCGGGTGGCCTTCGAGAGAGAACAGGAGCGATTGCCTTCTCTCACATCCCCTTTGGCTCGGCGGGGCTCCTTTCCACCTGGACAAGAGACCTGCAAGGTCCAAACCAAAGCGATGGAGCACAATAGCTTTCCAAACCACACTGGGAGTGCAAAACCTACCCATGGGGTGGATGGCTCCCATTCCCCAAGACCAGCCTATTCAGTCTGCTGCACTGACAGCAGAGCTGCAAACCCAACGCTATCTTCTTATGCGTCAACAACTCGGTCTCTGGAGACGACGGGAGACATGGATCCCTCCAGCCCCCACTCAGCCGCTCCTCTGGCCACAGATGACAGGAATCAGCACTCCTTGGTATTTAGCATCTTTAGTCCCCAAATCCAGAGAAACAGGCCAGCATTATTGAGAGGACAAACCTATCAGCCGTTTCAGATATCCCTCCGTCATCCAGTTTCTTTTTCTTTCTGGTGGCATTTATAATATAGCTTCTAATTTTGATTAACTGTTTGTTTGTTCTATCTGCTGCCTGGTTGGGGTGGGGGGTTGGTTGGGGGTGTTTGGTCTTCACTTGACAGCTCTGATATGTTTATGTCATTGTCGTATTCTGTTTATATGCTGTTCGCTGCCTTGAGTAATGCCTGCCCTCTGTCAAGCAGTATAAAAATACAATGGAAGGAAGGAAGGAAGGAAGGAAGGACAGAAGAAAGGAAAGAAGGCTGCCAGATGTGTGGGACCTTCCACGGTTGTGAACAAAAGTTCACTTAACCACGACCTCCCTGCAATCTCTTCCGCCAGAGGCTTTAGCAGGCTCCAAGGTGGTGGGTTGAGTTAATCCAAGTGCAAAAGGCTCACTTCTTGAATGCAGCTTCTCCGCCATCAACCATCCAACCTGTTACATCCTACCCCACCCACCCCCTGCATACACACCACATCCTAACAATACCCCACGAAATTTACTGATTTCAACCAAAAAACTGGTGGGGTTGGGGATGATATCTTTCCACCACCACCTCAGATGTTCAGGTCATTATACATCCCTGCTGACCTGGACCCATGTGCTAATCTCACCAGACCTCCTCCTCCTCCTCCTCCTCCTTCAAGTGCCACATCAATTCCAGATATTGGCTATCGTCCTGGCAATAGTCTTCCTGTTCTTTACTCCTTGGAACAGTTCTTCCGAGGACCGTCCTCACCAGTCTCTCAGGTTCTTCAACCCCAAGGTCCACCTATGCCCAGGGCCTCTTTCTTCCCAGGGATCTTCCCTAGCATAATGAGTTTGAGTATTCTAAAACTTCATGTGGTTCCTCATGATATGCCCGAGGTTATTCGAGCTTTTTTTTGCCTAATGGGTCTTAATCAGTTCTTGTTCTTTATCCATCCAGTGCAACATGTCTACACGAGACCCATGGTCAATCCATGAGATCCTTAGCAGCCGTCTCCAGGGCCACATTTCAAAAGCTTCGATCCTCAGTTCAGATGCTTTAGACAATGTCCAAGCTTCGACTCCATGGAGCCACACTGGGAATACGTAACATCTCGCTATTCGGATCTTTGTAGTGAGAGTTGGATCTCTACTGCATAACAAATGTCACATCTTCATGAAAGTGGACTTTCTCCAGACCTAAAAGCAATCAGTTGGGACCCCTCGTTCATTTCCCAAATTTCCATCCGCTCCTCCGCATGGTCTGCAGTCTTCCCACATCCCTACAGGTGGCAGCAGAGAGAAAACTCGGGCTCAAGAGCAGAGTGCGCGCATACGCGCGCGCGCACACACACACACACACACCTCCCTCTCAGACTACGCTTCAGAGGCAGGAAATTTGAGGCTTCTTGTAATTGGCCAAATGAAGGATGAAAGGGAAAGGGGCTCCCCAGGGCAGGAAGGCAATCTGAGGTCAGCACTGCTAACCCAGGGTCGCGGCAGGGAAGCCAAGCAGCTACAGCCAACCAACCGGACTTGCGCAGTCTACCAAAAAAATTTTTTTTGAGAGGGTGGGGAAGGATTCATTCACCGACACCCCCTGGGCTTGATGCACTGCTTTGTATGGATTTCTCAGTGCAATCTGGGACTCAAATCCTCCCTAGCTGCAGCCCAGCTTGGAGACTGGAGCTCAGACCTTTGGTCAGCCAGAGAGAGAGAGAGAGAAACAGAAGTGGTCTCTGACTGACCAAAGGGCTGGACAAAAGGGTGGTATGTAAATGCAGGCAAGGAAAGAAATCAGCAGACTGGCCAACCCCACCCCACCATCAGCCACTGACTAAGGGCTGCAGCAAAAGGAGAGGAGATGGGGTGGGCTGGGAACTCTGAATGGATTTGTGCCTCAAGTCCACCAGCTCAGATCCAGGAGGAGAGCTTTATGGCAAGAACAAACATTCTTGAAGGTACACAAGAGCAAAACCAAAGGATACAATGGAGGAAGGAGCTCACTGGACAAGGAACAGCCTTAAAGGATGATTTAGCCGAGGATCTCAACCTCTACATCACTTGGAGGACCCTGAATAGGCTGAGGGTTGGAGTCCCTCAATGCAAGACCAACAGGCTCAAGTGGGGGCTGCTGGCAGACAACAACATGCTGTGTGAACGTGGAGAGATACAGAATCCATTGGGTCATTGACTAGTCTGTCAGTTACTGCCAGAAACATGCACTGAGGAAGACTTTAGTTTGGCCAAGGCCAAAGCTAAGAAAGTGGGCTCCTTTTGGCAGTCCAAGGTTTGACTGGGTGAAGAACGGTGAAGAAGCAGAAGAAGAATGGAGACAAGACGGCGAGACACTATACACATGATGGAGCAATCTTCCCCAATCCTAAATGACACAACCATCACTATCACTCGAGGTGGCCATTTCTCCTCCTCCTCCCTTCCAACATTGATTTGCCCTGTTTGGTCCTTCTCTAGCCTGAGATCAATGCTAACAAAAGCCGAGCCGCCACCTGTTTCAGACACGAGGCCCGGCCAGGCAAAGCCCTTGCAACAAAATCAATTGCATGCCATAGAAAATTGTGCCAGTGCTGAGGAGAAAGAGAGCTCAGAGACTCAATGCCTTGTTTTTATTTACAACTCCAGGATCTCCAAGACGGTTTAGGCAACAGCCCTGGCAGCTGTGGGATTCTGGCATGGAGAGCACCCAAAAACCGGCCCCACTTCAAAGTCGGGAAGAACTCCTCCGCTTCTAGGTCCAACTGGACGAGGTTTGACACTAGATCTGGCCCCCTCCGCCCCTGTTTTTGGGAGGCTGGAAAGACAGATGAGGCTTCAACGAGCAGTGCCAGATTCCAGATATTCACATGGGACCAGAGCACACACAAATGCACACACAAACCCCTCTTTCCATGTGCCTCCCTCCATCCCCGAAAAGGCTTGGGGAGTGGGGGGGGGGGGCGGAATGGATTCTTCTCCTTTTCTCTCCAACCCAGGATGGTGGGCGGAATATTTTCTCCAGAAAAGCCTGCTACCTTTTCCTGCAAAAATCCAAACCAACAACAACCCTGATGTTTCACTGGGTTTTTCTTTGCCAAAAAGCAAAACTAATGCAAACAACCCCACTGTGAAACAAACAAGAAAAAAAAACCACTGCACGGTTTTCCCCCCGAAACGCATTGTTTCATAAAAATTTATTAGTAATGTAATACAATGCCAATCCAACTGGGAGACTGGGATGGATAAAATACCAGTTCCTCTCCTCCCCTCCCCAAATAGAGTTCATGCTAAAGCTGTTATGGTAGAGTTCTCTCTGCCTTTAATTTCTGTCCAAAAGTAAACAATGCAAGGGAAATGTTCGCTATCGTGTCTCGTAAATATTTACTCGTCTTCCGATAAAAATACATTTCCTAGTAAAGCTTTCCTGCATTTGTTTAAATGCAGAGCGTATAAACCACACTCAAGTAGTCTTTACTGCTACCACCCCACATGCCATCAGTTCAATTTCAGTTCACTTCAGTTCAACTGCTCTCGGCTCCTGGGAATTTTTCCGGAGACAATTCTACTCCAAGGAAAATCAATGTGGTACATTCTTAGCAAACAAACCCTGACATCTGTAACACACACACACACACACACACACACACACACACACACACACACACACACACACACACACACACACACACACACACAGTCAGATACTCACCTGTTCAGTCAGAGCCAGGACAGGTAACTTGTCTCTCTCCAGATGCTGACAGACTAGAGCCGTGATGGTGAACCTTGGCACTCCAGATGTTCTTGCACTTCAATTCCCAGAAGCCCCCATGAATCCACACGAGTGGGTTTGCTGCGATTCATCCGGCCTGCGCTGCCCCCGTCGCTCCTGGGAGCAGAAGTAAAATGCTTAAGGCTCTTCCAGGTTAACCCTTCCTCCATACGGGTGCATTTTACTTCCGCTTCCAGGAGCGATGGGGATGGTATGGGTCGGATGAATCGCAGGAAACCCATTCGTGTGGATTCATGGGGCTTCTGGGAATTGAAGTCCAAGAACATCTGGAGTGCCAAGGTTCACCATCACAGGACTAGAGCTTCTACTCCCCCTCCTTTTGGTGCCCAGAATGACAGACACTGCAGGTTCCAGATCATCTGGAAGGCCAAAACTTGCCCAAACTTTTTACTGGACTTTTCCCCATTGAAGGTCTTCTCAGGAACTAACATAGAACTGCCCCAGTTCTACTCACAATGACATGGATCCAAAGGTAAATGAACCTGGTGAAGTTGATGGGGAGCTTTTTGTCTCCTCCTCTGCACCACTTTTTACAGGGTGTGGGGGCAGAGATTACCAAAGGGAGGAAGGAGAGGTGGTGGGAAGCATTCATATTTTTGGATCATGTATCATTTATTTATTTATTTATTTATTTTCTAGATTTCTACCCCGCCCTCCTAGTGCAATGCACTACTCAGGGCAGCAACAACAGAAAAATATACATATATGTACAATACAAGAAAGATAAAACCATTACAAATAAAACAATTACATAAAAACCTCATCTAAAAGCAAAATTAAAACACATAAAAACCAACATCATCATCATTAAAAGCTACCCTAACCCTCCCTCCACCCACAGTAAAACAGGCTTATCAGAGAATGAAAGAACAAAAGAGGGGGGGCTCAATCCCACAACAGGTAGGCTAAATAAGCCAATGGGCTTGAGAAGTGGAGCCTAATGTGCCCCACACCCGTTGGCAGAGCCAGGTTTTCAGCATCTTCCTGAAGGGGAGTAGCTCTGACTGGAGATGCAATTCTGATGGAAGGAGGGTCCAGAGGGCTGGGGCAGACATGGAGAAGGCTGTCCTTCTGGTCCCCATAAGAGAGGCTTCTTTTGCTGATGGGACCACCAATGAGCCCCTCCTGTCTGCCCTTGTAGGACTGGCTGAAAACCTTGGGGCAATCCGGTCTCTTAAGTACCCAGGTCCAACGCCATGAAGGGCTTTAAAGGTCAAGACCAGCACCTTGAATTGCACCCGGAGGCATATCGGTAACCAGTGCAGCTCCCATAGCAGAGGTGAGGCACGAGCATACCGTCCGCAACCCATCACCACCAGGGCAGCTGCATTCTGGATCTTTCAGATCCATGTCCACCAGATATTCAACCTGCACCATACATGACCACTTCTACCAACATTTGACATTTGCAAGACTTGTCTTTCAACAATTTCTCTGCTGGACAACTTGTACAAGCTGGTGAAGGAACATGGAATTGATTCGCTCACACAGCGGGGAGAAGAAGCCCAAGGTAGTTAGTTGGCACAGGAATACCTGCTTTATTTCCCCTATTCCTCCATGGCACCCATGAAGGGGGGGGGGAATCCATTGGACAAGTCTTAGGAAACAAGGAAGGAGGAAAGTCTTGTTTTTTTTCTCTGAGCAAAACTTACTGTCCAAAAACTCTACAGCGCCATGCCAAGGGCTGGATAGTTGTGATGTCACACCTTCCAAACAGCCAAGATGGAATTAGGTTGGTGCCAACAGAGGCAAACAAAGCCAGCTGTGGCTTTGCTGTGCTCCTGCCACACGGTGTGAAAACAGGTGCTTAAAACGATGCCCCCTTTTCACTTTTTGGGATTTAAAAATAACATCTCATGAATGTGTGCATGAGTGCACACTCACGCACACAAAGGAAAACAAATTACACAAAATATTAGATACAAGCATGGTCTACTTCAGTGATGGCCAACCTTGGCACTCCAGATGTTCTTGGTCTTCAATTCCCAGAAGCCCTGATCAACAGAAGTGCTGACTTGGGCTTCTGGCAATTGAAGTCCAAGAACACCTGGAGTGCCAAGGTTGGCCATCACTGGTCTATCTCCTCTGTCAGTTTCTTCAGTGGGGAGATTTCCTTTATCTCCACCGATCAGTCATTTTTTTCTTCTCAAAAGATAGGAAAACTCCCCACACTCTCCTGAGCACATCACTATCCTTTCGCCCACTAGCCAGGACTAGACCTGGGCCTCAGGCAGCTTAATGGCGCAAACTAAAGAACTACAGATGGTTTTCCATGGGAGAGCCGTCTATGCAGATGTTTTGGATGTGGATTTGTTGTGGACAGAGAGCTGCTGTACTAAGCCAGGGATGATGGGAGATGGAACCAGTAGCATCTCAGGAGCGGAAGGCTTCTTCGCCCAGGGTTTCAGCAGGGAATTTTAGAAAGGGGCATCCGGTCAGTTTCCCTTCCTATTTATGCTAACTCTGCATGCATGCTAACCAGCAGCAGCATGGGAGGGATGTTTTTACTGGAGAGGTTTGGCTTGAGATCAAAAGCCTTCCTAACAATCTCTGGAACTTCCACGGGCGGCGGGAGAGCGGATGCGCAGTAGCCGGTGCCAAAGGATCCAGAACCTCATAATGCATGATCTTTAAAAGTTAACAATTCAGAGAAAGACCTCTGCTTGGAATCTGTTTGTGACCCTGACATCTGCGCTTGCAAAATATAGAACCAACTGCAAAGACCGGAGGGTCCTGCCAATAACCAAAAGCGTAACCAAGCAAACAGCTGGGTGGGCTGCGAGTCAGGGGTGGGAGAATATTCACCAATAAAGAAGACGCAAAGCTGCATCAACATCCACAGACAATACCAATCAGACTTCTAGTCTGCCCCATATAAGCGCATAGTGGTTCACTCTGGGTGGTTCACAAGTTAATTAACATTTTTCCCTTAACATGTTGGGTACTTATTCTACTGTCCTCAAAAGGATAGAAGAGTCTGAGTCAACCTTGATCCCTGGTCAGGATCGAGCTCACAACCTTTTGGTTGCAGGGCAGCAGTTTAACCACTGTGCCACCAGGTCTCCTATTGAACTGACCTGAAATAGTAACTGAAGCCCAAGGTTTCTCTCCCCGTCTGTCTTCAGCTCTGTCTTTCTCTCTTCTTTTTTTCCTGGCAACAATAGGATGGTGGGGAGGGAGGGGGAGAGAAATGCCACTACGCAGCGGGAGTCCCTATCCTGGCAGAATCCATGCGCCTTCCGAGATTCCTAGATCGACCAGGGGAGTTTTAAGAACAGACGGAACCAGTTTTCGGACACATTCCAGGGTAAGATTGCCTTGCGCATGCCCCACTGCAATGAACGGGAACTGCCATGTCCCAGCTTAACACACACACACTTGCTGCAATGGGACATCCGCTGGAGTGCACTCTCAGCAGAAATAAAAATTAAAACTTAAATTAAATAAAGCAAGCAAAAAAAACCCCCAAAAATCCCACTCCAGTTCTTGTTCAGACACTGTTTGTCTGGACCTTCTATGCTGCAAAGCCTGAACGTTCAGAAGTGAAGGAGCCGGTACACTCTCTCTTCCGCTTCTGCACATTTCGCAAAGAACTCCCTCCCTTGCTCTGCCCTGCAAACGTCAATTGTAGGTAGAATATTCAAACAAACAAACAAAACAGAAGAGTTGGTGAGTTCCAGTGTTTCCTCCTGGGACTTAATTCCCATGCAAGACCTCCAATGCAAAATGCATGCAGAGCAGCCGTTTAGCCTTTGCAGAAGGTCAAGTGCCCCGGCAGACCTTGGCTTTCTCCAAGCACTTCCCTAGAAGAAGCTTCCAGGGGAGTCTGTGACCCAGTAGCTCTCATTGGAGAAATTAATTACCATGGAGAGCAGGCATCTCAAAACAGGTCAGGTTTGTGCATTCAGTGCGTATATTTTTCTCTTTGTAAGTAGAACAAGGGAAACCTCTCTTTTACAAGCCTTTATGGTCTGGAAGATAACAGGAAGGAAGTCATCACCTCCCCATGGACCCTTTCAGCAAAGCTGTTCAACCATCACACTCACACTCTCTCAAACACACACACACACACACACACACACTCTCTCTCTCTCTCACACACACACACACCCCTTGCAAAAGATGCCGAATTGTGGAGCACTTTACACATGATGGGTCTCCAGAACTCAATGCCACATGACTTGCTGTTGGGGTAATGTTGGTGCTGCATTGCCCAAAGACCTAGAGCAGGGATTCTCAACCTGTGACCCACAGTGCCATTTCATCATGTGCCCCCACCACCACCACTGCCTCCACCACACTCGGAAGTGCCATGTGGTGGAGGAAGGGCAAAATGGCTATCCAGCCCCCAAAGCGGTCTGAGGGAGTGTGACCCCGGCCCCTGGCTTTAAAAGGTTGAGAACTCCTGCCCTAGAGGCATTGGTTGCTTCTGTCCTAGCTGGGCGATGCTGAGCCTGAGACATGATTCCTCTTCTTCCTCTCAGCTAAAGCAAAGTCTCTCACCTCGGTCCACAAATCTCCAAAATTAAAGCCTCGGCAAGATTTTGCCACCACTTTGATAGCCTGATGCATCCACAGCCTTGCAGCTCCAGAAAAGAGGTTGACGCTGGATTAGAAGTGCCTTTAAAAGTAACTTTGAAAAAGTGGCTAGAAAACAGTCTTTGTTACATTGACAAAATCCACTTTGTTCCCACTTGCCACACGGCTTTTGAAATGTAATCTGGTTACACTTTTGCAAACCCTTGAGTAGCTACGCTTACGACATGAGATGCCCCTTGCGTTGGTCTCTGAAAACTGCTTCTCCCCTTTCAAAACCTTCTCAAAAGAGAAGTTCAGACAGGGCCATTTCTATCTATCTATCTATCTATCTATCTGGACTGCAGTGGCTCAAGTGGCTAAGACGCTGACTGGGAAGCGGAAGGTCAGCAGTTCAATTCCCGAGTACTGCAGGACGGAAATGAGCTCCCGTCTTCGTCACAGCTCCTGCCAACCTAGCAGTTCGAAAGCAAGAAATTGCAAGTAGATAAATAGGGACCACTTCGGTGGGAAGGTAACAGCGTTCCGTGCGCTCCGGTGTCGTCATGCCTGCCACATGACCACAGAAACGTCTGCAGAAGCAGACAGTGCTGGCTCTGCAGCTTAGAAACAGAGATGAGCACTGCACCCTAGAGTCGGATACGACTGGCTTTCGAGCAAGGGAAATCTTTACCTATCTATTTATTTGTATTTGTATATCTGGATGCCAATTAAAAGCTCTCAAGACCGAGCTCTAAAGCAAATAATGAATTCTCTGTGTCAGTACAAGGCACAATATCACGAGGAAGTTGACCAACTATAAATGGGGAACTCAACCATCCATGCTGTGTACATCAGCTTTGGCCCTGAGCATCTCCACAGCAGAGTATGCGGCTCCAGTATAGAGTGCATCCACACATGCAAAACAAGCTGACATTGCTGTTAATGAAACAATGCACACAGTGATAGGAAGCCTCAAACCTACACCAGTTTGGAAAATATACCCTCTTGTTGGTATCACTCCACCTAAGATCAGGAGAGAAGTAGCAGTGGATGCCGAGAGAACTAAACATGAGAACAGCCTTATGTTTAGCAAGAGAACAACCCTCAACGTCCTCTGAACGGAGATGAGCCTCAAGTCCACCGGCTCAGATCCAGGAAGAGCTTTGTGGCAAGAACAAACACTCTTGAGGTTATTTATGCAAGATCAAAACCAAATTAGAAGATGGAGGAAGGAAGGAGCTCACTGGAGAAGAAACAATATTAAAGGAGAACATGGCTGAGGAACCCAACCCACCCCTCCCCTGGATCACCATAGGTCGAGGGTTGGAGTGCCCAAATGTAAGACTAACATGCTCAAGGGGAGACTGCTGGCAGACCAAAACACACTATGTTAATGTGGAGAGATACAGAACCCACTCATGTGCTGGTCTGCCAATGACTGCCAGAGACATGTACCAATGAGGATTTAATTTTAGCCAACAACAAAGCCAAGAAGGTGGCTTGATTTTGGCAGTCCAAAGTTTGACGTGGACATGAAAGAAGCATTCTCCAGAAAGTGCCACCATGTCAAACTCCCCTCCCCAAAGCAATCCCTCCCCCCAAGAGAAAATAATACATTTCTTCATGAGGGGTAAAAAATGAAAGCAAAGAAACACAGTACTGAATGGACCAACACAAGGTTTGTGTGGTACGGATGGCACAAAACAAATAGCACAACTGTCTGGGCCTGGTTGTTTGGAAGAAACAAATGCTCCATCTGGAGACCCCCTGACGTACATGTCAAAAGCTGCAGGTGCACTTGGTCGAAGCTTACCTGGCAGCTTATAGGCACGTCCTAACCAAAGGTGCTTAGCCTGCGCCAAATGCCAGGCCTTTTGCTCCACATTTGGGCTTTGCTCATTGACTACCTCTTTACCCACCTCTGCCAGGCCCGGGTTGAACAGCCTTCAAACTTTCACAAACTCATTTTCAAGACTCCTCTTCGTCCAAACGGGAACCACAGCAACCTGGCTCTCCGGAGTTTTTGAAAGGAAACCCATTTTTTGCAAGTTGTTAACTGGAAACAGTGGTGGCCGCCTTGCTGCTTCGTTAATCCTAAATATAAGCAATCTGTTCTGTTTTATTTAAGGGTGATGCTTTAAAATCTACATACGCTGGGAGTGACTTCTCTGCCTTGTCTGTTAAGGACCCTGCTGCAAGGGACTTGGGAGGTAAGGAAGAACCGTTGCTTTCCAGGGGGTTTTCCAGCCTCTGAGAAAAGCTGTTCCTGTGAACTGTGTAGGGAATCCCGGAGGGCAGAAAGCAATCCCTTTCATGCAGCAGAAATTCCCCCACATTTAGGAGAAGTTGGGTTACACCCACAAAGCAAGAACCTGGGCCCCAATCCATGGTTCAACTGTACAAACCCAGCCAAAATAAATGGAACTGATACATGCACATTTGCCAAATGTGCAATTTGCAAAGGATTGGGGGGGGGGGATAACTTTTTTAAAACCAAACCGCAGCCAGTTCTATAACCTGGAGGTTATAGATTGTAAAAGTAACTTTGCCAACTTTGAAAGAGGTTCTACAATAAATGGAGCTCACATCTGGTTCCTTGGTTCCAAAATGTCCACATCTTCATTCTTCTTAAGGCGCAACATTTGGAATTTTAAGTGAAAAATCAAGCAAGACTGTGAAAATTGCAGCGTAAAGAACTAAAATACATAAAACCACCAGCACTCATACATTAACACAGTGCTGCTAAAAGTATTAAAAGACCCAAAGACTAAAATACTCCCTGAGCAATTAAAAAGGGGTTTCTACCCTGGCACAAAAAGGCTATCCTGTATTTGTTGAGCTGCTCTCTTGGGGAAGGAACTCCAAAATGTGGGGTTTCCCACCTGGAAGTCCCTCGCCTGCAGCTCAAAGTCCAACTTTCTGGGCTAAAAGTCCAACCAAGAAAGGATTCTGGGAGCTGTAGTCCAAATTCAAAATTCTCAAGATCTGGTCTCCCCTTATTTGCATGGAAACCCACAAAGGGTCCATGAAAGAATGAAACCTCCATCTCTTAAGGCAGGATTTGGTAAGATGTCTCTCTCTCCAAGACACCTGAAGTCAAAGAGGGTTTTTGTGTGCACATGAGCAAAATTCCTATTTTCATTGGATGGACTCACTTTCTAAACCTCTTTGGTGGATTGGGCCCTTATTACTTCTTTGCTGCAGCAGCACAGAAAAACACCACTGGCCCCCAATTGTGTGCGTGTGCGCGCGCACATGCGTGCGTGCATGCATGTGTGCATGGATGGCACAAGACTACCCAATTTTCACAGTGAAAAATACTCCCCACCAGACAATGTGAATTTCAGCATATTACATATCACTACTAGTATTTAGCATTTCTCAAGACAAAACACCCGTGTTTATTTTAACGTTGAATGTTCCATTCCAATTCTTATGATGGTGCTTGTTTTTTTTAAAAAGGTGACAAGTTGAATCTTCTGTTAAAAGGCGCCTAGAGAGTAGAGTAAAGGAACAAGGATGGAGTAAGGAAAGCAAAGGGTTGTAATGAAAAAAAAAAGTTTGAAAACTGCTGGGATAAGTAACAGACCCTGGCAACAGATGACTGAGTAAATAGCCTTTGCAAAAAGGAAAAGCCTCTTATTTCAACTCAAAACTACACCAAGAAGATGTAAGCAAAGCATGCTGTTCTCTCCGCAGCTGTGACATGAAGGGAAGAGAGCCATCCTTTACGGAGAGCACACACACACACACTTACATCAAAGGCACCATGTTATGTACACAAACACAGACGCACACATGGAGTTACATCAAACATCCATAAGGCAGGGAGTGAAACATCCTCACCCAAATTTCAACTGCAAAGGATCAGCCATTGCAATGCATCTTTCCCAGCTCGGATGGCCCGGCCGCCTTGCGATTCACTGCAACGGCGGCAGTAGCAGAGAAGAGGCTAGCCTGGTCCTGCAAAATCCTCTCTGTCCATCTGTCCACACTGGTACTCCTCCGTCTCCATAGCTTGCAAAAGGAATTCACAGAAGCAAGATACACATCGTAGGGGAGCCCGTCTACACCCCCACCCCACCCCCTCTTAACCCTCATGCAGGAAAGGTTTTAAAAGCCACCACTCAGTGGCCTCTGGTTCATGCCGGCTTATTCTGATGGCACAGCAACATTAACATATTAAGGATTAGTGGAAGGATCAAGGCTAGGAGGAGCCACAGAGTTTAAATTAGCCTATTCCCGGAACCCAACTCATCCTCCCAGTTTCTCCAGGGCTGTATCGCCAATGGCAAGAAGAGTCCCAAAATGTCTCATTCTTGCCCATTTGGCCAGTCCTGGCAAAGATCGCTCCCTGCCCTCAGCTTGGCCTCTGTTATGTGCCCAAAATGTATCTAGCATCTTTTCCTTTCCAAAAGCAGAACATGAACAGCAACAGGAGGTCCTGTGGCTAAGACACAAACACCCCATCCCATGCTTCACGTTCTCACATGAAAAGTCACTCTCATTCAGTCGATTCATTATTATTATTAGTTTTTATTTATATCCTGCTTCCCTCAGCACAAAGGCGACTCGAAGCGGCAAGCAACAGTAACAGCAACAGTGCAATAAGTATACAATATGCAAAATAAATAAATACACAATGGTACAAAAATAACAATTATAATATAATCAATGCAATATCAATAACAGGAGCAAAAAAGCAAAAAATACAATATAATATAAGAATACAATCCAATCCATATAATCAATATTACAAGCACCAAGAGGACATGCAACTACGTGAAAGTATTATTCTCCTCTCATGTGAGCAGTCCCTCAACAATGGCAGAACATTTTTCACTGTGCTCCCTGGTGAAAATGCTATAAATGTTCCTCCTCCTATGTGAAGATGAGATAAGGGAGGACTTCCCTCTCTACACACAGGAAATGCTCTGCAGATTTGGGGATCCGGGATTCAAAATTGGTACCAGACTTTCGGGGGGAGCAAACAGACAACAGCAAGAGTAAAAAGCCACATTGATCTGTACACTTTTCTGTTATGCTAACCAACCCTTGTGTACCTCTGACATGCCTGATGTGTCTAAATTGATGGCATGAAGTCCTACTCTTATGTCTGACAAAGTGGACTTGATCCACCAAAGCTCACATTAAAATACAGCAGTGAGTCTTTAAAGTGCCATAATGATTGTTTTTAACTCTCTGATATGCTTGGAACACAAACACGGCTACTATTCCAAAAACCACACGTGCGCGCATGCTTGTGCCCAAATCTCACACGGGACTCTGCTTGAAGCTCCTCTTCAGAAACAACTCATTCATTGGACCCTGCCTTTGATTTTGCAGCACAACTGCCAGGCTTGCTAGATTTCTTAGAAACCACGAGAGATGGAACTGAGCTTTTTTAAAGGAGAAAAAGTGGAGAGTGAGCTAGCCAGGATACCCATGGTGCCGTGTGTGACTACTGAGCCTTACATGCGCACACGCCCCACTCCTCCAGCACCCACCAAATAGAGAAAGCCCAGCAAGAAGAGACAGACAACTCAGCATATGGCTCAGCACTGAGGCCGTCCGACTGTGTCTGCTACACATCTCATCCTGTTACAAACAGCAGGCGGTGCAGGAAGCTACATGACACAAGAGGAGACCTGAGAGTCCAAAGCCGTGTGTGTCGGCTTGTGCTGCCAGAGGCCATTCCTTTAATTAGGGAAATAATGGCCCCCAGCAATCCATGGGAATATGCAACCTAATGGAGAAGTTACAACCCTATGGCTAAAGATTCTCTACTACTGCAAACCACAGAAGCCTCCCCCCCCGCCCCCGCATTTCCTCTGCTACCCAGTCCATCCCAATTCTGCCCATCTTAAGAGCACCAAGTCACTCTGGCTTTATGGGTGCCATTTTCTTCCCAATGTTAAGAAGGGTCTTGATCCACAAAAGCTCCCTTGAAAATACTAGTCTTTAAAGGGCCACAACAATTTTTGCCTTCTCCTCCCCCCCCTTTTTTTTTTTTGTTCTGTTGTGTTTCTACTCTAATCCTGCAAACCACTTTCAGAAAGGCATAAAAACACCCGGGTTAGAGAGACCCCTCAACAAAGGATAAACATCCAACAGCTCCTCAAAAATGTGTGAATGCAAGAGTTTGCACATGAAATAGATTTGCAGCACTGGCCCATAAAGGCTATGACTTGCTGGGCCTAATCCAAGCTAGGGGTGGGGGCACCAGAGGGGAAAAGCAAGTCAAATTTCAGAGTTGCCATATCCAAGATGAACCAGTCTTCTCTTTGGAGAAAAGATCCAGGGAAGGTCATTGCAAAGTTCTCAACAAGTTTGTTTTGGAATTTTGTAATCCCAAGAGAGAGAGAGAAATAACTTAAAGAGCTCCCCAAAATATGATTTCATTGAATTACTACCGAAAGCATGCACCGATGAGGACTTAGGTTTGGCCAACAACAAAGCCAAGAAGGTGGCTTCATGTTGGTAGTCCAGGTTTTGATTGGGACACGAAAGACAAAGGAAAACTTCACTGCAAGCTACCAAACATGCACATTCAGTGTACAGGCTCATCAAAATACATTTTCCAGTCTGCAAGCCTCAATCCTGACCCCCCTAAAAACAGACCTTGAGAATGGACAGGCCAGTCCATATTCTGATTCCCCACCCCCAAACAAACAGCTTTGGTTTTAGCAAGCAAACACTAGACCCTGGATTAAAAAAAATATATCCCCTTTAAAATCATTTGGGGACTCAAGCTCAACAGGAGAGAAGCAGAGATGGGAACGGTAGGAAGAACAAAACGTGGGAAGTCTAGCATGTGCCGAGAGAAAAGCAATTAAAACTAAACTAAGGCCAGAACACAGCAGTAAAGTGAAATGGGGACTGGAGTCCAAAAGGAGGATTGCCTTTACCCATTGCCTGGACTGAATTCGGGATTTTTACAATGCAAGAGGTGGAAGTTTCCAGGGAGCTGGATGGGAAAGGGATGCTGCGTTACAACCCTTCTCGATCAAAAGAGGGACTCCATTTTTCAAATGCAGCCCCCAATCCTGTCCCCCCCCAATAGCAAAGCAAGAAAAATGGGTTTGCTTTAACTTTGCATCCATTGAGAAACTGGGTTCCAACCCAACTTTCATCCATAGGTTGAGAGGTGGATCTCTGGGTTTTTGGTCCATTTTTAGTCTAGAGTAGGGAAGAAATCCTGGGCAGTCTAGGGTTCCTACCCAACCCCTTCCCACCCGACCACTATACTAATAATAAGGATTTTTGCTGGAGAAACTCCTGCCAGAGGTCCATGCATGCCATTGAAAAATCTCTGATTCAATCCAACATAGCAGGTTAAACTCGTGGAAAACCCACAAAACTTCCAACACTTTGCAGATTTCTCCTTCTGTGGTGCAACTTTTAACAGCTGCAGAAATCCTTGGGTTTTGAGATTTATTAAAACAGATCTTAGGTAGGGAAGATGTGTGTGTGTGTGTGTGTGGGGGGGGGGGGGGGGGGTGTCATCCTTACTAAAATGGGCATTTTCAAGGGAGGGAGCCCTCAAACATCAGAAGTTTACAGGAGGGGAGTGAATGAGTAGAGCATCAATGTTATTCCCTTTCTGCCCTCTAAACAAGGCAGATTTTCCCAAAAGGGTGGGTGACATTCCCTATTTGCAATTGGGAGGGAATCACTGAGATAGTTCTCACAGATAAGAAGAAGAGGGGGCAAAACTGGGGAGGGGACCTCCAAGGAGCTGGGGGTGGGTGGGGTGGGGTGGGGTGGGGTGGGGTGGGGGCTGTTGGTAGCGATCTATTTAATTTCACCACCCCGGGGCCTGATATTAGAAGCACCAGACCGGGAAAGTATGTAAGGGAAGTTTTCTTTTTTTACCCCACCCCCTATTCAAAAGAAAACCAACCTAAAAATACACACACACCCTCCAACTCGTATCACCTGGACCGCACCTCTTTGGGAGGGCCCCGATCCGGGCCGTCGATCCATCCCCCGAAGGGCAGCCGTCCACTTGGCCCGGACGGGGAGGCTGCCGGACTGACCGGACCCTGGTGTGGCGGGGGTGGGGGACGGGAGGCTCGGAGGCCCCCGCGAACCTGTTGCAGCCAATGCCCCCCTCCCCTCCCTCCCCTGGCCGGGAGAAGGAGGGGAAGGAAGGCTCCCCCGTCCCGTTCGGTCCCCCGGTGTGTGCCCCCTCCTGGACGAGACCTACGAGGATGAACCCCCTTTCAAAGATAAGGGGTGGGGGGACAAGTGGCCCGAGAAGGGAGGGGGCCCGAGGGAAGGATTTCAGATGGGGGGGGGCTCTGCTGGCCAGCCTGAGACGGGTGGGGTGGGGTGCTCCGTCCTAGCCCGCTCCGGTCCCGAACCCCGCAGGCTCCGTCCGTCCGCCCGCCCGCCCGACTCACCGCCGCTGGCCGCTTCTGGCCCGCTCCGTCCCTCCGCCCGTGGCTGGCTCCGTCCCCGGGGGGGGGGCGTGTGTGTGGCGCTGCTGCTGCTGCTGCTCGGCCGCCCGACGGGGATGCCGCCGCCGCCGCCGCCGCCGCCTGCTCGTCCCCCTCTCGCTTCTCGCCCGCCCGGCTGCTTAGCTTAGCTTAGCTTCCGCGGCTGCTGCGAAGAGCGCGCCCGAGCCCCGGAGCCGCTCTTTTAAACCCCCGCGCGCCCAGACACTCGCGGGCACGCGCCCCACGCGCGCGCCCCCGCCCCTCCAACAACTCCCCCTCTCCCCACATGTGACCAGGCGAAGAAGCAGCAGCAACGCGGAGGGAGGGGGGAGCAGACTCAGGCTCAACGGAGTGAAGGCCCCCCATGCCCCCCCCCCCCACTTTACGCAAGGGAAAAAAGGATGGCGGTAGAAAAGGACAGGGAAGGAGAGAAGGGAGCAGCACGGACACACACACACACACACACCCTCTCTCTCTCTCTCTCTCTCTCTGGCCCCGATCCGGAGCCTCCCCTGACACACACACACACACACACACACACACAGGATCGGCATCTCGGCGCCACCAAGGCGCACACGCGCGCGCGCACACACACACGAGCTGCCAGGTGGGCGTTCAGCCTCCCTTACTCCTGAGCAGACTCGCTTACAGAGCATTGGTGGCACAGGGCAGGTGGGGTTAAACTGCTGTGCTGCAGCCAGAAGGTGGTGAGTTCGATCCCGACGGGAGACGCAAGGTGGCCTCAGCTTCAGCTTCTTCCCTCCTTCCGAGGTCGGTAAAATGAGGACCCAGCATGTTGTGGGCAAAACGCGAAGGCTCTTGTGAGCTAGCTGCCCAGAGAGTGCACTAAAGCGCTACATGGAGGCGTGGGGAGGGTCTCGATCCAATGGCACGGCGAGTGCTTTGCTCGGGAGGGAGCGCCGCCGCGCGCAGCCCCGTTCCGACGACCCGCGAGGCTCCTCCGGACGCGTGTCCGGAACACGGCGGGAAGGGGAGGGGAGAGAAGAGACCCGAGGAGGCGCGTTGGTCCCACCTTCCTCCTCCTCCTCCTCCCAAAGGGGCAAACCCTCCGCCCGGCGTTCCCACGAACCTGGCCTTGACTCGTGTCAGGCCCGCCCGGACGCATTTGGTTCGGGAAAACATTCCGCGGAGGGAGGCGTTTCGAGGATCAGGAGCAAGGTGAGGGGGGGGGGGTCCAAAAGAGCGCCCCCTCTCCCCCCCTCCTCCTCCTCGCCTCAGAAGGCAGGTTGGGGTGGGGGAGAGGCTACGTTGTTCACACGACCGACGAGGGGGGGCGAGACACGGGGCAAGCGAGCCGGCAGATCCCACGACCCTGCGCTCTCCCCTGGGTTTTCTCCTCACTCGGTTTCACACAGTGACACACACACATACACACACACACACACACACACACACACACACACACACACACACACACACTCCCGACGATTCGCCTCCCGATCTCCGCGCGCGTCCACACGAACGCGGGCTTAACTTGCCTTCTACACACGAATAACGGGAAGACACGCTTCTCCAGCCGCCTTCGTCCTTCTCACGTGCGGGGAGTAGAGGTCCCGGTCTCTCCAAACCCCCACCCCACCCCGGGCAAAAAAAAAAAAATCCCCTCCTTCCCGCCCCTCATAGTAATGCCGCTCCCTTTGGCTAAGACGCTGACTGGGAGGCGGAAGGTCAGCAGTTCGATTCCTGAGTACTGCAGGGACGGAATGAGCTCCCGTCTTTGTCCCAGCTCCTCCTGCCAACAACCTAGCAGTTCGAAAGCAAGACATTGCAAGGAGATAAATAGGGGCCACTTCGGTGGGAAGGTAACAGCGTTCCGTGCGCTCCACATGACCACGGAAACGTCTGCAGAAGCGGACAGCGCTGGCTCTTCGGCTTTGAAACGGAGATGAGCACTGAACCCTAGAGGCGGATACGACTGGCTTTCGAGCAAGGGAAACTGTGACCTTTACTTTGCACTCGAAGCGGCCTTCACATGGACCTTCTGAACCCGCATCTCTGCCCCCACCCCTTGGCGCGCATCCAGAACAAACCTGACAAACGCCGGTCGAGAGACACGCTGGGTTGCCCGGATCGTATTCATTTCCAGACCCATTCCGGCCTCCGGATTGTGTGTGAGAGAGAGAGAGAGAGAAAGGCTGGCCTTCCAGAGCACCTCCCGAGGGCGAGAGTGCCTCTGAGCACATGCAGAGTGTCACCTCATTCTAGCCCCAAGGCCATGGTGATTGCAAAAACGCCCTCGCTCAGAATTGGGGGATTCTAGGTTTGTTGTTGGGACTGCGGCGACTTAGTGGTTAAGACAATGGGCTTGCTGACTGGAAGGTCGGCAGTTCCCGAGACCCAAGTGCTGCACGATGGAGTGCACTCCCCCTGTGCCCCAGCTCCTGCCAACCTAGCAGTTCAAAAGCAAGAAATTGCAAGTAGATAAATAGGTGCCATGCGCTCCAGTGTCTAGTCATGCCTGCCACATGACCCCATAAACATCTGCAGACCCAGACAGCACTGGCTCTTTGGCTGTAAAATGGAGATGAGCACCACCCTTTAAAGCAGGTGTGTCCAAACTATGCCCCGTGGGCCGGATCCAGCCCATGGAGGCGCCTAATAATCCGGCCCACGCTGCTCCTGAAAGCAGAAGTAAAATACACCCACGCGTGAGCAAAATGCTGCCACAAATGCATCCAATGGCTGTTGTAAACAGCTATCGTAAATGTGGGTGTGTTTTACTTCTGCTTCCCCTGGGAGGAAACATGTGACTTGGCCCACAGCCCAAAAAGTTTGGGCACACCTGCCTTAAAGAGTCAGACACGAATGGCTTTCGAGCCAGGGGGAGCTTCTCCTTTTGCCTTTGCTATTTTGTGTAGGGGGGGAAAGTAATTTAGTTGGGGCACTGAAGTCCAGAAGGAGGAGGAGGAAACCCCTATGCAAGCCATGCATTTGTAAACTACAGGTGTTTTAACTTGCTTGCAATGTCTCCATGTCTCACCAGATGAGAGGTTGCATAATTCCACTGAAACAAGCATTGCCTTGGGTAGGTTTTCATCTGCATTGGAAGAAAACATGTCTGGTTTAGTCCTTTTGCAAACAGCCTCATTTGGTCAAGGGAAGGAGATCCACTCACTGGGAAAGGGCCACATCGCTCTCCCTGGCCTTCCCTACCTGCCAATGCTGGCCAGCTATTTATTTATTTTATTTATTTATTGTTAAATTTTTATACCGCCCACTCAGCCAAAGCCGACTCCGGGCGGTTCACAACAGTGGGTAAAAACAGATAAAAACAAATAAAACAGATAAAAACCAGCACTAAGAACCCACCCCTAAAAAGAGAGGGGTGCAGGAACTGAGGAAACCGTGGGGCAGGCATCCTCCCCTATATTAACCACCCAAGGGAAGCCACCCCTCCACCTGCACCCCAAACTTGGCCTGCCAGCCAGGTTTTTAGTTCTTTTCTAAAGGGCAACAACTCCGTCTGGAGACGCAGTTCCACAGGCAGGAGGTTCCAAAGGGCCGGTGCGGACACGGAGAAGCCTCTCCTCCTTGTGCCAGAGAGGCGAGACCCCCTGGCCGATGGCACTATTAGAGAGCCCCTCCGGTCCGCTCTGGTTGGACGGACAGACGTCCTTAGGGCGATGCGGTCTCTAAGGTAACCTGGCCCACTGCCATATAGGGCTTTAAAGGTCAAAACCAGCACCTTGAATTGCACCCGGAGGCAAACGGGTAACCAGTGCAGCTCCCGCAGCAGTGGTGAGGCATGGGCATAACGTCCACACCCCATCACCACCCGGGCTGCCGCATTCTGGACCAGCTGCAGCCTCCGAATGGTCATCAAGGGCAGCCCCATGTAGAGCGCATTACAATAATCTAGTCTGGAGGTCACCAGAGCATGAGTGACCATGAGCAAAGAGTCCCGGTCCAGGAGCGTGCGCAACTGGCGAATCACCCGAAGTTGGGCAAAGGCCCTCCCGGCCACAGCCGCTACCTGTTCTTCTAGCAGCAGCCGCGAATCCAGGAGGACCCCCAAGTTGCGCACTGGGTCGGTCTGGGGCAAAATAGCCCCATCCAAAACCAAAGATGTTAGCTCCTGGGATAGCACAGGACCCCCCATCCACAGCCACTCAGTCTTACTAGGATTCAGCTGTCACCCATTTGCCCCCATCCAGACCCCAACTGCCTCCAGACAGCTGGAAAGGACTTTGACTGCATCACTGGGGTCCCCACGGGCCGAGATGTACAACTGTGTATCATCCACGTACTGATGGTACCGCACCCCGTGGGAACGGATGATCTCACCCAGCGGCTTCATGTAGATGTTAAATAGGAGAGGAGAGAGTACCGAGCCCTGAGGCACCCCATATTTTAGGGCCCTAGGACTGGACTATTGCAGAAGGGATTCTCCCCAACTTCCAATCCCACCCCAGTCCTCAACCACCTCCAGGTGACTGGGATTTGGAGAGGGTTCAGCCTACAGTGGCCTCCTGAAATACCCAAGAAAGCAATAGCAACAACACTTCTATACCACCTGATAACACTTGGTGCACTCTCTAGTCTGACTGGTTCACAAGGTAATTGCCATTTTGCCCACAACATGCTGGGTGCTCACTTTACTGACCTCAGAAGGATGGTAGGGGCTGAGTCCACCTTGATCCCTGGCCAGGATGGAACTCAGCATTCTGGCTGCAGGACAACAATTTAACTCAGGGGTGTGCTGGACACATGGGAGGGCGCTGGACAGGGGCAAGGGGTGGCGACCATGGGACGGGGGAGGAGGCTGCCCCTGGGAACTGCATGGTCACTGCCTCTCGCTTGCTCCGCCCAGCGCACGGCACTTTAGAATAAACCATTGCTCCAAGATGAAGAAGGGAGCTTGGAGCAATGGCTTAATCCAAAGTGCAGTGCGCAGGGTGGATAAAATATTTCATTTCATTTTCATTTCAGGTTTAATTTCTATACCGCTTTACTCACCCAGCAGGCAACTCAAAGCGGTGTACATAGTAACAATAAGATAGTACAATAATACAGGTAAACATAACACAATAAATCAACAATACAATAATAAAGCAATAATGTCATCAAATTGCAAGATTACAAGTCAGAAAAAACATAATATAAGTTAAGGGGGGGAAAGCAAATAAGTTACACTAGAACTCTCCACAATATGGCAATTTCTACAATGTTAAAGATACAAAATTACAAAGTATAATACAGATCCTGACACAATACAATTTATCATTTAATACCAACTAGTACCCTCGGCTACTACAAGTCTAAGACGGAGCCCCTAAAAACGTCGCATCTGAAAAGAAAGGGGGTGTCCCACCACATGGCAGCTGTACTCAGGGAACAGCTGTGCTCCCACCCACCCCTGACCAAGATGAGTCAGGGTGGGGAGCTGGCAGTGTTGCGGCGGCGGCGGCTCTTGTAGCCCCGCGGTGGGAACTCGGGGCAGCTGCGGCATGCTCCCACCCACCCCTGACCAAGGCAAGTCAGGGTGGGGAGCAGGCGGTGTTGCGGCAGCTCGGCGGTGGCGACAGCTCTTGTAGCCCCACGGTGGGAACTCGGGGCAGCTGCGGCATGCTCCCACCCACCCCTGACCAAGGCAAGTCAGGGTGGGGAGCGGGAGGTGTTGCGGCAGTTCGGCGGTGGTGGCGGCTCTTGTAGTGCCATGGCGGAAACTCGGGGCAGCTGCGGCATGCTCCCACCCACCCCTGACCAAGGCAAGTCAGGGTGGTTAGCCGGGGGTGTTGTGGCGGCTCGGCGGCGGCGGCTCTTGTAGCCCAATGGCAGGAACTCGGGGCAGCTGCGGCATGCTCCCACCCACCCCTGACCAAGGCGTGTCAGGGTGGGGAGCCGGCGGTGTTGCGGCGGCTCGGCGGCTCAGCGGCGGCAGCTCTTGTAGCCCTGCAGCGGGAACTCGGGGCAGCTGCGGCATGCTCCCACCCACCCCTGACCAAGGCGAGTCAGGGTGGGGAGCCAGTGGTGTTGCCAGCTTCATCTTCTTCCCACCAGGGTGCCAGAGGTGAGGGTGCACCAGGATGCATCCCCCTGTTCTGGTGGCCAAGCCCATGCCTGGTTTAACCCCTGTGCCACCAGGGCTCTATAATGGCAGGTTTCTTACCTGTAACTGTTGTTCTTTTTCATGGTCACCTATTCACCCATTCATGTTGATTCACAGGAGACCATGAAGAAGAACTTGATAGCAGGTGTCTGAAGTCTGTAGGGGTCTGGATGGGGGACAACGGGCTACAACTGAATCCCGGCAAAACTGAGTGGCTGTGGATTACTTGCCCTGCGTTATCCCTGGTGCATAATCTGATGGTCCTGCTGGACTCACTCCTCCTCCTCAATGAGCAGGTGGCAGCTGTGGCTAGGAGGGCTTTCGCGCAACTTCATGTGATCAACCAGTTATGCCCGCTCCTGGACTGGGATTCTTTGCTCATGGTCACACACACTCTGGTCACCTCCAGACTGGATTATTGTAATGCGCTCTACATGGGGTTGCCCTTGTTGACCATTTGGAGGCTGCAACTGGTCCAGAATGCAGCTGCTCAGGTGGTGATGGGGTGCGGGTCTTATGCTTGTGCCTTGCCACTGCTTTGGGAGCTGCACTGGTTGCCGGAGGGGCTCTCTGATAGTCCCATCTGCTCTGGCCCTGTGCAACTGAACTTCACCTCCAAGCAGAGCTGTTATCCTTTGGGCGCGTGCGTGCACACACACACACACACACAGTTTAAGCAGAGAAATGGCAACCTAAAATCTATCTCATTATTTATTTATTTATTTATTACTCAAATTTCTATGCCGCCCAATCAGGCGAACCCGACTCAGGGAGGCTCACAACAGGATTAAAACATACATATTATAAACAATTAAAACCCCAACATACCCACCCACCAATTAAAACTAACCACATTAAAACTGCCCGCATTAAAAAGATGGGGAGGCTTCATTTTATTAGCTAACAGGCGGGGGCCTGTTTTACTTCCGCTTCCAGGAGTGACAAGGGTAGCGTGGGCCGGATGAATTGCAGTAAACCCATTTGTGTGGATTCACAGGGTGCTTGGGCTTCTGGGAATTGAAGTCCAAGAGCATCTGGAGTGCCAAGGTTCGCCATCACGGTCCTAAGGTGCTTCTGGTAGGAGAAGTCTCTACTCTACCATCGATGATGAAATGATGATCTGGGTTGTACTGAATGATTGGGGAGTGTGAGATCAACTCAGAGGCTGAAAGGGGAAAGGCAGCGGGGGGGGGGGGGGGGGGGGGGGGGGAGCCGCACATGTGTGCCACCCTGGTCCCTCCAGTTTGAGCCACACAACTGGCTCCACACTGCCACCACCCATAGCTTTCTGGAATTAACTTCTGTAGCAAAAGGAAGGGGAAAGGACACAACCATTCTGTGCCCCACTGAAGGTTAGCGCATTTTTATTATGGCCTGAGTGTTTGTGAACGGTAGTAGTCTATCGTCCAAACGAGGTGGCTCCACAGAGGGAGATGGTGCAGTGTTGTGTTAAAGGCAAGGTCTCCCTTGTTCAAAAGCCAACCGTGTCTGACTCTAGAGTTCGGTGCTCATCTTCATTTACAGCCAAGGACTATCTGCTTCGGCACACATTTTCCATGTTTCTATGGCAGACATGATTAGACGCCGAAGCGCATGGAATGCTCTTGTCTTTCCTACCAAAGCAGTACCTCCTTGTCTACTTGCATTTCTTTTAGCTTTTGAACTGCTAGGTTGGCAGGAACTGGGACAAATGGGAGCTCACTCCATCGTGCAGCACTCGGGTCTCGAACTGCTCACCTGCTGACCTTCCGGTCGTGGGGTTCAGTGTCTTAACCACTAAGCCACTGCTGTCCTGCTGTTGCCAAACTAGCTGTCTGGAGACCAGAGTTGAAATCCCTGCTTGGCCAGCAGAACTCACTAGTGGTGTGGGTGTGTGGCACTGGAGAAACAGTCCTTGGCTATCTTGCAGATCACAATAAACCCAATGAGGACCAGCACCAGTTGGAAGTGATTTGGTGAAACTTAACACTGGCTCGTCCCAAAGTTTGCACTTTAGTGCATGTTTTTTTCCTACCTAAGAGCCCTTGTGGTGCAGTGGCTAAACTGCTGTACTGCAGCCAAAACATTGTGAGTTCGATCCTGATGGGTTCAAGGTTGACTCAGCCTTCCATCCTTTTGAGATCAGTCAAATGAGTACCAAGTATGTTTGGGGCAAGATGCTAATTAACTTGTGAACTGCCAAGAGAGGGCACCAATATGGGGTGGTATTGAAATTGGTAATTACTAATTGCTAAGACTCTTGGATGGTTTTGCCACAAAGAGCCCCACAGTGTGCATACACCAGATGGTATATGGGAGGCTGGGAAGGATGTGTTCACAACATTAGCTCAGATCAGGAACATCAGCAAACCGCTAAGGCAAGTTAGAAGTGCCAGAGAATAAAAACAAGGTAAACCAAAAGGACTGCATTGGTGTTGTGTATGCATGTTCACTGTACTGATAAGAATGTAACCACTCCATTTACAATGTATCTCAGCTGTAAAGGAACGCGAGCAAGCAGCCCATAGAGGGCAGCTGCGAGCGTTCAGTCTCACATGGTTCACATTGCGCAATCACGGACAGCCGCGGGAAAACCTTCCCCGCATTCAGCAGCAGGAAGAAGAACTACTGAAGAGAGGCGTGCCTAGGCGAGGCCACGCCGGTAGCGGCCAATGAGCTACCGTGCTACAAGATTCAAATGTATAATGCTACTGTATATATAGAGATGTATCACCACCATTACCTCATGCTCCACCGGATCATCATGCAATAAACCTGTGTTAAGCCAAGCCTTCGGCTGTTCTGTTGTCTTTGGTCCCATAGAGTAAACTGGCGACGAAGGTGGGATAATGGCTGCCCACGGGACCAAGACATGCGCCGGCTACGAGATCAGGAAGCCGGGAGACTTGGAGCTGTTTGAGATAGACTTCAATGGAGCGCTGGTGGAGCTCGAAGTCTCAGATGAGGACAAGAAGAGGGCCATCTTCGTCCGCATGCTCGGACACGAGACCAAGAGGACCTTGGTGGACCTGATCGCGCCGAGGAGGGTGAGCGACTTCAAAGCCAAAGAGCTCCTGGCGGTGTTGCGCACCCACCTCCGGACGCGATAGCGATGTTCCCCGCTCGGAGTGCGTTCTGGAGGCGAGTCCAGGCGCCCGGGGAATCGGTCGCTGAGTTCGCTGCGGCCCTGCGCTTGGCCGCTGGCCCATGCAAGTGGGAGACCCCAGAAGTCACCCTCCGAGACTGCCTGCTCTGTGGTCTGAGGGACACCGAGACTCAGCGCGCGCTGATGAAACAGGAGCCGCCTCCCACGTGGCAGCAAGTCCTCGACACGGCACAGGCCGCGGAGGCCACGACGGCCGGGGTGCAAGAGCTCCAGGACTGGCGCCCGAAACTCGCCAAGGCAGAGAGCTCGGTGCGCGCGGCCCGGCGAGTTTCGAACTCGTCCGCGGAGAGCGGCGACGTCGAGGATGTCTGGAAGGTCCAGAAGGAAGGCCGGCGCTGCGACGGCTGCGGCGCCGCCCATGCCCGCGCCAAATGCCCGTTCCGCAAGGCCGAGTGCCACAACTGCGGCCGGCGTGGGCACATCGCCAAGGTCTGCCGAAAACGGCGCGAGGCCAAGAGGAGTTCCCCAGACCGCTCGGCGAGGCAGGACCGCACCACGAGGCCCAAGGACGGCACCCGGACCACGAGGAAGCGGGACGGAGTAGGGCGCATCTCCGACGACAGCGAGGACGACGCTCCGGTTTTCAGCGTATCCACGGAGCACCCCCGATACTTCGTTGAGGTAGTAATACAAGGGGCCCCTGTTAGGATGGAGGTGGACTCGGGTTCTTCTTACTCTATTATCTCCCAGGGAGAGTTCCTAAAAATAGCCCCCCACGTGCGGCCCAAGCTCAAAGCGTTGAGGGCCACGCTGAAGGACGTGCAAGGGAACCGTATTCCGGTGTTGGGGGTTGGGAAGTTCCAGGTCCAGTTCAAAAAGCGCGCCGCAACGCTTCCTCTAGTCGTCCTCAAGGGAGGTAAATGCAGCCTCCTCGGGACTCAATGGTTCCAGCCCCTGGGGTTGTTCATTGGGGGGGTGCACGCCGTGGGAGTACACGCCGCCGGGACTGACCCAATACAGAGCGTGTGCGATGCGCACCCCGAGGTTTTCAAAAAGGGACTCGGAAAATTCAAGGGCCCCCCAGTGACTTTCGACCTGGACCCTGGAGTACATCCAATCAGACTCAAACCGCGCCGAGTGCCTTTCGCACTAAAGGACAAAATAGAGGCGGAGTTGGACAAATTGGTGGGCCAGGGGATTCTTGTTCCTGTTGATTCTGCGGAGTGGGAGACTCCAATTGTAACAGCGCTCAAGGCCAACGGGGAGGTCCGCATATGCGCTGATTACAAGTGCACCATCAATAAGGCGATCCGCCCTAATGCGTATCCGGTGCTGGTAGTCAGCCACTTGTTGGCCAGGTTACACGGGGGGAGGTGTTTTGCTAAACTCGACCTGGCCCAAGCCTACCAGCAACTCCCGGTGACCCCCGCCGCAGCTGCTGCGCAGACCATAGTCACCCACAAAGGGGCGTTCCAGGTATCGCGCCTCCAATTCGGCATGAATTCGGCGCCCGGGATCTTCCAGTCACTCGTGGAACGCCTCCTGAAGGGGTTAGAGGGGGTGTTACCCTACTTTGATGACGTATTGATTACAGGGGGGAGCCGGGCCGAATTGGCAGAAAGGTTGGGAAAGGTCCTGGAAAAATTCGAAAAGGCGGGGTTGCGGTTGCGGAAAGACAAATGCGTTTTCTTCGCAACTGAGGTGGAGTTCCTAGGGTTCCGTGTTACTCCCGAGGGAATAAGGCCATCCCAATCCAAGGTGGCCGCCATCAAAAAGGCCCCTCGCCCCACCTCCAAGCCCGAGCTGCAGTCGTTCCTTGGGCTGCTCAACTTCTACCACTCCTTCCTTCCTCGGAAGGCAGCCGTGGCGGAACCGCTACACAAATTGTTAAAAAAGGACGAGGCATGGAAGTGGGGCGACGACCAGGAAAAGGCTTTCAATGACCTGAAGCGACTCCTGGCATCAGATGCTGTACTGACCCACTTCAATCCCAAATGCCCAGTGGTCCTAATATGCGATGCATCCCCGGTGGGGGTGGGGGCGGTGTTATGCCACGTGCTGGAGAACGGGAAGGAGGCCCCGATAGCGTTCTACTCTAGGTCCTTGTCCCAAGCGGAGAGAAACTACGCCCAGACAGACAGGGAAGCACTAGCGATAATTGCGGGGACCAAGAAATTTCATGATTTTGTGTATGGCCGCCCCTTCACCATAGTGACTGACCATAAGCCCTTGCTAGGCATTTTCACCGCAGATAAGCCCACACCCCAAATCCTGTCCCCGAGAATGCTCAGGTGGGCCATTTTTCTCAACGCGTATCAGCACGCGTTGGTGTACCGGCCCGGGAAGGAGATCAGCCATGCGGATGCCCTGTCGAGGTCCCCCATTTCCCGGGATTGCTGCCACGTGGGCGAGGAAGAGAGGGACCACCAGGTCTTAATGATAGAGGTCCTAGACTCCCCTCCAGTAGTACCGGCCGACATCGCCAAAGCGACCGGCAAGGACAAAACGTTAGCGACAGTTTGCTCCTGGGTGCAGAAAGGGTGGCCCGTGTCTTCCCCAGCAGCGGAATTCGACACATATTTCAAGAAAAAATTAGAGTTGTCCCTAGAGAGGGGTTGCCTTTTGTGGGGACAGCGGGTAGTGATCCCCACGTCCCTCAGGCCGAGGGTGCTTAAACTGCTGCACGTCAGCCACCCCGGGATCGTCCGCTCTAAGGCACTAGCCCGCAGTTACTTTTGGTGGCCCCAGCTAGACGCCGACATCGAGCACATGGTCGGCACTTGCGAAGCGTGCCAAAGCTCCAGGCCAGAAGAGGCTCGCTTGCCACATAGGGAGTGGGACACAGCAAGGGGGCCCTGGTCCCGGGTACACGTAGACTTTGCTGGCCCGTTCAGGGGAACACTTTTCCTCCTTGTGGTGGACGCGTTCTCCAAGTGGTTGGAGGTCATTCCAGTCTCGAGCACCTCCTCGGCCACAACAATTAAACAGTTACAGAGGGTCTTTTCCACGTTCGGTTTACCCGACACCCTCGTCAGCGATAACGCTAGCTGTTTCACGTCCGCCGAGTTCAGGACATTCATGGATCTCAACGCCATTCGGCACATCACCTCCGCCCCTTTCCACCCGGCCACTAACGGCCAAGTAGAGCGCCTCGTGCGTACCACTAAGGACGCGCTGCGGCGCATGGGCCCCGGAGATCTTGACTTACAACTGTGCCAATTCCTGCTACGGTACAGGGTCACCCCATTAGCGTCAGGGTACTCCCCCGCGGAGTTGTTAATGCGCAGGAAGCTGGCCACAGTAATCTCCAAACTAGACCCCACAAGGGTAGAGGACAAAGGGCGGAATGTAGAGATGGATTCCACAAAGAGCTTCAGCGTAGGTGCCCCCGTGCATTGCAGGAACTACGCCAGCACGGGACCAGCCTGGGTGCCCGGCATTGTAATAGAACAAACCGGCCCCGTTTCATACCGCGTGGAGACCAATACAGGCCTCCTGTGGAGGCGGCACGCGGATCAACTCAGGCGCAGGGTCCCCGGAGAGCAGGACGAAAACGAAAATAGCCACGAATCAGCGTTAGGGTACTCCCCCACCCGCTTAGCCCAAGGGGGAGAAAAAGAGGGACATGGGTCCCCACCAAGGGGGGAGGAAAGGGAATCGATCCTCAGAGATCTTTTGCGGGAGTTTGCGGCGGAAAGGAAGAGCCCCGATCTCGCACATAACCCGCGGAAGTTTTCCCAAAACACAGATTCCCCAAGAAGTTTAGACCTTGATTTACAGTACCAGGGGGAGTTAGCGGAGTGGTCCCCCACCCGTCCTAGCGAAAAGAGGGGTTTCAGTTCAGCCCCTGGTACCTCCAGTCCCAGTAGCCCCTGTGAGTTAGAATGCAACATAGCGCCAATGCCCCGGAGACCGACACCCCCAAGACAGGAGGCGACGGCGAGTCCGTCCACCACAGTCTCAAGGTCCCCCGAGCGGGGAACAGAAAGTAGCAGAACCACAAGGGCATCCTCGTCGGTCCCGAGATTCGTAATGGGAGGGTCTCCAGGGTCCGCAGGCAACAGGCAGGGGTTCACTTCCCAGCTGTTCATTCCATTCCCATCCCCCAGCGCAAGGCAGGCATGGACGCCCTACAGAGCCACTAATGAGTCCCCGTTTTCCGTTGCAGGACAAGCACCCACGGAGTCAGGGATCACAGGCTCTCCGGTATTAGGTCAGGCGCAAGCACGCCCCAAGCGCACGTGCGGCAAGCCACATTGGTTGCGGGACTTCGTCCCATCCTAGGGGGGAGGGATGTTGTGTATGCATGTTCACTGTACTGATAAGAATGTAACCACTCCATTTACAATGTATCTCAGCTGTAAAGGAACGCGAGCAAGCAGCCCATAGAGGGCAGCTGCGAGCGTTCAGTCTCACATGGTTCACATTGCGCAATCACGGACAGCCGCGGGAAAACCTTCCCCGCATTCAGCAGCAGGAAGAAGAACTACTGAAGAGAGGCGTGCCTAGGCGAGGCCACGCCGGTAGCGGCCAATGAGCTACCGTGCTACAAGATTCAAATGTATAATGCTACTGTATATATAGAGATGTATCACCACCATTACCTCATGCTCCACCGGATCATCATGCAATAAACCTGTGTTAAGCCAAGCCTTCGGCTGTTCTGTTGTCTTTGGTCCCATACAGTAAAATTGGAGAGTGCTATATTTTGCAGGACACTCTTTAATGCTAAAAGTTGGACAAACCTGAAGAGAATTTAAAAAATAGGCTCACCTGGTGCCAGAAGGGCTACAATAGGGACACCGGTCAAGAGGGAAGCATCATGTAGCCCAGCTGCTACAATGGGAACCCTCCCTTTTCTCTACTTTGCTTCTTTGGGTGGCATCATCCTAAAAGCCTCCCCAGAAGGCTGATGGGTCCCCTATGAGATGAGATGCTCTTTCAAGTCCCCAGGCTTCAAAGTATTTCGGGCTTTAAAGTAACTTTGATCGGTCTATTATGCACGGCACGCTGGGTTGCGCAACTCAGCTTGCAAAGGATGTCTTCAGTAGTTTGTGACTTTCAGCAAAATTTAGGTGAGCTGTGGGGCTTAAGCCACTGGTTCAAATAAATTTACATAACAATTGAGTTACCAAGTCACCACTGATACAGTAAGTCTTGCAGGACTAATAACTGAATTTATGCTTTTGCCATTCCCTATCTTTCTTCTCATTTATCTAATGCAAGATATGATTTTTAAAAAAATGGATCAAAGAGGAAAAGGAATTATTGCTCCAGAAAGAATCCATTTCTTTAAATAAAAAACATTTCTCCACCCCCACCAGCATGATCTTACCTCTGACCCCTTGTTGATTGGAGACAAGAATGGGTTTTTCTTCTTCATGGGGAGGGGAGGTTGAGGGCCACATCTGGGACATGGTCTAAAGCAGTGATGCCCAAACTACGGCCCATGGACTGGATCCAGCCCCCGATGCCAATTCATGTGGCCTGCGCCACTTTCATTGCTCCCGGAAGTGGAAGTAAAACATGCCCATACAGTTAAACCTCCACTTCTGGCAGAGACAAGGGCAGTGTGGGCCAGATGAATTGGTGTCAGGGGCCGGATCCAGCTTGCGGGCCATAGTTTGGGCACTTTTTGTTTAAGCAGAGAAAATGGCAGCCTAAAATCTATCTACTCCTGCTGCAAAATATATCTGTTGCAAAACAGATCGCAAGGCACGTTTTACTTCCGCTTCCGGTGGGAGGAACCACGTGACCGGCCCGCTGACCCACGTGACCAGCTCGCAGCCTGAAAAGTTTGGGCACCCCTGGTCTAAAGGGTTGCCATTCTCACCGGGTGCTCAGGCTGAACACTGAAGGAAAAGGGTCTGGCTAGCACCCCACTGATTTGTATTTGTGGGAATTGTTTCTCAACCAGAAATGCACAACTGGGATTTGCTTCTGAAGAAAAAGAAAAATCTCTGCGCAAATACCGAGCACCACCTCCAGGCTTGCAAACGTTAATTGGCTCAGCAGGGTGCCAATTTTAATCAGCCAGGGACCTTTTTAATCAATAGTAGTGAGTGAAGGTTATCCGGTCCATGTATAATGTTGGAGTTTGTTTTGGTTACTGTGTGTCACCGTGAACTTGCCCTTCCCTCTGCACTGGGAATGGTGGCTTATTTTGATTAGCCTGAGCGGTTTGGGATTCTGTGCAAATGTATCTAAAGTAGCATACATGACTGCAGTGGCTTAGTGGTTAAGATGCTGAACTTGACAACTAGAAGGTCAGCAGTTCGAGACCTGAGCGCTGCATGGCGGAGTGAGCTCCCATCTCTGTCCCAGGTCCTGCCAACCTAGCAGTTTGAAGGCAAGAAATTGCAGGTAGATAAATAGGTACCACTTGGGTGGGAAGGTAAAAAGCATTCCATGCACTCCGGTGTTTAGTTATGCCTGCCACATGACCAGGGGAACATCTGCATAAACAGACAGCACTGGCTCTTTGGCTATAAACAGAGATGAGCACTAAACCCTAGAGTTGGATATGGCTGGCTTTCGAGCAAAGGATGTTTTGGCGAAGGGCTGTTCCTACTCTGCTTCATCCAAAGAGTTTAGGATGTCTTCTGACAACTGACAATGCGCAGAACAGAGGGTACCCAAGGTGGCTTCAGTTGTCTCCTGGAACATTTCCCAATATGTCTGATTACAATTTCCATCATCCCCATGTCCGTGGGTGTCCATCATCATTATGCAAAGGAGCCTTTCCCCATAATTTATTTACCAAATCTTCCTGTGGCCTCTTTTCATGCATGAGATGTTGGGTATTTGGCAATTCAGCATGGAAAGTGTTAAAGTATAACCCTTGGGAGGAGAGAGCTTTTTCTTCCAGGACTTGTTTGTTTGTTTGTTTACTGACCAATTAGAAAAGCCCCTGGTTTGACTGCCTGATCCTAATCTCTTGCTTCCTGTTATCTGGCAGCAAAGATACCCTTTTCTCCCAGTGGCAGGTATGGGATACATGTGGGATTCTCTCTACCTTTTCAGCCACATGGCCTTAAAAGAGGAAAACCCACTTTTATTTAGTAAGATACAAGTCTCCCTTGCTCGAAAGCCAGTCGTATCTGACTCTAGGGTTCGGTGCTCATCTCTGTTTACAGCTGAGGAACTGGCACTGACTGTCTGTATTTGCAGACGTTTCCATAGTCATGCAGCAGGCATAGTGGTACCTACCTGTATTTATCTACTTGCAATTTCTTTCGAAATGCTAGGTTGGCAGGAGCAGGGACAGATGATAGCAGCTCACTCCATCATGCAGCACTTGGGTCTTGAACTGCTGACTTGCTGACCTTCCAGTTTTCAATTTCAGTGTCTTAACCACTAGGCCACCTACCGTAGCCCTTTTTCTTTATTAGCTCACCTGAATTTTCATCTTCTAACAAGCTTTTTCCACCCTGCCAATTCTTCTGAGCACATAGTGAGAAATCCCCCACCGCGCGCGCGCGCGCGCACACACACACACACACACACACACACACACACACACACACACACACACACACTCTTTATCTTGTTGGCAGATTTGCTCCAATAAACTCTGCCAGAGTTTTCTCTGGCATATTTTTTGAAGGCGCACCATAGCACAACAAGGCTTTGGTGGGGTTGAGAGTTCTCCATCCAGGGCATTGTTAATAATAGATGGCATGAAATAAGGTTAATCCTGACATCCCTTTCATTGGGGAACGGAGCTCATGGGAAGCCCTCGGCAAACAGGTCCACTGTGGTGGGGCTTCCTGTGATAATCTGACAAAGTCAGTTTTGGAAGCAGCACAAGGTTGTTCTTTTGTGCTGGGCATGTCTGGGATGGCAGAGGATTTAGCTGGGCTTTACCTGTGACATTTCAATGGAGGCTCAGATTCAGGGGGAGCATTGACAGCTGCTGGCTTTGAGCCTATGGACTTGAGTATGCTAGAAATCCCAAGAACTGGGAAGCATTAATGCTTCAGCTCAATCATCCTCCACGTTCTTTCCATGGTGGCTGTTCTCATTTTTAAAAAAAAATTTTTGGAAACATCACAGAAACTGACCTATGGACTAGCTTTGTACCAGAAAGCACGTAAGCTGGAAGCCTGGCAGCTCTGGGGTTAAATGGCTGTACTGCAACCGGAGAGGGACTGCTTTTTGGCTCAAGTGGTTAAGATGCTGAACTTGATGACAGGAAGGTTGGAGTTCAATTCCTGAGTACCGCATGATGGAGTGAGCTACCATCTCTGTCCCAGCTCTTTCCAACCTAGCAGTTCGAAAGTGAGAAATTGCAAGTAGATAAATAGGCACTACTTTGGTGGGAAAGATAACAGTGTTCCATGTGCTGTGTCTAGTCATGTCCACAGAAACCTCCGTAGACACAGACAGCACTGGCTCTTTGGCTATAAACCATACCCATCAAGTGCGGCTCTGGAAAATATGGGAACTGCTCTGGCCCGGGTGCGCATGCGCAGCAACAACTCCTTTGCGCATGTACAGAACCCCTTTGCACATGCACAGAACCCCTTTGCACATGCACACCACTGCGTTTGATGGGCACGCATGTGCAGTAACCCCTTTCCCCGTCATTCAAAATATAGGACAACGCCGGGAAAGGGGAGGAATGAGCGCTGAAATACAGGAAATCCTGGCCAATACTGGATATTTGACAGGTATGCTATAAACAGAGATGAGCACTGAACCCTAGAGTCAGATACAACTGGCTTTTGAGCAAGGGTGGCCTTTTTGTTATTGTTCAGTCGCATAGTCAAGTCCAACCCTTTGTAACTCCATTAACCACCACATGCCAGGCTTCTCTGTCATCTGCACCTTTACTGCAACCGGAATATTGTGAGTTCCATCCTGATGGGGATCCAGGTAGAGTCAGCCTCTTCCATCCTTTGCAGGTTGGTAAAATGAGTCCCCCAGCATATTGGGGGGCAAAATGCAAATTACCTGTGAACCACCCAGAGAGTGCACTAAGCACTTCTATGGGACAATATAGAAGGGTAATTCTTATTGCTATACTTCTTGTTCTCATTATGGGCTATTTACTATGTCTATTTTTGCTCCTACACTCTGTCAAGTTCTTCTTCATGGTCTCCTGTGAATCCACATGAATAGGTTTACTGTGCATACACAGGGCTCTATAATGACAGGTGGCTTACCTGTAACTGTTGTTCTTTTTTTGTGCTCCCCTGTGAATCCACACGAATGGGTTTACTGCATGGACGCGCAGTAAACGCATTCATGTGGGTTCACAAAGACCACAAGAAAGAACAATGGCTATAATTGTGGATACCTAAGGACAACCTCCGGGTTGGGGAGATAGGCAGGATATCTCTCAGTGCCATTTCCAGGGAATCCTAAACAGGTGAAGGCATCTCCCTTGGGAATAATACCCTGAAGCAAATGGTGAGCCATGGTGTGAGACAGAAGGCTGGACTGGATGTGCCATGTGGGCTGTTCCAACAAGGCTCTTCTTATGTTCTTATGTAACAACAGTTACAGGTAAGCCACTTGTCATTATAGAGCCATGGTGGTGCAGGGGTTAAACTGCTGTCCTGCAGCAAGTACACTGAGAGTTCGATCCTGACGGGACCCAGGTTGACTGTAAAATGTGTCCCCAGCATAATGGGGGGCAAAATGCTAATGTACTTGTAAGGGCACTGGGGTGGGGGATAGAAGAAGTGTGATTGCTATTCTCTCATTGACTCACCTGCCGCTACTCCAAGGGCCAAACTGGAGGAAAGAGAAGGCCAAGTGCCTTGACTGCCTTGGCTGGGATTCTGGTCCACTTCCAGCTAGGCAGGCGAAATAATGCCCAGGCCTTTCTTGAACATGTCTTCATCCTCAAGGGCAGCTTCTCCTCCTCCGCCGATGGAGGCTTGGGGGAAAAGATGAGCTGCTTGAAATTCCTCCCAGGCCTTGACTTCATGCAAGCCTTTGTCCAGGGAGTTTAGTGCCTGCTTTGATGGCTAAAGATGGGGAGGGGGTGGCAGGATTCATTGCGTCAAAGAGGGAGAGAAATAGGGGGGCGGGCGCGGGGATGTCTGCAGTGGTGGTGGTGGGGATGCAAGCAGAACAGTGGTGGAAAGAAAACATTGAGTTTGCTCAACAGGCCGTTCCGCGTTGCCTTGTGGCCCGTTTTAAAAACTCAAATTCAGAATCGCTTCCAAGAATAAACAAACATTTTTAAAACAGTTGTCCATGCTCCCAAATGAAGTCACTTAATGATTTAACAGAAATGTATGTTTGAGCATCAACACGCCTGCTATTTATTCATTTATTTTGTTTATTGCATTTTTATACCACCCATTTGGGATATTTCCCACTCTGGGCAGTACACACACCATTCATTCATTCATTCATTCATTCATTCATTCATTCATTCTCCCACTATCGTTGCTTCCTCCAAGGAAAGGGACCATGATGGTGAATGACTATTTGGTTGTTGAAAAGCGAGAGACAATACAAATAATCAATAGCAATCAATAGCAGTGAAACTTCTATCCCATCCCATAGTGCTTAGTGCAACCTCTGGATGGTTTCCAGGTAATTAGCATTTTGCCCCCAACATGCTGTGTCCTCATTTTTCTCTCCTTGGAAGGATGAGTCCACCTTGATCCCTTGTCAGTATCAAACTCACAACATTTTGGCTGCAGTACCACTAGGCTCTTCCAAACTGCATCGTCTCACGCTTCCAGCAGATCCCTCCAGCTGGGCTTTCAAGAGAGAGTGTCGGGATTCAGGCACACTCTGTGCCTGTGGCGTGTGACATGCCTTCGGGTTTTCTTCTGGAGGAAGACCCTGGAATACGAATTGCATGTCAGTCCCATCCCAAGAGGGGAGAAACTCTTGCTAATTCCCAAAAGGAATTACAGCCAAAGAGCCAGTGCTGTATGCACCTGCAGACTTTTTGTGGTCATATGGTAGGCATGACTAGCCACCAGAGTGCACAGAATGCTGTTACTTTTCCCACTGAAGCAGTACCTATTTATCTACTTGAAATTTCTTGCTTTTGAACAGCTAGGTTGGCAGGAGCTGGGACAGACGACGGGAGGTCATCTGTGTTTTTTTCCATTTGGAGAGAATGTCTTGGAATTTCATACCTCATACAACTTATGTGGAAAGAGGAGAAGGACAAAACCCAGGAGGCAGACCCAGAGGAAAGGGGAGATATGACATTAAAGAAACATTATGGGAATGACAATAAGTGCCAGAACAAAAACCTTGCTTCTCCCTCGACACCCAATGGGGTAGAAGGAGGAAGAGTTTAGGATCAATCCTCATTGAGAGTGCAGTTGGCAACTTTCATCTGCTCCACCAGAAAGAACAAAATGGAGAAGAAGAAAGAGGAGGAGGAGGAGGAGGAGGAGAAGCAGCCGCCACAGGTGGGCGACTCTCAGAGTTCTTCACGCAGAGACTCGTGGGCCAGATGCCGATAGCTTTATGGCTCAGTTTGCCCTTCCCTCATGCTCCACTGTGCTCCCCACACCTATGAAATTGCATCAGGGAGACCTCCAACTTCAGGGCACCCCAGATATTCTTTGTTTCATGGGCCAGGTGCTGGTACCTTGAGGAGGAAGCAACATTTCCTCCGGCCCCCGGGGATGCCATGGGGAGATAGATTATTCCATTTTGTTCTTGGTGGAAAATACCCAGCAGGGAGATGTTGGTCAGGCTGCATTCACTCCTGTTGGGTCTAGTTTGGCCATTGGTCCTTTCATATAGTGGAGAGTTCTCATAGGATCAGGCTTCCTTCCTTACATGGGAATATTAGGTCCCTTGCTTGAAAGCCAGCTGTATCCATGGCAAGGGGTTCATCTCTGTTTATGCCATAGAGCGGGGGTTCTCAACCTTTTCAAGCCAAGGGCCAGGTCACACTCCCTCAGACAGCTTCAGGGGCTAGACGGCCATTTTGCTCTGCCTGGCAACACATGGCATTTCAGGATGTGATGGAGGCAGTGCAGGACCACATGAAATGGTGTCATGGGCTGCATCCAGCCCCCGGGCCATAGGTTGAGAACCCCTGCCATAGAGGCAGTGTTGTCTGCATCTGCAGATGTTTCCATGGTCATGTGACAGGCAGGACTACACATGGAATGAAGTGGTACCTATTTATCTACTTGCAATTTCTTGCTTTCAAACAGCTAGGTTGGCAGGAGCTGGAAATGAGGATTACCATACACACACACACACACACACCATCTGGATGGAGATCCTTATAGGATAAGGCAAAAACCTCACGTCTTCCCAATTTCCATGCAAAAACTTCCAGCAAATCTCTCCGCTAACTGAAGTACTTCTGATTATATATATATTTTTTCAAAAGATGTGCATTTGCATCAAAGTTTCAGCATTTTCTCGTCTTCCCCGTGCCACTTAATGGAGCATTTAAGTTGATTTTGATTTAAACAAAAACAATTTCCTCCAGCGTTTTTTTAGTTTATTTCTCTCTTTCTTCTGTGGTCTATGCAAAAAAAGACTGAGAGGCTATACAGCAATATTTCTAAGGAAATTAGGGAATTTGCCTTCCTAATTCCAAATAGAAGTAGACGTGTGTGTGTGTGTGTGTGTGTATATGTGTGTTTTCTGATGGCCTCAAACTAAAAATGATTAGAAAGGTTCTGTGCACAACAAGGATTTAAGAATTCTTTTTAAACTCCATTTCAAGTTAAGCCCGGGGTCTCTTGTAACGCCAATACATTGCATTGCCTTCCTCCCCATCTTTCCTTCTGCAAATCACCCTTCCTCCCCTACTTGAAAACTTGCACAATGGCCAACCATGAAGTTGTACTCCAGCACACCTGGAAAGTGTTGGTTTGGGGGCAGGGGGGCTGTTGTAGATATTTCTGGGCTGGAGCAGATCTTCTCTCAATGTGACTTACAGATTTCTTGCAGATGCTTGATTTTACCAATTCAACCCATCCAAGATCCATACCCAACAGCTGGCCCTACCATTAGGCAGGGTGGAGTGGGAACCACAAGTGCTAAGGGCAGCAAAAGCCTTGTCATTATTATTTTAAAAACTGACTTTGATTGGAAGGGAGGAGGAAAAGTGACTGTGGGTGCCCAGGGTGTACAGCACACACAACTTAGACAAGAGTTCACCAGATTCCCCCAGTGTTGCTCAGTTGCACACTTTGCAACCCCATGGACCAAACAGCATGCCAGTCTTCTCTGTCATCTGCCATCCTCTGTAGCCCTCCCAGATCTACACACACCGCATCAATGCTACCATCTATCCTTCTCATCCTCTGCCGCCCTCTTCTCCTTTTACCTTCGATCTTTCCCAGCATCAGGGCCATCTCCAGTGAGTCCTCTCTTTTCATTGGGTGGCCAAAGTACTTGAGCTTCAGCTTCAGTATTTGTCCTTCCAAGGAACAGTCAGGATGGATTTCCTTCAGGATGGATTGATTTGATCTCCTTGCAGTCCAGGGGCATACCTGTCAAATATCCCGGATTGCCCGGGGTTTCCCGTATTTCTGTGCCACTTCCTCCACTTTCTCGCCACCATCCCGTAATCTGACTGGTGGGGAAAGTAGTTACTGCACATGCACCTATGTGCAGAACCCTTCTGCGCATGCGCAGAAGGGTTCTGCGCATGTCCTGTATTTTCTGGAGCCGCACTTGACTGGTATGTCCAGGGGACTCTCAAGAGCCTCCTCCAGCACCACAGAGTTCAAAGGCATCTATTCTTCTGCGCTCAGCCTTCCTTAGGGCCCAGTTCTCACAGCCATACATGACTATTGGAAAGACCATGGCTTTGACTATGTGGACTTTTCTTGGCAGGGGGATGTCTCTGCTTTTTATGCTGATGCCTAGGTTTGCCATTGCTTGCCATTGGACAGGAGCAATTTTTCTGAGCTCTGGCACCATGTATGGTTCAACCCCAGTGTCCGAGTTGGCGCTGTCAGAAGAAGGAGTCCTCAGGGGGTATTAGAAAGAGAGGCAGTTCTTCCTTTCCTTCTTCTTATTTTCAGCAGGAGGAGCAGAATATTTTTTTAAAAAATTAAAGACCCAACGTGGCTCTGCAAAACCTTAGAGAGGAGCAAAAAAACAAAAATGGAGAGATATAGGATTTGGAAGGGAGGCCAGGCTACCAAGGGGGAGTAAAGACAAGTAGCAAACATTTGCATGGACGGTATTAGGAAGGCAAAAGCAGGGGAATCATTTGAGGCTGGCAAGAGAGGCGAAAAGCATTTTAAAAAGCATCCTTCAGAAATACGTGTGCAGCAAAAGACAGAGAAAAGAAACCGTGGCTCAGCGACTCCATGGGGATGGGGAAAGGATAACAGAAGACAAAGAAGAGGCCAGACTGCTCCATTCCTACGTCAGCTTGATCTTTTCCCTAAAGGCAGCATGCAACCCACGTCTAGGCCAATGTGAGGTATGTAGGGAAGAGGCAGTTTGAGACTGATAAGCAAACAGTCAAGGAATGCTTTATTCCTTTAAAGTCCACAGGGCTAAATGAACTGCATCCAAGGAGGTTGAAGGAACAGGCTGAAGAGATCTCAGAACCATTGTCTGTCGTTGACATGAAACTATGGAGGATGGGTGAAGTGCCAGATGATTAGAGGAGGGCAAATGTTCTTTCTATCTTCCCCAAAAAAGGATGAGGAGAGGAACTGGGGAACTTGAGACCTTTCAGCCTGACATCAAACCCAGAGAAAATTCTAGAGCAGATTATAAAGTGGCCACTCCTCAATCACCTTGAAAACAATGTGGTAATAACTAGATGCCAACATGGATTGGGCAAGAACAAATCCTGCCATGCTGATCCATTTTGATTCTTCAACCAGGTAACTTCCTGGGTAGACAGTGGGAAAGCTGTCGATGTGCTATACCTTGACTTCAGCAGCGCCTTTGACAAATTGCCCCATGATATTCTGATTAGAAAGCTTAAATAGGTGCAACCTGGAGAGCACGAGGGCCAGGTGGATACACAGTTGGTTACAGAATCATACTTGGAGAGCTCTTATTAATGGCTCCTTCTCAGTCTGGAAAGGAGGAACAAGTAGGATGCGACAAGTCTAAGTCCTGGGCCCTCTTTGCTTTTCAGCATTATCATTAATGACTTGTAGTAGGGGATGCAGGGAATATCTATCAAATTTGCAGATGACGCAAAACTGGCTGTAATAGCTATTCCCTTGGAAGATCTACCTAGCCCTGTGATGGCGAACCTTGGCACTCCAGATGTTCTTTGGATTTCTATTCCCAGAAGCCCAAGCATCTTGTGAATCCACAAAAATAGATTTACCGCAATTCATCCGGCCCACGCCGACCTCATCACTCCCGGAAGAGGAAGTAAAAAGCGCCCATACGGAGGAAGGGTTAACCCAGAAGAGCCTTAACCGTACGGGCACGTTTTGCTTCCGCTTCCAAAAGGGACAAGGGCATCACGGGCCAGATGAATAATGGGGATTCTTGCAGATTAATGGGGACTTGGGCTTCTGGGAATTGAAGTCCAAGAACATCTGGAGTGCCAAGGTTCACCATCACGGACCTAGCCTGTCTTGTCATCCCCCATCAGTCACATAACCCGTTGAATAATCTATTCACCCTCTCAGTTGGCTCTGCCTCATAAGGTTGTTGTGACCCTAAGATCTGAGTCTGGGAACTCATAGACTCCATGTGGAGCTCACCAGGAAAAAGGCAGAATATCATCACAAAGGGTAGCAACAGTAATAATACCTCACATCTCCTTTGGATGCAAGCGCATTAACATTACATCTCCCTCTGTGCCATTTGCCCCACAAGGAGGAACAGATGAAGTGGTTGTGGAGCTGTGAGGTGGGGGTGGGGGTGGACCTAAGGCCATTGATGGATGCGCTCCCCCAACGCAGCATAATCCTAGACAATCACATCACATTCTTGCAATTATCGAATAGGGAGAGAAATTTCTTTGTCAGGCAACATTGCATTGATGTGACATGAAGCCTGTGGCAATGTAAGACTACACTCTATTGACAAAGGAAGTATTGATTAATGCAATCCATCAATGGGGCGAGTACATAAGTATTGTCTGTGGCACACCATTAATGCAAAATGCCTCGTTATCCACTTCTTTGCTTCGGAGGGAACTCACAGTGGCAGGAGCAACGCATAGGCTCTATATCAGCACGTAATGGCTTTCCCAGCTTACACAAGACTTCATTTCCATAGGCAAATGTGCAGGGGCAGAGGGATCACCTCCCTTCTAGGGCTGAGCACAGAAACGCATGCATACCACCACCCCAAAAAAATAAGGCTGGACTCTTGTTTGATTTGAGCCATGCCTCTGGCTGTGAACATTTCCCAGAGAGTTTCTTGGCTTACACACACAGGCTAGCCTGATCTTGTGCATAGTCATTTCTTTTTCATGCACCCAACACACAGCGTAGCACTTCTTCCTTGTCTTCTTCTTGTGTGTGGCCCCAGGCAGCTGATTGCAAAGCCCTAAAGAGGCCGAGAAGACACTGCAAGAAACAGATCCCCTCCGCCCAGGCGCATGGAGGGTGGGGTTACTGGTACCAGCCAACACCCTGGGCTGCTTCTCTGTGCTGCTGCTGCCATCTATAGGCAGGGCCCATCATGGCTGAGATTTTGCCAGGATGGGGCAAGCTTGACTCTCTCTCTCTCCCCTCCTCCTCCTTCTTCTTGTGCCATATCCAATTCCAAATATTGGCTCTCATGGTGATCAGCCATGAAGATTGTCCTAGGAGTAACATAATGCAGTGGCCTTCCCATGGCTTTCTACATCACACCCCGCACCGCTGATCGAGTTCTGCAAGTCACTTTCTAACCCTGAGCCCTTTAGGCACACAACACCATCCTCTTGCTTTCGAACTGCTAGGTTGGCAGGAGCTGGGACAGAGATGGTAGCTCACTCCATCGTGCAGCACTCGTGTCTCGAACTGCTGATCCTTAAAACATTTCCTACATAAATATGATTTGGATGATTTCCTTGGGGATGGGTCACAAGATCAGGCAGCATCTGAGAAGTCCCTTCAGGGACAAGCGTTAGAAAAGATCTTGAATTGGCTTAGAAAACCTGGTTTATCATGCCTTGAAAAAGGAATACGAGGCGCTTCACACCCTGCCCTCCAAGTACATTTTATAATACACAGGTCTAGTTTTATCCTCCACCCCACCAGAGAGTGGAAACAGACAGTTGTTTGAGTGGCGCAGCCCCTCCGGAAAGAAGACCTACTGTGTTCAATGGGCTTCACTCCCAACCAAGACTGTGGTTGAAAGAGAGTTTAGTGTCTTGCACGGAAGACAAAGAAGGAGCCACAGTGGGGGCTAAAACACAGGTTTATTTCATGATGGTCAGGATGAACATGTGGTAATGGTGGAGGTACAGCTCATTTTATACTACAGTAATACATTTGAATATTGTTGCACGGTAGCTCATTGGCTGCTACCGGCATGACGTCTTTCTGAGTCACGCCCATCTTCTCTAGGTGATCCTAGCGCGGGAAAGGTTACCGCGGCTGCCGGTGGTTGGGGAATGTGAACCATGTGAGCTGAACGCTCGCAGCTGCCCTCTATGGGTAGCTAGCTCACGTTCCTTTAACAGCTGGGTTACATTGTATTCATTGTCAGGTTACATTCATACATTCTTAAAGTAATACTGTTACATACACAACACTCCTCCCCCCTAGGATGGGACGAAGTCCCTCAACCATTGTGGCTTCCCGTACGTGCGCTTGGGGCGTGCGGCTGCTTGGTTTAGCACAGGGGAACTAGGGGCTCCGAGTTCTGCAGAGTCTCGTCCTGCAATGGAAAGGGGGGACTTGTTAGTCGTTTGGCGGGGACTCTGTGACAACCTTGCATTGGGAGAAGGGAACGGAACATACAGCTGAGATGTGAACCCCTGCCTGTTGCTTGTGGCACCTGGGGACCCCCCCAGTATGAACCTCGGGACCGACGAGGAGACCCTTGTTGCCTCCCCCCGGTTCCTTGCGCCTGCAACCGGTGTACTTGCGTCACTCCCTGCTGCCTGACCCAGAGTTCTAGGGGATGAGGAGAGCGAATTTCCCCCTGCTGCCTGCCTCGGGGGGCTTGGTGATATGGTATACTCTAAAGCAAAAGGGCTGGGGGGACTGGAGGTACCAGGGGCTGAACTGAAACCCCTCTTCTCGCTCGGACGGGTGGGGGACCACTCCGCGACACCCCCCTGGTACGGTAACGTAAAGTCAAACTCATTCCACTCTTTCAAAGTATCGTCCTCCTCGGCTGAGAATCCAGGGTATGCATTTGTACCTGAGGACGCCACCGTGTCTCCCCCTTGGGTTACGCAGGTGGGGGAGGACCCTAACGCTGATTCACTTTCACTAGTGACTCGCCTTCTGAGTTGGTCAGCGTGCCTTCTCCAGAGTAGACCCGTGCTAGTCTCGACCCTATAGGATACTGGCCCCATTTGTTCAATGATCGTCCCTGGGACCCATGTTGGTCCCGAGGCCGCATAGTTCCTGCAGTGAACCGGGTCCCCTAACGAAAAGCTTTTGGAACTCTCTACCACTATATTTCTCCCTTCATCCTCCACCCTGGTCGGATCCAACCTATCAAACAGTGTTACCGGCCGCCTCCTCATGAGGAGTTCGGCCGGCGAAAGTCCTGAAGCTAGGGGGGTTGCCCTATAACAGATGAGGAACTGACACAGTTGGAGGTTCAACTCGCCGGGACCCATGCACCGCAGTCCGTCTTTCGTAGTGCGCACTTGGCGGGGTGAAACAGGGCAGCGGTAATGTGCCTGATGGCATTCCTCTCGATAAACGCCTTGAATTCCGCAGAAGTGAAGGTACTGGCGTTATCGCTAACAAGGATGTCCGGCAGGCCGAAGCAACTGAACACCCTGCGCAAGTGTTTAATGGTTGTGGCAAATGAGGTGCTAGTCATGGGGATTACTTCCAGCCACTTGGAGTAGGAGTCGACGATCAGCAGAAACATAGACCCGCGGAAAGGGCCAGCGAAGTCGACATGTATTCGAGACCATGGTCCGCGGGCCGTGTCCCATTCCCTATGGGGTAGCCGGGACTCCTCGGGCCGAGAGCTCTGGCAGCTCTCACACGTGCCCACTAAACGTTCTATATCCGTGTCTATTTGGGGCCACCAGAAGTAGCTCCTGGCCAGTGCTTTGGAGTGCACTATGCCCGGGTGGCTGGTATGCAGTAGCCTCAGCACCTTCGCCCGCAACTTCTCTGGGATAACTACCCGCTGGCCCCAGAGCAGGCAGCCCCTTTCAAGGGAAAGCTCTCCTCTGCGCCTGAAAAATGACTTGAAATGCTCCTCGGGGGGAGTTGTGGGCCACCCTTTCCTAACTCAGGAACTGACTTGGGACAGGATTTTGTCGGCCGCCGTGGCTTTGGCGAGGTCTGCCGGGACTATGGGGGGTGAGTCGAGGGACTTGATCAGCAGGACTTGGTGGTCCTGTTCTACCTCGCATGCGGGATCTCCTAAACTAGGGAGGGGAGACCGGGACAGGGCGTCCGCATGGGAGATCTCCTTCCCTGGGCGATAGACCAGTTCATACTGGTAGGCGTTAAGGAAAATCACCCAACGTAGCATCCTGGGGGACAGAATTTGTGGGGTGGGTTTGCCTGTAGTAAAGATTCCCAGAAGGGGCTTGCGATCAGTCACAACCGTAAACTCGCGGCCGTATAGGAAATCGTGGAACTTCTTTGTTCCCGTGATTATGGCCAGGGGCTCCCTATCAGTTTGTGCGTAGTTGCGCTCCGCCTTTGAAAGGGACCTGGAGTAGTACGCAACCGGGGCTTCCCACCCACTCTCCAACACGTGGCACAGCACCGCCCCCACCCCCACTGGGGATGCATCACAGACTAAAACTACTGGTCTCCTCGGGTCAAAATGGGTCAGGACAGCATCCGAGGATAAAAGCGCTTTGAGCTCCTTGAAAGCTTTCTCTTGCCTATCTCCCCACCACCAAACCGCCTCTTTCTTTAGTAGCGCATGCAGTGGCTCTGCAACGGATGCCTTCCTTGGCAAGAAGAAATGGTAAAAATTTAGGAGCCCTAGAAATGACTGCAACTCCGGTTTCGCGGTGGGGTGAGGGGCGTTTTGCACAGCCGCAACCTTGGACTTGGAGGGCTTGATGCCCTCTGGGGTTATCTTGAACCCGAGAAACTCAACCTCCCTCGCAAAGAATACACATTTGTCCCTTCTCAGTCGAAGTCCCGCTTTCTCGAATACTGAAAGGACCCTGTCTAGTCTTCTCGCTAGTTCTGATTCGCTCCCCGCTGTTATCAAAACATCGTCAAAATATGGGAGCACGCCTGGAAGCCCCTTTAAAAGGCGTTCCACAAGGGACTGGAAGATCCCGGGGGCCGAATTTACGCCGAACTGTAGGCGCGTTACCTTACATGCCCCCTTGTGCGTAACGATGGTTTGCGCAGCGGCAGCAGCTGGGGTTGTGAGCTGCTGATACGCCTGCGCCAGGTCTAGCTTGGCGAAACACCTCCCCCCATGCAACGTGGCCAGTAAGTGGCTAACCACTGGCACCGGATATGCATTTGGCCGAATGGCCTTGTTAATTGTACATTTGTAGTCAGCGCAAATCCTGACCTCCCCGTTTGATTTTAAGGCTGTAACAATCGGAGTCTCCCACTCCGCTGAATCAACTGGAACTAAAATCCCCTGCCCCACCAATTTGTCCAGTTCCGCCTCAATCTTGTCCTTGAGGGCGAAGGGCACTCTTCTTGGCTTGAGACGTATGGGCCGGATTTCTGGGTCCAACTCAAAAGAGACTGGGGGGCCCCTTGTAAGTCCTGAGCCCCTTCTTGAAAACATCTGGGTGCGCATCGCACACGTCCCGCATTGAGTCAGTCTCTATGGCGTTAATGCCGGACAGTTCGATTCCCAGGGGAGCAAACCACTGGGTTCCCAAAAGGCAGGATCTTCCCCCCTTGAGAACTACTAAGGGCAGTTTCTCTGTATAATTTTTGAACTTCACTGTGAAGTTCCCCACCCCCAACACTGGGATCCCATAGCCCTGCACGTCCCGTAAGTGTGACTTCATGGCCCGCAGCTTGGGCCGCGCATTTGGGGGAATGCGCATGGATTCTTTTTGGGACAGGATGGAGTAGGACGACCCCAAGTCTACTTCCATCCTCACTGGAACCCCTTGTAACAATACCTCTACAAAGAAGCGCCGGTGCTCCAGGCCCATGCGGTTCACGCCTTCCGCGCCATCGTTGGCTGAGACCTTTCCGATGCCGGCCGCCTTTCGTTGGTGTGCTTGAGGGTGTCACGATGCGCCCTTGTCCTCGGTTCGCCCACACCTGCAGACTCTGGCGATGTGGCCCTTCCGGCTGCAGTTGTGGCACTCTGCCTTCCGGAGTGGGCATCTCGTCCGGTCGTGAGATGCCCCACAGCCGTCGCAACGGTGGCCTTGTCGCTCGCTGGTCTGGCGTTTCTCCCCGCATTTCTTTGCCTTCTGTACGTCATCATCCTCACTGGAGTAGGGGTCCGCCGTAGAGGAGGACTCCTCGGAGGTTGCTGTGGTGCCTGCGGGCGACCGGGGTGCCCGCCAGGCTGCTTTCACCGACGTCCGCCGGGCCGCGTGCACGGGTGACTTGGCCCCCTCAGGTGCGGCCCCTCGGGACTTGAACATCCTGACCCCGCTCCTGGCCGCCTCGGCTGCTTGGGCCTCCTGCAATACCTCATTGAACGTGAGGCGATGGTCGCGGGTAATCAACTTCCGCTGGACCTCCTCATCCCTCAGGCCACACAGCATGCGGTCCCGGAGGGCCGTGTCCAGGTCCTCCCATTGGCAATTGACCGCCGCGAGCCTGAGGGCCGCCACATAGGCGGACACGGACTCCCCTGGGCGCTGGTCCTGCCTGTGGAACGTGACCCGGGCCGGGAAGATTGAAACGGGAGGCTGGAAGTGCTCCCTCAGTAGCGCCAGTATGCAGTCGATGGACACCACGTCTACCTTCCGGGGAGCCACCAGGTTCATCAGGATACGCAGTGTGGCCGGCCCCACCTGGGCTAGGAAGTGCGAGCGCATCTTCCCGTCGTCGTCGATGCCTGCAGCATCCATCGCGTGCCGAAACTGGCACTCGTACAGCTCCCATTGTTCTGGATCGCTGATATCAAACTGGTGAGGTTTGACCTTGGGACTTGCCATGGATCCCATCCTTGTCGCCAATTTAGTGTCTTGCATGGAAGACAAAGAAGGAGCCACAGTGGGGGCTAAAACACAGGTTTATTTCATGATGGTCAGGATGAACATGTGGTAATGGCGGAGGTACAGCTCATTTTATACTACAGTAATACATTTGAATATTGTTGCACGGTAGCTCATTGGCTGCTACCGGCGTGACGTCATTCTGAGTCACGCCCATCTTCTCCAGGTGATCCTAGCGCGGGAATGGTTCCCGCAGCTGCCGGTGGTTGGGGAATGTGAACCATGTGAGCTGAACGCTCGCAGCTGCCCTCTATGGGCAGCTTACTCGCGTTCCTTCAACAGCTGTGTTACATTGTAATCATTGTCAGGTTACATTCATACATTCTTAAAGTAATACTGTTACATACACAACAGAGAGCGATAAGGTGGACCTCAAACATCTCTTGTTAGCTAGGCTTGCAACCGTTTGCAAACGACAGGTCTTGATTCTGTTGTTGGAGAAAATCCATCTGCTTTGGAGAGTCTTCTAACCTGTCCCCATCGTTGCTCACTAATGTCCTTCTTTCATTCTGGTTATCAAATCCAGCAGCAGAAAACAAGTCCTTAGCATCTAATTGACATTCACGCTGCCTCCAAAGTGATTCTTCGCAGTGTTTTCAGTTTCCATGAGTGGCATGCTGTGTAGCGATGAGGACGGCAGAGCCGATAAGACCATTATTATTTTTTTGCTTCTATTGCCTTTGATAAGATTCTGCCAATGTGTCCCTTTTTTTGGTTTGAGATTTAAAGCACCGTCATTTTACGAGGGGTTTTGCCGGCTCGGGAAAACAATCATTCTCCATTTGTGATATGGAAGGGATGAGAGATTTCAGGCTCATAAAGGAGTGATTTCAAGCAGAAAATCCCAAGGGCCACTTTGAGCGAAAGGACTTGACCACGGTTGGCCACCTTGGAGAAGGAGAAAAATCCTGGTTCTCCACTTATGTGGGGCATCATCACCCAGACTTGTAGGGAAAGCAGAGGCAGCTCTGAGCACCTCATGAGCCGCCTTGAGTCGCACTAGTGCTGAGTAAAGTGGGATATAAATTTAATAAATAAATAAAGGCCTCTCTGTTGCAAACTTGTTCCCAAGATTTTAGGGGTGCAATAAAAGCATTGCCTTTGCTCTCTTAGAAACTGGGTGGTTGCAAGGAGGGAAGGACAGAATTCCTGCCATGGGTGTAGTCTGTCATTTCTCTCCTTTAAAATCTCAGAGGGACACACCATGGGCTCCAGGGAAGAGATCTTTCCTTTCCCAAAGGCGCTTCTCTTACCCACAGAAGCAATGGGGTTCCCGTGAATGGAGGGAGGCCAGAGGTTCCCATTTGTGAGGACAAATGTATTTTAACAAGTGTTGCAAGCCATGCTCTCCGGGAGAGCCAGGGGAGAAGAAGAGGAACGAATGCATGGCTCATGACAAGAAAAGATAGTCATATTGACCCGTAAGGAAGAAAAACTTGTTTGATATTTGTGTTGATGTTATATTATTATGCTGATATATTATGTATAATGTTGACATATTGTGATAGTACCGATTGTATTGCATTGTGATGCTTATTTTTGAATTTTTGTATTGCTGTATTTTGTGATTAACCTTGTAACTACATTTTTATTGTACTGTATTGTGTATTTTGTATTTGAATATTATATGATTATGCATATTATGTATTGCACTGTATTTTATTATGTTTGCACTGTATATTATGTATTATTTATTGTTGGAAGCCACTCAGAGTGATGCATGCACTAGAAGAGCAGGGTATAAATAAACAATTCAATTCAATTCAATTCAAAAAGAGAGAGAAATATATCTCCAATAAGGAAGAAAGAAAGAAAGAAAGAAGGGGGGAGGGAGGGGGTCTATGGAACTCCCTGCCAGAAGAAGTGGTGACAGCTGTCAGTCTTGACACCTTCAAGAAAGGATTAGACAAGTTCATGGAGGACAAGGGGATCAATGGCTATAATTATAGATAATACCTAAGGACAACCTCCGGGTTGGAGAGATAGGCAGGATATCTCTCAATACCATGTCCAGGGAATCCTAAGCAGGTGAAGGCATCTGCTTGGGAAGAATACCCTGAAGCCAATGGATAGCCACTGTGTGAGACAGTGTTAACATTTTAGCAAGAGCAAAGCAATTACACTTCTATACCACCCCCATATAAGTGCTTAGTGCATTCTCTGGGCGGTTCACAAGTTAATTCGCATTGTTGGCTGGGGACTCATTTTACTGACCTTGGAAGGATGGGAGACTGAGTCAACCTTGAGCCCTGGTAAGGATCGACGTCACAGCCCTTTAGTTGTAGTACAGCAGCTTAACCACTGCACTACAAGGTTTAGATTGTAAATGAAGCTTCCATGGGGGGAATCCATGAGCAGAGAGTCCAGTTTTAATTAATGTGCCAGCAATCTGTGTAATGCAGCACAAAGCCCCAGTGCCATTGCCTCATCCATGTCTTGATAGAAGGGGGCTTCCTTGAGGCAACCCAGCTGTGCCTTCTAAACTCAAAGCAGGGGGCTCCCCTGGTCTTCAGTCTGAAAGCCAGACTAGAAGGCTCTTCTTCTGGGCTTGGCTTCCTCCCTGGATTGAACCAACATGTCACATGTTCAGATTCTTCTGTGACACATTGATTGCTTCCGTTGAAGGCATCTTATCCTGTTTCAGTCCTCAAAACAAACATTTAATCCTGGCCACTCAGGAATCGAGACCAGGATAGGTCTACCTTAACCCAACTAGCTTCTAGATAACTTCAACGTGATGGTGGGACCCTCTGTAGATTTCAGAGCCTCTCCTATCAAGAGAGCAGGAAGAATCCAAGGCTGTGGAGCTGAAGGCTGAGCTGCAAAATTGCATTTGAGCTTGACAGACCAAAATATGTTTCAACTTTAATGGCTAGAGAGTCAAAGAAGGAATCTCTTTGTGTGTGTGTGTGTGAATGGCTGGTGGAGGAGAGGACGGGGGTGGTGGTGGTGGATAGTTTTAAGTGCAGCAACAAGGAAATTAAAAATCATATTGGGAAGAAGGGAAGGGGACATGGAAGAGCAGAAAGAGGTATTCCCAAAATACTGTGCTCAGTATTTATTCATACAATCTTGAAAAAGAATAAGCTTTCCAAAGATGCAGGGCTTAGTATTTATTTATAAATTTCATCTACAACATTCATGAGTTGTCTTATGGTCTCCAAGGCAAAGAGCAAATTAAATTAAAATGTACAAAACAGTGTCATAATACACAAATACCGTATGAACCCAACCAACAGCAGCAAAAAAAAATATTTAGAAATCAGTGTTTGGGGAAAAAAATTTGTGGGGCACATGGGGGGGGGGATTACAGACACTTGCTGGTTGGGGACGTTAAGCTGCCCCCAATTATTTTTCCAAACACTATTAGAAATCTGAATTACATGTAAAATTATTCAAATGCTAGGCTGAAGAAAAAGTTTTGTGTCTAAAAAGACTTTTCTGGGCAAGAAGCTAACCTTAGGGCAGAATATGGAAAGACAACATGGTTTCCAATTGGCAAAGGTGTCAGATGAGGGTGAAATTTTATCCCCTTAACCTTTCAATCCATATAAAGAATGTATCTTATGGAAAGCTTGACTAGATTCAGATGACGGAGGAGTGAAGATTGGAGAGAAAAAATATATCAACATCTTAAGATATGCAGATAACACTGTCTTACTGCCAGCGATGACGTGCAATGATGTTTAATGAAAGTGAAAGAAGAAAGTGTCAAAGGAGGACTGCAGTTGACCATTGAGAAGACAAAAATCAAGATTAAAGAAAAACAGCATTACTTTAGAGTTGACAGTGAAGACACTGAGATGGCAAAAGATTTCAATCATCAACCCAACAGGGACTACAGCCAAGAAATCAGGAAAAAAATACTGAGTGGGAAGGGCAGCAATCGAAGCCTTAGAAAAGAACATCAAGTGGAAGGATAAGGGGATAAAATTCACCCTCATCTGACACCTTTGCCTATCAGAAACCATGTTGTCTTTCCATCCACACATTTGTATCCCTGATCACGTCATTTGGCCCAAACTCCCTACCTAGAGCTTGGAGGAAGCAACACCATGTCTTCCCATCAAAGCCAGGGAAAGTTACATTTGCAGACTACTACTCCCCAGCCAAGAGGCTAGGAAAGTAAGAGAACTAAGCAAGACAAGGACATTTGACATCTTCTGAAGTGATATACTTCAGAATATACTGGATACTTAAGGACAACCTGCGGGTTGGAGAGATAGGCAGGATATCTCTCAATATCATTTCCAGGGAATCCTAAGCAGGTGAAGAAGGCATCTGCTTGGGAATAATACCCTGAAGCAAATGGTGAGCCACTGTGTGAGACAGAATGATGGACTGGATGGGCTGTGGCCTGTTCCAGCAAGGCTGTTCTTATGTTCTTATGATATAAGTCTCATGTTCAGTTTTTGTGGGTGTAAAAACTGGACTGTAAAGAAAGCTATCAGGGGAAAAACCGATGAATTCTAAATGTGGTGCTTGAGGAGAGCTTTATGAATACCCTGAACTGCCAGAAAGACAAACAAGTGAGTCCTTAGAGCAAATCAAGTCTGAACCATCCCTGGAGGCAAAAGTGACAAAGCTGAGCTTGTCCTATTTCGGGCACATCTCTGGAAAAAAACAACATGGAAGGCAGCAAGAAAAAGAGGAATTCAAAATGTGAGATGGATTAACTCCCTAAAGGAAACCACAGCCTTGAGTTTGCAAGGGCTTAGCAGGGCTGTTGAGGACAGGGCATTTTGGAGGTCACATATTTATAGAGTTGCCAAAAGTTAGAAACAACTTGAGGGCCCATAACAACAGAAACGATTAGACGTTACAATGGCAATAATACGTGGCTATCTTATTGATGGGGGACTGTGGTGCCTTAGTGGTTAAGACGCTGAACTTGATGACTGGAAGGACAGCAAATCAGCAGTTTGAGACCCGGGTGCTGCATGATGGCGTGAGCTCCTGCCTCTGTCCCAGCTCCTGCAAACCTAGCAGTTCGAAAGCAAGAAATTGCAAGTAGATAAATAGATACTGCTTCAGTGGGAAGGTAACAGTGTTCTGTGCACTCAAATGTCTAGTCTTGCCTGACACATGCCCATGGAAACATCTGCAGATGCAGACAGCGCTGGCTCTTTGGCTGTAAACTGAGCTGAGCACTGAACCCTAGAGTTGGATACGACTGGCTTTCGAGCAAGGCCGACCTTTTCCTATCTTATGGAGTTGTTGCAAAGATGACTGAAGACAAGGCTCATGAAATGCTGCAAAGCCTCCCCGTGCTGGATCTTCTTGGATGGGCGAGAGAGAAATTGAAATAATAAATACAGTAAATGACAAATGTATCCAGAGAGAAAAATCAGATTGGCAAGTGGTCTGACTCAGTGGAAAATGTGCGAGAGGATTTGTTTTCCCTGGAGATCTTCCTGCGACAGCCCAGAGCCAAACAAAAACTCCCAGCGTTTTCCCGGCCATCTTGACAAATGCAATTAAGTGAAAGCGACACGTTGTAACTGATCTTTGGTACACCGCACTGTGTCTCTTGGATCTGCAGTTGCACAACTCGTCCCAAGCGCACAGCCTGGCGCTGAAAGGCGGCCACAGCGGGAGAGCCTTCGGGGCTGGCCATGGTTACAATAAATTGCACATGTTCGGACGCCAGGAAAAAACAGAAGCTCCTCCGTCCCCGTTATTCCAAGCAGCCCCTGTCAGTTATAGATCCGTGTCATTAGCACTGGGGGAGCAACACAACTCTCTCTGGCCAGCCGGTCCATACGTCCTTTGGCCCAAACCCCCTGACTAGAAGTGGTGTGGAGCCAGGTCCTCCGAGCAAAGCCAGGGAAAGTTACTTTTGCAGACTACAGTTCCCTAGCCGGCAGGGCTAGAAAACTTGAGAGAACGAAGCAAGAGAAGGACCCTCGACGTCCTCCGAATGGAGATGAGCCTCAAGTCCATCAGCTCAGGTCCAGGAAGAGCTTTATGGCAAGAACAAACATCCTTGAGGGTACACAAGAGCAAACCCAAATTAGAAGATGGAGGAAGAAGGAGCTCACTAAACAAAGAATAACATTAAAGGAGGACATGGTTGTGGAACTCAACCTCCCCTACATCACTTGGAGGACCCTGAACCATAGCTGTCAAGTATCCCTTATTGGCCGGGAAAACCCCTTATTTTACCCTCTTTCCCGCCGTCATCCCTTATTAACTAGACTGCAATGCCCTATTGCCGCCATTGGAGGGCAGCAAAGGATAAGCATAGCTGTCAAGTATCCCGTATTTGCCGGGAAATTTCCCTTATGTCCAAATCCAAAACTTGACAGGTATGCCCTGAACAGGCTGAAGGTCAGAGCCTCTAAGAGCAAGACCCACAGGCTCAAGTGGGGGCTGCTGGTGAACAACAACATGCTGTGTGTGAATGTGGAATGGCACAGAATCCATGGGCTCATTTGCTGGTCTGCCAGTGACTACCAAATGCATCCACTGACGAGGTCTTAAGTTTGGCCAACGCCAAAGCCAAGAAAGTGGCTTCATTTTGACAGTCCAGGGTTTGATCGGGAGAGGAAAGAAGAAGAGGGACAGGAGGAAATGGATTGGCAAAGGTGTAGCCTGAAAAACCAACGGATGACTCACTTTGAAAGGTTCCCATGCTCGTCCAGGGGCCCTGCATTTGCTGGAACCTTCCACTACGTTTCTCCCCAAACTATCTCCCGGAGGGGGGAAGAGATATTTGGGTGCCCTCCCCCAGGACCCAGAGCGGACCCTTCTCTGAGATGGCAAGTACCAAAGGAAGTGGTGTGCAGAGTTTTCCCCACGTGTTGGAAATTATTCCGAACACACACATAAACACACACACACACGCACACATTCTCTGGGTACCTTTGTGGGGTTTTCAGCTCCTGGTAAAAACCCGTTTTATTTTCCTCGGCTTTTTCACTCTTAATCTTTAGATCTCAGATCAACTTCCTTTAAGTCATGGCTACATTTGCTTCGTTGCACCCACTTTGTTCTCGGCTCTCTGTTTCACACTTTTATTCTTATTCCAAGTCTTTTAGGAAATGGTATGGTGCACAAAGACTGTGAATATACAAGCAAGGAAACACATAGGTAAAGGTAAAGGTTTCCCTTGCTCGAAAGCCAGTCGTATCCGACTCTAGGGTTCAGTGCTCATCTCTGTTTCAAAGCCGAAGAGCCAACGCTGTCTGCTTCTGCAGATGTTTCTGTGGTCATGTGGCAGGCATGACTAGACACTAGAGTGCACGGAACGCTGTTACCTTCCCACCGAAGTGGTCCCTATTTATCTACTTGCAATGTCTTGCTTCCAAACTGCTAGGTTTGCATGAGCTGGGACGAAGACGGGAGCTCATTCCATCCTGCAGTACTTGGGAATCGAACTTCTGACCTTCCACCTCCCAGTCAGCCTCTTAGCCGCTTGAGCCACTGCAGTCCCAGGAAACACATAACTAATTCTAATTTCCAGAAGCTCCTCCTCGACTTCTCTCGTTCTTTTCCTTGGGACACAAATTCCCTGCACATGGAGAAGGATTCTGGGGACTTTTCCACACTGGACATGCTGGCTAGATGCCTTGGGGTCTGTCCTGCGTAGCAGCGAATCATCCTTAGTCTGGGAGTGGCACACACTTGGCACCTTGTGCTTGTCTGGGGTAAAGGTTGCCCATGCTCAAGAGCCAGTCATATCTGACTCTAGAGTTCAGTGCTCATCTCATTTATAGCCAAACAGCCAGTGCTGTCTGCGTCTGCAGATGCTTCGCTATCTCCACCTGTAGGTTTGCACTCTTGGTACTATTTTGTTCTCTATTGGCACTTAGCAATAAGGATGTAATATTGGTTTTGTGCCTAGAGGCCAAGTGGGTCAGTGCGATTAACTGGAAATCTGAAGACCAATTGACAGTTTCTCTGGGGCTATCAAGAATTTGCCAGTTAGTGCTAATGGAAAAATTAACTTTTCTTATTCATTCCTTAAGACCTGTGGGAATTGGCATTGCCTTTTTAGATACTCGGCTTCCTTTTATTTTGTTCTTACCTTCATTGGGTTGTTCTATGCCTAAAAACCTTGGTCCCAGGAGTCATGTATATGGCTGTGAGAGCTGGACCCTAAGGAAGGCTGAGCGCATAAGAATAGACGCCTATGAACTGTGGTGCTGGAGGAGACTCTTGAGAGTCCCCTGGACTGCAAGGAGATCAAATCAGTCGATCCTAAAAGAAATCCACCCTGACTGCTCCTTGGAAGGACAAATACTGAAGCTCAAGAGAGGAGAAGAGAGGACTTACTGGAGAAGGCCCAGATGCTGGGAAAGATCAAAGGCAACTGGAGATGAAGGCACCAGAGGATGAGTTGGGTGAATGGCATCATTGATGCAGTGAGCGCAGATCTGGGCAGACTCCAGAGGATGACAGAGGAGCCTGGCATGCTGACTGGTCCATGGGGTTGCAAAGGATCGGACTCAACTGTTCGACTGAGCAACAGCAGGTCCTTAAGTTTGGAATGAAGGGTGCTCGCTCGCTCCACACACACACACACCCTGGCTGATCCCTGTTCCTGTTGATCTCTGCAGTCGAGGCGCTGCCCTGCGGTTTCCTTCCAGGTCTCATCCGCACAACAGATGTCTTCAGTTGACAGCATCCAAGCCCTTGAAACTAGTTAATAGGATGTTATATAAATATTCTCATCATTTGGGTAAGTAAAATCTTTTCAGACTTGGGCTCGCCTAGCAAAAGCACATAGAAATCGACACATGGGGGGGGGGGAATCTTGGAGTGGAAAATATTAGTAAGGGTTTTAAAAACAGAAAGCGAGAAAGAAGGGAAGGGAAAGTAGAAAAGCATTTCCAAGCCAAGAGCATCTGTGTTTTCTGGGCCACTGTTGCAGTGGAAACTTGGGACGGCCAGCCAGCCAGCCGGTAGTTTCAGTTTGAAAAATTATTAGAAAACAATCCAGCACATCATTTTCATATGAGAAAGAAACCACGGCTCCTGTTATTGCTTTCTTTGTTTGTCCATTGCAAAGTGACTCTGCAGGTTCCCAAGAGAGATTTGCAGGCCCTTCTTTGGAGCAACTAGGTTGAGCATGATGGAAGTGGTGACGGTGGTAGGAGCAACAGGGCGCAGGAGGTGGGAGTCCACATCAGGACCCTTCTCACCACATTTCTTTTTTGTTCCCAACGCAGTCAAGGCCCTGAGGTGGAAGAAGGAAGCTTGAATGAGAAGGAGACAGAACGGCGGCAGAAGAACCACAACTTTCACCTTCTAAGAGTGAATCCTGGGCCTTCGGACCAAGCCCCTCGCCATTGACATCGCTGTGAATGAAGCCATGCAAAGAGTGACCAGATGCCTCAAACCTGCACCAATTGAGAAAACATATCTTCTTGTTGGTATGGCTCCACCTAAGATCAGGAGAGAAGAAGCAGTGGACGCCAAGAGAACTAAGCAAGTGAAGGACCCTTGACGCCCAACCAGGAGTTTGAGACCCAAGTGCTGCATGACAGAGCTGGCGCCCATCATCTATCTCACCTCCTGCCAACCTAGCAATTCAAAAGCAAGAAATTGCAAGTAGATAAATTGGTACCGCTTCAGCAGGAAAGGTAACAGCATTCTGTGAGTTTCGGTGTCTAGCCATGCCTGCCACATGGTCACAGAGATGTCTGCAGATGCAGACAGTGCTGGCTTTTGGCTGTAAATGGAGATGAGCACTGAACTCTAGAGTTAGATACAACTGGCTTCGAGCAAGGGAGACCTTTACCTTTACATTTACTTTTATCTTTGCTAAAGCCAGCCCAGCTCCTATGAAATGTTTTGCTCAGGGAGCTCCAAAAAACCCTTTTGTTGAAAGCCACAGGTCTGGTCATCATCCTGTCCCGACAGATGAGAATGGACTGTGTAAGACAGTGACTGCGCATGGACTGTGTAAAACAGTGACTGCACATCGACTATGGAAGACACTGACTGCATCCCAGGCAAATTTCCATTGGGACAATGGCATGGCACATCCACTCACCAGCTGCAAACCAGCTTGAGCTGCTCCTGGTCCCCAGTCTCTCTCTCTCTAACACACACACACACATGACACACACGACACAACACCAGTCCCTGCCTGCCTTTTCCTCTCCCCCACTTGACCCACAAACACCCCTCCCCATGGAATCTCAGAAGGAGCAAAGCAAGGCGAGATGCACACTGATGATTGTGCAACACATGAGACCCCACCCCCTGGGTCCTCAAGAAAGGGGTTGCATTGAAGGCCCACAGCTTCCGATGCATCTTCTTAATGCTGGCAGGTGGCTGGCGGAGTGATTTTGTGGTTCTGTTTAGGCTTGTATGGCTTCAGTTGGGCCATAAATCACAGTGATCCTCCCCTGCTGAACGCAAGAGACAGAATGCAGAAGAGTCTATGGACAGGCGTGCTTCAATAGCGGTGGTGATGAATGGCCCATGTCCGGAGGGAAACATTCTTTTCTGCTACTCAGTGCTATCCAGATGTGCTGGATCACACCTCTCCATGGCTACACAGGCTGCAGGTAGGGAAAGGCAGTGCAGCACATCTGGAGGGCAACAGATTGAGGAAAGCTGACTTCCCTTTGTTGGGGTGGGGTGGGGTGGGGGGCTGGGGATGAATAACTGACATCCAGGCCATGGGACGTGACTGAAATTCCCTTTATCTCATTGGAAGGGCACATCCGTTGATGCCTGTCCCAAATGGCAGGAATAGGAACGGGGTGATGTTGTGTCCGAACACGCGTAGTAATTACTGAGGCATAGTCAGATCGAAGAGCAACAGAGTTTATTATGATGGAGCAAAACCAGGCTGGGGGAAATGTGCAGGGACGCCAGTTAATATACAGAACAAAACAGATACAGCATAGATACATTTACCCAGGTTTCCGAAGAAGCGGGAAGCATTGGCGAATCAGCTGCCAACAACACCCTTGCTGATTGCGCCTTTTTTGCAAGGCGCACTATAGCATAACCAATACTAATACACAACAGGTGAGGAGGAGAATTGGCTTGTTGATAGCCCAGGGCAGGGCTCCCCTCCTTTCTTTACTAAACCTTTCTTTAGATTGCTACTCATAGGCTCCTCCTCCATCCTCCTCCTTCTCTATGGCCACTAATCCCTTCATGCTCCTTAGTCAGAGGAAGAAAAAAAAGATTGGTTCCCAGTAGATTTACATGCACAGAACCCAGTATTATTAATGTGTGTATGTGTGTGTGTGTGTGAGTGTATGTGTGTGTGTGTAGGGTCTTTTCTAAGCACCATGGTGGCTTAGTGGTTAAGATGCTGAGCTTGATGACTAGAAAAGTTGGCAGGTCAGCAGTTCGAGACCTGAGTACTGCATGATGGAGTGAGTGCCCGTTGTCTTTCCCAGCTCCTGCCAATTTAGCAGTTTGAAAGCAAGGAATTGCAAGTAGAAACAGGTACCACTTCAGCTGGAAAGGTTATGGCAATAACCTCTAGTCATGCCTGCCACATGACCACAGAAACGTCTGCAGAGATAAGCACTGGACCCTAGAGTCAGACAAGACCCTTTACCTTTACTTAGGGTCTTTTCTAAGTCTGTGGTTCCCTGTTCTCCTGTACTATCCATAACTGTAATGAACAGAATAGTAATAACTAAATAAATCCCCCCTTTCTACCTGAATCCCCTTCTCTGATAACTGGTGCTCATTAGTCTCACATTCAGAGCTAGCCTCTGGCATTTGGGACCATGAATCCTGATGGCAAAGCAGAAGAGTGGACTGTCTGTATTTGTCTGCCCTGGAAGGTCTCCAAAATGTTAAGCGCTGGGGCAGCTGAAAATCCGAAGGGATTCTACCGAGACCCCAACAGAGTGAACCTGGGGTGGGCTCTATTATTTATCTATTTAGATTTTTATGCCGCCCAATCAGGTAAACCCAACATATAAAAACAGATTTAAAAACCCCATCACCCACCTTACTACCCCTCCCCCTATTTAAAAAATAAAAGGTAACAAAAGAAGTCAGAGGGAAACAACCACATAGAGGGAGGGACACTAACTGAATGCCAACTGGGCACTAACTGGGGATGAACCAACGGGCTGGAGCCGCATTCCCATTAAGGCCCCACACCTGCCCTGCCAGCCAGGTTTTCAAACCTTTCCTGAAGGGCAGCAATTCTGTCTGTAACCTCAATTCTGTTGGCAGGAGGTTCCAGAGGGCTGGTGCGGACACGGAGAAGGCCCTTCTTTGCATGCCAGAGAGGCGAGCCCCTCTAGCTGAAGGCACAACTAGGGAGCCCCTCCGGTCCACCCTGGTCAGACGGGCAGACACTCTTGGGACGATGCGGTCTCTCAGGTATCCTGGCCCACTGCCATATAGAGCTTTAAAGGTCAAAACCAGCACCTTGAATTGCACCTGGAGGCAAACTGGTAGCCAGTGCAGCTCCCAGAGTAGTGGGGAGGTGCGGGCATAACTTCCACACCCCATCACCACCTGGGCAGCCGCATTCTGAAACAGATGTAGCCTCTGAATGGTTGTCAAGGGCAGCCCCATGTAGAGCGCATTGCAGTAATCTAGCCTGGAGGTGACCAGAGCATGAGTGACCATGAGCAAGGAGTCCCAGTCCAGGAGCAGGCGCAACTGGCGGATTATTTGAAGTTGAGCAAAAGCCCTCCTGGCCACGGCCGCCACCTGCTCTTCTAGCAGCAGCTGCAAGTCCACGAGGACCCCCAAGTTGCGCAGTGGGTCTGTCTGGGGCAGGACTGCCCCATCCAAGACCATAGGTGGTAGCTCACTGGAGAACCCCGGACCCCTCACCGAAAGCCACTTGGTCTTGCCGGGATTCAGCCAGAGCCCATTGTCCCCCATCCAGACCCCAACAGCCTCCAGGCACCTGGAAAGGACTTTGACAGCATCACTGGGATCACCACGAGCTGAGATGTACACCTGGGTGTCATCCGTGTACTGATGATACCGCGCCCCGTGGGAACAGATGATCTCACCCAGTGGCTTCATGTAGATGTTAAAAATGAGAGGAGAGAGCACCAAACCCTGAGGCACCCCATATTTAAGGCACCTAGGACTGGACCTCTCACTCTCCAACCACACCGACTGGGTATGGCCCTCCAGAAAAGACAAAAACCAGAACAACACAGTGCCTCAGATCCCCAATCCTTTGAGCTGTTCCAGAAGGATAACGTGGTCAATGGTATCGTAGGCCACTGTGAGGTCAAGGAGAGCATCCATCAGTGCGACCAATACCGTCTCCGTACCATGTCCAGGCCTGAATCCTGATTGAAAGGGGTCTATGCATCAATTGTTCATCCTCTCTGGAGGATTCCAGGAAGGGCCATCTCCAAACCTGCACAGTCATAGCTAAAGACATGAACCCCTGTGCACATGCTACAGGCATGTAGCATAATGGGATGGGTTAAATGTGGACTGGTCAGGCTGCCTGGGGGATCCTGGGTGTTCTAGTCCAGGGGTGCCCAAACTGTGACCCATGGGCCAGATCCAGCCCCTGACGCCAATTCATCTGGCCCGCACCGTCCTCATCGCTCCTGAAGTGGAAGTGAAACACACCCATACAGTGCATTCACTTGTACCAAGGGAAACAAATACAGTATTCTTGTCATCGGTAACGTCATCTGAGAGTCCCATCATCAAACATGTCAGAAGCCACCAATGGGCTTGGCTTCCATCAAAGTATTAACCGAGGCTTAACAAGGTATCCTGTAAATTTAACAGTCTGTGTAAACACTTTTTAGCAATTTAGAGTAATTAAAAAATTAAAGGCGGGCAAATCTGTTCCTTCCAGGATCTTGTAGGCTCTAGGGTGGGAACGTGCCTCAACGGAACAGAGGCCAAAAAGAGTAGAGAGATTTGCCTAAGGTGGCAGGTGCTGATTTGTAGATTGAAGCACAATGTTGGGAATGAGGTTTATCCTATCAGCGGAGTAACAGCCCTCTCGCCTGAGGGTGGCAGCAGAAAAAGCAAATGCACAGCAAAACCATAAATAGCTGTGGCACTCTTAGGCTTAACAAATCCATCCCACTGTGACCTGGCATGGATTATTCGGTCCCCCTCTTCAGACACATCCAAGCCAGTCAAGGCCGTAGGTTTCTATACAGTCTACCTTGCAGTGGGGATGGGTTAGGATGAGGGGCATAGCACTGGGTCTGAGAGCAACATCAGTGGCATAATTCACACCCAGAGCTTGCAAGACGTTAGTAATACAACACAATGGAATCTCTGAATTGGAAGGGGCTTTTGCCTCCAGTTTTTCCTCCTAGGGCTGGGTTTCCATTCCTCTGTTCATCCTTGTCGCCCTTCTCTGTACATGCTCTAGTTTGTTAGCATCTTTCTTAAAATGTAGTGCCCAGAATTGGACCCAGGACTCTAGATGTGGTCTAACTAGTGCTGAATAGAGGGGGACTAGTAGCAACTCATGGGTTTTGGAGACTGGAGTTCTTTTCATGCAACCTAAAACAGAGAGCTGGACCATAAAGAAAGCTGAGCACAGAAGAATAGACACCTTTGAGATGTGGTTTTGGAGGAGAGTCCTGAGAGTCCCCTGGACAGCAAAGAGAACAAACAGGTCAATCTTAGAAGAAATCAACCCTGACTTCTCCTTGGAAGGTCAAATAGTAAAGATGAAGATGAAGTACTCTGGACCATACCTGTCAACCTTCCCGATTTGGCCGGGATTACCCCGTAAATTGACGTCGATTGACGTCATAACCTGGCCCCCGCTGCCAAAACCCCGTAATTTGGCAGTGGGGGAAACACTTTCTGCGCATGTGCGGAAGGGTTTTACCCCTTCCATGCATGCACGGAAGCGCTACGTCACTTGTGTAAGGGCTGCGCAAGCGGTGTAGCGCTTCCGCGCATGCGTGAAAGGGGTAAAACCTTTCCATGCATGCGTGGAACGCGACCTGCGCACAAGCAATGTGCGCAGGTCCCGTTTTTCCGGAGCCGTGGGTTGACAGGTATGCTCTGGACATCAAATGAGAAGAGAAGATTCACTTGAGAAAGCCTTGATGCTGGGAAAAGTGGAGGGCAAAAGAAGAAAGGGTGTCAGAGAATGAGATGGCATTGTTGATGCAATGGTCACAAAACTGGGAGGGTTGAGGAGGATGGTAGAGGATAGGGGTGCCTGGTGTGCGATGGTCCATGGGGTTGCAAAGGGTTGGACTCGACTATGCGACTGTACAACAACAACAACAGTGTTGGCCTTTTTTGAAGCCACACCTCACAGGTTATTCATATTTAGCCTGTGATCTACAACAATTTTAAGAACCTTCTCGCTTGTAGTGTTACTGAGTCAAGTATTCCAGAGTTATTTAATTGACGCAAGGAATGTACAGCAAGGCTTTGATGATGTGAACATCCTGACCTTAGGAAAGGCGCACAACCTCAGGACCTGAGGTTACAGGAAGTAATGGGTCTTTTCAGGTCCTTCTAATGCTATGCAGCCTCATAGGGCTACCTGTCGACTGCTAAATTCACTCTCCAAGTTTTTGCTGACTGCAGATGATGGATACTGTATTTGCTGGTGTATAAGATGTATCACAGTATAAGACGTTAATTACCAAAATAGGACATAGTGGAGTATAAGACATTATTACCAAAATAGCCCACTAGAGGCCACTACATACACGGAATACCGTATATGCCTGCACACAAGACGCACTCCATTTTTCCGGTGTATTTTATGGGTGGGGGGGAGTGGGTCTTATATACCAGTAAATACGGTACGTCCAAGGTCTTTGACTTCCCTCCTGCCCTTCAAATGTAGGACACCAGCAGAAAGTGGAAAGACCTTCAAATGGAGGACCTTCCTCCCCTAAAAGATGAGGCATGAACAGCCTTGGTCATAAGGGTTGCCAAGGTGAGGGAAGCAGCCAAGATGAGCTTGGTGGATGTGGCCTGCAGTGAATTAAGCCAAAAAGCAGGGGGTGATGGAGAAAGACCCAAGCGCACAAGCACAACTGGAAGTGTGTGTCTCTTCAGAAGGAAGCCGTGATGCTCTCCTCTCCAACATGTGCGGATCTGGGAGGAAGTTCCACAAAAGGCCATCGTAATTTCTTGTGAGCCGATCTTTCCAACATTGTCCTCTTTGGTCTCTTTAATCTTCCCTTTTCCCTGGCTCCTGAAGTATAAAAGCAATTATAACTATAAAAACTCCCTAAATGTCAGCCCATCAACACACTTTAAGATATGGTTCTTTATTAATTCTCAGAGTCTTTTTTTTTTAAAAAAAAGAGACAATAGTAACCATGATTGTAACGCTGAGAATGCCAAAGCCATTGTCAAGGCCCCATCACTTAGGATGGATGGAGAATTCTGGGCTCCCTTGTGAAAAGTGAAATTTGCCAGCTCTGCCACAGCTACCTGTCTTCTGCTTCTGCTTCTCCTTCTTTAAGTGCTGCACCTGATTCTGAATATTGGTGATCCTCATGGCCTGTGGGGACCCCAGTGATGCTGCCAAAGTCCTCTCCAGGTGCCTGGAAGCCGTTGGGGTCTGGATGGGGGCCAACGCGTTACAGCTGAATCCCAGCAAGACTGAGTGGCTATGGATAAGGGGTCCTGCGTTATCCCAGGAGATACCATCGTTGCTTCTGGATGGGGCTATTTTGCACCAGACAGACCCGGTGCACAATTTGGGGGTCCTCCTGGATTCGTGGCTGCTGCTAGAAGAACAGGTGGCAGCTATGGCCAGGAGGGCTTTCGCCCAACTTCGGGTGATTCGCCAGTTGCGACCGCTCCTGGACTGGAACTCCTTGCTCATGGTCGCTCATGCTCTGGTGACCTCCAGACTAGATTACTGTAATGTGCTCTACATGGGACTGCCCTTGATGACCATTCAGAGGCTGCAGCTGGTCCAGAATGTGGCTGCCCAGGTGGTGATGGGGTCCAAATGGATATACGGCCCCTGCCTGTTGGCTCATACCAAGATAATTTGTAACCAGGAGCCCATTCTCTGTCTCTCATAGGGTGGGGTGGGGTGGGGTGGGTTAACTGGGTTTTTTATCTGTTTTTATATGTTTTATATGTTAGCCGCCCTGAGTCAGGTTCACCTGAGTGGGTGGCATAGAAATTTAAAATTATAATAAAATAAATAAAGATTGTCCTGAGAATATAATGCAATCATCTTCCATTTGCCTTCTGCATCGCAGCATGACCCCCGTACCATAGATCCAGTTCCAGGAATCACTTTCTGGTCCTGAGCAGTTTTGGCACGCAAAGTCCTCCTCAGCCACAGGCCTGGATGGATGAAAGTGTTGTCCTCCATCAAGAGTGGTTCAAGTGGGATTTAATCCATTTAGGAACTGTCAGTCTTCCCTGTGGACTTCAGCACCCAAGGCCGTAGGGTGGTCAGGTCAGTTATCTGCTGGATGTAGGGTCTACTCTACTACCATAGCAGGATAACCAGGTGTCCTGCCACTCTTAGCAGTTAACACCACAAGTCTGAAGTGTGTGTGTGTGTGTGTGTGTGTGTGTGTGTGTGTGTGTGTGTGTGTGTGTGTGTGTGTGTGTGTGTGTGTGTGTGTGTGTGTGTGTGTGTGTGTGTGTGTGTATGGGACATGGAGGTTGTTGTGGATCATGATGATCATGTGGGAATGAGCTATGCACAGGAGGCTGTAATTTATGTCCCCTGCCAGCTGGAATGTCCTAGGAAAGTTGGCATGGCCGGATTATCAGCCAGGGTTGCTTCATGAGGGCTGCGAGTAATGGAATCCCTGTTTGGATTTCTGCCCAATGGTGCTCTCTGTGGCAGTGCATGGTCTCCCTTGGGGCACATAATGTGCATAGGACATGCACAGGCACACAGAGACACACCAAAGGGTCAGCAACCCGACTGTAAACTCTCGCCGGGCGTTCAGCTGCATTTTATTAGCTATTCCATTCTAAATTAGCTTCTGAAGGCCTTTCTTTTTCTCATGACCAAAGGGCAAGGGGTGGGGGTGGGGAATTGATCCCTCGGAAGACTGAGAGCCGTGGCTTGTTGTAGTGGGGGGGTTTGAGTTGAAAATGGTGAAAAGTTCAACTCCAATGTGGCTTTCTCTTCGACTTCCATATGTGGAAGAAAAGGTCCATTTCCACCCCCACCCCCTTCCTACTGTGGAGGCTTAATGGTTAAGATGCTGAACTTGACGACTGGAAGGTTGGAAGGTCAGTAGTTGAAGACCCTAGTGCTGCACGATGGAATGAGCACCTGTTTCTGTCCCAGCTCCTGCCAGCGTAGCAGTTTAAAAGCAAGAAATTGCAAGTAGATAAATAGGTACCATTTTGCTGGGAAGGTAAACAGCATTCTTTGGTTGTAAGCAGAGATGAGCACCACACCCTAGAGTTGGATATGACTAGCTTTGAAACAAGGGAGACCTTGACCTCCAAAATACCTTTGCAGCTTTATTGACCTCTGACAATGCAGAGATGGTTGAGAAAGACAAAGGAGCTGCTGGTGGTGACCTGCCGGTCCTACCGTTGGAAGGATGGGAGACCTAGCCCAATCTTACATGCTGTTCCTGACTTGGCTTTTTCCACAGCCCGTGAGAGAGGGTGTGTATCTTACTTTGGAAAGCATTAAGCTTCAGGGCAACGTCCTGTTGCTTTCCTTCTGGGCAACCCAAATGATGCAGTCAAGGTCCTGACCAGGTGTCGGGAGGCTGTTTGAGTCTGGATGGGGTACAACGGGCTTCAGCTGAATCCTGGCAAGACTGAGTGGCTGTGGGTAAGGGGTCCCATGTTGTCCCGGGAGCTTCCATCTTTAGTTCTGGATGGTTCAACGTTGCCTCAGACAGACCTCAGTGAGTCCTCCTGGACTCACGGCTACTGCTCAAAGAGCAGGTGGCAGCTGTGGCCTTTGCGCAGCTTCGTGTCATCTACCAATTACACCCGCTCCTGGATCAGGACTCCTTGCTCATGGTCACTCATGCTCTGGTCACCTCCAGATTGGATTATTGTAATGCACTCTACATGGGGCTGCCCTTGGTGACCATTTGGAGGCTTCAGCTGGTCCAGAATGTGGCTGCTCAGGTGGTGTTGGGGCGTGGGCGTTATGCCCGTGCCTCACCACTACTTCAGGAGCTGCATGGCTGCCAGTGTGCCTCCGGGTGCAATTCAAAGTGCTGGTGTTGACCTTTAAAGCCCTTCATGGCAATGGGCCAGGTTACCTTAGAGACTGCATCTCCCCAAGGTGTCTTACCCATCCTACGAGGGCTGACCGGAAGAGCTCGGTGGTGGTCCCTCCAGCAAAAGAAGCCCATCTTGCAGGGACCAGGAGGAGAGCCTTCTGCGTGTCAGCCCTGGCCCTCTGGAACCTCTTACCACTCGAACTACACCTCCAGATGGAGCTGCTCCCATTTAGGAAACAACTGAAAACATGGCTATGCCAGCAGGTATGGAGCATGGATGCATCAACTCCCCAGTCCCGCTGGCTTATTTAGCCAATATTGGGTCTTGTCCTATTCGTTTTTTAACAGTGTTGGGTGGGTAGAGATTTTTTTGATGGTTTTAAAATGGAATTTTAAATGGGTCTGTTAAATTGTTTTATTGCTTTTGTTTTTAATTTATGCTGTTAAGATGCTTCGGGTTACTCTTGAATGAGGGAAGCGGGATATAAATGTTTTAAATAAATAAATAAATTAAATATTCTAGGTAGAGGATCTACACAGGAGTCGTCTCCCATCTCCTTCTGGGACCACTCTGGGACTGTGCAGCTTGCCCATGGCCAGATAGGCTGGCTCTTCTGGTGGCACCGTGGTTAAACTGCTATACTGCAGCCAAAAGGTTGTGAGTTCGATCCTGTCCCAAGGGGGTTGAAAGTTGATTCAGTCTCTTCCATCCTTCCAAGGTCGGTCCAATGAGGACCCAGCATGTTGGGGGCAAAAATTTTAATTACCTTGTGAACTGCCCAGAGAGGGCACTAAGCACTATGGGGTGGTATATAAATTTATTTATATAATGTATATAAATGTAATTGCTACTGCTCTTCTCCCGGGACTCCCAACCTCTGGCTCTTAAACCCCAGAGCGATCCGGGCTTCATACTATAGATTTGCACATACCATTGGCTTTAATTCAGTCTTAATTACAGTCTGATTTGTAGCCCACCAAATTCTATATGTTTCCAAATAGTTTAATGTATTTGTATGCATGCATGCATGCATGCATGCATGTATGTATGTATGCATGCATGCATGTATGTATGTATTTATGTCCAAATAGTGACAAACCATGAAAATAATCACCTCTGACCTGGCATTTGGCGTGTGTGCATGGGTGCTAAAACTCATACCATCAATTACTACTCATCCTTCCATGAATCCATCCTCTATTAGCAAGTCACTGCTGCCCAGGGACGATCAGTCACCCCGGATCCTCTGAAATGAAAGCTGTTGCTCTGGATTTGTAACCTCCAAACTGCAAAAATGGAAAATTGGCACTTGAGAGAGTCCCAGTTTGATTCAAGCACCGTTTCTGGCTTCTTCCCGTTGGTTCAGACCAGTTTGGCAACACACTCACACCCTTTGCTTTGCTTGCTAACCAAATTCCAAATCCGAAGCACATCCCTGCTTCCAAACATAGGACTTTCCTAAGATTTGGAAGGACACAAAGGCAAATTGTACCACCCAGTGTTTGGAAACCTCTGTAAGACACATCCCCATCGCAAAGAGACAAAATCAGCTGTAGCTCCTTATCAAACATAGGCTCATGAATCCAAACCAAGGTTATTCGCTGGATGATTCATGAAACAGCGCTAAGCCTACATTAAATGAACAGAAGGTTCATAGAGGATGATTGCCAGCAAGGCAAATGAACCGTGCACTTCCGAAGGGCTTTAGAAGGCTATTATTAGCCTTCAGAAGATCCCTCCCTCCGCTCCGAGAGACGAAGTTTCACATCCAGCAGCCATACGGTTGCCACTCTTAATTGCAAGGCAAAAAGCCCTCAATTAAATAATAGTAGAATATTCAGAATTTCAGAAGGGAATTTATATTGGCTAAACTGCAAGGTTCTCTTCCCCAGGCAACCAATTATGCGAGCTAAATTGACAAGTGGCTTTAAACTTGATCTTAAGCTTTAGCTGGTCCAAGGATTAACCAGGATTCAGGCAACCCAGCTAAGACAACAGTGGTTAGCGCAAGGAATGTTTGGTGCGTTTTGAATGGAGAAAGTTTTAAAAAAAAAAATCAGAGTATTGGATTGATTCCAAATGAAATTGTCATACTTTTGGCATGCCAAGAGAAAGCAATATCCTGGGGGGGGGGGGGGACACAATAAAACTAGGAAAAGGTGAAGGCAGCAGGAAAAGAAGAAGACCAAATGTGAGATGGATTGACCCTCTGAGGGAAGCCACAGGCAGGGCTGCTGGGGATAGGATAACGTTTTGGAGATCTCTCATTCATAGGGTCTCCATAACTTAGAGACAGGATGTCATAGAACACCAATTGTTGTAATGGGGACATTAGGTTGACCCCCATTGGTTGATCATCGCTGCTGATAGACCCGTAGCATTATGAAGGCCAAGTGTTTATGAGGGCCATCTATCATACTCTGCTAATGGAAGAAAACCATTCTTGTAGGGCCTCAGACAGAAAACAAATAACCAGATGAAATGCTTTTTGGTTTTAAAAAAGAAACACTCTAGTAAATAAGCGACCCACCACTTCTCATGATGTCCAGTTCTTTGCCCTACCATGGTGTGACTTGCTCAGAATTTCCTTGTTGTTGAATCCCACTGGTTTCTGGAGCTGCAGGAAAAAAAGCTAGCAGGAGGCCACGACGGGAGGGCCATATATCAGCGATGAGTAGGGTGTATATATGTGCTCTATATTGACCTCCTTTTGGAGTTCCCAGAACTACCTGGCCAGGGGCTCCTAGTAATTATTTCTCCTCCTCCTCCTTCTTCCTCTTCCATGTCCAGATCAAACTTTGGACAGCCAAAATGAAGCCCCTTTCTTGGCTTTGTCGTTGGCCAAAATTAAATCTTCATTGGTACATGTTTCTAATAGTAACCATCAGACTAGCAGGTGATTTGGATTCTTTTCCTCTCCACATTCACACAGCATGTTGGAGTCCACCCAGCAGCCCCCACTTGAGCATGTTGGTCTTACATTTAGGGACTCCAACCCTCATCTTATTCAGGGTCCTTCAAGAGACGTAGGGCAGATAGAGTTCCTTTAATGTCGTTCCTTGTCCAGCGAGCACCTTCCTCCAGCTTCTAATTTGGTTTTGCTCTTGCGTCCCCTCAAGGACGTTTGTTCTTGTCATAAAGCTCTTCCTGGATCCGAGCCAGTGGACTTGAGGCTCATCATCTCCATTCAGAGGATCTTGAGGATCATTCTCTTGTTTTGTTCTTTTCCTGCCTAGCTGCCTCTCTTTTTAATGGGATTAAGACTGTTTTAGGGATGTTTTTAAATGTTTTATAGTTTTAATAGTCAGTTTTAATTGTATGCAGGTCAGGTTTTTTAACCAATACTGTGAGCTTCCTTGGGTCACCTAGGCAAGAAAGGCGGCCATACAAGTCAGATAAATAAATAAATAAATAGTTCTCTCAGCGTCCTCTGCTACTTCTCTCCTGATCTTAGGTGGAGTGATGCCAACAAGAGGGGTTTGAGGCATCCTCGCAAATTTATCACCCCTTCATTGTGTGTGTGTGTGTTTGTGAGTGAGTGAGTGAGTGAGTGTGTAAAGACAAACATGAGTAGTGATCTGAACATGGAATAATCTTGAGAGTAATTTTGCCTGCTATCAACTGCCCCTTCTCCTTTTTCTTCTCTATATCTTCTCCTGCAGAGAGAAATGTTTGCTTGAGTGGACTCTAGGTTTTTCATAGTTAATTGTTTTATGTTGGAGAAGAGAGATTTCAGCCTGTCCTTTGCCGGGGTGTTATTGCTACAGGTATAATTGGGCTCTTCATCGGCTGCTGTGTTTATGTTTTGATCATTAAAAAGCCACTTCAGCTGTCATTGGTTTTTGGAATCGTAAAAGCTATAGTCTTGAAAGGTCACCCAATCCATCCCTCACTGTCTTTATCATGCTCTACCATGTAATCAGCTGCCATCCATTGCAGACCCCAAGGTTGAGTATGCCAATTAGGTTTAATACATTAATTAAATCTGCACGTGGCAGTCTTTCAGGGAAAATGAATGTTTTCTTTGATCTTAGATGGCCTACACGTCCACTGCAGGCACCGGCACCCATGGAAAAGTGTTCTCTACTGATGATGCGATTTTACCAGCCTATCTTAGGTTGGCACCATAATACAGATCCTGGTGCCTCTCTATTTGCCAATTGTTAGGTCTCTTCTAGAGCTCTGTGTCCAGTTCTGGACTCTGCAATTTGAGAAGGATGCCAACAAACTGGAACCAGGATGATCAGTAGACTGGGAACCAAACCCTAGCAAGAAAGCTTGAAGGATCTGGGCATGTTTAGCCTTAAGAAAATTAAACTGAGAGGGGATGTGATGATGGCACTTTGCAAATACCTGAAAGATAGTCATAAAGAGGATGGTCAGGATCTATTCTCAATCATCCAAGGGTGCAGGGCATAGAATAATAGGCTGAAACTACAGGAAACCCGATATAGGCTGAATTTAAGCAAAAATGTCTTACCTGTTAGAGCAGTATGACAATGGAAGCAATGACCACAGGAGTTGGTGAGTGCTCCTATACTGGAGGCATTCAAGAGAAAGCTATACAGCCATCTATCAGGTGATGGGTTACTGGTATCATCCACCAACACCACGGGGCTCTCACCACTATCAGCAAAGAACCCTGACAGAGATGAGCATCTTGTGGCCTTCCAGGTGGCCCCAGATCACAAATCCAGTTTTCTCACACTACTTCTTCTTTTGTGTCCCAAACAAACCCTGGGCTGCCAAAATGAAGCCACTTCCTTGGCTTTGTAGACAAAATGAAGCCACTTCCTTGGCTACTTCAGCATGTTGGTGAACACCAGTGAGCTCTTCCTCCATTACCTCCTTTTGTTACAGGAGGGGGCCCTAGTCCAGATGTCCAGACAAGTTCATGGAAGACAAGGGTATCAATGGCTCTCCAGGTTGGAGAGATAGGCAGGATATCTCTCAATGCCATTTCCAGGGAATCCTAAGCAGGTGAAGGCATCTCCTTGGGAAGAATATCCTGAAGCAAATGGTGAGCCACTGTGTGAGACAGAATGCTGGACTGGATCATGGGCTCCTGTGGCCTGTTTCCAACAAGGTTGTTCCTATGTTCTTATGTTGGTCTTCCATTTAGGCACTCTGACTCACACCACTGAATAGGGGGGTCTGGACAGAGTTGAGTGATGGGACCTTCCTCCCAGGAACATCTGAACTAGGGCCCCTTCCTGGAACAAAAGGAGGTAATGGAAGAAGAGCTTACTGGTGTTCACCAACACTTTGATGGTAAAGTCAGACTGCCTCATACAAATTTGTACCTGAATGGACTTCCTCCTGGGCTCCTTCCTCCTCTCTTCTCTAGGCTGACCACAAATGGATTTATTTATTTATTTATTTATTTATTTATTCAATTTATATCCCGCCCACTCAACACAAGGCCGACTCTGGGCGGCTAACAACATAAAAAGTAACCCCAGGGCAACCCAAGGAGTTTACATACAATTCACAAATACAATAATAATCCTAAAAACAGTTAAAACAGTAAAAAAGTTAAGACTACCCACCCCCTAAAAAGCAAGGGCTGCAGGATCGAAAAGGCACCATGGGGAAGGGTTCCTCTACACCAACCACCCCATGGTGGTTACCCTTCCACCCGCACCCCACACTTGACCTGCCAGCCAGGTTTTAAGATCCCTTCTGAAAGGCAGCAGCTCCGTCCGAAGACGTAGCTCTGTTGGCAGGAGGTTCCAGAGGGCCGGTGCAGACACAGAGAAGGCTCTCCTCCTTGTGCCAGAGAGGCGAGCCCCTCTGGCTGATGGAACAATTAGAGAGCCCCTCCGGTCCGCTCTGGTTGGACGGACAGACGTCCTCAGACGTCCTCAGGGCGATGCGGTCTCTTAGGTAACCTGGCCCACTACCATATAGGGCTTTAAAGGTCAAAACCAGCACCTTGAATTGCACCCGGAGACATACTGGCAACCAGTGCAGCTCCCGGAGCAGTGGCGAAGCATGAGCATAACGCCCACACCCCATCACCACCCGGGCAGCCGCATTTTGGACCAGCTGTAGCCTCCGAATGGTCGTCAAGGGCAGCCCCATGTAGAGCGCATTGCAATAGTCTAGTCTGGAGGTAACCAGAGCATGGGTGACCATGAGCAAGGAGTCCCGGTCCAGGAGTGGGCGCAACTGGCGAATCACCCGAAGTTGGGCGAAAGCCCTCCTGGTCACAGCCGCCACCTGTTCTTCTAGCAGTAGCCGTGAATCCAGGAGGACCCCCAAGTTGCGCACCGGGTCTGTCTGGGGCAAAATAGCCCCATCCAGAACCAACGATGGTAACTCCCGGATTAACGCAGGACCCCTTATCCATAGCCACTCAGTCTTGCTGGGATTCAGCTGTAGCCCGTTAGCCCCCATCCAGACCCCCACAGCTTCCAGGCATCTGGAAAGGACTTTGACGGCATCACTGGGGTCCCCATGGGCCGAGATGTACAACTGAGTGTCATCCGCGTACTGATGGTACCGCACCCCATGGGAGCGAATGATCTCACCCAGCGGTTTCATGTAGATGTTAAATAGGAGAGGAGAGAGCACCGAGCCCTGAGGAACCCCCCATTTGAGGGGCCTAGGACTGGACCTCTCACTCTCCAACCACACCGACTGGGACCGACCCTTCAGAAATGAGGAAAACCAGGACCACACAGTACCCTGGATTCCCAAACCTCGGAGCCGTTCCAGAAGGATACCGTGGTCAACGGTATCGAAAGCCGCTGAGAGGTCAAGAAGAGCAAGGACGGATGGATGACCACCGTCCCGCTCCCGCCAGAGATCATCCATCAGTGCGACCAATGCCGTCTCGGTACCATATCCAGGCCTGAATCCTGACTGAAAAGGGTCCAGATAATCCGCTTCATCCAGTACCCCCTGCAGCCGACACGCCACTGCCTTCTCCAACACCTTCCCTAAAAAGGGAAGGTTTGAGACAGGCCTATAGTTAGTTAGGACAGCTGGGTCGAGGGAAGATTTCTTCAGGAGGGGGCGCACCAAAGCATGTTTTAAAGGTGCAGGAAACACCCCCTCCCGCAATGATGCATTGATCACAGCCCCAACCCAGCCACCTGTCACTGCCTTGGAGGTTTTCACCAACCAGGTGGGACAGGGGTCCAAAGGGCAGGTAGTGGCGCGCACAGCTGCAAGGAGCCTGTCCACTTCATCAGGGGCAACTGGATCAAACCGGTCCCAGATGGCATGGCAAGACTGTGCTCCGGCCCCCTCCGGACTCTCCCCATCCACGCCAGGATTAAACCCAGAACGAATCCGATCGATTTTCTCCACTAGATGGTCAGCAAAGTCCTCAGCCGACCCCTGCCAACCGGGCACCGGGGTCCCCCTACCAAGGAGAGACCTGGTAACCCGAAACAGGGTGGCTGGGCGATTATCAGCGGAGGCAATAAGGGTGGTGAAGTATTGTCGCCTCACCACCTCCATCGCCACTAGATAGGCCCTAATAGCGGCCCTAGCTAGTGTCCAATCGGAGTCTCTCTGGGTCTTCACCCAGCGGCGCTCTTGGCGTCTCTTTGCCCGTTTGAGCTCCCGCAGTTCATCTGTGAACCATGGAGATGACCTAGCTCGATGAGCTCTGAGAGGCCGTAGTGGTGCGATTTCATCCAAGGCCGCTGTAGTCATCCTGTTCCACAGGTCGACCAGCGCCTCGGGTGAATCGTGTTGCCGATCCAGAGGGAAATCCCCCAGTTCCCTCTGGAATCCATCAGGATCCATCAGTTGCCTGGGGCGGGCCATTCTAATAGGCCCTGCCTCCCTACGGTGCAGCGTCGCACCCAGGAAGTCTAGAGCCACCAAATAGTGATCTGACCATGGCACAGGTGTTATGTCTAATTTCCGTAGTCTCAGATCACTCTGCCACCGCTCCGACAAAAAGATTAAATCTGGTGTGTGGCCACTGCCCCTGGTCGGGCCCTGAATTACCTGAATCAGGTCCATATCTGCCATGGAAGCCATGAACTCCTGAGCCACCTCGGAGCCAGTCCCCAGCGAAGGCAAATTGAAGTCCCCCAGAACCATCAGTCTAGGGAACTCCAATGCCAACGCTGAGATGGCCTCGAGGAGCTCAGGCAGGGAGTCCCTTACCCTGCAAGGGGGCAGGTACAGGAGTAAGACTCCCAACTGACCCTTAGAGCCCAGACGCAGAAGCAGGGCCTCACAGCCCAGAATTTGTGGAGCAGTAGCCCTGGTGACTCCCAGTGACTCCCTGGCTATGATAGCAACGCCACCGCCCTTACCCTTATCCCTAGGCTGGTGCCAAATACTGAACCCAGCTGGACACATTTCTGACAGAGGAACCCCATCCTCTGGTCTCAGCCAGGTCTCAGTGATACATGCCAGGTCGGCCCGCTCCCCCATAATGGAGTCTTGTATCAGGGGGGCCTTATTACATACCGACCTGGCATTCATCAGCAGCAGCCTAAGGACAGGGTCACCCTGGGTCAGCTGCTCAGGACCTAGAGGTGTAACCGTGGGGCTGGAACGAGGGACAGGTACTAAGCATCTGCCCCGCGTTCCCCGGGTGCGGCCCGCCCCTCGGTACCCGCTATATCGCCCCATGCCCATCACAACCTCTATATTGGTCTCCGGAGCCTCCCTGCTTGCCCTGGACAGAATGCTGCCTCTCCTTCCTGGCTGGCCTGGCAATCTCTCCCTCCCTCCCTTCCACCCCAATATAAAACCGCCCCATTCACTCCCCCCACCACCCTCCGCACGGCTCCGGTGGTGATGGAAGTGGTGGGGCATTCTTCCACAACTGTGTTGAACCCTCAACTGCCGGGCGGGGCCCGAAACGCCGGCCGATGGCGAGTCCAGCGAGCCTCTTCGCCCCCGCCGGGGCCGAGCACAGCGGCGGTGATATTTCGTCCGGCAGGCCCCCTCGCCTTTTGAGTCCTGGCGAGGGGCGGGGGGCGGGGCCCGAAACGCCGGCCGATGGTGAGGCCAGCGAGCCTCTTCGCACCCGCCGGGGCCGAACACAGCGGCGGTCCTTGGCGTTGGCCCCGCTTTTGAGGCTGCCTGCCGAAACTCCCTCCAGCTGTACCTGTTCATCTCCCGCCGGTCTGGCCGGGAGGGAAAGAGAGCGCCCGGTGTCCTTGGCTTTGGCAGCGTCGGCCCCTCTTTTGAGGCTGCCTGCCGAAACTCCCTCCAGCTGTGCCTGTTCATCTCCCGCCGGTCTGGCCGGGAGGGAAAGAGAGCGCCCGGTGTCCTTGGCTTTGGCAGCGTCGGCCCCACTTTTGAGGCTGCCTGCCGAAACTCCCTCCAGCTGTGCCTGTTCATCTCCCGCCGGTCTGGCCGGGAGGGAAAGAGAGCGCCCGGTGTCCTTGGCTTTGGCAGCGTCGGCCCCTCTTTTGAGGCTGCCTGCCGAAACTCCCTCCAGCTGTACCTGTTCATCTCCCGCCGGTCTGGCCGGGAGGGAAAGAGAGCGCCCGGTGTCCTTGGCTTTGGCAGCGTCGGCCCCTCTTTTGAGGCTGCCTGCCGAAACTCCCTCCAGCTGTGCCTGTTCATCTCCCGCCGGTCTGGCCGGGAGGGAAAGAGAGCGCCCGGTGTCCTTGGCTTTGGCAGCGTCGGCCCCACTTTTGAAGCCAGTCCTCTTTTCCCACCCGTTTATTCTCTGGACAAACAGATGTTTTGTCTTGCAGATGTGCAGGACTACATCCCCCATGGGCTCCTGCTGGCTGAAGACCAGGGATGATGTGGCCTGGTCCACCTGGACTTGAGGACCCCAGAGTCTTGGGGGGGGGGTACGACGACCATCATCACACCCAGTCCTGTCTCCCACCTATGTCACCAGGTGCCTTGTCAGGCTCCGGGTCACGGGAATTTTTACATCACGGATGTAGAAGAGTCTCTTGGATACCCAAGGAAGTGAGTTGGCCACGGGTCTCTTCGGCTGGGCTTCCAACTGGCCTTGGCGCAAAGGTGGGCAGCCCCATGAACTTTGACGCAGGTGTGGGATCTTAAAGCAACCCAGCTGTGCCGAATCGGAAAGAGGCTGAACTTTAAGCACATTGAGCTTCAGAAGCTGTGAAATGCTATGCTAATCCATCCCCATCTCACACAGAGCCATCCTGGCCTTAAATGCCAAGTACACAAGAGACCCTTGATAAGAGGTGCACAGCAAGCTGCTGTCAACTATGTTGATCAAGGGAACAATTATTACCTGTGGCGGTTGGCTATGAGGAGGAGATGTTCTACCTGCCTCTTCCAGCCATAGCCATCTCAAGAGATAATGATCTCTCCACTCCAAAAGGGGAAGAAGATTGGTCCCTCTCCTCCTTTCCAGGATAGAGACGTTATCGACTAACCGTCTGCCAGCTGTCAGGGAAATGGCCATGCTAGACCCTGCTGGTAACTGCTTAAGTGTGTAGCCTTCTTTTATGGGGCCCAAGGTATGGAAACCGCTGGACAGGGATCGGGGATTGTCCTTCCTGCAGCCAAACTACACATTACAGATCACACCTCAATAAAACTGAAATTTCACTCATGTCCAAGGACTGGGAATGAAGGAAGAGCCCTGGCGATGCAGTGGTTAAAGTGCTGTACTGCAGCCCAAAGTGCAGCTGATGTTCTGAGTTTGATCCTGACAGGGATCAAGGTTGGTTGACTCAGCCTTCTATTCTTCTAAGGTTGGCAAAAAAAGTACCCAGCATGTTGGGGGCAAAATTCTAATTACCTTGTGAACCGGCCAGGGCATGCTCTTAGCACCATGGGGTGAAATAGAAGTGGAATTGCTATTGTGAGTGAGCTGTTGCTAAGGTGAGCAGAAAATATTACCTGTGAGTGAGCTGCAATTGGGAAGGATATTCAGCTCAATGGCAGTTAATTCCACTGCTCACTCTTTCCCACCAATGTTGCCCTGCAGAACATCCTGAGGATCAATCATAGCAGAAAGTAAATCAATTTGCAAAAATCCCATGCAACAAACACTTAAGAACTTCTGTTGGATATCAATTACATGCAATGTGGCCCTAAGAGCAAAGATAGAGCTCCATGTTTTCTAGAGCCAACCAACCAACCAACCAACCAACCAACCATCCATCCATTCATCCATCCATCCATCCTACCTATCTACCTACCTACCTACCTACCTACCTACCTACCTACCTACCTACCTACCTACCTACCTACCTACCTACTTACTTACTTAGCACATAAGAACAGCCTTTCTGGAAGAGGCCACAGCCCATCCAGTCCAGCCTTCTGTCTCACACAGTGGCTCACCATTGGCTTCAGGGTATTCCCAAGCAGATGCCTTCTTCACCTGCTTAGGATTCCCTGGAAATGGCATTGAGAGAGATCCTGCCTATCTCTCCAACCAGACAGAGGTTGTCCTTAGGTATCCATAATTATAGCCATTGATACCCTTGCCCTCCATGAACTTCTTTACTTACTTACTTACTTACTTACTTACTTACTTACTATTGGCCCATCCGGGTGGTTTACGCACTCTGGGTGGTGTACAACAATAGGAAAATACAAGATTTACAATATTAGTAATAAAACAAAGAAGAAGATAGAGGATTGTTCAAAGCCTCCCCATCCCAGATGGGAGGGAATAGGTTTAGCTTTGAGGAAGAATGCACTCAATCCTGGTCTTTTTTTAAAAAAAAACTCTTTGTATACACCAGACTTTATATTCAAACTGCCCTTTGGGCTACAGCTGTCCTGAAAATGGATTAAGAGAAAAGGATTAGCCTTTGCCAGTCTGGAAGCCCAGCTTTGAACTGAATTGCTCCCCAGAAATTTCTCTAATCATGCCGCTGCATGGCAGCAACCACAGCGAAACATTAGCTATGGGCAACCTGTTCTGTGCATTTGACAGCACACACAGGATTCGTTTTTGGGACCACAGCCCTTAAGGTCACTTTCTTGGTACCTTGGTGCTATGTATGGAGATGGAATCTTGGCCACAGGGGTCTAATGAGCCAGGCCAGCCATATGCCTGTGCAAGATCACAGTCCAGTGTCCCCATGGTTACCAGTAATGTGATGCTCATGGAAAACCTGGACCACATATTTGCATAGGCATATAGCTTTTGGTGCATTCATATTATGGTCCAATAAAACAGCAGGCATCCTTGAACCCAAGCCTTGGCCCATGAGACTGGTCTGCATGTAGATGCTTTGCCCTCTTGATGCTCGGTGCTTCTTTGGGGCAGGAGGAGGATGTGTGTAATTCATAGCTGTAGGTAACATAGGTTGCATGAAGACTGGAATGGGTTCAGTAGGTGTTTTTGCCAGTTACTACCTTGCAAGGTTAATGAACAAGCCCAAAGCATATAACTATGGGGTTTTACTAAGTCTCTCTGAAACACTAAGCAGTCTGAAGACTCAAGAGTATGATAGAAGGGCCTGACAGGGAGATTGCTCTCAACAGACCATGTTTGATTGCCTGGAGTATGCTTGCAACAGAACATTATTTGGGTAGCATGACTGAGTTGTGGGTGCAGTTCTCTCTGTCCAGTGCCAACTTCTTTACCATTGGCTCAATGAAGGTGTCAACCCAGTGTGCCTCAGCAGTGAAAAAAGCAAACTCAATGCTAGGGATCATTAGGAAGGGTATAGAAAATAAGTCAGCAAGTGTCATTTTGCCTCTTTATAAATCTATGGTGAGGCCCCATCTGGAATACTGTGTACAGTTCTGGTCACCATACCTCCAGAAGGATATTATGGAGTTGGAGAAAGTGCAGAGGAGGGCAACCAGAATGATTAGGGGACTGGAACACCTTCCTTACCATCTGAGGCTGCAATGGTTGGGCCTTTTCACTCTTGAACGACGGCGTCTAAGAGGTGACCTGATTGAAGTTTATAAAATCATGCACGGTGTGGACAAAGTAGATAAGGAAAAACTGTTTTCCCTATCGCACAACACTAGAACTAGGGGACACTCCATGAAACTTTTGGGTACTAGTTCTCAAACAAATAAGAGAAAGTGCTTTTTCACCCAGAGGATCACTGGTCTATGGAACTCCCTGCTAGAAGAAGTGGTGACAGCTGTCAGTCTTGACAGCTTTAAGAAAGGATTAGACAAGTTCATGGAGGACAAGGCTATCCATGGCTATAATTATGGCTACCTAAGGACAACCTCCGGGTTGGAGAGATAGGCAGGATATCTCTCAATGCCATTTCTAGGGAATCCTAAGCAGGTGAAGGCATCTCCTTGGGAATACCCTGAAGGAAATGGTGAGCCACTGTGTGAGACAGAATGCTGGACTGGATGGGCTGTGGCCTGTTCCAGCAAGGCTGTTCTTATGTTCTTATGTTCATTGCCAGAAGTGATTCCCATCGGCTGGAGTTTTCTCATCTGTGGTGTAGACAACACAGAGGGAGATGACCAATGATGTAACTTCATAGGAATATTACTCTCCTAACAGCTTCATGCTACACCATTTTAAATTCAAGTGCTGTTTCTGCTAAAGTAATTCATAAAGACTTAAAGAGTTTAAAAATTCATTGAAACTTGATGAGAAAACAAGTAAAACGTTGGAACGGAAGTCTTGCATTAGAAAGGAAGGAATATTAACAGTGGACAAACTGTCGGAAAAGGAAGATTAGCAATATTGGCAAAGCTCAGGCAACAGAAATAAAGACTTACTTAAATAGGAAGGAAGGAATCGTTCACAAATGTTCAACAGAATTGAAGAGCTAGATAACGGAAAATAGCATTCATAAGGGAAGTCCCTAAAGGAACAGAAGGCAGAGAGCAAGGAAGTTTCTTGGTGAAGTGAATTATAGTTACGAATCTGTTTTAGAGTTGGAAAAAGACCATGAAGGAATGTAGATTACAATCAAGATGTGTGGACAAAGATAAAACACCTAGAGTCATTGCAGTTAAATCATACAGCAAAGGGTGCAAGTGATTAAGTCTGAAAACATTGGAAGAAACCTCTGAAATTTCTATTAATCTGGCCCAAATTCAAGGTCTCTCAAAAATTTTTTTAACTAAGAGCATTAAACAAATGTAGTGCGTTAAGGTCTGTTACTGCAATTTTTGCCCAAATGAAAGCAAGTAAGTGAGTGAGTTTTCTCATGCAAGTTAATGATTTTTCAGTCTTCTGCTTTTACTTCATATGTCGGTCCTCAAGCCATCCACAAGCAAGAGCAGGTCAAAGGGGCCAGGGTTGGGTTTTGTCATCACCAAGCAGGAGGAACAGTGGGTGCAATAATGTAGAACTTTATTCTAGTACCATGATGGCGAACCTTGGCACTCTAGCTGTTCTTGGACTTCAATTCTCAGAAGCCCATGTCCTTGTGAATCCACATGAAAGGGTTTACACGGGGATTTGGGTTTCTGGGAATCCAAGTCCAAGAACAGCTGAAGTGCCAAGGTTCACCATCACTGTTCTAGGACTAAAGAAAGCTTCTTAGCCTCACTGTTCACTCTCCTCTCTTTGTTCTTTCCGTTGTTCCTCTTTGGGGCAGAGGCCCAAGTCTACCTGCCACAGCCTTTTCACACTGTGAATGTCATTGCTGCATTGGTGCAGGCAAGGTTAGGCTTGACAACCCTTGCTCAAACCTGACATCCGCCCTAAAACATGCCAGATGTTGGATAACTTGTTTTGGAATAGACTATGAGATCTTGGAGGGACTGCAGTGGCTTAGTGGTTAAGATGCTGAACTTGATCACTGGAAGGTTAGCAGGTGAGTAGTTTGAGACCTCAGTTCTGCTTGATGGAGTGAACTCCCATCTCTGTCCCATTTCCTGCCAGCCTAGCAGTTTGAAAGCAAGAAATCGCAAGTAGATAAACAGGTACCACTTCGGTGGGAAGGTAACAGCATTCTGTGCACTGGTAGTCTTGCCTACCACGTAAACATCTGTAGATGCAGACAGCTTTGGCTCTTTGGCTATAAACAAAGATTGGCACCGAGCCCTAGAGTTGGGTATGGTGAGCTCCGAGCAAGGGTGACATTGACCTTTACCTAAGATATCTTGATCGCTGAAAGGCAAGCTGATTTCCCCTGCTAAGGCTCAACACATCTAAAAAGGATTTTTTTAAAAAAAATGAACTGATCACATCCTTTTGAGATTTCTTACATATAAAAAAGAGAAAGCTGAGAATAGGACGCTGAGCAATTTGGACTCGCAGAACACTGATTTGAAAAAGTGTAGGGAATTACTGGGATACACCCCCAATCAGAGATAGTCAGAGAGAAGGCCATTCCCAGTGGATCAGAATTTCTTCAAGAATTACATGACCAGTGGGGGACACACACAGTTACTTTATTGGTGGAAGAGGAAACCTTTTCTAGTTATTTCTTAAAGCTCTCCTTTACAGTGACTCTTCTTCTTCTTCTTCTTCTTCAGGTGCCGTATCTGTTCCGGATATTGCCTATCATCCTGGCGATAGTCTTCCTGTTCGTAACTTCTTAGAACAGTTCTTCAGAGGACCTTCCACATCAGTCTCTCAGGTTCTTCAGCCATGAAGACCGTCTACGTCCAGGACTTCCTCTCTTCTCAGGGATATTTCCTTGAAGAGCGAGTTGGAGTATTCTATACTTCACTCACAGATACATTTATGCAAGAATATTCCAAGTTATGTGTCATTCTCTTATCAGTACATAAGAGCAGCCTTGCTGGAAGAGGCCACAGGAGCCCATCATCCAGTCCAGCCTTCTGTCTCACACAGTGGCTCACCATGTGCTTCAGGGTATTCTTCCCAAGCAGATAGATGCCTTCACCTGCCTAGGATTCCCTGGAAATGGCATTGAGAGGTATCCTGCCTATCTCTCCAACCCAGAGGTTGTCCTTAAGTATCCATAATTATAGCCATTGATACTCTTGTCCTCCATGAACTTGTCTAATCCTTTCTTAAAGCTGTCAAGACTGACAGCTGTCACCACTTCTTCTGGCAGGGAGTTCCATAGACCAATAATCCTCTGGGTGAAAAAGTACTTTCTCTTATTTGTTTGAGAACTAGTACCCAAAAGTTTCATGGAGTGTCCCCTAGTTCTAGTGTTATGCGATAGGGAAAACAGTTTTTCCTTATCTACTTTGTCCACACTGTGCATGATTTTATAAACTTCAATCAGGTCACCTCTTAGACGCCGTCCATCGTTCAAGAGTGAAAAGGCCCAACCGTTGCAGCCTCAGATGGTAAGGAAGGTGTTCCAGTCCCCTAATCATTCTGGTTGCCCTCCTCTGCACTTTCTCCAACTCCATAATATCCTTCTGGAGGTATGGCGACCAGAACTGTACACAGTATTCCAGATGGGGCCTCACCATAGATTGATAAAGAGGCAAAATGACACTTGCTGACTTATTTTCTATACCTTTCCTAATGATCCCTAACATTGAGTTTGCTTTTTTTCCCTGCTGAGGCACCTTCAGTAAAAAGTTCAGTAAACATTGCCCTTGCTCGAAAGCCAGTTGTGTCTGACTCTAGGGTTTGGTGCTCATCTCTGTTTATAGCCCAGGAACCAGCAGTGTCTGTGTTTACAGACATCCCCATGGTCATGTGGCAGGCATGACTCTGATGCCAGAGCACATGGAACACTGTTTACCTTCCCACCGAAGCGGTACTTGTTTATCAGTACTATAATGCTACATCAAAGAGCAATGCAATGTTATGGCAGTGAGCAACTCTTTTTATACAACATAGCAAATTGCTTGAGAAATACTTTGGCAAGTAAAGGGAACAAATTGCATTTTAAAAAAGGCTCCCCTAATCAAGTTCTGATCAGGATTAGGACTTGGTGCGGTGGGAGAAAGAGAATTTAATCCTCTCCTGCTGTCTTAGCCCTAATGAAAACTACCCTCCCAGCTGTTATTTGTAACCGGAGAGCTGTTATGGTTGACAACAGTTTTGTTTGTGCTTGACAAATCATTAATGCAATAGCCTGTGTTTAAAGTGATGTGGAGTTTAATTTGCCTTATTACGGAAAGTGATTAAAGGGCCAAGGGAAGAACCACACCGATGCTTGCCTTCCGCGGATGAGCGAACTGGAGCATCCCTTCGCCTCCTTCACAAGACCCAGGAGTGGTACAAGCAGGGAGGCAGCCAGCATGCTCCAGATGGGACCAAGTTATTAAGGATGCGGAATCTGAAGCACATGGAGAAAGGTCTTCCCAGCTTGTATCGCTGAGCACCAGACGGGGAGACGGGATTCGGCGGCTAAATGACACACGCTAGCAGAATCAACCCAAACGACAGACGCCTTTCCTCCGGTTCCTGAATTGGCAGCAGTTGCAGAAGTACAAGATGTTTTTATGGGGTTGGGGAGTCACAGGGGGAAAAATGTGTGTAAAAACGTAAATGGCCATAAAGCATCAGCCAAGAAGAAGGCAGGCTTGGGGTTACGAGGGGAGAATAATAGCAAACAAGACAGCACTGAATAAGGGGCCTCGCTCAGTCTAGATTAGTTCAAATATGTACGCACAACATTTAGTGAAGACGGCAAAATGAACGAAGAGATTAACCTACAGTGCAATAAGGCAAATAAATTTTGGGATAGTTAGCTGATACAAGGCAATGCTGAGACGCCTCATACAAAGCCTATTCATCCCCACCCTATGTTGCCAGTGGCCAAACATGGACACTTACAACAAAACTTAAACAAAAGTTGGTCAACCATGGAAATGAGATGTCTGAGGAACGCTACTGGAGTGACTGGAAGAGATAACATCAGGAATGAGATTCGAAGGGAAATAATTGGAACAGAACTAATCTTGCACTATACAGAGAATGAATAAAGTGGTTTGCCCATTTGGAGAGAATGTCTTGGAATTCCATACCTTACAAGGCTTGTGTGGAAAAAGGAGGACAAATAACATGAGGTAGACACCGAGGAAGGTGGAGAGATAACACCAGTGGAGGCTTCTAGAAGTACCAGAACAAGAACCTTGCATCTCCTTCAACACTCAAATGGGATGGCGGCGGAGGAGGAGGAGGAGGAGAAGAAGATGATGAAGAAGATGATGATGATGATGATCATCATCATCATCATCATCATTATCAGTGTAGGCTGCAGCCCCATTGCGAGTGCAGTCGACGGCTTTCATCTGCTCCACCAGAAAGAACAAAAGGGAGAGAGAGGAGATGGAAAGTGGTAAGGAAAAGCTACAAAAGTGGTCAGGGGCCTTACATATCATTTTAATCAGCTTTTTTTATAGTCCCGAGTGAACACATAATTGAAGTTTATAAAATCGTGAGTGGTGAAGCAGGAGGGAGAAATTATCCACTTTCTTTTCATATACAAAAAAAAAAAAGAAAGACTCAGGCTTCTCTGTTGAAATGGATAGGCTGCAGATCTAATGGAAATAAAAGGAAAGTGTTTCTGCGCACAATGCAGAATCATCCATTGGAGGAGGCTATATTGCCAGAGGACGTTAAGAAACCCACCAGCCTACGTGGCTTTTTCAAGCACAGATCATTTCATGGGCTGGTTGGTCGGTCGCTTCTAGCTCTAATCCTTGGACTCCCGGCCTCCACTTTCAGAAAGGATGCAGGACACCTGAGTAATGGAAGTATCAATTTAAAAAGAAGGGGAGTATGCAGGGCAACATCCCAAACTTAAATGTTGGCCTGTTTGCATCATCATTCTGACATGCTCTTTCCGCAAAAAGATCTGCCTTCTGCAGGAGACACGAAGCCTGGGGCAAAAATCAGATACCGATAAAGATGTGTCAATATATTACAGCACCAGTCTTGGTTTTCTCCAGCTTGGTGGAGGAATCCTGTTGCTTAGTGTAGCCAGTCACAAGGCCATTTGGATCAATGGGATCTACAAGAAGAGTTGACTCACCAAATCTTCATTGACCCTATTTATTTATTTATTTATTGTAAAAATTTTATACCGCCCACTCAGCCAGAGCCGACTCCGGGTGGTTCTCAACAGTGGGTAAAAACAGATAAAAACAAATAAAACAGATAAAAACCAGCACTAAGAACCCACCCCTAAAAAGAGAGGGGTGCAGGAACTGAAGAAACCATGGGGCAGGCATCCTCCCCTATATTAACCACCCAACGGTACCCCCATCCCCACCCGCACCCCAAACTTGGCCCGCCAGCCAGGTCTTTAGTTCCTTCCTAAAGGGCAACAACTCCGTCTGGAGACGCAGTTCCACTGGCAGGAGGTTCCAAAGTGCCGGTGCGGACACGGAGAAGGCCCTCCTCCTTGTGCCAGAGAGGCGAGACCCCCTGGCCGATGGCACTATTAGAGAGCCCCTCCGGTCCGCTCTGGTTGGACGGACAGACGTCCTTAGGGCGATGCGGTCTCTAAGATACCCTGGCCCACTACCATGTAGGGCTTTAAAGGTCAAAACCAGCACCTTGAATTGCACCCGGAGGCCAACGGGTAACCAGTGCAGCTCCCGCAGCAGTGGTGAGGCATGGGCATAACGTCCACACCCCATCACCACACGGGCCGCCGCATTCTGGACCAGCTGCAGCCTCCGAATGGTCATTAAGGTCAGCCCCATTTAGAGCGCATTACAGTAGTCTAGTCTGGAGGTCACCAGAGCATGAGTGACCATGAGCAAAGAGTCCCGGTCCAGGAGCGTGCGCAACTGGCGAATCACGCGAAGTTGGGCAAAGGCCCTCCTGGCCACAGCGGCCACCTGTTCTTCTAGCAGCAGCCGCGAATCCAGGAGGACCCCCAAATTGCGCACCGGGTCGGTCTGGGGCAGAATAGTCCCATCTGAAACCAAAGATGGTAGCTCCCGGGATAACGCAGGACCCCCTATCCATAGCCACTCAGTCTTGCTAGGATTCAGCTGTAGCCCATTTGCCCCCATCCAGACCCCAACAGCCTCCAGACAGCTGGAAAGGACTTTGACTGCATCACTGGGGTCCCCACGGGCCGAGATGTACAACTGTGTATCATCCGCGTACTGGTGGTACCGCACCCCGTGGGAACGGATGATCTCACCCAGCGGCTTCATGTCGATGCACCCAATGGGCCTACTCTACCACAACTTATTGTGCTAAGGGGCCATTCAACAATTACGTGATCCATTATTTTCTGACAAAATGACCCCCTCCCTCCCATGTAATCCGACCGTAATTTTCACTTCAACTACCCCTACCTTTAAAATTATGTAATCCAGAGCGTTTGTAACGAAACTCTAATTTTTAGAGTTTTTCACTATTGGTGCCTAATGCAGAACGTGGCGCTGTGGACATGGCCATGGATTTGGCCACTGAGGCATGGGGACGGGCATCACCCCCTGCCCAGCCTAGACTTTGTACTCCGAGGCCTGGACTCTTGCCGTTAAATCCTTGTTTTGAGATGTTCTGACTTGGGTGACTTTTATTGTTGTATGCTAATTGTATTCTGTTAAATGTGTCTTGTTCACTAGCGTATACTAATTATATCTTGTTTTGGATGTGATATTGGTGTTAGCCGCCCTGAGTCACATCTGAGAGTGTGCGGCATATAGGTTCAAACCACAACCACAACCACATATCGGTGAGGATTCTCGATGCATCACACCCTTTCTGAAGAGATTTTTTTTTTTTACAGAGAGCAATTCAATAATCTCAAATCAGATCAAAATTCCCAGAGATCATTTTCAAACCTAAAAAAGCATCATGTTTCGAAACCACAACAGCTCCAAATGGATTATGTAATATTTGACCTGGTACCACCCCCCATGTAATTTTCTGTAATTCAGATGGCAGACCCCCCTCCCCCCTTCAAGGTTTCCCTTGCTCAAAAGGCAGTCATATCCGACTCTAGGGTGCAGTGCTCATCTCTGTTTCTAAGCTGAAGAGCCAGCGCTGTCTGCTTCTGCAGACGTTTCCGTGGTCACGTGGCAGGCATGACTAGACACCAGCATGCATGGAATGCTATTTCCTTCCCACTGAAGTGGTCCCTTTTTATGTACTTGCAATTTCTTGCTTTCGAACTGCTAGGTTGGCAGGAGCTGGGATGAAGACGGGAGCTCATTTCCGTCCTGCGGTACTCGGGAATCGAACTGCTGACCTTCCGCTTCCCAGTCAGCATCTTAGACACTTGAGCCACTGCAGTCCCTTAAGGATCACGTAATTGTTGAATGGCCCCTACATATTCCAGCCAGTGGATCTTCATCAGCAGGACATACAGTAGATGGGAGGGAGAGGTAGACCAGGTGGGGTGCAGGATTTTGATGGGAAAGCAGCAATCCAATATGCCCTCAGCCTGGGCATCAGTGGGAAGGGGCTGTGACAGCCTAATGGGGTTGGAATTGGTAAGGTTCTTTGTCTCTGGCGCTTGGGGCAAGCACTTGTACCTTCTTCCATCTGTATGTTTTGCTTCCATTGTTTCACCTGATTGTGTCCCGGGGTTGAGGCAATGCCAATGATTTCCTCCTGGACCCTTCTTGTGTCTCTCCCCCCCCCCCCCCCGCTCCTGTTTTATTTTTTACATTTCCATTCCCATTAAATTAAGAAAGGCCAGGGAGACCCGGTCACTGCAGCCTTGGCCGACTGCTCTGTCCGGAGTGGACAGTCTCCTTCTGTGTCTCATCTTTCCCCGAGCAAGTCTTCCATCGTAAGGACAAAGAAACAGGAGTCTCTATTTGGTTGATAATTGTTCCTGGCTTGAAAGGGCCTCGTTTCCCAGAGTTAATTACGGTTCAGTCCTGCTGAAATTACAAGCAGGAAGGTGCTCTTTCCCTTTTTTATAGGCCAGCTATTAGCATGTTTTAATTTGCTACATGAGTTACGTTCTGAAAGGGGCCAGAGAGCTGTTGAAGAAATTAGCTGGGTCTACCATTTCCCTGGCTAAAGAACTTCAACACCTTAATTAAAGTTAAGCATGTTTTCCTGGCAAGCGGCTGCCAACAGCAAGAGGAGCCAGAGGTATTCCCAGTCTGTTCCTTATTATACCCGACATCTTGCTCCCCTCTTTTAGGGCAGCATTTAAAAAAAAATGCTAGGTGAGAGCTTTGTCACGGTGCGGGCGCTTGAGCAGTCTAGCTAGGCAGTGTTGCCCATCTCTTGTCAATTATATTAGGTCGGGACAAAAACTCACTAAAACGTCCTCTGTCAAATCACTTGGGCAAGGTGAAAGTGGAGGTCATGCGTCATGGTCCACCTATTCAGGGGTGACATGATATCCAAATGAATAAAAAATCGCATGCAAATGGACTTGATTTCTCAGGTCCATTTGCATGTGTGGAATGTCATCAAGGAGATGTCTACCAATGCATGGACTCCTTGCTGAATAATGACTCCAAGGCATTTTTAAAATATGCATCAATCAATCAAAGTTTTATTTATACCCCGCTTACAAGCTCAAGAAAACAAATACAAAACCTAGAAAATGACCAAACAAAATAATACAATAGATAATAATATAATGCAAGAAATCAGTAATTGTTACAATAATTACAATAATTGAAACATATCACAGTACAAATACAATATATAATATCGAGAAAATGAACAATACAACATCAATTACCATAAACAATATGGCAATAAAACATCTCAATAATAAAAAAGAAGGCATAGACTCAAAAAGACAACCAGCAACTCACACCCAGCTGAAAAAACTGGGACAGGAGAAGCCCTTCTGCCGCCGCACCGCACCTCTTGGGTTTTGTGGCCCCGGTAGCATGGGGGCGAAGGTCTGAGGTGTGGCGGCTCACCCTCAGCTGGAGCTGGCATATGGTTGGGAATTCATTTTTTGGGGAAAGACAGCAAAAACCTGCCTTTCCAGATCTTAAAGGGAAGCCCTGTTTTGGGTCCCACCTACCCATGAGGAAAAACTGTGGGGGAACCAAAGGCAATTTCCCCCTGAGAGGATCTCAGTTGTGGAATGACCCTCGATATCCCCTGAATGGAGATGAGCCTCAAGTCCACCGGCTTAGATCTAGGAAGAGCTTGATGGCAAGAGCAAACACTCTTGAGGGTACGCAAGAGAAAAAACCAAAGTAGAAGATGGAGGAAGAAGGAGCTCACTGGACAAGGCACAACATTAAAGGAGGATGTGGCTGAGAAACTCAACCTTCCCTACATGTCACTTGGAGGACCCTGAATAAGCTGAGGGTTGAAGTCTTGAACTCTTTGTATTCTTCAAGGCCCCTGACTTTTTGATACTGGTTTTATAGTAGTTTTTAATAGGTTTTTAGACCCATTTTAAAATAAATTTTAGGTGTGTTTTTTTTTTACAGTGGGCAGGAAGGCGATCAATGAATATTTGAAATAAACAAACAAAAAAGAGCATTTCTCTTTTTTTCCCATTCTAAAAAAAATATGTTACCAAAATATCACCTCTACCTGATGGCATATATACAGAGGGTGCCAAAATGTATAGACATTTTAAGAGATGTTTTGCTTTTTTGAAGATGAATCGAATTACGGTAGCAATGTGTAGTATGACATTTGCTAAAAAATAATTAATGCTAACATCACCAGGCAAAGAAAATGGCGGAAGCACGGTTGACCATTTTGAAGAGGTGCGGTTGAGTTTCCAACATGTTCTCCTGACTTAACACCCCTTGACTTCTACCTATGGGGGACCTTAAAGGACATGGTGTACCATAGAAAACTGGCTACACTGGTAGTATTTTGGAAAGGAATTGAAATGACATGTGCAATGATAGTCGACATTTTGCTCAACATTGTTCAAGCAGTACTTTGCCATAATCAGAAGTGTCTGAACACTGATGTTAACCAATTTGAGCACCTCTTGTAATTGCAGAAGTCAAATGTGCCTTGCATTCATCTTTTGTTCTATATATATAGATATATATATATTAGTGTATGAGAACCAAGACAAGAGAACAGCCGAAGGATTGGCTTAACACATCTTTATTGCATGGTGGTCCGGGGGGAACATGAGGTAATGGCGGACGAGCAGCTCAATATATACGGTGGTTATACATTTGAATGTGGCTCCACGATAGCCCATTGGCTACCGTTGGCGTGACGTCATTTCTGGTCACGCCCTTCTTGTCCAGGTGAAGTAGTGGCGGGAATCTTCCCGCGCTGTAGTTCTTTGGTGAATTGGGACCTGTGAGCTGGGCGCTCGCTATTGCCACCAGGTGGTCACTAGCTCGCGTCCTAATTGCAATGGGTTACATTGATATATAAGTTAAAGGCATAGTATTGAGAACACAACAGCATAGTATTGAAAATACAACATATATATAATGTAATAAATTTTTATTGCATTTTAAACAAAAATAATACAACTTATAAAATAAAACAACAATTATGCATCAAAATACAAACCATTCACATACTAACACAATATACTAACTAATAACAAAGAAAAATATAGAAATAAAATATCATAAAAATACAGTTTGGTTATGACTTAGTAGTACCGTAGCTTCCCACTTCTTCCATACATCTTTGATTATTTGATTCATATAACAACCTAATATACACATTCTAAATTGTATATTATTTTTGTTGTTGTTCAGTCGCACAGTCGACTCCGACCCTTTGCGACCCCATGGACCATTTTCCTCCAGGCGCCTCTGTCCTCCACCATCCCCCTCAGCCCTCCCAGCTCTGTGCCCATTGTGTCCACAATGCCATCTAGCCATCTCATCCTTGGCCTCCCCCTTCTTCTTTTGCCCTCCACCTTTCCCAACATCAATGCCTTCTCAAGTGAATCCTCCCTTCTCATTTGATGTCCAAAGTACTTTAGCTTCATCTTTACTATTTGACCTTCCAATGAGCAGTCAGGGTTAATTTCTTGTAAGATTGACCTATTTGTTCTCCTCGCTGTCCAGGGGACTCTCAAAACCCTCCTCCAACACCACATTTCAAAGGCATCTATTCTTCTACGTTCAGCCCTCCTAATTGTCCAGCTCTCACATCCATACATCACCACTGGGAAAACCATTGCTTTGACTATTCTAATTTTTGTTTGCAATGTGATGTCTCTGCTTTTCACTATGTTCCCCAGGTTTCTCATCGCTTGTCTCCCAAGAATCAGTCGCCTTTTTATTTCATGGCTACAATCCCCATCTGCAGTGATCTTTGATCCTAAGAAAGTAAAATCTGTCACTGCTTCTACTTCTTCCCCATCTATCTTCCAGGTACTGATTGGGCCTGTTGCCATTATCTTGGTTTTCTTGATATTGAGTCTCAAGCCAGCTTTTGCACTCTCCTCCTTCACTCCAATCAAGAGGTTCTTTAGGTCTTCCTCACTTTCTGCCATTAGGGTGGTATCGTCTGCATATCTCAGATTGTTGATGTTTCTCCCAGCGATTTTAATCCCATATTGTGATTCCTCCATCCCTGCACTGCGCATTATGTGCTCTGTGTATAGGTTGAATAAGCATGGTGACAAAATGCAGCCTTGTCTTACTCCTTTTCCTATTCCAAACCACTCTGTTATTCCATGTTCTGTCCTAACTGTTGCTTCTTGGTTCATGTACAGATTTCTCAGGAGGCATATGAGGTGCTCTGGAATTCCCATCTCTTTAATTACTTGCCACATCTTGTTGTGGTCCACACAGTCAAATGCCTTAGTGTAGTCAATAAAACAAAAGTAAACTTGTTTCTGGTATTCCTTTGTTTTCTCCATGATCCAACGTATGTTGGCAATGTGGTCTCTAGTCCCCCTGCCTCTTCTGAAACCAGCCTGCACCTCTGGTAATTCTCTCTCCACATGTTGCTGAAGTCTATCCTGTATTATCTTGAGCATCACCTTGCTGGCATGTGGGATGAGCGCGATTGTTCGATAATTTGAACATTCTTTGGCATTGCCCTTTTTTGGGATTGGGACGTATACTGATCTTTTCCAATCCTGTGGCCACTGTTTTGTTTTCTAAATCTGCTGGCATATTGAATGCAGTAATTTGACGCCATCATCTTTTAGCGCTTTGAAGAATTCAACTGGGATACCATCATCTCCACTAGCTTTGTTGTTTGCAGTGCTCTTTAGGGCCTTTATGACTTCGCTCTCCAGGATGTCTGGCTCAAGTTCAATTTCTTCATCATTGTGATTGTCAGGAGTGTTGAGGTCCTTTTTGTAAAGTTCCTCTGTGTACTCTTTCCATCTTTTCTTAATTTCTTCTGCATCAGCTAGCTCCTTTCCGTCTTTGTCCCTTATCATGGTCATTTTTGCTTTAAATGTTCCCTTGATTTCGCCGATTTTTTTGAAGAGATCTCTGGTTCTGCCTATTTTGTTGTTTTCCTCCATTTCTCTGCACTGTTCTTTTAGGTAGTTTTCCTTATCTCTCCTTGCTTTTCTTTGAAATTCTGTGTTCAAATGATTGTAGTTTTTCCTTTCTCCTTTGACTTTGGCGTTCCTTCTTTCCTCTGCTATTTTAAGAGCCTCATCAGACAACCACTTTGCTTTCTTACTCTTATTTTCTTTTGGTATGGTTTTCTTTGCTGCTTCCTGCATGATGTCCCTCATCTCCGTCCATAATTCTTCTGGTACTCTGTCTACCGAGTCTAAGCCATTAAATCTGTTCATCACCTCCACCGCGTATTCTTTAGGGATGCTGTCTAGGTGATATCTTTCTGGTCTCCGTGTTTTCCCTATTTTCTTTAGTCTAAGCCTGAATTTTGCAATCAGTAGGTTGTGATCTGAGCCGCAGTCTGCTCCAGGTCTTGTTTTTGCTGACTGTATGGAGGTTCTCCATCTTTGGCTGCAGAGTATGTAGTCAATCTGGTTTCGGTGTTGGCCATCTGGTGATGTCCATGTGTAAAGTCGCCTCTTGTGTTGCTGGAAGAGAGTGTTTGCTATGACCAGTGCGTTCTCTTGGCAGAACTCTATCAATCTTTGCCCTGCTTCATTCTGTACTCCAAGACCAAATTTGCCTGTTATTCCCTCCACTTTTTGATTTCCTACTTTGGCATTCCAGTCTCCTAATATAATTTGGACATCATTTCTTGGTGTCTGTTCTATGAGGTGTTGTAAGTCCTCATAGAACTGGTCCATTGTGGCTTCATCTGCACCAGTGGTTGGTGCGTATATTTGGATCACAGTGACATTGAAAGGTTTGCCTTGTATTCTGACTGACATCATTCTATCATTTTTGAGATTGTATCCCATTACTGCTTTTCTCACTCTTTTATTGACAATTATGGCTACTCCATTTCTTCTAAGGTTTTCTTGCCCACAGTAGTAGATATGATGGTTTCCAGAGCTGAATTCACCCATCCCTGTCCATTTGAGCTCACTGATGCCCAAGATGTCAATGCTTATTCTTTCCATCTCATTTTTTACCACTTCCAGTTTACCTTGGTTCATTGATCTCACATTCCATGTCCCTATGCAGTATTGCTCCTTGCAACATTGCATTCCTCCTCCCTCCTTCCTGTCCCTCCCCTTTCTCCCCTCTGTGGTGTTAAGCATCCTGTATCACCTAGCCTGCCCTTTTGTTTTGCCTTTTGTTTTGGTCCATAGGGTTCTCTTGGCAAGCTTTGTGGCGTGGTTTGCCGGTGTCTACGCCATTTTTCCCTCCTCATACATTTTATCACAGTTTTTAAAAGTTTAAAACATTTTAGACAACATATTATCATGCATATTATCACACTTTATATACAGTCTCTATGTCAATTTCTGTATTTAGTTAGTATAAAGTCTCTATGTCAGTTTCTATGTTAAGTCTTCTACATCTGCATATCAGGTACTTATCCTTTGCCTGGGACTCTGAGTCTCTCCCCCTGCTTTTCCTCCTCTGCCCTCTTCCCGTCTTTCAGTTGGTCTTCTCTTGGCCTTTCCGCTGCTCAACCGGCTCTCCTCCTCCTCCTCTCCCCCCCCCCCCCGGCTGAGGGTGTTTGCCTGGCGGCGTCCGCGGCTGGCTGGCTCTCCTCCTCACCCCTCGGCTGGGGGTGGTTGCCCGGCAGCGGCGTGGCTGGCCCTTCCGCCGCTCGCTCGCTCGCTCGCCCGGCTGGCTCTCCTCCCCACCCCCCGGCTGGGGGTGGTTGCCCGGCAGCGGCGTGGCTGGCCCTTCCGCCGCTCGCTCGCTCACCCGGCTGGCTCGGCTTACTGTGGAGGTGGTATCTGAATACTGTATACATGTAATAAAGAGAGCAAATAGGAATATCATATTCAGTTTCCATTTCCATTGACGGCACCACACGTGGCTCTCATAAGACATCATCTTATTCGCGCTCCTTACTGGTTGGGAGCCACCATCCTGCCGGGCTGTTCGGTGCGGCAGCGGCGCTGCTGGTGCTGCGTCGCCTTCTTCCTCTCCCCGTCCTCCCTCGCGGGTCGAGGAGTTACTTTGACCAGCGGCCGTCCATGCCCGCCCCGTCCGCGGGAGGGGGGAGTGGCAGGGGTGGGGGAGACAGAGAGAGAAACGCGGGCTTCGCGCCTGCCTGGTGCCCGGCTTGGCCGAAAAGCTGACGGAAGAGCGGGCGAAGGAAGCGCCGCGCCTCGAGCCCGTGTGTCCAAAGGCGCCCTTTCCAAACTTTTATTTTTACTATCCCAGTATACAAATTCAGGCTCCATTCTTAAACTCCAAAATTTAATACATCTACTAAATCAAACTTCCAATGCATAATTACACACAAATATAAAAAATAAAATTAAACATTTTACAAAAATTATTCACCCAGTGTTTTATACAATGCCCTGGAGAGCACAGAGTATCTCATTTATTTTATTCCCAAAAACTCCTTTGACCGGGTACTGGTCTATTTACTTCATCGCCCTTCAATGAGTAATCCACAAAAGTTTGCCAAACATTCCAGAATCTATTCTCTTTAACAATACCCTTTTTCCTATTTACTTCCCATGTTAGCTTATCATTCAGTGCTAAATCCCACATTTCCTTGTACCATTCCTCAATCACCTTTTGTTATTGAGTATTACAATTTCAATACAATTTTCTCTTTCCTAAAATGTGTTTATACTTTTGGCATGCCCTGTATGTTAGTCGTCACCTTCTTTCATCTCCCGATCAAACCCTGGACTGCCAAAAGGAAGCCACTTTCATAGCTTTGTCTATGGCCAAATTTTAAGTCCTCGTCAGTGCATGTTCCTGGCAGTAACTGGCAGGCCAGAACATGAGTTGGATTCTGTATCTTTCCACAGAAAGACCCTCCTTGAAGATTGTGAGTACAGTCGGGCATACCCTGGGTGGCAACCGTGTGAGCTAATCTTTCTAACACCAGATCAAACCAAAGGAACTAAAGAATGTATGTTAGTGAAATGGGTTTAAAAAGTCCTTAATTTCTGCATTATCCCATTTTGGGGCAAAACCCCTTAATTTTCTTGATGTATGTTTGGAGAGCTGGAAATCTATAGATTTTGCAAAAGTTTCCTTTTGGAGCACTTCATAGTTGATTTTTTTTAAAAAAATGGTAGCTGTGTTAGTCTGTGCAAGCATATCAAAGAGTAAAAAAAAAAAGTTGTGCCACCTTAAAGACGAATTGCTGTGTTTTAATGTTAGCTTTTGTGGATCAAGTCCACTTCCGTCAGAGATGAAGTCTCACTCTTAGGTCTGAAAGTGGACCTGATTCACGAAAGCTAACATTAAAATACAGCAGGTTGTCTTTACGGCGCCACAACATTTTTTTGTCTTTTTCGTTTTGTTTGCTCTGATATATTCAGAGCCCAACTCTCGGAAACCTCTTGCTAAGTATTGTAATAAAAAACAAACGAACAAACAAAAGAGATAATTTCCCAACATCTAGGAAGAGCTCTGATGTGACATTTGTTGACTATGCAAGCAAATCTTGTTACAAAATAGATGGAGCATTCAAACAGTACGAAAAATTATTGGGCCTTTTTGCAGGGAGAAAAAGAAACCTCATTTGTACTTCAATAAGATAAAAAAAAAAATTCTTCCTAGCGTCTGCAGAAACTAGTTAGAGTTTCAGCATCATCAAACATGAATAAGGAGAAGCTATTTTTGCCTTTAGGTTCATTATCTTTGTCTGTCCTGAAGGATTTTGGAGAAGGGCATGAAAGAATTATGCCAATGCTAGATTCATGGAATCAATAAAACCATTACCTCCCCCTCCCCCACAATTAATAGATTGATGGACTTCAAAAGTTATCTTGTTCAGCAGCTGCTTCAAATTTATTGATTACAAGGGCTCTTGCATTGAGAACCATAAAGCAATTTCTGCTCTTCAGCAAGCCCAGATTTTTCTCCAGGCCAAGAGAGGCAAAGGATAACCAGATTAACCAACTGCAACAGCTCCAAATGATTTATAAGAGAAAGACGGGTGCAATTCCTTATTTAGCTCATGCTTCTTCACATGCAAGGGTGGGAAATCAAATCCTAATTGAGGCACCACAAGAACTTTCAGCAGCCGCCTTCAACTTGCTACCAAAAATTCAGAAACCAGAGAGACCTGGTAGATCCATTGCTTCACATAACACCATCTTCGCTGGGATATCGCAAAGGGTCAGACTCGACTATGCGACTGAACATATGGATATGTGGGCTCCATCTCTAAATCAGATGCCACCCATGCCCTATCTACTACCTAAGAGAAACCACAGACTTTCTAAAGAAACTTCAATCTACACACAGTCCCTTAGATCCATGATGGTGAACCTTGGCACTCCAGATGTTCTTGGACTTCAATTCCCAGAAGCCCAAGCCCCCGTGAATCCACACGAATGGGTTTTCTGTGATTCATCAGGCCTGCGCCGCGCCGCCCTGGAAGCGGAAGTAAAACATGGTTAAGACTCTTCCGGGTTAACCCTTCCTCCATACAGAAGGGTTAACCCACTCTAGATCAATGGAACTGCCATGAATGAATAAAGGGACAATGACTCCACAATGTGCAAATCTATTCATGGTTGATGTAGAAAAACATTTCTTCACAGAGGTACCCCAAAACCACTCCTCTATTTGAGGTCCACTGATGACATTATTTGATCTGGATCCATGGAAAGGAAGCCTAGAGGAAGACCACCTGCACTTCAATAACTTTCATTTGAACATCAACCTTAGCCCGGACCAACCTACACAACGAGTATATTTTCTAGACACCAACGTGGATATCCTAGCACACTGATGGTGAACCTTGGCACTCCATGTGTTCTTGAACTTCAATTCCCAGAAGCCCCGATCAGCAGGAGTGTTGACTTGAAAACACACTGATCAATGCACCTATTTGCATGTCTTCAGCTTCCATCCACATCACATGACAAAATTCATCTTTTACAGCAAAGTTCTCAGATACACCAACATCTGCTTGGACCCAGAAGATCCCTCCCTCCCTCCCTCTTTTTGGATTATTTTGTAAATCCCTCTTTTTGGATTATTTTGTAAACTGTAAATTGTTTTTGATTCATTTTACTGTATTGCTACGTAATTTCACATTTTGTATCTACAAATTTGCATTTGTTTGGTCACTTTAAAATTATTGCCTTGTAACTTTGTATTGTTGTATTTCTTTGTATTATCGTATTTTTGTATATTTTTGAATGCTGTGAACCACTTTGGGTCGTTGCAAAACAAGGAAAGCGGTATATATTAAAAAAATCCAAATTCAAATTCAAGATGAAAACTCCAAACTCATGGATCTACAAAACACACTTCTCAGACTACAACATCCATCCAATACATACCTGTCAACCTTCCCAGATTGGCCGGGATTTCCCGATTTTTGGCGCCGATTTGCGCCATTCCCCACCCGCAGCTGCCAAACCCCCGGAATTGGCAGCGGGGGGAAAGAGGTACTGCGCATCCCTTCTGCGCAAGTCGCATTCTACGCATGCGTAGAAGGCTTTTACGCTCGTGTAGAACCCTTTTACGCTTGCGTAGAACGCGACTTGTGCAGAACCATTGTGCGCAGGTCCTGGATTGTCTGGAGCCGTGGTTGACAGGTATGATCCAATACAGTTAAGAAACAAATTAACCGGGCAAGATGAATACCCAGAAGCAACATACTGCAAATCAGACTCAGAAGAGAGAACAACCAAACACCACAAGTTGTCACTTTCAGCCCACAACTGAAAGCTCTCACATGCTTGATAAATGACCTGCCACGTGTCCTTGACAAGGGCCCTAGGGTTAGACCAAGGGTGGCAGGCCTGTACTTACTGACATACAACCTCCCCACTCACCCAATCTCAAGCAACGATTGACACACAACAGACTACACAAGACTGATACAGAGATGGGGATTAGATGTACTACAAAGCCAGGTGCCAGCTCTGTCCCCACATTTGCTCTGGCAACAGGACTATAGGACTGGTCGCCATACTCCAGAAGGATATTATGGAGTTGGAGAAAGTACAGAGGAGGGCAACCAGAATGATTAGGGGACTGGAACACCTTCCTTACCATCTGAAGCTGCAACTGTTGGGCCTTTTCACTCTTGAACAAAGGCGTCTAAGAGGTGACCTGATTGAAGTTTATAAAATCATGCACGGTGTGGACAAAATAGATAAGGAAAAACTGTTTTCCCTATCGCATAACACTAGAACTAGGGGACACTCCATTAAACTTTTGGGTACTAGTTCTCAAACAAATAAGAGAAAGTACTTTTTCACCCAGAGGATCCCTGGTCTATGGAACTCCCTGCCAGAAGAAGTGGTGACAGCTGTCAGTCTTGACAGCTTTAAGAAAGGATTAGACAAGTTCATGGAGGACAAGAGTATCAATGGCTATAATTATGGATACTTAAGGACAACCTCCGGGTTGGAGAGATAGGCAGGATATCTCTCAATGCCATTTCCAGGGAATCCTAAGCAGGTGAAGGCATCTCCTTGGGAATACCCTGAAGGAAATGGTGAGCCACTGTGTGAGACAGAAGGCTGGACTGGATGGGCTGTGGCCTGTTCCAGCAAGGCTGTTCTTATGTTCTTATGACTTAAGAAGGTCACACGCAACACCAGAGGCACTTTGACTTGTGCTTCTGTCGATGCGATCTATGCCGGCCCATCCACCCTTCCTAGGAAAAAGAGGGCAATCTTTGGCAGGACCCACATGACAAAGCAAGACTTCAAAGAGAAATGGTGGTGACAAAGTATACAGGAATGCTGGGAACTCATTTAAAAGGTCTGGATATCAACCCAAGGTTCTTAAATCACTATCAAGTATGAAATACCACATATTGATTTACACACTTTGCCACTTGTGATAATTATACACTACTGTTATGCACAGCCCGATGGCCTACTCCTTTGCTAATGAGCCATTGCCACTTCACACAAAACAAGAGGCCAAAGAAAAACAGCTGGGATAAAGAGCATGAGGATACTAACGAATGCATACCAATCAAGGGGTCTTAGATCATTACCCAGATTCGGCTGCATTAGCTAGACTAGGCACAGCTTCATAGCACATTCCTTCATAAGAACAAAAAACATAAGAGCAGCCTTGCTGGAAGAGGCCACAGGAGCCCATGATCCTGTCCAGCCTTCTGTCTCACACAGTGGCTCACCATTTCCTTCAGGGTATTATTCCCAAGCAGATGCCTTCACCTGCTTAGGATTCCCTGGAAATGATATTGAGAGATATCCTGCCTATCTCTCCAACCCGGAGGTTGTCCTTAGGTAGCCATAATTATAGCCATTGATACACTTGTCCTCCATGAACTTGTCTAATCCTTTCTTAAAACTGTCAAGTCTGACAGCTGTCACCACTTCTTCTGGCAGGGAGTTCCATAGACCAGTGATCCTCTGGGTGAAAAAGTACTTTCTCTTATTTGTTTGGGAACTAGTACCCCAAAGTTTCAATAACTAACCATCGTCCCTTTATTCATTAACTGTATCCCTATCTGATCATGGGGCATCATATAAATAGGACTATCCTGTAGACTCAGCCTTACATTTGAGGAAGTGGACTTGATTCATGAAAGCATGCATATACAGTATGCCAGTGTGCCTCAGCAGTGAAAAAAGCAAACTCAATGTTAGGGATCATTAGGAAGGGTATAGAAAATAAGTCAGCAAGTGTCATTTTGCCTCTTTATAAATCTATGGTGAGGTCCCATCTGGAATACTGTGTACAGTTCTGGTTGCCATACCTCCAGAAGGATATGATGGAGCATGGAAAAAGTGCAGAGCAGGGCAACCAGAAGGATGATTAGGGGACTGGAACACCTTCCTTACCATCTGAGGCTGCAACGGTTGGGCCTCTTCACTCTTGAACGACGGCGTCTAAGAGGTGACCTGATTGAAGTTTATAAAATCATGCACGGTGTGGACAAAGTAGATAAGGAAAAACTGTTTTCCCTATCGCATAACACTAGAACTAGGAGACACTCCATGAAACTTTTGGGTACTAGTTCTCAAACAAATAAGAGAAAGTACTTTTTCACCCAGAGGATTACTGGTCTATGGAACTCCCTGCCAGAAGAAGTGGTGACAGCTGTCAGACTTGACAGCTTTAAGAAAGGATTAGACAAGTTCATGGAGGACAAAGGTATCAATGGCTATAATTATGGATACTTAAGGACAACCTCCGGGTTGGAGAGATAGGCAGGATATCTCTCAATGCCATTTCCAGGGAATCCTAAGCAGGTGAAGGCATCTCCTTGGGAATACCCTGAAGGAAATGGTGAGCCACTGTGTGAGACAGAATGCTGGACTGGATGGACTGTGGCCTGTTCCAGCAAGGCTGTTCTTATGTTCTTATGTTCTTATGTTCTTACAGTAATACCTCACATAATGTTTGCATCAGATAATGCTATAACTGCATAATGTTAAGCAATCTGGAAAAAAATTGCATTACATAACGTTAAATCCTATGGAATGCATCGGATAACGTTCGCTAAAGCCTGTGCCGGTTACAATTAATTTTAATTTAATTTATTTAATTTTAATTTAATAGTCATATTTATATATGCCGCCCACTCAGGCAGAACCCGACTCAAGGCGGCATTACAACAAGTTCTAAAAACACATACAATGTTTCTCTATGGAGTTTTAACGTTATGCGATTCATCCCATAGGATTTAAACGTTATCCGATGCATGCATTGGATAACGTTAACAATCGGATAACACTAAGACTTGTGGAACCAAGTTTTAGCGTTATCTGAGGTTTTACTGTAAAACAATCTGTCTTTAATGTGCCTCAATGTTTTTGTCTGTGGTGTGGGTTTTTTGATGTGCTTTCTTTTTCGCCTGTTAAGTTAGACCACAGTTCCTCAAACATGGCTCTCCAGGTGTTCTTGGACTTCAATTACCAGAAGCCCAAGTCAGCACACCTGTGGATCAGGGCTTCTGGGAATTAAAGTCCAAGAACATCTGGAGAGTCAAGTTTGAGGAGCCCTGGACTAGACTGTTCAATTTAATACGGCAAATGGTATGAAGTGATGGGTCTCAGGCTAATTAAGGCAATTAACCAGAATCATCACTGCAACATTTCCAGGGGCCTGCTTCTAATTGCTAAAGATGGAGGAAGGAGCTCACTGGACAAGGAATGACATTAAAGGAGGAAGTGGCTGAGAAACTCAACCTCCCATTAACGTCATTTGGAGGACTCTGAATAGGCTGAGGGTCGGAGTGCCTAAATGTAGGACCAACAGGCTCAAGTGGGGGCTGCTGGTGGATAACAACATGGGGTGTGCATATGGAGAGATATAGTATTCAGATAATCTGCTACTGGAAACAAGTACCGGCGAGGATTTAACTTTGGCCAACGACAAAGCCAAGAAGTTGGCTTCATTCTGGCAGTTTAAAGTTTGACTTGGACATGGAAAAAGAACAGCTAACAAAAAGCAGAAGAGCTGCTTTAGAGAGCTGAACTTCCATAGTGTGGCCGCATCTGTTTCTGGAAACCCTCTTGACAAGAAAAGGTTGCTGAGATTCTTGCCAGAAATGGCAGTCTAGTGCTGTCCATTAACAAAGTCCAGTGCACGTCATCCAAATCCTCCCCAATGCACCCATGCTTTCAGCTTAATGCCTTAGTGACAGATCAGTAAACAAAACATGGGTAAAGTAAAGGTCACTCTTGCTCGAAAGCCAGTTGTATCTGACTCTAAGGTTCAGTGCTCATCTCTGTTTATAGCCGAAAAGCCAGTGCTGTCTGCGTTTGCAGACATTTTTGTGGACTTGTAGCAGGCATGCCTAGACACTGGAGTGCACAGAACACTGTTTACCTTTCCATTTATCTACTTGCAATTTCTTGCTTTCGAACTGCTAGTTTGGCTGGAGCTGGGACAGAGACGGGCGCTCATTCCGTCATGCAGTACTCGGGTTTTGAACCGCTGACCTTCCACTTCCCAGTCAGTGTCTTAACCACATGAGCCATTGCAGTCGAAATGTGCTTAATGCCAAATGAAGAGAGGGACTCTACCTACAAGGGAGAGAAGTCTGGGAGCACAGGCTAGAATAGAGAGTCATCTTTCATCACTCAAAGGAGCGCCACTTTTAAAGAGGTGCTTAGCCTAGCATCCTGGTTGACTCCAAATCTTTAGCAATGTCGACATTCCAGGCCATTAAGAGCCTAACATAATGTTTACAGAAATGGACAACATTGCTGAGTTGGCTTTTTTGCATTTACGATGACTCTTTTCTCTCTGGTAAAATTTCTGAACTGGACAGTCTTTGGGCTATTAATAAAGCCAGAAACCAGCCATCAGGACTAAAGAAAAACCAAAGTTACACAACTCCAGCATCAGAATTCAAGCAAAGCTCAGCCAGTCCAGGAAGCTCTTTTTACTCCTTCCTTGAACCCTCATGGAGCACTGATTGAGAGGCAGCATTTTAAACAAAACTGCTCATGATCTGAGTTCAATCCTCATGGGGTCTAGGTTGACTCAGAAATCCATCCTTCATGGCTCGGTAAAGGGAGGACCCAGTGCAACGTAGGCAAACTGCTAATTACCTTTTGACCCTGTCTGAGAGTAACCATAGAGTATTATGGGGCGGTATATAAGACCTGTGGCCCTGCGGTGGCTTGGCTGAGATGCTGAACTTGACAACTGGGAGGTCAGCAGGTCAGCAAGACCCAACATGATGGAGTGAGCTCCCATCATCTTTTCCCTGCTCTTGCCAATCGAGCAATTCGAAAACAAGAAATTGCAAGTAGGAAATCAAGTGTCACTTGGGCGGAAAGGTAACAGCATTCCATGTGCTCTGGGGTCTAATCATGCCTGCCACATGACCACAGAAATGTCTGCAGATGCAGACAGCACTGGATCTTTGGCTGTAAACAGAGATGAGCACCGGCCCCTAGAGTCTGATACGACTGGCTTTTGAGCAAGGGCGATTTTGACCTTTACTATACAAGGGTTATTGCTGTTGCTATTCCTGCTGAAAACCAGTGGCCAGCTGGGATGGCAGGAGGGGGTTCTAGATGCCAGGGAACCCTTTACTTGGAAAAATCCCATTTGCAATTAGGTGATGCAACTCAGGAGTAGCTGATCTCAGACCCTATCAGCTTCTTACAACACCTTTTCACCAGAGCTCATGATATACAGCACATCAGGAATTGCAGCCTTTGCAAAATGGCAAACGTTGAATTGCACTGCATCTTAATGTTCATGCACAAGCATGCTTGCCTTGCACATTGGGGACAGAAAGTACCAAACTATCATAAGAGACTTAAAGGTCTACCACTGCTGAGTAGCCCTAGCATCTCATAAGGCAGGCCCCAAAGGCATAAACTGAGCACCAGGAAGCAGAAACTGCCCCAGGTAACTGGAAACGGCAGCACCTTCTGACACCGTTGGTAAGCTCTGTTCACAAACTGGTAGGGCACGCAAGCCCACCAGCCTCCAAGTCAATGACTTAAGTTGGGGCACCAGCCTGACATGTGGAATCACAATACCCTCTCAGCAAAGCTTCAGTTGAGTGGCTGCAACCTGGCCAGAGTTGTCTCCTTCCAACCTGGTGTCACCTTCACATGTTGGTCTACAACACCATTGGCTACCAACTGGGTTAACCAAGTCTCAGGGTCCTGAATAAAGAGTTGTGGCATTTATAGTTCCTGAGGTGTCCAGGCACACAAACAAATGCCACCAGAGAGGCCAATGAAAGGGGATGTTGCTCTTGGTTGTGTCTAGTGCAGTGATGGCGAACCTTGGCACTCCAGCTGTGGAGATTCACAGGGACTTGGGTTTCTGGGAATTGCAGCCCAAGAACAGCTGGAGTGCCAAGATTCGCCATCATGGGTCTTGTGGTTCCCACCCTTTGGTGCCCATCTTCTCCTAGACTCATTGGCTCAATGGGAGCATTTTGGTGTACATGCCTGCACACCTCTTCTGGTGAGCAGCATCACTTTGCTACCTTTTCACCCTTGGCAACCGAGAGGGCAACTGACTCACGAGAGAGCCAAAAGACCAGCTTGCCATGTTTAAGAACCACAGCTGGTGGGCAAAGGGGCATCTCTGGCGCCAGGAGGGAGACTTCCTCTCTCTTTCAACTGGCCAGCCTGCATTCTGTGGGCAGAAGGGGGTGGGGGGCAGAAAGGCAGGCTTTGAAACCAAGGAGCCCTATAAATAACCTCCCTCGCATACTCTGGGCATTTTACTACTCCCAGGTTTCCCCTGCAAAGTGGCTGTAAATAACTGGGTGGTGTGACCTGCCACCTGTCTTCCAAAGTGGATTTATTTGGGTGTAAAAGCAATAGATCTCGGCTCACCTACAGGAGTTGTAAATAAGCAAAAGGGGTAAGCAATGGCTGGGGGCTCTTTTTTGGCACAACGGTGCCCAGGCTGCTCCTCTCTCCTCCTCCTCCTCCTCCTCTCTCTAAGGCTCCACCTGTTTGTTCTTGTTGCCTCTTGGCATGAATGCCCATGCTCCCTTCCCATAGATGTTGGGTGATTCATGTCGTTGGGCAGAAAGCAACATCTGTTGCAAGGAACTGTGCAGTTCAGTTGCGGCATTGTGCTCGTGGGCAGCATGCAAAGCACGAGGGGGAGCGCTGAAGGCAGCCTACTCTAGAGCAGGAAGCTTGGCTGGGATGCACAATTCGCTGTTGTGTACTTTTCCAAGTGTTCCTTTGAGTTCACGGCTCAGGAATTTAATGATGCCGTTCGTCTTCTTTAGTAGAAGCAGCTGGTCCTCTGGCCTCCCTCGGCCCAGGCTTTGGTTGCGAGAGCTGGCATGGCGTTGGCGTGTGCTTCACAGCTTCCCGTTTCAGGGTCAGTCATAGGCATCCAATGTGCAACTAGCGAAAGCTGGCCGGTGGGGCGTTCACCCACCTGTTGTGGGCAAAAGACTTCAAAGCCTTTGGAGTTTAAGCCTTTCTCCTCTTTGATTTTCAAGCACTAGGGCGGACGGAAGCAATCACGGAGGGTGGCGTGTGTCGCAAGAGAATCATACATTGCGGCGCCTCGAAGCTTTGGGGAAAACAGCGTCCATGAGAAAAGCAGCCTGTGCATCTCTCCCAGTTGGTCTGCGAGAGAAATGCAAAGGCCCATCTGCCAAGGACTTTGGATCCTCCCTCCCTTCCTCACGTACTTGGACATGGACTGGTCATGATTAGGCCCCACAAATGTTGCTTGGTTGTTGTTGTTGTTTTTTGGGGGGAGTCACAAATTGCAGAATCCTACAAGCAGAAGCAAGATCTTGTCTTCCTACATCCAGGGGAAGTAGGGTTTAAGAAGCTGCAATTAAAAAACAAAACCAGACAGCAGTGGCTTAGTGGTTAAGATGCTGAGCTTGATGCCTGGAAGGTCGGCAGGTCAGCAGTTTGAGACCCAAGTACTGCATGACAGAGTGAGCTCCCATCGTCTGTCCCAGCTCCTGCCAACCTAGCAGTTTGAAAGCAAGAAATTGCAAGTGGATAAATAGGGACCACTTCGGCGGGAAATCTAACAGCGTTCTGTAATCCCATGTCGTCTTGGTCATCCCCCAGATTAATTAATTTGGACATATTGTATTTTGTATATTATATACTTTTTTGATGCTATTAATTGATGTTTTACATATAATTTTGTAATTATGATTTTGTATATTGTTTGAATTTAGATTTTGTATGCTGCTTTTGGACTTTGGATATTGTATTTATATGCTGTAAACCACTTTGAGTTCCCTTAGGGGAAGTAAAGCAGTATAGAAATCTACTACTACTACTACTACTACTACTACTACTACTACTACTACTAATAATAATAATAATAATAATAATAATAATAATAATTTAGTTCATGCCTGCCACATGACCATGGAAATATCTGCAGACACAGACAACACTGTCTCTTTGGCTACAAACAGAGATGAGCACCACACCCAAGAGTCAGGCACGACTGGCTTTTGAGCAAGGGTGACTGAGGCCAGATGACATCTGAAGCCCCAACACTATTCCTCGCACGAGGGCAAGCCAGGTCTCCACAGCTGGAAACCCTGCTTGCCCAGGGTTGTGGTGGGTATACAAGGCTGGGTCCTGCTGGGTCAGGACAGGCAGGGCATGGGGGTGCCCAGGAAATGCCTGTGTTTACCCACTTAGTTCAGCCATGCAGAAGAGAGACTCTGCCATACATGCCCCATGGGAGAAGGTGGTGGATTCAGACTGCAGCCCCACCTCTGATAACTTCGGCCTGAGATGCAGAGGAGATTCGTGGGATTTAGCTTGGACTAGCCAAGGCTAGTTCCAGATGCATCACTGGCCCCTACCCAAAATCAATGTGCAGGTGCATAGAGGTGCCTAGAGCCAGCTTGCTCTCACTGGCTCCCGAGGGATCCCGGAGATGGGATCTGCCAAAGCAAAGCGGTTGTTTCCAAGGGCTGGAGCTGGGTGAGAGTTGTACAACCAGCCGTGAGAGCCTGTAGCTGGAGAGATCTGCGATCAGGGCCAGATGTTGAGCAGCAAGCTTGATCTTCTACACTTGCCCAAGGAAGGGGGTGAGTGGATTTCCCCCTCAAAGGCTGCAAATCAGGGTTAGTCATTCTTTCGTAAGCATCAGCCGTTCCCATCGGAGGGTGGTTTGATAGAGCCGGGGAGTCCAGGGACCCCCTTGACCAGGGGCCAGGCAAAGTGCAGCCCTCCAGATGTTAAGCAACAAATGTCTTAGTTGTGCAATCCCTTGGCTAGGCCTTGTATTACAAAGGTACAAACAAGGCAAGCATTCAAACCCTGTTAGGAATCCTCCGTCAGGCACTGATGCCATAACCCCTGGAGAAGAGACAAAATGTCCCTGAAACCAGGATCCACGCGGTACCTTTGGTATGGAAAACCAGACCAGGGGAGCAGGGGAGGGCATCATTTTTTTTGGGTTTGCTCTTTGTAATTTATTGAGTGCAGTGGTTCCTAAAGTGGGTTTGATGTAGGCAGATTGATTGCACACGAGCCGGCAGATGGGCTAAAGACAACTTTATTGCAACATGATCAATCTGTACACGAGGCAATGGCGGAGCCTTGCCCCTTTATATATAGTACCTGATACATTTGAATCTCGCCTGAAGGCGCCCATTGGTTACAATATCAGTGACGTCTCTCTGACGTACTGCATACCTGACATAGTTCACCTGTGGCGGGAAGGTTTCCCATGCTAGTTAATCATTGGATGAATTGGAGCCACGTGAGCTTCCTCAGCTGCGCTAATGGCGAACAGCTGAACTGCATGCATACACAACAGTGGGGCACACTCCCCGGGGGGGGGGGGGACTTCAACTCCCAGAAGCCTCAGTCAGTCCATTGGCTGGTCAGTGCTTTGGGGAATTGGCTGAGGCTTCTGGGAATGGAAGCCCCAAAAAGCCAAAGGTTGGGAAACACTGATTTAGTGTGTTTATTATTTATGTCTAATTTTCCATTGTAAAGAGGGGTTTTTTTTTTTAATATCTTGTAAGTCTTTGGATTGGGGGCCATTCAACAATTATGTGATCCTTGAGGAGGGGTGGCTGTCTGTCATCTGAATTATGAAAAATTATGTGGGGGTGGGTCAGGTCAAAGATTACGTAATCCATTTGGAGCTGTTGTGGTTTCAAAACATGGCACTTTTTAAAGTTTAAAAATGGTCTCTGGGAATTGTGATCCGATTTGAGATTAATGAATCCTCATCGATACATTCTGCATTAGGCACCAATAGTGAAAAGCTCTAAAAATTAGAGTTTTGATACAAAAGCTCTGGATTATGTTATGTAATTTTAAAGGGGGTGTGTGTCGAAGCAAAAATTACAGTCGGATTGTGTGGTGGTTGCCAATTTCCCCTTTAAAATGGATCACGTAATTGTTGAATGGCCCCTTGGCTAGATATATTCATAATTTCTATCAACCCATTGCTTTGTGGAATTCCAAGGCATTCTCTCCAGATGGGCAAACCACTTTATTTGTTGTCTCTCTGTGTTGTGTAAGATTGGTTCTGTGTATATATGTGAGGTTATATATAGGCACATGTGAGAAATATGTAACTCAAAACCTGAACAAAACATAAAAACCAAACGTAACAATCTCTCGTGTCCACGAATGGCCACGGAGCTTAATTAAATGAACGTCAAAAACAACATTTAGTCACAGAGCTATCATTTTTTTTACCCACTTTAGTGTACATGTCGTCTGACAGACTAGACCTGGGTTCAAGTCCCTACTTGGCCATAGAGGTGGGGAAGGAGCAGCATAGAGAAAATTGCTCCTTCAACATCTTCCCATACCTTGGAAACCTGTCAGAATCCCCCGTGAGTTGGATATGACTTGACAGCATGTAACGACAACAGTGGCTTTTGTTCACCTTGTCATGTTCTGAAAGGAAAGTGCTTAAAACACATGTCAATACACACAGACCTCTGGCTGGCGTTTTGTCCAGCTTGGGTGGCGAAGTTGGACGTCAGTGCAGGAAAACAAGGCAAGACTTTGGCGGAGGAAGAGGAGGAGGGAGAGAAATTATGACCCGGCCTATGCCTCATGCAAGACGTTGGAAACCAACGATGTCAGCTTTGCTCAAGGCAGGAGACGAGATGCCCTTCTTTCGCCCTTCAAATCCACATGAATCCTTCCTGCCTGCCTGCCTGCCTGGCTGCTCTTCGCCTCAAAGAAAGACAAAGTGCTGAAGACGACAAAGAAGAGCTGCCATCTCTCTCAGCAAATGGGTGCCCGCTTTCTTCTGGAGATCCCCGTAGTGCTATTAGCACCTCTTCACAATAACACCCCTCCCTCTTTCTTTCCTTCCTCCCTCCCTCCCCTTTTCTTCTCCATCCTTTTCTCTCTTCCTCTTTTTGTTTCCCCGAGGAAGGCAAAGCTGCCACAACGAGCCGGGAAATGGAAATCAAGGAATACTGAACAGATATTTCATTTTCAATTGCAGCTCATAAACTAGATTGAACCGGAGCTGGGCAGCCAATGGACCAGCCAGCTGCCATGATCAAATAGACCTTCCCCAAACAATCAAGGTTCACCTGCAGATCTGGGGGCTCAGAAGAACCCTATAGCACTGCGATGGTGAACCTTGGCACTCCAGATGTTGTTGAACTTCAATTCCCAGAAGTCCTGATCAGCAGGAGTGCTGACTTGGGCTTCTGGCAAATAAATAAATTCAGTGTCAGAAATTTTTATGGGTTGAAAGGATTTTTGCTGGAGAAACTCCGCTCAGGAGACACCCAAATGTGGCTCCTTTCATGTCCCCAAGATCCATCGTGCAGCACTTGGGTATCAAACCCCGACCTTCCAGTCTCCAAGCTCAGCCTCTTAACCACTAAACCACCACAGTGCTGTAATTGAAGTCCAAGAACACCTGGAGTGCCAAGGTTTGCCAGCACTGCTATAGCACATCTGGGCTATGCTTGCCCAGCCCTATGTGGATAGCAATCCTAACATAGCAATCTGACAAGAATGCAAATAGTGAAGATCAGGGAAAGATTTGGGTTGGCTACAGAATTGAAGCTTTACCGGACTGTTCTGAATCCTCATCTGAAGACAATGATGGCAGCTTTGGGGAGAAGAATCCACTTTCACCCTCAGATGAGTGCTTAGTATGTACAGCCGCAGTCTCTGCTTTTTGACCATGCTCTCCATTTTGCCTCATATTATCTCAGGTCTCATTTCACATGATAGTGTGCGGGGAATCTAGTACCTGTGATGCAGGTTGACCCTGAGCCAAATGCATTACTGGGAAAGCATTGCACATTCCCGAGACTGATGAGCTCATGTGGGCTCCATTCAAGGAACTCTTCAAAAAAGGGATGGACATTCTGTGCGAAGGGGGCTCGAACCCCTAACAGAGGACGCTTCTTGTTTAACTAGGGATCTTTCAAGATGCTCCCAAACCATGAAGACCATTTATGGGGCCAGAGAAAGTTTGAGTCAGTGGGTTGAAGCATGTGGATCAGGCTTTGGGTTTCTTTTCCCATTGCTGTGTCTATATTTTGAATCCTGTGAGCCACCTTGGAAAACCTAGTTTAGCCTTTGCCAGAAGGAAAGAAGGAAGGAAGAAACCCAACTCAATGCAATGCAACACAATGCAACGCAATGCAACACAACGCAATGCAATGCAACACAACGCAGGCAGGCAGGCAGACAGGCAAAGCCCTCTGTGTTGATGTTCTTCTGAGTGTGTACTTGAGAGAGCAAGATCACTGGAGGTGTGAAATGCTGAAGTTTGGAGCGCCTTCAAATGCTCACTGACATTTCTTCTAAACCCTTTCCTCTCCCTCTTTTAGACAAATGCAAAAGCCAGCATTTGTTGCAAAAGCCAGCTTTGCCCTTCTGCAGCAAACAGATTCAAGCCCAGAGGGTGGACAGGGACAGCAGAGCTGTCTCTTTGCCAAGGGCTTTAAAGGATGTTTTTATCCCTCATCCTCAGGCCTAGATGGCACAGGGGTCTTCTCCTCCCCAGAAGCAGCCTGTGCATGCTCCCTCTTCTCCACATGGCTGAAAGGTCTTCCCCAGCCACTGTAAACTATCTTCATTGATTCTGCAAGACCCCCAGCGTAAAGCAAAGTAGGTTACGCGACTGGCTAAAATAACCTTTCTTTTAGGCTCTTGAACAGAATCGGCCCCAGGCTGCAGTCCTACACACACTTGAGACTAGGGAGGAAATCCCATGGAGCTCAGGAAAGCTGGCTTCTGAGTAAAGATGAGTAGGACCGCAGGATTCATGGCAAGGGGTACACCTGTCTTGCTGCTTTGGAAGAGCTGCAAAATGACTCCATTTTGTACTGTTCCATGGCAATTTCAGGGCAATAGCAATAGCAATTACACTTCTATACTGCCCTTTAGCGCTTAACACAGTATCTGGGTGATTCACAAAGTATTTAGCATTTTGTCCTCGACATGCTGGGTACTCATTTTACTGACTTAGGAAGGATGGAAGGCTGAGTCCACCTTGAACACTGGTCAGGATTGAACTCACAACATTCGGGCTGCAGTACAACCGTTTAACCACTGCACCACCATGGAAAAGATGCCGGGGTGGGTGCGGGGGATACGAGATGGTATGTGGTTAAACCACTGTACTGCAGCCAAAGATGCTGAGATTCTGAGTTCACTCCTGATGGGGCTCCAGGTGAATTCAGCTTTCCATCCTTCCAAGTGAGGGTCAAGTGAGTCCCCAGCATGTTGGGGGCAAAATGCTAATTACCTTATTGCTTGTCAAAAATTATTTTCCACCAGTATGTCCTAGTCCCGTGATGGCGAACCTTGGCACTCCAGTGTCTGCGCAGTAAACTCATTCATGTGGATTCATGGGGACTTGGGCTTCTGGGAATTGAAATCCAAGAACAGCTGGAGTGCCAAGGTTCGCCATCACTGTCCTAGCTGGAAAGCAGCCTTTCTGTGTTCTTCTTGGAAGAGCTGATAACTGTCCCATTGGCAGTGGTGTCCTCTGACATACTGTTCCTGAGCCTCTGGTCCACAGCCACTGAACCAGGGAAGAGACCTCAGTTTCTCAAGATCAATGGTCAAAAACGTGATCTGGATTCCACCAGGTCTACCGGACTGGACAGAGTGGCTGCTAGGTTTCAGAGTGCAGGGAGTGGCGCTGGTTCTCCAGGTCTCCTGGCGGTGGGACAAACCTTGCTACAAGTGGTGATGGAGGAGGAGAAAGCTGGAAGGTCCATTTTGGATGGGATTTTGGGATAGGTTGGAGTACAAATCCCATCTACTCTATATCTCTGGGTATGTAACCTGGTGGACAGACACCTTCGAGGCACATCAATGTGGGTCACCAGGAACCCTTTGAGGCTTAGCTGGGCCTTTCTTTGCTTGGCTTCTTGTCCAGAATGAAAGCGCCCAGGTAGAACTGGAACAGGAACACAAAGCTTGGGTGGATCTAAGCCTAGCTAAGGCTGAAAGGCTTCCAGTTAAGGGATGTCTACCAGGTGAGCCACATTTAGCTGTCTGTAAAGTGGAACTCGCAGAATGGAGATATATGGGATTTGTAGTCAAGATAGCTAAAAATCCCACCCACCCACCCCTTTGGTTGTTTTTTATGGTGAGGACCATTTCCATCTCACCATTCCTTCTGCTGAGCCCAAGGATCTCTGACTCAGCATGATGGTGTTGTGAACATCGCATTTACTCAAGATGGAGTGTAGGAAATCCACCTCGTCAGTTTCACTCTCATTTACACATGATGCTCCCTCATTTTGCAACTGTTAGACAAGGGTCTTACCTTCTGTGGCATCACAAGGACTTGCTACCCTCAACATGAATCTGATTCTCCATCCTTTCTGCCCAAATCTGTAGGGAGGGGCCAGCTAGCAGCTTTGTAATTTGAAGGTGATAAAACATGTTTCATCTCACCATTATCTTCCATAATGTCCGCAGAATCTATGTGCAAGCAGCACACATTGTGACCTCTGGGTGGCCAATCACAAAAACAAAAGGAAGTTAAGAATTCACTAAAAGGTAAAGTCTCCCTTGCTTGAAAGACAATCGTGTCTGACTCTAGCGTACAATGCTTATCTCCATTTACAGCCAAAGAGCCAGCCCTATCTGCATCTCCAGATGTTTCTGTGGTCATGTGGCAGGCATGACTAGACATTGGAGTGCATGGAATGTTGTTACCCTTCCCGCCAAAGCAGTACCTATTTACCTATTTACAGGTTTTTGCTTTCGGACTGCTAGGTTGGCAGGAGGTGGGACAGACAATGAGCGCTCACTCTGTTGCGCAGCACTTGGGTCTCGAACTGCTGATCTGCCGACCTTCCAGTCATCAAGTTCGGTGTCTTATTCAATGGCAATCCAGCATCTTTGACTTTGTAAGACGGTTTTGCTTCTAATGCTCTCTGCTGCATGGATGGACCCAAAGGTACCAGACCCAGAGAGGATACTTCCTGGATGAGCAGAGGCAGAAGAGGTGTGGAGAGTGACATGACCAGCCAATAATTTCTACTCACGGTTTCCTTTTTAGAGAATAAACCGCTGCACTCTCAATTCCACTTTAAATCCCTTCTTGCACTCTTCATAAATTAAAGCCAAGCTCTTTCCTTTGCGTCCCTCTGCTTTGGCCAACAACCCCTTCTTTCCCTCTTGCTGCTGTATGGATTTCCCAATTATCATCCCACCCTGGAATTAAATATTCCCCGCTGGCTTTGGCTGGATGTTCTTCATGCTTTCTATAATCTTTTTGTAATTACTGAGTATCCCCCAGCGAGCTCCCATTTCTGTCTCCGTGTCTCCGACAAAGAAGTTAATGGGCAAAAAGCATTCTTTCCCCTCAATTGTTGGGGAAGATTTAAACAGATTCAGACCCCAGCAGGGCTGTTCAGTGCTGATCTTTCTCCAAGGAGACCATGTGGCTGTCTTTCCAGGGCTCTTCTGACCCAATGGTGGCCTCCTTCACAAGCTGAAGGCCATGTGTGGTTTGCCAATTGGTGCAGTCCTTGCCATGGTGATGTGCAGAATGGCTGAAGGCAGGCAGAGTTTTTTTCTATGGGCGAGAAGTAAGCTTGGCTGCCAAAACCTGCTCAAGGGTGACAGGATGACTTACCATGCAGGCAGGCCGACGGGGGCATTTTGGACATGATAGTCCAAAACAAGGGACTGCAGTGACTTAGTGGTTAAGATGCTGAACTTGATGACTGGAAGGTCAGCAGGTCAAGACCCGAGTGCTGCACAATGGAGTGAGCTCCTGCCTTTGTCCCAGCTCCTGCCAACCTAGCAGTTCAAAAGCAAGAAATTGCAAGTTGACAAATAGGTGGTACTTTGGTGGGAAAGGTAACAGCGTTTCATGTACTCCAGTGTCTCGTCATGCCTGCCCCGTGACCACGGAAATGTCTGCAGACACAGACAGCACTGGCTCTTTGGCTGTAAACAGAGATTTGCACCACGTAAGCATAGCTGACCCATTTGTGTGGATTCACGGGGACCCCAAAGAGCAAGAACAGTTACTGTTATTATAGAGGCCTGGTGGTGCAAAACTGCTGTATTGCAACAAAAAGGTTGTGAATTCAATCCTGACCAGGGCTCAAGATTGACTCAGCCTTCCATTCTCCCAGGGTCGGTAAAATGAGTACTCAACATGTTGTGGGGGCAAAATGCTCATTAACTTGTGAACCGCCCAGAGAATGCACTAAGTGCTATGGGGTGGCATGTAAGTGTGATTGCTTTGCTTTGTTTTGCTTCCTTGCCAGCCCATGGCAGTGGGGCTCATGGCCATGCCACTTGGCCAAGCTGTGAACCTGGGCTTCCAAACTCACCTGCTCTGACCTTCTGGGGTCTGTGACCATGTGGACACCAGGATCCCTTGGACTTTCTGCCCTGTTGCCCATCCTTCGGAAGAAAGCAGGTGAGGTCTCTTAGCTGCCATGCGCTTACTAAGTTTCCAAAAATGCCCTTTCTTTCAGTTCCATTTCCTGCTGGGCAGATCCTTCCTGTGAAAGGATGTTACTTTTGGAGCTCAACAGACCGAGGGTTGAGGATTTGCAGGAGGAGGAGAGGAAGAAGAAAAAGATGAATGAACGAACGAACGAACGAACGAACGAAAAGCAGTCTCCACCTGTCTGCAGCATCATTGTTCCCCTACTACAGGCAGGCTCTTCAGCAAAGTTTTTTCAGCCACGTCGCTATTTGCGCTGCAGCCTTCAGTCTGTCAACTCCTCATTTGTAAACTGGAACAATGGTGCCCCTACTCTAGACTTAGGCATGCACATTCTTCCATGTCTCTCTTTTGTATCTGAGGGTAACAAGCAGCTCTATTTTCTTCTCCTTTCCTTTGTGACGGTGAGACATTGTCTGTCTCAAAAAGAGTTTTCTTATTACTGAGAACATTTGGGATGCAAGCAAGCAAGCATTAGATGGTTTGTTTTTAAATGTGTAAATAACCACCTACCCATTCCTTCTTTGTGCTGGAATGGGATTGTGGTTTGTTCCTCAGAGGGAAAAGACACTAGTTTTAGGCGGAGGCTTTTTGCACAAATCACAGAGACCTTGGGAGGAGAAAGAATGCATCTCCTTGTCTCATGGTAGAAATGAGGCATCTTATAAGATAGGGTGCCCAAACTATGGCCCAGGACCCAGATCCGGCCCCTGATGCTATTTCATCTGGCCCATGCCACCCTCATTGCTCCCAAAAGCAGGAGAAAAATGTGCCCATATGGGCATGCTTTACTTCACTTTCTGTGTGGTTTTAGTGTATGGGACCAAAGACAACAGAACAGCCGAAGGGTTGGCTTAACACAGGTTTATTGCATGATGATCCGGTGGAACATGAGGTAATGGCGGTGATACATCTCAATATATACAGTGGCATTATACATTTGAATCTTGTAGCACGGTAGCTCATTGGCTGCTACCGGCGTGGCCTCGCCCAGGCACGCCTCTCTTCAGTAGTTCTTTCTCCTCCTGATTAATGCGGGGAAGGTTTTCCCGCGGCTGTCCGTGATTGAGCAATGTGAACCATGTGAGACTGAACGCTCGCAGCTGCCCTCTATGGGCTGCTTGCTCGCGTTCCTTTACAGCTGAGATACATTGTATTTGGAGTGGTTACATTCTTATCTTTCCAGTACAGTGAACATGCATACATAACATCCCTCCCCCCTAGGATGGGACGAAGTCCCGCAACCATTGTGGCTTGCCGCACGTGCGCTTGGGGCGTGCATGCGCCTGACCTAGTACAGGAGAGCCTGTGATCCCTGGCTCCGTGGGTGCTTGTCCTGCAACGGAAGACGGGGATTCGTTAGTGGCTCCGTGGGGCGTCCGTGCCTGCCTTGCGCTGGGGGATGGGAATGGAATGAACAGCTGGGAAGTGAACCCCTGCCTGTTGCCTGCGGACCCTGGGGACCCTCCCATTACGAATCTCGGGACCGACGAGGATGCCCTCGTGGTCCCGCTGCCTCCTGCTATCCGTTCGGGGGATCTTGAGACTGTGGTGGGCGGATTTGCCTTCGCCTCCTGTCTTGGGGGTGTTGGTCTCCGGGGAGCTGGCGCTATGTTACACTCTAACTCGCAGGGGTTGGGACTGGACATACCAGGGGCTGAACTGAAACCCCTCTTTTTGCTAGGACGGGTGGGGGACCACTCCGCTAACTCACCCTGGTACGGAAAATCAAAATCTAATTCGCTTGGGGGATCTGAGTCTGGGGGAAGATTCCTCGAGATATGTATGAGTTCGGGGCCCTTTCCTTCCGCCGAGAACTCCCGCATGATATCTGCAAGGACAGATTCCCTTTCCTCCCCCCTTGGTGGGGACCCATGGCCCCTTTTCCCTCCCCCTTGGGCTAAACGGGTGGGGGAGTACCCTAACGTTGAATCGTGGTTTCCTCCGTTCGCGTCCTCCTCTCCGGGGACCCTGCGCCTGAACTGGTCCGCGTGTCGCCTCCACAGGAGGCCTGTACTGGTCTCCACGCGGTATGAAACGGGGCCGGTTTGTTCTATTACAGTGCCCGGCACCCAGGCTGGCCCCGCGCTGGCGTAGTTCCTGCAATGCACGGGGGCACCTACGCTGAAACTCTTTGTGGGTTCCATCCCTACGTTCCGCCCATTGTCCTCTACCCTCGTGGGGTCTAGTCTGGAGATTACCGTGGCCAGCTTCCTGCGCATTAACAGTTCCGCGGGGGAGTACCCTGACTCCAATGGGGTGACCCTGTACCGTAGCAGGAATTGGCACACTTGTAGGTCGAGACCCATGCGCCGCAGCGCGTCCTTTGTGGTGCGCACGAGGCGCTCTACTTGGCCGTTGGTGGCTGGGTGGAACGGGGCGGAGGTGATGTGCCGAATGGCGTTGAGATCCATGAATGCCCTGAACTCGGTGGACGTGAAACAGCTAGCGTTATCGCTGACGAGGGTGTCGGGTAAACCGAACGTGGAAAAGACCCTCCGTAACTGTTTAATTGTTGTGGCCGAGGAGGTGCTCGAGACTGGAATGACCTCCAACCACTTGGAGAACGCATCCACCACAAGGAGGAAAAGTGCTCCCCTGAACGGGCCAGCAAAGTCTACGTGTACCCGGGACCAGGGCCCCCTTGCTGTGTCCCACTCCCTATGTGGTAAACGAGCCTCTTCCGGCCTGGAGCTTTGGCACGCTTCGCAAGTGCCGACCATGTGCTCGATGTCGGCGTCTAGCTGGGGCCACCAAAAGTAACTGCGGGCTAGTGCCTTTGAGCGGACGATCCCCGGGTGGCTGACGTGCAGTAGTTTAAGCACCCTCGGCCGGAGGGACGTGGGGATCACTACCCGCTGTCCCCACAAAAGGCAACCCCTCTCTAGGGACAACTCTAATTTTTTCTTGAAAAATGTGTCGAATTCCGCTGCTGGGGAAGACACGGGCCACCCTTTCTGCACCCAGGAGCTAACTGGCCGGTCGCTTTGGCGATGTCGGCCGGTACTACCGGGGGGGAGTCTAGGACCTCTATCATTAAGACCTGGTGGTCCCTCTCTTCCTCGCCCACGTGGCAGCAATCCCGGGGAATGGGGGACCTCGATAGGGCATCCGCGTGGCTGATCTCCTTCCTGGGCCGGTACACCAACGCGTGCTGATACGCGTTGAGAAAAATGGCCCACCTGAGCATTCTCGGGGAAAGGATTTGTGGTGTGGGCTTATCTGCGGTGAAGATGCCTAGTAAGGGCTTATGGTCGGTCACTATGGTGAAGGGGCGGCCATACACAAACTCATGAAATTTCTTGGTGCCCGCAATTATCGCTAACGCTTCCCTGTCTGTCTGGGCGTAGTTTCTCTCTGCTTGGGACAAGGACCTGGAGTAGAACGCTATCGGGGCCTCCCTCCCGTTTTCCAGCACGTGGCATAACACCGCCCCCACCCCCACCGGGGATGCATCGCATATCAGGACCACCGGGCATTTGGGATTGAAGTGGGTCAGTACGGCATCGGATGCCAGGAGTTGTTTCAGGTCAATGAAAGCCTTCTCATGGTCGTCGCCCCACTTCCATGCCTCGTCCTTTTTTAACAACTTGTGTAGCGGTTCTGCCACGGCTGCCTTCCGAGGAAGGAAGGAGTGGTAGAAGTTGAGCAGTCCGAGGAACGACTGCAGCTCGGGCTTGGAGGTGGGGCGAGGGGCCTTCTTGATGGCGGCCACCTTGGATTGGGACGGCCTTATTCCCTCGGGAGTAACACGGAACCCTAGGAACTCAACCTCAGTTGCGAAGAAAACGCATTTGTCTTTCCGCAACCGCAACCCCGCTTTTTCGAATATTGCCAGGACCTTTCCCAACCTTTTTGCCAATTCGGCCCGGCTCCCCCCTGTTATCAATACGTCATCAAAGTAGGGTAACACCCCCTCCAACCCCTTCAGGAGGCGTTCCACGAGTGACTGGAAGATCCCGGGCGCCGAATTCACGCCGAACTGGAGGCGCGTCACCTGGAGCGCCCCTTTGTGGGTGACTATGGTCTGCGCAGCAGCTGCGGCGGGGGTCACCGGGAGTTGCTGGTAGGCTTGGGCCAGGTCGAGTTTGGCGAAACACCTCCCCCCATGTAACCTGGCCAGTAAGTGGCTGACTACCGGCACCGGATACGCATTAGGGCGGATCGCCTTATTGATGGTGCACTTGTAATCAGCGCATATGCGGACCTCCCCGTTGGCCTTGAGCGCTGTTACAATTGGAGTTTCCCACTCCGCAGAATCAACAGGAACAAGAATCCCCTGGCCCACCAATTTGTCCAGCTCCGCCTCTATCTTGTCCTTTAGTGCGAAAGGCACTCTGCGCGGCTTTAGCCTGATTGGTCGTACTCCCGGGTCCAGGTCGAAAGTCACCGGGGGGCCCTTGAATTTCCCCAGTCCCTTTTTGAAAACCTCGGGGTGCGCGTCACACACGCTCTGTATTGGATCAGTCCCGGCGGCGTGTACTCCAACGGTGTGCACCCCCCCAATGAATAAACCCAGGGGCTGGAACCATTGAGTCCCGAGGAGGCTGCAATTACCTCCCTTGAGGATGACTAGGGGGAGCGTTGCGGCGTGCTTTTTGAATTGGACCTGGAACTTCCCAACCCCCAACACCGGAATGCGGTTCCCTTGCACGTCCTTCAGCGTGGACCTCAACGCTTTGAGTTTGGGCCGCACGTGGGGGGCAATTTTCAGGAACTCTCCCTGGGAGATGATAGAGTAAGAAGAACCCGAGTCCACCTCCATCCTAACAGGGGCCCCTTGAATTACTACCTCAACGAAGTATCGGTGGTGTCCCGCGGACACGCTGAACACCGGGGCGTCGTCCTCGCTGTCGTCGGAGATGCGCCCTACTCCGTCCCGCTTCCTCGTGGTCCGGGTGCCGTCCTTGGGCCTCGTGGTGCGGCTCTCGTCCTTGGGCCTCGTGGTGCGGCTCTGCCTCGCCGAGCGGTCTGGCGAACTCCTCCTGGTCTCGCGCCGTTTCCTGCAGGCCTTGGCGATGTGCCCGTGCTGGCCGCAGTTGTGGCACTCGGCCTTGCGGAACGGGCATTTGGCGCGGGAGTGGGTGGCACCGCAGCCGTCGCAGCGCCGGCCTTCCTTCTGGACCTTCCGGACGTCCTCGTCGTCGCCGCTTTCCGTGGACGAGTCTGAAACTCGCCGGGCCGCGTGCACCGAGCTCTCTGCCTTGGCAGCTTTCGGGTGCCAGTCCTGGAGCTCTTGCACCCCGGCCGTCGTGGCTTCCGCGGCCTGTGCCGCGTCTAGGACTTGTTGCAGCGTGGGGGGCGGCTCCTGTTTCATCAGCGCGCGCTGAGTTTCGGTGTCCCTCAGGCCGCAGAGCAGGCAGTCCCGGAGGGTGACTTCTGGGGTCTCCCACTTGCATGGGCCGGCGGCCAGTCGCAGGGCCGCTGCGAACTCGGCGACCGATTCCCCGGGCGCTTGGACTCGCCTCCAGAACGCGCTCCGAGCGGGGAACATCGCTATCGCGGGCCGGAGGTGGGCGCGCAACACCGCCAGGAGCTCCTTAGCTTTGAAGTCGCTCACCCTCCTCGGCGCGATCAGGTCCACCAAGGTCCTCTTGGTCTCGTGCCCGAGCATGCGGACGAAGATGGCCCTCTTCTTGTCCTCATCTGAAACTTCGAGCTCCACCAGCGCTCCATTGAAGTCTATCTCAAACAGCTCCAAGTCTCCCGGCTTCTTGATCTCGTAGCCGGCGCATGTCTTGGTCCCGTGGGCAGCCATGATCCCACCTTCGTCGCCAATTTAGTGTATGGGACCAAAGACAACAGAACAGCCGAAGGGTTGGCTTAACACAGGTTTATTGCATGATGATCCGGTGGAACATGAGGTAATGGCGGTGATACATCTCAATATATACAGTGGCATTATACATTTGAATCTTGTAGCACGGTAGCTCATTGGCTGCTACCGGCGTGGCCTCGCCCAGGCACGCCTCTCTTCAGTAGTTCTTTCTCCTCCTGATTAATGCGGGGAAGGTTTTCCCGCGGCTGTCCGTGATTGAGCAATGTGAACCATGTGAGACTGAACGCTCGCAGCTGCCCTCTATGGGCTGCTTGCTCGCGTTCCTTTACAGCTGAGATACATTGTATTTGGAGTGGTTACATTCTTATCTTTCCAGTACAGTGAACATGCATACATAACAGTGGTCCAGATGAAATGGTGTCAGGGGCCAGATCTGGCCCCCAGGCTGTAGTTTGGGCACCCCTGGTTTAAGCAGAGAAAATGGCAGCTTAAAATCTTTCTCATCCTGTTACAAAACAGATTGCAAGGTTTTACTTCTACTTTCGGTGTGAAGAACCACGTGAACAGCCTGCTGAACCATGACCGGCCCGCTGAACCATGTGACCGGCCCATGGCCTGAAAAGTTTGGGCACCCCTGTTATAGGAGTTGGACCCTAAGTAAGACTGAGTGCAGAAGAATAGACCCCTTTGAACTCTGTGGTGCTGGAGAAGACTTTTGAGAGTCCCCTGGGCTGCAAGGAGATCAAATCAATCGATCATAAAAGAAATCAACCCTGGGTGCTCCTTGGAAGGACAGATCCCTTCGTACTTTGGCCACCCAATGAGAAGAGAGGACTCACATGAGAAGGCCCTGATGCTGGGAAAGATCGAAGGCAACAGGAGAAATGGGTGGCAGAGGATGGGATGGGTAGACGGCAGCATTGACACAGTGGGCATAGATCTGGAAAGAATTGAGGAACTCAGTGACTGCAGCAAGTATTAATCACTGCCCTATCTTTCAAGGTTTTTTGGGTGGGGTGGGGTGGGGGAAATCAACCACTTGGGTTGCATTCCTAAAAGCTCACAGATTAGGTCTCATGGAAAGGGCTTTGCTACTAATGAAGACCATTTGTCGCAGAATTGATCATGCGTGGGAGATAGGTGGATCCAGGTGGACAAAACTGAAGACAATATTTAACCATAACAGTGGGGGGGGGGGGGGGGAGAGAAACTGACGTATAAAAATGAGGAAAGGTTCAAGGAATCCTTTGGGGAACTTTCTGCATGCCTCCTCCCCCCCTTCCAAAGCCACTTGAAAGCAGCACAGAGTTCTGGTTGCAGCATGCAGTCCATGTGCACTTATTCACCCTGCTGCTTTTGTGATGGATTTCTCCAGTCCTTATGGCCTCTGAATTACAATCTGAAACATGCAGATAGAAAGGTTGCAAAGTGCTTCCAGGCTCTCATATGTTGAGAATTGGGCAACTTGGGGAGGGGGGGCATGCCGGGGAGGGGGTCCCCAGTGCCTCTTGGCTTCTTTGGCTTGTTTTATATATATATATATATATATATATATATATATATATATATATATATATATATATATATATATATATATATATATATATATATATATATATATATATATATATATATATATATATATATATATATATAATTCATAAATTACTAAATATAACATGAACACATGAACATAACATCACAGCATAGCACTATAACAACACAATAACGTAACTCATATGAAAAAGGAGATATAATAAGTGTGCATCCTTCACCTAGAGACTAACGCGTTCTATTTTCCCCCCAATGTTAGTAGTTTTCTCTTTCTCCATCGCCCCTATTTCCAAAAACCAGCTGATTCTTGACCAGGTTTTACCCCTTTTCCTCTGACCAGCACCTAATCGATAAATTTTCCCCCAAATGACTTTAGATTCATCTTCATTTCCTAGTCCTTTTTTTGAAAAAAAAATTAAACATGTTAATTTCTCATTCAAAGCCATATGCCAAAGTTCTTTATACCTGTCCTCTATCTTAAAGTTTGTATTTGCCTTCCAATGTTTAGCCATGAGTAGACTTGCAGGGGGTGGTGGTGGTGGTGAGTATTCCCTTCACCTACCTGGTATTTCTTTTTCTGATACCTGGGAGTGGGGGTCCCAGTGGCCCTTGGCTCCTTTGGCTTTGACCCAGGCAATCGGCTGAGAAGCAAGCTGGTCCTTTTGGGGGAAGATATCCCAAGAACCTTCTCTCCCCCCTTCTAGTTATCTCAGGGAGTTTGCTTGTCAAAGGGGTGAGAGCCCTATAGCCCTTATGCTAGCCTATTTGGACGGGGGTGGGGGGAGAGACTCCCCAGCCCCTTTCCACATTATCTGAGGAAATATGTGGTTCTGTTGAATCTGTAAGGGTTTAAAAGCAGAATGATTGACATACAGGCATCGCAGTACGTCCTGGGGTGGGCAGAGCTTCTCAAATGTCTTCAAGGGCAGCCCTACACACAGGGCAGGGCAGGAGAGCCAAGGGGCTCATGCAGTGCAGGATGAAATGAGGTCTTGCCTTTTTGATCTCTGAGACTATTCTTCCCTTTCGGACCCTGACTATGAGGTCTTGCTTGAGAAGGAGGAGATGGGGCTGTTTGCATGCACACAAGCCCAGGTTCAGTCTCCAGTTGAAGCAGGGCTGGTGAGATTCTAAGGGAAAGCATTGGAAGAGAACCCATTTCCCACTACATCCAGAGACAACGACTAAAGTGGTTTTGCCCATGTAGAGAGAATGTCTTGGAATGCCATACCTTGTAAGGCATCATGTGTGGAAACAGGAGAAGGACAAAGACCAGGAGGCAGACCCAGAGGAAGAAGGTGGAGAGAGAACATCAAAGAAACATGATAAGAACACCAAATAACACCAGTGGAGACCACTAGAAGTGCCAGAGCAAGAACCTTGTATCTCCCTCGACACCTGATGGGGAAGAAGAAGAATGAGGAGGAGAAGGAGCTGATGATGATGAAGAAGAAGAACCACCACCACCACCACCACCACCACCACCACAGCTGGACTAACTAAGTGGCCCAACGGCTGTACACAGCAAGGGCAATGTGATACGTAAAATGGGTCCATCTGATTTTCCGGTCCAGAGCCACCGTCCATCGGCCTTAGGCAGAGTAGCTGACACGGGGCAAGGAGCTGCTTCCAAACTCCCGCAGGGATGTCGTCGCACAATCTTTTGCTAGGCAGACCTTTGTGCTAATGGCAGCCACACAAACAACTTTGTACGTCCTTTAGGGCAACGTGCTGCAGCTCCATTATTTATTTACATGTTTACAGAGTGGCAAAGTGAGCATTTTTCTATTATTAGTCTTGTTGTTGCTCTTCTGCCTTGAACACAAAATAAAAATAGCCCAATTGGGCAAGCAAGCAAACAAAAAGTGACACTTTAGAGCAAGGGTGCCCAAACTTTTCGGTTCATAGGCTGGCCACATGTGGTTCAGGGCGCGCTTTTTACTTCCGCTTCCGGGAGCGACGAGGGCTTCATGGGCCGGATGAATTGGCATTGGGGGGCCGGATCCAGCCCACAGGCCGTAGTTTGGGCACCCCTGCTTTAGAGTGAAGGTTGGCAGGATGCCAACAGAACTGAAATGGGTGGAGAGAGAGAGAGATAGAGAGACAACCTTTGACAACACATGCAGCAAAAATATGCTTTACTATAATTACCTGGGAGATAGCCAGTGTGGAGCAGTGGATTAAGTGATGGACTAGGACAGGGGTGCCCAAACGTTTTGGGCCATGGGCTGGTCACATGTTTCAGCGGGCCGGCCACGTGGTTCAGCGGGCCAGTCATGTGGTTCCTCCCACCAGAAGAGGAAGTAAAACGCACCTTGCAATCTGTTTTGCAATAGGATGAGATAGATTTTAGATGCCATTTTCTCTGCTTAAACCAGGGGTGCCCAAACTATGGCCCACAGGCGCATCTTGCTTCTGCTTTCGAGAGCAATGAGGACAGCACGGGCTGGATGAATTGGCATCAGGGGTATGATCTGGCCCATGGGCCATAGTTTGGGCATCCCTGGACTGGGACTCAGAAAGGCCTGGGTTTGAATCCCTGCTTAGCTATGGAAGCTCATTGGAGGTATGGATCTGGTAAACTGGCTCCTTAAATGCCTCACTTACTTTGAAAGCCCTGTAAGGGTCTTTATCAGTCCTTTCCAACTGGATGGCACTTATACACCACGTAGTTAGCTTATGATGTGTTATTTCCACTACAGAAGAGCTCCTTTTGTGGCCAGGGTCAGAGTGAGGCATCAGAGGCCAACAGCTCATAGCAAAACCTCTTTGTCTAGAGGCAGTATATCTCTCTTTGTTTCTATGAGTGGCTTGGCTTGGGGTGGGGGTCACCAAACCTTTGGTTCCCCCCCCCCCCCAATGGATGAGCCCTGTTGATGTCGCACTCAAGGCACCAGGGCAAAGATAATGCCACATCTTTTTCCTGGCAGGGTCCAGTTGATTTAGTTGAACTGTAAATGGAAGACAGAAGCCATAAACCACCTTCGGTACAGATGTACGTGGCATGATGTGACACCACACCCCCTCCCACTGTGTAGTGCTGTAAGTATCAACTAATTTTAAATGAAATCGCCAGCTAGCGTGGCTGCACTCAGAGAAATCATTATAATGGCTGTGCCTGCAGTACTTAATTTTGAAAACCACGCTTCTTTTTATCATTTAGAGAAGAAGGGGAAAAAATTATAACAATTTATGTCTTGAGCAAACACTACCAAAAGCATCCTTCCCGAGCCTCCACGACTCTTCCAGAGCTTTTCCTGGAGCTTCTATCAGAACACAGGGGCTGATGTGGTGGATCAGTTACATGCTCGGCTGAGGCTGGGGAAATCCTGGTTTCCCCAGAGCTATAAAGCCCACTGGGGCACCTTGGACCAGTCATGCCCTACCTCAGAGGGTTGTTGTGATGATAAAAGAGCAAAACTGGAGGAGGAGGAGAGCCACTGATGCTGGTTTGACCTCCTGGGAGGAAATGTGGGAATTAGCTTAGTGCTTAGTCTTAGCTTGGGGCCTGCAGTGGCTCCGTGGCTAAGACACTGAACTTGATGACTGGAAGGTGAGCAGGTCAGCAGTTCGAGGCTCAAGTGCTGCATTGATGGAATGAGTTCCTGTCTCTGCCCCAACCCCTGCCAATAGCAGTTCAAAAGCAAACAATTGCAAGTAAATAAATAGGCACTGCTTAGGCAGGAAAGGTAACAGCTTTTCATGCACTAGTCATGCCTGCCAAATGTCCACAGATACAACTGGCTTTCAAGTGAGGGTGACTTTTACTTTTATGTAGCTAAAAGACCCGCAAAATTCCCCAGGGGAAAGCTTTGCATTTCTTAGCTCAGAGTTTAGACAGCTCTTTATTATTTTCCTTAGGATGGTGGCAGAAATAGAATAATGATCTTTTAAGTTCTGCTTTTTAACTTTGACATTTTGGAATGCTTTGAAACGTTTTGCTTTCGGAACCTTTCCACTCTTTTAACTATTTTTTTTTTACTTTTCGGTAAGTTGTCATTTTTTACCTAAGGAGGGCAGATGTGTGTAGAGACGTTCGCCTTGGCTGGAAGCCTGCCTGCTACACATGGTCCTGCCTGGTCTGGTTGCTATTAGCCAGGAATAAGAAAACCTAGAAGGGTCTCGGCTCTCCAGGTGTTCTTGGACTTCAATTAACAGAAGCCCAAGTCAGCATACCTGCCGATCAGGGCTTCGGAGAATTAAGGTCTAAGAACATCTGGAGAGCCAAGTTCAAGGACCCCCTGCCCTAGACCTAAATCAGTGGTGGTGAACCTTGGCAGTCCAGTTGTTCTTGGACTCTAATTCCCAGAAACCCAAGTCGGTGCGCCTGCTGATCTGGGAATTGAAGTCCAAGAACAGCTGGTCTCCCATGGTTCACCACCATGTCTCTAAGTAGATGTTCCATGCACCTTGAAGCAGCAAGGGTTTCTAAAATGGCTTCAGGAAAAGGTGGTGAGATTAAAATAGATTGGAAGGGTGCTTTTTCTAGTCAAATTCATTCAGCTTCCCCGGGTGGTTTAGTGGTTAAGATGCTGAGCTTGGAGAGTGGAAGTTTGAGTTTCGATACCCGAGGGTGGCACCTCGGGGGACATGAAAGGAGCTTCATTTGGGCATCCCCTGAGTGGCATTTCTCCAGCAAAAAACAACAACATTTCAATCCAGAGTAATCTTTGACATTCAATTATTATTGTAGTCAAATTCATAGAATTAACTCCTTGGATTTGTTACATGGAGTAATGAAGTAAATGCCCAAATTGGGGCTAATCCATACTGGATGATGATGTAAAACACAGAGGACGTAACTGAGCCCAACTCTTGGGACCCATTCCTTCTCACCTAGAAAAATTGTTCCTCTACTCTGATAGCGCCAACAGAAGAAACATCCGAGGCAAACGTTCTGCCAGACAATGGCCTTTTAAAGTCTCCATCAAGCAGTGCCTGCTTGTTTGAGGTGCCTTATCACGAAAACACCCTGGCCCTCATGAAAGGATGATGATGAAAGAAGCTGCTATTTTTTTCCAGGGGGGAGGGCAGGGTTCACATTGCAACTGATGGCATCAGATGGCCAGTTTGTGGAATTCAGCTGCAGAGCAACCAAATTACTCTGGGGACATTAAGGCAGGGCATGGATTAACCTGAACAAATTTAATCTCTCTAGTTTCCCTTTAATAATCCTATGAAAGGTTAGGGCAGGGGTGCCCAAACTATGGCCCATGCTCTACAGAACAAACAAACCCTAACCCAGGGGTACTCAAACTTTTTTGACCATGGGCTGATCATGTGGTTCAGGGGACTGGTCACTATGGCCCATGGGCTGTATCTGGCCCCTGACACCAATTCATCTGGCCCATGAAGCTCTTTTACTTCTGGGAGTGATGAGGGCTTCGTGAGCTGGAAGAATTGGCATTGGGACCAGATCCAGCCCACAGGCCACAGTGACCAGCCCCCTGAACCATGTGACTGGCCTGTGAACTGAAAAGCTTGGACACCCCCTGGGTTAGGCTTTGTTTGTTTGTTCCGTAGAAGATGAGGTTTCTCTAGTTATAGAAGCTCCCTCACCTCTTTCCCTGTGATCTTTGGAGGTGGAGGAGATGCATGAGAGTTAAACTAATCGGAAGATGTGGCAGATTTTTTATCATGTTAGAAGCACACAAAGGTGCTTTTTGAATTGAAAGGATTTTATCTGGAGGGACTCCGCTCAGGGTGTCATGAACTTGGGAAAAAATTCTTTATTTTAAGTTACAGTACTTGTCACTGCTTCTCAGTTTGAGACATCATTGGGATGAGTGCCTCTAGTGGTCAGCGAAAGCACTGAGAGGGAATCTCGAAGTTCAATGCACTTGCTTGAACTCTGAAACTCAAGTTCATTGTCCTTTTGAACTTGCGGTCATTCACCTCACCAGAAAGGGAGGGGGAGTGAGAAGGAGAGGTTGGCACTTTGCCAACAAGCCCTGACCTTGAAAAATTTTGAAGCGATAAGGCTTTATCTCAAGATCTTGCCCCAAGGACACCTCTAAATTCCATAGGAGGAGGAGGAGGGGGAAATTGTGTATAAAAACCCCTGAATTCAGTTAGAAAGGGATTTCATCAGATAAGAGCAGCCTTGCTGGAAGAGGCCACAGGAGCCCATGATCCAGCCCAGCCTTCTGTCTCACAGAGTGGCTCACCATTGGCTTCAGGGTATTATTCCCAAGCAGATGCCTTCACCTGCTTAGGATTCCCTGGACATGGCATTTATTGAGAGATATCCTGCCTATCTCTCCAACCTGGAGGTTGTCCTTAGGTATCCATAATTATAGCTATTGAGACCCTTTGGGCACCCAAAGCAAAAAAACCCAATTACATTTATAAACTGATGGTGTCTGAACTCTCGGCGACAAACCAGGAAAGGGACCTTGGTGACTTGGCAGACAGCTCAATGAAGGTGTTAACCCAATGTGCCTCAGGAGTGAAAAAAGCAAACTCAATGCTAGGGATCATTAGGAAGGGTATAGAAAATAAGTCAGCAAGTGTCATTTTGCCTCTTTATAAATCTATGGTGAGGCCCCATCTGGAACACTGTGTACAGTTTTGGTCGCCATACCTCCAGAAGGATATTATGGAGTTGGAGAAAGTGCAGAGGAGGGCAACCAGAAGGATGATGAGGAGACTGGAAGACCTTCCTTACCATCTGAGGCTGCAACGGTTGGGCCTCTTCACTCTTGAACGACGACGTCTAAGAGGTGACCTGATTGAAGTTTATAAAATCATGCACGGTGTGGACAAAGTAGAGAAGGAAAAACTGTTTTCCCTATCGCACAACACTAGAACTAGGGGCCACTCCATGAAACTTTTGGGTGCTAGTTCTCAAACAAATAAGAGAAAGTACTTTTTCACCCAGAGGATTACTGGTCTATGGAACTCCCTGCCAGAAGAAGTGGTGACAGCTGTCAGTCTTGACAGCTTTAAGAAAGGATTAGACAAGTTCATGGAGGACAAGGGTATCCATGGCTATAATTATTATGGACACCTAAGGACAACCTCCAGGTTGGAGAGAGAGGCAGGATATCTCTCAATAAATGCCATTTCCAGGGAATCCTAAGCAGGTGAAGGCATCTCCTTGGGAATACCCTGAAGGAAATGGTGAGCCACTGTGGGAGACAGAAGGCTGGACTGGATCATGGGCTCCTGTGGCCTCTTCCAGCAAGGCTGCTCTTATGTTCTTATGAATTTACAGTTAATCTAAATGTAACACTATCTCCAGCTGTAGGTTTACACTTTTGGTGCTGTTTTGTTCTCTATTGGCACTTAGCAATAAGGATGTAATATTGGTTTTGTGCCTAGAGGCCAAGAGGATCAGTGAAATTAACTGGAAAACTGAAGACCAATTGACAGTTTCTCTGGGGCTATCAAGAATTTGCCAATTAATGCTAATGGAAAAAATATATATTTTCGTATTCACTTCTTAAGATCTGTGGGAATTGACATTGCCTTTTCGGATACTTGGCTTCCTTTTATTTTGTACTTACCTTCATTGGGTTGTTCTATGTCTCCTTTCAAAAATCTTGGTAACTAGAGAGATAAGTCCTTTCTTAATCTAGGCAAAGGTCACCTGCGGATTCCGCATGCCCAATTGGCATAATCAGCCCCTGGCAGAGGTTACACCAGCGAAGAAGGTTCCTGGTCACTGGCCCTTGCCAGTATGGAAATCGGGGGGGTGGATTAATAATCAGAGGGTTTATTCACCCACATCTGACCTGACCAGCGATCCGGCTGAGAGAAGCAGATCACTAACCTCCATTACGTATTAAGCAATTACTGACTCACAGATCAGCCAAAGCTCTAGTGTAAATAGAGGCCATATTTACACTGGTGTAAGCCTCGAACAATGGTTTTTCCCCTGTCAGTGTTTGCCTTAGTTAATTAACTTCCCCAAGAGAGGTTCTCAATTAACCCGGGTAAATGGGTGATGTGATTTTCTGTCAGATGACGATTCTACCATGCGCAGCCTTGAACATAATATATACTGATGATTTTCCCTCAATAAATCACTGGTCTTCGCTCCATCTTGCCTCATGTCATTACTCGACCAGTCTCCTCCGGGACCTCAAGGGCCGCTTCACGGCCCCAATCCTACATCTGGTGACCCCGAGACGTGATCTTACCCGAGAGTAAGCGATCACACGGTCCGGTTCTGCGCTCGAACCGCGTCCACTCATCCCGGAGGACAGCGCGGCAGCCCGGTTGGTAAGCCAGCTGATCGGCGGCGAGGCATTACAGAAGAGGCATCCTACAGCTTGCTCCCGACTTTCGTGGCGGCTTGCAGTAACGGAAAAACGCGTTCCGCTCAGGTTCAGCTGTGAACCCCTGACAGCGCAGAGGCCACCGAGGGCCCGTGGCAGCAGGCCACGCTCCGAGCTCTACCCAGACTATCGTTGCCAAAACCTATTGCCTGAACTTCAGACGCGTCGACTCGTCCCGAGGAGGAATCTTCGGAGGACCCCGCAGGTAATATGGGGACTTGTCCTCAGCGGCAACGTCCATCCGCTAGCCAAAGAACTCATGAGGAAGAGTTCAAAATCCTGGCCAGGGTATTTCAGTTGCGTTTTCACAGCGGAGAGCTAACGAGACTTTTGGTGTACCTAAGGGAACACTGCCTGCTTTACCCAGAAGTAGGTACGCTAACCCTTCAGCTCTGGGATCAGATAGGAGACTGCATTCAGCAACCCCCGAAAGTTCCAGAAGGCATAACTCGCACATGGAGCAAATGTAGGAAACTTTTAGCAGAGGTAGATCCAGTCCGGATAGAGACCCAGAAACCCCCAGCGCAGTCAGAACCATCAGCCCCAAGGAGTCTCTATCCGTCATTTCAGCTTAAGCAGGGCAGTGTAGGGAGCATTCCCTCAGTGACAGCTGCAGACGTCACTGAAGGAATTCATGGCATGAGAGGCCCCGGCGCTTCTCTGACAGTTAAAAGTTCCCTGCCAATTAAGAACTCCATTCAGCGCATGGGTGAGGAAGATCCATTCACGGGGAAATTGCCAGTGGCACAATTAGCTAGCGCCCAACTGCTGTGTTCAGCCTATCTGAAGGCAGGCACACGTTCAGGCAGGGCTGCTCAGCGCCCACTGCTCACGGAAATCTGCACGGCCCCTTGCCACGCAGGGCTCCAGAGCAGACCCATTGCCACACTCAGGCGCAGAGCAGTGCCAAAACCCCAAGGCGCCTGCTTCCAGTGTGGAAAAATGAGACACCTTAGAAGAGAATGCCAATCTAGACCAGGCAGATCTTCAAAAGGTTGTCTTAATACCAAATGGCCACGCTGGCACTGGAAAGGAGGCAGCACCAAGATCTGCGAGTCCGGCCCTCCGGCATGTATCTGGCCCAGGCTAGAAAGGAGGCAGCCATCGCCCTGGCTATGCCAGAAGAACCATCCCAGCAATAGTACCCCGAGTTCCCCCAGGGAACCTACTTGTCTTGCCTTGGAAGTAGCCCAGAGAAACTCACCCCTAAGTAGAAGCACCCAGATGGTTGTAAATAGCCAGCTGTGTATAAGTCATCTCCTCATGTGTAAGATAGAACATTGCAGATCAGGGGAGGAATGTGCGAATGCGTAAATAAATGTGTGTATGCATGGTGCACCACTGAATGTATGACTGCAAGAACTGTGTATGATTGCAAAAGCCTTGTCTCTATGACCACAGTATGATTGAAAAAGTGTTCCTTGTGTGTAACTGCGTGGTAATGCCACTGTGAAAATATGTGTTAAACAGTTTGCACTCTGCTCATGGGCAGGAACTATTTAAGGTTTGAGAAAGCATGGTGAGCAAAACCCCTTTGCCTTGCCTGCTTAGCAGCTTAAGGGCAGCGAAGGCAGGAGGATGGAAAAGGGGGGGGGATCCTAACCTGCAATAGGGCAAAGTGACCCCCCTTCTTCCCTTGAGACTTTTTTCTTTGTCAAAGGATTAAGCCACTCTTGGAAACCGGTTTTGCAATCCTTGCCACTCAGGAAAACAGATTTTTCTTTTCAGAAGCGCTATCTGAAAACAAAAATCACTTCTATGAGTTCTCCTCACTAGATCATAAACTATGGGGCCCCTCCCTACGTCTGTGTTCCTCAAACACCCATCTCTGTGTTTTAAGGTGTCTGAATGTCTCTTAGCGTCTTGAAGTCATGTGTCTCACTAGGAGTGAGAGAATTGCATTGTCTTCATGTGTGTACTGTGTTATCATCTTGTAACCTCGGTTCTCAACCCTTTAAAGTCAGGGGCCAAGTTCCGGGGCCTCAGGCAGCTCTGGGGGTCCAGACAGCCATCCTGCCCTTCCTTCGCCGCACAGCCCTTCTTGGCTTGGTGGAGGTAGTAGTGGCAGAGCAACATGGGCCGCATCTGGCCCACTTACCCACATCTGGCCGCGGGTTGAGAATCGTTCTAACTCTCCTTCATTCTCTTAAGGAAGATACTGTTCTGGTATTTTGACTTTAATCTGTGCAAAGTAACTCACTCATTGTACCCCTTTCACAGGAAAAAGCACGCAAACATTCTTGCACTCTGTATATTCAGAACCTTTTTTACAGGAACAAAACTCCTCTCCAGGCCTTAATAGTAACCAATTTATTTCTTCCTACAGTCTTAAATTGCTTCCTTTCACAGGGTCCAGAGTTAATTACTGGTAGGGATCCCTTAAAAGAAGTCTTAATTACCTGACCTAATCTGATTTCGTTATGATAAGAGTTGCTGCATTCTCATTGTGCTAACGTCTGACTTGTCTTTCCTCCTTTCCTCCTTTCGCCAGTGGAACTCCCTGCTGGAAATGTTTAACTTGTGTGTCGTTTCATTTTTGTGTATTATTTCCTTACAGCTGGCACGTCATAGTTGGCTTGTTTTTAATAAGTCTTAGTCGGTCATTTTAAGTATGGCACCTGGCCCACAGCACCCTCTCTAATGAGCAGACACATTTCGCAAACTCCAGAGCACAGAGGAAGGATTAGTCCCTGAGCTCCTGAGAATGTGCGGAGTGCCACTCATTAGCCAGGACTGCCTAGGACCATTTTAAGAATGCAGTCAGGTCACACTTTCAATCAGATACAGGCATTGAGAAATTTGCCTAAGGGAAGCCTGGCGCTTCATGCGCCAAGGTTTGCCATAAGACCCCAGACTCGTCTCGCTTCAAACGCAGACAGTCACCTTGTGTGAATTAATGTCACTGGTTCCCCTTCGGGGGGCTAGGACAATTTTCACTTATGGGGGTCGCACATATTAGGTTCTTACTTGGCAAGAGGACCGAGCTTGGCGCACGCTCCTGACTCTTCCGCAAGCGGGCAGAGTTGGCAGCCGTGAACCTCGCTTTGCGCACCTTTGCCAAAGAACGCTTCAACATAATTACTGACAGTCAGTATGTTAGGAATTTGCTTCACAGTCTACCGGGAGCATACATCACTCCCGCGATAGACAAAAATTTGCTGAGTTTGTTCCTCACAACTCCTATTCACAGTCATGCATTCTTTCATCAGAATGCCAAAGCACTTGCAAGGCAGTTCAACCTGCCACTTTCCCAAGCCCAAGGCATAGTCCGTTCCTGTCTGCATCGTGCAGGAGCACCGGGGGGGCCCTCGTGGGGGGTCAACCCACGAGGGACAGAGGCCATCCAGGTGTGGCAAATGGATGTCTCACATCCCCACATTTTGGCAAATGGCAGTACATGCACGTTTGCATTAATACCTTCCCACAGTTTGTTTGGGTAACAGCACAGAAGGGAGAAACGGCTCCTCGTGTGGAGCAGCATCTCCTTTCCCACGGCCAAGGGCGAACCTCGGCACATGGAGTCCGATGACGCCCCAGCTAATAGCTCCAGGCAGCTGGCCACCTTCAGGGCCACCTGGGATATTAAGCACACCTTTGGCGTCCCGTACAATCCGCAGGGGCAAGCGATTGTGGAACGGGCCTATCGGACGCTTAAGTCCTACATTGACAAACAAACAGAAAGGGGGGAACAACATCCCATAGTTGCACAGCAATTGCTATCCTATAAGTGCAAAAACTAACTAACTCTTTCAGAATTTTTATCTCCCAAACAAGTCTCTTCCCCATGCAGGTCCCAGAGGCCAGAATCAGGCCCGGATGCCAAGTTCGGCTATTGCAAAGTCACTGCCAGTCACAGTCTTGGATGTCATCAGCTGTCCGTCTTCCTTTATGACTTACATCTCCAAAGACATTTCTATGAACATTTTGCATACTCAGTGCTACTTCTAAGGACCATGCTTTTCCCCAAAACAAGACTTTTCCAAGCTCAAGTTACACATGAAACCCCACCAAGAAGGGAAGCCTCATCCTCAAGAAGCTGCTGAATGTCTTTTATTGCTATTATTATCTGTAGTTGCTCTTCATTTATATATGCCTTGTACAATGCTCCAGTTGGGATTTGCAAGGGACACTTGAATTTCTGTATATTGTTAATAACGGCCAGCTTCCACCAAAGGAAGCCAGACCGGCCCATGTTTGCACCGGCCCATTGCTTGGAAAGATTGAGCACCCGGTAGCCGGCTATCTCCAGCCATTGTAAGTTTCACACCTCTCCATAGGTGCTAGGAAAACATTTGCACAATGCCAGAAGTTGCAGAGATAGCTTAGAATCACCCCAGGTCACGGTATCAATGACACATCTCATTATCTTGCCTTGCTACAGAAAACAGTCTGGATTCAGACCCACAGTTCTGAAAAGCCAGGCAGCAGTCAGTATATTCAGCGTGTCAGGCTTAGCCATAGGCAACGCTCGGAGAATTGGTCAATTGGCTTGCACTTTTGCAAGAGCCATTAACCACACCTCCTTGGCAATAGCGCTGCTCAACCAGGAGCAGGCAGAGCTTCGCCATGCCATACTGGATAATCAAGCAGCTATCGATTATCCCCTGTTGTTACATCATTTGGGTTGCGAGTCTGTCCACAGCATGTGTTGCTTTAATCTCACAGACAATACCCACAAAATACAGAGCCAGCTCATGGACCTCCACACCCTAGTTAAGAACATCAAGGAGGATTCTTCATGGGGGTGGTGGGATTCCTTGTGGTCGTGGTTCCCATGGGGATGGCTTCAGACGACACTCAAAGTGATTGTGGGGGTGGTAATACTGGGCACAACAGTGTGTTGTTTCGTGCAATGTATTCCCTCACTGCTATCGAGATGTCCCCCATGGAGGGAACCCCGAAGCGTCATTCCCACACACCAGCTGATGCCCCTCTTGCGCAGGGTCGCCTGTCAGGTCCCTAAATAACAGAAAAAGGGGAGATGCAGATTCCGCATGCCCAATTGGCATAATCAGCCCCTGGCAGAGGTTACACCGGCGAAGAAGGTTCCTGGTCACTGGCCCTTGCCAGTATGGAAATCGGGGGTGGGTGGGGGTGGATTAATAATCAGAGGGTTGATTCACCCACATCTGACCTGACCAGCGATCCGGCTGAGAGAAGCAGATCACTAACCTCCGTTACGTATTAAGCAATTACTGACTCACAGATCAGCCCAAGCTCTAGTGTAAATAGAGGCCATATTTACACTGGTGTAAGCCTCGAACAATGGTTTTTCCCCTGTCAGTGTTTGCCTTAGTTAATTAACTTCCCCAAGAGAGGTTCTCAATTAACCCGGGTAAATGGGTGATGTGATTTTCTGTCAGATGACGATTCTACCATGCGCAGCCTTGAACATAATATATACTGATGATTTTCCCTCAATAAATCACTGGTCTTCGCTCCATCTTGCCTCGTGTCATTACTCGACCAGTCTCCTCCGGGACCTCAAGGGCCGCTTCACGGCCCCAATCCTACAGTCACCCTTGGTCAAAAGCCAGTGGTATCCGACTCTAGGGTTTGGTGGTTATCTCCGTTTATAGCCAAAGAGCCAGCACTAGTTGAGTCTGCAGATGTTTCCGTGGACATGTGGCAGGCATGACTAGACACCAGAGTGTACGGAATGATGTTTACTTTCTCACAAAAGTGGTCCCTGGTTATTTACTTGCAATTTCTGTGAGGTTGGCAAGAGTTGGGACAAAGATGGGAGCTCATTCCATCATACAGCACTTGGGTCTTGAACTGCTGACCTGCCGGCTTTCCAGTCATCAAGTTCAGCAACTTAACCACTAAGCCACCACCTTCTTTTTAAAATATGCACATGAATACTAATGTTTCTTTTCTTACCCACAAATCCATTCACTCATTCCTTCCTTTGCATTTTTAGTGGTTTTTTTAAAAAAAATAAAGTTAAGAAGTATAACTTTTAGATTAGTTTTGCCTCCAGGTTATGTTGATTTTTGTAAAATTTATTATTATTATTATTATTATTATTATTATTATTATTATTATTATTATTATTATTATTATTATTATTATTATTATTATTATTAAATGGAAAACTGGTTTGGACAGGCCTTTGTCAGCTAACTAAATTGCTAAGGGAAAGGCTACTGAGCAGACACATCCCTCTTCTGATGACAATTTGTACTTGCTTTAATTGAACAAGATGTTTAACCATGTTGTTTTTAACGTTGAAAACTGGTTTAACTATGCTTTAATATTTATAATGAACATGTTTTAAATGACATTCTTTGAAAATTGTGCCACAATCTGCTGCAAGTCCCAGTTTCTTGGGAAAAGGGGTGTAACAGACAAGGACATCAGTGATCGTTTTTAAACCTAGCATAGTTTAAGCTAGGGGCTGCAGTGGCTCAGGTGGCTAAGATGCTGACTGGAAGGCAGGAGGTCAGCAGTTCGATTCCTGAGTACTGCAGGATGGAATGAGCTCCCGTCTTTGTCCCAGCTCCTGCCAACCTAACAGTTCAAAAGCAAGAAATTGCAAGTAGGTAAATAGGGACCACTTTGGTGGGAAGGTAACAGCGTTCTGTGTGCCCCGGTGTCTAGTCATGCCCGCCACATGACCACAGAAACATCTGCAGAAGCAGACAGAGCTGGCTCTTCAGCTTTGAAACAGAGATGAGCACTGCACCCTAGAGTCGGATACGACTGGCTTTTGAGCAAGGCAAACCTTTACCTTTACAGTATAAGTTGCTGCCCCCCCCCCCCTTTGGCGGCTGAGACTCAGGAGGAGGAGGAGGAGATTATAAATGTGTGGAGCCTCTTTTACATTCTTGTAAAGCATGAGAATCCATTGGCTCATTTGCTAGTCTGCCACTGACTGCCAGAAACATGCACTGATGAAGACTTGGCACTCCCAAGTTTGGCCAACGACAATGCCAAGAATGTGGCTTCATTTTGGCAGTTCAGGGTTTGACCGGGACACGAAAGAAGAAGCACCCTCAAGCTCATCTCGGTGCTCCTGTCACCTTGGCAAGCTGTTCTTTTTTAGGTGGAGGTTGGTCCTCCTCCATTTGAATGTCTCACCACCTTTTGCTGGTGTCCTACATTTGAGGGTCTGTCTAGTCCAGCGGTGCCCAAACTATGGTCTGTGGGCCAGATCCGGCCCTTGACTCCAGTTCATCTGGCCCACACTGCCCTTGCATCTCCTGGGCGCATTTTACTTCCACTTCCAGGAATAGTAAGGACAGTGCAGGCTGGATGAACTGGTGCCAAGGGCCGGATCTGTCCCACAGGCTGTAGTTTGGGCACCCCTGGTCTAGTCCAAAAGCTAATTTAAAGGTAGAGAACCTTCAGGAAGGGAGTCAAAGACCTTTAGAGTTGCCCATCATTTTCAGATGGCAAACCCCTGGGGAGTGAATTTAGCAGTCTGTTCCATTGGTCATGGCCTTCCTCCACTCAAGAGGTAGCCATGTGAGGCTGTGTGGCATTAAAAGGACCTGAAAACACTCCACTCTTCCTGAAAACTCAGGTTCTGCCAACCCAGGTTATGTGTCTTTCCTATGGCCAGGATGTTCATATCATCAAAGCATTTGATGTCCACTCCCTGAGTACATACATACAGACGCACACACAGACCCAGAATTTCTCCTGTTCTCTATTTGCTCAGAGACCCCTGAGTGAGTAAAACCACCTGGAGCAGAGCCAATTCAACAGTACATTTTCCCCCACGCTTGTGGCTTAGTTGCTTGGTGAGCTAAGTAGGGCACATGCTTCAGGTTGCACAGATTCCACCCACCATGGCCACAAATAATTTGCTTTTAGGACTGAGCATGTAATGCACATGGACCTTCCCTTTGGGTGTTTGCCTTGAGCAGGCACCGAGTGCTTAGTTAATGTAAGTTCCAGCATGGCAGCGTCTGTCTCTGCCTGCCTTTTCTCTTTCTCCCCCACCTTTTTCTATCTTTAGTCTCTTTTTCTCCCAGGCTATTTGAGTTGTCAAGGAATTTCAGCCCCCCACACACTCTTTTTCCTCTTCTTCAACCACCCCTGCTTTCTTTCTGTTTTGGTTGCTTTATCAGCGTGCTCCTCAGTTTTGCAACTTTACAAAGAGTGGTAATGTCTCGTCAACTCAAAGGGCCGGTGGCTGTGGACTGGGTAGAACCACAGAAATGACAGGACTGGAGGCTACCCAGGAATCCAAATCAAAGCATATCTACCAGTGTTAGCAGTCCCGATGTTCTCTTGGATGCCTCCAGTGTTGGTGCGCTTATCATCTCCTGAGCTCATCGAATCATAAAATCACAGAGTTGGAAAGGGCCTTTTAGGCTATCGAGTCCCATTGTTGTACTGCTCTAATCTTTAAGATGTCTTTCCTGTTTTTCAACCAAAATCTGGCTTCCAGTAACTTGAGCCTGTTATTGTGTGTCCTGCACTCTGGACTGAGCAAGAACAGATCCTTCCATACTTCTTTACGACCATCTTTCAGGTATTTGAAGAGTGCTATCATCATATCCTCCCTCTGCCTCCTTTTTTTCAGCATGCCCAGTTCTTTCAGTCTTTCCTCCTGGGTCCGTGATGTCGAACCTTGGCACTCCAGCTGTTTTTGGACTTCAATTCCCAGAAGCCCAAGTCCCTTTTGAATCCACATGAATGTGGATTCACAGGGACTTGGGCTTCTGGGAATTGAAGTCCAAGAACAGCGCATATGTGCAGTAAACCCATTCTTGTGGATTCACAGAGACTTGGGCTTCTGGGAATTGGAGCCCAAGAACAGCTGGAGTACCAAGGTTTTGGTTCCTCTGGGCTGCTCCTTCTTGGTAGGTATCCTCCTCAGATCCCAATGTTGACGACATGTTTCTCTTCTATTCTGCACTCCACAATAAAGGTTTGTCACTCCTTCGCCTGACTGGCAGCTTCTTCTTTGGACATTTGGTCCTTGATTGGGGGGGGGGGGAGTATTTTTGTCTCACAGCTGCATCAAACTATGTACAGAAGAGCAAAATGTGAGGGACAGCTGTCTTCCATTAGGCCAGGTCATTTCATGCTGGGATTTGGAAACCTAGTATTATTGAACTACCCTTTGCCAAAACCCAAAGAGTTAGATACCAATAGCTAAAGTTACACTAGTCCCCTACATTTTCCTACCTGTGTTCCTAGGTTTGCATTAGGGAAATGTCTCACCTTTTCCTTACTTCATCTTTTAAAAACACATTTAAAATTAAACACTGCAATTGTCTAAGATCACAAATTGCACGAATCTAAAATTGCACATCTCTCAAAGCACAGATAATCACTATCTGCTTTTTTAAAAAAAATGTAGTACAAGCACTGCAAAAATGCCCAAGATCAACTGAACATTTGCTTATTGCATGAAAACCTGTAGGAATAAATACATTTTTAACTGACACCTGAGGCAAAATTGCAAAGGAAACTGTGATGAAAAGAAGTTGCAGAATTGGGGTACCACCAATGAGAACTCCTCTAGTGGGTGGTGGCACTTGGGGCCATGGCACCCCTGGCTTCTGGACTGGCAGAAAGACCAAACAATTCTGAACTCTCTCTAAAGGTTAAAATGATGAAGCTGAAATTCTTTTACCTTGGCCACAGCATGAGAAAGCCAGACTCTCTGGAAAAGACAACAATACCAGTGTGATACTCTTTCTTTCTTTCTCTATCTATCTATCTATCTGTCTATCTATCTGAATGATTTACTAGTCATGGTTAATAGGTCAATCCATCTATCCATCAAGTACTGGAAACACAAAATACAAAAATGTGTTTTCTATATCTATATCTATAAAACAGAGGTGTGGGTTTGTATGTGCTCCAAAGGAACCCACACCCCTTGACCAATGTCGCTGAAAGTTTTCACATACATACCTTGGGCTTGTCAGATCAGCACTGTGGGGGTCTCAAAACCCATTTGGGGGTTTATGCCCCTTGTTGTGGCCTACTGTCAAAGTGGGACACAAAGGGGACACCCTCCATCAGCCGGAGAAGCAGCAATGAAACAGCAGTACTGCGCACGCACAGCACAGCCAAGCCAGCAGTTTGAATTTTCTGCTTGGAGACACCACCGCTAAAGAAAGCTGTGACCACGGCCTCTTTTCGCTGACCAAAGAAGGCCACGGCTTGACAGAACTTAACGTTTATGGGCCGGGGACGCTGCTGGGTGGAAAAGTAAAACCTCAGTCAAGCCGCGTCATCCTTGCTTTAAAGGACAAAAACAACCCAGGCAAGGCCAGGTAATTAGCTAGTATACTCATATAACAAACACCTACAACTGTAATAATAACAAAACTGGGTGTCACAATTTTTTATGCCCAAGTTCTTTTCACCAGCACCAGATCAGGAGTTACTGGAAGGATTAAAGAGAAATCAAATGTCTCTTTAAAACCAAATAAGAACAACGTCCAAGGTAGAGTTGAAGTAGGACATACACAATACAGAAGAATCAGCTGCACATATACAGTCTCTAAAACCCTACAATACAAATATAAATGCAAATACAGTAAAACCTCGCATAAAGAGCACCTCGCTTAGAGACGAACTCACTTAAAGAACAACATTTTCTCTGAATGGTCGCACTCGCTTAACAACTAAAAACAACCAAAAACTTGCTTAACAACTAAATCGGGGTTCACAATCCCCCCCTCACCAGAAGTCACAATTAGTCACTCACAATAGCAGTGACGGCCCATCTTCCAAGTGTTTCACTTAAAGAGCATCTTGTTTAAATAGCAATCCCGTGGAATGCATTATGCTCTTTAAGTGAGGTACCACTGTACTTAAGATCACTATGTGGAGTTACTACTCCAGGGCCCTTCCCATGTAAACCTATTGAAACTCTGCTCCTTATGCCAAGGTGTCAAAGGGCTGATCTTACACCATGGGGATAGCAGCTTCTCTCTGTCTCTCTCTCCTGCAACCCTGCTGTTTTAAACTCAAATCCTGAATCACAGCCCCTTCCCAGGATTTCACCACCCATGGTGCTGAACTAAATAGTCTGTAAGAAAAGTTGAAGGCAGAAGAAAAAGACGAAGCCCAAGTACAAGATGGATTGCTCCATCAAGGTAGCCGCAGGCTTGAGTTCACAATTGCTGTGCAAGGCTGTGGAGGACGGGGCATTCTGGAGATCTCTCATCCATAGGGTCATCATAGGTCAAAGCCAACAGCAGGTAGCAAGACGTTAGTCGCTGTCAGCACACCTTCCAGCAGCAAATGTGATGAGTCCATTATGCAACACGAGGAGCAGGAAAGCTAGGGAAGAAAGATGATAGGTCCCACAAGGAGCTGAGAGACACAGAAAGTATGATTGAAGACTTGAAAGTGGTTTTAATTCTACTTAGGGTGGGCAGGGCTATCAATATTCCTTTGAAAGGTCAAGGTTTCTCACACCTAAAGGGACAAGGGGATACATCTTCTGAACCTATAATGCAGGGGTTCCCAAACATTTCAGGCCATGGTCCGGTCACATGGTTCAGCAGGCCGGTCATGTGGTTCCTCCCACCAGAAGCCGAAGTAAAACGTGCCTTGCAATCTGTTTTGCAACATATATGTTTTGCAACAGGATGAGATAGATTTTAGGCTGTCATTTTCTCTGCTTAAACCTAGGGTTTCCAAACTACGGGGCCAGGTGCAGCCCCTGATGCCAAGCCATGTGGCTTGCACCACCCTCATCGCTCCTGGAAGCGGAAGGAAAATGCACCCATATGGGCATAAGAACATAAGAACAGCCTTGCTGGAAGAGGCCACAGGAGCCCATGATCCAGTCCAGCTTTCTGTCTCACACAGTGGCTCACCATTTCCTTCAGGGTATTCCCAAGGAGATGCCTTCACCTGCTTAGGATTCCTGCCTGGAAATGGCATTGAGAGATATCCTGCCTCTCTCTCCAACCCGGAGGTTGTCCTTAGGTATCCATTATAATTATAGCCATGGATACCCTTGTCCTCCATGAACTTGTCTAATCCTTTCTTAAAGCTGTCAAGACTGACAGCTGTCACCACTTCTGGCAGGGAGTTCCATAGACCAGGGATCCTCTGGGTGAAAAAGTACTTTCTCTTATTTGTTTGAGCATGTTTTACTTCCGCTTCCAGGAGCGATAAGGGTAGTGTAGGCCAGATGAATTGGCATCAGGCGTGGATCTGGCCCACAGGCCATAGTTTGAGCACCCCTACTATAATGCATCAGCATTATACAGTCCCAGAAAAATGAAGCGTTGTGGTTTTTGTCTTAAACCTGCCAACCGGGTTAAGCAGAAGGTTAATAGAATAAGGAACAGCTTGGCCACCGCTAATCGGGAACAGCTGTTCCCTCTTTTGAGAACACAAGATGGAGAAGCAGCAGCAGGAGAGGCAAAGGTCACAAATGAAAACAGAAGGGTTTGGCTTCCTCCTCGCTATTCATAAGCAGTCAGTGGAACCTGCTGCTACCCAGAAATGGGTGTGTACGTTCGTACACAGAAAGGCTAGCTCAGTGCTTCTCAACCTTTGGCTTTTGGACTTCAGCTCCCAGAAGCCTAAGTCAATTCCCCAAAACACTGATCACCCTAAGTATTGGCTTAGCCTTCTGGGAATTGGAGTCCAAAAACCAAAGGTTGAGAAGCACTTAGCTCATCATATTAGCTCCTTCTGGGTTCTTCCCAGTTCCTGTCCAGCATCTGGGTTTGGCCATTCGCTTCATGGACTTTTGATCTGACCCAAAGCATGCACAGATACCAAAAATGAAGAATATATTGTTCACATTCTTAGTTGCAAGCAGAAGAATCCTAGCTCTTATGCTTGCTGGGTCATCAGAGAATTTATTCTTACTCTAGTTCTCCTCTTGGCTATTGGAACAACTTGTGTCTGTTCCCAAAACCTTCTGCTTCAGGACTACAGTTCCCATCATATGGAAGAGACCATAAACTCCATAATTCATTTCCAAAGATGTAGTCACGGGGTGCCAACTTGAAAGCTTTGAAAATGGACTAGAGACATCCACCAGCAACTTGTAGCCAAGATGGCTCTATTTCATCTCCATTACCAGAGACTGAATATCTCTGGAAACGCTGGCTGTGTAGGAACAGAAGTGGGTGGCATAATTGCCCTTCTTCTCCTGTGGAAAGGCTTCACTCCAGAGCCAACGGGTTGGCTTCATGAGAACAGGATGTTGGTTTTGAGGCAACAGCAGGGCTCCATCAACCAGGAAACCAGTTCTGGTCTTTGCAGGATGAGACCCACAGCCTGCTGCAGCTGCTAGGAGGACTCTCATGAGCTCCACCTGGGAGCCCTGGGTAAGAACTGGCTCTTACCCCATAGAAGCTGTCTCAGCAAAAAAGATGGCTGCCTTTGTTGTGGTGCTTTGTGTGGCTCTTGCTCCAGCCCTAAGGTACCCTGCTATGGTTGCTTCCTTGGTTGCCTGACTCCAGGGTCACCTGGAGTACTTCTTGTCTACTAGGTTATCCTTGTTCCTCTCTCTGCTTCTGGCTTGGACCTTAGACTTGGATAGGGTTTGCTGCTTGACCTTTGGCTTGGTTGCCCTGGGTCTTGGTACCTCTGCGGCATGTCGGTTGCCTACCTCCTGGACTCTGAAAAGAAGTGTTTGGTCTGAGCTGGCATTAGGTCGGTTCTTAGGTTCTCATATAAAAATGCAGAGGTAGAGATCATTTGATCAATGTCAAGGTTGCCTTTGCTTGAAAGTCAGTCATGTCAGACTCTAGGGCAGGGGTGGCCAAACTACAGCCTGTGGGCCAGACCCGGCCTGAGGCGCCAAATCATCCAGCCCACACTGCTACTGGAAGTTGAAGTAAAACACACCTGTGCATATGTAAACAGTACCAGAAGTGGAAGTAAAATGCACCCATGCATGCATAAATGCATTTTATGGTGGGAGGAACCATGGGACCAGTCCACGGTGTGAAAAGTTTGGGAACCCCTGCTCTTGGACCTAGTGTTCATCTCTGTTTACAGCCCAAGAGCCAGTGCTGTCTGCATCTGCAACTGTTTCTATAGCCATGTGGCAGGCCTGTCATGGTTCAGGCTTTCACTGCTTACCCTCTGGCTCCCTCTCCCAGCCCTTTGAACAGAGAGCTCTCCCCTGGAAGGCAGGACACCCGACCACGGTATCCTCAACATAAGAGTAGCGCACTCCCAAAATTCTGGGGGTATCTCCCAAAGCCCCCCATGTTTGCTCCTGCAAGCTTGAGTTGGTGAGAGAGAGCTCAGAATTTATTTATTTAGTTAGTTTATTTCTATGCTGCCATCCTGACCAAAGGCCACTCAGGGTGAGGCACAAACCAATATAAATGCAATACATCATAGGAAGAATCCCCTGATCAGTAATGCTCATAAAACTACAATTTAAAGGCAAATAAAACAGAGAGGTGGTAAGTGGAGGAGGAAGTCCCCCTCCCTGAGGGTCTCACCAAGGCAGAAGCAGGGAGACTCTGTGTGAGTGAGTGAGTGTGTGTGTGTGAGTGTGACTTTTGAGGAGCATCTCTCCTCTTTAGGTATGCAAACAGCTGCAGTCAAAACTTCAAAGGCAGCTCCCAGGTGTATGCATGGATTTCCATCAACCGTTCAGAAAGGCTTTGCTGAGTGACACCCAGTGCGAAGGAGGAGGCAGTTTGCGATAAGGCCACCCACACCGGCTCTCTACAAGGCAAGAGGAGGTGAGGGCCTCAAAGTGAAGCAGGAGACCAAGTGAAACCTCCTAAATGTCTCCCTTGCTTGCCCCAAAATCCAGTCGTGTCTTACTCTAAGAGCCATTGCTTATCTCCGTTTGCAGTCTGAATCTCCAGACGTTTCTGTAGTCATAGGGCAGGTGTGACTAGATGCCAAAGTGCATGGAACACTATTACCTTTCCCACCAAAGCAAAGTGGCACATATTTATCTACTTGCAATTTCTAGCTTTCAAACTGCTAGATTGGCTGGAGCTGGGATAGACGATGGCCACTCTGCCAATGTGACTTCACACTTTATAGCATGGATTATCAACCTGCAGCCCATGGGCCGGATGGCACCATTTCATGTGCCCCCCTCCCCCACTGCCTCCACCACACCTGGAAGTGACATGTTGTGGAGGAAGGGCAAAATGGCCTTCTGGAGGGAGCGTGACCCGGCCCCTAGCTTTAAAAGGTTGAGGACTCCTGCTTTATAGCAAGGTGGTTGGAAGTGCAATGCTCTGGATCTCCTTGGAAGAAACTGATCTGGTGGAGGTTGGTGTGAGAGGTTGCCTTGAAAGCATTCCACTCCAAAATGTTCAAAAGCAAACCTTTCCATTCCTTTGCATGTTTTCTTCCTTCACTTAAGCAAGCCAAACACATAAGCAATTGGGCACATTAACACACAGGACATCCCGGTGGAAACTGGTACGTCTGATGTCTGCTATGGCAGAGGTTGAGAAGGGACATTTTGCAATGTACTTAACAGAAGAGAGCACGCGTTGCCTAAAAGACCACAGACTCCAAAAACAAAACAAAAGAAGAGATAAGTTAGGGAAAAATCCCAACCTTTCTACAGAAGCCAAATGAGTTTTGTCTGTAGTTTTGGGAGGTGGGTTGGATTTATTTTATTTTTTTTTTAAAAAAAACTCCTAGCTTCTTCTTTTTCTTTTGTGTCTTAATGGCATGATATAGACCCGTAATGGCGAACCTTAGCACTCCAGATTTTCTTGGACTTCAATTCCCAGAAGCTCCCATGAATCCACACAAATGGGTTTACTGCGATTCATCCGGCCCACGCCGCCCTCGTCGCTCCTGGAAGCAGAAGTAAAACGCACCCATACAGTTAAGACTTCCGCTTCCAGGAGTGACAAGGGTGGTGTGGGCCCGGATGAATCACAGTAAACCTATTCATGTGGATTCACAGGGGCTTCAGTCCAGAACATCTAAAGTGCCAAGGTTTGCCATCATGGATATAGACAGTGATGACAAACCTTGGCACTCCAGCTGTACTCAGACTTCAATTCCCAGAAGCCAAAGTCCCTGTGAATCCACACAAATGGGTTTACTGCACGTACGCTGGATTGCCAAGGTTCACCATCATGAATATAGTCATTGAACAACAATGGGGAGGTAATAGACCTGTGTGGGACCCCCAAAATTCCTTGGTTCTTTTTTTGCAAGTGGGTTCTCTATGATACTTTCCCCAGTCCTTTTGACTTGGCCATGCTAGAAGTCATTTGTGGTGTTGGTGTTTTTTGCCAGTTACTACCTTGCAGGGTTAGTGAACAAGCCCAAAGCATATAACTGTGGGGTTTTACTAAGTCTCCCTGGAACACTAAGCAGTCTAAAGACTCAAGAGTATGATAGAAGGGCCTGACAGGCAGATTGCTCTGAACACACCATGTTTAATCGCCTGGAGTTCACTTGCACCAGGACATTATTTGGGTAGCACGACTGGGTTGTTGGTGTGGTTCTCTCTGTCCAGGCCAAGTTCTTATCCATTGGCTATTAATTGGTACAGAATAGTTGGGTTCTTATGTTTCAAGTGTTGATGCAATGCTGGATAGATTTTTAAAAGGTAAAGGTAAAGGTTTCCCTTGCTCGAAAGCCAGTCGTATCTGACTCTAGGGTGCAGTGCTCATCTCTGTTTCTAAGCCGAAGAGCTAGCGCTGTCTGCTTCTGCAGACGTTTCCGTGGTCATGTGGCAGGCATGACTAGACACGGGAGCGCACGGAATGCTGTTACCTTCCCACCGAAGTGGTCCTTATTTATTTACTTGCAATTTCTTGCTTTTGAACTGCTAGGTTGGCAGGAGCTGGGACGAAGACGGGAGCTCATTTCCGTCCTGCATTACTCGGGAATCGAACTGCTGACCTTCCGCTTCCCAGTCAGCGTCTTAGGCACTTGAGCCACTGCAGTCCTTGTAGTATGCATAAAATAATGTTTGTTTTGTTGTTGTTGTTCAGTTGCACAGTCGATTCCGACCCTTTGCAACCCTATGGACCATCGTTCTCCATGATAGATTTTTATGGCTGAATAAAAGACAACTTGTCGATAAAGCTGCCAATAGATTCCAAAGCGAAGCAATCACATTAGTTACCAATCAACATAATTTAGAATTGATTTGAAAGGCCTTTGAGATGAAGCCATAACAGCAGTGGTTAGGAGATAAACCCTCTCTTCAACTGCAAGTTTGCAAGATGTAACTGGGACTTTAGCACCCTGTTTGCATGAGTTTTACAAGCAAGGAGCCATGAAGTTTTAGAATTAGTCTCTACTCCTGGATGTCTGAGACTCATCTGTTAGATATGCAGATGGTCCTACAAAGGAAAGCAATTAACAGTGCACTGCTGTGGGATAAGGAACGCAGCCACCATCCTAGCCTCAATATGCCCAACACTGATTAACTTTGGAGATCAGAAATTAGCCAGGATTACCTTGGATACTTAGGAGTCATTATTCAGCTAGAAGTCGGCACATTGGTAGACATCTCCATGAGAAATCAAGTCCATCTGCATGTGGTTTTTTTAGCCATTTGGAGATCATGTCACCCACTAGCTAGGCAGACTATGATGTGTGCCCCCCCCCCCCCACTTTCACTTGGCCCAAGGGATCCAATGGAGGATGCTTTGGTGAGTTTTAGTCCCGGCTTAACATCATTGACAAGTGATGGGCAACACTGCCTAGTTAGATGGCTCAAGCTCCTGCATCTGACAAGGCTCTCACCTAACGGGGGCTCTGGTTAATACTTGGATGCATGACCATCATAGCGCACCAGGATATTTTGGATGCCATATTCAAAAGAAGGCTTAGTTAAGTGTCTGAGAGCATGACTTGCATGGAGAAGATCCCAGTTCAACCCCCCCCCCCCCCCAGTGCTTCCAGGTAGGGCCAGGAAGAAACCCTGCTTCATACCCTTCATACCCTGCTGCTGCCAGTCAGAATTGGCCATAGAAGATGAGACAATCTGATGTGGTGACCGAACACTTCCCGGGCCTGTAACTCACAATTTTAGCACTTGGGGCCTGACACACTTTTGCTCAGGTGTGGATTATGTGAGGCTGATGGACTGTAGGTGGAGAAATTGTCTGGGTGTGAGTTTCTAGTAGTTCATTTTTTTATCATATACAAAAAGATAATAAACAGAAGAAGAAGAAGCATATACAATACATCTATATTTGCTTAATACAAATCTATATTAATTTTTCATCATTGTTTCCAATAAACACAATTAAACAAAACAACATTGCCCATTGACACGTGCACCCTCCACCCTCGGTACCTTTTCTTCTATTCCATAATTCTCAGCTTTCAATTTTGAATTTAATATACCTATCCTTATTTCCAAAAAGTAATACTTTCTTGACCAGTTTGGAAACCTTTAGATTTTTTTATTTATAAAGACATAGTCAATAAAGTCTCCCCATAGCTAAGAAAAGTCACAATTCCTCATCCTTCACTTTTTCTGATGGCCACATTCATTCAGACTTGAGCCTGCTCTTTTGTGGCTGTGTTTTGATTTGCTTGAAGGGAAATATCTGTGTTTGGGACAAACAGCTTCAGACTCTTCCAGGAGCCCATTTTTGCACCCTCCAGATTTTGACAGCCTGGGTTCAAACCCCCAGATGGCCTAGCGTTGGTTACAGCTCTCTCACGAATCGAATTTCCATCTTACTTAAGGTCTCCTTTTGCACAAGATTGTGACTCTCAGGGACATTGCAGGGAATTATCACAGAGGAGACTGTAAAAAAACAACAACCCACACAAGGCACTTCAGAAGCCAAATCCATAGGATCTTGTTTGCCAGGCTCTGGAATTTGTCCTGCTGTGCTTTTCTGGCTGTTTCCAATTTGTGTTCACTTCCACTGTGTGATCTCATGCCTTTTTACCATTCAATTTTTCAACGATGACGTTTGTATTGCAAAGTGCTTGAGAACTAAAGAAGGGGAAGGAAAGTAGAATTCCTTAATCCAAACTCAAATCGATCTCAAGTTTGGCAGGTGAGAATTTGGGCACCATCATCTGCTTTGTTTTCTGATTTTGTCTCAGCATATGTGAAAAGAGGAGAAGGACAAAGAGCACCAGGCAGACCCAGAAGAAGGTAGAGTGAGAACATCAAAGAAAGAGCGCCAGAGCCCCAGAACCTTGTGATGTGTCCAAGCGTTATTTATTGGAACCGCTATCAGCACCATAAGGTCTATGGCGGAATAGTGCACCATTTGCAAAGGCTCTATTTTCAAACTACTGTCAAAATAGCTGATTCGCCAGTACAAACTTTCCCGCTTCTCCGGAAGCCTGCCTAAATGTATCAACCTGTGTACCTGCCATTCTCACTGTATATAAGCTGGCCACCTTGCACATGCTCCCCAGTCTGGTATCTCTGAGCTGAATAATAAATCACTTGTGTTTGACCCAATCCTGCTGGTCAGAATACTTCTTAAGCACCAGACTCAACACCTTGTGTCTCCCTCCACACCCAAAGGGGTAAAAGAGGAAGAAAAGACGAAGCCTGAAAGAGAAAGGGACATGAGAAGCCTCTCCCCAATAATCCTGTCACCAAGAACAATTCCACATCCACTGCTTGGAAGCAACTGTTTCCAAACAATAGGAAAAGGTCAAGGTCAAGGTCTCCCTTGCCGCGCTCATATCTGACTCTAAGCTTGAAGGCTCGTCTCTGAAGAGCCAGCACTGTTTGCGTTTGCAGACGTTTCTGTGGTTATGTGGCAGGCATGACTAGACACTGGAGCGCACGGAACGCTGTTCCAAACAATAAGTTACTTATAAACAATGCTTCTCCTCTTTTTGATCCAAGGCCTTGAGGGCTGATAGGCAGAGGAGGGGTTGACATAGCTAAGGGAGTTTGGCTGAAGGGTCAGGCAGGCGTTGTGCTGTGGACTGCAGGGCTTTTGCCGAGGATTGTAGCTTTGAAGGCCTTCTTAAAACTGTGCACCCTGCCTTTATTTCTTCAAAGAAAGGGAATACAGATGGTTGGGCATTTGAGGGAAGCTCCGCACAACACAATGAGCTCCTGTTGTCTGTCCCAGCTCCTGCCAACCTAACAGTTTGAAAGCAAGAAAATGCAAGTAGATAAATAGGTATTTCTTTGGCAGGAAGATAACAGCATTCCATGCACTCTGGTGTCTGTTCATGCCTGCCACATGACCACAGAAGCAACTGCAGACATAGACAGCACTGACTCTTTGGCTGCAAACAGAAATGAGCACGATCCCCTAGAGTCAGATACAAGTGGCTTTCAAGCAAGGATAATAATAATAATAATTTCATGTCAGAAATTATTCTGGATTGAAATGATTTTTGTGGAAGCAACTCCACTCAGGGAACGCCCAAATGTGGCTCCTTTCATGTCCCCAAGAGCTGGGACAGAGACAGGCACTCAATCCATCTTGCAGTACCTGGGTCTCGAACTGCTAACTTGCCAACCTTCCAGCTAGCAAGGTGAGTTTCTTCACCACTGAGCCACCACAAAGGTAGTCTCAATACAGTGGAACCTCATACAACAATCATCCTGTATAACAACAAAATCGTACAACAATTAGGTTTTGTGGGGAAATGGTGTCCCGCATAACAATTTTCCCTATGGAAAAAATCATCCAACAGTTTTTCAATGGGAAAAACGACTTAGTGGAAAAAATCATTGTATGATGCATCTCATAGGGAAAATCGCTATACGATCCATGCATCGTATAGCAATTGTTTCGTACAACAACGATCCCCATGGAACGGATTAAAATCGCCGTATGAGATCCCACTGTATTTGCGTTTGGTTGGGTACATGGTTCATTCAACACAGAGAAGTGGCTAAGAAAGGTCCATGGGAAGATACTTGGGCTGTGATGTTTTATCTGGTGACTCTGTAACTGCCCCTAATGTTGGTTGCTGTGGCTGCACTACCTTCCAAAGTCAATCTTCTATGTCTTCCATGGACCTATTGGCCAGCCGCTCCCCAGGTCCTGGTTCAGCTTAACTGGCATCTGGAAGGAAACGGGGCCTTCTCGTTGGCCGCTCCCTTCTTGTGAAATGAAATGCCTTAAGAAGGCCCACTTGCTCCACTCTTCCTTTCTGCGCATGTCCTGCTTCTTTGGAGTCATTGGAGAAAGTGCAGAGGAGGGCAACCAGAATGATTAGGGGACTGGAACACCTTCCTTACCATCTGAGGCTGCAACGGTTGGGCCTTTTCACTCTTGAACGACGGCGTCTAAGAGGTGACCTGATTGAAGTTTATAAAATCATGCACGGTGTGGACAAAGTAGAGAAGGAAAAACTGTTTTCCCTATCACACAACACTAGAACTAGGGGACACTCCATGAAACTTTTGGGTGCTAGTTCTAAAACAAATAAGAGGAAGTACTTTTTCACCCAGAGGATCCCTGGTCTATGGAACTCCCTGCCAAAAGAAGTGGTGACACCTGTCAGTCTTGACAGCTTTATTAGACAAGTTCATGGAGGACCAGGGTATCCATGGCTATAATTATGGATACTTAAGGACAACCTCGGGGTTGGAGAGATAGGCAGGATATCTCTCAATAAATGCCATTTTCCAGGGAATCCTAAGCAGGTGAAGGCATCTGCTTGGGAATAATACCCTGAAGGAAATGGGGAGCCACTGTGTGAGACACAATGCTGGACTGGAACATGGGCTCCTGTGGCCTCTTCCAGCAAGGCTGCTCTTATGTTCTAATGAGTCATCAGTTTGCTGATGAACTGAAGCCCCTGATGATACAACTCTATTGCAGGACCTGATTTTCTGTGTTACTTGACTTTGTTGTGCTTTAACTGCAGCTTCATCATGAAGGGATCTTTATATTAAATATTTATATGCTGCAATTTTCACTTTAAAGCAGTCTCAGAAAACAGTTTAAACAGCAAGATAAAACAACAAAACAGTAAAGCAGCAGCAGGGGTAGTAGTCAATAAAAGCAATCAATAAAATGCTAGTCAGTAAAAATAAACAGATCAGGAATAAAATTCAGCTTTAAAAAACCCTTGGGGAATAAACAGGGCTTCACTACAGAGGAGATTGTAATGAAGGCAGAGCCTGCATCTGTCTGGAAAAGCATGCATGCTATTCAATACTGCTGGGCACGCATCCACGCTGCATACATCAGCCCTGGCCCTGAGAGTCTCTGCAGCAGCTCCAGTATGGAGCACATCCACACACGCACAACAAGTTGACATGGCTGTTAGTGAAGCCATGCATAGAGTGACAGGATGCCTCAAACCTGCACCAGTTGAGAAAATATACCCTCTTGTTGGTATCACTCCACCTAAGATCAGGAGAGAAGTAGCAGCAGATGCTGAGAGGACTAAGCAAGTGTTATGTCCGGCCCTTATACGCAACAGTCCAGACAACATGAACAGAACAGCAACAAGTATTTATTCAACAGTCTTTTAGGTTATGCTTACAAGGTTAACTGTTACTGTTTATAGGAGTGGAATATATCTTTTCTCATGTATCTATTCTTATGCAAATAAGTGGATCAAAAAGGTGTATATAGTGGGTGAATATGCATTTTTCTCACCACGTAGTCACACCTACAACTTTTCAGAGGCAATTTTATTTTGCCCCATCCAAAGTGTGTTCAAACCCCACGAATAAGGAGCTGGATTTCACTACTTCATTCGTCTGCTTCTTCATTCCCTGAACACAAAATCCGGACACAGAGATGGCTATACAATCCTATGTAATCAGTTGCTCTGGAATCTGCCGTGTAGGAGGCAAGGACTAGCTACACCAGAAGCGGTAGCAGAGTGGAGGAGACCCAGGCCTAGCACGTTGCTGGCTACCTGTGTGGAATGGGTAGTATAGATCCATTCCGGCCCCACCCTTGTTTTGCTCCTGGGGCTTATATAGTGTCTCCCCGGCAGTGGCTCCTTGATACAAAGTAGCGACCCACCGGATAACCATAACCAACCAATCATAACAGAGGATATATGTAGTTAACCAATGGGGAACAGAATCCCAAACTGTAACCAATCACAGGGCTTGGATTAGCATAATGAGCACACCCTGGAACAGGGATTTCGCGCCCTTTTTGGCTCATAATTTGGATGGTGGGAAACCATCATTTTCTTTCTTTCAAGGCGCTACCCTCGCAACTTGCAATAGTGCCTCAATACACAACATTCCTCCCCCACTAGGTTTTCTGTACAGATCCCCAAGTTAAACTAAGCAATTGAATCCTCAACTGATGAACTTACTAACTCATGGCCACGAAGCTGCTCTATGTACTCCAAGCTTGTGTTTAGTGACTTGTGCACTATATTAGCGCTCTGCGGCGCGAAAAAGGAGCCTTGCATCCTTGGGTCTTGGGTGTGTGTAACCCAAGGCAAACCAATCCTTTGAGAGGCGTAACTCCCAGCCTTTGCGAGCTGAGCTAGCTAGCGATGCCCCCAAGTGTGGTGCATGCAATGAACCCTCTCACTCCAAGTCCTGGCCCATTTCTCCCCGAGCAACCCTAGACTCTTAGCCTGGGACCAGAGCTGATTATCCACCACAGCTGAGGCTTCTTTAGAGAGAACTGCTCCTGAATTTACTTCCAGAGCCACCTGCAAAGAAGGGCTTAGTGCACTCTCTCCAATATAGCCCGAGGAAAGCTCCCTCCAGCGTTTCCTACCCTATTCCCTCCAACTCTAGGGAATGTGAATGCTCCCGCAACCCCTCCTTTCCTTCCCGGGGAAGTGAGCCCGCACCCAGGCGCTCTTTCTCATACCAGTCTATGTTCGGGGGTAATGACAACACCCGCTGTTCCCCTTCAACCCCGGGGGACGGTGAGCCCTTACCCACCGTTGAGGAAACTGAGAACCTTCCAGAATTGCATGTGCCTGCAGTACTGTGGTGTAAACCCCAAATCCGAATGGCGTTTTCAATTAGCGGCCACCAGAAATAGCTATGTAGAACAGTTTGTGATCGAAAGAAATCCTGGGACCCACTTAACATGTGCTGTAGCAGTTTGGCCCGCAACCCACATGGAACAACTGAGAAGGACCCACTACATCCTCTGAATGCAGATGAGCCTCAAGCCCACCAACTCAGATCCAGGAAGAGCTTTATGGCAAAAACAAACATACTTGAGGGTACACAAGAGCAAAACCAAATTAGATGGAGGAAGGAGCTTTATGGCAAGGAAGAACATTAAAGGAGGATATAGCTGAGAAACTCAACCTCCCCTGCGTCACATGGAGAATCTTGAATTAGCTGAACATTGGAGTCCCTGAATGCAAGACCAACATGTTCAAGTGGGGGCTTCTGGCAGACAGCAACACATGGTATGAATGTGGAGAGACACAGCTCATTTTCTGGTCTGCTGATTGCTGCCAGAGACATGCACCGATGAGGACTTGGGTTTGGGCAATGGCAAAGCAAAGAAAGTGGCTCCATTTTGGCAGTCAAGCGTTTGACTGGGACATGAAAGAAGAAGAAGAAGACTGCTGGTCCCCCTCCTTCAAAGGCCCAGATGACAGAAAAGTTACTTTAGGGAGCTGTACATTCTAGGATCCCCCTCTCAGCATGGGCCGTGCTTGGCTGATATCAATGACAGCTGATAGTCCCAGTTATAATGGGGGACTTCAATTACCCTCACATAGACTGGGTGAACTGTTGTTCAGCACATGATAAAGAGATAAAGTTCCTAGATATGCTAAATGATTGTTCCCTGGGACAGATGGTTGAAGACCCAACTAGAGGTACAAGAATCCTTGACTTGATCCTGAGTAATACTCAGGATCTGGTGCAAGATGTTCATGTGACTGATCCAATAGGGAACAGTGACCACAACTCAATTATGTTTAACTTGATCATAGACCGCAAGTCACTGATAAAATCTAACACAGAGACCTTAAATTTTCAAAAAGGAAATTTCCCAAAGATGAGGAAACTAGTAAAAAAGAAGCTGAAAGGGAAAATTGAGAGAGTCCAAACACTCCAAGAGGCATGGAGGCTGTTTACAAAAACAATAACAGAGGCCCAATTGGAATGCATACCCAAAAGGAAAAAAGGCACTGCCAGGTCCAAGAGGACTCCGATGTGGCTTACAGGAGCTGTTCGGGAAGTGATCAAGAGCAAGAGAAGCTCATTTAGAAGATGGAAGGCTTGTCCGAATGAGGATAGCAGGCAAAAACATAAATTCTGGCAGAACAAATGCAAGGCAACAATCAGGAAAGCAAAGCAAGACTTTGAGGAGCGTATAGCTAAAAATACTCAGAGAAATAACAAAGACTTCTTTCAGTACATTAGAAGTAAGAACCCAACTAGGAAGGCCATTGGACCATTAGATGACAATGGAAGGCAAGGGGTTATTAAAGAGGAAACAGAGATTGCAGAGAGACTCAATGAATTCTTTGCTTCAGTATTCACTGAAGAAGACAGAGGCCACATGCCCAAAACAGAGCCTATCTTCGTAGGGAGGGAAACCGAAGAATTAAGCCAGATAGAAATAACCAGGGAGGAGGTCCTTGCATGTCTTGTTAAACTAAACACTAACAAATCACCAGGACCAGATGGCATCCATCCACGAGTTCTCAGGGAACTTAAAGATGAAATTGCTGATCTCCTAGCCAAAATATATAATATTTCCCTCAAATCAGTCTTTGTGCCTGATGACTGGAAGGTAGCGAATGTAACACCAATTTTCAAAAAAGGATCCAGGGGTGATCCAGGAAATGACCGACCTGTCAGTTTGACATGTGTCCCAGGTAAAGTGATGGAAACCATCCTAAAAGATAGAATTAATAGGCACATAGAAGAGAAGGCGCTGCTAAAGGAGAGCCAAAATGGCTTTTGCAAGGGCAAATCATGCCTCACTAATCTGTTGGGATTTTTTGAGAGTGTCAACAAGCATGTGGATAAGGGGGATCCAGTTGATATTGTTTATCTGGACTTTCAGAAGGCTTTTGACAAGGTCCCACACCAAAGGCTCTTGAATAAACTTACCAGTCATGGAATAAAGGGACAGGTCTTGTCCTGGATCAGCAACTGGCTAAGGGACAGGAAACAGAGGGTAGCACTAAATGGAGACTTCTCCAAGTGGAGGGACGTAAAGAGTGGGGTCCCCCAAGGTTCAGTACTGGGACCCCTGCTTTTCAACCTCTTCATAAATGATCTAGAGGTAGGAGTAAAAAGCAAGGTAGCCAAATTTGCTGTCGACACTAAATTATACAGGGTAGTGAAAACTGTGAGAGATTGTGAGGAGCTCCAGAGGGATCTCTTGACACTGGGGGAGTGGGCAGAACAGTGGCAAATGAGCATCAACATTAGTAAGTGCAGAGTGATGCATGTTGGGGCAAAAAAAAAACCCAATTACATTCCTAAACTGATGGGGTCTTCTGAACTCTCTGTGACAAACCAGGAAAGCGACCTTGGTGTCATGGTGGACGAGAGCTCAATGAAGGTGTCAACCCAGTGTGCCTCAGCAGTGAAAAAAGCAAACTCAATGCTAGGGATCATTTGGAAGGGTATAGAAAATAAGTCAGCAAGTGTCATTTTGCCTCTTTATAAATCTATGGTGAGGCCCCATCTGGAATACTGTGTACAGTTCTGGTCGCCATACCTCCAGAAGGATATTATGGAGCTTGAAAAAGTGCAGAGGATGGCAACCAGAATGATGATTAGGGGACTGTAACACCTTCCTTACCATCTGAGGCTGCAACGGTTGGGCCTTTTCACTCTTGAACGACGACGTCTAAGAGGTGACCTGATTGAAGTTTATAAAATCATGCACGGTGTGGACAAAGTAGATAAGGAAAAACTGTTTTCCCTATCGCATAACACTGGAACTAGGGGACACTCCATGAAACTTTTGGGTACTAGTTCTCAAACAAATAAGAGAAAGTACTTTTTCACCCAGAGGATCCCTGGTCTATGGAACTCCCTGCCAGAAGAAGTGGTGGCAGCTGTCAGTCTTGGCAGCTTTAAGAAAGGATTAGACAAGTTCATGGAGGACAAGAGTATCCATGGCTATAATTATGGATACTTAAGGACAACCTCTGGGTTGGAGAGATAGGCAGGATATCTCTCAATGCCATTTCCAGGGAATCCTAAGCAGGTGAAGGCATCTGCTTGGGAATACCCTGAAGGAAATGGTGAGCCACTGTGTGAGACAGAGTGCTGGACTGGATGGGCTGTGCCCTGTTCCAGCAAGGCTGTTCTTATGTTCTAATATGACTTTTCCAAGCTCTGCGAAGACTCCCTTTGGAACCAGCCAAGAGGTTCTCAGCTGATGGAGCCACTAAGAGAATAACCTCTGGAGCAGATTTGTATTCCTGGTTTCATATAGTTACAGTATTTGTTTATCTATTTCATTTCATTTCTATGCTGCCTGATTTAGTGGCAGACTACTACTCTGGACGGTCAGGTACAAGCAATAGTCCTCTCCAACACCCATCCAGTCTTGAATCATCAACATGCCACCCAACCCATAATCTACAAACAATAAACAAATGGACTGATAAATAGTCGTTGAAGGATAACATAACTAAAAACCAGGATTAAGCAGTCCTATCAAAGGGGAGAATGTTCTTAAAGGTGTTTCCACCAATTTCTTTAAAACCTGGGCTCCCTTGACAAATTCTAAAGCAGAGGTGCCACTATTAAGCTGGCACGGTTTCTAGTGGGGACTCTCTGCAATTTTCTTGGGTTGGCAACCCATGGGGTCTAAGCCTGTTGGGACTGGGTTAGATGGGTAGGAACTCTCCATGAATGTTGCTCTGAGAGGCAACAAGTCCCCAACCTGTGTAGGGTTTTAAATGTAGTTGATTGATCTGCCAGTCCTTCCATGTTTGTCATGTGCGCCCACATGGCTTCATAAAAGAAGAAACCTCTAGCTTTCTGCTGAGGGAGGTTCCACATATCTCAAGGACCTTGATGGAACCAGAAGGGCATCTGATCAATCTCTTACAATTTCCTCAGTGGCTTCTATTCCTGCTTTTGAAGGGGGGGGGGGGATATGGCTCTGAGCTTAATGATCACAATAAAAAGGATGGACCTGTCTCTGCTGTCTTAGTATCATACCACATCTTTGATTGGAATGTTAAAAAGATTAAGAGGTCCCATCAAGAGGAAAGATTGACTCAGTGCTTGCCTTCCATCTTGCTATTGATCAAGCGCGTGCCTGTCTTACATTAACAGAGACACAGCCAGGCTATGGCAGCCCAGGATAGGGTGAACTAACTTTCAGTAGTTAAGTGACTGGCATGAAATGGCACAATGCAGGCCATGAGGCACCAGGGGGGTGGGGGGCAAAGGCGGAGAGGAAAATCAATCCACCAGAAGATCCTGGCAATGTGACCTGTAGTTTCTGTCCCCTGGTGATGGATCTGGCCAGGTTATCCTGCTATGGTCATAGAGAAGAACATCCTACACCCAGCAACTCAACGTCAATCATCAGGAGGCATTTAACTAACATGACAACCCTGAGGTCTAATGGCTTCGGGTGCCAAGGTCCACAGGGAAGGGAGGGTGGTGGTCCCCAAGTGGATTAAATACAGCATGAATCCCTCTTGATGGAGGGCAGCAGCTTCATCCATCCTGGCCTGGGAGTGATGATGAGGACTTTGCGTGCCAAAAGGGTTCAGTACCAGAAAGGGACTCTTGTAACTGGTCTGGATCCGTGGTAATTTGCATGTCATGCTGTGATGTGGAATGCCAATGGAAGGCCGCTGCATGATATGGTTCCCAGGGCACTCTTCATGGCTGATCACCATGAGGATCACCAATATTTGGAATCAGATGCAGCACTTAAAGAAGAAGAAAGAAGGCGGTGGATTGGGGCTCCTCCTTGCCTTTTGGGAGACTGTAGCAGAAACCTCAGTTGAGGTCTGTTGTTGTCTTTTCCAGAAAGTCTTGCTCCCCCCCCCCCCCCTCATGATATGCCCAAAGTTTCCTTGGTTTCCTCACTTTGGTCTCTGGAGACTTGATTTGTCCAAGGATCCCACTTGTTTGTCTATTTTAGCACTCCAGGGTATCCTCAGAGCAATCTTCTCCAGCACCATGTTTTAAGTGAGTTGGTTTTTTCCTACTATCAGCATTCTTTCCTGTCCAGCTTCTGTATCCATACATGATGACTTGTGGTTGATCTTGGCTGAGGTTCTCCAGTGACACATCCTTACACTTCAGTCATCATCATCACTGCCGCCACCATCTTCCGCTGCTGCTGCTGCTGTGTCTAGGCCAGATGTGAAACAGCTAAAATGAAGCCTCCTTTGGGTGAGTACATTCTGCAGTTCCTTTTGCCTGACCAAGTGTGAGAAAGATTAGCCAGCAACACAAGGTTGCCCATACCAGGGTACGCCCAACTGTGGTTCACTTGATGATCTTTCTCAATTCCTGCCTTGCTGCCCTTCTGAATCGAATTCTTCTCCTGGTTATTTGGCTATTTACCTGCAACAATTTTTCTCACGATGGAAGAGCTAAGGAACTAAGAAATCCAGGGCATGACGCTCTAGAGCTGTGATGGCAAACCTTGGCACTCCAGATATTCTTGGACTCTGTTATGTATGCATGTTCTCTGTACTGATAAGAATGTAACCACTCCAAATACAATGTATCTCAGCTGTAAAGGAACGCGAGCAAGCAGCCCATAGAGGGCAGCTGCGAGCGTTCAGTCTCACATGGTTCACATTGCTCAATCACGGACAGCCGCGGGAAAACCTTCCCCGCATTCAGCAGCAGAAGAAAGAACTACTGAAGAGAGGCGTGCCTGGGCGAGGCCACGCCGGTAGCGGCCAATGAGCTACCGTGCTACAAGATTCAAATGTATAATGCTACTGTATATATAGAGATGTATCACCGCCATTACCTCATGCTCCACTGGATCATCATGCAATAAACCTGTGTTAAGCCAACCCTTCGGCTGTTCTGTTGTCTTTGGTCCCATACAGTAAACTGGCGACGAAGGTGGGATGATGGCTGCCCACGGGACCAAGACATGCGCCGGCTACGAGATCAAGAAGCCAGGAGACTTGGAGCTGTTTGAGATAGACTTCAATGGAGCGCTGGTGGAGCTCGAAGTCTCAGATGAGGACAAGAAGAGGGCCATCTTCGTCCGCATGCTCGGACACGAGACCAAGAGGACCTTGGTGGACCTGATCGCGCCGAGGCGGGTGAGCGACTTCAAAGCCAAAGAGCTCCTGGCCGTGCTGCGCACCCACCTCCGGCCCGCGATAGCCATGTTCCCCGCTCAGAGCGCGTTCTGGAGGCGAGTCCAAGCGCCCGGGGAATCGGTCGCCGAGTTCGCAGCGGCCCTGCGACTGGCCGCTGGCCCATGCAAGTGGGAGACCCCAGAAGTCACCCTCCGGGACTGCCTGCTCTGCGGCCTGAGGGACACCGAAACTCAGCGCGCGCTGATGAAACAGGAGCCGCCTCCCACGTGGCAACAAGTCCTCGACACGGCACAGGCCGCGGAAGCCATGACGGCCAGGGTGCAAGAGCTCCAGGACTGGCGCCCGAAACCCGCCAAGGCAGAGAGCTCGGTGCGCGCGGCACGGCGAGTTTCAAACTCGTCCGCGGAGAGCGGTGACGATGAGGACGTCCGGAGGGTCCAGAAGGAGGGCCGGCGCTGCGACGGCTGCGGCGCCGCCCACGCCCGCGCCAAATGCCCGTTCCGCAAGGCCGAGTGCCACAACTGCGGCTGGCGCGGGCACATCGCCAAGGTCTGCCGGAAACGGCGCGAGGCCAAGAGGAGTTCCCCAGACTGCTCGGCGAGGCAGGACCGCACCACGAGGCCCAAGGACGGCACCCGGACCACGAGGAAGTGGGACGGAGTAGGGCGCATCTCCGACGACAGCGAGGACGACGCTCCGGTTTTCAGCGTATCCACGGAGCACCCCCGATACTTCGTTGAGGTAGTAATACAAGGGGCCCCTGTTAGGATGGAGGTGGACTCAGGTTCCTCATACTCTATAATTTCCCAGGGAGAGTTCCTGAAAATCGCCCCCCACGTGCGGCCCAAACTCAAAGCGTTGAGGTCCACGCTGAAGGACGTGCAAGGGAACCGCATCCCGGTGTTGGGGGTTGGGAAGTTCCAGGTCCAGTTTAAAAAGCACTCTGCAACGCTTCCCCTAGTCGTCCTCAAGGGAGGTAAATGCAGCCTCCTCGGGACTCAATGGTTCCAGCCCCTGGGGTTGTTCATTGGGGGGGTGCACGCCGTGGGAGTACACGCCGCCGGGACTGATCCAATACAGAGCGTGTGCGATGCGCACCCCGAGGTTTTCAAAAGGGGACTCGGAAAATTCAAGGGGCCCCCAGTGACTTTCGACCTGGACCCTGGAGTACGTCCAATCAGACTTAAACCGCGCAGAGTGCCTTTCGCACTCAAGGACAAAATAGAGGCGGAGTTGGACAAATTGGTGGGCCAGGGGATTCTTGTTCCTGTTGATTCTGTGGAGTGGGAAACTCCAATTGTAACAGCGCTCAAGGCCAACGGGGAGGTCCGCATATGCGCTGATTACAAGTGCACCATCAATAAGGCGATCCGCCCTAATGCGTATCCGGTGCCGGTAGTCAGACACTTGTTGGCCAGGTTACACGGGGGGAGGTGTTTCGCTAAACTTGACCTGGCCCAAGCCTACCAGCAACTCCCGGTCACCCCCGCCGCAGCTGCTGCACAGACCATAGTCACCCACAAAGGGGCGTTCCAGGTAACGCGCCTCCAATTCGGCATGAATTCGGCGCCCGGGATCTTCCAGTCACTCGTGGAACGCCTCCTGAAGGGGTTGGAGGGGGTGTTACCCTACTTTGATGACGTATTGATTACAGGGGGGAGCCGGGCCGAATTAGCAAAAAGGTTGGGAAAGGTCCTGGCAATATTCGAAAAGGCGGGGTTGCGGTTGCGGAAAGACAAATGCGTTTTCTTCGCAACTGAGGTTGAGTTCCTAGGGTTCCGTGTTACTCCCGAGGGAATAAGGCCATCCCAATCCAAGGTGGCCGCCATCAAGAAGGCCCCTCGCCCCACCTCCAAGCCCGAGCTGCAGTCGTTCCTCGGACTGCTCAACTTCTACCACTCCTTCCTTCCTCGGAAGGCAGCCGTGGCGGAACCGCTACACAAATTGTTAAAAAAGGACGAGGCATGGAAGTGGGGCGACGACCATGAGAAGGCTTTCAATGACCTGAAGCGACTCCTGGCATCAGATGCTGTACTGACCCACTTCAATCCCAAACGCCCAGTGGTCCTGATATGCGATGCATCCCCGGTGGGGGTGGGGGCGGTGTTATGCCACGTGCTGGAGGACGGGAGGGAGGCCCCGATAGCGTTCTACTCTAGGTCCTTGTCCCAAGCGGAGAGAAACTACGCCCAGACAGACAGGGAAGCACTAGCGATAATCGCGGGGACCAAGAAATTTCATGATTTTGTGTACGGCTGCCCCTTCACCATAGTGACTGACCATAAGCCATTGCTAGGCATTTTCACCGCAGATAAGCCCACACCCCAAATCCTGTCCCCGAGAATGCTCAGGTGGGCCATCTTTCTCAACGCGTATCAGCACGCGTTGGTGTACCGGCCCGGGAAGGAGATCAGTCATGCGGATGCCCTGTCGAGGTCCCCCATTCCCCGGGATTGCTGCCACATGGGCGAGGAAGAGAGGGACCACCAGGTCTTAATGATAGAGGTCCTAGACTCCCCTCCAGTAGTACCGGCCGACATCGCCAAAGCGACCGGCAAGGACAAAACGTTAGCTACAGTTTGTTCCTGGGTACAGAAAGGGTGGCCCGTGTCTTCCCCAGCAGCGGAATTCGACACATTTTTCAAAAAAAAAAAATTAGAGTTGTCCCTAGAGAGGGGTTGCCTTTTGTGGGGACAGTGGGTAGTGATCCCCACGTCCCTCCGGCCGAGGGTGCTTAAGCTGCTGCACGTCAGCCACCCGGGGATCGTCCGCTCTAAGGCACTAGCCCGCAGTTACTTCTGGTGGCCCCAGCTAGACGCCGACATCGAGCACATGGTCGGCACTTGCGAAGCGTGCCAGAGCTCAAGGCCAGAAGAGGCTCGTTTGCCGCATAGAGAATGGGACGCAGCAAGGGGGCCCTGGTCCCGGGTACACGTAGATTTTGCTGGCCCGTTCAGAGGAGCGCTCTTCCTCCTTGTTGTGGATGCGTACTCCAAGTGGCTGGAGGTAATCCCAGTCTCGAGCACCTCCTCGGCCACAACAATTAAGCATCTACGGAGGGTCTTTTCCACGTTCGGTTTACCCGACACCCTCGTTAGCGACAACGCTAGTTGCTTCACGTCCACCGAGTTCAGGACGTTCATGGGTCTCAACGCCATTCGGCACGTCACCTCCGCCCCTTTCCACCCGGCCACCAACGGCCAAGTAGAGCGCCTCGTGCGCACCACAAAGGACGCGCTGCGGCGCATGGGCCCCGGAGATCTTGACTTACAAGTGTGCCAATTCCTGCTAGGGTACAGGGTCACCCCACTAGCATCAGGGTACTCCCCCGCGGAGTTGTTAATGCGCAGGAAGCTGGCCACGGTAATCTCCAAACTAGACCCCACAAGGGTAGAGGACAAAGGGCGGAATGTAGGGATGGATTCCACAAAGAGCTTCAGCGTAGGTGCCCCCGTACATTGCAGGAACTACGCCAGCGCGGGACCAGCCTGGGTGCCCGGCATTGTAATAGAACAAACCGGCCCCATTTCATACCACGTGGAGACCAATACAGGCCTCCTGTGGAGGCGGCACGCGGATCAACTCAGGCGCAGAATTCCCGGAGAGCAGGACGAAGACGAAAATAGCCACGAATCAGCGTTAGGGTACTCCCCCACCCGCTTAGCCCAAGGGGGAGAAAAAGGGGGACATGGGTCCCCACCAAGGGGGGAGGAAAGGGAATCGATCCTCAGAGATGTTTTGCGGGAGTTTGCGGCGGAAAGAAAGAGCCCCGATCTCACACATATCCCTCGGAAGTGTCCCCAAAACACAGATTCCCCAAGAAGTTTAGACCTTGATTTACAGTACCAGGGGGAGTTAGCGGAGTGGTCCCCCACCCGTCCTAGCGAAAAGAGGGGTTTCAGTTCAGCCCCTGGTACTTCCAGTCCCAGTAGCCCCTGTGAGTTAGAATGCAACATAGCACCAATTTCCCGGAGACCGACACCCCCAAGACAGGAGGCGATGGCGAGTCCGCCCACCACAGTCTCAAGGTCCCCCGAGCGGGGAACAGAAGGTAGCAGAACCACTAGGGCATCCTCATCGGTTCCGCGGTTCACAATAGGAGGGTCCCCGGGGTCCGAGAGCAACAGGCAGGGGTTCACTTCCCAGCTGTTCATTCCATTCCCATCCCCCAGCGCAAGGCAGGCACGGACGCCCCACAGAGCCACTAACGAATCTCCGTTTTCCGTTGCAGGGCAAGCACCCACGGAGTCAGGGATCACAGGCTCTCCTGTACTAGGTCAGGCGCAAGCGCGCCCCAAGCGCACGTGCGGCAAGCCACAATGGTTACGGGACTTCGTCCCATCCTAGGGGGGAGGGATGTTATGTATGCATGTTCTCTGTACTGATAAGAATGTAACCACTCCAAATACAATGTATCTCAGCTGTAAAGGAACGTGAGCAAGCAGCCCATAGAGGGCAGCTGCGAGCGTTCAGTCTCACATGGTTCACATTGCTCAATCACGGACAGCCGCGGGAAAACCTTCCCCGCATTCAGCAGCAGGAGAAAGAACTACTGAAGAGAGGCGTGCCTGGGCGAGGCCACGCCGGTAGCGGCCAATGAGCTACCGTGCTACAAGATTCAAATGTATAATGCTACTGTATATATAGAGATGTATCACCGCCATTACCTCATGCTCCACCGGATCATCATGCAATAAACCTGTGTTAAGCCAACCCTTCGGCTGTTCTGTTGTCTTTGGTCCCATACAGTAAAGACTCCAATTCCCAGAAGCCCAAGCACCCTGTGAATCCACACAAATGGGTTTACTGCAATTCATCCACCCCGTGCTGCCCTCGTCGCTCTCGGAAGTGGAAGTAAAACACGCCCATACGGTTAAGACCCTTCTTGGTTAACCCTTCCTCTGTCCGGGCGTGTTTTACTTCCGCTTCCGGGAACAATGAGGGCAGCTCGGGGCAGATGAATCGCAGTAAACTCATTTGTGTGGATTCACAAGATGCATGGGTTTCTGGGAATTGAAGTCCGAGAACATCTGGAGTGCCAAGCTTCGCCATCGCGGCTCTAGAGCACAACTTAACTTGGTTTCTCTTTCCTCCAAAGACATTTCCTCACCAGAGGCAGCTAGAGAAAACAAATGTTGAGGAGGGAAAGGGGTTCGTCTTCTCACGGATCAAAAAAATGGAAGCCAAAAAGCACCAACCCTCAAGAGCAGGTCAGCATGGAGGTGGGGGTGGGGGAGACGGGTTAAGAGAGTCATGCCTCAAAGGACCAGCCCTGCGGCTTATTTATCGACTTATGAATGGTTTGGGAAATTGTGCCAGACGGAGGAGGTGATGAAATCTCCTCAAGTGACAGGGAATTATTTCCTTTAGTAGCGGAAAAAGAAAGGAAAGAATTATTATTTTAAGAGAAACATTATGAAGGATTGTGAGAAATGCCAGAAGGATTTAATCAAAGCAGGCATAAGGAAGGGAAAGAAAAAACAAGGGGGAAATAAATGGAGATAAGGGAGAGCTGAGAATTAGAAGGCTGGGTTGCCTCCGCCTTGGGGGTCAGACGGAGAAGACCCCCTCCCCCGTCCCCCAATCCTTGGGGAGGGAGAGGGAGACTCAAGGTGAGAGGGCCTGAGAACAGGAAATTGCTCATCCACAGCAAAGATGTGGTGGTCCTCCCGGTGATGGAAAGGCCACCTTGACTGTGGTCTTTCTCTTGCTGGAGCAGCCATGGCCAATTTCCTCGATGGTTTACCCAAACAAAGACAGCATCGAATTGGAAACTTCTTTTCTGCATCAAGCATCGGATAGATTTTGAGGGCTTCTTTTAAGACCAGAGGAACTCCAGATGTTGACACAACTCTAAGAACTTCTGAGCTGACTAAGGAGGCACAGATGAATTAGAATTAAACGCTGGTGCCTTCATGACATCAAGCTCAATGGTGTGTGTGTGTGTGTGTGTGTGTGTGTGTGTGTGTGTGTGTGTGTGTGTGTGTGTGTGTGTGTGTGTGTGCGTTAAGATCATGGCGGAATCATATTTGGGTGTTTGTTTGTTCAGCTGGTGGAAAGTTGTTCCATTCAGGTTGACATCACTTCCGTCTGCTTTCTGCCAACATGATTGCCTTGTCTGAAGCAAAGTAGATAAATAGGAGTGGGGAGGTCATGCTCTGAGCTAGAACTGCACTGTATGAAAGGAGGCACAGAGAGCGAGAGCACATTGTACACTATCAGCATTATGTTTGGCAGGCTAGATTGATGGCTTGCTGCACACTTGCTATGCTCAATATTTTCCAGCTGGGTGCCGAGGTCAACAAAAGCAATTTTCTTGCAGGCTTCATGAACCCCAGCACCCAGCTGTCAAAAGGCAGGACTTTAGCACCCAAGATGGGGAATCAAAGAAGGATGGAGTTGGAAAGGACCTAGAAGGCCATTAAGCTCATCCGCTGACTCAATGCAGGAATCCAAATTAAGGCATAGCTGACAGATGGATGTCTAGCCTTCTCCTGAATGCCTCCAGTACTACCTCAAAAGAGAATTGGTTCCATTGTCCTACTGCACTAACAATTAAGATGTGTTTCCTGATTTTCAACCAAAACCTGGCTTCCTGTAACTTGAACCCATTCTGACGTGTCCTGCACTCTGGGATGATCAAAAGTGGATCCTGCCCCTCCTCTTTATGACTATCTTTCAATTATTTGAAGAGTGCTATTGTCATCCTATCTCCTCTCAGTCGCCTTTTCTTAAGGCTAAAGATGCCCAGTGCCTTCAATCTTTCCTCCTAGGGCAGTGATGGCGAACCTTTGCACGCCAGCTGGACTTCAATTCCCAGAAACCCAAGTCCCTGTGAACTCATTCCTATGGATTCACAGGGACTTGGGTTTCTGGGAATTGAAGTCCAAGAACAGCTGGAGTGCCAAGGTTTGCCATCACTGCCCTAGGGCTTAGTTTCCAGTGATCATCCTTGTCGCTCTCCTTTGGATTTGTTCCAGTTTGTCAGCATCCTTCTTGAAATGCTGTACAGTACTCTTGATGTGGTCTGACGAGTGCCAAATAAGGGAAACTATTATTTCAGGGGATTTAGAGACTATCATTCTGTTAATTCAGCTAAATAAAGCATCTTTGCAGCCACATGCACAGTTGGCTCATATTTATCTTGGGATCTCCAAGGTACATCTCCCAAGGTATTAGCTATTCCACCCAGTTTTATCATCTGCATGTTTGATAAGAATTCCTTGCACTTCCTCATCCAAGCCATTTAGGAAAATGTAGAAAAGCTTGGGGCCCAGGATTGAGCCTTGTGGTACCCCACTTCCTACCCTCTCCCAGCATGAGAAGAAGCCATTAAGAGCTCTCTGTGTACAGTTCTGTAACCAACTGTGTATCCACCTGATCCTTGTGCTTTCCAGGCCACATCTAGTTAGTTTGCATAATTAGAATATCGTGGGGTGCTTTGTGAAATACTTTGCTCAAGTCAAGATATAATAAGTCCACTACATTCCCACCATCTACCATGAAGGTCATCTGAGAAGATTAATCTGGCATTAAGGATAGCAAATCCTTCTTGGCTTCTAGGTATTACTGCTTTCAAGATGCTTGAAGAGTGACTCTTTTATATGATCCTAAAGATCGTATGCACCACGGAAGATGATGAGATAAAGAGAAGGGACTCCCCTATGATTTTAAAAGCTGGATAAATAGATTGCTCCTAAGAGGAGCGGTGGTTTCTCAAATAGCCTGGATCCAAGCCTTGAAAGGCTTTGGTTCAACCCAGCTTGCATAGAATCCATTTGTCCCTTCCTTTGAACATGTTCAGGGGAAAAAGCTTCTGTTTTAAGCAGGAAACTTTCAACATTATATCGATACTTTAGAACCTTTGGTGTTGGCAAACCTCTCCAACACGGTTTATAGCAATCACTATTCTACCCTTTTGTAAGGATTAATATTTCAACCGCTAGAACCGGTCTTCCTTCCAAATTGACGAAGAAGAAAAAAACCAGGTAGCCCAACCATTCTTCTACAAGGTAGTCAAGATAGATCTTTTTGTCTTATTTGATCTGGGGACATAAATATTGTAGGCAGGGGCATGCTGACCATACTAAAAGGGCACTGGACAGGGAGGAAGGGCCCATGGGGGGTACTGCATGACATCATGGATTGTAGCCGCCAGGTGACATACGTCTGCCCACCTTTGGGGGCGCCAGTCACTGGGGCGCACCGGGACTTGTCCCTGTGTCCCAAATGGCCAGCATGGGCTTGACTGTAGGTCACTTGTTTCCACACAAAGTAAAACTGTTTGACATTTTACAAAAAATCTTATCTTGCTCCAGCTTCTCCAAATTTGGCACAGAACAAGTGTGGACTGTGTGCTATGTCTGTGCGACATTTGGTACTGATCCAAAGTCCAGTTTAAAAAATGCAAATTTTTTTGTTGGGGGTTTCCCTCCCCCCTTTTAGAAATGCCTTGTAGAACATTGCATTGCTTTGCCAGGAAAATTTGTCACCGCACTCCTGTGCTGTGGATCATACTGTGGATAATACTATGACAACTAATAAATATGAAGATGGTGAAATGTGGCTTCCCCACTTTGAAAGAAATGAGATGAAAGCAAGGTAGGCAGCTTTTTTTCTCTTTCTGGCTGAGGTTGACAAGCGAGCTGCCATTCCATTCATTGGGATGCAGAGATGTCATTTCATCTGAGAAACCAGGAGGAGGTCCGGAAGCTCCTGCTGAGCCCGGCACCTTCCAGGGACCTCCAGAGAGCTCCTGTCCTATATTACATTTCTCTCCGCTAGTGCTGAGCCATTAATACCCTCCATTTCAGCATCCTACGCACTGGAAGAATCATTTCTGCAGTTTCTCTGCGGATCAGAGAAAAACATCAGAGATGTTTCAGAGCATCGGGTTCAGCATAATAAAAACGGAGGTGGCGGCGCTGGCTTTTGGAGGGGATTTCAACCAATAAAGTGCAAGTGGTTAAGGTATCTGGCAGGCATAGACAGAGGTTGGGGATTCGATTCCCCACCTTGCCACTAGGGGGGAAAGCTAGCCTGTGTAGCCTTGGGCAAACTGCACAGTCACCCCTAGAGCTCCCCCTAGAGGAAGGAAATGATTCCCTATAGTTCCCTATATGAGGCAAAGGTGTCCTTTGCTCAAAGGCTAGTCATATCTGACTCTAAGGGGTGGTGCTCATCTTTTTTTAAAGCCAAAGAGCCAGCACTGTCTGCATCTGCAGATGTTTCCGTGGTCATTTGGAAGGAATGACCAGGCACTGGAGTGCACAGAATGCTGTTATCTTTCCGACAGAAGTGGTACCTATTTGTCTACATGCAATTTCTTGCATTCAAACTGCTAAGTTGGCAGGAGCTGGGACAGATGACAGGAGCTCACTTTGCCATGCAGCACTCGGGTCTAGAACTGCTGACATGCTGCCCTCATCATCATCAAATTCAGCATCTGAACCATTAAGCCACTGCAGTCCCATATAGTTTCCTACATCAGCTGGGGCGGGGGGAGAGGGACTAACAACCCAATTTTGTACCTGCTAGTTATAAGTTATAGAGGGCTAACTTCCCCCTTTTTTAAACAAATGTGTTTGGGAACATCAGGTGTTCTCTGGAACCAGAACTCTCCATGAGGAAATGTCCTCCAAAAGTGGTGGCTGAGGAATTTTGGAAGTTGCATTTCTCCAATGTATTCCTTCCCCCAAAGTCCGAGGAAGAGGAGGGCAGTTTTAGTTTTGCAGAAGAGATCTGTACAAGTAGCCAGAGATGTCAGTGGGTTGGGCAGAGGGCCACAGTCATGGGCTGCTCTCCCTCTCTCTTCTTTGTCTTCCTAAACCCAGGTTGTCCTCTCCATTGGCCACCTGCAGTTTAGTTCCCCCTAAGAAACAAATGATTGCAACCAGGACACTCCATTTGTCTCCTGATGATATTTACATTTTGCAATCTGGTAGTGGTGCTCCTATATCTGCCTCTGAGTGGTAGTCGAGCAGGAAAAGGGTTGATGCTTTCCCAGAATACTTTGGAAAAGTGGGTGAAATGGCTTGCTTGGGGGATGGAGAGGCAGCCTCAATGTCTAAGGAAAGGGTTCGTGAGTTCTAAGGAACCCAAAAGTTTCCATTTCAATGTTGCCAATGTTCTGGATGTTCCATACTGTCAGTGACTCAACACTGAGTGTCAAGTAGTAGTTAACATGTCAAGCAGTGGTTAACTAACATGACCACCCTGAGAACTAACAGCCTTGGGTGGCAAACCCCACAGGGAAGGAAGGGCGATGGTCCCCAAGTGGATTAAATCCCACTTGATGGAGGGCAGCCATTTCATCCATCCTGGTCTGGAGCTGAGGAGGACTTTGTGTGCCAAAAGGGCTCAGGACCAGAAAGTGACTCATGGAAATGAATCAGTAGTACAGGTGCCATGCTGCCAGGGCTGGCATCAGAAATTTCCGGGCCTGGTATGTGCCCCCCCCCACACACACACACATTTTGGCCATACCCCTGTGGTTTCCTGTGCATGCGTTATTTGTTTGTGCATGCTTACATCAGTGGTTTCCCGGTGCCGCCACGCTCCTGTAGTTTTCTGCGCATTTGTAGTTTGTTTGCGCATGCACACATCAGTGGTTTCCCGGTGGTGCCGGGCCCCTATCATCTCCGGGCCCAGGATGGGAGTCCTGATGGCGGCCCTGCACGCTGCAATGGCAGATGGAAGGCCACTGCATTATATTCTCAGGACCCTCTTCATGGCTGATCGCCATGAGGATCTGTTATGTATGCATGTACAATGTTACTTTAAATATATGAATGTAACCAGCCCAAAATCACAATGTATCTCAGCTGTTAAGAAACGCGAGCAAGCCGCCCATAGAGGGCAGCTGCGAGCGTTCAACTCACATGGTTCACATTCCCCAAATCATGGACAGCCGCGGGAACTTCCCCGCATGATCAAGAAGTACAGAAGAAGAACTACAGAAGGGGGGCGTGACTCAGGACGACGCCCCGCCGGTAGCAGCCAATGAGCTACCGTGCTACAAGATTCAAATGGTTGCAATACTGTATATAATGAGATGTACCTCCGCCATTACCACATGTTCATGCTGACCATCAATGAATAAACCAATGTTAGTCCTTCCTGCGACTCCTTCTTTGTCTTCCGTGCAAGACACTAAATTGGCGATGAGGATGGGATCGATGGCGAATCCCAAGGTCAAGCCGTACCAGTTCGATGTCAGCGAGCCCGAACAATGGGAGCTCTACGAGTGCCAGTTTCGGCATGCCATGGAAGCTGCAGGCGTCGACGACGACGCGAAGATGCGCTCCCACTTCCTGGCTCAGGTGGGGCCGGCCATGCTGCTGATCCTGATGACCCTGGTGGCCCCCCTGAAGGTGGACGAGGTGCCCATCGACCGTATCCTGGAGAGACTGCGTGAGCATTTCCAGCCGCCCGTCTCGATCTTCCCAGCCCGGGTCGCGTTCCACAGGCGAGACCAGCGCCTGGGCGAATCCGTGTCCGCCTACGCGGCGGCCCTCAGGCTTGCAGCGGTGCATTGCCAGTGGGACGACCTAGACCAGGCCCTCCGTGACCGCATGCTGTGTGGTTTGAGGGACGAGGAGCTTCAGCGGAAGCTCATGACCCGCGACCATCGCCTCACGTTCAACGAGGTACTGCGGGAGGCCCAAGCAGCCGAGGAGGCCAGGAGCGGAGTCCGGCTGTTCAAGTCCCGAGGGGCCACGTCCGAGAGGGCCAAGTCACCAGTACAGGCGGCCCGGCGGACACCAGCGAAGACGGCCTGGCGGGCCCCCAAGCCGCCGGCCGGCGCACCAACGTCATCCAAGGAGTTGTCCACTACCGCGGACCCCTACTCCAGCGAGGACGACGACGTCCAGAGGATCAAGAAGCGAGGCGAGAGGTGGCAGACCCGTGAACGGCAGGACCGCCGCTGCGACGGTTGTGGGGCGGCCCACGACCGCACGAGGTGCCCGTTCCGAAAGGCCGAGTGCCACAACTGCGGCCGAAAAGGACACATCGCCCGAGTATGCAGGCGCGGGCGAGTCGAGGACAAGGGCAGTTCCAGCCATCCCCAGACGCACCAACGAAAGGCGGCCGGCACCAGGAAGGTCTCAGCCGGCTACAGCGAGGAAGGCGTGAACCGCGTGGGCCTGGAGCACCGGCGGTTTTTCATAGAGGTACTGTTGCAGGGGGTCCCAGTGAGGATGGAGATAGACTCGGGGTCATCTTATTCCATCCTGTCCCAAAAAGAGTTTATGCGCATTCCCCCAGAGAAGCGGCCCAAACTGTGGGCCATGAGATCCAATCTACGGGACGTGCAGGGAAATGGGATCCCGGTGTTGGGGGTGGGGAACTTCAAGGTGAAGTTCAAGAACTACTCCGAGAAACTGCCCCTAGTGGTCCTAAAAGGGGGGAGGTGCTGCCTTTTGGGAACGCAGTGGTTTGCTCCCCTGGGGATCGAACTGTCCGGCATTAACGCCATCGAGACTGACCCAATGCGGGACGTGTGCGACGCACACCCAGATGTTTTCAAGAAGGGGCTCGGGAAATACAAGGGGCCCCCGGTTTCCTTTGAGCTGGACCCAGAAATCCGGCCCATCCGCCTCAAGCCAAGGAGAGTGCCCTTCGTCCTCAAGGACAAGATTGAGGCGGAACTGGACAAATTGGTGGGGCAGGGGATTTTGGTTCCAGTTGACTCGGCAGAGTGGGAAACGCCGATTGTTACAGCCCTCAAGTCAAATGGGGAGGTCAGGATTTGTGCGGACTATAAATGTACGATAAATAAGGCCATTCGGCCAAATGCATACCCGGTGCCAGTGGTCAGCCACTTGCTGGCCACGTTACATGGGGGGAGGTGTTTCACCAAGCTAGATCTGGCCCAGGCGTATCAGCAGCTCTCTGTAACCCCGGCTGCTGCCGCCGCGCAAACGATCGTAACGCACAAGGGGGCGTTTAAGGTAACGCACCTTCAGTTTGGCGTGAATTCGGCCCCCGGAATTTTCCAGTCCCTCGTGGAACGCCTTTTAAAGGGGCTTCCAGGCGTCCTCCCATACTTCGACGACGTGTTGATAACAGCGGGGAGCGAACTAGAGTTAGCAAAGAGGCTAGATGGGGTTCTCTCAGTGTTCGAGAGAGCAGGACTCCGATTGAGGAGGGACAAGTGCGTATTCTTTGCGAGGGAGGTTGAGTTTCTAGGGTTTAAGGTAACCCCGGACGGAATCAAACCCTCCGAGTCCAAGGTTGCGGCCGTGAGAGACGCCCCTTGCCCCACCGTGAAACCGGAGCTGCAGTCATTTCTAGGGCTCCTTAATTTCTATCACTCCTTCCTGCCGCGGAAGGCATCAATCGCGGAGCCACTGCACGCGTTACTTAAGAAGGATGCGGTTTGGCGGTGGGGGGACAAGCAGGAGAGAGCATTCAAAGAACTTAAGTCACTCCTATCTTCGGATGCTGTCCTGACCCACTTCGATCCGAAAAAACCAGCGGTACTAGTCTGTGATGCGTCCCCGGTGGGGGTGGGGGCGGTCCTGTGCCACGTGTTGGAGAGCGGGAGGGAAGCCCCGGTGGCGTACTATTCAAGGTCCCTCTCGAAGGCCGAGCGCAATTACGCGCAAACAGATAGGGAAGCCCTAGCCATAATCGCGGGAACAAAAAAGTTCCACGATTTCCTATACGGCCGCGAGTTTACGGTAGTGACGGATCACAAGCCGCTTCTGGGGATCTTCACTACCGGCAAACCAACCCCGCAAATTCTATCCCCCAGGATGCTGCGTTGGGCCATTTTTCTCAACGCCTACCAATATGAGCTGGTCTATCGCCCAGGGAAGGAGATCTCCCATGCGGACGCCCTGTCCTGATCCCCTCTCCCTAGTTTAGGGGACCCCACGTGCGAGGTAGAGCAGGAACACCAAGTCCTGCTGATTGAGTCCCTCGACTCACCCCCAATTGTGCTGGCCGACCTCGCCAAGGCCACGGCGGCGGACAAGATCCTGGCCCAAGTTAGTTCCTGGGTTAGGAAAGGGTGGCCCACCTCTCCCCCCGAGGAACATTTCAAGCCGTTTTTCAGGCGCAGAGTAGAGCTTTCTCTGGAAAGGGGCTGCTTACTCTGGGGCCGGCGGGTGGTTATCCCAGAGAAGCTGAGGGCCAAGGTGCTGAGGCTACTGCATACCAGCCACCCGGGATCGTGCGCTCCAAGGCTCTGGCCAGGAGTTTCTTTTGGTGGCCCCAGATAGACGGGGACATAGAACGCTTAGTGGGCATGTGCGAGAGCTGCCAGAGCTGTCGGCCCGAGGAGTCCCGGTTGCCCCATAGGGAATGGGATACGGCCCGCGGGCCATGGTCCCGGATCCATGTCGACTTCGCTGGCCCTTTCCGCGGGTCCATGTTTCTACTGGTAGTCGATTCCTACTCCAAGTGGTTGGAGGTAATCCCCATGAACAGCACTTCCTCTGCCGCAACCATTAAACAGTTGCGCAAGCTTTTTGCCTGCTTCGGCCTGCCAGACGTCCTTGTTAGCGATAACGCGAGTACCTTCACGTCGGCAGAGTTCAAGACGTTTATGGAGAGGAACGCCGTCAGGCACATAACCGCTGGCCCGTTTCACCCCGCCACAAACGGTCAGGTAGAGCGCCAAGTGCGCACTACGAAAGACGCACTGCGGCGCATGGGTCCCGGTGAGTTGAACCTGCATCTGTGCCAGTTCCTCATCTGCTACAGGACAACCCCCCTAGCTTCAGGTTTTTCCCCAGCCGAACTCCTCATGAGGAGGCGTCCGGTAACACTTTTTGACCGGATGGATCCGTCCAGGGTGGAGGATGAAGGGAGAAATATAAGCATAGGGGGAGAGAGCTCCAAAAGTTTTTCGGTAGGGGACCCGGTTCACTGCAGGAACTACGCGGCCTCAGGGCCTGCGTGGGTACCAGGGACAATTGTTGAGCAAACGGGGCCGGTATCCTACAGGGTCGAGACTAGTTCAGGTCTACTCTGGAGAAGGCATGCCGATCAACTCAGAAGGCGAGTCACCAGTGAGGGGGAATCAGCGTTAGGGTCCTCCCCCACCCACATTACCCAAGGGGGAGACACGGAGGATACTTTGAAAGAGAGGGATCAGTTTGATGATGATTATGAGTTGCAGTACCAGGGGGGTGTAGCGGAGTGGTCCCCCACCCGTCCTAGCGAGAAGAGGGGTTTCAGTTCAGCCCTTGGTACTTCCAGTCCCCCCAGCCCTTTTGTTTTAGAATATACCATAGCTCCAGCTCCCCGGAGACCGACACCCCCAGGACAGGCAACAGGAGCGAGTCTGCCCACCACAGTCTCTAGAACTCCTGGACAGGTAACGGGGGGTGGCGAGGCCACGAGGGCCTCTTCGTCGGTCCCGAGATTCGTACTGGGGGGGTCCCCAAGCTCCTCGAACGGTAGGCAGGGATTCACTTCCCAACTGTTCATTCCATTCCCGTCCCCCAATGCAAGGTTACCGCAGACGCCACACCGAGCCACTAATGAGTCCTCCCTTTCCATTGCAGGGCAGGGCTCCGCGGAACCAGGAGCCCCGGCTCCCCTGTACTAGGCCAAGCGACCGCACGCCCCAGGCGCACGTGCGGCAAGCCACAATGGTTGAGGGACTTCGTCCCATCCTAGGGGGGGAGGGATGTTATGTATGCATGTACAATGTTACTTTAAATATATGAATGTAACCAGCCCAAAATCACAATGTATCTCAGCTGTTAAGAAACGCGAGCAAGCCACCCATAGAGGGCAGCTGCGAGCGTTCAACTCACATGGTTCACATTCCCCAAATCACGGACAGCCGCGGGAACTTCCCCGCATGATCAAGAAGTACAGAAGAAGAACTACAGAAGGGGGGCGTGACTCAGGACGACGCCCCGCCGGTAGCAGCCAATGAGCTACCGTGCTACAAGATTCAAATGGTTGCAATACTGTATATAATGAGATGTACCTCCGCCATTACCACATGTTCATGCTGACCATCAATGAATAAACCAGTGTTAGTCCTTCCTGCGACTCCTTCTTTGTCTTCCGTGCAAGACACTAAAGGATCACCTATAATCCACTTTGGATACGGCAATGGATGAAGAAGAAGAACAAAGGTTTCCATTTCAATATTGCAAAAGTTCTGGATGTTCCTCTTCAAAATGTTTCAGTGTGGGTGGGGAGGAGGTGTGTGAACAGGGGGGTTTGTGGCACCTTGAACACTATCAAGGTTTTTTGGCACAAACTTTCATGGCCTCGGGCCTGTTTCAGCAGATGCCGGCAATCGACACCATCACCTTTATCCACAGACCTCTCTCTGTTTCTCTGCTCGACTCACTTTTTGTGCGCCTGAGTGTAATGCCATTTTTCAGAGCAGCACACAGACTGGAAATGAGGTTTCCTCTTAAGACCTTTAAGAAGGATGTTCTTCTCTTTGTCTGTGATTGGGACCAGGGAGTCGCTTTGTATCTGGGTGCCTCTGAATTTTTATTTTAAGGCGTGCAGAGGAGGGGTGGCTCTAACTCCCCCTGATTCAATCACATTTCTGTGCCCCTGTACAGTATCCGAATGGGCTTTCTATGTGAATTGAAAAACCATCACTAAAGCAGTTCTCCTCAACGAATGAGCTGGGGAGGGCCTCACATCTCTCTGTCATTGCATTCTCCACTGCTAGAGCATTCTTCTTCGTCTTCCGCTTTTTCTGGTCATGAGCCCTTTTGGCACACAAAGACCTCCTCAGCCTCAGGCCAGGATGGATGAAGCTGCTGCCCTTCATCAAGATGGATTAAAATGGGGTTCACTCAACTTGGGGACCATCATCCTTCCCTGTGGACTTTGGCATCCAAGGCTGTTAGACCTCAGGGTTGTCAGGTTAGATAACCACCGCTTGATGATAGCATTGAGTCGCAGGCAGTAGAGTCTACTTTATTACCAGAGCAGGATAACCTGGTTTTATTGCAACATCCACGTTTCCATGGACATGTGGCAGGCATGCTTAGACACTGAATGCATGGAACGCTGTTTACCTTTCCACCAAAGTGGTACCTATTTATCTACTTGCAATTTCTTGTTTTTGAACTGCTAGGTTGTCAGGAGCTGGGACAGAGATGGGCGCTCATTCCGTCATGCAGTACTGCTGTAATTCAAAGTAACTATAAATTTTAAAAAACTTATTCTTTCTCTTACAGATACTGCAGAGTGAGTTACTGAGACTTTTGAGAAAGGGGTAGTCTCTGGAAGACATGTAGTCTGAGGTGTGGCTGACTGGCAGGCAACATAAACACCAGGGCAACCAGCTAACGGGCCAAACAGTAACTGAATCTCAGTCCAGTGTCCAAGTCCAAATCAAACCAGAGATGCAAGATTAGTCCAGATGACAAAAAATGTAGTCCAAATGAGCCAGAAGTCAGGCAACCAGGAGAATGGACAAGGCAGAAAATCCTGCAAGGACAGAATCCCAGGAGCCAGGATTCAGTTAAGGCCAAGCAACAGTCCACAGGAAAAAAGCAGGGAGTCTACAGGGACAAGACAGGAGATCTTCGAGGAACCAGGAACAAGGCAAGAGGATGGAGTTGAAGGAACAAGGATCTAGGCAAGGTTTAACAACATTCAACATGAACCAGGACCTGGACAGACCTAGGCATCAGGAACAAGGCAGGTTTTCTAGGAAGCAGGAACAAAACAAGAAGCCAAGCAATTGCAAATCTGCTGACCTCGATTACTGACGCAGCTTCTGGGAGGAAGGGCCGGTTGTTAGATAGCTAAGCCAAGCAGGAGCTCCAAGTGGAGTCTATGAAGACCCCAGAACCTTCTCCAGGGTGGGCCTTGGCAGCTGCTCCCAGGCTGGGGGCTCCAATCTTGCAGGACTTAAGAGGATCAGCTGCAAATCCTGACCCTCACCAGTGAGACTCCCACAAGCAGAGAGCTAAGGAACTAACACTGCTACTTCTCCTCATCACCTTGCAATGGAATCAACATCTGCCTGCTTTTTTTTTTTGAAGGGGTGGCGTTCTTCCCATGCACAGAGGCTTCCCCTTCATACGGTGACTTTGCATAGACCAAAGCTGGATGTGATTCTGGCATTCTAATCAGGTTCCGGGGGCAGCGAACCGTGCATGTGTCTGCCTGTATGTGCCTGAATGAATGAGGAAATGAAAATTAGTATAGACTATCTTTAATGGAGGACATTAAAGTGAGGCATTAGGATTCGCAAACCATTGTCTGAACCTGACATTTTCTCATTTGCTTTGTGCTATTGTTAGGAGCATTTGAATAATCCTTTGTTCAGATGAATCTCGCTTTCCGTTGACAAATGGAAATGGAGAGCTAAATGGCCTCTTCTCGCCAGAGCTGCTTCATGACAAGCTTGCTGTGGGAGACAAGCCTCATGGAGGCCACCAAGAGAGGGTCACATTCTTCTGAAACCACCCACCCACTGACTTTAGCGCTTCATTTGAGGTTGTCATAGCAGGAGGGGGGTTAGTGAGGGGCAGCTCAGAATATAAAACCACCCCACAATGTTCTGGAAAGACCACAGCATTTCAGCCAGACTCAACCTCTTCCTATTTTTCAATCCAGCTGGAAATGGGCTTGATCCTGAGGCATGGCTGACTGCCGGCTGCCTTACACCCTTCACAAGCCTCAAACAACTTGTGATAAAAAGAAGAAAGTAATCAACAATTATTATTATTATTATTATTATTATTATTATTATTATTATTATTATTATTATTATTATTATTATTATTATTATTATTATTATTATTATTATTATTATTATTATTATTATTATTATTATTATTATTATTATTATTATTATTATCCATAGCCAAGAAAGCAAAGCAAAACCAAGTAATTTCACAGCTTAAACAAGTGAGCTTCGGAATATTTGTTCACTGTGCTTTTAAAAACATATTTTAAAATATTTTTACAAGCAGAAACAGAATTCTTTTAAAATGCCAATTGGACTAGGAAGGAGTTAAAACAGTCTCCTATTGAGTGTCAGCTAATTAGTTTCTGATTGGCAGGGTCAAAAGTTCAGATGCCACAGAGCTCAGAGAACTTGCATCAATGTATTTATACTTTGGGATGTTCTCTGCTGTTAAGCCTGTTCTATGTAGTTTATAACAGCCACTGTTTTTTTTACTCTTTTGGGGACCTTTTTAGGATGAATATTTCAGCCTCTGCAGTCAGGATCCCCTCTAAATTTAATGAAGTAAATGTGACCAGCCATTCTTCAAGATAAGCAAGATTGGTATTTTCTGTTATTTGATCTGTTTTAAATCAGGGGACATAAAATTCCTTCTTTTCTCACAGGGGGCAGGGAGTAAAACAGTTTTACTCCTTTAGAAATTATACATTCAAAATAATTTCCTAAAACCTCCCCATATTGGGCAAATAGCAGACTGTGTGCTACAAGTCTGGTGCTGATCTGAATTCCAGTTTCAAATTTACAATTGTGTGTTTGGGGGCCCCCATTTTTAGAATTGCTTTTTAGAATGCTGCTTTGCTCTGCTGCACAATAGCACAAATGCAGTCTTGTGCATCTATAACCAGTGATGCACTGTAAAAAAAATTACTACCCACTTGGTGTGCGTGACTATCTATGGCCGTGGCTATCTGTGGGTGTGGCCTCAACACCCCCCCCCCCCAAGAAAAAAGTAATCTACCTTGCTCTCTTGCTTCTCAGAGATGAGGAGGAGGAGTCCCAGAGCAGCCAGGTGCTGCTGATGGGTCAGCCCCTCACCGTCCAGGCATGCTTTCACCAACAGTACTGCTGGGAGGTGAACAGGACAGGTTGGTGGGCTGGCCCCGGCCTCCCCTTCCCAGTGCCACCGGAAACCCAGGGCCAAAGGTGCTAGGGAAGTGCAGAGGTGAAAGCGCGCCTTTGGCCCTGGGCGAGGCGCATGGGACGCATTTCCGGTGGCGCTGGGAGGGGGAGGCTGAGAGGTGGGCATGGCCAGCCAAGTGGGCATGGCCTGGAATTTCTGCTACCAGTTCGCAAGAACCGTCGAGTACCGGCCACAGTACATCACTGTCTATAACCGAAACCCCTGAAAAGCGATGAATATTTTGGACATCCTCAGCATGCAGTAAACACTAGAAGGAAACACTCTCACATCATCTCTGTGACAGGGAAGACTTCTGTCTGACCTAAAGGAAGCTGTTTGTACTGGTTTTCCTCTAAGTAGCCAGTTCATAAGCTCTCTGTTTTTACTCCTGTCCTATGTTGACCTCAATGGACCTTCTTTGATCTGGTTTTTCTCTCGACCTTTGGTCTCCAATGAAAGCAGATGCCTCCATTTATGTCTGCATCTTCTCCAGCTGGAGAAAAGAAGTTGCACTTATCTTTTAACAACTTCCTCCTACTATTAACCAACCCATGGTATCCTCTGGAGACTTTTAGACATATATAGTAACAAAAGGGTTTTCCTTTTCCCTTCAGCCTCTTGTCCGAGTATTTATTAGCTGGGCTAAAAGGGGAAACCTGCTTTGATATTAAGCCAAAATCTTGGCCAGCTTTGTTAAGACAAAACTTTACAAAAAGTAGTGTCATTCTACACTTTAAAAAAAATATTTTGCTGGATAGTGGAGATCACAAAAATTTTCCCCCAAGTTTTGCAGTAAATTAAATAATTAACATTTGAAGTCCTCTCTCCAATGTCACTATGAAGACAAAGACCATACCATGGACCACACTATATTTAAGTGTACCTTACATGTGTTAAGAGGCACATTGGAGGGCTTGCAATAATGCCACAGATGAAGCCCTTGAATGGCTTTCAAACCTGGACATGGAACTCTAGCTAGGAACTTGAGGTGGACAATTTGTGCCTACTGTATATATCAAGATTAATGTAGACAACTGAAGCTCATTATAAAGGTAAAGGTTTCCCTTGTTCAAAAGCTAGTTGTATCCGACTCTAGGGTTCAGTGCTCATCTCTGTTTCATAGCTGAAGATCCAGCGCTGTCTGCTTCTGCAGACGTTTCCGTGGTCATGTGGCAGGCATGACTAGACACCGGAGCACACAGAACACTGTTTACCTTCCCACTGAAGTGGTCCCTATTTATCTACTTGCAATTTCTTGCTTTTGAACTGCTAGGTTGGCAGGAGCTTGGACAAAGACGGGAGCTCATTCCGTCCTGCAGTACTCGGGAATCGAACTGCTGACCTTCCGCCTCCCAGTCAGCATCTTAGCCACTTGAGCCACTGCAGTCCCCTGAAGTTCATTATATGATAAATAAAATAAGCATTTGGGGGGGAAATAGTTGCCTATTACATTCCTTAGTCTCGTATTCCTTGCTTTAAACGTGATCAAATCCAAGGAGCAACCTGGTTTAGCCAAAGACAGTTTGGTGTCCTGTCTGTCCTTCATCCTATTACCTCTGGAAGTACAAGGAAATGGATGCATTTCAACAGTGGCATGCATATTTCGAAACCCTTTCTCCAGGAATGACTAGCAGGCTCCCTGCTTTCCTCTAGCCAATGGGCTTTGATAGCTCTTTGATTGCTTTTAGTACTGCTTTTGAATTTAACTCTGCTTTAATTCTTCAGGTGGTAAAATTGGCAGTTTTAATTGCCTTCAGATACATTTCATTTTCGATTCACTTTGATTGCTTTGACAGTTGTGTGCTGCTTTGTGTATCAACACTCAGCAAAAACCAGGTGGGAAGGAAATAGTCATCAGATTCAAAGCCAAAACTGGGGAGTCAGATCTCAAAACAAAAGTCAAGACAAATCCACCGTAAGGTAAAGGTTTCCCTTGCTCGGAAGCCAGTCATATCCAACTCTAAGGCACAGTGCTCATCTCTGTTTCAAAGCCAAAGAGCCAGCGCTGTCTGCTGCTGCAGACGTTTCCCTGGTCACGTGGCAGGCATGACTAGACACCGAAGCGCACGGACCGTACAAGCAGACAATTGCCAAGTCTGGCTGTTTAAACGTCAGCAAAGTTTGGGAGAACTTAAAAGTTGGCAGAAATCTAAGCCTTAGAGATTCCTTGGAGGCTGTCACAGGTTGCTGTGGTTCTTCTTTATAAGAGACTTTGAGTAGATAAAAAAGTAAGAGATAAATAATCTTGTGATGAAACAATTGCTGATTATTTGTGACATGAGCTGGAGAGTGGCTTCCTGCATCCCGGGGGGGGGGGGGGCTCTCGGGCGTCTTTCTTTATTAATCAGAGATAAGTCCAAATTGCGCAGCTATCTGCGGCTGTGTCACAATCGATTGCTAATTGTCCTATCTGAAGATTATTTATCTCTCTCCCTCCAGATCACTCTCTCTCCCTCCACCCCATCTGTCCTCTTTCAGCACTCATCCATAAAACTGGAAATAAGTGCAATTTATCTTTAAGAGCCTAACCGTGCTTTGGAGGAGATGCTATCACTCTTGCTTATGGGCAGCTGGGGAGATGTGATGGTGACGTCAAGCCGTCGGTCCCTTCGCATTTCGTGAGGATGCATCAGAGGAACATTAAGTAAATGAGCATCTCGGTCGCCACTTGTCCTTCTCCCAAAAGTTAAAGATGTAGAGAGAAACTAAGGAGGAGAAGGAGTCTGTCTTTGTTCTCCCTGTGTGTGTGTGTGTGTGTGTGTGTGTGTGTGTGTGTCTAATATACCCATTGAGTGTTAGCTTTTCACAGGAGCAGCCTTCTATGGGTCCTTATTTTCTGAACTTGTGGGGATCTCCCATACACAAGCCATTTGCTTTAGCACATGTCGTGAGTCTTTGGAGGCTTCTACCTTGCATCAAGTCATGCTGACAGCCTCTTGGGTCCATATGCAGATGGACAAGGCCCATGAGAACATCTCAGCTGTGGCAGTTGTCTTAATTGTCCACCACTATCTGCTAAGACCAACTTGCACAAGGTAACAACACACTGTGTGAACACAGAGAGATGCAGAATCCAGATCACTTGCTGGGCTGCCGGTGACCGGTCACTACTAGAAACGCATACCAATGAGGATTTAATTTTGGAAGATGGCAAAGCCAAGAAGGTGGCTACATTTTGGCACTTTAATGTCTGAGCTGGACATGAAAGACAAAGATCTATATCTGCTCTGGAGAGTTGGGAAACTTCATTTTAATGTATAAAGCCATATTGGTTTGTATACTGATCTGTCATGCTAACCAATCACTCTGTACCTGATGTGCATAAATTGATGCCATGAAGTCTCACTCCCAGGTCTGATGAAGTGGACTTGACCCATGAAAGCTCACATTAAAATATAACAGTCTTCAAATTGCTATAGCATTTTTGGTTTTGTTTTGTTTATTCTCTGATATGCTTCATTTCAATGTGTACATGTCCCTTCTGGCCAAAAGGTCCTGGAGGGCAGTGAACAACAAAATACCCTACAAATAAATACAAAGCTTTAAAACATCATTAAAACATGCTAAAATGTATAAAGAATCAACAATAGAAAACTAGCAAAAAGAGGTATAATGAGTATAATGACCTTGCAAAGTCAAGTCCATGATTTCCTTTAGAGAGTCAATCCATCTCACATACACTCTTCCTCTTTTCCTGCTGCCTTCCACCTTCCCCAGCATTATTGCCTTTTCCAGAGAATCCTGCCTTCTTATGATGTGCTCAAAGTAGGACAGCCTTGGTTTCATCCTTTCTAACTCCAGAGAAACTTCTTGATTGATTTGCTCTAGGACAATGATGGCGAATCTTGGCACTCCAGGTGTTCTTGGACTTCAATTCCCAAAAGCCCAAGTCCCTGTGAATCCACATGAATGTGACTCAAAGGAGGAGAAGAGTAGGGGATCACTCTGAGAGTCTGAAATTACAGAATAAATTTGAGGCTCTTTCCCTTATCACACCTGATGAGGAACACACAGAGGAACAACTGGTTCCACCTGATGATCTCTCCTTCATCACACTTGATGAGATCCAGGAAGATAAACAACAGGAACAAACTGAGGTTCTCTCCCTTAATATGGTTGATGAGGTGCATGTAGATGAACAGATTGCAGGAGAGAGGCTCCTTGTACTAGGCGATTCAATAATTAGAAATACAGAGAAATGGATTTGTGATGCACATGATAACCGTATGGTGACTTGCCTGCCAGGTGCAAAAGTTGCAGACATCACAAGAAATCTAGATAGATTGTTAGAGAGAACTGGGAACGAGCCAGTGGTCATGGTACACGTTGGTACCAATGATGTTGGGAAGGCCAAGTGGTCTGTCCTGGAAGCCAAATTCAGGTTGTTAGGAAGAAGATTGAAGTCCCGGACTTCCAAGGTAGCATTTTCAGAGGTGCTGCCTGTCCCTCGCGCAGGACCTACCAGGCAGGCAGAGCTCAGAAGCCTCAATGCGTGGATGAGGCGGTGGTGTCGAGAGGAGGGCTTCAGATTTGTCAGGAACTGGAGAACATTTTGGGACAAGCCAAATCTGTTCAGGAGGGATGGGTTGCATTTGAACCATGATGGGACCAGATTGCTGGCACTCAACATCAAAAAGGCTGCAGAGCAGCTTTTAAACTGATAACTGGGGGAAAGCCGACAGGAGCTGGGCAGCATCTGGTTCGGGAAAGTGTGTACTTGAGTAGTGAGGAGGATGCAAAAATTACTGAGCAGAGCAAGGAGCTAGTCACCAGCACTCTAGCAGAAGGATGCAAGAGGCAGTCTAACAATGCAACTGGACACAAAAGACTGTGTCAGAAAAGCATATATAAATGCTTGTATACAAATGCCAGAAGCCTCCGGAACAAAATAGGGGAGCTGGAATACTTAGCAATAGATAAAAATATTGATATTATTGGTATCACTGAAACCTGGTGGACGGATGATAACCAATGGGATACAGTTATCCCAGGCTACAAACTGTACAGGAAGGATAGGAAGGGGCAAATGGGAGGTGGTGTAGCCTTGTATGTCAAAGAAGTGATAAAATCGTATGAATTGGAATATCTAGGTGATTTGGAGTCACCATTAGAAGCTCTGTGGGTAAGAGTACCAGGCCACAAGGATGGTCTAACAGTAGGCATATACTATCGGCCTCCGACCCAAACTCTTGAGGGAGACTGGCAGTTGGAGAATGTTGTAAAGGAGGCATCCAAGAAGGGAAGCCTGGTTATAATGGGGGACTTCAATTACCCTCACATAGACTGGGTGAACTGTTGTTCAGCACATGATAAAGAGATAAAGTTCCTAGATATGCTCAATGATTGTTCCCTGGGACAGATGGTTGAAGACCCAACTAGAGGTACAAGAATCCTTGACTTGATCCTGAGTAATACTCAGGATCTGGTGCAAGATGTTAATGTGACTGATCCAATAGGGAACAGTGACCACAACTCAATTATGTTTAACTTGATCATAGACCGCAAGTCACTGATAAAATCTAACACAGAGACCTTAAATTTTCAAAAAGGAAATTTCCCAAAGATGAGGAAACTAGTAAAAAAGAAACTGAAATGGAAAATTGAGAGAGTCCAAACACTCCAAGAGGCATGGAGGCTGTTTACAAAAACAATAACAGAGGCTCAATTGGAATGCATACCCAAAAGGAAAAAGGGCACTGCCAGGTCCAAGAGGACTCCGATGTGGCTTACAGGAGCTGTTCGGGAAGTGATCAAGAGCAAGAAAAGCTCATTTAGAAGATGGAAGGCTTGTCCAAATGAGGACAGCAGGCAGAAACATAAATTCTGGCAGAACAAATGCAAGGCAACAATCAGGAAAGCAAAGCAAGACTTTGAGGAGCGTATAGCTAAAAATACTCAGAGAAATAACAAAGACTTCTTTAAGTACATTAGAAGTAAGAACCCAACTAGGAAGGCCATTGGATCATTAGATGACAATGGAAGGCAAGGGGTTATTAAAGAGGAAACAGAGATTGCAGAGAGACTCAATGAATTCTTTGCTTCAGTATTCACTGAAGAAGACAGAGACCACATGCCCAAAACAGAGCCTATCTTCGTAGGGAGGGAAACCGAAGAATTAAGCCAGATAGAAATAACCAGGGAGGAGGTCCTTGCATGTCTTGTTAAACTAAACACTAACAAATCACCAGGACCAGATGGCATCCATCCACGAGTTCTCAGGGAACTTAAAGATGAAATTGCTGATATCCTAGCCAAAATATATAATCTTTCCCTCAAATCAGGCTTTGTGCCTGATGACTGGAAGGTAGCGAATGTAACACCAATTTTCAAAAAAGGATCCAGGGGTGATCCAGGGAATTACCGACCTGTCAGTTTGACATGTGTCCCAGGTAAAGTGATGGAAACCATCCTAAAAGATAGAATTAATAGGCACATAGAAGAGAAGGCACTGCTAAAGGAGAGCCAACATGGCTTTTGCAAGGGCAAATCATGCCTCACTAATCTGTTGGAATTTTTTGAGAGTGTCAACAAGCATGTGGATAAGGGGGATCCAGTTGACATTGTTTATCTGGACTTTCAGAAGGCTTTTGACAAGGTCCCACACCAAAGGCTCTTGAATAAACTTACCAGTCATGGAATAAAGGGACAGGTCTTGTCCTGGATCAGCAACTGGCTAAGGGACAGGAAACAGAGGGTAGCACTAAATGGACACTTCTCCAAGTGGAGGGAAGTAAAGAGTGGGGTCCCCCAAGGTTCAGTACTGGGACCCCTGCTTTTCAACCTCTTCATAAATGATCTAGAGGTAGGAGTAAAAAGCAAGGTAGCCAAATTTGCTGACGACACTAAATTATACAGGGTAGTGAAAACTGTGAGAGATTGTGAGGAGCTCCAGAGGGATCTCTCAACACTGGGGGAGTGGACAAAACAGTGGCAAATGAGCTTCAACATCAGTAAGTGCAGAGTGATGCATGTTGGGGCAAAAAAACCCAATTACATTTATAAACTGATGGGGTCTGAACTCTCTGCGACAAACCAGGAAAGGGACCTTGGTGTCCTGGTGGACGAGAGCTCAATGAAGGTGTCAACCCAGTGTGCCTCAGCAGTGAAAAAAGCAAACTCAATGTTAGGGATCATTAGGAAGGGTATAGAAAATAAGTCAGCAAGTGTCATTTTGCCTCTTTATAAATCTATGGTGAGGCCCCACCTGGAATATTGTGTACAGTTCTGGTCGCCATACCTCCAGAAGGATATTATGGAGTTGGAGAAAGTACAGAGGAGGGCAACCAGAATGATTAGGGGACTGGAACACCTTCCTTACCATCTGAGGCTGCAACGGTTGGGCCTCTTCACTCTTGAACGACGACGTCTAAGAGGTGACCTGATTGAAGTTTATAAAATCATGCACGGTGTGGACAAGGTAGATAAGGAAAAACTGTTTTCCCTATCGCACAACACTAGAACTAGGGGACACTCCATGAAACTTTTGGGTACTAGTTCTCAAACAAATAAGAGAAAGTACTTTTTCACCCAGAGGATTACTGGTCTATGGAACTCCCTGCCAGAAGAAGTGGTGACAGCTGTCAGTCTTCACAGCTTTAAGAAAGGATTAGACAAGTTCATGGAGGACAAGGCTATCAATGGCTATAATTATGGCTACCTAAGGACAACCTCCGGGTTGGAGAGATAGGCAGGATCTCTCTCAATGCCATTTCCAGGCAGGAATCCTAAGCAGGTGAAGGCATCTCCTTGGGAATACCCTGAAGGAAATGGTGAGCCACTGTGTGAGACAGAATGCTGGACTGGATGGGCTGTGGCCTGTTCCAGCAAGGCTGTTCTTATGTTCTTATGTTCTTATGAATGTGTTTACTGACACTCCAGGTGTTCTTGGACTTCAATTCCCAGAAGACCAAGTCTCTGTGAATCCACATGAATGGGTTTACTGCGTTTATGTTGGCAAGTCAGCAGTTTTGAGACCCAGGTACTACATGACAATTTGAGTGCCCATCTCTGTCCTAGCTCCTGGCAACCCAGCAGTTCGAAAGCAAGAAATTGCAAGTAGATAAATAGTGACTACTTCAGTGGGAAAAGATCTTGGGGGACATGAAATGAGCCTCTTTCAAGCATCCCCTGAGCGGAGTTTCTCCAGCAAAAATCCATTCATCCCATAATAATTTCTGACATGAATTTATGATATACATGCAGAGAAACCCACACACTTTATAGATTGGCCATCAAAGCTAATTGTGTTTGAGAGGGACGGTGTTAAATTATTCTCCACAAAGATGCAGGGGGGCGGGGGGTTAAAATAAAATGGGCTTGTTGAAAATGCAGAGTATACGTGGAGCACACTGAAGGTCAGGAGATCAGAGATTAAGATTGCAACAGCCTGCAACTCTTATCATAGGTCAGGCCACCAAGTTCACTGAGAACTACTCCTGAGTAAACGTGCTGCAGAAAACACTCCAGGATTTGGCGAGACAAAGTTAGGGAGAAAGGTGATTTCTCAAATTTTATTTCTGTTGAAATTCCTGGGGCTATTTCACAAACTGTTGAGCAAAACTTGGCTCTTTTCATCCCATTATCTTCTCTGCTCCAGTGTAGGAATGAGCCCCAGGCAGATGCTACAGACCACCTCACTGCAACTACTGCAGTGAGAGAGAGGTGAGCATTGGTCAGCCTCACCCCTTAGGTCTCGGGGGACAAAAGGCTCCTTAGAGAACTGATGTCGGTCTGTTTCCTTCATTTGAAAAACCTGGAATGAACAACCTGGTCACAGAGCTGTCCTTAGGATGCCTCCTCTCTAGCTTGGCGACCCAGCTGCTTACCATCTTGACCAGTTGCCTGGCGACTATCTCCTTTACCCCTAGACCAGCATCCCTCACAATGGACTGTGGAGGCTCAGTGGTTAAGAAGCTTGCCTTGTTAGCTGGAAGGTCAGCAAGTCGGCAGTTCAAGACCCAGGTACTGCATGACGGTCTGAGCGCCCATCTTTGCCCCAGCTCCTGCCAACCTAGCAGTTCAAAAGCAAGAAACTGCAAGCAGATAAATAGGGACCACTTCGGTGAGAAAAAGATCTTGGGGACATGAAAGGAGCCTCATTCAGGCCTCCCCTGACTGGTGTTCCTCCAGCAAAAATCCTTCCAACCCAGAAGGCACCTTTGTATGCTTGTGACACAATAAAAAAAAATCCCTCACAATAAACTAAGTTTTCCCCCGACAAGAGGTGCCTTTTTTCCAAGAGGTCAGGATTCACCATTTTATTATAATAATAATAATAATAATAATAATAATAATAATAATAATAATAATAATAATAATAATAATAATAATAATAATAATAATAATAATAATAATAATAATAATAATAATAATAATAATAATAATAATAATAATAAAACAACAACAACAACAACAACAACAACAACTAGAAACAATTGGAGTTGACAAAATCACCATCAGTCAGCTGCAGAAGGCCACCTTACTTGTATCTGCCCGCATAATTCGCCAATACATCACATAGTCCTAGATGCTTGGGAAATGTTTGACTAGTGATTTATGATACAAAATCCAGCATTGTTAACTTGTTTGCTGTGGCTTTAATAATAATAATAATAATAATAATAATAATAATAATAATAATAATAATAATAATAATAATAATAATAATAATAATAATAATAATATGAAATTCTGATGTGTGTGTGTGGAAAAACATTGACCACAACATTCAGAACTCGAATCTTGGGATCAAATTGTGGCATGAGAGTTTGAGATTTTGCCTGTTTCATTTAGCCAGATGAATGAATGGGGAGGGCTGAAATGCAATTTCCTAAATTTGATTGGAAGCAACCTATTAGGCTGTGATCCTGTCGTCTCTTCCCAGAAAGCAAGTCCCACCCAATGCAAGGGGATGAACCTTGCAGCAGACATCATGTGCAGGAGTGCCTGCCCTTCCTCATTGACCAACTGTCAAGTCTTGTAAAAAGATGGCTGCTTTCAAATGCAGACGGATACAACAGTATAGGGCCATGGCAAGATGTTAAATGTTGCAGAAGCACCAGATGTCAACTGCAGAGTATGATGTAGCCTCCAAATAATCAGATATTTGCAATCAACATTGACAGGAGAATCCCTGGGGTAATGTGAGGGAGTGTAAAGTATTTATTTTTATTTTACTTTCAGTGAGCTGTATTCCCATGTAAGTGTGTAAAGAACTGGGGTGTTCACCTCTTGGACCGACTTTGAAGCATCCGTTTTTCGAAAACTTAACAGTTTCCAGGAATTTGCACCATAAAATCAAGGGTAAATATTTGTATTTTGTCATTTGTTCCAATCCATTTTCTAAATCTATTCTAGACACAAAGACATTAAGATGTTGTGCCTTGTGAGTCTTTGAGGCTTAACAGGAGAATTAAATTTCCATTATTCTGCTACGCTTGTAAACTCTGAGCTAGGCATCTCCCTGAAATGTCTGCTGTCAGAATTTTGGATTTGCGCTACTTGGCCGCTCGCATGTCATGTTTATTTTAATTAATGTGGAAAGTACTCAGAGTCTTCTTGTAAACTGCTTTGATCTAGTAGTGGAGGCTTTCTCTGAGCCTTTATTAACTTCAAGAGTTGAGCCTAGAAGAGAAAAGCAAACTCAGGCACCTTGTAAAGTGTAGGCTGATCAAAAGGTACTTGTTGCAAAGTGTTTGGTGTTGCTTTCCCACTGAAGTAGGACCTATTTATCTACTTTCAATGTCTTGCTTTAGAACTGCTAGGTTGGCAGGAGCTAGGACAGAGATGGGAGCTCACTCCATCATGCAGCACTCGGGTCTTGAACGGCTCACCTGCCGACCTTCCAGTTATCAAGATCAGCATCTTAACCACTAAGCCACTGCAGTCCAGAGTTAGGAGATGGGGTTTCAAAGAGGAAAGGAGAGAAATCATCACCAAACCTGAAAAACCTCCCGTGCCAGTGAGTTGGCAGGCTTAAGTGCCATTAACTAAGGAGGATGAGCAACTGAAAGGCACATTCCAATGCATACTGCAGCCAATGGTTTGCCCATATCTTTCCCCCTCTATTCCTTTTTTAAAAAGAGCAACACTGTGTTAATAAACACCTTGTTTCATTTCTCCTGGCTTTTCCCAAAGTATGGTAAGACACTGTCTATAGCAGTGATGGTGAGCCTTTTGGAGACCGAGTGTCCAAACTGCAGCCCAAAACCCACTTACTTATCACAAAGTGCCAACACAGCAACAGGAGAGGGAGGAAATGCTCCCATTGGGCTGCTGGGCAGAGGGGCGGGGCAAATTCTGTGCTGGGGTAACTGTACAGGTGCCGACAGAGAGGGCTACGAGTGCCACCTTTGGCACCCTTGCCATAGGTTCTCCACCACTGGTCTATAGAAACTGGTGTCCTGTTCAAAGACCATTGGTGTTTTGAAGGCCATTGAAGGCCATTGACTGGGGCAGATTGCAATAGCAATTAGACTTCTATCCATAGCGCTTAGTGCACTCTCTGGGCAGTTTACAGGCCTTGGAAAGATGGAAGGCTGAGTCAACCTTGTGTCCCATCAGGATCAAACTTCCAATGTTGTGGTTGCAGTTACAGTAATTTAACCACTGTGCCACCAAGGATGCAAACGCCTCCCCTCCATTCAGGCCAACCATTGGCAACAGAAGCCACAAGGACTTGGAGATGAAACACCACTCCAAACTTCTCATCAGGTTTGCAAGCAGAAAAGAAGGAAGCATGTATTCAAGGTGCAACAGAAAAGAATGACACACGTGTACTGTACTTCATCTGAGTGTCTAGCCGGATATCCTGCTATGGTAGTGGAGTAGACCGTACAGCCAGCGACTCAATGCCAACTGTTGGGTGGCAGTAAATAACCTGACTCCCTAAAGGGGTCAACGGCTATGGGTGGATGAACCCCTTTAGGTGGGGTGATGACCCCCTCAGTGGAGGAAATGCCTCTGGAAACCATCCTATTGGGCCCAAGGGCAAAATGAGCAGAGGAGGAACCACTTTCTGATTCCCAATGGTCATGGAGGCAGAAGAGGCCATGCTAGATGGACTGGCTGTGAAGGCGCACCTTGTTAATATCCTCAAGGCTGTGGCAGTCCACTGCAGTCCCAGTGTTAAATCCTGTATGTCTCATTTCATATGTGCCACAGGTGATGGCTCCATGATCACAGTGTGTGGGTCACTTCATGGCAAGCTGGGATCCACCTTAAACAAATTCATGCCAGTGACACATTTCCTGAAAATGATTTCCAGGAAAAAATGTATACTTGGACACGAGTAGCAGCCAACGACGATGACAACTTTATTTGACAAATAGTGTGTATGTTAATTAGTTAGTTAGTTTTAGTTAGTTTTAGTTTTCCCGGCCATCTGTCTGTCCTTCCTTCCTTCTGGCTGACAAAGGCTAAACTAGGTTTTCCAAGGTGGCTCACAGAATTCAATATGGATTCCGCGAGCACAATTGGCATAACGCGGCGGCTGGCAGAGGCCACTCCAGTCAAGAAGGCTCCTGGTCCGTGGGCTCTGCAGGCCCAGAAATTGGGGGAGCGGATTAATAGTTATAAATCATAGAGTTTATTCACCCACATCTGACCTGACCGGCGATTCCGCTGAGAGAGCAGATTGCTAACCTCCGTTACATATTAGGCAATCACTCACTCGCAGTTAAGCGTAATCTTTGGTGCAAATAGAAGCCATATTTACTCTGGTGTAAGCCTCGAACAATGGTTTTCCCCTGTCAGTGTTTGCCCGAGTTAATTAACTTCCCCAAGAGAGATTCCCCATTAACCCGAGTAAATGGGTGATGTGATTTTCTGTCAGATGACGATTCTTTCCTGCATTGCCTTCTGATCTATATATGATGATGCTTTTCCCTCAATAAACCACTGATCTGATCTCGCTCCATATTGCCTCGTGTCGTTACTTGATCAGTCTCCTCCGGGACCCAACGGCCATCCTAGCGGCCCCGATTCCTACATCTGTTGACCCCGACGTGATCTACTCGAGAGTAAGCGATCACACGGTCCGGTTCTACACGAGAACCGCGTCCGATCGTCCCGGAGGACAGCGCGGCAGTCCGGTCGGTAAACCAGCCGATCGGAGAGACGGCCCAGCGACGAGGCATTACAGAGAGGCATCCTACAGCTTTCTCCCAACTTTCGCGGCAGGCTTGCAGTAACGGAAAAACGCGTTCCGCTCAGGGTCAGCTGTGAACCCCTGACAGCGCAGAGGCCACCGAGGGCCCGTGGCAGCAGGTCACGCTCCGAGCTCTACACAGACACTTGTCACGCAAAACCTATTGCCTGAACTACAGACGCGTCGACCCGTCCCGAGGAGGAAACTTCAGAGGACCCCGCAGGTAATATGGGGACTTGTCCTCAGCGGCAACGTCCGTCCGCTAGCCAAAGAACTCATGAGGAAGAGTTCAAAATCCTTGCCAGGGTATATCAGTTACACTTTCACAGTGGAGAGCTAGCGAGACTTTTGGTGTTCTTGAGGGAACACTGCCTGCTTTACCCAGAAGTAGGTACGTTATCCCTTCAGCTCTGGGATCAGATAGGAGACTGCATTCAGCAACCCCCGAAAGCTCCAGAGGGCATAATTCGCACATGGAGTAAATGTAGGAAACTTTTAGCGGAGATAGATCCAGTCCGGGTAGAGGCCAAAGAACCTCCAGCGTCAGTAGAGCCATCGGCGCCCACGGCGCTCTATCCGTCATTGCAGTTTAAGCAGAGTAGTGTAGGGAGCTTTCCCTCGGTGACAACTGCAGACGTCACCGACGGAATGCATGGAATGAGGAGCGCAGGCGCTTCTCTGACAGCTACAAGTTCCCAAATTAAGAGTGCCCTTCAGCGCACAGTTGAGGAAGAGATCAAGAAGGGGGATTTGCCAGCAGAAGAGCTAGCTGAGCTTAGTCAGATTTGTCCAATTCGCTTGGAAATGGATGCCCTCACAGGGCAACAGCAGGTAGTTCATTCACCAGTCCTGTATAAGCTCCTCATGGCTATATGGAAGGCCATTACAGAGACAGGACTCCATAGTCGCTTCACTAGGGGCACGCTTCAGCAAGTGTGCGAGAATACCATGTTCATCCCGCACGACTGGAAAGCCGTCATGCGGATGATGCTCAACCCCAGCCAGTATTTGCTATGGGACAGCGAGTTTCGCCTCGAGGCTCAGACAAGGGCTGCCCGGATGGGAGGCGCAGTACTTCCTGACCAGTTATATGGCTCAGGTGCCTTCAAATCCATCGATGCACAGACCAACTTGCCACTTGCCACCCTTCAAATGTCAGCCGAGGCTGCCTTCAGGGCTTTTCTCAAGGTTCCAGCAACTGGCAAAGCGGCCAAAAATTACACCGCAGTCAAACAGGGAGCCCAGGAGTCCTACATGGACTTTGTCAATCGCTTAGAGGAAGCGATCAGTAGGCAGATCGATAATGAGCAAGCCCAACAAGAGCTCATGATGAAATTGGCGAAAGACAATGCCAATTTAGACTGCCGTAAAATCTTGCAGTCACTGGGTAATCGTCCTGACTTGACTCTCACGGACATGATTAGAGCTTGCGCCGACGTTGGCACAGAATCCTATAAAATGGGTTTGCTGGCAGCAGCGGTGCAAGGGGGTAGGAAACCCAAGAGCAGAAACCAAAGGGCATGTCACAATTGTGGCAAGGTCGGTCACTTCGCTAGGGAGTGCCGATCCAAGGGAGGCGGACAAAATTCCGGCCGTTCCAAGGCTCCAACCACCCCGTGTCCGAGGTGTAAGAAAGGCTACCATTGGTCCAGATACTGTCCGAATTTGGGAAACCGGAACGCGGGCACGTCTCTGGCCCCGGTCCAAACAGAGGCTTTCCTTGCTCTGGGCGAGTCAGAGCTGGATTAGATTCCGATCGCATTCCAAGCATTGCGAAGCCCCAAGAGTAGTACAGGGCTAGAATTGACTTGCCAGGCAGAGGTTACATGCGACCTGCCAGGCACAGTCTATTTGGTGGACTCCCAGCACATGGGACCCCTGCCCAAGGGCTTCATAGGTTTAGTTTTGCCTCGCAGTGTAGCAGGAGCACGCGGAATTCTTGTAATTCCAGGAGTCATTGACTCCAATTTTTCAGGCGTTCTCCAAGTTCAACTTTGGACGCACCTACCCCAAACCATTCACAAAGGAGACACATTAGCGCAACTGATAATGGTTCCTTGTCACTCGCCAGCAGATAGCCAGGGAAGGCTCAGGGACAGCTCAGAGTCCGGGTCAGAAGACCGCTCGAGCGCAAGTGAGGCAGTGCAAGGATACCAAGTCTTAGCGACAGTGGAGACCAACATAGAGTGGAAACAGCGACCAGTTATTGAGGTATTTTTGAATAAAAAGTCATTTTCAGGGTTATTAGATACCGGAGCTGACGTCAGCGTGGTCAGCCGAAGCCAGTGGCCACGGGAGTGGGCCATTGAGCCAGTCTCCGATGTGTGGGGGGTAGGCGGCATCCAAGAAGCGTTTAGGAGCCGGGAGTGGGTGGAAGTCACGATCCCAAAGGCTGACGGCATAGCGGTCATTCGGCCGCACATTCTGGACGTGCACATCAACCTTTCGGGGCGAGACATTTTACAGCAGTACGGTGCTACTCTTACCTTCGGGTAATGGCGTTGCCACTTAAATGGCTCAGCAATACGCCGGTCTGGGTGGAACAATGGCCGGTAGTGGGAGAGAAATTAGTCGCCCTAAAGCAACTGGTTGAAGAACAGCTAGACGCAGGACATATAGAGCAGTCCACTAGTCCTTGGAATTCACCTATTTTTGACATCAAAAAGAAGTCGGGGAAGTGGCGACTCCTCCACGATCTCAGAGAGATCAATAAGTGTATACAGCCAATGGGTCCGCTTCAATGCGGCATCCCAAATCCGAATATGATTCCCAAGGGGTGGGAGATCCTAGTTGTAGATCTCAGGGATTGCTTTTACACCATTCCCTTAGACCCCAGGGACAGGGAAAGGTTCGCCTTTACGGTGCCGGTTGCGAACCACAGTGAGCCCACGCAGCGTTACGCGTGGAAATTTTTGCCACAGGGCATGCTCAATTCGCCCACCCTGTGCCAAATTTATGTTCACAACGCACTGGCAAAGTTTTGAAACCTTCATCCCACAGCCTTAGTTTGCCATTTCATGGATGATATCTTGGTCGCAGTGCCGCAACTTGGCAGCGAGATGTTTACAGACCTCCAGGCCAGCCTGGGGGAGAAAGGGTTACTCATTGCCCCGGAGAAAGTGCAGAGAACCGAGCCCTTCTCATACTTGGGTCATCGGCTTCTCCGCTCTTTTGCACCACCAGTTTTGCCCCAGATCAACATAAAGGACTCAGTCACCCTGGTAGAATTGCAGCAGATTTTAGGAAACATTAATTGGGCCAGACCGTATTTCCGATTGGATACGGATCTTTTGAAGCCGCTCTTCTCGCTGCTCACATTAGGTAAGCAGCCGGCAGACCGGATACAAATTCCTTGAGAGGCACGCTTGGCTCTCAAGGAGGTCAACCAAATTCTCAGCCAAAGGTGGGTGGACAGGATTGCTCAGGGGCCATATGCTCCGATCCTGAACTTGTACATAGTTTGGGCCGGATCCATGTTCACCGGAGCCCTAGGAGCGGACTCCGAGAAAGGGGCGAGTATCGTGGAATGGGTGTACTTGCCGAACACCTCTTCCCGAAACATCATTCCTCCCCAAGAATTGGTCTCCGCAGTGGTTTACCGCGGAAGGCTGAGAGCTAGGGACATTTCAGGGCACGACTTAGCAAAGATCGTGGTCCCGTTCACCAAAGAGCAGGTTCAGCAGTTGATGCAGCTCGGTGACTCGCTTCCAATTGCCTTGGAAGGATTCACCGGATGCTTGGCATACCACTTGCCAAAAGACCCCAGACTTGTCTCGCTTCAAACGCAGACAGTCAGCTTGTTCGAATTGCTCTCGCTGGTTCCACTTCAGGGGGCCAGGACGGTTTTTACTGACGGGGGTCGCACATATGGTGTCTTGACTTGGCAGGAAGGCCAGGCTTGGCACACGCTGTTAACTCTTCCACAGCAGTCCGCGCAGCGGGCAGAGTTGGCAGCGGTGAACCTTGCCTTGCGCACCTTCGCCAAAGAGCGCCTAAACATTATTGCTGACAGTCAGTATGTTAGGAATTTGCTTCACAGTCTACCGGGAGCATACATCACTCCCGCGATAGACAAAAATTTGCTGAGTCTGTTCCTCACAGCTCAATTTCATTTGCGAAACCGCACGGAAGCACTCTATATTGCCCACATCCGAAGTCACCAGGACCTCCCGGGTCCAATCTCCGCGGGCAATAGCAGAGCGGATGCGGCTGCAAAGGAAATTCAGCAACGATCAGTTTTGGGTGTTTTCACTACTCCAATTCAGAGTCATGCATTCTTTCATCAGAATGCCAAAGCGCTTGCCAGACAGTTCAATCTGCCACTTTCTCAAGCCCAAGGCATAGTTCGCTCTTGTCAGCATTGTGCAGGGGCACCGGGGGCCCCTCTTGGGGGCCAACCCACGAGGGACAGAGGCTAACCAGGTGTGGCAGATGGATGTTACGCATATTCCGCAGTTTGGCAGATGGCAGTACATGCACGTTTGCATTGATACTTTTTCACAATTCGTTTGGGCAACGGCACAAAAGGGGGAGACAGCTTCCCACGTGGAGCAGCACCTCCTTTCCTGCTTCGCGGCAATGGGCAAACCGCGGCACGTGAAAACCAATAACGCCCCGTCCTACAGCTCTAGGCAGCTGGCCGCCTTCATGGCCACCTGGGACATCAAGCATACCTTTGGCATTCCTTACAATCCGCAGGGGCAAGCGATTGTGGAATGAGTCAATCGGACACTCAAGTCCTATATTGACAAACAAACAGAAAGGGGGGAGCCACCAGCCCTCCCCAAGTCACAGGGTCAGGCACAGCATTGTCTGAACAAGGTATTGTTTACATACAATCACCTTAATGTTTTTTCAGATTGCACGCCGCAGCAGAAACACTTCCGCCGTTCGGAAGATCTCCCGCGACCGATGGTCCGATACCGGGTGCCACCGGACCCTTCCTGGAGGGGCCCGGCGCCACTCGTAACCTGGGGAAGAGGGTATGCTGCAGTTATGTCTCCTACAGGTGTCATCTGGATTCCAGCTCGGTGTGTTAAGCCTCACTTGGAACCACATGGCGTGGACCCAGGCCGACCCGAGTCCGATCCCGGAGATGGAGGACCTCACCCTGACCGAGGGGACCCGGCGGGAGAGACAGCGGTCGCAGATGACAGCACCGAAGATCACCTGGGGGATGGTCAAGGCCCTTTGCCATGAGGCCCAGGATGCCATCCAGCGCGAAGAGAGAGAGGTGACACCGGAGAACTTCGTGGCTGCAGTCTTTGCCCAGATTCATGCCAACTCCGTGGCAGTCACCATCATCCTGACCCTCTCCCTACTTGCAGGGGGAGGCGTTCAGGCTGCCTCACTGAAGGCCAACGGTTTGATGCCAGACGAAGATCTTTCTGCCCGGATGCATTACAACCTATGGGAAAGGTTGGCGGGTCTCGTCAACCAGTCCGATTTTTGCCTAAGGCAGGACGCGGGTTCTGCCTCCATTCTGAGCACCTGCCTCATCCCAGTGTGCCACACTCTAGACGCGCGCACCAGGGATGGCGACTGGCTGCTGAAGCGGATTTTCGGTCCGCATCTCCCTGCGAGCTTCTCAGCATATGCTCGCTGGGGGGGAATGCAGCTGACTATGACTTTGCCGGCTGACGCAGCCACTCTCCACACTCCTCGAGTGGCGGTCAGTCCGAACTCTACTTGTGCTCGAATGGTCGGCTGCTCTGCAGTCGGCCGAACTCAGCGACGCTGCCTTGACGCTGGCAGCAGCAACTGGACTTGTGATAAACCAGAGACACTTGGTTCAATGTATGCTCATGTTACCCTACCTTCAGGATGGTTCTTTACATGTAATCAGTACACTTGGAACTACATTCCCGCAAATGTATCAGATGCTACATGTTGTATCAGCCGTTTGACACTGTTACTCCCTACTAAGGATATGGTCACCCCAAGCACAAATGTTTCAAATGTTTCCTCACCCATACGACACACTCGTGCCACCCAGTTAGACAGCTCATGTGATAGCAGCATTAGGGTTCTGAGTCCAGCTGAGTACGTCTCGTTGGCAGTCAGCATACTTGGCGTGCCAGGCTTAGCCGTCGGCAACGCTTGGAGAATTGGTCAACTGGCTTGCGGATTAGCAAAGGCCATTAACCATACCTCTTCAGCGATAGCGCTGCTCAACCAGGAGCAGGCAGAGCTTCGCCATGCCATCCTTGACAATCGAGCAGCTATCAACTATCTTTTGTTGTTACATCATTTGGGTTGCGAATCTGTCCACAGCATGTGTTGCTTTAATCTCACAGACAACACCCGTAAAGTACAGAGCCAGCTCACGGACCTCCACACCCTAGTCAAGAACATCAAGGAGGATTCTTCATGGGGGTGGTGGAGTTCGTTGTGGTCATGGCTTCCGTGGGGGTGGCTCCAGACGACGCTCAAAGTAATTGTGGGGGTAATTATACTAGGCATAGCAGGATGCTGTTTCATGCAATGTATTCCCTCACTGTTATCAAGGTGTCCCCCGTGGGGGGAACCCCGAAGCATCATTCCAGCACATCAGCTGATGCCCCTCTTGCGCAGGGTCGCCTGTCAGGTCCAAAAATAACAAAATAAGGGGAGATATGGATTCCGCGAGCACAATTGGCATAACGCGGCGGCTGGCAGAGGCCACTCCGGTCGAGAAGGCTCCTGGTCCGTGGGCTCTGCGGGCCCAGAAATTGGGGGAGCGGATTAATAGTTGTAAATCATAGGGTTTATTCACCCACATCTGACCTGACCGGCGATTCCGCTGAGAGAGCAGATCGCTAACCTCCGTTACATATTAGGCAATCACTCACTCGCAGTTAAGCGTAATCTTTGGTGCAAATAGAAGCCATATTTACTCTGGTGTAAGCCTCGAACAATGGTTTTCCCCTGTCAGTGTTTGCCCGAGTTAATTAACTTCCCCAAGAGAGATTCCCCATTAACCCGAGTAAATGGGTGATGTGATTTTCTGTCAGATGACGATTCTTTCCTGCATTGCCTTCTGATCTATATATGATGATGCTTTTCCCTCAATAAACCACTGATCTGATCTCGCTCCATATTGCCTCGTGTCGTTACTTGATCAGTCTCCTCCGGGACCCAACGGCCGTCCTAGCGGCCCCGATTCCTACAATTCAAAATATAGCATTCCAGGGCTCTGTAATGTGGCCCCAGGTATGCAAAGTTAGTTTCTTCATCAAAGGACATGCTTTGGAGTAGATGCACAGGGGCTGTGCTGTTTACATGGACTAAAAATCATCTGGCAAATCAAACCCTAGAATATGGAAGTGAGAACATGTGGAGAGAGACAGAGATGTTTATGGATATCATAGAAAAGGTAAACCATGTTGCAGACCTTTCGAAACCAATGGGACTAACAGATGTGGGGGAGAGTGCAAACCCACGACTAGGGCTGTGCTGAACATTTTCTAATTTTGATACTCGCTCTACATATAATGGTGGGGGAGAGGAGTCCTTACTCAGCTGTCTTGACACTGTTAGGAGCTTTTTACTTCCCTAGATGCTTGTTTGTGTGCATGAAATAAAGAAATTAAAAGCAAGAAAGCAAACAATAGCAGCGCTGTTACTATGAAATCCAATTCAAAAGTCTAATTAAAAAGGCAGATCTTGTACACCTTCCCGAATGCAGGGAGAGTGGGACCGAAATGCAATTCAGAATGGACCACACGCTAGAGCTAAAGACAAAACCCTTCCCTGCATCCCCATCAAGTGCAACCATGCGTGAGGTTTTATCCTCCAAAGGACCACCCTTGAAAAACTCTTGACTTGGCTCCTGACTTGTCTTCTTCCTCTGAATCACTTTCCTTTTTTTGGTTTACTTTCACCGGACGTAGCATTGTTTGCCCAAACCACAGCTCAGAAATGTTGGAATGTTTTGTACTTTTTTAGACAACCATTTCCTTATCCTTGAGGACCAACCAATTATTTAAAAAAAAATCATACACATACAAGAATACCAATGCCAAGAGTTTGATTGTGTCTCTGTTCCCAAAGAAGTGTGAACTGTGCCGCTCACTTGAAAATAGATCATGATCATTCCCTTCCATACAGTGGTTCTTCAGTAGGCTAAATCAGCCTCCTTAACCAGTCACTCTCCACTACAAGTTCCATAATCCATATCCTAAATGTACTTAGAGAAGGCTGGTTTGGAAAAGGCTGACCTACAGTGACCTTGAAATAAAAAGACACTTACTCCTTGGAAGGCAAGCTATGGCCAATCTAGGAAGCATAATAAAAAGTAGAGACATTGCCCTACAGACAAAAGCCCCACAGAGTTAAAGCCATGGTCTTCCCAGTAGTCATGTATGGCTGTGAGACCTGGAAGGTTGAGCGCAGAAGGATAAACACCTTTGAATTCTGTGGCGATGGAGACTCTTGAGAGCCTCCTAGATTGCAAGGGGATCAAATGGTCCTGATGCTAATAATAATTTCGTGTCAGAAATTATTCTGGGTTGAAAGGAATTTTGCAGAAGAAACTCCACTCAGGGAACATCCAGATGAGGTTCCTCTCATGTCCCCAAGAGCTGGTACAGCTGGGAAAGAGTGAAAGCAAAAGTAGAGGAGGGTGGCAGAGGACAAGATGGCTAGACAGTATCGTTGGATCCTTGTAGACTCTGGAGGACAGAGGATGACAGAGAAACCTGACATCCTGGTCCTTGGGGTCATGAAGGGTCAGAAATAAAATCTGTCAAGCCTAAAGGAAATCAACCCTGACTGCTCCTTGGAAGGATCGGAACGGAAGCTGAAGCTGAAGTACTTTGGCCACTAAATGTGAAGAGAGGGTTCACTGGAGAAAGCCCCGATGCAGTGGGCATAGATCTGGGCAGACTCCGGAGGATGACAGATGGCAGAGGAGCCTGGAGTGCAGTGTGGTCCATGGGGTTGCAAAGCATCAGACTGAAGGTGCGATTGAACAACAACACAATGCCCAGTTGACAGCTTCTTTGCTGGCACCCACCTGGCAACCTTGTCTAGGGTGGTGTTGCCTCCACTGCCCTTCCAGCCTCTTGAGACCAGAAAGATTTATTCACCAGTGCCTTTAACCTCTTGATGTTAGATTCCCAAAAGTGCCTTGCTGAGAGATGTTCTCCGTGCCTTCTTGCCTCTCTCTTTCCTTCTCCCTCTCTTCCACCTATTCTTCTTCCACCTACCACCTCCTGCCTGTGTTCTTCTGGCTAATGCATTGCTATTTTATGTCGTTTGTGCTTGCTGTACAGCAGAGGCAATGAACTTATTGCAACACAAGGACTGAATATGTGGTTAAACTTTGGAATTCACTGTCACATTGGATCAAGGGGGCAGCCAACGGATCTGTCTTTCAACAGGGACTACTAGAGGTTTGGCCACCAACAGTATCCAGTTAGGATGACTATGTATCACCAGCAGTCGACAGGATTCCTCTATGTGTACCAGTTAGTGGGCAACATGGGCTGGAAAGTGCTTCTGTTCATTTGCCAGGCTGCCCATAGGCAACCAGTTGGTCACAGTGGCAATAAAAGTTTGACCTGCAGAGGTTGTCGGTCAGATCCACCTCTTCAGCATTCGCTCTGGGTTGTTGTGTCCAATGGCTATAAATTGCAGAAACATTCCAGTACATAAGCTGGAGGTAAACTGTGAATGTTTCCAGGGAAATGGTTGTGGTGTCCTGGGAGAAACCTCAAAAGAACCATGGTCACTTCTCTCCCTTGCTTTATGGTAGAACACTAAGAAATGACCATTCAGTTCCCTTGCCCCAAAGAACTTACAACCTATGACTCAACTCAAGGAAAGACTGCAGAGAAAGTGGTGGAGTTGATAATGGAATTATAGCAGTGTTCAAGCTGGAAGTGGCCGTCGGTCAAGGTCGCCCTTGATCAAAAGCCATCTGTGTCCAACTCTAGGGTTCTGTGCTCATCTCCATTTACAGCCAAAGAGCCAGTGCTGTCTGCATCTGCAGGCCTTTCCATGGCCATGTGGCAGGCATGATTGGACATCAAAGTGCATGGAACACTGTTTCCTTTCCTGCCAAAGCAGTACCTATTTATCTACTTGCAATTTCTTGCTTCCGAACTGCTAGGTTGGCAGGAGCTGGGACAGACGGTGGGAGCTCACTCCATCATGCAACACTCAGGTCTTGAACTGCTGACCTGCTGACCTTCTGGGAATCAACCTCAGCATCTTGGCCACTAAGCCACAGTGGCCCTAGTGACCACATGGAAGTAGCCATAGGTGTAATCAACTCCAAACCTGATAAAGCAGTTAAGGCATCCCTGATAGACAGCCCTCTAGCCTATGTTTGAAAACCTCCAACAAAGAGAGGCCACAAAACAAGTTCATAATGATGAGTTTCTTATAATTAGAATCCACTGGTCCAGATCTGACCTTCTGGAGCCACAAGAAACATGCTTGCTCTACTTTCTATGAGACTGTGTTTCAGATAGCTGAAGGAAACGATCCCATCACCTCTCCATCCCGCCTTTATTTTATTTATTTATTTATTCTTAGATTTTTATGCCACCCACTCGGGGAAACCCGACTCAGGGCCCTGGGTTTTCTTGGGGTGAAAACCATCACTCATGTGCTCCTACAGTGCCAGTAGCTTAACCTCTTCAATCCTCTTCAACTCAAATCATTGGGCATATTCAACTTTGGAACCCCACAGATCTCATATGGAACGTGCATATCAGATAATGAACAAAACAAAAATGTTGTAGCACTTTGAAGATTAACTTATATTTTAATGTTAGCTTTTGTGGATCTATGGGAGTGTTGTTCCCTCCTGAGGATAACTACCAGCTCCTTGTTGCGCCTTGTAATGACCCCAAAACTGCCCACACACCTCCAATTTAGTCCAGTGTTGTGAATCCATCCATCCTTCCTTCCTTCCTTCCATCCATCCATCCTTCCACCCTTCCACCCTTCCATCCATCCATCCATCCTTCCTTCCTTCCTTCCTTCCATCCATCCTTCCTTCCTTCCATCCATCCATCCATCCTTCCTTCCTTCCTTCCTTCCTTCCATCCATCCATCCTTCCATCCATCCATCCATCCATCCTTCCTTCCTTCCTTCCATCCATCCATCCATCCATCCTTCCTTCCTTCCTTCCTTCCATCCATCCATCCTTCCATCCATCCATCCATTGACAATGGACATCCCTCCTGAATATCTTTCCCAGCTTCCTTTTTCAGATCTTGTATCCTAGGAAGGTGGGGGAGATGGAGATGTTTGGCAGCTGTTTGCTTCTAGGCATGGTGACTAAACCAAATGTTCCCCCATGTTTGTCAACTGTTCCATTCAAAGATGAATCAGCCATTGTTCATCTTAAGCAAACAGACTTCATTTTCTATTTGCAGAGTTCTCTCAGCATCACTTGCTCCTCCAGAATGCTGAGAACATCAAGCCTTTTAAGGACTTATTGCGAACGATCCCAGAAGTGAAGTTGCCTAGAAGAGGCATCAGACCTACAGCTAATGAGAACAACATGAGGGTCAGCCGTGCGAAGAAAGTTGGGGCTGTCTCAGCTTATCAGGGCAATGGACTGTTTGGCTGGCATGGTGGAAGTGGCATGGAAGCTGGGAGGCGGTGGCACTTAATAAGAGGAGGAGTAGCAGCAGCAGCAACAGGAGCAGGTTTGCAGATGATTTGCACTCTACCCTAATGGCAGAAAGTGAAGAAGAAGAAGAAGAATGGTTGAGACACCAACACTGGTACAGCAAGCTGGAAACCCAGGTGATGTTCAGAATTAGCTTGGGCTACAAAGTTTGTCTCCTACAGATGCCATGGCCCTTTACAATTTCTCTGAATTGTTTTTCTTTCTTTTTTTCTAATAGTAAGATATAAGAACATATAAGAACATAAGAGCAGCCTTGCTGGAAGAGGCCACAGGAGCCCATCCAGTCCAGCATGCTGTCTCACACAGTGGCTCACCATTTCCTTCAGGGTATTCCCATTTTCTGGATGACCTGATGGTGCATAATAATGAAGTCTTTCCTTGATTGACCAGACCAAGGGGTCTTTGGGATACCACTTGGTGAATGCTGCACTCCAGCTCCCATCTGTCATTTGAAAGACATGTCCAGCCCAGCACAATTTTGGTTTGTGATATTCAACAACAGCTTCATTGATTCTGCTTTGTTTTCTTATCTGGGCATTGGATATGTGGTTGCAAAGGGATACCTGTAACATTGATCTTTCTATGGCTCTTACAGCTCTTGATAGTTCTTATTCCTCAGCCTTTGTTAATGACCATGTTTCACTCCCACAGAGAACCACAGATAGTACTGTCAAATTAAAAAGGTTGGTGCATCGTTTCTTGCCAAGTTTCCCGTTTATTAAGATTTCTTTGATAGAGTTGAATGTTGCCCATCCCACTTTATTTCTTCTGGCTAGTTCTGCTCTCTGGTCGTTGTTCATCACAATCAGGCGACTGAGACAGAAATAGTGGTGGATGTGATTGATGAGTTCATTCCAGATTCTTATTTTGAAGTTCTGCTGGTTGCTTGATAGCATATATTTTGTCTTCATGCCATTCATTTTTAAGTCCAGCTCCCCCAGTGGCTTAGTGGCTAAGATGCTGAGCTTGGAGACTGGAAGATCGGGTTTCAATACCCAGGGACTCCACTTGGGGACATGAAAGGAGCATCATTCAGGTGTCCCCTGAGTGGAGTTTCTCTAGCAAAAATCTTTTCAACCCAGAGTAATCTCTGACATCATCATCACCATCACCATCACCATCATTATCATCATGAGTTATTTATTTATTTATTTGGTGTGATTTGTATAGCCGCTCAATCGACGGGTGACTCAGGGCGGTGTACAGTAATTATTATTATTTCCACTTTCCTACTTTCGGTGTCAAGTTCACATAGCATTTTTTGAAGTCTTTGAACATTTCTGGCAAGGAGTACTACATCATCTGCAAACCTAAGATGGTTTATCTTCTCTCCATTCAGTTTGATACCATTATCCCAGTTTTCACATAATTTTTCCTAGGCGTGCATTGAAGAGCTTTGGTGAGCTTGTATCTCCCTGCTTGACACCTTTCTCCACCAGTCTTCTTATCCCTCTTCCCAATAATGTGATGGCAGTGGAGCAGCTGGAGTTTGCTTCCTTAAGCAGCTTGACGTATTCTGCACTTACTTCCTGTTCACTGATTGATTGCATGACTGCATTTACTTCAACACCGTCAAATGCTATCTACAGTGGTAGCTTTTATTGTTTGCAACACTCAATAAGTTGGGTAAGAATAAAGATGTGGTCGATAGTGCTGCAACTACTTCTGTATCCAGCCTGTTCTCTTGGTTGTTGCTTGTCTGGTGTTCTTGAGAGTCGGTTTCTTATCACTTTTGAGAATAACTTATAATTGTTTGACTGCAAACACATCTGCTTGTAGTTTTTCAGGTGTTATTATATTTATGAAGTGGTGTTATTATACATATACAGTAATTAGAAATGGCCAACTGTTGCTCTCAGGCTGGGAGAAGAAATAGGGTAGAATGGGTGGATTGACAGGAAAGAGAAAGCAGACAAACAGGGGAGGACTGGTTTGGGAACCAAGTGATGGATTATAGCCAAGGGCAAGAGTCTGGATAGCAAGGCAAGGGGAGCTGTAAACCAGGAAGGTATCTGGAAAAGATGCTTGCCTGTACATAAATTTGAATGCATGTCTGTTGATGATGATGATTATTATTTTTATTATTCATCATCATCATCATCATCATCATCATCATCATCATCATCATCATCATCATCATCATGTTTTATTTGTATCCCACTTCCCTCAATCCAATGGACGACTCAAAGTGGCTTACAAAAAATTTAAAGATACAGTACAATGTTAAAGATACAAAATTCAAAAATAACTGTATAACAACAATATAATCAAAAATATAATCCGAAGATACAGAATGACAAAACCAGAAATGCAATATAGCAAAATAAGTAAACACTCAACCCCACACAAGTCCAAAAGGGTGATTGACGGCCACAAGGTTCAGCGGACCCAACGTATAGTTCAAAGGCAAAGTGGGGCAGGAGACGCCGGCAGGTGGAAGAGACTCTACATCAGCTATGGAGGCGCGGGTCAGCTGCGCTCCCACCCACCCCTGACCAGGCGAGCCAGGGGAGGGAGCCAAGGGTGGTCAGTGGCTCGGCGGTGGCAGCTTTTCAAGACCTTTTGTTATGTTTAATGCAGTCTTGATGCTGTTAAGATATAAGGCCCACGGTGGCTTAGTGGTTAAGACTCTGAGCTTGGCAACGTCCTGTGCTACGGAGTATGCTCCCATCATCTGTCCCAGCTCCTGCCTACCTTGCAGTTTGAAAGCAAGAAATTGCAAGTAGATAAATAGGTACTGCTTTGGCAGGGATGGTAACAGCCTTCCATGAGCTTTGGGGTCTAGTCTTCCATGTGACTACAGAAATGTGTGCAGATGTAGACAGTGCGCTTGCTCTTTGGCTGTAAACGGAGGTAAGCACTGAACCCTAGAGTCAAAGAAGACTGGCTTTCCGAGTAAGAGATGACCTTGACCTTATTTAGAAAGGGTGTAGGGGTTCATGCCCAGTTAAGAGCAAGAGCAAGATTACTTTGCTCCAGGGATTGATTTTGGGTGACCTTGTGTCAACTGCATGAACTTTTCATATTCTGGGAATCCCTGTGATCTGGGATTTATTTTTATTTTATTTTTATACAGTTCTGTTTCAAACTTACCACATGACAGGGGGCTGTGTGGACTAAATTATATATATACACACCAAAGGTCTCGTACCTGCAGCTCAGCGGAAAATGTTCTAATCACAAAGAGCCAGGCTTACTGAGCTTGGATTCCACCTGAAATATGGACTCCAACCATGCCAGATAAAAGGGCAAGCAGAGTGGTCCTTTTATCTGGTGCTGGTCAGGGGCTGCAGTCTACCTGTACATTATATCACCTGCAGGCCTCCCCCACATCCCCCCACCTGTATGTTATCTCTGTCAGCAAAACAGCTTCTGTTCTGAGAAGGGAAATTGCGCACGCCATGTGGCCCTGAATCAGGGCTTTGATGAAGTGCCTTGCAAAAGTTTAGCAGAGAAATTAATCCTTCCTGACCCAGCTTTGACCCTCTTCTCCCCCCCCCAACCCAACTTGAAAAGCAATTTAAGCACAATTGGGTGGCTGATAAACAACTTTGAGCTAAGGTAGAGGTGAAAGAGAACAGGAGGGCTCAGCCAAAAATGGGCTGAATTGAACATCTTTATTAATGGTATGGAAAAGGAGAGGTAAACAGAGCATTAATAGCCTCGGTGGATGATAGCTAAGCTGGTGTGCACTTTGGAGGATAGGAAAAAGATTACCAAGAGATCTTGTACTTGGGGGAAACAAGGAGGTAGTTTTGGATATACGCAATGCTGGTTCCAAAAAACACAACTAGGCTATTATATTCATCTTTGAAAGTTTCCAAACTCTTCTCTTTTAATAAAAGCTACAATCCAGTATTTAGTTACTAGTAGAGTTGGCCCATTGAATCAACAGGCTGTAGAGAGGTGTTGACTCACCAGATCTCCACTGATTCAATGAGTCACTCTAGTTGTGACTTACAATTGGATTTCAGTCAAAGAAAGATTAACATCTAAAGTAGGATTTGGAAATCTGTGGTCCTCAAGGTATTGCTAAAAGCATGTCCTATCTGGAGCAATCCTGCTCACAAGAAGACCTTGTGCTTCCAGTGTGTTTATCCTTGAGAAAAGGAGACTTAGAGGAGAGATGATGATAACACTCTTCAACTACTTGAAAGATAATCATAAAAGAGGAAGGGAAGGGTCTGTTCTCCATCGTTCCAGAGAGACGGACACATAATAAGGGTCCCGCCTTCCCTCCCTGCTCCACCGGGAGGAATAAAGTGCCGGGGCCCGCAGGGGCCAGGCCGAAGACCACCGCCCGGAGCGCCGCGCAGCTGCGAGGAGTCCCGCCTTCCCTCCCTGCTCCACCGGGAGGGATAAGGGGCCGGGGGCCACCAGGGTCATTCAGTGGAACTGTTGAACTGATGGCTCCATTACCTGTGGAATTTTGTCCTTTGGAATTTTGGTATTTTTGATATTGTATGCTTTGATTATTGATTATATTGTTGCTATTGCTGTTATACTGTATTTTATGGATCTTGTATTTCTAATTTTGTTTGTTTTCTCTTGCTGTAATTGAAGTGTATATTTTGCGGGTTGCGTTTTTGTAACTGTACCGTTGAAGATGGGTTACTGTATTATTATTGTGTTATTGTATTATTATTATTATGTATTTATTATCCACCATGTAAGCTGCCCTGAGTCGGGTTGTACCTGAGTGGGCGGTATATAAGCACGAAAATTAAATTAAATTAAATTAAATTAAATAATAACGAGCTAAAACTGAAGGAAGTCAGATAAAAGCTGGATATCAGGAAAAACATCTGAACTGTTTGAGCAGTTCGACAATGGAAGCAGGGGGTTCCTAGACCAGTAATCCTCTGGGTGAAAAAGTACTTTCTCTTATTTGTTTGAGAACTAGTACCCAAAAGTTTCATGGAGTGTCCCCTAGTTCTAGTGTTATGCGATAGGGAAAACAGTTTTTCCTTCTCTACTTTGTCCACACCGTGCATGATTTTATAAACTTCAATCAGGTCACCTCTTAGACGTCGTCGTTCAAGAGTGAAGAGGCCCAACCGTTGCAGCCTCAGATGGTAAGGAAGGTGTTCCAGTCCCCTAATCATTCTGGTTGCCCTCCTCTGCACTTTTTCCAGCTCCATAATATTCTTCTGAGTGGGGCTGGCAATTCCTGCTCAAAAGCATTTGGCAGATGCCTGAGAAACTGTTGAAATCAACATTCAGTAAAACCTCTACATACAATTCCCCCCCCCCCCCCCCCGTTCCACAAGGTTATTTGTATGTCCAAAAACATTTGTATGTCAAAGGTTATTTGTAGGTCCACAAGGTTATTTGTATGTTGTTCCGCTTAGGTTATTTGTATAGTGACGAGGGCAGCGTGGGCCAGATGAATCGCAGTAAACCCATTCGTGTGGATTCACAGGATGCTTGGGCTTCTGGGAATTGAAGTCCAAGAACATCTGGAGTGCCAAGGTTTGCCATCATGGCTCTACACTAATGACAGAAAGTGAAGAAGACCTAAGAGCCTCTTGATGAGAGTGAAAAAGGAGAGTGCAAAAGCAGACTTCAAGTTCAATATCCATCACCCTGCCAACAATAGTCCACATAGTCAAAGCAGTGGTATTATTATTATTATTATTATTATTATTATTATTATTATTATTATTATTATTATTATTATTATTATTATTATTATTATTATTATTATTATTATAGGTTTATTTATATCCCGCCCTTCTGGCACTAGCGCCATCCAGAGTGGCATTAAACATAACAAAAGAAAGCTTTCTGCAACAAAAGAAAGCTGTCTCACAATACATTGTGCATAATGCAATACCATAAACACACCCACAAGAACAATAGAATGGAAAACAGTTACGATAAAATACAGAGAGTAACAAGGTATCACTTAGCAATAAAGTTAAATAGTTGATACAGGTGCGGGCAATTGAACTTGTCGGCCACCGGGCAGGCAAGGCAGGCTCTAGCTGGGAAGGTGGGTGGGAGCAGCGTTCACCGCCCCGACGAGCCGCAGCTGAGGGTCCAGTCATCCTCTTCGGCCCCCAGTGGTGACGAGGTGACTACTTCTCAGTAGTAATGCATGGCTGTGAGAGTTGGGCCCTAAGGAAGGCTGAGCGCAGAAGAATAGATGCCTTTGAACTCTGTGGTGCTGTAGGAGACTCTTGAGAGTTCCCTGGATGGAAAGGAGATCAAAATCAGTCCCTTCTGAAGGAAATCATTGGAAGGACAAATAGTGAAGCTCGAGGAGAAGACAGGACTCATTGGAGAGGGTCCTGATATTGGGAAAGATTGAAGGCAAAAGGAGAAGTGGGCAGCAGAGGATGAGATGGCTAGAAAGCATCGTTGGCCCAGAGGGCGTAGATCTGGGCAGGCTATGGAGGATGGCAGATGACAGAGGACCCATGTTGTGGTCAATGGGGTCACAAAGGGTCAGACTCTTTTGTGCAACTGAACAACAGAGTTGACGTATGTATAATATGTGGAACTAGCTTGACACTTTCTCCTTTTGAATGCACATCTCCAAATGATGCACAGACTGATAGAACGTCTCCTTCTGCCCAGTTCAGGATTCTTCTGCTTTCCCAGCCGGTTCTGCTGCCAACTCATTACCAGCCTGTTTCCTTGATAAGTAGATGCCATTTCTCCCAATAAGGCCTTATTGGAGCCCTGCCTCTTTATCCACCTTCAGATACGGTCGATATCTGTCTGTCTCATGCGCTTGGCAAGATGTCTGTGTGCTGTTTCCATGGCTACCCCTTTACCTTTAAATGCAACAATCTTCCCCAGCCCACAATGAGGTTCCCACATTGTGGCCTGCCTCCAGAACTGCCTCCCCATAAAATGCAGCGCTAATTGAGCATGAAATACTAGGCACCTCAATTATGCCATAATTTATGCAGAGTTAAAGAGCTCTAGGAAGCTCAGCTGAACTCTACTGTTTGTCTTGTCAACAGCTCTGCATGGACTGGATTGGAGAAGTGCTGTTTGATCTGCCAGCCTTTCCGTTCTGCCTCAGTCAGGAGGGGGAAAAGTTATTTGCTGAATTGACCAGAATTTGCGTCCTTCTTCCTATTCAGTTTGGAAAGAACTGGAGGCTTTAAACCCTTTGAACGTTAGTGAAAGCCATCTTTATCGGTTTTGCTCATCACTGATCTAAACTAATTGAAATCCAAGAACACCTGGAGTGCCAAGGTTCACCATCATGGGTTTAGATCATGCACGTTTTGGCAGAACAGTGTCTGGACATGTACAAAGGAGGAGCAGAGACTCCTGATTCACTTTCTGAAAGATGAAATCAAGCCTGAACTCTCATTAGAAGCAGAAATGACCAAACTGGCATCGTTGTATTTCAGGCATACCAGTAGCCTTACTGGAAGAGACCATCATTGTGGGAAAACTTGACAATGGATGACAAAAAGGGCAAGTAAAAATGGGATACATAGATGCAATCCCAGAATCCATGGCCTTTGGTTGACATGACCCAAGCTCCTGTTGGCCATAGGATCTCACAAGTGTGTAAGGTTGCCAAAAATCAGAAGCAACCTGACAACCTATGGCAAAGCATTCTGCTCACAGCTTGAGAAAGCCCCCTTCTTAGAATGAGACTGTCTACTCATATTTATTTATTTATTATTTGTTTTTCACGCTTATATACCGCCCACTCAGGTACAACCCAGCTCAGTGCGGGTTACATAGCAGACAGTAAATACATAAAAATACACATGATAAAACAAAGTTAAAAAACCCACCCCTAAAAGGTGCGCAAGTACCGAAGGGACCTTGGGGGAAGGCACACTTCTCTATACCAACCACCCAACGGTACCCCCATCCCCACCCGCACCCCAAACTTGGCCCGCCAGCCAGGTCTTTAGTTCCTTCCTAAAGGGCAACAACTCCGTCTGGAGATGCAGTGGTACCTCATACAATGATTTTAATCCATTCCACAGGGCTCATTGTTGTACAAAACAATTGCTATACGATACATGTATCGTATAGCGATTTTCCTTATGGGATGTATCGTACAATGATTTTATTTTTATTTTTTGCTAAGAGGTTTATCCCATTGAAAAATGGTTGTATTATTTTTTCTACAGGGAAAATTGTTACGTGGGATGCCATTTCCCCCTAAAAATCTAATTGTATGCAATTTCATTGCTATATGGGGCAATTGTTGCATGAGGTTTCACTGTATATACATCCTGTAAGTAAGCCAATGGAATAATGAAACCGAAAGGAGGAGGAAGACAAAAAGGAGCAGGAGGTGTGGATGATCTCGGTCAGGGATGACTTCTGTGCCAGGGAGTACCCATATAGATGAGCATGTTGCCCAGGACTCAACAGGATCAATTCCCACACTAGTCGGAATAAAGAGCGTCTTCCAGTGGCAGGAACATTGCATCTTCTCTGCAGTTTGGACCGGTGAGCTTGGCCCCACTGAGCCTTTCCCATTGGTCCCTTTGGCCCAGGCAAAAGGTGGTTGTCTCCCTCGCCTGACTCCTGTCACCTGAGGTTCCCTTGGAGACAGTGAGTGGGTGAAGAACCTTCTTTCAGACCAGAGGAACCAGGCCTGCTTCTGCTTTTCCCAAAGCTCCACTTCACCCTGACTGTCTTCCTTGTGGGAGGAACATCACCACATGCTGCTACGATAAGCTCCCAGGTTATCTACCTGACGATGACCCTTTAACTGTTCCGCCCTTCCTTTCCCATTGATGTGACCAAGAATGAACATCTGTACCCACCTTGTGCCCTCCTTTTCTCACACCATTACCACAGTACCCTAGCGTTTTGGATTTTACAGGCTATATGATTTCTTACTCTTTCCTTATTCACGTGAATACTTCTTTTTGGCCACTCTCTTGATCCAAGTAAATTTTAGCATCTTATGATAAATTTGCTTTCCTTCTTCACAAAAGCAACAGCTCCATTTTCAGTTCACTGCACAGGCACTGAAGAGAACTTATGTAGCCCATAAGTGCTTACTAGTAATAGCCGTCTTCTAGCGGCCCTCACTAATTTAATATTAATTGGAGTTTCAGGGTTGATGTTTTATTTAACTGGCCAAAAAATTAAAATCCTTCCTAATTGATTACAAACCCAAGATCTATGAGTATAACCACCACTAAGAAAGGCCTCCTCCTCCTCCTCCTTGCCTGTGTTAAAGGCTATGATTTCACACAATACCATGGAACAAAGAATGTACAGCACTGTTCAATGCAAATTTTCAAAAGCCAGTGTTATGTGTTTGATACATTTTATGCTTTTCATCTTAAGGAAATTGTTCCAGGTCACATCTTTGTTCTGATTCATGTTGTGCAACTAAGCTCCGGCTTTGTGCTAAGAAATGTTAAGCAAACAAGTTTTGGTGCCAGCAATAAGTATTGTGCTCCGGGTGGCGGAGGGAGTATATATGGAGCAGGAAAAAATGGGTCAGCATGAGAAGTGAAGGCACTTTTATTGTCCTCCCTCTATAACAAAAGCTAAGCCCTTCCAACGCTTGTCTCATTCCAGCCTTTGAAAATTTGGACCGGCCTTCTGAGGAAGACAAATAAATGGGTTTCAGATCAGATGGAGTCTGAGCATTCACTATAAAATGATGAGACTGAAGCTATTGTACTGCAGACATTTCATGAAAAGAGAGAAGGCTCACTTAAAAAGGACAATAATGACAGAAAAAAGAACAGAGGAGGAAAAGAGAAAGAGAGGATTTGAAGTTCATTGAGTCAGTAAAGGGAGTCGTGGAGCTTTCAAGACCTGAGCGGAGGCTGTTAATGCCAGGACCCTTGAAGACCAGGTGCCCACCAACCTGATTTGGTAGCAACCCAATCAACAAGTGAGATCTGAGGCATATGAAGCATACCCTGTCAAGTTTGGGTTGTGGAAATATGGGAAATTTTCCAGGCGCTGGCGTTCGCGCATGCGCACCGCTGCCTCTGATGGGCGCACATGCAGAGTAACCCCTTTTCTGGGCATTCACGCATGTGCACCACTGCCTCTGGTAGGTGTGCATGCACAGTAACCCTTTTCTGGGCATTCGCGCATGCGCACCGCTGCCTCTGACGGGTGAGCATGCACAGTAACCCCTTTTTCTGGCTGTTCTAATATGGGAAGACGGCAGTAAAGAGGGGTGAATGATGGTATTTCCCGGCCAAAATGGGATACTTGACAGCTATGATATGAAGTAGCCCTCCCAACCCAATTCATGCCTAAATCCAGGGAATGCATGCGCCTGCCGTGAAACATTCTGACCAGCTCCTTCTCCTTCAAGTCTGAGACATTATCTGTACATCTCTCAATCATCATTAAAAACAAACAAAAAATCTCACAAATGGGGAAATTTCTTATGCCTTGTGGAGGGGTGAGACTGTGCAACACTGTCAGTTGTGGGGACACCCTAAACTTCAACTGTTGTGAGAAGTGTGTTGTAAGGGGACATTCAGTTTCTAGATGTGGGACCGTGAGAAGCCTGCTTTTAAAGGAAGGCTAGTTTTCCAGGCACCCTGTGGCTGGTGGTTAGCACATTGGCAGCAAAACAACCACATGAGGAGAGTAAAAAGATGGAAGGGAGATGCTTAGCAGAGTGAGACCGACAACCAAATTCTTCTGACCTATCCGTTCAAAGCCCACATGAAAACGACTCTTTTCACAATCACACACACCACATTCTAGTAGTGTAATCCTTGAAGTTTAAGAAAATAAGCTGAGAACATTTTTAAAAATCCATAACACAAAGCCTTGGGAAATGTCTGGTTGGGTACCTACAAGCAAATATGAACACAGTACATTGGATGACAACCTTAGTGTTTCAGGAGTTGAAGCATCCAGGGAAGATGTTGGCCTTTATTTAGCAGTTCATTTGCCATATGTCTTCTTCTTTGGTAGTCTACTAGGAAGTCTCTTGATTCCCCCTTCCCTCAATTCACATCACTCATTTTCTTTTAAAGTTTTTAACCCAATGCAAACCAGATGGTAAGCAAAAGATCCATTTAGTGAGTTCTGTATTGCTCCATCCCGGGATATATAATATACTGCGTGTATAGAATATATCCATATATACAAGGGGTGCCCAAAAATTTTGGGCCATGTGCCGGTCATATGGTTCAGGGGGCCAGTCTCTTTGGCCATTGGGCCAGATCCAGGCCCCGGTGCCAATTCATCTTGCCCACAAAGCCCTTATTGCTCCCTGAAGTGGAAATAAAACGTGCCTGTAAGGGTCATGTTTTGCTTCCACTTCTGGGAGCAACGAGGGCTTTGTGGGCCAGATGAATTGGCACCGGGGGCGGATCTGGCCCATGGGCCATAGTTTCGGCACCCCTGATATGTACAGGGGTATATTGTTGCCCTTTAGGAAACAACTTAAAACCTGGCTGGCAGAGCAGGTGTGGGGCGCGGATGTAACCGTGACTCATGTAAGCTATAGTAAGACTCTCCCTTTTCTACACATGGGGTGGGTGGGATTTTAATTGGGGATGGCTTTCAAAGGGGGTGGGGTGGGAATTTTAGTGTTTATTAAGGATTTTTAATGTTTTTTAAAATGGTTTTTAGACTGTAATGTTTTTTTCTGTTGTTCGAGTGGGGCGGCAATATATAAATTTGAATAAACAAACAAATAAATAAATAATACCGCATTCAACTCATGAGAATGCACATTGTGATAATATTGCTGTAAAAACGTGAAGTTAAGATCACATCCTTTCTTATTTCTAGCTACAATCTCTCTGGGTTTCCCCATCAGACGTTGATCCCATCTCCAATGTGGTATGTTTTGATTAATTGCCTCCTACGTTTTGTTCTCCTTAAAAGCTCAAAGGAAAAAGTTCCAAAGTCTGGCAAAACTCAGGAAACCCATCATTTGGGAAGAGGAGGGAGGTGAAAGGGAGGGATGATAGATGGAGAACCCACCAGGGGCTTCCCATTTTTCCTCCACATTGGGGTTGTGGGTTTTTTTTTTGGGGGGGGGGAGTGTGAGCAGAAGAACCCAAAAACTACAAGAATTGTTACCATGTGTCCCCACCACCTCCCGGAGATTAGCCCCATATGGGAAGAAAAAAAGCCCTATTCCCATCCATTCCTAGTGTGCGTTTGATCTAAATTTATAGCAGACATCCTGAAAATACATGTGACAAAGCTGGAGATAGACTTCAAACATCACACAAACTGACTACTTTGTATGTTATTCAAAATATATGGCTTGGCTCATTAGGCTAATATATACAGACACATACATACACACAGATACCTACACTCAAGCATGTGATGGGAAATGCTTCCAATATGTGCCTTCCTCCCATACGGCACAAGTGACGTGTTCCTGACCACTGGCCGTGGCAACATGTATTGCTGTGGGTGGGCAGAGCATGAAAAAAACCTCACTCTTTATTGAGTAACACTCAAACTTAGAGGATGTGGTTAGCACATCATTTAAACTTGTGCTTCCTAACAGGTAAAAAGTGTCCCTGCATGAGCTTGCCTCTTGATTGGCTGTTGGGAGGTAAACAAACCAGGAAAGGGACCTTGGTGTGCTGGTGGACAACTCAATGAAGGTGTCAACCCAGTGTGCCTCAGCAGTGAAAAAAGCACACTCAATGCTAGGGATCATTAGGAAGGGTGTAGAAAATAAGTCAGCAAGTGTCATTTTGACCTTCTCTCTGGCTGCCCAAAGGATGATTGAGTGTCCTCTCCTTGGAGACTAGATAGCCTCATTCCCTCTGGTCCTTCCTACAACAGGTGAAAACCATTCTTTTTAGACCAGCTTGTAACAATTGAATTGGACATTGAAGAGGCGTTTTGTTGTGTTTTTTTCTTTTCATTTTGAGATGCTGTACTTTGTTATTATTGCTGTTGCTGCTTTTGCCATTCATTGTTGTCTTTATGAGTGTTTTAATATATTTTTGCGATAAAATTGCTTCTTAAGCTCTTAGTTTTAATAGTATTCACTGTTTAATTCTTCTTCAACATGCTAAATTACAGTATTATATTTTTAGCTGGCTTCTTTTTTTGGTGAGCTGCCTTTAGGTCCCTTAACTGGGAGGAAGGCAGCTGGAAATGGAATAAAGTATAAAATGAAATAAAGTGAAGCAAAACAAAGGTGTGCAAATACCATATAATTCGATCTGTGTCAAATAATTTGTCATACAAATTGGTGCTCATTCCCTTTGTGCCGATGTAACGGTGGCCAGATTTAATTTGTTCTGAAATTCTGAAAGCTTTTGTAGGTATTTCTATGTTGCTGAACAGAGGAGCATACCTGTCAAGTATCCCAGATTGGCCGGGATTTCCCGTACTTTTGCACCGATTTTCGTCATTTCCCACCCAGAGCTGCCGCTACCCCATAATTTGGCAGCGGGGGGAAATGAGTTACTGTGCATCCCTTCTGCACAGCTCACTTCTACGCGTGCGTAGAAGGCTTTTACGCATGCGGAGAAGGCTTCTGTGCAGAAGGGGATGTGTAAAAGCTTTCTATGCATGCAAAAAAGCCTTCTACACATGCGCAGAAGTGAGCTGCGCAGAACATTTCTGTGCAGGTCCATTGTACGCATGTGTAGAAGGCTTTTATGCATGCGTAGAATGGACTTGCACAAAAACGTTCTGCACAGAAACATTCTACACATGCGTAAAAGCCTTCTACGCATGCATACAATGGACCTGCACAGAAACATTCTGCGCAGGTCCCGTAATCTCCAGAGCTGCGCTTGACAGGTATGCAGAGGAGGGGAATGAAAAGGAAGGGGAGAAAGTGATGTGAACTGAGATAGGGTTCAACTGTAGGCCGTCAACCTTTGCTTGGTCTTCAGAAACCTCACACGTTGCTCCTTGGCTGGCTCCTCCCTTCCATGCATCTGCCGTGGACATCCTGGAAGATGTATGGACATCCTGGATCCACTACAGTGGATCCTGCTATCATGTTTTCAAATCCTCCCACACCAGCTAGGCATGGTTGCCCAGCCAACAGATGTTTTCCTCAAGGCTCATAGCATCTTCAAAGCCAACACCCTTACAAATGAAGGGGTGTTTACCTTCCAATGGGCGGTGTGTGTGTGGGTCTGCTTAGTGTCCAGTTCGCTGATCCATCTGCTTCCACTAGGACTTTTGACCACCTAGCACTCACCTCCGGATCTCAATGGCCCAGGTCTCCTCTCTACCAAGGCCAACTAAGTACTAAAGGTAAAGGTCATCCTTGTTCGAAAGCGGGTTGTATCTGAGTCTAGGGTTTAGTGCTCATCTCTGTTTATATCCAAAGAGCCAGTGCTGTCTGTGTCTGCAGATGTTTCTGTGGACATGTGGTAGGCATGACTAGACACCGGAGTGCTGCTCAGCAAATCTGGATCTTCAGAAAGGAAGTCTGCTGATGGTGAGAGGCAGTTCCCATGAAAAGGAAAAGAGGGGACTATATTGGTTTAGTGTTCTGGAAATAATAGGCAGCAGCCAGCGATACGGGCCAAACACACAACTTTATTTGGAATAAGAATAGGTGAGCAGAGCTAACCACACACCCTCACATTCCTTAACTATCTCTGATCAGAACTGAACAGTTGGAAAAAACCTTTCGAAACGTTGACAGCTCTGTTATCGTTCAGACCCCTCCCAAAGTCTCATGAGACTTCGGACCATAGTAAAGCAAATACATATTAAACTCTTTCCCAACAAGACCAAATGATAAACACATTTCCTTAAATACACAGCAATTGGTGTCTTCATATTTTCTCCACACCAAAACTCAGTCTTGCCTTCTTGTTCATCAAGCCTCAAAGACTAGATTGTGTAGGTTACGGGGCCTCTTGGTGTTTGTGGGCTAGGAAGACAACCCTAAGGCACAAGGAGGGAAGTAGACAACTGGCATGTGAGTGAGGAAAATCCACCATTGAGAAGAAGGCTATCTGTTGAGGTCAAACTTCCCAGCAGGTTGTCTTCTCCAGAGACTCAGATGCTGAGAAAAGTAGTTTTTTTTTTCAGGCTCTTGATATCTCCAGGATAATATTGTCAACATTCAGAGGGAGTGTCTTGTGAAGGTTGCGGGAAGGCTATGCTCCTAATGCTGCTTGTACATGCTGAGAATGGAATCTGGAATGCTCTGCCTTCATACCATGTGCTTTAGGAACAGAGCTACAACTTCTCTGTAAAACCTACAACAGATATCAACTAGGGTCAATCTGAAGAATGCGTGTTTCTTAGTGCTCCAAAGGGCAAATGTGCTCTTTGATGATGATGAAGAAGAAGAAGAAGAAGAAGAAGTGTCAGAAATAATTCTGGGTTGAAAGGATTTTTGCAGAAGAAACTCCACTCAGGGAATGCCCAGATGAGGCTACTTTCATTCCCCCAAGAGCTGGGACAGAGATGGGCGCTCAATCCACCATGCAGTACCTGGGTCTCAAACTGCTGACTTTTCAGCCTTCCAGCTAACAAGGTGAGCTTCTTAACCACTGAGCCACCACATCCCTTTAATTGTGATGATGTGCCTTTTCCTTCCTCCCCATCTGTGTGTGCTGACACAAACACACTGTAGCCCTTCTTTCCCTCTAAATTCCTTGCTTGCCCCCCCCCAGACAAAGCAAGATCATCATCATCATCATCATCATCATCATCATCATCGAACACATTTGCCCTTTGGAGCACCAAGAAACACATTGTTTCAGCTTCATCAGTGGTTAAGAAGCTCACCTTGTTAGCTGGGATGTCAGCAAGTCAGCAGTTCGATTCCTGAATACTGCAGGACGGAATGAGCTCCCATCTTCTGTCCCAGCTCCTGCCAACCTAACAGTTAGAAAGTAAGACATTTCAAGTAGATAAATAGATACCACTTCAGTGGGAAAGGTAACAGGATTCTGTGCACTCCACTGTTTAGTCATGTTCGTGGAAACATCAGCAGATCCAGACAGCGCTGGCTCTTTAGCTGCAAACCAAGATGAGCATTGTCTTGGGGACATGAAAGGAGCCTCATCCGTGCATCTCCTGAGCGGAGTTCCTCCAGCAAAAATCCTTTCAACCCAGAAAGCACATCTTTGTGTGTTTCTGACACGATTTTAAAAAAGCTTTCTTTGCAAGAATTATACCCATGGCCAGAGATGGGTCTTCAGTAGTGAAAGACCTCGTGGTATAAACTCTGCGAAAGGTTTTTCTGTCACAAAATCTGTAATCTATGGATGCCACAGATATTTGAGAAATACGTATTTTGCCTGGAAAAGGAATGTCACAGCCTTGAGTTTCTCTGCCGAGATGGATGATAAGGGAAACTGTTTTCCCAGATGACTTGCATTTTGTCAACATATCAATGAGGAAACTTTCGTCTCTCTTCAGTTCAAGTTGAGGTCACTTCCTTAGCCTGTTATTATCATCCCCACCGAACATGTGTGGACATGGCTGACAGGAGACATAGAACACTGTAGGGAAGGAGTACATAAAAGTTACTGCGGAGGACATTTGAGTTCACCTCCAGTTTTTGACCTGGGCTTCGACTTTGAAAAATATTCTGATCTGAAATCCCTGCTTTCACAGTTTTCAAGACATCACAATTCACATTTTTGTGATTTGCCAAAGCACCGATCAATTATAATAATAAAAAATTTATGTCAGAAATTATTCAGGGTTGAAATGGGACACCCAAATGAGGGACTCAGTCTGTCATGCAGTACCTGGGTCTCGAACTGCTGGCTTGCTGGTGAGCTTTTTAACCACTGAGCCACTGTGCAGCCCTATACTGATCAATTCATACCCCTCCTTTCAGGGCAAGCTTTCTCCCAGGCTAGCAGGACAGGGAAGATAATGCCCAAAGGCAACGTGGATGAACTCCATCCAAATTGGGACAAGGTCAAGGGGGAGGCAGGAGGTAAACGGAGGTTGCCCTCATCCCTTTACTCTGGCTGTTTGTGAAACCGGTGGCCAAGATTTCAACTCAATGTCTGAATGTGCTATAAATGGAATAGATAGAAGGGTCCTTTGAAAAATAAGGTTATGAGGGGACAGCTGGCTTATCCAGAGCTACAGGAGAGCACCTTAAAGCCATGATGGTGAACCTTGGCACTCCAGATGTTCTTGGACTTCACTTCCCAGATGTCCAAGCCCCTATGAATCCACACGGATGGGTTTACTGCGATTCATCCGGCCCACTCCGCCCTTGTTGCTCCTGGAAGCAGAAGTAAAATGCGCCGATATGGTTAAGGCTCTTCCGGGTTAACCCTTCCTCCATATGGGCACATTTTACTTCCGCTTCCGGGAGCGATGAGGGCAGCACGGGCCGAATTTGTGTGGATTCCCATTTGTGTGGCTTCAGGGGGGGCTTGGGCTTCTGGGATGTGAAGTCCAAGAACTTCTGGAGTGCCAAGGTTCACCATCACGGTTCACCAAAGTAATTACACTTATACATCGCCCCTTAGTGCTTAGTCTCTGGGCGGATTACAGTTTAATTAGCATTTTGCTCCCCAACGTACTGACCCACTGTTGTGTCCTAATGGTTTGATCCTCCACATGGATAACAATGTATCTGAACCAATGTAACCTTGCCTATGGGCAACAATGTAACCTTCAGCTGTATCACATAAACCCTGTAATAGGACGCGAGCTAATGACCACCAGCTGGCAGCAGCGAGCGTCCAAAGCTCTCTTGGTCCAAACTCATCAAAGGCAACAGCGCGGGAAGTTTTCCCGCCACCACCTACACCTGGACAAGAAGGGCGTGACCAGCAATGACGTCACGACGACAGTAGCCAATGGGCTATCGTGGAACCACGTTCAAATGTATTACTACTGTATATAAAGAGCTATCGATCCGCCATTACCTCATGTTCCCTCTGACCACCATGCAATAAACCTGAGTTAACCCAGCCCGAGGCTGTGTCCTGTGTCTTGGTTTTCATACACCAAATTGGCGACGAAGGTGGGATGATGGATCCCCAAGGAGCAGCCAGGGCACAGAGCGGGTTCAACATCACCAAACCGCAAGACTGGGAGCTTTTTGAGATGGACTTCCAGGCGGCGCTGGTGGAACTCAAAGTCAAAGAAGACGATGAGGAAAGAAAGAGGGCCATCCTCACCAGAATGCTTGGGATGGATACCAAGCGAACGCTGGTGGGCATCATTGCACCGAAGAAGGTGAGCGAATTCAAAGCAGACGACATCATGAAGCTGCTGCGTGAGCGTTTCCGTCCCTCGAGGGCAATGTTTCCCGCTCGGAGCGCGTTTTGGAGGCGAGTCCAAGCGCCGGACGAGTCGGTTGAGGCATTCGTAACAGCCATGAGGATAGCCGCCGGCCCCTGCAGATGGGACGACCTAGAGACGGCCCTCAGGGACGGAGTGCTGTGTGGCCTGAAGGACAAGGAGGTGCAGCGCAGCTTGATGAACAAGGAGCCACCACCCACGCTGGCAGAGGTTGTAGAGGCCGCGGAAGCCGCGGAGTCCACGAATGCTGGAGTGGACGAAATGCACCAGTGGCGTGAGTGGCGTCCTAGAGCCGGCAAAGCGGAGGATTCGGTGCACGGAAAGTCCGGACAGTCGGTGCACGCAACCCGAAGGGCCTCAAAGTCGTCTACGGAAGGCAGCGACGGCGAGGAGGTCCAGAGGGTCCGAAAAGGGGGGCGCCGCTGCGATGGTTGCGGAGCGGCCCATGAGCGCGCAAGGTGCCCATTCAGGAAAGCCGAGTGTTACACCTGCGGACGTCGGGGGCACATCGCCAAGGCGTGCAGAAAACGGAAGGAGGGCCGGAGGCAGTCACAAGACCGCTCAACCAGACCGGACCGTCCAGCAAGGTCCAAAGATGGCGCCCAGACCACGAGGAAGCAGGACGGCGTGGGCCGCATCTCGGACGACAGCGAGGACGACGCTCCGGTGTTCAGCGTGGCTGCGGGACAGTCCCATTACTTCGTTGAGGTACTAGTACAAGGGGCCCCTATCAGGATGGAAATTGACTCGGGGTCCTCCTATTCTATAATTTCCCAGAAAGAGTTCTTGAAAATCGACCCCCACGTGCGACCCAAACTTAAAACGTTGAGGTCCACGCTACGAGATGTACAGGGGAACAGCATTCCAGTATTGGGGGTCGGGAAATTTCGGGTCAGTTTTAAGAGACATTCCGCGGAGCTACCCCTAGTTGTCCTTAAGGGGGGTAGTTGTAGCCTCCTAGGGACGCAGTGGTTTCAGCCCTTAGGTTTGTTCATAGGGGGAGTGCATACCGTGGGGGTGGATCCAATACAAGCGGTGTGCGACGCGCATTCCGCCGTTTTTAAAAAAGGACTCGGAAAGTTCAAGGGACCCCCTGTAGCCTTCGACCTAGACCCGGAGGTCCGCCCGATAAGACTCAAACCGCGCAGGGTGCCATTCGCACTAAAGGACAAAATAGAGGCGGAACTGGACAAACTGGTGGGCCAGGGGATTCTTATTCCTGTTGATTCCGCGGAGTGGGAAACTCCAATTGTAACCGCTCTGAAGGCTAACGGGGAGGTGCGCATTTGCGCTGATTATAAGTGTACAATTAACAAGGCGATCCGCCCCAATGCATACCCGGTGCCGGTGGTCAGCCACCTTCTGGCCAGGCTGAATGGGGGAAAGTGTTTCGCTAAACTCGATTTGGCTCAAGCTTATCAGCAACTCCCTGTAACTCCCGCCACGGCCGCGGCACAAACGATAGTCACACATAAAGGAGCGTTCCAGGTGTCGCGTTTACAGTTCGGCGTGAACTCGGCACCCGGCCTTTTTCAGTCGCTTGTGGAACGCCTCCTGAAGGGGCTGGAGGGGGTGTTGCCTTATTTTGATGACGTGTTGATAACAGGGGGGAGTGAGGCCGAACTGGCAAAGAGATTGGATAAAGTTCTGACTGTCTTCGAGAAAGCGGGGCTACGACTGAGAAAAGACAAATGTGTCTTCTTCGAAACTGAGGTTGAGTTTCTAGGGTTTCGAGTCACGCCAGAGGGTATTAAGCCATCCAAATCCAAAGTAGCCGCCATCAAGAATGCCCCTCGCCCCACATCCAAAACCGAGCTACAGTCATTTCTGGGGCTCCTCAATTTTTACCATACCTTCCTTCCACGGAAGGCGTCCGTGGCCGAGCCACTCCATCGTTTGCTAAAAAAGGAGGAAACGTGGGTGTGGGGTGACGAGCAAGAGAGGGCGTTCAAAGAGATGAAGCAACTCCTAACATCCGAGGCAATCCTAACGCATTTCGATCCCAAACGGCCAGTGGTTTTAGTCTGTGACGCATCCCCGGTGGGGGTGGGGGCGGTGCTTTGCCACGTGTTGGACGACGGAAAAGAGGCCCCGATAGCGTTTTATTCAAGGTCCCTGTCCCAAGCAGAGCGGAATTACGCACAAACCGACAGGGAGGCATTAGCGATAGTAGCGGGAACCAAAAAATTTCACGATTTTCTGTATGGTCGCCCGTTCAAAATCGTGACCGATCACAAGCCCCTGTTAGGAATTTTCACTGCAAATAAGCCCACACCACAGATCCTGTCCCCAAGAATGCTGCGGTGGGCTATTTTTCTCAACGCATACCAGCATGAGCTGGAATACCGGCCCGGGAAGGAGATCAGCCATGCCGACGCACTCTCGAGATCCCCTTTGCCCTTGTCGGGCGTCCAAAAGGAAAAGGCAGAAAGAGATCGCCAGGTTTTGTTAATAGAGGTTTTAGACTCACCCCCAATAGTACCAGCCGACATTGCCAGGGCCACAGGAAAGGACAGAACGCTAGAGAAAGTTAGCTCATGGGTACAGAAGGGGTGGCCGGCATCATCCCCAGGTACGGAATTCGACCCATTTTTTCGAAAAAAGATAGAGTTGTCCCTAGAGAGGGGCTGCCTTTTGTGGGGCCAACGGGTGGTGGTTCCTACGTCCCTGCGACCGAGGGTACTCGAACTGCTGCACGTCAGCCACCCCGGCATCGTCCGGTCAAAGGCGCTGGCCCGGAGTTACTTCTGGTGGCCACAGCTGGACGCGGACATTGAGCACATGGTCGGCACTTGTGAGGCATGCCAGGGCTCCCGGCCAGAGGCGGCCCGTCTTCCGCATAGGGAATGGGACACAGCAAGGGGGCCATGGTCCAGGGTGCACGTAGACTTCGCTGGCCCATTCCGAGGAACAATGTTTCTCCTGGTGGTGGATGCATTCTCCAAGTGGTTGGAGGTTATCCCAGTAAAGAGTACGTCCTCCGCCACTACAATTAGCCAGCTAAGGAGAGTCTTTTCCACGTTCGGTTTACCCGACACGTTAGTCAGCGATAACGCCAGTTGTTTCACCTCCGCTGAATTCAAGGCGTTCATGGAGGCAAACGCCATTCGGCATGTCACATCCGCACCGTTTCACCCCGCCACGAATGGCCAAGTGGAACGGCTGGTGCGAACGACAAAGGATGCGCTGCGGCGCATGGGCCCGGGGGACCTAAATCACCAAGTATGTCAGTTTTTGTTAGCGTATAGGGTGACCCCCTTAGCGTCAGGTTACTCGCCGGCAGAGCTGCTGATGCGGCGAAAACTGACCACGATCCTGTCCAGGCTAGACCCGACGAGAGTCGAGGACAAAGGAAAAAACATAGGGCTGGCAGTCTCGAAAGGTTTCGCCGCCGGCGATCCTGTTCACTGCAGGAACTACGCCAGCGCAGGTCCAGCCTGGGTACCAGGGACGGTTGTGGAAAGGACGGGGCCAGTGTCGTACCAGGTCGAGACTAGCACAGGTCTCCTCTGGAGGAGGCACGCGGACCAACTTAGGCACCGAGTGAGTGGGGGGCCGGTCAGTGGAGCTCAGCGACAGGACTCAGCGTTAGGGTTCTCCCCCACCCGTTTAGCCCAAGGGGGGGACAGCAACGGACAACAGTCCCAAGCAAGGGGGGAAAGCAGCGGCCCCGACTCATACCCTTTTGATACGCCAGCTCTATCAGAGGCTGGGGAAGGGGGAGAGGAGTTCGCGACCGCTGCCCCCGAATTTAATTCTGATTTTGCTTTTGAGAGCCGGGGGGGCTTTCGGGAGTGTTCCCCCACCCGTCCAAGCGAGAAGAGGGGTTTTTCGTTAGTCCCCAGTGCCCCCGGTTCTTCCCCAATAAAGCACACACCTCCCAACAACGCCGCGGAGCCGCGGCAAGTCACTAACGAGTCTCCCTCTCCAATTACAGGGCAGGAAACCAGGGGACAAAGAGAAGGTAGCAAACCAGGGGGAAGGCAGCCCACACCGAGACCCCAGCGTGTTCGAAATAAGCCATCTTGGCTGAGAGACTTCGTCTCATCCTAGGGGGGGGGAGAGTGTGGTTTCGAGACTTCGTCTCATCCTAGGGGGGAGGGATGTTGTGTCCTAATGGTTTGATCCTCCACATGGATAACAATGTATCTGAACCAATGTAACCTTGCCTATGGGCAACAATGTAACCTTCAGCTGTATCACATAAACCCTGTAATAGGACGCGAGCTAATGACCACCAGCTGGCAGCAGCGAGCGTCCAAAGCTCTCTTGGTCCAAACTCATCAAAGGCAACAGCGCGGGAAGTTTTCCCGCCACCACCTACACCTGGACAAGAAGGGCGTGACCAGCAATGACGTCACGACGACAGTAGCCAATGGGCTATCGTGGAACCACGTTCAAATGTATTACTACTGTATATAAAGAGCTATCGATCCGCCATTACCTCATGTTCCCTCTGACCACCATGCAATAAACCTGAGTTAACCCAGCCCGAGGCTGTGTCCTGTGTCTTGGTTTTCATACACCAAACCCACGATAGAAGGATGGAAGGCTGAGTCAACCTTGAATTCTGCTCAGGATTGAACTCACAAACGTTTGGTTGCAGGACAGCAGATTAACCCCTGCACCACCAGTGACAGGTGGCTTTCCTGTAACTCTTCTTCTTTTTCTTCTTCGTGATCCCCTGTGAATCCATACACACAGTAAACCCATTCATGTGGATTCACAGAAGCCGAAGCTTTAATTCCCAGAAGCCGAAGTCAATCCCCCAAAGCACTGATCAGCCAATGTACTGACTTAGCCTTCTGGGAATTGAAGTCCCTCGGTGGGGCCTGGGCCCCACATTGGGAACCAAAAAAAGAACTCAAATGCACTAGAAACTCAATGTTCCTAATGCATTTTCATTTGTGTATTTGACCCCCTCATCCATAGGCAGATCCAAATAGCTTGCCTTGAATGAGCTACAGAGCATTTTGAGCCCTTGAGAAATTCAGTATCTCTGAAGTTTAGCAGCAGAGTTAAGGCTAGGATTGTCATGAGGGTTTGCTCCGTGGGTCTTGCATTTATCCAATTCATCAACTGATGCAGTGCCTCCCCTCTTGAAGTTGGTCCAATGGATGACCAGAACACACCATCATTTCAACTCCTCATCATCATGACTTGACATGTATTTATGCATTTATTTAATACTAGCTGGTTACCTGGCCTTGCCTGTTTTTTTTTTTAACTGTAGGCCAGCCTTTCCCATGGAAACCTCATGGGCTGTGTGTGGGTCACTCCTGCCTCCCTTCTTCTGTCTCTCTCTTCCCTCACCCATCCCTACCTGGGAATATGACATCACTTCCTCCATCTCTCTCTTGTCCTGTTTCTCCGTCGATGGTCCACCCTTATCCTTCCCATACATGTGTCCCCTTTGCATCCCTGCCTCGGACTGTAACATTAGCCAGCTCAATTACATCAAGATGATGTCACAATCGGGTGACCTACCTGGGGCTATGACATTAACATCACTATGACTGTGACACACACACATCCTTCTGTTGAGTATACTTCCCTTTGCAGATCAATTTAAGGGCATACAGCCCCATGGGGCTCGTGACTGTTGGAATCGTGGCCACTGGGGTGGCCTTAGGTCCCGGAGGAGACTGATCAATGACAACACGAGGCAACAGGAGCGAGATCAGATCAGTGCTTTATTGGGAAAATACATACACCTTTTATAGATCAGAAGGCAGGTAGAAAAAACCATCACCCGAAAGTCAATCACATCACCTATTTACTCAGGTTAATTGGGGAACCTCTCAAAGGGAAGTTAATGTGAGGGCAAACATTGACAGAGGAAGCCCTATTGTTTTGGGCTTAGAGGCTGGGTAAATATGGTCACTATTTGCACCGGGGATTTCCTTGGCCAGGAGATGAGTGATTACTCTAATAGGTAACTGAGGTCTGCGAGATGCTTATTCGGCAGAGTCGTCAGTCAGGCTAGAAGCAGCCAAATTAATCCCTATCATTAATTCACCCCCCTTACGCCCTGACAAGGGCCAGAGGCCAGGAGTTTGCTCGCTGGTTTAACCTCTGCCAGAGACCACTGATGCCCAACCGGGCATGGGGAATCTTCAGGTGGCCATTTTTCACTGCCTGCACTGATGTCCCAGGAGCGGCATCAGCTGTTGATCGGGAATGACGTCACGGGGTTTCCTTCTGAGGCGGCACTTCGAGATCAGCGAGGGAATACATTGAGCAAAACAGCAAACTGCAATGACTAGTATGACTACTCCCACCACCACCTTGATTACCGTCTGAAGCCACCCCCATGGAATCCACGACCACATCCATTTCCACAGAGAACTCCACCAAGCCCCCCATGCAGAGCCCTCTGTGATGCCTGCGACTATGGTGTGGAGATCTGTGAGCTGGCTTTGAATCTTACGAGAGTTGTCCGTAAGATTGAAGCAGCACATACCGTGAAAAGATTCGCAGCCCAAGTGGTGCAACAATAGGAGGTAGTCGATAGCCGCTCGATTATCGAGAATGGCATGGCGAAGTTCCGCCTGCTCCTGATTGAGGAGCGCTATCGCTGAGGAGGTATGGTTGATGGCCTTTGCTAAGCCGCAGGCCAAGCGACCAATCCTCTTTGCGTTGCCGACGGCCAAGCCTGGCACGCCAAAGATGCTGACGGCTAAAGAGAGGTATTCGGCAGGTCTCATTACCCTAAAGCTGCTTTCACATGAGCTGTCTAACAGGGTGGTGCGAGTGTGCCGTATGAGTGAGGGAACATTAGAGACATTGGAAACATTGGGAACATCAGTGCGTGGGGCAATCATATCCTTAGTGGGGAGCAAGAGTGTCAATCGACTGATACAACATATAGCATCTGACATATTAGCAGGAATGTAATTAAACGTATACTGGTTGCAAGTGAAAAACCATCCAGATGGCAGGGTGATATGTGCATACATTGTGCCCATCGGCACTGGGTTATTGCAAGTCCAATTGCCGCTGCCTACATCGAGGCAGCGGCGCCGGGTTCGGCCGGGTCCAGAGCAACCGTGTATTCGGCCACAGGTAGAGTTCGGGCTGACCGCCACTCGAGGGGTGTGAAGAGTGGCTGCATCAGCCGGCAAAGTCATGGTCAGCCGCATCTCCCAACGAGCATATTCCGAGGAAGCTGATGGGATGTATGGGCTGAAGAGTCGCCTCACCAGCCAGTCCCCGTCCCGGGGGTGTGCGCCTGGAGAGTGGCACACCGGGACAAGGCAGGTGCTGAGGATTGAGGCAGAGCCGACGTCCTGCCTGAGGCAAAAATCGGACTGGTTGACAAGGCTTGCCAACCTTTCCCAAATGTTGTACTGCATCCGGGCAGAGAGGTCTCCGCCTGGCATTAAATCGCTGGCCTCCAGTGAGGCGGCCTGAACGCCTCCCCCTAAAAGCAGGGAGAGGGCCAGGATGATGGTGAAGATCGCAGAATTGACATTAATCTGGGCAAAGACTGCTGCAACGAAGTTCTCCGGTGTTGGCTCCTTCTCCTCGCATCGGAGGGCGTCCTGGGCCTCACTGCAAAGGGTCTTGACCATCCCCCAGGTTATCCTCTGTGCTTGGGTCCGCAGCCGCCGCTTCTCCCGGTAGGTCTCCTCGGTCAGTGTGAGGTCCTCCATCTCCGGGATCGGACTCGGGTCGGTCTGGGTCCACGTCATGAGGTTCCAAATGAGGCTTGACGCACCGAGCCGGGATCCAAACGACACCTGTAGGGGACATAACTGCAGCATACCCTCTTCCCTAGGTTATGAGCGGCACCGGGCCCCTCCAAGAAGGGTCTGGTGGCACTCGGTACCGGACCATAGGTCGTGGGAGAGCTTCCGAGTGGCGGAAGTGCTTCTCCTGCGGCGTACAATCTGAAAAAACATTAAGGTGATTGTATGTGAACAATACCTTATTCAGACAAAACTGTGCCTGTCCCTGTGATTTGGGGAGGGCTGGTGGTTCCCCCCTTTCTGTTTGTTTGTCAATATAGGACTTTAGCGTCCGATTGACCCGCTCTACAATCGCTTGCCCTTGCGGATTGTAGGGAATGCCAAATGTATGCTTGATGTCCCATGTGGCCATGAAGGCGGCCAACTGCCTAGAGCAGTAGGAAGGGGCGTTATCCGTTTTCACGTGCCGCGGCTTGCCCATCGCCGCGATGCAGGAAAGGAGGTGCTGCTCCACGTGGGAGGCAGTCTCCCCTTTCTGCGCCGTTGCCCAAACAAACTGAGAAAAAGTGTCAATGCAGACGTGCATGTACTGCCATCTGCCAAACTGCGGCACATGCGTGACATCCATCTGCCACACCTGATTAGCTTCTGTCCCCCGTGGGTTAACCCCCCACGAGGGCCCCCCCGGTGCCCCTGCACAATGCTGGCAATAGCGGACTATGCCTTGGGCTTGAGAGAGTGGCAGATTGAACTGTCTGGCGAGTGCCTTGGCTTTTTGGTGAAAGAAGGCATGACTTTGGATTGGAGTAGTAAAAACTCCCAAAACTGAACGTTGCTGAATTTCCTTTGCCGCCGCATCCGCCCTGCTATTGCCCGCAGAAATCGGACCCGGTAGGTCTTGATGACTTCGGATGTGGGCAATATAGAGCGGCTCCGTGCGGTTTCGCAAATGAAATTGAGCAGTGAGAAACAGACCAAGCAAGTTCTTGTCTATCGCGGGAGTGATGTAAGCTCCCGGTAGACTGTGAAGTAAATTCCTAACATACAGACTGTCAGTTATGATATTTAAATGTTCTTTGGCGAAGGTGCGCAAAGCAAGGTTCACGGCTGCCAACTCTGCCCGCTGCGCGGACTTCTGTGGAAGAGTTAACAGCGTGTGCCAAGCTTCGCCCTCCTGCCAGGTCAGGACACCATATGTGCGTCCCCCATCAGTAAAAACTGTCTTGGCCCCCTGAAGTGGGACCAGCGAAAGCAATTCGAACAAGCTGACTGTTCCTGTTTGAAGCGAGACAAGTCTGGGGTCTTTAGGCAAATGGTATGTTAAGCTTCCAGTGAATCCTTCCAAAGCTATTGGAAGCGAGTCACCTAGCTGCATCAACTGATGAACTTGTTCCTTGGTGAATGGGACTATGATCTTAGCTAAATCGTGCCCAGAGATGTCCCTAGCTCTCAGCCTTCCGCGGTAAATCACCGCGGAGACCAGCTCCTGGGGCGGAACGATGTTCCGTGAAGAAGTGTTAGGCAAGTACACCCACTCCACAATTTTCGCTCCCTTTTCTGAATCTACTCCCAACGCCCCAGTGAACATGGATCCTGACCGTACGATGTACAAATTCAGGATCGGGGCATATGGCCCCTGGGCGATTCTATCCACCCACCTCTGGCTGAGAACTTGGTTCACTTTCTCGAGCGCCAAGCGCGCGTCTCGAGAAATTTTTATCCGGTCTGCCGGCTGCTTACCTAAGTTTAGCAGCGAGAAGAGCAGTTTTAGAAGATCCGTATCCAGCCGGAAGTACGGTCTTGCCCAATTGATATTCCCCAAAACTTGCTGCAACTCTACGAGGGTGACTGAGTCCTGTAAATTTATCTGAGGCAAAACTGGCGCTGCAAAAGAGCGGAGAAGCCGATGACCCAAGTATGAGAAGGGCTCGGTTCTCTGCACTTTCTCCGGGGCAATGAGTAAACCTTTGTCCCCCAGGCTGGCCTGGAGATCTGAAAACACTTCGCTGCCAAGTTGCGGCAACGCTACTAAGATATCATCCATAAAGTGACAAACAATAGCTTTAGGGTGAAGGCTTCGGAACTTTGCCAGTGCGTCGTGAACATATATTTGGCACAAAGTGGGCGAATTGAGCATGCCCTGTGGCAAATATTTCCACGCGTAACGCTGCGTGGGCTCACTGTGGTTCACGACCGGCACTGTAAAGGCGAACCTTTCCCGGTCCCTGGGGTCTAAGGGGATTGTATAAAAGCAATCCTTGAGATCTACGACTAGAATCTCCCACCCCTCGGGAATCATGTTGGGATTCGGGATGCCGCATTGAAGCGGACCCATTGGCTGAATGCATTTATTGATCTCTCTGAGATCGCGGAGGAGTCGCCACTTCCCCGACTTCTTCTTAATAACAAAAATTGGCGAATTCCAAGGACTTGTGGACTGTTCTATATGTCCTGCGTTTAGCTGTTCCTTAACTAGCTGCTTGAGGGCAACTAACTTCTCTCCTACTACCGGCCATTGTTCTACCCAGACTGGAGTATCGGTGAGCCATTTAAGTGGCAACGCCATTACCCGAAGGTAAGGGTGGCACCGTACTGCTGTAGAATGTCTCGCCCCCAAAGATTGACGTGCACGTCAAGAATGTGCGGCCGAATCACCGCCGTGCCGTCAGCCCTTGGGATTGTGACTTCTACCCACTCTCGGCTTCTAAACGCTTCCTGAACTCCGCCTACCCCCCACACATCGGAGACCGGCTCAATGGCCCACTCCCTCGGCCACTGGCTTCTGCTTATCACGGTCACATCCGCTCCGGCATCGAGTAACCCTGAGAACACTCTTTTGTTCAAAAATACCTCGATAACGGGACGCTGCTTCCACTCAATGTTGGTCTCCACTGTCGCTAAGACCTGGTATCCTTGCACTGCCTCACTCGCGCTCGAGCGGTCTGCTGAACTGGACTCTGAGCTGTCACTGAGCCTTCCCTGGCTGCCTGCTGGCGAGTGACAAGGAACCATGATCAGTTGCGCTAGGGTGTCTCCCTTGTGGATTGTTTGGGGCAGGTGTGTCCAAAGCTGGACCTGGAGAACGCCTGAAAAATTCGAGGCAATGACTCCTGGAATTATAAAAATTCCACGTGTTCCAGCTACACTACGGGGCAAAACTAAACCTATAAAGCCTCTGGGTAGGGGTCCCATATACTGAGAATCGACTAGATAGACTGTGCCCGGCAGATCGCATGTAACGTCCTGTGCTACCCTTGGGGCTGGCCTGCGCCCTCGCAGTACCTGGAATGTGCCTGGAACCTAGTCTAGTTCTGGGGAGTTCTGGATCTGGGTGAAGGAAGCCTCTGTTTGGACTGGGGCCAGAGACGTGCCCGGATTCCGGTTTCCCGAACTCGGACAATACCTGGCCCAATGATAGCCTTTCTTGCACTTCGGGCAGGGGGTGTTCGGAGCCTTGGGACGGCCGGACTTTTGTCCGCCTCCCTTGGATCGGCACTCCCTAGCGAAGTGTCCGACCTTACCACAAGTGTGGCATGCCCCCTTGATCTTGCCATTGCCGTGAGGTCTTCTCCCCCCCTGCACCGCTGCCGCTAGCAGACCCATCTTGTAGGAGTCTGTGCCAACGTCGGAGCATGCTCGGATCATGTCCGTTAAGGTCAAGTCAGGGCGATTGCCCAGGGACTGCAAGATTTTACGGCAGTCCAGGTTGGCGTTGTCCTTTGCTAGCTTAATCATGAGCTCTTGTTGGGCCTGCTCATTATCAATCTGCCTGCTGATTGCTTCCTCCAGGCGATTGATGAAGTCCATGTAGGGCTCCTGGGCTCCCTGCTTAATAGCGGTGTAATTTTTGGCCGTTTTGCCAGACGCTGGGACCTTGAAGTATGCCCTATAGGCAGCTTCGGCTGACATTTCTAGAGTGGCGAGAGGCAAGTTAATCTGAGCGTTGATGGGCTCAAAGGCACCTGAACCATACAGCTGGTCAGGAATTACCGCGCCTCCCATCCTGGCAGCTCGGGTTTGAGCCTCTAGGCGAAACTCGCTGTCCCAAATCATGTACTGGCTGGGGGTTAGCATCATCCTCATGACGGCTTTCCAATCATGAGGAATCCACATGGTGGTTTCGCACACTTGCTGAAGCGTGCCCCTAGTAAAACGACTTTGGAGCCCTGTCTCTGAAATTGCTTTCTGTAAAGCCATGAGAAGCTTGTACGGGACTGGGGAGTGTACTATCTGCTGTGCGCCGGTGAGCGCGTCCATCTCCATGCGGATTGGACAAATCTGTCTAAGTTCAGCTAGTTGTTCAACTGACAATTCCCCCTTCTTGAGTTCTATCTCAGCTGTGCGCTGAAGGGCACTCTTCACAACTAGGGAACCCGGAGCTGTCAGAGATGCGCCTGCGCTTCTCATTCCTTGCGTTCCTTCGGTGACGTCTGCAGCTGTCACCGCGGGAAGGCTCCCTACGCTACTCTGCCGATAGCTAATTGACGGATAGAGGGCCGTGGGCGCAGTCGGTTCGACTGGCTTGCCTGATGGCTCGACTAACGGGGGTTCTTTGGCCTCTACCCGGACTGGCTCGATCTCTGCTAAGAGCTTCCTACACTTCCTCCAAGTATGAACTATCCCTCCTGGAGCTTTCGGGGGTTGCTGAATGCAGTCTCCTATCTGATCCCAGAGCTGCAGGGTTAACGTACCTACTTCTGGGTAAAGTAGGCAGTGTTCCCTGAGATACGCCAAAAGTCTCGCTAATTCCCTGCTGTGAAAGCGTAAATTAAAAACCCTGGCCAGGATTCTGAACTCTTCCTCACGAGTTCTTTGGCTAGCGGACGGACTTGGTCTATGAGAACAAGTCCCCATATTACCTGCGATTGGGTCTCCGGAAGATTCCTCCTCGGGACGAGTCGACGCGTCTTTGCAGGCAACAGGTTCGGGCGTCGGGTGTCTGGGGTAGACCTCGGAGCGTGGACCTTCTGCCACGGGCCCTTCGACGGCCTCTGCGATGTCAGGGGCTCACAGCTGCCCTGAGCGGAACGCGTTTCCCTCTGTGGCAAACCTCCTCGAAAGCGGGAGCAAGCTGTAGGAATGTCTCTCTGGAATGCCTTGCCGCGGGCCACTTCTCCGATCGGCTGGCTGCCGACCAGAGCGCCGCGCTGTCCTCCAGGGTGACGGGTCGCGGTTCAAGCGCAGAACCGGACCGCGTGGATCGCTACTCACGAGTAGACCTCTCCGGGGTCTCTTACTCACGAGTAGAATCACGTCGGGGTCACCAGCTGTTGGAATCGTGGCCACTGGGGTGGCCTTAGGTCCCGGAGGAGACTGATCAATGACAACACAAGGCAACAGGAGCGAGATCAGATCAGTGCTTTATTGGGAAAATACATACACCTTTTATAGATCAGAAGGCAGGTAGAAAAAACCATCACCCGAAAGTCAATCACATCACCTATTTACTCAGGTTAATTGGGGAACCTCTCAAAGGGAAGTTAATTAGTGAGGGCAAACATTGACAGAGGAAGCCCTATTGTTTTGGGCTTAGAGGCTGGGTAAATATGGTCACTATTTGCACCGGGGATTTCCTTGGCCAGGAGATGAGTGATTACTCTAATAGGTAACTGAGGTCTGCGAGATGCTTATTCGGCAGAGTCGTCGGTCAGGCTAGAAGCAGCCGAATTAATCCCTATCATTAATTCACCCCCTTATGCCCTGACAAGGGCCAGAGGCCAGGAGTTTGCTCGCTGGTTTAACCTCTGCCAGAGACTACTGATGCCCAACCGGGCACGGGGAATCTTCACGTGACCCCCCAGTGCTGGTCTCCGGAGGGCGAGGTACGTATGTGCCAATTTTCATCACGATCGGTCCTGGGGTGCGGATTTGTATAGAGCACATACAAGACCACACCTCTGTTTTATATATATATATATATATATATATATATATATATATATATATATATATATATATATATATATATATATATATATATATATATATATATATATATATATATATATATATATATATATATATATATATATATATATATATAAGATAGGTAGATAGATATAGATTTCTATAGTGCCCCAAAGTGCATAGCACTCTCTGTACCAATATGTGATGCTGGTTGGAGCCAAACAATTTCCTGGGACAAAATGCAATCAAGATTTTGAGATAATTTGTGTCCCTTCTGTTTTTCTCTGGGATTTTTTTTTAAACAAAACACCAAATATGTTGGGCAAATGGATGCAGCCCAGGAACATAATTTAATGCTTCGCAGGTCCCTGGGTCGTAGAAAGCCTAGGTCTAATTCTGTGCAGAACCTGTGTCAAAACCATAACTTTGGGAGATGAAAACGTTCCATCCTATTGCATGAGGATTCAATAAACTGTGTGAATTTGTTTTATTTTGATTATATCGTGGGTGGTTGTGTGGTTGGCTATTAATCTATTTCACTGGAATGAGAAAAATCTGCCAACTGTCATTAACAAAACTTGGAAAGAAGTAGAAATAACAGTTGCTTGTAATGAATTCCCTTTTCTGTAAAGGTGAAGGTTAAGCTATACAGTATTATGGTTGCAACTAAGGGTGCATCTACATTATTAAAAACCCCTAATTCTGCATCAATTCCCATCTGATTTAAAGATTAACATTTACATGATGCAGAGCCAAAATCAATATATTTTAGCTCCAAAGTAATTTATTTTGGAGTAGCCCTGGTGGTGCAGTGGTTAAACTGTTGTCCTGAGTTCAATCCTGACCAAGGCTCAAGGTTGACTCAGCCTTCCATACTTCCAAGGTCAGTAAAATGAGTACCCTGCATGTTGGGGGCAAAATGCTAATTAATGTGTGAACTGGCGAGAGGATGCACTAAGTGCTATGGTGTGGTAGAGAAGTGTGGTTGCTTTGCTATTCCAAACCACTAGCTGGGCGGTGGTGGTCTTTCATTCTACACTGATATTTTGGTTGGAGTAAAAGAAATTGATTTGGACTGTGTGCCCACTTGCCTCGTTGTTAATTTGCAGAACCACTCTTCCTTTTTGATAACACAAGGTAGAGGAAGCAGGCTAGTTTTCTTCTTTTTTAGATGGCAGGACCAGAAGTAATGGGTTAAAATGATGAAAAATGAGATTTTGCCTAAACATTGGGAAGAGCCTTTTCATAGTAAGAACTGTTCCACACACAGTGGAATGGACTACTTCAGAGGACGATGGAATTTCATTCACTGGAGAGTCTGACCAGGTTATCCTGCTATGGTAAATTGAGTAGATCCTACTGCCAGCAACTCAGTGCCGATTGTCAGGTGGTGGTTAACTAGCCAGACAACCCTGAGGACTAACGGCCTTGGGTGCCAAAGTCCACAGGGAAGAGTGATGGTCCACAAGTGGATTAAATGGTCCCACCTGAATCCATCTTGATGGAGGGCAGCAGCTTCATCCATCCTGGCCTGGGGCTGAGGAGGAGGACTTTGCGTGCCAAAAGGGCTCAGGACCAGAAACTGCCATGTGGAACTGGATCCGTGGTACTATGGGTGTCATGCTGTGATGCAGAAGGCAAATGGAAACCCACTCTATTATATTCTCAGGACAGTCATCATGGCTGATCGCCATGACGATCACCAATATTCAGATTCAGATACAGCAGCAGAAGGAGATTTCTACATAGGTTAGATTGGTGCTTCCCAACTCCCCCACTTTTTCCCCCGGCCATGCCCCATCTAAGCATCTCTAAAATCCTGATTCCCCCCCCAGGTGACATATAATTCTTTTTAGTCAAAAATGGGGTTTTATTCACTTTTAATGGGGTTTTATGTGTTTTTAGTGAGTTTTAATATTGTAAGCCACCAAGAGTTGGACAGCCATAGAAATATGAGTAATAAATTTTTTAAAAAGTGAACTCCTATTCATGTGGAGAAAGCCTAAAAGGCCATTAACTTGGTCTAAACAAGCTTCCAAAGAACATGGCTCATTCTTGAATTGCCCCCCTTAAAAATGAAATTGTTCCCCTGTGCCCCACGTTGGGAACCACGTGGGTAGATCCTGGGTTGGGAATGCTTTAGGTGCAGATTGGCTGCATTAGCAAGGCTAGATGACCTCTACAGTATCTTTCAACTCTGCTGCTCTGTAATTCTCTGGTGGTGGTGGTGGTGGTGGTGGTAGTAGTAAATGGATCTGTTCAAACAATGGAATCAATAATACTTTGCTAATGGTCATCATTTTTGTCATTCAGTCGCACAGTTGAGTCCAACCCTTTGCGACCCTATGGACCACCACATGCCAGGCTCCTCTGTCATCTGTCACCCTTTGTAGCCCACCCAAATCTATGCCCACTGCATCAACAATGCCATCTAGCCATCTCATTCTCTGACACCCCCTTCTCCTTTTGCCTTCGATCTTCCCCAGCATCAAGGGCTTCTCCAGTGAGTCCTCTCTTCTCCTTTGGTGGCCAAAGTACTTGAGCTTCAGCATCAGTGTTTGTCCTTCCAAGGAGCAGTCAGGGTTGATTTCCTTCAGGATGGTCTGATTTGATCTCCTTGCAGTCCAGGGGATTCTCAAGAGTCTCCTGCAGCACCACAGAGTTCAAAGGTGTCCATTCTTATGTGCTCAGCCTTCCTTAGGATCCAGCTCTCACAGCCATTATGACTACTGGGAAGACCATTGCTTCGACTATGTGGACTTTTGTTGGCTGCCCAGATTGGCCAGCATAATAAAAATCTGTACTTTTCTCTGATACTTTAAGTAAATTTTAACTATAGTGTATTTTTGAAGGAATTGGAATTATAACTCTAGCTAAATTAGTTTTAATTAGGTGAAAGAAGACCGTGAAGCCCCTTACCTGAGGGACCATTCTGGAACATCTCAGGCTCTTTGTTGAAAAATCTACATTTGTCTTGGGAAATAAAGTGTCAAAGGAAAAGGGGGGGGTCAGTGCACACAGCTAAAGAGACTGAGGGCAAAGTTGAAAAGAAATTGCAGTTTGCAAAGAATATACATGTTAGGGGGAAAAGCTTGGGTTGAAAGGAAGTGAACTTTGGACTCCCATGAGAAAGCAATACCTTTGCGATTGAAAACGTACATGATAAATATTGTGATACAAGCTCTTGCTGAAAGGGAACTGGTGTTAGGCATTTTTGCAAGTGAGTCTGAATAAAAGGAAGGAACTTGAAAAGGAACACAGTGGGAAGACCAGAAATGTGAGGATGGCAGGGAAGGAAGGAAACAAAAGAAGGGGAATCAACAGATCAAAGGGAAGCATGGGAAGAAAGCGGGCAACGATGCCCTACAAAATTGGCAGAAGTGCAAACAGGAACATAAAAGTGGATCCTGAAGCAGAGGAGGAGGAGGAGGAGGAGGAGGAAGAAGAAAATGCTCTTTCCTTCTCCAGAGCCCTTCTTGTAATAATGAATGATTTTGCCATTATTCATGCAAATGTTTGAATAGAGGAAAGGGAGAACATTCAGGATGTACCTTCTCAGTTAGCTGCTCCATCGCCTGGTAGAAACTTAAGTAGATTTATACTTGACCTTTTGGTCTTTTAATCCTGATTGCTCTGCAAAAGCCAAGGAGGGATTAAAGTCAGAGGCAAACGGATGATATTTTGATAGAGTCACTACCGGACCTTCTTGCCTTTCCACCGCACAATAACGTTTTTTATGTTTGTACTAAAAACTGCTAGAATCTGGCAGGTTTAGTTTGGGGGGGGGAAGGAACATTTCAAAGCAATGTGCCCTCCCCCCCCCCCCCACTTTTCTCCCCTCTCCAGTAATTTGATGGTGGATTTTTCGGTGCATCAGGACTGACTTTCTGGTGGGGGTGGGTGGGTGTTTGGGGAGGCACTGCTGAAATTCTGAGACCACCAGCCAGACATGGGGGCCAAAGAAGTGTACTTAGCATTTGAATTCGAGTGCAGGAATGGATGAGAACTTGTGTATCCCACACCTTATTACCAATAATAGCCACTTCTAGTGGCCCTCGGCAGTTTAATATTGATTGGAGTTTCTGGGTTGATATTTTCTTTAACTGGCAAGGGGAAAATATCCTTGCTAACTGACTGCAAACCCTACCAAGAAGAGCCTCCTCTAACTCCAACTCCTTCTCCTCCTCCAAGTGCCATATCCAATTCTGAGTATTGGCTCTCCTCATGGCATTCAACCATGAAGTTTGTCCTGAGAATATAATGCAATGGCCTTCCATTTGCCTTCTGCATCACAACGTGACACCCGTACCACTGATCCAGTTCTGCGAGACACTGTGTGTTCCTGAGCCCATTTGGCACACAAAGTCCTCCAGGCCAGGATGGATGAAGCTGCTGCTCTCCATCAAGAAGGATACAATCCACTTGGGAACCATCACCCTTCATTCCCAGTGTGCTGGCCTACCCCTGCGGGCAGGGTCGTGGGCAGCGGTGCTACACAGAGAGTCCTGGCAAAAGTCTATCCAAAGAGAATCCAAATAGCGAAGTCCAAAGAACAAGCTAAGGTCTGGTTACCGGTAGTTCAAAGCAAGCATCTAGTCCAAAGGATGTCCTGGGGCATCGTCAAAATTAGCAAAGAAGTCAGGATCAGGGCAGGAAATCACAAGAGGTACACGGAGGATTTGACAGGTCTTTGCATGGAGAAATTGTACCAACACTTGACTGGTGAAACATGCTTCCTTAAGAGTCCTCCGAACTAACGGGTGTCAGCTGGGAGCCTCCGCTGATAATGAGCTCTGGCTTTCTTACGTCTCAGCTGCAGATCTTTTCCGTGCCATTCCCTGGTTAAGGGCTGATGGCTATCAGAGTCAGATCTCTGGTCCGACAGGTCATCTGCCTGGGGAACCAGAGTTTGGCCAAAAGCAGGCTGAGGTTCCTGGTTCAAGACAACCTCACGTTCAGGTGCAGGATGGGGTTCAGGTTCAGGTGCAGGCTGGGGAGGCAGAACTGGGCTGGGCATAGGAAGTGTCTCCTGATCCAGGTCATCTTCAGAGTCTGATGAGGGCTGGATCACAACACCCTGTGGAATTCATCACCCAAGGCCATTAGTCCTCAGGGTTATCAGGTTAGTTAACCGCCACCTGATGATTGGCGGTAGAGTCAATTTCTAGAAGCTCTGATCAGCAGGAATGCTGACTTGGGCTTCTGGTAATTGAAGTCCAAGAATACCTGGTGTGCCAAGGTGTTCCATCACTGGTCTACTCTCTTACCCACGCAGGATAACCTGGCCAGACTTTAAGAAGGGCCTGGTAAGATCAAAACCAGAGCCCTTCCATAGCGGGCCTCTCCTTCCCAAATGGCCTACCAAACATGTTTCCAGCAAGTCTGTTGTGACGCTATGATGGCAACAAACCTATTTTATGGTAGCACCAGGGCAACTGGAAGCTAAAGCAGCAAAACAGTCCTCGGGATCCTTCCCTGATCTTTAGGATTACTGTGGCACAAGAGCTTGTGGAGTGCATCCATGTGTCTTCAGTTGGCCAAAGGAACAGGGGCATTTGCAAAGGCAAGACCTTTGACCCACAGCCTAAGGATAGACCACTTCTGAGAGTTTTATCCCCCCTGCTTGCTATTATTGTTGGATTAATAATGAGGTTTGCCAGGCGCCTTCCCTCTGCATTTTTATGAAATGAGCAAAACCAGAATTATTCAAAGCTGCTTTTGATTAGTGTAAACTTTATTCAATATTACATTTGCTAGCAATAGAGGCTTATTTATTTTATGATATACACACACACACACATGCACATATATAGTATCTCTATTTCATTTAATGTAATATAATGCATTATAGTATGTTGTACAATACCCAGAAGGAACTGTGGTGGCTGAGTGGTTAAAATACTGAAATTGATGAATGGAAGGTCAGCAAGTCAGCAGTTCATGACCTGAGTGCTGCACGATGGAGTGAACTCCCATCATCTGTCCTGGCCACCTAGCAATTCAAAAGCAAGAAACTGCCAGTTCCTGACTTCAGTAAGAAAGGTAACAGTGTTCTATGTGCTCCAGTGTCTAGTCATGCCTGCTACATGACCACAGAAACATCTGCAGACATAGACAGTGCTTGCCCTTTGGCTATAAATGGAGATGAGCACTCAACCTTAGAGTCAGATGCAACTGGCTTTTGAGCATGGGAGATTTTGGGACTGCAGTGGTTCAGGTGGCTAAGACACTGACTGGAAGGCGGGAGGTCAGCAGTTCGATTCCCGAGTATGCAGGACGGAATGAGCTCCCATCTTTGTCCCAGCTCCTGCCACCCTAACAGTTCGAAAGCAGGAAATTGCAAGTAGATAAATAGGGACCACTTCAGTGAGAAGGGAACTGCATTCCATGCACTCCAATGTCTAGCCATGCCTGCCATATAACCATGGAAGCATCTGCAAGTGCAGACAGCACTGGATCTTTGGCTGTAAATGGAGATGAGCACCAACCCCTAGACTTGGACATGACTGGGACGTCAGCAAGTCAACAGTTCAAGAGTTTAGTAATGCAGGACGCAATGAGCTCCCATCCTCTGTCCCAGCTCCTGCCAACCTAGCAGTTCGAAAGCAGGAAATTGCAAGTAGATAAATAGGCACCATTTTGGTAGGAAGGTAAATAGCGTTCTGTGCACTCCAGTGTCTAGTCTTGCCTGCCACATGACCACGGAAACATCTGCAAACACAGACAGTGCTGGCTCTTTGGCTTTGAAACAGCGATGAGCATTGAACCCTAGAGTCGGATACGACTGGCTTTTGAGCAAGGCAGGAAACATTTCCTTTACTAACAAACCCAAAGAATGCTTTCACCATGGGGTGGTATGCAAACCGGATTGGTTGGTTAGTTTGCCGATGGATGTATAGATGATAACAAAATGTCATTTTTCATCTTATAAGGGATTAAATAATTACCCGGTGCCCACTTTTCAAACTCTTGCCTCTCTTCCTTACTTGTAAATACAGTCTTTGAAATGCTAAGAATGAGCCCTGGAATACCTGCCTGTACACTACTGAGAGCTCACTAGTCTTCCATGTCCAGAAGTCATCTTGTGAGCAGGGAGTCCCATGTATTGATTCTGCCTGCTCCAGGATGGATGTCCTTTGGCTTCGTCTGAAGCGTGTGCCAAGTCATTGTTCTGTCTCCCAGGCAGACACAAACATTTTACTTGCTTGTTCATTTTTTTCCTCATTGCAGTGCAGTCCATTTTTTTAAAAAAAAGTCACTCTTTTGTGAAAGTCATCAGTCTTGTCCCCTATTTAGCAGCAGAGGTGGACTGGGCTTGCTGCAGAGAGCGAGACCAAAACCAAGATCTCAGGCAGATGGCTTGAAAAATTACTTATAATTGAAAGGAAAGTTTGATGCTGTTGATTGTTCTAGTGCCTGGATTAGCAAACTTTGCTCTATAAGGTGCTCTTGGACTTTAATTACCAGAAGCCCAAGTTAGTACACCTGCTGACCAGGGCTTCTGGAAACTGAAGTCCAAGAACATCTGGAAAGTCAATTTTGCTGACCCCTGTTCTTCTAGTGCAATCCCAACATGCAGTGACCAAAGAGACAAGAAAGACTAGTCTGACTTAAAGGAAGTTGTTTTGCATTGTTTGCCTGCAATTACCATTAGAAAGGTTCTTTCCTGCTTCAGAGATTACTTGACCTTATTTGCATGTCTTAAGGCTCTGGCCTTGCTTTCTGCTTTGGAAGAGGAATTATGTCCTTTTGAGCTTCTCCATCTTCCAGGCCACATGGCTGGAAGAAAGACTTTACCTCTTTCTAAACCAACTTCAACAAGACTCCTGTATCTTCTGACCGCATTCTGTGAGTAAATGCTATTTCTCTTTCTCTCACACATCTAGTCCAAGTGTGTTTATTAACTGGGCCAAAAACCAAAAGAACTGGGAGACTTGCATTCGAACATGAAACTGCCTTAAACCTGTCCCACCTTGCTATGCTGTTGCTGCGAATAACTCAACAGATGCCACACCAAAGTTTTTTGTAGCTGAGCAGGCACCAGTCTACATTGGGCGTGCAAATTTCCAGGCTGTGTTGGCAGGAAGCAGCTGAACATCGGATGAAGAGAGATAATAAGCCAAAGGTGTGTGGATTTGTGTGTTTTAGACTACAAATGGTGATGGGGGATTTTTGTCATTTAGGGTCGCTATATATTTACTGTATATCTAGTGCCATTGTATATTTATTGTAATTGTATTTATTGCTTTTTTCTGTATTTCTTGGACTTTTGGCATTCAATTGTGCATTTATTTATTTTGTATATTGGTGTGGATTGTATTGTATTTTGCCCATGTACACCGCTTTGAGTTACCCTTGCGGGTAAAAAAGCGGTATATAAATTAAACTTCGAATTGAATCGAATCTTTGGGGAATTGTGGGATTTGTAGTTCAACAAGACAGAAATCTTCTGACCTGCAGCCTGGTTTCCTTTGTGAAAGCCAGCTGGCATTATATCCCAGGTGGCAAGGAGAGATGTTGAAGAGCAAAACAGAATTTGCTCGTGCTTTAGGAGAAGTGTGGAAATCTTGAGCCCCATTTCAGTGTGACTGAGCAGGGCCAAATGACAGATTATCTTGCTGCTTCGTGACTGTGATGATCAGCCCAATTTTCTTCTTTGCAAGAAGCTGTGAGTTCCCAGTTTAGACCCCAATTTACTCCACCTGAGCCAGTGCTTTGGTGGAGTAACTCTTTGCCCCATGTCAATTTCCCAGCTTAAATTGCTTTCCTGGAGCGTCTGGTCCTGGCGCTACAGTTAGCAGTCGCAGACGAGAAATAATAGGGGTTTTGTAAAAATGCCTGGAGAAATCTTACTTAACAAGGCAATTTTCAAATCTATTCAGCAAATCAATAGGCAGGCAGGAGGAGAGGCCGGGGCAGCTTTGAAAGCAAGCTTGCTCCGGGATGTCCTTTGGGGGGCAATTGTTATGTTACCTGAACCCCTGTGCCCCCTTAATTACTGGGGTACAATTGGATTATAATGTTCCTGAAAATAATAATTAAAATTACCAAATTTCCCCAAGTTCCCTTGGAAAAGAAAGACCAGACAGAACACCAAATGCAGGTAGCTAGATAAGAGGTCATTGATTGGTGGTACCTAACAATAAATGGGCCCAATTTCTAACAGTGAAAATGGTGCCGTGCAGAGAGAAGGCAGATACTTTTATACAGCTGAGATGTCACATGGGGATACAGGGAAGTACCAGGATATGTTGCAAGGAGGGTCCTGATTTACCTTGCTCCCGCTTGACCACTTATGAGCTATGTGCAAAGAGGGGTTTCCTGTGTGGGGGAAAACAGTTGATTCAGCAGGTAGCCAGGTGCAAAATAAACCCAAACTAATATCCTAGATCTTAATTGCTGTGAAGGTCAAGGTCAAAGTTGCCCTTACTCGAAAGCCAGTTGTGTCTGACTCTAGGGCTCAGTGCTCATCTCTGTTAACAGCCAAAGAGCCAGTGCTGTCTGTATCTATAGGCATTTCTATGGACATGTGGCAGGCATGACTAGACACTGGAGCACATGGAACACTGTTACCTTTCCCTCTGAAGCAGTAGCTCTTTATCTACTTGTAATTTCTTACTTTCAAACTGCTAGGTTGGCAGGAGCTGGGACAGACAACTGGAGCTCACTCTGTCAGCAGTTTGGGTTTCAAACTGCTGACATGCCGACCTTCCAGTCATCAAGTTCAGAGTCTTAGCCACTAAGCCACTGCAGTCCCAATTGCTGTGAAACCACAGAGCAACAGGTGAGGGGTAACTTCAGGGCAGTTCAGTCCTGGACGACCCTCGTACCTGTACCTGGGAGCCTTGACGGGCAGGAGGGATTTCCTGATGATAGTGATAGCCAGAGGGGATGCAAATCTTAAGCCAGGGAAACAGAGGTTCAGGTTATCTTGGGGAAGTGAGCAGACCAGCCCTGTAAAGCTGATCATGCAAAGGAAGCTTCCTGGAGGAACAAAGGCTTTTGTGCAAACAAAAGGTGGGAGAAGAAGGTGGGTAGAGTGGTGAGGTCAGTGAAACAATGGCAAACTGGAAAGTTTCTGTGTGGGGTTTTGCAAGTGTATGTATGTAAAGGCTTGTGTATACTTTAATATTGAATAAAATCTTAACCTATAAAGCATTGGTGTGGCTGTACGTATGCAGCATATGTTTCCACACCCCTGGAGCAAATCCCATGATACGTGGCACACATGTACCTTTCGTGACCGGGGTCAGCACTGCAAGGGTCCAGAGGCTGAGGGTGGGGCCTGCACCCTACAAATTGGACAAAATAGGACAACTACAAGTCCCAGCACCCCCTGTGGCATGCCCCAGCCAATCAGGGAGGCCAGCGCATGTGCGGAGGGGGTGGGACAATAGCCACGCCCACAACACACCATCAGCCACTGCCAACAGGATCAGGCTGCCCATTTTGAGGTGTACCCCAAACAGACAGCGCTGCAAAACCCCTGGTGGGGACCACATTGCCAAGGTCAATCCCATCACCTCCCAGCTCAGGAGACAGGGTAGGCTGCTGTTGGGCCTCGCCGCTGCCACCGCTGAGCAGCAGAAACAGAGGGGAGGAAGCACGGGCCACGGAATTCATGGCTTTGGGGCTGGGCGATGGACGCAACCCTGGCAACGTGTTCTCCAGCAAGGAGTGTACGCGAGGCCGGGGATTTCGTGGCCCGTGCTTCCTCCATCCCTATTCTGCTGACCTCACTGGCTGCTGCTGCCAGCCAGGCCCATTGGTGGCACACCTCACAATCATCTACTGGACTGGCGGGTGACCAGCGCTACCCAGGCCCCACGGGCCCCGCCATGGAGGCTACGTGATGATGGTGATGTCACGGCCTCCTCTTCCACACATCCGTCCCTCACTCATCGCCGCTGCCAGCAAGGCCCAACAGCAACTGGCCCCACACCCTGCTGCTTTTTGGACTGGCCCACAGCTGCGGCAAGCAAGGACAGAGAAAAGGATGGGGGGAAGAGCAGGCCATGTAATCCCCAGACTCGCATAGCCTCTTCAGCGGGGCCCACATTACCGGGGTAGTGGTGGCCACCAGCAAGCCAAAGAGGCAAGTGCAAGGTCTGCTGAATGGGCTTCTCAAAGTTTCCAGCCAGCCCTGGAGGCAGCACCGACCAGACCAACGTGCAAGCACAGAAAAAAGACCTGTTCACTTTTAACCCCCTTCTCTTTCTCCATCTGGGTCACTAAGGCTGGAATGGTGAGAAAGGGGAGAGGGGGGGGGGTGAAAGGCAAACAGTTCTCTCGCCTGCACTGGCAGATAAAGGCAAGGGAGACCTTGCACTCCAGTCTTATGTATAAGAACTAGACAGCAGTCCTGCCGGAGAGGTTTATTTTCAATGAGTTGGCCCACCTCCTTTTTAACACAGCGTGGCCGAGAGAACCCCTTGCTTCCCCTCCTTCTTTGCCTGAGACACTATGTGCAAAATGGCAAGAAAAGGGAGAAGGGGGGCACCAAGAAGTTCGCTCGCTTGTGCTGGGGGGAAAGAAGGATGGGAGACCAACTCATTGAAGAGAAACTTCTCTGTCAGGACTACTGCCTGGTTCTTAAACCCAAGACTGGAATGCAAGGAGTCCCTTGCCTTTATCTGCCAGCGCGGGTGAGAGAACTCTTCGCTTTTCACCCACATCTCCACTTTTCTCCCATTCCAGAGTTAGTGTCCAGGTGGAGAAAGAGAAGGGGGTGAAAAGCTAACAGTTCTCTCACCAACGCTGGTGGATAAAGGCAGGGGAGAGCTTGCTTACCAGTCTTTGGTATCAGACCCCAGACACTAGCCCTGACAGAGAGGTTTCGCTTCAAAGAGTTGGTCTCCCCTCCTTTGAGCCCCGACCCCCCCAAAAACATCCCCGAACGAAGCTGGGCAATCTGCTAGTTCATAATAAAATTCATCTATCAGTTAGGTATCCCAACCAACAGCCATGGCTGTCACCTACTCTGATTGCTACGCAAGCTGCCCTTTGAGGGAGAAAAATGCATCAGGAACGCCTGTTCTTGAGCTCTGTTGGATCGTGTCCTCTGCTTCAGAGTCCCCTTCTGCACACAGCAGCATTGAAAGAGAAGGGAAATGGGGAGGGGGGAACAGGATGGAGCCCACCCACTCAAAGCAGAAGAGCAAAGGATGCAACTTACTTGGGATGTCCCCTTAACTTTGGTAAAAAAAAGCCATCTACAACGACAGAAAACCATACCTGCAAGAAAGGTATGAGGATAAAAATCGCTCTTCCTGACGCACTGGAAAAACAAAACAAGTGGGGAAAATGTTCCAAAAAAAACCCCCTCTGGGTCTGAAGTGACCGAGACCCCTTCTTCTACTGCCTCATTCTATCATGTGCAGAGATGCAGGTTGTTTTAATTTAATGGAAAGCAGGGGCGGGGATTAATGATACTTGCTTCTTACAGACTTACTGCGCTGGCATCCCCTGCTGTCACAGTGCCACATCTTTGCACCATTCTCACGCATGCATGCATGCACAAGCACACGCACATGGAGACATACATGCACACCAAACACATCATCACCACTACGTGTACCATCTCAACTGTATAAATATCAGTCTCACCTGTGATCAGGGGTTTGCCACTTTTTGGTTACAGGTTCCATGTATTGGTTCCATGTATTGGTTCCATGTATTGGTTCCATGTTTTGGTTACAGGTTCCATCTCTCTTTGGGGGTGGGTTCTTATTGCTGGTTTTTATCTGTTTTATTTGTTTTTATGTGTTTTTACCCACTGTTGTGAACCGCCCGGAGTCAGCTTTGGCTGAGTGGGCGGTATAGAAATGTAACAATAAATAAATAAATAAACAAGACTTCTCTTTTCAATAAATGAATAGCTGTCACAAAGATTTGCACTTCTCCTCAATTTCCTTCCAAGGGAACTGGGGCAAAGAAAATGTTTATTTTATTTTATTTTATTTTATTCCCTTGAGTTTTCAGGGCTATTTAGCCAAAATAAATTGGATTTCCTGGCTTTGAAGTAACATCATCAGGACATAACCCTGATGTGAATAGTCAGACTGATTTGGTTCCTGATGACCCGGCAACGAATATCTTGTTCTAAAACAGTGGAGGGAAGGACTGTGATATTTCTTACCAAGGTGATTCTCAGATCAGGGCAGGATTGGACCCGTTCCCTTTAAAAGATACCACCCAGATGTTCCTTTTCCCCTGGAAGGGAGCTGCAGAACCAAAGAAGGTCTGACTCGGTAGCACTGAGGGATGTCAAGCTAAGGTTAACATGTAATTTGTGATGTACTAAATTTCATGTTTAAAAAGCCATCATCTTCATTTAATATTTACAAAGTACTTACATTTATACTTTGAAAGCAAAAGCACATCAGAAGGCAGATGCAGCACTGCCTCCCAAAACAGTCACGAGAGACCAACGATGGGAAAAGATGAGTTTATTTTTTAAAAAGGCACCTCCTAGATCCGTGATGGTGAACCTTGGCACTCCAGATGTTCTTGGACTTCAATTCCCAGAAGCCCAAGTACTCTGTGAATCCACACGAATAGGTTTACTGCAATTCATCCGGCCCACGTAAACCCATTTGTGTGGATTCACAGGGGGCTTGGGCTTCTGGGAATTGAAGTCCAAGAACATCTGGAGTGCCATGGGTCTTCATCACAGTCCTAGAACAACCTAGCCAACATGATATGTAGCTATGCTAGCTCTGGTTTCTTGGTTGACCTGTGTTTCACACATCACTTTGGCATGGCGGATCGAAGCATTGTCTCCCACTGTTTTAATATTTTAGCACCCTCTCGTCATTGGGTGCTCCTACCACTACTGTAGCAGGGTCTGATGGTGCACAGGGGACCGAGGCCTGTTTTTTTTTAAGGCTTCTTTAGCCATTTTAAATACAATGACACAGCTGACAGGGCACATGTCAAAGTTGGCCATGTGAGAGCAATGCACTGGCCAGGTACATTGCTCAAGTACCCAATCCTGACACCTTTGTGCCATGGTTGAACCTGCCAGGGGAATACACCTTCTCCACCATAGCTGTTGGATGGCCAGGGTCACTGTTGTATCACATTGAGGCGTGAGGTGGGATTTGCAGTGGTACCAGGACCATATGTTATTTCTCTGTCTCGATGGTTATAATTATGGTTACAGCTACGAGACTAATAATTGCTTTAAAAATGGAAGATAATCATCTCAGGAGGCCTACAGGAATGGTACAAGGAAGTATGGAACATTGCACTAAATGATAAATTAACATGCAAATTAACATTTAAGAAAGGAGAGAAAAAGAACAATGCGTATGAACTTGTATGGGGAGAGTTTGTCAACTATGTATTTCAGAAAGCAAAGGGTGTTAAACCAAACCAGGAAGTCATAAAATTTTGGAAATAGCAGATGGAAAATATGAAAATTAAAAGGAATAGGAGTTAAGGTCCCAGGTGGGGGGTACTTTAATAATTAATGTGTTTAAATAAGATTATAAACAAAAAAGATAATTCAAAAGGGTCAGATTATATATACAGTATTGTAGTTACTAGGGGGAAAGTGCATAAAGTGTATTTTTGTTAATTTTGTTTTGTTTTAGGTGTTCATGTGATTGTTTTAGTATGTTTTATATGGTTTTTAAAAATAAAAAATTCAGTTGTCAAAAAAAAGGGGATGAGGGGCTTTCCTGTATCATAACGAAGTGTATTGCCCAGTGTCATTAATTAACCAAAATAAAGACACTGTGCTTGAGATCTAAAAAAAAAAAAAGGGGGGGGGGAGAAATACAACGTGAAAGTACAGGAAATTTGTATGCAGTATTTTTTGAAAATCAGTACAGCTTCCATAGGGTAAAGTGGCAAGTATTTAGTGTGACCAGGCTTGGCTTTAAGCACACCTTGAACTCTTTCCTGAAGTTTTCTGAAGTCAACTTCTGGTACGCTATACCAGCTGTCCTTTAGCACATCCCAGAGGGTTAAAAAAAGATTTAGGTTGTCTTTTATTTTTATCTCTGTCCAGGTGACCCCGTACTACCTCTGTAATATTCAGGTCTGGACTCTGTGGAGATGGGTTCATGACCACCAGTGAATTATCAGCTGTTTTTCTCACTAAATATGATTTCCCTGCATTAGCAGTGTGCTTGGGATCATTATCATGCTGGAAAATAAAACCATTCCCAATCAGGCACTTTCCAGAAGGAATGGCATGATGCATTATGCATTGAGCAGGAGGTCAGATCCGATGGCCTCAAAGGCCTCTTCCTATGAGTCTATGAATTAAAACCTGTTTGAACGTTTCACAGTCTGATCGTTTCATGTTGTCCATAGTGATGGTCCCATCAATATGGACAATATCACCAATACCTCTGGCAGAAATGCAACCCTAAACCAGAATAGAACCTCCACCATGTTTCACTGATCTCTGTACGCACTCATCCGTCCATTTCTCTCCATCTCTTCTTCTCACATATTGTCAACTGGAGGACCCAAAACTTTCAAACTTGGAATCATCACTCCATAATACTCTTTCCCACTGATCCTCATTCCAATTTTTGTTAGATGTTGCATATTTTAGCTCTGTTCTCTTTCTGCAAAAGTGGTTTCTTGGCTGCTAGGTCAAGGTCATGCTTGCTCAAAAGCCAGTCGTATCCAACTCTAGGGTTCAGTGCTTATCTATTTTTCATAGCCGAAGAGCCAGGGCTTTCTGCGTTTGCAGATGTTTCCATGGACATGTGGCAGGCATGCCTAGACACCAGAGTGCATGGAACACTGTTGACCTTTCCCACCAAAGTAGTGCCTATTTATCTACTTGCAATTTCTTGCTTCCAAACTGCTAGGTTGGCAGGAGCTGGGACAGAGATGGGTCCTTCTTCAGACTGTAGAAGGGTCAATGTGGTGAAGCTGCCAGATGCTGAACCAGGCCCTTGCTGCATTCCCTCTGGTCTATCAAAGAAGAAACTCTGAGGAACTTCTCATCAGAATTTGAAACCTTCCTATCCTTTTTAAAAAAATTTTGTCCTTGACCTCTCCTGATTCTTCGTATTTCTTTATAACAGCTTGAATACAGCATCTGGAGTATCCAGTTTGTTTGTTGCTGTAGTTGCCTGTAGTTTCAGCCCACGATGGCATGCCCTGCACACTGCGCTGACTGAGAACAGATCCTGCCCCTTCTCGTCTTTAAACTTCTACTCCTTTCAAGTATTTGAAAAGTGCCATTAGAGTCCCTCTCCATCTCCTTTTCTCAAGGCTAAACATGCCCAGTTCCTTCTGTCTTTCTTCATAGGGTTTGGTTCATCCAATAAGAAACTGCTGCAATTCCCACCTCATACCTCAATCTGGCACAGCAGTGACCCTGGCCATCCAACAGCTATGGTGGCCCATGAGGTGTATTCCTCTGGCAGGTTCAACCATGCCACAAAGGTGTCAGCACCAGTCCGGAATGGTCCTCCAATCGGGAACTGCAGGTCAGCTAAGTGGGGCTGGGCACTTGGGCAATGCAGCTGGTCAGTACATTGCTCTAACATGGCCAACTTCCACATGAGCCCATCCAGCTGTGTGGCTGTATTTAAAATGGCTAAAGGAGCATTGAAAACATAGGCCTCAGTTCTCTGCGTGCCATTGGAACCAGCTACGGTAGTGGTAGGATACCCTAATGGCAAGAGGCTGCTAAATGAGGAATGTCTATAGGCTCAAACTACAAGAAACCAGATGTAGACTGGATTGTGCGAAAACATTTTTAACTGCTAGAGTAGTATGACAGTGGAACCCATGACCTTGGGAGGTGGTGGGCACTCCAACACTGGAGGCATTCAAGAGAAAAATGGACAGCCTCCTGTCAGATCTGTTTTGATTTGGATTTCTGCATTGAGCAAAAGGTTGGACTTGATGGTTTCATAGGTCACTTCCAACACAGCAATTCTATGAAACCGACAGCTATTCATGGCTGGGACACTCTTTGGGACAAGGTTATGGGTTAACTTGTCTAAGAATACAGAATTGTTGGTCTGGAGAGAGCATGGCTCTTTGATACTATCCTAAAGAGATCTGCTCATTATGAATGGGATACCTGCTACATCCTCTCTGGGAGGAAACGGTGTCACAGGACCAGACATCATGGGGAGTTGGAATCATTTAAAATTATGATCTGGTCAAACTTTGTGTCTGAGAAACTTTGATGTTCAGGAGTTAGTACGCAGCAGCCAGCATAATGGGGCCAAACACCACTTTATTTCGGGAATTGAACATGGAGAGCAATGGCGCAGCAGCGCCTTTATATACAATATTGGGAAAGATACATTCTGGTGGGAAACAAGTGGATTGGTTCGGAGAACAGTGGGGTGATCATGGAGTGACCCGAGACTATGGAGCCTTCCCGCTTCTCATGTAGAATAGGCGGGAGCCCAAGTTCCGCGAGAGCTTAGTTCCAAGAAGAACAAAAAATGAAGGATCACCCGATCCCAACAATTAATACAAATAGTTATGAATATTATATTCAGTTACATACACAACAGAAACCAAATTTGCAAACATGAAAGCGCATGTCTGCATCAAAGGAAGGTTGTTTGCACACGATTGGTGGAGTGAAAATGTCCTACTGTAACCACCAGGTAGTTTCAGTGCTAAAGGATTCTCTTTTGCTAATGATATACAATGTGTAGCTTAAGTCACGTCAAAGCTAAGGATGCTTTGCCTTTTTACTGTATGGGACCAAAGACGACAGAACAACCGAAGGGTTGGCTTAACGCAGGTTTATTGCATAGGGATCTGGTGGAGCATGAGGTAATGGCGGTGATACATCTCTTTATATACAGTGGGGTTATACATTTGAATCTTGTAGCACGGTAGCTCATTGGCCGCTACCTGCGAGGCCTCGCCCAGGCACGCCTCTCTTCAGTAGTTCTTCTTTCCTGCTGCTGAATGCGGGGAAGGTTTTTCCCGCGGCTGTCCGTGATTGAGCAATGTGAACCATGTGAGATTGAACGCTCGCAGCTGCCCTCTATGGGCTGCTTGCTCGCGTTCCTTTACAGCTGCAATACATTGTAATTGGGGTGGTTACATTCTGACAGTACAAGACATGCATACACAACATCCCTCCCCCCTAGGATGGGACGAAGTCCCGCAACCAATGTGGCTTGCCGCACATTCGCTTTGGGCGCGCTTGCGCCTGCCCTAGTACCGGAGAGCCTGTGATCCCTGACTCCGTGGGTGCTTGTCCTGCAACGGGAAATGGGGATTCATTAGTGGCTCTGTGGGGCGTCTGTGCCTGCCTTGCGCTGGGGGAAGGGAATGGGATGAACAACTGGGAAGTGAACCCCTGTCTGTTTCCCTCGGACCCCGGGGACCCTCCGATCGTGAACCGTGGGACCGATGAGGATGCCCTTGTGGTTCTGCTCCCTTCTGTCCCCCGCTCGGGGGACCTTGAGACTGTGGCGGACGGCCTCGCCGTTGCCTCCTGCCTTGGGGGTGTCAGTCTCCGGGACATTGGCGCTATGTTGCACTCTAATTCACAGGGGCTACTGGGACTGGAAGTACCAGGGGCTGAACTGAAACCCCTCTTTTCGCTAGGACGGGTGGGGGACCACTCCGCTAACTCCCCCTGGCACTGTAAATCAAGGTCTGAACTTCTTGGGGACTCTGTATTTCTGGGACGCTCCCGGGGGATGTGTGTGGGATCGGGGCTCTTCCTTTCCGCCGCAAACTCCCGCAAAAGATTTCTGAGGATCGATTCCCTTTCCTCCCCCCTTGGTGGGGACCCATGTTCCCCTTTCCCTCCCCCTTGGGTTAAGCGGGTGGGGGAGTACCCTAACGCTGATTCGTTGCTACTCTCGTCTTCGTCCTGCTTTCCGGGGACCCTCCGCCTGAGTTGATCTGCGTGCCGCCTCCACAGGAGGCCTGTATTGGTCTCCACGCGGTATGAGACGGGGCCGGTTTGTTCTATTACAATGCCTGGCACCCAGGCTGGTCCCCCGCTGGCGTAGTTCCTGCAATGCACGGGGGCGCCTACGCTAAAATTCTTTGAGGAATCCATCTCTACATTTCGCCCTTTGTCTTCTACTCTGGTGGGGTCTAGCCTGGAGATTACCGTAGCCAGCTTCCTGCGCATTAGCAATTCCGCGGGGGAGTACCCTGACGCTAAAGGGGTGACCCTGTACCGTAGCAGGAATTGGCATAGTTGTCGGTCTAGATCTCCGGAGCCCATGCGCTGTAGCGCGTCTTTAGTGGTGCGCACGAGGCGCTCTACTTGGCCGTTGGTGGCCGGGTGGAAAGGGGCGGAGGTGATGTGCCGAATGGCATTGAGATCCACGAATTCCCTGAACTCGGCGGACGTAAAACAGCTAGCGTTATCGCTGACGAGGGTGTCGGGTAAACCGAACGTAGAAAAGACCCTCCGTAACTGTTTAACTGTGGTGGCCGAGGAGGTGCTTGAGACTGGGATGACCTCCAACCACTTTGAGAACGCATCCACCACTAGGAGGAAGAGCGTTCCCCTGAACGGCCCTGCAAAATCTACGTGTACCCGGGACCAGGGCCCCCTCGCTGCGTCCCACTCTCTATGTGGCAGACGAGCCTCTTCTGGCCTGGAGCTTTGGCACGCTTCGCAAGTGCCGACCATGTGCTCAATGTCGGCGTCTAGCTGTGGCCACCAAAAGTAACTACGGGCTAGAGCCTTCGAGCGGACGATCCCCGGGTGGCTGACGTGCAGCAGCTTAAGCACCCTCGGCCGGAGGGACGTGGGAATCACTACCCGCTGCCCCCACAACAGGCAACCCCTCTCTAGGGACAACTCTAGTTTCTTTTTGAAAAATGTGTCGAATTCCGCTGCTGGGGAAGACACGGGCCACCCTTTCTGTACCCAGGAGCAGACTGTGGCTAACGTTTTGTCCTTGCCGGTCGCTTTGGCGATGTCGGCCGGTACTACTGGAGGGGAGTCTAGGACCTCTATCATTAAAACCTGGTGGTCTCTCTCTTCCTCGCCCACGTGGCAGCAATCCCGGGGAATGGGGGACCTCGACAGGGCATCCGCGTGGCTGATCTCCTTTCCGGGCCGGTATACCAACGCGTGCTGATACGCGTTGAGAAAAATGGCCCACCTGAGCATTCTCGGGGACAGGATTTGGGGTGTGGGCTTGTCTGCGGTGAAAATGCCTAGCAAGGGCTTGTGGTCAGTCACTATGGTGAAGGGGCGGCCATACACGAAATCATGAAATTTCTTGGTCCCCGCAATTATCGCTAGTGCTTCCCTGTCTGTCTGGGCGTAGTTTCTCTCCGCTTGGGACAGGGACCTAGAGTAAAACGCTATCGGGGCCTCCCTCCCGTTCTCCAGCACGTGGCATAACACCGCCCCCACCCCCACCGGGGATGCATCGCAAATCAGGACCACTGGGCGTTTGGGATTGAAGTGGGTCAGTACAGCATCTGATGCCAGGAGTCGCTTCAGGTCATTGAAAGCCTTCTCGTGGTCGTCGCCCCACTTCCATGCCTCGTCCTTTTTTAACAATTTGTGCAGCGGTTCCGCCACGGCTGCCTTCCGAGGAAGGAAGGAGTGGTAGAAGTTGAGCAGCCCAAGGAACGACTGCAGCTCGGGCTTGGAGGTGGGGCGAGGGGCCTTTTTGATGGCGGCCACCTTGGATTGGGATGGCCGTATTCCCTTGGGAGTAATGCGGAATCCTAGGAACTCGACCCCGGTTGCGAAGAAGACGCATTTGTCCTTTCGCAACCGCAACCCCGCCTTTTCGAATTTTTCTAGGACTCTTCCCAACCTTTCTGCCAATTCTGCCCGGCTCCCCCCCCGTAATCAACACGTCATCAAAGTAGGGCAACACCCCCTCTAGTCCCTTTAGGAGACGTTCCACGAGTGATTGAAAAATCCCGGGCGCTGAATTCACGCCGAATTGGAGGCGCGATACTTGGAACGCCCCTTTGTGTGTGACTATGGTCTGCGCAGCAGCTGCGGCGGGGGTGACCGGGAGCTGCTGGTAGGCTTGGGCCAGGTCGAGTTTTGCAAAACACCTCCCCCCGTGCAACCTGGCCAACAAGTGGCTGACTACCGGCACCGGATACGCATTAGGGCGGATCGCCTTATTGATGGTGCACTTGTAATCAGCGCATATGCGGACCTCCCCGTTGGCCTTGAGCGCTGTTACAATTGGAGTTTCCCACTCCGCAGAATCAACAGGAATAAGAATCCCCTGGCCCACCAATTTGTCCAACTCCGCCTCTATTTTGTCTTTTAGGGCGAAAGGCACCCTGCGCGGTTTAAGTCTGATTGGACGCACTCCAGGGTCCAGGTCGAAAGTCACTGGGGGGCCCTTGAACTTTCCGAGTCCTTTTTTAAAAACTTCGGGGTGCGCCTCACACACGCTCTGTATTGGATCAGTCCCGGCGGCGTGTATTCCCACGGCGTGCACCCCCCCGATGAACAACCCCAGGGGCTGAAACCATTGAGTCCCGAGGAGGCTGCATTTACCTCCTTTGAGGACGACTAGGGGAAGCGTTGCAGTGCGCTTTTTGAACTGGACCTGGAACTTCCCAACCCCCAGTACCGGGATGCGGTTCCCTTGCACGTCCTTTAGTGTGGCCCTCAGCGCCTTGAGCTTGGGCCGCACGTGGGGGGGTATCTTTAGGAACTCTCCCTGAGAGATAATAGAGTAAGAAGAACCCGAGTCCACCTCCATCCTAACAGGGGCCCCTTGTATTACTACCTCGACGAAGTATCGGGGATGCTCCGTGGAAACGCTGAAAACCGGAGCGTCGTCCTCGCTGTCGTCGGAGATGCGTCCGACGCCGTCCCGCTTCCTCGTGGTCCGGGTGCCGTGGTCCTTGGGCCTCGTGGTGCGATCCTGCCTCGCCGAGCGGTCTGGGGAGCTCCTCTTGGCCTCGCGCCGCTTCCGGCAGACCTTGGCGATGTGCCCGCGCCGGCCGCAGTTGTGGCACTCGGCCTTGCGGAACGGGCATTTGGCCCGGGCGTGGGCGGCGCCGCAGCCGTCACAGCGCCGGCCCTCCTTTTGGACCTTCCGGACATCGTCGTCGTCGCCGCTCTCCGTGGTTGAGTCCGAGACTCGCCGGGCCGCGCGCACCGAGCTCTCTGCCTTGGCGGTTTTCGGCCGCCAGTCCTGGAGCTCTTGCACGCCGGCCGTCGTGGCTTCCGCGGCCTGCGCTGTGTCGAGGACCATTTGCCACGTGGGGGGCGGCTCCTGTTTCATCAGCGCGCGCTGAGTTTCGGTGTCCCTCAGGCCACAGAGCAGGCAGTCGCGGAGGGTGACTTCTGGGGTCTCCCATTTGCAGGGGCCGGCGGCCAGCCGCAGGGCCGCGGCGAACTCGGCGACCGATTCCCCGGGCGCTTGGACTCGCCTCCAGAACGCGCTCCGAGCGGGGAACATCGCTATCGCGGGCCGGAGGTGGGCGCGCAACACAGCCAGAAGCTCTTTGGCTTTGTAGTCGCTCACCCTCCTCGGCGCGATCAGGTCCACCAGGGTCCTTTTTGTCTCGTGTCCGAGCATGCGGACGAAGATGGCCCTCTTCTTGTCTTCATCTGAGACTTCGAGCTCCACCAGCGCTCCGTTGAAGTCTATCTCAAACAGCTCCAAGTCTCCCGGCTTCCTGATCTCGTAGCCGGCGCATGTCTTGGTCCCGTGGGCAGCCATGATCCCACCTTCGTCGCCAGTTTACTGTATGGGACCAAAGACGACAGAACAGCCGAAGGGTTGGCTTAACGCAGGTTTATTGCATAGGGATCTGGTGGAGCATGAGGTAATGGCGGTGATACATCTCTTTATATACAGTGGGGTTATACATTTGAATCTTGTAGCACGGTAGCTCATTGGCCGCTACCTGCGAGGCCTCGCCCAGGCACGCCTCTCTTCAGTAGTTCTTTCTCCTGCTGCTGAATGCGGGGAAGGTTTTTCCCGCGGCTGTCCGTGATTGAGCAATGTGAACCATGTGAGATTGAACGCTCGCAGCTGCCCTCTATGGGCTGCTTGCTCGCGTTCCTTTACAGCTGCAATACATTGTAATTGGGGTGGTTACATTCTGACAGTACAAGACATGCATACACAACAGCCTTCATTGGAGGTAGAGGTACTAGCTACTTTAATAAAACAGCAAAGAATCATCCCACATCCTTAAAAACTAACAGATTTGAATTAGCATTAGATTTGATGGACTCCAATCTGCTTTCTCTGTGGCATCTAAGAAAACATACTAAAACATGCAAAAATAGGCGGTAAAACAAATCCGGTGTTTTTACCAATGCCCTGCGATGCTTCACTGCTTTGCTGGGGCAGACGGGCGAGGCTTTGTTTTTTGACAGGTCCTGCGTCCTTAGCTGGCAGGTCCTTTCAGGTTAACAGGCCAAACAGTTGCCTTGGCCACTGCAGTGACACACACCTCTCGACTCCTCACTCGCAAGCCATAAAGAGACAGGGTGGAGAATTGAGGGTTAGGTGGCAGCTGTTGGACAATCCACAAGTTGGAGAATCAGTTCCACCCTTGGTGCTCAACCTGATCCTCTACCTGCCTGAGGTGGAAGCTTTTCTGCCAAAGGAAATTGCATCTCCTAAACACACCGTTTTCAGGTGCTTAAGAATCTGCAGTTAACATTTTCTTGCTCCCTGTGGCCCCTGCTTCATTGACAATGTTTTAGAGCAGTGATGGCGAACCTTTTAGAAACTGACTGCCCAAACTCAACAGGCTGCTATCTCTGCCACAGAATGCCAGGGTGAACTGGCCAATGTATACCGCCCAGAGTCCACCGGATTAGGGCAGTATAGAAATCGATTAAATAAATAAATAAATAAACTCTGTCCTGGGGGAGGGAGGTAGCCCTCCCATTGGGCTACTGGGCAGAGGGGTGGGATGAACTCTGTGCTGGGGAGAGAAAGGAATTGCTCCCATTGGGCTGCTGATCAGCTCAATCTCATCAGCCACCTCATCGCTTAGTTTCCCCTCACTCAAATAAACACTTTGAATCATAAGATCAACCTAGAAGCATTTAAAGTAGGAAAAAAGTTATTTTTACTCACAGCTACCATCTCTAGTTACAATTAGGAGACAAATAGTGGAAAAGACACCGGCAGCTCATGGAAATAATTTCCATGCTTGTTGCTTGGTAAGAGATCAGAGGAAGAAGGAGGGGCTATCAGCAAAAATGAAATAAAATATGGAAACAAGGAAAGAAACAAGAAGCAAAGCAACGCCACTTCTATCCCGCCCCATAGAAACACTTAGTGCTCTCTCTGGGCAGTTCAAAGGGTAATGAATGTTTTGCCCCCAACTCATTTTACTGACCTCTGAAGATTGGAACGCTGAATCAAACTTGAGCCCTGGTCAGGATCAAACGTACAACGTTCCAGCTGCAGCGCAGCAGTTTAACCACCGCACCACCAGGGAAGTGAAGAGGGGGCAGGGAGGATCGTCTTACATGCCACAAATAGCAAAGAACCTTACCAATCAAGTTAGTGGCAAGCGACAGTCACATTAGGCCATAAAATCCGATCCCACACATGCTCTGGGTTGGTGCATGCAGGAAATGATTCTTTGGAATTCATTCATTGTGGTTTTCCTGTTCTGGTTTTTTGTCATTAGAGCCAGTTAAACCTTAGAGTTGTATCTGACTCTAGGGTTCACTGCTCTTCTCTGTTTACATCCCAAGAGCCAGTGCTGTCTGTGTCTCTAGACGTTTCTGTGGTCATGTAGGAGCTCACTCCATCATACAGTACTTGGGTCTCGAACTGCTAAACTGCCAACCTTCCAGTCATCAAGTTCAGCATCTTAACCACTAAGCCACTGCAAAGAACCCTAATTTTTTTTAAAGAAGGTAGGGGCAAGGCAACCGCCAGTCATCTACTCCAGAAGTGGGAAACAGCATCAGTACAGAAGAGAGAAAAAATCAATCATCCACAGACTTATGCAGGCATGAAGATTACTTTAAAATGCATGTTTATCATCATATTACCATTGGCATCAGCCTCATCCATTCATCAGCAGGAAACAGTGCAAACAAAAAAAGAAAAATGACCATCATGGTCATAAATCAAAATAAAACAAGGACACTAAAGATACCTTTTCTCCCCTACTTTAAATAAAACCAAACCCCAAAATATGGCGGATTAGGGAGAGAGGTTTTGATAGCTTCAGTCCGGTCATGCAGGTCGTAGTCCACCAGGTGACAAAGAAGGCAGGCAGGTACTCCAGAGAACAATAAAGAAAACGAGGGGGAAATCTTTATATTAAAAAAAACCCCAGTAAGATAAAAGGGGGAAAGCAGGGTAATACTGGATGTGAGACAAACAAGAAATCTTTCAGGACTCCTAATCTGGGCATTAATTTCCTTTTGGTGTCTTGATTCTTTTATAAGAAATTGAAAAAAAGAAACTTCTTGTGTCTCTTCCCCCCCCCCCTTCTTGTTCTCGTCTATTTCTTTGCACGGGTTATTGTAAAAGTTCTCTTGGCTTCTACGTGATAATTGCTGAAAAGCTGCATTCAAGATACTGAACCTATTCCTGCACACCTGTGACTTTTGCGCCACACCTACTTTTCACAGTTGTAAATTATTCTTCCATCATCCATCTAAGTTTGCCTTCCTCTTCATTTTCTTTTGACTACAGAAACTGTCTTCTAGCATCTTTACCTAATAATATCTCTGGTTTCCACCCACACTTCTTCTGCATCACAGTAAATTGCAATGCTATTCCTTATCTGGATTTAAAATTAATCAAGAATCTTGTTTAATTTACATTTTGGCATTGCAGTTTACTAAATGTTCTTTTTTTTCAGCTTTACCCTAATGTTGGATATTAACAGTTCATGACCAATACCACAATCCACTTCTGGTCTTCTTCTGGGAAAGAGAATACAGCTTCTCCATCTCCTCCTTCCTATTACACAGCCTTTTAAAATGTAATTCCCATTGTATGGGTTTTCCATTGAATTTGATTGATATTATCTAGGTGGACTTTGCATTTCCAGACTTTGCTACATTTTGACCCATTTCTTCTGAGTCGATCGTTTCCAGAGCAGAACACTCTGGAGCTCTCTGAGTGAAAATTATTCCGTTCCAGTCTTCTTTAGTTGACTGTCACGAGGCACTACAATTTTTATACATTCAATTTCTTGCTTTACAGTCCCCAGTTTGCCTTGATTCATACTTCTCACATTTCGTGTTCCAATCGTATTTTGTGCGGCATCAGACTTTTCTTTCACTTTTGTGCATGTGAGCCACTGGGCATCTTTTTGGCTTTAATCTAGTTACATCACTAAGGCAAAGCCGAATGTCGCTGTTGCTTGAAAGCCAGTTGTATCCAACTCTAGGGTTCAGTGCTCATCTCTGTTTATAGCCAAAAGAGCCAGTGCTGTCTGTGTATGCAGACATTTCTGTGGACATGTGGCAGGCACGACTAGACACTGGAGCGCACAGAATCCTGTTATCTTTTCCCATCAAAGCAGTACCTCTTTATCTACTTAAAGATGAAATTGCTGATCTCCTAGCCAAAATATATAATCTTTCCCTCAAATCAGGCTTTGTGCCTGATGACGGGAAGGTAGCGAATGTAACACCAAATTTCAAAAAAGGATCCAGGGGTGATCCAGGAAATTACCGACCGGTCAGTTTGACATGTGTCCAAGGTAAAGTGATGGAAACCATCCTAAAAGATAGAATTAATAGGCACATAGAAGAGAAGGTGCTGCTAAAGGAGAGCCAACATGGCTTTTACAAGGGCAAATCATGCCTCACTAATCTGTTGGAATTTTTTGAGAGTGTCAACAAGCATGTGGATAAGGGGGATCCAGTTGACATTGTTTATCTGGACTTTCAGAAGGCTTTTGACAAGGTCCCACACCAAAGGCTCTTGAATAAACTTACCAGTCATGGAATAAAGGGACAGGTCTTGTCCTGGATCAGCAACTGGCTAAGGGACAGGAAACAGAGGGTAGCACTAAATGGACACTTCTCCAAGTGGAGGGAAGTAAAGAGTGGGGTCCCCCAAGGTTCAGTACTGGGACCCCTGCTTTTCAACCTCTTCATAAATGATCTAGAGGTAGGAGTAAAAAGCAAGGTAGCCAAATTTGCTGACGACACTAAATTATACAGGGCAGTGAAAACTGAGAGAGATTGTGAAGAGCTCCAGAGGGATCTCTTGACACTGGGGGAGTGGGCAAAACAGTGGCAAATGAGCTTCAACATTAGTAAGTGCAGAGTGATGCATGTTGGGGCAAAGAACCCCAATTACATTTATAAACTGATGTGGTCTGAACTCTCTGCGACAAACCAGGAAAGGGACCTTGGTGTCCTGGTGGACCCCCCTCAATGAAGGTGTCAACCCAGTGCGCCTCAGCAGTGGAAAAAGCAAACTCAATGTTAGGGATCATTAGGAAGGGTATAGAAAATAAGTCAGCAAGTCTCATTTTGCCTCTTTATAAATCTATGGTGAGGCCCCATCTGGAATACTGTGTACAGTTCTGGTCGCCATACCTCCAGAAGGATATTATTTGTTGTTGTTGTTCAGTCGCACAGTCGGTTCCGACCCTTTGCGACCCTATGGACCATTGTTCTCCAGGCACCTCTGTCCTCCACCATCCCCCTCAGCACTCCCAGCTCTGTGCCCGTTGCGTCCACAATACCATCTAGCCATCTCATCTTTGGCCTCCCCCTTCTTCTTTTGCCCTCCACCTTTCCCAACATCAGGGCCTTCTCAAGTGAATCCTCCCTTCTCATTTGATGTCCAAAATACTTTAGCTTCGTCTTTACTATTAGCCCTTCCAATGAGCAGTCAGTGTTGATTTCTTCTAAGATTGACCTATTTGTTCTCCTCGCTGTCCAGGGTACTCTCAAAACTCTCCTCCAACACCACATTTCAAAGGCATCTATTCTTCTGCGTTCAGCTTTCCTAATTGTCCAGCTCTCACATCCGTACATTACCACTGGGAATACCATTGCTTTGACTATTCTAATTTTTGTTTGTAATGTGATGTCTCTGCTTTTCACTATGTTCCCCAGGTTTCTCATGGCTTGTCTCCCAAGAATCAGTCGCCTTTTTATTTCATGGCTGCAATCCCCATCTGCCGTGATCTTTGATCCCAGGAAAGTAAAATCTGTCACTGCTTCTACTTCTTCCCCATCTATTTTCCAGGAACTGATTGGGCCTGTTGCCATTACCTTGGTTTTCTTGATATTGAGTCTCAAACCAGCTTTTGCACTCTCCTCCTTCAGCCCAATCAAGAGGTTCTTTAGGTCTTCCTCACTTTCTGCCATTAGGGTGGTATCGTCTGCATATCTCAGATTGTTTATGTTTCTCCCAGCAATTTTAATCCCATATTGTGATTCCTCCATCCCTGCATTTCGCATTATGTGCTCTGTGTATAGATTGAATAAGCAGGGTGATAAAATGCAGCCTTGTCTTACTCCTTTTCCTATTCCAAACCACTCTGTCATTCCATGTTCTGTCCTAACTGTTGCTTCTTGGTTCATGTACAGATTTCTCAGGATATTATGGAGTTGGAGAAAGTACAGAGGAGGGCAACCAGAAGGATTAGGGGACTGGAACACCTTCCTTACCATCTGAGGCTGCAACGGTTGGGCCTCTTCACTCTTGAACGACGACGTCTAAGAGGTGACCTGATTGAAGTTTATAAAATCATGCACGGTGTGGACAAAGTAGATAAGGAAAAACTGTTTTCCCTATCGCATAACACTAGAACTAGGGGACACTCCATGAAACCTTTGGGTGCTAGTTCTCAAACAAATAAGAGAAAGTACTTTTTCACCCAGAGGATTACTGGTCTATGGAACTCCCTGCCAGAAGAAGTGGTGACAGCTGTCAGTCTTGACAGCTTTAAGAAAGGATTAGACAATTTCATAGAGGACAAGGGTATCAATGGCTATAATTATGGATACTTAAGGACAACCTCTGGGTTGGAGAGATAGGCAGGATATCTCTCAATGCCATTTCCAGGGAATCCTAAGCAGGTGAAGGCATCTCCTTGGGAATAATACCCTGAAGGAAATGGTGAGCCACTGTCTGTGTGAGACAGAATGCTGGACTGGATCATGGGCTCCTGTGGCCTCTTCCAGCAAGGCTGTTCTTATGTTCTTATGTACTTCCAATTTCTTGTTTCCAAACTGCTAAGTTGGCAGCAGCAGGGACAGAGACGGGAGCTCTCTCTGCCATGCAGCTCTCTGGTCTTGAACTGCTGACCTGCCGACCTTCCAGTCATCAAGTCCAGCATCTTAACCACTAAGCCACTGCAGTCCCTAGTTACATCACTAGAACAGTGCTATTTATATTTGTTCTTTCCTCTTCCCCAAGAGCTGACTGAATGCCTTCTGGTCTGGGAGCCTCATTGCTTGTTTCATTTTGGATGTGTCACATCATGGGTATTCAAAGTAAGAAAGTTCAGCAATGGTTTATTACCACCTTCTATGTAGTACTAACAAACGTTAACTAGAGTGTCACAAGCGCACACCCTTGACTCCTCTATTAGTGTCACCTTCGGTTATCTCTGCTGTCTAGTAGATACCTTCCAGAGGTATCAGGGAATGATGTTACAGTATAAATGTGTTGTGTTATTGTTTGCGTGCATGCATCTTAGTCTGACATCTTAGCTGTGACCATGCCACCTACCTTTGGTGACCCTACCAGAAGTCCAGGCTCACAGTGGAGTCTGGCCTCCTGATGGCATGGTTCTCGTCTTCACTGACACATTCAAACACCTTCAACATTTTAAGTTGTGCATTCGAGAAGGGGATGTGATGATAGTGCTTCCTTTACTGCTTAAGGCACCTTCACTTTTAAATGCACTTTTAAATCTCCTCCTTGGCCTTCCTTGAATACACTGGTTTGCACAGTCTAATTTCTTACTCAAAGCATTTGTTTATCACCTTTCTGCCTAGTATTGCCATTAGTATTTTGGAGCAAAGGGAGAAAGTGATGGGTGGGGGGGGGGTGCTGTTAGAAAGGACATATACATCTTTGCTTCCTTCATTCTTTCATGGAAAAATAAAAAACTACACAATTTTCTTCTTCTTATTATTATTATGCTATATCCGTTCCAGCTATCATCATGGCGATAGTCTTCCTGTTCTTAAATCCTGGGAAAGGTTCTTCCGAGGACAATTCCACACCATTCTCTCAGGTTCTTCAACCATGAAGTCTATCTACATCCAGGGCCTCCTTTCTTCCTAGGGATCTTTCCTTGCAGAGTGAGTTGAATCATTCTATACTTTGTGTTGTTCCTTGTGATATGGCCAAGGTATTGGTGCTTTCTTTGCTTAATGGTCTTAAATAGTTCATTTAACATACTCCCCAAATAGACAATTTCATCCACTCTTTCGGTTTCTTATATTCCTACCATTATCTTGCCATGAGTTGGTGTTTGGCTTATAACCAGATCTTTTGTCTTCTTGGTGTTTGTATCTAAACCATATTCTGTGCTTGAAGCTCTAACTCAATCTAGCATCAACTGAAGATCTGCAAGATTTGTTGCCAACAACACGATGCCATCAGCATATTGGATGTTATTCAGATATTCCCCATTAATTTTAATGTCTGTGTTTAAATCTGATAGTGCTTCTGAAAAAATACTCTCTCTATATTCAACAGTCTCATGGACTGCACACAGCCTTGTTGCACACCTCTGCGAATGTGAAACTTCCTCTGTCAGCTGCTCTTCAGCTCTGACATGAACTGACCGATTCCAATAAAGATTGGCGATGATTCTGACACCTTTATCATCTACACCTATTATCTTCAGTGCTGTGATCATCTTCTCATGCTGCCATCTGTCAAAGGCTTTTGCATAATCTATAAAACATGCAAGCATATCACATCTCATGTCTCTACATCTTTGAATGAGGACCTGCATCATGGTTTCAATCAGTTTCTTCTGCACGATTTCCTTAAAATCAGAAGCATTGGATGGCTTATTTGTAGCTTTTGGATTAATCAGGTCGTGATCTTATTCTTTCTTTTCATGTTCTCAGCCTCGCAGAGGACACTGATTTTGCATAGGCACATTTTGTGCACGTTGTAGAAATCTTGTTGTGGGTAAAATTTGCCCATTGTCTCATTCTTAGGCCACACATAAGAAATCTAACCAAATTAGCTAGCTTTCAACAGGCTGTCGCAAACTGTCAAGGCAAGATGTCTCATATAGAATGAGTAATATAGAGGGATTTCTTTCCAACCTTGCATTAGAATGACTGGCACATTTAAAATAGGTATTCCTGAACAGGCAGAGCAGCTGCAAAACTTTCAAGGGAAATTAAACACTTTTTAAAGCTTAGTAGAAATTCTCTCAGGGGGAGGACAAAAAGGGGTGGCAGATCAGACATCTCTATTTGCACTCTCATCTTTGAAGATCTATCAGTGTGAACATTTGAAGCATTATTTTCAATGGCTTCTTCACATTCACGATGTTTTCAAGGAACGTTTGTGTCAAGGCATAAATCTGAAATGACATTTTCTGCTTTAAAAGCACTGGGCAGTCTTCTTTTGGATGGAGGCAACAGCATTTCCACTATCTCCTCCAGGAAAAGAAGTCTGGAATTTTACCATCGGAAAGAAAACTTGGTCTTATAAATAGCTTCAGAGTTGACAGCACTGGAGATTGGGGGTGGGGGTGGGGGTGCAGAGTTAGCAAGCAGTGAAGAAAGAGCAAAACTATGTGACATTGCCATCATCCTCATCATTTTGATTGGAAGGACACCCTGGTCCTGCCCAGAAGCCTAACTGAGCTCAGATGCAAGCAGAGGACTGCCCTGGGTGGGAATGGCCAATCTCATGCTTTGAAGTCAGTTCCACTGAAGTCCAAACTGCCAAAGAGATCAGAAGCATCATAAGTTTTCACCTGCCATCCAAGGAATTTTCCCTTTTAAGCGCTACCTAATTTGATTGGGAATATTGGATTATTGAGAGCCCCTTTTGTTAACAGGCTTAAGTCAGAGTCTGTCCAGGCAGACATTCTCTGGGATTTTCTAGGGGTGGGTTGGTCTACTTAAAAAAGGTTCCACATGTCTGGTTGGACATTTCACTACAGTAATGGATTAGACCGTACAACCAGCGACTCAACACCCGAGTGTTAGGTGGTGGTTAACTAACCTGATTCCCTAAAGGGGCCAATGGCTATGGGCAGATGAGCCCCTTCAGGTGGGGTGATGGCCCCCTCTGTGGAGGAAATGCCACTGGAAACCATCCTATTGGGCCCAATGGCAAAATGAGTGGAGGAGGAACCACTTTCTGGTTCCCAAAGGTCATGGAGGCAGAAGAGGCCATGCCAGATGGATTGGCTGTGAAGGCACACCATGTCAATATCCTCAAGGCTATGGTGGTCCATTGCAGTCCTGCATGCCCCATTTCATATGTGCCACAGGGGATGGCTCCGTGATCACAGTGTGTGGGTCACTTCATGGCAAGCTGAAATCCACCTTAAACAAAGTCATGCCAGGGGCATTTTTCCTGTTTGTCACTAAATGTGAAAATGATTTCTAGGGACAATGTATACTCGGATACAAGTAGCAGCCGATGACGATGACTCGGTTCCATTCCCCTCCAACACGTACCTTTTGACTTCTGCCAAGGGTTTCAACTTTTGGGGCATTCTCCCATATATGCTGTCACACCATCTGTAGATGCTGGGCATGGTATATATGGGAGCCTTGCACCTATCAAGGGTTGCTTCCAGTTCAAGCCTCAGGTATGCTGAACACTTCCCCTGATCATCTATCAACAGTCAGGGGAAGGGAAATATTTTTAAAATGTCTGACTAGATAAGTGTTTCAGTTCGCAGAACCCTACGTCAATTCCCAAAAGCACTGATCAGCCAAGTTGAATTGAATTGAAGTCCAAGAACCAAAGTTTGGGAAACACAAGGTCTAGATCATCATCGCTGAAGCAATGCATCACTTTTAAAAAAATATTTGCATAACTGGGTTTCAACTTTTTGGTAATTACCAAAAAGATTACCAACATCTATTGGTAATCAAAACTGTTCCCACAGCCATGGTTTCAATGCATGGAGACACATAATTTAAAAATATTCTTTGTGTGTCTTCACGTATAGTTTATTGAATCCACCCAGTCCAGGTGACCTAAAATTCAAAGCTTTTCTCTTGCTTTCTTCAATCATCCATCCAAACAGATACTGTGGGTGAAAAATCAGATGGCTAAGACTTGCAAGAAAGGAACTTCAACCGTGATGTGAGGATGTACTGCTGAAGATCAAAATCATCCCTACGGTGGCTTTCTTTTTATTACAATGCATGGATGATTTGCTTGAAATGTGTTGAATAAGAGCCTTAAAGATACCCTGGCTTGGACAGTCAGATAGGCAAATGAAAGGGCTCTAGTCTGAATCTTCACTAGGGACTTAAAACCCCATCTATTTTACATCAAACACCTCGTAAGAAGACAATGGAGCAGATAGGCTTTCAGGACCTGAGCAGGGCTGTTAATGACAGAGCCTCCTGGAAGTTGCTAATTTGTAGGATTGGCACACATCAGAAACAATTTGACAACACATGACAACAGTTATTCAGAAGCAAGAATTACATCTATTCATCTGCCAAACACGTTAATTGAGGCATGTGCCATTCATGAAGTTGGAATTCTGGAATGCCTCCTAATAGGAAGGCAGTTTATCTTCCCCCCCTCCCTTTCCCCCTTTCTTGGTTGCTAATTAAACAAGTTCTATCTAATTTACACATTCCAGATTCTTTTAGTTAACACAATTTGCAAACTAAGAATTTCCAATTATATCAGGGAATGTTCAATATATTCATTTACTAAATAAACAAACCTTGCCAAGTCATATGTTTCAGGCCCACGCAGTATTCGAACTGCAGATCCACCCTCAATTATGCAGAAAGACGCTCGCCTTATAGTATAGGAAATGTCATTGAACCCTGTGAAGGTTTACTTAGACATAAGCCCCACTACAGGTTTACTCAGATGCAAATCCTACTGAGTTTAGTAGGAGTTATATACTCAAAGAGTTATATACATAAGAGCATATAGCAATGGAAAACTATCCTAATGTTTGGTCAAACATGGAGTTGTAATCCATAAACGTGGGGTGTTTGATGGTGTTTCTAAATACGTCCCCATCTGATGTTCCACTCAGCTTCTAACCACGGGAACCTCTTCCCACCCGAGAACAATTTCTCAGATATTTATCTCGGCGGGTTCATAGCCATAAATCACAACGGGCTCATTAATGTAACAAATTTGTTCCTATCAAAGCAGGTCATAAATCAGCCAGGCGATTGAGATGTTCCATGTGAGGAGGTTACACAAGTGGTTTAGCCATAGCGAAAGCAACAGAGGTGAGGAGGGAAGGAAGGAGCACCAAAGTGATGAGAAAACTCTCAGATCTCAAGTATCCCCTGAGAACTTCTTTTGAGAAAAGGCAAGTGGAAGAGAAAAGGAAACATTCCAGGTTGGACCTCAGGATGTTTCTTGGCAGGTGACAGAGCTGTGAAGCTGGGCTTCCTGTCTATTGTGTTTTTGACATGTCTAAAACCTGCAAAAAAAATATGCTTGAAAATGAGTTGATCCTTCCCTCCTTCCTGTCTATGGATCAGGCTTTCCCCAATTTGATGCTCTCTAGACACACACCACAGTACAACGTTTCTCATCCCATGGAAGGTGGAAGGGTCTGCTGTAGATTGGTTTCCATTAGGACTTTGCACTGGATATGGACAAGTCCCATATTCTGAATTGGACCTATTTTTGTGTGGTCCAAGGAGTCAAAAGGAGGTGAATTGAGGTGGTTCCAGAGGGAAGCAAGGTGAATGTATGAATTAGTTTGGATACTGAATGAAGGACTGCGGTAGCTTAGTGGTTAAGATGCTGAACTTGACAACTGGAAGGATGGCAGGTCAGCAGTTTGAGACCCGAGTGCTGCACGATGGAGTGAGCACCCATCTCTGTCCCAGCTGCTGCCAACCTCGCAATGGCTCGTGAACCCACTTAGGGATCTGTGCCATTTCAACTGAGGAAAAGTGCTATGCCTCCCCTTTGTAAGTCCCGTGCTGACCAAAACTAGAAAGAGAAACTATTCACACCACAAACGGGGCAGCCTGAAGTTGAAGTTTCTCCATCAGGGAAGGCCAAAGTGCACAGATGTAGAAATATTATTGAATTCTTTGGGCTAGGCTTGATCTCATGGGCCAAAAATGTTGTTATAGGGCGATTTGAGCTTATTTTGAAAACCTTCTGGCACAGAAAATGAACAATAATTCAATTACTGAAGCTGCCTCGTGACATCAGCTCCCGGGACCAGAATTTGCGTGAGAAAGTTGTGGCACATAAAAAGAATGTCTTCTGAAAAGAAACCGAGAATATTGACTTACATTTGGATTTTTCTGCAAAACTGAGGGGGGGGGGCAAAGAAGTCCTATAAAGGTCCACCATTTGATTTTGTGAAGTTGTCCCATGGAGAGATTCCTGGAATTTAAGAAGGCTCCGTTTTCTCACTCAGTGGGACCCTCAGATTTACTTGTGTAATGTCATTGCCTAGAGACAGGAGTACAGGACTTCTCTCTTTTGTTGAAGACGTCAAGAGCTTCCCTGTAGTTTGAGGTCATCTGAAGAGGTCCTGCTCCAGTTACTAATGTTCTTAGAAGTTGAATTGACATCTGTCAACAAGAAGTGGCCCTTTCTTTGTATGGATTCCTTCCCATAAAAGGCAGCCCTCCAAAAATTCATAATTAAAAAAAACCTTTAGAAATCACCAAGCCCCTTTCTAAACCATGTTTAACTCTTTCAATGAAGGGAATGGAGATGTTCTGGCTTCAAACGTGCCCATTAGTATTTAATTTATAATGGATGTGGGACAGGTACCTTGATGGAGGAGGAGGAAGGAAAGGGAGAGGGGCAAAGTAAATGTGTGATCACAATTACCTTAAAGATGAAGTCTTCTTTCATTTCCTGATCAAACCATGGACTACCAAAATGAAGCCATTTTCTTAGCTTTGTCATTGGCCAAACTGAAGTCCTCATCGGTACATGTTTCTGGCAGTAATCGGCAGACCAGTAAATGAGTCAGATTCTGTGTATAACCACATTCACACCACGTGCTGTTGTCCACCAGCAGCTGCCACTTGAGCCTGTTGGTCTTGCATTTAGGAACTCCGAGCCTCAGCCTATTCAGGGTCCTCCAAGTGGCATGTAGGGGAGATTAAGTTCTAAAGCATGGCTGTAAATTGAGTAATACCTCTGGGGATGCCCGTGGTAAGGCATCAAGGAGATACACATAGCTCTTTATGGTGCCATTCGAGATAATGGCCAAATGGTGAATAGCAAAGAGAGAGAATAAACCGTTTGCGGAAATATGTGGTCCAATGCAAAAATATTTTAATAAAAGTAACTGAAAATCCTTCCTTCAGGAAACCAAAGTCTTATAAACAAATGTAATCTTTTCTTCAGAAGTATTCAATAATTGCAATTAGTAAAAAGTTCATATAACTCAAATAGTCTTCTTCATGTTCAGATCCTCAATTTCAATAAACAGAAAACTTGGAAGTAACAGCATTTACATAGACACCTAAGCCATTCCGATATACAGGCTTTTCCCTTACAGCTTCCTCAGGGTGTTCTACAATATTAGAACATGAATAGTGGTCAGGAAATTATATTATACAATCCCTTACACCATCAAAAAATACATTTAGCAAAATTATCTTAAGTCCTTATGAGACAAAACATTTGCGGTTGTCCAATATTAGGTGTTAACAGCACTCAGTGATCCATAATAGTTGCAATGACACATATAGCCCAACAAAGGAATGCTTCTAGCTATACAGTGATACCTCATACAATATCCAAACTTGGTTCCACAAGTTTGAACTTTATACGGATTTGGACGTTGTATGAGGCATGCAAAATCCTAGCAGTGATGCCTCATACAACGTCCAAATCCTTGCCGCGATGCCTCATACAATGTCATTTCCATAGAGATACATTGCACTGTAACAGCACAGACTTCAGGGCAAAGTCAAGGAAACAGACAGGAAACTGACAGAACTTTAAGAAATCATTGTCTAAAGGCTAAATACATTACAAAAACATATCAAACAACCCTGATTGTCCAAGAACCTGAAGAATGCTGCAAAAATCCCAGGAATGCTTCTAGAAATTCTGACGAAAAAATTCAAAAAGAATCCAAAATCGTGCTCAAAACCACTCCTAAACACTCTTCACCTCGTGCAAAACCCACAAGAGCAATGCACGCATGCGTCCTGCCTTTTATACTGCCCTGGCACAATGCAACCTGGGGAAAACCCCAGGTCGCAGCGACTTTGTATGAGGCAACTTTTTAAAAGAAATTAGGCGATGTTGTATGAATTTGATGTTATATGAAGTGGACTTTGTATGAGGTATTACTGTAATCATCAAGTTGAGTAACTAAGAAACATGAGAGTTATAGAATTTGTGCAGATACCAAAAGGTATACCTGAGCAACATGTAATAATATTTAATCGCGCCGAGAGCCTCAACATAACCCTTAAATGTGCTATGGCATTAAGCTAACCAACTTATCTACTTCACATTTATACAAAGAAACACAATGGAGGACAATTAACAACAAATCCCTATGCAGACACTCACTATGGCTCCTTAAAGTGCACCGTCATAAATTCTTGATGTTCTATAGATAACAGGAAAGGTCTATGTCTTGGTTGAGTCCAGTGGGTCCAGTGGGTTCTAAAGTGCCATATAAAGAGTTATAGGAACCTTTTACTTATTGCAACTATTGAACACTTCTGAAGAAAAGATTGCATTTGTTTATGAGACTTTGGTTTCCTGAAGGAAGGATTTTCAGTTACTTTTATTAAATTATTTTTGCATTGGACCACATATTTCTGCAAATGGTTTAGTCTTTCTCTTTTCCATTCAAGATAAGTCAGGATCAAAGTAGGCCTGGGCATGGAAAGATCTAGAGGCGACTTCTATGTGTGTGTGTAAGGATCCTGGAGAGCATCATGGAGGAGACTTCATTGGTTCTTCCTCCACTACAAAGGCAAGGGGAGAGAAAAAGAGTAGAATAACTGAAAGGAAGCCGAAAGTTGAACTAGGAGGAAGTGGTCAACAACTAAAAGCTCAAGACTGTGCTAGTTCTTTGGCTGTAAACAGAGAGGACTTTGATCCTTTCTTATTTTGAATGGAATAAAAAAGGGTGGAGAAGAAGGCAGCCTTGAGATTGACTGCATGTTTTGTTTGATCTACTGCATGTACTCTATGGTTCTGTTGATGATGGGATGAGTGATTATGACTTCAGGTAGAAGAAGACAGATTTAGTTAAGACTCTGAAACATGTAAAACAATATGTAATATGCTCCAATGGTTAAAGGGGTTCTTGTTATAATCAATAGAAGCACAATGCTTTTCTGTGTGAGGAAACAACACGTCATGTTTTATGTACGTTTATTTTAATTGACAGATGTATGAATGGAAACTCTGTGCCTCACCAGACAGAAGTAAAGGAAGCCACACCACACTTTCCATATATCCATCCAATGATTCAATACTGGGAAAAAACAAGAGAGAATTGGACAGCCATCCATTTGATTAGGATTCCTGCATTGAGCAGGAGATTGGACTCGATGACCTAAAAGGCCCCTTTCAACTCAGTTATCCTATGATTCTATGATCCATCCTCTCTGTTCTTATCACTCACTCTAAATGCAAAATTCTGAGATATGAACGGTATTACAGATAATGCATAATCATCATTATTATTCAAGAGCTGTGTCCGATTCTGAATCTTGGCAATCATCATGGCAATCCGATTGTCCTGGGAACAATATAGTGCAGTGGCCTTCCATATCGTAGTGTGACACCCATCCCAGTGATCCAGTTCCATAAGTCAATTTCTGATCCTGAGCCCTTTTGGCATGTAAAGTCCTCCTCCTCAGCCCCAGTCCAGGACGGATGAAGCTGCTGACCTCCATCAAGAGGGATTCACGTGGGACCACTTAATCCACTTGGGGACCATCACTCTTCCCTATGAACTTTGCCCAACCAAGGCTGTTAGTCCTCAAGGTGGTCAGGTTAGTTAACCCCCACCTGACACTCTGTGTTGAGTCCCTGGCTGCAGGGTCTACTCTATTACCAAAGCAGGATAACCTGGCCAGACTTGAAATCCATGATTAAAAGAGGAAAACCCTTAAGTGACAAAAGCATCTTACAGTCTCATAGGAATTTTTCAAATCTCTCTCATCATTAATAAGTTTAACTTGATTTGCTTTGTGGAGGGTTTTCTGGAGAGAAGTAGGTCCTGGTGAGGAAATGTTGGTCTCCCTGACACCGACTTCAGCTAGAAGGGCTTCTTTATCTTTAATGCCTAGTTTAGCCTGGGATCTCAAGGCCATTTTTCAGCATGGAGAGAAATTGAGAGGGTTCTCTAGTAGGTAATGATATCTGGGAGGTGAAGAGGGCCCTTCTGTCCCTCCAGGCTGCCACATACAGGGCTTTGAGTTTGTGCGGGAGAAGATGAAGCCTTGGGTTTTCTGAGCATGAAATGCACGCACAGCTTGTCAAATTCCTCCTCTGTACGTATGCTATTAAGCTCATTTCAGCAACCTTGTTATCATCTAGGACATATTTACCAGTTTACCAGTTGCTGTACTGAAAGTCACTCTTACGATTCCATTGAAATCTGGCTGCCATTGGGAAATCAAGCACACCTCCCTCCCTCTCGTCCCCCCCCCCCCGCCCCGCCTCTAATCCAACTTCTTCCAATTTGAAGCCTGCCTGTAATTTTGACTGCGGTGACTCAAGTGGTTAAGATGCTGAACTCACTGGCTGGAAGGCCGGAGTTCGATACCTGGGTACTGCATGATGGAGTGAGCTCCTGCCTCTGTCCCAGGTCCTGCCAACCTAGCAGTTCAAAAGCTAGAAATTGCAAGTAGATAAATAGGGACCACTTAAGTGCATTCTGTGCACTCCTGTGTTTAGTAATGTGTGCCACAAGTCCACAGAAACGTCTGCAGTCACAGAGAGTGCTGGCTCTTTGGCTATAAACAGATGAGCACTGAACCCTAGAGTTGGTTACAACCGGCTTTTGGGCAAGGGCAAGCATGCTCACTTATGGCTTATGTGTGTGGTATGGGAGTAGTACTCATCAGGATAAGATAATGTTGCACAGAATCATCGGCTGTCCACTCTCCACTTTAGAACAAATTTACACCATCAGGTGCCACAGAAAAGCATTAGATATAGTAGGAGACGCATCACATCCTGGCCTTCTTTCAGCTTCTGCCATCGGGACGGAGATATAGAACAACGAAGGTAAAAACGAGCTGTCTCAAGAACAGTTTCTTCTCCAGGGCAATTTTGGCCTTAAATGGAAACTCTGGACTCTGAAGTCATCTTATCTTATTTTAAATTTTGAAATTTTCAGATTTTTAAAGTTTTAAAATTTTGAAATTTTGAAATTTTAAAGTTTTAAAATTTTTAAATTGTACTGTATGGTACTATCTTAATTGGTGCTTCTGTAGCTGTTTTAAATTAAGGGGTATGCCTTATTCGAGTTGATATATAGCAACCGAGAAATTTCGTTGTTCCCGCAAGGGGACAATGACAAGAAAGATTTATCTATCTCTCTATCACTTTGAGGGACACCTAAACACTGATTGAAGGGCTCCATTGGCCAAGGCCAGAGTCAATGTCCATTTTGCATCTTGACCATGGCTCAGTGGAGTCACGAACCTTTCCCCACTATACAGTGGTACCTCGCTTAAAGAGCATAATGCGTTGCACAGGATTGCTCTTTAAGCAAGTTTGCTCTTTAACGGAAACACCATTGTAAGGTGACCAAGTGTGACTTCTGTGGGTGGGTGGGATTGTGAACCCTGATTTAGTTGTTATGAAAGTTTTTGGTTGGTTTTATATGTTAAGCAAGGCGACCATTTAGGAGAAAATTCTGCTCTTTTAGTGAGTTAGTCTCTAAGCGAGGTGCTCTTTATGTGAGGTTTTAATTGTACAGGCAAGAGCAGTTGTAGGGCAACCTCTCTTCACACACTCCCAGAGCACATGGAACGCTATTTACTTTCCCACCAAAGTGGTCCCTATTTATCTACTTGCAATTTCTTGCTTTCGACCTGCTAGGTTGGCAGAAGCTGCGACAGAGATGGCAGCTCACTCCACCATGCAACACTCGGCTCTCAAACTGCTGACCTGCGAACCTTCCAGTCATCAACCTCAGCATCTTTACCACTAAGCCACCATGACCCTTATTCTGAATATGAAGCAGAAGGTAAAGTTAGGTGAGTTCTCCGATTCTAGCTCAAATCCTACACTAGTGGAAAGGAGAAAGCGTAACTCACCGCAGCCCATGGGTTTCTGGAGTCTCTCTCTGAATCCTTTCTCATACATTAAGCCTTGTGGCTGTTGCACTGTGAAGAGACTGGGTTGTTAATTAGCCACAAACTGCCACTTCAGGTTGCGCCAGTTCCGCTTCTGCTAGCACATGAAAGTGACAGAATGCTTGCTGTGCAGCTGAAACAAGATTGTGCTTGACACCAGGATTCAAACTCAAAGCACAGCAAATGTATCCTGTGGCTTTGCAACATTTATTTATGTATTTATTTATTATTTGCTTGTTTAAATTTATATAGCCGCCCTTTCGCCGAAGCGCCTCTGGGTGGCTTACATCAGCATAAAATCATCCAGTTAAAACACTAGTAAAGGTAAAGGTTCCCCTTGCTCGAAATCCAGTCGTATCCGACTCTAGGGTTCAGTGCTCATCTCTGTTTCAAAGCCGAAGAGCCAGCGCTGTCTGCTTCTGCAGACGTTTCCATGGTCATCATGCGGCAGGTATGCCTAGACACAGGAGCGCACAGAACTCTGTTTACCTTTCTTATCGAAGTGGTCCCTATTTATCTACTTGCAATTTCTTGCTTTCGAACTGCCAGGTTGGCAGGAGCTGGGACAAAGACGGAGCTCATTCCGTCCTGCAGTACTCTGGAATCGAACCGCTGACCTTCCGCCTCCCAGTCAGCGTCTTAGCCACTTGAGCCACTGCAGTCCTGTTAAAACACTATAAAACCATTAAAACTGATAAAAACCCATAAGAACTCATAAGACTCACCCACCCACCCCATCTGAAGAGAGGGACAATTATTTCATGAGCCACTGGGTGGGGACCACCTCCCCATCCATGCCCCACACCTGCCCTGCAAGCCAGGTTTTGAGTCCTTTCCTAAATGGCAGGAGCCCTGTCTGCAGCCGCAATTCTACCGGCAGGAGGTTCCATCGGACCAGGTCGGACATGGAGAAAGCCAGGTGAGCCCCTCTAGCAAATGGTACCATTAGACGGTTGGACGGACGACGATCTTGGGGAGACGCGGTCTCTTATGTATCCTGGCCCACTCCCATGTAGGGCTTTGAAGGTCATAACCAGCACCTTGAATTGCACCCAGAGGCAAACTGGTAACCAGTGCAGCTCCCGAAGCAGTGGGGAGGCGCGGGCATAATGCCTGCATCCCCATCACTACAATTATAGCATTATTTGGAGGAAGCAACGCAGCCTTTCCTCTGGAATCATTGCCTGTGGAATGACAATTAACCAGGAGTTATTGCAGCAGGACAACAAGCCTTGGGAAGGAGCAGCTCTCTCATATTCATCACAAACCATTTGGATGCTTTCCCATCTGGACGTTCCACCGAAACGAGTCGGGAGCAGCTAATGGTGCAGCTTGGCTCCATTCATGCGGATCCGGAGAATGCCCAATGTGGATTGGGGCCCTTAGTCGATGCTCGTTCCCTTCCCCTGTTTCCGATGCCCACCTCCTCCAGACTATCCTTGCATTTCAAGTGATTAAAGCCTGTAGGGCTGGTGCCATTTTAAACAGAAGCTGTCCGCTCTTGTTTACTTGAAAAGTGTCAAAAGCATTTTACTTTCCCCCAAAAAAACTGATTTAAAAGAATTACGAGTACAGACATATGCACACACATGCACACAATTCTTTTAAATCGGTTTTTTTTGGGGGGAGAGATCTCTCTCTCTCTCTCATCGAACTGAATAGTGTAAGCCCTTGGATTTTACAAAAGATATTTCTTTACAACACAAACACTTTTTGACTGGAACGATAGCTGACAGAGGCTCTTTAATACTATATCTCAGTCTGAAATTTTAATCATCAGAAGTGGAACAGGCGCACAAGGAATTTCCCACGGAAACCTTTGTTCTGCACCCTCATGTGCATGGTTTCAAAAAAAAAAAAAGCCCCCAAATACCCTTCAGGCTTTTATATGGGATCTAAGACTTACAAGAGAAGGTGTGATTTGCTTTTAAAAAAACGCAGATAGAAAACCCGTTACTGAGAATGTCAACATTAGAGACGCAGAGTAAGGGCAACTCTTTAGGCTTGGCTAATAACTGGGCGATTAAATCCAGCAAATAGAGTGGGAGGGAGACAAACGCAAGCATTGACTACCCTCCGTATTGGCAGGAGATAATTAATTTGCCTCGTGGTGGAAAGGAGGCTTTGAAGCCCCTGTGACTAAAGAGAAGGACATGTCAGAAATTATTCTGGGTTGAAAGGGTTTTTGCTGGAGAAACTCCGCTCAGGGAATGTCCAAATGAGGCTCCATTCATGTCCCCAAGAGCTGGGACAGAGACGGGCGCTCAACCCATCATGCAGTACCCAGGTAGCGAACTGATGACTTGCCAGCCTTCCAGCTAGCAAGGCAAGCTTCTTAACCACTGAGTCACCACAGACCCGGAGAGATGGGTAAGGCCCAGACTCGTTCCTTGTGTGGCCCATACTTGTCAAGTTTTGGATTTGGAAATAAGGGAAATTTCCTGGCAAATAAGGGATACTTGACAGCTATGCTTATCCTGTGCTGCCCTCCAATGGTGGCAATAGGGCATTGCAGTCTAATTAATAAGGGATGACAGCGGGAAAGAGGGTAAAATAAGGGGTTTTCCTGGCCAATAAGGGATACTTGACAGCTATGGTGTGGCCACATCCAAAGCAGGGGCCGTGAGAGTCGGTGGGATGGGCAACAAGCAGCTGACAGGATGTCCAGTTGTGTGGCTCTCGGACACTCCCAAATCTTCTTCCTCCTCCTCCTCCTCATCTAATGCAGTGGCCTTCCACAACGCAGTGTGACACCCATACCATGGATCCAGTTCCACATGGCACTTTCTGGTCCTGAGCCCTTTTGGCACACAAAGTCCTCATCGTCATCCCCAGGCCAGGATGGATGAAGCTGCTGTCCTCCATCAAGAGGGATTCAAGAGGGACCATTTAATCCACTTGGGGACCTTCACCTTTGGGCTTCTCCACCCGAGTCCTCATGGCTGTCAGGTTAGTTAACCGCTATCTGACGATCAGGGTTGTGTCACTGGAAATAGGCCCTATGCTATAACCCTAACAGGGCAACCTGGAGGTCCCTAAACCTTGATGCCACTGGCAGGCCAGGGTGGGAAGTGATGGGTGGGCTAGAAAGGGGCCAGCCTTGTGCCAGCTTTGGGGCACCTGCTGCCTTCTTAGGAGCTACAACAATATTGTATGCAGCGCTTCCATGGAAGGTGGATCGAGGCCACAGCCTTGGGCACTGTGGGCCACCCACAAAGAGCCCACAGGGAGCAACCTCCTGCGGTTCAGACCAAAGTGGGACTTCCGTGCAAGCCTGCGCCATTTGTTGATGCATTTAAGAGACTGGGGAAGGGAAACTGTCTAATCGTTTTAGCATTTGAATCCTTTGAATTTTATCTATCTTTCATATACCTCCATACTTTTAAACTGTGCCACACTCTGAGATGAAGGCAGAGGGAAGGAAAGGCAGCCCCGGGCTTTCACCTTTAATTCCTGCTTTTTACAATGAACAATTGTGTGATGTGTTTTCTTTAACTAATTTTCGAGTTCAGAGGGAAATTGGAACTGGGTAAGATTAATCAATTCTCAGCAGGTCTTAAAGTAAAAAAAGTTTTTGTTTTTTTTTAAAAAGGGGGGGGGGGTTGGAAATGAATAAACCCCAGCTCTGTCAGGTTGTTATTTTTCCAGATTAGGACTGGCGCTTTCATGCAGAAGAACCCTTCAAATCCCATGGACCCAAGAGGAAAAAGAAAGAATGAAGAGATACTTCATCAGACAGGAAAAACAGAAAGAAATAAGAGTTGATTATCGAGAAGTGGAAGCTCTCGTCTTCTGAGCACATAATTCATCTTGACAAAATGCGGTGCAATATATCATTGAAGGAACGATCAGAGGCAAATGTGGAAGCAGAAGATGGATTTCTTGGATGAGCAACATCGGAAACTGGGTGCACCTTAGTAGAAAACAATGAATGCTCAAGGTGAGAGATAGGTGGGGATAGGCCATGATGGTAACCAACCTCCATACAACACCTTTTTGAGAAAGAGAGAAATACGTAGCAATTGCTTTGGTAAGAAAATACAGATACGCTAGGGCTAAAAATCCAGTTTGAGCTAAGAGTTACCAAAAATGTATGTCTGTTGGAGTGATAGGTCAGATTTATTCATTGTTATTAGGAAAAGGTAATGGTCCTCCTTGCTCGAAAGCCAGTCATATCTGACTCTAGGGTACAGTGCTCATCATTGTTTATAGCCAGAAAGCCAGTGCTGTCTGTGTCTGCAGACATTTCTGTGGACATGTGGCAGGCATGCCACAACACCCGAGTGCATGGAACGCTGTTTACCTTCCCACCAAAGTGGTCTCTATTTATCTAATTGCAATTTCTTGCTTTCAAACTGCTAGATTGGCAGGAGCTTGGACAGAGATGGCAGCTCACTCTGGCATGCAGTACCTGGGAATTAAACTTTGACCTTTCAGTCAGCGAGTTCAGCCTCTTAACCACTTGAGCCACCGCAGTCCCTTCATTGTCATTAGGTTACCCAATTTTTATTTCAATGCACATTTGGGTGTTGGGGGATTGGTAAGGCATTCGGGAAATGTGAGTCACTTTTTCCCTAGCTTTTGGCAACAAAATTGTCAAAGAGGGAACCACCAACTGTGAGTCGGCCAAGAGAGGAAGGAGGATCCTAGGTTGGTTGGGAAAGGGGAGTTGCTGGAAGAAAGGCCATAGCAGCAGGATGCACAACACAAGGGATTTTGTGGCAAGAGGGAGAAGGCCTTGGGCGTTTAGGAAAGATGGAGAAGGGATCTTGCCTTGGATACAGTCAGCAAGATTGTGGAGAGATGCTCTGACCAGTCCTATGGCCTGAGAGATGCAGTTAAGAACATAAACATAAGAACAGCCTTGCTGGAAGAGGCCACAGGAGCCCATGATCTAGTCCAGCCTTTTGTCTCACACAGTGGCTCACCCTTGGCTTCAGGGTATTCTTCCCAAGGAGATGCCTTCACCTGCTTAGGATTCCCTGGAAATGGCATTGAGAGAGATATCCTGCCTATCTCTCCGACCCGGAGGTTGTCCTTAGGTATCCATAATTATAGCCATGGATACCCTTGTCCTCCATGAACTTGTCTAATCCTTTCTTAAAGCTGTCAAGACTGGCAGCTGTCACCACTTCTTCTGGCAGGGAGTTCCATAGACCAGGGATCCTCTGGGTGAAAAAGTACTTTCTCTTATTTGTTTGAGAACTAGTACCCAAAAGTTTCATGGAGTGTCCCCTAGTTCTAGTGTTATGCGATAGGGAAAACAGTTTTTCCTTATCTACGTTGTCCACACCGTGCATGAGTTTATAAACTTCAATCAGGTCACCTCTTAGACGCCGTCCATCATTCAAGAGTGAAGAGGCCCAACCGTTGCAGCCTCAGATGGTAAGGAAGGTGTTCTTCTCTTCCTTCTTCTGGCCTCCTGCAACCAGGGCCGTATCAAATCCTCAGTGTATGCATTTTTAGGAGAAGAACCCTTCTTGTTCCCTTGCTTCCTCATTCATTTCCTTTTCCACTTCCAATGGTCAATAGATGTTTTAACAAATTGCAGTGTCTAATGGTGTTTTCCATTTTGCTGGTGTAAATGGCAAGGGCAGCCGGTGTAGCTAAAGAGTCAGTGTTGGGTTCAGAAGACCTGAGTTCAGATCCCCACTCAGCTACGGGAACTCACCGGGGACGGCAATAGTAAACTTTCAACTTCTCACATAAGCTCAATGACTCTTTATTACAGCGGAGGGCACAGAATGAACAGTGGCACAACAAGGCCCTTGCCTGACGTTTTCCAGCCACCAGCCTATACAGAGATCTGTGTGGCTTCACCTGGGATACCTTGCAGATTGTGTGCATGTGTGTGACTATTTCTGACACAAAATTATTGTTACAATGCATTTATAATAATCTGCAGAGCTAGAAGGGACAACATGGGCCATTGAGTCTGGTTCCTCTCAAAGAAGTGGGGAATCAAACTCCTGACCTCTGGCTTCACAGCTGGATACCCAACCCACCAAGCTACATCTTTGCATCATGTGGAGTGTAAACTCCTCTTTGCTTGCTTTGGCAGTTCTAGCTTCATGAGCCAAGATGCGCTTTTCTATCTGGCCCAATGTTTCAACCGTTGGCCTTGAGGTGAAATTGTATCTCACCTTTCCCTGATGAAGAGTGATGGAGAGTTTGAGAACTCCTCTTATTTATATCGTTTTTCAGTGAACCAGTCAAGATCCTGCCCAAACCTGGACTCTGCTGCTATCTCAACTGCCTTGAGTTGGCCTTGGCCGAGTGGGTGGTATATAAATCTAACAATTAAATTTTTAAATTAAATTAAATCTCTGTTTTCTTTCTTTCTTCTTCTCCTCATCTCCTCATCCAGTTTTGGATTAAAAACACTTTAGGGCCAGAACATTTCTTCTTGGCCTCTGTACAATGATACGCATGCTGACGGTGCAGTTGATTAAATAAAGAGCCTGACAGATGATGTGATGCCTGGAATTATTCATGAGAACTAAGCAGCCAGACCACAGCTCCAAAGTGGGTTTGAGCGCTCAGTAGCATCTATCTATCTATCTATCTATCTATCTATCTATCTATCTATCTATCTATCTATCTATCTATCTAATAAACTTATATCCTGCCCTTCTAGGAAAAACTTTCCTACTCAGGGTAGCTTACAGCATAAAATTTAAAAAATACAAACTGACGCAAATATTAAAAGTTTTCATATGAACCCCTCAAAGCCCAAACACCCTAATAAGAAAGCCTATTTTGGAAGGAGTGGGGCAGAATAAAATGCCAAGCAATTGACCATTGGTAAAATATTGCTAAGTAAAGGTAAAGGTCACCCTTGCTTGAAAGCCAGTTGTATCCAACTCTAGGGTTCGGTGCTCATCTCTGTTTCATAGCCGAAGAGCCAGCGCTGTCTGCTTCTGCAGACATTTCCATGGTCATGTGGCAGGCATGACTAGACACCGGAGTGCACAGAACACTGTTTACCTTCCCACCAAAGTGGTCACCATTTATCTGCTTGCAATTTCTTGCTTTAGAACTGCTAGGTTGGCAGGAGCTGGGACAAAGACGGGCGCTCGTTCCATCCTGCAGTATTCAGGAAGCGAACTGCTGACCTGCTGCTTTCCAGTCAGTGTCTTAGCTACTTGAGCCACTGCAGTATTGCCAAAGACCTCTTTAAAAAGGGAGGTTTTCAATTGCTTTTAAAAAATGTGCAGAGATGGTACCAGGTGCAGCTCCACTGGAAGGGAATTCCATAGCTTTGGTGCGGCCACCAACAAGGCCTAGTCACGGCCTTCCTAGCTCATCTTGGGGTCGGCACATGGAGCTGCGAAGTCATGGAGAAGCAAGTGATGTGGGCTGTTGTCCTGTCATGAATGGTCTCCTCCTCCTCTTCTTTTAACCCATCAGGGTCGAGGGAGATGCAAGGTTCTTGTTCTCGCACTTCTAGCAGCCTCCACCGGCACTATTAGATGTTCTTGCAATAGGTATCTGATGTTCTCTCTCTCCACCTTCTTCCTCCGGGTCTGCCTCGTGGTCTTTGTCCTTCTCCTCTTTCCACACATCATGCCTTGTAACAGGTATGGAATCCCAAGACATTCTCTCCAAATGGGCAAAGCCACTTTATTTGTCTCTGGATGTAGTTTAAGATGGGTTCTGTTCCAATGTTTTCCCTTATAATCTCATTCCTGATTTTATCCCTTCTTTGCATTGTTTCCACCATACAAATAAAGAATGGGGCATCCCTTTGCTGAGGCTTAATGCTCAGGGTGTCACGGGACACCATCCCATGTGATGGGTCAAAGTGGGGAGAGGAGGGTCCCTCTGGAATGCAACTGTCACCTCCATTTCTGAATAGACAAAACAGGAAGGGCCATCGCCAGAGGCAATCCTAGTTCAAAGAAACAAAAAAAATGCTATTGCCCATGAGTCTCATTCCCACAGTATAAAGACACCCCAGGCTGGCTGACATCTTCAGCCCATACCTGTCAAGCGTGGCTCCAGAAATTCCAGGAACTGCTCTGGCTCGGCCGCACATGTGCAGCAACAACTCCTTCTGTGCATGCACAGAACCCTTCTGCGCATGCGCAGGACCCTTCTGTGCATGTGCAGAAGGGTCCTGCTCAGAACCCATGTGCAGTAAATACTTTCCCATGCCACTCAAATTACGGGATGGCAGTGGATGGCAGCAGGAAATTGGAAAAACGAGCGCTGAAATACGGGAAATCCCAGGCAATCCGGGATACTTGACAGGTATGCTTCAGCCGCTGGCTCCTAGAGTACTTCGACGTGTTACTCTTTGGGATTGGGCTCCCAGACCCTTCCAGCCCAAATGACTTTGGGGTGTCTAAGGGGGCAGAAGGTAGACCTCCCCCTCCCTCCCTCCCTCCCCCTCCAGAATCCAGAGAGAGAGAGAGAGAGTGTGCGCGCGCGTGTGAGTCTTCTTCACTCAGGGCAGGAGGAAATGAGGACATATTCTGCCTGGTTTGCTGCTCTCTCCAAGGAGCTTGACTCAGTAATGATCTTTCCCATTTCTAAAAATGGGCCCAGTGCCCTTGGGCCGCTTGCGAGAGATACATAATTAAGAAACTATTCACGAGGACGTTAACTTTGAGGATATGTATAAGTTCATTGCCCACATTTCTTCGGCGGAGTTTGACCTTCTCAGAAACCCCATAAGTGTCTCGTGTGCGGCTGAGTCAGCATCTTTGATCCTCTTCTTACTTTCTGAAACATGGGCTGGTTTTTCCTAAACGTTGATGGCCTTTAGAAGAAACCCCTCCGAATTCAGTGGAACGTACTTTTTCAAAGCTGCCTGCTGGTAAGGAGTGGATAGTGGCATTGCCAGGGGCCTTTGTAGGGCAGGAGAAGCCCCTCATCTGCCCGCTTCAGTGCTTGAAATCACATTTTAGGAAACTGGAGTGATGCTCAGTCCAGATGCAGGCAAGGGACCAGCAGTCTGAAACTAGTAGTGAAATGTTGGTTGCAGAAGAGGAGATTTATGCACAAATAAATGGTCAGTTTTGCCCCTGTGTGTCTCTTGAGCAAGTCTGGCCAGGTTAGCCTGCTATGGTAATAGAGTAGACTATACTGCCAATGACTCAACACCAAGCTTCAGGCGGCGGTTCATTAACCTGCCAACGCTGAGGACTAGCAGCCTTGGTGATGTCCACAGAGAAGGGTGATGGTCCTCAAATGGAATAAATGGTCCTACTTGAGTCCTTCTTGATGGAGGGCAGCAGCTTCATCCATCCTGATCTGGGGCTGAGGAGGACTTTGTGTGCCAAAAGGGCTCAGGACCAGAAAGTAACGCATGAAACTGGATCAGTGGTACTAGGGGTGTTGCGCTGCGATGTGGTAGGCAGATGAAAGGCCATGGCATTCTATTCACAGGATAGTCTTCATGGCTGACCACCATGGTGATTGCCAATATTTGGAATCTGATACGGCACAACAAGAAGAAAGAAAAAGTGTTTCTTGAATGTGGGTCACCACAGCTAGAGGAGAGCCTTGAAACATTATTTTTGGCCAACCATTCCCAGAAATACTACCTGGTGGACTGTGGTCATCACACACACACACACACACACACACACACACACACACACACACACACACACACACACACACACACACACACACACACACACACACACAAGATCTCACCTGGGACATGTGGAAAACATGTCAGGCCACTGGGCGTGGGAGGTTGTGGATCTGGAAGAGAAAGATTCAAGTTAGCAGATCGTGTCTGGTTCCATTGTGGTAGCATGCCTTATAGGTTGGTGTGAAGTTGACAGTTGAAGGCACCATTCATGTGTCTTCAGTGCATTTCTTTGCCTCCCACCATGGCCAACTGGATGTCACTGGGAAGTCTCCTGTGATACCATCCTTTCACTCGCATCTCCTCAGCAAATGGCCTACAGAGCAATACTATTGCCTTACATCCTGGGAGACACATCCATTCTTTGGGAATTGAACACCTTCGTCCCCCAAAAGAGAAAATATAGTAATGCAACGTCCATCCGTGTCCATCCATGTCTCCTCTTGTAGAAAGAGAGGGTGCTAAATGTTCTAGATTAAACGTTCAGCAAGCCCATGGCAAAGGGGAAAAGAAAGATTCTTGTTTTGGGAAAGAACTGATTGCCTGGACAATTAGACCGGCAGTGAGGGATGTTTAGAAGCAGCGGACGACCCTATGAATGGGAATATTAATTCACAGCGGCAAAGAGCGGGATCCACTTCTTTTGAAATGTCCTCTCTCTCTCTCTCTCGCTCTCTCTCTTCCTCCCTCTCCAGCTGTGTATTTTCTTCACGCTTTGCCTACGAAATAAGAATAGCTACAGCTAGGACCTCTACTTTTTTTGCCAAGAGAGAGAGAGAGAGAGCAAAGTCTCCCTAAACCAATGGATTTCCTTTGAAACGACTGTGTGGGTTGAAGAAGTTGGAAGTCTCAGGAAACTTTCTGAGGAAAACGATTGCAAGAAAATTATATGTTGGACATGAATGGAAGGCAGAGAGCGGGAGAGAATGGCACGCGGGTTAATTAATTCCACAGTTTGAATAGATGCTTTTATCTTGCTTGTCCTGGAATCCCCCGCAAATAAGCTGCGCCAGATGACACCCTTCGGTCCCTGCACTGTTCTAAGAGAGATGTGGGAAATGTTTTCCCCATGGCACCTTATAACAGCAAAGATGTACGCACGGAAGCCCCCACCGTCAACCCTACCCACTCTTTCTCTGAATAAAGATTAAAAAACAGATTGGAGCCAAAGCAGCCTGTAGAGACACACCAATGCACTTCTTCCCCTGGCCTGTAATGTAATTTATCCATGTCTAGATCTCTTTTACTAAAAATCCCATTGATTGGGGAAAATTCACATAGCTATCAGCTGCAGGAGGGGTTGGAACGGTGGACACCTAATGTATTAATTGTGTGACCTATCCACTCAAAGCCCATGCAACCCTCTTTCCACATCTGCATACACACTCCCTCCTAATAGCGTCATAATAATCCAGCAAATTTAGTAAACTCAACTGAACGAGAGAACCAAGGAGAAAAATGAATATTTCAGAATGCGAAAAGGTTCTCTAGAGAGCCATGCAAGTCTTTCAATTGACCCTACGGATTTGCAAGATGGTTGGTGGAACGGCTGAGTAAAAGTTCGCCAAGCTCATAAGGATGGGAAAATGGAAAAGAAACATCCCCATTTCGGAATCACCTGGACAATTAGACTGGCAGAAGAAAGAAGGATACCTCCCTTTGTGCTCTCCCTTTGTGCCCCAGTGGTTGGAGTATCTAGGCAAGATTTGGGGTTTTATTCGGTTGGCATTCACGTCCTCCTTTGGCACCAGCAGTTCATTTTATTGGATTATATTTTAATCTCCACTTGTTGTTGTTGTTCAGTCGCACAGTCGATTCCGACCCTTTGCGACCCCATGGACCATTTTCCTCCAGGTGCATCTGTCCTCCACCATCCCCTCGCTCAGCCCTCCCAGTTCTGTGCCCATCATGTCCACAATACCATCTAGCCATCTCATCTTTGCCCCTCCTTCTTCTTTTGCCCTCCACCTTTCCCAGCATCAAGGCTTTCTCAAGGGAATCCTCCCTTCTCATTTGATGTCCAAAGTACTTCAGCTTCATCTTTACTATTTGACCTTCTAATGAGCAGTCAGGGTTGGTTTCTTCTAAGATTGACCTGTTTGTTCTCCTCGCTGTCCAGGAGACTCTCAAAACTCTTCTCCAACACCACATTTCAAAGGCATCTCCACTTGTCTCAATCCAAATTGCTGGTTGTCTTTTTTAACCCCGTGAATGCCGAATAGATAATGAAGGCTCTGTCTGTTGCAATGATGTTCTTTGTTTTGCCCTGTATTCACCCTGGAATGGCATCAAATATACCTGCTTTGGTCTAGTTTTGCACTTTACCTAATGTCAGTGCACCAGGTTAGTAAACAACAAACAGACATGGATCCTCTGTTGGAAAGGCTTAGTGTACTTCTAGTAAGATGCTAAGGCTCAGCTGCTTCCTGAGACAATAGATAGGAAGAAGAGAAGATGTTCTCCTTCTGGATGGGGGTCTGAAAGGCCAAAGCAAAGTGTGGGTGAATGGAAGGTGAACTGTAAAGCCAGGTAAGGGTAAAAGTCACTCTTGCTCGTAAAACCAGTCATATCTGACTCTAGGGTTCAGTGCTCATCTCTGTTTATAGCCAAAGAGCCAGTGCTGTCAGCTTCTGCAGATGTTTCTGTGGACATGTAACAGACATGGGTAAACACCAGAGTATACAGAATGCTATTTACCTTCCCACCAAAGTGGTGCCTACTTATCTACTTGCAATTTCTGGCTTTCGAACTGCTAGTTTGGCAGGAGCGGTACTTGAACTGCTGACCTGCCAAACGTCCTGTCATCAAGTTCAGCATCTTAACCACTAAGCCACCGCAAGGGACATTGCAAAATGTTGGAAAAACACACACCTGGCCACAGGATTTGTCTATTAAGGTACCAGCTATACATTCCCCACTCACACCTTTGCAACTTGTGGGCAAATCTGAGCCAGCCTTAGTTCTTGTCTAAAATCAGAATGTTTCCTAGTCATTATAATGCCAGAATTTGTGATTGTAGCCTTGAACAATCTCTTTATTGCATCTGAATCTGCTTTCCTATAAATGAATCTGGTCAAAAATTGGGATCGAGAAAACTTTGCTAATGGTCATCGTTCTTTCATTTCAAAGTGCACACTTGTATGTGTGTGTGTATGTGCACAATAAACCAAGGTAACTGTGTTCACTGATGAGAACAGCCAAGAAGCATGATTTTTAGGACAGCACTTCTTTTAGGAATAAAAAGATAAGAAGGAGAGAGGTAGCAGCAGGTGCTGGGAGAACTAAGGAAGGGAATGGCCTTTGACAGTGATGAGCCTCAAGTCTGCTAGTTGAGATCCATGAAGCGCTTTATGACAAGAACAAACATTCTTGAAGGTATGCAAGAGCAAAACGAAATTATAAGCTGGAGGAAGGAAGGAACTCACTGGGCAAAGGTGGAACATGAAAGGAGGAGGAGGAAGAACTCATCCTCCCCTACTTCACTTGGAGGACTCTGAATAGGCTGAGGGTCTCTAAATGCAAGACAGACATGCTCATTTGGGGGCTGCTGGAGGACAAAACATGCGATGTGAATGTGGAGAGAGAGAGAATCCAGTGGCTCATTTACTGGTCTGCCAGTCACTGCTAGCACCAGTGAGGACTTAAGTTTGGCCAACAGCAAAGCCAAGAAAGTGGTTTCATTTTGGCAGTCCAGAGTTTGATCAGGACGTGGAAAAAGAAGACATGGGTGACTAGATTTGGGGGGGACGGGACGCGACGGCGAGTGAGAAGCCACAGACTAAAAGGCTGCCTTGCAGTTTAAAACACCATTAGATACTGGCCCTCCCTTCCCACACAGAAGCCCTTAAGTGCTTTTTCCACCTTGGCTGCAGACGCACACCAATGCACGGTTGCACACCAATGTGCCGCATCTGCCACTACTACTACCACCACCAGCTCACTGTGGGCCTGGTCCAGAGCATCTTCCCAAGGTGTGTGAACCACAGGCTGTCTTCACTGCAGGCCTTCGATTGATGTCAGGACGGACCCTCTCGGTGGGCTGCGTCAATCAGCTGAGCGGTGGCTCGTGTAGCGCATAATCAGGATGGATGAAGAAACCTCGGGGAGAGAAGAGGCAGCGGCTTTTAATAGACCCATAAGTGCTGGAGGGAATGAATATTTATGGCCAGCTCGTCCTCTCCAAAGGACCGGCGGGCAGATGGGGGGGGGGGGGGTTGTCATGAAATATTCAGTTTCCAACAGGGCAGGTGTGACGGAGGCGGTGGTGGAAGCCACAGACCGGCAGAGCCCTTGCTCAGCTCCAAGAGAAGTGCTTTCACCTGCCCCTCCTGCTCTGGAGTCATAGAATGACTGGTTCGGAAGGAGCCTTAAGAGGCCGTTTGGTCCAACCTGATGTCCTGCTCAATGCAGAAGTCTTAAAAAGGTCAAAGTCTCCCTTGCTCAAAAGCCAGTCGTGTCCGACTCTAAGGTTTGCTGTTCACCTCCATTTACAGTCAAAGAGCCAGCATTCACTGCATCTGCAGACATGCCCGTGGTCATGTGGCAGGCATGACTAGACACAAGGAACATACTTCCCTTCCCTGACAAAATGGTATCTATTTATTTACTTGCAAAATTTTGCTTTCAAACTGTTTGGTTGGCAAGAGCTGGGACAGAGGCAGGAATGCGCTCCATTGTGCAGTACTCGGGTCTCAAACGGCTGATCTGCTGACTTTCCAGTCATTAAGTTCAGTATCTTAACCAATAAGCCACCATGGTCCTCTGGGCAAAGGACAGTCACATGGCACACTTGCACAAGCAACCCACTGCCATCTCCCACACTGGCTGCCATGTGGCCCCAGCCTCTAACCTTTGGAAGAAGGGGCGCACAGCCTTGACAGGAATGGGCCCTGGGCATTGTGCACTGTGAGGGCAGCTCAGAAGCTGCTTCTGGAGGTTTCGCTAGTTCCAGCAAGGAAGTGCATGGTGACTGAGGGCAAAGACCCACAGAGGCATTCCTGCTCCTTTGCCTCAGTGAATACATCCTTTTTACACAAGGTTTCCCTTGTGTAAGAGCTATTGAGTCTGGCCAGGTTATCCTGCTATAGTAATAGAGTAGACCCTACTGCCAGTGACTCGATGCCAGTCATCAGGCAGTGGTTAATTAACCTGACAACCCAGAGGACTAACAGCCTTGGGTGGCGAAGTCCACAGGGAAGGGTAATGGTTCCCATGTGGATTAAATGGTCCCACTTGAATCCATCATGAGTCAACCTGGATCCCTGGTCAGGATCAAACTCAGATCATAAGCAGAGTTATGGCAACAGCTTCATCCATCCTAGCCTGGGGCTGAGGAGGACTTTGTGTGCCAAAAGGGCTCAGGACTAGAAAGTGACTTGCGGAACTGGATCACTGATACCACTGATTGCCATGAAGATCACAAATATTCAGATTTGAATATGGTGGAAGAAGAAGAAGAAGAAGAGCTATTAGCCAGAATCTGATTGGTGTCATGAACCCTGGTGGCACACTCGTTAAATTGCCAAACTGCAGCCATAACTCTGCTTATGATCTGAGTTCGATCCTGACCAGGGATAGAGGTTGACTCAAATCTTCCATCCTTCCAAGGTCAGTAAAATGAATTACCAGCACTGGTGTCATTGGGTTTCCAAAGGATGTTCCTGCTAGCTGTCCAGCTACGACTATCCTGCCCCTGGACGTGTGGGCGATCTGGTTGTGGCTTCTGTCACCCCATGGATTGCT